>CM077305.1:171870833-174499166 GCA_039655065.1 Glossophaga mutica | reverse complement strand
TCTACTCTAATCTGTATTATTTTTTTTCCTTATACCCACTTTGGGCTTTGTTTGTTGTTCTTTTTCAAGTTCCTTTCAATGTGAAGTTAGATAATTTATTTGAGCTTTTTCTTGTTTTGTGAGACAGGCTTGTAATGCTTTGAATTTCCTTCATAGGATTGCTTCCTTAGGTGTTCCATAGGTTTTGGATTGTTGTGTCCTCATTTTCATTTGTTTCAAGGTATCTTTCGATAATTTTCTTGATCTCATTGATAACCCATTTGATGTTTAATAGCATGTTATTTAGTTTCTATGCCTTTGCATGTTTTTCAATGTTCTTCTTGTGATTGATTTCTAGTTTCATAGCATTGTTGTCAGAGAAGATGCTTGATATGATTTCAATCTTCTTAAATTTATTGAGACTTGTTTTGTGTCCTAACATGTGGTCTACCTTAGAAAACGTTCCATGTACACTTGAAAAATGTGTATGTTTTGCTGCTTTGGAGTGGAATGCTCTGAGGGTATCGATTAAATCCATTTGATATAGTGTGTTGCTTAAAGCTGCTGTCTTCTTGTTGATTTTCTGCATGAAAAATCTATCCATTGATGTCAATAGGGTATTAAAATCTCCAGCTATGGTTATGTATTTGTTATTGATTTCTCCCTTTATGTCCTTCAAGGTTTGCTTTATATATTTACATGCTACTATGTTGGGTGCATAAAGGTTTGGTAGAGTTACATCCTCTTGTTGGGTCGTTCCCTTAATAATTAGTGTATCTTTCTTTGTATCTTATTATAGCCTTGGATTTAAAGTCTATTTTGTTGAATATAAATACTGCTACCCCAGCTTTTCTTCTTTTCTATTTGCATGAAATATCTTTTTCCAACCCTTTACTTTTAGTCTGTGTTTATCTTTTGATCTGAGAGGTGTCTCTTGGAGGCTACATATATATAGATCTTGATTTCTTATCCATGCAGCTACCCTCTGTCTTTCGGTTAGAACATTTAAGTCATTTAACTTAAGGTGATGATTGATAGAAAGATATGTAGTGCCATTTTACTGTTAGACTCTTTTCCTCTCTTCTTCTTCTTCTTCTTCTTCTTCTTCTTCTTCTTCTTCTTCTTCTTCTTCTTCTTCTAGCAAGTCCTTTAACATTTGTTGCAGTACTAGTTTGATGTTAACAAACTCCCTTAGCTTTTTCTTACTTGATAGCTCCTTATTTGTCCTTTGATTTTAAATAATAGTCTTGCTGGATGAAGTAGCCTTGTTTGTAGGTCCTTGCTTTTCATCACCCTGAATATTTCATACCACTCCCCTCTGGCCTAAAATGTTTCTGTTGAGTAATCAGATGACAATAGAATTGGTGCTCCTTGTAGGTAACTACTTGCAGCTTTTAGGATTCTCTCCTTGTCTTTAAATCAACCCTGGTAATCAATGGGGTGACGGATGTTGCAGGCAGATCACCCTCATATCCAAGATGGATTCTTTAAATGTTCCATTAAATATGACAATTGGAGATCATAAGTAATCTTAACACTGATAGAAATATAGGGGAAGCCATTTGAACATGTCCTGGATAGTGTTTTTGCTTTTTGTAAATGTGCAGTCTAATATATTTATAGGTTGTGGATTATAAAAATAAAAGTGTTAATGCAAAGTACATTAAGAGGATTTTTAGAAAGTTTAACATACACTGCTATTTTATGACCCAGTAATTTCAATCCTAGGTATTTTTCCAAGAAAGGTAAAAACATATTTTTATGAAAAAGCCATGATCACTAATGTTCATAGTTATTTTATTCATAATAGCTAAATCTGAAAACAGGTGCTGTCAACTAGAGAATGGGCAAACTGTGGGGTATTTATACAATGGTGCAGTGCTTGGTGATAAAAAGGAACAAAGTACTGATACATATACCCACTTGGTGAAATCTTAAAACATTACACTGAGTGAAAATAACCAGATGCAAAAACAACTATTTTGTGATTCCATTTATGTGAAATTTTACAATAGGCAAAACAAATGATGATGATAGAAATAAGAACAGTGTTTGCTTCTTAGGTGATGAGGAGTAACTGGAAAGAGATACAAGAGAATTTTCTGGGGATGGAATTGTTCTATAATCTGATAGAGGTGTGGGTTACACAACTGTATGCATTTGAGAAAACTCACACTTAACATTTTAGTATGTACATTATTCTTTAGTCAGAGAGAAAGGGAAACCAAGCATTAATGGGAAGAATGCACTGAAAGATATTATAGAGGCTTATCCGTGTTGAGAGGTGTAAAGAAAAATATCTGGACATGAAAGATAAGGCTTAGGGAGGATTGTTTTTAAACAGTGTGGGCAATTTGAACGGGCTAATATCAAAAAGAGCACTAAAGTGGAAAATGATTTTTAAAAAAGAGTATTGATAGAGCAATATTCTAGAGGGAGCAGAAAGGAATGATCTTTAAAGTTACCAAACATATTTTACTTTCTTTCTTTTTTTTTCTTTCTTTCTTTCTTTTTTTTTTCTTTTTTCTTTTTTTTTGCTCTAGGAGGCCACAAAAGAGACATAGCAGGCTTGGATTTAGGGACTTAGTCCAATTAATTTGTAGTGGGTTATATAACCAGTCATGAGAACAGACTAAACATAAAAATTTCATTATTTTGGCCCCACGTGTCCTCGCAAGGGTAAGAGGCCCCTCTGGGGCCTCTGTAATTGACTTTTCACAAGGCAGATTATTTGATCATATTAGAGACATATCTGAAATGGACTCTACCTGACTGCTTTGGTAAGGACTTAGCAATGGCAATGCTCATCTAAAATTGTTTTTATAGAGGAAAAGTCAAGCACTGCCAGGAAACTTGCACCGGAATTACAGTGGACTAGGAAGCCTGATGTAACCCAAATTGCCAGATGTATTTGGAAAGAGCTAATGGATCAGAATATGAAATGTTAACTCAAGCATAAACACTTTCATCTTATTGAATTTAATGAAAAAATACTTGGTTATTTATAAAACAACAGAAAATCAATGGGAAATATCTAGACAATCTCTGAGACATTTTGGCAAAGTCACATTGCAGCCCCATAGACTTTGGAATGTAACAGAATACATTGACCAAAATTATTAAGCACAAATCAATTGGTTGAATGGGTAGAAAGCACTCCATGCATATTTGTGCAATGCTATTTAAAATTTAATAATATATGAAAATGACTAGAATTTTTCAAAGAACAATACCGAGTTAAATAGTGTTGATAACTCTAAAACTCCAAAAACAAAGCCCTGAAATGGCTATATTGAAAATTATTTACCTTTGAAACTATGAATTAGGAAACTTCAGTAAATGGACTACACTGAGGCCATTTAAGAGGAGAATGCAAATTTGAAATATGTTCAAAAAATAAAAAATATAATAGAAAAAACTTAAATGATTATATTGAATTTTTGGTCTCATTAGGAACAAATCTCTCCATATTGTCATTTAAAGTCTTTGGCTATGTTTTATTGTGTACCTTTCCACCATTTCATAAGTGTTATTTAAATGTTCTATTTTAAAAAACAATTTGTCATTTCCACCCAGTAAAATAGAGTTATTAAAACTTTATAGATCATTTGATAATATTTTCCTATTACTTGTGACATATCGAGCTGTTTTTAAAATACAGATATAAGTAATGCATGACAAAGAGTTTTTGTTATCCTTTTTGTTTGTTTTTGTTTTTTTAAATATATTTATTGATTATGCTATTACAGTTGTCCCATTTCTCTCCCATCATTCCCCTCCACCCTGCACACCCCATCCCACTCACATTCCCCCCGTTTAGTTCATGTCCATGTGTCATAAGTTCTTTAGCTTCTACATTTCCCACACTATTCTTGCCCTCCCCCTGTCTATTTTCTAAGATATTTGTTATCTTTTAAAATAAAAAAAATACAATGGTATATAAAGATCTAATTGTTTCCCAGCCACTATGATCTAGGGGTTTGCCGTAGTCTGCTATAGCTTCTATACCAAAACAACAGAAACTTATTTCTGAAAGTGCTGGAGGCCAAATGTCCAAGATTAAGGTGTCATCAGGTTTGTTTTCTCCTGAGGTCACTCTCTGTGGCTAATAGATGGTCACCCTCTCTGTAGCCTCATCTGGTATTTTCTCTATGTGAACACATTCCTGGTGTTTTTCCTCTTCTTAAAAGGATACTGGTCCGATGGGTTAGGGCCCCATCCAATGTCTTCATTTAACCTTAATATCTAATGCCTCTTTACAGGCCCAATCTCCAAATACAGTTACTTTGGGGATTAAGGTGTTTACATATGAATTTGGAGGAAGGGGCACAATTCAGTTCATAACAGGGGTCATATGAAGACCAATATTGGGGGACCCATAAAATGACAACTGAATAGTAACTAAAGGAAAGTTAAGGGAGAATTGTTTTATTTAACTAACATTAAATAAATATTTCAGTTCCTAGACATATAGGATTGACCAATGTGTCTTCAGAGGATGTCCTCCCACCTCTCACCTGATGAAGAAGAATCATGTCAGACCACCTATTTCTCCTCCTCCTGGAGAGTTGACCATTGTGATTTTTCTGGATGAAATTAGGTGAAAATGAATTTTACAACTTAAGTGCTTCCTAAATAGTGAGGTAGCTTTTTATAAATTGTGAAAGCCAATCCTGCATATTTTGCCTTGGTTCCTTTTGGACTATGAGATCCAGGTAGAATTGATGATGCTTGTGTTATATGATGCAATTTGGGGAGACTACTCAGTTGTTTTTTTTTTATTATTATTACATTTACATTATATATTTTTAGCCCAGCTGGTAGGGCCCTAGATACTCTGCCTGTTCCAACTTTCCTACTAGCAAGTTCTCACTAGCAAGACCAAACTGACTGAACAAAGACAGGGGAAAGGGAAAATCCAGATACCTCAGGCTTGTAAACTGAACAGAAGGTGACGTGAATCCTATTCTTTGAGAAGAGTGGCTCTAAAGCACTATTTCTCAACCCTGGCACTATTCACATTTTGGAGCAGATAAATGTTGCTGGAGAGAGGGAACTCAGCTATTCTATGCATTACAGGATGTTTAGCAGCATCCCTGTTTCTACTCACCAAACTCAAATAGCCACTTTAGTTATGAGAACAAAAAATGTTCCAGACATTACTTAATAATAACTGTTGCCCATTGAGAACCATTACTATAAAAAAGGGAGACAAAGGGGAAGTACCATGAGATGGTGTAATGTCTTGCGAGGTTTTAATTTTTCATGTTGATTTGCTTTGCTTTAGGGTGGAAGAAGCTTGGGTATATCTTAAATTAGCAAAGTAGCTTCTAATTTTTCATGGAGGTTGAAAATATTTGTTTATCTCTTTGCTCTCTTGACACCTCATTCAAATGATAGGGATAGTAAAAAATCAAAGAGATACAAGTCCAGGAAGTGCAGAGAGTTCTAAACAAGACACATCCAAAGAGACCTATAACAAGACATATCATAATTAAGAGGGCAAAGCTTAAAGACAAGGGGAAAATCCCAAAAAGCAGTAAGAGAAAAGCAGGTAGTTACCTATAAGGGTGCTCCAAATAGACTGCCATCTGTTCTCAATAGAAACAATTTATTCCAGAAGGGAGTGGCATGAAATACCCAAGGTAATGAAAAGCAGGGACCTACAACCAAGGCTACTTTATCCAGGAAGATTCATTTATAATTGAGGGAGAAATAAAGAGTTTCCTAGACAAGAAAAAGCTAAAGGAATTTGTTAACATGCAATCAATGTTAAAGGGCTTGAAAAATGAAGGAAGGAGGAGGAGGAGGAGGAGGAGGAGGAGGAAGTTTAAAAATAAAATGGCACTAAATATGTATTTATCAATAATCACCTTAAATATAAATGGATTAAATGGTCCAACCAAAAGACATAAGGTAGCTGAATGAATAAGAAAACAAGATCCATATATATGTTGTCTTCAAGAGACCCACCTCAAAACTAAAGATACATACAGACTAAAAGTAAAGGGTTGGAAAAAGATATTTAATGTGAATGGAGAGAAAAAAAGCGGGGATAGAAATACTTATATCTGACAAAATAGACTTTAAAATCAAGGCTATAGAAACAGACAAAGAAGGACTCTAAATAATATAAAGAATAAATTCCAACAACAGGATATAACCCTAGTAAATATTTATGCATGCAACATAGGTGCACCTAAATGTATGAAGCAAATCTTGAAGCACATAAAGGGAAAGATCAACAGATATACAGTCATAGCTGGGGATTTTAACACCCCATTGACTTCAATGGATAGATTTTTCAAGCAATAAATCAACAAGGAGACAGCAGCCTTAAAAAACACACTAGATTAAATGGATTTAGTTGATATCTTCAGAGCATTTCACCTCAAAGCAGCAGAATATTCATACTTTTTCAAGTGCACATGGAACATTTTCTAGGATAAACCATGTATTAGGACACAAAACAAGTCTCAATAAATTTAAGAATATTGAAATCATATCAGACATCTTCTCCAACCACAGTGCTATGAAACTAGAAATCAAACACAAGAAGAATGTTGAAAAATACACAAAGACATTAAAGCTAAATAAGATGTTATTAAACAATGAATGGGTCAACAACAAGGTCAAGGAAGAAGTCACAAGATACCTTGAAATAAATAAAAATGAGGACACAACAATCCAAAACCTATGGGATACAGCAAAAGCAATCCTCAAGGGAAATTCATAGCATTACAGGTATATCTGAAGAAAAAAAAAGCTCAATTAAAAATCTCATTTTACCTTTGAAGAAACTTGAAAAATAACAACAAACCAAGCCTTATGTGAGTATAAGGAAGGAAATAATAAAAAGCATAAGAGAAATAAACAAAACAGAGTCTTAAAAAATGATACAAAAGATCAATGAGTCCAAGAGTTGGTAGTTGGAAAAGATAAACAAGATTGACAAATCTTTAATTATTTTGGCCTTCTGGCCAAAATAGAGGTGTAGTTGGATATACTTCACTTTCTTGCATAACCAAAAGAAGGATAACAAACAATTTAAAAACAAAACAAAACAAACAAACAAAAAAGTCCAAACTACCAGAAAATCAAACTGCATGGAAGTATGACAACCAAGGAGTTAAAGAAGAATAATTCATCAACAACTGAACCTAAAAAACAAAAACAAAAACTTATCAACAACTACAACAGGAAGAGATTCACAGAAATGGAGATCACATGGAGGGTTAGCAAGGGGAGGAGGAGGGGAGAAAGTGGGGGGGAAGGTACAGGGAAAAAGAAGCATAATTGGTAGGCACAAAATAGACAGGGTGGGGTTACGAATACTACAGGAAATGAGATGCCAAAGAACTTATATGTACGACCCATGGACATGAACTAAGGTGAAAAGGGATGCTGGAGGATGAGGAGGTGCTGGGCAGAGGGGGACAAAGGGGAGATAAAATGGGACAACTGTAATAGCATAATCAATAACATATACTTAAAAAAGAAATCTTTAACCAGACTCCTCATGGAAAATAGAGCAAGGGGCCAAATCAATAAAATCAGAAATGAATGAGGAGAAATAACAATTGATACAAAAAAAATACAAGAGATTGTAAGAAAATATTATGAACAGATTAATAAAATATAATATATAAAATTATATATCAATAAATAATACATACACTAATAATATGATTATATATTAATATATAAAATGTGATTGATTATAATATTATTTATGATTTATAATTAACATGTGATATGATATGCTTATAATTTAATGTTATTAGAATTATAATCATATATCAATAATATATTATTATATAATTATATAATAATTATATAATATGATTATAATAGAAATATAATTAGAAAAATAGTATGCCAACAAATTACACAACCTGGACAAAATATGTAAATTCCCAGAAATATACAATATTCCAAAACTAAATCAGAAAGAATAAAAGAATCTTAATAGACAGATTATACTTAGTAAAATTGAATCAGTAACCAAAATTTTCCAACAACAAAAGCCTTTGACCAGATGGCTTCATAAGTGAATTTTACCAATCTAAGAACTAACACCTCTCCTTCTCAAACTATTTCAAAAAATTGAAGAGGAAGGAAAACTTCCAAACTCATTTCATGAGGCCAGCATTATCCTAATTCCAAAACCAAATAAAGACACCAGAAAGAAATAAAATTATAGGCCAATATCTGCAATGAACATAGATGCTAAAATCCTCAACAAAATATTAGCAAACTGAATATAGCAATACATCAAAAAGATCATATACCTTGACTAAGTGGGATTTATTCCTGGAATGCAAGGTTGGTACAACATTTACAAATCAATAAATGTGATTCACCACATAAACAAAATGAAAGATAAAAACCACATGATCCTATCAATAGATGAAGAAGCATTTGATGAAATCCAGCACCCATTTATAATAAAAATTCTCAGCAAAGTGGGAATAGAGTAAACATACCTAAACATAGTAAAGGCCATATATGACAAACCCACTGCCAGCATCATACTCAACAGGCAAAAATTATAAGTGTTCCTATTAAGTACAAGATCAAGACAGGGATGTTCACCTTCACCTCTCTTATTCAACATAGTACTGGAAGTCTTAGCCACAGCAATTAGATAAGAAGAAGAAATAACATACACCCAAATTGGAAAGGAAGAAGTAAAACTGTCCTTATTTGCAGATGACATGATACTGTGTGTAGAGAACCCCAAAGATTCCATGAAGAAACTACAGGAACTGATAAAATGAATTTAGCAAAATAGTAGAATACCAAGTTACTATTCAGAAATGAGTTGCATTTCTATATGCCAATAATGAAAAAGCAGAAAGGGAAATTAAGAAAGCAATACCATTCACAATTGCTTCAAAATGTATACCTAAGTATAAATCTAACCAGAGATGTAACAGACCTGTACTCAGAAAATTATAAGACATTGAAGAAAGAAATTGAAGAAGATACAAATAAGTAAAACCCATACAGTGTTAATGGATAGGAAGTATTTACATCATTAAAATGTCCACACTACATAAAGCAATCTATAGATTTAATGCAATTTCTGTTAAGATTCCAATGATGTATTCTCAGAATTAGAACAAATATTTCAAAAATTTATATGGAACTACAAAAGGCCCCCATAGCAAGAGCAATCCTGAAAAAGAAGAACAAAGTTGGAGGAATCATGCCACCTAATATTGAACAATATCATAAGGCTATAGTATCAAAACAGCCTGGTACTGGCATAAAAAGAGACACAGAGATCAATGGAACAGAAGAGAGCCCAGAAATAAACCCACACTTTTATAGGCAATTAATATTCAAGGGAGGAAGCAGACACATGCAACGGGCTAAAGACAGTTCACTCAATAAATGGTGCTGGGAAAAGTGGACAGATACATGCAGAAAAATGAAACTAGACCACCTTCTTACACCACACACAAGAAAAAATTCAAAATGGATCAAAGACTTAATTTTTAGACTCCAAACCCCCCAAAAATCCTAGAACATAGGCTGCGAAATCATGGACATTTCTTGCAAATATTTGTATTACATATATCTTCCCAGACAAGAGAAACAAAAGAAAAATAAACAAACGGGACTACATCAAACTAAAAAGTTTTTGAACAGCAAAGGAAATCATCAACAAAATAAAAGACAACCCACAGAATGAGAGAACATATTTGCTGATAGATACATCTGATAAGGGGTTAATATCCAAAATTTATAAAGAACTTACAAAACTCGATACCAAAAATCAAGCAATCCAATTAAGCAGAGGGCAAAGGACCTAAAGAGACACTTCTCCAAAGAGGACAAATGGCCAGTAAACACATGCAAAAATATTCAACATCATTAATCACCAGAGAAATGCAAATTAAATACACAATGAGATACCATCTCACACCTGTTAGAATGGCAATCAATAAATCAACAAACAAATACTTCTGGTGAGGATGTGGAAAAGGGGGAACCCCTTTGCACCGTTGGTGGGAATGCAGACTGGTGCAGCCACTGTGGAAAGCACTATGGCGATAACTCAAAAAATTAAAAATGGATCAGCCTTTTGACTCAGCAATCCCACTTCTGGGAATATATTCGAAGGAACCCAAAACACTAATTTGAAGAACATAAGCATCCCTATGTTTGTTGCAATGTTATTTACAATCACTCCTATATGGAAGCAGCCCAAATGTCCATTAGTAGATGATGGTATAAAACAACTATGGGGCATTTACGCAATGGAATACTGCTCATCCATAAAAACAAAAAAATTTTACCCTTTGAAACAACATGGGCGGACCTGGAGAACTTTTTGCTAAGCAAAATAAGCCAGTCAGATAAAGACAAATAACATATGATTTCACTCATATGTGGAATCTAAGGAACAAATTGAACAAACAAGAAAATAAAGACTCATAAATTGAGAGCAGGGTGACAGCTACGAGAGGGTAGTGTTATGGGGTAGAGGGACTGAGCAAAAAGTGAAAAGGACTCGTAGATAAGTACAACAGTGTGGTGATTGTGGGGGGAGGGTTGTATAGGATGGCTAAATGGTAATGGAAAAAATACAATTAAAAAAAAAAAAAAGACTAAGGGAGATGGACAAATCTCCCTTAGATTTGACAATATGGATGCCAAGTAAGAATGGTTTTCATGTACTTGTAGGACTGCCAAGATATTTCATAAAGGAGGAAATTTTAAAAATGGAGTTTTGCTACAGAAGTGTTCTGCAAAATGTAGAGGGGATGTGGATTGCTGGAGGGATTGTAGAATGAAGGGAAGGGTGTTTTTGTGAGAGACCGTGGGATCTGTGCACAGACGGAAGAACTAGTGTTATGTCAGGACAGAGACAAATAATGTAGTTTCAGATAAATGTGAGAAGATGCTTTTATTTCCTTTTTTAAATAATATTTTGCAGCTGTACCTAGGATGAACATATGGATTGATCACACATGTTGGTTTACCCCACACTTTCATTGTTCATGCATAACTGTCTTTTAATTTTTTTAAATAATTACTTAAAGCAAATGGAAGGAAGAAATTGAACCTAGGAAATAGGGTATCTAACCCTAAAAAGTGGATGAGGAGATTTCTAGGCTTAGATAGCTAGAAACCAGTTTAAAGTAGAAAGCAAGAAGACTAAAAAAAAATGCCATCAGAAAGTAGAATATGTAGATTATGTGATATGTTTATATATCTTTTAAACTGCCATCAAAGATGCCCTCCTGTTGTACTTAAAAAACCTTGTTTGCATTTCTAAGCTAGAGAATAATTCACCACTACTCATAAAATTTGGATCCAAAACATTTTTGTCTCCATCTCCTGATAAATTTTACTTTTAACTCATTATCTCCTGAGGTAAAGATGCCATTAGAAAATTAGCGATCATTTAGGGATCACTGTTGGGTCTACAGTGCTGGAATGACAAGCAACAGTAACTGCATTTGTGAGTGGTTCACGAATGACTCCCTAGTATAATCTATCCTCCATTTGGTATAAGAGCCTCAGGGGAACACGGGCCCTAAATAAAATGTATTTTCATAGGTGAATTGGCGTACTTGCAATTAAAATAGTTATATGTAGACATATAAAAAGGGCATATTAATAAGGGTTTTCAACAATGCACTGTCAAGGAACTCTGAAAGTTAAATCAAAAGTAGGAGTTTAGGAAATGACTTTTAAATTCCTCAGTTGGAAAAAAATATTTCTAAGCTGGTGATATATATATTGTAGATTACCTTGGACAGGTTAGAGACCATTATGTGTTTTGTCACCTATGGAATTCTTTACATGTTAGTAGAGAAATCTGTATCAACAATACAATTTTGTGGCAAAAATCAAGCAGAATGCTCAAAATTTAACAAATCTAATTCTTTAGTTTCTAATACAATACAATAATTGCATTGCCACTGAGTGCTGAACCAAACCAAATTGAAACTGAAGGTACTTGAGGAAAAAGAGCTTTCAAATGAAACATGCATTTAGCTAGAGATTTCATTTGAAGAGCTCAGAAAATGACTAATATTTTCCAAGCCACAGTTGTGTTATTACTTCTGTAGACAAAACATTGAAGCTTCTTTCATAATAACACTCAACTATGTATAAATAATAATAATAAGAAGAAAACACTTTTGGTTAGTTTTCAGATGTTTGGCATTGTGTAAATAGAGGCAAACCTCAGAAGAATAGGGGAAGATTTCATTGAGTTTTGGTCATCTGTTTTAAATAACTTTTTAAACAATTTTTTATTTTAATTGTTGTTCAAGTACAGTTTTCTTAATTTATACTGAATTAATTAAAATAACATTTCAATCTTGTCATTAACAAGAAAAAGAGACAAGTATAACACAGAAGGCATCAGTGTAATTCTTGATAATGGTTAAGAAACGTACTTTAAGCTTTGCACAGTGGCAGTATCGTAGCCAATGAGGTTTATCCAAGGCGTGATTATTGCTAATTGAAAGAAACATACTTAAAATATTTGACTACACAAGAATTGAGATCATAGAAATGGTAGAAATCACAAATAGGCAATACATATGCAACAAACCATTATTCAATTCTCTCAAACTTGCTAATGTTTTAGCGTATATTATGATGTTCCCATGTGCCTTCTCTCTGCTTCAGGATTATGACTGCTATATCTACCCATTAACAATTGTTTCCATCACTGAACCTTATTTAATCAATCTATGCTTGTGTGTGCACCATATGCACATCTGTTAGTATGACATCAGCATGTCAATTATCCACCTTTTGAAAATATTTTGACAACTTTAAAATTATAATTGTAATAATATAAAATTGATGTCATATTTGTTACCAGAGGTGCTTAGGATAATAGCACAAAAATAGTAAATTATAAATTATAATCTGGGAATAGAACAAATGTATAAATATATTTTATATGTAGCTCTATTTCTTATGGAATAAGGTGAGACTCATTTTTGAAAAGTTAATCGGCACTACATTTCATGTAGTACTGGTAGGTGACTTAAAATGGTGCATTTGAAAGACAGGTTTAATGCCTGTATTAACAACCAAATAGAAATAATGGGAGGTGGCAGTGTCTTATGTAAAAAAATACTTCTTGACTTCAGTTGTAAAATGTTGCCTCATTAGACAACGTGTTAAAAATATTTTAACAGTAAAATAGTCTATTAGAAGAAAGACGAAAAATACATATGATCTCTTCTTTGGGATTAATCTGTCTTTTCTTAAATTCACTTTTAATGCAACAGATATAGTTAAGTGCTCTCAGAAAGGTTTAGCTGATCTTCTCCTTTATAATTTGCGATAAAACATATTCAGCTGTTCAGGGATGCTTGTGGAGAGAATATCAGCACTGTAAACTCGAGCAAGGTGTCAAGCTTCAAATGGCCAGTGCAATGATAAACACTATATCAGTGGCTCTCATTGTCGGCTGCATATTTGAAATGCCTGGACCTGGTATGATTTCTAAATACCAGTTGTCTGGGTTCTAAATCCAGAGATTCAGATTTAATTGGATTGGTAACTAGCTAAGACATGTGTTTTGAGTACTGGATTAGTCATTGGTAAACAGATACTTTTAATATAACCCATCGTTTCAGTAAAATAAGAAAGAAACCTTAAAAATATAGAATTGGGTAACTCAGTACATAATTTAACAAGCACAAACAGTTTAGAATACAGGTCTATTTAATTTTCTTTTTTATTTAAGTAAATATGTAAATTGCTTAAAAATGTATATTTTTATACCATTAGTTAAAATGAACATAGCTAAAGTTTTATAATATGTTCATAAAAAATTTATGTTGACATCAAATTCAAAACTTTCCAAAATGTCCTTAAAAGATAGTTAAATTATAGTTTTATTTTGCTTCTTTAAATACTTTATCTGCTCCCCAAACCAACTACTTTAACTGACCCAATTCTCTTGCCATAATTTTACCTTTCTCCATGTAGAGTTATCTTTGAAGTTAATTGTGGAGATGAGTCCCAGAAGGTTTCCTGAACTGTTTCCCCACTTTGCCCATCAAATGAGGTTCAATTATACTCAACAGGAGGAATAGGTATATGTGAGGTTTGGTGCCCAAGCAGACAATACTTAAGACACAACTGCTCCCTTGGCTTGGGTAAAAGTATGCAAAATAGCTATCAGCTTTCAAAGAAGTGGGAGGCCTTGCATTTGCTCAGTCACCTTGTCATTTGCCTATTTACAGAGTCACTAGATGATGACAATGTGTTTAAAGAGCCATGCCTCTAACCTTTTTCTCTCTAAATCAGATTCTCAACAGGGTAGAGTTGAGGGTGTATCTATTAGTTTCACCTAAAGAGATTACTTTTAAAAACATTAACTTTCCTGTGCCTCTTTAGTGAACACTGCTTTATACCTTGTCACCTTTGTTTCTTAGGCAGTTAAATCATAAGGGGTAAAAGGGTAACAATAGTATAATAACATTTAAATCACTGTGAATTCTGGTGACGAGGATTTTTTTTTTTGCTTGTTTGTTTGATATCAGCACTGAAAACACTTTCCTACATAATAAATATGCTTGGTCATTAGACAAGACCTATATTCTAATCGTGACTTTACCTCTATGAGCCCTAGTTCAGTATTGCAATAAAGGAGAAATCAGTATCTAAATTTTAGGAATATTTTAAGAACTGAATAAATAACATGTGAAATGTTAGGTCTATAGCACTCACTTGTAATATAGGGAAGCCCCTAAACCTGAACGTGAATGGGATCTACCACGGACATTACTGAGTCTTACAGGACAGTAGAATTATACAAGTTTGGAAGTCCTGTTTTAGGGATCATTGATGACTGACCCCATTTCCCAGAGCAAGGGGATAAAAGGATAGTATGAATGAGGGCTTAGGCCTTCTATCTGTTATGCCACTTAGAAAAGTGTTCTTGACACTGACATTCTTTATCTCTTAAGGATATCTAGGAATCTATCAAGTGGTAGGAACAACATTAACATGTTTGAGTCTATTACCTCTGCTAAAGTAAGCCAAACCATGATATTAGAGAAGATGGTCCGGACATAGGTTGTTACAAAGATGTTTTCATGGCCATAAATTCAAAATATGACTAGCCTGTGGTTGCTTCTTTTTAGTGTTAAAAAAATTCTAAACAGCCCTGGCTGGTGTGGCTTAGTGGATTGAGTGCTGGACTGTGAACCAAAGGGTTGAAGGTTTGATTCCCAGTCTGGGCACATGCCTGGATTGTGGGGCAGGTCCCGAGCATGGGGCATACAAGAGGAAACCACACATCGATGTTTCTCTTCCTCTCTTTCTCCTTCCCTTCCCCTCTCTGTAAAAATAAATAAATAAAATCTTACAAAAAATTTTAAACAGAAAAAGGAATAATTTGCATAGGATTAATAGCACTACTCTAACATTTCTGAAAACTCATTTTTTCAAATTACAAAGGTACAAAAGAAAAATATTACAAACATATATCCTCATAACTGAGAATGAATTTCATACTTGTTTCTAGTTTTTTTTAAATAGGTACATAGTTACTTAAATATAAATATATTGGAAGTCCCCTTTTATTCCCACTAAATCCAAATCTCCTTCCCTCTTTTCAAAGAATTCTTACCATGAGTGTAATTTAATCCCTTATAATCCATTTTAAGTGTTATATACATTATATTTTACATGCGTTTTATATATGTAAATCATATATGATATATCACATGGTATATAATAAAATAATATATCATATAATATATGTAAGTCATATATTATATATTGATATATGGCATATATTAATCATAAATAATTTTATAATTGCTTTATTATTTACATGTCATAAATAGCTTAAACTATCATCTATCATCCCATATCTTATTTAATTCTATATTATATTTTGAAATCTCTTATTTATATAGGTTGAATGATTGCTTATATTTCCTATACTATTTCATTTTACATGTACTAAATTTTATTTGTATATTTACCAATTTATGAGAATTTAACTTATTACTAAAGATAATTATATTCTACATGACCTCCTTATACAATACAAGTCTCTGTTCACATGAGTTTTTCAATAATATAAAGTCAGAAATAGAATTGTTAGGTCATCCAAAGATCTATAAACTCTAGATAATTATATCATTGTCCTTTAAAGTTTATTACAAATAAATTTGAATTAAACTTTTTTTTATAATATGTAAAAATTAAATTTCTATTTTACTGAATTTAATAAAATGTCACCTAAATTTTTCTGTGGATGCTAGCAAGCACTTCAAATAATAGGAATCATCTTGAATCTTCACTAAGTTTTTTAGTTCCATTCATAGGTCACATAAAATTTCATGACTTTATTTCTAACAATGATGGTGCATCTTTCTACCTTGATTTTGTAAAGTAATACACATAACTATGTTTCAAGTTCAAGTGTAGGAAACTCTCCAGTCTATTTCAAACTAGAGATCGAAATCTAAAAACAGATTTATGCTTCTAAACATATACGTAAACCTAGAACATTAAAGAAAATTAAGCTTCTATCTTTATTCATTATACAAATCATTAGGTTTTACTTCTTAGTCATACATAGTGTTGAAGTAAAATTATTCTGAGCTCCAGTTTGCTCTTTATTTCAATATTTAATATTTTAGAGTATCTTTATCCCATGTGGTCTTCAAGCCACTGGGGACATACTGCATTCAACTACTATGTCCAGGCTTAAGTAGCCAAAACAAATATTCCTAGGACATGGACATTGGCTATTGGCTATAACTGAGCTTAGAGTTAAAAGTAAAAAAAAAAAAAAAAAAGGGCGTACTTATAATAAATTAATGTAAGTAATCCAGGGAGCAAATAAGAGTTTTGTTTTTTTTTTAAAGGCACCTACTGTGGGTGAAAGAGGAAGTGATCCTGGAAATATCAGAGGCCATGGAGACCATGCAACAATTTATCCAACACTCTCATTTTATAGGTGAGGCCCTTAGTCTCCAACAAACACAGCCACACAAGTCTCTTCTCATGTGTGCTAGGAACAGGGTAAGAAAAGTGTTCTTTTTCCAAATGCCTGCTGTGGTACTGTAAAATAAGAAATTATCTCAAGGGTGTCAATTTTCAGTTTGGCCTGTGGCAGAATGTGGTGCCACAATGGTGACAGAAGACTAAACATGCCTTAGTGGTTTCCTCCTTGGGATCCAGAAAAGATTTAAACATTTCGTTTACATCTTAACTTAAGTGCCTGTTTTGGAATCATAACCTAACAAAAATTCAATTCTGTGCTAAAAGTGTTCTTGTGTTTGAAAATATCAAACAGTCTTCTTGATGGATCTATCGTATCAATTAAAAGGAATCATAGCTATAATGGCATGCAGGTTTCCACCAGCTTTCTGTCTTCCAAATCACCAAATTACAGTTTCATGAGGTAAGATGACTCATTACCCTAATATTCCAGATGCTATAGAATGGTATTTGTCCCATATGCCAGGTGGATTAGTAGGTACTCTGTTAGCATAAGAGCATTTTGTATTAAATTATCACCAAAAGAAGGAATGGAGCAATGTACTTCATGTGCCCTTGAAAACCCAATAGAGGACCATACAACAACATCTTTGAATACAAAATGAGGTCATTAGAACCGTAGAATCTTTTTTTATTTAATTTTATTTTAATTGTTGTTCTTGTACAGTTTTCTGTCTTTTACTCCCATCCCAGCCCACCGCCCCAGCCCTCCCCACCTCGCTCTGATTTCCACCCCCCTAGTTTTTGTCTATGTGTCCTTTATACTTGTTTCTCTAAACCCTTCCCCTTTTCCCTGGAAATTCCCTCCCTTCTCCCCTGTTCTCAATTTCAGTGTCTTTGGTTATATTATGCTTGTTTGTTTGTTTTGTTGATTAGCTTCCTGTTAAAGGTGAGATCATATGGTATTTGTCTTTCACCCCCTGACTTATTTTGCTTAGCATGATGCTCTCCAGTTCCATCCATGCTGTAGCAAAGGGTAGTAATTCCTTCTTTCTTTCTGCTGCATAGAATTCCATTGTGTAAATGTACCGTAGTTTTTTGATCCATTCATTTACTGATGGGCAACTAGGTTGCTTCTAACACTTGGCTATTGTAAATTGTGCTGCTATGAACATAGGGGTGCATAGGTTCTTTTGGATTGGTGTTTCAGGGTTCTTAGGATATAATTTTAGCAGTCGAATTGCTGGGTCAAAAGGTAGATCCATCTTTAGTTTTCTTAGAAAATTCCATACTCTTTTCCATAGTGGTTGTACCAGTCTGCAATCCCACCAACAGTGCACTAGGGTCCCCTTTTCTCCACAACCTCTCCAACACTTGTTGTTTGTTGCTTTGTTTATGATGGCCATTCTGACGGGTGTGAAGTGGTATCTCATTGTGGTTTTAATTTGCATCTCTCTGATAGCTAGCAATACTGAGCATCTTTTCATGTGTCTCTGGATCCTCTTTATGTCCTCCTTGGAGAAGTGTCTGTTCCAGTCCTTTGCCAGTTTTTAATTGGATTGCTTGTCTTCTTAGAGTGGAGTCGTGTAAGTTCTTTGCATATTTTGGAGATGAAACTCTTGTCTGAGGTGTCATTGGCAAATATGTTTTCCCATACCGTCAGTTCTTTTTAAATTTTTATTTAATTACAGTTGACATACAATATTACTATATTAGTTTCAGATGTACAACATAATGATTAGACATTTATATACCTTATGAATTGATCATCCTGATTAGTCTCTTATCCATCTGATGCCATAAATAATTGTTATTAGAATATTACTGATTGTATTGCCTATGCTGTACTTTACATAACCATGACTTTTTATAACCGGCAGTTTGTACTTCTTAATCCCTTTCACCTTTTTCACCTATTCTCCAATCCCTCTTCTATCTGGTGATCATCAGATTTTTTTTCTCTGCATCTACAGGTCTGTTTCCATTTTATCTGTTCTTCTATTTTATTTTTTTAGATTTTACATATAAGTGAAATTGTATGTTATTTGTCTTACTCTGATTTATTTAACTTAACATAATACTGTCTAGGTTCACTCATGTCACAAAAATAGCAAGATTTCATTCTATTTTATGACTGAATAATATTCCATCATATGTATGAACCATATCTTCTTTATCATTTTGTCTTCAATGGTCACTTAGGTTGTTTTCATATCTTGGCTATTGTAAATAATGCTATAGTGACCATAGGGTTCTATGTATCTTATCACTAGTATTTTGGATTTTTTTGGATAAATACCCAACAGTGGAATTTCTGGGTCATATGGTAGTTTTATTTTTAAATTTTTGAGGAAACTCTATACTGTTTTCCATAGTGGCTGCACCAATCTGCATTCCCACCAGCAGTGCATGAGGTTCCCCTTGCTCCACATCCTCACCAACACTTGTTGTTCACTGATTTATTGATGATAGCTAGTCTGACCAGTATAGGTGATATCTCAATGTGGTTTTAACATTCATTTTCCTGATGACTAGTGATGGTGAGCTTCTTTTCCTATGATTATTGCCTATATGTATGTCTTCTTTGGAGAAAAGTTTATTCAGATCTTCTGCCAATTTTTTGATAACCTGTGTTACTGTATTATAACTAAATTACTTTGGGCAAGCTACTAAATCAAGTTGGACATTTGTAACCATATATGTAATATCAACATGTTATTCTAAAAAGGATAAATAGCTGTCAACCAACTTGATTATGTCCATAGATATTCATACTTTTTTGCTTATTTAAAAAAATCACATTTAATTTTTAATTAATTACCAATTTTTAATGTAACTGATTTCACACAATAAAACTTATTTTTATATAAAAAAATTGGATAAGATGACCATGCTAAGCAGGCATTTCTGTTTGAATACAATTAATTAGAAGTTGCCCCTTCAAATGGGACATGAACTCTCCTATTTGCCCTAGTCCTTAACTTACCATTAGTAAGGCCTGTTGTCTCCATTTGTTTGCCATTTACATCCGAGCCCTCTACTTCTTAAATGTGCATTTCTTGGTCTAAATGATGTCTTAAGTTTCTATGAGTGATATCAATCTATGCCTAATAATTATCCACTCAAATGCTCTTTTAAATGTGTGATTATTAAGACCAATGAAAATATTAATTTATTGTTTTTGTTGCTCTATTTTTACTATTCAGGCACAAAGTTTTAAATTACTAAAGTAAAGTTGGCAATAGACGCTATGGTAATTATTTAACTGAAAATTTTTAACTACTTTAAGTCTCCAATTTACTGGTATATTAAGAGCATGATTATTGTCAGGTCACTTTCTTATTTATATCATATGCAATGATGATAATATTGTTTAATATCACCAAAGGATCTATAATTGGTAAAATGGATTTTCTCCTTAGTTCTTATATGCCAAAAAAGGTTCTGTCCAAGCAAGTAATTCACAGACAAATTTATGAGCTGTGGCAACATCCAGTGACCTTGAAGACATAAGATTTGCCAAAGGGGTAAGTGGATACCAAAAGGTATGCCGAATGTAGTGTGCTGTTTGCAAAGAAAAATGCTCAGGTCATAAGTTTTAAGCTTTATATATCTAGATAAATCTCATTATAATGTTACCTCTTAGGATTCTGTTTTAAGGCATGTAAATGAAAAAAAAGTGTCATCAAATACTAGATTTGGTAATAGAACAAAAAAGACAAATCATTAAGTCATCAAATTAAGCACACGAACAACAAGCATTATTTTAACACTAAAGTATCAGGTCATAGAATTTTGATATCTTGCTTTAGATGTAATAGTATATATTACAATGACTTTTGAGTTTATGCCCTTTTTACATATGTATATATATATGTATGTATACACACACATAGCATTTTATGTAGAATGGAAGTAAGCAATCTGAGAAGTTGCAATCCTATTTGTTCATATCAATACATGAAATGAAAGCACTAAAAGAGAATAATATACACACATGGGGTAATTGCTCAGCATATACCCATGAGGATATTGTTGGTTTTGTTTTAAAATAGTATTTTATGGTCTTTATTCAACCAGGTAAAGGATAGATGAATCAACTATCCTGCTGAGTGAAGGGGGACAAAGTGAAAATCAAGGTCATTTTTCAGCTTGTGTTTGCTAGCATGTCAATTACTCTTTTGCTTTGACATAAAGCAGTGGGAGAGTTAGTGCACAGCCTGCGATCACACCCACTCAACAATAGCCTCTGGGCTGCTGTCGGGAAAGAGGTCTTTCTTTACTCTGTTTGCAGTCAACATAGCCCATGAGTGATTTTTAATTAAAAAATAAAATAAAGTTAAATCACTCTTAACTGTTTTTATTACACCAAAAATGCTGTCTTTAAAAGTCTGGAAATCTAAAAGACACATTTTCATTCTCTCCAAAAGTTAAGATTCACTAATAAATAATGTCTTGCATCTTATTTGTAGATACTAACAATCCGTTACTTTAAGGTCAGAAGATAATAGTAATTGTGAACATCTCTTAAATATTATGTATCAGTCTCTTTAAGAGTTTGAGATACACCCTGGCTGGTGTAGCTCAGTAGATTGAGCACAGTCTGCAAACCAAAGGATCCTGAGTTCGATTCCCAGTCAGGGCACATGCCTGGGTTGTGGGCCAGGTCCCCAGTATGGGGCATGTGAGAGGCAACCACACATTGATATCTCTCTCCTTCTCTTCACCTCTCTCTAAAAATGAATAAATAAAATCTTAAAAAAAAAAAAAGAGCTTGAGATACATGTATACAAAGTATTGATTTAAATAAAAAACCTAATATATTAATTTAGATGTGCATTTACAAATTCAATATATATGGTTTAATCTTCAAAACAATACTTGAATGTTGTAGTCACAATTAAAACATCCTTTTGCACATGAGACTAGCAAAGAATAACAAGTTATGTAACTTGCCCAAGTCATGTAGCTGCTAATTGGTAGAACTGAGCTGCCCATATTGTCTTAGGCTAGAAGCAAGCCCGCTTCCACTACATCACATTTCATCCTCATTTCCCCAGGAACAGCAGAAAAATACCGAAGTGATTGCTAATTAAGGGGTAAGGTGAGCAGTGTAAAGATCAGCCCAGAGCTATCTTTAGGAAGAATTACAAGTTACATTTAGGATCCTCCAGAATTTGCACTTTTTGTTCGAGCCCCCACCCCCTCCCCCCCAAAAAAAACACCAAACCAAAAATCCTTTGTAAACTTTTCCTCTCAGCATGCCTTTGAGTTTCAAGTCACAGTGTACGGCATACCACAGAGATAAAAAGCCAGACTCCAAATTCTCAATTATTGCATTTAAATGTCTGCTCTGATTTGCACTAGAATCCCTGCCTAACAGTGAGTTACAGAGGAACTTTTTCCTAGAGGGGGAAAATCCACCTCAAGCTGGCATTAGTATAGTGTTCCTGTTTACGTTTTTCCTAGCTTTTCACAGTAGATATACCAGGGAAAGGAATGTTTTGCCCCCCTCATTTCCATTTAAAACTTGTACCATGTACTAACACCAGACAAGGTTAGTGATTCTGAAATAAAGTTACCATTAAAGGGGATTACAGATTGTCAAATCAGATTATTTAGGTTTAAGACCGTGCTTAACTACACTAGCTGTCTCACTACAGTGAGCTGATTATCTCTACGCCTCAGTTTCCTCACCTGTAAAACAGAATAATACAATCTGCCTCTAAGGGTACTTAGGAAGCATAATGTGCTAAACCATGTACAGTACTCTGGAATTTAGTAAACTTGATGTTATTGTTTATTGTTATTATCAACATCAATGTTATTGATCATCATCAAGGTATTTTCCCTCATTTTCATTCATATTATCTATACTTCTTCCAAATCAGGAAGCAGTCTCAAATAATTATTATATTTGGACTCTTTAACATAAGAGTGATTTGATATGAAAATTTCAATTATTTTTAAAATTTTTTCAAAAAATGTAATACCCATTTACAAAAATTTTAACATTGATTATATGCGTGATCATAGAGTTTCAAAAATAGCAGTGTAGGGATCATTCAATATAGCTCCTGTCATGCCTTACACAAATATAGGGTCCCAAGAAGCAAAACATATCGTCTGAAACTACCATCATTTGAAAGGTTTGAACTGCTTTAATAAGAGATGACATATTAATTAATTCAACCCTCAGCTCTTTCTTTTAACTCCTGGCTTAAAAAGCTCAAGACATAAATTTGTCTCTAAAAATTGTCAGTCCTGTTTAAGAAGCCTGTGTTTAACAGTCAAAACTCTGGCATCCTCTTCTGGATACCTTACATTCGGATCTTTTCAAACCAATGAACTGCAAATGGGGTTGTGGACTTGCATAGACACCGACAGATGAGAGGCTTCTTGCCTGTTAGCCTTTCATGCAAATGTGCTGGTCAATTCAATTTGGTACAAAAATAGATTAATAAAATAAAAAAAAATTAGATTAATATCGAATTAATATTCGAAAATTCCAGGTTTAACTATGTCAGCATATGACATTAAAAAAAAAAAGACAAAAGTAGTCTGGAAGACATATAATTCAGTAGACTTTTTACATGTTCTATTCCATCTCAGAGAATGGTAATAGCATTCATCCGCATTACCAAATCAGAAAACAAGACATCAACTTTTTCCTCACTATCTGTAACTAATCCACCAACAAGTTTTAACAACTTTACATCCTAATCATCTTCATAATTTCAACTTCTCTTCCTTTGCACCAGTACCATGCTGTGATCACCTCATCCTTGAACTCTTGTGTTTTGTTGATTTTTACTCTGTATTCTTTCTTTTTTTAAATTAAATTTATTGTGATGACATTGGTTAAGAAGATTATATAGGTTTCAAGTGTACAATTTTTTTCTTTTTTATTTATTGATTTGAGAGGGGGGGGAGAGAGAGAGAGAGAGAGAGAGAGAGAGAGAGAGAGAGAGATTTGCTCCACTTATTCATGCACTTATTGATTGATTCTTGTATGTGCCCTGACTATGGATCTTACCTGCAACCTTGGTGTATTGGGACAGTGCTCTAACCAACTGAGCTACCCAGCCAGGGTCTAAGTGTACAATTCTATGACAGATCATCATCAGTATATTGCATTGTGTGCCCACCACCCAAAGTCAAATCTTCCTTCGTCACCAAATATACCTGGACCCTTGCAAAAGCTTCCTTAAGGTCTCTCCACAGTGACTGTTGTCTTTTCCAATTATCTCTCCACATGGTAGCCACTTAATCTTTGTAGAACACATCTGTTTAGAGCACTTCCAACTCCATTCTGTTCTGTTCAGACCCACTCCCCATGCTGCTTCTATTTCTGCTTAAAACCCTTCAGCAGCTCCTCAAAACCTGCTCCCTCCCTGCATTTCCCTTGCGTTTTCTACTCTTACTAGATTGTCCTTCCTTAGAGTTTGTCCAAAAACCTTAGAATTTTTGTATTGCTTCCTTCCATGGGGCTCTTGTGTAAGCTGTTCCCCCTGCCAGAAGCACACTCTTCCCTTTCTCTGTCTTTTGAACTCCTAACCACTCTTTTGATCTCAGCTTTATCGTTACTTCTTTAAGGATGCCTTCCCTGGCCAGTCTCGAGGAGATCAAATCCCTTTATTAAATGCTCCTACAGAATTATGAGTTTCCTCATTAAAATTTTAATATAGTTACACCATTTCAAATGACTATTAAATGACTACTTCAATAACAATATCAACCATTAGATTGCTAGTTCTTTGAAGGCAGGAACCAGTATATTAGTTTCGCTTTTTGCTCACCTATTTTTCCATAGTTCCTCTGTAGTACCTGGTACAACATACAAATTCAAGGACTTTTTAAATTAAACAAATAAATAAAAAATGAATTTTTTCTTCATACCTACTGTATATCTCTCAGGTTACTAATGTTAGCATCAGAAATAATAATTTATCCTCATTATTGGAAAATAATAAGCAGTAGTTATCTTTGCATTTCTTCTACTTCCCATTTATGGTGGGGTTTACAGTTTAGTCATCTCTGAAACTCACCACTCATGTGGTAGGAACGAAAGATGTATAGGATGAGTAAATAAATGGATACTCTAGGAACTTCACAAGCTTTTAGAGCAATGTTAAAGTAAAACTTTATAATTGTTTGTACCAGTCATTGAAACATATTATTAATCATCCTACTATGAAAGTTATTTCCAAGAGAATGCCTGAGCACTCTGCAAATATCTGTCCTCCAGGAGCTGATATCCTGTTTCCAGGGAAGGGAGCCATGTGAAATAAAGGCTCAAGCCCAAGTTGATGATAGCTCTAAATGGATCACATAAGCAGTCAATTACATAACTATGAAGGCATGCCATGCTTCTAAATCGGTTTGCAATGTATCCATTGCAATTAGATCCAGAGGAAATTGAAACTGTCATGCTATTTTTTGAGAGGCAGAAGTTATGAGAAAACTACTTGGAACATTCTTTCAAGAACATGCTTACTTCACGAAAGTCCCAAGATTTAATTCTCAATAAGGCTATAATTAATCATGAGAAAGAAAAGGTATAGGTATAAGAATGATCAGAAATGAGGTATATCTTCATCCATGGGAGTCATGGATGGGTGAAATGGGAGTGAGGCATGCCCAGAATTACCTTTTGGAGAGGCAGTCCTGGTGCCAGAGTGGAGGATGTATCAGAAGAAGCTAAGAGGCACAGTTTACGGCATATAGTAGGCATTCAATAAATATTTTTGAAGGACTAAATGAATGCCACTCTTTGCTGAGTGATATGGCATGTGGAAATGAAGTTATGAAGCTAACGAGAGAGTTTAGAACTGGAAATAGCTTGTTGTTGTTTGTTTTTCTAAGTAATTAGCAGATAAATGTTTCATTAAAGCCATTATAAAAGGTCAGGGAATTTTTCAGGAATGTAAATGGAAGAAGTTGAGTTGCAGAAATAAATACCAGAAAAATAATAAATGAGGAACTTTAGGTTGAGAGTGTTTACTGGAATAAGTCAACTGAAAAGAAAAATCATAAATAAGTACGTAACCATTTGAAACTATGTATCTTAATTCAAAATAAATATATATATTTGTTTGCCAACCCTTTGAATGCAGCTAAGGTCTTTTTTACCAATTCACTTTTTTTCACCTAAACCACACTTACAAAGGCAATGCTTATCATTACCAAATTTGATTTCTTTTAAAATGAAGTGAAAATTTAAAATATTCTGGAGCAATCTGAGTGGAAAATTCAAAATTCTCTTTTTAATTTATTTTTTAAATATTGTTCAAGTACAATTGTCTCCATTTCCCCCCACCCATCCCCACCTCCCACCCTCGATCCTACCCCATTTGGCTTTGTCCATGTGTCCTTGATGATCCTCCCCCTTTCCCCCATTACCTCCCCCCTTCCGGTTACTGTCACTTTGTTCTTTATTTTGATGACTCTGGTTATATTTTGCTTGCTTCTTTGTTTTTTAGGCCAAGCAGTGGAAGTCAAAATTCTTTACATTATCCCTCAAAGTTTCATTCTTGTCCTCACTTAATTTGACATACTGCTTTTTTATTTTGGTTCTCATTTCTACCTTGTTTCTGGAAGCAGGTACATTGACACATACACACACCACATGATTTTTGCTGTAGTATTTAATCAAATTACACAATTACTAGGACAAATTCCACTTACTTAAACAAGTTGGGTACAAACAATACTGAACTCATTAAGCATACAACCCAATTAGTAGGAGCAGAAATGTACAAGTGCACCAGGAACTTGCTTACGGGCCTGCTAACACTTTTTTTTTTTCCAGAATACTTTTAAAGAATGTTTAAAACCACGAAGGTAAAACAATAATTAAAATACCCTAGTTAAACATAAAGAAAGGTCTCAAAACTATTTTCAGGTTCTATTATTTTCTTTTTTGTAATTTTTTTAATTTTAATTGTTCTTGTACAGTTTTCTGTCTTTTACTCCCATCCCAGCCCACCTATACTTCTTTTAAGCTTCTGTTTCACAAAGGTATGCCCTGACTATCTTATGAGAAAATATTGCTCCAACAATGATTACCTATATTCGACTCCAATTTATTTATTTGTATTAATAACTGACATTATATTGTTTTGCATTTGCTTCCCTTCTAAAATAATAACTTCTTGAGTCAGAGATGTCTTCTGTCTTGGTCCTTGCTGTTTCCTCATTGCCCAGAAATGTGTCTGTATACAAAAGGAATACAGTGGATCAGTGTTACCAACCAATTGAATCAGAAGGGTCTGAGAGTGCTTATTTATCACACCAGCTGTAGTTAAACATGATCACATACAGACAATTTCAGAACAGTGCTACCTCATAATTTTAATATGTTTGTCTTAGTCATGAGTAGATTGTCCAATTTAGTATATTATTAGCAATTAAATTTTTTTTGTTCTGTGAATTTTCTCTTCATGTCCTTTGTTAGCATGTTTTTGAGTTATGGACCAAAATGTAAAGCAAGGCCGGTAAGCATAGATGTGTGTTTTCTCCACTCTGTTCAGCTGTCTGGGTGCAGATATACAGTGGACAAGAGCTGGATTTAACCTGGTAGACAAATACAATGCAAGAATAATGGATTAAGTGCATCCATTGGAGTGGCTATAATGATGCATGTGGAATATTTGCTAGGTAAAAAAGAAAGTGAGGCATTTGGAGGAAAGGAGTTTGGACACAGAGAAGGTTGTAAGATCAATCAATTTTACATCCCAGTAAGAATCAAATAATTGTTCTCCTAATTTTTTTCAGAGGTTCTGCTGAGATATCAAATAAAATCATCAAACTACTTCTATAAAAAGGATGCTAATATGAATATTCAGCTTTATGAATGGATAATGTGATTTGAGAGAGGTTCAAACAATCTGAAGATTAATCTGGGACTATTCAGTAAAATAAATATTCACGACTCCTGTGATCTAGTAGCTAGCTCTATATTAGAGCAACATTCTCAACAAAGTTGGTGGTGGCAAGTAGCTGGGTGCAACCTGTGAGAGAGGGTAAGTAAACTCAAAGATAAAACAATACGTGGGAAATGCAGACCGGGATGTGTGTTATGAACTAGTTAACAGCAGTGGTTTATAAGTATTGTGCTGTTCTACGACTTTTTTTCTTCAGCTCCATGACCAACTTTTCAATGATTTTCTCTGTGATGCTGCAGTTTGGAAGCTAGTAATTACTTTCCCAGAAAGGCACCTTCTTTCTTAGATTCTGCCTATAGGAGGCACTAGAAAAAATTATCAGGCAAGGATGAAAGAAAAATCAAAAGTTATCCCTCATCCTGCTTTCTTGGTTTTCCTGTATGTGTCAGGGTCACCACAACAGCAGCAGTTGGTTCAGCCTCCAGCTTCTTGTAGCAGCCTCAGTATCTGACTTTTTCCACAGGTCCCAGCAGTGGCTACATGGCACCTCCTCCTGAGAAGCCTGAGCATCAGCTTCATGAGATCCTTTCCTCTAAGCTCCTAAGTTTCCTCTAGCTGTTTGCTACCTCAGCCCTAAATTTCATAGCTTCTTGCTATAGTTGTTTTTATATGGGTTATGTCTACTTTTTTTCCCTCTGTCTGTGTTTTTAGCTCTCTAAAAGTGTTGTAAGTAATTCTGTTTATTATACCCCTCTATGTGAAATGAGTCCTCTTATTTTTCCTGAAATAAATTGTTATTCAAAACACTCCTGACTTTGAACTTGACTTCTTAGGAAGCCTCGCATACATGGACTCATATAACAGCAATGTGAATGTACTTAATACCATTGAACTGTACACCTAAAAATGACTAAAGTGATAAATTTTATGTTAAGCATATTTTTACCACAATAAAAAAAAAATGAAAACAATGCTGAATAGGATAGCAAGATAAACAAATTGAAATCTCAACATAATACATTTGTAAGTTAAAAATATAACTCTGCAAATTAACTCTATATAATTCTCATTAAACATTCTTATAAGGGCAAAAGTTTTTCAGCAGTGGCACTGCTGACATTTAGGGCCAGATAAAGTAATTTTTGTTGGCAGAGGGGGGCTGTCTTCTGCTTCATCGGATGTTTAACAGCAGCCCTGGCCTCTACCCATCAGTAGCACCTCTACCTGCCTGTGAACCCCAAATGTTTCCAAACATTGTGATGTCTTATAATGGTCAGAATCAAGTGATTTGCAACCACTTCACTGGAGAATGAGGACAAATGTTCTAATTTATGAGTCTGGGAGGAAGTGGCTACTCTGCCTTTTCTTCTTTGGGATCTGTTTGCTTTCAGAGAGTACCTGCACTGACCTGATGCTAATCTTGCAGTGAGTTTAATGATGAAGACTTTGTCTCCAAATTCTGTAGATTTTTGGTGTTAACTATGGGTCAGTGTTAACTAGTCTATCAGTTGTTTATGCTTGAGCAACATTCCACAACTCAGATATTTTTCTTTCAATATGTCTTACAGTGTAATTTGTTAGCTCTATCAATTCTCAGCTGATTCTTAGGGTTGAGAAACATGAAATATGAACCAGATGTGGAATTGACTTATTCTTTCTCACTGTTGATTGCTAAATTCTCCTTTTCAATTTACTTTCTTAGTGGTAGTGTCCCAGGGCTCTTTGACAGGCCCTACTATTTTCTCTGTCATCATTTATTGCTTATATGATCTCACCTATGCTCATACCTTTCAATGACACCTCTTTGATGAGTTCCACTATGTCTCCACTGAACTCCAGTCTTATATATCTAATTACTACCTATTCAAAATATTCACTTGGCTCTAATGGATATATCAAATGCTACATATCTGAAAATGAGTTTCTGATTTCCACTCTAACAGCTCACTCACCCAATCTGTTTTTCAAGAGGTAACCTCCATTACAGTAACAGGGAGGCCAATTTTCATGATTGCTTAGGCCAAAACTTTCTAGTTCTTCTCCTCCTTTCATCGCCCATTGAAATCTATTATAGTTATTTTGTTTACTTATTTTGAAAATACATCCAGAAATTTCAGCACTTCTCACCACCTACACTATGACTTCTTTGATACGAGCCACCATATCTAATAGCTTCTCACTCTTTCTACACTTGCCTCATTCTCTTCTGTTTTTCACACCAGATCAGGTATGACTTATTTAAAATTTAAGTTTTACTATGCCATTTACACACTCAAATCTTCCAACTTGAGTTGGAGCTTCCAACCCAAAGCTTCCCATTTTACCTTCATTCCAAGCAACATCCCAAATCCTCACTGTGGCCTACAAGGCTTCATGCGACCTGCCACCTCTCCACCTTTTCAGCCTCATCTCTTTCTTGTTATGCAGTCCAGCCCTTCACTCTTTGGCATGTATACTTTCTGTTTCCTGCACCTTGAATGAACTCTTCTTGGACACCCACAAGGAACTCTCCCTCCCTGCCTTCTAGTCTCTTCTCAAATGTTGCTTTCTCAAAGAAATCTTTCTCACCTTTTCTTTTGTCTCCCCTTTGGTTCCACTAATCATAACCTTACATATTATACATTTATGTCTTTATAGGTGTATTTTATTTTTCTCCTACAATATATACATTTCATGAAAGCAGAAATGATGTTTTATTTACTCTTTGATTCTTTGTGCTGTAACAGACAGTGCCTGCCATGGTCTCCTAGCTCATATTTGGTAAAATAGTAAATAAATAGACCTCACAAAATGTGTTGAACAACATAGATAGACTTAATTTGAGATGAGAAATAGATTAGGGGATGAAAGTTCAGTCTAGAGCAGAGGAGCCTTATAGTTAGTTAAAAAAAAATACTCTTTTGACCTATTTCTAAGGCTTGCAGCAGCCAAATCAAACTTATATTCAATAGTGGGCCCGAGAATATACACGCAGAAGCAGTAGTTGGTATTACAAGAAAGGTCTGATGAAATAGTCACAGGCTGCACTAACAAACTGTCAATTTCCTCCCTAAAGAGTGATGGTAAAACTTTTGGTTAACCATAGACTTGAAAAGTAAAAAGAATATGAAGCTGGAGAATTTGGGGTGGGGAGCCTACTTTCCTCTTGCTTCATTATTTTTGTAGAAATTAACTCTCTTTGTTGCTCTCTGCCTCCTTTCTTGCCCATCTCCAGGGGAGAATGATCTGACTGGTGTAGCTTAGACTATTTCTTGCTGCTTTCTCTTTGGGAGCTCAAAAAATCTGAGCTTTGACCTGCTCTAGACCTTTTGGTAAACTTAGCAGTAAAAGCTCCACACTTATAAGAAAAGGGTTGTGTTTTTGAAGGTAGATATGTCTATTTCAGGCTTGTTCAATTAGCAAATCCATATAGATAACGATCCTTAAACCATGTGTTCAAATTAGCCATAATAGCTAATAAATGTGCTCCATAGATTTCTAGTTGCCTGTTTTAACATTTATTATTCTTAGTAAATGCAGAAATCCGGCAAGAGAGAAAGTTGTGTCATTCATTAGCTACTTCATTCCATGTACTTTACTCATATATTTTTGCCTGTTTAAAAATGAATTTGCTGTCTATATCTTGCAGCTTTGTTAAGAATTTTTTCCTTTTCTAAATTTTAATTGTTCTTGTACAGTTTTCTGTCTTTTACTCCCATCCCAGCCCACCACCCCAGCCCTCCCCACCTCCCTTTCATTTCCACCCCACCTAGTTTTTGTCCGTGTGTCTTTTATACTTGTTGCTCTAAACCCTTCCCCTTTTCCCCTGAAATTCCCTCCCCTCTCCCCTCTGGTGACTGGTCAGCCTGTTCTCAATTTCAGTGTCTTTGGTTATATTTTGCTTGCTTGTTTGTTTTGTTGATTAGGTTCCTGTTAAGAAAATTTAAGATAATATACATGGAAGTACTTAAAAATGGGGTAAGCAGGTGAAAACATTTTTTTTTCAAAGGAAGTTAGAGATATCTTCTTTTCAGTCTGGGTCCATCACATCAGCCAGGGTATACTTTAGCAAAGTTACAGTGCCCAGTACTAAACCTGAGAGCCTTCCTGAATCCCACAGGGGTTTAATGCTTGCAGACTCTATGATGCCCTGTTCCTATCACACACTTGAAATATTGAATATAAATGAATCACTGAAAACAAACACATAGCTTTGATAGTTTATTTTTTTTAATTTTTCAAAATTACTTCATTGTTGTTCAATTACAGTTGTCTGCATTTTCTCCTGGAATAAGCCAGGCGCTGAGGGACAAATACCATATGATCTCACCTTTAACTGGAACATAATCAACAAACACATAGCTTTGTATGCTGAGGTCATTTAACCTCAATAATAAATTTTAAATAGCTAACAGACTTCATCGGAATGAATGTGATATTGCAATCACAACAGTAAAGAGCCATTCTACTGTGTCAATAGGTTAAGCAATTCTTACATCTTAAAAAGCTTGAAAAAAAAAAGAATATACAAAATATTACCTCAAGACAAATAAGGGGATAATTTTGTGTGATTATTTGTTCATGTTTCCAGAAGTAGGTGATTTCTGAAATAAGTAAAAACAACAGTGACAGGTAAATGAGTTAATTATAAACACAAAAATAAGGACATACACTAGCAACCAGATTCAGCAATCCCACCCCCCAAAAAAAGAAAATATATGTCCACATCAAGTGTACACATAAACATTCATATCAGCTTTATTTTTAGTAATCCAACCATGGAAAGAACCCAAGTGGTTATTAATTGGTGAATGGATAAATAAGCTGTAATATATTTATACTCAACAATTAAAATTTGCAAGAAACATACATGCAGCAACATAAATGAGTCTGAGAAATATTTTGCTAAATAAAAACAGTCAAACATAAAATACATTTTATAATTCCATGTGCATGACCTTCTAGAAAAGATGACAGGATGTAGGTAAGATAATGTGGAAATAAGGCAGGTGAAGCACCAAACTGCAAAGATGCACCAGGAGCATTTTCACGGTGTTGGAAAGGTTCTATAGCTTCACTATCATGGTGGTGATATGATTGTGTACCGTTGGCAAAATTCACTCGAAATGGGAAATTTCTTATGTGTAAATTTTACCTCAATAAGTGTTGACAAATATATAAATTGGGAGTTATGAAGAAGTAAGAGAAATGTTTGAAGGAACAAGAGTAGCTATTTTTGCAGTGTTGACATAAAGGGAATGTTGAAGGCTTGGAGCACAGTGGGGAGTTCACAAGAGCTGTTTTTATTTTTTTCAAGGACTGCCTTCAAATATGCTCTCTAATTTATCCCCCATTCTCCCTTTAATTACTTCTTGATCATATTTTATTGTTTCAGCCTCCTTCCAGTTATGGGAATACTTTCATTTTTATAACTTAGATGCAGTTTAAATATGAAAGATCCAGATTTATTTATTTATTTATTTATTTATTTATTTATTTATTTATTGAGTGACAGGGAAAACAGATCAGGAGATCAGCAAGCAACTCAAGAGCTGGATCAAAAGGCTCTTCCTTCCATTTTTTTAAAGCTTTTAAAGTTTTTACAACTATTTTTTAATTTTTTTATTGTTGTTCAAGTGCAGTTTTCTGCCTTTTCCCTCCACCCCTCCCCACCACCCCAGCCCTCCCCACCTCCCTACCTCATTTCCACCTCTCCTTGTTATTGTCCATGTGTCCTTCATAATTGTTCCTGTAGACCCTTCACCCTTCTCCTCCATTATCCTCTCCCCTCTCCCCTGTGATCACTGTTAGCCTATTTTCAATTTCAATGTCTTTGACTATACTTTGCTTGCTTGTTCGTTTGTTGATTAAGTTAGTATTTTTAAATTAAGTTCAAATTTTACATTCAGTTCAACTCCTTCATCATCACCACCTGCCCTCAGCTTAGGTCTGACATGAGGCTAAGAGACCCATAGGGGAAAGGAGGGAAGATCTGTATCTAACTCTACTTCTCTTCCTCAGTTTGTCTCTCCCTCTACTGCTCTGTGTTTCCTGTCTTTCTTCGGTATAGTGAGGCTAAGGAGCCGTAATGGGAAGAAAAGGGCAAATGATACATCTATTCACCACTGGTCCTCTGTGTGTGGAGCAGTCTGTAGTGATCACCTGCGGTTTTCTCTTGGGTCATGTATCCTTGATTTGTACAATGCATTCTCTGCCTGACATTTTGAAACTGAGCTTCTACTCCCGGTGGTCTATCCATTACTTTGTACTGGTATCACCTTACCTATGCCCTACCCTCCAATGCAAAGTCTTTTCATGATGGCTCACAGCCTGACTGACTTCAATAAGCCTTGTTTGCACCCCCGGGAAGTGTACTCATCTTTGCCATGCCAAGGGTGGGTGTACAGTTGTTCTCATTACTGTTCTTCTCAGTCTCTTTTCTGTTGCTCACTGTTCCAACCAAAATTCTGCCTTCAGAATTCTTGTGGGAAGCAAGCACATATACCCCAAAGTTCAAGGTCCATGAGGAGGGCCGAACATGTCATTTTTAAAAATAAATTTTCTAAATTCCCTTTCTTCAGCTCAAATGACAGGCCCAGCATAAGCTGACTGATTCCACTGCTTGGCAAGCATTTTATTAGCATCTGAGATGTTTATGCAGCTACCTCAACCTCTATAAGTACCTGTTCAATGAATATGGTGGAAGGGAGCAATTGGAGAAGAAGCACTTACTTTTCTCTTCTACTAGAAAAGAAAAAGAAAAAGACATTTTTCCTCTAAACCTATAATTAGCTTTTCTGAAGGCTCAAGTCCACTGATGAAGAGATCTCAGGACCATCTTATCTACCTCTGAGAAGCCCTGTATGACCTATTAAGCTCTGAAGTCTGGAAGCTCCTTAAAAGCTGCGTAGGGTTGTTTGTTGTTAATTCAGTATCTTCCCATTTTCATTTACATCCTCCCCCAGGTTTTAAGGAAGAAATCTGTGCGCCATCTATCCTAGAATCCTTTGCCAGCACAATGGAGATTTGACTGCAACAAGCACAGGAACTCAGAGGGTTGGGAACACTGAAGAGAGAATAACTATTGTTTTTGGTGAGAGCTTTGGGCAGACATGTGGGTCTTGGCAGGTGGCAGATGCAGAGGTTTTCCAGCACCTTCAGGTGTCCTCCCCCTCCTTTTGGTGCTGTAGGCAGATGGAGCCTTGGATGGCGTTTTCCCTGCGGTCCCTGCCCTTCCAACAACACTGAAAGCCAGTGGTGGCCTTCTTCACTATCATTCTTCCAGCCATACTGATTGCTATGAAATCGGTGAAAACTGTTAATTTTTTTCTACTCCAAACTCCTAAAGTGCCTTTTTCTTTCTTTCAGAACACTAATGAGTAAATAAATGGAGAGATACTTATCTTCTACTTTTCCCTGTTTAGTAATCCAACTAGAAATTTTCACACTATGGCATCTGGTTTCATAGCCTGGGGGAAAATCAAAACTTTATAATTCTGATTGTCAGTTACAGGCAACACGATATGGGAAAAACATGTTGATGGAGTCAGACCAGTGTCCCGTTGTGGGCACTGGCCAGAATATGTCACCATAATAGAACTCTTTGTTTAGGTGTTCGGAGACCAAACAAAAACTCTTGGGCACACACTGGTATTTCCCACCTTAACTCAATTGAATTACATATGTTAATAATACTATTTACTCAAAGTTTTTTTTTCCTCTAGGGTAATAACTAGACAACTCAGGTAATAGGACCTTAGCTTAGAGATAAATCATAAAGCGAAGGAAGATTTTCTGTGAGGGTTTCATGAGAAACAAGAGCATCGTTCAGAGCACTTGCACAATCACTAGTTAGGAATCACAGAGAATTGGAATGTCATTCAGGACACATGTCACTCTGGTATTCCAAAAGCAGACTAATGACCCAGCATCCGTACTAGCAGGGTGTCCTCGGAGCAGGCTTCTGTTGTTCTAACTGGCAGGTGCAGGTCTTCTCTGGCTCTGTTTTAACTTATGTCTCGTTTCTCTCTCTACTCTCCTCTTTGCACCATGCTCTTTGCTTATTGCCGTTTCTTTCGCTACATGCCTAGTGTTTCCACAGAGCTCTCCTTTCAAATGGAACAAAAAAGAAGATACAGTTGGTCACTTTTCAGTGTGAAGAATTTGTGTGCAGATCATCATATCTGGGCACCACAGTGACTGATGGCTGGTGTTGAGTTAGCTGCTTTTATTCAGTCACCAAGTTTCATCAGGTCCATGAAGCAACAACCACAGCAACTTGGGGTATGAAACAACAGAGGGATTATTTAGAGTGGTACTTGGGTGTCTCTGACTAAAAGATGAGAGCCGATAAATTCTTTCAGATAGAAAGCAAGTACATCTCTCATGTTTATGGTGTCTTCTAGAAAAAGAATATTTAACTAGAAACCCAATGTTATAATTCTTAGTTCTTGATAGTAAGAAAACATCAATTGCATGATGTTTTATTTAATAAGAGTCTTTTGGGGGGGGAAATAAAAATGGTTAGCAAGTTTATTTGACATGACATGTTAGCTAATTTCAGAAGTATTAGCATGCTGAAAAATGAATGCTGTTGGATTGAATAAATGTGATTATTCTGTGTTGGGTCCAGATTTACCCCAATGGGAACAGCAAGCTGAGGAGATCCAGGGGAAAACCAGCTCACTGTTCTCTCCACTGCAGCTCATAAAATCACGTTATTTGCTCCACTGGATCTAGGGCGGGGAAATGAGCAAACCATGGTCAAAGATATGGTAAAGTATAAGTCAGTTAACATTTTACAACAAATTCAAAATGATACTCTGGGTACTACAATAGCAGTTTATCCTCTTGAATGTGGTAAATCCCTAACTTAGTAACAATGTATATTCATTAGGAAATAAGTTATTGCCTATTGCAGAGGAGATGAAAGAATATTCATTAGTCAAGCTCAGCATGTTTACCCCTAGTTGTTTTCCTATACAAATAAAAATAATCTAAATAGAAGAAGGTATATGGTTCTCTAAGATTATTACATATTAGAAAACACAATATTAAACTAGCTTAAGAGCCACTAATTTAAATCATTCTAACAAAAGCTTGTTTTTCTTTTTTGCATGTTCACTATGGTAAAATAAATAATAGCAATCTAATGAAAGAGACTAGGTTTTCTTCCTGGAACATATGGAGTCTCGGGATGGTCTCTTCTCCTGCCACTTTAAGGGGCGGTCTTTAGTAAGTCAGGCCCCTCTCTGCGGCTGAGAATGGAGCCCATCGTAAGCTTTCCATCTGTAGTTACAGCGGCCATGCATGTTCCACAACTTCTACTGCTCATCTCTTCTTCCCTCTCTTTATTGTCAATCATAACAGCAAAACGTGGAGAAAGCTTTGTTTGTGCTTTAGACCTTCGGAAATTTTTATTTTCATAAGTAAGCAATGTTACTTTTATAAACAATTTCTAATAGTTATTATTAAAGCAGTTCATGTGCTCACCAATTTTATACCACCTCCTTTGAAACTCTTGTTTATATGTGTTGTATAAAAACTACTAAAGATTGCTAGGTTAGCAACAATAATATAATATTTAGGGAGTGCTTCTTACCTGACAAGCACTGTAAGGAACTTACAAGTATTCCTTTTCAGAGGATAGGGAACAAAGGCTAGAAATTTTATGTAAATTGCACATGACCATACAGATAATAAGTGAGAGATCTAGGATTTGACTGTAATACAGACTGACTCCAAAGTTAGCATGTCCTTTCTCACCTCTCCCTCCCCTCCCCTTCTCTCATTTTTGTCAAAACACAGTAGCAGGCTGGGGCATAACATCCTTTCACTTGTAAATACTTCAGCATGCGTCTTGTAAAAACAAGGATATTCTCCTACAAAACCACATCTTCACAACCTAAGAGAATCTACAAATTATTCAACAGCATTAAGCAACATACCCATCATACTAAAAAGTCCTCGGTTTTTCCCCAAATGTCCTTCATAGGTGATGGTGGTGGTTTCAATTTAGGGAGCCAGCAGTGTTCACATAGTACATTTGGCTACTATGTATCTTCAGTCACCTCTCTCATTTTTGCTTTTCATCTATTTATTTGAATGGTCTAGTTAAATTGTTCTGCAGATCTTCCAAAGGGCAAGTGATAACAAGGTTTGGATAATCCATAACTAGGAAAGGCAGTAGATATATGTAAAACTTTAATGCTTGACTTAATAATAATAGATGTCTTTATTAAAATATATATATTTTAATGATCGGTTTATATGGTCTGAGACTATCGGGAAATACATACCTAAGTACTAAAATAAATTCCTGACTAGCTTTCCTTCCAGAAGTCAGTGTTCACATTGTTGCCACATTGCTCTTTAAAAAGCTTTCATCATTAAGGAACATAAACCAATTGAGGACTGTTATGTACAAGGCACTGAGTCAGGGTTTAAGGGAAATAAAAAGCATAATAAAATCCACTTCTTGCCTTTATTAAAAGAATTCAGTATTCTCTGGTCTGACATTTCCTAGATAGCTCTCGGTTTCTTATCTGCAAAATGGTGACTATAATAGTACCTGCCTTGCTAGATCATTCAATCATTTATTTAATCATCCATTCACACACCAAAATCATTAGTTTCTTTGTTTATTCATAGTATTAGAATATTCCAGGTACTGTTTTTTAATGTGGAATGTAACAAAGAGAGATAAAATTCTTGACATTGTAAAACTTCTGCTAAGTGAAACAAGCAATATTCAAATAAACTAAATAAATACAAAGCACAATGTGAGGTGAAGATAAATTCTAGGAGAAAAATAAAGTCAGGTGAAAGGTTAGACACTGAACACAAATGGAGTACTATTTTTGAAAGGGTGGTTAGGGAGGCCTCTTCAAATGATACCTAAATTAAAATAAACAAGCAAGCAAATATCACAAAAATACCTAAATAAAGTGAGGAAGCAAGCAATGATCACCTGTATGGGAGGAGTATTTAGGGTAGAACTAACATGAAGTGCAATGTCTCTGAGATAGAAACAAGGTCGGTATATTCTTGTTTGAGGAACAAGTGGAAAGTCAGGACAGCAGGAAGAGAATGGATGAGGGGGAGAGAATGGGAGATGAACCCAGAGTCATGGACAAAGCCAGCTCCTGAGAACCTTGAGAGTCATGGTTCAGAATTTGGATCTTACTCTAAAGGAACTAGAAAGTTACTGGAGAGTTTCAACACAGAGCAGGGTGGAGAATGGCGGTGAGTGGACCTGCAGGGGAAAATGGCAGCTATCCAGTCCTGGGGCAGGATTAGAGGAAGAGGAACTAGTTACGAAAACTTGACAAGTTCTAGCCAATATATTTTGATGGCTTCAATGAACAGAGTAAGAATGCAGGAGATAAGTAATTGTGACACATTTTGATAGTCACACACAGAACTTACTGACTATAAATATGAAAGAAAGGGAGGAATCAAAAATCACTGCTGGGCTTTGGTTTGGAATACCTGGTAGGTGGTGTATTATTTGATGATATGGGAAAAAAGGAGGTATAAGAATGTACTTTGATAGGGGAGAAAAAGAGAAGATCTCCCTTGATATTTTAACTTTAAATTAGACATCCACTTGGAGATTCTGAGCAGGTGGTTGAATATTTTATTCTATAGCTCAGCAGTGAGATTGGAGTTGGATATATAAATCGTGAAGTCACAAGCATATACATAATATTTAAAACCATGTCAGGGAGTACAAATAAACAAGATAAAGAGTTAAAGTTTATGATATTACAAGAGTTAGGGATTGGCAAGAGGTGAAAATCTGGAAAAAGAAACTGAGAAGGAGCATGCAGTACCATGGGAGGAAAACCAGGTCTCAGAGACAGGAAGGTAAACAGCTGGAGCTTAAAGGGGGAGAGAAGTGTTTTCAAAAGTAAAGAGAACAATGCCTAAAGTAAGACATGGCATGAGGAAAAAATGTTACCTACTATATTATCACAAGAGCTCAGACTTTGGATTTAGCTAAACCATTTTTAATCTAATTTCTGATCTTTACTAGATACTACACTTAGAGTTACTTTGCTAAGTATAAATTTCTTCTATAGTAAGAGAGTAGGAGCTTGGGTGTAAATTCTTTTCTCTTTGATTATAGCAAAATGAAAGTAAGATTATGAGTATAAAAGTGTCAGGTCAATTTTATAAACAATTTTCCAAATAACTCTCAAAGAATACAAGTTAGTTCTTATTTGGAAGGAAAAAATAATTTGTCATAGAAGTTGCTTTTAAGATAAAAATTAATAGAATTTTGTTAAGCATTGGGGGAAAGAAAGAATTTTGTACATAGGAGAAGCATGAGCAAAGACCCAGCAACTATAAAGCATGGGGCTCATTTGAATGAATAGCAAGTTGCGATGTGTTCTGGAAATGAGATATGAATAGTAACTATACCTGGGGCCTTATGTTGAGAAAAATCATGAATTATAGGCTGATTTGAATTTTATATTGCAGAGAGTAGAAAAAACATGCATGATTTGTTTCAATAGGTGATTAAGCTGGTCAGACTATGCTCTAAAGACTACTAATAGAATTGAGGTAAGTAGGAAGTATTAGGATGGGAAATGGGTGTTTCACTAGTGTCAAATTTTGAAGTGTTTTATTCAGAAGTCTCTCATTTAGAAAAAAAATGAATTGTGCCCTGGCTGGTATGGCTCAGTGGTCAAGTGCTAGCCTGTGAATCAAAGCATCACCAGTTCGATTCCCAGTCAGGGCATATGCCTGGATTGTGGGCTGGGTCCCCAGTAGGGAGTGTGTGAGAGGGAACCACATTTTCATATTTCTCTCCCTCTCTTTCTCTGTCCCTTCCCTTCTCTAAAAATAAATAAATAAAATTTTTTAAAATTTTTAAAAAATGAATTCTAACACCTGGAACAATTTGTTGACCACATGAATGTATATTAAATATACAGCCTCATTTTTCTAGGTAGTTGAGATAGAATCTTGAATCCAGGCCTTTTTCAGCTTATGTTATGGAAATTCCTCTTTACCTGAAGGAACCATCTTCCTATAGGCACCCATAGTCCTGCATGCCTGATAATGTATTCAAGACAAAAATTATTGTTTCTGTTTGGATAGGGTAAAGCCAGCAGAAAATTATGTGTTAATGTGTAGTAAGAAGTGAAATAACTCATTTTGAAGAGAGAGGTAATGATGTTGATAATTGTCCCAAAGCAGTAATATGCTGTGAATCTAGGTAAGCCCTTGTCCTTGATTATAAGCATGATACAGTGGAATAAAACACTGATTTGAAAGGCAATTTTGTGCTGGCATGCATTAGGAAATGTTAGGAAAGTCATTTGTCTTAATATAGACTCTTTTGCTCATCTATGCAAAAAGAATTGGTGTCCTTATTGTAGACTCACTATGAAATGGTATAACTTTTTGATGCACTATTTCTCAGTGTTAAACATGGAATCCTTTGAAAATAAAGTCTAAAAACATTGCTGGAACATACATCTTATGTATTATACTGAAAATACATCTTATGAAATGTTGCTCTAGACATTTTTTAAGTCCAAATAAATCAAGGAAGGTACATGGACCTTGTACTGATTTTATATCCTGGTTCCACTATTTAGCAAGCAATTAGCTGTGACCTCCTGACTTAATCTGTATGACATTCTACTTGCTCATGTGTAACACACTGATTACCGTTATCCATTCTGCAAGTTTGTTTTAAAGATCAAGACTTAATGTATCAAAATCACTCAGCCTAATACTCACATGGCTGCTATAACAAGCAGCCAATAAATAAATAAATAAAGCCGCTATTTATTATTATACTATTATTATCATTGAAATTTAAGTTCATTACTTTCAATTATAATATGGAAGGTTAAATGTATAACCATTAACTACTTTATACTTTTACTGTATATAATTTGTATAACATAAAATACAGTATTCCAAAAGTACAGTTCTAGACATTTAGTATAGTCATAAATTAGGGCAACCATCATCACAATCTAGATTTTTTTATCATCTCTATTATTTCTAAAAGAAACTCTGTATCTATGAGCAACAATGCCCCTTTTCCTCCCCTTGCCACCCCTAGTCAATACTAGTCTACTTTCTGTCTCTCAGATTTGCCTATTCTACATATTTCATTTACATGGAATTACAAAATATGCAATCATTTTGTTTTAGTTTCTTACTATAATGTTTCCAAGAATCACCCATGCTGTAGCATATATTAATACTTTTTATGGCCAAATATTCTATGCGGTTCATGTATCACTTATTGTTTAGTCATACATCAGTTGATGGATGTCTGTCTTGTTTCCAGTTCTTAGCTATGAGTAATGCTGCTGCAAACTATCAGGTACCAATTTTGTCTAGACAGATATTTTATTTTGCTTGGTCTTTCAAATGTGTTGATTTTTAAAAAATATGCAACTTTTAGATTTGTTGATTTTCTCTGTTGTTTTCTATTCTTTATTTTATTCATTTCCACTCTAATCTTTATTCCTTTTTTACTGTTGTTTTCAGTTTAGTTACTTTTATCGGGTCATTAGTTTATTAACATGAGAATTTTATTATTTTGATTTTTTTAAGATTTTTATTTATTTATCTTTAGAGGGGAAGGGTAGGAGGGAGGGAGAGGGAGAGAAATATCAATGTATGGTTGCCTCTTGTGTGTCCCATGCTGGGAACTGGCCTGCAACCCAGGCATGTGCCCTGACTGGGAATTGAACCGCGATCCTTTGCTTCGCAGGCCCGCGCTCAATCCACTGAGCTACACCAGCCAGGGCGAATTTTATTATTTTTAGGCAGTAACAGCTATAAATTTCCATCTAAACGTCCCTTTAGCTGCATCTCATCAGTTTTGGTAGGTTGTGTTTTTGTTTTTAATCTTTTCAAGGCATTTTCTTATTTTCCTTCTGACTTCTTTCTTGATTGATTTCTTATTTAGTAGTATATGGTTTAATATTCACACAAACATAAACTTTCATAATTTTTATTGATTTTTATTGAATTTCCTTCAAGTCAGAAAATATGCTTTTTATGACTTTATATTTATTGAGTTTCATTTTATGTTATAACATGCTCTATATGCTGAATGATTTAAGTACACATGACAAGAATGTGTATTCTACTATTGTATAGTAGGATGTACTATAGCTATCTTTTATGTCTACTTTATAGTGTTTTCAAACTTGTAAATTTTATTGAGCTTTTGCTAGTTTTATTCAGGATTAAAAGTGTGGTATAGGATTCTTCTCTGATTATCTATAAATTGTCTATGTATTCCTCAATGATGTCTGCTTTAGCCTAATGTCATTTGGAGAGTTTTTTATAGGTATATTTATAATTGTTATAATCCATTTATCATTATAAAATATCTGTATTTATCTGTAGATACATTATTTTTGTTTTAACGTCTGCTTTGTCTGAATTAATATAACCACTCAGGCTCCCTTTTGATTACTGGCTTACTCTGTTCAGGCTGCTATAACGAAATACCACAGACAGAGTGGCATATAAACAACAGAAAAATGAAGTTTAAGATCAGAGTCCCAGAATGGTTGGGTGAAGGCTCTCTTTGAGATCATAGACTTTTCATTGTATCCTCACTTGAAGGAAAGGCCTCGAGTCTCTCTGAAGCTTCTTTAATAGGGCACTAGCCCCATTTATTAGGGTTCCACTGTCATGATTTAAGCATTTTTGAATGCCTTGGTTACTAATGTAATCACCTTTGAGGGTTTGGATTTCCACATATAAATTTGGGAGGCACACGATTATTTACACCCTAATAGTTACTACTTGGATAGTATATATTTTCCCATTTTTTTTCACTTTCAAATAACCTGTGACTTTTCTTTCAAACAATCTAAAGTGTATATCTTGGGTAGTTAGATAATGTTTAATTTTGGCCCTTATTTTGCCAATCTCTGTCTTTTAATGACAGTATTTAATTCATTTATATTTAATGCAATTGCAGAGATGATAATACTCACATCAGCCATGTGTTTAAATTTGTTTTCAATATGTCCTATGTGCCTTTTGTTCATCTATTCCTTGATTATAACAATCTTTAGTGTTAAATATGTTTTTTCATGTATCATTTAAATTTCCATGTATTTTTAGTATATATTTTAGTTAATTTCTAAGCAGAAATTGACTAAATTTCTGATTTATTTGTGGATTACAATTATCATCCAAACTTAAAACAATATAATTTAGATCAATCCAACTTAATTCCAATCATATACAAAACTTTGACCAAGTATACCTCTCTTCTTTCTCCAACTTTTTTGTACATTATTGTCATACAATTACATTTTTTCATATCATAAATCAATAAACAGAGTGTTATCATTACTTCTTTATGTAGTTGCTTTTTAATCAATAGTGGAAGAAAAGTCACAAACAAGCATTTGTACTTTTTACATTTACCTCTATAGTTACCTTTTTTTTTTTTTTACCAGAGTTCATTATTTCTTTGTGTGGATTTTAGTTACCACGTAGTTTCCTTACATTTCAACATTGTATTTCATGCAAGTCTGTTAGAGACAAATTTTCTATGTTTTTGTTAATATGGAAGTGTCTTTATTCTCTCTTAATTTTTGAAGGATAATTTTGCTGGGCATAGACTTATTGGTTGACAGTCTTTTTATTTGAACACTTTAAAGATGTTATTCCATTGTCTTATGGCCACCATGGTTTCTGATAAGAATTTAGTTGTTACTCTCATCAAGAGTTTCCTGTAATAAGGCATTCTGCTTCTGCTGCTTTCCTGATTTTTGTTTTTCTTTGCATTTTGTCAACTTTACTATGGTATATTTAGGTATGAATCTCTTGAGTTTATCCTACTTGGATTCATGGAGCTTCTTGGATGTGTAGATTCACGTCTTTCCTCAAAATTAGGAAAGTTTTGACCAAGATTTCTTCAAATGTTTTCCCTGCTCCTATTTCTCTTCTCTCTCTGGAACTGTTGTTAGGTGTTGGTATGCTGGGTGGTTTCACACTCGCTTCTGAGGCTCTATTCAGGTCTCCTCACTCCTTTTCTTCTGCTCCTCAGAATGGTTAACTCTATGGATACAAGTTTGAAATTCACTGATTCCTTCTTTTGGCAATTTAAATATGTTGTTGAGCATCTCTATGTTACATCAACTATTATACTTTTTCATTCAAATTTCTTTTGGGTTTCATTCTATAGTTTTTATCACTTTATTGATATTTCTATTTGATAAGAAGTTGATATTATATTTTACTTTTTAAAATATCATATATTTTTAGTTCTGTGAGCACATTTATAGCAGCTGATTTAAAGCCTTTAACTATTACCTCAAAAATATGGATCCTCTCATAGAAATTTTCCATTGGCTACATTTATTTCTTTTCCATGTGACATACCATATTTTTTGGACTACAAGATGCACCCCCGCCCCGCCCCAGTTTGGGAGGAATAATGGTTGTTAATGCTGCCATTGAATTCTTTTTACATTTACATTGGTGAAATGTGTTATGTTATTTATCTGATTAAATATTTTACCACATTTTTTGCTTCAAAAATTTTTTTTCCTATTTTTCTTTTCTAAAACCTAGGTGCATCTTATGGTCGAAAAATATGGTAACTTCCTATTTATTTGTTGACTTGCATTTTATGTTGAAAACTGGACATTTGAGATAATATATTGTAACAACTTTGATACCAGATCCCTTCTCACCAGCAGTGTCATTTTTGTTGATGCTGTTTTATATTCTTGTTTTTATTTGTTTTGTAGTTGTTGTTCTATTGTTGCTGCTTATTTGCTTAGAAACTTTCCTCAACTAATTCCATAGATTCTCTATTACAGGTAGTGTGCAGCCACTGAAATTTACTAGAGTTTTTTAAGTTCTTATTTTAATTTTTAGCTTAACTTTTTAGAGTCGGTCCATGGTTGGTATAATTTACTCAATGATTGTTCAAAAACAATTTAAATATCTTACCTTTGTCTTCCCCTCTCTGTGCATAGGATTTGTGTGAGAAGGCAGGCCTTCAAACTTCAGGCAATTTATAATATAGCTTGAACTTTCACTTTCTAAATACTTTCATAGGGTCTCAACATCTGCCAGAGATGTGTGGGGCCTTATGTTTCCTCTGGTCTCTCCAGAGCATGCACTTGGCCTTGTGCATGTGCATAGCCTTTTAGACCCCCAGGGCTATCTGATAGCTTTTCTAAATACCCTATGGTCATCTAGTTTACCAGTCTTTCCTTGTAAACTCTTAGCAAATATCTTGTTTGATTTCTTGAAATCAAAGCCTTAGACATCAGTGATATTGCCAGGAGAATTTTATTGTTTTTTTGGTGATATCCTGAAGCTATGACTTTTCCTAACCCCTTCCATTGCTGAAATCTGACTCAACTCAAACAACCATAACACTCCAGAATAAGTATTTTCCAGGGAGCCGCAAATTTGGACTCGGTATTGACTGTTTTCTGAGGATGGTGCATTTAAAAGAATTACAAGATGGTTCAGTTGTTTCTGTTGACTGAAAGACTATTGGTTTTTTTAATGATTATTGTGCCACTGTGCTAGAAAGGGAGGAAGTTCAAACATCATAGATTCTGCTGTATAACTGAGGTCCAGTGGTTTCTCTTCAATAAACAATTTCCAGTTTGTTCTGTAGTTTTGGTCAATTTTTAAAATTCTGCAATAATTTTAGGTGTTTATCGGTATTTTTGTTGTTTTTGTGGGAGAGCTATAATAGAGATTCTCCTTTCACCCTTCCTAAAGTTGATCCTCCATGGATTATTCTAAATTCTAGTCTCATTTTCTTGAAAACTTTCACATTATTATTTTATCTTATTATTTAAATCGGTCAAACTCTCCGCCTTGTGTTTATTTGTCTTGCTTATGGCACTGACTGTGTCTGTGGTGCGGAAAAATACCATGTATGCCTACCCTTCCATCTCATATCTGAAACATGAAATCAGATAAAAATGACTTCTAGACTAGAGAATAATAGATCGGGAGTATATTTAAGTTGTGGATTACATATATATGTATTTTTCCATTATTGAATATATTATTAACTATTGTCATAATACATTTTGAAAGAGATGAAAGAAAAATGCTCATACTTTTAGACATTTTGCCCATACTTACCTTGTCACACTAACCAAACTTCAAACACTGTGTAGATGTGCTTGTGTTTTATCTAGGGTTCCTACCCGGCAGGGGATATATCATGCTAATTAGGACTGATGCTGTGGAAGCAGGATTTGGGGTGCTCTTGTGACAGCGACCATGTGCAAATTAGACTTGAAGTTATGATTTTTTTTTTTAGTCAATACAAAATGACATTAGAGGACCTCCATTCCCCCACCGGCCTCTGCGTGTTACTTAGGTAATAGTGCTTTCGTATGGGATTAAGAAGAAAGGAGTTGGTTTTAAACTGTAGAGCTCATCTTCATTTTATCATGGAAATGATATAAACCAAGTCCTGTGTTAACTTATATTAAACTATGACACAAATTTGAAATATGCTTTTTAATAAAGGTTTATACTTTGACATGATGTTTATCTTTTTTCCTTCGTGAGTCCAGTAAGTCAGTATGCAGATTAGTCATTTTTGGGAAACACTGAAAACATAAAAAGTGATGAACAAGAGCTAAATACTTTATAGAATACACTGACTCACACTTTTCTAATATAAGATATGGAAATGTTTACCCCAAAAATGTTTAATGACATAAAATTAATAAATTCTTATAATAAATTTCAAGTACCCATAAAAATAATAAAGTTGTTAGCAAAAAAAGAAAACCTGCACTATTAAGTTTATAAGATGAGAAAAGAAAGCTTAGAAAAAAATGGTAGTATATACTTATAAAATCCTATAGATATAGAGGTCAAAAAATGGTAAGTCAAAAAATAAGTTTCAGAAATTAATAACATCCATTGTAAATATAAAGTTAATTTGTTGAAATCAAGGGTCATCCAGGTAAAACATTTTAATTATGTACAATATAAATTACTTTCAATGAATCTTTTCAAAAAATCTGTCTAATGGTTCAATAACCTTTGTATACTTGTTGAAACCAGATCAGACATTGGGTCTTTTTAAAGGAAATGTCCCTTTCATATTGAGAGTTATAAGCTCTTGGCTCTGCCTTTAAGGAAACTCGCCGAAGCCACCAGAAACTTTCCTGTGCAATCTGTCAAAATCTGCTTGAACAGTGAATCAGGCTTAGCCATCTATTATACCTTCCTCTAAATATTTCAAATAAAATTCGTGTAGTTAAAACTTCTTTATTTTTTTAAGTGAGTCCTAGGATTATCTTTATTAAATCCTGCTTTTAGTGCTCTTCTAAAAGGACTTAACTTCCCTCCTCATCAGTTTATCAAGATATGCATTTTTCAGGGTGTTATTTTCCTATTATTTTTGTCCATGTCTTGTCTCTGTATTAATTACAATGAATATATATTCTGTAGTGAGGGGTGGAGCCTTAGGTGTTCCTCAGGGCGGAGCAGCCCAGTCGCCGGGTTGTGACGCTATAGGTGGGGGCGGGGTCCGAGAGGGAAGAATGGCGCCTGTTCCTGTTAAAGGGACTTATCTAAGAAAAAGAAGATCAAAAATATGACAATGAAAAGACAGCAAAATCACAGCTATTAAGAACCACACCTAAAACAAAAGCAAACTAAGCAAACATCTAGAACAGGAACAGAACCACAGAAATGGAGATCATATGGAGGATTAGCAACAGGGGTGTGGGAGGAGGAGAAGGGGGGAAGGTACAGAGAATGAGTAGCATAGATAGTGGGTAGAAAATAGACAGGGGCAGGGGAAGAATAGTATGGGAAATGTAGAAGCTAAAGAACTTATGACACATGGACATGAACTAAAGGGGGGAATGTGGGTGGGAGAGGGTGTGCAGGGTGGGGGGAATGATGGGGGAGAAATGGGACAATTGTAATAGCATAATCAATAAAATATATTAAAAAAAGTGTCTTTGAACCACTGGAGAAAAAATATATATATATATTCTGTAGTAACAAACAATATAAATTTTAGTGACAAAACTAGAAATGTGTATTTCCCCTCTTATGTTGCGTATCCATTGTATATGGGCAGAAAGATCTGCTCACTATAATCATTCAAGGATCTAAAATAACAAATCAGGTTCTGTCTTGAGTGCTACTGGTTACAGTACCAAAGAAAAAATGAGAACCCTGAAATATCTTTCAAAGGCAAATAAAAACTCAACTGAAAGAAACACAAATCATTTCCACTCAAAACTCCTTGTTTAGAAAGAGTCATTTAAGCTCAACTGCTCCTAGGTCTGGGGAGTGGTGAATGAGTACAGTCCTACAACAAGCCTGAAAATAGCTTGAAATATTGAGGGGTAGGGAGGCAGCAGTACTGGTATTAATTTATACCAGAATCTCTTTTCACAACTGCAACACATACAGACATCAATTTGGAAAAAAGCTAGATCATTTAGAAAACACACAGATTACTCAAGATATGCACATTTTTAATTTAGTAAATTATTTATAAATCATCTATGTCCTTATTATGTACTTATGAATTTTCCAACTCTTAGGAAAGATTATTGCCTTTAATCAGAAGATGTTTGAATTGTATACAATATATCCTTAGATTTTCAGGTGAAAATATGCCACAAGAGTACTGTTTTGGGTTTAAATAAGAGTATCAACATAATTTGTCCTATAGAATCACACTCTTTAGTGTAATATGAATTGTGGGCAGGAAAATGATATGGTTAGGAAATCAAGTTAAAGGGAAAAATCCAGAGGAAAATAAGAGAAATCCAGAGGAACTTGGTTGTCTAATAAATGAGGGTGTCCTGTGAAAACAAGAGGTCATTAGATCTAGCTTCAACAAAAGAAAAAGAAGGAAAAAGAGGAATGGTTAACTTTCTTTGTCACTAATATAAACCATGCACTGACATTCCACTTTAAAGCTTATTTATAGTACATTTTTATGGTCCAGCAATTATATTCTCCCCAAGTTTCCTCAAAATATATTATAAATTTGGTATGATAGAATTATTTGAGACAAAATATATCATCCCACTGAAAAAGGGCAGGTCATGGACAGATTCAAGATGAATTTCTTGTTCTCTCCAACTGCAACTACCTATCCAAAGTCTTATCGAGGAAAAGATCCATGTACTGAGTCCCAGAATATGTGTGTATCTAATATAGGCAGCACATAAACACAAAATTTCACATTATGATACACTTATCCTCCTGTAGACAGACTTTTGTTAGTATGTACAACATGAAGGTCTTTATGTAGAAATTGAAGAAATGGTGAAGAAAGAAGAAAAAAATAAAGTTTCCATGTAAACCCATCCCTGCAATGACTAACCGTAATGGAGCATCATGCTTCCAATTATTTTGATAAATCTACTTTACCTTTATAACCATAGCAACATTATCTCCCACGACAGGGAAGAATTTCCATTTTCCTGCCTGCAAGTGGAAGGATGATGAAGTGCTGAGAAAGGAGAGCTTTTTTCTCAGCTTTGATCTCGACAGCGCCAAGTAGAATCTATGAGAAAGTGGATGTAAATAATGCTATGCTATCATCACAGCTGATCTGGGAATTAAAAGTGCAGTACTTGTTGCTCCCTTGGTCTCCCTCTAGAATAATAGATTTGGCCTTTTTAAAGCCAAAGAAAACTTAGTTGCAAATACTATAGGACATTTTCCTGTAGAAATCTGCTTAATATTAAGGCACAGGATTATGTTTATATAAGAGCAATAGGTTATCTTCAATAAAAAATTAAATTACTTTATCGAGCTTTAATAGGAACTCTTATTTTTCATCTAATTGTTTTTGTTTTGTAGTCAAGTAATTGCACTGTAAAATTTATAATAAGAGGATGCTAGCGAAATGGCAGAAAGACTGCAACACTTGCACAGTAATGTGCACGCACAGACCCCTGATCAGTCTGGAGTAATAAACACGTGGAATTCTTAATATAGGAAATTTTACTTACAAAGAGATTTCTTGCAAAGGGTGGGAAAAGGGAAACAAGTTCTAGTCATTGTGCAGTGACCTGAGCCTTCTGCCCCAATCCTGAGGAGAAGATAGACCTGAACAGAGTCAGCAGCCTCCAGGAGAACAATGGGCTTTGGTTGAGGAAGAGAGCCAAGCCAAGCCAATCTCTTTGGAAGGGAGGCAGAGAATAAAAGCCCTGAGCTCATTATTCTCCTATAACATTGTAAACTTTTGCCAGTAGCCACAATTCTCTGCCCCCAACCTCGGCCCAACCTACAGAGAGTGCAAGAGTACCCAAATGGTACCTGATGGACATACACACAAGCAAACACACACAACACATACAAATGTATACAATCTCTTTCCCCTTCTCTCTCTCTCTCTCTCTCAAATTACCTAGTAGTGGCGTGAGTTTGGGTGTAGTAGGAGTGTGAATTTGGACAAGTCACCAAATTTCTCTAAGTCTCTAGTTTCCACAGCCATAAATATAAATAATTACACCAAATTCACAGAAATTTTGAGGCCTTAATGACAAATTTTATACATGAGATTTATTATAAATTGTAAACAGTTTGCATTGAAACATTGATAGTGAATGAGAAGTGACTGCAGGGAAAAAAAAAAAAAAAATCCTAGTGAAACACTTCATCTTCCACTGCGTTCCCTAGATCAACAAACACCGTGTATAGCTGTAACATTTACTTCATAGCTGCTGAGTGAGTTCATTCTTCATCACATTTTAAGCTTACAATACCTACACTGCCTTTCTCCTGTAGTCTTCAGTATTTTTGAAGGCTAGTTCTAACACTTATTCTGGTTACCTACATTAGGCAAGTTATTTTCTTTGTATCACTACTGTGTGTTGAATAACCTGAAAAGGCAGAGATCACAGCCATGCATTGAGAACTTGGAGATAGACTATGATACCAACTTGAAGAAATTCAGAGATTAGCCTGGCTGGTGTGGCTCAGTGGCTTGAGCACTGGCCTGTGAACCAGAAAGTCACTGGTTCAATTCCCAGTCAGGGCACATACCTGGGTTGCAGGCCAGGTCCCGGGTTGGGGACATGTAAGAGGCAACCAATCAATGTTTATTTTGCACATCAATGTTTCTCTCTCTCTCTCTCTTTCTCCCTTCCCCTCTCTCTAAAAATAAATAAATGAAATCTTAAAAAAATAAATTCAGAGACTATTGAAGAAGACAAACAAGTAATATGCCCTTAGTGACTCAGTGACTAGGCTTCTGGAGTAGGGACAAAGGGTAGTTTTGTTAAAAAGTGGAACACTGAAGTTAGACTGCTTGGTGTTGATTTCTTACCTAAACTGAAGCTCTAAGATTTTGGGGTAAATTACTTGATTATTTTATGCTTTGTTTTCTTATTTCTAAATGGGAATACTAGGTGTCCAGTTTATGGTTACTATTATTACTACTACTACTATTACTATTTTACTATTATATGATAGTGATGGTAATGATAGTAATGAAAGTGGCAAAATATGGTATGGGGAGCAGGGTGTTTTGGGAAGACTCTAAGGAAAAGAGAGGCATAATAATTAGTGTTGCATTTTAGAGATACACCTTTAACAAATGTGCTGGAGCAGATTTGATGTGACTGAAGAAATGTAACAATCAAAGTGTGGAAAGCACAGGGTAGAGTTGGTAAGTCAAACCATGGGAACTGGGCAGAAAAGAGAAATTCAGGACCTCGTATGTATATTTTTCACAACAATGTGACTGGTGGTTTTAAGAGGAAGGAGACCACAGGCCAGGTGTTTAATTGAAGTCCAGTTTGGATCAGTTTAGTAGAGTTTGAGGTGCATGATATAGTGAGCTACTGGGTAGTTTCATGGCTTCACATATGTGGAGCTCTAGAAAGGGACCAGAGTAACATTAAACTATGCCAGAACTTTGGTCAACACCTATGTTTAAAAGATAAGGTGTGATACTGAGAAGGAATTATTAGAGACAGAGAGCTAAACCAAGGGAAAGCTTCAAGACTTCCCAAAAGAAGTGGGTGGATAGGAATATCAAAGGAATTAAGATACAGAGAGAAGTGCATTCCTACGAGTCAGGAGTAGTCAACTCCAAGTCAGAAGTTGAGTTTTCCCACTTCCATGGCAAAAGACATCAGGGAGATTATCCCATTCTTGTGAGGATGTCTCCTATTCTTTTAAAGGCACAGTGGAGTGTTACAGGATGGGTCATCACAGATTGCTTTTATTTGATGCTAATCTATCTCAAGAAAACCAATTCTTGACCTCACACTTGAAATAGTAATAATGAAATGCTATGACAACTTGTGTCATTTTATCGACATGATTAAAGAAAAACAAACAAAACAAAAGCCATTCGTTTATAACACACTCTGTTGATGTAATTATTTATTATATCCACTACCAATAAGGAAGCCTATGCACAGAAAATTTAAGTTACATATCAAAAATCACATAGTAAGGGATGAAACCAGAATATAAACTCAAGTATATCTAACCATAGTTATCAAAGTATAACTATACGGTATAGTGGTAGCTATACCACTATGTTAAAAAATTGATAAATTGTTATTATTGTTTTTATGTATATTATTGTTGTTTTTAACAATATGATACCTGATTTAGCTATAAAATATCTGAACAGTTCACTGTTAATTTAAAGAATGTAACTGTGTAAAATGAAATAAGTCAGAGAAATTCAAGTACCAAATTATTTCACTTATATATTGGATTGAAAAACAAAAATAAGCAAACAAGAAAACAGAAATGAAGTCATGAATACAGAGAGCATTTTGATGGTTGTAAGATAGGAAAGGGGTTTAGGGAGATGGGTAAAAAAGGAGAGGGGAGTAAGATGTACAAATTGCAAGTTGTGAAAATGACATGGGGATGTAAATACAGCACAGAGAACACAGTCAGTAATGTAACAGTTGTGCGTGGTGTCAGATGGGCATGAGACTTACTGGGGAGACCACTTCATAAGTTATATAAATGTCTAATCACTATGTTGTACACACGAAATTAACAGAATATTGTATGTCAACTGTAATTAAAAAGTAATAGTATACTGTATTAATATTATTTTTACATACTTTAGAGAAGGTTTTCATGTAATTTCTGAAAAGATGACCAAGCAGATTTAACTAGAGTCTTATGGTGATGTCAAGTGGTGATCCCCAAATTAAACACTTACAAAGAAATACTATGGCCATGTGTGCGAAGGGAAACTGTACATAACACATGTTCTGTCCTGGAGTCTCAGTCTAGTAGAAGATGCAGGTTTGGGCCCACTGGGATAGACAAGCACTCAAATGTTGGTAATTCAGTCCAGTTTAAGTTTAAATTTCAGATCTCATCAAGTTCTAAGATTTTAATTTCATGATTTTCTAAGGAGAAAAAGTCTAATTGAGATATCTGACACATAAGAAAACAGATATTGTGGTAAAAAGGGTGGCAAGTTTAACAAGTAATCCAGAATATACTATTATATCTTTAGTCGGATTCTTTGTAATTACTGAAGTATATGAAAGACCTTCGTTGATGTAGCTGACTAGGACCCTCTTTCCTTATCCACCCATCCTCTCTGTAACCCAATGTATATTTGTTCCACACAGATTTTCTGAAAACCAAAATCCAGTATTTTTATTAGTTCGTTTATTTGTTCATTTGTTGAATGACCATTTTATGCCGGGTAATACAAGTTACTAGATACAGATAACAGCAGTTACTTGACTCACAAATGTGCTTTTGAAACGCTAGAGATAAATCCATGTTAATGGTTTGTAGCTGGGACTGTAGGGATGACTGATACCTTTTACTTAGTAGTTCAACTCCATGTACCATGCCCTTGGATGACATAAAGAACTTTTTGTCCTGTTGAGTCCAGACATAGCCTTAGAACTGTTCACAAAACAATGCCCCAAGCAGTCATTGTCAATTGATTAGAGTTGTCACATGAGATGAAATCTATTTGTCATTATTAGGCAGATGAATGGTATTACCCTGTTGGAGAGAAAGTAGGCAGAATGTAGCAATAGCTCATCCTGAAAGCAGTATTAAACTGATATGACAGTAAATGGAATAAAGTACAAACCTTGAGATGTAAGTTTTATTTGATTTTTACCTTTCAAGTGATTGATTAATTTCCCAATAATCTTGTTAAATACTCTGTGAACCGCTTAATTGGTTTAGATACAGTCACAGCCCCCTATGCTGAACTCGGATTTGTTGTTGTTATTGTTTTTTTAAGGGTTCTTTTATTGTTTGTTGTACTTTTGTTTCTTTGCTTTTTATTTTGCTGTTATTGTTCTTTTTCACATTTCAAGGATTATAGACCAAGTTTTTGATAGGTTTAAATAAATTTAAATCTGTAAGGGTAGACTACACTTTTTAATGGTTCCAAAAGTAAGATCAACATGGCCAATGTTGTTCCCTGCACATAAAGAGGTGTAAGTAAGTACCGATTGTACTCAGGATATATGATCCTATGAGCACTCCTCCTCCAAAGTGTGTATCTGTAATGAGATAACACAAAAAGGAGGTTGCACATGGTGTCTGGCCATCACTGTGGTTATGGATATGCCGTTACATTGCTCTAAATCTTGTATTAAGATCATCGATGTGCATTGAATTAATTAGTGCATTTCAATTCTTGAGCATATTAGATGTACACATGTGTTTTTCTTTGTTTTCCTGTTAGAAACATATGAGCCACTTTAATCCATATGGTGTTAAGTAAAACAGGGTGAAACAGATATAATACTTATAGAATAATTGACCATGAGGATAACTGACCTTGAGATTTTAATCGGATCATTAAAAATGTGCTGGACCTCCCTAGCCCATGGCAATTGGGAAAATGGGCCCAGGAATTTTTTTTAGAATGTAAGATACTGAGAAACAGATTAAAAGTCATATAGTTTCATAAGGGACACATTTGAAAGAAAGTTCCTGTAGGGTGTATGTCATTTTAAGGGTAGAGGGGTATGAGGGTAATATTAACATACAAAATGAAATTTGTGGACAAATCTTGAATCTGATTGACCCAGATCAATTAGATTCGTCCATCCCTGAACCAGTCTGTGACAGGAGTAAGCTGCCATGAATCATTTAGATTAATTATAGGGCAGAATGGGAATGTCAGGAAGTCAGTCACAATGTCCACTGCCATCCATGCGGAGTTAAAAACTCAGACTCTGTGCTATTGAGAGGGTCACACCTAGGTCAAAAATAAGTTTTCTTTGTTGAAGACACAAAAATTTACTAGGGAAAGACCATCACTAGGTAATCTTTTGAGATTTTTTAAATCAAATTATATTAATTTTGTTAATGTTTTTTCTCTACTAGCAAGATATTGCACAAATACACTGTACTTAGTTGATTACCACTCTGCGAATTGTAAACTAGAGTTCCTTTTTTTATTTAACATGTTAATGATCTTTGCAAACCATTTTGGCCATTTAGTTAAATGAGTCTCTCCAAATATGGTAATAATTAAAGTGTGGCAGATTAAAGATGGCCACTGATATTTTGATGCTGCATTCATACAGAAGGGTGGTTTATGTCCTGCTCCCTTGTCTTGATTCTGAGAGGTCTCTGTGACTGTTCTGAACAGTCAGACTCAGCAGAAATGGTTCAGTGCCAGTTCTCAGGTCCAGGCCTTCAGAGACTGGCAGCTTCCTCTCTTAGAAGGCTCACATTGAGAATAAACCCTGTCAGAACACAGCTGCCATGCTGGAAGACTCCTTGGCCACATGGAAAGACTATAGATTGGTGCTCCAATAATCAGCCCCAGATAAGAACCTAGCCAAAATTCAGCATCAACTGCCAGTCACGTAAGAGATATTTTGCACTGCCATCTCAGTCTTAAAATGACTTAAAATGACTGCAGAACCAGCGTACATCTTTCTCTAACTGCATGACAGACCCCAAGTAAGAGATGCCCTGTTTAGCTAAGTCATCTTACAGAATTATGTGAGATAACAAATTATTATTATTATAAGCCACCATGTTCTGCATTTTTAAAAATTATACAAGAGGAGAAGGCCAAAGTTTCAGCTAAAGTTTCATTAAATCAAATTTGTTCTTTCCTCAACTTTAGATAAGCAGCATAATATCTTTATTTAACAGTATTGTGGTAATCATTGCAACATTGATATTCCAGTAATTAGAACTGCAAAATGATGATGAACTAAGAGCATATTCTTATTTAGATACTAAAAAGGACATTGCAGAGATGAAGAGAAATGACTGCCAGATTCTGCCTCCCTCTTGCCTTTTCCCCTCCCCCAAACACACAGATAGACTCAGCCAGGAAACTAAAGGCAATGGAATGTAACTGGCACTGGTAATGCTGATATATTCTTTCTTGTGCCAAAACAGTGTCTTGGCTATATCCACAGCACTGTTGCCCAAACAGAGGATCTTCTGTTTTAGGGCTGAGCATGGCAAGGATTCCAGTCTTTTGCCTTCTTCTTTTACCATTTAAATTAGTAGAAAACATTCCCATATTTTGCTTTCTAAAGAATTTTGCATGAGAGGAAATCATACCTGTATTTACAACTTATAAGAAATAATTGATACTTGAAATGCTTGCTACAATTGGCGGTTATATATCATTCTAGAACACTGTATTTGATTGCCTTGGGCTTCTTACTGAAATGCTTATTGTTTTCATTAATGCCTTCACCCTTTGGGGCCTTGTTTTCTTCTCAATGGTGTTTAGAACACTAATGCATCATGTGCTAAAATCATAGCCCTTGGTGCTCAGAAGCATAAAGCAGAAATAACAGGCTGAGTCAGTAGCGATTTTGGAAAACACAGTCTGCTTAGACAGAAGTCTAGGAGAGAAAATTGGCAGGGGATGAAGAAATCAGACAGCTTCATGGAGAGTGTCTCAGTGGGAAAACCACTGAGGAAACATATAAGAGTTGAAAGCAGATGATGGCAGGGTCTATTTTTCCATGGAGATATTTGAGAGGAAGTTTGATGCCCGTCTGTGTGGAGTACTCTGAATGAAGTCTGCCTAGATGTGGAAGGATATACTTCATCTTTGGAGATCCCTCTCAGCTCTGTTATTCTTTGAATTGTGAACCAAGTAATTTTTCCCTGCAATTCTGCTAGCAGGAATCAAAAATACATTCTATTCACACAGGCTAATGAAAATTAGACTTATATCTGGTTCATTTTTGTTGAAGCTTCATCTATATTTACTAATAGATGTTAGTCAATGCCTGTCACATCTAATTTTAATTTTACTTCAATTCAAATCCACTGAACAGGAATTTCAGTCAACTTGAAGTAAATTGACATAAACACAAAGGAGGAAAAGACTCCTGATAATATTAACATATTCTATTACTTGCTTCAAATTTGGCAAGGTATGTCCAGAGAGAATAGGCAAAAGGAAAAATTAATAGGAAGCATAATTCAAATCTTATACTTTTACAGTGCAGATATACTTTTATTTGGTGTAAAGTGTTGTCAATGTTGTCAATTACATGGGACTTTGAGCAACATAATATGTAAACATTTACATCAGTTTATATTAAATACAGAAACAATTTTTATACTTTTATAGAACTGAATAAAAGGAATTTTGAAGTGACGGACATGGCATGGATTTGGCTTCAGACAAAACTATATTCAAATTTTGGCTATCTTACTTTCTACTTGTTTGAACTTGATCAAGTGACATTCCTCAATGTATGGAAATGATTATTTTACTGTCATCTTTTTTCCTCTTCATCACTAGTACTATAACTTCTACTTTATATTTAGTGTAATGCCTATGACTATGAACAAAGATTTTGGGATTTTCTTAAATAAATATTTTGAAGTTTTAATAAACAGAGATTGAGAATCTCATTTTTGCCCTGACCAGTATGGCTGAGCTGGGCATCATCACACAAAGCTAAAGGTCGCCAGTTCGATTCCCAGTCAGGGCACATGCCTAGGTTGTGGGCTTGGTCCTTGGTTGGGGCTTATTTTTCTCTCACGCTAGCGTTTCTCTTCTTTCCCCCTCCTTATCCCTCCCTACCACTCTCTCTAAAATATACACAAATGAAATTCCCTCCCCTCTCCCCTCTGGTGACTGTCAGCCTGTTCTCAATTTCAGTGTCTTTGGTTATATTTTGCTTCTTTGTTTGTTTTGTTGATTAGGTTCTTGTTAAAGGTGAGATCATATGGTTTTTGTCTTTCACCACCTGGCTTATTTCACTTAGCATGATGCTCTCAAGGGGAAGGGTTTAGAGCAACAAGTATAAAGGACACAAAACTGGGGGGAGGGGGTGGAAATGGGAGGGAGGTGGAGAGGGCTGGGGCAGTGGGTTGGGATGGGAGTAAAAGACAGAAAACTGTACAAGAACAACAATTAAAATAAAAATTAAAAAAATAAAATATACACAAATGAAATCTTTTTCTAAAATGTCATATTTAATTTTGAACAAAATTGAATTGTCATATTCATTATTCTTAATTATTCATAGTAACTTCTTCAGAATCATCAAAGTGCAACATAATCAATTTTGTATTACTTTTGTGTTTTAGTTAATCCTAATACAGATTCATCAGCATAATAATTCCATAAATACACTCAGTGATAAGTATATATTTGTCACTAGTTTTCTAGTCTAGATTAGAGTTTAATCTATCATTTTGACATACGACTCTCTATAGATGGTTTAAATTACAAAAGATCTTTACCCAAACTTCATCTTTTCAATTGAGTTATTATCTCCTTTACAACAGGAACCATGTCTGATATTCTCTTGTCACTCTCCAGGCTTCGTAAGAATGGATTAAGCACAAGATTAGTGATGAATAAATACTTGGTGATTTATTGTAACAAGGATATAAGACTGATAATTTTCATTCTTTCTTCACTGAAACTAAGACTCTATAACTCTAGGAAAGACTGATCATTCATCCTTTAATTCACTGTAATGTATGTTAGCACTGATTGGAAATGGATGTAAAATTTAGTAGTCATGATAATGAAAGGTAGGAAAAAACAAGGTTTTCATTATGGGGAAAGTATGTTTATGTATAATGCTTTATGAAATGATATGTTTAATTTGAAGAGGCAAAATTTTTTGGCCAGATCATTTTTGTTGGAGTAACTTTGACACTGAGGAAATATCTCCATTTAATTTTGTCTAAGGAAAAACGCTCTAACTCTAAGGAAAAACGCTCTCAATAAAAATTCTCTGACTTAAATATGAATCAGAACTCATGGAATTACGCTATGAGTGAAATACATTTGTTTTTAATTACATGAGTGAAAATTATGCAAATATAAATATGTAGTATTGTTTCATATTTTCTTGAGATTATCATATAAATGAGTTTATATTATAGGTGTTGCTTTGCCATTTACTTTTTGACTTTGCAATATTTCCTGTAAATATTTCTATGTAGATATATAGAAATATACCTTCATTTTCTTTTCCTAATTACAACGTTCATATTGTAAAATTTAATAATCTTAAAGTAGGTTGATGTAATTTTACAGGCAGAAATGCCTGTGAAAGCAACCCATCAAGGGGATCAATATTAAACCATCATGGATAGCTCACATACCACTATCACACCTCTCTGTGAGTGCACTCCAAAAGTACAGTTCTGACTTTGGTCATCATTATTTATTTTGCCTGCTTTTAAAAATGGATTCATAACACAGGAACACTTTGTGTTTCAACATTTTGTTCAGCATTATTTTGTGAGACTTATCCATATCATTTTTTGTTCAGCTTAATTTTTGAGATTCACCCATGTTATTGTGAGTAGCATTTTTAAAATGTTACTCTAATATTTCTTTATGTGAACATATAACCATATATTATACATTGTATTGTTGATGGATGCTTCTGTTGCTTATACTATTTAGCCATTACATGTAAGGCTACTGTGACCATCCCTGCACAATCATCCCTCAGTATCTGCAGGGGAGTGGGTCCAGGATATGCTCAAGTCCATTATATGAAATGGTACAGTATTTTAGTATAACTGATATTTGCATATAGACTACAGCAAAGTATATCGACCCATCACTTCATCTGAGTGGATTCCATAGTGCGCAGTGCATGATACATTCAAGTTTTGCTTTTTGGTATTTTCTGGGATGTCTTTTTCAAATATTTTGGTCTGAGTTTGATAGAATCTATGGATGCAAAACCTGGCAGATAGGCCAACTTGAAGTGTTTTCAAGGAAAAAAGTACTCATTTCGTTTGACATTTACTTAGCAGTGGAATTAGTAGGTCATTAGGTAAACATGTTTTTAGCTTTAGGAGAGACTAAAAAAATGTTTTCCAAGGTAGCTATACTAATTTATACTCTATTAGCAGTTGATGCAAGTTCCAATGGCTCATTAAATGCAGTGTTTTCAGTTTTTGTTTTATTTTATTATAATTTTTGGTCAAGGAAGTGCATATACATTTTTATTTTATTTTTTGTTATTTTTCTTCAGTTACAGTTGTCCCAGCTTTCCCCCCATTGCTCCCTCTACCCCATTCCCCTCCCACTCCTACCGTCAGTCCCCCCACATTGTCCAGTTTTGGTTTTAAATATTGTCATTCTAGTGAGAATGTGAAAATACAATGATATTTTGCATGCTTTTGATTTTAATTTCCCTGAAGTCTTATAATGTTGATTACCTTTTCCTTTTTATAGTATCTATTTGGAAATCTTTTTTTGTAAAGTGCTTTTTCCCAATCTTTTGTCTTTTCTTTAAATAGCTGTCTATTATTTTCTTAAAGGTTTCTGAGAGATGGCAAAAATTCTGAGTCCTTCTTAGATGTATATGCAAATATATTCTTCATCTCGATTTGCTTTATAATCTCTTAACTGTGCTAGCACTTTTTTTCTTAAGATTTTATTTATTTGTTTTTTAGAAAAAAGAGAAGAGAAGGAGAAACAGAGGGACAGGACATCAAAGTCTGGTTGTCTCTCATGGACCCCCTACTGGGTACCTGGCCCAAAACACAGGCACATACCCTGACTGGGAATCAAACCAGTGACCCTTTGGTTTGCAGGCCAGCACTCAATCCACTGAAGCACAGCAGCCAGGGCTGAGCTAGCATTCTTTTCACCTCCTCCTCTCCTCCCCCATCTCCTCCTTCTTCTTTTTCTCCTCCTTCTTAATTTTCCAGAGTACATTTGTTCTGAGTAACATCTGGGAAAGTCGCTTTTGACAGCTGAGGAGAACAGAAAAGACACTTAGGGTCTCATTTTTTTTTCTTCCTAGGTAATCTTTTCAAGTGTTCTCTTTAGTAATTATTGATTCTTAGGAGGGTTTTGTGGCATTTGTTGCCATTTTACCAATTATCTTTCAAACAAGAAAAACATCAAAAAATAATGTTTCAAGTTCCAAAGATGAAGCTGGAAGCCACCTGCCTTTTTACAATAGCATTCTTTTCTAATGAAGAATTTTCTTTTTCCCTCCCCCTGCATTTATTTTTTTACATCCATATGGTCTTTTCCTTCTTCCTTTTTAGGTCAGTGTGTTAAAAGTAGAATATTATCATTGCTATACTTTATGGTGTTTTAAGTGTCCCAAGTGGGTCAGTGGTTATACATTGAGTCTTTGGAAAGTCCCCGCTAAATTTTGGCATTTTCTTGCTTTCTGGAACAAGACATTTAGGGTACATTTCATATTTTAATCTAATCCTGAAATCAGCTAATTCTTGAAGGAACACTGCTTTATTTTATAAGAGAATGGTAGTTAGAAACCAAATCTGGGCCCTATGTATGCTGCCCATAGATACTGGTGCAGCATATGCTTCTTGGCCCTTTCAGTGGATTTTTTTCTTAAATCAATAACTATGTGTGGTGTCAGATGGGTATCAGATTTATTGGGGTGATCACTCTGTAAGTTATATTAATGTGTAATCCTTGGGGTATATACTTCAAAGTAATATAATAGAGTACATCAACTGTAATTGAAAATAAAAAGTATTAAAAATAAGAAATAAAATAATAAAAATATTTTTTAAATTCATTCTCATTATTTCATTCAAAGGCAGTGCTACAGGGCTCCTCTCACCTCCTTCCAATCAGGGCATATATAAGAATCAACCATTGAATGGATGGTTAAATAGAACAACAAATCTCTCTCTTTCTCTCTCTCTGTGCCTCTCTCTCCTCCCCCTCCACCTCTCCCCTTTCCTCTCTCTCCCTATAAAATCAATAAATAAAGAATAAATACAGAGAAACAAAATGAGAAATAAAAATTCAGAAAAAATAATAAAGTAGAGGCATCATCAGTTGCACATTGTTCCAGTAACAGACTCCACAGGTTTACTCCTGCTGGAAAACCTGGACAGAATGCATGGAGCAGCTTTTGAGGAGTCTGAAAAGTAATTAGATCAGGTAGTTTGAGAAAGAAAACCAAAACTGAAAGTACCATTGACCTGGTGGTGAGACTGCTATTTTTTTCCTCTGGTATTTCTGGCTGATGCAGAAGTGGACACTGGGTAGCGTAAGAGAGGGCTCAGGGAAAAGTCTTCAATGAGGAGCAATCATAACGCTCAGACAGAGTGAGAAGTCTCCTCCCCATTTTTTCCTCTTTCCTCTCCACTGCCACGTGTCCCAGGTAGTTCCATAGCAGCAATGGGGACCTGGAGGACCTGAAACTCTACAAGATGAGTATCTTCTCCAATTGCTGGTTGTGTGTTTTAAGGATGGTGGGATTGATACCTATTGCTTTTTATTTAATTTTTATTTTTTAATCCTCACCAAAGGATATGTTTATTGATTTTGGAGAGAGAGAAAGGGAGAGAGAGAGAGGGAGAAACATCCAAGAAAGAACTATTGATCAGTTGCCTCCTGTATGACCCCCAACCAGGAATGGAACCCTCAATCTTGGTATGTGCCCTGACCAGCAATTGAACCCACAGCCTTTTAGGGGTATGGAATGATGCTCCAACCAACTGAGCCACACAGCCAGGCCAGGCCCCATTGCTTTTATTTATGTTTCTCCTCTTTTACCACTGCTTTACTTGCATTTTTAGCCTTGTAATGACACCATTTATTATTAAGATGTAGCCTAGCTTTTTCTCTTTTCTTTTAGTAAAGGAAACCATAAAAACATATGACATACACCATATTATTCTATTTATACAAAGCTCAAAACAGGCAAGTATTCAGGGAAGCATTTAGGGGTAATAAAACTGTAAAGAAAGTTAAGGCACTAAATACCTTACAAATTATGACCGAGCATAGTGGCCAGGGACAAGCTCATCATTGGTCATCATGAGCTCCGTCAAAGGTGAAAACAAGTGAGTAGCTCTGGGGGCCTGGAGTAGCCCCTAAACCACACATCTAATAGATACTCAAAAGCTGGAAACACAGATAATGTTTGTCTTCTACACATGGTGTTACAATACAGTGTATAGCAGAAACCTAACATTGAATCTGCAATATTATATATGTGGAGACAATAAAACTCCTTCCTCTGCACTGTACTTAGTAGCATTACAGTGTTTTATTCACATAAAGTAATTTATCTTTATCCTATGATCTTCTTGAAATTTAAAATGTCGCCCTTATTCTAGTTTCTATGCACAGCTATTAGCTTTGTAAATATTGAAATCACCATTCTGTATATTGCCTTTCAGTTTATAATACATTCTCAGTGAGGCTTTTCAAATTGAATCATTACGCTTTAACTTCTCAGCACATGTTACATTACTCTCAGCACCAAGTTCTTGGACCTAGTTCTCAGTTTCACTGTTTGGTGAGGCACTGAGTAGTATTCTTTGCATGCTCCTAAGGGTTCTCACTGTCCATCATTACCTTCTGATTTTTTAGTGCCCCTTTTAGATGTCAAATTTATAAAAGGAATCTAACGATAGCTATCACTTATCAAGAGCTTAATTTAACATCTCATAATGCTTAAAATAAAACAAATGGGGTCAATATTTAACATATTAAGAAACTGAGATTCAAAAAAGTTGAGTAACTCAGCCAAGGTCAGACAGATGATGGGACGCAACTTGTATGTCATCTGCCTGAATCATTTATTCAGTCATTGCCTATTATTGGCCAGCTCTCATGCCAGGCATTTGTGATGCACTGGCAATGGGCGATGGCAGAGTCCCTTCCCTCACGGAGCAGGCAATAATATAAAGATTAATAAATAAACAAAATCCAAATAAATCCATAATTGCAACCTCCATTATATGCTACAGAAATATACAGTGAATTAAATCATCTGTGGTAGAGACTGCTAATTGACTTGTGCAGAGACAAACGTGACTAGAATAACCCTTTGCATTGTTATACAACAGAACCCTGCATATCGACAGTGGTGCAGCACCTATTGACATGGATAGGACAAGCCTGTCTGGGGCGTTAGCTTTAGAATAATGATGTTACCAGAGCTTTACTTCCCAGGACGAGTACTCAGTAACATTGATCAGAACTTCAGTCATCATAGACATGACCCTGCTTTCCAGTGTAATGCATAGGCTGGAAGGGGACTTCGGAAGCTGAGTTCTGAAAGGCTGTTCATGAAAAATTGATTTAATTGATTTTTCATTGTTTATGATCTAAGAGAGTGTTCTCATCTTTATCCAATAAGAGCAGCACTTTTAATTTTGTAAATATCCATACAATAAAATACATTTCTGATCATTTTAAACTGAGATATCCAAGTCTAAATGCTTCTGTGAGCTCTTACCCTTTGTGATAGCATGGATGGAACTGGAGAGCATTATGCTAAGTGAAATAAGCCAGGTAGTGAAAGACAGATACCATATGATCTCACCTATAAGTGGAACTTAATCAACAAAAGAAAAAAAGCAAGCAAAATATAACCAGAGACACTGAAATTAAGAATAATCTGTAAATCCTTCCCCTTTTCCCCTGAAATTCCCTCCCCTCTCCCCTCTGGTGACTTTCAGCCTGTTCCCAATTTCCATGTCTTTGCTTATATTATGCTTGTTTGTTTGTTTTGTTGATTAGCTTCCTGTTAAAGGTGAGATCATATGGTATTTGTCTTTCACTGCCTGGCTTACTTCACTTAGCATGATGCTCTCAAGTTCCATCCATGCTGTTGCATAGGGTATGAGCTCCTTCTTTCTTTCTGCTGCATAGAATTCCATTGTGTAAATGTACCACAGTTTTTTGATCCATTCATTTACTGATGGGCATCTAGGTTGCTTCCAACACTTGGCTATTGTAAATTGTGCTTCTATAAACATAGGGATGCATAGGTTCTTTTGGATTGGTGTTTCAGGGTTCTTAGGATATAATCCTAGCAGTGGAATTGCTGGGTCAAAAGGTATATCCAAAAACTATGGGGGGGTGGAAATGGGAGGGAGGTAGGGAGGGCTGGGGTGGCGGGTTCGGGTGAGAATAAAAGACAGAAAACTGTACAAGATCAACAATTAAAATAAAAATTAAAATTAAAAAAAAAGAATAATCTGACAGTAACCAGAGGGGAGGTAGGAGGGGGTAATGAAGGAAGGTTTTTCAGAAACTACTACTATAAAGGACACATGGACAAAAACAAGGGTGGGGTGGAAGCAAGGGAGGGAGGTGGGTTTGGTTAGGTTTTGGGGAATTGGTGGGGGGAGGAAATGCAGACAACTGTAATTGAACAACAATAAAAAAATTAAAAATAATAATTAGAATAAAACCACCTAGCGTTTTATTAATTAGTAAAGAATCTTGATACACTTAAAAACTAATAATATGTCCATCTGGTTTCCAAGTACTCTTGTAATAACTTCCCTAGAGGGCTATGTCCCCAGACTGTGAGTTCAAAATGCCTTGTCTACATCACTTGCTAGTCATGTGACCTGAGGGAGATGACTTAACCTCTATGTGCCTCAGTATCCTTATTGGTAAACACAGTTGTAATAAAGCACATATCTCAGGAAGACTAAGGAGGCAGCATTGGTAATTCTTAAATCATCTAGTCTTGTACATCAAAAGATGATTTTGGCTTGTGTTAATAATCATGTGAGAAATAGATTGGAAAAGGGTTAGAAATTAACTTTTAGTTATATGTCTCACTCTCACACACCAGTGTACGACATAGGAAATAAATACACACGATCTCCATTTTTTTATCTTATAAATTTTTGAGGAATAAAATTTTTAAAAGTCATCAAATCTCTCATAAATAAATTCAATAAATTATTTGAAAGATAAATTAAAATTAAAAAACAAAATGTTTTAATTGGGGTGCTCTCTAGAGAAATCTTACATAGATCATCACATACACAGCAACTATTCCTCCTGAGTTTCTATCACTAATTAGACATTTAACTCTTTATTCCTGTTTCCTGCTTTGAAGAGAGAAATTAGTCATGCCTAGAATTTGCTTACGGCACATACAAGTGTCAAGTTTAAATGAAATGTTTTATGCTTTCTATAAAGGAAGTTAAAAGGCATGTTTCAGACTAGTTTGGAGAAAAAGGAAGAGATTCAAGAAAATAAGAACAATAATAATAACAAAAATGTTAACTAAGTAAGAATATAAGAAAGCAATAAAGACAATGTAGGTTTATCAACTAAGCTGTATAGGGATGCAATATAACATTCAGAGTAGAGGAAGTATAAGGCTTGGATAATTTTGGAAAGCTTCAAAAATTTATGTAAAATGACTCTCAAGATTATAGATAGGCAAAACACAAATGAAATGAATTGAAATGAAGTGAAATAAAATATATAATGATAGAGGAATGGGGAATTTTATGTAGATCTATCTGGGAGTGAGCTGTCCATCTGGTTGGATTGGACGTGGTTAAGCTGAAGCTAAAGCGGCAGACAGGGAAGGAGCTGCTGTGAAGTCCTTCAAATGGCTTAAGGAGTTTGACTTATCCTATAGTATGCTTCATGTAAGAAAACCTAGTAAATATTGAATAAGAAAACCTAGTATTTGCTACCTAGTAGCAGATTTTTACCTTGGGCAATTCATTTAACTTTGTTTCTTAATAATGCATCTGTAATGTTAGAATAGCAAAGTGGACAATATTGTATATAGGGGAAAACCGAAGAATAACTGTTTGACCTTCACGAAACTCTACCAACCAAATAATTATGTGTGAATTTATTTAACAAACTATGAAGAGTAAACTAATATAAATTGACACTAATACATGCATTGTAGGTTGAACATTATCAGGCAAAACAAGCTGTCTGGCTAGGTTTTTGAAAGGAAAAAATTGAGAATGCCTTTGAATTTTATTTTGAAGCATTCTTTTGCAAACTAGCATTTATTAAAATGCAAAGTGTTCTTGTGTAGATTTTAGCTCACAAAAAAAAAATATGTTTGCAGTTTGCATTGCAACACCCTCAAAATTATTGTAGAAAAACAAGAAAAAAACATTTGGATGGGTGGTTTCACAAACAAAGATTATTTACATTTTTTAGAAAATCACTTCTCACATTATAAAATGTTCTTATGAAAACTTTGTCTAAATGCATAAAGTTCTGGTAAACAAAACAAATTATTATGATTAAGGGCCTTAAGAATTCTCCAAAACTATTTGAGCAAGATCATCAATTGGAAGTTGAGTAAGATGGTATGGAAGAAACAGTGTTATTGATTTGTTTGAGAAATATAATACATAACTATCAAAATTGAATCTAAAAAAAAACCAAACTAAGCAAACAAGTAGAACAGAAATAGAATCATACATACAGAGAACATTGGGATGATGACCAGTTGGAAGGGGCATCTGGAGGAATGGGGGTAAGTTAAAGGGATCAATAAGTACAAATTGACAATTACAGAATAGACAGGGAGATGTTAAGAGTAAATATAGGAAATGGAGTTGCCCAATAACTTATATTCATGACCACAGACGTGAACAGAGGAGGGGGTATCACTAGAGGGAGTAGGGGGTTCTGGGTGCAGAAGGGCAAGGGAGGAAAACTCGGGACAACTGTAATAGCATAATCAATAAAATAAAAAAGAAATATAGTATGTTATGTTACATGCAGAACTGAATTGAAAAAATAGATTTCAGGGGCAGTTTAGTTTCACAGAAAATGATGATTCCCTGCTATATGTTAGAGCAGTGAATTTCAACTTTTTTCGTCTCGTGGCACACATACGCTAATTACTAAAATTCTATGGCACACCATAAAATATTTTCTGCTGATCTGACCAAAAATTTTTTATTTATTCACACCAGACAGCTATTATTATGCTGGCTGTTTTTATTTTTTTATTTGATAATCTAAAGGAAAATACATCAGTGCCCACCACTAGATAGTCAGGTATTGGATGTTCAAAAATTCTTACAGCACAATTGTTAAAAATTGCTTAGATTAATGAATGTAGCTCCAAGAAGTGAAAAAAGTTGATATAAGTAGAAACAGTGGAAAGATGAAACACCTTCTATTTCCTACCCAATGAGTGGACCAAATAGCCAATATAGGGTTTCTACCGGTTATCATTTAAGACCGAGGTGAACGTGTGACAGAAAAGGAAACTTACTACCCCCACAGTATGAACTGTATTTAGACAGTGAAACAAAGAAAAAAATGCAGGGACACAGGTTTTAACATCTTTTTTTCTCTTTTTTTATTCAATTTATTGATTATTACGGTGATGCTGGTTAACAAAATATTAGGGATTTCAGGTACATAATTCTACAACACATTATCTGTACACTGTATTTTGTGTTCACCACCCTCCGCATCATTATGGATGAAATAAAACATACACACGAACTACCGAGTCCGGTGGAGGAAAAAAGACCACAGCATGGCTTTTCTCTCAAGGGGAGCAAAAGCCGCAGCATCAGCCACTACAGGCCTTTATTCTAATATCTTCTCACATTACAAGATGGTCCTCACTCACTATCTCCGTTACAACAAAGGAGCCAATGCCCTTAATCACATCACAGAAGAAGGATATTAGCAAATGAAAAGGCAAAAGTGGTTGAGCCTGTTACACTGGTCCCTGCAAGGTTTAGCATAGATTTTAAGAAGTCACAGTAAAAGCAAGGCTCAAAACAGCTTAGGTATATTGCAAATCTGATTCCCCACGAGAGAACCTATCTGTGGGTGTTGGTCCTGTGCATCTCCAAGTGGGAGCTGGGCCCACGCCACACAGAAGGGTCTGCCACATCTCCCCCTTTTTGTTTTAATAGAACCGGTATGATCCCACAAAGCTTGCTGGTCTCCCACACAACCCTGAGAAAATAATTTGCAAATATATCAAAATACATAGAACATTATTATAATCAGTAAGCAACCAGTGCTTCCAAGGACCCACATTCCCAGATTAAGCCCAAACAATCATTGTCAGGCAGTAATGGTCAAATAGATAACATTCAAAGAACTCTGAGGGCCTATTTTGAGTCAGGGTCAAATAGCTAAAGGGCCATAAAATTCTGGGGAAACAAACATTTCAGGCTTGGACCCTTATCATTTAAATTGAGGGTACTAGCAAAGTAGGTTTCATAAGATTCTATTCTTTCTTTATTTCTTAGGCCTGATTGCCCGGGGCGAACCTGCCCTTTCCAGCCCGTGGGCTGCACCCACCTCTGGCATTGTCTCAGGCTTAGGTGGAGACTTGCAGACGGAATGAGGACTCAGGCTATGTCCAGATAGCTGGGGAGCGAGGGTCCATCACCTTCTTTTTGGTTTTAACATCTTAACATGTGCCTTAGGTATGAAGAGTCTACTTAAGAAATTGACTTAAAGGCCATTAATGGAGAGAGAAATCAGTTGCTCACCATACCTCAGGCCGCCTGAAGCAAAACGAACAAGAAACCTGTTAGAGATGAATATCTTGGAAGTTCTCTGACTGCAATACAAGAAGAGAAACTATTAGTTAATACATTTTTAATACTAAGTTAATATCTGGATATTATTTTAAATAAATTATGTAGATCATGGATATAGGTTGAACTAGGAATTAATTGATTTTAGTTCATTTTTATCAAATTTAATAAAATACAGAAAAGTATAGAAATAAAAAAATAGGCCCTGGCTGGTGTAGCTCAGTGGACTGAGCACGGGCCTGTGAATCAAACGGTCACTGGTTTGATTCCCAGTCAGGGCATATGTCTGGGTTGCAGGCAAGGTCCCCAGTGTGCGGTATGTGAGAGGCAACCACACACTGATGTTCCTTTCTCTCTCTCCTTTCCTTCCTCTCTCTCTAAGAATAAACAAATAAAATATTTAAAAAAAAGAAATAAAAAAATAGAATATGATCTGATGTTCTCTTTTTAATTCCTGATATTTATAATTTATATCTTCTTTTATTCTTTATCATCTTATGGGGGTTTATTGATTTTATCTCTTTAAAAACTAACTTTCCCCTTTTAATTTTCCCTATAATTTACTCATTGACTGAGTCTGTTGCATATTTTCTGTATATCAAACTGTCTTACAATTTGATATATTGTTTATATCAAATGTTCAAACTTGGAAGTCCTTGATTCTTTTTCAATATTTGTTCCAAATAGCATTTTTTCTTTCTTTGTATTATAAACAATTATATAATTTAAAAGTTATATCTTTGACAAAAATGAATTTTTTATAAAAGTCTGATTTTGTTTCTGGTTTACATTTAAGTTATTTGAAGGATAGAATAGATTATTTGTTTATTACCAAATACCCTTTCCATCTTGATGAATGTTTTGCAAACTGAATCCAGATAGTCTCTGAAGATGAGTTAAGGTTCCAAAGAACTTGCTTTTTAGACGCCCCTTACAACTTGTCAGACATACCCCTGACTAGGGTGGATGGGGAAGAAATATAAATAAATAAATAAACAAACAAACAAACAGACAGGAACTATTTTTTAAATTCTTTTAAAATTTTAATCTTCAATTGAAACTTTGTTTTCAAGAATAATGTTTTAGAGTATATGTGACTATGAACTGAACATGAGGATAATAATTACACATTTAAAGAATCATATGCATTGCATTACTAAAAATCAGAATAGAAAAGGACATCAAACCCATTGACTTCTACTTAATATACAAGTGAAGCAGCAGATGTTTTTAGGTTAATAATATTTGGGGAAAAAAGATCAACATAATAACTCTAATTTTTATCACTATTTACATCAATGTGGAATTTGAAATGATAGATATGTTTAGAGAATCATTACATAGTGTCTCCATTCTCAGTCTTAAAATATGGAAAAATAGTAATATGTCTAAAATATTTCTTTACATGAGCCCATACTTGACTTAAAAAATTAAGAACTGAAATGATTATGAATTATTGAAGATACACTATAAAATAATTTGTGATCCACATTTAAAACATGAGTAAATACATTGAAATCCTTTTAACCTACATTAACATGTCCAAACAAGTCTTGTTTTTGAAAGAAATACCATTTACTCAATTGAACTTTTTTTGTCTCTTTCATCTTAACCTCTTGTTGAGGTTAAGACTGTACTATAAAGTGCAAAAGAGCATTTTGTGTATTATCTTGGGGAAAGACTATTAGAGAGAAGGAAACAAAAAAAAAAAAAAACATCTCTCTCTATATATGTATAGATGGCATGAACATTTCTAATATTTTGGTTTTTTAAAATCCACAATGTAGATGATACTGAAAATTACCTTTGTATACAATAGTTGTGATTGTAAAATTAAATGTTGTACTGCATCTTAGTGATTTTTAAGTCAGTACTCAATTTACCGTTACATCTAACATTCTAAATTTGTACCACAATACATTATGACTAGTTGGATAACAGTAAGTGGCAATTTTAGTGGTTCTGTATATTTCACAATTGGTGTTAAGGCAAATATTTCTTTCTGGGATCTGAATTGTGTAATATATTCAGGTTTCTTTTGTTTTTCATGTTATCAAGCTGGTCAAGTGACAGCTCTCACTTGTGATTTAACTTTTGACAAAGATACACAGCTATCTAAAAACAAAACATAGCCAAGTTTTTCTCTCTCCTATTTTGTCTCCTGACTTTCTTTGTATAAAACCATGACCACTATGCTTGGATTCAGTGATTTCACCTCTTCTGGCTTCAGCCAGTTTCCTGAGATAAAGCATCCTTCCTACATTCTTGGCTTCTTTGTTACAGAAAGGAAAGAATTAGATTATCACATGACATATTTTAAGAGGAAATCTTGTACTTTTAAAAGTATGAACATGGTGCACTTTTTGGAAGGGATGAAGCCACAGCAGTACGTTGGTTACAGAGGGGAGAGAGACTGGCTGGGGTGGGGGAGGGTTTTCAGGGAGGACACCAAGGGTAAAAGGACTCGAATACGTAGTCATAGGAGACAATGGAGTATACAGATTGTTATATCATATTATAAAGTTTTACAACTGAAATCCATATAGAGTTATCAACCAATGTTACCTCAATAAATTTAATAAAAAGATAAAAAAGGGGGCAAAGGCAACAAGTGATGAGTAAATACCACTTTACAAAGAAAGTCAATCTGCAGCTTATAAATAAACTCTTTAAAAAACACACATACACAGCTATCTTTGTCCAGTGTGCTATTTTACTACATTGTTTCATTTAGATTTTATAATGGGCTTGCAAAATGCCCAAGCAAAACATGTCAGTTGTTCTCATTTTGTTTGGGTCAGTTAGGTTGAGAAACTCCTGACTTTCACCTCCTTCTATTTCTGAAAAGGCCTTTGTTTAAAAAGATCCTACCTATCCCTTGTGGTTTCATGGATCAGGCTTGCCTGAAACTGTCTCACACTTCTGACAAGCTATGCTGGTATTACATTTTGAGCTCAATCCAGAGCACTTCTGAAAATGTAAAAAGTGCAGGGGCTTCTCTTTTCTTATTTTCACCCACAGACTTTGGCATTTTATGCCAGATTTGCTTTACTCTTTGACCATTGGTACTTAAATCAGAACATTCAGACAAAAGTTAAAAAAAAAAACAAAAAAAAAAACCTCTCCCACCTATTTGCAGTTGTTTTTTATTTGTTCACATACTGAATTCTTAAAAAAGTTATTTCATCTGTATTGGTATCTATGTTAGTCAAAACACGCTGTTTATAAAACCAAAACCATAACTTCAAGTGACATATACTTTTGTTGGCTTATAACATATTAATATTACAAAACCATCTTTAGTCTTGAAAAAGATGTTATTAAAAGCTCATGGTGCCCTGGCTGGTGTAGCTCAGTGGATTGAGCATGGGCTGCAAACCAAAAGGTAGCCAGTTCAATTCCCAGTCAGGGCACATGCCTGGGTTGCGGGCCAGGACCCCAGTAGGGGCCATGTGAGAGTCAACCACACATTGATGTTTTTGTCTCTCTTTCTCCCTCCCTTCCCCTCTCTCTAAAAATAAATAAATAAATAAATAAATAAATAAAAATCTAAGGAAAAAAAAGCCTCATGGTAATTTTCTAAAAGAGATGTTATTAAAAGACTATGGGGTAATTTTCTAAGATGAAATAATCCAATATGTAGATTTAATGCAGTCCTAATCAAAATCCTAGCATGTTATTTTGTGAATATTGACAGATTTATTCTAAAGTTTATATGATGAGGAAAAACATCCACAAGAACCAGCACAGTATTAAAGGAATAGACCAGAACGGGGGGACTGACACTACTCAGCTTCAAGACTTACTATAAATTTACAGTAATCAAGAGAATGTGGTATCGGGAAAAAATAGACAAATAGATCAATGAAACAATAAAGAAGCCAGAATAGACCCCCATAAATAAGGCTACTGATATTCAACAAAGGAGCAAAAACCATACAATGGAGTAAATATTATCTTTTCAACAAATGGTGTTTGAACACCTGGATAATCATTGGTAAGAAAAATGAATCTAGATAGAGACCTTACCCCTTCACAAAAATTAACTCAAAATGATCACAAACCTAAAGGGGAAATGCAAAAGTACAAATTTTCTGAAGATAATGTAGGAGAAAACTTAGATTACCTTGGATGCAGAGATGACTTTTTGTATGTAACACTAAGGGCATGATCCATGAAGAAAATAATGGATAAACTAGACTTCACTAAAATTAAAACTCTACTCTGGAAAAGATTATGTCAAGAGAATGAGAAGAAAAGCCACAGACTGCCCTCAATCCTACCCCTCTTTGGTTTTGCCATGTGCCTTTTATACATGTTCCTTGACAACCCTTCTCCTTCTTTCCCCCATAAAATTCAACAAGAAGAAACAATCAACTCAATTTAAAACAAGGCTAAAGTCACTCTGTAAGGCAGGGGTGTCAAACTCATTTTCACTGGGGATCACATCAGCCTCACAGTTGCCTTCAAAGGGCCTAATGTAATTTTAGGACTGTATAAATGCAACTACTCCTTAACTAGGGGCAAGGAGCTTGGCGCTGCCACCAGGTAGAAACAAGGTGGAGGGCCAGATAAAACCAGGTGGAGGGCCAGATTTGGCCAGCAGATCTTGTGTTTGCTGGCTGCGCTGTAAAATATATGATTTTCTATCTACTATGCTTTGCACCTGAAACTAATACAAAATAATACAGAATGTAAACAGTAATTGAAAAAGTAATTTAAAGAAACTAAAAATGGGCTAAAGATCTAAGAAGACATATATAATATATGTATATATGTATATACATACTATATATAAACCTATATATGTATATGTGTACATGTATATATATATGTGTGTGTAGATGTATGTGTGTGTATATATATGCACATTAAAATAAAGGTTAAAAACATGAAAATTTGCATACTAAAATGTGATACCTCAGAAATAAGATTTTTCTCATTCCTCATGGTTTATTGTTTTTTGTTAAAAGCTTTAGTTGTTCATTTGGTGACTTTTTCAAACAGTTTCTGAAAAGACCATGTTTTAAAATTTTCTCTTTCCTTTTTTAAAATTTCAGCTTTATTGAGGCATAAGTTACATAAAAATTATAATATATTTAAAGTGTAAATTGTGCTGATTTGCTATACATATACATTGTGAAAGAAATCCCCCCATCTAGTTAACAAATCCAGAAAACACCATATTTCTTATCACATATTATCTTCCTTTAGCTTGTGTTCACTTAATATTTTACAGATATTTCCTTGAATGTCAAAGAAACAAAAAAAAACATAAAACAAAAGAAAATGTCACCTAATCTTTTCAGATTGCTTCCGTTCAACACACTGCTTTAGCACTTCAAGGGCTTACACTAACTCTGAAGAATAGGCAGAGGTGAAAGCTTAAGATCCCAGGTCTTTTCTTTTTTTGTACGATTAAATGTTTCTATAATTTATGAAGTGGTCTCCCCTGTCCCCCTGGGAAGTCTAGTACCCACCTGTTGTCCTCCATACAAAGTTATGACATCTTAGGTCTTTTCTGAGCGTACACCCTCCCTTGGTATTCAGGTGGCCTTTTAAATTCCCTGGTCTATATAGGAGTTTTGGATTGCTCTAATATTCAAAAATTTTTCTCTCCAGTCTTTCTTCTAAGCTTTTAGATCGTCTATTATATGTCTCAGTAGTGATCTTTTGCCTCAGGGGACTGCAGGTTAATTAGTCATATTATGTTTTTGAATGATGCTTGCTACTTTTCCATTCTTATTTGGTTTCTCATTAGACAAAAGAGAGATGAGTGCCTTGAGTCAGTCTTTCAAGCTGCGCTCAGTTTAGCACAGATATACACAAGACTTTGTGAATGAGGTTTGCAGTGTACCACCAGACCAGCGACAAAGTTTTAAACTGGGAATGTGGATGCTGTCTTCGGGACAGCCACTGAGCCAGAAAGGGTGTAGGCAGTAAAAGAGTTAAGCCAGTAAATGACAAGTACCCTACATTACATATTGAGGTGCCAGACCACATGAAATGTCTTTCAAAACGGGTGTTCAGAAACCAAGATTCCAACCAACTTTTATTTGACTATTAATTTATAATATACTCAGAGAAGTTGGAGGTTATATACCCAATGGGGAGGTTATAAATTCAAAGGAAGAACTTCAGAATTGTCTGTTTATATATGTTAGTCTCACTTTTTTCTACTGAAAATAGATTATGTGGGTTGTTTTCTTAGTAAGTCTTCATGTTTCCCCTGGAATTTAGAGAGTGTATTACACTTATATTTATATAAATGATTTTCTGAAGCAGCAGTGTATACAGCTATGATTTGGGAAATAACTTCATTGTAATATATAATGGATCAAATACGTGCATTTTCCATTGGTCATAAGCGGATACAGCAAGAGGGAGGAAGGGAGAGAGAGAGAGAATAAACATTTGGCCTATGAGGGGTCCTAAGGGAGATAATGAGACCAAATTTGAGAGGCAATATCATCGAAAGTGATATACAAGAGCCTTGAACTTCCTGCTTCTGTATCAACCTCTTTTGGACTATATCAGTACTTTTCTTTATATATATTTTTCTTTATATATATATTTATAAATATATATTTATATATTCAACATATAAACATATAAATATATATTATGCAGAAATATTTCTGTATATACATATTAATTTATATAAAACATATAATTGTTTTAAATATAATGATGAATAATTAAATATAATAATATAATTATCATATATTATGTATTGTGTTATACATTATTATATATAATATATTGCATACAAAATATTATGTCATATATCATACAAACATAATATAATGTATTATATTATATATAATATATATCATAATATATTGTTATGATATGCATGCTATATATAATTTATATTATATACTATAATAAAAGTTATAATATCTCTGTATTATATATACTATACATACTATATTATATATAATATATTGTTTTAAATGTAATAAATTGATAATTAAATATAATATAATATATTTTATGAATGCAAATATATTATATTATATAAAATAAAATACATATTAAGTATAAATGTATATTTAATATATGTATAAATGTATACATATATTTTTATATGAACATATAATCATAGCTCTATTTGCTTCAGAAAATCTATATGTATTTATATGTAAATATATAAATATGTATCTTAATATATATGTATTTATATATTTTTAATTAAAACTACTCTAGAATAGCACCTCCATAGGCTGCCATGGCAAGACACAGATGGGTGAGACCAGGCAGAGTTGAAGTATGTGGATTATTAGCATTAAACATGTGTGCTTTACTCAAGAAATTGGCATCATCTCGCCTCGCATGCTTATTCACTAAAGTTTACTTATATATCTCAAGTTCTTATTTTAATTTCCATAAGAAGATATAATAGAAGAAGTCAGTGCACAGTAAAAAGTTGATGTATTTTAGTTATTACAAAACAAAGAAGGAAAAACTCAAGGGAATTTCACCTTGGCAATTTACTATATCAGTTGATGTGAGCCTTTAAGCTCTCTATTTTCTTTTCATTTTTAATTTTTTTCCAAGAACATATTCCTTCCTCATGTCAAATATTGCCTTTATACTTCCCATATCAATGAAAAGGACTGAAGTCATAAAAGCCACCAAGGAAAGTCTTCTCAACTCTCTGTAACTTAAAAAAACATCATTGTTGTAACCATTTGCCAACTTAAGGTGAAAAGAGATAATAAACTTTGTGCATTTTATTTCATGATCACACACTATTATGAACAAATTTGTTATGTGAGTAAGCATTCTTGAGTTAGAAAAATAGAACCATATTTTAAAACCTATAGTTAGGAAATTATGATATTCTTAGAATTATTAGTATTAGAATATTTTAAACTGATCTCCATGCCCCATATAAAAACATTCTAAAAAGTATACTCAATTATGAGATAATTCTCAAATCTTCTTTAGTTATTTGAGTAACAGCTGTTGATCTCTTTCACTTTAACTGTATTTGCCTCCAAAGACATTTAACTCTATTTCAGCTATTTTCATTCTCAGTTAAAGTGCTGCAAAGCTTATTGATAAATTTTGTTAGAAATATGAAGAGATAACTTGCAAGTCTTTATACCAATTCTGGAAGTATGGTGTGAGAATGAGGACATTTCATTTGTTTCTCTTCATAAACAGCTATTACAACTTTATAGTCATTCTACCTTGGAGGTTCTCAGCTAGCGTCAATGAATTTATTATTTCATTATTGCAAATATTTTTGAGTGTCTACCATGCACCTGGCATTTCACCATGTCGTGAACATACAAAGGAGAGTCAGTCTAGGCTCCTTCCCTTATTCAGCTTATTCTAATTTACCTGAAAACAATTTTCCAAAGGTGAGAAATCTTCTTTTCTTATTTAATGCTATCACTGGGAAGTTTGTAGGAGAAATTTCTGAGCAGCACAATGACAATTTCAAGCAGAACAAAATAGGGATGTATTTCAAGTCAGCTCTTCCTTACATTTAATTTGTGACAATAATTTTCTACTACTTTTGAATGAGCCATATATAATTTTTTTATTATTGTTGTTCGGTTACAGTTGTCCCACATTTATTATTTTGATGTCAAATGTGAATACTCTTCTGTAATAATATGTTTTTATTAGTAAGTTTTAAGAAACATATTAACAAATCATTAGCTCTTCTATGTAATTATTGCAAAAAAAGAAGATTTAACAAATACTCAGAAAAAAAGACTTTTAGCAGATATTAAACAAAATTCCACAGAGAACACATGTAACTTGTGTTTCAGAAAAAGGTAAAATAATTCCATTTTCTAAGTAGTAAAATTGAGACCTAATTCTTTTTTATCTTTGAATATTTGACTGTGAAGAAAGGCGAAGGTAGCTAACTGGTTTGGAAGTTTCTACACTAAATTTTGTATGCTACTTTCCGTGAGGCTTGTATGGCCATGTCAAAGTGGGCTCAAAACTCACAGCTTAAGATCAGGCCAGCTCACTGTTTGTTTGTTTGTTTTTTCTTTTTTCCCCTTGGCTCATATAAATTTGGGACTGTGATGGTCATTTCTTCAAGCATGTGCCTGGTTAAAGCACCTCATTTTCATTACTGAGTATCAAATCCCATGCTTAAGATCCTAGTAAGCAACACAAAATATCTGTATTCTGACTTTGCTTAAAAATAAAACAATGACCTCAAAATATCCACCATCTAATTCTTGCTCAAAATGGAGCTGTAAGAAGAAATAGCATTATGGAGGTTTGCCCAGAGCTCTGATCCAGAGCACCAGCTCCTAAACTGTATACAACTGAACACTGACAACTTTAAATATGAGTGCATGGTTCTACTAAATAATAAAAACAAGCAAGAATAGTCCTACTAAATAAAAAAAAACAATCAAGAATGGTTCAAGCGTGAAGCAAAGGAGAAATCAATGACCTGTTGCATTAAGCACAGTTAAATAGATTGTTTAAAAAAATGGTATTTTGGAGTCTCACATATGCTAATGTGCACTCTGCAGCCTGAAAAAAGAGGCTATAAAAGGTTGAGTGTCACAAACCAATATGTGCAAACCATTTTATGACACTAGTATGCTGTAAATTATGCTCTGGAAAGAGTTCTAGATGTTCTGAATTATTCCCTTAGACTAAAACAGAGTGACTTTCCTGGACCCCATTAATTTGAAGGTCATAAAATATACAATTACACATCAGCATTTTTATCACCTACCCCAAAGGATGTTGGAGCCATGAAAAGTTAATATTTACTTAGTTAAAATGTGCCAGGCACTACATTAAGTAGTTCACTAAATTTAACATGTTTTTACCTCCCAACAGTCTTTTAAAATTGGAGGTACTTTTCCCCACTTAACATATGAAGCAATGAACTTTTAGTTGGTTAAGTAGTTCAGTAGTTCCTAAGCTAGGATTCAATCCTGAACAATATGATATGCATTCTCTCTGACCTTGCAAATTATGTGTCATAAAACAGACTGACAGGTGTCAGAGGGAATGAGGGCTGAAAGAAAGTGAGGGGATCAGCCAAAAAACATATATACATAACACATAGACACAGATGACAGTGTGATGATGAGCAGAGGGAAATGGGGGTGGGGCTAGGTGGAGGTGGTCAGAGTGAGGGAAAATAGAGACATCTGTGATGGTGTAAACAATAAAAATAAATTTAAAAAATAAAAAATAGATTAAAAAACAGAACAAACAAAACCACGGGTTAAAGGGAAAAACTGGGATATCGAAGACATCATTCTTTTTATAAAGATCCATGAGAGAAAACTGACACAACTCTCATTTTGAGGAAAAGTTGTGTTTCTCTAAAATAACTTGTTTGTTGAATGTTATGAATCTTAGAACTCTCTACTGTTCCTTTGTGCTTTGTCCTTTTGGTATTCACCTTTATGAACTACATATAGTCACATAAGATTCCTTTCCATGAGATAACTTTGCCTTTGCCTTTATTAATTGCCTCATATCTTAACCCCAATTTTGTCATTGTTTTTTCTCCTTTTTATCTATTTTGATAACAGTCTCAGATATTAGCTTCAAAAAAGCTATAAACAAATGCATACAATATAGGTACTTGAAGTTTATGTTTTCATTCTTCATGCTACATTAAAACTCAAAATTGAAAGTACAAATGAATTAACTAATAAAAACAAATCTTCACAAAATTCAAGGAATATAAAAATTTATTTCAATTTCAAAAACTCAATTTTCATTTTAAAAATATTTGACTTCTTAAGAGAATGTGGCATGCTATGTTCATTTTTAACATTTATAGTTGCAGAGTTATCAAATCACTTAAGCCAGTGGGTCACTTACAAACACAAATGCAAAATCTGAGTGTCTCAGATATATTCTGGAACATTTTGTGTTAAAAACAGTGTTTTCTATACTTGCAAATGATTTGTATGCCAGGTAATTGCAAAAAATTGCAGCTAACCCCTATGATTTCAATGACAGAGACAAAAATGTCAGAGAACACAACAATCATTTCAAATGAAAATGTCAAGATATCCATTAGAGAGGCGTTGGAGGCACGTGATAACATGAAAAGGTCAATGTTCTACAATGCTGTCATGGCATGTTTGCTGCTCTTCTTTAACTTTTGATGAGGTACATATTATTTACCCAACGTAAAACATACTCCAAATCAGTCATGATAAAATATGGCTCTGAGTCATGATAGATTGGAGAACTCATCATATAACAGAGTTCATTGTTTACTCGTAATTTTGCCTCCCATGCACAAGCTCACCAGCTAAATCACCATTGATAAGCATTTGGTGTAAGAAACCAATGATTTTTATGGGCAAAGGACCTGAATAGACACTTCTTCAAGGACATACAGAGCACCTATAGACATAGGAAAGGATGTTCAGCATCACTAGTCATCAGAGAGACGCAAATTAAAACCACAATGAGATGCACTTCACATCAGTCAGAATGGCCTTCATAAACAAATAACAATCGGTAAGTGCTAATGAGGGTGTAGAGAAAAGGCAACCCTACTACACTGTTGGTGGGAATGCAGACTGGTGTAGCCACTGTGGAAAACAGTACAGAAATTCCTCAAAAAAAAAAAAAAAAATAGAACTGCCTTTTGACCTGGCAATTCCACTGCTGGGATCATATCCTAAGAATTCTGAAACACTAATTCAAAAGAACCTATGCACCACGATGTTCATAGCAGCATTATTTACAATAACCAAGTGCTGGAAGCAACCTAAGTGACCATCAGTAAATGAATGGATTAAAAAATTGTGGTACATTTACAGAATGGAATACTGTACAGCAGAAAGAAAGAAGGAGCTCCTACCCTTTACAACAGCATGGATGGAACTAGAGAGCATTATGCTAAATGAAATAAGCCAGGCAGTGAAAGTCAAATACCATATGATCTCACCTATAATTGGAACCTAATCAACAAAACAAACAAGAAAGAAAAATATAAACAAAGACAGGGAAATAAAGAACAAACTGACAGTAACCAGACAGGAGGGTGGGGGATAAAGGCGGAAAAGGAGGGCGAGGGTCGTTAAGGAACATGTATAAAGGACCCATGGACAAAGCCAAAGTGGGGTAGGATTGATGGTGGGAGATGGAGGTGGGTAGGGTGGGAGAAAGTGGTGGAGGGAAAATGGGGACAACTGTACTTGAACAACAATAAAAAAATCAAAAAAAGAAAGTAATTAACTACTTTCTTTAGTGTGACAGGTGCTTGGTGTGTTATCAGTGTGTATCTAGCCATGCATTTCATCACCTACAGCAATGGAAAGTTTGTCTCACATTACGTAGATGTTTATGCCAGAGAAATATCAGGCCCCAACACTCCCATCTCAATATTGCTGTTTCCAAATGATTTCATGGTCTTCTTGTTTTCTATAATCACAGAATGTTTTGCACATTGTGAGAAATGGCTTTAGAGAAGATGTTGAAAAGAACTGTCCTTATCAACTGGTTTCAAATGTAAGAAACTCATTCTCTGAACTAGTAACCACTGAAAAAAAGAAAAGAATAAAGTAAGACTTTTTATCATTGCATTATTTTCACAAAAATCAAACCTTTCACACAAATTCATCCTCTGTACTTAGGTCTACGAGTATGTTATAAATGACCACTATTTGGGTATCAACATGGAACATATTTTTGGTGGCAATGACAAAAAAAGAAACACCAGTCTTTTTTGAAGCACTAAAAGAGAACAAAGGTGCCAGGTGTTTTTCTGTTCCTTTCATTGGGGGATATATGGAAAATAAATTTATTTTTGAACTTAGATCCAGTCAGTTTGAAAACAAAATTGGGAGACTTTTCATTTAGTGTCAAATGGTATTTATCATTCACTTGGTTATTATACTCTGCGTTTTCATAATCAAGTATAATTATATTGTACAAATATATATTTCCACTGTTAATACCAATCATAGTGGAATTAGGTGAACTATACTTATCTAATCTTCAATATTAAAACAGAATATTTGGTGTGCTGGGTATTTTCAAATATAAATTGTTTTCCTCAATGGTGTGATTCACTTTTCTATTGCTTTAATATTAAGCTCTGTAAACTTAGTGAGGTTTGAGACTCTGTCCCAGATTTTTTGTGTGTAAAATCAGGATATTACGAGTACCTATATCAAAGGATTGCAGTGTGGGATAATTGATACATCAACAGCATTTATTACTGTGGTAGTACTTAATTACTCAAAACATATTAGCTATTATTATTTTTGCTGCATTTGTTATTAAATAAGAAACACTAAAGCTGAGTACATATCAAATATTTGGAGGCCAGATTTGCTGCCTGGTAGAATTTCACCTCTAAATTAATTGGGTCTTCATGGTCCAGGATTTGGTTCTTGGTTACAACTTTCAAAGCTGTTTTTTCTTCTTTCTTTTTCCTTCCTTCCTTCCTTCCTTCCTTCCTTCCTTCCTTCCTTCCTTCCTTCCTTCCTTCCTTCCTTCCTTTTCCAAAATAAGATTAAACATTATAAGCCAGAATCAATTAGCCAATCTCAAAAGAGAATGATTGAAATAGAAAAAGGCCTTAATTACTGAAAATGACAAGTAAGTAAGAGGACCACTAACACTGGTTATTTGCTGTGGGCATTCACATCTTACGAATAAAATGGTCCATAAGATCAGCACATGTATCAGAAAGTATCCTAGTTAACACAGAAGTAATTCATTTAAACTTTTTGCTTTTTAACATTTTAGTTCTAGTAAACTGACCCACCTAGATAAATTGTTTCTCTTCACCCTCTACAATGAAGAGGATTCTTATAACACAAATGTGAATATATCGTACTCAGATCCAGAACACCTTTTTCTTGCACAGTATTAAATGCTGGATTACATGGTCACATTTTGTGTGTGTGTGTATTCAATGTCCCCTGCTTCCCTCTAGTAGTATCAAAAGCACCAGTACCTCTTGACAGAACTTGGTTCCTGAAGATGTCCACACCTTAAATCCCTGGGACCTGTAACTACAATATATAACCTTACATGACTGAAGGGACTTTGTAGATGTGATTAATTTAAGAGCCTTGAGATGGGGATTATTCTGGATTATATGGGTGATCTCTGTATAATCACAAGGGACCTTATAATAGGGAGGTAGCAATGTCGGAGACAGATTTGAAGATGTGACACTGCTGGCTTTGAAAATGAAGGAAAGGGCCATGACACAAGGAACACAGGCAGAATCCAGAAGGAAGAAAAGGCAAGTTACCAGATTCTCCCTAGGCCTCCAAAAGGAGTACAACCCTGCTGACACCTTGACTTTAAGCAATGGGATCCCCAACATTCATAACTATAAAAAAGTAATAAATTGGTGTTATTTTAAGTCAGTAATTTGTGGCAACCTGTTAGGGCAGCAATACGAAAATTAGGTGCAGGGCAAAATGTCAGTTCTCTGCTCAAACCATCTTATTTAATGTAAAAGTGAAAACCTATACAGTGGCTAAAAGGACCTATGTGATCATGTCTTCTCCCTCCCTTCAATCTCTTATCTCATCTACTATTCTCCTCTGCTTTCTTTTCTGCATGCAGACCAATTGCCCCCTTCTCTTTTCCTTGCATGTGCCATACATGCTGAAGTCTGGTCTATTTCTTCATCTAAACAGCTCCTGCTCCAAGTGCTTATATGGCTCATATCCTCAGTTATTTCCAGTTGTATCTCCAAGAGGCATTTTCTGACCTCCCTGAGTGGGCTGTAGCCCATCAAGGGAAACACAATTAGAGTCCACTACCTGTTCCTAACACTCCAAATTCTCCCTCTCTGTTTTCCTTTTCTCAATAGCACTGATTGTATTCTAGTAATGTGATTATTTAGTTTCTGTATCAAATTGCTGAAAGCTCTAAGAGGCCAAGGGCTTTTGTTTATTTTATTTAATGCTATGTCTCTAGTGTTTGGCACATTATAGGTTCTCAGTAAAAATATGTTGATTGAATGAAATAAATGACATGCTAAGTTAGAGTTTTTACATGAATAAATGTTAAATTATAATTTTTCAAGATTAAAGTGACCCATATATCTAGATGGAGATATTGAAAAAGCATAATTTTATTAGCATTCTACTTATAAACTACTTATCTTGAATAATAAAAATAAGTGTTTTACATTTTAAAGGCCCTTTCTTATATCTTTTGATTCTTAGGGTGGACCTATAAATTGGAGGCTTATTTTATTGTTTAGAAAATTGAGTTTTGGAAAGTGTAAAATTCCCCAGAATTAAGTAGCAGAGTATTATCTTAACTAGATCAATGGCATCTGCTCTTTCTTCATCAGACATTTCTCAGTTTATGTTAACCCAATATCTGAATAATCTCATCTATACTATTGTTTTTACTAGTTTCAATTTTCCTGCTAACCAGCAAAATTTTCATGAGTTTTTAACAAATTATGGGGTGTTTATGTATTACTGTCATCAAAGGCAATGACTCAGCAAACAAAATTGTATATATTTACCAAAAGGAAACAAAAATATTTGTCCATACAAAGCATGCATATTACAACCCAAATGCCCATCAGCTAATGAGTGGGTAAACAAACTGTGGTATGTCCATATAAAAGAACGTTACTCAGTAAAAGGAATGGATTACTGATACATTTTATAGCATCAAAGGTAATGATTCGGCATCATCTCAAAAGATTATGCTAAGTAATATAAACTAGACTTAAATGGCTGTATGTTGTGTGTTTCCATTAGATGGCATGCAGGAGAAGGCCAAACTATGAAGACACATCACAAATTACTGATAGCTACAGGCTGAGGGTAGGGAGAGTCTATTAACTACAAACGTATGGAAGATAAGGTGTAGGGTAATGCAAATGTTAAATATTGATTGTGGTGGAAATCACATGACTAAAAAAGCTTACTAAAAGTCATCAAATTGTACTTCTAAAAGGGTCAGTTTTATAGTATGCATATTGTATCTTACAAACACAGAAACAAATAAAAGTAAAAGTAGAATTACATAGATTAGTTGGAATTTGAATCAGAACTATTTGATACTACATATCTTATGCTTTAACTCTCCTATGCCACCCAGTTATTAATTAAAACAGTTATTTATAAGCAATTCCTTCTTATTTCAAGGTTTGTTTGGTCAAGTCATGAACTTGTATAAAGAGCCCAAGGACAAAGACAATGGGGAGAAGGATTGAATGAGGGAAGTGGAAGGTGGATAAGGTGGGGGAAAGTAATGAGGGGGAATGGGGACAAGTGTAACTGAACAACAATAAAAATTAAGAAATTTTCTTATAATTGTATTAATGTGAATTCTAAAAGGTGTAGTTAGTGTTTAGAGATTAGTTTAGATTACAGACTTATTTCAAGACATTCTATATTGTACATTTTAGCTTTTGATAGCCTTTCAGTAAAGAAAAGTCAACCACCTATCTCCAGACCCAGATTCAGAATAAAATTTTCACCATCAGCTCTCCTGGTTTTCAAGTCTTCAGACTTGGACTAGGAGCTATGCTAGGAGCTACGGATGGGTTCTCCTGAGTCTCCACCTTGCTAACTGCATATCCGGGGATTTTTAGGCCTTTATAGTTACGTGAGCTGAATTCTTACATGAAATCAAGTACATTCTCCTCTTCTCTCTCTTTCTCCTCTCTGCACAGATAAACAGTTATATAGTTAGACATAGATACATATATCTACATCGGCATCCTATTGGTTCTATTTTCTCTGGAAAATCCAGACTAATAGGTACTTACTGCTTAGATTATATTAATATATATTAGATATCCAATATTGTATGTTCCACTGGGCCTAGCACAAGCAACATTTTTAAGGAGGTTTCTGCTTTCAATAACTTTCACCCCCTATTCCTTTCTGTACTATTTTTCCTGTCTCCTCAGGCCAAGAGCAGTACTGACTTCTTCAGTCTAATAAACTCATCTGCATTCACTTAATGGAAAAACATGCACAAGAAAGTGATTTTTGTATGTGAATAAATATTTGTAGATAAATAAGTCCCTAATATTCATATTTAAACAACATTGGGAGATTATTTGGGAGCAATAGATTTGGGGGGGTGTTTTTAAAAGTCATACCACATCAGTGATTGATTTTACTTAAACCACATCAAATAGTCAGTGCTGCGGTATCAGTGGTTATTATATGAGCTACTAATCGCATTTGAAGGATGCTCTGTAATGGACTTTTTATTGCAAAAAAAATTAGAGATGCAAGTTCTACGACATTATTCATGTAAGGTGTGACATCCCAAGTGTAAGCTTACTTTTCTACCTTTAAATCATGATCTTCAAGGGGAATATTATTCCCATAAGTCATTAAAAATTCAGTCAGCTTCTTGTCATGGTTAGTGATTGTCTACTTCCATCAGTAGCTTTAGAAGTGTTTTCTATATTCCTTTCATTCTAAAGTATCTCTTTGCCAAGAAGTGGCTGTTTTTATTTCTCAAAAAATATTAAGAATGACTTTTTTTAGGAGAGAATTCACTTTTGTGCAACTGAAGTGGATCCTCCTTTTTAGGGGTCCTTAGAGATGATTGCATAACAAAGACAGAACAGATCTTCTTTTAGAAATTGTCCTGGTTTACCAATATTGAATCTTGTAGTACTATCCCAAGGAATGCACAGTTAGAACTTCATATATGTAAGCATAACTCAAAATTGTTTTCTAGGATATTACATTAATTATAGTACCTAAGAAATTCTGCATTGTCCAGAATAATTGTGTATCACTTAGTTTTCTTATCTTGGGTTTAAGAATTCAGTTACTAGAAACTACTATGGAAAATGGTTTTCCTTTAAAAATCTATATTTTAAAAAGTTCAGAGCTTTTTATAATTCTCTTTAATAACATTTATGACAACAAAGAAAATATGTGCTGATATTACCTTTCTCCAAATATATTGAACTACAATTATTGCCTTGGTCATTAGTCATTTTCAAGCATACTTGAATAAAATTGGATTTCAGTATGCCATGAATACCTTAGCACTGGGTCTACATTTTCTTATTTTGGCTTCTTGTCTAATGTGTTTGACAAGTTAATAGCTTGTTTAAATTTATTTTCATTATATACCACAACTAACTAAGATCATTAGAAGATTTTCTGATATCAGAAGGGAGTAGAAAGCTTAAAGAGATATTCTCACTATTCTTTAATACAACCAAGACCTTCAAGAACTCCTGGTCTCACTTTTTGCATGAGAGATATGAAATCTGCCATTCTTAGGACACTTCCACTTATTTGACTGGTGTTTTGATCTGTTCTTGTATTAGTAATACAATAATAAATATGGCTTTTGGAATATATTTTTGTATCAAGTAAGTAAAGTGTCATACCTTTTCTATTCTTGTTTCTAAATTCTTAGGCATTCATGTACCATTATCCATATAATTTTCTCAAACATTATCTTGAGCCCTGGCTGGTGTAGCTCAGTGAACTGAGTACTGGCCTGCAAAACAAAAGGTTACTCGTTCAATTCCCAGTCGGGGCACATGCTTAGATTGCGGACTGGGTCCATGCTGAGGGGCGCACAAGAGGCAAGCACACAGAGACACAACATGACCATATGATAGTGAAAAAACGACATCGATATACTTGGTCAATGTGCAGTTGCCCCAAACCTTTAGTTTGTAAAAAACACAGTATCTATGAAACACAATAAAGTGAAGTGCAACACAATGAGGTATGCCTATATTCAATAACATTATATGGCATATGAGAAATTTGTTAAGAGAATGGATCTCTCATGTAGGATTATGTTTAATCTTATGTATCAATTGAAAACACTACATTTTGACAAAATTTGATCTGAGAACATTCACAACAATGTAGAACACATTTCTTATCATATACACTGCTTTGACCCTACTAGAATCATTGGAATCTTTCTACTCAATGTTAGACATTTGTTTTCATTACAAATACCAGTTATAGCTATGCTATAGATACTATTATATCAATCTAAGTTCATTTAAATGTCTGTTGAATAATTGCATCATTAAATGAATTTTTCATTGACAATATTATCAGTGTGGTCACCATTTTAAAGAAAAAAACATCAAATTTTGATTATATTTGATAATTCTCATAATATTTTAAACTTTTTCATTATTGTTCTATTTTTATTGTGATTTCTGATCAGTGATCTTTGATATTAATGTTGTGATTGTTTTAATGTACCACAAACTGTGCTCACATAAACGGGGAACTTAAAAAAAAAAAAAAAAAAGAGGCAAGCACACACTGATTCAGTTTCTCTCCTCTTTCTCCCTTCCTTCACCTCTGTCTAAAAATAAATAAATAAAATCTTTTAAAAATATCTTGAAGTTCTTTGTCAATTTATTTGTATAAATAAAAATTTATTTGTACTTTAAAATTTTGTTGCTGGACATTTTGGTGGCTTATAGCTTTTTATTACTATAGTATTATTTCTATAGATATGCATATTTTTATGAGTTTAAGTTGTCATTTCTCTTGAGTTAATATCTAAAAATGAAATTGCTGGAGGATATAGTAAATGTACATTTAAATAGGTAGGATATAACCATACTGTTTTCCAAAATGGCAGTGCCATTTTGCATTTTTATCAGCAATGTATGAAATTTCTAATCTACCACATCCTCACCAACACTTGGTATTGTCAATCTTTTAAACTTAGCTCTTCTACTGGTTACACAGTGGTAACTGTAATTTTAATTTGTATTTCTCTGATTATTTTGATGTTGAGCAACTTTTTATATGCTTATTGGCTATATTTGTATTGGCTTTTTGAAGTGTGTGTTCAAATATTTTGTTCTTTTTTCTTGCTTTTGAGTTGTAAGAGTACTTTATATATTCTGGATACAAGCCCTTAGTTAGATAGGCACATTCTATAAAAATCTTCTCCATAACTATAACTTGCCTTTTTTGAACTATATCTTTTGAAAGCAGACATTCGTAATCTTGAACTTTTTCTTTTATTTTTTCATGTTATGTGCCATGTTTAAACAAAATATTTTACTTAAATCAGTATCACAAGGTTTTTTATGCCTCTTCTATAAGATTACTAATTTTAGCTCTAACATTTAGGTCCGTGATCCATTTTAAGTTAGTGTATGTCTATGAGATAAAGTTTAAGTTTCATTTTTTTCCTGTAGTCATAACCAATTGTTTTATCACTATTTCTTGAGAAACCTAGCTGTTCATCATTGAAAATCAATTGAATATGTAAATGTAGGTCTATTTGGACTTTCCATTCTGTTACATTAATTAATAGATATGTCCATTGGTACACCTGCAGAGTAATGACTTTTGTCTTTATAAGTCTTGAAATCAGATATTTAAAATCTTCTAACTTTGTTTCCTCTTCAAAATTGTTTCAGCTATTCTACAACCTTTGTCTCATATGAATTTTAAGAGTGACTTATTAATTTTGTTCAAAATAACTATTCAGGCCCTGGCTAGTGTAGCTCAGTGGATTGAGCGCGGGCCTGCGAACCAGAGGATCGCGGTTCGATTCCCAGTCAGGGCACATGCCTGGGTTGCCAGGCCAGTTCCCGGCAGGGGACATACAAGAGGCAACCGCACATTGATGTTTCTCTCCCTCTCTCCTTCCCTTCCCCTCTAAAGATAAATAATAAAAATAATTAAATAAATAAATAAAATATTTAAAAAAACAAAATAACTATTCAGATTTTGATTGTGAATGTATTGGATATTAGATTAATCTGTGTAGGATTGTTATCTTAAAAAACAGTAGGTCTTCAAACCGTTACCTTGCTCTGACTCTCAATTTATTTAGGTCTTTCTTAATTTTCTTTTGTAATGTTTTATATTTTTAAGTATGTAGAGTCTGGAAAAATTTTGTGACATTTACTATGAAGTATTTTATTTTATGCTATTATAAATATTGTAGTTTTCTAAAATTTCATTAGGTAATGTTGGTTGTTTGTATATAGAAATGCAATTAATTTTGTATAAAGACTTCATACCTGCAACATTGCCAAGTTCAAATATTAGTTCTAATAGAATTCTGGTAAATTCCTTAGGGTTTTATACATACACAATCAAGTTGTCTGCAAACACTGTAGTTTTACTTCTTCATTTTCAATTTGTAAAACTTACTTTTTCTTTTGACTTATAGTGCTTGATAGGATCTCTAGAACAATATTAAGTGGAAGTAGTAAAAGCAGACAGTTTTACCTTTTCCTAACTATTAGGTAGAAAGTATTGAATTTTTCATGTTGAGAATGATGGACCAGTGATTTTTTTGTAGATGACTTAAATTATAATATTGATGTTCCCTTCTTTGCCTAGTTTGCTCAGAAGGATTTTTGGTTTTTGGGGTAAACATTATATGCAGTAAAGTCACTGATTTTAATTCACACTTATGTGAGTATTGGCAAATATATACAGTAGAGTTGTTTAACTTACACTATATAAAGACATAAAACAATTTCGTTGCAACCTGCTCTCATTCCCCTACAATTACCCCATAGCTTCATATCCCTTCCTGGTCAATGATTCCCCAACCTGAGACCCTTGAAACCACTGGTCTGTTTTTCAGTCTTATAGTTTTACTTTGTAAAATGTCATGTAAAGAGAATTATACAGAATGTCGTTTTTAGAATCATGTATATATTTTGCTTAAATATATTTATGATATTGTATGTATCAATGCTGTACTTCATTCCATATTATTACTCCAAGTATTATGTCACTCCTATTAGAGGAGAGAAAATGAAAAGTCAAAACATCTAAGTAATACTTTCAGAGACATACAGCTAGCAAGTGGCCAGACTGATACTTACACTTATTTTTGCTTCATTCCATGTTATTTGCCACACGACCATTCCAGATCAATGCATTCAGGTGTATGTGTTTGTGTGTGGAAACATACTTGGAAGTAAGATACCATCATATTAATAGTGGCTATCTTTAGGTGGTAAAATATTAAATATCTTTATTTTATCTTTTTTCCTTTCTATATTTTTCACTTTTAATAGTAAGCATCCATTACTCCACCAATCCATCTTTACACACATATATATACACACACTAAACATTAAAAGGCAATTTATTTTCTCATGACTACAAATCATATGTAGACAATAAATACATTCCATTATCAAAAACTAAACAAGTCTTTCTGTATTAAGCCCTAAATATTTACTTATAACATAAGTATTTGAAATTGCCTCATCAAAGACAAAGCATGAGTTCTGAAACATTTTTGAATTATCAAAAATAAAAATTACTAGTCTGATCCCTAATATGATCCCAGTTTAGATACCTCTATTTTAGACCCTTTGATAAAATGTGGTTTCTTTATACCTTAACAAAATTTGCTTTTTAGTCTCACCCATAATATATTTTTTATGAAATATTTTTGTGAAAACAACTATTTTTATTATCCTATGTCAATCATTTATTACAACCCATCTAACCCATCATCAATTCTTGACATTTTTTTGGTCCTGAAATATTACTTGAAGATGTGTGGAAATGGAAGATGAACTACTCTTTCCATTGCCATTATCACAGTGAGGCAACTGTCATGTCTTAACTGGACTGATTCTATAGTTTCGTCATAGTGATTCCAATGTTTACTCTGCGCTTATCCTGCTTCATTCTCTCATTACACAATATCCAGAGTCAACTATTTAAACTTTCACTCTTATACTTACAAGCTGGCACTAGCTCCATGGTACATTAAGGATAAAATCCAAACTGCTAACTTATACCTTACAAGGACCTCTATGATCCAGCCAACTGTCTTATTTTGAGATCTTTTTTCCCCTTTCTCTTTTCCAGCTGTGCTGGTCTTTGATAATTTCAATGTTGTCAAATTCTTTCCTCGTTCATTGCCCTCTGAACACATGTTTTTTCTTCTCCCTTTAATGCTCAGCCTCCTGGCTCTTTATTTGACTTGTTCTTTCTCAAATTTCAGGCCCCACTGCTAACAAGGCTTTCTCTCGCTACTTCAGCAATTTAGTTTCCCCTGACCACTGTTTCCCATATTACCATCTTCATGGTTTATTACACATAGTAATTTTATGTTAATATTTTTTATTTTTTACTTGTCTATCCCTCTATAACATATACTGTTGAGAATTGATACCATATCGGTTTGATGTACCAACGTATATAAAGTATCTGGCACAGGGCTGCCATTTTATGCAGTTCTCTAGAATACAACATACAGATGCTCCTGTAGGACAACTCTGGCACTGAGGTTCTGCATGAGTGTCTGTGCATGCACACACAATCATGTACATATATACTTATATTCATACATAAGTGCATACATACATATATAGAATGTTTAATGCAGCTATGTTGAAGTTCACTTAATGATTAACTCAACAATAACACATACAATTAATCCCTCCATTTCTTGACTTAAAAGTAGCTCTGTGGCTTCATCATCAGCCCATATGAACAGAAAAATTGTTTGTAAATTGTAGGTTTAAATTTATGACATCTATTGTTTTTGAATTACAGGATGACTATGACTGCCCCCTACCTGCTGATTATAGACATCATCTTGTCCTTAGAAAACTAATCATAAGAAATTCCAGAAGTATTTCATCAAAGTGCCTGAAGTATCATCTGCCCTGCCATCTGGCTTGAAACCATGATATCAAAACGGGGACTCCTCAGTTGTACATCCACTCTGTCCCACCACCAGTGTCCTCCCATTAAGCTAAGCTAAAGGGTTCTTTACACTAGAAGTTTTGTAGGCCAGTTGTACACAAAACAACTAGTTGGAATATATAACTATTTTCAGACTATAGGACATTGTCACGTAACCTGACAGGTAGGAAGGAGCATAGACGAACTGGTGGTATAGTTGATTGAAAATATGGATACAGCCAAGGAACAGCCTTTTAAGAACCTAGTCTTTAGATAGTACAACTTTGTTGAAACATTCAATATATTGGATATAACCCAAGTGAACATAATCCAATTATAGAATGCTGTTGCTGATCCTACTGACAGTTTATAAGCGTACTCATTATCAATTCATAATAAAGCATGAAAAGTTCAAAGGATATTAATTTCTCTAGTTCTATAAAACATTAGAATTGACATAAGCACAGATATAGACACCTGTGAAAGCTAAAGATGACAGAGAAGCATGTATTTAAAGCATCTAGGTATTACAGTTGTTCATTTACATCACAAGATAATCAATAACCATTGTCATAGGGTCAAAGAGGCTCCTTTTATCTCTGCTGCCAGACCACAGGACACATTCAGCATTATATTCCTTTGAATCACTTATTTCTTCTGGAATTCCTACTATTCAAGAAATTGTCATGCTTCTCTATGAAATGCTGTCTCTACAGAGATTTTTTTTCTAATAAAAGATATGCAATCAGCAGTTAGATCTTCATTGCTAATGGTTCTATTGTCTGAGAGGTAGGAACAATGGGTGGGCCCAAAAGTGAGACACTCTCTCACAGTTAAGCCACTCAGAATATCTAAAACCTTTAAATGGGATCTGAGTCGCATCATCGAATCTTATAAGTTCAAGGTATAGTGTTTTATTATTGTCTGAAAGGGGGGGCTGTGATTGCTGTGGTGGACCTTAATAAGTCCTCAGATAATTCTAGACAAGGAATATTCAGTAAAGGTGGTAGCTTTTTTTGCTTATTCAAAAATTTCTAAAAAGTACTAAATGTTTTATTTGTGCCTTTCTCTGTCCTAAGCATCTATACAGTGATATTGTTTGTATATTATACCTTTTCATCCTTATCTCAGAACTCTTTCACATGTAAGAAAACTGAGGCTCAGTTTTTTTTATTTGTTCAATACACAAAAAGTTAACAAGTGCTAGTATGGTATTAGAACCTAGGGAATATGGACCTACACATGGTCATCTCTGTGTATCGAAAAAAAGTACATGTTTCAAAACCTGGGTGAAAGAAGATATAAACAGTACTAGCGAGCTCAGTGTACTTCAAATGTGGCAGAGTGGGTAGAAACAAAACCCTAGGTACAGAAAATGAACATTCTTTTAACAGTGTTGCTATAGTCACCATCTTGCCTAGCTTCTCAACAGTTAAGAGACACTCTGCTATATAACAGGAGGTGAGAGAAGAGCTGAGGAAACAAGGTAGAACTGCTAGTGGCGTGTATGCTTTTCCTGGCTCCATCCTGCTTGTAGCTACTCATGCAGGCCTGTGACCTTTTGTGGAGTGCGCCAGAAGTACACAGGCAGTATGGCTTTTCCAAACCACTACCATTATCTTTTGCTAAAAAATCTTCTCCTCTCACATTGTATTCTTAAAGTGGAGTTAGATATCTGAGTAAAGTATAGAGAAAATAAGAGAACCTGGTAAAATTTTAAAAATGGAAAGAAAGGATTAATAAACATGTTCCACAATTAAACAATCTTCAGGGTATATAGCAAATCCAATCCAATCTTTATGTATTGAACTTATCGTGGTGAGTTGAACTGTATTGTCCATATCAGGAATCACCAAACATTTTCCTGTAAAGGGTCGGATAGCAAATATCTTAGGACTCACGGGCCATACAGTCCCTGTTGCAGCCATGACATTGCTGCTATAGAATGAAAGCAGCCATAGACACTACAAAAACAAATGAGTATGGCTATGTGTCAATAAAACTTGAACCAAAACAAGTGGCAGAAAAGAAAAAATGATATAGAGGTAATTATAGTATTAGAAGTCCCCAAAAATTTGAAAACAAAAACAAAGCAGGCAGCAGTCCAGGTTTTGATGGCCAGCTATGGTCTTTCTCTCTCGCTGTCTCTGTCTCTGTCTCTGTCTCTCTATCTCTCTCCCCCTCCCTCCCTGATATCAATAAATGTATCCTCAGGTGAGGATAAAATAAATAAATTATATATATATATACTGATTGTTATCAACTATGCCTTTTTACAATATTTTATTGGTTTAATTTATATATTTAACAAAATAAATGCTTTAATGTTAAGCATTATTTTCTTTACAAGTATATGTATACATTGCTATTATGTTATATAGTAATTTTCTCCCACAATTAGATCACTATGGTTTTTTAGTTTTTATAAATATTCCTTCAAAATGTTTTTAAGGATTTCATAATTTTCCATCCTATTGGTATTTTAACTTAACTAAGAACTCCCATGTCTTAGATATTTAGAGTGTTTCCTATTTGTACTAACAAATCATCTAATGACTGTTTATGTATGTACATGTGTTCAGGCTTCTCTAATTATTTCTTTAGGACAGATTCCTAAGAAATTACTTATTTACTCAAAGGATGTGAACTCTTAAAAAAATAATACACAACACAAAATTGATTTCTAAAAGATTATGCTAATTCATAACATCTGGAGCTCATATAACTAACTTTTAACATCTTATATAAATAATGAAAAGACTATACACACAATTACCAATTTAATAGGTGCAACTAATATTATTTGAATGTCTTCATATTTATTTGATTATTAAAGTGAGAAAGGTATGTAGTTTTTCCTGTGTTATGTGGCTGATTGTATTTCTTCTTTTATGAATTGCCTTTCCATAGCTTATCTACTAGAGTGGGTTAACAACTCTGCCTTTTGAGAAATACCAGCAATGTGCTTTGATTTATATTTAATTAGAATATGTATTTAATATTTATTTTCAAATATTATTAAAACAGGGCATAAAATGCTTGTTTTATCAAAAGAAGTCATAGTGGGAAAAAAGTTTGTGGCATACTATTTAAACATTTAACATGATGGAGAAGAAGTCTAGGAAGAATTAGATTATTGCATTTTAATAATGAACACTTTTTCTGCTTGAATGCCCATAGTATGGTTTTGTTTTTCCCTGAATTTATTAAATTTGCATAGGTCATATTTATGTGGGGTCTCTACCTCAGAAGTTAATCCGGAAAAGAGGTGAGTCCTCTCAATGAACGTTCAGTAGCAATCTTCAGCTGAGTACTTTTGCTACATATATTTCATTATTGTTTGTTTCATTCATTCATTCATTCATTCATTCGTTCCTTCTCTCTCTCTTAGTTGTGTATAATTGTTATTCTTAAGCACAGGTTTGTTCTCTTCAATGAGTTCTCATTTATTATTGTTTTCTTCTCTTCACCATTTTCTTCTTCATTTGGTAATCTTCATGTATTACCCCTTCACCTCCATTTGCTTTACGACCAGTTATTTGTATTTTCTCACTAAGGAAGTTTTTTGTTGTTGTTTTTTGCATTTTTTTAAGAGTTGTGATTTGCAGAGAATGACCTCCCAAATGTGTTCATTTCCTAATCTCCTGATTACACTACTTGACACGCACACAAAAGGGGCTTTGTAGATGTGAATAGTTAGGGAACTTAAGATGAGGAGGTTATCCTAAATAATGCAGCAGAGGTCAAAAAAAGATGAAATAAGAGGGGTCAGAGAGACATTTGACTTTGCTGGCTTTGAAGATGTAGGAAGTGTGTGGCCACAAACCAAAGACTGTAGAACTTCTAGATGTTGGCAAAGAAAAAGAATAAATGATATACTAGAGTCTCCAAAAAGAAATGCAACCCTGGTGACATCTTAATGTTAGACCTGCAAGATGAGACTCATCCTGCACTTGATCTGTGGCACACCCTTCTGCATGGCGTGGGCCCAGCTCCCACTCAGAGATGCACAGGACCCATGCCCACAGATAGGTTCTCTCTTGGGGAATCAGATTTGCAATATACCTAAGCTGTTTTGAGACTTGCTTCTTGCTAAAACTCCCTCACCCAGCAAGTGCTAAACCTTGCAGGGACCAGTGTAACCGGCTCAACCACTTTTGCCTTTTCATTTGCTAATATCCTTCTTCTGTGATGTGATTAGGGGCATTGGCTCCTTTTGTTGTAACTGGGGATAGTGAGTGAGGACCATCTTGTAATCTGAGGAGATGTAGAATAAAGGCCTGTCACTGGGGACACAGCTTTTGCTCTCCTTAAGAGAAAGTCACTGCTGTCGTCCTTTTTCCTTCACCGGACTCGGTAGTTCATGTGTATGTTTTTATTTCATCCATAACGATGCAGACACTGCTAGCCGGTGTCCGCATCAGATCTACAGAACTGTAAGATAAAAGTGTGTTGCTTTAAGTCTAGGCTTGTAGTAATTGTTACAGCAGCAATAAAAAACTAATATGAGATGGTTCTTTCTGGTTATATTTAGAATTATGCTCCTCCTTCACCATTAGAAAATCTGTATAATAATTCTTAAAAGATAAAATAATTCATGTATTAATTGACCTTGTCTTCATTCTCTCTATTCCTGCCTATTTTTTTATACCTTTCTCAAATCTATAATAAATTACATTTGATTAGATCAAAGTCAAGAATATAGATATATTTATCAATGGGTTTAATGGTGGTATCTATATTTAGATACTCTTTGACATACTGAGCTAATGGATTATATTAAAAGCCACATTCATCTATATATTTCTAACCCTAAACTTACATTAAAACTTTTATTTCTTCTTGTTTTTCACACCAGCTATAGTATTTTACTTTAAGTACTATATAATCTAGGGTATGATTTACGACTGCCAGGTGTCATCAACTTTTTATCTAGTTTTCTACAACTTTTAATTTGTAAAGCAATATAGAAAGGAAGTAATGATGAGTAGAATGACAAGGAAAAAGGCAAACTTTTTACCTGAAAAAAAGTTTTAAATTTATCCCATGTATAAAGAGCAATAGCAAACACATTTTCCAAGTGGTAAGAGACATGCATTACTTAAATTAGAACAAGTTTATAATAGAAGAGTTGAAAAATTCAGAAAATCACAGAAGACAAAAGAAGACTTCTTGTCTTATCATTCACACATAGATACTTCTTAATATAATATTATAAGTTTCTAAGCATTTAAAAATAGTAATGTCATATAATTTCATAAAGTCATTTGTCTACTTAATACATTAAATTTGTTTCCCCAAGTCATTGCTTTCAAGTTGGATTGTAGTAACTCTAATGTTTTATTGTATGTATTATATATGTGGTGAATGTGTATGAGTGTACATAAGAAGGCCCAGAAAATTTAGATCTACTGTGCATTACTAACTGAGCTGAAAAAACCTTTATTTCCATTAGGTCATCAATTCTGATTTATTGGTAATGATTGCCTGCGTTGTTGTGTATTTCTGAGGTCAAGTCAAGCTCATCATCTAAATGCAATGATTTATTAGCAATGTTACAGTGAGATGGGAAAGAATGACTTGCAGTATAAATGTCACAATTTGCCATCCTTATTGTACTCATTTTGTACCCAGGGAGGTAAAATTCAAATGCAGTCTAATCTAAAATAGTTATTTTGCCTTGTCTTCCTAAAATGATAACGATACTACAGATATCCATTAATCAAGAGCAATCTAACAAGGGTGAATATGTAGGTACACCATGGGCAAAGATGCCACAGTAAAATAGAAGCAATTAATTGTCTCTCAACTGCAGACAAAACATGAATATATTCATAGTCTCCAATAGAGAAAAGTACTCTAGAACTAAGTCATAGTGCAATGGCTACCATATCTACCTTAACTTAGATAGTTTAACTTTGTTACACTGTCTTAACTATAATGAACCAGTAATTTTTCATATTAGATTTAGACTTATTAAGGCTACTATTCAAAAGCAACAGTGATGTATCTGTTTTATATACAAGGAAATCGAAACTCAGATTTATTTACTAATTTGCCAAATGTCTAAAAGAAGTAAGTTGCTTAACTTAAACTAGTGAGTTATAATATTTACCTAAAGTCAGAAAACTTAAATTTCATAGTCATGATTCAAACTGACTCAAAATGCTGCCATAGTCTGTTCTCTTTCCCATTAATACAATATCATCACATAATCTTTTAGAGAGAAAACCCATGCTTTCTTTGTTAACATTCTAATATGCAAAGACATGGTTAGAATTTTATTCACATATTTATTATGAAGGTAATAAATTTACATGTGTTTGGAGACCATTAAAATAACTAAAAATATTCTCTTAGCATGTAGTTTTCAAGGAGAGAAATTATATCACATTGTATCATATATATGATGTTGATTAATTTAATTATTCATTTAGGGGCATTTAAAATTAGAAAGTGAGAGATTAGGAAAAAATCTTCCTCCTAATTCTCTTCAGATCATTTGGAATCTGAAAACTACTCAAGAATAAGTAATAATTTATCACTTTTCCAATACCTAGAAAGCATTGTGTACTCAAAAAAATTTTTTGATGAATAAATGAAGAACACTAAATGATTATCTGTAAATTAGAAGTAATGGGACTTACAGTACAAGAATTTTGAGAATAGAGAATGAGTGAAACACTCAATTTGTAAAACACCTGCATAGTACCTGGAATGTGAATTTATTTTCAGGACAAACTCTTATCTGAATAAATGATACCAGTATTTAAACTCTAGAACAAGACTTTTCACACTTTTATGTGCTTAAGGGCTTTGTAAGGAGATTAACTTCAATGAATATTTCCAAATATCTCAATTTAAGTGACTCACCCAAGAATTCATCTTTTAAATGAGCGTAACAGGTGATCTAGATGCATAAAGAACATGGACAGTACTTCAGAAAATTCGCATCTAGAAAATATTATTAACTAGAGTGAATTGTTTATTTGCAGTTCAAAGAGTTACACTTGGCACAATAATTTTAAAAGTACTAATATTTAGAAAATGTAAATGCATAATGTTTAAAAAGTATATTGCAGTATGTGTTCTTAAGTAGCTAAGAACCCCATGGAGCTAGACAAAGAGTTGCTGAATTATTCCTGTTGATCTGTGACCATCTGGTAATGGGGATTAAGAGCTAGTCCTCTGTCCATTAAATAATAGTGCATTATCATTACATTCACCCTCTTTTCCTCCCATATCACCTAAACAACATGATGGGATAATCGCTTTTCTCCCAGCTACAAGTACACAAAATGTTTTTCAGAAAATGATTTAGAAAATTCATAAGATGGAGGCTTGTCTTCTTCTCAGATTTACCAATTACACCTAATATAATCATTTGTAAAGCTGTAGAATATGTGAGCTTCATATAGAGTACAATCTGAAGCTCCGTGTTCTCATTCTGAAGTGCACTGATGCTTTTCCTTCAAAGAGCTCCAGGCACTGAAAATTTTTCTTGTAAAGGGTACAACTCACTTTTCCAATGAAGATTTCTAAATCCCCTTTGAGAATGTGAGAATGAGAGCACAGGAAAGTAAAGAAGAGTGAAAAAATGGAGGGGGGAATAGAAAGAAGATACATAGAGAAGGAAAAAGGTTACAATTTTAAATGACTGAGAGTATTATGAATTGCCTGATGACTTTATGTTTAGGACCATGGGAGCTAATAGTGGTGCTGAAAGCAGAAAGATACCTGGTACTGTGAGAAATTTCAGAACCACAGCTTATACTCAGCTCGACTTCTTTCCTTAACACCACTCTTGCGGTCTTTTCTCTGGCTTCTCTCTGGTTATTACAATGTCAAATTTAAAGCCATCTGTTCAGGTAGAACTTGATGTATTTGTTCTGCATATGGTATATCCCTGACAGTTGAACAGTGAAATTTCTGGGCAGTAGTTCGCAAGTGGGCTTTTCATGTAAACTCAAGTCACTTCCTTAATTTCGGAGGTCATTTCAATCTTATAAACTTAGCTTTACTTTAGAAATCACAGGTGAGGTTGATAGAAGTTAACTCTGATGAGATTGGGAAAATACTATTCATTTTTACATAACCATTCTTTACTATAACTTTCACCCTCTGACTTAAAACATATGCTCCTTTTGAAAATATTCATTAACCTTTCACATGATGTATGACTAGCTTTATCACAGTGGATAAAAAAATAATCCCACTTAGAGTTTTGAAAGAGAGACCCAGTGGGAAATACACAAATGGTAAACTCTACCAAAGGACACAAAAAGGCCCATAAAACATCAGAAGGGTTACAGAGGTCTATGGATTTTAATTGCTGTGTGCCATTGGGCCTTTACAAAGCAATCAAGCAGGCAATCTCCAAAGACAGTGCTGCCATAATACATTTAACAATAGAGTTCTCACCCCATCGGCAGACTAGGGTTTATGAAAGTCCCAATAGCAATTAATGACCTTGTATGCTGAGAGAGAAGAGGGGAGTTTAAATTGACTCTCTTTTATGTATAATATAAATATAGAAATGATAATTTCAAGAGGAGGGAAGTAAAATTTAGAGTAAAGGATACAATGACATTCGTAAGAGTTCTTTATATTTTCTTTCTTTTACTTTCCCCCAAAGGTAAAGAGATTTAGTGAAAAGAAGGAATGTCACCTAAATTAATTATTACTTAAAAGACAGTTTTATTTTCAGGAATGAGGAAAGTGAAATTGATAAATTTATTTAGATTGTTCTGAATATCTGATTGTTATTGATCCCAAATCATTAAAATTGCTGTTAATATTTACACTGCATTACATCTTGTTATTCATCATGCAATGTACATTATTTTATTTAATCCTATTTCATAAATGTTATCCTTTTAAATTGATAGACTAGAGCAGATAGAGAGATGGCTCAAGGCCAGACTTCTAAGTGACTATACTGGGATTCAAACCTAGATATTTTAACACCCCAAGCGCAGTGACTTCCTATTACTCATATACCACTGGCGTATAGCACAGCTGTGTTTTCAGAACCTCCTGCTTTGCAATGACATTTTTCCAACTTTGGCCTGAGCTTCTGGAAGAATTGGAGAGTGTTTGGATATGACAATATTCTCTCCCTATCTGCATTCGTGTGTCACTAAGCAGACTTGGTAGCTATATTTGGAGAATATTTCCTACAAGTCATCAGAGACTATAAGTAGTATAAAAGCATTCTGCCTAATATTGCGGTGCCTGATATTAACTGGACCTATTGGCCTTCAGAGAACACTGCTCAGTAGCCTCCTCATTTAATTCCCATTATCTGCAGCCATTTTACCACCCTGGTACTTTGCCTCAGTTACCCAGTTTGAGTTTCCATTTCCTCATATATATGGGTGCTGGGAGAAGGCAGGACTGAATCAAAGTTGAAAGAAAAAAACACATAAATAAAAAAACTTTCTATTTTCTAAATTTTATTTATTGATTTTTAGAGAGAGGGGAAGGAGAAAGAGAGGGAGAGAAACATCAATATGTGGTCACCTTGTGCACCCTCAACTAGGGATCTGGCCCGCAACCCAAGTGTGTGCCCTGACCGGGGAGTCAAACCAGCAACCCTGTGGTTCACAGGCCCAGGCCCAATCCACTGAGCTATACCAGCCAGGGCCAGAACTTTCTTGTGACTTGAATCTGTGGCTATTCAGATTGTTAAAATTTAGAACTTACCCCAATCCTTTGTTTTCGTGGTTTGAACATAGATTATCTTTATACGCATCTAACATTGAATTTAGAATACAGTCTTTTTGCGTTACAAAAATCCTGGCTTAAAAGAAAATAAAGTCTATCTTAGTTTGTCCCAGACAATAATTTTATTAATTAAATTAATTAAATTCTTGTTTTTGCCCTCCAACATACCTTAAGTCAACTGAAGAACAGTTTGTGGTAGACGGGAGATAATATGAAAGTACAGACACTCCCCTTAAAATTGACCGAGGAAAGACATTATACACTATACTTTTATGCAACTGATGTCTTCCTACCACACCATGGCTCTCCCATCAAGAGGGAGAAACTCCAATGGTGGCAATAATAGTAGGCAGCTTTTGTTTTGAACTTGATAAGAATAAAGCTTTTATGGGTGTTTTATATATTTATTTTTATGTAACCAGTGTTTAATTAAAACTTTACTCTTTCCAAAGATAATTTCACAAAAACAATCTTATAACTGTATTGTTAATATAAATAGCTCTACCAAATTCAAACTTATCCCTGAAATGGAAAATAAATGTTTTTGCCCTGACCGGTGTGGCTCAGTTGGTTGGGCATCATCTGCAAAGCACAAAGCAAAAGGTCGTTGGTTCAGTTCCTGGTCAGGGCACATGCCTGGATTTCATGTTTGGCCCCCAGTTGGAGTGTGCACAAGAGGCAACTGATCAATGTTTCTCCTTCATATCCATGTTTCTCTCCCACTCTCTTCCCCTCCCCTCTCTCTGAAAATAAATGAATAAAATCTTTAAAAAAAGAAAACAAAGGTTTTGAATCCTACCATTCAATTTCATGGCCCTGCACAAAACAATGTAAATACCTTGATATAAATAAAACAATGCTTCTTTGATTCTTTCATATGCAAACCTCCAAATTTTTCAAGGGCTGATTTTCCTTTTGAGTAAAAGCTAGTCTTCAAAATGGCCCCAAACAACATTTGTGACCTGCTCCTGTTGCGTCTTGGATCTCTCCTAACTGCTTTCATCTCCCTGACTCCAGCCACACAGGTCACTGCTCATCCTGGACGGGCATGGACTCCACTAACCCAAGGCCTTTGTCCTCACTCTGCCTTGTCCCTGGACAGTTCTTCCAGGTATCTTCCTGGTTCTTCCCTCAATGTCAAGACTTTGCAGGTATGTCACCTACTCAGGGAGGTATCTTCTACATTTTACCTTTGAATGTCCATCCCAATCCTGCACTTTTTAACTATCTTTATTAGCTTGTTTTTCTTTTTAGCCAATTTATCACTCTTTGCATTGTACTTTACTAATTTATTGAAATTTGTCCTGGCTTCATTGAAGTGTGATTAACATCTAACATCATGTACATTTAACATGTACAATGTGATGATTTGTTATACATTGTGAAATGATTACCACAATAGTATTAGTTAATACATTCATCCCCTTTAATAATTATCTTGTTTTTCCTTTTCCTTTTTCAGGAACATTTAATGTCTACTACTCTCTTAGCAACTTCTAAGTGTACAGCACATTGTCATTACTATAGTCACCATGCTGTGCATGATCCCCAGATTTACTCATTCAACTTCTAAGTTTGTACTGTCCAACCAGCATTGCCCCATTTCACCCATCTCTTAGCCTCTGGAAACCACTGTTCTGCTATTTGTTTCCATAAGGCTGGGTTTTTTAGATTCTACATATGAGATTATACAGTATTTGTCTTTCTCTATCTGATATATTTTACTTAGCATAAAGCCCTCAAGTTTCAAACATGCATGTTATCACAGATGGCAAGATTTTCTTGTTCTTTGTGGCTGAGTAATGTTCCACTATGTATATATGAAGTTGCCTTTAATCTATATATGGTTTGGGGTAATATGAACATTTTAACAATATTAATTCTTCCAGTCCATGGACTATCTTTCCATTTATCTGTGTCTTCTTCATTTTATTCATTAATGCCTTAATACTTTTCCTTGGTTGAATTTATTTCTAAGTATATTTATTTTACTTTCCTTTTTTTTTTTTATGGGATTGTTTTCTTAATTTCTTTTCTAATTATTTCTTGTCAGTGTATAGAAATGCAGCTGTTTTATGCATTGATTTTTGTATCCTATAATTGTGCTGATTTCACTTTATGAGGTTTAGTAATTTTTTAATTCAGTCTTTAGGGTTATAAATATATATGATCATGTAATATGCAAAGACAGATTTCCTTCTTTCTTTTCAATTTTGATGTCTTTTACTTATTGTTCTTGACTCATTGCTTTAGATAGGGCTTCCATTACTGTTGAGTAATGGTAGGGAGAGTGACTACCATTTTCATGTTTCTGATATTAGCAGAAAAGTTTTCAGACTTTTACTGATGAGTATAATGTTTTATCATATATAGCTTTTATTATATTGATGTACATTACTCCTATTCCCAATTTGTTGAGAATTTTTAGCATGAAAAGATGTTGAATTTTGTGAAACACTTTTTTCTGTACCATTTGAGATGATTATATGATTTTTATCTTCTATTTTATTAATGTTGTATATGACATTTATAGATTCACAGTTGTTGAAACATCCTTGCATCCCAGGGATAAACCACACTTGGTCATATTGTATGATCCTTTTCAATCTTGTAGAGATCTGTTTTATTTTTTATTAATATCTCCTAACACTTAAGCTCTATGAAGACAATAATTTGGGTGTATTTATTTTATTACTGTTCATGGAATATTCCATGAACCTAGAAAAATGTATGGCATAAAGTAGAAGCTCAATCAATAATTGTGAGGGAAATGAAAGATTGAATGAATGAATAGCCTGGTTCAGCCCAGGATTTGTCTTTAAAGGAGCAGAATTCAGCCCTACCCAGGTAACTCAGCTGGTTAGAGAGGCATTTAGAGCATCATCCTGATACCCTGAGGTTGAGAGTTCGATTTCCATCAGAGCACATAAAAGAATGAACCAATGCATGCATAAATGAATGGAACAACAAATTGATGTGTGTGTCTCTCTCACTATCTATTTATTTATCTCTATTTCTCTCTAAAATTCAATAAATAAAATGTTAAAAATAAATAAATAAAACAGGAAGCAGAGTTCAAATAAGTCAAAATGAATTCCACTTTTCTTTACAGGCTTCTAGATTCAATTTCTGACATTTTACAATACTTGACCCCTTTTTTCTCACTACCAATTCTTACTCATCACTGTTGCCTAATCCTTTTCTTACCAATTCCCCTCCATCACAACATTCCTGTCCCTAGCCTCTATACTCCTTGTCCTTCCATCCTTCCCCTTTGCTCTTTTATGCCTCCATCTTTGAGATTTTGTACTATAAAGAAAAAAAAAATCCAAAGTAATCTGGCAATAGCTGGACTACTTCATATGAACAGGGTCAGGGAAAAAGTGCCAAACTCTTTCCAGCAATGAAAGGAGAAAAAACATTGAACAATATTCAAGCAATAAAATCTATATCATTCCAAAATTTGTTCATGTTTCTGAAATTGTGGCTTGTTTTAAAATTAACATCAAAAGAAAATTCTCACCTTGCCAGGGAGAGGAGAATGTTGTGACACAATTGTCAGCGCCTGTCTGTATATGCTTACCGTGTTAAAAATGTATTTGTTTATGGAGTAATGATCTATTTCCACCTGTATCGTCAACAAGCAGTTAAAATTTTAACAGGAATTTGGATTCATGTTTAGGTTAAATTATCTTCTAATACATTAAATTATGACAGCATTGAAATGAACTTTCTATGTGGAAGAGTATTAGAATAAAGTTTATAAATAAACATTTTAATGTTTATTTTGAAATAAGTGTTTAAAAATGAAACTAAAATCTGTCACTGATGGGAACAGGTCACTTTCACATTCGCTGTAAAGATGGTTAAACCTAATGAGGGAAGGTGACTACAGATGCAGCTTTGTTTCCTTTTGTCAGCAAGACACATGAAACCAACTCTTGCCTATTATGTCCTGAGCAATAAAGTTAGGACAGCAAAGTTTATACATTGCTCAGTGTATAGTATATTATAGAGTTGAAATAGTTAGGGTGTGTGCGTGGCGGGGGCACACATGTATTCTTGTGTCTGTGTGCCTGCTTACCTCAAGTCTCTTTAGCACTCAGGAACCAAATACCTGTCACTGCAAATTCATAGAAAACTGAAGTTCAGGAATATATAATCCAATTAAGGGGAAAAAGTGCAGTTAACAAAATAGTAAATACAGTCAAACCATTAGTATATGCTGTTGAAAGATAAACTGGCATTCAAAAAATCTTTTAGTTTATTTGCACATCTACTGTTTTGAATACAGTAGCACCAAACCAGAAGTGGTGAGAAGCACTCCACAAATAGGAGCCAGGAGAAAGAATTAAATAGAGAAAATGAAGCAGCAAGGAAAGGAAATTATTTGATTAGCTGTACCTTAAAGTTTAGTTGGCCCTTTGTGATTGGTTGTCCCTAGTGTTTTTTATTTTGTAACTTTTATCTTATAGCAGGCTTATGTTTTGGTGTACTTACATAAGTAAGCCACTACAGCATTAAAGCCACTTCAATCTAATGACCTACTCGTCAAATAAATTTAGCAATGCTATTAAATTTTACTGGAGTATGTAAATAAGACTATGCCACACACTAAAACATGTCACAAAGTTTTACCACAATCCTAAGACTATTGAAGAATTGAGGTTAATATAGACTATGAGCAGTAGGTTATCGCGTGCCTATGCTAGACTCAATATTGTTTCAGAAGAATCTGTTTATTGACTACAAATGCATGCTATGATTGGTTACAATTGGTATTTAAAGAAGTGTTCTCTTCCCCTCACTCCTCTGCCCAAAGGAAGAAATGCTTTTATGAGATTCCTGGCATTTTTAAAGCAACTATATTATAGTAATAATGTTATTTTAAAAAATAAAGAAATACCTGGCTGGTGTAGCTCAGTGGATTGAGCACGGACTGTGAACCAAAGGGTCACAGTTCGATTTCCAGTCAGAAGAAAATGTCTGGGTTGCAAGCCGGGTCCCCAGTGGGGTCCATGTGAGAGGCAACCACACATTGATGTTTCTCTCCCCCTCTCTCTAAAAATAAAGAAATAAAATATTTTAAAAAATAAAGAAATAACCTAAAGGCTGTTTCTCTGCCTTATCTTCATCTTCTCTCTCTTTCCGAATAGTAAACGTTAGAATGTCCCATGGCTCAATCCTTGGACCTATTGTGTTTTCTTTCTGCACTTACTCTTCATGTGATCTCTTTTAATCCGATAGCTTTAATTATTCTCTGTATTATTCAGAATGAACTAGGCTATGCTACAGTAACAACTCCCATATTTCAGGAGACTAAAACAACAAGGCTGAGTTCTTGCTCATGCTATGTCACTGTGAGTCAATTGGAAGTGATACTGTGTCCTCCTTTTGAGACCAGACAGATGGAGCAGCCTCATCTGGAAAACCTGCAGTAGACAATGGCAGAAAAATAAGAATTCTTAAGACCCTAATAGTGAAGTTAAATTGTTTCACCTAAAATAGCTAACCCTCAAAGCTATTTTCAAAGCCCTAACTAACTATAAGGAAACTTAGAAATAACCATTTTACCATGTGCCAGGAAAGCAAAGGACTGGAAATACCTGGTACCATACCATCGATTTCTTCCTAATGACTGTATAATTTCATTCTTCACAGTAAACCTTTACTTAAAACCCCATTAGTACAGACAACTGCTGAATCCCTATTCTAATTTGAAAGCTTAAGAGCATATCAAATTTAACACATCCCAAGAAGAATGCTGGACTCCCCATGCCTCTTCCTCCGATCTCCCTGTCTTAGCAATGATTTACCATCACTTATCTGTTTACTCAGTCACCAAAGTTTGAACTTCTTATTTGACTGTTATTTTACCTATAAATCACATATTCAATGTCTGTGCAGGGAAAAATTTCCCCTTACCCCTTTAATTCTGGTTGGGTAATTAATTAAAATGACATATAGCAGATTGAGAAAAGAAAATCAAATGTTAATACATACACACAGGGAATTCACATAAACATGAAAAGACAGTGAGGCAGAATTGGGTGTAAATTTCATTTTGGACAAAGGAGAAAGTAGAGGATGGATCATAGAGTTCAAAGGTGCAAATAGGCAATTCCTTGGAAGCTGAGAAAGTGGCAAATTCTTGCTAGGCAACCCAGAAAAAGTGGGGCACAGGGGAATCTAGCTAACAGAATTCTACTTGGATCTTCTCTCTGTTGTGCTAAGGCAAATATGCTAGGGTGATTGTGATAAGGTTCTCTTCCTGAAGCAGGATGTTCTATCTGAATTTCTTTAGAAAGGAAGATATCAGAGGAGGACACAAACTCTTTCTGAGTTGGTTGGGCTTTGATTGATTTCAACTCAAAGTAATCTGCATGCCAGTGTGGCACATTCCAAGAGAATTGCTCAGACTCCCACACCATTCATATCAAATTCCTGTATTTCAATTATCACAATATTCTTACTACACTCTCTTTCAACTATCTTGTCAAAAATCTAAAATCCTGTTACTTGGGCCACTAAAATGTTTTCCCAATTGGTTTGCCTGTTTTTCCTAAAATTATAATCTATACAGCAAGTCAAGTGATCCCTTTAAATTACAAAGAAGATTATTTCATACCCTGATTATATAACTCTCTTGGCTTCTAATCACATTTATATTAAATTTCATATGCCTTCCCATGGTCTGAAAGGCCCTGATGCATACTAAAAATCTGTTAACCTCTCAGTGGCTGGAATGATTCATTTAAGGTGTATTTCTTATTATGATACATCACTTCTCAAAGCACTCAGATTATTTCCTGCTGGCCACTTAGATAAAGTCCAAGTTCTTCCTGTAGCCTTAAATTTCCATTTCATCTATTCCCTGGCTCTTTCTACATTATCTTACCATGGCCTTCCTTTCTAACTTCTTTATAATATTTACAATTCCTATGAACATAACACCTAACACCTTTTGCTTTGCTATTTCATTGGCCTGGAGCTCTCTTACCTAATCATCTGCTTGTCATGACCCTTCATTTCACTATGATTACTACTGAAGTATCACCCATCACAGAAACCTGCCTTCCTTGACTGTTATCTAAAAGGCTCCTCTCTTCCCTCATAACACTCACTCTGTCCATTCGTTCACCCTGCTCCATTTTTCAAATGCAAAAAAAAACATGGTTTTTAAGGAAAATTTGCGGCCAAAAAAAAAAAAAGATCATAAGGTAAATAAAAGCTTTCTTGCAATATCAAGTGTCATTTTGATTTCTTGCTTTTATGCTTCATTGAGGGCCTACCTGAGGCTCTCATGGGTTCTTAGGCCTGTGATTTGGGTCCTTCTTTAATGTGATCCATTTCCACTCTTTTCTGTCTAGAATGTTGTAAAAAGAGCAGTCTCACCTTGTTGTCTCTATGACCTCCTCTCATTCTATCCACTGACTATTCCTGTGTTTGTTTCACTACCAGTGTGGCTCACATTGTCCTGGTGAAAGTCAGTGCCTACTGAATGAATAATTAAGCGGGATTAGAAATGTCGTAAAGTTCCTTTTTAACAAACACTTTTGCAAAAGGACAAGAACTTTTATTTTTCTAATCAAATGTAGGAGAACAAATTTTAATCACAGCTATAGTGGTTTTCTCATAAACTTAAAGAGATATTTCCAGAAAAATCCAATTTGATTTGCATTCAAATTTCTTTTCCCTCAAGCTTATACTGCATAAACTTCAGTTTGGATTAATGTGATCTCCTTTACATAAAAGGCTTCTTCTTTTACATAACACTTCAAAATTATCATGCTATTAATAACCTCAAAATATGTTGATGAGAGTATGATGAGCACAAGAAACATTATATACAATTTGCAATAGATCTACATAGAGATTTTTGTAAATGAGACAGTGTGAACTTTGAAGACAACCATAAAAGTAGTGAGGCATCAAGAAGAGTACTTCAAAGTCTTAAAATTAGAGTTATCATCAGGTTCAGTAATTTCCAAGATTATTTAACCATTTCAAGTAATCACAGTATCACAGAACCACACAGAAAACATTTGAGAAACTAAGGAGCAATGGATGAAGTCACATCCTAAATAGCATAAATTCCTTCCTTTAAACTAAGCTATTAACCAGTAGGGTTATTATACAGTTGGGTAATTTGTTAAGGTAGCATTTACTGATTACTAAAAACACACTAATTATTAGTCTATCGGGGGTAAGAATTGGTAGGTATTGAAAACATAGAGATTAAAATTGCATAGTCTCCAATCTCGTTGTTTTGAATAATATATATGCTACAAATATATTCATATACTGCATACTATACTATAAGCTTACAGATACCATACACTTACTGTATATTTTCTCAGAACCCCAGATTTTGTTGTATATGTATGTTCATGAGGCACAATTACAAGACTCTGGGCTTTCTTAGAAAATATATAGTATATGATATCTGTAAGCTTAGTAGACACCTTTTTAGCTGAGAAATCTAAAAAGAAAATTAACAATAGTAAGGAATGATGATGATCATAGGAATAGCTAACATTCATACTTCATCGGTACCTTTGTAAAGTGTTTTGACATTAAAAATTAATATGCTTGTGAAAATAATTTCATAAGCTGATCCAGTCCCAAATTCTTCAAATATAAAATCCAAATTTTATGCAATATTTGCCATGGCTTTAGTTTCCTTTTCCATTGCATTTTCCTGATAGTTGTCTCTATTAGGCTGTTCTTCGTAGTTGTTAATAATGTGCTTGAGTTTTTTGCCCCACCTCTACTACTTACTAGGTGTTTGACTTTAAGTAAATTACTTAGACATTCTGTGCTTTACTTTTCCCCTTTATAAAGAGCAGATAATAATAGAATTTATCTCAAGGAATTGTTAAAAGGAGGGTATTAATTGACAGTCTATAAAGCACAATATCTGGCATGTAAGAAATTTCTGTAAATTTATCTACTATGATCACTATTATTGTTAATTATAAGCAGTGAAATACCACAAAACATTATTTGGTATTTTATTAATTCTTGTACTATCAGAAATGTTATATTAGCTTTTTCATTTATTCATGACTATTTTTACTTCCAGAGTTGAGCTTTTCACATCGTTAGAAATTTATTATATAGATTCAAATTCTGCTAGGTGCTGTTATACATCCAGTACTTTGGTACCAGATCATAAGAATATAATTGATATACTATTTATCTATAAAGATAAGCCATTCCCCACTGAAGAACAATACTAAGTTACCTATCTAGTTAATAGCCATTTACTCTGTTTCCTCTTTATACTCTTTTTTATGTAAAGTTACATGGAATAACTATGAATTTTGGAAACCATGATTTTTTTAAGGTTGTACTAAAGAACATTTCACTATTTTCTTTATCATAATGATGGAATTTTAACATATATGCTGTCTTTCCTTTTACAATTTTTAGAATTTTTCTTCCTCGACAAAGTCATGTCTTCTGCTGTAAAATGTGCATATGTACATGAACATGACCTAATACCTCAAAATTTAGAAGCACATTTAACTGATTTTAATAGAAACATGAACATATTAAAAACATTTTACATTTGAGGCCATGTTTTAGTCATTATACATCATTGTACTTTTCAGGTGTTATTAAAAAATAAAATAGAAAAATATCTACATTTTGCAGGTAAATAAACTGGTCCATAAAGGTAGAGTGAATTATCAGCTCATTTAGAAAGTCAGTCCAAAAGCTAGAAGTAAAAGGCAAGCTTCAAACTGAGTTTTCTGGTCTTTCTCACAGAAAACAGTCAAATATCACAATTGGAGTCTGGTTCTAATATTAACATATTTGGCAAAAATCAAGTACTGATGAAATCATCTTCAAAATTCTCCAGATTATCTGTAAAGTACAACATGGTTCTATGTGCACAACCCTGTGGATCTATTTGCCCATTCGTTAGAACTTTAAACTGAAGCAGCAAGTTAGAGTAGATGCAAAGTGAATTACAAGACTGGCCAATCTATAAGACTGGCCACAAGGAAAAAAAAAAGATCTGAACATAGTATGATGCTTCAGTGAAGTGGCACATTGAGGTTACAATAGACTGTAGGGTGGAAATGAGGAGAAAATTTCAAAGAAGACTTCATGAGAGGAGACCGTGCCATGAGTTTCCAACGACTAGAGTCGAGTACCTGCATAGTAAAGGGTTTTCGATGGGGATTACTCAAAGAATCTAAAGCATGCCCTCTGCAGTATGAGAGACACAGGGCAGCCATGTTTCTCTCATGCTGAGATACCTCAAGGGCCGGAGATACGTTGGTCAATGCACTGGACTTAACCAGAGCTTTGAAATTCTGTTTAGTGAAAGTGAGGATGGGTGTTTCTGTTGTTTGTCCACCAGGAGTGGACTGCAAACAATAGAGGATTAGAAAGAGTTGTTCTAAATTACTGCGTCTACCCCATAGGTTTGCCTATTCTCCAGCAGATATCAGAGCCTTAGATTCCTAGTGGCTTTGGTAATATTAAGGTGAAGAAAGAGAAATTGTAGATGATAGGTCCTCAGCAACAGAAAAGAACATCTAGGCAACTAATGAGCTTGGTCCATGAAATGTTTTTCAGACCACAGATTTCATCAGATGTTAATAGAAAATTCACGTAAAAAAACTAATTCTGTGACCTTATGACTTTGGAAAAAATAGTAACTCCCTCTTGATATTTACAATGAAAATTAGTACATAATAGACTCTGAAAAGTCTTGCAGTGAAAACAGTTTGATTTTGGTTAATCCATCATTCTCAAATGATTTCTTTGAATATAGACTTTTGTTTTTTAAGTATATTGTATTGATTATGCTATTACAGTTGTCCCAATTTTCCCCTTTTTGCACTCCTCTGACTGGTACCCCTCTTCCCTCCAGCAACCCCCACCCCTTAGTTCATGTCCGTGGGTTGCTCATATAAGTTCTTTGGCTTCTCCATTTCCTATGCCATTCTTAACCTCCCCTTATCTATTTTGTTCCTACCAGTTATGCTTCTTAATCCCTGCACCATTTCCCCCTTTCTCCCCCTTTCCCCTCCTAGCTGATAACACTCCAAATGATCTCCATTCCTATGATTCTGTTCCCGTTCTGGTTGTTTGCTTAGGTTTTTGTTTGTTTTGTTTGAATCAGTTGTTGATAGTTGATAGTTTGTCTAAATGAATGTGGCTTCTTTAAATTCTTGGTTGTCAGACTTCCATACAACTTGACTTTCTGATGGTTCTTGGGGTTATTTGTTTTGAGACCTGGTTATAATTCTTTCTATGGTTGCACAAGGAGGCAAAGCAGACTCCATCCTGACTGGAAGTCTGAATATAGACTTTTCTATATACCTATTAGTATCGCTCATGTATATAATGGATAGTAACAGCATTTGCCATCCAAAAATATGCCTCTTTGGTATATTGATTATTTGGGATAGATTATTTTTAAGATACAGCAGATATAGGAAACTATATCTCCTCTGAAAACTAAGTAGAAGTTCATCTTTTATAGGAGACATTTACATTTACAAGGAAAATCCCCACTTGTAAGGGTGTCTTCCCATCTGTACCAGGAAAAAGAGGATAATTAATCCCTAGAAACTCTTATTAATAGAGAAAGGACACACTTAAATCTGTACAACTATCTTATTGTTGTTTACTGTGGTTTCTTGATAACCTCCCATAATTAGCTCCCATTCCCTACAACATCCTTTGCCTTTAGCTGGAGATAGCATTTAAGGTGTTGTTGGCTTGGGCCATTTTAGGGAGTTACTCAGTTTTCCTGGGTATTTACCATGTTTATAGAAGGTATACATGTCATTAAACTTCTATTTGTTTTTTCTGTTAATTTTTTATCATGCAGGGGTGTTCTCAGGCAAGAACCTAGAAGAATGGAGGGAAAATTACTTTTCTCAATTACAATTTTATATACAAATAAGCATTTATATTTATATTATATGGGAGTATTTCTATACATGTTATTATTAATTATAATATTTTTCTACATGTGTACTATACATGTTTATATATAATAATTATACACCTATATTCTCAATATACATTACATATAGATATATAAAAACATGTTTTATATATATTATATGTATATTCTTTGGAAGACAGATTGAGAAACATTGCTCAATAGTCTCTTCCATCCACATCTCCAGATACCAATATGTTTGTAAAAGAAAAATGCCTGTCAAAAGTTATTTCTTAATGTATTCATCACATCTACTTTGACTCCACTAGAGTAACAGAAAAATCCTGAAATCTTGGTAGATTAACCCGCAAAAGCTTTATTTATCCCTCACATCGCAGTCTGAGGCTGATCAGACTGTGGCTCTCATTGGTGGCTCTCTTCGCTCTCCTAAGATTCTGTGTTGCTTCCATTTTTCCATCTTGTCCTTTCATCACTTCACACTTCTTTTCTTCCATCCTCAAAGAAAGGAGAGAGAACAATGGAGACACCATATAGTTCTTATTTGCCTCTAAGGAAAAATGGCATATCACTTCACTACCTCTCCTGTTCCTATTGGCAAGGAGTCAGTCACAGCGTGCCAGCCCAACAACAAGGGAGACTGGAAAAGTTACATCTTGCTTCATGAACAGAAAAGGAAATGCTGCAGACAAATAACTTTACTCTGGCACATATCACATGTATTTTCATAACAAAAAAGTTGCATGAAGGGGTTTTCATATTTGCCTAGTGGTTCTCTTAGCCACTTCCAACATTTCTATTCATACTCCAGATGCATTCATTCATCCAGTTGATAAATATTTATTGAACATCTACTGTGTGATAGATGAGATGCAAAAATACATTGGTAAACATGAGAGGCAAAACTCTGCCTTGTTGAATTTTAGAAATAGATTATAAATAAGATTTTTTCTATTTCTAAACACTTATTATTTTCCACTGAAAAGCAGTGTTTAAGGACGGCTTTTACATAACTTTCATGTAGTCAAAATAGTATTTTGACTTTGATTTAGATCATATACCCAACAAAAACTAGTAGAATTTAAATAAATATGTAAATATATACTAGAATGATTTAAATTTCTAATCATTTCATAATATGTGTTTTTGTTTCCTCACAGAATACTCTCTGGACATATCCAAAAATAGAAATTGGCTTATATATTTCTTGTCATTGTTATGTTTTCATTTACATTTATTGTATTCACAAAGAGGACGTAATTATTTTACGTATTATTTTACGTATTATATACTATACAAAGATAGTCAATAACTTTTTTGGTTCAATAAAGAAACAGAATATTCTAAAACGTATTTTTACATAATTAAAAAAACTTTTGTATTATAACACATGTACAAAGAAGCACACAATAATAGGGATCATGATAGGAAGAATTCTAAAGATATTCACCTCAAATGCCCATCTTCTGGTTATTCCATCAAATACTAATCTGGGTACTGCTGTGCAGGGATTTTGTAAAGCTAATTAATGTTATGAACTTTAAAATAGAAAGGTTATTTTGGATTAGCCAGGTGGGCTCAATCTAATCACATGAACCTTTAAAAGCAGAAACGTTTCTTCAGGTGGAATGACAAAGATGCAGAGAAGAAGGTAAGGCAGGAGAGATGAGGTAGAAGAGATGAGAGAGATTTGGAATGGGAGACGGACACAAATCTGCCAGAACTGGCTTTGAAGATGGAAGGGGCCAGAGACCAGGGAAAGGGGTAGCCCTTAGAAACTGAGAAGAACCCCCAGCCAACACACAATAAATGGAGACCTCAATCCTACTAGCACCACCTAGGGCTGAATCTTGTTAAAAACCTGAGTCAATCTGGAAAAAGATTTTCCCCTAGAGTCTCAGAAAGAAATGCTACTTGAGATTCACCTTGATCTTTTTAGTTTTATGAGATTCTAAGCAGAGAAACAGCTAAGCCATGCTGCATCTGGACTTCTGATTCATAGAAAAGGTGAGATATTAACTGGGTATTGTTGAAAGCCACTAAGTTTATTGTAATTTGTTATTACAGCAATAGAAAAGTAATGTAGGTTCAATAAATTATCACACTATGAATACACTAGTGTAACCACCATCCAGGTCAAGAAATAAAACTTGTCCAATCACTAACGACTCTCCACTCCCTCTATATGACCATGATCTTCACGTCAAAAATATAGATTACTTTTCCTATTTTTGAATTTTATATTTTTTTGGTATTTGACCTTTTATTTATTTTTAATTAATTAATTAATTTTTAATCAGTATTTTTTAATTGTTGATCTTGTACAGTTTTCTGCTTTTTACTCCCCCCCAGCCCACTGCCCCAGCCCTCCCCACCTCCCTCCCATTTCCACCCCCCATAGTTTTTGTCCATGTGTCCTTTATACTTGTTGCTCTAAACCGTTCCCCTTTCCCCCTGAAATTCCCTCCCCTCTCCCCTCTGGTCACTGTCAGACTGTTCTCAATTTCAGTGTCATCGGTTATATTATGCTTGTTTGTTTTGTTGATTAGGTTCCTGTTAAAGGTGAGATCATATGGTATTTGTCTAAGGAGGACATACAGAGGATCCAGAGACACATGAAAAGATGCTCGATATCACTAGCCATCAGAGAGATGCAAATTAAAACTACAATGAGATACCACTTGACACCAGGTATCTTCATAAACAAAGCAACAAACAGCAAGTGTTGGAGAGGTTGTGGAGAAAAGGGGACCCTAGTGCACTGTTGGTGGGATTGCAGACTGGTACAACCACTATGGAAAGCAGTATGGAATTTTCTAAGAAAACTAAAAATGAATTTTATATTAATGGAATCAGATGCATGTATTATGTGAGATCTGGATTCTTTCACCAATATTATATGTATATAATGTGCCTATGATTCTATGTATGTCTCTAATTTGTCATTTTCATCATTTTATGACATTTCACAGAATGAATATACCTTACTTAGTATTTGCACCTCACATAAATAGTCTCAAATTTCATCCTGGTTGGCTTCATTTTTATTCGCATATGTTGAAATGTATTCAATTCATGTAGCAAATTTTAAGTCAAAAGAGTTCCCAGTGCAAATATCAATGACCTGAGGACAAACAGAAATAAAATTAGGGGAGCAACTTAATATTGAGACCTATAATCAATTTTTGTTCCTTTTAAGAAACACAGGACTCGCAGCCTACATGTTTCCTTGAGAAAATGTTTGCACCCCAAATTCCATTTCAGGCTCTCTGTAGAGAAGGAGGGTTGGGAGTGGCTGAGAGCGCACAACGCATATGGGTAACAAAGAAAGACGGGAACGTTTAAAGGAAAGAGACTGAAAGGGTATTAATTGCTACTTTGTGAAAAATTGGAAAACATTCATAGAAGCTAGGTTCATTTAAAGATTCTTAACAAAATATATAAAATAATAGGAGGAAACCAAATACATAAATATTAAGAGCATGCAGAATGAAATAATAAATCATTACTAAGAAAGAACAAGAAAAGTTTTCTGGTAGAGGTGTTTTACGTCAGATTTTGAAGGACTGAAGATTGAAAAGGATTTCAGACATAGAAATTGACTAACATGTCAATATACTACATTTTTTGAGATCTTTTTTCTCCAAGAAATGTAAAGGGAGATTGGGGGAAATGATATAAAAATGAAAGAAAGAAAAAAGTAAAGAGTGAAAGATGGAGTAACTTTTCATTTATTATATGTATTTCATTGTTATATGTAGGGTGGGGTAAAAGTAGCTTTACAGTTTGTATGGAAAATAATATAATAGCTAGTAAATAATAAATACAAGAATAAACTTTGTGTTTCACATACTCACAACTCTAAACCTACTTTTACCCCAGCCTGTATGTTAATGTCATATATAGTAATATAATTTGTTCACAACTAAAATGACCACTTCCTTATAGTACCTAGGATGAAAACAATCCTTTGAGTTGTAAGCCACCATTTTCCTGACTTCTATGGAGATTTTTAATGGTCTTAGAGGTGACAAATGTTTTCATTGACATAGACCAGGGTTTCTAAATGTCAGCATTATTAATATTTTGGGCCAGGTGATTCTTTGTCTTAAGAACTACCTTGCACATTTTGGCATTTTAGCAGCATTCCTGGCCTTTCCCCACTAAGTTTCAGGAGCATTCCCCCACCCCCAGAGTTGTAGTCCTCTGTGAGGACAAAATGTCCTTGTTTGAGAACCACTGGCTTAAACTATCAATAAAAAAATGTGGAGCTCAGTATACTCATAGAATCTATTCCTCAATTCCTTATTATTATGGAGAATCTGTGAGCCTATAAAATCTTAGAATTGTGAAGGAATGTAGTAATTGAATAGGGTGTTGTACAGACAAAAAATTAGAATGTATTGCCCTTGCTCTCGAGGATGCTGAAATCCTGAAGAGTGTGTGTATGTGTGTATGTGCATAAAATTATTGTTTGACTTGAAAATTTTGTTAATCAGAGGATTCAGTTACCATCATCTGGAAATTAAAAGAGACAGCACTGGAAGGTGGTGTGATCTAGCCACTCAGATCCTGTGTGGAACTAGAGAATATACTTTACCAGTTGTAGTGGGAGCTCTGATTTTGATTAAGAGAATATCTATTCTAGAATTTAAAAGGGAACTAAGCAATTGAGGGCTTGATCCAGAGGGCCAGATCATCACCTAATGTTTCGTCTTGGAGTGATTCCACATAATATTTGCATATTTTAATGATTTTGGATTTGACTAACTTAAATAATTAAAAACTAGAGCCAACATTGAGAAAATATTTTTTCAAAATGAACAATGCAAGCCTGTCATCTATTTAAGAAAGAATATATTTAGTTAAGGCACCTGTCTTCTTTTGTTGTTGCATGGTAAGTTTATTCTTTGAATTGTGTTAAAGATTTAATGCCACAGTTTTACATGCATAATAGCAAACACCAGGGCTTCCTTGTTACTTCTGAACACACAAAGTCATGAAATAAGATGAGATGTCTCTATTGTGCTATTTTTCCCACTTGCCAGTCTTCACTGATGAGAGTAAACACAGAAGTAAATGAATTGCAGCTATTATAAATTCTTCATAAAGGAATAGCACTGTAATAAGATCTCCACAGCTTCATCACCTGAGATTCTGATTTTCTTATATGTTCACATGCAGACTCTCAAAATCCCTCATTTGGAAATGTTCATGAAAGAAGTATCAAAGCTATCTCCAAAATAAGAATGAAATGTGTAAAATCAGCCTGTTTTTTCTTTTTCTTTATCTTTCATACACTGATTTAAGCATTAGTATTTTCCAGATATCTTCCCATGCCTCTAAATTGTAGTACAACTGTTCAAATGTTAAAATTAAATGAAATAATCATTCTTGTTTTAAAAAGTAAAACAACCTTTAGACAAAACGTGATGCATTATATTGACATAATAAATGTGGACATTAATTAAAGAGCAGCAGAATCCAGCAGAGAAGTTTGCCTGCCATCTGCTTGACTTGAGGTAATAACGATGTTCCATTAACCCAAACTGACAGATTTTCTAGGGTTTGACTTCATCTCTAAAGTAGCTGCTCCTGGTATAACTATATGTGTGACATCATCCATAGCATGCCATGTGAATAAATTGAACTGCTTATGTTTTTATTTTTCATACTATCTTTCTCTAGAGCTCTGTATTCTATATTACCCTTCACGGTCTTACTAGTTTATCACCCGTGCATTTTCCAATAGCAAGTACCTCAGCCCAATATGAGGCCCTAAGTTTGAGAACTCGTGTTTGCCAAGAGGAAATTAAATAAAGCCACATCATACCCACACTGAGAAAAGAACTAAACCAGGAAAAGTGAAATATGACGTAGCAATCACTAGTGTTATTACCCACATTGAATATGAAAGCAGGAGTATGTTAAAAACCATCACACAGTCTGTACAAAAAAAGAAAATAACTTACAGAATTTACTAAATAATAAATTATTGGGATGAAGAATCTTGTCCCAGAACTGAAACTTAAATCTTTGAATCTGTTCATATCCAGTATATATTACTTAACCAAGGGAATTGTTTTCCTCTTCTATCTCATTACAGATCAAACATCAAAAGCTTTCCATTAGAAGCAGGCCCCCAGGAGGCGTTTCGCTTTGTCACAATACAGTATTCACAGCCTCCCTGATAGGAGTGCTAACTCTCTTGGTAGTCTTAAAGAACAACAGTGCAGTTATTTGTTGTGCTTCTTCCTCTCCTCCCCTGGAATTGTTCTTTCACTGTAATAAGTAACATTCCTTCCAATTATCCAAGTTCCTCAGGTCCACAGAGCTGACCCCTATGACTTTAGAACAGACTCACTGTTTAGTCATTAATCCGAGATTATAAATATAGAGGGAGATTCATGAGAAAGGGGTGAACTCATGGTTCCTGAAGAAAGACAATGGCATGCAGTGTTTTCTCAGGGGCTTTGTGAGTGCATGGGTACATGTGTGTGTGTGAGTGTGTTTTTTAAATCCTTCCTCTTTCCTGAGAGGATTTTTCCCCTTGTCTTTTGAACTGCCATTATCCTCTGGCTTGTTCTTAGTTGGAGTGGTCAGTGACACCTATTGCATGAGTGTGTGAGAATGGTTGAGTTTCTCTCTGCATCTTGGCCTGGGCGGCAGATTCCAGAAAGCAACATTCTAATGGAGGAGGGTAAACTGTGCAGATTAGAGTTGCAAACTTTCATCCACTAGCCAATGCCATAATTTAATTGCAGATTGCTTATCATTTTTGTAAACCTGTCTACTGATTTTTTTTAATTGGAGATGACAATGATGCACCATTGTTGATTCTGTAAAAGTCAGAACCGCTGAGATATATTTATGGAAATTTAAGTCATTACACTTTGATTCCAGAGATCATCTTGAAGATTTTGATATTTTCTGGTCTTTCTCTCTTCTTGAGTTCTATGAAGCTTTTTTTTTTCTTTCTGGAGAATAAAGAAGAAACTTCATAAAAATAGACACCTATATTTCATACTCTTCTATTTTAAAGCTAATGTAGTAATTGGGAATCTTGAACTGTGTGTGTGTGTGTGTGTGTGAACTTGATTTGTATCCAAGTCTTTCATCTCCCCGAGCAATCTGATTCAATCTTCTGAGATTTTTTGGAAGCTGAAGAGAAACAGTATTGTGGATCTGTATGATGTTGATACCGCATTACATAGGAAATTAAAACATTCTTTGTGTTGCTACAATTGGCTTTAGAACAGACGGCATGTTTCCCCTCTTGGTCTGGATCTCTGATGCCAGTGTGAGCTAAAATACTCTCCCACCCCTTCCCAACCGCTGCTGCTTTTGCTGTTTCCTTATGAAGATTATACATACACTTAGCAAATGAAGAGATGGAATTAGTGATGCTCTCTCATTTCCTGTGTTCCCACAGATGGTGATAAATTCAAATTCAGACTCCATTAAACCTGAGTAGAGCAACTCAGCAGGTGGCTGGACTAATGGAAAATCCTGGCTTTGGAATAATGGGAATTACAACCGACAGCTCTTCTACACCACAAAAAAGATGATGTATCCTTATTGACAGTGTCGCATTTGAGTCCAGAAGGCTGATCTGATAGTTCATTCCTGGCACAACGGAAGCTAAAAGCCCCCTGGGTGTTTTCTTGGCCACGCTATTGTAATTTTTGTCATATGAACATTCTATTATAATTCATTTTACAAATCTCATGTAAGTTGAAGAGAGCAAGAGGAATGGAAGGAAGGGGAAAGAAAGAGAGGGCCTTTATTTTGCCTACAGGCATACTTTTATTCTTTTTTTTTCTTGGTTTAAAGGACAAATAAAGGTTGACACACAACAGTATTTTCAGCCAATTCAGTACTTTAATGCTGACATACTTGGCCAAAGTTCTTTTACTGATCCTGGATGAGCTCATCTGAGGGAGTTTCTGTTTAAAAGAATCATAGATTGCCCTGGAGGTGTAACGCCTGCTGTTGTTCCACTAGAATCCTTGCAGGAATCCTTCGTTTGTATGTATTTTCCCCCTATTTTTTCTCTTAGCTCCACCTTCCTTTTTAAATTCCAATATGGTATTTGCAAAAAAAAAAAAAAAAAAAGATTTGGTCTCAATGATCTGAAAAAGCATCAATATGTTCATATATTTAAAACCTCATATTTTCAATAAGCCTCCAAGTCTCTGAAAATATAACAAGAAGTTATCAAAGTATCTCATTGTATCCACCATCTGTCAGCAGTTTAAAATATTATATTAAAATTAATAATCATACTTTGCACTTACCCAATATAGCAGGTTTCCTCTTGAGAACTGTTCATACTTTATAAAACTGAACTGAATCATTGACACTTTTCTCACAAACACTCTTCTGGATTAAAAAAATGTGGGGAGAGATTAAAAAGGCAGGTAAATGTCGGAGGCGGGCTGGAGGAATAACTTTTAATTCAGGGCAGGATTTTGTTTCTTCAGCCACCTACTCTCACTTTTCATTTGGAAACTTGTTGAGTGGAACTTTGCTCTAAGCAGCTAAAGAGCTTGGTCATCCTGTTTTTCCTTGCCCACGAGTTCAAAGCTTAGAAATTGGCTTGTAACTTAAAAATAGACCTACCAGACTAGAAATGTGTAGCTCGAGAAAAGGGATTTTAGGCCCTTGGAGAAAAGGAATACAGACCTGATGGGGCTGGATAATAATGCAGGGAGAACTTGCATTACTGTCATTTTATTAGCAAGAATAAACTGGAAGTTGTTATAAATACCTCCCCATAACAAATGTGTGTGTATGTGTATGTGAGAGAGAAATATCTTTGAGCACATGTATATTTATATAGTTCTCATACATAGGGGTTTCATCATTTCTAATTAGCTTGTCTTTGTTATGATGTTCTGAATTAAAGAAATGTCCCAGTTATTTGTCTTATGTGGATATTCCCAGCTGAAAGGCAATCCCTGTCACTTTGAAGAAGAAGCAAGTCACTGCGAAAAAGCAATTCACAGTGGATGTTCCAGCAGAAAACAATTATTTGTATCTGATCATGCTAGAAATATAAAACACCAAATCAGAAAAGCTATAAAATATTGCTATTTTCAAATGTATTTTATGTAAAAGCACTAACAGATTGTCAGAAAAATCAAGGAAATTTTAGATAAAACCATTATATAAGTATAAGAAACTTAATTCAGTTCTCCATACATATTTTAGAGTCTACCATTGTTGCCTACAGGCATAAATTACTAAGGAAACAAACATGAAAACCCTAAAATGACTGATAATATTAAAATATCAATTTGCATTAAAATTAACTAAACTGTATTGACTACTTAGCATGTTCTGGGTTCTGTTCAATCTATTACGATTTGCAGTAGCCTTTTAATATTTCCACTTTCCATAAGACTAGAGACTTTCAAATTTCGATCACTATACAAAGATCACTTAGCTTCAATGAGGTACGCTGAACTTTAAATCCGGGACTGACTGGCTCCAAAATCATTGAAATCAATTGTGCAAAATAGTGATTTTCAAAATATAGTTCTTAAATAAGCAGCATTAGCACCTGAAAATCTGGTAGAAATGCAAGTTCTCAGGTCTCAATCTAGACTTACTCAATCAAAAATTCTGGGGCTTGGGTCCAGAAATCTGTTTTGAAAAGTCTTTCAGCTGTATGTTGGCAAGGATGTGCAGAAAAGGAAACCATTGCACATTGATGGTGAGGATGCAAATTGGTACAGTCATTTTGAAAATAGCATGAAGGATCCTCAGATAAAAATATAATCACCCTCTGATCCAGCAATCCCATTTCTGAGTATATATCCAAAGGAAGTGAGATAAATATCTTGTAGAGGCATCTGCCCTCCCATGTTTATTGCATCATTGTTCACAACAATAAAGACAGAGAAACGACCTCAGGCATATCCTTCTATGGAAGAATGGATAAAGAAGAATGGGCAAAGAAAATATAATTGTTATTCAGCCACGAGATAGGAGGAAATCCTACTATTTGCAACAACACAGATGAAGCTAGAAGACATCTACTATGTGAAATGAGCCAGATTGAGAGAGACAAATTCTGTAAATCTCATTACATATGGATTATTAAAAAAAATCAAACTCATAGGAACAGAGACTGGAATAGTTGTTACCAGGGGTTGGGGGATTGGGAAAATGGGGAGATGCTGGCCGAATGGCACAAACCTTCAGTTGTAAGATGAATAACTTCTCATTAGCTAATGCATAGCTTGATGAGCATAGTCAATAATACTGAATTGTATACTTGAATTTTGCTGAGAGTGGATCTTAAGCATTCTCAATACAGTCACAAAAAGGCAACTATGTGAAGTAATAGAGGTGATGATTAACCTGAGTATGGTAATAATTTTACAAAGTATACGTATAGCAAATCATCACATTGTACACTTCAAATAGGATATACAATTTTACCAACTTTACCTAATTAATGCTAGAGAAAAAAGGATTTTAAATTAAAAAAATAAAAGAACCACAAGAATGGACTATTAGTTTATTTGTGTTTGAAGAGAAAGTGATGTTTGTAGAGGTAACAATTTGCATCTATCTTCTACCAAAAGGTGACATTAGAAAAGTGATAGAATAAATAAATGTATAAATTCATTGAAAAGCCCCCAGTATATGGCCAATCAGGAAACCAAAATCAGGATAGGAAAATAGCACCAACATAATATTAAAAAAGGAGGCATCATGCATCTTTAGCTCAAGTAAATACCAGTAAAGAAGAATGAGAGTAAGAACAGTCAGTAAAAGATTCAAAGTTAAGGAAATTGTGGGTTCACACATTTATATCATATAGGTAAATTTGAAATGACCAAGCATAAATTTGCATAAGAATGATAACTAAGAAAATATGTAACAGAAAAAATGAAATGTGCTAGGGATTTCATGATTTTTTTTAACCATAATTACCCTTTTAAGGAAAACTGCTCAGAATCCTAATGAACTTTATAGCTTGTGGTCCCTTAGCTACATCTGATACCAAAGTTGGACATCTGATACTAAGAGATTCCTATAAATGTGATGTGGTCCAAAATGTCTTCTCTGTTACATCTGGAATTCTGCCACCAAGAAGTCTTTGCAATGTGCATCACTGGGGGAAAAAAGGATAAACAAGGGAAAAGTGACATGGGATAGAGTTAGGGCAAGAGAAACCAAGAACAAAATTATGTTGGAGCAAAATCTGTGAACCAGCAGAGTCAACCAAGCAATTGAAAGAAGAGAAATGAGCAAATAAGAAAATGGAAGTAGAGGACCAATAGAGAAAACTGCTATGGCCCTGGTGTGGGAAAAGTCAAACTGTCAATCTGTAGGGTCCCTCTACCTCTAAGCCTGGCCTATGATGCCAACATTGAGTACCCCTTTCACCTAAGCTTGAAAGTGTCTCACTTTTCTTGGAGCCAAAATCAATACCAAATTCAGAACAAAGAAGGTTTGGTTCTGGGGTACCAACATTTGCACTAAAAATCTATGATTTGTTCAAACAATTTGTTCAATACTTTTATACATGAGTGATTGTATATATATTTTTCACATTGTTTCACTAATTTTGTTTGTTTTTCCAGCATTTATTACATTTTGGCTTAGAGTTAATAGCAAAAATATGTCTCTGCAGATGGCTTTAGGAAGGAATTGGTGCTAATTACAGCAGTTATTCAAATCTTCAGTCAATCCCCTCTGGTTACACTATTACTTACTCCTGGCCCTCATTGTACCTGCAGAGCCTGAGACCAGTGGCTCACTCTGCTGCTAACTGCTGACTGACCCCCAGATTCTGCTGTCCCTGGAAGTTTTCTGGGCAGAAGTTTGTCAGTTTGTTTTATTCATCCATGCATTCCTAGTTCTTTTCTGTCATGTGTAGAAATTGATTGAAATATTTAATTTTTGACTCCTATCTAACTACAGCCCCTGGCTGTCTTCGATGTTATGATTTTATTCATTTATAAACTTTTATACATTTATTTCAATGGTCCTTCTGGAAAGCAAGGCAGGAAATGGTGGGTCATCTGGTACAGAGTTGTAAATTCATTAATAATAAAGGAGAGACAGTAACAGTATACTGAATGTGCAAACTCAGCTTCTATTTAAAAGAAGTAAGATTTTTTTCAATAAATTTGCAACTGACTATGTATACTTGGTCACTTAAACAAGAAAATAACAATGGGTGTTATAAATCTTAATATCTCAATATAAATAAATCTCTCTCTATCCTTTCTTAAACTTCAATTACATAGATGTATAAGAAATCTCATAACTCTCTCCAGAAAGCCAAAAGAAAGATAAAATATTTTAAGACCAATTAGTGGGTCATAAAATTTAAGTGGTAACAATCAGCATAACTAATATAATTTATTAATTATTATTAATAAAAATAAACAGTACTGAAATAGAAAATAACATATTAGCACTTTATATAAAATACAGTTTTGTCAAACTTTGGGGTTTTTACGCAGGTGTGCACACATGTACATGCGTATATGCAGGTGTGCTTTGTGTGTGCTCAAAGCTTTTGGATTGTGCCACAGCATGTCATACAAAAAAATAAGAAATGTGTTTCTGACTGTGAATTCCAGGCCATGGCAAAAAGTCTGAAAAAGATACAGCCTTGATCCCTATAATACCAAAGGAAGGGAGAAAGAGAATACATATTTATTGGTTGACTAGTAAAGATCTAACGGTGGTCAGGACATATTATCTGATTGGAAACTCCCAATCTCCATAAAAACCCTGACTCTAATTATGAAGTAAAGTAATCTTTAGTATCTAAAAAATATGAAAGTAAATCATATATATTGATAGATCACTATTTTGATTTCCAAAGTTTATGAAAATATTTTGTGTATATTTAGCTTTTTAAAAAGCCAAAGTGTGGTCCTATTTTCATGAACTTTCATTTTCCTTACATGACTATATTCATGCATTTTACCTTAAAAATCTTTGTTAGATTTTCTTTTCAATAATACATGAGAAACCACCAAAATATTCAAGGATAAGAATGGAAATATTAAATATATGTTTTATAAAGTTAATTTTGTAGTCTCATGGATAATGTATTGGAAGAAGGGAGAAAAGGGGAACATAGATTAATGAGGAAGTTTTTTGAATTCTGGAGAGAGATGATGATGGTCTAGATGAATGTGATCATTGGCAATGGTGATGCAAAATAAAAGATGAGTTGTAGAGACTTTTATTGGAAAAAGACCTGGATAAATAAGTGTAGAAATCTTAAGACTTTAGCAGTAGTGATAAGAATAAGGAGTGAAGTGGTATCTCATTGTGGTTTTAATTTGCATCTCTCTGATAGCTAGTGATGCTGAGCATCTTTTCATGTGTCTCTGGATCCTTTGTATGTCCTCCTTGGAGAAATGTCTGTTCAAGTCCTTTGCCCATTTTTTAAATTGGGTTGCTTGTCTTCTTAGGGTGGAGTCATGTGAGTTCTTACATATTTTGGAGATCAAACCCTTGTCTGAGGTATCATTGGCAAATATGTTTTCCCATAAAGTTGGTTCTCTTTTCATTTTAATGCTGTTTTCTTTAGCTGTAGAGAAGCTTTTTATTTTTATGAGATTCCATTTGTTTATTCTTTCCTTTACATCCCTTGCTCTAGGGGACATATCAGTGAAAATATCACTGCATGGAATATCTGAGATTTTCCTGTCTATGTTCTCCTCTAGGACTTTAATGGAATTCTACGCAGCAGAAAGAAAGTAGGAGCTCCTACCCTTTGCGACAGCATGGATGGAACTGGAGAGCATTATGCTAAGTGAAATAAGTCAGGCAATGAAATAGACAAACACCATATGATCTGACCATTAACAGGAACCTAAACAACAAAACGAACAAGCAAGCAAAGTATAGTCAAAGATTGAAATTGAGAACAGGCTGACAGTGATGAGAGGGGAAGGCATAAAGGGGAAAAAAGGTGAAGGGTTTACAGGAACAATTATAAAGTACATATGGACAACAACAAGGGGTGTGGGAATGGGGGAGGGAGGTAGGGAGGGCTGGGGTGGTGGGCAGGGTGGGAAGAAAAGGAAGGAAAGTGTACTTGAAAAACAATTTAAAAAAGAAAATAATAATAAAAAAGAATAAGGAATGAAGAGGTTGATGAGAATTTCCAGCAGTAACTTAGAGAAAATTAATATCTCATTAGTCAGAGTTCTCTAGATGAACAGAATCAGTAAGATGTGTAGGTGATAGACAGATAGATAGATAGATAGATAGATAGATAGATAGATAGATAGGAAGGATTTGGCTTACATAACTTTGGAGCCTGACAAGTCCAAAATATTCAGTTTGGCAAGCAGGCTGGAGACCCAGGGAACAGTTGATATTGCAGTCCAAATCTAAAGGCAGTCTAAAGACAGATTTCCTTCTTTTTCAAGGGACCTCTATGTGTTTTCTCTTAAAGACTTCAATTTATTGGGTTGATGACCATGTATGTTACGGACGGTAATCTGCTTTACTCAAAGTCTACTGATTTAAATGCTCATCTCATCTAAAAAATATTTTCACAGCAACATCCAGTCTGGTGTTTGGTGAAATATCTGGGTATTGTGTCCTAGCCTCAGTGACACATAAAATCAACCATCACAAATTAGAAATAATGTGCATTATCACGCAAGTAGTAATATGTTTTGCACAGAGTAAGCACTCAGTGAGTATAACTGTGATTATCAGTAGGTCAAAGAAGGGATATAGGTTTCCTACTGAAGAGAAGTGATACAAAATGGAGGTTATTATTGAGAGGGGAATGCCAAGCAAAGACTGATTTTCTCTACATCCATTTATCCTGTGCTTTTGTTTCTACTGCTAACACTTCCCATGCATATTTCAATCCTCAATAAATCCAAATAAGCAGAAGCATGTAACCATTTTTCCATGCTTTTTCTTCTCTCCCTTTTCATTAGGATTTAGAGTAAAATCACCTTCTATGATAATGACCAGCATGTAATCAGAATTAGTACAGACTTGAATTCCTCATAATCATACTCTCATTTTGACTGATTCCCTGTATGAGATATTGAATAGAGACCAACATTTTCTTTAGGCTCAATGCCTACATTAGCTAACTTCTAGGTCCCTTTATGTACAAACATCTAGAATCAGAAGTTCTTAAATCAGAGACTTTCTGCTCTTGAGAAACACAGAATCAAGTTCCCTCAGACACAAAAAAGAAATATGTGTGTATCAAATATTGTCAGAAATACATAAATATCAAAGAGTAAAAGGAATTCACTCTGCCTCCATATATAATCAGCTATATAAAAGAAACTATAAATGTTTTTTATCTTTAAGAAAAAAACCCTTTATATCCAAAAGAAAAATTTACTTTTCCTTCATAATAATTCTAGGAAAATTCTGAAAGTTACAGAAAACCATTCCCTGTATAATAATTCCCACAGACTATGGAACCAGAAACTCCAGAATCCTACCTCCAGAATTCTAACTCTACATTTTTGTTCAAGTTACTCAGTCCTTTGTACCTCAATTGCCTTGTCTATAAAATTTGTATACAATAGAACTAAGGAAGAGAAAAATATACTCCACCAGTTCATAGCTAGCTAGTCGCTAGGCCTGCATTCATAGCTAGGCCTATTGAACAACCCATGCCAGGGGAAGCCTTTTAATACCTATTGCTAAACGGTCCTTGAGAGAGCTTGTACCAGTTATAGCCTCTCCAGTGGTGAATATGTAACGTTTGCTTTGCTTATAGTATTGCTACATATCTCTAATTATATGATTATAATGAAAAATTTTAATGCTTACCAAAGAAATAAAAAGTTTGTTTGTATTTTGCCATTATTAGAAATTTGAACATTGTGTGACATGTTTACTTATTACATATTTCTTCTTTGATGATTTGCCTAGTCTTATTATTTTTACATTCTTCCTTTGCTGTGGTTGTTTTATATTTACTCCTTATAGAGAAGGATATTAACTCCTTGTCTTAAAGAGAGAGCAAATATTTTCCAGTTTCTATAAAATAATTCTATTTAAATTTTTGTGAAAGAGATTAATAGATAAAACATAGAGGATTTTTAGGTCATTGAAAATGTTGCATATGATAGATACAGTAATGGATACATGTCATTATACATTTGTAAAGACCCATAGAATGTATACCTATAGACTTTGGGAGATTAAGATATGTCAGCATAGGCTCATCAGTTGTAATAAATGTACTTTCTGGTGAGAATGTTGAAAGTGGAGAAGGTTATGCATGTGTGGAGCAGAGGGTATATGGGAAATTTCTCTGCTTTCTTCCTCAGTCTTCCTCAGTCTTGCAGTTAAACTAAAAATGTTCTAAAAATAAGTGTTAAGAAACACAAGGATAAAATATTTGCAAAATATATATTTGACATAATAGTTGTATCCAGAATATATTAAAAAAATAAGAAAACAACCCAATTTTTTAAAAAAGCCAAGAGATTTGACATTTCATCAAAGACAAGAGCCAAGTGAGAAAACAAGCATATGAAAAGATGCTCAACGTCATTATTCATTAGGGAAATACAAATTGCAACAATGGAATTCCACGGCACATCTGTCAGAATGGCTGATGAGGATGCAGAGCTGGAACTCTCATGCATTGCCTGTGGGGGTACAAAACCACCCAGTCACTTTGGAAAACAGTCTGGCAGTTTGTTAAAAACAAAACATACACAACAAACATATTTGTGACCCACCAGTCATACTCCTAGATATTTATGCAGAAGAAATGAATATACATGCCCACACTAACACCCGTACATGAGTGGTTATGGTGACTTTAGTCATAATTGTTAAAAACTGGACACAACCCAAATGTCCATTACTAGTGAATGAATAAATGAACTGAAGTACCTTTATCCTGTGGAATGTTGCTCATGAATTAATCAATCAATAAATAGAATTAATTCAAAAAATAAAGTCGAATCAAAGTATTATGCTATGTGAACAAAGTTCACACAAAAAGCCACACACCATGTGATTCCATTTTTATGACATTTTAGCAAACACAAACTTGTAGGGACTGAAACCAGATCAGCAGATCCCAGGACGTGAGGGGGAAGAACTGATTATGAAGAGTAACGAGGGAGTTCTCTGGGGCAGTGAAAATATTTTACATGTGGATTATGATTGTGGTTGATTGTGGTTGGTTGTGGTTACTTACATACTTAATATGTTTGTCAAAACTCATAGAACTGTGACTTTTAATATATGTAAATTATACTTCAATAAATATAACCTTTAGGAAAGCACAGATTTTGATTTAGAAAGAGCTAGATTTGTATCTTGGAGCAGACAATACTGACTTTGTGACCTTAGATGAGTTTCTTAATGTTGTGATACTGGTATACCTATCTTTATATCGGAAGTGATAGTAGAAGATGCAGTGTTTCACACAGAACCTCCTCCTGAATGCAAAGTTTATCCCACAGAGCCAGGGGACTAGGAAGTGGTAATAGGATAGAGGTAACGGGTACGAATGTTAACTCTTTTCTAGGATGGACAGGAAAACCCATGTACCTGACTACTTCTGAGACCGAGATTGTCGTATCAAGTAGATTCAAACTGAAGATTCTCACAGCTTACGGAAAGTAATTTTAAGTTTCATTGCCAACACAGGAAAAATATAAACTATAAATATATGTGTGTATATCATATACAGTTTGTTAATTGGAGTGTGAATGCAGTTAGAAAGAGGGCATGAGTAATAGATGGCTTAAGCCAAATTTAGTTTAGTCATATCCTTGTTCTGCCAATATACCTCAAGCTTAAATGGTATCACTGAAGCTGTTTTAGACATGAATTACTCCAAAGCATTATCCTTCTGCCAACTGGGCTGAAATCTGGTGGTAGTTCATTTCTGCAGCCAGATAGGCAGTATCTTTTATGTTTTATTTATTTACAGCATCACTTGAGCCATGCATAACTTTATATGCACTTAGAAAGCTAAACTCACAATTTGTGAAGCAAGCGTATGCTGGAAAATAAGCAGTTTACAATAAGAAATAAATTTTTGTGTAGAGAGAGTTGTTAGAGATTGTGTGGTTAATTATGAAGAGTAATTAAAGGCAATTTGATTGCCACATAGAACTATTAATAGTAGAGTATTTATCACTTTCTGTGACTCTTTGTAGGAAGACTTGTTTCAAATTTGACTCTGTGATTTGATAAATCTATCTCCCCACTACACCTATGTAAAGGTAAGCAGATCCTCGACTTTTCCCAGAATCTAATAACAGAAAAGAAATTCCATTATTGATTACCTATTCCAGAAACAGATTTGGACTAAGATCTAGACTGTCTGTGTTTCCTAAATTCACATTTTTATTTGTACCACCTTTCTTTAATATGCTTTTGTTTGGGAGGATAGTACAGGTTTGAGGGGTGTTTACATCTGTCTTAAGAAATCCAAAGATTTAAATGTTTCAGCACTAGATATGTCTACTGTATATACATATGCAAATATGTATTTATAAATTAGCATTTCACGGCAATGAACTAAAAGTCTGAGTGTATGTGGTGTGCCTGCTTTTCTCCATAAATCATAAATGACCTAAGGGCTAAGCAGTGGTTATCATGTGAAGAACTGTTCGTTGCAAATCAATCAAAAATAAACTCATACAGTTCTGAGATTCTGACACAATCCTATATAAAGATGTTATTCAAGGTGTAAAATTAAGTTATTAATTCATATTTTCAATAGTTTTAATTATGAAAGAAACAAAACCAAATTATAGAGGAAAGAGTTACCCATAATTTCATTCTTCTAAGAAAACTATTATTGTTTTATAACCTTCTTAATATCAATGTAAATTTTGCAGAGTAGTGTCTCTTAAAAACAGTATATATCTGAATTTCTAAAGGAGGAATTGGTAAACCCTGATCAAAGGTCCAGATTTAGTCAGCAAACCTAACAATGCTTTTTATTTGGATGAAAATTTAAAAAAAGAGTTAATACTTCATGACATGTGAAATTCAAGTTTCAGTATTTACAAATAAAATTTTATCGGAACACAGCCATGCTGGTTTATTTCTGTGTTGTTTATGGCTGCTTTTGAATTACACAGGCCCGAAACTAAGTTAAAACAAGTCAGGCACCTTGGGCACAGAATTTAAGGGGGTATCCAGAACCTCAGTAATAAAGAAAAATAATAAGTTAATATTTTAAAACTCAAAGTTAATCGAAAAAATTCATAATAAACAAAATATCAAATGTTTATAAAATATAGCATCTGTTCAATACCAGCAGAGCTGAGCAATTACCACCAAGACTATGTGGACTACAAAACCTAGAATATTAACTGTCTGGACTTTATCAAGTGTTTGCCAACACTTGCTGTACAGCACTTAGGACCTAGTATTGCTTTTATATTTCCACCAAGATTTCCTTCTTTAGTGTAAGGTACAGACAGATCAATAAAATTTTGTGATAAAGATATTTCTTACCAAAATTCTTTGTCAATCAAAAAAAGAAAATAAACCAAATGAAATATATGTTACTAATAACACAGCAGGCATGAACTCTCTTTTTCTTACTGTGGTTTTCTTATAATAAGAGGAGGAGAAGGAGCAGGGAGGAGGAATTATGCTATGTAACAGAGACAAAATTCTGTGTGAAAGGCTGACTCTATCTAATATGATGCCAAATAAGATACAGGAGTGGCGGGGGGCGGGGCATAGATTTATAAAGACAACCATTCATCCAGATGTTACCAACACTGGTTGCTTTAAAAAAAATTACTTGCCATGTCATGTTTGATGCTGGGTACTCTGCACCATAATTTCACTCTGAGGAAATTTAAAGAACATCGAGCACCAAGCCTTAGATGTTATCTACATTCTTAACAAGGGAAGACCTTACTGAAGGTCAGCCTACATTTTTCAATCATTTTCAGGAACTAGTTGCCTAATAATGGTTGCTAAGACATTAACCCAAAGGCTAAGTGCTGGAGATGAAATGACATGTAATGAGATTAAATATCTGATGAAATTTTTTAAGACCTGATTTCTACAGATTTTAAAAAAAAAATCTTAGTTGTTTTTCCAAACTTGGCTCTTTCACATTGTCAGTACTTACAAGCAATTCGCTTAACACTATTAAGAAGTGGTAAACCGATAGTTTTTATACACAAAGAAATATTTGATGTTAATTTTTCAGAAATCTTGTATTACACTTGAGAATCTTTTTTAAAAAATGCTTCATGGGAATATACAGTTATTTTTGGCACCTTAGGAATCATTTCCCTTTTCAAAGATTTTGTCCTGTAACAAGGCTACATTTGTTCATGCCCTGTGCAGACACATTTTACCGGCTTTTCTAACTGTTATGCTGAAGACATCTGCAGTTTTAATTTTTGTCATCAATTAATATAAAAAGTTTAAAACTTAAACTCTCAAATATTAATCTATTAAATATTGGGAGATAAATTCAATTTGCTATGTATAATTATTTTAGAAATAAAAATATAATCTAAATATACAGGAGTCTTGTATAATATTTTTAAATATTCTACCCTTTTAAGGAAAATGTTTGATTATACAGGTTTAAATATATTAAGAAAGGGAAATTTTTGAGGACTACTGCAGAGTAATTATATCACTAGAGTATAATGATATTTTACATATATATGTATGTGTACATAGAAAGTATATAACTCTAAATAAACTTAGGTACATGCCAAGAAATAGTCAAAAGTTTTGAAAAACAGGCTTTTTGTCTAAGGGGAACTATGAAATCTCCACCTTTTCTATTTAGATGACAATATGGATTCAGAGGAAAATTTAAAGTGAAATTTCTTGAGGACTAAATAAATGTCCATTGTATTGAGAATCATCACTCTGCTTGGTTTCTAGTGAAATACTATGTAGGCTTTGTTTAGACAGTAAATACTGCATAGACTTGAATGGCTTTCATGAGTAATGTCTACTTTATGTAAGTTACAGTCTAACAGCTGTCGCATTAGTAATTCCCAAAACCAAAGGACTGGCCAACATGTAACATTTATTAAGTGAGTACTACAGGAAAGCAGTATATGAGGCTCTTGAGAATCTTAAATAGATTTAATTCTACCTATACCAGTAAGAATATTTTCTTTTAGGTCGGGGACATGACAAGCACCAGGAAATACGAAGACGAGTTTATTTTTGAAGAATCCAAAAATTTTGTTGTAATGAAGCACTCAAAGTGCTAAAAAACAAACAAACAAAAAAACTAAACAAAACAGTCATCTGAGAGTCAGAAAATGTGGATTTTGTCTGAGCTGTGTTAATAATAACTGGCTGTGTATCTCTGGACACGTTAATCTTGTTGGCCCTTCATTTAATCAACTCTTATATGAAAGAGGTTACAGACGAATTTTTTGATCCTAAACCCGGACTCTAAATTCTAGGGGGTTTCTACAGAAAGTAATCAAGTCCGGGGAGTATGGAGGAATCTGCGTTCTCCCGGCAATGAGAGAAGCCAGCCGTCAAAAGTTGAGAAGCAAGAAAGCGGAGGTTCCACCTCCCACACACTATTTCCTGCTCCAAGGAAACCTATCACACACCTTGCCAGCTCAATACTTCCAGTTTTTCTGAATCTTGTCCATAGGACACTGCATTCACTTGCTAGTATGTGTTTATTTGCTCAGAATAACCATTTTATATCCAGAGACTGATAGTGTTGCCCTAGGAAGTGGCAGCATTTCAGCTTCAGAACGGAAGAGAATCAGGCTGAGCATTCTTGAGGAAGATTGTAAAACTGCTTTTAGTTCCCATAGTGTATTTCTAGACTGAGATTTCTTTTAATGGGGAAAAAGTCATTTTAAAAGGAAAAGCGTGGATGTTTCCTAAAGCAACATTCAAAGCAATTAAATGGTGCTTTTTAAGCAACATGATCTTTTCAATTCTCTCAATCTCCTCTTTAGCCTTAAGTAAAAACCAAAAGAGACCTTTGAAAAATGGTGATTTTTTTATATTTAATATGTGATCTTTTTCATGTTTCTGCTGTTGTATGCTTTTGAGCTGTCTAACAACTATAGCTATACAGCCGGAAGAAGGGCAGCCTTGTCTTATATCCTGTGAAGAGGTGACTACCTGAAGTGTGAGAATGAAAGAAAATATAAGAATTCTGTGAAAGGTTTTACTACAGAGAATATGGGGCCAAGACCTTCATCTAACCCTGGATACACATTATTCTTAATAATGCATACCACTATTATTTTGTAGTTGACTTTAAGTAGTGAGCTTACGAAAATTGACAATATTTTACAGAAACAGAATTTTTTTAAAAGCATAGTTCTGTTTCCTGTATCTTTCACAGTTCTTTAATTTGAGACATATCACTTTTATCTCGTCTTGCTTTAACACCAGATTTGGTTTAATTAAATTTATGTCAAATGAACACATGAAACGAAAGGAAAATCAGAAAGCCTGCAGTTGCCCATTAGTGAGTCAGTGACTGCAGTGAAAGGCTTTTGAAGCTTGGCTTACTGCCAGGACAAGCTTGCAATGATGCTCCGAGACACCCATGATGCTTTGAAGGGAAGGACTTAGCTGACCTGAGCCTGCTCAATGGAATCAGTCAAAATCCTCATGGGCTGGATGTAAAATCTATAATAAGTCTTCTGTCTTCAACCGTTTACATGTCAAAGGAAAAGAGCATGGGTGTGAACTTCAATCTGTATAAAAAATTAATTGTACTAGACCCATTTACTACTGTTATTATTGTCATTATTATTATTATTGATTTGTGGGTGATTTCGTTTGTCTGTTTTGAAAGCAACATGCCAAGCTTTTTGAAAGGTAGTGCCAAACTGTCAATTTCTGGAGCTGTTCTGTCTAAACAATCTTTAACTTAAGGCTCTCCTAATTAAAATATCTGTCAACTAGTCAAAGAATATATGTGTTAGAGAATACAAAAAGCATAGCCTTTAGGAGCTAATATTTAGAGCTTTGCAAATGTCATTGCTAAAACACCTAAGTTGCTTTAAATTTATTTTTAAGTTCATTTTTATGAATGAAACCACCAATTTTGACACTCCTGTTACAATGTAAAGTAAAATGCTATATCTTATATTGTTTCTGATACCATATAGTTTTTGTGTTTTTATACTGAAACACATTTAATACAACCAGTCTTAGTAGCTCTATGTAAAAATAAATTGAATGAATCTACCTATCCAACATAATGTTTTTTATTCTGTTTTTTTGTTTAGACATTTTCTTAAAGGATATGTATACACACATATAATTGTTTATTACTTTTGCTTATTGGGACCTGGTGCAGAGGTTCATTTGCATTTTTTATTTTCATATTTTAGACATTAAAGTCTGTACACAAACTTTCAACAATAAAATAAATAAATCATTATGTAGCAGCAGGGTGCACTTAATGTTAGTAAAACAGGACATATAACAGCAAGCTTGGTGAACATCTAGAAATGTCAGAGGGACTAAGGAAGGCGAGAGAAGCTTTTAGTGTCTATATATTTTTTCCTGTTTGAAAATAGTCAAAAATAGAAGGATCTAAATGTTCCCAAAGTCAAATCAATATCATTTGAGGTGCCTCAGCAATCCAGGAATGCCAAGACTCACCAATGTACTTGCTTAATTTCCAATTTACTTAGTTCTATTGCTCTCCCAAAGGTGCACTATCTCAAATTTTCTACTTTTCTCTTTTTTCTATTTCACTTATAACTGAAAATAAAAGTAATGCAAGCAAGAAGCAGAAAACTGGAAGGCTGATACTTGTTCCATCTGAACACTTTTAAATTCACAGATGCAGTGCGTGCAGGTATGTTCTAAGGGGTATTCTCAAGCACAGAACACCACACTGGAGTTGTCCTTAATAGAATATCTTTTTTTTTTTTTACACTGTACTAGGATACAGTGGACCACCTCAGTAGCTTCTGAGGCCAATACATTTCTGTCACCACAATTACTTTAGCAAAACTGGTTCCCTTCACTTCTGCAACATCATGCAGAGTTAGTGATCAAGTTTGCACTAATAGAATATCGTTTTGAGAAGAAAAGGATTTCTGCCTAGAGCTCAACATGAGGCACTATTTCTTGGCCAATAAGTGAAGTCCTTAATTTTGTGAAATATGTTCAGCTGGATTCTGTCACTTGCCTCTAGTTGGATATTAGTAGTCTTTTCATTTTCATGAGATTGAATAAGACATGAAAATATTCAGTGGTCTCAAAGTCCATAGGATATAACACAATTCTAGTAATATAAGGAGAAAAAAGGTGAGTTTAATTTCATTCACATTACCTTCAATGAGGTTAAAAAAATGTAAGGTAATATTCAAATAATTCACTTCTCAAAAATCATACCTTTTTGTGCTCAATATATAGTTAACATTTAAAATATCATATAACATCATCTCTTATATCTCCAAATAACTTTAATTATAATTAAAATGAAAAAGATTTCATGTTATGGAAGTGTCTTTAAATATTCAATACTAATTCAAAATTCTTACTACCATATGTATTTTTCAGTAAGAAAAAATTGTCAGTTTCTTTAAATTTTTTAGTGAAGGATTAATTACATTATCTTTTACAAATTATACATGATCATGGTAATTGAGAAAAATCATAAAATTCTCTATCCAAGAGGTATTTAATAATAAAATTACTAGAAAATTGACTATATTTGTGAATATGGTAAGTAATAATCTTATTTGCTTGTTTTTGACTATTAAGATATTATTAGATATCTGTTTCATTTACTCCTGAAGACTTTTTCAAAGAGTTATAGGAGAAAAATAAGCAAGCATTAAAAACTATCATAGAGATTACCCAGAAATATTTATTCCCTCCTGCAAAATATTTTCCCAAGAAACTCTTTTTAACCAGAATACATAACAACCATAGTATGTGGGCAACTTTCTTGTTCTTCTTTTTTTCTATTTTGAATTATTCCAGTAATTGTGCAGTGCAGCTTTCCGCACCCCACCCCCAGCACTACCAACCTAGCCTCTTTATTCCACATTTTAAAACCAAATTGCCCGGAGTGTCTGAAAGGCTGTTCTTCAGGAGGAAAGAAAATTAAAGAAGAAGTACTTCAGGCAAGCTTTTGCTAACACACCAGCATTTGGAGATGAATTAGGGGCATAGCAGAATGCTGAGAGTAACTTTCGTACTGGAATCAAAAGCACGCCATGAGGAGTCAATATTTTGCCTGAAGTTGCTCTCTCTGCCCCCCTGTTGCCTGGAATGAAGTAGCTAAAAGGACAATTGGGACAATTCTCGGCCAAGCAGAGCTGTCTTAGATCCACCTAAAGAATCAGAGCCAAAGAAAAAAATGATTCTGGGAAATATTTCAATCTAATTCTCTTCATTTGTCCTCAGAGAAGTTTGGTAAGACATGGCCCACTTTACTGGAAGCAGAATTTGAGGTTCAATAAGTTGTTTCTGAATAGTCTCCAACCAGTTGCCACATGTTTGGATTCTGTCTTCATTTTGACTCATTTGATGCTAATTTAGAAGTGCATGTTTCATGAGGATGCAAATTCCCAAGTGGTGTGTTTTCTGATATCCTCAGTTACTCAAAATGGAAGTTTTAGGATGAAATGATGACAGCAAAAGAGAGGAACAAACATTTTTCTACAGCTTTTATTTATTTTTAGAGATGTGGTAGGGAGAGGAAGGGAGGGAGAAAGAGAAGGCGATCCATGTGAGAGAGAAACTTTAATCAGTTATCTCTCTTACACTCCCTGGTCAGACCAGGGACTGAACTTGCATGTGCCCTGTCCAGGAATCTACTGGGGACCTTTCACATTGCAGAATGACGCCCAACCAACTGAGCCACTCTGGTCAAGGTAGAACAAACATTTTTAAAGTGACTGCGAAAGAAATGCACATGATACTATCAACAGTAAGACTATGTGAAAGGAAGGTGTTCTGTCAGGAACTTTCTAAGTCCAAGTACAGAATAGTACAGAAGCCCTGATATTCTGATTATGTCAATGCCTACCAAAGTGCTTTCACATCACTTCCAAAAAATTGCTCACAAGTGCCATGCATTTGTTTGTATGAATGCAATGAGGCAATTAGATCAATAAACGGATATGAAGCATTTGGAACATTGGAGAAGCTAAACTTTATTATAACAATTTCATTGCATAACCAAACACATCCTAGTTTTAGACAGACACTAAACTGCAAAGATAATCATAATTCTAGGCATTTTTAAAACAAAGAATTCTTTTTAAGACTTAAAAGTATATGACTTGTTTTAATATTGTCCTTGAAATAAACAAATAAAAAGTAACTTTGTATTTTCTCTCTTAGGTGCCATTGAGAACACATGGCGAATGGTAACAAAATTTACTGAAAATATAATTTTTAAGAAACATGATTATTCCTCCTATAAAATACAAAATAGTCTAATTGAATGCTCGAATTTAAAACTCAACTAGAAGATAATATATTTCTTAATTACTATAACTCTCCACAGAAGAGCCCATATCACCTTTGTTTTTTAGAGCAATAGCTTGTTTTATCTGTTTTCAGCATAAGTACATAAAATGCTTGGAGTCATATTTCAGAAATCAGAGCTCTGTCTTTGAATTCTGTCCTTACAAAGCCCCCAGTTCTAACCATATCATTACAGAACAGTAATATGTTCGTAGCAAAAGGACACAAAAGTTTGAAGGTTCCAGTCAAACTGATTATACAAAGTGATAACACTAGAGTTGTCCCGACCCGAAAGCTCACAAGTCAAAAGGGAGGATAATGTGCATTTTCACTGGCAGTTGACAAAGATTCGATGCAGCGGGACAGCTGCATTCCCGAGATCAGAGCCATTACCGGAAGGATTTTGATTAAGACCGTTAACTTGCCACAGAAGCTAATTTGAAAGAAATAATAAGGGAAAATATACCCAATGCACATTTAAAATATTAATTAATACACCTCTGGAAAGATGAGCACTTATATTTAAGTTACAAAAGCAGGGCAAATTCATGAACTTAGTTCAACATTTACCCTTGCATAGTGATGGGATGCAAACAGGAAGGTGGTAGCGATGAAGTCACTTACAGTTTGCAATTCGGCTGTCATGTGGAAGTCTGCAGTAGGTATGAGTAAAATAAACTGTGACGAATATGTGGCTCAGTATTATGCAGCAAAATCGAACTTTGCAACTGCTTATGCATAATTAACTCTCTGGGACTAGCCTGCTCAGGTGCACCACTTTATAGAGTAATAAAAATTTAAACTAAAAATACAGACTCCTAGGTAACTGTGGTCACAGTAAAACTCTATCTTCCTTTGCAGGCTTATTATTTCCTGCAACTGTGGCTGACAGCTTCTATGAACACACATTTTTGCATATATTTTGTTTATGTGTACGCCTTGGCATTTCAGTCACCTCCTGCTGAGATCCCTTCCTACCATATGCTTCTGTTTTTCTTCATTAGGTGATGTGATTCCTTTTGACTGTTGCATGCACGTGAAAGGACAGTGGGCTTGGGGGGTGGGGAAGAAACCCTGCTTTAAGAGAGTACACGTCAGTTGGCCTTCAGCTGTTCAGAGCTGATTGCATCTGACAAGTGTTGTAGCTGCTCCTCGTAATGGATGTCTCTGCTTTAGCAGAGTAGAGGTGAAAAGGATGTAATTCCCAGTGAAAGAAAGCAACATGAACTATTATTTAATTACTGCCTAATATAAAACTCCCTAGGAGTCCCCGTTGATTTATCATTCTAACTTCTTCCTTTCTTTATTAATGAACCATCTAGTTTTTCAATGCAATGCAGTTAAGTCACACCTGTTATTGATAGGGACTTTCCCAAACAAATAAGGCAAATAATCCATTTTAATATTCTAAGCATGCATGTTTCTAAAGAGCTTTACAGTCTTAAATATAGAAACTTTTCTATCATCCTATAGAAACAAACAAGAAACTTGCACTAATCTTACCCAGGTTTATTTCTTTCACTAGTTTTGGATTTGGTGTGCACATTTTTGATTACTCTGCATACTGACCTTTTCAACTCTCTCTGGATTCTAAGAATCAATTAAAAACCTCTTTTCTCCCCTCCCCACTTCAATTCTCACACCAATAAAATGCTGAGTGAAGGAGACACAGTTTTTGTTTTATATTTTAACCACATGTAATTTCTGGATATGCTGAAGCTGGTATTTGTTAGCAATCCATCTTCTAAACAGAATTAGTTGTCCTATGAGGAAACTGCAACTTCAAAATCTAGAGGAAGTGGTAATGCAAAACTGTTACTGGTAGTCAAATTAAAAGATGTTTTACAATTAAGTTGTTTATATTCATTTATTTTACTGGGAAAACTATAGAGGCAAAAATGGTCATGCAATGTTTTTGGATTGAATTCTACTTACATAGTATATTAAAGTGCCATCATTGAAAAAATATTGAACTAATTGAAGTAATGAGAAGCTTCTGCTCGCATATTATATAAAATAATATTATTATATAGTTTTTCTCTTCAAATTTAGCTTGTATAAATTATATTGGAGTTTCTTATAGCTTCTTTCTATTTTTTGCTACTTATCTTTGCTTATTCAATTTTTCTGAAATCTTATTCTTGTAGTATCTATAAAACATAGTAGTTAATATTACTTAAGCAAATTCTTCAGGCAACATTTCACAGAAGGTCACATATTAACTTTGGTAAAACATGTATTTGTACCAAAATCTCATATAGAGAAAAAAAAGACACTCTGCATTATATAGTCCATATATTAAGTTTAAACATTTTTAGCTCATATTAATTTTAAGCACTTTTCTTTCTGTTTTATCCACATGTAGCCACATGAAATTTTGAAATTAGCAGTTTTCTTTTAAAGGTATCCCATTTGCATGTTAGCAGGAAACTGTTAAAAGAATGATGTTAGACCCTGATGCTTTTATACTCTACATTTTTGTTTTCCTGAAGCATAATCAAAACTGCCTAATTTGTTTAAGCATATATAAAATAGAAATAATATTCTTAGTGACAATATGGCTTTGCATTAGAAGCTTGCATTCAGGATTTTCCAAAGCCAAATCCTTGACCTTTAATATGGATTCTAATGTTGGTCTTACAGTCATGTCAAGAAATATATTTTTATCCAGTAACTGTCAGTCATATAGACTTCTGATTTGTATGGAAAGAGTGTTGCTTTTCCAATCATGGTTGTGGATGCTCTTGCCCGTTTGCTTTGGAATATTTTATTGCTCTGGAGCAGAATGTGCGGTGTGAGAGTAATTTTTTAAATGATCCATTTTTTTTTTAATTTACTTGTATACATTGATAATCTTGGAGAAGGAAAAATTATTTATGTGGCAGTTTTCCACAATGAAATAGTACCATAGTTATGCGAAATTAAACAATTTGAGTTTTTAATTCCAATTAAACATTCTGACTCTTGATAAAAAAATTTATAGATTGAAATTAAATGTTAAAATAGGGAAAGAATTCACCAAATATTGTGAAAGGAAAATTTTATTTTCAATTGTTCTGTACAATAAAAGAATGCTTTCTCTGGTATAAATAATATTACTATGTGGAAATTTACTCAAATAATAACACACAAATGTTTTTTGGTGTGTTTTCCTAAAAAAAAAAAAAAGATGAAAAAAATTAAAAAGTTAATTCTGGTTTTAATATCAAACCAGTTTCAAATATTTCCCTGTGATAATATGTATGTCATACTTTTTTCTTTACAAGTCTTTATTTTTAAGGGGAAAAGCAAAAACTTTATTAGGAGAAAAATAACTTTTCATTTCTCATTTGAAAAAAATTTTCACACATAATGGGGAACTTGGAGATTTCATGCTTCTAATACAGCATAGAGCAAACTACTGATTAAACTGAAGATGTAAATTCCATCAATAATAGAGCTTTAACAAAACATTTTTAAAGGCTGGATCTTTTTCCAAGGTAAATATTGTACTCTTAACGAATGTGATTGGAGAGCATGAAATAGAATATTTAAAGATAGTTTATTTGCAATATAATCATCTACTTTAAAGATTATTTTTGCATTATTTATGGGATTTTGCATGTTTAAAGGAAAAGTGAATAATAAAATTTTTCTAAGGTTAAATATAAAATTACCTAAATTTTACACCTTTTCTAATACAGAAGGAAGTCCAGTGCTTTGCTCTGGGAGTTAAAGTTTCTTTCAGGTGATTGAAAATGTTAATATTCCTTTGCCTCTATTTTTTAAATGAAAGAAATACACAGACACACACCTAAAATAGGATTACTGCAACTCCATTTAGGAGGCTGCCATTGGCCCTGAAGACAAACCCTTTCATTTTAATAACTAAGACAATTCTAATAAGGAAATCATTACAGTAGAGCATCAAAACCTCTTAATAGGGTAAAATATTTAAAAATGGTTTCTTCTCTCATACTTACAAATGGCAACAAAATAAACAACACATAAAATTTTAGGTAAGTTGGCCACTTAAACTGAATTTTGAGTCTAGGAAGAAATTTTATCCACAAAGCTGAGAGCAAATTTTATATCATCTTTATTCAACTCAGTGTAATACCTGACATTATTTTAATTTCTTCAAAACAAGTTCAAACTTCTCTAAAACCACCATTTCCATGACTCAAAAACTCCCTGAGTTCAAACATATAACACCTGTCTAATTTTCAAAATATTTTCGTGAAACTCACAAAATATCTATCATCTCTGCGACAAGATTTGTAGACAGAGAGACTTTCATACCCCATGAATATTAAACATTTTACAAAGTAAAAATGTATTTTCTACAGTTGTGTCAAATGGGTTTTGAGCAGCAGCTAACATAAAATCTTAGGTCTCCAAATTTCTACTTCAGTCTGATCTAATAACCAGAAAGAATACTGCTGCCCAGGAATTCCTCTGGCAGCCACTTCCTCCAGTTACACAATATGCATGGAATGTCCATTGGTGGAGGGGTGGTGGTCATTTTAAGAGGACAGACATCATTCCAACATACAGGTACTCTGCAAATCAACAACTGATGTTCGTCTCGCGGTTTTCGGAGAGCAGTGCTCATTGTGCATGGCTCTTAAACTGAATGTGCTAAAGACTCAATCCCAAATCCAGAGGAAAACCGTTAAGGTTTACAAACTACTTTTCTTAATCATCGTAAGTACAGGGGGTAGTATTCTTGCTTCATTTGTGGGTCCACTCCAACTCCAAACAGATCTGAAACCATTACAATGCATGGCAGTTGGTCGATAGTGTGGAAAAACCTCATTTACTGACTGGCCAGACAGTTTTAAAACCTTCAGATTTTTCTAAGTCTACGTTATTAACTGTCTGACTGTAATCACATCTTCACCATAGGGAGCTTCAAAAGCTTTTCATTTGCATTGAATCAGTTGCCTTCCTCCCTGTCTTTTTTTCCCCCTGGAAATAAGCTTAAATAATTCAACAAACTACACACATGGCTAGTGATTATTGAACCATTCTGAAACACTCGAGGCAAATGGACCATTATGTGGTGGGAATTAAAACTTTCCTCCCAGTCACTGGGAGGGTATGTATTCATATAGAGAAAATATTTGTGTCTGCAGCACTACCTCTAAAATATATGAAAAACACCTACAATTGGGGCATAATTTTTATTCACCTGTGCTGGTTTGGAAGATTATTAGGTCAATAAAGAGCCTTTTGGTGTGCATATATACTCAACATTTCTTTGCCCAAATGTGGAAACTAAGTTACTTTAAAAGAAAATATGGCCCTTTTAACAGTCACATTACAGATTAATAAAAATAAACAGATTACATTGTTTTAATCATTCTAAATTTTCACTATGCTTACATCACAATTGATTAAGTATGTTGACTGCTTGATTTATCCTTAATTATAAGCCTTTACATTTTGTTAGGTCTGGTTATTAAAGCACTTATGGATATTTTACATTTATAACCACACTAATTTTTGAATTATTCCAAAATTGGACTAATATTTTATAATTTATCTTGTCATCTGTTTTCATAGGTGTTTGATGAATAAAAATAAAAACCCTAGGCATTGTCATCCTAAAGTAAAACTTGGATTTTATGCTGGATTTTAACAAAGAAAAATTAATTTCAAAAGACAAAATTTTTATTAATATAGTGTTTTTATTACTCTAAGCAGATAGCAATAAAACAAAAAATAAATGGCACAGAAATCACATATTTTCATAACAACAACAAATCTTCAATATGAAATATCATGGAACATTGAGTAGAAAATATATTGGGAATACAGTTGTTTTTTTCTTTAAACATTAACTTTGAAGTCAGTCATATGTGCTTAAGACTAATTCAAATAATTTTTTATTAAAGTACTAGTTCTTACACGTGGCTGGTGTGGCCAGTGGGTTGAATGCCAGCCTGAAAACTGAAAGGTAGCCAGTTCGATTGCAGTCAGGGCACATGTCTGGGTTGAGTGCCAGGTCCCCCGTTGGGGGTGTGCAAGAGACAAACTGATCAATGTTTCTCACATCAATGTTTGTCTCCTTCCTTTCTCCTCTCTCTAAAAATTAAATAAAATCTTTTTTTAAAAGGAAAGCACTAGCTCTTAGGTATTCTATATGTCCTGACATTCCCCAATGGTAAATATGTGCCTAAGCTAACAATTCAGTAGAAATATCTTTTGTGATTATATAGCTATATACAAAGATATACATATACAGTATATACAATAGCTTCTACTTCTGTGATTTATTTTAGTATTTATATGGCTTTGCACCTGCTTTCCAAGAGTCACAGCCTTTGTCAAACTTATGATACATCTGTCTAAATTATGATTTATGTTAAAATATGTGGGCACAACAATAAAAACGTAATGTTTGTATAGCAAGTGATCAGTGACACTGTTGTTCTAGTTCTTTGAGGCTCTGGAACCACCATCTAATGGAGCCTGATTCATAATAAGCTCTTAATAGATTTTTTACTCTTGAATGAATCCATCTACTTTATTCCTTCTAGGTTGGTATAACATCAAACCAGTTCACAGCAATCCAGAATTTTATTTCATTATGTGTTACAATGATTATATTGATTCAAATATAGACTTTTAATGTATTTTATCCTATTCATGCCTTTGTTACCTTTTCCCTGTGTTTGCTAATTTTCCTACCAATTATTCAAATAGCCTGAGAATCCTAATTACCCTGGCATTACTATATCACTTTAAGGCAGAGATTCATGTACTTCTTTGAGGTGATAACAGTGAAAAGTGTGCTATAGACTGTTTTGAGAATCTGATTTTTTTATTCTTTTTTCCAAAATGTATACATGGCCAAGACATTTTAGGTAAGACTTTCAGAGTTCATAGACCCACTGAAATTTATCTGTTTTCATGGAACCCAAATTAAGAGCACTTAATGTAACAGGAGTTTGCACCTGGGAGCACTTAGTTAAGATAAGTGGTGTGACAATATCAACTCTGATGGGCAATGGACAAGATTAGGAATGGGCAAACTATGACCCTTGGGTGAAATCTAGCTGCCACCTATTTTTATAAATAAAGTTTTATTCGAACACAATCTTGCCCACAATCTTACTTTACCCCTGGCTATTTTCATGATATAACATCAGGTATAGTTATAACAGAGAACTTATAGCTAACGTCTACAATAATTATTAGGTGGCCTCTTACAAAAGAGAGTTTGCCAAATGCTGAACTAAATATGTGGCCCAAATACAGTGAATTTTTAATAATGTTCAATAAGTTAAGACTCTAAACTTAATATGAATTAATGAATAAACAGCTGTCTATAAAACTCAAGTGATTTTGATTTTATAAGGTAAAAAATAAGGATAATAGTATGATGGTGCTGATGTACTAGGAACATACAATTTTGCCATAAAAAATGCCATACATATAGTTTGGGATATCGAATTTTAGCCGAGTTAATGTAATTGATGTTTTGTTTTGTTTTTTTTTCCATGGGAATGAGACCAACATGATAAGATTACACAAAACAGTGCATTTAGAAGAAACACTTAAGTAAATACAAGGTTTAGCCTGAAAAATAAAAGATAGTAGGGTAATGGGGGAAGGGTAGAGGGACGTAGTTCTGGAATATTTTAGTGACCTTTATGGAAGATAATTTATGCTATCCAAGAGGCAGTGGTATGCTGGTAAACTGTTTCCTTGAAGGAATAACAGTCCTGGTTTGTAGAGTTTGTAGATTTTTGTGATGAAAATATTTCCACCATGGCTATCAATCTACCGATATGAAATCGTTAAATGCAGAGCTGAGAAGAGAGGCACACAAGCAGCTCTCCCAAGCACATCAAGACCTGCTCCAACACACCACTGCAGAGGGAAAAAGGGGAGCACATTGCTTGAAACTATAGAGAGCAAATATGACTCACCATGAGAAATACATGAATAAGACAGTCTTCGTTGAGAGTCGGCACAGTTTCCTGCTTCAACAGTGCTTGGATGAACCCCTGCTCAACCCCATTCCAGCCAGCCATCCAGATCCAGCCTCTGCCACTTCCTCACAGTGCTCTCAGACCATCCCAAGGCCACTGCTCAAGCATGCACAGACACCTTTCCACAGCCACTGGCGATGACAACCGTGTCCACCTCACAGGTGCACCAGACCTACCACCAGGATTCAAAAGCTGCCATCAAACCCCAGATCAACCTGGAGCTCTATGTTTCTTACATCTACCCACCCATGTCCTAACTACTTTGACCACAATGATGTGGCTTTGAAGCACTTTGCCAAATACTTTCTTCACCAACCTCATGAGGAGAAAGATATGTTGAGAAACGGACCAACGAGGTGGCCAAATCTTTCTTTAGGGTATCAAGAAAGCAGACTGTGTCGACTGAGAGAATAGGCTGAATGAAGTGGAGTATGCGTTATACTTGGAAAGAAGTGTAAATCAGTCATGACTAGAATTGCACAAACTGGCCACTGACAAAATTGACCCTTATTTTTGTGACTTCACTGAGACTACCTAAACTACCGGGTGAAATCCATCAAAGCATTGGGTGACCACAAAACCACCTTCTGCAGGTTGGGGGTCCCTGAAATGGCATGGCAGAGTATCTGACAAGTGCATCCGGGGAGACACTAAAGAGAGCTAAACTTCAGGATGGCTTCTCATAGCCACAGAGTTGGAGGTGGGGACTTTCCTGGTCACCAAAGCAATAAATGTTTGGTGGAGTTTCCTGTCCCTTTTCCATAACTTATACCAAATCATCCATTTATGTTCTTTCATTTGTACCATTCCTTCAAATAAAGTAATTTGGTACCCTCCACCCCCAAAAAGAAACATGATTCGAACTGGTCTTCTTTAGGAGATTGTAATAGTCCATTCTGAGAAAATGTTTAACAGAGGCTATGCAGGTATTTGATAAGTACATTAAGTAACTAAAATACACATCAGAAGAATGCCTTTTTTTAATCCCATGCAACTGTTTATGAGGCTGTGACATTTAAAGTTGTATTAACTGTGTTATTAAACACTTTTGCCATTTTCTTTTTGTGATAAAGTTTAAGATATTACATTCTCAGAGGAATAAGGCACATATTTGTTTAGTTCAAAACTTATACAAAAGATAACACAATACTAATTTGATAATAGACTTCTAAGCATCAATATATGATGTTTAAAAAAAACTTTAAAAAACCATGAGTTTTACATATGTCTTTGCAGTAATTTCTCATTTTACCTCAGGTTGACTTTCCTTCAAGTTATTGAAATTGCATCCATTTCCTTTTGTTGCAAATATCTTTTTCATATGGGTGTTGATTGTGGAAACAAAGGCGATACTTGGAGGTGACATTTTATATTTGCTTTCCTGAGGCTTCCTGTGGGAAGGCACATCAGAAAAACTCCCCAAACATCTTTGAAATGTGGGAGGGTCTTAATAAGTCATTGATCTAGAGGAGAATTTACTTTCTTATGTGACTGAAGAAAAAAATGTCTTCAGATCAGTTTCCTCTTAGAAATCCTGTTCTACAAGATGAAAAATAGACCAACAAATTGTATAAAACCTATTTCTTGCCATGATGAAATACTGAATGTGAGGGTAGGTCCTGGGTGATTCTGACAGATGACTACCCAACAGCTAATTTCAACACTTTCACAACTGAACTACAGTTTTATTATGGTAGCCTTGTACATCCTATTAGACTTCTACACTAATCCAAGCCAATGAGCAATGAGAAAAAAATCTTCTCTTGGTGCTCTAGGAGAGGAACAAAAGACATTCTCTTTCAGATGTTCAGGTTGATGAGTATGAGATTGTTTGGGCTGACCCATTTATGCTATGATTATTAGAGGACAAGATAATAATCAACATGTTCAGGATGGAAGAGCCAAAAGATACAAAGAAACCGGATGCTGGTGATGCTATTGAATTATTGGTTTAATCATTCCTGGAACCATGCTGCTTCTAGACTTCTTTGTGTAAAATAAAAATGAAGGTTACATAAAGACTTTTACAGATGAAACAAAACCTGAGAAACTCCATTGCCAGCAGACTAGCACTCCAAGAAATATCAGAAAAATTCTGCAGGCAGGAACATGAAACCAGCAGGAAATTTTGATATAAGCAAGAAGTGAAATTATCATAAGTTTTGAAATAAGAATTAAAATGACTTTGTTTATTATTTTTAATTTATATAAAATAGAATTAACTGTTTCTAAATCAAAATAAGAGTATAAGTATATTGCTTATTTATAAATATATTGCTTATTTTATAACATATGTAGAAATAATAGCAAAGGATGAGAGGGAAGAGAGTAAAGTGTACTATTGTAATGTTCTCATACACATGTGAAGTGGTAGTTATTTAAAGATTGGCCTTGGTAAGTTAAAAATGTATATTTATAGCTTTAAGCAACCACTAAAAATTTTAAAGGTAATAATAACTAATAAATCAATAAAAGAATCATTTAAAATGCTTAAGTAACTAAAAAGTAAAAGATAAAGAGATAAAGGAGAAACAAAAAAGGTCACACAAGCAAAAAACTACTAGCAAAATGGTAGCTTTAAGTCAAACTATTTCAATAGTTGCATTAAATATACATGATTTAAATACTCCAATTAAAAGGCAAACATTAATAGAGTTGATATAACAGCAAGACTCACCTATGTATGTATAATATAAACCTACTTTAAGTAAAAAAACCATGAATAATTTAAAAACAAAAGGATACAGAGAATATATGAAAATTCAAATCAGAAGAAAGTTAGAGTGGGTATATTACAGAATGTTAACATCAAAACCAGTAATATTAGCAGAGATAAAGAAAAACATTACATAATGATAAAGGATCAATTCTTCTAGAAGGTATAACAATCTTAAATGTGTAATCTAATAATAAGATTTTAATAATTCATACAATGTATTAAAAGAACAATCTTTTCTGGGGACTAGTATTTATTTCAAAAATATAGTTTATTCCCCAAGAAATCGTATTACTCAACACATCCGCTAACATAAGAAAATAGCTTATAATTGGTGAAATATGTTTAAAATAAGAAATAATATGAGTAACTATTGAGAGTGCTTCCTCCTCTAGTGCTTTAACAGTTTGACAACTTTGAGAGCAGAAAGTATTCAGTGTCACACCTTTCAGAATACTTGGGTGCAGAGTCTTGAATTTGTGCTTCTTAGGATAGGGAATCTGAAATCAGAATTAAGAAAATTTAATCTTCAAAATGCGGTGAATTGAGCAATCAGTCATATTTAACAACAACAACAAAACATCTGTTTGGTAGGCATTAGATTTGGCAGGATTTTATTCCCTTTCACATTTCTTCTATTCAAATTAGTATTCTAATGTTAGCTTGGGATATTGTGTATGCAGTTTCATAAAGAAGAGTTAATCGGATAAAAGTAACATCAACCTGGTTAATTACTTTTTAAAACTAAAACAGATTTGTATTGGTCTATGTCAGTTTCTGCAGTTTTACTTTGTGTTATTATCCTTTTAATTAGATTTTCTTTTAATACTAAGATGCCTCTCAAATATTCACAGCATATAAAGTATAGTTCTTCTTTTTAAAAGCTAAATTTAAAGCTATAATTATTAGAAAACATTTCTACAAATATTTTCATGTGCCTTAAAATGATTTGCCCCTCATGACTGTAAAAGATTAAATAGTTTATTCTAAACTGTTCAAAATCTGAACCATGGAAATTTTCAAATACTGTCATTTTTACAGTACCCCTGTATATACTCCATTAAAGGGTAAACAATGTTAATTACACTTTAAATATAAATTTTCAATAAACATATATAAATAGAAATATATATTTCTTTCCAAAACCAAATGTAAAACATGTCATGTGAGGAACTTGTATTCATTTAGTTGGTCAATTAACAAATATTTCAGTGGGGATTTGTTTAAGGAAGTGTTTCAAACACAGGGGATGCACAAAGCTGTAAAAACCCACATTGGTTCCTGCCCTAGGAAGCTTAATAGAGGAAACAAACACAGGGCAATTTCAGCTTTGAAAAGTGCTATGAAAAAGGTACATAGTACAAAGAGTGCCTATAAAAGGAGGCATTAACTTCAGAAAGTGATAGTTTATGTGAGATCTGGAGAATGAGTCAGAATAAATGGATGAAAAGGAACAGAAGAAAGGTCCAGGCAGAGACATCAGGGTATGCAAAATTCCCGGTGGAAAGAGGGAACATGATAAATAAAGGAACCAAGAGAAAATGGTTTTGATTGAAATGCAGAGAGTAAAAGAATCTGGTAAAAGATATAGCTAGAGAGGTGGACTGGGACAAGAGACCATGCTAATTACTATAGTCCCTATAAAAATATATTTGCTATTTTAATATCAATATCAATGGGAAGCAAAAGTAATTTAATTTATAGAATAAAGTGATCAAAGTTATGTTTGAGATGATTTAGCAATAAAGAACGGAATGGTGATGAGTCAGAATGCACTTGGTGCTACAATACTTGGCAAATGTGGCATGCAGAATTCTAAAGTAGCCCCCAAAGTCTTCACTTCCCTGAATATACGTAAAATTTACCGATATGTTGAGATTTAACTCCCATGAGTGGGTTGTATCATATGGAAAAGGTGAAGGGATTTTGCAAATGTAACAAAGGTCTCTCATCAGTTGACTTTGAAATCAATAAAAGAGAGATTATCCTGGGCCTGACCTAATCATGTGAGGCCTTTGAAAAGCCCTTTAAAAAGAGTTCAGTCTTTTCATGAGAGAAGAGATTCAAAGCGTAAAACATTACACTGCCGGTTTTGAAGAAACGAACATCCATATTGTGAACTGCCTATGGAGATAACCACACATCAAGGACCTGAGGGTAGGCTCTAGGGCGCCTGTTAGAAAGCAGGCTGCACAGCAGGAGGTGAGCAGCAGGCTAGGAAGCAAAGTTTCGTCCTGCTCCCCATTGCTCACTTTACTGCCTGAGCTCCATACCCCACCCTCACCTCTGTCCCCTTTCTGTAGAAAAATTGTCTCCTGAGAAACCAATCTCTGGTGCCAAAAATGTTGGGGGCTGCTGCTCTAGGGACTAAGAACACTTCCTGACCAACAGCTAGGGAGAGAACACAGTCCTCCTTCCTATGGTCACAGGGAATTGAATTCTGCTAGCAACCTGAATAAGGTTGGAATAAGATCCTGAGCTCCAGATGAGAGTACAGCCTGACCAACACCTTGATTTAAACCTGTGAGACCCTTGTGAGAAGTTTGAGGACCCTGTCAAAGTTCCAATCTACAGAAACTTTAATAAACACATATTATTTTAAGGTGCTGATTTTATGGTAATTTGTTTGAAAACTAAAAACAGCATAGAAAACTAAAATGATTCTTCGAGAGACCAGGTGAAAGATGGTGGTAATGTGGTCTAAGGTGATAGTGTTAAACTTAGAGAGAATTAGACAATTTTTGGAGAGATTAAGAAAATAGAATGATAAGTACTTGATATGTATTAAATATAAAGCTTGAAGGAAGGGTGTTAAGGAAACCTCTAAACTTTCTAGTTTGATCAGCAGATCCACGATGGCACCAATCACTGAGATACGGAACATCAGAAGAGTGGCTGTTAGTATGTTTTGATTTTAGCATTTTAAGAGTTAGATGCCATTTAAACATCTGAGAGTAATTGTTTCAAAGTGGTTGTGAAAGTTAAATGGCATGTCATAGTGTTTGGCCCAAAGTATGAGTAAGGATGAATAAGGAAGGAGAACAGCTGGAAGTTTTAAGACAATAGAGGGAATTTCAAATTGTTGGGGAAGATGTGAAGGTAAGTTGGCCAGAAAAACATGGTAGAATTAATGGTAATTTGAGATTGGTGATGAGGAGTTGATAATGAAATCAATAAATCTGTTTCAAGACTTCAAGAGGCAACTTTAAGCCATATGAGTTCTAGGAAACTGGACAGTGGGGGTTTATTTTGAGATAACATTTTGCAGATGAGTGGGATAAAAGGTAAGTGGAGGAAGGGCCTTGAATGAATTGGATGGAATAGTGAAGAAACCAGGACAAAAAAAAATACGTGGTGAAGAGATGAGGCTACATTATTTCAAAGAAAACAAACATGCCAAAGTAATTAACTAGATAACTAAATACCCTGAAGTGCAATTGATCTGTAACTCATTTGGCTTTAAGTTTTGTCATCTGTATCAATTATTTTCTTAGGAAATCCATGGAAAAATAGCAATGCCATATCTAAAGGAAACATGTTATAAAATTATTCTACCCCTTTTCTCTTGAAAATTAAAAAGAAAAAAGTCAATTAGGTAAAATGAAAATTAAAAAACCTCCTCTGTAAATATTGTATTTTATTTGTTAATGTATAAAAACAACTTTAATAATCTTGGCATATAGATAATACATAAAATAGTGAATTTTTTTTCTCTGAATTATGACCAATTTTGAGTGCATATATATACTAGTGGTATGCATTTACTTAATTGAATTTGTATTTCATCATCTATAAAGTAAAAATAATAATAGCACATAACATAGTACATAATGTGATTTTTGTGATGATTAGAAGTTAGAATACACTTAAAACTTAACAGTAACCATGAAACAAAAATATGTGTAAATTTAACTGACTTTAATTATACATGGTTTATGTGTTAGAAAGTGAATAGTGAAATGATGGAATACATTGCTAGAACAAAATAGAAGACATTACTTTAGATTATAGTATGTAGAGTGACTGATCTGAAATATTGTAAAAATTTCCAAATGGCTGTAGTCCGAGTATCAACTGGCACATAGCAGGTAGGGATACACACAGTAGGTGTTCAATAAATCTTTAGTAAAGGAATAAAGTGGAGAATACTATGTAGAATATTATATCAAAACAGACAGTTAATATTTAAGCAGTTGACATATTACATTTAATTATGTGGCAAAATTTTAAAATACAACATAAGTCAGGTGTTCCTTAAGCATAGCATGTTTTCCAGTATCGCAGGAAACTGAAACAAAATGAACAAAAACCAGATCACTTTATTCCTTTAATAACTGAGAAGTTAGATATTGCTCTCTTCTCACGTTGCATACAGAATAATTATAGTGTTAAGCAATTTGAGTTTGTTAGACAGTGTGAGTGGGTAAATCAGAACAATAATTCATAGGGCACAAGGGCTACCAAATTAGTTATTCAGTGAATACTCCTTCTATAGCACCCAGGGGGTCTGATTTCTCATTTTTTATTTATTTTCTGTGTGCACCTGTTTAGCGGTTAGCTTTCCTAGCTTCCGTTAGACAGCCTCTTGCTCCATTTCATGTTTCCTGAAGACTGCACACACAGCAATACTGTAAATTAAAGCAGTGCAAAGGAGAAGAGGAAAAAGAAGTCTCAACAGAGGGAAGGGTGAAAGGGACACTGGAGATGAAGCACACAAAGTGATTTCACTCTACATTACTAAAAAAACCAAAAACAAACAAACAGAAAAAAAATTTCCTTCAGAAAATATGCCATTTTTATAAATATATTGTGGCAAATTTAAGTATTTTTAATGGAGTTAAATGTGCTTACCATAGATCAAATGTATACTAATAATCTATTTTACTGTCTTCTAAATTTTTTGTAATAACTTCTTTGCCATAAGCAATTAGCCATATCCCCTGTACTCTAACATGTGACATTTGCATTATAAAATAAGGTTATATATGGTACACAATTGACTCATTTTTTCCCTTGTGACATCAACAAAGTATTTGGTAAAAGTTATCTTGATCTATTTCAACAACAAAGTTGTTACAGCATCATTTTATGACCTAACATAATCCCAGCCCCCAAAATTCTCTGGAAAATAGGAAGTAAAATAAGACTACTGATCAACCAGAGCTTACTAAAGCTCATATATTTTCCTCTGGGTGCAAACTAGAAGGTCTAGAAATACCGATCTAGGTGAACATACTGGAGTGCCTTCAAATTTTTATTTCTCTGAAGCCAAATGCCATACTCAATAATTTATTACTCAAAGTTATATTATCTCCCTTTCTATTATTTTTCTCTGAGCATAATGGAAAATTGGCTTTAACTAACATTTTATTTGGAGGTCTGAGGGTCTTTCCCAGGTCAAAAACAAATAACCAAGCAACTATCATACCATAAAGTTTTCTACTATCTATATATGGTATTAGGGCATTATCTATTAAGAATGAATAGATAATAACTGACAATTAACCATTTATATTACTATCTAAAATGACATTAATTTTTACTTATTTGCTTCTTGGTTTTGAGTCAATTTGACAGCAAGTTTATCAAGAATCAAATTTGTGTTTAAAATTAGTTAGAATATTTTTAATATCATCAAATACTATATTCATCACAGCCAAGTTGTCTTAATAAATAAGTTTTGTTTCTTTAATTCATAGTTGATTTTTTTTAAATTCTGTATTATGTTCTAACCACATTCTTTGTGTTATCTTTATTCTAGGGAACAGGAAACATGGCATCCTGAAATTGAAATACATATTTCTTTTGATCCAACATTGCATTTTACTTTTAGTGATTTGGGGGGTTATTTTTAAAAACATTATTTATTATATTTCATTGAAAACTGGCATTTATTTTATGAAATAAATTTTAGTTTTAAAATACTTAGTCAAACAAACACTTCTATTTAGGTCACTAAAAGAATTGTCAGGGTAAAATTATAGAACTATAAAAATTTGACAACTCTCAGGAAAACCAAGACTCCAAAAAGGTAATGATTGTGTTTGGTTCATCCATTAATGACAAAATCTCTCTGACTTAAAGATTTTGAAGAATTGCCTCAATCTAGTTCTTGGCATATAATAAGTACTAAATTAACATTTTAAGTATTTAGTAAAATTTAAATGAGAAGTATACATGAATTTGTAAGGAACACAGCTTTCAGGGTTTTTTTTTTCTTTTTACAGAGCTGTGTAGATTGAATTGAGCAAGTGACTTAATCTTTTTATGCATTAGTTTCCTCATCTACAAAAGTCTTAAAATAGTAGTAATAAGTAACTCATTAAATATACATACACATGAGTATTCAAGTATAATAAAAGATACTCTTATGCCCTTCTATGAGAAGAGCATAGTGGTTAATCAAATAAACCCTCAATCTTGTTGACTAGTTCAAATGCCATCTTAGTAACTTATTAGGTAATAGATACTGGGAGAGGTACCAAAGGTAGTTTGTTCAGGCTACTATAACAAAATACTACAGACTGTGTAGGTTACAAACAACATAAATTTATTTCCCACAATTCTGGAGGCTGGGAAGTCTAAGGTCAAGGCACTCACATAGACACATTTTGGTGAGGGCCATCTTCCTGGTTCATAGCCAGCAGCCCAGCACCATATTTCTATGTCCTCACACGGTGAAAGGGGCTAGGAAGCTCTCTGGGTCTCTTTTATAAGAGCACTAATCCCATTCATGAGGGTTCCTTCCACCCTCAGGACCCCATCACTTCCCAAAGACTCCACCTTCAATACCATCACAGTGGGAATTGGGATATTACTATATGAATTCTGAGGGGAAACAAACAATCAGACCATAGCATTACTTACATTTCAAACCACAATTTATTTATATGGCAACTGTATAGTAATGCACTCACCTCACAGAATTGTAAAAAGTCAATAAGGACAATTGATGAAAACACTTTACACAGTGTCTGGCTCATTGTAAGCATTAAATTATTGATTACAATTATCAGAGTCTTTTTTATATTGCATTGCCAAGTAATGCTCTTCATTCTTAATATTTGCCCATTGGGTGTTTTGTCTTATTTCCGTTTTTTTTTTTTTTTTTTTTTTTTGCCGAATGTTATTTCTCAGTCTGACCTCAGAAACACATGAAAGTAGTCTAACCATAATCAACCCAGTCACCTAAAACAATTTAGTCATGTTTCCATTTTGGCATCTAAATTGTTAAAATAATAGTATTTTGTATTTTCAAGATAAACAGTTTCTTGTTTCTTGTTTGTGATGAACACTCATATTCGAAGTTTACTTGTTGCCACATAAGTAAGCCAAAGGAAGTGGGCATAAAAGAGAGCAGCGATTCAGCAGCACGTACAGTGGGGATTAAAATCCCAGCTCCACTTCTAATAACTTAGTGACTATGTTTAGAGAAACAAAGTTCTATACTTTAAATAATAATACTTTGAAAAAACAATTATGTTGGTAGAGTTTGTCTTACAATTATGAACAATAAAAAACAATTATAGGTATAGTATAGTATAGTATAGTATAGTATAGTATAGTATAGTATAGATATTCATGTACTGAAATTCAAACTCACTAAAAAGGGATTTTGTGAATATACAATTCATTTGGAACATCACTTATTTGAAACCAATAGGCCTTGATAAACAATAACTATATTAAACCTTTAAATGGTCAAAGGAGTTTTTGTACATTTTTTTTACAAATGATAATATATTTGGCTAATGACTTTAAATTTGAAGCCATGGAATAAGCTTTTAAAAATATGATTCTTTACAATAGCCAAGTACTGGAAGCATCCTAAGTGCCCATCAACAAATGAGTGGAAAAAAAAAACTATGGTACATTTATACAATGGAATTCTATGCATCAGAGAGAAAGAGGTGCTTATACCCTTTGCAACAGCATTGATGGAACTGGAGAGCATTGTGCTAAATGAAATAAGCCAGGCAGTGAGGGACAAATGCCATATGATCTCACCTTTTACTGGAACATAATCAACAAAAGAAAAAAGCAAACAAAAATATAACCAGAGTTATAGAAAATAAGAACAATCTAACAATAGCCAGAGGGGAGGGGGGACAGGACTGTGGGTGGGGAGGGTTTTCAGGAACTACTATAAAGGACACATGGACAAAACCAAGGGTGAGGGTGGAAGAAAGGGAGAGAGGTGGGTTTAGAGGAGGTGGGGAGAAAATACAGACAACTGTAATTGAACAACGATAAAATAATTTTAAAAAATACGGTTCTTTAAATAAAGTGCAACACAGGCAAATTCATATGGTTTACTATCTTTCCCAAAACTGTAAGTGTTAATATTGCAATATGATAAAATTTGATGCTATCATTTGCTCAAATACCAGTCACAGGGGTGCTTTTCTATTTGTAGTGGTAGCCATTCATTATTATATTCAGAATTATTACACTGTATGTTTATTGGAAAGTTGCCCTGAAGTTGTATTTTCTAAATTTTTTAAGTTAGTGAAGAAATATGGGAAATAACCCTAATCTAAAATCAACCTTTGTATCCTGCAGCAGTCAACAATACTTTGCATCACACCATTTATGGATTTTGACCCTAGAATAGGAATCAAAAAGGACAAGGATTCATACAAATATGATGTTGGTCTTTTAAATATTGGTAGACAGAAGTTTATTTCTTCAATCTGAAATTGCCATTTGTTTTGCAGCCAAAATGAAAATGGTCCATAAAACGAAATATCAAAGCATTTGAGAGAAAATAGAGTGTACTATTGAGAACAAATCTTCACCATTCCCTAAACATAAGAAAGATTTTATTGATGAACATCAATTGCTTAATTTGATTCCCATAACACATAGTTGTTTTTCATCCTTTTCTTAAGCCACATAATGATATTAAAATAGTAAAGTACTTGGAATTTGAGAGGCTAGGAAACTTGAATTTATATGAAAGGATAGTTTATTATCTATACCAACTGTCAGCACTATGTAAATTGATTTCTTAAGTAATATCTATTATGAAAAACAAACAAAACATAACAACATATCACAAACCATAAACTTTTGTGATAATCAAAACAAATATACAAAATAAAACAGCCTAGGTAGATTGAGCAATAATAGCCTCAGAATCAAATGTGGATTCTAATTTAATCCTTGACAGAAACCATCTCAGGACCACAAGCAGGGAATTCTGCTGGGTTATCATGATAAGTTTTCTATTAAGAGGAAGGACAAAAGGAAGGCAAGATAGGGGGGAGGAAAAATATTGAAGGTCAAATTAACAGAATATTTGGCTATTGAACAGAGCATAAAGAATCTTCGGGCTACCAAAATACACAAAGAAACAAAGGCAAAATCAACAAAACAAAACTAGTTTATTTTTTAATTAAATATTTTATTGTTGTTCCATTACAGTTGTTCCAATTTTTCTCCTTTGTTCTCCTGCCAACCCACTCCCCTGTTCTTCAATCAATCCCCTCCCTGTTTTCCATGTCCATGAGTCATTTATACATGTTCCTTGACTAGTCCTTTCCCCTTCTTTCTACCTTTATGCCCTTCCTGCCTCCCCTGTGGATCACGGTAGGTCTGTCTGTTCCTTGTTTCCATGCCTCTGCTTCTATTTTGCTTGTTTGATGGTTTTGTTCCTTAGGTTCCTCTTATAGGTGAGATAATATGGTATTTTTCTTTCACTGAATGGGTTATTTCACTTACTATAATACTCTCCAGTTCTATTCATGCTGCCTCAAAAAGTAGGAGCTCCTACTTTCTTTCTGCTGTATAGTATTCCACTGTGTAAATGTACCATAGTTTTTTGATCTACTCATTTATTAAGTGTCTTGGACACTTAGGCTGTTTCCAGCACTTGGCTATTGTAAATAATGCTGCTATGAACATAGGGATGCATAGGTTCTTTTGAATTGGTGTTTCAGAATTTTAGGGTATAATCCCATCACTGAAATTGTCAGATCAAAAGGCAGTTTCATCTTTAGTTTTTTGAGGAAATTTCATACTGTTTTCCACAGCGGATGCACCCGTCTGCATTCCCACCAACAGTGCACTAGGGTTCCCATTTCTCCACATCCTCCCTAGAACTTGTTGTTTGTTGATTTCTTAATGATGATGTCTCTGGGTCCTCTCTATGGCCTCCTTGGAGAAATATCTGTTCAGATCCTTTGTCCATTTTTTTAAATTGAATTGTGTGTCTTCCTGGTGTTGAGTCATATGAGTCCTTTATATATTTTGGAGATCAAAACTTTGTCTGCAGTATCATTTGCAAATGTGTTTTCCCATATGGTTGGATCCCTTTTCAATTTGATAATGTTTCTTTCATGGTGCATAAGATTTTAATTTGCAGTAGTCCTATTTGTTTATTTTTTCCTTTACATCCCCTGCTCTAGAGGATATATCAGCAAAAATATTGCTGTATGGGATATCTGAAATTTTACTGCCTATGTTTTCCTCTAGGACTTTCATAGTGCCATGACTTATATTTAAGTCTTTTGTCTATCTTGAGTTTATTATGGTGTATAGTGTAAGTTGGTGGTCTAGTTTCAGTTTTCTGCATGTACCTGTCCAGATCTCCCAACATCACTTATCAAAGAGAGTATTTTTGCTCCATTGTATCCTTGTGACCCCTTTGTCAAATATTAATTGACCATAGAGACATGGGTTTATTACAGGGCTCTCTGTTGTGTTCCATTGATGTATGTGTCTGTTCTTATGCCAGTACCAGACTGTTTCAGCTATAGCAGCCTTGTAGTATAGTTTCATATCACGTACTGTGATCCCTCCTACTTTGTTCTTCTTTCTCAAGATTGATGAGTCTATTCAGGGTCATTTATGGTTCCATATAAATTTTTGAAATATTTCTTCCAGATCTCTGAAATATGCCGTTGGTATTTTAGTAAGGATTGCATTGAATCTAGTAATTACTTTGGGTAGTACGGACATTTTAATTCTGATGTTAATTCTTCCAATCCATGAACATGGTGTATGGTTACATTTATTTGTATCTTCCTTATTTCTTTCTTCAGTGTTCTGTAGTTTCCTGAATAAAGGTTTTTACCTCCTTGGTTAAGTTTATGCCTAGGTACGTTATTTTTCTTATTGCTATATTAAATGACATCCCCCCCCCAGTTTCTGTTTCTGATATTTCATTGTTGGTGGATAAAAATGTCATTGATACCTGAATATTGACTTTGTGACCCACTATTTTCCCAAATTCATTTATTAGGTCAAGGAGTTTTTTGGTGTAGACTGTGGGGTATTCTATGTACACTATCATGTCATCTACAAATAATGACAGTTTCAATTCCTCCTTTTCAATTTGGATGCCTTTTATTTCTTTTTCTTGTCTGATCACTGTGGCTAGAACTTCCAATACTATATTGAATAAAGGTGGTAAAAGCAGACATCCTTGTCTTGTTTCTGATCTGAAGGGGAAAGTTTTTAGTTTTTGCCCATTGAATAAGATGTTGGCTGTAGGTTTCTCATATATGGCCTTTACTATGTTGAGGCATGCTCCCTCTTTTCCCACTTTGCTGAGTGTTTTTTATCATAAATAGGTGCTTTAACCTATCAAATGCTTTTTCTGCTATTGTATCACATCAAATGCTATTGATGTGATATGTGATTTTTGTCTTTCCTTTAGTTTATGTGATGTATTATGTTTATTGATTTGTGAATATTGTACCATCCTTGCATCCCTGGGATGAATCTCAGTTGATCATGGTGCATAATCTTTTTAATGTATTGCTGTATGTGGTTTGCCAGTATTTTGTTGAGGATTTTAGTGTCTATGTTCATCAGAGATATTGGACTGTAGTTTTCTTTCTTCATTGTGTCTTTACCTGGATTTGGAATGAGGATAATACTGGCTCCATAAGGAGAGTTTGGGAGTCTTCCCTCTTCTTGAATTTTTTGGAATAGTTTGAGAAAGACAGGAGTTGGTTCTTTTTTAAATGTTTGGTAAAATTCGCCTGTGAAGCCATCTGGTCCACAGTTTTGTGTGCTGGGAGTTTTTTGATTTCTGCTTCAATTTCACTAGTTGTTATAGCTCTACTCAGGCTTTCTGCTTCTTAATTCAGTTTTGGAAAATTATATGTTTCTAGAAATTTTTCTATTTCTCCAAAGTTGTCTATTTCTTGGCATGTAGTTGTTTATAGTAATTTCTTACCATCCTTCATATTTCTGTGATATCAGTTGTAATTTCTCTTTTGTTTCTGATTTTATTTATTTGGATTCACTCTTTTTTTCTTGATGAGTTTGGTTAAATCTTTGTCAATTTTGCTTATGTTTTCAAAGAACCAGCTCTTGGATTCACTGATCCTTTGAATTTTTTTTTAGTCTCTATGTCATTTTATTCTGCTCTGATCTTGATTATTTCATTATTTCTACTCATTTTGGACTTTGTTGTTTTTGCTCTAGTTCTTGAGATGTAGAGTTAGGTTGTTTATTTGAAATATTTTCATCTTTATTTTTTGTATGCCTGTATTACTATGAACTTTCCTCTCAGGACTACCTTCACTGTGTGCCATAGAATTTGGGTTGTTATGTGTTTATTTTCATTTGTTTCCAGACACTTTTTGATTTGACTTCTTCCTTGAACTCATGGTTAACCCATTTATTATTTTAATAGCATGTTATTGAGTCTCCCTGAATTTAAAAGTGTTTAATTTTTTCCTTTGAGTTTGGTTTCTACTGTCAAGCCATTGTATCTGAGAAGATGCTTGACATGATTTCAATTTTCTTGAATTTTTTGAGGTTTGTTTTTTGACCTACCATGTGATCTATCTTTGAAAATGTTCCATGTGCATTTGAAATAATGTATATTTTGCTTCTTTGCAGTGAAAGTGTCTGCATGTATCAAATAAGTCCATTTGATCTACAGTGTTGTTCATTGTCACAATGCCCTTTTTGATTCTTTGCTTTGAATATCTATTTTTGACAATGGCTGTTACAATCCTCAACAATGAGCGTGTTGCTGTTGATGTCTTTCTTGAAGTCCTCCAAGATTTTCCTTATACATTTAGGTAATCCTATGTTGGGTGCTCCTATGTTTATGTGTTATATATCCTTGATGGGTTATCCCCTTAGGTTTTATGTAGTGTCCTTCTTTGTCTCATTTAGTGGCTTTTGTTTTCCAATCTAGTTTGTCCGATATAAGTATTTCTGCTCCAGCTTTTTTTTTTATGACTGTTTGGAGTATTTTTTTCCACCCCTTCCTTTCAGTCTGTTCTGAGGTAGGTCTCTTATAGACAGCATATATGTAGGTTATGTTTTCTTATCCATTAAGCTCGCTATGTCTTTTGATTGGAGCATTTAATCCATTTATATTTAATGCTATTATTGATAGGTACTTATTCATTGCCATTTTTTTCTTTGTACCTGTTTTCCTCTCTCTCTCTCTTTTTCTTCATTTTCTTAAAGTAGTCCATTTAGCATCTCCTGCAGTGCTGGTTTGATGGAGATGTATTCTTTTAGTTTTTTTTTGTTTTGTTTTTTTTTTTTTTTTTTTTTTTTTTTTTTTTTTTTTGTCTGGGAAGCTTCTTATTTCACCTTCCATTTCAACTGAGAGCTTTGCTGGATAGAGTTGTCTTGATGTAGGCCTTTGCTTTTCATTACTTGGACTATTTCATGCCATTCTCTTCTGGCTTGTAGTGTTTCTTTTGAGAAATCAGCTATTAGCCTTATCAGAGCTCCCTTGTATGTTACTAGCTATTTCTCCCTTTATGTATTTAAGATTCTCTCTTTATCTCCAAAATTGCCATTTTAATTATGATATGTCTTAGAGTGGGCCTCTTTGGGTTCATCTTGATTGGCACCCTCTGTGCTTCCTGGAGTTGGGTTACTTTCTCCTTCATCAAGTTAAGGAAGTTTTCTGTCATTACTTTTTAAAACAGGTTTTCTATCCCTGCTCTTCTTCTTCTCCTGCTTCTATTCCTATGATATGAATATTATTACATTACATGTTGTCCTGCAGCTCCCTTAAATGCTCTTCATTCTCTTTTAGTCTTTTTTCATTTTGTTGTTCCCTCATAGTTTTTTCTACCTTGTCTTCCAGCTCACTGACTGATTCATTCCTCTGCTTCATCTAGGCTGGTTTTAATTCCTTCTAATGTATTCTTCACTTCAGATGTATATTCTTCATTTTCCTTTAGCTCTTACTGATAGTTTCTATGTCATTTTTCATGCTGGTGTAGTTCCCAGTAAGTTCCTAGTAGCTTCTGTGGAGTTCCTTGCAGTTCTCACTGAGTTCCTTGGGCATCCTTATAACCATTGTTTTTAACTCAATGTCTGATCATTTGTTTGTCTCAATTTTATTATGCATGCTTTCTGTGGACTTTTCCTTTCCTTTGGACTGGGGGTCGTTTCTTTTTATCTCCATTCTAGGTGACTCTTCTTGTTTGTTTCTGTGTATTAGATTGATCTGCTTTGACTCCCTGTCTTTGCAGTATGACTTTGTGTAGTAGGAGACCTGTGGGACTTGGTGGTGCAGTCTTCTTGATCTCCTGAGATGGATGCACTTGGCATGCCCTTTTATGCTTTTTTGGGGGGGTGCTCTCTTCTTTCATTTTGATTTTGGTAGTTGTTGGGTTGTTCTTTGGCAGGTCCTTCCCTCCATCTGGCTGACTAAGAGTCAGACTGCCCACCCCATCTTGTATTCTCTTGTACAGGTGCTGCCAGAATAAAGCCAAACAACCCAGGAAAAAAATGCACACCTACAAAAATAACCCTGACACACAACCACACTATCAACAACAAATGAGCAAATATTAATAAAGTTATAAAAAGATTAACACTATCATAAAAAGTGAAAAAAGGAAATTAGATAAGTAACTGAAAGAAAAATGATTTTGAGTGGGTAGATGGAGGAGAAATAATAAGAGTAGGGAATAGAAACAAGTGAAGAAAGAAAATTTATATCATAAATAAAAAAGGGAGGGAAGACATCATAATGGAATAAGAAAGGGAAGAATATAGTATTAGGTTTAAACAAAAATTTGCAAAAATATGGTGAACAAAAAAAAGAACCAGACTGGAGAAAAAGATCCACCACTGCAATATGGACAACAAATGAGCAAAGATGAATATAAGTGGAATGGGAATAAGAAGAAAGAGAAAGAAAGAAAGAAAGAAGTTTATGAGATATCTAGAGAAAAGAAAAGTGATTTTGAGAAGATAGAGGGAGTAAGAATACTAAGAGTGAGGAATGAAAACCAGGCTAAGACACAGAAAAGTTAAAATTTGAAATGAAAAAAGAAAGACAGGAGGAAGGCAAAATGGAGTAGGAGAGGGGAATGGTAACACTTGGTATCTGAAATACAAAAATAGTGACTACCTAGAAATAAGATTGAAGAAATGCAACAACCACCACCATATCAACAACCGACTAGCAAAACTGATAAAGGTGGAGAGAGAGTAAGGGTATTTGTAAGAATGGGAAAAAGCATGTGAAATGACTAATGGCAAGAAAATGGTTTTGAGAGGCAAGACTGAGGGGAAACAGTAAAAGTGTTGAATAGAAGACAGTTGCAGCAAGAGAAAAAATAAATTTAAAATAAAAATAAGAAGATGAAGGAAGAAGGTAAAATGGCTTATGAGAAAAGAGGATCCAAATGTGAGATTTGAAAATAACTAAAATATGAAAACTACTGAAATAATAGGCATAAACTTGAAGGAAACTAAGTGAATGTTAAAAAGCTATGCAGGAGAGATAATAACACAAATCATGAAGAAAACTGGTGGAACTTGTCTCAGTAGAATCCAGTGTTTACTACTGTCTTGTCTTTCTGGATCTGTCCCTAGTAATGTCAGATGGTGTCCTCATCAAGCCCTAGGCAGCCTGTTACAGACTATAAGTGATCCACATTCTGTGGCTGTCTCCTTCAGGCCTGGCTCGTCCTCACTGTTCAGCACAGCTGGCTTTCCATCAGCCCAGGGCCTTGGTTCATTTAATGACTCAAGAACATTGCCAGTACCTTGTCCACCCGCCTCCAGAGGAGGCCTCTGGTGCAACTGGGAAGGTGGTAACCCTGGGTCACCCCCAGGGGACACCATTTAGCCTTCAGAGAAGATGGTGGGAATGTCTCCCCACTCCCTCACCACACATCTTGATCTGCCCCAGATTCTTTCCAATAATGTATATTTTTTGGTAAATATGCTGTCCATTTCTTGTGATGGGTCAATTTGTGTAAAAGGAGCAGCTCTTTCCTGCTTGGCACAGATAACAGTTCTGTCTAGGCACTGGGGCTGGGCAGGGCCCGGAATACCCCTTGTTGTGCCTGTGTCCTATTGCTCTGCTGTGCTGGTTGTAGCGGGTCATGGCCTAAGCAACAGTGTGGCTCTTATTGTCTGGTAAAGGGCCTTTCAGAGCTTTTTCTTTTTTCCCCTGAGGAAGTATGCCCAGCAGAGGGCTCCTGAGCCTGGCCTCACTAACTGCAGGTGGAGGTTGGGATCACTCGTCTGTGAGGAGACAGGCCTGACTACAGCAAATCTCGAGCATTCAGCTCCTGGCCATCCAGTCCCCAACCTGAAATTCTCTTGTAGGATTTCAGGCCCAAACTCTCCACTCTGTACAATCCCCTACTCACCAGACATGTGGGTTGTGTCCCAAATTCCCTTTAACATAACCCTATCCTTCTGAGTTCTTTGTTGGCAGAGCTACTGCACATACACATACATGCAAGCACCAGGTCCCTGCCGAGTCTTAAGTCTTGCCTCAGCTCCTCTTTTAAAAGAGTTTCTGTGTGGTCTCCAAGCTACAGCACCAAGCCCTGGGGGCCTATTTTCCACATGCACCCCCTCCTCCAAAATCACAAATTCTCTCTCTGTCAGGGCTGGCCACAGCCTTTGACAGTTGTAGATAAAGTTTCTCTCTGGATCCCAACCAGATGGCTCTGGGAAGAGTCCTGCTGAGATACTATAACAGGGCGGTGGTGAGGTGCTCTCCCTGCTCCCTCCAGTGAGTCTCAGCCTTGGGCAGGTCTGCTCCCACTGTGCTGTTTCTGTAGCCAGTACTTCCTTGGCCATCTCTCTCTGCCCCTGTAGCTCATGGCACCTAAGCCAATCCGCAGCTTCCTGGAATCTGGAGAGCGATAGTGTCAGTTGCTCCTCTGGGAGAGCCTGGGCTGCCCACTCCCAAGTGCCCTGCAGACGGGTAGGCTCTTGCCCACTCATACACACTCTCTGCACTCTTGTCCATGTACACACTCACTCACACATACTCTCACTTACTCTTTACTGGATTTTCAAGTTGATTGGTATATGGTTTAGCGGCAAGACTGGTCTGGGTCTTCAAGCAAGTGGACAGAGCTCCCCGATACTCTCCAGCCATCTTGGATCCCCCATAACTAATTTCTCATAAAAACAACAAAAAACTCAAAAATAACAATATAAATAAAAGGAAAGAATGGAAGTACATGATTTTTATATGTAACAGAACTGTGAAAAATTACTGAAGCTTTTATTGTTGTTGTTTTCATTAGAAACTGTTACATGGATCTATGGCTTGACCATTGTAGGAAAGACATTTTAATGATAAGTTATATTTAAACATGGTATAAATGAATTGCATGGAGTTGTATAATCCTCAGTTAAAATACTATCTATCTAATTTCAGTGGGTCTCAATGTCTTAGGTATAAAATGGGAATCACACTACCCATCACCAGAAATAGTGATTGAGGAAATGGATGAGAAAGTGCTCAGCAAAACATATGACTCAACTCAGGCAACTCAATAAATACTAAAGCTCTGTTCGTACCATTGCCAATTTTAAAAACTGGCAATAAAACAATCTGGAAGATACAGAACTTAAATAATGTTCTTTACTCAGATCAATTTCACGTAACTATGTGATTTTGTGGCATTATTTAATGTGATAATTAACCAATGAAAATATTCATAGCTTTACAGGAAGTAAATAAAGGAAAGCATGGAAGTTCAGAAATGCGCAATTTCCAGGTATACAGAGTATAACCAAGGAGAGAAGACACCTTATACAACTAGGAGAAAAAAATCTGCATTACTTAATAGAGCAGGGAACCAATTAAGAACAGTCCCCTCTCCGATTTAATTAGGCTAACTACAGGTAAGGGAATCCTCTGGTACAGGAAGGAGCATTACCTGGTAAATTCTCACTGCATCTCTTTCATCTATGACCCTTCCACTGTGACAATGTTAAAGGAAAGTAGTGCTTGACTTTCACCCAGGACTGTCCTTTTAATGTGGAATTTAAATAAATGAAAGCTTTCACATTGCTAGCAAGCGAACTCCAGGTGTACCCCAATGCTGTAAAGGAAAGAGCATATTACTTATTCTCTTAATTTTTTGTCCAGATTACCACCAGGTTATGGTACCTTGACATCTAATTTCAGCCTTAGTAAATTGTTACGTGGCAAAAATTTTTGTGGTATCTGTATTGGTGAAAAAGGATATCCTACACATTAATTATACAGTGCCAAGAACTAAGCTTTAAAATTCTGCTAAAATACTAAATCAGAAGGTGAAAAGAATAACTTTAGTTTTTTTCCATGGTTACTTAGTTTTAACTTTGACTTATTCTTAATTTTCTTCATTTTCAGTGTTTCAAAAAGATACTCTAGATAAAACCTGGATCTTGTCCCCCATCTCCCGTATACTGATCTTAGTAATAAAGCAGTAATACAAATCCACAAGGGGGCAGGAAACTAAAATCAAAACCAAAACAAAATAAAGTGAGAAAAGTTTTCTAGTCTGCTCAAAACACACACACAGACATATACATATACGTATACATATACATATACATATACATATACATATACATATACATATACATATACATATACATAGAGATGTTAGTGTCAAGCAAATAAAAATATCTGGGAAGATGCACCATTTCTTTTTAATAGTTTCAACTTATATTAAAGTTCTTAATTCATGTAGACTTTTCTTTTTTAAAAAGTTCATTTGCCCATCTGTAATGCAACATATTTTAATAAGAAATTCTTTTATAGACTTCAGTTTTGAATGCTGAAGTTACTGAGATTTCAGAGGCAGAAAAACAGGACATTGAACAAATTGAGATTTTGCTGTGGGAAATACCAACATAAAAGGTAAAAATCTCTCAGGGCATGTTCTTGTTGATAATCTGCTCTTTAAGCAACATTTAGTCTCTTTTCTCAGTGAATACAGCTGAAATGGGAATAATAGACCTTATATCAAGACTGTTAGGTAAAATAATTACTGTAAATTAATATTAAACAATATTCTATGCTATAACATATATATGTGTGTATGTATACATCTTCTTAAAATAATCTATATCTGCAATTTCACCTATAGTTATCTTTGTATCTCTCTCCTTATCTATCTCTCATTGGTTTTGTGAGTATGAAGTAACAAAAAGATTATGATAATGTTAGCAAAGATTTTTTTTTAAAGAATGAAACTTAGAATTTAGGTTTTTGTAAATTAAATCAGAAAAGGGAAAAAGTATCAAACCTTCTCATTGGCTTCTGAAGGTTTATATTCTCATCTGGCCATATAAACTGACATTCTCTTGGGTGCTTTTTCTTTTATCCACTTTACTATAGTGAGCCATACTCTCAATAGCAGTTAGCATTTCACTGGTTAAATAATTTTTTCCGCTGACTTCACAATGCAAAATATATTTAGAATTACATTTTGTGATCCTTGACTAAATCTGAACGCACAATTCCAACATCAAGATAATAAGGGATTATGACTTTATAGTCTCTCAAGTATTCTCTGATCTGAATCTGAAATGGCTTTGTATCTAACAGTACAATGAATGACACTCCATGGTTAGATATTAAACATAATATAATAATTATTACTTCATGAAAGTATATTTTAAAGGCATTCATTTAAAGCAGTTTAGCTTTTCATATTATTTTGCATGTGGAAAGCAATATTGCTGAAACCCATTCATAAATTCATTCAAAAAACATTCATCGAGCACCCACTCTGTGTACTTAAAATATGCTAGGCATTTTAAAAAGATCCAGAAAATGTAAGACATATTAATCTCCCAGGAAGAAATAAAAATTTAGCATAATTTTGTACATTACTACTGAGTGATCCAGGGCAAACTCAAGACCAAGCTTTCTGTGGTTTTTCTGGTAATGTACAGTCAGTTCTCTGCGTTTTTCTGTAGCAAATCCCAAATGGGAAATCGGAGCTATATTCTCAATCAGATGCAATTGTTTAATTAACTCATCTAATGCAAATGTCAGAAGATCTCCAGTTGCGAGCTATATTTAAACCATTTCAAACACCTATACATATGCATTACTAGCAACATGGATTGAGAATTTCTTGCAAAAGAACGGAATACAATATTAACTAAATTTTGTAGAAAAAGTAGCAAATAGGTTTTCTTACAATATTGTCATTATTTATAGCAAAATCCTTTTGATGGTGTAATGAGAAATTTAGAAGCGTAGTCATGCATCCAAAACAAAAGATGGAAGTTTGTTTACAAACTAGAAAGGGAAAAGGTCTTCCTAGGAAAGGCTACGGTCCTACTGCACGGAACACGGCGAACACATCTTCATCTCGACTGAGTCATAATAATGGGCCTTTTACATTTTAATTAAAAAAAAAACTTGAAGCCATATAAACAACGTTCAACATTTAAGGAGCGTGGTCAATCAGATTGTATTCCTTTTGAAAAGGCTTTATTACGCAGTTGTTTATGCAGCAAAACAAAACTGTTCCCTGTGTCCGTTAACGAGTCTGGCTTTGTGCTGCACAGGCTTCCGCGGGGCTGACTCCTGTTTGGAACCATTTCACACTAATTAGAAATAACAGAAGAGGCGGTGTTCATAAGCGCCACAGCTCTGGGCCTCTTTGAACAGCTCTCTCCCAAAATTAACTCGGTTGTAACCCTGCGTGAATAATAGCTTTGCAGCAACAGTTTAGAGAAATATATTGTTAATAATTGCGATCTTGCTGAGCAAAATGCTAGGGCACATTTTACATAACAGCACAAGGCGAAATAAATAGATGAATTTGTGAAGCTTTGAAAGACACAGTTTGCAATTCAGTTTTTTTCTAAGACTCCCTTCACAATGATTTTGAAGAACAGCACAAACAGGTAAGAAAAATCAGTGGCAATTTTAAAAAAGTTTGTTTAAAAATTCTATTTAAGAATTAATTATTTATTTATATCAATCCCATAGAGTTAACTATAAATACTCTGTTTCTTTTTCAACCAATGCATACGAAATGAAAGCAATGCGCTTTAGTTTGGTACAAATAAATCACCAAAGAAAAAAGTATGTAGTATTTGTAGTTAACCAGCAGCAGGAATTTGACAAAGTTTCTGAAGTAAAATATGCCTAAGAATTCATAATGTTTGTGCGTAGCCCGGACATAGAAAAAGAACACTTTTATGAGAGAGAGAAATGTCAAGTGAAGTCTAGGAGTTGATCTAGCATCACAAAAATGTTCGATAATGGCAAACACACACACACACACACACACACACACACACATAAGACAGATGTCACTCTTTGAAACAAATAGTTTATCCCGTATGCATACTGGTTTTCCTTATGAAGCCAGTTTTGTGTGATTATTTGGTTGGATTATTCATGGGACTATATACAATTTCCCTTCTCAAAAAAAAAAGATCTTAAAAAAAACCGAAGATCTATAAGACATGAAAATTGTCAATGTAGTTAGAAACCCTGCATAGCAGCTTCAAATTAAAAGTCTTGTTTGTTCACGGTGTCCACTTCTAATCCAAGGCAAGTAAAAACAGAAGTTAGGTTCTGCTTGTTAATACAACTATAAAACTGAGCACATCAACAGTATAAGCAAGCCGTTTGCCACAGCATCTTCCCTTCTTTTTAATACAGTAACTTGTTTATGACAACCAGCTTCAAGGTTCTTGATATACCAAAATTAATAAGCATGCCCTTGCCTTCAAGCAGCAGACATTCTGTTAAAAAATAGCAGTGACAAATTTATACGATGCAGTGTGGGATCACAAAATAAATAAATTATGGAAGTAGAGTGAAGGTGGAATAAAGTTAGGAAAAGCCTCATAGAGAAGGTGAAATGAGATGAGTCTTGAGATATAAGAAGAGAATAAATTTATAAATATATATATTATTTTACAAACAGACTTATTTTCTAAAAAAAATTTGGCAAAAGGACAATATGAGTAGGATGTAAATAAAGAGTGAACAAGAAACAAAAAATGTCTTGCTAAGGAAGAGGTATCGTATTTTTCTCCATATTTATTTATACTGTCTACATTACCAAATTTCCAAATTTAATTGAGTTCTGCAGAAAGTTGTTGATAATTTACTTAGTGCTTTATACCATTAGAAAAGCATAAAAATTATATTGAAAATTGAACCCAGTCTTTGAATTACAAAGACAGAAAAATGCATGCTAAATACAGGATGATTTAAAAGACTGGGCAAGTGCAAATGAAGGGAAATTTTCTTTTAACTGGGAATCAATGTGTTATTAAGAAAATGTCAAAATTCAATTTTTCAAGTAATTGAATATATTTAATGTACAAAGATAAAAATTTGAAAAAGAAGAAAGAGAAATCATTGGAGAGAACCTGTAAATATTCTTGCAGTAATAGAAAGGTCACAGCTGGAGGTCAGTAAATGAGAAAAGCGATGAAGCTAGGATGCTGTATGCATCATAAAATTACCTGGGTAGGCCTATTTTCTACCCACCGTCTATGCTACTTACTCTCTGTACCTTTTCCCCCTCTCTCCTCCTCCCATTTCCCTGTTGCTAACCTTCCATATGATCTCCATTTTTGTGTTTCTGTTCCTGTAGTTGTAGGGGGAGGGCAAGAATAGTATGGGAAATAGAGAAGCTAAAGAACTTATGACACTGGAATTGACAGAGTTTCATCTTAGAGATTCTAATTGATTTGGCCTGGAATGAGATCAGAGCATTATTGCCTTTTTTCTTTTGAATCCTCCATGTGACTTTTTTTTTTACATTATTTTTTTTCATTACCATGTATCCCCTTATACCCCTCTCCCTTCCAGGTGATTCTAATGTCTAGCCAAGACTGAGAACAAATTGACTATAATTGTTATCTGCCCAATCATAAAAATGTTAAGAGAAAAATCTGTTTTCCTAAAACAACACAATTCATAAATACTTTTACAAATGTTTATGAATGTTTACAAAGATATACTTAAAATAAATTTATTAAAAGCACTGAAAAATTACAAATGTCACTACTCCCTTTATACCCCTCTATTAAGGTTTTTTAAGCTGGGCATAAGCTATTAATACAGTGAAAGGTTTTCTAGAAGTTAGTCTCTTACTATCTTTTTTCTATGCAATTAAGTTTTCAAATAAAGAATTTACAGTAAACACTGCCTAGAATTTAACATTATTCAGAGTAATGAAAACAACTTTTTTAAAAAAAGAAACTGTTTTATATTAGCACATTTTACTCTAATATTTATCTGAAATTATAATTATGCTGGCAAGTTATTTGGATTGATGGATTTCAACCCAAATAAATGCTCCCATTATGCCAGGGAGTTGAATTAAATGACATAGGGCTCCTGGAACTCTAAATTTTGGGAGACTAAGAGTGTCCTTCAAGTTCTGGTATAGAGTGAGAGGCAACCAAGTAAAGATCATTATTGAGGTTTATTAATACAGATTTGCAAATTTAAGCAAGGAAACCCTTATCTTGACCTTAAACGTTAACAGCACATAGCACGCTTATAAAACTAGGTCATAGCTCTTTAAAAGAATCCTACAGGTTTTCCTGCCATTTTAATAAGTCAATGATAATCCCATTCTTAGACTAACAAAAAAGACAAAGATTTGAAAATGCTGGAAGGCAGGTCAGTACATTTTAACACATTAAAACTGTCAAAAAAGTGTCTTCCAAACTTAGGACCAAGTGAAGGGAAGATCTACATTAGTTAGTATCCAAAAGTTAAGGCCATTCTTAGATGTTAGCTTAAGAAGAAAGAGTTGCCTGGTGGTAGGTTTGCAAACTCTAGAGGCAGATTGCCTCTAGATTTTACCCTCTCTCTGACTGACACCTTGAGCAGGGAAGTTAGCAATTGTCTTAATTTCTTCCCCTGCAAATTGGGGATTATAAAAATCACCTTCACATAGCACAATTGTGTAAGAAATAATACAGTGTCCAGCACCAAAGCAATTAATATATATTAGCTGTAACCTCAAAACCCAGCAGAAAAAAAAATATGTAAACCATACTTTAAGCAAATTTTCCCAAGATATGTATGGCTAAGCATATATAGTACAATCCTCATAATAACATAAAGAAATCTTATTTTAAAAATCTACTCATAAACTGGCTGGTGTGGCTCAGTGGACTGAGCACCAGAGTGTGAACCAAAAGTCTACTCATAGCAAAATATGTCTCAGCTCCAAGAAGAAAATTGCAAGTTTGGTCTTAAAAATACAGTGAGACTATAAAGTAGTATGACAAAATTTTGATAAGCACATTTTTCTTTAAAATATGGTTTTAGTATCACATTCATACCAGGTCTTATGGTCTTATTCTTCTTCTTTTTATTTTTTTGTACTATATGGGAAAAGTTCTCTAATAGTGAATGTTAACACTGGTCCTTTCCAAATAATTACATTATAACGTAGATGTTCCTTATACATGCATATAATAAAGATGTTCACAAAATAGGATTTTCAGGCAAGAAATTATTGATCCATAAGAATATGTAATTTTTTAAATATTTCATTGCTAGTTAATAACAGGGCTGAAAATAGAACCCAAATTTCTTGACTTAGATAGCTTTGTACTTTTGCATTTATAATTCTTATTGCAGCTTGCAACCATTTTTTAAATTATATTTTAACTACCTTTTTTCCTCCTACTAATATATAAGCTTCATTGGATCTGTTTTGTCTCCATAGTATTTTAGTGCAATACTAGAATATAATTGGAACTTTAAAAAAACGAGTCAAAGCTTTAGTTTTATCACATTTTAAAACCTGATGTAAATATGAAAATATTATTTTATGATCATATCATTTTTAAATTGAAATACCACAAGTACTAACTGTATTAAGGATTTTCCATTTAGTTGAGTTGTTTCTGCTATTCTTAAATGTTTTTATTGAATACAAGTAGTTCCAGCTAAAATCTAAGAAATCCTATTACAAAATAATACTATGAATAGTGTTTGATTTTAAAAAAAGGTGCCAAATGATGACAAGGATGATGATGATGATGATGATGATGATAGAGAAGAAAATTAAAAAATTTATTTTAGCCCCATAATCTTATTCCAACTGAAATATAAGTTGTATTTCTAAACATTTTTTAAAACGCTACTATATCAATGTCCATAAATATATGTTGGGCAAAGAAAAGGAATTTCATGATCTATTCAAAGGGTAGACAATCCAAAATATACTTTTGGGGTTTTTTATGGTTCTACATATTCTTCTCCCACAATTAGAAACCCTCTTGTGTTTTTCTTACTTAAAAAAAAAAGTTATCCTGGCCCTGACTGGTGAAGCTAGGTGGACTGGGGATCATTCCACAAGCTGAAAGGTCACCGGTTCAATTCCTGGTCAGGGCACATGCTTGAGTTACAGGCCAGGTCCCTTTGGGGGATATGTGGCAGGGGACTGACCAATGTTTTTCCCTCATGTCAATGTTTCTCTCCCTCTCTCTCTCCCTTCTCTAAAAAAATAAGTAAATAAAATCTTTTGAAAACTAAAAAATTTCTCCTGTATACACTATCGTGTTAATTGTGATAGCCACTAAAGCCTCCACAGCCCTAGAATTAGCTTATTATATATGGGCAAATGTGTCCATCTTACAGAATTAATTGTACAGTGATTAATGAATGGCATTGCAATTAGTGAAGACCTAGAGAGAACCATGGGTCTGACTTTTTTAAGGAATGAAAACAATGAATAGAATTATTTTTATAACTTTTTTCATATTTTTATAACTTTTTATGGTTTAACAGCTTAAGATCATAAGAGACACAAAAAGTGTACAGCGTTCTCCCTGTGCAGTTCATCCAGCTTCCCCAATGACACTGTCTTATGAGGCCGTAGTACACTGCAAGGGACGGTTTCAAATGGCCTTTGAAAGTCCATTTTATTTGAACTTAGCATATTGGTCTTCAAAAGAACTTTTTTAAAGTAAAATCAGTTTACTGTTTACAAAATGAGTACCTCTCCCTAAAAGAGTGCCTGTGAATAGCCAGGAAATGAATATCAAGTACGGTTATAAAATGTGCTCTTTACCATTTATGCAAGGCTAAAGAAGTGGATCCAAGAAGAACCAGTGTAATCTATTGATGATTGGCTCAGCCCGTATGCCTATAACCTTGAAAATATTCCCATCTAACGATGATGGTGACATGATAATATAGTTAACTCCAGAGATTCCCAAGTCTACAGACTAAACAAATTGCCATTAGGGACAAATACAGATTATTTTCTGTCATGGTAGAGTGCTGTGTTCTATTACTGATCCTCTCCTTAATATTTAATAATTTAAGAAAATATGTGAAATATAAGAAATATTCATAAGAAAAACTTGGCATAAGCCAATAACTCTGTCCCTTATGTATTAAATCACTACATACGATATATGATTTTCGAAAATTAATGCAAAGTCAAGATATAATGACAAAAGCATGGGACTAGAGTCAAACCTGAAATTAAATTCCATTATACAGCTTATTAGTTGTATAACTTTGAGCATATGGCTAAATTTTATTGATCTTTAGATCTACCCTTTATAAAATGAGAGTTTTAACAACTATCCTGTATCATTATTGTCAAGATTAAACAAGGAATTGTTTTTAAAATGCCTAGCTAGTGCCATAGCTGCTGCGTGGAGTGCGCTGCACAGCTCTGGGTGTTGTACAACATGACTCAGTCCCTATGGCCATAGCCCTGGCTCATAGTTATGCTTTCAAAATTGAAGTAATAACAGTGCTAACTGTTATTACAGATGACAATGTGGATAATAATGATATGTGTCTTCATATACAGTTTGTGTCTCTGAGTACCTTTCAAAAACTGTGTCAACATTTTATAATTTCAGTACTTAGGAAAATAACTTGGTTGGAGAATTGAAAACAATACTCTTAAGGAAAGTTGAGGACAGCAAAGGATAAATTCCTGTGGAGAAAACAAACTTGAATGGACGGTTAGTTTGTCCAACTCTGCAGTTCAGAGTAGCAGACAGTCACATTTAAGAAAAGGGACATATATTGGAGCAAGAGTTGGACAGTCAGTCTGGGAGAGTTGAGTCATGAAGTCCCAAAGAAATTATGTTTAAGGCACTAGATTAAATGGATATGTGAAATTGTGAAACCAGTAATTTAATAGCTGTGAAATCATCGGTTTAAAAAGCACATTCCATCTGAAGCAGCAGTAGGAGTCCAAAGCTACCAGCCATGCCAGGACATGAAGGACCCTCAGGAGATAGTCTGAGATGGGACAATAAAAGGGAACTATATGGTTTTTGAGGCCATCGGTTTCTGATCTCGTAAATGATCCACCTTCGTGCTAAGGAAATAAAAATTTTCTATTAACTTCATTTCTAATTTAGAGTATGGGTAGATCAACCCAATTCCATACCACATCTAAACAAAGGACCTGAAGTATGTAAACTGATTGTACAAAGAATAGCTCCAGGTAATCATGTTTTTCAGTCTTGGTCTAATTTAGTTCTTGTTCCAAAGTTTATGCACGTTACAATTTTGTTGTGTCTATATTTGGTAAATGTGCCAATATCTCTATGAAATTACAAAAGTTATAAATAATGAATGGATTAATGAGATTTATGTACTAAAATTGCATTGACGTAGCTAAATAAAAAATAGAAATTTCCATTTTGAAAAATGGCATGGTCTTGGGCTCATAAAAAGAACAAATATCTGAATTCTAACTAAATATATATATAGTATATCACAAAATTTTATGCCAATATTTATCTTCTATCTATATTTTGGGGTACAGCTATCAAAGACTTGTTCATGTAGTCCTTTTTTAAAAAGAACGACACAAAATATAGATCAATTATTTTTCTTGCTAACTCTATCAAATGTCATGTCTGAGCTAATTATTTCCATCCCTTTACTGCATATTAGTTCATTATATCATTTGAAATCCAGGTTCTGCTGCAGAAATTATTTTAAGACCACTATTTTCCATTCTTTCTTGGCTGAATACATTTTGCTCAGAATAAAAGTCATAGAAAAAAGTCCTTGGCTGCATAAAAGTCCTTTGTTGGTGCTTTTGAACTCCCTGGTCGTGGACTACAAAGAGTCCAGCGCTCTTCCTCTCACCCCTGTAGAACAGAAATGTCGCCTTTTGTGGATCTTGATATACAGGATACATTACTGAGTGCCTTTAAAAGCTTTGTGAACCTTGATGGAAATCAGAGGTGAAAATGACAGTTCAAATGTCTGGTCTGGGTTTAAGAGATCCACGGTAATATATTTTTCTTCATAACAGATGCAGATAAAAAAGTGAGAGTTGTTCTACCAGTAAAAGCAGGTTCAGACTTACCGTCACCACTCTTTGTACTCCCCAAAGCCATAGCCAGTGAACTTGGAAAGCAGACTCAGTGCTATGAGTGTTGCTAGGAGCAAAACAAAAAAAACAAAACAAAACAGAACAAAAAAAAACTTTATTATGCTTATCAGGATTGAACAAGTTTTGGAAGTTTGGATCAACAATATCCTTAAACTATAAAATGAATTTTGGATTTAAATCACCTATTTAAAAGTGTAGTTACTGCTTAATCATGATTTAAATTATTTCTAGTAATCTTGAAGATCTTTTTCTAAGAATTTTATTTATTTATTTTTAGAGAGATGAGAAGGGAGGGAAAGAAACATGAATGTGAGAGAGAAACATCAATCAGTCACCTCTCATATACACCCCAGCTGGGACTAAACCAGCAACCCAGGCATGTGCCCTGACCAGGAATCAAACCAGCAACCTCTTGCCTTGCAGAACAATGCCCAATCAAATGAGCCCCACCAGTCAGGGCTTGAAGATCTTTTAATTACCAGTGCTTAAGCCAGACCCTAGGTCAAGATAGGTATCCAACAAATGTCTGCTTCATCAAAAATGGGGTTAGTTTAGAGTTGTCTGAGTCAAAGTTCATTTAGGGAAGCAGCCATATGTGGAGTATTACGTGAATGGAGAATTTATTGTATGGATTAACCCTTCTACAATATGTGAAAGAAGCTTGAGAAATGAAGATTTGGGAGAAGGAAGTCATAAGATCAGAGAAAGAATCAATAATTATTCCTATTGAAACCCTTCCATGAGTGAATAAGTCTGAACTTACGGAGAAATCTGAGGGACCAAGTGCATCCAGCCTTCAAAATGAGGCTGCAGTCATATACAGTGAAAAGTATCTTGGAAGCTATTTCCAGTGTGCAGCTGCCATCTCTGTGTCTCCATAGGCAAGCATCTCTTGCCAGGCCTGAGACCTTGTTAATTAGCAGGGCCATCCATCCCAAAGATTAGCTGAAGGTACAGCAAAAAAAGTATGACAGCAAACTGGGACGACTGGGGACTGACTTGTTTGCCTGCATGTCACTCTAGATGACCCATAAACTTCTGCAAGTAACATTCTTTACTTCTCTCTACCTCCAAATCTCATGAATTCTTCTGTTGGCCAACTTTAATTATAAACCTTAGAGAGAGGGTCATTCTAGAAAATGTAGCTTATAATTTAAATTGATAATTGCAAAATTCAGCCCAAGAGTTTTCTTTCCAATGGATGTAAAAATAATTGTATGATTAAAACTATACATTGAAGTAATAACAAAAGAAAAGCGAAAGAGTCTTCTGTATACCTTCTAGATGAACTAATGGTTCATTCAGCTGAGAAACAAAGAAAATACAAGCTATATAAGATGATATCTCATTAAACAGAGCTATTTATTCTGATAGAATATTAATTTTATCAGCATATCTTTGTCTAGAACACTAAAAAAATCTGCTTTAAAAACGCACCATTTGATTTGGGTTTAAAGCTTTACTAAGATGAAAATTTGTTTTTCAGTTTGTAGATTCCTGTCTAGAATTTAACTGAAACAATGGTTATTTATCTGAAATTAATCTTGCACTTGAACAATTGTTTTCCACTGATGATGAAATTGTATCTTACTAATTTATGGTAACTTACTGGTTTAAGTCTCTGTTTTTGGTAAAAGACAAAGAGAAAAATCAGTATTCTCCTATTCAGTTTTCATACCCTTCTGTAAGTGATAAAAAGTCTTATGGAGGTGAATTTCAAATATATAGGTTGAATAATATCTGTTCTATAAATAGTTCTCTGTTCTTGTTAGTTACGGTCAGGAATAACATGTCTTGGTCCTTTCTTTGCACTACATATAGTCATAGCTTAGCCATTGTTTTTAGTTGTCAGGTCGTAGAGATGCTCTACTCTCTTTCCAATTTTCACACTTCTGCTAATTTTCTTAGTAATTCAATACACCTTGAGAGTTTGAAAAATCTTGGTCACTAGCGTTCACAATCTTGGGAAGCTCAAGAATTCTTATTTGCTTTCTACAATCTAATCTGTACTCGGCAAGAGTACGTGCACTAATAAGCCTGTGGTATTTGACTTAGCTTGTGTTTCTTAGAAAAGCAGGGTCTGAGTCAAAGGTTTAAGTTCAAGTGGTTCATTTAGGAGTGCAATTCAGAGAATAGAAATCTGGGACAGAAGGAGTAAAACAGAAAATAATAAGGTGCCATTATAAAGAAGCCTTATTACATTGGCCACTTCTACACGCAGCTGGATGCTTGATACCGTAGACTGTCTGAAATATATCTTCAGAGACTTCTTTGCCTAAAAAAGATTCAGTTATCTCTCTCATTCACTGATGAAGACATGTGCCACAGGGTATCAACTCCTCTGCATTTCTGCATTTTACATATGCAAGTGTCCACTCCTGGAACAGGAAATGAGAGGTGCACATCCCAAGCCTATACAAAAACACTGTCACATTTCATTGTGTGAAACAGACTCGATAAAATAGAATAGGTCACCACAGAAAAGGTTGTCATAAGATTAAATGGACAGTATTTGAAAAAAAAGTTCAAGAGGTATCCATCCAATACAGTTCACTTCTTGCAACACTAGGATCCCACGTGCCCCACATTAAATTCAATTGATCTAAATCCCCTTCATGGTAAAAAGCAAAAGTCCTTTTACATATATTCAGTTTGAGGATTAATATTATGAGTTGTTGTCCTAGCCACTATAGTTTAATTAATCAAAAGCTTTATTTGATATTTTTCATTTTCTACCTCAACCAGCCCTACTGGGCATTCTTCACCTGCAACAAGGTGTTTGGTAGATTCTATGCCCAAGAACAAGATGGCCTGTTGAGGGGGTTGAACTTTTAGTTAACTTCCCCTTCTTGCGTGCACGACCTGAACACCCTTATCATCAGACAAGGAAATATTCAGATCATCCAGGCAACCACCTGGGTTTCAGCCATATTCCCTCTTGCCCATAGTGTGTAGCATATTCATAGCTTCTGATCATGGTCAGTCTACCATCTCTGTAAGTATAGTAACTCTGATTTCTACCTTCTGTTCCAATGACACTGAGTGCCAAAATGACCAGATGTTACTCGAAGCTTTAAGATCAGTGGAAACTTTATTACATATCCACCAGTAAATGTGTTCCTCCAGCCCACTGCTCTTATTCTTCCCTCCCCCAACCAAAAACAGAAAAATAGAATAAAATAAACTAATATCTGGCAGGATCTAAGGTTGAGGAATATAAAGCACACATTCTACAAGCAATATCTATTTTGATATTCCTTGCAAATATCAAAATATTTTATTCTGAAAGATTATATTTTCTGATTTTTAGCTTGTTTGTTTGAAACTCCAACTGGGTTACAAAACAAAATGATCATATTACCATTTTTATGAATATGCTTTTTAAAAAGAATGGTCAATATATTGATTCAGACTCAAATATTCTCCCTTCAGCCATGTCCACTCTACTAATAAGCCTACCAAAGGCATTTTTCATTTGTCTTACAGTATTTTTTGTCTTCAGCATCTCTTTTTGGTTCTTTCTTAGGATTTTCATCTCTCTGCTTACATAGCTCATCTGTTCTTGCATGCTGTCTACTATATCCATTAGAGCCTTTAGCATATTAATCATAATTGTTTTAAATCCCTGGCCTGATAATTCCAACATCCCTCCCATGTCTGGTTCTAGTGCTTGCTCTGCCTCTTCAAATTGCATTTTTTGCCTTTTAGTGTTTTTGTAATTTTTTCTTAATAACTGGACATGATGTATGTGGCGAAAGGAACTGCATGAAATAGGCCATTGGCAATGTAGTTGTGAGGTGGGCAGAAGGGGATGTGTTCTGCACCCCTGTGAGTAGGCCCTAGACTTCTAGTGAGTCTTTGCCTCTGGACTGTGAACCTTATAAGTGATTCTCAGTTTTTTCCTCCCCATTTCTGTGGAACAGGATGGCTGTAGAGTGGGCTGGATTTACGCAGGTCCCTTCCCCTAGGTTAGTTAGGCTCTGATAATACCCCAGCTACGTAGGCTATGGTTAACTAGTTTCCCCTGAGGGCAGGCCTTTTTAAGAAGAACAAAGTACTCTGTCAGTCCAGAAAAAGTCCAGCAATTGTTAATATAATCATAATGGTTTATGTGATATCCATGTAACCTAGCAGCCAATGAGAGTGGATAGGAATGTGCATGTGTGAACAATGATGACTTCACTGTATTAGTCAGTGGGGGGACGTAGACACCTTTGAGTGAGCTTGTGTACTGTGTGACCATTGCATTCACAATGACTGAGCAAGTAGAGCAAAGAATCTGCATCGGATTTTGTGCTAAACTTGAACATTCCTCCACAGAAATTATTCAGATGATTCAGAAGGCTTTTGGGGACAATTCAATGAGTGCATTGCAAATAAAAGTGTGGTACAAACACTTCAAAGATGGCTGAGGATCTGTTGAAAACGATCCATATTCTGGAAGGCCTGCAAGAAGTAGAACACCAAGAATGTTGAATGTGCATGGGCTGCAATAAACAAAGACTGGTGACTGTGCTAAAACTAGAAACTCAAATGTGGTATTCAGAAAATTACTTGTGTCTGAGATTTTAATGCAGGATCTTGGCATGAAGTGTGTCATGACAAAATTCATTCCATGGCTTCTGTGACCAGAGCAGAAGGAATATCATGCTATGGTTGCTGATAACTTGATACAAACCTTACCAATGAACCAGATTGCCTCAAGAAGGTCATAACCAGAGATAAATCCTGGGTCTAAGCCTATGATCCAGAAACGAAGGCCCAGTCATTCCAATCGAAGTCACCTGGTTCTCCATGCCAAAATAAGGGGTGGCCAATCTCAACAATATCAAGACCATGTTAATGGTATTTTATGATTAGGAAGGTGGTGTCCATCATGAGGCCAAACAATTAATAAGGAGTACTACCTTATTGATGTTGTTCATCAGTTGAGAGATGCAATATGACAAAAACGGCCACAGCTATGGGCCACTAGTGATTGGCAGCTTCATCATGACAATGTGCCCGCTGATGCATCATGTCTCATGCAGAGTTTTTTTGCAAAACATCGAATCACCCAGGTGACTCAGCGCCACTATATCCCAGATTTAGTACCTTGCAACTTCTGGCTTTTCCCAAAACTAAAATGCCTTTGAAAGGGGAGAGATTTCAGACCATCAATGAGATTTGAAAAATACGATGGGGCAGCTGATGGCAATTCCAATAAAGGATTTTGCAAGTGTTTTGAACAGTGGAAGAGACATTAGGAGAACTGTGTGAGGTCCCAAGGCACCTACTTTGAAGGGGACTGAGGCATCATTGTACTATGTACAATTTTTTTTGTATCTTCTTCAATTAATGTCTCTATTTCTCATATTACATGGCTGGATACTTTCTGAACAGACCTCATATTTCAAAATGGTTCCTTTCCCCTATTCTTGATGGAAGCCAGAGGGACTTTTCCCCCATTTGCTGTGAAAACCTGAGCAAGCTCCTGGAAGTAGATTTCGCTATATTGTGGATGGGGGTGAGGAGTTATGGGAGGGCCTCTCCAGAATTTTTATCTCTTATCCTTGTCCACATAGAGCCTCTAGCAATCCATCAGTTACAGCTCACGGTTTCCTTTTTTAGCACTGGTTCTCACAACAGTTTCTGCTCTTGAGTGTCTGTTCCAGTAAACCTCACCTTCCTATATTTACCTGTCTATCTTTTAACAACAGTGATTTATTTGTCCTGTGCCTTCCCCTCTCTTACAGATATAAGAAGATTTTGTGATTTTTTTTATAGTGTTCAGTTGTTTATTTGTTAGGACAAGTGGTGCTTCCAAGCTCTACTTGAGGAAACTTGTAAAATTATGTTATATCTAGAATTCTGTTTTATAAGCTATTGTCTATTCTGTGCTTTGCCAAATGCCCATAAAAAATGTGTTGACTGAATATACTGTAAGCTTAAGACTTCATTTTATACTCCTTTTCTTTCTTTTTTTTTTTTTTTTTTTTTTTTTGCCCAGAGTTGGAGTTTGGGCTCTGGGGCTTTAATATTCTGCCATCAAAATCTTGGTATCTAAATTAGAAGAATCAAGGCACCTTGGAGAAATAGCTGAATCCAGAGCTGGGTCTAAGAAGTAAAGATGAGGAAGTGCACCCTGGACTCTTGTTATACACTTTTCCTGGACCACCTTGTTATATTAGAAAGACAGATTTTTTAATTTAATTTAATTTTATATTTATTTTATTTTATTTTATTATTGCTTTTTACAGAGAAAGTATGAAGAAGAATTTATTTTTTTTAGGTGGTAGAGTTCAAAAATGTGAAGGAGTCCCTTGAAGGGATTCACAATAGGCAATCTTGAAAAGTATGAGCATTTACAAATAATAATAAAAGTATGAATTTTAATCCCGTGAATGTGAATCCCTTAGTGACCAGGAATGCAAACTCATTTTCACCAGGGGCCGCATCAGCCTCACATTGTCTTCAAAGGGTCGAATGTAGAGCTCCTTGCCCCTAGTGAAGGAGTAGTTATATTTATACAGTCCTAAAATTACATTCATCCAGGAGAGAACAAAATTTACAATGTAAGTAAAACGCAAAAGGGTGATGGGAACAATGGGGTAAGAAGAGGGAAGAGTATACTATGAGCTTTGAAGTAAAATTGAAAAGGTACTGGGCCACCCAGAGTAAAATTGCAGAGAAACCACAGCAGGGTCGAAAGCGATGAGAGCTGAATGAAGTTTAAGAAAGGTGGAATGGGAACAAGAATATTGTAGAAAAGCAAAAAGTGAGTATGACATGTCTATAGTAAAGAAAAATGATTTTGAAAGGATGAAGGAAGCAAACTAATACGAGTAAGGAGTAAAGCCCAGGTTGAGAGAGGGCTGAAAATAAAGAAAAAGAGAGAGAGAGAAAACAATGAAATAAAGTTTCTCACTCAACTGATCAGGGGCAGGGGGGAGGTGAGATGGAGTAAGACAGTGGGAGAGTGTTCTATGGAATTCAAAGTACAAATAAGTTGTGAACAAAAAGGAGTTCCTTTGGAGAAGTGTAGAAATAACTGTGGTATTTCACCCAACTAGCCACAGTTTATAAAAAGTGGAAAAGAAATAAGACTCTTATTAGAGGCAAAAAAGAATGTGAGCTGACTTAAGAAAGAAGAGCACTTATGCAAGGTCAAATGGAGGAGAAATAGAGTACGGGATAGGAAGTTGGTGTAGTGTGAGAGAAAATAACCACAACACCAGTAAAGCTCAAGAAGATGGCAAAATGGATTAGGGCCAGGAAGGGTACTGTGTGGGATTTGGAATAACAATAGTATGATAGGAAATATTTGATCTGAATAAAGAAAATAAAGAGGAAAAGACCAAGAGCAGTGTGTTATTTGGAATATGAGTGGAGTAAAAGAAGAAAAACTAAAATGCTATATGAAAGAGAGAATTAGAAAAACAAATCAGAGTTCTGGTGAAGATGGAGACATAGGTAATTATTGGAACAAATAAGGAAATGAAGGAAAACTTCCCCATTCTGGTGAAGGAACTAAACTTGCAAATCTGGAATGCTCAGAGTGTCCTGAAGAAGTTGCATCCAGGAAGAAGCACACCAAGACACATCATAACTAAGTTACCGAAGATTAAAGATAAAGAGAGAATCTTAAAAGCAGCAAGAGGAAAGGAGACAGTTATCTACAAAATAGTTCCCATAAGACTATCAGCTGATTTCTCAAAAGAAAGCCTTACGGGCAAGAAGGGGCTGGAAAGAAGTATTCCAAGTCATGAAAGGCAAGAACCTACATCCCAGATGACTCTGTCCAACAAAGCTATCATTTAGAATGGTAGGACAAAGTGCTTCCCAGATAAGATTAAGTTAAAGGAGTTCATCATCACCTAGCTCTTATATAAAAAGTTAAAAGGACTTATCTAAGAAATAGAAGATCAAAAACTATGAACAATAAAATGACACCAAACTCATAACTATCAACGACTGAACTAAAAAATAAAAACAAAAACTTATCAATAATACTACATCAATAATAACTACAACAGGAAGAGACTCTCAGAAATGGAGATTAGAATCTCCATTCTAATGGAGGGTTAGAAGTGGGAGATGGTGGGGAGAAAGTTGAGGGAAAAGGTACAGGGGAAAAAAAGCATAACTGGTAGGCAAAAAATAGACAGGGGGAGGTTAAGAATAATACAAGAAATGGAGAAGCCAAAGAACCTATGTGTATGACCCATGGACATGAACTAAGGTGTAGGGATGGAGGGAATACTGGTGGGAGAGGAGGTGCAGGGCAGAGGAGTATAAAGGGGAGAAAGAATGGGACAACTATAATAGCATGATCAATAAAATATACTTAAAAAGACAAATCAAACAATAAAAACAAACAAAAAAACTAAATAAATGGAAAGAAGAGAAATTAAGAAAACATGCAAGTTCTGAAGGAGAGTAAGGTGAAATTTGTGTCAGCTGTTGGTGTTCACTTTCTGAATTTTTTCTGGTTCTGTCTCTGGTTTTCTCTCAGCTCCAGGTCTTAATGTCTTACTCTTGAGAGAGAAAAAAAAAAGCCACCTGCGTTTTGTTAAGCCTGCCCAGTCAGTTTTGCAGATCTTCCTGGTTCCTGCAGGCCCCAGGTGGGACCTCTGTTTGTTTCCTTTCCTGTGGTTCTCCAAGGACAGGGGCTCAGTCTGGGCCACAGTAATCACAGGTGCCCAGTTTCCAGCCCATGACCTCAAAGCACTGAGCAGCTCACACTGTCTGCTCTGCACATTTGCACCATGTGGGCACTGCTAATCCACCTTGTTTTGCACCCTTTCGATCTGTCTGTGAGGTACACTGAGTGGGAACAAATTTCACCCACACTCCTCCCTCTTTGTTGACCTGGCCACTGTGGGCAAGGTCCCTGCATGGCGTCTCAGTCCCCCTTTTGAAAAATCCCCTTGGGTGCTGCTGCCACTCCTAACCACTGCCCAGCGTTCCACACAGCCCAACTCCCAGACTAGTCCAGAGTTCATTTGGGTCATGGCCAATTATGGCCCATCTCTTCTTCCAGCTCCAGGTGTCACCCAGCTCCCCAAATTCTCTGGTACTGTCCCAGCCCCAGCTGGGGTCCCCCACTAGCTGTGTGTCACTTGCTGACTTTTTATCCCCCCCCCAACCAGAGACTTTACGAATCCAGGTCTTTCCTGGTGTGGGTCTAGTATTTCCCTGCCCTGGGAGGAGACAGAGCCACTAGGCTGCTATCACTGATCCAGCTGTCGTCCAATGCTCCCGCCAGCAGCCACGGTCTCCAGCACAAGGCCTGGAGACTTTCCCGTTGGCCTACAAAATCTCCTTACCACCTGTTTTTAAGGTCCTCTGGACACTTTGGCTTCCCAGCTTCGTATCAGCTGGGATTCTGTTGGCTCTTCACTCTGTTCTTCAGAAGATGAGCTAGGTGTCCTTGCTTGCGAGGATGCACAAGCAAGTGGGCTCAGCTCCCATCTACATCGCCGCCATCTCCATTTTAGAAGTGGTGGCCCTATCTGGTATTTGCCACCAGGAAGAAGAATTCCGAAGTTCAGCAATGTCACATCCACATTAATTTCTGATTGTATCTGGTTTCATTCAATAAACGGACCTCTGCGTATACGACTTTTAGGATAATTATTTCTGCACGTAACTGTCATTAATAAGTTGCCTTGGCTTCATAATCTATGATATAAAACATCAATATTTTATATTTTAATTTATCTATGCTATGAAAATGACCTCATTTGATATCCACAATTGAACTGGAATAAAAATATATTGAATTTATGTACTCAAAAATAAATATTATTTCTCTTCTTGATATTGTAGTATGTTGCAATAATAATTAAATTGAAACTTGTGCTATTTAAATGAAAGCAAGCACTGTTCTACTTAAAATGTGGGGAAATAAATTGCAAGGATCATTAGCAGTTTTTTTAAATAATTATAAGCAAATTATTTTAGGATCACAGTTTACTCAAAGATATGTTGATTTTGTATAATATTAAACAAATTTTAATGCATAATATTATATTTATAATAAATGTATAATTTATAAGGTAGTAAAATATTATTATTTTATCCATGGACTGACAGTATATAGTTATTTAAATGTTATAATAGCAGAGGATTATTGTACGTATGATTTGAAAACAAAATTATTTCATTAAATAACTATCGCGAACTTCAGAAAATTTTAATTATTGCTATGACTTTAATCCTAAAGAACTTATTTATTTAATCACTAATTTTCACTTTGATCTCTTTTATTTTGGATATGTGCCTTCATGAAAGATCATTTGTGTACAAATTCCTTCATACATTGATGTCTTGGCCTTTCTTTTTTTATTACAACTAGCATGTAAATAATGATGTAAATGGGACAGAGCTTGGTATGCTGCTAATAACCATTAATTTAATTATGGAGTGGTACATAGTGATCATTTAACACAGGGTCCAGCAGAAGTAAGGCTTTCTTGCATGTGGTTGGGAGGGTACATAAGTGTCTTGCACGAGATGGATATCAATTTGAATATTTCCCCTAAAATGTCATATGGTGTGCTTGAGTGTGATATTATTATTTTACAGAATTACATGCTTATGATTTTATAATAAAAGATTTTGTAATGAAAAAGGGGTGCTATTTGTGCCGGAACCTGTATAGCGTGTTCGTTCAGAAGAAACTGTGGTAGATGGTCAGATTACAAACCAGGTATCCAAGTGATTAATAATATGGTCTTTTCTGAAGTCTTTGTTCAAAAATAATTCTCCAGGGGGACTTCCGGCCAAGATGGAGGCGTAGGCGGACACACTGTGCCTCCTCTCACAACCAAAATTAAGGACAACAAATATTTAGAAACAAGAAAACAACCAGAACTTATAGAAAATTGAACTGTACGGAAGTCCAACAACCACTCATCCAGACCGGTAAGAGGGGCGGAGTCGCGGTAGGAAAAAGTGGAGGTGCGGACCCAGGAACGCAAGTAGCAGCGGCTCGCAGTTCCCAGGTGCACGGGCGGTGGCTGGCGGTCCTCGGGTGCACAGGCGGCAGCTGGCAGACCCCGGGCACAGGGGGGCAACTGTGCAGACCCAGTGAGGACGCACAAGGCGGCTGGCTGACCAGGGGGTCCCACGTTCGCGCACGCAGATGGTCCGAGCAGAGGGGAAGTGGCGGAAGGGACTGAATCCAGGAGAGAGCGGAGCAGGCGCCATTGTTCCCTCTCAGACCCCGCCCCCACACACAGCGTCACAACCCAGCGACTGGGCTGCCCCGCACTGGGGAGCGCCTGAGGCTCCACCCCTCACTACGTAACAGCACGTGCGCGTGCGCAGATAATCCAGGCAAGGGGAAGCAGCGGAAGGGACCGGAGTCCAGAAGAGAGCGGAACAGGCGCCATTCTTCCCTCTCAGACCCCGCCCCCACCTACAGCGTCACAACCCAGCGACTGGGCTGCCCCGCCCTGAGGAACACCTAAGGCTCCACCCCTCATACGTAATAGCTGTGACCAGACTAAAACCAAAACGAAACAAAACAAAAAACCCCACCAAAAATGGCTCATACCGGAGAAAAAATGAAAACCCCAGAGTCAATTCCTCTAAGCAGTGAAGAGATAGCCAACCTATCAGATGCACAGTTCAAAGCACTGGTCATCAAAATGCTCACAGAATTGGTTGATTTTGCTCATAAATTAGATGAGAAAATGCAGGCTACAATACGTGAAATGAAGGAAGACGCATGGGGAACCGATAGAGATGGAAGGAAAACTGGGACTCAAATCAATGGAGTGGACCAGAAGGAAGAAACTAACAACCAAACAGAAAACAAGGAAGAAACAAGAATTCAAAAAAATGAGGAGAGGCTTAGGAACCTCCGGGACATCGGTAAACGTCCCAACATCCGAATTATAGGGGTCCCAGAAGGGAAAGAAGAAGAGCAACAAGTAGAAAACTTATTTGAACAAATAATAAAGGAGAACTTCCCCAATCTGGCAAAGGAAATAGACTACCAGGACGTCCAGGAAGCTCAGAGAGTCCCAAAGAAGTTGGACCCAAGGAGGAACACATCAAGGCACATCGTAATTACATTAGCCAAGATTAAAATGAAGGAGAGAATTCTAGAAGCAGCAAGGGATAAGGGGACAGTCCCCTACAAAGGAGTTCCCATCAGACTGTCAGCTGATTTCTCAAAAGAGACCTTCCAGGCAAGAAGGGGCTGGAAAGAAGTATTCCAAGTCATGAAAGGCAGGGACCTACATCCAAAATTGCTCTTTCCAGCAAAGCTGTCATTTAGAATGGAAGGTCAGATAAAGCGCTTCTCAGATAAGGTCAAGTTCAAGGAGTTCATCATCACCAAGCTCTTATTATATGAAATGTTAAAGGGACTTATCTAAGAAAAAGAAGATAAGAAATATGACAGTGAAAAGACAGCAAACTCACAGCTATTAACAACCACACCTAAAACAAAAGCGAACTAAGCAAACAGCTAGAACAGGAACAGAACCACAGAAATGGAGATCATATGGAGGGTTAGCAACAGGGGCGTGGGGGGGGGAAGGTACAGAGAATGAGTAGCATAGATAGTGGGTAAAAAATAGACAGGGGCAGGGTAAGAATAGTATGGGAAATGTAGAAGCTAAAGAACTTATGACACATGGGCATGAACTAAAGGGGGGAATGTGGGTGGGAGAGGGTGTGCAGGGTGGGGGGAATGATGGGGGAGAAACGGGACAACTGTAATAGCATAATCAATAAAATATATTTAAAAAAAATAAAAAAAATAATTCTCCAGGTGACCATAATCATTGATAAAAAAGTAATAATTTATTTACCATAGTTACTTTTCAATATTATAATTGAAGATAATCACAGCAATTGCTTTGCAAATTATTGTGAGAATTAAATGAGGCAAAATATCTTAAGTAGTAATGATAATTCTGGAAGATAGTAAATACTCAGTAAATATTAATAAAAACATTGAGGATGGTGATCATAACAGTAATGAAAAATGTTATACTCTCCCAAGACCCTAGATCTAACTGATATATGTTTGTCAAATATAGTAAATCAATTCTATGTGCATTAAGAGGGCATTGTATTAAAGAAGTTTTCCTATAAAATGAGAAAAATTATTTTATAAAAATTAGTCATGTTTATAATAAGAGATTAACTCAGAAAAATATGGTATGAGTCAAAATTATATAGTTTGTTAAAAGAGCTGGCATTAAAAAAACAAATGATGGTGTTAAATAAGAATACTAAAATTTGTTCAAACTACGGCATACTCTCTACACACACACACACACACACACACACACACACACACAAAGAATGTGAGAAGCATTTAGAGAATATCAGGCTATGTAAGTCATTCTTTATGCATTCTATTGCTTCTCTGTGTAAAACATCCCATTGGAAATACATTCTAGGAAATCCTCTCTGTTTTAAGAAAGGAAACATTTTGTTCCATTGTAATAACTTATCAGATATCAATTTGAAATTCAAGTAGTACCAGTTTTTGTATGATTATATATATTTACTGTATTGAATGTGGGGATTTTATTTATATTCTAAAATTTCCATTGATAATTTTTCATTAATGGAAGCTAAAAGTAACACTTATGTCTGTCCTAACCTTTAGTTACCAGTATGTAAAGCACAATTTTATTATATATACTCATTTTTCTTTTGGCTGAAAAATATGAATGGTTTTACTTTACTTCATTCACTTATATTTCTAATATTTAATTTTTAAAAATTAGTTTAATTTTTCAGTGTTATGTGCTATCACTTTTTTAAAGTTACTTTTCCAAATTTATAAAAAACTTTGAATAAACATGTCATTTTAAAGCTTCATTAAAATAAGTTCTTAGATTATATTAATTTTACTTTATATTTAAGTGAGTAGAATTTTTTAAAAAGATTTAAGATGTTTTAACTGTCATATATAGTTATGTATGGTTTCTATCAAAATATCAACCATTGCCAGAGTCCAAATCAATTTATTATAAAGTGTACGTACATAGATTTAGCAATCAGAAACGTAAGAGGAAAAAGCTTTGTAGACCTAGATTAATAGTTTCTATGATAACACATCAAAGAAGCTAATAAATGTACGGGTACTATTAGGTGGTCTTCAAGAGCCATTAGAGCAAGAGAACATTGGAAGTTTCCTAAAACTATTTGATCACAGTATTTGAGGAACTGAACAAGTGCTTCATGCTGTTACTTGTTAATTGAATGAAACTAATGGGTGAATAATAGATCATGATAGTAAAATGCCAAAAATCTGGAGATGCCTAGAAAAAGTAAATAGCTTCAGGATAGTTGAGGTCAACTCGGCTAATCATAAATATGTTAAATATGAGAATAATCATCTACTTTATATACTCGACACCATTTAGTGTAAGAAAATAAATCAAGCTATTTCCTTTATTTCACTGTACTTTTGGTGGAAAAGTTAATAGAGCTCTAAAGATATTCCTATTGTTTAATATAGTGTGGATTACAATGAAAGCTCAATGTGAGTATCTAAACTGCAGTTTTTCAAAATGATTACCACATGCAGAGTAGCAGTTGTAATATTTTCATTTCCTATGCCATTAGTCTAGAAACAGTAAAGTTCCTGCTGGCTTTCTTATAAGAGATCTGGACAAACTGGAGGAAAGATCAAGATCCCCTTTGGTAAAACAAGGTGAACATCCCCAAGTGGTACAGTAGATGAGCAGCACGGTTTTGTATAGCGTGATAAAGAAAGGATCATAGAAGTACAAAGAAGTTTTGATCTCCAGATTCAAACCCTTAATTTGCTGCATGCAATGTATTCTGCACATGTTAAGTACAATGCCTTTGTATGAATCATAGACAATATCTCACTTTTGAAAAATAAAGCAAATTGTATGCAATAGCAAAAATAGGTTAAGTGAGTATTCCTTGTATCAACAAAGAAATTGACTTTTATTTAAGCTTATGTTTGGGTTAGAGTACAGTGAAAATAATTTCAAGTTTACTTTAAGAAATCAATCTAGCCCTGACCAGTGCAGCTCAGTTGGTTGGCCATTGTTCCATGAAGCAAAAAAGTCACTGGTTCAATTCCAAGTCAGGGCACATGCCTGGGTTACAGGCCAGGTCCCCTGCTGGGGTGTGCAAGAGGCAACCAATGAATGTTTCTCTCACACATCGATGTTTCTCTTTCTTTTGAAAGCATGGGAAGGATGTTTCTCTCCCTCATTCCCATCTCTCTAAGAATAAGTAAAATATTTTTAAAAATCAATCTAGGTAACTAACAACATTAAGAAAAAATGTAGCAATAAGTTTGGTCATAAAACTCTTTAAACTCAGAAATACTTATCTATTCTAAGGACAGGGAAATATTGCTATATATTTAGGGGAAAAGGCAAGTTCTATATGTAGGGAAAGATCTCAGAATTTCTAATGGCACTCTAAAGGGACTTAAGGACAAATAAATTGGAGCTGAATTTACCAGCTTGTATATATGTATATATTCTAAAGTTGCTGTCGTTACATGCCATCAAAATGGTCTTATATAATGGCTTCCTAAGGCATCCATATTTCCATGGTATTTTCTTAATCTAGTTTAAAATAACTTTGGGAGGGGGAGTCTTTATTTTGGCTTCCTTTATTAACTTAATATATGAATCTTAATGCTTTCTTTTTTCCCCTTTACTTCATGTCCCTATCTTATAATTCTTGTCTTTTATATTGATATATTATAAAATGTTAATAATAAAATTACAGAAAGATAGCCTTTGAAAATGTAGACAACTGGGAAAATAAAAATTTTCTGTAATCATACACAGCTACCCAAAGCTTTTTAAAAAACTTTGGTGAATCTTCCTCAATGTGTTTTCTCAGGCCATATACCACTATAAGATTGGAAGATACTGTTTGTAAAATTCTGCATCCTGTTTATTGGTGTCTTTATTTTTATTTTATATTTCATTTCAATGTCATAACAATGCTTCCTATGGTTGCAAAATTCTCTTTTATACTATTTTTGTAATGTAATATTATTAATCTTTGACATTAAATTACTCCAGTATGTTTTGCTATAGCAAGTAATAGCTACCAAACACTTTTATTTGTAAATTTTCCAATATTTTCTTAAAAGATGGTGCTAGATATAAAATTAGTTAATTGAAAGCAATGGAGTTTGATCAACAAATGAAGCAAACTTCCAATAGAAATAGATGGAGAGCAGGATGACAGCTGGTAGGAGAGGGAGGTTAGGGGTGAAGACACACCAAGTGCAAAAAGGGCTCATGGACATGGACAGCAGTGTGGTGATTTCTGGGAGGAGGGGGATATAAGAGGACTAAATGGTAATGAAAAATAAATATGATAAAGATTGAATAAAAAAAGGAATAACATGTTAAACCATCCTAGTTGAGTTTCTCCATTGCTAACCCTTTGTCAGTATGTCTGTTATTGTATTCTAGACCACCTTTATATTTTTCTTAACCTCTTCCTGGAAATGAGACACCTAAAACAAACCTCTGTATTCTAAAAGACCAGCAACACAAAAAATATTAAACTTTACTTTTACCATAAGAGTAATGTAGACCATGGACTTCCAAAACAGCTAGACTTTGTAATATCTGACTCAAACAATGAGGCCTCTGAATTTTGGTGGCTCCTTGAACAGCAGCTTTGGGGGGCATCTTGCTTGAGTTTCCCATGGGGCCTACAATTTTTCTCCCAATGAGTTTTCCAAGTTGGAAAAATCAAAATGAAGCTTTGACCATATATCAAACTTCCTCAAGGCACTTATAGATTTTCCAGTTTGGGGAACACATACATTATTTCCCAACTTAGCATTGACTGTGAATTTAATCAGCATGCTGTTTACTTCATCTTCCCATCATTAATGAGCCTGTTTAAAGGGAATGGACCACCACTAACCCTTGTTGCTGTCCTCTAGATACCTCTGCCCTCCTAGAAAAACTGCCACTTATTATGAGCTCTTTTATGTGATACTTTTAAACCAATTTTTACTCTATGTGAAGTGTTCATGTCCAAGCTAATTTAAACCAATTCTGTGAGTAAAATTTTATAAGATACACTATCCTTTCACTGTGCTGAAATTAAAATATAGCACATCTATTGCTGCTTTCATCTATTAATCTCATAACTTGATCCACAAGAAAAAAAGCAATTAAATTTACCTGGCATGTTTTTTTTTCCTTTGTAAAAGTATACTGCTTGCTTTTCATAGTTCATTTAATCTCTAGATGTCTTCCAATATTTACCTTAGGATTATTGGATCTCCTTATTTACTAAGAGTTGAGATGATGACTATTCTCCTTTTAAGAAAAGAGACTCATTTGCTCATAGTTTTTCTCTTTTATAGTCTTCAGTTACCTATGAAAATAGACAAAGTTGAGCTAATTACTGGGAAGCAAGCTCATTGAAAATGTGGCACAAAAATCAATATTTTAGAAGATTTTTCAATTTTCTGGATTGTATGCCAGAAAATAAAATGGTTGATTTTTAAAATGACCATATCTTCTTTGTATTTAACAAGATCTTCATTACATGCTAATTACTTCAACTTCCCACCTATGCTATATAGTTTTTTCTTTTGTTAAAAATTATTTTAGAAAGCAGGTCAATATCCTAGTCATTTCAAAGTCTTTGTGGGTTTCATTATCTTCTCATTAATTAGTATATATATATATATATATGTGCATATATGTATTCCTTATTTTTAAAAAACCCTTTTCGATATTATTAACATATTGTTTTCTTTTTTAAAAAATACTTTTTCAGAAGCTTACTTTTCACTAAAAACCTTTCTCATTATTTGTATTTTTAAAAATTTAGATTTGATTGATCTTCAGCTGCTATAGTTTTTTTTCTATATTTAGTCTCTGAATAACATTATTTGTGTTCATTACTGGTATATTTAATTTACAGCATTTGGAAATATAAGATCTCTTCTTGAATCCACTAATTTTTATTTCCCCTTAGCAATAATTAACATATTCCAAGTCTCTAAAAATTTTCAGAGTGAATCAAATATAATCTCTCTGTACACACTTCTCATACCTAGACACACAAAGTCAAGACTGAATGATTTTTAAATACAAAAGTGGGGGAAGGTAGAACAAGGTTAACAATTAAGAACTTCTTACAAGATTACTAAAGAGTGGATTCAGGCTAAGTCTTGTAACACATAATTGGAATAGAGGCTTCCTTAATGGGCAAAGGAGAGGCAAAATGGGACATCCAGCTTCCCCAGTATAGCCAGACATGTCCCAGGAGGCTATCTTGGGTCACACATGACAGAGAGAGATCACAGAGATGGTCTGAGGGGCTTGACTATTGGAGATCAAATTGAGACAGAAGGGGGTGGGGCTTAAAACAACCAATGCTCATATCTTGGCAGACCACATCTCTCTTTGCAATGGTACTAGCAGTTTTGCCCATCTGCATGGTCCCTCCTGGCAAAAATAAGCAAAAATAAACAAGTGGGACTATACCAATTAAAAGCTTACACAGAAAAAGAAATGCTCAATAAAATTATAACAGACATATGTCAATTATATCTCAATAATACTAAAAAAAAAACAAAATAAATATATTTTCATTTTCTTTTCCTTTTGCAATTTTGGCTTTAATTCGCTCTTTTGAGGTGAATGCTAAGTTCATTGATTTTTAAGTATATCTGCTTGTGATGTACCCATTCAGAGTCTATATTTTTCTCCACACTACTTTAAATTCATCCAACATAATTTGATATGTTGTGTTTTCATTAATGTTTAGTTTAAAATATTTCTAATATTCATTATGATTTTTTATTTTATCCATAGGATATTTAGTTAGGTATTATTTCTTTCTTGAATCTTAGTGAAGATTTATTATTGTTAAAGTATTACTATGCATGAATGCAATTACGTTGAGTTTATTGAAGCTTTTTAATGATACAACATATGGCCTATTGGATAAAAATTCCATATGTACATTAAAATAGTATACATTTTAATTTATTGGGCATATTGTTATATAAATGTGAATTTGGTCAATGTAGTTAATACTTCAGTCCATATTACATTTTATGTTGTTATTCATGTTTTGCCTTATATTTCTTTTTTATCAGTATTTTTTTAATTGTTGATATTGTACAGTTTTCTGTCTTTTACCCCGCCCCCAGCCCACCGCCCCAGCCCTCCCCACCTTTCTCCCATTTCCACCCCCCATAGTTTTTGTCCATGTGTCCTTTATACTTGTTGCTCTAAACCGTTCCCTTTTTCCCCTGAAATTCCCTCCCTTGCCCCTCTGGTCACTGTCAGACCATTCTCAAATTCTTTGACAATGCTACCTCAGACAAGGGATTAATCTCCAAAATATATAAAGAACTTACAAGACTCTACTCTAAGAAGACAAGCAACCCAATTAAAAAATGGGCAAAGGATTTGAACAGACACTTCTCCAAGGAGGACATACAGAGGATGCAGAGACACATGAAAAGATGCTCGATATCTCAAACTATCAGAGAGATGCAAATTAAAACTACAATGAGATACCATCTGACACCAGTCAGAATGGCCTTCATAAACAAAGCAACAAACAGCAAGTGTTGGAGAGGTTGTGGAGAAAACGGGACCCTAGTGCACTGTTGGTGGGATTGCAGATTGGTACAACCACTATGGAAAACAGTATGGAATTTTCTAAGAAGACTAAAAATGGACATACCTTTTGACCCAGCAATTCCACTGCTTGGATTATATCCTAAGAATCCTGAAACACCAATCCAAAAGAACCTATGCACCCCTATGTTCATAGCAGCACAATTTACAATAGCCAAGTGCTGGAAGCAACTTAGGTGCCCATCAGTTAATGAATGGATCAAAAAACTGTGGTACATTTACACAATGGAATTCTATGCAGCCTTATATTTCTTTTGGTTGAAAAAACGAAGCACTGGAATCACCAATTATGGTTTTGGAAATATCTACTTCTTATCTTAGTTTTGTCAATTTTTGCTTATGTACTTCGAAACTATTTATTGGTTATGCACAATTTAGATTGTTATTTCTTCTTGATAAATCATCCTCCCTTTCACTGGGAAATACTTCTTTAATAATACTTATCATCGGAAGTCTGCTTTGTTTTATAGTAATATAGCTACAGCTTCTTCCTCATGATGATGGTACACTTTTTTCTCTGTTATAAATAGCAGCACACATTTCAGTTTCTTGTTTATATAGTCTTATTTAGTTTAATTGGAGTGGTTAGTACAAAAAACGTTTGGTTCATTAGTAAGATTGCTATTTATTTCTGTTCTTTTTTGTATATGTACTTTTCTTTTTCCTTTTGAATTAATCAAATTTTTATATAATTTTTATATCACTGATAATATTTTAGTTGTATACTTTTATTAATTTTAATGGACTACTCTAGATATTGTTACCATATTGTCCTTGATTTTTCACAGTTTTTAAAATGTCTTTATTTCCTCTTTATTATTGAAGCATATTTTCACTCAGTATAGAATTCTAGGTTTACCTCTTTTTCTTTTAGTACTTTAATTACAACAGTACATTGTCTTGGTGTTCCAACTTTTTTTTCTGGTAAGATGTCAGCTAGCATTCTAATTATTTTCTCCTCAATAGAATGAGCCTTTGTTTCTTCTTATAGCTTTGATGTTTTCTTCTTTTAAAAAATTATCTCTTTGTCATTAGATTGGCTATGATATGCTCAGGTATAGGCTTCATTTTATTTACCTGGCTTATGTTTTGTTGAGCCTTGTGGATCCTTACTCATTGTCTTTCTCCTGTTTTATTTATTTTTAAAAATATTTTTATTTATTTTTTAGAGAGGGGGAAAGAGAGAAAAAGAGGGAGAGAAATATCAATGTGTGGTTGCCTCTCACGTGCCCCCTTTGGTTCACAGGCTGGCACTCAACCACTGAGTCACACCAGCCAGGGAAATCTTTCTCCTATTTAAGTAAAAAAAAAAAAAAAAAAAAAAAATAGAGTTGTTTCTTCAAACATTTCTTGTGTACAGTCCCTCTGCACTCTTTCTGGTACTCCAATTCCTTGTATGTTAGACCATTTGGTATTTTCTTACATGTTACAAGCTTCTTTTTTAATTTGAATTTGTTTTAATTTTCATTCTATACTTCAACTTAAATAAGTTATATTCCCCATTTATGAGTTCACAATCAATTATTCTGCTGACTTGTCTGTGACTAAGCAGTTCAATGAAAAATGGAGACATTTATTAAAGAAAACACAAGATACAAGAAGCATTGTACATAGGACAAGAACACCTCAGTCCCCTTCAGACTTGGCACCTTGGGACCTCACACAGTTCTCCCAGCATCTCTTCTACTATTGAAAACACTCTGCAAAAAACCTTGTTGGAATCACCATCAGCTTTCCCATTGTACTTTCCAAATCTCATTGATGGTCCAAATCTCTTCCTCTTTAAAGGTGGTTTTAGTTTTGGGAAAAGCCAGAAGTCATAGGGCAACAAAATGGGGCTGTAAGGAAACTGAGTCACCTGGTGCTTTAATGTTTCACCAAAAAACTCTGCACAAGACATGATGCATGTAGCTCTAATCACCAGTTACCCATAACTGCGGCCATTTTCATCATGTTGTATCTTTCAACTGATGAAGAACACTAAGGTAGTTCTCGAACTTACTAACTGTTTGGCCTGAAGGGGAATACTTGTGATGGACAACTCCTACCCAATCAAAAACACAGCTAACATGGTATTGGTATTGCCGCAGCTTTGCCACACCCCCTTTGGCATGCAGAACCAGGCAACTTCCATTGGGACTACTGGGCCTTCATTTCTGGATCATAGCCATAGAGCCACAATTTGTCTCCATTTATAACCTTCTTGAGGAAATCTGGTCCATTGGTCGTGGTTTTAATCAAATCATCAGTAACTACAGTATAATGCTCCTTCTACTCTAGTAGCAGAAGCCATGGAACGAATTTTGCCATGACACCTTTCATGCCAAGATCCTGCATCAAAATCTTGGACACAGTAGTTTTTGGAATCCCCAGATCAGCTTCTAGTTCTTGCACTGTCAGTCACCAGTCTTTGTTGATTGCAGCCTGGACACATTCAGCAGTGTCAGGTGTTCTGCTTGTTGCAGGCCTTCCGGAATACGGATCACTTTGAGCAGATTCTCAGCCATCTTTGATCTGTTTGTGCCACACTTTTATTTGTATTGCAGTCATTACATTGCCCCCAAAAGTCTTCTATACAATCTGAATTATTTCAGTGGAGGAGTGTTCAAGTTTAACACAAAATTTGATGCAGATTCTTTGCTCTACTCACTCATTTTGAATATGACAGCCACACAATACACATGCTCACTCAACAACACTGACTAATACAGTGAAGTCATCATTGTTCATGCATGTTCATTCCAGTCCTTTCTCCTTGGCTGCCAAGTTACATCAACGTCTCACAAACCGTACTCATTATACGAGTATTTCAATTCTAGAATAATCATATGTTTTTTGAATATATAACCCCTCCAAAGGGGGTTTATTTTCCTGCTTAAATTACCCCAACAATTATATCTTTATTACCAGGCCATTTAACATTTTAATGGTTATTATAATGTTTTTTTTCTGTTAATTCCAACACTTGGTTCATCAGTGGTCTCCTGTTGACAATTGTATTCTCTTGAATATACATCCTATTTTCTTGCTTCTCACATGTCTAATATATTTTCTAACTTTATGTGAGACATCATGAATTATACATTATAGATTTGCATTATGCTCTTTTCCTTGGTGTTGAATTGTGTCTGACAGATGGTGAAATTACTGGCAGCTCTCTGTGATTTTGTCAAGGCTTGCTTTTAGGCTTTCTTGTGGCAGACTTTAAGAGAGATTAACAAATTTTAATCAAACTGAAGTCTGCACACTACTTTTCTTTAAGATTTTTTAGATGCCACTTTATGTTTCTTAAGAAAAATGTACACAAAGATGTGCAGTGTAGTTCTTATTTTACTATAGAAATTACATGTGTCAGGTAACAAAAAACTGGTGACCCACAAACCACCTTGTTTTACTTGAGTTCAGTAAACTTTTTTTCTGCAAAAGGCAAGATAGAATACTCTAGGCATTGCAGGACTTATGCTGTCTCTCTCACAGCTACTGAACTCTGCCATTGTAGCATGAAAACAGTCATAGACAATTATGTAAATAAATGAATGTGGCTGTTTTCCAATAAAACTTTATTTACAAGCAGTGCAATTTGAATTAGTTTTCACAGGTCACAGACTATTCTTATTTTAATATTTTTCAAGTATTTAAAACATAAAAATGAATCTTGGATTTCATTTTCTGCAAAACAAGCAGTGCGCCAGATTTGGTCATAGTTTGTCAACCACTGTTTACACACAAAAAAAAAAAAAAAGAAAAAGAAAAAGAAGAGGAGGAAGAAGAAACTTTTTTCTTGAAGGACATGAGTTTGAGAATTTTAGGACTGATAAAAGAAAAAGATATGACCGATGTGACCATGAGGTAGCTGTAACACACAAGCTTTATTTATGTAACCCTGACAGGTTTGAATTCAGCAAATGTCCCTCACAGCAGGAAAGCTTCCTCAGGATGTGGCACTGGGGCCGCCATGCAGAGGGAAGGACAGGAGAACTCATTCTTCTGGGAGATGGAGATTGGAGAGGGCAATTACCTGTCTAGGTGATGTCACTCAGCTGCCCAGTGTCTCCACTGGAGATTCGGTGTCTCTGGGTCAGGAGAATTTCAAATGGCAGCTGGGTTTCTCCTTCCTTCCTTCCTTCCTTCCTTCCTTCCTTCCTTCCTTCCTTCCTTCCTTCCTCCCTCCCTCCCTTCCTTCCTTCCTTCCTTCCTTCCTTCCTTCCTTCCTTCCTTCCTTCCTCCCTTCCTTCTTTTCTTCTTTTAAATGGGTCAGGGTTTTATCTGTGACAATCAGCTTTTGGGTTCAGTTTCCAGGGGTATGCAAAGCAGGCAGGTGGCTACACATCTGTTTTTGGAAACTATATTTAAGACACTTGGATGTGTAAAAATTTGAGTTTAGCTCCAGCAGGCTTTTGAGCTAGCAGGTCTGAGCCATTTTGAAACAATAACTAACATAGGACCAATATAGAGGCCATTTCTGGCTCACTTATATAACATTCTTCCAACATGAAATTTATTTCATGTCATAATATATTAACCTAAAAAGTATATTTTACCAATGTATGTATTAGTAGCATCTCTAACCAGGCCTGTGCCTACTGTTGGCAGGACTTGGAAAAAGTATACAAATGGAGGCTTTTTATTGCAGTCTGTTTCCCTTCCCTTTCCAATTCAAGCCTCTATCTTTGATTACCTTGCCTGCATGTGCGGGGACTGTGGAGACCCCAAAATGCATATCCAAGCTTTTCACAGTAACTACCGCTCCCAAATAGCTGAGATTTGGCCACCCTTCAGACCTAAAGGTAGACACAGTATTGCCCTTTCAAGGCCAGAGAAGGACAAAGTGATTATTTGGGCCTGAAAATCGCTCAAAGTTGTTTGTACAGGGAAATCAGGCTTCTGGATACTCAGATTATGATGTAGAATAGGGAGGCATGTTTCCCTGGCCCCACAGACTTCTTACTCCTGTATATACTAAGAAAGGGTCCCCTTCTTCTTGTGTCTAAGGACAGTACTATCTTTTAAAGCACTTGTCACAGAGGAACCTCAACATATAATTATTAAATGAGCAAAAATGCTGATGATCAAGGGAATGAAGAAATACATGACCTTGGTTCTGTAAAGTATCACCAAAAATACAATTTAATAATTAATGGGCATGGAGCATATGAGATGCAGGTATGTGGCTTTCTTTCCTCTGTAGCAGTAATGCTAGCCATTCTCTGGTGGTAAAAGTTACTCTGGATGAATTAATAACCCATAATCCCATTGTAAATCACAAGTTCCAGAGTGCTATATTAAGAAATTGATCCCTCCATCCAGAAATTTCTCTCTAATAGATATAGATCATCATTTCTTTACCTATTATAGTCTCTCAGCATTATGTATATGTTTACAGGTAATTGTTATTCGATAATTCTGTCTTTAGCATACAGTACTAAAAGATTCAAGATTTTGATAGATAAAGACTAAAGATCAATGTTAACACAATTGATACATGTCTGTAGAAAAGAGTGAAACATTTTAATAGGGAAGAAGCTAGACATTCTTGATTTGGGAAAATGCATTTCTACAAATAGCACTTTGTAGTTTGGAAGAGCTTGGGGAAGCAAGGCACACAGTTTACTTTTAGGAAACTATTTTATGGCAAATGAAAACTTGGGTTCTGAGTCTGGGAGTGCATGGGTTGGTACATAGAGAGTTTATGAATCTTTAAATTGGAGTTTAAAAATTTCTGTGGAAATGGTATTGTGAAAGTATTAGGTTGGAAGCTTCATTGGCTCTTTGAGGTCTCCTGGTAACTACTAAAAAGGGAAATTAAGTTTTAGAGGAGCTGAGCTATTTGTAAGATCTATTAATGTAAGATTCACCAGAAAGAGAGGAATAGGGGTAAGATTCAGGATTCTACAATGAGAGAGAACAGAAGAACGATGATGAGACAAGGACACAAGCAGAAGATGGTCGTAAGAACAACAATGGGTCTTTGTGACAGCGAGTAAGCACAAAACTGAGAGTATTTGCTATGCTAAGGCTGTGTTGAAAGCTAGGTCTATCATTAATTCCCCATCGGTTCTATAAAATGTGCACGTCAGACTCATTTTAAAATTGAGTCAATTGACACATAATAAGATTATATAATTTGTTCAGGACTATTCAACCAGATCTGAGTCAAAAATCTTACATCTTGAATTGTGCCCAGGAATTTTGTTATATTCAGCAGTGGCACATCTGTTTTTGTTTTGTTTTTCTTGTTCTTAAGCCATATTGCAGAGGCTGTCTGATTCAGAGCTTCAGATGGTGGCAATAGGAGCCTGGGAATTCTCCATATTTTATTCCCCACTTTTCAGTATGCTGAATGCCAGTGGTCACTACCCAGGCAACTGTGGGTCTGTGGTAGGCCAAGATGTGAGCCAGCCCTCATGTTGAAGACTTTGAAATTGCCATTCAATTATTCTTCCAGCTGTACATTTACCATGTTTCTCATGCTCATTGTGTCTTGCCTCCTTGGAATTTTTCTCTTCTTCTGTTCCTATGCCAGTTTTCTAATTTTTCATTATACTAATGACAGTAATCAGCCTTCAGTGTGTATCCTGCTCGCAACATCTCAAGCACTTTAGTATGCATGGCATTTCATCCATGCATCAAAGCAACTGTTTTAAACCCATTTTGCAAAGGGAGAAAATGAAGCTCACAAAGGTTAAGTGACTTGTCCAAAGTCACTCAAATAGGAAGTGACAGAACTGGACTGATCCTGCTTTTCCTGATTTTCACTACACACCACTGCCTTTTCATTTACCTCAGTGTTAAAGCAGTCCCTTCAGAGTTCCTCAATCCCAGTGAAGACATTCAAGACTACAGAAGTGACTGAAACACCCCAAACATCTGAGCCAACTTCATACACTCAGTGGAGTTAAAAGCAAAACAGACAAAATCATACTTCTTTTTAGTTGTGCATAATAGCCAGAGGGAAGTCTCAAATTTCTTAAAGCAAATTTAGAGTACTCTTTGCAAAGGCCCATTCTAATCTCTGTCAATTGATATCAAATGATCACACCTACTTACTGTGGTGGGCGGAAATTTTCTGAAAAAAATTCTTTAAAAAATTGTTTTGGAATAAATTTTAAATAATTTGGGAAATTATTTAGTGCGTATTTTACATTATATGCCAAAAAAGTTTCTCAGCATTTTTAATTTCTAACATATGATGAAAATTAATTCTTAAGTGTCCTCTCAGGGTGAAAGGGGCTTCTAAAATGGAACATCAGTAATAAAGTCAGCAACTCGCCATTCCAGATCCTAACCAAAGTGACCACAGCAGTATGCCCTAAAAGCAATATAAACAATTGTATAAGTAGAACTAACTTCACATTGTTTCATAAATTCTTTTTTAAAAGATTTTATTTATTCATTTTTAGAGGGGAAGGAGAAAGAAGGAGAAACATCAATGTGTGGTTGCCTCTTGCACACCCCCTACTGGAGACCTGGGCTGAAACCCAGGCATGTGCCCCAACTGGGAATCCAACCAGCTACCCTTTGCTTTGCAAGCCAGAGCTCAATCCACTGAACTACACCAACCAGGGCTGTTTCACAAATTCTTAAAAAAAAATAGAGATGAATTACTTTGAATTAATCATTGCCTTCTTCAATGATCCTCATTGATCTTCTTTATAACCAATCCCCCCCCACACACACACACAGAATTATAGTAAGGAAGAAATAAATTTAAGACCATAATCAAAATATATAATTCAGTTTTGGTGCTGTAATCATTTTTATACTTAATTTAAAATTTTATTATATTTTGCATGTTTTATCCCATATTGTAAATTTAATTCATGTTAACTATCCCTTTGCATCTTTCTAAACCCCTGAGTTATAACAAACATTTAAGCTGTTCATAGAAGGGAGTTCCTGGAACCAGCTCGACTCAACTGTTGGCTGCAGTCAGAAGACTTGCCCACCACCTCTCACCTTTCTCCCCCAAATGGTCCCTGATGAAGATATGCATGTTTAGTGTCTCACTCAAATTGTAATGTGTATGCAACTATAAATTAATTTTGTCACCACTTGTGCTTGCCTAGTTCTAAACCTAGAATTTAAAACCAGGTTACATTAATAGTAATCTTTGCTCTTTTCCAAGATAGCAGCCCTAATTATTTGTAGGACATCAGAGCATCCGAAACATCCTACAAGTCCTAACAAATATGAATTCTGAGCTATTTATTTGGGACTGGGGGAGAAATATTTGCACCATGCCTGCAATAAACCAGGCATTCTACCAAGCATAGGAGATATAGACTGGGCCTATGCTGTTTTGGAAATATGAGTTCAGTTAGGAAATGAAAAAATAGACATACAATAAAATGGAGTGTTATAAGCAATATGGCAGGGAAGAACGGGGTGCCCTGAGAGCCTATAGGATAAAGATCTGTCATCTTAGGCTAGTGTGTCAGAGGAGTTACCCAAAGTGACACAGAAATTGAGATCAGAAGGATGACCTGTGAAGAATGATAGCAAGCATGTTCCAGGAAAAAGAAAAAAGTTATAGCATGCTTAGAACCCTCCAAAACAAAAGAGCCTTCAACATCTTCACTACTAAAGTCTGTTCCCTTAGGTGCTACCTGCTTTGAAGGTCTGACTTGTTTGACAAACTGCAATAAAGGAAAATTGCTTTCCCTTTTCAAGATTTGCAGGTCACCACAACTACCATACCACACCACTCTTGCTAACAGTCAGTACCAACTTCTGTGTGGCTTTAATGCTCTGAACCCCTCCAGGTGTCACACTTTGTCTGGGGCAGAAAATAAGGGCTCTAGCAAGAAAGTCATCAGAATGAAATCATGACATTGTCAGGATCATCTGGTTTTACTCTGGTAAATACTACATTAAGCTCCTAATGGCAGTGTAAAACTCAGCAGTAGTCGAATGGTCATCTATATTCCAATTTTCCTCTCCCTTCTAAAAATAGCTTACCTGATACTTTTCACCCATGTCTCTTCTTCAAATGTGGACATCAGGAGAGATAGATGATTTAATAAATAAATATTAAAATATTTGGGATTTTTATAATATAAAGCTAGGCAAAGTTACTCTTTGAAATAACAGGAATTTATACTGATATTATTCATTTAAGTATATAATTGTCCTGAGTTTTGGTATTAATAAAAGTATGGCTCAAAAATTATACTGTACTATATGAGTATATAATTGAATGTTTAAAAAGTATGTATTTGCATTTACTATGTATTTTGTATACAATATGCTTGATTCTTGAAAAAGTGTATAAACAGCAGTCTCTTATTTTTTAATAATAAAACATTTTTTTAAATGTTACTTCCAGGCTAATAAATTTTATCAACACTAAAATGAAATAATGTGAAGCTCACAAATAATCTGATGCTTGTATTTCTAAAAGACATTGCTTAATTTACAGCACACTGTGAATGAAGGCCAGCACATATAGGCAGCCCACCTAAAAACAACAACAACAACAAAAAAAAAAAAAAAAAAAAAAAAAAAACAGTCTCTGAGATTTAAAACTCATACCATTTCTTACGGGCTTGGTTTGCCTGCCATTTATAATTTCCATTTATTGGTTCCTTAATTGCCTGGTCATGACCTTATATTTTGTAACCTTTTCTTTTTTCTCTTTAGGGCTTTAAATGATTTGCACATATCATCTTTAATTGACACCTCAGTGTGACATCAGCAAAATAGAAAGGATGGATAGCACAATTCACAAAACATTATCCTTGCAACTACGTTTCTAATACTTTGGGAAACAAATTAGCAGGACATACTTGGTATTAAGCTTTTCTTGGCAATCTTCTCCAGGAGTGTGATGCTAGTACTCAAATTGGCTAATACATGAACTCAATAAACAGATTTTTAACTTCAACCCAAAAATCAGCAAATGAGGTTCACACAGGGAACACTTTTCTTTACGTGTGTTTTGATTCTTATATCTTGGAGGTAATTGAGATAGCAGATACTATAATCATGTACTTTTAGATCTCCTAGCAGACTTAGAGATCACAAGATTAGTCCTGTGGTTGGTTGGTATAGAGGACACTAAAGCTTAACAGCATCTCAGCATCAGAGTTTCTAATAGTTGGGACAACGCAGATATTCCAACTGCTGGTCCTCTGAGTTTTCCCTGCATCAAGCTCTTTGTTATGAGAGACAAGTACTAAATCATTAAACTGCTTTATTGTGTAAAGTCAGAAGAAGAAGAGGCAGTTCCAGTTATCAAACAGATAAGAGATGTTAATGATAACTTAGGTCACTCACCTTCTTTACCCCTTGTTTGCTCCTCATCTGATGCTTGAATCTCCTCAGCTATAGAATTAATGTGTAGCCATCCAACTTACACTTGAATATCCCTCTGGAAGATGGAGCATATACTATTGCAGAGGCATGCATTCACCTGACTTAACTCAAATCAATTTATTTGAAAGTTATTTTTTTCCTTGCAGAAATGGACTTGTAGATTACATAGTGAAATGAAGATAACCACTTGATGTTTAGATTTTTTTCTTTCTATAATGTAAAAATCTATCAAAATTTAAATAAATACAACAAATTTACTATCCTTTATGATGAAACATAAAAACCCAAAAGTGAGTTAAAGTTATAGTTTTAAACTTTTCAGTTGTTGGGTATGGCAATTGCATTAGGCACTTTACATAACAGCCTTGAAATATATACATCGTCAGATAATTTAAGCATTTATTATTATTAATAGAAATTTGGAGCTAGAGTTAAGGGTTTTTTTTTCTAATAGTACAATGTCAGTTACCTCAATAGGTTTACCTTAATAGGTATACAATAGCTTTGAACTGTATAATAATATTTTCAATATAAGAAAGATTCAAGAGTCTTATTTACTTTCTAGTAAAGCAGTCATTTATCTTGAACTATTCAATAGTAAAGTAAGATATTCTACAGATAGTACAGAGAGATGAGTGATAAGTGCTAGCATGAATGAAAACATCTCAAGGCAAAAATGCAGAAGCCATATATAATAGAAAATGATGTTTATGAAACACAATCCATGACCTTGTCTTGCATTCTGTGTCTGAAAGAGAAATGTTCTTAGCAGAGGCTTCAGAGATCATCTTTTGTCTATTGTCACTACTAAACTTTCCATGGATGAGGAGTCAGATTTAACTTAGAGTGAATCAGATCTTACCCTTTAGTTAATATTAATAAATACAGTATCTTAAATACAAAACCTTCTAGTTCTTTCTAACAATGCTCTTTATAGAACTATTATTTTTATTTTAACTTATTTCCCCAAGTTTATTGTTTTCTATGTCTAAATATGAATATACACAGGTAGGTAAATAGAGATGCCTTTTCCATGTATGTATGCACGTGTGTATATGTGATGATATGTAACACTTCAATATCATTATCTCACTATACTGTGCAATGCGCTACATCGGGCTATGGTCTTCTTTTGTAAAAATCGCAAAGTAACCCATCGTACCGTAAAACAAGAAAGTTAAAAAATAAAAACAAAACAAGAAACTCTCCCCCACAAAAAGCAATAGACTATGCAATTATGTTGACAAGCAAAGGCAAGTTATAGCTAAGAGTGTTTTTGTTCCCCCAAACTCCGGGTAGAGCAAAACCACTCATGATGTACCTGCAGTGTACTAGAACTGACTTATACCAGCTTACAAGAGATGACTGTTAAATTCTCATAAATTTTGGGAGCTTATTAAATATAACCATTACTAAAAAGTAAATTATCTTGTTGACAATGGACATTCTAACAGGAGTGAGGAGGTATCTAATTGTAGTTTTGATTTGCATTTCCCTAATAACTAGCAAAGCTTAAAATCTTTTCATGTATCTGTTGGCCATTTGTATGTGTTCTTGGGAGAAGTGTCAATTTGGGTCCTCTGCCTAATTTTTGAATTGAATTGCTTGTTTGTTTTTGTTGTTGTTAAGTTATGTGAGTTCTTTATATATGCTGGATATTAATCCCTTGTCATAGCTTCATAGCTGTTGTTTTCAAACATCTTTTTCTATTTGGTTTGTTGCCTTTTTATTTTGTTGGCAGGTTATTTTTTTCTGTTCAGAAGATTTTTAGCTTCATATAATCCCATTCATTTATTTTTGCTCTTACTTCCCTTGCCTTAGGGGTCAAATTTATATAATCCTCTCAGAGACCAAGGCCCATAAGTTTAGTACCTATGCTTTCTTCTATGCAATTCATTGTTTCAGGTCTTACATTTAGGTGTTTGATCCACTTTGAGTACAAATTTTAGAGACGTAGAGAGTACAAATGTGGAGAACGAGGAACTGTCATTCACTGATGGTGCAATGTAAGCTGGTGCAACCACTAAGAAAAATAGTATGAAGGTTCCTCGAAAAATTAAGAATATAGTTATGATATGACCCAGCAACCCCTCTTTTGTGTATCCACCTGAAAAAATTGAAAACATTTATTTGCAAAGATATATGCACCCCTATGTTCATTGCAACATTATTCGTGGGCCAAGACACAGAAACATTAAAGTGTCCTCCTGTAGATAAATGGATAAAGAAGATGTGGTATACCTGTCCAGAAAAAGTCCAGCCACTGTTAGTATAACCAAAATGGTTTGCATGACATTGATGTAACCTGGCAGCTAAGGAGAGTGGACTGGAATGTGCATGTGTGAACAATGACGACTACACTGTACCAGTCAGTGGGAGCAGTAGACAGTTGAGACTTGAAACCTGTGTAAATAATTTCATTAACCAATGTCAACCCAATAAAGTTAATTTAAAAAGTAAATTGAAGAAACTTGTAATTAAATAATTTATATTAAAAACAAAGGTAATAAATACTCGAAACTCATTAATTTTCTAATTATTTTTGCTACAGTTTACTTTGACCAATGTGCTTGAGGTTATTTATGTCTATTATACTGCATGGCGGAAACACTATATGAAGGTGTGTCACACACTTCTTTCACTGGCCTCAATTGGTAGCGCAATGTCATGCATGGAAGGAACATTTACAGTACAGACTGAACTCAAACTACAGCACAGGGGACTTTTGTTTGTTTTATCTCTGCCTTTCCAGAGATGTCTGTTAATAAACATTTATCAGCACTACTAACTTGACACAGATGAAATGTAGCTTATGGATCACAATACCGGCATCTGAATCTGCCTTGGCCCATTGACATCTACATTGTCTTGCACAAAATTTTAACGTGTAGAGGCCTCAGTCTCTTCATCTTTAAAATGGTTTGCAGACCACTCTCAAGCACTAACGCTGTATCTAGATCAGAACTTTAAGTAACTAATAAAGGCTCATTTTAATGACTGTCAACCACGAGATGCAGCAAGGAATTATGGAATGGGCTGCAGTGGATTTAGCTTTATATTCAAGAGATTTGGCAAAATAGACAAATCATGTTTTTCATAATTTAGTTACTCCTTTGCATAGAATTCCATGCCTTAGCAACCAAAGTATAGGGAGAAGGCAGAAGCACTCTGAAAACAATTATAAATAGTAGGATTTTTATACTTGTAGAAAATTTACACATGCTTTCTTAATATTTGACCCTTTATTTATAATTATATATTTAATACTGCAAACAATTTGTGTAAACCATTTAACTATATACTATCAATTTAACCAAATATCCAGCATTATCCAATGTCAAATTGGGCACCAGAACTTTATAGAACTAAAGTTTTATATTGATTGTTTCAACTTACTGCATTTACCAGGGCAAACCATCTCTCTACCTTGGCTTTCAACTTCCTCAGCTTTATTTATTTATTTTTTACTTTTTAAAATCAATGTTTTAAATTTTTTTCAATTACAGTTTACATTCAATATTATTTTGTATTAGTTTTAGATGTACAACATAGTGGTTAGATAATTATATACTATACAAAGTTTTCCTCCTGATATTTACAGTACCCAACTGGCACTATAAACAGTTATCATAATATTGTTAACTACATTCCTTATGCTGTATTGTACATCTGCATGACTATTTTTGTAATTACCAATCTGTACTTCTCAATCTCTTCACCTTTTTCATGCAGATCCCCAAGCCCCTCCCCTCTGGAAACCATCAGTCTGTTCTCTGTGAGTCTGTTTCTGTTTTGTTTGTTATATTGTTAATTACAAAAGATTCCACATATAAGTGAAATCATATGGTATTTGTCTGTCTCTGACTAACTTATTTCACTTAGCATAATATTCTCTTGGTCCACCCATGCTGTCGCAAATGGTAAGATTTCATGTTTTATGGATGAGTAATATTCTATTGTATATATTTATCACAGCTTTTTTATTCACTCATCAATTCATGGACATTGGGTTGCTTCCACAGTTTGAGTATTGTAAGTGGTGCTGCGATAAACATAGATGTGCATTTTTTTCCCTAATTTGTGTTTTGGGTTTCTTCAGATATATACCTAGAAGTAGAATTGCTGGGTCATGAGGCAGTTCCACTTTTATTTTTATTTATTTATTTTTTAATTTTTTATTGTAATTGTTGATCTTTTTTTTTTAAGATTTTATTAATTTATTTTTAGAGAGGGGAAGGGGAGGAGAGAGAGAGAGAGAAGTATCAGTGTATGGTTGCCTCTCACGTGGCCCCCACTGGGGACCTGGCCTGCAACCCAGGCATGTGCCCTGACTGGGAATCGAACCGGCGACCCTTTGGTTCACAGTCCTCGCTCAATCCACTGAGCTACGCCAGCCAGGGCTGTAATTGTTGATCTTGTACAGTTTTCTTTCTGTCTTTTACTCCCACCCCAGCCCACCACCCCCACTTTTAATTTTTTAAGGAACCTCCATACTGTTTTCCATAGTGGCTGCACCAATCTGCATTCTCATGAATGCCGCACAAGTGTTTTGTTTTCTTCACTTCTTGGCTGCTCTTGTTATTTGTCAAAATACTTTCGATAGCCATTCTGAAAGATGTGAGTGATATTTCATTGTGGTTTCAATTTGCATTTCTCTGATGCTTAGTGATGTTGAACATCTTTTCATATGTCCATTGGCCATCTGCATGTCCTCTTTGGAAAAGTGTCTATTTAGGCCCTTTGCCCATTTTAATTGGATTTTTTTGGTATTTTTGGTATTGAGTTGTATACATTATTCTTCTGTGTGTGTGTTTACCACCCCTAGTCAAGTCTCCATCATCACTTTTCTGCCCTTTACCATCTTCTACCTCCCACAACCAATCTCCTTTTCGTGGTAATCACCCTATTGTCTGACTATGGGATGTTTGTTTTGTTTTGTTTTGCTTAATCCCTTCACTTTTTTTTCACCCAGCCCCCCAACTTCCTCTTCTCTGATAGATGTGAGGCTGTTCTCTGTATGTATGTATTTGTTTCTATTTTGTTAGTTTATTTTTTTCATTAGATTCCACATGTAAGTGAAATTGTATGGTATTTGTCTTTTTCTGACTGGCTAATTTCACTTAGCATAATACTCTTCAGGTCTATCCATGTATAAGTCCTTTTGGGGGGATGACAAGACTCATATGTAAATTCTGTATACATTTTAGATAGCCACAGCAATCTAGAGAAAGAACAAACTTGGGAGAATTATACTACCTATATCAAAATATACTACAAGGTCATAGTTATCAAAACAACATGGTACTGGCATAAAAACAGACACATAGATCAATGGAACAGAATAGAGAGTACAGAAATAAATCCATGCTTTCATGGTCAATTAATGTTTGACAAAGGAGGCAAGAACACACAATAGGGAAAGAGTGTATTCAATAAATGGTGTTGGGAAAATTGGACAGATACATGCAAAAAAAATGAAACTAGACCACTTTCTTACACCACATATGAGAATAAACTCAAAATGGACTAAAGACGCAAATAAAAATCCTAGAATAAAATATTGGCAATAAAATCTTGGACATTTATTTTCAGTGTATTTTTTCTGATATAATTCCTTGGGCAAAGAAAAGAAAAATAGATAAATAAATAAATAAGCCAATGGGGCTGCATCGAACTAAAAAGTTTTGCACAGCAAAGGATGCCATCAACAAAATGAAGAGACAACCCACTGCATGAGAGAACCCATTCACCAATGATCCACTTCATAAGAGGTTAATATCCAAAATTTTCTCAACTTTAAATTGAAGATATTGTATAAGGTTGGATTAGCTTCATAGGATTCTACTGTATGCAATTAAGATAGTGCATGTAATGATGGAATGACCATATGTATCTATTTCCCATTCCAGCCAAAATCCAAGAAAGAAATATTAAAAAGTAATAGGAAATAAGAAAAGCAACATCAGCATATGAGAAATTTAGAGGAATTTGCACAAGATAGAAAACAGATGGGGACAATAATCATATCAGAGACTATCATAGCCAAAACATTCAGTAGAAAATTGCACAGAGGATACAAAATTTGTAATAAATAAATGCAATTAAAAAAATGCTCCAAAGCAAACATAGAAATTTACTAGAAACTTCATTCCAAACAACTGAACCTTTGTAACCCACTTCCTCTGAGAACTGTGTGCAGCTAAATGATTCTATAAGGCTGAAGCTGTCAGCACCATTTATTCATTCAGTAATTCACTCATTCATTATGTTTTTTTTTTAAAGGGAGGTGAGTTCAGTCATTGTTTCAGGTGTCTTCCCCATTCCTGGTGGACAGAGAATATTTTGTGTTTTGTATGTCTGACATTATTTTATTTCTCACTCAAATTTGAATGACACTAGTGATATGTGCTGTATCCAGATTCAAAGTTATTTTTCCTTAGAACATTGAGAGAATTGTTTTATCATCTTTGTGCATCTGATTCGTCAATAAGTGACAGATCAATCTGATTCTGGTCCATTTGTGGCTCTTTTCCCCTTTTGAAGCTTTTAGGATTCTCTACTACTCCTGTTCTCAGTTTTCACCACCATTATTTTTCTACCAGTGAGACTTTTAACCTATTTAACGCTTAGTGACTAATTTCTGTCTGACTAAGGTTTTTCTCCAATTCTGGTATACTATGGTAGTTTCTACCATTTCTTTAAATATTGTTTTCCATTTGCTTAATTTCTCTTATTTTAAAATGTCTCAAGATTCAAGATAGCAATGTAGAAAGATCCTATGGAACAATTTTCTTTGAAAGAAAACTAAAGACTGGCTGAGGGACAAGTACAGATCCAGCAAGTTAGAAGAAAACCACATCAAATAGGAGAGGCTTGGCAGCATCTCTCCATGGACTTCCCACCTGGCCTTGCATGTGACCCAGAACCAAGAGGGTACTCAAAATCCAGAGTTTTTGCCTGAGGAGCAAAGGGTTTGAACTCCACATTGGGCAGCCCAACTTTTAAAGCCGGCACCTGAGATATGACCCCTCAAAACATCTAGCTTTGTAAACCAACAAAGCCCAAGTCCTAAGACCCACAAGACTTCAGGGACCAGAAAAACTGCCCTTAAAGATCTCACACAATCTAACTCAACCACCCCAGGGCCCAGCTCAGAGGCAATTGATTACAGCCTGACACTTAATCGAAAGAGGTTCATTTGTTTATAGTAAAGCTTCAGACTGAGGGGGCAGGCATCTAATTCAACATGTCTGGAAGCCTGCTGGGGCCCTCTGTGGGGATGGAGACTGGTGGGTGCCTTTTTCACACTCTCCCTCGGCCTTCTCTGCCATGCCTTTGTTTTTACTGCAGTTGCCATCTTGATGCCCCCTCTCTGCTCGCTACAGACAGCCTGTGCCATCTGTCCTCTGCCTCGGTTGCACTCCAGAGCACTAGTGTCTCTCAGAGTGAGCTTTTGCACCCTCCTGGTGCCCAGATTTTTGTGGCTGCCAAGTAGGAGACGCCTGTTGATTGTGTAGTTCTAACGGGCAGGAGAGTTTTCATTCCTGGATATCACGGGACAATAACAATCCAACCGACAGTTCTTGGCAGACTGAAACGCACCCGCTCATCTTTCTGTGAAAGAGGCCTGTTTGCTTGTCTCCGAGCTCCAGCCTCAGGAAAAGGCTCAGATCTGGCACACACCTAGGTCACTCTTGCTGCCCGCAGTCACATCTTTGTGCTTCCTCCCTGCCTGGCTGCAGCTCACCTTAGTCTCCCAGAAATGACGTGATGCACTCTTCCGGAACCCTGATTTTCCCAAGTGCCACCCAGTGGACACATCCAGATCACCTGGCTGTGGTGGCCAGCAGGGATTAATGCTGGTGGTCCCACAGGACTGTATGTATTTGCATACCTAAAAAACCCGCTAAGAGCCTGGCTCCTAATCAGCCTGCATCCAGGTGCTGACTGAGATCCCCTTTGGGACACTGTTCCTGGCGCACCCTCAACCACTAGGAGCTATTGAGAATATAACAAGCTGCTTGGATATCACAAAGGTTGAGAGACAACCAAGAGCTAGGGAAAGATGAAACGGCGAGTTTTATCTCCTACACAAAAGCACTCCTTCAAGATTAGAAGAGGTGTTTGCTCATCTAATGTATAGAAACTCATGTAAAGAGAGGCTAGCAAAATGAAGAAACAAAGGAATATGTTACAAATGAGAGGACAAGATAAAACCTCAAAATGTTTTGTAAGTAAGCATTAGAATTTTATTGCCTACCTTCTATATTTGTTAGCTTTAATTTTAGACATTTTTATTGTTAAAAATAACACATAAAAAAGGTTTTATGAAAAAAAACCACTTCTTTGCCTTTTATCCTTTATCACCTGTGTGGGCATTTAAAATATACGTATATGTGGGGAGGGCTGGGGTGGTGGAGAAGGGTGGGGGGAAAAGGCAGAAAACTGTACTTGAACAACAATAAAATTCAATAGTATTTAATAAAAATAATATTAATAAAATAAAAAATATATATGTAGACTGATGTTACATTTCATCAACTGCTCTTTTGCAGCTATTAAGATAATTATATAATTTTCAATCTTTAGTGTAAGGCAGTGAAATGCCCTGGTTGATTTTTTAATGTCAAATTAAGCTGATAATCTAATTTATCTTTCTATTTTTCTATTTATAGACACACACCATTCAAAGTCAGTTGACTAATATATCACTTAATGATTGTACATTTCAGCTCATGAATGAGTGAATTTAGCCAATAATTTTTATTTAAATATTTTTGACAGATTTTTGTATCAAGGATATGTAGATGTAAAATAACTTGGGAAAGGGCTTTTAGGTTTCTATCCATCAGAAAATGTTAAGATTGGAAATATTTTTTTTTAATGCTTTGATTGATTTCTCAAAAAAGGAGACTTGGATATATATGTGTTCATGCTTACATTTATGTGTACATGAAGATTTTTATCCCCACATTTTATGATAACTTCAAATATGGTGCAAAGTAGAAAATTTTTACAGTGAGCACTTTTCTATTATACAAATATCATTGCATTTTGAATGATACATATTTTTCATCAACCTATTGTGATGACAGGGTATTTGATACCGATTAAATTTTAAATGTCTGAACTATTCAGGTTTCCTACTGTTCTAGAATCAGATTTGGTAAATTACAAGTTTAGGGGAACTTATTCATTTTATTTAATATCTTTAAAATATTGTAAAACTTGTTTATAATAATGTCTTCATTATCTGTTTAATGTCTATAGCACCTGTAGCATCTGTAGTAATGTTTTCTTTTTTTAAAGATTTTATTTATTTTTAGACGGAGGGGAAGGGAGGGAGAAAGAGAGGGAGAGAAACATCAATGCGTGGTTGACTCTTGTGCTCCCCCCCAGCAGGGGACCTGGGCTGCAACCCAGGCATGTGCCCTGACTGGGAATTAAACCAGAGACCCTCTGCTTTGCAGTCTGGCACTCAATCCATTGAGCCACACCAGTCAGGGCTGTAGTAATGTTTTCTTTTTCATTATTTATGTGATTTTTAATTATTCCTGCTCTTTCTGTCTTCCCAATTCTCTCTTGAGTTATTCCCAATTGTGTTATTTTTTAAAAACACCATAATTTGGCAGTCTGAAGCTACTGAAACAAATTCTGGGAGATGGAGACCAGCAATTTGTTTTAACAAGCCAATATACCTGTGACCGTATGTAGTTGATCTTCCTCCTCCTCCTCCTCCTCCTCCTTCTTTTTTTTTTTACTATATATTAGACAAAAGGCTCAGGAAACAGAAAATCTGCTGCCAGGTCATTCTTCAGGTTAAAGTCCTTAACTACCATAGTTTACTGATTCTCTGCCTTTCAGAGTCTTCTTATGTTTGTTTTGTATTTACAATGTTCACAGATTTTAGTTGTACTTAGTAGGAGTAGTAGGAAAAATTGTATTCACTTTATCTTATCTTGGAAATAGCAGTTCAAATACATTGTTTTATAAAATGTATTTCTTGCCTTAGTCAGGGCAATAAGCCCCAAAGAGAAATAAGAAGAACAAATGTAGGTTGGAAATGGTGTGAGAAGAAATAAAACTGCTCATATTCAAAATAACACGATAACATCTATGTAGAAACCCCCAAAGAATAAAAAACAATGTTTAGAACTAATGGATTTAGAAAGGTCCTAATTTACAAGGTCAACACATGAAAAACTAAAATCATTTCTATGTTCTAGTTATGTAAGCTTAGAATATAAAAAAAAATATTTTAAAGAAAATATCATAAAAGACCATAAAATGAAACAACCTCCAAAAATTGAAATACTTAGATCTTCATATGACACATTATGTATAGAATTTATGTGTTGAAAACTAAAAAATGTAATGAAAGAAATAAATGAACATATAAATAAGTGAAAAGCCCTACCATGTTTATTGAATGGAAGACTTACTAAAGATGTTAATTGTCTCCAAATTATTCTATAAATTTAAAGCAATTCCTGTCTAAATCCAGGCATGAATTTTTGGGGGGGTGTATAAACCAAATAATTCTAAAATTTATAAGGAAAAGCAAAGGAACTGGAATGTTTAAAAGACTTCTGAATGACCAGAACAAAGTTTGAGGAATAACACTGCCAGGTTTAAGATAAATCTATCGTAACCAAGTTGGTATGCTATTGGTAAAGATATGGACACATAGATACAAAGATCATAACAGATTCTAGAAATAAATCCACACAAATATACTCAATTGCTTTTTGACAAGAGTAATTAAATTAATAAAGGCTACTCTTTTTAACAAACTGTATTGGAACTTTTAGAAGGGACATGGGAAAAACTATGTGACCTTGGGATTTGGTGATGAGTTTTTAGATATAGTACCAAAAGCTTAATACATAAAGGGCAAAAATGATAAGTGTACTTAAACAACAACAAAATGCACTGTGAATGACATTGCTAACATAATAAAATAGCAAACCACAGTATGGGAGAAAATATTTTATGTTACATATCCACAATAAAACCAGTACCCAAAGAACACTCAAAACTCAAAAATAAGAAAACAATCCAATTTAAAAATTAGCAAGAGACAGGAACAGCCACTTCACCAGAAGATATGAAGATGACCAAGATGTTCCACATTCATGGCCATTAAGAAAATGGAAAATAAAACCATAATGAGATCCCACTATATAACTATTAAAATTGCTTCAATTAAAAATTATATAGCTGAAACTCTCACAGCATTACTGGTAGGTATATAAAATGGTACAATCTTTTTGGAAAAGGTTTGGCAGTTTCTGAGAATGGTGAGCATACATGTACCATATGACTCAGTTCTCATTCTTGCGTATCTGCTCTAGAGAAACAACTAATGTTTATGCAATAAGAAATAAACACAAAAAGGAATAAACTTGAAATATGCAAGGCTTTGGGTGTATCTCAAATCATTATGCTGAGTGAAAGATGTTTTTTTCAAAAGGTCTGATGCTTGAAAAGTCAAACCTATAGGGACACAGAAACCATCAGTGATGATCAGGGATCATGAGAAATAAGGGTTTGTGACCTTAAAGATACAGGTGTTCAAGGAAGATTTTGGGGGGAGATGAAACTGTTCCGTAGCTAATTATGATGATGCAAAATGAACCCATACATGTATTAAAATGCATTGAACTATACACTATAATGGAAGAAAAGTCAATTTTACTACAAGATAATTTTAAATGTAATTAAAACATTTATTCCTCAGTTTTCAAATATATTAGGATGTTTTTACTTATCTATTTTTATTTACTAGCTTAATTGAACTGTGGACAGAAGACATATTTTATAATGAAATCAGCTCATTAGAATTGATGGTAACTTGCTGTATGTCCGGTATACTATATATTTACAAATAATCTGTGTATATTGAAGAAATATGTATTGTAAATGTTTAATACTGGAATACATGTTTATCATTAGATCAGTTTTGTTAATTATGTTGATCAGTGTTCTTGTAAATTTTGTGCTGTCTCTTCTGTCAGTTACTGAGATAGGTAACATTATTTCCATATTTTAAATGTTATTAAGTGACATACAAATTTAAAATTATATGTCTACCTGGCAGTTGGAATTCTTTATCATTAGAAAGTTATTCTTTTTATGCATAGTAATTTTTTTTACTTTAAATCTTTTTTGGTTTGATATAAATATTCTTTTTTAAAATATATTTTATCGATTATACTATTACAGTTGTCACATTTTCCCCCTTCATCCCCCTCCACCCTCCACACCTGCTCCTACCCACATTCCCCCCTTTAGTTCATGTCCATGGGTCATACATACAAGTTCTTTGGCTTCTACATTTCCTATGCTATTCTTACCCTCCCCCTTCTTATTTTCTACCCACCATCTATGCTACTTATTCTCTGTACCTTTCCCCCTCTCTCCCCCTCCTACTCTCCTGTTGATAACCCTCCATATGATCTCCATTTCTGTGGATCTGTTCCTGTTCTATTTGTTTCCTTAATTTGCTTTTGCTTTTGTTTTATGTGGTTGTTAATAATTGTGAGTTTGCTATCATTTTACTGTTCATATTTTTATCTTCTTTTTCTTAGATAAATCCCTTTAACATTTCATATAATAAGGGCTTGGTAATGATAAACTCCTTTAACTTGACCTTATCTAGGAAGCACTTTATCTGCCCTTCCGTTCTAAATGAAAGCTTTGCTGGAGAGAGCAATCTTGGATGTAGATCCCTGCCTCTCATGACTTGGAATACTTCTTTCCAGCCCCTTCTTGCCGGTGAGGTCTCTTTTGGGAAATCAGCTGACAGTCTGATGGGAACTCCTTTATAGGTAACTGTCTCCTTTTCTCTTGCTGCTTCTAGGATTCTCTCCTTCATTTTAATCTTGGGTAATGTAATTACGATGTGCCTTGGTGTGTTCCTCCTTGGGTCCAACTTCTTGGGGACTCTCTGAGTTTCCTGGACTTCCTGGAAGTCTATTTCCTTTGCCAGATTGGGGAAGTTCTCCTTTATTATTAGTTCAAATAACTTTTCCACTTGTTGCTCTTCCTCTTCTCCTTCTGGTATCCCTATAATTCAGATGTTGAAATGTTTAAAGATGTCCTGGAGGTTCCTAAGTCTCTCCTCATTTTTTTGAATTATTGTTTCTTCATTCTTTTCTGGTTGAATGTTTCTTTCTTCCTTCTGGTCCACCCCATTGATTTCAGTCCCAGTTTCCTTCCCATCACTATTGATTCCCTGTACATTTTTCTTTATTTCGTTTAGAGTAGCCTTCATTTTGTCATCTAATTTGTGACCAAATTCAACCAATTTCCATGAGCATCCTGATCACCAGTGCTTTGAACTGTGTGTCTGATAGGTTGGCTATCTCTTTGTTGCTTAGTTGTATTTGTTCTGGAGCTTTGATCTGTTCTTTCATTTGGGCCATTTTTTTGTTTGTTTGTTTTTTGTTTTTGTTTTGACACGCTGTTATATAGTAAGGGACAGAGCCTTAGGTGCTCATTAGGGCGGGGTAACCCACATAGCTGTGTTGACACTGTATGTGGGGAAGGGGTCCAAAAGGGAACAATGGTGCTTGCTCCACTCTCTGCTGGATTTCAGTCACTTCCCCCACTTCTCACAAGCAAATTGGGCCCTTCTGGTACTGATGCCCGTGTGGGTGGACTTGTGTACATTTTAGGACCCTGTGGGTCTCTCCAACAGACTCTCCGTGAGGCTGGGAGTTTCTCCTGGCACCTCAACCCCCACAGGTGCTTTCAATTGGTGCTTTGAGGCTTTATTTCCTGGCGCTGGAGACCTGGGTTGTGCAGTCTGTTCCACTCCCTAGTTGTTTCTCCCAGTTTATCTGTGCGCAAATGTGGGACTGCCGGGTCTGCAATCTGTTGCCTCACCGGGTCAGCCAGCTGCCACCTTGCCACTAGTCCTCTCTGCCCGGCTGCCCATCTCCGCTCCTCCTACTGGTCTGGATGAATGTGTCTATTTTAACTCCTTAGTTGTCGGACTTCCATGCAGTTTGGTTTTCTGTAAGTTCTGGTTGTTTTTCATTTTTAAATTGCCATTGGTTGTGGGAGGAGGCACAATATGTCTACCTACGCCTCCATCTTGGCTGGAAATTGATATAAATATATTACTAGCATTATTTTATTTGTGTTTACATATTTTTCTTTCTATCCTTTTACTTTCGACCATACTGTTTTAAATATCTTTCATAAATAACATATATTTGGGTTTCATTTTGTTTCCAATCTTTTATTCTTGTTTATTTTTGTTCACTGAAGAATTCACACCCTTAGTTTTCAATGTTAATTCTTAAATATTTAAACTCATATCTGCCTACATATTTTTTGTTAGTACTTCTATGCTAGTTTGATTTTTCTCTTAATCCTTCAGGTCTTTTGTTGGTTATTTGTTATCATTCCAGTTTCCTTCTCTAATTTAGAATTTGTGTATAAAATATCATTTTTGTGATGACCCTTGAAATTGCAGTATAACTTTTAGGCACATGGATTATCGAATGTTGTCATAGTCTGTTCAGGCTGCTATAACAAAATGCCACAGGCTACTTAGTTTATGAAAAACAGCAGTTTATTTCTCACAGCTCTTGAGGCTGGACTTCTAAGATCAGGATATTAGCACGGTCAGGTTCTGCAACTTGCGAGAGCCTGCTTCTGAATTGATAAATAGCCAATCATCTTTTTGCCCTAAACCACATGGTGGAAGGAGCCAGGAGTCTTTCCCGGGGTCTCTTTGATAAGATCATTAATCCCATCCATGAGGACTCTGCCCCCATGACCTAATTAATTACCTCACAAAGGCCCCGCCCCCTATTACCATATATTGGGCACAATGTTTCAATGTATTAATTAGGGGGGAGGGCAAAACATTCTGGCCCTAGAAAATATACCTATTCTTTGACTCAGCATCTTACTATCAATAATTTATTTTCAGGAATAAGCATAGCTATATAATAACAAGGTTTTTTAAAATCACAATACTAATAGGCTGAAAGTTGGAAAAAAGTTTAGCTGATATCAGGTAGTTTGTTAAATAAAACTTTGCAATTAAATAACATTCAGCCACATAATATACTTTTAAAGGATAAACAATATAAACCATTATCATAGTACAACATGATAGCAAAAAGGAAAGAAAAATCAGTACAATTTTATTGCATGCAGGTGCATGCAAGTGTGTATATATGCATATGTGAATATATATGTATATATGTGCATTTGTAATATAAAGGGGATAGGGAAAATATTGCTAATAGGAATTGTAGCATGGTGGTAAAATTAAGAGTGACAAAGTTTATTCTATTTACCAGTATTTATACATTTTCTATTAGAATATATTTTTATAATAACAAAATTTCTTAATAAAGCACTATTAAGAAATATAGAGTACAGAATAGCATTAGTAGTAAGAGTTTAAACGAAAAAACTCTTTGCTATGATTATAGCAATCTAGAAATTGCATATGCATATGGAAAAAATCTAAAGTATGCAGAGAAATTAAGTTAATATAATTTTTGATATTACCATTTTTTCTTACAAAAATATTGCTTTTTTAAAAAAAAGTAAAGTAAAAGCACAAACTTCATTGACAGAGACTGTTATGACAGCCCGAGCAATAAAAGAGGAAATTGTATAGATCCAGTATAATCCAACTTCAAATACAAAGTTTCTCATTGCACACATCCAGTTGTGTCTGTCAGATACAAACTGTTATTGTTATCATTAGCCAACAAGTAAATCCCTGATAAATGAGCATGCCATAGGGTGCCCCTTCAGTCATCTTTGGCTCAGCCCTGCCATTAATCTTAGAAAAGACTTTTCTGTGATCTTTCAGCCCTACTCATATGCTGTGACCTTGGGCTACAGGCTCTGACATTGGACTAAACAAGAAATTGAGGTTTCCTCATTGACTCTGACTTCAGGCTGACACAGCTTCTGTGAATTATTTCACAGGCTGCTATGTCACAAGTTCTTTCTGTCATAAGTACTTACACATATACACATAGACATAAAGAGATCCAAATCATTCTTAGTACAGAATGAGTAAAAGACTTGGGATATGGACATGGAATGAAACAATCTTCTTTGATTACTTCTGTACTTTTGACCAGCAATTTTCAATGGTGTGCCGCAAGAATTCTTAAAACATGTAATATCTGACCCTTTAGTGAGGGTCACTGAGATCTTCTCCCTTATATTATCAAATAAAAAAATGACAGCACCCAACACAACAATAGCTGTTCAGTGTGAATGCCCTGTCTTCAACCATAAATATATAGGTCATATAATAGAGTTGCATCTTACTGGTCACATTACATAACAAAGTGTGTCTGATTGGTTAATTCTTGATAGCAGAAATCCTTATGTATAAATATAGGCACCTGATTTTTTTGAAAATTACTTTGGAGCAAAAAGCGTAGATAGTTACTGTTATTATTACTTTTTGGTAAATCAAAGTTATACTTAATTTCTGTCAGATCAGGTATATATGTATGTGTATGTATATATGTGTGTGTGTGTGTGTATATATATATATATATATATATGTCTATGTGTGTGTGTGTTCAGTGTGCTACAGAATTTTAGTAATTAGTTTCTATGTGTGCCATGAGATGAAAAAGGTTGAAAATCACTACTTTTGACCTTTGTTCTGAAAGATGGTGGTGTGAAAGTACTCTACTTCTAATTCAATTCAAAACCTGAGTGTTAAAATGAAAAAAGAACTTACCTATAGATTTTTAGTTTATCTTCAGAATTATAGTTTATCTAGAAGCAATACATCATAATATTTTAGTAGACATTATCAGAGAAGTAATGTTGTCCATCAGTGCATTATACACATTTCTTAATCCAGTTTAAAATACTTTTAAAACAAACCCAAATCAAAACACCTTCTGTGATGGACAGACCCCAAAGAGACTCCATTGACTTTCTAGCTCCTGAAAAATTACAACGCATTCATGTAACCCCCTCTCTGTAATGGTTAGATTTATATGTCAAGTTGTATAAACTGTGGCACTTCATTATTTGCTCAGACATTAATCTGGGTGTTGCTGTTAGGTACTTTACAGATGTGGTTAACATCTACAGTCAGTTGACTTTGAGTAAAAGAGATTACCTTCAACAAGGGGGGTGGACCTTATCTAATCAGTTGATGGCTTTGAGACCCAAAACTGAGATTTTCCAGAGAAGAAATTCTGCCCAAAGACTAAAGCTTCAGCTCCTAATGAGTTTCCCATTCACTAGCCTGTCTTACAGATTTCATACTTGCCACTTTCTACAATCACGTGAGCCAATTCCTTAAAGTAAATTTGTTTGTCTATGTTGCCTATTGTTTTTTTCTCTCTGGAATATTCTGACTAGAGGTTCTATCTATCTATCTATCTATCTATCTATCTATCTATCTATCTATCTATGCATTATAGCACATAAACATAGTTTACTAGGTTTCCCAGCTTCTAATTTTCAATTTTATATCCTAGTCATGATTCAATGAATCCAATGTAGAGTTGGAAGTTTTGGGATGTTATGTTTAAAGTCATAAAAGAGACAATGGAATAATTCAGCTTCAGTGATGTTCTCTGGACTTCACCTCCCCAGAACAAAGTAAAACCCAGGTTTTTTCCCAGTCAAAATCTCATTCTTCCCTCTCTTGTGACTTAGCTTTGAACTACCTCCCAGGAGTTGTCTGGACCAGAGGGTATTGCTCTTTGCAAACATTTGCTTTGGTTTGAAGAAGTTTCTCTTTTATTCACAAGATCTATACTCTTATGCTGTTGATACCCAGCGTAAGACTATGTGAATATCATTTATATCATTTTCTCCCAGTGTTGTTATTCAAGAGATAAAAATCATTTTCATAAACTATTCTTTTAAGATTAGAGAAGTGTGTTACAATTGGTATAAAAAAGAAAACTAAAATGATCTTGGATAATTAGGAAGTTTATAGTTCAAGGAATGGCGCATAAGAAGGTAACACTTAAGGCTTGAGAAAATAACTTAAAAATTAACACAATAAAGTAGAATAAGTTTTAAATTTGTAAATAGACATCTTTCAAGATATGAATTTATTACAACTTGAGACTACAGTGATCATATGTGCAGTGCTCTGATCACACTTTCTCTTTTTGATCAAGAAATCCCATTTTATATTTTAATTTCAGAGTCAGAATGACTGCTATATGTAAAATATACTTTCTTGAGTGTTCTGAATTCCCTTTTTTGTTAAAAAAAAGCAATACAAATTGAACAACAAAATGTACATGCTACAGGTTGTCCTCCCTGGGCACAAGATGGGCCCTTGTGTTCTCACTGATACGGCTTTTGATGATGGCAAGGTAAGGCAGACCAACTCTCCCTGTTTGAAAATCTCAACCCTGGTTGCCCCAGTGTCTCTGTTCCATAGCTTTTCCTTGGCAGTGTAAATTCTGCTTGTGTATCAAAAGTGGACAAGTGGATTAGTAAGTAGAAAAATAAATTCCCAAGTGCAAAGTGAGAACTAGCAGGGGTTGTCTGCAAGGGGCAGAAGTCTGCACTGCTATAAGACAGCAAGATCAGTCAAGAAGTCAAAGGCAAATGGGAAGGCAGCAATGCACATCAAATTTGAAAGATGAAACATGGATTTAAAAGGAGAAAATGGTAACAGAGTTTGTGGACAAGACACGAGAGAATAGAAGACTTGCAGTGTGTAGTTGTTTTGATGGTTCAGAAATTTGTGAACAAATAAAAGTTAATCTCTGCTGGGCACGGGTGAGAAGGTGGATGTTCTTAGTGCTTAAATGGTCTGTACAAAAGCTCTTCATCCTGTTCCTCCTTTTAAGAGCTGACTCAAACCTAAAAAAGTCAAACTTGCAGTAATGTTTTATCTAATTCCAAAATATTATGCCTCACCCAGTATGTGGAATATAAGCTATTCGTAAATAATTATTGCATAAATTTTCATTAAAAGATGAATGGCTCATAACCAAACTCATAGGGATTTATAAAACTAAAGGGAATAAGAGGTGTTGGACAAGGTCTAAAGGTACAACACCTTGTGAGTCTGTCTCCTACCATGGTGGAATCTCAGGCATTTAGAAGCAGATAGCCAGCATATGTTTTGAACTGAAAGTTCATAAATTCACCTGTTCAGCCAAGAGGTAAGTGATAAGTCACTGCACCCCAACTCCACCAAGCCAATAATACTATCTGGAAAATAAAAATTCTAGATCAATTTGATTGACTGTCATCTCTAGATAAGCATTAACATCTCTATTTATGAATATAAATAATGAAATAGTGACCTAGTATTCAAATTTATAATATATCTTCATGCCCCTTCCATTATACCATGTTACTCTCATATTTTCAGAAAACAAAATGGAGAAATATGTGGAATGTTTTTGCCATAAGTCATGGAGTTTCTCCTTAACATTCTGAGTCTTTATTGTGGACAACATTTACATTTAATACACTTGTAATTTACATTACATACACTTACGTTTGAAAGTACCTTCAAACACATAACTCAGAGGAAAAGAAATGCACGTTTAGCTACTCATGCCAAATAGTAATAGAGGATTAGCATACAAAAATTTACCTAAATGGGAATAGTCCATGTGGCAACAATATTTCCATGGCTCAGCGAAATGATGAGAGAAAGATACTGAGCTTTATGTTACTGGATATGAATGATCAGTGTAGTTTTAAGAATACATTTCAACAAGGCAAATTTACATTTTTCCAGACACATATGTATGTATGGGTATGAATATTTATCTATGGACATGTATGCATATAATTTGCACCTATGTATATACCTATATAGTACATGTACATACATGTTTTTATGTCTGATGTATTAAACAATGTTGTTTAAAGTAGCATTCTGAGTCTTAGAACAGTGAATCTTAAATATTGAGTTCAATGATTTAACCAAAATGCATTTTCAAAAAGTAGATATTGCCTAGTATGTGGATTATATTTCACCCAGAAAATTCATCTTTATTTCCTAAACTATTCCTAAAGCTGATAAAGGGGCATTTCCTAAATTACAAATGAACAGCTAGTCACAGACAGGAAAGACACTTCCCCAAACTAAGGAAACACCAAGAAAAATCCAAGTGAAACATGACATATAGGAACTGGTTTGTTTTAACACGTTGGAATGAAATGGAACCTTTAGGGCACCCTCCGAAACCACCACTTCTTTCTCAGCTGCCCTGTACAAACTCAGCACGACAGGTTACCCACTGTGCTCGGTCTCCACGTGAGAATTACCGGGACTTAGAAAATTAAGCATTTGGTTTAATTGCCTAAACTCTTGGATAACTATTAGAGTACACTTTAGCATGAAAGTTCTTAATTTCAAAATTCCTAATATTTTTCAAATTGCTTTTATGCCTGTCTCACCTTTGTGAAGATGGCAGATATCAGCATTTTTAAACGGAAACTAAAAATCAAGGCACACATCTGTGAAGATACTTGAAAACATGAAGTTTATAATTTGCTTCATGTGTTAGTAGATTCATTTTTTCAATGGACTGCGCAGAAGTGCTTTTCTTTAGATCTTTGACATTTATAATTATCAAAATAATATTTCAAGGAGTAAAAACAACCTTCAAGCACAGAAAATGAATCCTTACGAGCCTTCAAATGAATATAAAAGGATATTAACCTCATAAATGTATTTTTAGGGACAAAATTACATCATTCTCACACTTTCATAAACAAACATAACAACATATGAGTTTCCAACTACCATACTTAATGTTCTATACAGAAAGCCTGAGTTTAGGATCGTCCTTTACCCTAACCTGGTAGATATCCACAATGTTGATTCCTTCTAAAAGTAATGACAAAACAAAGATCCCAGCTTGCTGTACGTGTAATCGATTCCATAGCCATTGCTTATACCCATCCAATGTTTATTTCTTTATTTTCTCTTCTTATTGATTATCCACAAGGAAACAGTGGGCAACTTATTTATACATTTTTTGTTAATTTGAGAATTTGTGTTTTGCTCCCATTTGGGATTCTGGAGAAGTGGGAGCACTTTATACTCCTGTCAGTTTCAACTTCAGATCTATCCCTGATGATGTACACTTACTAGAGATCTAACTATATTAATTATATGTGTGAGTCCGATTGAAAATAATGATGATGTCTTCACTCTATTTAAATAACAAACATAGAACCTGGTAATATATATGATTAAAAGGGCTTAGATAACAGTAATAAACCAAATGACTAGAAACCAATATTTGTGTGAGTGAGGAGGCGTGACAGAGCTTAGCCTCAGTAACAGCCCATGAAGCTGAGAGGACTGCTTTATCGCATGCAAGGATCTCTAAAGGAAATAGATACACCTTAAAATTAACACCTCCCCATCCATATATGCATATCAATAACTACTCAAAAGAATTTTTTAGATTATGTTAAAACAGTAGGCCCTATGTGCAGCAGAAAATAATAGGAGAGCAACAGAAAAATATTTATAATCCACAAAAATGAGGACATCCAATGTCTAGACAGAAGACCCAGTTAATATGAATTGAGGTATATGTTCAATGACTCATGTATTTGTGAGTAGTATATGTCAACCACTATATGCCACGCAGTCTGCTCACCTGGTAATTGGATATTAAAATGAATTGTCATTATGTATCATGCAGTCTGCCTACCTGGTGGTGGGATGTTAAAATGAATTTGTATGGTCCTGAACTTAAGGTTGTCAGATGCAAGTCAGGGCACAGTTTTAAAAAATAAACAGCAAAAAATAAAATAAAATAAGACACCTATCCACAGTAAAAAGAGAAGACATATATGAGATAACCACAGGAAAATGTATACTGAGGAACAGTTGGGACTAGAAACTTCCTGTAAGGACTACAGCAAGGCCTGGGGAAAACGAGAAACTTAGACCATTAAATGGGACTTGATCCGAAGAGCAATGAAGTATCAGAAACATAAACAAGGATTTTGTCATTAGGATATTCATGTTTGAAAGGGAATTATTATTAAGAAAGGATGACAGATAAGTTTATAACTGTGGATTAAGAATCAAAGAAATTAAGTAAAGAAGACATTATATCAAAATCAGAAGTAATAGAGATAGAATGGTGTAATTCAGTGCAGCTCCATAGTTTATGAAGGCATCCTTTAATTCTCCACTGGGGTCATGTCCATCAACTACACATACCCTCAGATAGAATTCCTCTTCTAAACATAAAAGAAAAGTGTTCATGTGCCCATGTATATATTCATGTTTATATCAATACTCTTTGTAAAATCTGGAAATAACTCATGTCTATCAACATGGAACAGATAAATAAGTTGCATTATACTCATTCAACCAGATATTATGGTATTTTCCTTAGAACTGATGTTGTTGCTTTTGTAGTAATTTCCACAGTTAAGATTCAAACTGAGTCAGTCTTGCTCCCATCCTGAGCTCTTATTCATCACTACACCAGCTTTCTGAAAGCATCCTCAATCCATATCCTGATTCTGAAGAACATTATACAAAATCTTTCTTGTGTCTCCAGCCAGCCTCTGTTCATCGCCTGCACAACAACCAGACTGAATCAATGAAATCAATCCTGCAACACGACATCCCATGCTATACTTCTCTGTCTTTCACAAAATTCCCGGCATATATATGGACAACAGTGTTTGTTAACTACCCCCTCCAGCCATAATCTACTACTCTTTGGCAAAGCATTTGTTTCAACTGCTTCCTTATTTACCACAGTGGCTGGTACAAGAAAATCTACATATAATATAAAATCTTACCCCATCTAAATGTCTGTCTTTTCTCTGATTTTTAAGTAAACCCAAAATATGCAGTAGGCAGATAATGAATTAGAAAAGTAAAAGATGGATATTCCTAGGTGATTAGAACAATTCCTTGACTTGCCTCAGTCCTTGCCTTGTATCTCCTTCACTTACTCTCACTCCCAAAGAATCTGAACCCAGTAGCAGAATCTGTTGTTTGCCATTCAACCTCATGTCAGTTCTGGTCCTGTAGCTTTACTATTACCACTGTTCTTTTATTGCTCACAGTGCCTTCTCATATTATATAAGAATTTATAGAAATGAAAAACTTAGATCATTGACCTTCATTACACTGTCTTCTTCACATTTAATTTTGATATTTCAAACTAGTTCATGACTGTTCTCTCCTTGGATTAACATTTAAGCAGAATATGAGCCATGAGATTTTTTTTAAAACCATTGAGTACTGTGTTTCAGAAGAAACTTTCAAAGGGTCTTACAGAGTTGTACATCGACCTTAGAATGGGTCGGTACAGTGTCTTGGGCATTTTATGGCATCCTCGGGTTTGAAAAGTCACAACATTTAAAAAAATATATTTGAATATGATCAGGAATTGTAGATGCTTTTCCCAAGTTCTTTTACATACCAGGGTTTTCTGACTGGTGTTGCCTGCCAAAAAGATACAGCTAGTGCCTTAAGTTTTGATAATACTTTATAGCATCTCTCAATGCTACTCTTGTTTAGCATTATAAACTCTTGTTTAACATTATAATGTTTATAATAAAGATGGAATGTTGTTTCTTTAGCTATAGGCTTGGATGTAGATTACTCTTAAACTGGTAATCCAATCTCAAGATTCTCAATTCTCATTTTGATGTTCTTTGCAACACATTCAATATTACCTTTGTAATTCTCTAGTGTTTAACTGAGCAGAAGATGTCTTACTTTTCATATGATTTTCAAATGTTAACCTGACACAAAAGATGCATTTCATAGTAAAACTTCACCCAGGAGACAAGATGGATCAGACACTGTGCTCTAGAGCTGCTCTCTACTGCCACCCAACTCCCATCCCCACCATCACAAACTCAGAGACCTGCATCGATTCGGGGGTAGCCAATACTCAGAAGTGATATGCAATTTTAATATTGACAATGAAGATGTTAAAATTGTTAAAATTTTGCTGACCTTAGTTCAGACATCAGTTCAAATGGAGAGTGTAGCCAGGAAATTAAGAGAAGGGTGAGACTTGGAAGGAGAGCAACGAGGAATTGAAAAGGATCACCAAGAGCAAAGATGTGTCATCAGAGACCGAAGCTAAGATCATCCACAGCCTTGCAGTCCCAATTACTATGTACAAATGTGAAAGTCGGACAGTGAAGAAGGCCAATAGGAAAAGATATTGATTTATTTGAAATACAGTGTTAGTGGAGAATTCTGTGAATGCCATGGATCACCAGGAAGATGAACAAGTGGGTACTTGAGCAAATTAAACCAGAAACATAGCTGGAGGTGAAAATGGCAAACTGAAGCTGCTTCAGGTACTTCATGAGAAGGCAGGGATCTTTAGAAAAGACAATAACAGTGGGAAAAATAGAAGGCAACAGGAAAAGAGAAAGGCAAAATATGAGATGGACTGAATCCATAAAAGAAGCCATAGGCAGGAGTCTATGTGAGCTGAGTAGGTCTGCTGTGGACGGGACATTGTGGATGGCACCCATTCATCACTTTGCCAGGAGTCAGAGCCAATGCAGTGCCGTGTAACACACACACACACACACACACACACACACACACACTCACCTTAAAATACTGAATCAGAATCAGAATGTGATACTAAATAATTGAAAATGTTTGAAGTTTGTAGAATGTAGAGATACATATGGCAACAGAAATGTGTATTAAACTATATTATTAGCAAAAATAAATCCAGTGCAGTATAATTTAAATAAAATTTAAAATATACATGGATGTATAAGTAACTTTCAATTTTTTTCAATAAAACTCATATCAAAATAAATCTAACAGGGTAGGTACCTGTGTTGATGTGATGTTAGTGGGACAAGGAATCAAAGATAAATGGGATAAGTGACATAAAATCAAATAATAGAGAAATCTTGCATGAGTCATCATTTTCAGTAAAGACTCATTATTCACACACACACAAAATTTCCTGCTACTGAACACAAAGGAAAACTGTGTCTTTCGGACTCCATGCAAGTACACAGAAACCATGTGATTGTGCTCTGGACAGTGGAATGCGGCAGAAGTGAAACAGCACTTTTGGGCCTGATCATTACACCTTATGTGTGATCAGCCTCTCGTTCTCTTTTTCTCCTCTTGTGAATTCAGCAGCATTACGGGATGAAAAGATCCTGGATACCTGAGTCATCAGCCAGAGAAAAGGCCCCATATAGAGTCTGACTGGCTTACACTGGACTGTGACATGGTGAAAAATAATTACTTAGGATGCTGAGCTAATGAAATGTTGTGTTCTTAGCACTAATCACTCTAGCAGAATAATGATGGGGTGCCAGGAAGTAAAGAATATGATTAAGTAAAATTTCTGCTTCTGTGGGGGAAAAGTGAAAAAAGAAGAACAGAAGAGAAAAATGCTTCACCTGTGGGTGTTTTACAAAGCCACCATGGAAACCAATATTCATACACATTATTGTTTAAGCAAAAAGCAGAGAAGAAAATTCCATTTAAAAGTTTCCAAGTTCATTGGAGAAGTGTCTGCCCAAGTCCTTTGCCCATTTTTTAATTGGGTTGCTTGTCTTAGAGTGGAGTCGTGTAAGTTCTTTATATATTTTGGAGATTAAGCCCTTGTTTGAGGTATCATTGGCAAATATGTTTTCCCATACAGTTGGTTCTCTTTTTACTTTAATACTGTTTTCTTTAGACATGCAGAAGCTTTTTATTTTGGTGAGATCCCATTTGTTTATTCTTTCCTTTATGTCCCTTGCTTTAAGGGACATATCATACCAGAAGGGAGAGGGGAGGGAATTTCAGGGGAAAAGGAGAAGGGTTTACAGGAACAAGTATAAAGGACTCATGGACAAAAACTATGGGGGGTGGAAAGGGGAGGGATGTGGGGAGGGCTGGGGTGGTGGGCTGGGGTGGGAGTAAAAGACAGAAAACTGTACAAGATCAACAATTAAAGTAAAAAATTTAAAAAAAAGTTTCCAAGTTCAAATTTGACCATGTTGGAGCAATTGGAACTAGATGTTCTCTTCCACTTTTGAAAACTGAGTAACATTAATGAAAGAATTCTTTTCAGAAAACTGGAAAGCATAGTACATGAGTGAGACACCTAAGGCAAGAAAATGAAGAGGTTAGAGCTACTGTGACCCCATTTTCTGTCTAAAAGCAAGTTTTGAATCACAGCACTCTCAGGACGTAGGCAAGGAGAACTGGGTTGTCTTGGGGGGCTGAGAAAACAAATTGCTGGGAAGGCCGGAGCCAGCTGGTATATGGCAGTCAGAGTCCTGTGGAGGATGGAATTAGGCAGAGGAGTTCTTTGAACCTTTGGCTGCATATTAAACTGTGTATGCATAAGGTTGAACTCCATCAGGCCAGATGGGTGAAAACTTCCGGGGAATTCTAAGATGGATAAATTTCGAGGTCACACACACCTGGGAGTCCATTGGATTCCTGGAGGATATGGGAGACACGCACAAAATGCTTAGTAGCAGGGCTAAAGCAGCCTAAACTAGGCTCTTCTGGACCTGCTCTAAGAAAGCTTTTAAAAAATGTCAAATGGACCAAAACAATCAAGGTTAAAATGTACTTTAGCCCCAAATTTATGTATAGATTAAATTGATCTCAATCAAAGTCTTGGCAGCCACTTACACTGAAAAGTACATCCCAATTACATGTGAAAATGCAAAGAATTTAGAATAGCCAAAATAATTTTGAAAAATAAGAGCAAATTTGGAAGATTTTATATCATTTGAATTTGAGATTCAAGACCAAGAGTCATGACAATTTAACATTGGCGTAAAGATTAGATATAAGTAAATAAAACAAACTAGAGAAACCAGAAATGAAACTATATACATGTAGCCAATTGGCTTTTCACACAGTTACCAAAGCAATTAAATGGGGTAAAAATAATCTTTTCAATAATTGTACTGGAAACATGGGATAGCCACAGATAATACAATAAGAAATTGTATTATTTAATATAATTAATAATAAATACAATTAATAAGCACAACCAATAGTTACAAATAATAAAATAAACTTCAGATTTTACCTCACAAAAACACATTCAAAATAGATCATTGACCTAAATGTAAACCCCAAACTATAAACTTTGTAGAAAGAAACATAGAAGAGAATCTTACTGATTTTCTGTCAGGCAGAAATTTCTTAAATGGGATGAAGAACTGATTTCCAGTTCAACATCTGAGAAGCCTGGAAGTCATCACTGCATCCTAAGAAATTAAAAGGTGAACAAACTGAAAAATCAATTCTTAGACCTGTAGCAGACATGAGGTCACAGGGAAAACCATTGTCCCCCAAACTGGAGAGGTGGAGGAATACAGAGAATCTCTAATTACCAAAGCAGAAATCTACCAGCATAAAACTGCAGGAACAGTACTGGGTTAGAGGAAACTGAACTATAACTGATGACTTTCTGGAAGCTCAGTGTGGACAAGTGTGAGAGACAAAATCACAGGTGAGGTACCGTGCTTTTTGAGTTTTATCTCTTGTATCTCTACTAGGTTACAGTAGCTATTGGAGAAAGATCCCCTCATGCTTCTGGAATGGGTGAGGAAAAAGAATAATTTTGAACTATGACAGTTTATTTTGTCTTAACAAAGTCTGCCCTCAGGAGAAACTATTTCAGCAAAGTCTTAACTTCTTGGAGTTCTAAGGGAGACTAAGTGACCTGGAGGAAGTGAAATATTCAGCTCTAGCCCGCTCTAGTCATCCTGTCCCACCTGGTAATGTAAATTTCTGCCCTTCCATAAGACTGAGCAAGTGCAAAAAGGCATTCATTTTGTTTTTGTTAATGTGATCATTTATTCAACAAATATTTATTGTGCATCTAATACATGCACAGCTACCATGTGGAGAATTAAAATATAAATGATTAAGTAAAAACAAAACCCTGAAATGAATAAGCTACTGACATAGGTTGGGTTAACTATGTGATTTTCCTCTTTACATGTCTTATGGTATCTTGAAGTGAAATTACTCAGTGTTTACACTGAAATTGTACAGAGTTATACAACTCCTTCAAAGGCTAGACCATCACACCCAGACAGACAACAACATCAACATGTAAAAAGAAATGATGTATAAGTTAAGTATGTCGGTGTGGGGGTAACAAAAGTTTAAGTTCTCCTGTCCTTTAACACATACATACCCACACACTCTCGCAGAATTTTGGTGAGTCACATGTATGAAATTATCAGTAAAAATAGTTCAGTGATATTCCCCTGTTGCTAACCCTCCATAAAAGGTACAGAGAATAAGTAGCATAGATGGTAGAGAGAAAATAGACAGGGGGAGGGCAAGAATAGTGTGGGAAATGTAGAAGCTAAAGAACTTATGACACATGGACATGAACTAAAGAGGGGAATGTGGGTGGGAGGGGGTGTGCAGGGTGGAGGGGAATGATGGGGGAGAAATGGGACAACTGTAATAACATAATCAATAAAATATATTAAAAATTAAAAAATAGTTCAGTGATAAAATGGAAAAGATTGTTTTTGTTCTAGAGATTTAGGAAGTTCTATGAATTATAAACCTGGGTCTATCCTGATTAAATTTATAACTCATATCTTTTCAAAGTATAAAGGGAAATGAACAAGTTATGAAACAAATGAACCAATAAAAAAACAAATAAACACATATTGGGCAACTAATTTATGTTAGGCACTGGGGAAAGCACATTTGCATGTATTATATCAGTTGATATAAATAGGAGAAAAAGGAAAATAATGGCAGATATCAGTGATACAATACGTGAATTTTTTGGTGAATCTAAACATTTCTTCCATTTTTTGTTTTTCAGGGATAAAATGAAGACAAACTCTGGATGTTTGTAAGTGATATTTTTTTCTATAAATGTGTACTACCTTATGGGAAGAATGGGGGCATGGATACAATTCTTAGTCCCAGAGGTTTTGGTCGCTTTTGAGTTCTCACAAACGTTTCCTTTTTACTGAGTATTCTATTTTACTGAATAGAAACTGATTTTATCTAAAAAAACATAAAGTTAAACAAAAAGATAACATACATATCAATTGGGAGGGGGGAATGAAAACACTAATTGAATCTTTACTGTCAACTCCGATGTATCTTCATAATTATATAAGCCCCCCAGACAAACTATAAAGACTGGATCAAATCTGGGTATAATGAGCAGAATTTTGGCTGCAGGTGTGAAGGGTAAAATATTTGTCTCCATGGGGACAGATCCCATTACTGCACTTTTCAAAATGTCAAGATTGCATTTGAAAAGTAGTCATAATTTTCTCCCATTTTATAAAGATAATTCCCTGTTTGTACTCCACACATAAAAATCTGTGACAATGAAAATTTGTCTTCGCATCATTAGGATAATAATTCCAACCTAACATTGTTTAGAGTACAGTGTATTTTTTTAATCTCCAGAGTTCAGGGAAGTAAAAACATAGTGTTCTTGATGATTTTGGTAACACAGTGGCATTTTGACCACCTCCTTAGTTTTGTAGGAGGTCATGGTTTGTTTCAAAACATTGTCACTGGAAGTGTTAATATACAGAAAAAGGAAGGCACATTCCTATATGTTTGCCTTTAATATCACAGAAAACATGTATCAAAATACTGATACCAGCCTAATTTGACTAGGCAAAAAATGTACATTTGTGTGCATTTGATATGCTTTACATAAATCCTGGTTATATACGTGATGGGAGTGGAGCTGAACATTGCTGTGTTATATATTTGTAAAATGGTTAAACCACCAAACTTCATTGTGGTACACGTGTTAAAAATATCAGCAGCTATTTGGAAATAGGTATTGGATAGTGATGTTTTATAAGAAAGAATGATTAAAAACAAAAATTGATGATTACAAATCACCATAACAAATATAATAACAATGAAAAAAGTTTGAGATACTGTCAAAATTAACAATAGGTGACATCAAGAGACACAAAGTGAGCAAAGGCTGCTTGCTGGAAAGTGGTGCCAATAAACTTGTTCAACACAAGGTTGCCACAAGCCTTCAATTTGTTAAAAAAAAAATACAAAAATATCTGCAAAGTGCAATAAAGCAAAGTGCCATAAGATGCAGTTTGTCTATGTTTCACTCCTTTCTCTTGTTCGCATAGTTTCTGAGCAGCTGGATGTCATTCTAATCTTTGCTCCTCTGTAGGTGAGGTTCCGCCTACCCGCACTGGCTTTTTTCAGGACTATTTTTTATATCTGACTTTCTGTAGTTTGAATATGACATACCTAGGTGTAGCTCTTTGGCATTTATTCTGCTTCATGTTCTTTGAGCTTTGTGGATCTGAGACTTAGTGGCTGACATTCACTAGGGGAAATTCTAAGTCATTATTGCTTCAGATATTTCTTCTGCTTCTCCCTTTCTTCTGCTAATCACATTACTTGTATGTTACACCTCTTGTACTTGTTCCACAGTCTTTGGATGTTGTTTGCTTCTTTGTTTGTTTTCAGTCTTTTTTTTCTTTTTGCTTTTCAGTTTGTGAGGTTTCTGTTGAGCTATCCTCAAGCTCAGAGACCCTTTCTTCAGAGGTGTTCAGTCCACTAATAAACTTATCACACAAAAGCATTATTTTTATCTCCAGCAGTTGTTTTTTTTCTTAGCATTTCCATCTCCCTGTTTACATTGCCCATCTGTTCTTGTATGCTGTTTACTTTATCCATACAGCCCTTTGCATATTAATTATAGTTGTTATAAATTCCAACATCCCTGCCATGTCTGGTTCTAATGTTTGTGTCTTCAAATTGTGGCTTTGTTTTTTTTGTTTGTTTGTTTGTTTGTTTGCTTGTTGCCTCTTGGTGTACCTTGTAATGTTTTTCTTAATAGCTGTACATGATGTGTCATGTAAAAGGAACTGCTGTAAATAGGCCTTTAATAAGGTGGTGGTAAGAAATGGGGGGAGGGGAAATGCTCTAAAGTCCTATGATTAGATCTCAGTCTTTTATTGAGCCTATAGCTCTGGACTGTGAACTTCACAGGTGTTTCTCAGGTTTCCCTCACTCTTTAGGCGGAGGGGATGGCTAGAGTGGGCTGGATGTGGCTATTTCCCATCTCCAGGTCTGTTAGGCTCTGATAATACCCCAGAGTTTAGGCTATAGTTAACTAGTGTCCCCTGAGGTCAGGCCTTGTTAAGAACAGAATGTTCTGTGTATTTCAGCATAATTCCTCCTCCCAACTTTCCCCATCAGTATAAGAGGAATTCTCTCTAATATTTACTGTGGAATTCTGGTCAATCTCACAAAACCATGGGGGATCTCCTAAGACTATTTGTCCCAGGTCTGTTGGTGATATAGTCTTTCCTATAAGTCAGCTGGGCAACTGCTCAGCTGCCTACTGAGCAGCCTGGCACCAAAGAATAGACAAGAATCACACAACATGACTATGCTATTCACTCAGCTTTTAGTGAATGCAGGCTCAATCAAAGTAGCACATCAACATATATTAATATCCTACTCACACTCTAACAATCTAAGAGGAATATAACACACATACAGCAATCAATGTGGGATAATGAACCCCAGTCCCAGAGTCTCAGTCCGCAGGTCCAAGAGACAGCACAGTGGTCAAGGGAGTTTTCAGTATCCTGCAAGGAAGGATCTCTGGACCCAGGTGGGCAGCAGGGCAGAGCCTCCAGTGGCCGATGCCAAGGGAGATCAGCGTGGCCTGGAGCAGCACTCTGGTGTGTGGAGCTCGGCTATCTCAGCAGTGGTCTGGAACCGGTCTCAGTTACACCTTGAAAAGTGGCACACTCCACCCTTCTGGGTCTTTTCAATAAATGTCTTGGCACCCCTGATGCCAAGTTTGGAATTTGCCCAGGACCCTATGGGTGGTATGTGGCTGTTCTGCTTGACACCCCTGCTGGCAACTGTGGAATTTGCCCAGGAGTCTATCTGGGCCCACTCTGCAGACACGGCTTCTTTGACCACGTGGGCAGGTATCTTAAGGGTGTCTCCTTCCCAGACATCTCTGCTTGACCACGTGGGCAGATATGTCCCTTTGCCAGATGTGCTCACTCTGACTTCAGTAATTTTCTTCTTGAACCAAAGGGTTATGGCTGACTGACAGCCATTTTAGTTGACATAAGTGACTCCACTTTGTTTTGTATACTTTATGCTATCTTAATCGGACCAATGCCATTTTATTGGTCCTGCTTTCCACACTGTTACCCTAGAGATTTTAACTTTGTATTTGTCCACACTGAGCCTCTAGCAATTCCTCAGTTACAGTTTAGATTTTCCTACCGTGGCGCTGGTACCCGTGGCTATTCTGCTCCTGTGCCTCTGCTCTGGTGGTTGTGACTCCAAGTAGTCACCTGTCTGCGTCTCCACTTTTGACAACCATGGTTTTCCCTGTGTTCTCCCCCTTTCACTGGCCCAAGAAAATTTGTTGATTTTCAGTGTGTTCAGTTTTTATTCGTTGTTAAAATGTAGTGGCAACTTCCAAACTCCTGACTGGCAGAACTGGAAACCAGATGCCCATTTAGTTTCTTGTGTAGAATAATTTTTGAAAGCAAAGAAATTATCTGTTAAGTTTATATCTGTCAAATATTAATATCTGTCAAATTATCTGTCAAAGTTATATAGAGCTGCTAACAGGTTCTTGACTGTTTCATGGGCCATGTATAAGACAAATTAACCAAAATGCTGAATTTCCATCAAGCTTTCTTCTTCTTTAACCAGGAAAATTACATTTCTATATAATATATTGAATTAAAAAATTATGTCAACACATTCCCTGTGAGACCTGAAATAAGATAAATATGCTGCTATTACAATTGATTAATAACCTATCACTGGAGGTCTTGGCTAGCATTATAAGATAAGGAAACAACACTTACCAAAACAAGCGTCTCTGCATCCTTGTGACTGCTCAAAATGCTTTTGGTTGTTTAAGCAAGACACTACTCTGTGGCTTGTCTGTGCTTGATGTTGGATAGCCAGGATGAGGCTGGCTTTCTTCATAAGGGCAACAATGCTAATTTCAACAAACCTTAACCTGCCTAAAAATACAGCATCTCAGCCCATTGAAAATAATGTACCCCACTCGAGGCAATTTAAAAGTCAGAGAAATCATAAGGAATCACAAATGGGCCCGATGCACAGGGTATTGCTAGTATAAGCTTGACCCACTTGATTGTAAGCTCTTAGCAGGCAGGGGCTGCTTGTTATTCTATCTTGGGTATTTCTTTCCTTCAAGAACTAAACAGCATCTTGAATGTCACAATGCTAACAAAATTACTTTCAGTCTGAAATAAATCCATTTGTATCAGACAAAAGATGAGTGTTAGATCTGAGGACAGGGTGCTTTTCAGAAAACATATCACTTGATTTCCTGACAAGCGGAAAACTACAGAAAAGTTTATTTATCAAATGTTTGCATTCTAATTTTAGCCCTCAAGCAAACCAATCAATAAACGTGGAACAAAGAACTTTCTTTACATATCACAAGTAGGAAAATATGCAATATGTTATATATATAAATATATATGCATACATATGAACTGGTTTTAATTAAAGTATCCACATGTTTGTGAATGTATATAGAAAGGAATAAACTCCTAGAAGGAAAACCAAATTTTTATAAGTAAAATAATCACAACATTCAATGAAAGAATCTTCAAAGTAAAAAAATGAAAAAAAATAAACAACAATTTATATAGCCAGCTGAATAAGATTACCACAAAACATAGGAAGCCTATTAGTACAGAAGTATGTCATAAATAAAAATGAAGTTTCAGCATGGAAGTCCAGCTTATTCAAACTTTAAAAGCAAAGGGCATAATAAAATTCAATTAGCACTTGGGAAAAATTCTATCACTATATTCTTTTTAATCTGAATATGTGTTCTAGTGATTATTTGTTTTTTTCTTACTTAAAAATTGTTATTTAAAAATGAGATTTTTAGAGTTTAAGCTCAGGCATGGGGAATTCAAGTATGGGCTTTTCCTATACAGTTAAACATAAAATTAAATATATTAATAGTGTATGAAGACCTACTACTATACCTTTTTGACCAGATTGTTGCTCATACATAAGAGTTTTGAGAAGGTACCACTTTGTCTTTCAATTATTTCTTTTTAAAATTCGTGAATATATAATACATTTGCATGATTAAAAATGCATCGTGATATAAAAAGGAACACACACAACAGCAAGTTCATAACCTTCCTTGAGCCCATCAGAATACTGAGGTTGCAAGACAGCCAACTGGTCCAAAAATCTAAGAAAAGACTGGAGTCTGCAAGGAACACGATATGAGCAGCAGCTTATCAGGGCAGGAGGGAGCTAGACAACAAGAAGGGTTTGTTGGCAAGCTGGGGTTGTTGGCAAACTGGTGGAGGTTGAATGTACACTGGCAAAAGGATGAAGGTCCTGAAACTGCTCTTTGAAAGTAGGCTCCCAACTGGAGCTTTTGCAAAGAACTTTTTCCCCAGACTGAGTCTGGTGCATTCGGTTCCAGACTCCCTTAGTGTACCATCTAGCTAATACTCTCAAGTGTGGAAGTTCCCTTGGTCTGTTGCCCAGTGTATTAGTCAGGGTACTTCAGAGAAACAGAACTAATAGGATGGATGGGTGATAGATAGATAGATAGATAGATAGATAGATAGATAGATAGATAGATGTGTTTTTTATAAATTTGCTAATACAATTATGGATGCTGAGAAGTTTCCTGACTTGCTATCTGTAAGTTGGAAAACCAGCAAAGCCAGTGGTATAATTCAGCCCAAGTCCAAAATCCTGAGAGCCAGTAGGTACAGAACTAGGAGTGCTAATATCCAAGGGCAGAATGAGGTGAATATTACAGGTCAAACAAAGAGAGCAAATTTGCCTTTCTTCTACCTTTTTATTGTGTTCAGGCCCTAAGAGATTGGATGAGGCCCATCTGCTTCGGTAAGGGCAATCTCTTTCACTCAGTCCACCAGTTCAAGTGCTATTCTGTTTCAGAAACACCTTAACAGGAACCCTTAGAAATAATGTTTTACCATCTTTCTGGGCATCCATTAGCCCAGTCAAGCTGACAGATAAAACTAACCATCACACCCAGGATAGTGGTCTGGGTCCTTTTTTTTTTTTTTCAGGACTGAAGGACTTCTCTGTCCTTTGCAGTCTTGGAAAATAGCACCAGCTCTCATGCTGAGTTTGTCCCTCAGCCTACCCTCACTCCAAAGCCTCATAATTCTTTCATCATGCTTCTCACCAGCAAGACTCCACTGATTTTCAAAAATAAGATTTAAATACCAGCAAGGTAACATGTCTTAAAAGGATACTACAAAGCCATCCAACTCTCCATACAATACATTTTCAAAAGATTTTTTAGAGAAAGAAAAGGAAAACATATAATCAGTGAATTAAAAACTCCAAATAAATATTTCAGTAAAGTACCCTGATATATTTTTTCCAAAGACTCAAACTCTTATTTTGAGTAGTACACAAGATCCCCCAAAAGGCATAAACTTAGATATTTTTGTGGTTCTTAAATTATCAAGATGGATAATATTTCATTTATCAGAAACTTCTAAATGGTTGTTCCTTTTGTAATTGGAAAGAATACTTTGACATGCTATCTTTTTGGGAGAAGGTGGAGAGCAATGATTAAAACCTCAGAAGCCGTGGTATTATAACAAGAATCTACCTTCAAGGAAAATTAAATCCAGTTACCTGTAGGGAATATGTTTTGTTAAGAGCCAAAGTAGTAGTTGCCCTAGCTTAATTAAATGTTAATCAATGATGCTTCAGAACACAAGGTAAAAAGCAGTCATACTCATACGTAAGAAATTATTTACATATCCTTTTCTAGAGACTAAAGATAAATTTAAAGTCTCCCTTCTCACAAGGCGTTACTAAATTGTCATTTTGAGACTGGGCTGGTGTGGATCGGTGGCTTGAGTGCCAGCCTGCGAACCAAAGGGTTCCTGGTTTGATTCCCAGTCAGGGCGCATGCCCGACCGAGTTGTGCTCAAGGTCCCCAGTGGGGAGCACTCAAGAGGCTACCACACATTAATGTTTCTCTCCCTCTCTTTTTCCCATCCTCCCCCTCTGTCAAATAAATAAATAAACAAATAATCTTTAAAAAATAGTCATTTTAACAATTTAGACATATTGTTATTTAAACTTTTGAAAATACATTTTACATCATTACAGTAACCTAAGTTGTTTCTGTAAATACTTTAATCCAGTCACTGTAATTATTTAACAGCATCTAAATGCATGATTTAAGCATGGTTTTCTACAAATGTATTTCTTTAAGTATTGAAAACACAATAAAATTCATAATTAGTTTCATAAGTGCTGAAATAGAATTATTAGATATTCTGATAGGGAAATCAGATACTCAAGGTTCTCCTTTATGCTTCCTTACTCTCCAGATTGTTTTTTTAATTTTAATTTTAATTTTATTTTTTTGATGGTTGGAGGAGTGGGAAGAGCAGGCGTAGTGGAGAGGGAGTAAAGTGTGTGCGAAGGGGGAGACTTCATTGTACAGAAAGGTCATTAACTGTGATGCAAACGCCAATGTTTCCATGGAAACCTCTGTCCACTACAGAATATACTAGAGCAATTTTTGAACCATTTGTCCATTTGATTAATTATGTCTTTGTGCCAAAGGCAGCTTGGCTTGATTGTCTCATCATGTATTAGAGAAGCTACTGCTCTAACAAATGGGCCTATTGTTTTGGGCCTATTCATCTTGGTGCATCCCAGCGAGCTGACAGACATTTCAACAAAATGACTGTCCCTTAATGAGCTGCAGCCTGTCAGAATTGTTTAGGGCTTCATGCGAGGCACAGACCATGGTCATGACAGCCTCAGTTATTATGACAATGAGTAGGATGTCCATGAAAGAGTCTATGTAAATACAATGACCCTCATTTTGATATGACATAGTTGCTTTTTAATTATCAAACTTATATATGTTATAGTCATAAAACGCTCCTGAATTTTGTTCCAACATAAAGAGATTTCTGACAACTAAACATGACCACCAAATCAAAAAGAGTAAACTATTTTTCATAATTTGATAGGCTTGTTCTTGATTTCTAATTATTTGAAAAATACTATTATTCCAATTATGGAAACTCACTATTGGAATCAAAACCAACATTTTTATTATATTCTGTTAATATTCATGTTGCGTCTTCAGCACTCCAAATAAATATAAGCTAATTTTACTTGAACAAATGTTTCTTAAAAACAAACAAACAACAAATAGAACAAATAAACCAGAAAGACAATTTGAGGAGGTCCCACAATATTTACAGACAAATGTATTTTTAGTAAATGGTACATATACAACATTTTTTGGCATTCCCAGTACGTATAATATGGTGGAATAATAACCTACTCTAGAGTGAGAATATGTACCTGTTGATTTTCTCCAAAGACTTGAAAGCATTGCTAACTCAAAGCCCAAGCATTCTTCACAGAGATCAGTACTTAATAATGTGTATTTTCCTCTCTAAATTGTAATAATTCTCTTGAAAAAGAAAGAACATATTGACAATTTTGATTTCATGTTTGCTCAAAACAAGAGCAAATTCTCCCTCCAAACAGATGAATGCACTTTCTGAGAGAGAGAGTGTGCCAGTCACAGCCAGTCAGTATGCCTGGAACGTCCCCTTTGCCAGAAATTAATTATGACACTTAAGAAAAGCCTCCTACATATTTTTAAATTGTGTATTTCAGTTTTGCTTCCATAACTCTTCTCTGCAGGGAAGAGTCATAGAGTATCACTGTCTGTGGTTTATGCTTTAACTATTTCTCTCTGCAGAATCAGTGATTAAGTTGTGTCAGACAAAAATCACCACTCTCTAGCTACCAGCAGCCACACTTAATCAGTTAATAACTGGGGATTAAACTTAATTCAGATTAATTTGTATTAGTATAGAGTTTGTAAATCAATTGCTTTCATATTAATTTACATGTTGTCTAGACATGACATCATGTTGATTCTTTGTATGGTTCAACTACTAATTACAGGCTTTAAGGGTAACAGATGCAAACTTTTTGTTTAGAGCTCTAAACATAAATCAAGGCGAGAGCGGTGATCCAGTTTGTCTCACCATAGTACTTTTTATAAGTTTTGCTTAAAACTTCATATTAGAGTGCAAGTCTGCAATGGAAGAAATTTAACCTGTTTAACACAGAAATGTCTTCTGATAAACAGATAAATTTAATTGACATGATAAATTCTAGAAGAAAGATAATTGTGAAAAATTAAATTAAAATCTACCAAATTCAATCACTATGTAGGAGACTAAAACACCATTAAAATTATTCTTACAGATTTCAGTTTGTATTCTATCTGTTCCTTTCAGTATCTATACCTTGCATAATAGAGTTAACTGATCTGTGGAAAGTGTTTATTTACAGATAATTCTGATTATTTATTTAATTTGAATGCTTCTTAACTTCTCAAAGTTTTATGGTCTTAATTTCTGGAATACAGTAGAGAATTGTAGTAAAGAGGAAACCAACTAAAATAAATAGGAAACATTTAATTCATTTCTTGTTACTCACCACCATCTAAAAATAAAATTGGTAGACTATGTTCAGGTTGGAGAAACATCATCAAAATCCATTAATTTGCTAGATAATAAATTTTCCTGAAAAACCAGAATCTACTAAAGAAACTGGACCTTTAAATCTGTTTTTCTTATTTGGCTTATATGTGGATTTTAAGATGGACATGACCAATAGAATTAATCCTTACTTTTATTTTTTAATTCTCCTGAATTAGTTTAGAAAATGAGCTTCGCCATTTTTAGAATGTATGTTACAGATACCTGGTTTAATTAAATCAATGTCAGTTATATATAATGTATTTTATAACCCCATTTTTATTTATTGGGATATCCATTTTCTCCCTACAGAAATAGTGTTACTTATGTGCACGGAAGAAAGTCGTTGCAGCAAAGAAAAAGACTCAATATTCTGTCAAAGTGATTCATGTATTCTGTATTCCTGGGTGGTTAAGAAAGGGTAAAACTCCAATGCAGTGCTACCTTTGTTACATTATTTTATATTACCCTTAAAGAATGACATTATTTCAACTCTGCTAAGTAATCGTTTTATTTTCTGTCATCTATATGGAACACTGCCCCTACCACTAAAATGATGGTTATTTTAACCTTCATGAAACTATCTTTACATGTTAATGAGCATGAGTAATAAAAGCATTATTCTACTTACATATCTATACGCCACTGGTGATACCTCCTAGCACCTTAATTTGGGTGAGCGTTCAAGAAATTTCATTTTAAATATATCACTAAAATCTATAAATAATTTTAAAATTAAAATTTAAACTTAAAGTTACAAATATAGTATAAGGAGGTTTTTGTATATCCTTCCCAGGATTTTACCAAGATTCTTTAAATGTTATCATTTTACAATTAAAATGTTAGTTTGCTCTCATATATGTGCTTTCTTTCTTTATATAAATGTACATATATATGTATGTGTAATCCAAAATAGCTCCTTAATGAAGAGAATTTTTATAAGACTCCAATAGGACTTCAGTTAACAACTCATCACTTTTCTATTCCTTTGAATATTATCTAAAACAAGCATTTTTTATTTGTCTTGGATAAATGATGTAGCGTACTAAATAATTTTTTTCCCTCTTGGAATTACACTCAGTAAATAGGTATACAAATTAGAGTGAGAATTTATAAATTTGATTTCTAAATTTCTAAACTTGCATAAATCCCTTTTACATGTTATAAGCAGAGACTTGATTTATTTATATAGTATACCTTTAGCTCAGTATGATGCTTAATGGAAAAAAAGAATGCCAGTCCCACCTTCAGGCATAAAACTGAAGAGAACATCATGACTTCAGTCAAGGAAAGAAAGCAAAGTCAGATGGTCAGAACTTGAAGCTATGGGATTAAATGCTTCTTTGGAATGAAAGGATGGGAAACAACAAAAATTAACTCTCATTTCAATCTTACTTAAAATTTTATTTTTATAACCTTGCATTGTTCTCACTAGCATCTAGAAGGGTATGCAGGAATAATCCATAATCAGGTAAAATTTATAACTGATCATAAACAGGCTTGGATTCTGAAAGGGGTTCAAGTTCAAATAGAATACAACCATTCCTTCCACTTCTCATTGGTGGCCTTTAAGTTTTTAGGGTGTTGGCTATAGTTCTCTTTCTTCCCCTCTCTACAGTTGGCTACCCTTTATTTTCTTAGGCCAGAGAACACACCTTGAGGCTTGACCCTGGTATGACCCTAAACAGCAGCAGGGGGGAATCTAAATAATCTCTTTATAACTTCAAAGCATTTTAACATTAAATATCCTGTCCAAACAAGGATAAATAAACTAGGGACAATACCGCTGAAAATAACTGGAAATTTTGAAGTACCACGTCTTTTGTTAGTACTTTTTCACGCCATGTGCTCATGAAATCCATTGGAATAAAACCAATAATAATGGTCTCCAATATAGAGTTAGTTTTAGATTCTTTAAGACTTTTAAGTAGACAATCATGTCATCTGCAAGGAGGGTCAGTTTTATTTCTTACTTTTCTGTGTTTATGACTTTTATTTCTGTTTCTCGCCTTTTTGCTCTTGTTAGAATGTTCAGCACTATGTTGAATGACAGTAATGAGAGCAGACATCCTTGCCTTGTCCCCAATCTTAGGAGGAAAGCTTTCATTCTCTTGACTTTAAGTATAATGATAACTGTACATTTTTAAGATCAATAGATAAATTTCCCCTCTCTTCCTACTTTTCTAAGAGATTTTATCATAAATGGGTGTTGAGTTTGTTCAGTTTTTTTCCACATTGAGTGATACAGTCATGTGACTTCTTTCTTATTTAGCTTCTTAATGTAGTGGATTACACTGATTGATTTTCAAATACTGAACTAGACTGGTATACCAGAATAATTGTTCATGGTGTATAATATGTTTATATTTTGCTTAATTCTACTTGATAATATTTTAAGAATTTCTGTTCTGTATTTATGAGAGCTATTGATATTAGAGTGTTTTTTTTTTTTTATTTTGGTGCTCTGTCTAGTTTTAATATCAAGATAACTCTAATTTTATAAAATGAATAAGGAAGTGGTTACTCTTCTTATATTTTCTACAAGAATAGATAGTAATTTTTTCTCAAATGTTTGTAGGATTTTCTAGTGAAACCTCAAAGCCTTGAAATTTCTGTGAGTTTTTCAATTATAAATTTCATTTCCTTAATAGTTATAGGACTATTTGCCTTACCTATTTTATATCAAGTGGGTTATGGTTATTCATGTCTTTTGAGGAGCTGATTCATTTTATGTAAGTTGTGTAAGTAGATTTTTCTTAGAGTATGTCCTTATTCTCCTTTGAAGTCTACAGTGTTTATAATAATATCCCACATCATTTCTGATATTGTAATTTCTGTTGTCTAGTCTGTTTCCTGTTAGTGTTGCTAAAGATTTGTCAACTATATTGGACTTTTCAAAGAACTAGTTTATAGTTTCAATTAATTTTTAAATTCTTTTCTGTTTTCAATTTAATAGATTTCTTCTCTTTATTGTTTCTTTTTTAATTGGGTATACTTTATTCTTCTTTTTCTATGTTCTTGAGTAGATGCTTAATTTATTATATTGAGACTTTTGATTTTCCCTAATGTATGCATGTAATGCTATAAATTTCCTATTCAGCCTTGTTAGTTGTGACCCTCAATATTTAACATGCTGAATATTCATTCAGTTCAATGCATTTTTTATGTTTTTTAAAACTTCTCATTTAACTCATGCATTATTTAAAAATATGCAATTTAATTTTTGAAATTTTGCAAATTTTCTTGTTATTTTTCTGTTATTGATTTTTAGTCTGATTTTATTGTGATCAGAGAGCAAATTGCATATGATTGCAAGTCTTAAAATTTGTTGAGTTTATTTATGGCCAGATGGTATACCTATACCTATCATGGCATATATTCCATGAGCATTTGAAAAGAATATACGGAGTCCAGCACAAAAAATGCCCCTTTTTGTTACAAATATTTTATTACAAAATCATAAGCATGTAATACTGTAACATAACAACACCATAGTCTAGCACACCATATGACATTTTAGGTGAAATGTTCAAATTAAAACTATAAATTATTACACTTATATTATTACCCTACCACCCACATACAAGCAGGTATCGTTTCTGCCAGACCCTGTATTTTCTACTGTTGTGTGGTATGTTCTATAAATGTTCATTACATCCTGTTGATTAATGGTACTGGTAAGCTCCTTAAAGAATTGCTGATTTTCTAGGTATAGTTGATGAAGGGTGTTGAGGACTCCAATTTTAATTGTGAATTTGTTTATTTTTCCTTTTAGTTTTCTCAGGTTTTGTTTCACACATTTTGCAGCTTAATAGAAGTTTAGTCCATATACAGTTATCGTGGTTGTGTCTTCTTGGTGGGGTAAATTAACCCTTTTATTGTTATATAATGTCCATCTTTGTCTCTTGTAATTTTCTTTGCTCTAAAGTAAGATGACCACTTTTGCTTTCCTTTGATAGATGTTTTCACCGAATATTTTTATTCCATCTTTTTACTTTAACCCAGCCTATACTGTTCATCTGAAATGACACGCAAGGGCAGAGAGGGTTCTTTGTTATTGTTGGGCTGGGTAAGAGTTCCAGGTCCTCACATGGGTCCATTGGCTTTGTGGTGACAATGCCCTCCTTGTAACTGGACAATGGTAAACATTCTACTCTCCGTTAGGCCTTCTTTGTCACTATTCTAGAGGAGAGAGCAAGGCAGCTTTTGTGTTACTGTCCAGCAGGGATGAAAACCCCAACTTCCTGTTTGGCATTCTCTGACATCATACCTGAGGAGATGTTGAGGTGCCTCATTACAGCCTTGCAAGCGTCGAAGTCTTGGTTCCCCACTCAGCCTTTATGGTGTGGTTGGAACAGGGCCACAGTTTTTTCTGTGGTGTAGGCTGAAATAAAGTGGTTATCATCTAAAAGTTCAGTCTTACTAGGCTACCCTTTGACTGGAGAGAGTAAGCTTTTGCTGTAAATTCTTTGCCTGTGCTCTTTGGTATTTCCTTGTTGCCAGTTCTTCAACTTCAAGTCTGGGAGACATTAGGCAAAAAGAAAATACAGGGTGTTAATCACTGTTTTTCTTCAATTTCTGAGGTCTCTGAACAGTCTATCTTCTCCTTTCCATCTTTTAGTCTACCTAAGTTTGTTTTATATTTCATATCCAAGCATTTAGTTGTATATCCAAGCATTTAGTTGTATATTTAGGAAGAATAGAGAAAAGTGTGTCTGCTTCATCTACCAGGAGGAGGTGTCTGGAGCACATATTAAAGAATATAAGTAAAAAAATATCATTTGTTGAATTTTTAAATATTCTAATCATAGATAAATTTGTCAGTATAAGCTAGATTTGGATGGCTCTTGAATCCCAGTCAATTATTCGTTAGGTCTCAAAAGGAAATATTTTTGGCAGATATTTAATAATCAACCATTATAATAGCTAAATTCCTTGTATCAGTAAAGGAATCACATATCTCAGTGGTTTACGACAGCAAACATCTGTGTCTCTGACAAAATGGTCTTCAGGTAAGCTGTGGTTCTGCTTCAGGCTGTGTGTTAGACTCAGGTTTTCTGATCTGAGACTGTGGATCTGCCCCTCATGATTTCTCATTTTGGAACCAAGGATCGAGGAGCAACCTCTCTCAACATGTGCTATTATTTCATGGCAAGGACAGGAATAAGAAACTGGTAGGCGTATGCAATAACTGTTAAAGCTTCTGCATAGAACCGGCACATTGCCTCTTTTGTTGATATTTTATTGGCCAAAGCAAGTTACACCATCAAAACTAAAGTCAAAACTAAAGGGAGAAGTATACTTCCTTCTTAGGAAACAGACACATTACATGACAAAGGGTACTGGTAATCTTTCAAAAAAGGAAGGGAATAAATATGGATTTTTTAAAAGTTTTATTTATTTATTTTTTTAGAGAGGGGAAGGGAGGGAGAGAGAAAGGGAGAGAAATATCAAAGTGTGGTTGCCTCTCACGAACCCCCTAATCCCCCCACTGAGGACCTGGCCTGCAACCCAGGCCTGTGCCCTAGACTGGGAATTGAACCTGCAATCCTTTGATTTACAGGCCTGAGCTCAATCCACTGAGCCACACCAGCCGGGGCTAAATGTGAAATTTTTACATTGTACAATAATCAGAACATTTTTAGGCTCTATGTTAATTAAGAGGAAACCCAATCTGGTTTGGTATATGAGTACATTCTAAAATGTAGACTGTGTCAAAATATATTTTCTATTAAAGAAATAAACATTAGGCAAAAAAAAAAGCTCTTTTAGTACAAGGTAAATTTTTCATATATAGTTTAAAATAAAAGAATAACTGGTAATTAACTTAAAATGATGTGTCAAATAGGTTACCTGAAATCTATATTAATCAACTTAATTTTTAAAGTAAATATCAAAAAAGTTATCTTCAGGACAGTATTTTTCAGCCTACTAATGTTTTACTTTGCATTCCTAAATCTGCATTAGAATATAGGCATATCTATAAAGACATAGATATATCTAGATATGTCTCTATCTCTATAGATATATCTAGATATATCTCTATATCTTATAGTTGCTAGAAATCATATATTAAGGCCAGACATAGAATAATTCATAAATGATAACAAGAGAAAATAATTTTTAGGCAGCTCTAGGGAGAAACAAATTAGAAAGAAAATTTTTTCTACTGAGAACTATTTTAAATAAAGAATCTGGGGCAAAATTTTACATGGCTTTTTCTTTATAAATGGGAGGATTGATCCTTATCCCCACAAGTTCAATAGTAAGCTCCCGTGAGTTCCACATAAAGGACTCCAGCATAAAGGAAGCCATACAGTATACTGAACGTAAATTAGTTTGTGCTGCTTACCTTTCTTTAGTTACATATCTTGCTATTTTCTGATAATTGCATGTAGATTATACTAGTTATATAAACTAATACACAACCAACTTAAATAAATAGAACTAAATATTACTTAATACTTTCTGTATGTAAGGCCTGTATACAGTAACTGAAAAGAAATATGAAGGTAATCAGATCCCATTGTTACTTCAATCTTCAACATCTTGTTTTTAAAAAGTATTGTGATGGTGAGATACTTTTTAGCTCCCATGACTATGAGAAAGAACTTACACTGAATTGAGATGTGACTTTCTCTAATTTCTATGTAATAGTAATTTTTAACTATATTTTATTGATTATGCTATTATAGCTGTGCCAATTTTTTTCTCCCCTTTATCCCCCTCTGCCCTGTACACCCCCTCCCACCATCATCCCCCCATCTTAGTTCATGTCCATGGGTCATACATATAAGTTTTTTGGCTTCCACATTTCCTATACTATTTATAACCTACCCCTGTCTATTTTCAACCTTATTATTAAAATTACAATAATTTTTCTAACTTCTAGCAGGAACTCATAAATTGGCACATAGTAGATCTTCAAAAGAGTTAACTAACACATATATTGCTTAATTTATCTAATAGGAAAAATGAGACAAATGTACAAATAAAGAAAATGTGAGTCAATATACCGTGTCTACTCTGGAGATATAGGAAGAGTCAGTGTGGCTCGAAGCAGGAGAGATTATATACTTTGGGGGGAGGGAATACATGGGAAAGAGGAGTGGACAAAAATGCAGGAGGAGACAAAAGTAGGTTTAGAGTTGCAATATAAGTAATACAATAATTAATAAATAATAAGACAAGAATAAACTATGTTTCATGTACTCGTAACTGTAAAGCTGCTTTTGCCCATGCCTGTATTTTCAGAGTGGATTTGATACAGGCTGTAAATTTTAGGTGCAATTCTAGCAGTAAAGTGTAGAAGATAAGTAAGAAGAAGCAAAACTCTAAATGAAAGATACTAAAATGGATGTAATAACAGTAGGAGATGGAGGAGCTAAGACTCAAAAAAGGAACTAGGTGCCTGTGTTAGTCTGCTCAGGCTGCATAGTAAACTACCATAAGACTGAGTAACTTAAACAACACAAATTTATTTTCTCACAGTTTTGAAAGCTAGAAGTGCAAAATCAAGGTGCTATCAGAGTTGATTTCTGGTGAGGCCTCTCTTCCTGGCTGGTTGATGTGCCTTCTCCCCGTGTCCTAAGTTGACCTTTTCTGTGTGTGCACATGGAAGAAGAAAGAGAGCTCTGGTTCTACCCTTCTCCCATGGGCAGAGTCCCGTAACATCTGGGCCCCAACATGATGATATAATTTAACTTAATGACCTCCTTAAAGACCTCTCTAAATGCAGACACAATGAGCTTAGGGCTTCAACATATGAATTTTGAAGGAATGCAATTCAGTCTACAGCAGTCCCCAAAGTGGAAAACTTTCAAAGCAGGATGAAAATTCAGGATGAATTCAGTTAGAATTAGGAAGCCATTGACACAAGTTTAGGAGAGTGACATCTAAAAGCTTTCATGCATGCAGTTTTCCTTAAAATGAGTTTCCTTAGAACTCCCTGATGGCCTCTCAATAGGTCTAGAGCCAAATATGACATAACCTATTGCTAATATTCAAAAGTAATGATAGTACAAATACCTATGGAATTTCATTTGTGACCAAGAAGTAAATAATTGTCAAAGAAATCTTTATTTGTGACAATATAAATATAAAAAAAAACTGCATTTATTTAAATTCAACCACTCATTCCAATCAAAACATTTGGTACAATATTTATCCCTATATAAAACTAAACTGTTGTTCTACATGTTTCCATAAAATCAGTCTCTCAAAAATATTGAAGCTACATAATCCATGTGAACTACACATATGTTTTATTTTATCATGAATAAGTAAGTATAGCTATCAATCAAAAAGAAAAAATGAGAGTTTTTTCCCCTCAATGGATGAATACAGTTTTAGATTGTTTTCTTTTACTGCTTTATAAATCATTAAAAGCTTTTGTCATTTTATTTATTTTTAGCTAGAAAAATGGAGACATGATTTATGGGGATTTAAAATAAGGCAATATAAAGTAGAAAGCTAAAAATACAATGTCATTAATTCCAAACTTAAAAAAATGTGCCACCAAAAGTGGAAAAATATTTCAGTATTTCTCTCTCATAATTTCCAATATTGCCTATATAATCTGAATTCATCAGTATAGGAGACCGCTCTGCGTGCCATGGGCCCAGCTCCCACTCGGAGATGCACAGGACCCACACCCATGAGTAGGTTCTTCTGTGGGGAATCAGGCCTGCACCGTACCTAGACTGAGGTGAGACTTGCTTTTGCTAAAATTCCCTCACCCTGAATTGAGGTAGCAAACATTTACTAGGAAGTAACTTCCTAAAATCCATGCTAAACCTTCCAAGGATAAGTGTAACCAGCTCAACCACTTTTCCCTTTTCATTTGCAAATACTCTTATTCTGTGATGTGATTAGTGGCATTGGCTCCTTTGTTTTCTATAAAAGGTAACCACCTAAAGCAAACCTGCATAGTAAATGAGGATGATCTTGTAATGAGCCCAGAAAAGAAATAAAGGCTTGTCATGTGCAGGCTGGGTTTTTTTCTCCCCTTGAGAGAAAAAGCATACTGTCCCTTTTCCTCCACAGGACTCGGTAGTTCATGTGAATTTCTCATATCTCAACCACAATGTAGCGGATCACACGAACCCGGGTCCGCATCACATCACATTATTAAATATTACCTGGATTTATTTTTATCAACTTAGTGCTCATGCTTTTTTTAAGTATTGATTTTAAAGAGAGAAGAAGGGAGAGAGAGAGAGAGAGAGAAAGAGACATCGATGTGAGAGAGTAACATCTATCATTGCCCCCTCAATGCATCCCTCCTGTAAGTACCCTGAACAGGGGTCAAACCCACAACCTGGGCATGTGCCCTGACTGGAATCACACCTGCAACTTTTTGGTGTATTGGATGACATTCCAACCAACTGAGCCACCCAGCCAGGGCTGTATTTCTTAACTATTGTTTAATTGGGTGTGTTTTCCTATCTATTGCCATAGACAAATTACCACTTTTTCCCCCTCCTTCTTATTAAAGTTTATTAGCGAAAATACAAATGTAGTTCAAACTAGCCATGATTTTTAAAAACTCTAAAAAGAATATTTCTATAATTTGAAATTTCACACTGAATGTTGAGATTTAGGAAAGGATATTTTGTCATGGGTGGGAATAATGCATGTGATTTCTGAGTAAAACATGGTACCGCAAGGAACATTCGTTGTATCAGTAGAAATGCACTCAAAGATTCATTTGACTGTCAGGTAAGGGGACTACATAGTGTATGCTAACTCTGGTTCATCACTTGTGGTTAACTTCCAACAGTCAGTATTGCACTCCATAGTAAGAAAATCTCATTTGAATGAAAATGGGTAACAAGTTCATTATGAAAATATATAGTTGCAGTATCTTATAATCTTATCAATAATAAACAAGAACATTTGGTGAGAGGGCATGTATCTAGGGAAGATTATATTTTTCAAGTTAAACCGTCTCTTTAACATGTTCTCTAGTTTTATACCTTCAATTTGTTTGCGTAGCAAGGAAAGGCTGATCATAATTCTTTATCAGATGGAAGAAAACCTGTCACAGAGAACATAAGTATGCCCAGGCTGAATTATATCGATGGAGTGTTGAGAATTTCCCTACAGACCTAAGAAGTAACTTAATTTTTTGCTTTCTTTGGGGGGATAATTCATAGGGAAAAGAGGGAGGTGCAGAAATAGAAGGAAAACATTGATGTACCAGACAATTAAAAAAAGAATAAAAGGAATCAGGACTGTTAGCCACCTCCTCAGTCACTGTGGCTGGTAACATCATCTTATTGCAGTTTTCTGCTTTTTCCTTCCCCATCCCAAAAGTGCTAATGAGAAAAAAAAAAGGCTAGTATAAAGACCATAGTAGAAAGATGGGATTTATTTTAACCAGAAATCAGATTTGAGAAAGTTAGCAGACTTTTGATGGGATAAAATCAAGGGGAGGAAAAGGGAATCTTTCTGGAATAGAATCCAAAGTATTCTGTAATTTTTCATTCTTGGTTTGACTATTTTTAATTTTCATCAGCATAAGACCACTAGGAACACACCTGTGCTCAAAAGAAAGGAAGTTATTACTTGCTGCAGTGAAAGAGACAGCACACCTTGGGGATCAGGGGGTACTTCAAAAGAAAGAAGGGAAAGTTAGGGAAAAAGTGCTTCTAGGGTTTTGGGGGCTGGAGTCATTGGATGACCTTAGGAAGGACTTGTCAGGCTGTATATCCTGGGGAGTTGCTGAAATTCTCAGAGGTCTATAGGATTTATGAATCCATGTGGAATCACTGTTGATCATTTTGCATGTGGTCTTATCAAATGCATGGGTCTAAAGAAACTGGTGCTAAAAAATTAATTTTTATTTTTAATTATTTTATTGTTGTTCAATTATAGTTGTCTGCATTCCCCCCACCACCACTCCCAAGAATGACAGTTTAAATGGTTCATGATACACATCATCATTTTCTCTGACACATTTTATCTAGTTTGTGATTCAGGGTTTAAGTTGCAAGTTGTGATTTCTGTTTCAATTTTCATTTATTCTTTAATAACCACTATGCCAGGGATGTTTTTCCCCCATGACTGGCAAAATTTATAACTGAGGGTAAGTTATTTAAATTCCCTTGAGTCAGTGTTTTCATTTGTATAATAATATTTTTATGGTTGATGTTCAAGAAACTCCTTATACTTCCAAGTCTGAAATATGGAAGCACAGAGACTAACTCTCAAACATCTATTTGTCTTTAAACATAAAGGAAAGGCTGAGTTTTATGTCATCTTAGCTTTAACTATCATCATCTCAAATACCACATTGGAAAAATAGTGTAAATGTGATTTTTCAGTATAAAAAATAGAAAATGCCATATTCTTGTTTTCCAAATACTAGCTAAAATTTTGAAAAAGAAATTGCAATATGAAATCAAACTAGCATTTCAATATGGTGAATTTGATGTTAAGTGCATTCTTTGAATAAAAAAATAATGATTATAATGAAACTGAAACTGTTGACTCAAATGAATATCCATCACCTTCGTTAGATATGAAAAAAAATCAAGGCAACCACAAGTGAAATAGAAAACAGACAGACACATTGTCTTACTAGCTGTCTTAGTCTGCTCAGACTACAATTACAAAATACCATGGACCAGGGATCACTGAAACAAAGAATTGTATTTTCTCACAGTTCTCGTTGGCTGGAGGTTCTGGCAGCATTTAATTTCTGGTGAAAATTCTCTTCATGGCTTGCACATGGCCACCTTCTCTCTATGTTCTTCAAGGCAGAGACAGAGAGCTTTAGTGTTTCTTCCTTTTCTTGTAAAAGTACCAACCCTATTGGATTAGGGTCCCACCTTTATGACCTTATTTTACTTTTATCACCTCCATATACGCCCTATTTCAAAGTGCAATATTTAACATTGGGAGTTAAAACTTCCACATAGGAATTTGAGGAAGCTCATTCAATCAAGCACAAGTAAACGCCAAATAAATAGTTTCCCTTCAATGAAACATTACACTTTGTATAAAGAATACAAATGCTGTGTTACTTTTATCTCATGAAAAATAAATCTACATAAAATAGAGGGAATTCCATTGTCTTCTTTGTCTAACACTTTCTAATGTTCTCACAGAATTATTGTATATTTTATTTAATTTTTTATTGTTGTTCAATTACTCTTGTCCCAACTTTGCCCCCATTGTTCTCCCCTGCCCTGCCCACCCCCACTCCCTCTGTCAATCCCCACCCTGTTGTCCATTGCCGTGGGTCCTTTATGCATCTTCCTTGACTAGACTCCTCCCCGGCTTTCCCCTGTTATCCTTTCCCCCCCTCCCCTCTTGTCACTGTCAGTTTATCCCTTATTTCCATGTCTCTGGTTCTGTTTTCCTCATTTGTTTTGTTCATTAGGTTCCACTTATAGGTGAGATCATATTATATTTGTCTTTTACCACCTGGCTTGTTTCACTTAGCATAATACTCTTCAGTTCCCTCCATGTCCTTGTGAAGGGCAGGAGCTTTTTCTTTCTTTCTGCTGTGTAGTCCATTGTGCAAATGTACCAGCTTTTTGATCCACTCATTTATTGATGTGCTTTTAGGCTGTTTCTAGCACTTGGCTATTGCTACTAGGAACACTGCTGGGAACATTGAGGTCCAAGATCCTTAGGGTATTATCCCAGCAGTGGGATCACTGGATCAAAAAGCAGTCCCATTTTTAGTTTTTTGAGGAAATTCAATACTATTTTCCACAGTGGCTGTACCAGTCTGCATTTCCACCAACAATGTACTAGGGTTGCCTTTCCCCACATCCTCACCAGCAATTGTTGTTTGTTGATTCTGACCCATGTGAAGTGGTATCTCATTGTGGTTTTAATTTGCATCTCTCTGATGGCTAGTGATATTGAGCATTTTTTTCATATGTCCATGGGCCATTTGTATGTCTTGATTGGAGAAGTGTCTGTTCAGGCCCTTGGCCCATCTTTCAACTGGATTGTTTGTCCCCGAGTTCTTTATATATCTTGGAGACCAAACCCTTGTCCAAGGCATCATTGGTAAATACGTTTTCCCATATTCTTGGTTCCCTTTTCATTTTGCTAATATAAGAAGAACAAAATAGGGGGATTACAACATCTGATAACAAATTACATTACAAGGCAACTGTGATCAAAACAGTCTAATACTGGCATAAGAACAGACACATGGATCAATGGAAGAGAATAGAGAGCCCAGAAATAAATCCACATCTCTATGGTCCATTAATATTCAACAATATTAATCTTTGACAAAAGTATCAGGAGCATAAAATGGTATAAAAAGGGCCTCTTCAATAAATGGTGTTGGGAGATCTGCATAAGTACATGCAACCAAAGTGAAACTAGATCACTAACTTACACCATACACCAAAATAAACTCAAGATGGATAAAAGACTTAAATATAAGTCATAACACCATAAAAGCCCTAGAGGAGAACATGGGCAGGAAAATGTCAGATATCTCATACAGCAATATCTTCACCAATGTATCTCCTAGGGTAAAGGCTGTAAGGGAAAGAATAAACAAATGGGGCCACATCAAATTAAAAAGCTTCTGGATGGCTAAACAATTATTGTCTATTTTCTTTTAAATATTTCTAATTCTCATGAGATTCTAAGGTAATTTGAAAATAGATGTTTGGAGTTCTTTAAGGCTAACTAGGTGGTTATATTGTCCCTATGAAGAGAGTGAGAAATTCCTCAAACTAGACTGGTAAAATTTGCCTCTTCTCTGTGCCATTCCCACCTCTGGCCTCTTTAGAGATTACATAGGTAGGATGCCTGATAGGGTTGGCTTTGAGTGATGTGACCTTCAGCACTTCCTTCAACATGGATATAAAAAGATCAGCTTCCAGCAGTTTGCAGTGCAGTCAAGCAAACTAAAAAAAAAAAAAAAAAGGCAGTTTAAAAGCGATGTTACTCACAATTTCTTATTTCCTTTAGGAAACTTATCACAGCCTCATTTAAATGTACAGATTTCTGGATCATTTATTATCAATTAGCTAATCATTAGCTGGAAAGAGTTTCATGGCTTTCATTTTATTTCAAATAATGTAAACACTCCATTATGAAATATGAATAGTTAACTCAATTTCTACAACCATTATTTCATTTATTTTATTCAATATTGTTTGACTTATTTGTAATGAGCTTTTAAAAACTGTAGTTTATTGCTTTTACATATAACTATTTTAAAAAATAGTCTAATTTAGATGCAGTTTTATCAATTTGATTTTCAGTTTTCACATCATAAATAGAAATCTTCTAAATACTAATATGTTATCTTTCTACATGATATACAATAGGTTAATAAAAGAACTTTTAATTCCCACTGCTATAATAAGGAGTGTATGCTACCTTATGCTTTTTTTCTTCTTTGTAAGTGGAATTATATAAACATCGTTTTAGCAGGGACACATTTCTCTTGTCCCTCCTTCTCTTGTTTCCTGATTGTACGAGCCCATTCCTCTCAGTCCTCCCTATCCACCCCTAGATAACCCAATGTTATTAACTTAGTACGTGCCATATGTATTTTGCTCCACATTTTAATAATTTTATAAACCATATATATTAATATACAGATTCATACACAAATATACAGAGTTGGGTTTTTATTTTTTCACTACCCTGAACAACTCAATAGGTATTTTTTTATATAACCTCTTACAAACTGATGTATTTGCAAGCATTTTAATTATCTTTTGTCATATACACAGATATACACATGTGTATTTACATGAGAATATACACTTTATATATTTCTAGTCTCCCAAGAGTAAACAAAAATAAGCTTCGTGGCATTTTGGGCTCATGTGCAGTGTACACACTTACTATTTCTTTGCGTATAACGGAAAGCTATGAATGTCATTCATACAATAATGCACTTAGAATTTAGATGATCTTAGCTTTGAATCTATGTTGTCCCACTTAATAAGGTATGTGATGTTAGGCTCCTCAACTGCATTACACCTGAATTTTCTCATCTGTAAATAAAAGAGAGATCGAGATAACAGTAGCCATATCATTTTAAGTATTGAATAAGTGTTCTTGTATTAAAATTTTAGTAAAATGTTTGGTTTCATGAGTTATTTAATATATATTGTTTAATTTCTCCTATTTGTTCCAGAGTATATTCAATGTATTAATCTATAAAATAAGAAGAAAATAATCCAAAATCTCTTCTCTACTTAACTCCTTTACTCTAAACTGCTGATTCTGTTTCTCTGTTAACTTGTTTTGTCCAAACTGAGAAAGAACAATAAATTAACAGGAAGCCCATAATTTGTCTTTATTGTTACTTTAATGCATTTCTACCATTTAATGTCTATTTCTCTTCTTTGTTTCCTGAGGGCCCTATCTCTATTCTTTCCACCTGTCAATGGCTGTGCTTCAGACTCTGGTCAAGTTCATCCTTATTTACTCCTGGAATTCCTCTTGTGCTAATGGCTTTCTGTACTTTCATATCACAAGATAAGTCAATAAACAATTTCTATACTCATTTTTAATGATCACAATAATCCTGAGAAGTAAATATTATATTTATATTATGTCTTATACCAATTTTATTATAGAAGCTACATAACATTTTCTCTTCTTCTAAAAACACTAGTCATATTAGTTTAAGGCCAAACTCATTTTAATTCAATTACACTTTAAAGATCCTATATCCAAATACAATCACATTCTAAGGCACAGGGGTTAGAAATTCAACATATGAATTTGGGGGGACAAAATTCAGTTCGTAACAGATGTAAAACTAAAAGTGGACTTGCTGAATCATATGACAACTCTATTTTTATTTTTTTAAAAGAAACTTCATATTGTTTTTCATAGTAGCTATACTTTCCCAGAAAGGGGAGGTAAGAGTTCCTAGTAAGGGTATTCCCAGTAAGAGTATTGCCAGTAAGGGTATTCAAGGGTTTCCCAGTAATAGTATTCCCAGTAAGAATATTCAAAGGTTTCCTTTTCTTTACATCCCTAAAAATGCTTTATTTTTGTTTTCTTTGATAGTAGCCATGGTAATGGGTGTAAGATGATATCTCATTATGGTTTTGATTTGAATTTCCCTAATGCTGAGCACCTTTTCATGTGCTTATAGACCATTTTCATTATAGCTGCTTTGTAGAAAGGTTATGCAAGTCCTCTGCCCATTTCTAAATTGTTTTGTTGTTGAGTTGTAGGAGTTCTTTATATATTCTGGATATTCTCATATATATAATATGTAAATGTTTTTTTCTCTCTGTAGGTTTTTATTGTCACTCTGTTGATTGTGTCTTGTGATGCACAAAAGTCTTTAATTCTGATGTAATCTAACTTACTCATTTCAATTCTTGTTTCCTGTGCTATTAGTGTAAAATAGAGGAAATCATTTCTAAGTCCAATGTCATAAAGTTTCCCCTGTGTTTTCTTCTAAAAATTTTATAGTTTTAATCCTTATATTTTAGTCTTTAATCATTTTAATTAATTTTTGTATATGGTATAAGTGTATAACTTCATTTTTTGCATGGGTATAGTTTTTCTAACACCATTTGTTGAAAAGACTTTTTTTCTGATTGAATAATCTTAGAACCTTTCTTTAAATTTATTTACCAATGCAAATGAGAGTTTACTTCTTGGCTCTTATTCTATTCCATTAATCTACATGTATATGTTTATTCTAGTGCCATATTGTTTTGATTCCTATAGCTTTGTAGTGAGTTTTGTAATCAGGAAGTGTGAGAACTTCAACTTTATTCTTCTTTTTAAAGATTGTCTTGACTATTTGGGGTCTCTTGAGATTCCATATGAAGTTTAAGATACATATTTCTATATCTGCCAAAAAATATCATTGGAATTTGATAGAGATTGCATGAGTCTTTTTTCATGGGTATTCTTTTATTTTCTGATATATTTCATAAAATTTAGAATTATTTCTAATTTTATTTGTGTATACTACCAGGCAGCAAAAGTTAGTACTTCTGAGAAGATTAGCATAAAAAGAAAAATATAAGACTTTGTCTGTAAGTCACAAAAGTTTAGAAAAAGTGGATACATATATGTATTTGTCTGCTCAGAGTTCCATTACACAATATCACAGACTAGGTGGCTTAAACAACGGAAACACATCTTTTTTCATACTTCTAGAGAGTTGAAGTTCAAGATCAAGGCACCTTCAGGATTGGTTTCTGTTGAGATCTCTCTTCCTGATTTGCAGATAGCTGCCTTCTTACTGTGTCCTCACATAGCTTCTTTGTGCTTGAGGAGAGAGAGTTCTCTGGTGTCTCTTCTTCTTAAAAGGACACCAGTCCTTTTGGATTAGAGCCTCACCCTTAAGAGCCAACTTAACCTTAATTATCTCCTTAACAGGCTTTCTAAAAATACAGTCATTTTGGGTTTCAGGCTTTACCATATGAATTTGGGGGACACAATTCAGTTCCTAATAACATGGAAAATAGAGAATAAGAGAGAGAGAGATGTTTATCACTGAGAATAGTGTTTGAAAATCTGGTTTTCCTTCGTAACAATCATCAGATGTTCAGCAATTCATCCTCAAAATTATATATGTAATATGTGCTATACTAATAGGTAAAATGGTATAAAAATGACCAGAATTACCCTTTCCTTTCCACTTAATCTTAACCTAACATACTAGCTGTGAATAACTAGGGCTAGGCTTTATCATGTTTTAAAAAAAACAAATAAATATGCCCCCCAAAACCCCAGAAAATCTGTATTTCCCCTCTATGACTAACACTTCTTATATGACTTTGGACAACTCATCTAAGCTTATACATACTTGAAATTCTGTTTAAAAATGGGGAGAAATATTATGACTTATATCCCAAATGGAAGAGGATTTTTCTGAAGATCCCTCCAAAAATTTAAATGCTTGAAATCAGTCTAAATTATCTATCTAAAAGTTCTACAAAATTCAAAAGAAAACTTTTCACCAATTTATTCCTTACTTATTGTTTTTTAAAAAGCTACATCATCCAAGAAGAGATATTCTTGTGTTAAATATTCATAAAAACAGTAATTTCTATACTGCCTGTGGTACATCAGCCATAAGGAAATACAATATTATTAACACAAGAAAATTAAAATAAGCAAAAAGTACATTTTAAAATGTAAATTAGTTTATTTGATTGCATAATACACTCAGAGCATATCAAACCTTCAAACTGTCTGACAAGTAAGTTTACAAAGTGGGATTAGTTTTGTTCCAAGTGACATGTAATTTTGATAAAGTAAGTGATTAAGGTCCTCATACTTACTGAAAGGGAAACTGTTCTGAAATAATGGGTGGAATCATTGTAATTGTCACACATAAATTATTTTGTTTGTAATAAAATGCAGTTGAAGCAAGATAAGGCTGAATCAGTTACTAACATATGTTCTTGCATCTCTTGGGCAGTCATTTCTGGAGGGTGATTAGCAAACTGGAATATTTTAATTTGAATTGGCCAAGTTTCTAAAAATTGGAACACAAACATATGTGGTCAAATGATGAGACAGTCTCCTGAGAATCAGGAATCATGTATTCAATCCAATTTTAGCTAGTGTCTTAAAGCCGCAAATCCTATCTGCAGTTTGCATTTTTCTAGAAGAATTATCAAAATGATAAGACTGAGGGGGAATAGGTGTAATGATCAATATTCATTCATTGGCATTGTAAGTGAAACAAGTTGTGAGAAAAAGAAATAGACTGAGAGACATGGTATTTTGCCATTTCTAGCTATGTGAATAATTTACCCTTTAACTCTTCTATGATTTAATGACTGGACAATCTTTTGGGTCTTATCACCTCTAAAATGAGGAAACTCATTTTAGGATTATTATGAAAATCAAATAAATGTAACATGCTTAGTATAGTACCTAACACACAATAATTTCTCAAAAAAGGTTAAAAGTTAGTATTAATAGCAGCTATTCAATAAATATCAATGCTCTTTATAACCCTTATTAGCTAATGCCAGAATTATCAGTCCTTTTTCTTTACATTACATTTAAAACTATATCAGTGTCCTCTAAACCAACCAGTGATCTTTACATATGATGATACTTTCTCTTTTTTAAAAATGAGTTCCTCATTATTTTAGAGGAACTCAAGTATGCCTGAAATATATCCAAATTATATTAATTAAATTAGGAATAAACCATGAACTAAAGAAGGATCTGTAAGATTAAACAAATAGATGTTAAATAAACAAAAAAAAAATAAGAGGTTGAAATAACCTGTTTTTCAGCCTGTGAGGTAGCCTTTCTTAAAAACTAAGCAGCCCAAGTGGGCATCAGTAAATGAGTGGATAAAAACAACTATGGGAAATTTACACAATGGAATACTCCTCAGCTATGAAAAAGAAAAAAAAATGTTACCCTTTGCAACAGCATGGATGAACCTGGAGAACATTATGCTAAGTGAAAAAAGCCATTCAAAGAGAGACAAATACCATATGATTTGACTTATATGTGGAATCTAATGAACAAACTGAATTAACAGCAAAACAGAGACAGATCCATAGACAGAGAGGAGGATGACAGCTGTAGGGTTGTGTTGTTAGAGGATAGAAGGATAGAGCAAAAATGAAAGGAGGCTTATGGATATGGACAACAGTGTGGTGATTGCAGGGATGGATGGGATAGGAGACTTAAATGGTAATGGAGATATACAATAAAAAAGAGGAAGAAAATAAATAAGGAACATTGTGCAGTAAATAGTATTTTAAGAAACCAGACCTCTGGAAAAGGGAGAAAATCATTTTTGAAAGCCATAGGCCCATATAGATTTAAAGGTAATGAGAAAATTAGAGAGTCTTCCCCAACGTCCACACCCCACCATAACATTGACAAGCCTCAAGTGTTCTAACTGGATTACAGATGAACAAGCTGCAATTTAAAAAAACAAAAACAAAAAAACTCAACAATCATTGACTATTTTGTTCCATGTAGGTATTTTTATATGTGAAAGCTCAAAAGTACCTCATTTAACAGTGCTAAACATAGGTTTCTGATACGTTTTTTCAAACCTTCTTTGGGTGAGGTAGAGATTGGAGTAGATAGATGCCAAAGAAAATTGTGGACTTTTTGGTCATAGTCTACATCTGAGAAGAAAATCTATCAGTTATAAGTACCATTTCCCCCAAGAACATAGTTAAAAATTACTGCTTTGATTCTGTCTTCAAAACAGAAAAATAAAACTTAAATAGTCTTGTTGGTAATTAGTATCCTTTATATCTGTGTTTAAAATACTTCTAGGGTCTTCAACCTTATGATGCAGGATGGATGAATTAGCATATTCATTTCTTTAATCTTCCATCAAAGTCTTTTAGAATCACAGAATATATAGCCTTCTAATATTAAAGGAATAAAATGTTGTGAGTTCCATAAAGAAGAAAGAAAGTGAATCCTGAAATAGAAGCTTTGAGAAAATGCAGGATATAACTAATAATAGGTTTCACTGATGGGAAACAGAATAGAGGTTAAAATATGTAAAAAATGACTACACACTGCAACATGTGACAATAACATTTACATCATCGAAATGAATCAATCTAAATGGAGGTGTGGGGGCCTGAGATCAAGGTGAACTAATCCACTGTGTTAACATCAGATCTTGGGCAACAAGGAAAAACCATCAGATAGATCACTTATTATATCTGTTGCCTCAGTTTCCAGGGAATAATTATAGTATCTACCTCTGGGATTATGGTTATTATAAGTAAGTTAATAAGCATAAAATATTTATGTTGTCATTAATATTAGATACATAATATTAGATATAATATTGTTGTCATTGTTATATTAGATACAAGGCTTTTCCTGCTATGCTTTTAATTTTCAATCAGTTGATATTTTAGTCAACTTAGTTACTTTTTTCTATTTCATTGAACATGATCAAAATATTTGGCCTTTAAAATACATTTTTAATTATTTAAGTTTCATTTTGTAATGTAGGAATAGTATAAAATTTGGTAAATCACCATGTACTTAACTACAAATTTGGATGTTTGGACTTCTGGTTAAGATGGAAGCATAGCTAAAGCAGTACTCTCATCTTCCCATGATCACATCAAAAATACAACTAAACCACAGAACAACCATAATTCAGAATAACCTGAAATCTAGCTGAATGGAAGTTCCACAACTAAGGATGTAAAGAAGCCACATGAAAACTGGTATGAGGGGCCCTGGCTGGTGTAGCTCAGTGGATTGAGCGCGGGCCTGCGAACCAGAGGATCGCGGTTCGATTCCCAGTCAGGGCACATGCCTGGGTTGCGGGCCAGTTCCCGGCAGGGGACACACAAGAGGCAACCGTACATTGATATTTCTCTCCCTCTCCTTCTCTCCTACCCTTCCCCTCTAAAAAGATAAATAAATAATAAATTAAAAAAAAAAAAAACTGGTATGAGGGGTGAAGATGCAGAAAAGGTGGTCCCACACCCATGTGTGTCAGATAAAAATCAGGAGGGATATCACGGCCATGGAGGCCATCCCTGAAGAGCAAGGGTCTGAGCTCCATACCAGATTTCCCAGAGAAGGGTTCAAGTGCCAGGAAGAGAAGTCCCCATAACCTCTAGCTATAAAAACCAGTGGAGATGGTGGCTGAGTGAGATGGAGGGCTTCTGGAGTCCCAGGCAGTTCTTCTTAATTAAGGGTCCCATGTTCAGATTTACTCACATTTACTCCCTCTGAGATCCAGCATTGGGGCAGAAGCTCAAAAAGGACCATGAACATAAAAGGAGGAACTGAATTTTCTGGCATTAGAGCAAGAGCTGGAGGGGCAGCTTTCTCCCAGATATAAATGCTGACAGAAGCCATTGTTCCTTTCCCCACAGAACTGGCAGATGGGAGCCACATCTGAGTCTCTAAAACGTAGATAACACTGTTCATTCCACCCTGGTAATTCCCCGAGATCTTGCCCTACCAACTTGCAGACCCACCCAAGGTGTTTCCAGTGGTTTTTCCCATATGAATGGTCTATGTTGGCTCCAGATTCAGACTTTCCTAAAATCACTCGAACAAGCAGCATCTGGCCTCCATGTGCCCTATACCTTTCCCTAAGTGACTCTAGGCCTGGCACTAGCAAAAGCTCACCTTAGTTCACAGCTTGACCTCTCCTGGGTACCTCCAATCCCAGTATAAGTGGCAGCCATCTGCAGATCACTGTATAGTGCATGCCAGGCATCCCCAGGCTGAACACAGGCCACAACTGGCCTTAGCCTGTGCCTCCTAGGAGGCCCCAGAGCCAGTATAACCAATGAACAGGTTCAGACTCTGTTGAAGCACCACCCAACCACCTCCATAAGCAACATACTCAAAGGGCAGACTCAGTAGGCACCAAAGCCCCACGAAAGTAAGTCCTGTTCCATGGAGTGGTCCCCTGCACAGCTGATCCTCCGTGGTAATTGTAGCCAGTTCTTGCAGCCAGTTGGCCTAGGGATAAATCCCCCCATTGACATTTCAACAGTAATCGAGGCTCAACTACAACAAGAGGCTGTACACAACCCACAAAGGGGAAAAGGTGGGGGCTGTAGCTAGAGTGCCCGGCTCAAGTGAACAGGGAGGCTCTGCTGCTGGACCCTTCAGGATACCTACCACATTAGCCCACTCTACCAAGCCTGGGAGATGTAGCAGCTGTACCTAATACATAGAAACAAACACAAGTAGGCTGTCAAAATGAGGAGACAGACAAACATGCCCCCAATAAAAGAACAGAACAAAGCTCCAGAAAAAGAAAACTAAACAAAATGGAGACAAGCAATCTAGTAGATGGAGAGGTCAAAACACTGGTTATAAAGATGCTCTGCGAAATTAGGGGAAGAGAAGATAAACTTAAGAGAACTTCAACAGCATAAAAAAATGACATGGAATGCATAAATAAAAACCAGTCAGAAATGAAAGATACACTAACTTAAATGAAAAATAATTTGTAGGTATTCAATAGTAGATTAGATGAATCCAAGAATCAAAAAAGCAATTTGGAATATAAGGAAGCAAAAAACATACAATCAAAACAGCAAAAAATATAATTAAAAAATATGAGTATAGTGTAAGGAGCTTCTGGGACAAATTAAGTGTAATTTGAAAATTTATACCTGCTGAAAATTTCCTTAATCTGGTAAAGGAAATAGACATACAAGTCCAGGCAGCTCAGAGAGTCTCAAACAGTATGAACCCCCAAAGGCCCATACTGAGACATATCATAATTAAAATCCAAAAGGTTAAAGACAAACAGAGACTCTTAAAAGCAGCAAGAGAAAAGCAGTTAGTTACCTACAAGGGAGCTTCCATAAGACTCTCAGCTAATATCATAACAGAAACATTGCAGGCCAGAAGGGAGTGGCAAGAAATACTCAAAGTGATAAAAAGCAAGGACCTACAACCAAGATTACTCTACCTGCAAAGCCCAGACCCAAAAAAGCTAGAGGAGTTCACTACCACAAAACCAGTATTATACGAAATGTTAAAGGATCTTTAAGGAGAAGAAAAGAAGAAAGAAGATCAAAAGCATAAAAATAAAATTGTAATGAATACATATCTATCAACAATTGACTCTGAAAAACAAAATACATGAACAAGCAGAACAGAAACAGACTTACAGATACAGAGAAGTCTGTATGGTTGCCAGATAGAAGGGGGAGTTGGGAGGATGAGTGACAAAGGTGAGGTACAAATTGGTAGTAGCAAAATAGTCATGGGGATATGAACTACAGCCTTGGGAAAATGGTAATATTCTAAAAGCCATGTATGATATCATATGTGTAGGAGATTTATTGGGGTAATAATTAGTAAGTTATATAATGTCTAATCAGTGGGGTGTACACCTGAAACTAATATAATATTGTATGCAATCAAAAAATAAAAAATGATTTAAAAAATTGTTATCTGATGATTAATCAGGGATTGCAACATATCTGTTAAATTTTGTTATTCAACATTTTTAATTTTAAGTCTGTCTTATGGGCGTTAATGCTATCACAATAATTTTAATTTAAACTTCCATGATCACTCACGATATGCATCCTTTTCTTGTATGTGTATTGAACAATACTCAATGTCTTTAGGATATTTTTGTTCAAATTTTTTGTTTTTGTTATCTACCCTTTTAGCAGTGATATAGATAAATAGATATAGATATAGATTTATATTATATGTAATTACTTAATTTATTAATAGATATAGTCTTTAATCTTTTCACTTGGTGGGCAAGATTTTATATTTTTAATGAAGAAGTACAATTTATTAATCTTTTCTTTCATACTTAATGTTTTTGTGCCTTGATCAATAAATTTTTGCTGCCTTCTCATGATCATAAAGATGTTCTATTATAGCCCTGGCTGTTGTGGCTTAGTGGACTGAGTGCCAGCCTGCGAACTGAAAGGTTGCTGGTTTGATTCTCGGTCAGGGCACATGCCTGGGTTGTGGGCCAGGTCCCCAGTTGGAGCATGGGAGAGGTAACCAATTGATGTTTCTCTCGTACATTGATGTCTCTCCCTTTCATTCCCCCTCCCTTTCCCCTTCTCTAAAAGCAAATAGAACATTTTTTTAAATCTTTAAAATATAAGATGTCCTATTGTATTGTCTAGAAAATTCATTTTTTATTTAGTCTACATCAGTCTATAATTAATTTTTTGTGTCATTTTATTCCAACACTGCTTCTTAAAAGTCTGCACTTTCTTTGATTTTTCATATCATTTCAGTGGCCTCTTTGTAATAAATCAAGTTCTGCTATATACTCTTCCTCTCTCTCTCTCTCTCTCTCACTCTCTCTCTGTCTCTCTCTTTGTTCTTCAAAATTCCCTAGGCTATTCCTTTTTTTTTCATTTCCACATAAACTTAAGTTGGCCTATAAACATAAACTATAGTTGGCCTGTAAATTTACGTGAACACATGCTGGAATTTAAGCTAGAATTGCATTGAATCTATAAATCAATATATGCAGAATTGACAACTTTACAATAATGATATTTCAATTCCATAAATACTGTTTACTAACACTACCTTTATTTAGGGCTTTTTAAATTCTCGTAAGTAATGTTTTACAGTTTTCTGTATAGAGATTTCAAATGTCTTTTGATAGATTAATTTCTAATATTCTATGCTAGAATATAATACTCTTGCATTTTGTTTTTTAGACAAAGGACTTTATTGTTCACAGTGACTTACTCATATCAGCATTTCATTGCAGTTTCCCATCTCCAGTTCCCATAGGATGTCACAAAGAGGACCATGTGACACCCGCACATGCAGTGAGTAACCTTACTAGAGAGGACATCAACCTGGAGAAACAGAAATCTACCAGACATAAGTATGCTTGCCCTTTGCTTCTGAGGACAGCCCTATATCCTTCAAGACTGGTCATTACAAACATCCTTGAAAAGACAGTCCAGAACAAAAAGGCAGTGAACACCTTTTTTTGTAAGACCTCTCAAAATGCATGGGACACATAGAAAACTGTCTCCCAATTTTAGGTTCCATAATTATCCTAATTTTGTACATGAGAAAACAATTACTTAAAAAGAATTAAGTAACATGTTCAAGGTTACACAGCTAGTAATACAGGTCTATATGACACCTATGATGATGACATCTTTCACAGCTGCTGGACAGTATAACAAAAGGGAGAGAGAAGGCATTTGTCATTCAGTCAGTCATTCACTTGTGAATCTGTCTCTACGGGCAGCAATTAGCTAGATATAATTTGTAATAGGCCATTGTTTTCACAACTTTTCAAGGACCCTAGAAGAAGAGTATCGTATGAACAGGGATCTACAAACTTTTCCTATGAAGGGCAGATAAAGATTTCCAGCTTTGCAGGTCAGATGTGCTCTGTTTCAACTACTCAGCTTTGTGGTGGTGGTGCAGCAGCAGTTATAATTAATAGGTAACCAATGGGCAAACTGTGTGCCAATAAAGCTTTATTTACAAAATAGTTCACCAATCCCTGTCCTCAAATAACACAGAGGGATACAAAAAAATTACATAATATGATTTCTATACACACACCCAAAAATGATTTAATTAGAAAATAAGGTAAATGTGCAACAAGCAAGCAAACCAGGAGATATATGAAACTGAAATGAGCCTAGGTTTAAGTTCAGATTACTGTTAAGTCAGCTTGGATAAACATGTTAAGAACATGTAAAATATTCATAGACTAAAAGTAGAATGAATGGATCTTTCTGTGATAACTGTGTTCATGCTGAGAATCTAGGAAATAAATTATGTGATTGCCAAAGGCTTTTTCCAGCCTTAGATCTTCAATAGGGAAGCATTTATTATCCAGAACAATCCTCTTTAATTTCCCATGTGATAAGATGAGCTAAAATCTGTGTTATAAATAAGAAAAAACTAACAGTGAAAAAAGAAGCTACTCTGGCCAGGGACCATACTAGGGATTTCACAAATATTGTCCAAAAGCTAATAAAAAACACTATTTCTGAATTGTCAAATGTATGGCTGTGTAAGTGAACATTCACTTGTTTTAATGGTCTGACCTTAAAAAAATACAATATGCCACTATTTGATCATGATGGTATCCTTTGGCCAAATCAGTTAATGAAAAATTTCAGTCTTTATTTTTATACCACACATATACATTCAAAATTTTATTGCACAAATGGCAACCAACTCCTGTTCATAAAAATCAATTTTATGCTACATACAAACTCAAATTAAAATGGAAAAACACTAATCAAAATGTCAGAAAAGATAATCGGCATTCCCCCCCAAAAAATTCCATTAGCTGCTAAAATTACCAGGAGATAAATATGAACACTGTACTTTAATTGACAAGACTGAAAAAAATTTCAAACTGACACACTTTTGAAGTCTAGGATATGTGAGAACATAACACTGCAAGGAAGAAAAACTGTCACATATAAGTTAATATTCCTGCTACTGCATGTAGGTATATTTTAATTACTAGAATGTCTATGCAAATACACTTTAAATTTTAGGGAAAAGTAGAATTTAGAAATTCCAGAAGATATATTTCCCTTAGAAATTCTAGGATAATTACTTTGCAGGATTCTAATTCTATTTATATACTCCAAATTTAGTAAAAAATTACATTTCTCTTTTGACTGCTTTACAATGGTATCAATATTTCTTAATACTATTTGAAAGATTATTTGAAAGACTATTTTATTAAGTAGTCCAGTTAAAAATATATATAACACAATTTGAATCATGTATAGTTGTCTTTATTTGTATTTTATTTTTTAAAATATTTTTATTTCCATATTTTTATGTTATTAGGGTGATATTGGTTAATAAAATTATATAGGTTCTAGGTGTATAATTCTATAACACATCATCTGTATATTATACTGTGTGTTCACCACCCCAAGTCAAGTCTCCTTCCATCACCATATATCCCCCATTTACCCTCTCCTACATCCTCTCACCCCCTTTCCCTCTGGTAATCACCATACTGTTGTCTACGAGGTTTTTTGTTTTTTTTGTTTTTTGTTTTTTGTTTTCCTTAATCCTTCACTTTTTTCACCCAGCCCTGATCCCCACCCCTTCCCTTCTGATAGCTTTCAGTCTGCTCTCTGTATCTATGAGTCTGTTTCTACAAGTTATTTTGTTGGTTAGTTTATTTTGTTCATTAGAATCCATGTATAAGTGATATCATGGTATTTGTCTTTCTCTGACTGGCTTATTTCACTTAACATAATACTCTTCAAAATAGTAGACTTAAACTCAAATATTTCAATAATTACATTAAAAATAAACTATTTAACAACCTATCTAAATTTAGTACTTTGTTGGTAAGAAATAAACTTTAAATACAATGACACAGATGATAGATTTTATTAAAAGCAAACATATAGGCCCTGAGCAGTGTGTCTCAGTTGATTGGGCATCATCCCACAAAACAAAAGATAGCTGGGTCGATACCTGGTCAGGGCACATGTGTGGGTTGCAGGTTTGGTCCCCATCTGGGTGCAGAAAAGAGGCAACCCAAGGAGCTTCTCTCTCACATTGATGTTTCTCTCCCTCTCCTTCTTCCTCCCTTATCCCCTCTCTAAAAATAAATACATAAAATCTTTTTAAAAGGCAAACATATGGAAAAGGCCATTCCATACAAACACTAATCATAAAATACTGAATTTAATATATATTGATAGTAGGAAATATAAAGTAAAATGACTAATTATAAGGGAGAACAAAGAACAGTTCTTAATGATAAAAGAATCAGTTTATAAAGATGACATGGCAAGCCCTGGCTTGTGTAGCTCAGTGGATTGAGTGCTGGCCTATGAACCAAGAGGTTACTGGTTTAATTCCCAGTCAGGGCACATGCCTGGGTTGCAGGCCAGCTCCCCAGTGAGGGGCATGCAAGAGGCAACCACACATTGATGTTTCTCTCCCTCTCTCTCTCCCTTCCCCTCTGTCTAAAAATAAATCATAAATAAATAATCTTTAAAAAAAAGATGATATGACAATCGTAAACTTGTCTGCATCTAATTAGAGCTTCAGAATACATGAAGCAAAAAATACTGAAAAAAAGAAATAGACACAGTCACAATTATACTTTGAGAATTCAGCACCCATTTTTCAATAATTAATAGAACAGAACAACTGGAAGTAAACAGACCTAAAAATCTATTCAAGATACTTGACCTAATTGTCATTCATTGAACACAATGCAAAACACCAAGAGAATACACATGTGCACAGGAAATAGTCATTGAGATAAACTGTATGCAGAACGATAAAGGAAGTCTCAGTAAATGTAAAAAATGGCTTATGTGGATTATCTTCTTTGAATGAAACAGAATTAAACTAGCGACCAGTAATTGAAAAATATCTTTAAAAACATTAAGTATCTAAAATGTAAACGACACAATTCTAAGTAAACCATGGGTCAAAAAAGGAATTATTAGGAAAATTAGAAACTATATTGAATTAATTTTTTAAAAAAGTGTAACACTGAGATTTATGGTTTGGGAAGGATGATGTAATGGAAATGGTTAATCAAGGCAACCCCTCAGGAATTTCCTCCACTACAGCAACCAATAAACTTGCAAAAACTGACAAGATCAGCTGTTTATTGTTTTGAATTCTGGAATCTAAAAAAAAATTACAGTAACAAGTGGCAGGATTCAACATCAACATGGTTGTGTTTTTATAAACTAACAATGAGTCTTGTAGACTCTACTCTAAGAAGACAAGCAACCCAATTAAAAAATGGGCAAAGGATTTGAACAGACACTTCTCCAAGGAGGACATACAGAGGATCCAGAGACACATGAAAAGATGCTCGATATCTCTAGCTATCAGAGAGATGCAAATTAAAACTACAATGAGATACCACTTGACACCAGTCAGAATGGCCTTCATAAACAAAGCAACAAACAGCAAGTGTTGGAGAGGTTGTGGAGAAAAGGGGACCCTAGTGCACTGTTGGTGGGATTGCAGATTGGTACAACCACTATGGAAAACAGTATGGAATTTTCTAAGAAAACTAAAAATGGACATACCCTTTGACCCAGCAATTCCACTGCTTGGATTATATCCTAAGAATCCTGAAACACCAATCCAAAAGAATCTATGCACCCCTATGTTCATAGCAGCACAATTTACAATAGCCAAGTGCTGGAAGCAACCTAGGTGCCCATCAGTTAATGAATGGATCAAAAAACTGTGGTACATTTACACAATGGAATTCTATGCAGCAGAAAGAAAGAAGGAGCTCCTACCCTTTGCGACAGCATGGAAGGAATTGGAGAGTATCATGCTAAGTGAAATAAGCCAGGCAGTGAAAGACAAATACCATATGATCTCACCTTTAACAGGAAGCTAATCAGCAAAACAAACAAGCATAATATAAACAAAGACACTGAATTTGAGAACAGTCTGACAGTGTCCAGAGTGGGAGGGGAGGGAATTTCAGGGGAAAAGGGGAACGGTTTAGAGCAACAAGTATAAAGGACTCATGGACAAAAACTATGGGGGGGTGGAAATGGGAGGAAGGTGGGGAGGGCTGGGGTGGTGGGCTGGGGCGGGGTAAAAGACAGAAAACTGTACAATATCAACAATTAAAAAATACTGATTAAAAAAATAAAATTAAAAAAAAGATAAACAAAAGTATAGAGGAGAAAAAAAAATAAACTAACAATGAATATCTAAAAAAAGAAATACAAAAACAATCTCATTTGCAGTAACACCTAAAAGAATGAAGTACTTATGGGGAAACTTAACCAATGAGAGGAAAGATTTGTATGTATACTGAAAACTGAAAACCATCATGAAAGAAATGAGACACAGACAAATGGAAAGATATCCAGTGTTTATCATTAGAATATTTAATATTATTACAATATCTATACTACCTAATAGATGTTCACTTTTAATGCAATCTCTGTCAACATATTAAGGGCATTTTTTACATAAATAGGAAAATATTTCTACAGTTTTTATGGAACCACAAACAATGATGAATGACCAAATCAACCCTGACAAAGAACAAAGTGTAAGGCATCACAGTTTTTGATTTCAAAATATACTACAAAAGCACAGTAAATAAAACATAATAGTACTGCCATGTGATAAATAGTTCTGCAGCATCAGTTCTGATTTTATTTCTTTCTTTACTGATTTTATTTCTCCTACTGATTTCTGATTTATTTATTTGAGTTTTTGCTCTTTTTTTAATTAATAAATATTGTTGTATTTTTTCTTTCATTAGCATTTAGTTCCTTTATACCCTCCTCCCCAACCCAAGTCTTCTCTCTTTTTTCTCAGTCTAAGTGGTTCTCAATTTCATATCTCAATATAAAGAACCAACATAACCAAAAGTTGACTCATTGAAAAGATGAACAAAATTTACACACTTTATCTAGACTGACTGACCAAGAAAAAACAGAAGGCTCAAATTACTGAAATCAGAAGTGAAAATGATGGCATTAATAAATACCTTATAGAAATAAAAGGAATATAAGAAAATACTATGAAAATGAATAATTGCCTAGAAACACACAAGTTATCTAAATTGACTCAAGATGGAATAGAAAATATGAACAGTCATATAATAAATTGAGATTAATTGGCATTCAAATCCCTCCAAAACTAAAAACAATGAGAACCAGTTGCAGTGGTGAACTGGAAGACAATATTATTAAGATGTCAATTCTACTTACATTTATCTATAGATTCAGTGAAATAAATAAAAGTTTCAACAGGAATTTTTCTTTTAGAAAGCCATGAGCTGATTCTAAAATTCATATAGAAATTTTTTTTCTGTTTTACTGAGATATAATTGATGTATAATACTGTGTAAGTTTAGGGTGTACAGCCTATTGATTTGATACACTTATAAAGTGAAAATGATTACCACCCTAGCATTAGCTAACATCTTCATAACATCACATAATTACCAGTTGCTGTTGTTTTTGGTGTGGTGAGAACATTTAAGATCTACTCTCTTAACAACTTTCAATTATAAAATACAACATTACTAACTATAATCACCATGCTGTACTGTAGATTTCCAGATTAATTTATCTTATAACTGAAAGTTTGTACCTTTCGCCAACATCTATTTCTCCTACCCCCAACCCCTGGTAACCTCCATTTTACCCTGTTTTTGTAAGTGTAGCTTTTTAGGATTTCACATATAAGTGAGATCACACAGTACTTATCTATCTTTGTCTGACATAACTTAGTATAATGTTCTCCAAGTTTATCCCTGTTGTTGCAAGTGGCAGGATTTCTTTTCTCTCTCATAATTAATATATATAATTCTTATAATAATATATAATTACATGTATAATTCATATATACACAATTCTTATACATATGTTAGATGCTTGGGTTCTTTAAATACCTTGGTTATTATGAATAATTCTGCAGTGCACGTGGCAGTACAGATATCACTTCAAGATCCTGGTTTAATTTCCACTGGGTATATGTGCAGATATGGAATTGCTGAATCATATGGTAGTTCTACTTTTAAGTTTTAGAAGAACCATCATATTGTTTTTTATAGCAACTGCACCAATTCACATTCTCACCAACAGTACACAAAGTTCGCTTTTCTCCACATCCATACCAATACTCATTATCATCTTTTTGACAATAGTCATTCTAACATATAAGAAGTCATATGTCATTGTGGTTTTGACTTACAATTCCTTAATGATAAGTGATGTTGAGCACATTTTCATGTATCTGTCAATCATCTGTATGTATTCATTGAGAAAAAAAAATGTGTATTTGGTTCCACTGTTCATTTTTTAGTAATTAGTTTGGGTTTTTTTGATATCGAGTTGTATGAGTTTTTAAATATATTTTAGGATTTAACCCTTATCGTAAATATTATTTGCAAATATTTTCTCCCATTTGAGAGGTTGCCTTTCCATGTTGTTAATTATTTCTTTTGCTGAGCACAAGTTTTTCCATTTGATGTAGTCCCACTTGACTTTTGTTTTTGTTGCATGTGTTTTTGGTGTCATATCCCAAGAAAATGTTGCCAAGAACAATGTCAGGGAGCTTTTCACCTATATTTTTCCTTAGGATGTTTATGTTTTCAGTCTTATGTTTAGTCTTTAATCCATTTCAAGTAAATTTTTTTGTGAGTGGTATAAGTTAGGGGTCCAGTTTTATTCTGCATGTTATTATCCAGTTTTCCCAACACTTTTTTTGAAGAAGCTATCCTTTCCCCGGTGAGTAGTCTTGGCTCCCTTGTCAAATATTAGTTGTAAGAGTTTATTTCTGGGCTCTCTATTCTGTTTCATTGTTCTAAGCATCTATTTTTATTCCAGTTTCATACTGTTTTAATTACTATAGGTTTGTAGTATACTTTGAAATCAGGAAGTATGATGCCTACAGCTGTATTCTTCTTTCTAAGAACTGATTTTGCAGTATAGGGTCTTTTGTGATGCCATACAAATTTTAAGATTTTTTTTTCTTTTTCTGTGACAAATCATCAAAATTTATATGGAAATCATATTGATTCCACAGTTGGCTTTGGGTAGTATAAAAATTTTAACAAATTGATTCTTATGATCCACAAAACACAGAATATCATTCCAAAGGTTTATTGTTTTCAGTGTACAGATCTTTCACCTCTTTGGTTAAATTCATGTAGAAATTTAAACAATTTTGAAAAAGAAAATAGTCTAAGAACAAATTACTTGACTTTATGATTTATACAAAGCTAGAATATTCTAAAAAGTGTAATATTTACAAAAGTCAGGTATAGAACAGTGACAGAGAGAGATGGTTCAGATATAGATTCATGTATATTTTGTTAATAGATTTTTGCCAAAAAGGCCAAGGCGTTGTCTTTTCAACAAATTGATCTGAAGCAACCAGATACCCATAAGGAAGAAAATGAACCTCTACATCACACACACACACACACACACACACACACACACACACACTCAAACAAAAGGGGAAAACTGAGTTAAACTAAAATTTTCTGGAACATAAAAATTATGTAAAATAAAGGAGAAAATGACAATACTTAATTGACTTTATAAGTTTGAAAAATAAAATTAAAAATGCTCCTCAAAACTTACCATTAGCAATATAAATAGGCAAATCCCAAATTAGCAAAAAAATGTTAAATACAGATGTAGCTATCTTCCAAGAATGTTTACCCAATATATATATAAATTCTAAAATCTTAAAAATAAGACTATCCAGTTTTTAAATGGGTGAAATATTTAAATAGATACTTTGTATAAAATAATATATGAATGGCCACTAAACATATGAAAAGATTTTAACATCATTAATCATCAAAGAGATACAAAGTGAAACTATCATGAGATATAATATACAGCCATTCCACTTCTCAATTTGGGCCATTAGAATTTTATATGCTGACAATAAGAAGTATTGTCATGAATGTGAAATAACTGGAATTATCACATATTGCTTGTAGAAATGTAAAATGGCACATCCATTATGAAAAACATTTTGGCAGTTTTTCTTAAAGGAAAATACATGCTTCTCATATGACCTAACAATTGTGATCCTGAATCTTTACCCAAGCACATGTCTAACCAAAAACTTAAACACAACTTTCATAGCAGCTTCATTACAGCCAAAATGTGAAAGTAATACAATTATCTGTGGATAGAGCAACCATACATTTGACCACTAATCAGCAAAAGAAAGCGTAATCTACCATTGCATACAATAACATAAATGAATCTCAAAAACATTATGCTAAGCAAAAGAAGCTAACAGAAAAAGGTACTCACTGTATGAATACATTTATATAAAACTCTAGTTAATGCCAAATTTAATTCACAATGACAGCAAGTAGGTCTTGGGTTGTCAGGATGGGGATTGCCTACACAAGAGAAGGAAGGACCTTTCGAGGAAATGAAGATGTTCAATATCATGTTTGTGGGGGCAGTTGAAGAGCTATGTACATTTATCAAAACTCAAATAACTGCTATCTTCCTGAAGCAATTTTTGGGAGTATTTTACCTACATTAGTTATTAGTAGTAATGTTCTATGTCTTCTCTGTGTGGTTGAGATCCTGGTGCTCTGAATGGGCTCTATGCCCTACAAAATTCTATGCTCAGGTTTGTTTGTATGAGCATACAGACATTTCATTTCTTCAAGAAGTATCTGACCTCCAAAAAGTTTAAAAATGCACCTGAAGTGAAATATAAAACTTATTTCCCATTTTTTTAAAAAAAATTGGCATCTTCACATTTTAAGTTCATACATATATTGTTAGGTAAGCTCTCATCCTGCTGACAGTCTCCCAGACTAGTAGTTATTTACTTTATTTTACTTAATATTTTACTTAACCTAACACATGCCTGTTGTTAACACTCAATATGTTTCTATGAATAAATACTAATGCTAAACGAATAGAAAAAGTCATGACTTTTTGTGTTTCAGAATGGTTGTATAATACACCACAGTGTATTTTTCCTCTCTGAACCTCATTTTCCTCATTTTCCTGTCTGCAAAGCATTTTCAAATATCTATGAATCTATCTTTCTTTTTCATTTTAATAACACATAAAATAAAACATTATCAGAACAGAATAGATATATTGGCTCCTATATTCACTATCATTGTATTTAGCAACTGTTACTCTTTGTTCTTTCAATGAAGAATTTTGATCTCAGTATTCACAAAACAGAATATGTTTTTATCTATTGTTACCTCATTACTGGTAACGATATAGTGGGCACTCAAAGTCATGTGTCTATAAAATGATTATAAACCTCCCACATGAAAGTCACAGTAAAATGTATATATGCAGTGATGAAAAAGACAAATATTTTTTGTTCTTATTTGGAATTTTATCTATTGTTCTCCTATTTTGCTAATGGATTAGTTAGTTCCCTCATTAATGATTATCGAAAACACAACAAAACATTTGGAGTACATGCCTACATTCTATGAAAGTAAGATATGACTCTGTATTTCAAATTTCTAAAAAATCAGGAAATGCACTTGCATTTATTCACCTCTTATCTAACAAGGTAAGGTGTCCCAATCATAAATTAGTAGAATTACTCTTATTCTGTGAGGGGAAGAATGGTCATGTATTTTCATTATCTAGAGATACTTATGTTTTGATTTTTTAAAGAAAATATGACATTAATATCTTACTCTAAATGCTTTAAAGGATCATTTCATTCCCCAATATATCAAGTATTCATCAACTCAGTGACATTTGGAGAAACTGCAGCATCTCTTGTAAAAAATAAAGAAACTAAAGTAGTTTACCAAGTAAAATAAAAGAATGTGTGCAGAAATTCAAGAATTACTAATAACTTTTAATTTTCTATTTTTCAGGAGAGGTTCCATCTAAATCATAAGTTTTCCAGATGTATACTTTCTGAGGCATACTGACCTGGAACGTAGAAAATAGAAGGTCGAAGTCTAGAATACTGCCCCAAGAAAATATTCTGTGTCCAAATTTCCAGGAACTGTCAGTAATAAATGAAGGGTATCATCTAACACAAGGAACAAAAGCATTTAACCTTCAGCACATTCTATGTGAAATAAATACTCAACACTCTCTCTCTGATCCAATTCTGCACTTATAGGGAACATTTTTATTAGCATCTCAGGAATGCTGTTATTAGAAAGGTATTACCTCAGATGAATTAATGACAGCTACTAGATTTAATATATATCTTGTATGTTAATGCATTAACACAGTGTCTTAAAATTTTTGATCTCATGATTTGACCTATGTAAATTAGCCACTTACAGATTTTGAGATATCTGTCACTTTTGAGACATTGATAAAACTGAGAGGTCTTATTGTAAGCAACTATGCAATGTTTTAGCTACACTTCCTTATTTCCCACTTTCTAACTAACTGCCCCCAATCCTTTTTTTTTTTTTTTTACTTCTTTATTGTTATTCTATTACAGGTATCCCAATTTCACCCCTTTGCCTTCCTTTGCCCATTCCACCCCTGCTCCCATCATTGATCCCATCACTGTTGCCCATGTCCGTGGGTCATTCTTTGACTAGTTCCTTCCCCTTCTTTCCACCATTATCCCTCTCCCTCTGCCCCTCTGGTCACCATCAATCTGTTTCATGTTTCCATGCCTCTGGTTCTGTTTTGCTTGTTAGTTTATTTTTCTTCATTAGGTTCCACTTATAGTTGAGACCATATGGTATTTGTCTTTCACTACCTGGCTTATTTCACTTAACATAATATTCTCCAGCTCCATCTGCATACATAGTACTTTCTTTCTTTCTGGTACATAGTATTCCATTGTGTAAATGTACCACAGTTTTTTGATCCACTCACTTACTAATGGGCACTTCAGCTGTTTCTAGCACTTGGCTATTATAAATATCACTGCGATGAACATAGGGGTGCATAGGTTCTTTTGATTTTGTGATTTGGGATTCTCAGGGTATATTCCCAGCAGTGGAATCACTAGGTCAAAAGGCAGTTCCATTTTTTGTTTTTTTGAGGAAATTTTATACTGTTTTCCACAGTGGTTGCACCAGTCTGAATTCCCACCAACAGTGCACTAGGGTTCTCATTCCTCAACATCCTCACCAGCACTTGTTGTTTGAAGATTCATTAACGATTGCCATTCTGACCACGTGAGGTGATATTCCATTGTGGTTTTAACTTGCATCTCTCTGATGGCTAGTGATGTTGAACATCCTCCATATGTCTATGGGCCACCTGTATGTCCTCCTTGGAGAACTGTCTACTCAGGTCCTTTGCCCATTTTTTTTGCAGATTATTTGTCTTCCCAGTGTTAAGTCACATGAGTTCTTTATATATTTTGGAGATCAAACCCTTGTCTGATGTATCATTGGCAAATATGTTCTCCCACATAGTTGGTTCCCTTTTCATGTTGGTGATGGTTTCTTTAGCCATGCTGAAGCTTTTTAATTTGATGTAGTCTCATTTGTTTATTTTTCTTTATTTCCCTTGCCATAGGATATAGATTGGTGAAAATATTGCCATGTGGGATATCTGAAATTTTACTGCCTATGTTTTCCTCTAGGACTTTATGGCATCACAACTTATATATATATATATATATATATATATGTATATATATATATATATATATATATATGTCTTTCATTCCTTTTGAGTTTATTCTGGTGTATAGTGTCAGTCAGTGGTCTAGTTTCATTTTTTTGCATGCTGGCCAGATATCTCTTTTGCATTATGTACTTGTGCCCCTTTTGTCAAATATTAATTGACCATAGAGACATGGGTTTATTTTGGGGTTCTTTATTCTGTTCCATTGATCAGTGTGTCTGTTCTTGTGCCTGTACCAGACTGTTTTGATTGCAGTGGCCTTGTAGTATGTTTGATACCAGGTATTATGATCCCTCCTGCTTTGTTCTTCTTTCTCAAGATTCCTGAGGCTATTTGGGATCGTTTTTGATTCCATATAAATTTTTTGAAATATTTGTTCTAAATCTGAAATATGCCATTGATATTTTAATAGGAATTACACTGAATCTATAGATTGCTTTGTGTAGTATGGACATTTTAATGATGATATCCAATCCAAGAACACGTAAATGCTTCCGTTTATTTGTATCTTTTTTAATTTCTCTCCTCAATGTTCTGTAGTATTCTGAGTACAGGTCTTTTACCTCCTTGGTAAAGTTTATTTCTAGGTACTTTATCTTTCTTGCCACTATAATAAATGCGATATTTTCCCTAGTTTCTCTTTCTGATATTTCATTATTATGTACAAAAATACCGTCAATTTCTAAATATTGATATTGTATCCACCTATATTTGCCAAGTTCACATCTTAGGTTGAATAGGTTTTTGGTGGAGACTATAGTTTTCTATTACACTCTCATGTCGTCTGCAAATAATGACAGTTTTACTTTCTCCTTTCCAATTTAGAAGTTTCATTTCTTTTTCTTTTCTGATCACTGTGGCTAGAACTTCCAATACTATGTTGAATAAGAGTGGTGGAAGTAGTCACCTTTTTCTTGTTTCTGATCTTGAGAGGAAAGCTTTTAGTTTTTACCCATTGAGTATGATGTTTGCTGTAGGTTTCTCATATATGGACTTTATTATTTTGAGGGATGATCCCTCTATTCCCACTTTGCTAAGAATTTTTATCATAAATACGTCCTGGGTTTTATCAAATGGTTTTTCAGCATCTATGATTTGATCATGTGCTTTTTGTCTTTCATTTTGTTTATGTGGTGTATTACATTTATTGATTTGTGAATATTTTGCTATTCTCCATCCCCTGGGATGAATCCCACTTGATCATGATGTTAATCTTTTTAATGTATTGCTGGATCTGGATTGCCAATATTTTGTTGAGTTTAGCATCTATGTTCATCAGCGATACTGGCCTGTAGTTTTCTTTTTTTATTGTATCTTTATCTTGTTTTGGCATTAGCATGATGCTGGCCTTGTAAAAAGAGTTTGGGAATGTTCCCTCTTCTTGAAATTTCTGGAATAGTTTGAGAAGGATAGGTGTTAGTTCTTCTCTGAATGTTTGGTAAAATTTACCTGTAAAGCCATCCAGTCCAGAGCATTTGTGTGTCAGGAGCTTTTTGATTACTGCTTCAATTTCACTAGTTGTTATTCAACTGTTCAGGCTTTCTGCTTCTTCTTGATTCAGTTTTGGAATATTGTGTTTCTAGAAATTTGTTCATTTCTTTCAGGTTCTCCAATTTTATGGCATATAGTTGTTCATAGTAATTTCTTACAATCCTTTGTATTTCTATGGTATCGATTGTAACTTCTCTGTCATTTCTGATTTTATTTATTTGGGTCCTCTCTCTTTTTTTCTTGATGAGTCTAGTTAAATCTTTGTCATTTTTGTTTATCTTATCAAAGAACCAGCTCCTGGGTTCATTGATTCTTTGAATTGCTTTTTAGTCTCTATGTCATTTAATTCTGTTCTAAACGTGATTATTTCTTTCCTTCTACTGGCTCTGGGCTTTGTTGTTGTTCTTCTGGTTCTTGTAGATGTAAGGGTAGATTGTTTATTTGAAATTTTTCTATTTATTTTATATAGCCCTGTATTGCTATGAACTTCACTCTCAGGACTGCCCCTATGGTGTTCCATAAGTTTTGGGTTGTTTTGTGTTCTTTTTCATTTGTTCCCAGATACTTTTCGATTTCTTCCTTGATCTTATTGTTAACTCATTCCTCATTTAATAACATACTATTCAATCTCCATGTATGTGAATGTTTTAAAGTTTTTTCCTCAATGTTAGTTTCTAGTTTCAAGCCATTGTGATCCAAGAGGATGCTTGATATGATTTCCATTTTCTTGAATTTTTTCAGGCTTGTTTTATGTCCTACCATGTGATCTATCTTTGAAAGTGGTCCATGTGCATTTGAAAGAATACATTTTTTTGCTTCTTTGGGGTAATAGATTCTGTATATGTCAATTAAATCCAGATGATCTAGAGTGCTGTTCAATGCCACAATGTCCTTGTTGATACTTTGTCTGGAAAATCTACCCACTGTTGGCAGTGGGGTGATAAAATCACCAATGAGGACTGTGTTTCTGTGGATATCTTTCTTGAAGTTCTCCAAGATTTTCCATAAATATTTAGGTGCTCCAATGTTGGGTGCATATATGTTTTCAAGCAATATATGATCTTGTTGAACTACTCCTATAAGTACTACTCAGTGACCTTGTTCATCTTCTGTTTTGAAGTCTATTTTGTCTGACATAAGTATTGCTACCCCAGCTTCTTTTTTAAGTCCATTTGCTTGGAATACTTTTTTTCCATCCCTTCACTTTCAAACTGTGTAGATCTTTTTTCTCAGGTGGGTCTCTTATAGACAGCATGTATGCAGGTTGTGTTTTCTTATCCATTCAGCTACCCTATGTATTTCAATTGGAGTACTTAAATATTGTAAAAGTAAAAATATTACAAAAAGTAAAATATTACATTTTACCTTTAATATTGAAAGGAAATTTATCATTGCCATTTTTCCCTTTGTACCTGTGTTCCTCTCTCTTTCTCTTTCTTTTCTTTTCTTAAAGTGGTCCCTTTAGCATCTCTTGGAATGCTGGCTTGGTGGACATGTACTCTTTTAGCCTTTTGTTTTTGTCAGGGATGCTCTTCATTTCACCTTCCATTTCAACTGAGAGACTTGCTGGGCAGAGTCATCTTGGTGCAGGCCTTTGCTTTTCATTGCTTGGAATATTTTGTTCCATTCCTTTCTGGCTTGTAGTGTTTCTGTTGAGAAATCAGCTGATAGCTTTAGCAGAGCTCCCTTATTTTATGCTATTAGTTGTTTCTCCCTTGCTTCCTTTAAGATTCTCACTTTGTCTTAAAATTTTGCCACTTTAATTATGATGTGCCTTGGATTGGGCTTCTTTGAGTTCTTCTTGATTGGGACCCTCTGTGCTTCTTGGATTTGTGTGACTTTTTCCATCACAAGTTAGGGACATTTTCTGTCATTACTTTTTCAAACAGGTCTTCTAGTGTACTCTTCATTTCTTCCTGGCTCTTATTCATAGTTTCTATGTCCTTTTTCATGTTGGTGTAGTTCTCAGTTAAGTTTCTTGTAGCTTTCATAGAGTTCCTTGTATTTCTTACTGAGCTCCTCGAGCATCCATATAACCATTATTTGCAACTCTATGTTTGATAGATTGCTTGCCTCTATTTCATTTAGCACCCTTTCTGGGGATTCCTCCTTTTCCTTCAGTTAGGGGTAGTTTCTTTGTCTCCCCATTTTAGATGACTCTTCTTGTTTGTTTCTCTTCTTAGATTGATCTACTTTAACTCCCTGTCTTTGTGGGGTGGCCTTCTGTGATAGGTGACCTGTGGGACTCTGTGGTGCAGTCTCCTTGATGTCCTGAGGTGGGTGCTTTTGGGATGCCCTTTATGCCATTTATGTAAGCTTTTTTGTTGTAATTGGGTTTTGGTTGTTTGGGGGTCAGTCTTTGGTGGATTCTTCCCTCCAGTTGAGTGGCTGAAAGTCACTCCACCCACCCCATCTCGTCTGCTGTTGTGTAGGTGCTGCCATAACAAAAGAAAACAACCCAGGAAACAAAACCCACACTTGAAAATATAACCCCCACCCACAACCATACTATCAACAAAAAATTAACAAATATTAATAAAAGTATAAAGAGATTAAGACTATTTTAAGAAAGAAAAAATGAATATGAGATGACTAACTGAAAGAAAATAATTTTGAGAGGGTAGAGGGAACAGAAATAATCAGAGTAGGGAATAGAATCAAGGCAAAGAAAGAAAAAATAACATTTAAATCATAAATAAAAAGGAAGCAGACAAAATGGAGTAAGCAAAGGGAAGGGTATACATGAGATTAAAAAATAATTTTTAATCAGGACAAAAACAGGGAGCACATTGAAGAAAAACATCCACCACAGCAATATCAATGACAGATAAAAAAAAGATTAATACAGATGGAAAGGGAATAAGAAGGAAAAAAGAAAGAAAAATGCTATGAGGTTTCTGAAGTAAACAAAAATTATTTTGAGGTGATAGAGGGGAAGAAATAATAAGAGTGAAGAAGAGTAAAGAGGGAAAAGTAAGATTTAAAGCAAAAAAAAAGAAAAGAAAGAACAGGAGGAATGCAAAATTGAATATGAGAGGAGAACAGTAATATGTGAGGTCTGAAGTACAAACATAGTGAACACTTAAGAATAAAATTGAAGAAATGCAACAAAAACCACCATATCAACAACCAAAGAGGAAAGATTAATAAAGATGGAGAGAGAATAAGTGTATTTTAAGAATGGGAAAAGAACGCAAGATGACTAATGACAAGAAAGATGATTTTGAGAGGCTGGAGTGGGGAGAAATAGTAAGACTGCAGAATAGAAACAAGTCATAGGAAGAAAAAATAAAATTTAAAATAAAAATAAGAAGAGGATGGAAGAAGGCAAAATGGAATCAAAGAATAGAGGAGTAAAATGAGATTTGAAATAAACTAAAAAATAGTGAAATAATAGGAACAAACTTGAAGAAAAAGATAAGAATGTTAAAAAGCTAGGCAGGAGAAAAAATAATGATAATGCAAATAATGAAGAAGACCACAGTGGAATCTGTCTCAGCAGAATCTCATGTTTGCCACTGTCTTCTCTTTTGGCTCCACCCCTGGTGATGTCAGATGGAGTCCTAGTCAGGCCCTAGGCAGTCCGTTCCAAACTACAAATAAGCCACAGTCTGCGGCTATCTCCTTCAGGCTTGTCTGGTCCTCAGTGTTCTGCCCTCTTGGCAGAACATTAGCACAAGGCCCAGGAATGGTTCATTTAATAACCCAAGAGCACTGCTTCCCTGGGTCAACACCAGGGAGTGCTGTTCGGTCTTCAGGGAAGATGATGGTAGTGTTTCCCAGCCCCCTCATCACATGTCTTGGTCTGTCCCAGATTATTTCCAGTGATACATGGTTTCTGGTGAATTAGCTGTCCATTTCCTATGAAGGGCCAATCTGTGTAAAAAAAGGCTGCTTGTTCCTGCTTGGCACAGACAGCAGCTCAAAGAGCTGAGGCTGGGTGGGGCCCTGAACACCCCTCGTTTTGCCTGTATCTAATCTCTCTGCTCCGCTGTTTTCAGTGGATTGGGGCCTGAGGAACAGCGTAGCTCATAATGTTCGGTAGAAGTTCAGAAAGGGCCCTTTCAGAGCTTTTCCTTCTTTCTCCTATGGCTATGCGTTGAGCAATGGGCTCCTGAGCCTGGCCTCACTGATCTGCAGAGCCTGCAATCCCACTGGTAGGAGTTAGGCACACCTTCCCATAATTGGACCTGCCTAGCTGCAAGGAAACTCTGGTGGTCAGCTCCTGGCCATCCTATCCCCAATGTGCTGCTCTCACAGGAGACTCAGTCCGGAACTCTCTACTCTCTGCATAGTCCCCTGCTCACCAGCCATGCTAGGTCAGGTCCTACAGTCCCTTCAGTGCGACACTTTCACTCTGATTTCTTTGTTGGTAGAGCTGCTGCACATGCAAGCACAAGGTTTCTGTTGAATTTCGAGTCTTGCTTCAGATCTTCTTTTAAAAAAGTTTCTATGGGACCCCACACTGCAGCTCCAAGCCCTTGGGGACCAGTTCTCCATGCACTTCACCTCCCTCAAAAGAATAAAGTCTCTCTTGGTCAGGGCTGGCCACAGCCTCCCAGTGGCTCTGACAGTTTTAGATAGAGTTTTACTCTGGAACCCTCTCAGAGAGCGGACCTGATGTTTGCTGTGTGTGTGCAGCCTGAGTCTCCCAGGCTCTGTGTATTCTCCCAAGTATCTCCCGGTTAGAGCTGAGGGTTCCTTGTGTGGGACCCAGGCTGCCCTGCTCAGGGAGGGACAAGAGCTACTCAACTGTATTTTCTCTCCTCTGTTCTCTTCTCTGCTGCCAGCACCTCAGAGTATTTCCCCTTCAACTTATAAAATCTCTTACTGGATGGTGCAAAGCTTCGTCTGTACTTCTTGGCTTCAAAAATTCATATCAGCTGAGATTCCATTGATTGTTTAGGTCATTTATGGGAAGATTAGCCAAAAATCTGTGCTGCGGGCACAAGCAAGTGGGCTCAGCTTCCAGTGACTCGGCTACCATCATCCACTCCCCTCAATCCTGTTTAGAAAGTTAACAGTATATGACCTAAAAAAAAATGTTTAGCTGAGGTTTGGAACTTACATATATAACATTTTCCAACTCTGGTTTAGCTTGTTCTACTTACACGGGAGAAAGATCTTTTATGAATGGTTCTAAAAAGTGTTAAGTGTATTTCCAAGGAAACTGGAAATTGCATGAGCCATTCTTGCTGTTCAGATAAATGAAATCCTGTTTATGTCTTTAGAATGCGTATTATTTCCCCAGCTGCCTAGAAAAAATATATGATTTAAAGACATTTAATTAGCATTTATTTATTTATTTTTTTATTAACTCATGAAGGAGACAGGGACCCAATTTTCCAGATAAAATAATCTTTTGAAGAAATATATTTCTTTCAATAAAATAAGACTTTTAGTGCAGTGCTTGAATGAAACATAGATTTTTTTTTTTTTAATGGCTGAGTTATAGACTCTTGGAAAGGAATTTATAGTGGAAATGCTGACACAACTTTAGCTCCTGTATGGTGGTATGAACTCGCTGCTATAATAATTAAGCAATTAGGCATGACAGAGAGTATGAGTTTCCTGAGATAATCACACCCCTGGGGTATTGCAAGTCATGATCCAAAGATAAGTGTTTTTAATCTCCCAAGGGTGTGATTATCAGATGATAACCACACCCTCTGGAGAAGACTTATGACTCATAAAAAATCTTTACTATAAAAAATGATTATGCTGCTATATGCAGACGAAGCTGGCCATGGAGCCTGCTATGTGTTCGCCACAAATTAATTAAGGATTGCAAAAAGTACGCCACCCTGATGATTTCAGGCATTGATCCCAGGGACTGGTTTGTTTTCTCATTATTGTTGAAATATAGAGATGAATAAAAGAATATCCTTCGCAACTTCTAGAAGAAATGAGTGATTGATTTTATGAATAACAAAGATTATATTGCCAAGCTTTTCTAGGTCTTATCAAGTATACGTTAAAACAGGATGTTTCATTACTTAAATTACTCACTTTGAAGTAACTTGGTCTCTTTAAATAATGAACATCTTTATATGAGTTGTTTGTATCTTAGCATTCAGTTATTTATTCATTCATCTCATTCCAGTTCCTAATAAGCACACAGAAAACACCTATGCTGGAGCTATAAAGAAGTTAAAGACCCATGTTCTGATTATGGAATACAGGCACAAACATTATTATAATACAGTGAAAAAAGTGTCATCTTGGTGGTGACTAAAATGTGCTATGGGAGCAAAGAAGGAAGTGAGTAATCTCAGTTGGGGCAGAATAAGAAGGCTTTAGAGAGGAGAGAATATTTGATCTGGAGAAAAATTATAGTAGCTGTTACTTGCTGAGCATTTACTAAGTGTTGGGCACTATGCTGAGCATTTTACTTTCATAATCTCATTTTAATCCTCACAAGTGTATTAAAGTAGGTGGTATTTTTCTTGTGTTACAGATGAAGAAAATGATACTCAGTGTCAAAGTTCAAGGACAGATAGCTAGTCAAAGGCATGCTAGAACTAGTAAAACTGAGTTGCTTCCAGAATATATACTCTTAACCAATTTACTCTGTTGCAAAATATAGTTTAAGTAGTATCCCTGTTTTATCTCAGAGTCCCATATAAGGTGAAGCCTTCCAGAAAGAGGAAACTGAAATTTGGGGAGAGACTCATTGGGGTGCACAACATATTTATTGACCATTCTCTGCAGCTGGAGTCTACGATTCATGGAAGAGTAACAGGAGAGGCTAGAATATTCCAAGTCACAGAGAAACTTTGATTTTTTGCTAAGCAATTTGCAAGACTGTCCTGAACAAACCAATGTTATTCGGGTCAGTCACACCAGTCAGCAGGAAGTAAGGACTTTTCTTTGCCAGCGTCACAAACATTTTCTGTAAGAATCCATTTGATTATGATTATGGCAGCCAAAATAAAAGAGAGATGAGTCAAAAAGGGCCACTATTTTTCTTCTATAAAAATAATTTCTGATTGTAGTTTTTAAAGCCTATGTTGGAAATCTTAAAATTTTTCAATGGAGGTAGAAGCTATGGGAAAACAAATTTAATTTTGATTTGAAAATAAACATAAATTGTGCTGTACATTTGGGACATTGAAATTTCTGCTCTAGCACCTGGGAAAACTAGGCTTGTAGCCATGCTGAAACCTACAGAAATAAACATAGAAAGAATGTGTGTATAAATAAGCAAGGACTCTTATTTGAAAGTGCCAGAATCTCTGAGAGAGAAAGTTGTGTAACCTACGGGATCTTCCTTTGAGGGGTTTGTGATGTGGGTGAGATACAAAACATAAAGAGTTTGTCTGGCAAAACATCAGGATAATTGACAGAGTCATATATTATTAATTATTCCCTGCAATAGATGGAAAACTACTAGTCTATATGTTTGGGGAGAAGAAAAAAATTAATAGTAAACATAATAGAAGTCATTTTCTTAACGTCTAAAATAGGTCTTCACTTAGTATAACTTATATAGCACAGCATTTTAAGTCATGCCAGTATGATATTTAATTCTGCTTCAGTACATATTACCTGTGTGAACTTCTACCCATTTTTGACTTCTGAATTTCACTGTCCATTTTGCAAAATATAGTTAATAATTCACAAATCTCAAAGTGGCTGAGTACATGCGAAATGATGTGTACAAAGTTTTAGCAGCCAGCATGTGATAACCCTTCATTAAATCATAGCTATTATGATTTTGCTCATGACAATTGTATAACAGTTACTGTGCTAGACACTAGAGATTTAAAGATGAGGGAGAAATAATAACTCCTCTGAATTTGGTAATGGTTTCTCACTGTTTCTACTTCCTGGCACTTCATTATTTATTGTTGTCCTGTGTATAGCTCTGTAAATAGTTCCTTCATTAATTGTTTAGCAAAATACTTCGGAATGTGACAATTTCCTGTTCAGACCCTGATGATATATACACTCCATAATACAGTTTAACATAAAGTGTACCCTAAAAACTTTAATATACTTTACATATAAAAATAGTGATCTCAGTTGTTTATACTTGATTAAATTGCCATTTAGAATAAAACAGATGGAAACAGTAATTACCGTATTTTTCAGACTATAAGACACACTTTCCCCCAATTTTGGGAGGAAAACAGGGGTGTGTCTTATAGTGCACATGTAGCTTTACATTTACATTGCTGAAATATTATATTATTTATGTTATTAAATATTTTACCACATTTTTTGCTTCAAAATTTTTTTTCCTATTTTCCTCCTCTAAAACCTAGGTGTGTCTTATGGTCCGAAAAATACGGTATTACTTAATTTCTGTACTTGAGTAAATAGATGTCATGATGTGGTAGTTCTTAATTGCATATAGGAGTGGGAAAAAGTAGATTAATAGTTGTAATGCAAATAAATAATATAATAATTACTAAATAATAGTACAAGAATAAACTGTGTTTCCTGTACTCACAACTATAAACCAACTTTTGCCCACCCCTGTACCAAGTGCAAAGCAGGCAATAAGAAAATTGTTTCTTTGATTTTGGATATGATATTAAGAAGACCTTGAGAAATAATGTATATTCATAGGAGTTTCAAATTTCTTCAATTTGCTTAATTAAAAATCATATTTTTCTTATCTACTTTAAATCAAGGAAGTGTATGATTGAAAGCTAAAAGACTAATGATTATGGAATCTGACCTTGCATAACTTTTTAATTTATTATCTTTTTAAATTTGCCCAGATCCAGATAAAATGTAAGTATAATATTACACAATTTCCAGGACTCAGAAATAAATTAATAGTTAAAAACAGAGAATTAAGGGAGTCTGAAAAATTGTGGATTAAATGTTTTGTAGCTATTTTCTCTCAATTGTGGGACACAGATATATTTGTTTTTATTTTAAAGTAAGCAGATAAAAGTAGCCAATGCCAAACATTTAAAATAGGTTGAGTAAATAAAAGAAAAATCATCTAATAAAAGAACTACTTTTAGAACATTGGAACAGTATAAGTGAATTGAAAGTAAGTTCGTGATTTCCAGAGGCTGGGGGGAAAACGAGCCTGAGCAGTAGCTGCTAATGGAAATAGGGTTTCTTTTGGGAGTGATGGAACTATTTTGGAATTAGGTAATGGTGATGGTTGTGCGACCTTACCAATAAACTAAGAAAATACTGAATTATACACTTTAAAAGGGTATGCATTATGTAAAATCATGTGAATTATATCTCATTTTGTTGAATGATGCAAAAAAGTCAATTATTGTAAAACCCTCAGATGTGAAAGGCAGAATAGGTCACAGAGACAGAATTTTGGAGCTGGAATCAATAGAGACAACTTACAAAAAATAATAAGTTCATGAAGCCCAATAAATTGAAGAAATATAATTAATTTGTGGCTCTTCATGATTCAAGGACAATCTATTCAAAATGACCACATTTTCCAAAACAATGTCAAAAAAGAAGGCAGTCTAACAAAGTATAATTCAATGATTGCCCTAGTTCTTTATGTACAACGTGATTTTGGAAATACAATTTGGATATCCATCTGTTGAAAACAGAATATCTGGATTTCAACTACTTAAGGACACAAGGGGACAGAATGTTTAGACCACAACTATTCTGGATTATTCAAAGTTATGGATTCTATGTCTCAGCTAGAATTCTCCAGTGGCTGAAAGTAATTGTAACTAAATGCAGCAAAAACGAGCAAACAAAGGAATAAAATAAAAATATGAAAGAGCCAACAGTCTGAAAGGAGAAACTGAAAATTAGGCCTCAGGCAATAGGATCCAGGGACATCCTGAGGCAGATGTGACCAGGAACTAATAGAGGGTTTTCTCTAAAGAATTACCATGGACATAGCTCAGACCCAATTATTTCCCTTACTGGTGTCACTCTGATTAAGAATTGTATTTCAGAAAGAAAGACCACTTGACCATCGGTTTTCTTGGAAAAGGTGAAAAATTACTGTGATTGACAGTCCCACCTTGACTGCATACAATGGAAGAGTTTTTTTGCCAAGGAGTTTTTAACCCAATTACTGGGAACAGGAAACAGATCATCCAAAACAACCAGTGTCAAGCAGAGACACCTGTCCTTAAATAGCTCAACACATCCTGAGAATATAAAAGTTAAGCTAACCTGATTGCATTTAAATTCTGGCTCCTTCTTGCATTATCGGTGTTACCTTGGGTAAGTTATTTAACTTTGTACTTTAATTTTTCTCATTTGTGAAATTGGGGTAATAATAGCCATCTGTTAGAGTTGAAATTTAATCCAATATTACATACACAAAAGGAATTTATACTTGTTAGTTATTATTATCATTGATATATGGCTAATATACATAATATATAATATAAATATGTTCATTAAAAAGTATGCATATAAAGGTTTAGAAGATTGTGGAATAGCTATTTCCTATAAGCAGATGACAATAAATCAGTGATATATTTCTTTAAAAAGAACAGTAATTTAACCCAAATCAGATTACTCTCAATTTATGTAAATTTGCCCACTTTTCTTATAGTTCTATACAGAAGAAATATTTAAAGTTATTCTTTTTTAAGAAGGCCTTAACTAAATTAAAAGTATTAACCTCTTATTATTTATTTTTTGAGTATATGTTGGTTTAGTTCAGAAAACAATCTTCATAGCATCAGAATTTACACAATCATTTATATCCCAAAGAATGCCATATATATATATATATGATTATATATGTATGTGTATATATGTGTATACATTATATGTATATGTGTGTGTGTGTGTGTATGGCACATTCCAAGATTTTAGCTGGGTTTATATTAGCCTAGTAACAAAAGGAATCCATAATTTCACTAGAGTCATCATTAATCATTGCTAGTCTTTTAACAATAAACTTGACAGAATGGATTGTCATATAGGAATCAGTTTTCAAATAAGCATGATTAAATAAACAACACAAAAAGTAAGAAAAACGCAGTAGACAACCTGTAATTTTCAGTAAATTTATTTTGTGGACTCATCTTTTGTAAGCTTAGTGGAGTCCTTACTTATGTTCTTGAAAAAATAATCTCCTTCAGTGGTTTCCAAAGTGTTAGCCACAGTTGAAAGTCTTAAGTGTCCTTGCAGAAAGAAAATCAAACACCTATTTCCAGGTTTAGAGGACTCACAGAAAAATGGCCGTATCCTCACTTTCCCACTGTACTCACAGAGAGCATCTCCCACTACTGTCTCCCTTCAATTCAGAAAGGCAGCATTTGGAGGAGCTGCGTGGGGTGGTTTTCATTAAGTTACTTACATCAGTCAGGGTCCAGTCATGGAGGCAGAACCACCACAAGTATTCTAAAATAAGAAATGTATTACAAAATTGTGTCTTGTGCAAACAAAAATCAAAGAAAAGTCCACTAACCAACCCTAGCACCAAAGAATGAAAAGAAGCAGAATAAATCCAGGGGGAGAAATGGATTTACCCAAACACTTATACAAAAAAGGAACTTCGCTAGTTGAAAAATACGACATGTATTCCAGAAGTAAATGTTGATTTTAAAATAAAAGTCAGTAGCTCTAAATAACAATAACTGAAAATTCTTTAAAAATTGGTTGTTAAGGAGTGGTGGATAAAATTTAAATCTGAATATTCCTTCTGGATTTTGACACCCAAAGCAAATCTGAGAAATGAAGTTTTTCCCAATCTTCACTAGTTTACAGGCACAGGTGGAGAGATATAAGGTAGTAGGAAACTGGCTCTTGCTGACATCCTCTCCAGTCATTCATTCCTGTAGCCCCACACAAAATTTGATGTTCTGTCGTCTCTCACATGTGTTCGTAAAGTCTGTATCCACCAGGGGTGGTTGCTTTTCTGCCAGTTATACGCTGGACTTTGTTGTGTCTCACCAGCATTGACCATCTTCCTCAGACATCTGGGGAGACTGCCACGTCCAATGGACAGCCCCCGTTGCTGCACAGAAGACCTTAAAGAAGCCATTGAGATGTTCAAGTGCCTTAAAGTGAGGTGAGAAAATACTTCTCTCTCCCATTTTGTCTTTTGTATCTGAGAGTTGCTCCCAAACAGAGATAAGTGTGTCTAATAGTTCCTCATGAAAGCTTGTCTTTCTGCTCTCATCTGTATGTAGATCTCCTCCATAGTCCACAGATACCAAAATAAGGGAATGGATTTGGGAACAGATGACATAGTATCTTCTTCATTGTATCCTCATCTCTCTCTTCGCACTGCCTCTGCTAACAATGTTTAATTCTCTGATGCAGCATAATCCAGTGGAATGGAATATGAGTTATAGCATAGATATGGTTTAAAATTTAAGTTTTTAAGCTGTAAGCTTTTCCCTAAAAATATAAAGAGAAACAGATGAAATTAATTTACTAATATATTTTATTTAATCCATTATGTCCAAAGTATTATTTTAGCAATTAAAATATAAAAATATAAAAATTAGTAATGCTGTATTTTAAACTATGTGTACTAAATTTCTGAAATCCAGTGTCTACTTTATACTTATAGCACATCTCAATTTGGACTATCTACATTCCGAGTGATCAGTAATGACACACGGCCACTGGTGCCATGCTGGACAGTGCAGCTTGGAAGATCCAGGAACCCCATTCCTTCTAAGTACATGCTAACACAATTGTACTTTCTCATCAAAACTACTCTTCACGTAAACTGAAGTAGAGGAACAATTTCTTGGGAAATAACAGTAAATGATTATCACTTAATGGAAATTTTATTCTTCAGATAAATGAATATTTCACTTTCTCACTCTTAAATAATGCCTTTGATATCTATTATTAACATTAATATATTAAATTCCAGAGTCATAAGAGAGAACTCTTTAGTTATAGGGAATAGCTGAGTGCCTTTGCTATTTTGTTTGAAGGATGGAATCTAAAGTTTGTCCTACTCAAATTTTCTCATCAACAAATAAGTCACAAATGACAATGTCTGCTAGTGCTAAAATATTACTTCATAGTAGGAAAATGGCTCTACTGGCCCGTCTCAAAATGTGGATACCTAAGCTTTGTAGATATCTAAGCTTTATTTTTAGGTATTTATATCTTACTCTGTATCATAGAGTATAATTAATCATTCATTTAAATTTCCATCTTGTGACCAGCTGAGAACTAATTTTTTCTATGAAGAGTGTTCAAAGATCAGAAGGAATTATAAATTAAATGAGGAGGTTAGGCCTTTAAAATCACACGTTTAACATTAACATCATCAACTATGCCTGTTGAAAATAGGTCATGGGGAACATTAATGATTTGTTGTCTCCAAAGCAATGATCCTCCCTTTGTGTGGGATGCGTTGATGATGGAATGAAGGGAACATATTAATTTAAAGACAGAACTACAGATTTTACAATTAGTAATTCTTTTTTGTATTTTTAATATATTTTATTGATTATGCTATTACAGTTGTCTCATTTCTCCCCCATCATTCCCCTCCACCCTGAACACCCCCTCCCACGCACATTCCCCCCCTTTAGTTCATGTCCATGTGTCATAAGTTCTTTAGCTTCTACATTTCCCACACTCTTTTTGCCCTCCCCCTATTTTCTACCCACCGTCTATGCTACTTATTCTCTGTATCTTTTCCCCCTCTCTCCTCTTCCCACTCCCCTGTTGTTAACCCTCCATGTGATCTCCATTTCTGTGTTTCTGTTCCTGTTCTAGCTGTTTGCTTAGTTTAACATCATCAACTAGGTATTTTGTTTTAGGTGTGGTTCTTAATATCTGTGAGTTTGCTGTCATTTTACTGTTCATATTTTTCTTCTTTTTCTTATGTAAATCCCTTTAACATTTCATATAATAAGGGCTTGGTGATGATGAACTCCTTTAACTTGATCTTATCTGGGAAGCACTTTATCTTCCCTTCCATTCTAAATGACAGCTTTGCTGGATAGCGCAATCTTGGATGTAGGTCCCTGCCTTTCATGACTTGGAATACTTCTTTCCAGCCCCTTCTTGCCTGGAAAGTCTCTTTTGAGAAATCAGCTGACAGTCTGATGGGAACTCCTTTGTAGGTGACTGTGCCTTGCTGCTTCTAGAATTCTCTCCTTCATTTGAATCTTGGCTAATGTAATTATGATGTGCCTTGGTGTGTTCCTCCTTGGGTCCAACTTCTTTGGGACTCTCTGAGCTTCCTGGACTTCCTGGAAGTCTATTTCCTTTGACAGAATGGGGAAGTTCTCCTTTATTATTTGTTCAAATAAGTTTTCCACTTGCTGTTCTTCCTCTTCCCTTTCTGGTACCCCTATAATCCGGATGTTGGGATGTTTAAAGATGTCCTGGAGGTTCCTGAGCCTCTCCTCATTTTTTTGAATTCTTGTTTCTTCCTTATTTTCTGTTTGGTTGTTTCTTTCTTTCTTCTGGTCCACTCCATTGATTTGAGTTCCAGTTTTCCTCCCATCCCTATGGTTCTGTATGTTTTCTTTCATGTCACTTAGTGTAGCCTTCATTTGTTCATCTAATTTGCGACCAAAATCAACCAGTTCTGTGAGCATCCTGATCACCAGTGCTTTGAACTGTGCATCTGATAGGTTGGCTATCTCTTGGTTGCTTAGAGGAATTGGCTCTGGAGCTTTGATCTGTTCTCCCATTTGAACCATTTTTGGATTTTTTTTGGTCTGGTCACAGCTGTTATGTAGTGAGGGGTGGAGCCTTAGTTGTTCCCCAGAGAGGGGCAGCCCAGTCACTGGGTAGTGACGCTGTATGTGGGGGCAGAGTCCAAGAGGGAACAATGGCACTTGCTCTGCTCTCTCTTAGATTCCAGTTCCTTCTGCCCCTTCCCCTTGGCCTGGATTATCTGTGTGCAAATATGGGATCACCTGGTCAGCCAGCTACCTTGTGCAGCCTCACTGGGTCTGCACCATTGCCACCCGTGCCCAGGGTCCACTAGCCGCCACCTGTGTGCCTGGGGTCTGCTAGCCACCACCTGCACACCTAGGATCTGCTAGCCACTGCTGCCTGCGTACCCAGATCCACCAAACTCCACTTTTTCCTGCCACAACTCTGCCTCTCTTACTGATCTAGATGAATGGTTGTTGGACTTCCGTACAGTTCAACTTTCTATCAGTCCCGGTTGTTTTCTTGTTTCTAAATTTTTGATGTCATTAATTTTGGTTGTGTGAGGAAGCACAATGTGTCCACCTATGCCTCTATCTTGGCCAGAAGTCTCCACACTTAGTAATTCTTAAAGTGTCATAGATTTGGCTTTTTATCCTTCATACTTTTTTTAAATGAAATGGAAATCCCCACCTTCAGCTCTTTAGCGCTTGCTTGAAGAATCATGTAGAAGAATTTATAGAAAGAGGTATAGTTGCCTTCCCTGGCCATGTGATCTGGACCTTTTAATTCAACCTAGAGAAATAAACATCCAGACAGTTTAATTCAATTCTCATTCTTATGTTTCACTTGCAACATACAAAAAAAAAAAAAAAGACTTATACTGCCAGCTCTTTCTAAACTAAGGAACAGTGTGTATTGCTATTTGCATCTTTGCAGGGTGATATAATGGTCACTAAGCAGCAGGAAGGAGTGCCCACCTCAGCAGAAGGCAGGAATGCAAAAGCTAGGTGACATTGTCAGAGTGCAGCTGGGTGGTCAAAATGCTGGGCAGTAATTACTAGCCAGGGCAAAAGAATGATTTCTAAATGCAAGGACGAAAAGACCAAGGCATTGGGGATTGGGTTTTTAGACAGTTAACATAAATTGAGAGACAGATTTGGTTTGGCCAAAACAGAGGAGGAGATATATATCTAAGCTTTTGCTGTGTGAACCTTAAAATGTCTGCAAAAGCTCTTGGATGCCTTTCCTCCCAATTCTTTCACAGCTGCAATATGCTATTATTGCTATTGTTAATAATAACAACAGTATTATTTTCCACAGTGCCTTTCTCCTGAAGTCTTCAGAACATCAGGCAAAAGCATCCAAATTCTATGAATAAAATTTACTTAATAAGCATTATGAAATGTCAAATGAGTGAAAAAGAATTAAGGTGTTAGCTTGTGATAGGAAACAAGGGAGAAATGGATGGTTTAGAACAAAGCAAAATGAATAGCAAAAGAATAAATTATTTATTACTAGCTAGTAAACATAGAAGACAAATCCACATTCCTTTGGCCAGGCTTTCCTGGAAAAACTTGACCATGTTACTGAGTTATTGCTATCTGAAAGCCATCACATATGACCTTTTCAAATTAAAATATGTAACTTCTTATTTCCTCTTAATTTAACCTGTAAACATAGGCCAAGTGTTAAAGATATCATAACCCTAAGGTAAAATGAGAGGGCACTGAGTACCAGAACCATTCACATGCAGCTAAAACACAGGTCTAAAAAGATAAAACGGAAAGAGAATAGTTCTTTAAAGAAAGCTGTTTCAGCTTACGTTAGGTGGCATTTTCTCTGGCCATCTGAGATTGACTATTGGGGTGCTGCCTGCTTTTGTCCTTTTCTTAATTTCTAGAGTTATAAGGCAGTGCTGGATAATAAGAGACCACATTTATTGGATAGCTACTCTATGACAGGCACTTTTCTAAGCACTTTACGTGGGTTTTTAATTCGTTATCACAGCCTCATGAGGGAAATGGCATTATTATCCCCCATTTTTCAGATGAGAAAAGACAGGCACTAAAATGTTAAATGACTTAAAACATGACATCAAATGGCTAGCAAGCCGTACAGCTAGAATTTAAGTCTAAACAATCTACCTCCAGGTCCCATTTTTTAACCAATGCACTGTATGATGAAAGTTTAACCAGAAGTTGTCAGAAATCAAAGAAATGTAGATGGTTTGCTACAGCTTTTTACAATTGCTGCAGGAGAGGAAGCAAGTTAAAATAATTTATACTAGTTTCTATCTTAAAGAAGTAACACTCTACCCACTACAGAATCAAGTGACATTCCATTTTAATTCCTTTGTCTACTCCCTTTTACCAATGTCTGCTCCTTCCTTTCCATCTACCTTGAATCCTACTTCACATTATGACTACATTCACATGAACTCTAAATATCATTCAGTTATGTTGAGTCACATTAAGTCCTTACTTAGGGCACAGGTGGCAAACACAAGGCCCAAGGGCCGAATCCGGCCCTCCACCTTGTTTTATCCGGCCAGGCACCTTATTTCTACCCTGTGTCAGTGCTGAGCTCCTTGCTCCTAGTTAAGGAGCAGTTACATTTATGCAGTCCTAAAATTATATTCGGCCCATTGAAGGCAACCACAAGGCTGATGTGGCCTCCAGTGAAAGAGTTTGACGCCCTTGCCTTAAGGTAAACTGAACATATCATTCTTCTTTAAAAAATTAAAACAATGATTTCCAAAACCAAGCAGAAATTAATAATGTGAAAATCTTCCAGAAATATCTATATCAAGAGGATTATATACTCTAACATCAATTGAAAGCACAGCTCAAATAAGTTTGCCTGAGTATCAGGCAGTTTGACACACCCTACATCAGTTTATTTTCACAATTCTAAATTGTCTCATTGTTGGGCCAAAATAATTATCAACTGAGGGGTAAGAAGAGTCTAATAGAAGTTTGGAACTCTCACAATCAATACCGGTTGGCATAGAGTCCCACTGGGGAACAATGAAAAATGTACTTGCTAGATTTCTAACAATAGGTCACGTTATTGCCATGGCATTTCTGACTAATGCAGGTGCTTGTGAATTGTGCATTGAAATATATGCTGTTTTTTCTGTAGGGCAGTTGTTTTTGTTTCTGTTTTCTCAACATTATTTGGAAAGAAGAATAGGAATTAAAATTAACAGCTTGCAGCCTATGTTTTGACTTTCTTCTCCTAGGTAAGCTTCTTCATTTACAATAATTAAAATGAATGGGCTGCTTTCTTATCGAACCAAGGTGTTCTGTTTGGTCCAACTACATAAAAATATAATACAAGAAATCAAGGGCAGAAAGAGTTAGGATAATTCAATATCTTTCCAAATTTACTCAAAAATACCTAGAAATTATGGTTAAATATTAATATAGAGAATGTTAAAATCTGCCTGTCTGCATCATGTGAATATTAAGTACCACAAAGCTTTGGGGGTTAACTCTTGTCTCTTTCAGAAATACTCACAGGCCAAAAGAAAATGGGTCAGTGAAGTAATAAATGGCCTCAAAGAGGTTTTGCTTTTTCTACAGGCAGTGTGGAGTCACTGCAGGGTATTAAACTGTGGAGTTTTGGTCCTAAGAGTTTTGGAAAACTCCCTTTGGTAGAAGATGGATTGGAGAAACTTGAGGCTAAAAACATGGGAACAAAGTGGTGTGTCTCTCTTCTCTTTTCATATTGCGTCCTACAAATTCCAGCCACTTTAGCCCCGCTAAGCTCTGTCTTCTGTGATCTCATTTCAGCAAGACTGATACTCTCTGTCTGAGAGCTCCTTCTTGGGTCATGATCCAAAATATGCCTCCAGGCAATAGCCGGGAAAATCATGGTGCCTAGCTTGTTCATTTTCCTTTTTCATGGGCAACAGCCCAGGGCTGCCTGTTTCCAATGTCTGAAAACAGCTCTTTCCTACCTTTCAGTTTTCTAGTTGTTTGCAGTAGGAGGGGAAACCCAGGATCACTTACTGTCACAGTGAGAAACAGAATACAGAATTGTTTTTTAAGCGTAAATAAAAATAAAACTATGGTTTTCTGGATATGAATAATAAATAATAGCAGCTACAAAATATCAGTTAATAGTTTTATGAATGATCTTATGAAAAACAAAATTATGCAATCATATGTTCCGCTTTACCTGTGTCACTACAATTTTCCAGATAATAATAAGCTCTGCTGACAGGAAGAAATGATAGCAGTGTTTTGTTTTCACTGGAAATAACCTTACATGATGTCCTGATTGTTCTCTCTCTCTCCCTCTTTTTCAGCATTTTCAAGAATATACTTAATATAATTATGTGTCACTTCATACGTAGATGGGGGAGGAAGAAGCAGTAAGGTAAGGAAGGCTTTGACAAGCACTAACACCTAAATTTGAGAAAAACAGGTAAGTTATAGTACCATGATCATGGATAACAGTTCTAGTCTTTGTAATTCACCTGTACCTTGAATACTGTGGTCACATAAAATAAAGCTTTGAGTGTCTTCTTCCTAGATAGATGTCTGCTCACCTACCAACAACATGTGAAGGGACCAAGAAAATAATCATAGTTAATTTCGTTGTTTTTCAATAAAAATAAAAGTTAAACAAATAAAAATGAATAAATAAGGCAGATGACCTGATGCTGGAATCTGAATTTAAAAGAGAAGAATCAGAAGAAATTCTTCCTTGATTGAATACAAGTATCTATTTAGGCAGCTTAAGTTTTCTTTTATTTTTTAAAATATATTTTATTGATTATGCTATTACATTTGTCCCATTTCTCCCCCATCATTCCCTTCCACCCTGCACACCTTCTCCCATGCACATTCCCCCCTCTTAGTTCATGTCCATGTGTCATAAGTTCTTTAGCTTCTACATTTCCCACACTATTCTTGCCCTCCCCCTGTCTATTTTCTACCCACCGTCTATGCTACTTATTCTCTGTACCTTTTCCCCTCTCTCCTCCTCCCACTCCCCTGTTGCTAACCCTCCATGTGATCTCCATTTCTGCGTTTCTGTTCCTGTTCTAGCTGTTTGTTTAGTTTGTTTTGCTTTTAGCTGTGGTTGTTAATATCTGTGAGTTTGATGTCTTTTTACTGTCATTTTTTATCTTCTTTTTCTTAAATAAGTCCCTTTAACATTTCATATAATAAGGGCTTGGTGATGATGAACTCATCTGGGAAGCACTTTATCTTCCCTTCCATTCTAAATGAAAAGTTTGCTGGATAGAGCAATCTTGGATGTAGGTCCTTGCCTTTCATGACTTGGAATACTTCTTTCCAGCCCCTTCTTGCCTGCAAAGTCTCTTTTGAGAAATCAGCTGACAGTCTGATGGGAACTCCTTTGTAGGTGACTGTGCCCTTATCCCTTGCTGCTTCTAGAATTCTCTCCTTTATTTGAATCTTGGCTAAGGTAATTATGATGTGCCTTGGTGTGTTCCTCCTTGGGTCCAACTTCTTTGGAACTCTCTGAGCTTCCTGGACTTCCTGGAAGTCTATTTCCTTTGCCAGGTTGGGGAAGTTCTCCTTTATTATTTGTTCAAATAAGTTTTCCACTTGTTGCTCTTCTTCCCCTTTTGGTACCCCTATAATTCAGATGTTGGGACATTTAAAGATATCTGGAGGTTCCTAAGCCTCTTCTCATTTTTTTGAATTCTTGTTTCTTCATTCTTTTCTGATTGGATGTTTCTTTCTTCCTTCTGGTCCACTCTATTGATTTGAGTCTCCCAGTTTTCCTCCCATCATTATTGGTTCCCTGTGCATTTTTCTTCATTTCACTTATTGTGGCCTTCATTTGTTCATCTAATTTATGACCGAAATCAACCAATTCTATGAGCTTCCTAATCACCAGTGCTTTGAACTGTGCATCTGGTCGGTTGGCTATCTCTTGGTCGCTTAGATGAATTGGCTCTGGGGCTTTGATCTGTTCTCCTGTTTGAGCCTTTTTTCTGGGAGGGGTCTGGTTGTGGCTGTTACGTAGTGAGGGACAGAGCCTTAGGTGTTCACCAGGGCAAGGCAACCCAGTTGCTGGGTTGTGATGTTGTATATGGGGGTGGGGTCTGAGAGGGAACAATAGCACTTGTTCTGCTCTCAGATTCCAGTCCCCTCTGCCACTTCCCCCAAGCAAGTTGGGCCCTTCTGGTGCTGATTTCCGTGTGGGTGGGCTTGTGTATCTTCCAGGACCCTGTGGGTCTCTCCAACGAACTCTCCTATGAGGCTGGGAGTCTCCCCTAACACCTCAACCCCCACAAGTGTTTTCAATTGGTGGTTTTAGGTTTTATTTCCTGGTGCTGGGGCCCTGGGTTGTGAGATCTGTCCTGTTCTCCATTCTTACCTGGATTGTCTGCATGCAAATGTGGGACCATCTGGTCATCCAGACACCCCGCACAGCCCCACTAGGCCTGCCTACCACCACCTGGTGCCTGGGGTCCACTATCTGCTGCCTGTACACCTTGGTTCCTCCAACTCCTGCCTGCATGCCCGGTTCCACCAACCTCCACTTTTTCTTGCCACGACTCCACCCCTCTTACTGGTCTGGATGAATGGTTGTCGGACTTCCGTACAGTACAATTTTTCTATCAGTTGTTTTCTTGTTTCTAAATCTTTATTGTCCTTAATTTTGGTTGTGCAAGGAGGCACAGTGTGTCCACCTACACCTCCATCTTGGCCGGCAGCCTGGCAGCGTAAGTTTTCTTTACCTACCTCTAGGGTTTAAGTAACATAAGTTCTATGTTTGATAACTACAAAAAAATTTTGATTTTCTTTTCACTTGCATTTCATTTAGGACAGTTGTTTTGAATCCTGACCACACATTAGAATCACTTGTGGATCTTTTTAAATACAGTTAAAAGCTGACCTTTCTCTCTTGATCTCATTTAGACCAAAATTAGATTCGCATTTAACCGAACTAGGTTGAGGCTCAGGTATATAGTTTTTGTTTTTGTCTTTGTTTTAACCCTCAGATGATTATAAAAATAACAGAGTTGAGAGTCAGTCAGATTGTGTTCCATGAACCAGTAACACTAGCATCAACTGGGAGATTTTTTAAAATTCACAATCTTAGGCCCCACCCAAGATCTACTGAATTAGCATCTGTGTTTTAACACTATTCCCAGATGATTCATATACACATTTAAGTTTTATCACATTCTTTAGTTGACAAAATGTATTTCTTAGCTTCAAGGAACTCTGGATGTAAATGGGAGAATGCATTTAGATCTGTGATAATCCCAAATTAGACCTAACATCAGACATCAGAATCACATATCTTTTTAAGAAATGCAGATTCCTATAAAACATACAGTATTCCAACAAAACCCTGGCCGATCAGCTCCTCCAGGCATGAAGCTTGGGTATCTGTATGTTTATTATATGTTCCATGTGGTTCCGACAATTAGAGAAATTTAAGAAATAAAGTAAAACTTTGAAATATTTTTCCTCTACCTAAAGTCCTAACCAGACAAAAAAAAAAAAAAAAAAGTTTTGTCATGAAAGTAATAAATGGTAGATATACTTAATTTTACACAAAAATAGAGGATCTTGTGACAAAAACAATTGGATATCAATTTAACTTTTTTTGTTAAGATAAGCTTTATGCTTTGGATATTTTTTGCTGTGCCAAGGAGGAAGAAAAATATAGGTACCTGGCCATTTAGAGGTTCTGTCAGTTTAGGATTTCAGGCCGTGTCTGCGAAACGCAGGGCCAGTTTAATAGGGGCTGCGGAGCGGAGCAGCAGCCTGACAGGAAAGTGGGAAGGAAAACTGACAGATGCAGCGAGGGTGAGAATGGCGTAATGCTGAATCGGCTGTTTTGTAACGGAAAAAAGAGAACATTTCAAAACTAGTTAAGTTAGTTATGAGACTTTAACTAGGTCAAAAACTTCTGAGTATTTGTGAATACTTTTAAGACTGCAGAGACTTAAATCTTAGGTATCTGAATTACGGAGTTTGAGAAAATTCCTGGCTGAGTAGATAGACATAGATGAAAATACATGAAAATGGACAGACATTTTTTTCCACAGAAAGAGAAGTTTTTATAAAAGTTTTTAACATTTCTTTTTAAACTATACATTTACAAATGACTAGAGGTTATGAAAATTCTGCTTTGTTTTATCTCTATATTCAGTGTATCCAGACAGAAAAAGTGACATTGGAATTAAAGCAACCTGGGATTGAGTTCCAGCAAAGGCACTTTATATATGCCATTTGTCACATCACTTAACATTTCTGAGCCCACTCTCCTCATCAGTAAAATGGAAATAACAGCACCTCTCTCTTTAGGACATGCGTCTGATAACTTCTCTTACTTGCAGACAACAATCGGAAGATTAGGGTAAAACCTCTAGCTAAAAATCTCAAAATAAATATAAAGGCTTCACAATTTAATGGAGTTACACAACACAGATAAATGTTACTGAATTGGTTCATAAGGTAATAAAAAATTGGATACCACCAACTGGTGAGATGACTCTGAAGTACAGTCTTAAGCACATTAATTCCATGACACTTGGCACGCTGTGAAATAAATGCAATTTAGGGCACATTATGGTGATGCACAAAAAGAGTCAGGCTAGTACTTAGTTGGATTTTTAAGTTGCTAAACCTTTAGAGATATTTTTCCACCATAGCATATTTTGTCTGATATTAATTGATTCACTCAATCATTAATTCAACAAATGCTTTTTGAGGCCATGCTATGTGTGAGACGCTACTCAAGATGTGAAAGATTTTGTCGCAATGACATTTAGGCGGAAAGAGCAAACAACAAATGAACAAATATAATAATACGATATGATATTGAATAATAATTACATAATATGACAGATCATACACCACTGCCGATTGTGTTACACGTTGTGAAAGAAATAAAGTGACTAGCTAGTTAGTAACTAGTAGTGTCATCAGAGGAAGGGTTCTTCAAGGAGATATTTTTCAGCTGGTAACATGTGAACTTCCCTAATCTGAAGGATGACAATATGTCAGCCATGAAGATAGGTGCCAAGAAAGTATTCTTAGGTGGGAGTAGAAGGACAGTGAAGTTAGATTATGGGGGAGAATGGTGTGAGTCGAGGTTGGGAATTAAAATAAAGACTCATTATGCAATATCTTGTAGGCTATGGAAAGTAGTTTATATGTTTATCTAAAATCAATGAGAAGCCAGTAAAGAGTTCTAAATCGAAGAAAGCAATATTCATAAAGCAAAAAACTGAATACAGCCCAAGAAAAGGTTCATAACTATGTGACTGCTGCAATAAATTATGGTATATTCACAAAATGGAATACTACATAGCTCCTAAAAAGGAGAAATATCTCTATCATAGCTATAGTGCAACATCTAGCATATAGCATGAACTGAAAACAGACAGAGAAAAAATGTGTAGAGTATCCTATTATTCATCTTCAAGAAGGGGAAAAACACAAATGCAAACACATGCACACCTATATCCCTGTATTGAAAGGGAAGATAAAACTAAAAACTAATTTAAAAAATAGGTTCCCTACAATGGCAGGAGGAGTCTAGGGTGAAGGAGGTTGGGTTGGAAGTGAGACTTCTCTGAGCTGCACTTATTTTGTAGTTTTGATTTTGGAATCATGCAAATGTTTTTATAATAATATAACAAAACAAATGTAAGCAGAAATAAATTCTTAAGTATTAAAAGCAAAATAAAACAAATCATATGAACTGCATATTGGGGAGCTAAACCCTGTAAATAGATATTATAGCAAATGATTTTATGGTCTTAAGCAAAAGGCTGAGAAGCAATTACATCAAGTGGTTTGAAAACATAGTGATATGTACATCTCCAGTGGGATATAGCCTAAGGACCAAAACACTGCAAAAATCTTAAACCATTTCTATAATCATATTGTTTTTCTGTAACTACAGTGGTACCTACGGTACTTGTCCTTAATCCATTCCAGAACTCAAGAGAATGGTGGAAACTGACAAATCCCAAGCAAGCAACCAAGAAAGCAAGATACCAAGCAAGCAAGCAAGAAATGATGGAGCATTTTCTCTTGTGGGGCGGTGTTGTGACTTATACAAGTTCTAACAAGTGCCACAAATCCCGAGCAAGGACAGAGTGTTGAAACTTTTTTTTCTATCAAAATGTGACCAGTACAGGGTTTGATGAGTTCTGAAGCTGACGAGTGCTGAGGTATGACTGTATTTGCGTTTATGTCTGTCTTCACTTGATAAAATAATTAATATGTGTACATGCCCGCACATATTAGGATGAACAATAGTACTGTTGTTAGGATCCAAGAGTTTCATCTTAAGGGAAAATATATGCAAATATAAGACTAATGAAGTTAAATTAGTAGTGGAGTTGGAAATTTAAATATGAACACATAGTGTATTTTATCTTTAACATTTTTCTAAGATCTCTCCAATGAGAAAGTCTAGAAATATTGAGCAACAAAGTAGTTATGAGCATCACTAGCACTTAAATTAAGGTCTTTAAATATCATTTTCCACTTAAAGGAAACATAGTTTTGCAAAATTTGCTACTTCTAGGTATGGAGCAAAATGTACAGGCAGAACAGAGATCTTACTAATTATACCAGGAAGAGTGGGATCATTTTGATTATGTCATCAAAGCTCAGGATTCAACAGGAAGTAGTTTAACTGGACAAAATAGGGACAATCTGAACAGCAACAATAGTAATAATTGAAAAGGGTACACAGTTAAAATGTTTTAAATATGTTAAAAATCAATGATTTCACAATAAGAAAAATAAGAAAGAAACGTATCAGTCACTCTGAAACATGCTAAAACACCAATCCCATATTTTTCTACAAACTTGCCACAGTATTAACAGCTAGGTAATAAGAGAAAAGTTTTTTACAAACATATAATAGCAAATAAATTAAAAACTAATATTGAATTAGGACATAACCATTTTACCAGCCTTAACAAAATAATGATTTTAAGCCACAATCAACAATAGCTAAAATTACTAATTGAAATATTGGTAGAGAACTTTATTATGAATGCAACAGGCTGACAACACCCTAACCTACTTATCGCTTTTAACATCGCAAAAAGAGAAACAATGAGAGATAGTGTGACTTGGTGTATTGCCCTAGGAAATATAAATATTATTTCAATGTCTCTCTTGTTACAAATAAACCTGAATATCATCTAGTCTCTAACTACCAGGTTTCAGAAAACATGAGTCAGAGGAAAATATTAAAAAACAGCATCTTAAAGGACACGCAATTACAAAAATTTCAAATGAAGGGCACTAGACAGATCAAAGGACAGTTATCTTCAGCACATAAGTTAGAAAAAAAGAGGAAGAAAGAGGAATTTAAAAATTAAAATTAGATTTAAATATTTACTTGGAATAATTAAATAATATCTTAAGACAATCATAAAATTGATTAATCATGAATAATAGTAATTATGAATTGATACTTGATCTTATAGAATTGTTTTAAAAGAAGTCCTTATTTTTCAGTAATATATATTGACGTGTTCACAGATAAAATGATATGATGTCTGGAATTTGCCTCAGAATATTTCAGCGTATGTTTGGAGAAGAATTCATGTGAAATTACAGTTAAAAGAATTAATAATTGGGAGTTATTTTATATGGATGATGAGTACATGGGATTTCATTATACTGTTCTCTCTACTGGGGAATATGTTTAAAATTGACATAATCAGAGTTTTAAAAAGTGAGGGACATGCAAAGATCTCACATTTACAGCATTTTGAAGGCAGGCATAGCTGAAAGCAGGAAGACTAGTTAGGAGGTTACTGTAGGGAGGCAGTGTAACAGAAGAGGGACAGTGAAGACTGAGAACTAAACAGATTTGATATCTTCAGAAGGAGTAGAGTTTAGGGACTTCTGATTGATTGGATTGGAGGTTGAAGCTAAGGAGTCATCAAGAATACCTCCCAGGATTTCTGTTGGGGATCTGGGTAGATGCTGATATCTTTTGTGGAGACTGAGCAGACTGGGAAGTGGGGCATAGCCATTTGGAAGTTTGAAAAGGAATCAAGAATTCTGTTTGGGGGGCATTTTAAGTCTGAGACATTTATTTCACCTCTAGGTGAGGATAGAGTGTAGGGGAGAAATCAGTCCTTGAGATATACATTAAAGAACTATCAACATACAGAGATATGTTTAAAGACATCAGATTGTCTGTTTCTATGGGGAGCATAGCAACAAAAATGAAAAGCCAGGTAGAGCCCTGAAGAAACAGCAGCATTAGATATCACATACAGAGGAATGAGCAAGAGAGCCAGAAAACAGGTAGGGTACAGAATGAAAGCCAGAGATGCAGCCCAGTTTTCTTGTATTAATAGTATTATATTTTATATATAATAGAAGGTATTTATAGCAGGTATTCTAATAACTGGACTCATTAATAAGCAAATGAGTCCTGCTGCTTGAAAACCTACCTACAAAGTCAGTGCACCACATAGGTGTCCAGTAAATGATGCAAATGTAAAGCTCTTGATTACCAATGAAAACAAAGCAAAATCAAACATTGATGTCTCTTGGAATATGACTGGTCAATCTCAATGCCTCAATAACTTGACAGAACGTCTGAACATTACAGAACTACCTAGTACCCATTGGGGTACACATGTATATTTAGTTTTACCTAAAGTCTAAACCAACAAATCTAGACATTGAGCACTGAGTTTTCCTTATATCTTCCTGAATTCAACAAGAACTGATTAACCCATTTAGAAAGAACTGAACCTATCTTTATATGTAGCTAATTATATTCTAATGCATACATTCAGCAATGCCATGAGGCTGTCCATCTGCAAACTGCCAGAAATAAGTCGTCCAAATTCAGAGAACAGCTTATTTTAAGGCTTCAAAATGACACTGATTTAAAGATGACTTTTGCTGATTTGATCAACTGTAAGTTGAAACAATTACATTAATGTAGCACATCTTAATGCCAATGATTTTGTCTAAATAGATAAAAGAAAGAAAAGAAAAATGTAATTGCCTTTAACCTGTATATGTTAACAGAAGAAAGGGTAATATGAAAGTTTTGACCACTTTAAAAGTGCTGCACTAGAATAAAATGGGTAGAAAAGAAACGTATTAATTGTTCTCCTCACCTGGACAACATATAAAGGTAAGAGGTTCCAAGGATTGGGAAAGAAAAACCATTTTTCAAGTGCTCTGCTAGAGTCATCCCTTTACCGATAGTTGGTAAAAATAGCAAAGGAATAGGGGCACAGTCCAAAAGTTAGTAGTATAATCAGTTTGTACAAGTGACCCAAGTGGGAGGCAAGACTGCAATGAAGTCAGGGAGGAATCATCAATGAGGAGCCCAGGAAACAGAAAGAAGCACGAGGCCATGAGCAAAGCAGAAGAGTGCTAACGATGAGAATTCTGAGCCTTTTCCAGGGGGGCCCTTTGACAGAAGGGCTATCTTGATCGCTCAAGGGTCTGAAGGAGGATCGAATACTAATGGCAAGTCCATTGCCCTTTCTGGGCAGCCAGCCAGGTTGAACCAATCCATTCTCCCTTTGGCCTTCCTTTTTCTTCCTCCCAACACCCCTACCTTCAAGATCCGCCCTTTGTATTTTCCTAGTGTTTCCAAAATGGAGAAATATATAGCTAGTTTCATTCTTTCTCAGCCTTTACCACAGTTTCAGTCTTGACTTCACCAGAGTGGCCTGTTTGTCACCCCCACGAAGAGCAAAACTGAGAATAATATAATCTGCCAATAATTCATAAAATAGTAAATCTTTACTAAATGAATTTTTATTTTAAAATAGGCTCAATGTCTTTTAAATTTTATTTTAAATAAAAGTTGTTTGGCAACAGGTAGATCTCACCTGAATCTGTACTTGGGTTCTGTATTTTTAAACAGCTATGGCATGTTTTCTTTGTCTTTGCCACGGTGCTGAATGGGAATGGGTGGGGCCATTCCTAAAACACAGGATTGAGCAGCTCCCAGAATTTCAAAAGCTGTACGGTCAAAAACAAGTTTTTTGATAGGATAAACACAAAGCAAGAAAAATTATTTATTATTTTAAAGCTTTATTCACAGAAAGAGTATTTTTAAATGCACATAAAAGAGATCAAAATAGGAGATATTTCCTGTCTGAACAAACATTGCAATTCAAAACAATAAAACATTTCCAACATATATAAAACAATCATGCTAAAAGTTCCTCAAAAAAAACTCAACAATCAACAATAATTGTTCTTTGAAAAAACTCACAAGTTATAATAGTTTACAGTGCAAAAGTAAATAACAGGTTTAAGATATAAAATAGCTTTTATTTTAATTTCCTGGCTCAAGTCAAAATATTCTGATATTTAATTAAACCTGAATGATTAAGGCTTAGAATATTTTTAAATAATGAAATAACTGATAATCAAAGTCCTTGAGTGATGTATGGCAAGAAAATGTTCCAAATATTCGTAACTCAAAGTAATGGCGTTTCAGAAAAAATTAGAAAGGGAACTTCTGCTGTTTTTAAGCACATTAACGTCATTGGGTGGTGTTTGGTGTCTGTGAAAGAGGTAATGCATTTCTAGAACTTTTGGGCCTTGAAAAGAAGACCTTTGGGTTGCCTGAACTGGCAAACTAATGCTAAAACAATTCTGTTAAACAAGCCATCATAAACCTCACATAAAAGCTAAAAACCCATCAGAGTGCAGCTCCGCAAACAGCCTGGTGGTGTTGGGAAATTGCAGGAAACCTGGGCAAGGTTTTTTAGTCCTCTAATGCTTTTGCTTCCACACACAGAAATGTAAAAATAGGAGCTCTTGGATGCATTAGAGGAGACCTTTCTCCTCTCACTGAATAACACTTTATTTTGCTTCATTCAGTGATCTAAGCATTGCCACTTTACCCTCATCGCAGCTTTATCTATTTTTTTTTTCAGATGCATCCATCTAAACAGTCCAAATATGTACGTATTAACATTTCTGAGCAGCAACTCTGGGAGGACTGTCAGCCTGACCTTTGGTATCCCTGACACAATCTCTGTCACAGCTTCTCTCTTTTCCAGGTTTGCTTTTCATAGTGTAGAAGATGTCGCTGTGTGGGCCAACAGGTTTGCTTTGGGTTTCTCCTCTCAGCTCAGGAAATCATTCCTCCTCTAACAAATGATGGAGTAGAAAGCCAGTGAGAATACAGGCTGCAGCGTACTGAAATTTCTTTCCGCTTATTGTATTGTACAATCACTGAAAGATGAAAATATCAATTTATGAGCAAAACTATACTGGCTAAAACCCTCATTTTTTTATACAAAATTGTAGTTTCCTTTTTCTCCCTTCCTCTGACACATTCCTAAGAATTATACACATAAATAATTTTACATTTCATTAAGTGAGTGTTTCTGTATAAAATTTGGTTTACTCCATAGCAAACAGTAAAAAGAACTTGAGGTGCAAGGGTACTGAAGACAATCTAAGCATCCACCCACAGTGGACTGGGTAAATAAACTGTTGCACTCTGCATAACATACTATGCACTATGAACACTCAATGTGCTGTATTTTCTCTTAATACAATATTTTTTCAAGCTATATTACCTGGAATAAACCAAAGGAGCAGAATAAAATGTACACCATGCCACAAATTATAGAAACAATTATGTAGATGTTTATAAACATATGTTGTATGACATAGGAGTTAGAAGTATCTAAAAAGATGCTTAAGAATAGCTATTCCATTACCTTTGGGAAGAAGTTATAGGGAACATCAGTCATATATGAATTGAGATTTTTTTTCATTTAAATTCTGTCTACCCTCTTTAATTTTCTTTGCTTTAATCTTATATTACTTGTGCTAGAAATTTACACTAAAGAGAGGTTTGCCTGGATCTTTTGAACGTTCTAGCTGACATCAAGCAATCCATGTAATCCAGTAATCCAGTAATCCATGATTACTGGAAAATGATGGCACACCCAAGATTCAGTGTGATGAAGTGGAAAGGAAGCCCAGACCATTAGCCTCCACTGAGCATGTTGGTTTATGACCATGTGAAACTCACTTTTATGGAATCAATTTGGTAATCATGTCCAGGAATATTGCTCATATTCTATGAGCCAGAATTTTGTGAATTTACCATGTGACTGGACCAAACATTCAAAGATGGGGCCAGGACTTTATGCTCAGAGACACTTTATATTCATATACATCTGCATGGTTAAAGAGTAAAAGTCAGAAGCAATTTATGTGTCCCACATACAAAAGTCTAAATACATAATACACTTTTGGAACTGAAATGTGTATGAAATGATAGGCAACTTTTAAAATCATTATTTTTGAAAGCATGTAACAATATTGGGAAAAAGTTCATGATGATGAAATGTGAAGTAGAAATTACATGTGTGCAATGGGGAAAAACCGAGACAACTGTAATAGAACAATAATTAAAGGAAGAAAATACTGTATTTTGCCATGTATAGTGCATGCTTTCTGCCCAAATTTTTGAAGGAAAAATAAGGGTACACATTATACATGGTAGTATTAATTCCATATTTACATAAATGTTTTTAATTCTTTTATTTGTGCTTATGCATTGAAAGTGTAACTCTAGAAAGCAACAATGATATCTGTATGCAAAATAATACCTGGAAAATCATAAGTTTTGTTTCTAAATATAAATACATAAATAATAATTGAATTAAAAATTAAAACAAAATCTTTTTTTTTTCCTGAAAGTCTGGGCTAAAAATGTAGGTGCATAGTATATACATGAGTGCGTTATACACAGCAAAATCTGTTACATGTATGTATAAAATTTCTCATTTAATTCAATGATTGAAAAGAAGAGGGTGAATGAATAAATTACTAGAAGCAAACTTCTGACCAAAATGAAGGCGTAGATAAACACTCTTCACCTCTACACACAATTACAGCAAAAATTATAACTAAACTTCAAAACAAATAATACCCAGATTCATCAGAAAATCGAGCTGTATGGAAGTCTGACAACCAAGGATTTAAGGAAACCACCTTCATCCAGACAGGTAGGACAGGAGGAGGTACGAGGAGAGGTGCAGAAATGTGATGGAATAGGAGGTGTCACATTCATGGATGGTGGATAAAAATCAGGAGGGTACATGGGGAGCAAGTGATCCCTGCCCCAAACCAGAACACCCAGCCCAGGGTTCCAGCGCCAGGAAAAGAAGTCCCCATAACTTCTGGCTGCACAGACCAGTGGAGGTAGGGAAGGCAGAAGAAACTGTAGGATTTTCAAGAGACTTCTCTTAAAGGCCCTGCAATGGACTTAGGAGTCATACAAACCCACCCCTTCTGGGATTCAGAACCAGGGCAACAGCTGGAAAGGCACAAGTGGTATACATGGAGAAGGGGAGAAAGTAAAATGACTGGCAAGGGAATGAGTGCCAGGAAGACAGGTTCCTTTCCAGCAATCTCCAGAGATGGGACAGTGGCCTTATCCCCTCTCTGAACCCTCCCCCACACAGAGCCACAAAGCCACACCCACCCCACCTTTTTGACTGACTACCTAAGACTCTGCCCTACACAATTCACAGGTGCCTTTTCTACAATAGGCCACACTCCTAAGACAGGGAGTAAAAACAGTTCTACCTAATACACAGAAAAAAAACACAGGGAGGCTGCCAAATTGAAGAGACAAGGAAGTATGGCTCAAATGAAAGAGCAAAACAAAATTCCAGGAAAAGAACTAAATAAAATGGAGATAAGCAACCTATCATATGCAGAGTACAAAACACAGGTTATCAGAATGCTCAAAGAAATCACTGGGTGCTGCAACAGCATAAAAAAGACCCAGGCAGCAATCAAGGTTGTATTAAGTAAGATAAAGAAAAATTCACAGGGAACCAAAAGTGGAGGAGAGGAAGCCAATATTCAAGTCAATGATTTGGAACATAGGAAGAAAAAAAGCATTCAATTAGAACAGCAAGGAGAAAAAAGAATTAAACAAAACAAAACAAAACAAGAACGGAATAAGGAGCATCTGGGACATCTCCAAACATACCAACATCTGAATCAGAGGGATGCCAGAAGGAGAAGAGAAAGAGCAAGAAATTAAAAACTTATCTGAAAAAATAATGAAAGAAAATTTCCCTAATTTGGCAAAAGAAATAGACATACAAGTCCAGGAAGCACAGAGAGTCCCAAACAAGTTGAGACCAAAGATGACCACACCAAGACAGATCGTAATTAAAATGCCAAAGGTTAAAGATAAAGAGAGAATCTTAAAAGCAACAAGAGAAAAGCTGAGAGTTGCCTACAAAGGAGTTCCCATAAGACTGTCAGCTGATTTCTCAAACTTTTCAGGCTAGAAGGGGGCTGACAAGAAATATACAAAGTGATTAAAAGCAAGGACATACAACCTAAATTATGCTATCCAGCAAAGCGATCATTTAAAATGGAAAGGCAGATAAAGTGATTCCCAGACAAGGTAAAGCTAAAGGAGTCCATCATCACAAAGCCATTATTACATGAAATGCTAAAGGGACTTGTTTAAGAAAAAGAATATCAAAACTATGAACATTAAAATGGCAACAAATACACAACTATCAAAAACTGAATCTAGCCCTGGCTGGCATAGCTCAGTGGATTGAGCATGGGCCTGCGAATCAAAGGGTCGCTGGTTCAATTCCTAGTCTAGGGCACATGCCTTGGTTGTAGGTCCCCAGTGTGGGGCACATGAGAGGCAACCACACAGTGATGTTTCTATCCCTCTCTTTCTCCTTCCCTCCCCTCTCTCTAAAAATAAATAAAACATTAAAAAATTCCTTTAAAAAACTGAATCTAAAAAACAAACTAAGCAGCGCTGGTTGGTGTGGCTCAATGGATTGAGCACCAGTCTGAGAATCAAAGGGTTGCTGGTTCAATTCCCAGTGGGAAGACATGCCTCTGTTGCACGCCAGGTCCCCATTAGGGGGTGTGTGAGAGACAACCACACATTGATAATTTTCTCCCTCTTTTTCTCTCTCCCTCCCCCTCTGTCTAAAAATACATAAATAAAATCTTTAAAACAATAAAAAGCAAACTAAGAAAGTAATCAAAACAGGAACACAATCATAGATGTAGAGATTATTTGGAATGTTATCAGCTGGGATGAGGAAGGAGGAAAACAGGGGAAAAGATGCAGATACAAATTGATAGGTACAAAACAGGGATATGTTAAGAACAGTATAGGAAATGGAGTAACCAAAGAAGTTATATGCACGACTCATGGACATGAACTAAAGGAGGAAATTGCTGGAGGTGATGGGGGTACCAGGTGGAGGAGGACAAAGGGAAAAATATTGGGACAATGATAATGGAGTAATCCATAAAATATATTATAAAAAAACTAACAAAAATATTTTTTAAAATCCACAGGTCTTAATTTGTGCCTGAGAGAAAATACCAGGACTATTTCCCCTGAGGTATGAAGAAGGCACTCCAGTTGAAGTGTCAGGCAATCAGGCTGATTAAGCAGTTTTTAACTTTTATTCTCTTTTTACATCCGCTGATAAAATCAGCAGATCTTGTGTGGCAAATAAATCCTCACCTAATTCAGAATTAAGCAAATGTCAATGTTAGAAGAAAAAATAGGTGAATTCAAATGATCATTTCAGTATATATACAAGGATAAATTTCTACAATAAAAATCAGCTGAATTTTTTATAAATAAATACATAATTATTTTGAAGGATTCAGATAAAAAATAAATGCCTGTTTACTTCTGTTTACTCACATCTTAATAATTTTGTAGGAAGACATCAGTACAATTGCCAGAGGAAAAACTATTTTGGAACACTGACAATCACTATATGTTTGTTCTTTTTTAAAAAATGTCATTTTTTGCTCCCCTGGGAGCAAATTTTGGCTGTTTTTTTGCTGTGTTCTCCCAGGGTACTTTGTACTTACCTTGCTATCCTTGCTCAATGCCAACTGTATAATATCTAGTGGGAAATGAATTAATTCTACTTCTTTTTCTAATTTCCTCATCAGTCAATTATTCAAAGAAAGTCTGAGGTTTAATAATGCAGGGTATGGGGACAGAAACATTATAGTCTTCCATAGGGAAACTAGGGTAGGGGGGCGGGACTTAAGAAAAACATAGATGGTCCAATGTCTTAGGGCTGGATCTTTGCTACTTTTCACTTGCTTCGAGACTATGAGCCTAAATCAACATCACTTTTCAAGGAAGTCTTAGATGACTAAAGTAATTTCTCCATACAGTTTGCCATGTATCCTTCTATGATTCTTTTTGTTTTTAATTTGGTTATATCCTCAGACAATTCGTAAGTGTTCATCTCAATGGTACACTGTAAAAGATGCCATTTGAGGGCAGGGACTGAATCTTGCAGGCATTTGTAAGACTATTATGTTCGAGTGCAGTAGTTTGCACAAAATGAAGGCATAATAAAAGGAGAATTTCTTGTCTCACACAAGATGCTTTAAATTTAATCAGTGCACGTGGTTATTGTGCTGCATAAATCCTTCTCAATCCAAAATTCTTATCTTAGCTCTCATGATTCACCTCACTGGGAATATAACACATGCTCACCTACACATCCAGTTGAGTGAATGCCATACTCCTCCTTAAAGTTTTAAAATTTCCAAGTTTTCTCTTCCTATGAAATCCTATTGTCTCTAATTACACATTTCCATGTACTTTTACATTGTACATTAGACTGTTATGGCCCCGTCGTCTTCCAGTTTATCATAAACTCCTTAAGAAAACAATCATTAATCAGTCTGCCCTCCAAGGAGTTCCCAGCAACAATCTTACACATAATAATTATTCAATAAGTATGTATTGAATACACAGCATGGGGCAAAAGTAGATTTACAGGTTTTTGTTTTAAGATTTTATGCATTTATTTTTAGAGAGAGGGGAAGGGAGGGGAGAAAGAGAGAGAAAAACATCAGTGTGTGGTTGCCTCTCGCGTGGCCCCCACTGGGGACCTGGCCTGCAATCCAGGCATGTGCCCTGACTGGGAATCAAACTGGTGACGCTGTGGTTCACAGCCCGTGTTCAATCCACTGAGCTACACCAGCCAGGGCAGATTTACAGTTTTGAGTACACAAAACACAGTTTATTCTTAATAACTATTTATTAATTATTGTATTATTTTCCCTATGAAAAACTGTAAAACTACTTTTGCCAAACCCCATATTCCTTCTGAAAAAATTTGTAGCTAACATTTTCCCTTAATTTCCCAAACTAGAGATGCAAATATTTGAATGATTATCTTAGAAATATATAAAAAATTATTAAAATGAGGTAAACAGGCTATTTTTTTCTCTTTGGGGGGTAAGGGGTGCAGAACCACTGTGAACAAAAATGAAAGTACTATTCTGAAGATCAGATAGCATATTAATCACTTTCTAGTTCTAATATCCAAGATCTTAAAAAACAACTTTTTTTTAATGAATACAGTGCATGTTCTATTTTCTTCTCTTGCTGGTCACTTTGCCCCTCACATTTGTCACAAGTATATTCAGAATCTTAAAAGTTGAATAAATGAATATCAAATTTTTAATTTAAAAAATGTCTTTTAGCTACTGTTTACCTCGGGGAGCATGTGTACACACTCCTGGCTGGTTACATGTCTGATAAATTACATCAAACTCTTGCCCTCAGAATATGCATTGCTTAAAACCCAAGGTAACTGAAATAAGCCAGACCAGGTAATACTGCATAGTATCACTTATGTCTTGAATCTAAAAAGAAAAAGAAAATTCTAAGCTCTTAGAAATAGGAAGTATAAGAGTAGTTGCCAGGATCTGGGGTGTGGGGAATATAAGAGAAGTTGGTAAAACAGTGTAAACTTTCAGCTCTAAGATGAGTAAGGTTGGAAGGTTAGAGAAGCTAATGAATAACATGGTGAGTATAATTGATAACACTATATTGGATAATTTAAATTTTCTGAGAGAGTAGAACTTAAATGTTTTTACTAGAAAAAAAAAAAAAAAACCCATATCATACATAAGCTATGTGAGGTGATTGATGTATTAATTAATGGAAGAAATTCTTTCACAGTGCATATTAAATCATCATGAAGTACACTTTAAATATATTACAGTTTTATCTTTCAATTATATCTCAATAAAGCTGGGGATGGGGGGAAGCAAAAACCTATATAGACAGACCACAAAAGTCACCAATATAAGAGGATGTTATCATAAGAGAAAACAGTCAAACTTCTTCTTTAGTTAAAATATTATCCTCACAAAATTTCCCATTTCACTGCCTGAGATGTATTGGAAGTTCAAATTACCCAAAATATGACCAAACAGAAAAAAAGAAAGGAAAAAAAAAAACCTCTAAAATAGGAACACAATCAAGTTACTATATGTGTTCTGGATGAGTCAATGAGTTTCAGACTTTCTTTACATTAATTTTATATGTTGACAATTCAGATTTTTTGTTTGTTTTTATGATTTGCAAGCAAAGCATCTTTGCTTATTCTGATCACTGAAGCCATATTACATTTTCATGATTATAAGTGGACTGGAGATTACAGTTAAATTAGGGCCTTAAAATGGCTTTCAAAACCTTGATGAACTACCAAACTGATAAAAATGATGTAAAGAGATAGATCAGGACTAAGACTCAATAAATCTAACTATTATGTTTATGTTCCTAGGCAAAAGTTAACAGAAAATTTTGCTAAGATATTGCTATAATTTTTGTCTACATAATACATATTATTATTGTATATTATTTATATTTTGAGTGTTTTTTCCAATAAATACTTAATTTCTGAAATGCCTAAAGATTCAAATAGTACAGATATTACATCAGCAAACAATCCATCCATAGATTAAAAAATATTGATGGAGACACAAGAAATAGTTTCTAAACGGTCAGGATCAGACTGCATATTTGCAAGTTGGTACTTATTTTAGTGAATCTTGTAACATTAACATTCCTTATGTCTATATACAATAAAGACCTTCATTGTATTATCAGAGACACAAACTGCTTTCACCTTTTTAAACCCCTGCAGCATATGAAGTTTTCTCTTCAAGGCTTCTATTTAAAGTCTTTTCTTTATTATGTTCCTACAGGGATTTCAAGGGTTGCTTCTAAATCTCTTTCTTCCTACTTCAGTTTTGAAAAATCCTACTGGGGTTTCTATTTTTGTGTTACTTCACCAGATGTCCAAACCATTTAAGACATGGCCTCTAAATCCTTGACAACTATTTGAGGGTGTCAGTATGTTCTCAATTCATTTCATTTTTTTTTTTTGTTTTTTTGTTTTTGTCTGAGCTTGTGTTGCATTTTGTTGTGGAAAGAATAAAACAAACATCTAAGGCATGTCAACTGGGTGCAAGTCCCTGTGCTAAGAATTGAAGGATAATAATAATGACTCGTTTCCTGCTTTTGAAGAACCCAGGCAAATAGAAGAGGGTATAATTTATTAGTATTTCTTACAGAGTCTAAGAAAGTGACCTGTGCAGCTTACTTTAAGTCTCTTCTCTTCTCTCTGAATTTCTACTTGTCCATGCTGTACCAATAACTTAATTTTATAGTTACCCACATACTATTTTTATCTGAGTGTGAATAAGACCTTTCGACTCTTCTTTACCTACTTTCCTCTTACTAGGGCCTTTGGAAAATATAGTGTGCCCTGTCTTATAGACAGTATTGAAACTAAACAAATTCATCAAAGCTATACAATCTAATACTTCAGCAAAATGCTGATAAGCTATTCACTACCATTTTTGTACCAAATTTAATATCATCAATAAATATGTATATTCCTCTTTCCTAATCTTGGTCTGCTTGAGGGCATTTGTTCAGACTGATGAGCACAAAGCTTAAAAAATAGTTTTATTGCTAAGCTTTTTTTCCTATCACAAGGATGCAGAGCAAATGAACTCACGTTTGCCTCAAAGTTTAGGCTAAATATCACAAAAGAAAGAGGACAGTTGTCTTAGATTGGATTGTGCCAGAGTTAAAGTAAATTCATGCATAATAGTAATTTGAGAACTTTGGGTATTGAAATAATTGATAACACTAGATTAGCTATAGACAAAGGATATTCATGAGAAAGAATGCTGTGTAATAAGAGTAATTAATACTACTACTAATAATAATAACCTACAGTTATTGAGTTTTTATCATATGTCAGACTGTAAGGTATATGCTTTATCTAACCAAAGACTTTTAGCTGGGTTTGGCAAAAGACTCTAAATATCAGAGCCTTGAACAAGAGTCTGAAACTTAACAAAAGCAGACCAGGGTCAGGGCCATGTTCATGGGCATGTAACTTATCCAGTTGTCACAGGTGGGCACAGGTAACCAGGTTCATGGTGATCGAGACAAAGAATTGAACCAAACACACAGAGTTTATAGCAGAGAACATGGGAATAGGACAACTTTGAGCAGAGATTGACCTCATGGGCTGGAGAGATTCTATTCTTATAGGGCAGATCCTTCCTAGCTAGTTTTGGTGGGTTTGTCCTGCACCTGTGCAATTAGTTGTATTACTTTAAAGCTGCTACGAATGTGGTCTCCCATGATTTTCTCTGATTGGCCACCAGAGAAGGAGTCGCACAATGTTATCGAATGGACCCCCGTTCTCTCAGGGTCCCCCTGTTCTAGGTTTGCTTTGCCTGCCACCAGGGGATTATAGCCCTCCCTGTCAGACATTGGTGAAAAGGAAAGGAATTATTTATTCAAAAGTCATACAGATTTAAAAGTAATGACTTAATGTCTTCATTAAAATCCCAAAGTTCCATTAAAACACCCACAAACACACACAGTCCTTCCTTCCCCCCTTTGCCCAGTCCAGGGTACTGTATCTCAGGAAAAGATATAGAAATCTGTGGCTCAGGTAGCCCCCGGTTCTTCTCAGTAATCCATGCTCAAGCTGGTAGGCCTCCCTCAGTTCCCAGCACCATCAACTGTGTCACCGGGGTCTCCAGTTCTTAATCCAAAACCCACATGGCACATTCTAATGGCCCACCAGCAAGAGTCCTTTCTTCCCTTTCCTTCCCTCAATGTCTCTCCTGCATTCTTCCAAACTGCTAAAAGAGAGCTCTGCACCACTGCTACATCTTGCTTTCTGGGTCCCTAAGCTGCGTGGCAAAGGGAGACCCAAAGCCATGCGGTTCTCCCCTGCCAAATCTGTATGGTTCTTCTCTACCGAAGCCACGTGATTCTTCTCTGCCAGAGCTGCATGGTTCTTCCTGTCGTGGCTGCCACACCTGGGTTTAAATCCCAGCGCCAATCTTTCTCTGCAGCCCCATTTCTGACTCTTCCCACAATCAGCTACACTTGCCAGCATTCCGTATTTTCCAGCTTTTCTGGGCTGCCACAGAGAGTCTGGGCAGGCATGACCCTGTGGTGTGGAACCAATCATCACCAAGCTCTTACACAGGCTCTATAACCAGGGGGAGCTGTTTCCCAATTACTTCCTGGGTGGAAGTCACTCCCAACCCTCTAACCCCCCAACCCTCCCCACCCCGCTCAAAGCATGGCCACAGCTATTTAACATATCTACAAAACCAGTTAAAGCTCAAAGATACATTAAATGACCATTCTAGAGGTTATCTGCAAAACTGTTGCTATACAAACCAACTCTCAGTGGCTGGGCTCCATGTGTCCCATCCCCCAGTTCAGACTTGTGGGGATGAAGACATCCCATATTTTTAATATTTCCTGGACACTCTGAGTTCTGGACCCCATTACAAATCCTTCTTTTGAAGGCTACCTGGCTGCACCCTTTACACAACCACTCAAGCCCCCCTTCCCCAAGGTTTAATGATATTCAGGAGCCATGTTGAAAGTCTTAATAATTTTATTTTTGAACAAATATTTGGTAAGTGATGTCCAATGGAAATATGAAGCATGTTATAAGCAGAGGGGAGATACACACTGTCATTCCCTTTGTCCATTAGCATATAACCTTCATGATGCCCAATGAGTACAGAATCCAAGCGAATCCATTCTGTATTTGAGTTTAGTGAGACTCACAGTCCAATACAAGTATGTTATTTCTAAGATGGGAGTACTGATAGCCCTAGAGCCCATGCTTTTCATGCAAATCAGAACTTCCTTCAAATGCAGAGAAAAGGCAATGGTGTCTCAAGGAACTCAAACTACCAAGGAACCCTATTGTATCCTTTCTTACTCATAGTACTTCCCTGTATTTGCCCATCCATCACTTACTCTGATAAGGATGAAAAAGAAGGAAAGGGAAAGGTAAGGCAACCATTGTTCCTTTTTCTTTCAGTTCTTCCTTATTCATCAGTAAGCTAAGGGTAAATCACATGATAGAATGTGTGCTTCTAAAAAAGTAAAATAAAATCAGTTGAGCTAGTTTTGTTTAGCATTTTATATATGAAAAATGAAATGCAAATTGTGTAATTTCATTACCTATTTATACAAATTCAATACTGTTATATATTCATGTAAAATTGCTGTTCAAACAATACAAAGATGAGTGTTAAATTCATGCTAGTATTTTAATATTGTTCTTTACTTGGAATGATATTAAATAGCAAATAAACACATCATGAAGAAGAAAGGAAAACACTTTATATTTTAGTATTTTTAGTGACATTTTCTTACCTTGTTAGCATGGGCTCCCACATTTTCACTTTGCACAGCACCCTACAAAGTGTCTGGCCCTGCCAGCACTGACGCGGTGCTCACAGAGTTGGGAGCCCAGGTTCTTTCTATACTGTTGCTCTGTTATTTGTAGCCTCAAATATAGTGGTCCAAGGCACAGCATCCATTTTACAGCAACATGGTGGCAAAATGGATGAAAGCAAATAGTGCATAATGCTTTCTCTTTCAGGATGTTTAAGAAAGGTACCACATGATTCTAATGCCTTCTTTTGTAAATAAGATTGTAGTCATACAAGCACAACTAGTACAAGGGAAGCTGGGAAATAAAGTTTTAGTGACTGTGTGTTCAGCTAAAATTTAGGGGCTCTCTTATCAAAGGAAAGGAGAAAAATTGATATTGAGACACAGCTAGCTGTTTATCACATGTACTAAAAAAAAGAAAAACTGTGAGAATCATAATTGACAAGGTGGTGTAAGACTGGACATACTGTAACGACCCCCCCATGAGGAAAGTAATGTATGTCTAAGAAAGAGAGAAAGAAGGAGAAGACAGAAATAGAGCTAGAGGTAGAGAGATAAGGACAGGGAGAGGGAAAGACAGAAAGGAGAAAAGAAAAGAAAGACTGCGTCAGTGAGTATACATGTTAGGTAAATAATACAAATAAAAATATGTTAATTATTTAAAGAGAATTATTAAAAATGAGCCTAGACTACATATTCATAAAGATTGAAAATGGTGAATTCCTTCACGATGTGACTTGGGCAAATTAGTATATTTATTTAAATTATTACTGGTTAATAACATTTCTTCTCAGAAGTATCACAAATGTTATCTAAGCTGCCTAAAAATGACTAATATGTATTAGATAATAAGTCAATTATCATTGTAACTAATTTTCATTTTAAAAAACAAAAAATTTATTATTTTTATTAATACCACTGTATTTTTATCCATGATAAACATTTTATTTAGCAATGTATTCTTAATGAAATACATATATAAACATCAATGTATCATTATAAATTATTAAGACATTTTAATAAATATTGATACATTAAAATTATAAATATATATGTAAAGCACATATATATATATTTACACAAATTGTAAAACAGTGTTTCATATGTAACTCATCTAGTCTTAAACTATAATAAGAGACTAATAGTATTGAGATAATTCTTACTTTTAAATGATCACACCTAGAAGCTTTGAATAAGCCCTTTATTTTATTAAATAATGCATACCTCTGTTGCTAGCCTGCTACTATTAGATATTTTGAATTCATATTATTTTTATTATCCATATTCAGTGTAGTGCCATGTATAATTGGTAGGTCATATTGTACAAAATCATATAAATGTGCTTAGTAACAGACTGAACTTGAAGTACCTTTTATATAATTAACTTGAATAAAGCATCTTGGCATTCTGAAGAACTAAATAATTAAAGAGGTCTGTATTATTATCCCCATTTCATAGATGGAATCATAGGTACAAGGATATTAAATAATTTGTAGGAGAACATAAATTTAGTCAATAGCAGGGATAAATTGAGAGTAATACGTAGAATTTGCATTAGGAGAAAAAGTTCAGCAGAAATTTCTGCTACATCTGTATTCCACATAGAAAATTAAATTGAAATTATTACTGCTCTCGTTATTAATATTCATTCAGTATCAAAAATATGCTAGGTGCTATAATATACATGAAATGAGGTAAACCCCTTAACCCCAGCCCAACTATATATCTAATCCTCCCAACTTATTACTAGCACATCCAAATGGGGTTTTTTATCACCTTAATTATTTTAAAGAAATGACACCATAGCAAAGAATCTTGTGACTCTAATTGCTAAAGATAACACATCCCATAGTCATCCAATAAGTACTAAACTTTTATTATAATAATGAAGACAGTATTTGAAAATGCATATGACTAAAAGAAAAGAACACTACCTAAAAACTGGACAGCCCTATTAGTTGTCAATAATTTGAGTTGTGTTTATACACCAAGAGTAAATTCCAGTCATAATTTTTAAAAAATTATCTATATGGATAAGGTACTGTTCTAGCCACATTGCATTTACTGTAAATAATCATCACATACACACACCTATGCAGTGGCTGTGAAAGGTGAAGAAATATGTCCAAGGACACACAGTTTGATGGCAAAGACATTACTGGTCTTGAACCCAAGTATTTTCAGTTCTTTCTGTTCCCACATAATTACTCTCATATTGTATAACTTTTGACTAGTCTTAAAATGAAATATGTTTCAAATCCAAAAATTTGTGTACATTTTCTATTTCTAGTTTCATTGCTAACATTATTAAAATTACCAATATAATGCCAAACTTCATGTTTACCTGCCTTTTGTGGAATTGTTATTTTTAAAATTCTCTTTTTTCTTTCTCTTGGTTTGAACATTACAGATTTGTTTGCCTCTTTTCAGTGGTTATCTCAAAAAATTTTAAACATAATAATTAAAGTATAAATTGAAAACTAACCAATGTATCTTTTCTACTACATGAATATACCAGGATTTATTTAATAGCCTTCTATTGATTAACCCCAGATTATTTCAAGTTTTTAGGGCTATGAGAATTCTGCCATAAGTGTCTATCATTTATCTTTCTATTTGAATATATACCTATATATTTGCATGCCCTTGTGATTATTTTTATAGAGACTCTTCAAGTGTAATTACATCAGAAATTATATACATTTAACAGCAGTGATCACGTTCACAAAGACTTCTGTGGAAATAAAATAACTTCATTTGGAAAGAAATTGTTATAGGCCATATTTTGTTTATCCATCCATCTGTTGGTGGAAACTTGGTTGTTTCCACCTCTGGCTGTTGCGGACCGTTCAGCCTGGTTTCAGGAGTTGTAACCCTCACCCCATGGTGGGCTGTGTAAGAGCCCAAGGGACCCACTTCATCTGGGTCTGTTATGTCACAAGGATGTGACCTATTAAGGAGACAAAGCTTATCTCCCTGGCAGGAGCACTGCTTCTGCCTTACCCATCTCTGGCCCCATAGCTTGGTTGGCAGTCAATGACGGGTAAGACTCCTCATGGGAGGGGCAACCTAAGCCAGACGCGACCACTTGGGAGGCCTCATGGAAGGACTCGGGGCGGGGGAGGTTGCAGCAAAGAGGATGTGATGGACCCTCGCCCCCCGGCTATTCTGACATAGCCCGAGTCCTCATTTCCATCTGGGAGATGTCTCCTGCTTCCTAATTGCCTTAAAGCCTGAAACTGTGGGGGTGAGCGGTGCAGCCCTGTCCTGGCCAGAACGGCTCCTTGGGTGATTGGCATAAGAAAGAATTTCTAAAGTCCTGTGAAACCTGCTTTGCTAAGAGTGCTCTTCTTGAGGTGACAAGTGTCCCAGGAGGAAATGAGCATGTCTCCCAAAGTCTGGCAACCCCCCTTCCTGACAAACACTGGCTCCGATTAAGCCCTCGGATTTCTTTGACATGTTAAACTTGTATTCCGGTGTATTGGAACCCAATAAAAACCTAGTGAGGAAGGGGCTCTGGGTCATTCTCCTCTGAGAGTTTGACCCCTTTCCTCCCCAAGCACAAGATGTCTTGGTAGTTTTTACTTTCATCCGTGACGGAGGGATGGGGCTCTGCGGGCGGAGCCCCCCCACATCTGGCACCCAGGCCAGGGTCCCCAGCATCTGGCTTTGGGAATACTGCTGTGAACATAGATGTACAACTATCTGTTCAAGATTCTGCTTTTGATTATTGTGGTTCTATACTCAGAAATAGAATTGCTGCATTATTGGGCAATTCTATATTTTATTTTTTTGAAGAACTTCCCTACTGTTTCCACAACAGTTGCACCATTCACATTCCCACCAGCACTGTGCAAAGGTACCAGTTTCTCTGCATTCTCACCATCACTTGTTGTTTTAGGGATCTTGTTATTTTGGTGATAACCATCCTAATTGGCATAAAGTAATAACTTTGATATGCATTTTCCTCATGATTAGTGATGCTGATCATTTTCTCATATGGTTATTAGAACCCCCCTCTTTCTCCCTCTATATATATAGAGAGAGATATATAGATATATAGATATATAGATATATAGATATATAGATATATTTGCAAAATTGTGTAATTGCCATATGTTGCCATATGTTGTCCATTTGTAGATGGGGTGCATCTTAAGTAAATATCTTCACAAAATAATTTTTTAAACAAACAAAATTTTATTACAATTAAGAAAGTTTTCACAATAACAATAATATTAAATGTAAAATGACAATTGCCATTCTTTTTGGTCTAGAACTTTTCCATACTGAATATAATATAATATATACATATATAATTAAAATGGCTAAAATTAAAAAGACTGATAAAAGTATTGGTGAGGATGCAGAGCAATTCAAACTGTCACACATTTCTGATGAGAATAAAAAAAATTACAGTTCTTCTGACAACTGTTTGTCAGTTTCTTATTTAAAAATTCACACACAATGTATAGCCCAGAAATTTCACTCCTAGATATTTTTTAGAGAGAAATGCAAATATATGTTCACACAAAGGCTTGTGTGCTATTTTTCATAGCTGTTTCATTCATAATAGTTGAAAACTAGAAACCACCCAAATGCCTATCATCTGATGAATAGATGAACAAATCATGGTATTATCATATAATGGAATACTAGTCTTTAGTCAAAAGAATCAAACTGCTGAAACATGCTACAAACATGTATGATGCTCAACATCATCATCATAAATGCAATAATGGAGACAGATGAACACATAATGTATGATTCCATTTATGAAATTCAAAAAGGCAAAACTGTAGTGACAGAATGCAGATTGTGAAATAGGGATTGTGAGAAAAGCCTGACTTAAAAGGCATGGAAGTGAACTTTTTAGGATTATGAAAATGTTATAATACCTTTCGTGATATATAAGGATATATATTCTTTCAAAACTCATTGAAACATTCATTTAAAAATGGGTGAATTTTAACATTTGCAAATTATACCTCAGTAAAGCTGATAAAAACTAACAAATATAGAATATCTTTATACTTTTCTCCTGAAAAATAAATATATACTGGGTAAAATAGTAAGAATTTTAGTTACCTTTAGTATTTAGCCAATATTACACTGTGTTCAGTATGTTCAGTTTTGTAATCTCAACCTACCAGTAAAGTTTTGTATTATCATTAATTGTGGAATAGCTCTACAGATATATGGTGCTACTTAAAAACCAGTCTAACGAAAGTAGATGGCAGAAGGTAACTGTTATCCTCATGAATCATCCCTTTCTGAATCCTGCAGAGATTGTTCACTACTATGTAGCACACATCCCTAGAGATCTGAAAAAAAATGAGATAGTCATTCTTAAATTATGCCTAACAGTATTCTCAAACTCATGGCCCAGAGCCCAAATTTGTTTGGTTTGCCTAACACAATTTTTAAAAATTAAGTCATTATTCACAATGCCCAAGACATTGAAGCAACTCAAGTGTCCTTCAATAGATGATTAGGTAAAGAAGATGTGGTATGTAAATATCATGGAATACTTCTCAGCCATAAGAAAAGATGAAATACTGCCATTTGTGACAACATGGATGTACCTTGAGAGTATCATGCCAAGTGAAACAAATCACTCAGAAAAAGTTAAGAACCATATGATTTCACTCATATGTGGGACATCAAACTGAAAGTAACAAACAAACATGAAAAACAAACAAAAACTCATAGACACAGACAATAGTATGGTGGTGGCCAGAGGAAAGGATAAGGGGGCCAAACACATGGTGAAGGAAGATGATCTGACTTTGGGTGGTGGGTACACAATGCAGTATATAAATGCTGTATCACAGAAATGTATACTTGAAATCTATATAATCTTATTAAACAATGTCACTCCAATACGTTAAATTTAAAAAACTAAGTATTGTAAATTTAGGGCACTTCACATAAAATTTTGCTTCCCTTGAAATAATTGGTGGAAAAAATATTTTATTTAACTGATTTTATATGGGACTATTCATACAATTATATGACTATTTGTGTTTTTCCTTTTCTGAATCGCCTTATGTTTTTACCCAACTCTATGGGGTCTTTTCTCATTGATGACTAAGAGTTCTTGATACAGAAAACATTAGCTTTCTAGTCTTTTACTTTGTGAATATCTTTCCTAGTTCTTTGAATCTTACCTTTCTTCACTATTCAGTTGGCATTTGAGGTCATATGCAGTCAACTATTCTTATTAAAAGCTAGATTCTGCATTTTGTTCCATTGTCATCTCATCCTGGAGTCAAGATTAGCAGCATATCCATTCATATTCTCCTTCTTCATTTCTGTGATTTTGTTTTTAAAGCTAATCTTTATTTAATCTTTAATTCTTTAAGATAAAGAGTGAGGTAGAGAGCTGAGTCCTTTACACCACATTTGTTATTTTTTTTTCCTTTAGCGACTATAGGAACACTTGTCTCAACAATATGCATAAAATAATCATTTTCCCATTGATTTGAATTATCACCTCTCTTATATACTAAATACACAAATATACTTGAGTTTCTTACTTCTCTTTTCTATTCCTATAATATATCTATCTCTATGTCAGTATCCTATTTTTAAATTTCTATATATTTAAATTGTATTAAATATATATATGGCAAATATTTTTTTCATGGTTCTTTTTCAAGATTTGCCATATGTTCCTTGACATGAAACATGTCATTTTGTCAAATTCCCTATAAAAAGCAAATTAGCAAATGATAACAACAAAAAACTTATTAGTACCCTAACTGTGATTGCAATAAATGTATCAAATAAGACACATTAATATCTTTAAACTGTGGGTATGTAATGTTTCATGTTGATATACGTATTGCAATCCTAATCAAAACATGAAAGCACCAAGGGAAACCAGTGCTTTGAGAAGGGTGTGAATTATATCAAGCCTGTTTGGAGACAGATAAGGTCTTCTACAAATATAGTACTAATTCTTTCTTTAAAGTATTTTTGTTTAAAAAATATATTATTTTTTTCTTTTCTACTGAATTTATTGGGGTGACATTGGTTAATAAAATTATATAGGTTTCAGGTGTACAATTCTATGACACATCATCTGTATATTGCACTGTGTGTTCACCACCCCAAGTCAAGTCTCCTTCCATCACCATTTAGCCCTCCTTTACCCTTTCCTACCTCCTTCCACATTATCATTTTATGTCCCAGATCTGCTGAGTTTGTATCTGCAAGCCCAGTGAATTTATCCCAAAAGTTCTGGATCCCTTTAGGGAGTACATCTGTTCCAGAGCTCATTGAGACCTGCCACCTCAAACTTCCCATCACTAGGCTTTCTGCTGCCTATCCCTGCCAGTGTCTTTTATAGCTAGCATTTACATTCTGGTTAGAGTGATAATAGTTATTAGTCCTAGTAGAGGCACTTGGAAATCAGCATTATATATAGTTCCAATGGAAAGATCTGGGACTTATTCAGACTTTGAATGAATTTCCTGTAGCCAAGCATATACATAGCTGAATAGAAAAATTGTGCTTTAGGAAAACCCCTTAAAGAAATTTATGGGTGTATGTAACAAATATTAGGAATTTTTAATATATGTGTTGTGCAAAGTTAGAAAAATAGTTGCATTTTTGGAATAATATGTAATCTCATTAATAGTTAAAACTGTAGAAAAGGACCCATGGACAAAGCCAATGTGGGGTAGGATTGAGTCTGGGAGGTAGGCATGGTGGGGCAGAGGAAAGTGGTGGAGGGAAAATGCAGAAAACTAGTTGAACACTAATTTTAAAAATGTTGAAGATGGACTTTTGGCCAAGATGGAGGCATAGATAGATACACCGTGCCTCCTCACACAATCAGAAAAGGGACAACAACAATTTAAAAAGAAACCAGAAATGACAGAAAATCGACTGTATGGAAGTCCAACAACCAAGGAATTATAGAAGAAACATTCATCCAGACCGGTAGAAGGGGCAGAGATGGGCAGCTGGGCAGAGAGGGGTCACGACAAAGTGGTGGCTGGGTACCCAGTGAGGCAACAGATTATGGAGTGGGGTGTGGCACCCAAAGTTGCAGCTGTCCAGCAAGGCAGTGGATTGCGGACCGGGCAGTCCCACATTCACATGCAGATAAACCAGGAGAAGGGGAGCAGAACAGACTGCACAACCCAGGGTCCCAGTGCAGGAAAATAAAGCCTCAAACGACTGATTGAAAACACCTGTGGGGGGTTGACGTGCCAGGAGAAACTCCCAGCTTCACAGGAGAGTCTATTGGAGAGACACACAGGGTCCTAGAATGTACACAAACCACCCACCTGGGAATCAGCACCAGAAAGGCCCAGTTTGCTTGGGAAAAGCAGGGGAAGTAACTTAAATCCAGCAGAGAGAGGAGCAAGCACTATTGTTCACTCTCAGACCCCTCCCCTACAAACAGCGTCACAACACAGTGACAGGGGCTGCTCTGCCCTGGTGAACACCTAAGGCTCTGCCCCTCATACATAACAGGCTCATCAAGAGAAAAAAAACGTGGCCCAAATGAAACAACAGATCAAAGCTCCAGAAAAAAATACAACTAAGCAATGAAAAGATAGCTGACCTATCAAATGCACAGTTCAAAGTGCTGGTGATCAGCATGCTCACAGAATTGGTTGAATTTGGTTGCAAATTAGATGAATAAAAGAAGGCTGCGCTAAGTGAAATAAAGGAAAGTGTACAGGGAACCAATAGTGATGGGAAGGAAACTGGGACTCAAATCAACTGTGTGTACCAGAAGGAAGAAAGAAACATCCAACCAGAAAATAATGAAGAAACAAGAATTCAAAAAAAGTGAAGAAAGGCTTAGCAACCTCTAGGACATCTTTAAACATTCCAACATCCGAATTATAGAGGTACCAGAAGGAGAAGAGGAAGAGCAACAAGTGGAAAAGTTATTTGAACGAATAATAAAGAAGAACTTCCCCATTCTGGCAAAGGAAATAGACTTCCAGGATGTCCAGGAAGCTCAGAGAGTCCCAAAGAAGTTGGACCCAAGGAGGAACATACCAAAGCACACCACAAGTACATTAGCCAAGGATAAAATTAAGGAGAGAATCCTAGAAGCAGCAAGAGAAAAGGAGATAATTACCTACAAAGGAGTTCCCATCAAACTGTCAGCTGATTTCTCAAAAGAGGCCTTATAGGCAAAAAGGGGCTTGGAAAGAAGTATTCCAAGTCATGAAAGGCAAGGACCTACATCCAAGATTGCTCTATCCAGCAAAGCTTTCATTTAGAATGGAAGGGCAGATAAAGTGCTTCCCAGATAAGGTTAAATTAAAGGAGTTCATCATCATCAAACCCTTATTATATGAAATGTTAAAGGGATTTATCTATGAAAAAGAAGAAGAATAGTATGAACAGTAAAATGTCAGCAAACTCACAATTATTAACAACCACACCTAAAACAAAAACAAAAGCAAACTAAGTAAACAGCTAGAACTGGAACAGAAACAAAGAAATGGAGATGACATAGAGGGTTATCAACAGGAGAGTGGGAGGGGGAGAGATGGGAAAAGGTACAGAGAACAAGTAGCATAAATGGTAGGTAGAAAATAGACAGGGGGAGGGTAAGAATAGTATAGGAAATGTAGAAGTGAAAGAACTTATATATATGACACATGGACATGAACTAAAGGTGGGGAATGTGAGTGGGAGGGGATGTGCAGGGTGGAGGGGAGGGAAGGGGGAAAATGGGACAACTGTAATAGCATAATCAATAAAATATATTTAAAAAATAAAACAAGTAAGAAAACAAAAAATGCTGAAAATAAGCAATTTAACATTTTTAAATAAATAAAATAAAGGAGAAAATAAAAATATAAAACTTTTTTTTTGCTTCATCCTATTTTTGATAGAATTTGGAGTGGCTACCATGATTATTTGTTTTTGCTCAACATCAACCATATATTCTAGACAAATTTTCCTGATTTAAAACGATTACTTAGAGACCTCTTAAAGAGGTTGTATTTCATTGTGAAAGAGCTTGATACTGTTTTTAAATTTTTTTCTTTAGCATTTTAAAATACTCTGACACATACATTATTTAATTCTACCTTAAAATGTTGCATATAGATGAACACATAATACAAAGAATAATTTTCCACCCATTAAGATATGCTCATGAAAGAAAATATATTTTTTATGTCTCTAAATGCATTAATAAGCATTTATAAAATAAAATTGTCCATTTGTATATGAAATTTCACTTCTCAAATGTGTTGACACTTGGGGTTTTAAAAACATTTGTAAACACCTGATTTAGAAACAAAATAAATATTCTTTCTTGAGGAAGTGTTAACTCAAGGGATTAATATTCAACTGTAGGTCACCAGGTTGAATTCAATCTGGGTGGATAGTGATTAGAGGTTGCTGCCATTTGACAGCTACATTGTGAATGACATGCATTAAGTTGATGGTTATAATCTTAGAGTCAACATCTTAAAATCTGCCACTGCAATTATGATTCATTGGTATTCTCAGTAGCATTGGTACAATATTGGGTTAAAATGACATCCTTTCATTCTCTCAACCTAACTTGTTGGAGAAAAATGAGGCAAGTGAAAGGTGCCATTTTCTATTGAGAGCAGTTGAAGGCCAAAAAATGAAAGAAGCCACCTTTTTGAGCCTGTTTCATTTCATTAATTCATCGAATCTTGGGCTACATGCCATAATCATGAGAGAAAGAGGGAATGGAAAAATGAAGCAGTTGCAGGCTCTGTTTGTTGAGTGCTGTTGATCTAGTAGAGTGGATGAACAGACAATTCTAGAACAAGGAAGAAAAATACATGTGCCATAAAAGAGAGTAAGGAAAATGCTCTTCCCAGCACTCAGAAGAGAGAATGATAACATGTTTGTGAATTGTGAGGTAGAGGAACTTAGGTGGATGGAGAAGTAAAAAGGTGGCATACAATGAACCAAAAAGATCCAATTTTTATGGCATACAAATGAACCAAGAAGATCCACTTTTTATGGATCCACCCTTCTCATGAACCAATAATTCATCTCATTACTTCTTACTCTTTCCACTATTAAATTCATTTCATCAAAAGTCAATATATCACTGCATTTTAAGTGCTATCTTGAAAATATATATAATTAATTATGGATTTTTTTAAAAATGTAAATATTACTGGTTTACTTTCATTTCACTCTACATGACCTTCAAAAAAAAAAAAACAGAAAACAGTTCACACAGCAGCCAAATTCTAGCACATGTAAAATGATAAGCTTATGACCGTACACTCACAATGCATGTACACCAAAACAAACATATTATAAAGATATGATTAAAAATAATTTGCACTTAGAATCACTTAGTTTTATCAATGGTATTTGACAAACACTAGTGTGTTGCAAAGATATCAAAATGCTGGTTTATTTACCAGCGTTTTATTTTATCAGCTGGTTTATTTATCATATGCCACTACAAACACTGCCATTAGCACGTGACTTTCTCATGATAAGGAAGAACAGTTCCTCATTACAGTGAATCAAGGAATATAATTCAGTTTTGAGTAAGTATTAAATCTTCATAATCAGAAGACTATAGATTAGTCAAATTATTTTTGTAATCAAAATGCAAAAACATCTATTTAATAAACAATACCCTAAATCTAAACAGAGTTAACAAAATATATTAGAGCACATGTAATCTCTCTTTTTTTAGGTAATTAATCTGTCCCCTTGATAAGCAGTTGGAAACTACTTCCATTGTGCAACTAAATTAATATGTAACCAGAGGCAAGAAAACTAACCTATCAGAGACTCAGATTTTCATCTTTAAAACCAAGTGCAGGGGAATTAGACAGCAGTTAGCAAATTTTGTTAAAGTAGAGTTCGGGGAGACTTCTGGCCAAGATGGAGGCATAGGTGGACACTCTGTGCCTCCTTGCACAACCAAAATTAAAGACAAAAAGATTTAAAAACAAGAAAACAACCAGAACTAACAGAAAATTGAACTGTACAGAAGTCCAACAACCATTCATCCAGACAGGAAAGAAGGGCAGAGTCATGGCAGGAAAAAGCAGAGGTTGGCGACCTGGGCATGCAGGCAGTGGTTGGCAGACCCCAGGTGCACAGGCAGTGGCTAGCGCACCCCAGGTGCGGGGTGACAACAGGCAGACCCACTGAGGCTGCACAAGGTGGCTGGCTGACCAGGTGGTCCCACATTCCCACACAGATAATCCAGGCAAAAATGGGAAGCAAGGCAGACCTTGCAACCCAGGGCCCCAGAGCCCCAGCACCAGGAAATAAAACCTAAAAACACCTATTGAAAACACTTGTGGGGGTTGAGGTGCCAGGAGAGACTCCCAGCCTCACAGGAGAATTCGTTGGAGAGACCCACAGGGTCCTAGAACATACACAAGTTCACCCACATGGAAATCAGCACCAGAAGGGCCCAATTTGCTTGTGGGAAGCAGCAGAAGGGACTGAAATATAAGAGAGAGCGGAGCAAGCACCACTGTTCCCTCTCAGACCCCACCCCCATATACAGCATCACAACCCAGTGACTGGGCTGCCCCGCCCTGGTGAACACCCAAGGCTCTGCCCCTCAGTACATAACAGGCTAAACCAGACCAAAAAAAAAAAAAAAAAAAAAAAAAAAAAGGCTCAAATGGGAGGACAGATCAAAACCTTAGAGCCAATTTATCTAAGTGACGAAGAGATAGTCAACCTATCAGATGCACAGTTCAAAGCCCTGATGATCAAGATGCTCACAAAATTGGTTGATTTTGGTCACAAATTACATGAACGAATGAAGCCTACACCAAGTGAAATGAAGGAAAATGCACAGGGAACCATTAGTGATGGGAGGAAAACTGGGACTCAAATCAATGGAGTGGACCAGAAGGAAGAAACAAACAACCAAACAGAAAATAATGAAGAAACAAGAATTCAAAAAAATGAGAAGAGGCTTAGGAACCTCCAGGACATCTTAGACATCCCAACATCCAAATTATAGGGGTACCAGAAGGGGAGAGGAAGAGCAACAAGTAGAAAACTTATTTGAACAAATAATAAAGAAGAACTTCCCCATTCTGTCAAAGGAAATAGACTTCCAGGAAGTCCAGGAAGCTCAGAGAGTACCAAAGAAGTTGGACCCAAGGAGGAACACACCAAGGCACATCATAATTACATTAGCCAAGATTCAAATGAAGGAGAGAATTCTAGAAGCAGCAAGGGATAAGGGCACAGTCACCTACAAAGGAGTTCCCATCAGACTGTCAGCTGATTTCTCAAAAGAGACCTGACAAGCAAGAAGGGGCTGGAAAAAAATATTCCAAGTCATGAAAGACAAGGACCTATGTCCAAGATTGCTCTATCCATCGAAGCTTTCATTTAGAATGGAAGGGAAGATAAAGTGCTTCTCAGATAAGGTCAAATTAAAGGAGTTAGTTCCTCATCACCAAGCCCTTATTATATGAAATGTTAAAGGGACTTATCTAAGAAAAAGAAGATCAAAAATATGACAGTAAAAAGACATCAAACTCACAGCTATTAAGAACCACACCTAAAACAAAAGCAAACTAAGCAAACAGCTAGAACAGGAACAGAACCACAGAAATGGAGATCACGTGGAGGGTTATCAACAGGGGAGTGGGAGAAGGAGAGAGGGGGAAAAGGTACAGAGAATAAGTTGCATAGACAGTGGGTAGAAAATAGACAGGGGAAGGGCAAGAATAGTGTGGGAAATGTAGATGTTAAAGAACTTATGACACATGGACATGAACTAAAGGGGGGGAATGTGTGTGGGATGGGGTGTGCAGAGCAGAGGAGAATGAAGGGGGGAAATGGGACAACTGAAATAGCATAATCAATATATATATATATATATATATATATATATATACATATATATATATATAAAAGAAGAAGTAGAGTTCCCCTTTACACGTAGAAAAATATTTCTTGAACTTATAAATATAATTCAAATAAACATGAAGCATCTGAAGTTTGAAGGAAGAAGGATTTGTTTTAGGCAATCTCAGAAGAAAAATTATATTTAGTCAATATCAACTACCTGAAATTATAGGAGAAAGCGGATCATTTGAGTAGAAGAGTACAACTTATTTGTAGGCTTTTTAAGGAGATTTAATGAAATTATGTGTGTGTGTGTGTGTGTGTGTGTGTGTGTGTGTGTGTATCAAAATACCTAGCATGGTGTTTGGCAAATTAGGAGATGCTCCATAAACAGTGGGTCCCTCCCTCTTTCTTTCAGAACACACCTCAGTTCCATCACTTCTCTGCAATAGCATAATTTATGCAGGATTTTTTTTACATGCAAATGATAATGGCATTCAATGAAAAGACTAAAACATGCTTTCTCAAAGGGCAAAATTTTGTTCTTGACCGGTAAAAACAATCATGCTTTTTACACATAAATATGTATACACATAAATAGATGTATATTTTTATGTATTGATATATAGTATATCTGTTGTATTATTTTATAGAAGGGCAATTTAAAAAACATGTCTAAAAATTTTTCTAATTGAAGTGACTATGAAAAAAAGGTAAAAAAAAAACACTGGGTGAAACTATTAGAAAGCACATTCAGTGAAAAACTGAGTGATCCTAAACCAGAGTAATGTTAATTCATACAGTTAACAACTAAATGCATGTTACATGTGAAACAATTTATTAGACATTGCAAGGAATAAAAAGGATGTGGCATAGTCAGTCCATGAACTCAAGGCACTTAAAATTCATGGCCAAATGTAAAAAGCATTAAATAGTACAAAAGTTCAGGCATTCAGAGAAGGAAGGTATTTTCTTGCTGGAGTGATCAGAAAGTTTTCAGAGGAGATGGTTTGTGGACTGTCCTTGAAGAGTATACCTTAAATAAGCAATTTTCAACAGCGTGTTGCGAGAATTTTTAAAGCATGCAATACCTATTTAGTCAGGGGCACTGATCTCTTTTCTTTTAGACTGTCAAGTAAAAAAATGACAACAAGCAACACAAGAGCCAACCAGTGTGAATGCCCTGTCTTGAACCATAAATGTTTAGGTCTTATAATAGAATTTCATTTTATTGGTCACGTTGCATAATCAGGTTGCATCTGATTGGTTAATTCTTGGTACCAGAAATCCTTATATACAAGTATAGGCACTTGATTTTTTTTAAAAAAGTCACTTTGGATCAAAAAGGGTAGGTAATTAGTATGTTTTTTGTAAATCAGTCAAAATTATACCTTTTTAAATTGGCAAAAAATATATTTTTGGTGTGCCACAGAATTCTAGTAATTAGTTTATGTTTGCCACGAGATGAAAAAGGTTGAAAATCACTGATATAGAAGAATGCCAAGCTTAAGAGTCAGGATTTTGTATGATAGAGAATGGGAAATCATGCAGTTTTTTTAAGGAGGAGAGGGACTTGATAGGAATGACACTATCACCATGATGAACTGGATGAGAAAGAGACAGGCTGGGAGACTACTAGAGGCTACTTCTACATTGAGTGTCGAAGAATGAAATTATAATTTTTGTTCAAAGATGATAGCAATAGAAATATTTAAGGCTCATTGGAACTCAGTGGTCTGTTAGATGTAGGGGTGAGTGGAGGAGTGGAAGGCAGAAATCAAAGGACATCAGTGTTTCATTTGGAATGACTAGGATAATGGTAAGATCACTCTTATGACTCTCTGTAGCTTCTTGCTCTATTTCTGTGCCTAATAACAAGCTTCCTTCTCAAAATGAAAAAAAAAGTTTTGTGTTTTTTTTTCCTAGGTCATATAGCAGCCTGTTCAGGCTGCTGTAACAGGATACTATAAATTGGGTGGCCTATAAACAACAGAAATTTACTTCTTACAGTTCTGGAAGCTGGGAAGTGCAAAATCAACGAGCTGGTCTGGTGAGAGCCTGTTCCTGGGTCATAGACAGTCATAGTGTCACAGTGTTCTTACACAACAGAAAGGGAAAGCGGGATGATTCTTTCAGAAGGACACTAAACCCATTTATGAGGTCTCTGCCCTCCTCATCTATTCACCTCCCAATGTCCTCACCTCCAAATACCATCACGTGGAGATTAGGTTTCAACGTATGAATTTGGAGGGGATGCAAACATTCGGGAGTCAAACAGTACAGACTCTACAAATGACACTGATGTTCAGCAACAATGACTATTTCCATTTTATGCAAGTCTACGTTTGACTACTGCATTCCTTGAGTGTGCTTAAAGAGGGAAAAAGATCTCACTCCACTCTCAGACAGTAAAAAGCTCAGGAGCTTTTTTCAATGAGAAAACATGTCTTTTAAACACTCTGAATCCTCCCTCTGGAGGCCCAGAAACTGCTTTGGTGCTGGGAACAAGCCGTCCCAAGCTTAGTATCTCCCCTGCCTTTTCTCCAGCCTCCCAAAAGTTGTCAAGGGCACTAGATAATGATACAGCTCACCTTTGAGCTCACTCAAGGGTGTTCTCCACTAGAGGGAATTGCCACCCCCTTTCCCACCAGAATAGCAAGATTGTATCCTGGACAACTTATTTACCATTTGTGGTGGACAGGAGGATTCTGCGGGCCAGAGTTCCTCCCACAAGACCTAAACAAAAATTTCAGTACATCCTACAGGAATGTAACACTGTTTGCCTTTTCTCTTACTCTTAAATGAATTGACAAAGGAATTTATCTTCTGGAATGACCTTCTGAGATAACATTCACATTAAACAACAACAAAAAAGCCACTTGGCTGGGCAATAGGGGGAAAACTGGGAAAACCATAATATCATAAACAATAAAAATATTTAAAAAACTAATGATTGGACTTAAACAAGTAAACAAAAGCACAATCAAACATAACCATGTTATAAACACTCCCATGTATGGTGGTATACCTACAGTAATGAATTCTCCTAGGACAGCACTTAGAAAATTCATGCCTCGATGTAAATTTTTAGGGAGCTTTAAACTGAAGAACTATAAACAATGATAACAGTGTCATCCACTTCACTGTATTATAAGAGTGCTATCTGAGCTATACGCAGTAGTAAAGTTGCGTCTTACTTGTTTCCAGGAAAAATAATTAATTAAAAGAGATGGTTCATTGGACAATAAATATGGACTAAAAGTTGAAAATCATTGGGAAATAGAAAATATTTCTTAGGCCCCCAAACTGAACCAGTCCAGAAGATAGTTATTCTACAATACAGATCATGAAGTAAGATTGAAGGAAGTAGATGAGTGAGTTTATCGCCTCTCAAAATATAGAATAAATTAGCAGATGAAATAAAAAAGTGGCAGCAGATGATTCTAGCTATAGAAATAAAACATCCCAAACTAGTGGGGCATAAATTCCTTAAAGATGACAAAGAAAAATACAGGAGTAAGTTCCATTTGCTTTTTCACCTCAGAATATCATTCTATTCATTTCTTTCTAATCTAAACTATGATGATATTTGAATAAAGAGCTACCCAGCATGTTAAATGTTTCCTTGATCTTTGTTACTGGAAAGGTGGACAGCATCACCAAAAAATATATAGAGAAAAATTACTTGTGCACCAGCAATCATTACCAAATGGTGGATAAATCTTCTGTCTAGATATATAATTTAATGGATATACAGAAAAATGAAATAGGTTTACTCACAGGTGTAATCATGAATATTGACACTGATTTATGATGTGCACCTGGCATGATTCTCATAGGCCTCTCCTTCTGAAATGACAAATCATAAATTTGTCCTGTAATTTATAACAGGCCAATTACTTCTAGTCCTGTCAGTAGCATTAGCTCAGTGTGTGATACTGTACATTGACTATCATCTTTCTGAGCACAAGGGTACTGTGAAACATGCTTAGCAAACAAAGCTGATTTTCAGACTCTATCAACCTTTTAACCCATGGTCTATGCTCAATTCCTTTTTCATTAAATATTTAACCTTTTCACAGGAAATTCCACATGTGTATTCTTGACTAAGACCAAAGTTGACTATCATTTTTATTTTTTTATTTTCATGTTAACACTCTTGCAGATCTCCCCATCCCACCCCAAACCCCCGAAGCTTACTATCTTTGTTTCATTACCCTGTTCGCTAAGATAGAGAAAAGAGAAACATGAGTACCGAGTCTGTCTTCCTCCCCAACCCCAGACTTTGTTGGTGGAAAGGTTGTTAAAACCTGTTCTTACTTAAAAAGAATGAAGATGTTTTTCCTTCAGCAATTTGCTCTCCAACAATATAGCTCTTTTCATAGCACATTGATGTAGCAACTCTGACAGCCTCTCTTGTTTTTACATGGATGTTTGAATGCAGACACAAGGAAAATTGAAACTCCAACTCTTTCATAAATTGTCCTTGGTCTGCTTATAAACTGTGTGAACTTGAAAAAAGTAATCAGTTATTTTTAACTCTCAGTGTCTTCATCAATGAACGAATAATACTGGGGAATAAGTTTTAGAAACTCAGCTACAAACCCAAACCTAAATGATAAGTTTACATACATAGAGGAATAATTAGAAATTAGCAAGGAAAGAGGGATTAATACATAAAATTGACATAATTGGCATTTGATAGGAAAAAGATATGCCTTACAACAATAATGATGACAGATACTTTTGGAGCAGAATGAACAAATCAATGTTTATTTGAAGTTTGGTGTTATAATTTTTATATAAAAATGAATAGTAGTTTATTATCTAAGGAATAATCATGAAGGAAAAATAAGGCAGTAAAAAGAATAGTTTAGAATTAAGATTACTTGTATTTCATTATATTGTTGCTTACTAACTGTGAGAAAATTAATTCTACTTTCACTAAAGTGAAATAACATTTGAGCAAAACCAAATATCTTATTATGAAAGCTTTTTACTTCTGGTGTTTTTTACATTTATTCTGAATTCATAAGAATGTGTTCCTTGGAGAGAAATATTGAGATATGTAATCTACTAGCATCTCACACACACACACAAAAAAAATTACAGAGTACAATAAATACTAAATACATCAATACAACCTAAACACTGGTATTTTTCTCTTTTTTTGGTCAGGAAAGTTTCAGCTCAAAAACTAAAAATGAATAACTTATTGCAAAAGTGAAATATGTGTCATATTTTTAAAAATCCATGGATCAAGCTATAATACTTCTAATTAAAATATTAAAATCCTAATAAGTGCTCAAATAACTTCAAAGAATAATTTAATAACTTAATAATAGAGTGCATTAGATCATATTCTTCCAACTCCATTTTGAATGAAATATGACCAGGCCTAAAAAGCTGTCAGCCCTGAACTCTTGATGGACAATATAGCAGATAGCTGACATTTCATTTCCACCATGAAGCTAATAACCTTCTCCATTCCATCTCAAATCCATCTTTCATAAAACCAAAACCAAATCTATTGCTGTGAATAAAAATTATTCAGGGTAAGCTAAATTTCATAGTCCATACTAAATTTGTTGAACACTATCTACTTTAAGTTATAATTTAAGTAACTCTTTGTTAGAGGAAAAAAGAGATTGTAAAATGATCGCAAGATAAAAAAACCTACTGGTAAACTGCAAAGACAATGTACATGTGTATCATCAGAAAATTTATAGTGATGTGACTGCTATTAATAAAATATTCAAAATTCTGTATTTAATAACATGTATTTTATATTATCATCCTTATGAGTCAATAGTCTTCCTTCTTTATTTTGTGGCAGTTTCAGACATGCATACTTTTCCATGGCTTATGAAGTTATAGCATTGAGAGACAATTTAGAAATTGTCCACATTAATTAGAGCACTATGGATAATGCTATGGTAACAAGTTACAGAAGAACCTCATGCCTTATTACAGTGAAAGTTAACCATTCAAGCAAAACCTAGGCAATTCTCCATCGCGACTTCTCCCCATAGGTGGTATAGCATTCTGGGTACCTTCAATATTAGGTCACTTCTACTTCAGTAAGGGGTTCCACAATTCCTATGGAAGGGGACAACAGCATGGACCAAAGTTGATACATGACACTTTAGCTCTTGTGTTGTTACCCTAAAAAGTCATAGACAGGGACACTCAACTTCAAGGGGGCATAGTTTTATTTTAGAATGGGGCAACAGGCACAAGTATTAGCGAGCACTAAAAGTATTTACTGTATCCCCTAGTCCAACACTCTAATTTTCTAGCTAATCAAACCAGACTAACGTCACAAGACGAGCAAATAATGGAAATGGATTCATAACATTGTTGACTGTTAATTTCATCAGATTAGAAAGTCATGAAAATTATGGTTCTTTAACTGATTTGATAGTGGCAGAGAACATTTTTACTTTTTTTCCCCCTGAGATACTAAAGTAGAAGTCCAAAATTAATTTTTTGGAAGTGACAATTATCCAAGGTGATAATATCCTCCAGGTAATCCCAAAATAACCACCATAGATACAGGTAATGGCAATTGTATTGGAATAAACTAATAAATCTCCAATGGGTTATATAAAGACTATCCCACTGTTTTGTTATAAAGCATCTTCTCGGTACTTCCCATATTAGTCTTCTGAGAACAATAGACAAATACTGCAATTTCCAGACATAATTCAGGCTTTTAGGTCTTTATAAGATCATAGATGTTTTGTTTAGTCTGCAGGGAAAATTGGGTGGTCATAGTGGAACTTCTATTTTCTTTACATAAACATCACAAAACTACTTAGACATAAAATCAGTCTGAATAAATCAAGCTAATCAAATCTAAACTGGGTAAACTTCACAAAGAACCAAATATTGCCATCAGTTGCTAGAACCCAAATCTGCACTTGAATTCTGCTCTTTCACAACAAGAACAGTTGGATTAAAAACTAAGAGGCACTATTTAAAAACTGAGTGCACTGTTTGAAAGAAACTGCTATCATAATGCTCTCAGTCCGTAGAAGTAAAGAAAGTCTAAAAAAATGCTGCTCATCCACTTATATTTGTTTGGCCAATATTACCACTGTCCACTAATTTTCATTCTGGAAATCAAAGCACACACACAAATTCACAAATAGTGAACTCCAGAAACACATCTGTTTCCTGGGAATAAGACCTCTCGTTCTCCAAAGTCATTTTAGCCTATTGACGATAGGTATGCTTATAATGGCAAGTAGAAAATAATACAAAAATTTATAAAGACATTTAGAAAGCAATTGTAATTAACAAGTATTATTGAAATGTTTTGTTAGTAAAATACTGTTTCCTATCACAGTCTCAGGCCCTGATCATATAAATTTGATGGGCCTAAAATCCTGTAATCAGCATCAGGAAAGGTACAGAAGTTAGTAAGTTATAACACCAAATCTTAGATAAAATCTAGAAACATTATTTCATAACTTATGGTTAAGATGTGAGAAACTAGCTAAATGTCTGTTTAATTCTTACCCAGCCATTTGTTCTTTTATTTTAGCCAGAATAACAAACACTTTTTTCCTTAGCTAAAAATTGAATCCAGGCATTACAAATAGTCTGCCAAGACTGAAGTCAATGCTTTGAGAAGCAAACGGAGTAGTTATTTGACTCCAGGATGGATCCCTTTCTTATTCTTGGCCACCCAAAGATGCAAAAAGTAGCTGAGACAGAAAAACTGGCAAAGAATTAACAGCGTTCTGTATGATAATGCAGAGATGGACTTTTTTGTGAAAGTGGCAGCCTTGAAAATTATGGAGGCTGTTAGGAATATACAGGGTCGGCAAAAGTAGGTTTACAGTTGTTCATATGGGACATAGTATAATTAATAAATAATAATACAGGAAAAAACTCTGTGTTTCACATATGACGAACTGAAAACCTTCTTTGGCTCCTCCCTGAATTTCTCTCCATCCTTGTGGGTTTAGAATATACTGTTCTGAGAATGAATGTTTGTCATTTGGGAAATGTTTTTAGGGGTAAAAGTCAGCAGTTACCCTGTACGTACTTGAGGAATAAATAAACATGTCTGAAACTCATGCTCCTGGTGAAACCTCTAAGAAGGGTTGTGTGGTGCCCACACCTACCCTGGTCTCTTTCATGACCTGTGTTTATGTCCCCAGCCTACTGTCCAGAGCAGGGGTGTCAAACTCATTTTCGCTGGGGGCCACATCAGTCTCTTGATTGCCTTCAAAGGGCCGAATATAATTTCAACTCCTTAACAGTTAAAGAGTAGTTACATTTATACGGTCCTAAAATTATTTTGGCCCTTTGAAGGAAACCACGAGGCTGATGCAGCATGGCCCTCGGTAGAAATGAGTCTGACACCCCTGGCCCAGAGTGCCAGAGAGCCACTGACTGAGTACTCCTACTTGGAGAAATGTATTATATACTAATGGTGGGTGTGGGAACAAAGCTGTGTAGCTTATTAGAGGAAGAACAATTCTTGAGGCTAAAGAGTAATGCTTCCCAGAAGGAAGAAACTAAAAAAAAAAAAAACCCGCAAACCTCAAGTCAATACATGAAGAGGAGGTTTTTGTTGTTTGTTGTGGCTGCCATTTCATTTTTGTTTTTTAAATGCATACCTGAACACAGGAGAGTAAAGTTATAAAGTGAAGTATGCCTGTGAGTGGACATTTCTTTGGGATTAGAAAGACACCTTCCTTTTCAATTATTAAGAAAGTCCTATTTAAGAGATAGTTGATAGTTTCCTTGACTATATTGTGTTTCTTTTGTTTGTTGAAGTTGAGATTTTATTTAAACTCAAATTGCTTTAGTTGTGTTTTTCTAGAGAAAAGGTAGGAAAGTGTAAAAGAAAAATTGCACGGGACTGGTTAAACAGGCAAGGGGGACTTTATTTAAGACTATTTGCAATAGGGGAGAAGGCTATTTATTGTTTGTAATGGGAAGACAGATTGAATTGAAACAAAAAGTCGGTGAGTTTGAAACACTAGCATGAACTAATAAAAAAATGCTGGAGGACAGTAGCTGGGAGGCTGATCAATGTGCTGATAGGTGCCAATTGAAGTTAAATTCCTACCCTCCCACAAGGGTGCTTTCTTGATGATTACATTTGAAAGGAATGTCTCCCAGGTTCTTGAAAAAATGTGTCTGGGTTACAGAAGATTTAAATCTCAAAGAGACAGAAAAAGAATTTACAATGGCAAGGTGCTGTTTACCTTTATGTATATACTTTAAGAAAAGGGAGATCAGGTTCCTAGAGTCCAGAAGTCTTTCTTAACTTTAGTCAAGCTGAGGGAAACCTTAAGCCCAGTTTGGTCAGAAGTAGACAGGTATGACACAAACTTCTCTTTCTCTTAGGTGATTGAATCAGGAGTAGCGGGAAGTAACTAGCAGCAAGGTGAGCTCCGCATAGTGAGCCTAAAAGCAGTGAGAAAGCACCAGAAGATTATGAAATAATATTTCATGTGTACTCTAGAAGAACTGAGAAATAAATTATCTTCTTTCTGAATGTTTTCTAGAAGAAAATGACCATTGGAAAGAAGATGACAGAAGTCTGACAGGCCATAACAAAATGCATCTCTTTTTCTGACGATGGAAATAACAGTAGTGCACCACAGAGAAAAAGATGTCTGCCCCAGCAGAAAGAAGTGTTTTATCATGCCATTATTTACAAACATTGGCATATGGCAATAATAAAGAGTAGACAGGCTTTTGGTTGGTTTCATTAGTGTACTGAAAGTATCTGTACACATGCATCCCTTAGTCTCTGCACCAGAGATAGACCACCCTACTCATGGTTCTTCTTTGAGAAATAATACAGGCATTCACTCAAGCAATGGTTGTTGAGGGTTTAATAGCTGTTGAGTTCTGTGTGGAACCGAGAAGATGAAAGAATGACCATGAGAAACTGTCCTCAAAGCTAACTGTGTAGAGGAGATTACAGAGGAGGGAAAAGGTGGTTACAGCAGAGCTTGGCAAGTCCTCTGATGAGTGCTCGGGGAGCACACGAGCATGAGACACAGAAGGCATCCTGAAAGAAATCATATTTATTTCAGACACAAAAGATGAGTAAGAGGTAGGTGGTTAGAAGACATGACACGCATTTTCAAAACTCATCCACATCAGGAAAAAGGTAAATAAAACACCCACAATTAATGTCTCTGACATAAGTAGGAGACTGAGAATATTACAAATACTATTTATAGATAACTGGGAGAAAGCATGCAGAGCAAACAAAGACAGATTTGGATTCTTTATCTAAGCAGAGATATAGGTAGAGGTGGTCCAGGACAGGAGAGAGCATCAGGCTATAAGCAGGAGTGGAACAGGAACAAGATTATTCTCCAGAAAAAATCCCTCCCCGTCCCCTGCTTAGAAACTGCATGAGGATATATCTGAGATCTGGGCAGTATGGAGAAAGGGGATGAATACACGCACAGCCAGAAGTGGCCACCTTGGGAAAGGCACATCTTCCGAAAGAGACAGAGGTAACTCAGAAAAGGCAGATATTACTAAGATGTTCACTGGTGACAAGAAGGAAGAAACCAAGATCTGAAAATTAAGAGTAATATACAAGCAAGAGGGCATCACAGAATTCAAAGATATAGCAATACTCCACTTTCCACCAAAAAAAAAAAAAAAAAAAGCTTCAACTACACAAGACACAGTGTTCACTGTACCAACAGTGGTGCTCTTAAACTAAGTTTGCAACCAAAATCCTTCCCCCCACCCACTCACCCACCCACCAAACAGCTGTTATTGCTGGTCAAAAAGTGTTTTAAGCATTTAAAATGAACAGAAAAGTTAGTCAATGCTATTATCTTCCTGTTACAAGTTTCTTAGGTCCTTGGGTAAATATATCTCAAACAAAGCATTCAAAGATAAAATGCTGTGTGTACGAACTGTTTACCCCACCAGATATTACAATATGTTAATGAAAATGGAAGCTGATAGCTCATGCATAAAGTTCTTGGAATATTTACTTTTAACTCCCCAAAATGAAATATTCAAGCTTAGTCAATTTAACTGGAGTGTGCTACCAAAATTTTAAGGAAGAATTAACAATTCTACAAAATTTCTCCCAGGAAACAGAAAGAAAGGGAAGCTTCTCCCATTTCTTTTATGAAGACAGTATTATTCAGATTTCAAAACCAAAGATAGTATAAAAATAAAACTACAGAGACCTATCCTCCAAGAATATGGATGAAAAAATCTCTTACAAAATTTTAGCAAATAGAATTCAAAAATATATGTAATGAATTATATATCATAACTAATTGGGGTTTATACCAAACAGGCAAGGTTGGTTCAATATTCCAAAATCAATCGATACTATTCACTTTATTAACAGACTCTAAAACAATAACCACATAATTATACCAATTGATGCAGAACAAACACTGGACAGAATCAAACACTTTTACATGATAAAAATTTAGAAAAAAAATAGAAACAAAAGGGGGATTCCTCAACGTGATAATGACCAATGTATAACAACCTACAGATAATATTATACTTAATGATGAAAGGCTAAGTGTACCCTCCTTAAGATTAGAAACAAAGTAATATTTGCTCTCACCATCTTATTAAGCATAGACCTGAAAGCCCTACACTATGAAATAAGACAATAAAAGGAAATAAAACATACACAGATCTGAAAAAATAATCAGAATAATTCCATTGTCCCTGTGTGCATAGGACCTGTTTATCTACATAGACAACCACAAGGCAAATGCAAAAAAAAAAAAAAAAAAAAAAAACCACTAATAAATAGTTCAGCAAGGTCATAAAATACAAGAAAAATTATAAAAATCAATAGTATTTATATGAAGTACAATACCATTTACATAATTGAAAAAATGAAATACATTTAAATCTAACAAAACACAAAGAGGACTTGCATGCTCAAAACTACACAATGCTCATGAAGAATCTAAAGAAAATCAAATAAATGGACAGGCATTCTGTTCATGGTTGAGAAGTCATCAATGTAGTAAAGGTGTCAGGTCTTCCCAAATTAATATATAGATTTAATATAATTCCTTTCAAAATCTCAGAAAGATTTCTCTCAATACTGTTCTAAAATTTACACAGGATTTCAAAGGAACTAGAAGGTCAAAACAATTTTGAGAAGAACAAAGTGGAAGGAATCAGTTTCCCCAACTTCACCACTTCGAGGCATTTTGTTTAGCTACAATAACAAAAGAGAGGAATGGACACACAGAACAAAGGTCAAAATAAAGTAATCATAAATAAACCCACACAAAATCATTCAGTTAGAGGATTTCCCACACACCCACCCTCCATTCTTTAAAGGGGAGAACATAAATTGAAACTAGGGATTTTACTTGCAGGTGAGATTAAATCATACTTTGTTCCTACATGATCATGGACCACAGTGGGAAATAGGCTAGGTTCCCTTATCATAGACATCAAGATCTAGTTACATAAATGAACACACAAACATTTGCATACAGAAAGAATCTTTGTTTTGAATAACATTTCAGTCAAGAAATGAATGTATTCTCTTTGTCCTCAAATCTACTTATTCACTAGTTTGTTTATTTTAGGAATAGACAAAATGGACTATTTTCTCAAAAAACACGAAGTACCAAAATCCACTCAAGATGGAATAGATAATTTGAATAGCCCCAATATTAAGGAAATTGAATCAATAATTTTAACCTTCCCAAGCACTCCTTAAAGGTTTTCATTTATTGCTTTACTATAGTCTCTGACCTGCTATTTCTGCCTTAGTCCCAGTTCATGCTCTACATAACATAAAAGCAATTATGCTTTTATTTGGTTGTTATTAAAGTCTGCCTTCTATAGGAGCACAAACACCATAAGGACAGGAACAACAAGCTACTAATTTTTTAAAATTCAAAACCATGTAATCAGCAACTAGAACAACATAAAGCATAGACAATGAAAAGTTAGAACTTGTAGTGCAAATTTTTGGTCTTTTCTACAGTATTACTCTTGTCAGAACCTGTGAATAACCCATGGAGATATCTCTTCTTTATTATTTATACCTAATCTCTCACTTGCCAGACTGATTTTTTCCCATCTTCTCCCTTTTCACTTAACTTTGGGGAAGCAATGGAGAAGGAATAGAGGAACCAGCCTTGTGGATTATGGTGTGCTGATGCCCCTCCATCAGTTTGCAAGAGGGGATTGTGTGTTTCTGTTCCCAACTCCTTCAGGGACATCACTTTAGTAGCTTTTCATTGGCTGTGATGGGAATATTTATTCCACAGAGATTACTGAACTCCACAAATCGGAAATTTTTTACCCTTAAAGAACTAGTTGTTGAACATTTACCAACACATCACTAAAATTTCTGGCTTGTAGTGAAAGCAAAATTAAATAAAAATTATTATATAAAACAGATCTGAAAGAGAAGGAGGAATGGGTTGGAAAAGAGTGGAGGAAAAGCACAAATAATTATTGAGCACCTCATATTTTTTTAAATTTAAACCTTCCAATAACCTTTAAAAATAAATATTATTTCTAAGTAGAAATTGGGTCTCTAAAACTCAAAAAGAGATAATGCTTTAAAATTTTAACAAGGTAGATTGTGTATTTAATATTTAAAGTCAGAGTTTTTCTCCCTTGCCTTTGATCTTTCCATATAGTATTATGCTTCATAAAAAAATAACTCTTTGCTTTAGTCCGCTAAAGAAACTTCATTTGAGGTTTGAAGATATATGTGGTGTTGAAGCATGACTAAGACACACAACTAGGAGAAATGTAGCCCTTGACAGAAATAAATAAGAATATAGAAGTTAGAAGAGTAAAACCAAACCACAGAATCTTAAAATAACAAAAACTTGACAAAGACCAAATTGAAGTCACTGGCCTCAGTAATGAAACTTTGCTATCTTGATCATGAAATACATAATTTAAATCAATTAAAAATAAAACATATGTTGAGAACTATGACCGAGACGGAGAGAAAGCTATCCAACAAGAGCCTGCAGAATATCAATAACTTAGCAGTTCAAATGGAAGAAGATACTTACACGGTATTAACCATATCTCATTAACTTTAGTGGACCCATCACCAGGTTAGAGTGTTATGGTTTTACTTACCAGGCAAAAAAAAAGTTCAATATGCTTCCAGCATTTTGATGGATGCCAGTAGACAGCAGAAATGGAAACCTATTATTTCAACCCGTTTGTTTTCTTTCTAATGTGTCAATATTAAATTGATTTTAAAAATTAGAAGAGAAGTTCTAAAATGTTTCCACAGTACAAGTCTAACACACATAATACCCCTCCAACAAATAATTCCAGACAAGGAAGGGTGAACTATCACCTAAATGAATGGAACTGCTTAAATGATAAACAGTTTTAAAAGTGTTTCCTGCAGTGATAAGGAAGTACAGTATACCTTCTACACAAGTTGAAGGAATACTCTTCACGATGTCAGAGAGAACCAAGTAACAGATGAACATCTGTTTAATGGGAAATCTCTAATAAGTAATATAAACTATTTATCAGATGGCAAACTAATATGAAAGAAAATCATTCCCATGTATCTTATTCCTCAAAAAATTTAATGCTGAAGAGTATCAAAGCAACTAATCTTACTGACATGCATAAGTGGGAAAAGAAGAGAACAGCCTGAGCAATCCCCCAGTTTTAGGCATCGTTTCACTTAACATCCGTTCTTCAATTCTCCAGTACCCGATTACTGCACAATAAGGGGTAATAATTCTGTGTTGCCAAAGAATAAAGCTTATAAGCTAAAAAAAAAAGTTGAAGCTGATATCCCAGAGTACACTGATAATTACCTTTTTACTTCTGTTTCTTAAAATACTTAATGCTCAAATGAGCTCAATTTATCCAGAAAAACCTTGTACTAGAAAACCACTTAAAACTGAAACAAAATCAAAACACTCAACATACAGAAAATGATCTTGAGAGAGATGGTGACAGTTGCTGTGTTGTAGATTTATCAGCGGCATACAGCACAATAAACCACCTGAACCTGTATGCCACATGGTCTTTGATATGATAAATGACAATCATTTAGTAGTTAACCTAAAGACTTTTTTGAATCAAGAGCGGGACAATAACTTGCACCATTAGTGAAGGAAAAAAAAAACGTAGCAATTTATAATCTTGTGTTTTTCCTTTCATTCTCTCTCTCTCTCTCTCTCTCTCTCTCTCTCTCTCTCTCTCATTCTTTTTTATAACTCAAGTCTGAAATAGTAGCATGTTAGGAGCAGAATTCAGATGTTCGTTTACATATATTTGCATTATTGGAGAAGAATTCTGCTACCAAATCAACAAATTAATATAATATTCTTCCCACAATGTACACTAGAATAAGAACCTATATTCTAAGATTTTTTAAAAAGATACTACTAGGTGTCATTGAATTGAGTCACTGACAAATCAGTTAGAAACTTAAGCCTTAGCAGGCCTAAATGTGAATCCTACAGTACCCTGTTTCCTCAGATATAACACACTGTTTGGTGAGAAGTTTAAATCTAATGTCAAATAAGTTTAACAAGACAGAATTCTCAAGATACAGGGAGAACCCAGCATTGAGGGAATCTGACATTCTTTATGTGCTTCTATGGTTACAGAGTGTGTCTGCAGAGTATGAAAATAGATTACAGATACCAAGAGAATGTCCTCTGTTTTATAGGCTCTGAAATGATTCTTGCTTTACTCCTCAGGAGATAATCCTAAATGATGCCTTTATGCCATATTACATTCCCTGCAAAGACATTTTCTAGTCATAATAAGGAGTTCACAGAAATCAAACTGTTGCTTACTGCAATTCAATTGTGGGTGTGAATGACAGACTAAAAGTGACGTGCCGTTGAATTGTTGGGACAATTATTAAATAGCTCTGGATTTTAAATTTAAATAGCAATTTTGAAATGCAGTTGGTGAGGTTTTCTTTTAAATCAAACAATTAACCCTGTTTCATTGGTTATAACTTTTCTAGAGAAAGGATAGAAAGAGGAGCCGGAGGCAATTAAACACTACCTTGAACATACACATGAACCTTGGGGGAACACTGTAAGTCCAGAAAGTGAGAATCATGGAGTTGAGCAGCTTTCTGCCCCAGGAATGAAAATCACACTTACATAGAAGAAGGGAAGTATTTGCAATGCAGAAATCAAAATAAAATTACTTCTTTTTCTGACTGCATGAGTTTGTGGGTGATAGGTAAAGGTTGGTGCTAATCAATTATCTACGTGCTACTCTGTATTTCTCACCGACTCTTACAGTTAGTTTGAAACCATATGACTAGTACAGGATAAAGATACGTGAATGGAAATAACAACTGCCTTCCAGGCCGGAGCAGTTAAGAACTAGTCTGCTTTCTCCAGCTACTTCTTCCCTTCAGTAGCACAGAGAGAAGGAAGTCCATGTTTTTCATGTTTACAATGGTATAACTACAAGATGGGGAAGGGTTGCTCCACCATGTCAGATTCTAATCAGAGAGAAAAGATATGTTCATTGTGTTAAGCCACTGAGGTTTCTGGGTTTCTTTCCTGCTATGGCCAGCACTGATCTAGCCTAGTTAATACAACCTGAATAATTTGAAACAGCTAACATGAATCAGTTGACAAATTCAGATGTTCAAGAAATATAGCTTTATTTTCTATAAGTGTTTCATGTTCAAGCCTCCTGCCCCATCATGCTAGGCATGTAAGAAACTTGATTGTCAGTCTTCCTTGACTTCATCTCTCCATCCCTTCATCACTGCCTTTATCCAAGGCCTCTATTGAAAGTTATTTGGGCCTGCAAAGGGGGCAAATGGAACCTAGATCTTGAGTCCCCTATTACTCCGTGCTCTGTCACAATGTCCAACCTCAAAGCCGATGTAAATTTTTAGATCCAGAGTCCCTTTTCTGCTATTATTTATTTGTTTGTTTGGCCACACTTGACTCTCCCTATTAGGTTTCCCCTGATCCTCTGCCAGGCCCTTCCCCGGGGACCCTCTGCCAGTGATGGGGTTTCCTTTTTGAGATCCGGGCAGGTCCCGCACACAGCCGTCCGTGTCCTGTGATACTTCCTTTCCCTGCCTCTCCTCCCTCCTTCACCGAGCTGGGGAGAAATCTACTTTGTCCAGGAAAGTTATGGCCCTTTTAGGATTGACTGAGACACATTATCTACTCCCATATCCTCTCCCTACCCTATTCTAGAACTTAAGATTTTGAAGACAGTCAAGTACTTGAAAGCAAGAAATGGAAAAGGGTAGAAAAAGCAGGAGGAGGAAAAAATAAAAATATTAATTAGGAATTCTAAAAAAGTTGTGACATACCTCATGATTTACTTCATTTTTCTTATTTCATAGCAGAAATTTTTATGTTAAATGCATAGGTTAAGTGCATTTGGGTCTTAATCTGTGTTTTGAGTCTTTACTCTCACTCATGGTTTCAAGTAACACACAAACACTGAGGACTTTGAATTTTTTATTTTCAAAATTACTCCTGCCTCCAGATTCAGATCCATCTCCATACCTCTAAATGCTTATTGCTTACTTTATAATATAAATCTCCATTTGGCACGCATACCTTTGCCAACTTAAAACAGCCAAAACAGAACTATTGATTCTTCTCACTCACCTGGTGCACCATTATGCGCCACTCCACTTTCATGCCTTCTTCATTGTACTGAATCGCCCTCCAGCGGTTACTCAACCATGCACCTAGATTCACCCCTGGTTGCTTTCCTCACACCCTATCTCTATCCAACCCATGGACTACTCTGTCTTCAAAATATAACGCCTCTCTGACTGCATCTCATTATTTCCACCATTAACTCTTGCCTAGAATATTAAAACAACCTTCTCACGGCCTGCCATCCTTACAGCGAGCCTGACACTCTCCAAGGGGCAGCCAGAGTGATTTTTATAACTATAAATCAGGCCTTTTCACTCACTAACACAAAGCCATGGAAATTTTTCCCATTTCAGTTTTAAAAAACCAAATTTTTTTCTCATCTACCTTCCTAGTTCAGTTTCCCCACATTCATCATCTGGGGCACTGTGCCCAATCTAAAATGGCAATCTGTCAGCTTAAGAGCCAAGCTGTTTCTCTGCCCTCACCGTCCCTTCCTCCTGTACTGTCCTTCACAGCTGGGCATTGTCATCATTCAGATCTCATCAGTTCTTATGTCAGCACCTCAGAGAGGTTCTCCTTACCTTCAGCTTCCTCTTGTCTCCCTAACACATTTCCCTATTTTGTTTTATTCATTGAACTGGTTGGTGCATCATTTACAATACATATTTATTTGTTTACCTGTTTATTACCTGTGTTCTCCTCTCCAACAAAGGCAAGGAAACTTTTTCTCGATCACTTTTTTTAATCTCCTGCACCAAAAAGAATGTGTATGCAGTGCATAGTTAGTGCTTCAGAAATTGTTTTCGGTGTTAGAATTTTTTAACCAGCTGGGAGTGATGGTTTTAATGGAAATGTAAGTTATACCCAAGGTAATAACAAAAAAATACCCCAAATATTCAAACAGGAAAGCACATGGGGAATGTCTGGCATGGTAAAATTATAATTTTCCACATTTGGGGACAAATGTATGAATAGTAGAATATTTAAAAATAAATAATATCTAGAAGGCACATATATTTTATAGGCATAGAGGTCCATGAAAAAGTAATTCAACTTCTCTACTTGTCAATTTTCTCACCTTTCAATTACCTAACAAAAATTACTGAGTATATACTATGTGTCAGGTACTGTTCTTGCGGGTGGGGATACGATAGTGGTTAAAACATATGCAAACTCCTGCCTTTGTGGAATTTACACTATACTTTTCATGACTGTCTCTTTAACTGACTGGAGTGTAAGCTCCAAGAAAGCAGGGATTTCATCTATTTGTCCACAGCTATATCCCAGCAAATGACACAAAGTAGATGCCCAGTAAAATTTGTTAAAGGATAAATACACAATTGTAATAAGTAACCATAAAGTAAGGCAGATAAACTGCTGAACACAGTATCTGCATAGTTTACAAAATTAATGTATATTTGGATTAAAATGAATAATGATAAAACACTCTCTACCTTCTTTTACCTCCTCAGCAACTGAATGCAAGATGCTACTCAATTGTTTTCAGAGATGCTACTTCTTTTGCCTGTAAATTCTATGTGTTACGAAAATAAACTATATCATAAATGTATGAAAAAGTTTTAAATGATTTTCACAGCTTGTTCTCCAGAAGTATCACCTCATTTTATCCAGACATTCCCAAATGACACAGCACGCCACTTTTAATTAATGCCTAGGGTTAAATGTCAGTTGATTAAACTTCCTAATCTGTTATTTAGAACAGTTGTGACTAGTGGAACAAATGAACTTCTGCCTATAGCAGCCCATAAGAAATGCACTCTCTACCTTTCCATTATGGGACAGCGCACTTCTTTGCCTCTGTAAACTGAGCCCACTGAGTGACAAATCAGAACGGACGACTTCAAAGCTGGCTAACTCACTGGCTTTATAGCATCAAGCGCCACAGTGCACATAAAACAAAGAAGTTTTCCCAGACATTACCTACAGTAGAATTCTCTCCAAGTTCTTTTCCGGAAAGTGAGAAAGAAACAACACAAAAGATTAACCTAGTTGCAGAAAGAACAGTAAAGGACTCTGGCGATGCAGTTGGCTTCCACAGGTTCGCATCCCCATGAACAGGAGGCTTGCTTTACCGCTCCCTCAGGAGTACCTCTTGCATCCTGTCCACACCCTGTGAGTCCAAGAACTGTTTCTCTGGCTATATTTGGCTGACTGGTTATTTCACTTTCTTTTTGCTCCACTCATCTTATTCTGTATCCCCCTGTGAGGTGAAAACAATCCTAATAGAACTAGACCCACTTATAGGATTCGTTATTTAATTTTCTCTTTCTGAATAATTAATAAAGAAAACGTTAGCTTGCCTTTCCTGTGAGGTTGCCACACATACAGGTTTCCAACTCACAGTGTTTTCCTCCTTAAACAAGAGAACTCTGGGTTCCTAATCACCTCTTGACACAGAGGGCTGGGTACCAGGTTTGAGTTTTTATTACCAGAAGCCTCTGCATTCTGGCTGGTTTGCTCATAGTCTTGCATTCATACCATACTTATTTCTCCCTCCGCACCATTGCTCTTGCCTTACTTGGGCTCTCTTTCTCTGACCCCCTGCCCCTCTGAAGTCCTATCAACTATCTGAGTTTACCTGAGTATTCATTCCATCATTCTCATAATCTTCCAGGGATTTGTCCAACTCACTATTTGTCTTAATCTCATATTACCATGATATATTTCTTATATTCTTATTACTAGTTTTTTAACATCTTTTTAGAATTCCAAATAGATAAGTGTGTCCTATTTCTAATCACACAGTGCATTAGTCGGGGTTCTCCAGAAGAAGATGAGAAAGAGAGAGAGAAATTCTAAAGAATTGACGTGTGCAATTGTGGAGGCTTGGCAAATTAAAATCCAATAGACTAGAAGTTCTGGGAAGAGTTACAGTTCAAGTTTAAAGGTAGTCTTGCTCAGGGGAGGTCAGTCTTCACTTCATTGATATGAAGGCCTTCAACTCATTGTATGAGGCCTTCCTATATTTTGGAGGATAATCTGCTTTATTCAAAGCCCACTAATTTAAATGTTAATCTCATCTAGAAATTACCTTCACAGAAACACCCAAAATAATGTTTGGCCACGTATCTGGGTACTGTGGCCTAGCCAAGTTGATATATAAAATAACCATCATATGTAGCGAAGTCATTTGTGTAAAACAAGAATTCAGGATATTAAAGGTCTGTGAAGATGGGTTTAAACTTGAAGAACTTTTGCTTTCGGTGTGGGGATGATCCAGGATTATGTTGTAACTGATGTAGATTGGTTACTTGTTAATTTTCCTGGATCTTTGCAAAGGTAAAACTAGAAGTAATGAGTTTTATAAAATTAACTTCAATTTATTACAGGTTTTCATGTGCAGGATAAACATTTTTCAACCTGAGGTGAAAATACTTGAAAAAGTTTAAGGTGACTGCGTTTTACCTGAGGACAACTGCTCCATGCCAGTTTTGGATGTGTGAGAGAGAAAAAAAATGAATTAGTTTGTGTACACTTAAAATTAATTATGCATCAAATCTCTCCCAGGTTCAGTAAATAAATAATTCTTTGTAAAAACAAACAAAACCTGAAAAATGACTTCCAGTTGAAAGTCATTTTATTATCATTATCAGCAGCAGCAGCATCATTATCATTAGCACAAAACTAAATCCACTAAAAAAAAGAAACAGAATCACACTCCAAAAACTATCTCCATGTACAAGAGAAAGCACACTGAGGAAAAAGGCCACTTGGAATTCTTACAGGGTCAGACACCTCGCCATCCTCCCATCCTCATCTTCCATCATTCTCTCCCTCGCTTTGGGCTCCCCTGTGACTGTGAGTATCATACTTGCTCTTAAGAGAGGGCTCTTGAATGTTCCATACCTATGGTTCAAATATTCTTTCCCTTTATTTTTTAACCTAATTTCTATTCATCCTTCATCAGTTGTAACTTTCACAAAGAAACTTTTCCAGCGCCTCCAAAATAATTTCACTTCCTCAATCCTATGTTCTCATATTATAGAATATAATATTTATGTAGTAATTAGAAAAGTAGCATTTTTCACATTTATTTATTTTATATTATTTGATTAATATCTATCTTCTACATTTGACTGTAAATATCATGAGAACAGAAACTATGTCCATTTTTATCATGTTTTTATCCTCAGGTTTTTTATTCTCAGATACAAATCTAACTATCTGGTACAAATCAATAAATGTTTGTTAAGTTTATTTAATTTTATTAAAATGTATTAATGTCCAATGAGATTAATATTGCTTCCCTTATAGAATGCTTCTAAAAAGGCAGATGGGAGCCAAACACTGTTACAAGGACCAGAGCAAACAGGAGCAAAGTCAAGCTGTAATGAATACTGTACGCACAAGGCTAAAGCATTAATCTACCATCTGACTGAACTGCCTGGGTGTGTTGTTACAGGCAGGGTCTCCGAGATTAGAGGAGTAGCATTACTGGCTTCCCAATATCAGATAAAGACAACTCTTTCATACCACTTTTCACTACCTAACACACATGGCCATTATACTATTTGGGGGAGGGAATGAGTAAGGGACAGAGAGAAAAGGAAAGAGAGAGAGAGAATATCTTAAATGTAAAGTTTTTGACCACGGTTACAGTTTTCAGGCATTTGTTGCTCACTGACATGTAATCAATGAGTAATTTATGAACCAGTAAATATGTTTGAAGTCCAAATGTTCATCACTGTTAAGTTTAGATAATCTGATTAGAGTCCTCCTCCAAAATGGTTTTTTAATTCTCTAAAACTTTAAACTGTTTGCATGAATCATCCTTTGAAATTTTTGGTCTAGACACAAAGTTTACATGGGTTTTAATCTGGCTGTCGGGATCACTTTTGCCCCTGATCGAGACTGCTGCCTGTCTGTATCCCTCAACTCCTTTGAAAATGCCAACTCTGCCTGTTTCAAAAGTACCCAGTTTTGATGATTTCATATGTGAGGTAAATACTCATAATTAAAACATCTCAACTTCCCATTCTAATATTTCGATAACCTTTCTCATCTCGATGGTTTGATCCTTTACTCAGATTGGTTTTAAGTAGCTATTTCATTTCTATAGCTACACCAGTCACTTAACCCCCGTGCATCTTTATTTCTTCATTTAGAAAGTAAGAATAATACAAACATATAGCCCACAAGGCCATTCTGAGAATCAAGAAAAACTCTACTGAAAAATCCCCTGTTAACTAAATAGTACTTTTCAAATTCAGGTATAATTTATATGTGACATTATATTAGTTTCAGGAATACAACATATGATTCAATAATTGAATATATTATAAAATGATCACCACAATAAGTTTAGTTGACATCCATCACTGCATATGGTTACAATTTTTTCTTGTGATGAGAAATACAAGTAAACTGCACTTGTTAAAGTAGCAGCATGATTATTATAAATTAAAATACTTTAAATGATCCATTTGATATGTAATTGTCCAATGAAATAGCTATGAACATACCTGTAGAGAAACAATATTTTAAATTGTTATGCCTAAATTATCAGCCTATTTATCATCACACACCCCCTGTACTCTACTATTCTTCATCTTAAATACAGTCTGTTCTGCTTTACGTTTTCCTTTAAAGCAAATTGACATAAAGCTGATCAACAATAGAGGAATGAAGTCAGTATAACACACAAGTTAACTTGATCCTTACGCAACCTTCCTAAGCATGCTAATATCTTGTTCTAGTAATAATAATTGTGGCTGAAGGCACAGTGTACTAACACACTTGAAAACGGGGAGCCTGGCTGGAGGAATGCAATATGACATAAATGCCCTGCAACTAAAAGTTTAGCAAATGTACAGGGAAGATGTAAGTGGATTTTCACTGTTGTATAGATGGTGCTAACTAGAGAATTCCTTCCTATAATTCCTAAATCTAACTCACAACTATCTCACCTAGGCTTAGTAATACTTTTTTTTCTTTTTTAAATATATTTTACTGATTATGCTATAACAGTTGTCCCATTTCTCCCCCCTTTACTCCCTTCCACCCTGCACATCCCCTCCCACCCACATTCCCCACTTTAGTTCACGTCCATGGGTCATACTTATAAGTTCTTTAGCTTCTACATTCCCCACACTATTCTTGCCCTTCCCTGTCTGTTTCCTACCTACCATCTATGCTACTTATTCTCTGTACCTTTTCCCCCCTCTCTCCTCCTCCCACTCCCCTGTTGCTAACCCTCCAAATGATCTCCATTTCTGTGGTTCTGTTCCTGTTCTAGCTGTTTGCTTAGTTTGTTTTTGTTTTATGTGCGGTTGTTAATAATGGTGACTTTGCTGTCATTTTACTGTACATGTTTTTTATCTTCTTTTTCTTAGATAAGTCCCTTTAACATTTCATAATAAGAGCTTGGTGATGATGAACTAACTCCTTTAACTTGACCTTATCTGAGAAGCAGTTTATCTTCCTTTTCATTCTAAATGACAGCTTTGCTGGATAGAGCAATCTTGGATGTAGGTCTTTGCCTTTCATGACTTGGAATACTTCTTTCCAGCCCTTTCTTGCCTGTAAGGTCTCTTTTGAGAAATCAGCTGACAGTCTGATGGGAACTCCTTTGTAGGTAACTGTCTCCTTTTCTCTTCCTGCTTCTAGGATTCTCTCCTTAATTTTAACTTTGGGGAATATAATTATGGTGTGCCTTAGTGTGTGCTTCCTTGGGTCCAACTTCTTTGGGACTCTCTGAGCTTCCTGGACTTCTTGGAAGTCTATTTCCTTTGGCAGAATGGGGAAGTTCCCCTTTGTTATTTGTTTAAATAAGTTTTCAATTTGTTGCTCTTCCTCTTCTCCTTCTGGCACCCGTACAATTCAGATGTTGGAACATTTAAAGATGTCCTGGAGATTCCTAAACCTTTCCTCATTTTTTTGAATTCTCATTTCTTCATTCTTTTCCTGATTGGGTGTTTCTTTCTTTTTTCTGGTCCACTCCATTGATTTGAGTCCCAGTTTCCTTCCCATCACTCTTGGCTCCCTGTACATTTTCCTTTATTTCACTTAGCATAGCCTTCATTTTTTCACCTAATTTGCAACCAAATTCAACCAATTCTATGAGCATCCTGATCACCAGTGCTTTGAACTGTGCATCTGATAGATTGGTTATCTCTTCATCGCTTAGTTGTATTTGTCCTGAAGCTTTGATCTGTTCTTTCGTTTGGCTTTTTTTTTTTTTTTTTTTTTGTCTTGACACACTGTTATGTAGTGAGGGATGGAGTCTTATGTGTTTACCTGGGAGGGGCAACCCATGTAACTGCGTTGTGATGCTGTATGTGGAAAGGGGTACAAGAGGAAACAATGGCACTTGCTCCTCTCTCTGCTGGAGTTCAGTCACTTTCCCCGCTTCCCCCAAGCAAATTGGGCCCTTCTGGTGCTGATTCCTGGGTGGGTGGGTTTGTGTATGTTCTAGAACTCTGTGGGTCTCTCCAACGAACTCTCCTATGAGGCTGGGAGTCTCTTCCAGCACCTTAACCCCCACAGGTGTTTTCAATTGGTGTTTTGAGGCTTTATTTCCCACTGCTGGGACCCTGGGTTGTGCAGTCTGTCTCACTCCCCAGTTTCACCTGGTTTATCTGCACGCAAACATGGGACCGCCAGGTCTGCCAACTGCCTTGTACATCGTGCCCCTCCACAATCCGCCACCTCGCTGGGTCTGCCAGCCACCGCTTTGCCACTAGTCCTCTCTGCCTGGCCACTCAATCTGCCCCTCCTACCAGTCTGGATGAATGTGTTTACTTTAACTCCTTGGTTGTCGAACTTCCATACAGTTCAATTTTCTGTCAGTACTGGTTCTTTTTGTTTGTTTGTTTCTAGATTGTTGTTGTCCTTATTTTGGTTGTGTGAGGAGGCACAGTGTGTCCACCTATGCCTCCATCTTGGCCAGAAGTTAGTAATACTTTTTTAACTTCTACTTTATTTAACCAACAAACCCTGTCAATAATTCTGCAATCTTCGTGGTAATAGCTAGGCAGTTTAGCACTAAAACACAGGCTTTAGAAGGAGACAGACTTCAGGCAAATTCTGATGCTACCAGCTGACTCATTGTGGGTGATTCTCTAACTTCCAGTATAATGGCTCTGCCATACATTTCCATATTACTCTGAAGATAGTACTTTATGCCTACGTTTTTCAAGAAGTTCATGAGCTTGAAAAAATTTATCTATACAATAAAGCTAATAATGCTATCTGTCCCTGGTTCACTGCAAGGATGAAATGACATTATTCTTGTAAAATGTTACACATAATTAACTATCCCACCTAAATTACTGTTGAGACAGAATAAATATTAACAATGTGTATAGTCATGTCACCCTAGTCAGTTGATTTACAGTTTTCAGTTCTTTGTTTTTTTTTCTTTTAACAAATTATTTGTGCATTTTTTGCTTTGTGAAAATGAATTACCCACCCCTGTGTAAGCAAAATTCAGCACACTGATTTTCATTCTATTTACTGTGTTAAATAAAAAGTCCTACCGCAATATCTGCCTATAATCTGCATGTTTCAAATGAAAGTATTGCCTGATAGGGATTGCTGTTCTGGATAATTATCTCAGCTCTCTACTTCACATTTGTGGTTAGCTTTCACATCTCAACCTTTCTTGTTGTATTATGTCCTCAATTGTGATTATATGTAACCATTTACTACTGATATTAAAAGTGCCAAAGAGCAGGTATCATTATCTTCAAGGAGAGATTCCAAAGCATGTCCCAAACCTGATGCTTAGATCTAAACCACTCAGCATGTTTAGCAAAATACTCACAACACAGCTATCTGTTTTTGGAATAAGTGCCCCTCTCCATTCTAGTTAATTGAAAACAACTCTAAATTGCCCTCCTGAGCATAAAGAACCAGGGATTAAGATATAGTAGTGGAAAAGTATCAGGGTTTTAAAGACTTATATAAACAACACAGTTGTTTGAGCGGGTGACAAATAAATTCAAGCTCCCCAGGACACACTTGTTTAGGATTTTCCCAATTAGGCATTTTATTTGATCTTCGGGTCTGGGTGAGCCACATTTCTCTAGAATTGAAGAGGAGATTAATGGACCAGAGACAATGGCTAATTCATCTCCAGGGCTTTGTTTATTGCTTGTCTTTGCTAATTTAATACTGTTATTTCCAAACTTAAATAAATCAAAATGAGAATTGGGCTAGAGCAGCACACATCTCCATGAGCTATGCAATTGTGGGGTGATTCTTCAACACCCTCACCTCTACATTAGACATCTTTACTTGAAAATAATGCTTCTTTTTTGGAGAGGTGTAAATAGTACAGGAATAATGCTTTACATATTATCACGATTAAGCCTGCTCATTGGTGGCAGGAAGGATGGAGATTAATTTAGCATATTTACAAAGAGACTGAAGAAGCAGAGATTTCAAAAAGGGTTTCAGTTTAGGGACCTGATCCCTCACAGTAGCTTAGAGAATGAATACAATATTGGGTACAGAATAAAGAAAAAGCAGATTTTCCTTAATGATGGCTCTTGAATCTAAAATGAAGCACAGCAGGTTGGGAAATCCTACAGAGATTTTTTTAAAGATATTTCATATCTGTGTACTGACAAACTTTGTTTTCTATCCTTACGTGCCCTCATCCTTGAATTTGGGAAATTCGCTTTGTAGTTCAGTCTCAGCAGAAAAGAAATGATGCTTATTCTATCTTGTTGATAGAATAAGCATTGAAATTAGAATAATTTCCCCAAATCAAAAGATATTAACCAATTCTTTGAACACCAGCAAATCAATTAAGCAATATGAAGAAAATACATATTTAAAGCAAAGAAAGGTTGCATGTAAGCTGTAACTCCCAGTCCTTCACCTATATTGATCAGAGTGTGAATTCTGGGCTAAGATGTTGCCAGCTGAACAGCTGAATATTCAGCCACCTCAGGGTACCACACTTTTAGATCCATTTACTTTGGTCAAAATGTGTTTTCAAGTTCACCAGTTCCTTAATAAACTTGTTAGCCACAAAGCAGTATCTTTAAAGCAATATGGAAATGTATGACAAAGTCTTTATACTTCTAACTCATAAATGCTATCCCTTCTCATGCACAAATAATAGACTCAAAGCTACTTTTTCTTTTAAACATCTAGCAAATGGCTCTATTTGTTTCTTCACAAAGTCTAATGGTTACACAATAATTGAAAATAATTTAAAAGCAATTCATCTCCAATGAAAGAAAACATCATGATAATAATTAAAGTTTATTAGGATTGTAAAGAACCTAACATTATCCTGTCAAAAGCACTTTAAAAAATTTTTTTTAAATTTTCCCTGTCATGTGGGGAAGGGAGAGCAGCCCACTTTGGGCACAGAACATGTCCACAGTGAGTTCGGTTTTCTTTTTCTTCTTTGTGCAAAGATTCTCATATGAACTTAGTTGCAGTATTTGTATCTTTAGTTTCTTTTACCTTTCATTTTGTCTAACCACAGGAAGCACAGCCTGGGCGGTGATGGTCTCTGCCATGTTCTTCCCTGAGTGCTCAGTCTGTACGAAGTAGGTAACATCATGTGACACTTAACTGTGATTTGATTTTCTCAGTCCTGTTTCTCTTTTATAATCGTAACTTTCAGTTAAGTTCCTGTTTTTAAAACTTCCGTTCTCAGGCAACATTCACACTTCATGAAAATAGCCCTGCTTTCCAAGGGCTAATTGAAACTCTACAGCTTGTATTACATCTTTTAGCAAAATGATAACATTATTTTACGTTAGAAACAAGTGATGGAGAATTTCTAAGTTATTAACTTTCCCAATTAAATAAAGCTTACAAATATTCATTAAAAATCCAAACTATCACCTATACATAAATATTTATTTGATACCTGAGAAATTATAAATTATTGTGGTGGTAGATCCAAACTGTGTGGAAGGGTGTCAGACTCATTTTCACCAGGGGCCACATCAGCCTCACGGTTGCCTTCAAAGGGCCGAATGTAATTTTAGGGCTGTGTAAGTGTAACTACTCCTTAACAGTTAAGCGAGAGCTTGGCACTGCCACAGGTAGAAACAAGGTGCCAGGCTGGATAAAACAAGGTGGAGCGCCGGATTCGGCCCACAGGCCTTGTGTTTGCCACCTGTGGAATAAATGACTCAGATATGAAATCTTCCCTTTTGGGGTTTCAGTAAAGATGATATTATTGACCATAAATAAATAGAAAGCCAAATATATCTCCAGCAAAATGGGTTTATTTGGGGACCACAAAGGGTTACTATTTGGGACATGTGGTCTAATAGCAAACCAGGAACAAGTCCAGAGAATAAAGGAGAGGGAAGTTATTTTATAGAGGAAAGGAAGGAGTTTAGAGGGCCTATTGTAAACAAAGAATCCATTGGAGGAAACTAAATTTGAAGTGTAGTGGTTTTTCAATGAAGTTGTAACAATCTTTCATTGGTTAATGGTCTGCTAAAAGAAGATCCCCCTTCTTCCTGATGGACTAGTAGAATAGAGAAACATCTTCCCGTTTGGGGATGAAAAGTGCCTTTCTTCCTGGTTGAAGTAATTGACAATGAGTGGTAGAGCTCCCCCTACAGGCTCTTCCAACACCAATTTGAGGTTTCCGCTTATTAATCTTTACAATATGGTCTTTATAAAAATGACTAAAATAGGAGAAGTATCCATGCATTTTGAAAGATACAGAAAAATACTGGGGAACTTCAGAATAAAAGTTGTTAACACATTTGGAGCACTTACTACATTCCAGGTGATATTGTAAGGGATTTAATCACATTTTTTTAATCTTCACAACATCTATATGAGTATTATTATTTTTATCCACCTTATACTGATGAGAAAACTGAAAACCAGAAGTAAATGATGAATTCTGGATTTTTAACTCAAGCACAGCAAAACTCTGTAAGGAGCTAACTGCATATAACATCTTCCTCACAATAATGGAATTAGAGTTGTTCTAGTTGTAAATACAACCAAAGAAAGCTGTGTGCCCACAGCTTTTTTTATAAACTGCATGTTTAGATAAACTATACAATCACAAGGAAGTCATTTCTTTTCTTGGAGTATCTGGGAGGGAAATGCAGTTGCTGTGATTATCCGTATTTAGCAGCAATTCTTTTCTAACCACCACAGTATTTGAATACACACGGAGCACAGTAGAAATTGACAATATTAGTTGGGAAACTACAAGGGAAACAACTTTTACAGTCTGTAGGAAATTCAAACAATGGCAAAGAACAAATGGGCTGCAGTGCCAAAAATATGTGCATATGTGGAAAAATAACAGCATCCAACTAAGTTTTTAATAAATAAGTAGACTAGTATAAAACTGCAGTCAAAGTAGGATCATATGAAGAAAATCATACCAAGGACGTTTGAAACTCTCTTTGCCAAGGTTCTGCTTTCTCTGAGAAAGACATTTCTTTAGCAACTGAACGTGGCACAGAGATGGAAAGAGTTTATAAGTGTTCTCCTTAAGACCAAACTTAACACTTAACACTTAACTATAACTGAACTCCACAAACTAAAGTACTAGCGTTTACAATTGCCCTTTTATTATCCCCTTCATTTATTTGCATACTCTTTCCAAGATATCTCTTAATAAAATTCAAGGTAGAAATGTTGTCAGCTGGTATTATAGTACTAGCAGAGGATCAGACTTAAACAATTTAGTTAAGTTTCACGTTTTGAGAAATAATTGAAGAATCTGGCTCAGAAAGATTGTGTCTTTTCTCTAAAGCCACACAATCTGGATCGGTCTATGAACTGACTAACATTCATTTGTATCTAAAGGAACAGTTGCCTTCAGTAAGGATTGCAATATCCTGCCACTTTTCATAGACTCTCAGTAGAAACTACTGCTCCAACTCACGTTTTTGATTCCTGCTGTTTCTGAAAGTTAGAGAGTTAAGCAGGAATCATGGTTTGTAAGTAGAATTTTGATAAAATAGTTTTTGGTCATTCAACAACATGTAGGATTTGTGCTAGGCACTGAGAAAACAAATATAAATTTAAGAAACAATGCATTCGAAGTGGGCAAAAGATAAATTTTTTAAGGAACAAAGGATAATGTAGTGTTTCATAGCTAGTAACTATGGGTGCCCTTTGCAGGCCAAGCCTGAAGGGCCAGAATCTAGAATCCCGAGTGAAGTGAGCTGTCTTCCAGGATCCGGGGATTCAATTCCAACCTCACTTTGTCCCCACCCTGTGATCTCCTGCTGGTCCCTCCCACCAGCTGAACCAAAGCACAAGCTTCCTAGAGCACAAAGCGGAATGGAAAAGAGACTGGCCCTGGAGAAGCTGAAAAAAGATATCTAGCACAAGCAACACAGCACCTTCTTTACTGGATAATAGGAAAAGGCAGACATATAAACAAATTAAGACATTAAAGTATTATGGGTTCTATAATAGTGTTGAACAGTATACTCAAGACTCTATGAAACACTCAGTCCTCACATTGGCTTCTCTCTATCAATCGATGTAACAGATAACCACGAACCAAAGGTATTCAAGGTACATATAGAAAGGATCCAGTGAACAGGAATGAAAGAAAATCAATTAAAAAGAAGAATGCTAAAAACACAAGAAAATGTGATGTTTGGTTTCCACATGGAAAAACTAACAAGGTCATAAAAGCCTCCCCTGCAATTCAGAGTAAACAATATTCAGTTATTGATCTCAGTCTAGGGCTGAATATGTACTTACCCAAAGAGAAATAATCATTAATCAATAGCATCATCAACACTCAGAATGTTGGAAGGGATTTTAGAAAAAGTCATTTTTTCCTTTCTTTCATTTTTCTTTTTCTTCTCACAATGACTTTTAACATTTACTTTGTGGCGTGGTCTTTATAAGGCAGTTGGAATAAAATGTTAAGCAAAGTAGACACACTAGTGACAATCATAAAATATATTTCACTGGACAGAGCTGACCTGAACTAAATAAATACAAATATAAAATACAATACTTTTCCATTAATCCTATAGCGGCAAAGTAGGAAGCCACCTGAAAGAGTGGTAACAGAGAATAGCTCACCTGGTCTGCAGGTGGAGTGATGGATAACATCAGGGATAACTTCCCTGAGACAGCAATGTTTGAGCTGGAAGTTAATTAGGTGAAGGGATGAGAAAGAAGAAATGAAAATCAGCTCTAAATGTAAATGTAAAGAATTCCAAAAGCTGAAAAGTTCTGTGAAATAATAAAGGATATTTATACTAGAAAGACATTTAAGAGAGCTGTATATAAATAATTAGAAATATGTAAAATAGGAATGTACTTATCTCTACATATAATTTTTGTATGGTGAAAATTTAAAATAGTAGCCAATTTATAGGAATAAAGAGGCTGACATAAGAGGGTAATATGTACAGTGAGAGATTCTTCGAGGGTATTTTTAATATTTTCTAGAGATATCCAACCCACAATACTAAAGCAAGAGAAAGATTTTTACTTCAGTCAGAAATTGAAGCAATTAGTAAAGTGTGAAATCCATAATCATTTGTTGAGCTGCTTTTAAAAGTGTTTATCATCACATTTAGTAAATTTCACTATGTTAATTGACCATATTCTTCTCTCACACATGGCAGGAGGAAGTGCACATGCTTTTTATTGATGTCACTAGAAGGCACAGGCACTAAACCCCAAGAGCAAAATTTAACTTTAATGCATATATAGGAAAATCACTTTACTCATAACTATGCACAAGTATAATTACTGAACAAGGATGAAATGGCATGCAATTAAGTAGAATACCCAGGGATCACCCAGGACATAGTTACAGAATAGAGGAGACCAAAGGAATAGCAGTTTAGGGAATAGCAAAATCATTCAAGAACAATGTTCGCTTCCCTTTTTCTATTGACTTTTCTCAGAGGAGGCTGAAAATGTGTCCTCTTGGATTTAGATGAAGAACTACTGCCCTCCCAAGCAATGCTCTGCCCTCGCCTCCTGGTTACATCCAGCTTCTCTCTAGTCGACATTAAAGGACAAGAAAAATATCACCATAACAAAAATATGGCTGGATCTGTTATGGCATTTTCAGCTCCTAAAGTTGCATCTTGGCCATCACACTAACAGGATGTTAGTTCTAAAGTCCCTACAACCTTAGAAATTGGCCCATTGACATCATCATGTGACTTAATTACATTGCCCTGCTGTAAGAAGGGCAGTCTTATGCCCCAGTTCTCCCAAGGGGAAAACTGTTTATGCCTACTGTTTCAGTGTGATTCTTTATAGTACCCACTTCCATTTTTAAAGGTGTACTGATTTAAAAGATGAATTGGACTGTCACTCTATCCATAAGCATAGTATAAGGATAGCATGCTGGAAAAGTGTGCTAATGCAGTGAATCAGTATTTTGAAGGGAATAAAAGTAAATTCTAATCAATGTATCTACATTTTCTCTGTGCACTGCTTGGCAGCAAATGCGAACACCACAAGGAGTGATACCAGACTAAAAATTTGATGCAATATTTTATAAATTATATATGATGAATAAAATTCCATGCTTAACTTTCGGACTGTAACAAAGTCTTTTGCAGCAGCTTGAGAAATTAATGCCATTTCCCAAATTTCTTTTTTTAAGTACTTTTTAAAAAGATTTTATCTATTTATCTTAAGAGGGGAAGTGAAAGGGAGAGGGAGAGAAATATCAATGTATGGTTGCCTCTCATGCGCCCCCTAATGGGAACTGTACTGCAACCCAGGCATGTGCCCTGACTGGGAATCGAACCGCAATCTTTTGGTTTGCAGACCTGCGCTCAATCCACTGAGCCACACCAGCCAGGCAATTTCCCAAATTTCTTAATCAAGATTTTAACTTGTTTCACATAAATTGGGATCATTGTACAATTTCATCATTATACTGATCCTTATATGCATTGGTTTATTTTTACTCTCGAGTCCATGATCATCTCATAGCGGGCTACCACAAGACAAGGCAGGCACGTGATCTGTGCTGTGCCAATGCCGGTCAGTTTAGCGTGCGCTAATCTTCTTCCATCCAGGACACATGAATGGACTTACTCGAATTCTTGGGCATTTTAAGCAAATAACTATGGGACAGGAAAACATAGCCCACTTCACTGGCTTTCTATACAGATTTTACTTGCTCTTTCTCTTAAAACACTTGTTTAAACTTTTTAAAATTCCATTGACATTTTTGTGAAGATACTGTGTTACTCATGGCAAGGAAAAAAATTCATAGATGTTCTAAATTAAATTACAGGGGCTAGAGAAGGAGAGAAAAAGACAGAACAGTGAGTCTGTTAATAGCCGTGAAGCAGCTGACAAACACAGCTCGCATTCCTGCTACGTCTGGTGGAACAGCGGATTCTGTTCCAGGTGGCTATTTCTGTGATTATTCAAAACAGAATAGCCAGGGCCATCAAACTCCAGGAGCCTCTGCTTCCTGTTCACACATGAGCTTTCCCAGCTGCTGCCCATAACTAATCCACAGGAGCGGACACTTCTCTCTGCAGACTCTATGCCTGTCCCAGAGCTGGCCCTGCTTCACCTTCTTCCACCCCTTTGTCTATAGCTCATGTAAATTCTGTCAGAACAGCTTCCGTCTTTCTCCCTGCTACTTGATACATTACCAGACTGAAGGTGTTCATTCGCCTGTGCATGTCAGAGTCCAATCAAATGCAAACAGGAGTTAACAGTTAAGAAAGTAAAGGTTTCTTTTTAAGACAACAGCACCATGACCAGAGTCACAGGTAAGCCTCTGTTCAGTGACCTGACTCCCCAATTGCTTCCAGGACATGGGTTATATAGGAGAAAAATTATTAATCATGGCGACTAAGGAAGTTAGGGTCATGGTCAGGATTCTGGCCTCTACTGAACAGTCGGTGCTAAGGTAAGGGGTAGTTGATCAATGCATCTGGTCCTAATGTCAGCTACAGTGTGTGTGGCTTTGTCTGGTTTCACAAGGATACAGTCAGTGGGATCGTTCTGGAGCTGAAGCACTACTGAGGCCACATGATGTCTCTAGTTCGACAGGAAACTCTGTTTCTGTGGTCAACAGACCAGAGGCTCTGATTCTAAGATTACTGGATGCTGACCAGAACCTCATAGTCCTGAGGGCTTAATGATTAAGGCAGTGGATGTACAAAGGAGAAGGAAACAGGTGAGTCACGGTGGTGGATAAGGCCAGTTTGAATCAAAAGGAAAGAAAAAAGAAAAGGTCATATTAAAGAAACAAAGACTCTGTATGGTTATAGATGTATAAAAATGGCTCAGCAACTCCAGAACAATGGACAGGTATGTCTTTTCCACCTGGCCATGCCCCAAGACTGCTTTGTTTTGTTGTTTGTTTTTTTGAGGGGTAGCATTTTTGGTTTGATAAAACATTCATTTCAAAAAGAATTTCAGATATAGCAGTAAAATTTTTTGTATAATGCTCCTATAGAATTTCCCTTGAGAGTTGAGCCCATGTTAGTATAATTCTTTGCATGAAGTAGAAGGGAAGCACAATTTGAAAAAAATTACTAGATATATTTACAGATTTGCCTGTTCTCTGTCTTGCAACCATCACATCTGTTCCTCCCTACCAAACAGCGATACGCAGATTTGAGGAAACTAAAAACTTACAGTAAAAGAAAATATCTGAAATGCCTTCTATCTACAGCTTAAGAAACAGTACTTGAGTCCAACATAGCAGTCACACATTAAAAGATCAATTCCATATAAAAAAAGAAAAAAAGCGTGTCATTTATTTAAGTGATATAATATTAAAATCTGTTTTATTGCACCCAGAAAAATCAATTAATCAGATGTGAATGGAAAGAATGAGCTAAATTTCTGCTGAAACATGAACCAAGAAAAGAGTAAGGCAAACAAAAGTGTAGCTAAAAATGCTCATCGTTGGGGGGTAACATTTATTTCTAGATAAATACGCCATGCTCTTTGGATTTGACTCCAATACCTATTTATGTAGATGGAAAAAAGAGAACCAACCAAATGTCCCCCTTCACCACTTCAAGGAATAACTGCTGGGAAGAAGCAATTACAGTCAAATTGCTTACACCTTACACCCCAGGTGCTCTAGATGGATGGACAACCCTGATGTGTGAGTCTGTAGCTCTGGGACTCAGGGGGTTGGAGGAGGCAAAGGCATGACAGGTGTGTTTTGTAAGAGAAAAAGAAGAAAGACCTTCAAAATTAGGAGACTGAAGGTTTGTAGGAGCGGATAAGAGACCCATTTCAACAAGGAAAATACACTTTTTTAAAAAGCCAAACATGCATTTGTCAGGGTAAAATGAAAATACAGCAGAAGAAAGATGTGTAAGGGGAAGAATATTATATAAATGAAAAGGATGAGTCATTGGATGTACAGGTTTTTCAGCAAGGCTGAGGGTTATATATTCAGAAAGTATTTTTTGAGAAACTGTAATGCACAAGGCTCTATGACAAACCAAAGATGAATCAGACACGAAAGGACTTTGCCTTCATGAGTGAGCTTTTTGAAGAAAAAGGATAATTAGCCTATAAATAAACAACATGTGATTATAAATACATTGGTTGACAACTACCTTAAAAATAGAAAATGTCTTCAGGCAGATAGGCAGTAGTTTGAGAGCACCACCATCACACTTGCCGAGGTTGGATTCCTAATTCAACCACTAAGTACTTGTCACTTGCGTGAGTATGGGCAGGTAGTTAAAACTATAAAACAAAATTCATGAATATAATCGTCACATGATTACAATGAGGATTAAATTAAATTAGATAGTGCATATAAAGTTTCTAGTGCCCTGAATGAACATGCATATAGAGGTAGTCCTATTATTTGTCCTACCTGTCCCTGTGGAAGCCTGCTATCCCTCAAGGGTGTTGATTTTGTTAATGGAAATATGAAGCTAATAATACCAACACACCTTACAAGACTCTAGCGTAGGGGAGGAAATCTAATTTTATCTCTCCTCTTCCAGGTTCCAGTGAAGAACCCACTGTAATAAATGACAGTTGAACAGGAGGAAAACAAACAAAAGTGTATTAACATGTGTACCTCCTGTATACACAGGAGATAGGAAAACCGAGTGACTCCTGGTAATGACCTAACCCACCTCCTTAAATACCATCTCCAGTGAAAGACAAAGGAAGATGTCGAGGTAGGGAGCCAGCAGGAGGGCATCAGGCAAAGCACAGTACACAAGAGTAAGGTTGTGATGGAGATTTAGGTCTTTGTCTTCTGCATTAATAACCTTCTAGAAATTTAGTCATCGTTCTCTTCCTGGTCCTGAGAGAGACACACCCTTGTAATTGGAGATTTTCCTTATATGTGTAAATTATAAGATGGTAACTTTTATGCAGTTTTCAAACCTTTTCCTGTGTCTTTAGTTTCCTTAAAAATAACCAGCTCAAGATAATCCTTATGCCAAAGAGACATAATTGGAAATAAGTTCTGCTCCCATTCACAAGGAAGGTAATAAGAAATGTACTACAAATGACTCTATGTTGCACACATTCGAATGAGTTATAATTATAGTATCCATAGGAAAAAACAAATATGCCCATTAGGTGAACTTTTTGGTAATAAAACTTGACCGATATTAGTCCGTTTCTATTGGATAGAGATTTTTTTTCTCCACCAAGATCAACCTCATCCTTAGATTTTTACAATAGGTTTTCATTGTTCACAAGGTTTCTATGTAAATCTCTACAGAGGAAATCCCAAAGCCGGTATGAGCTGGTGTTCCTTGCCCTGTAATTGATTTTCAGATAGAGAGCACTGCCCTGGGAGTCATACAACACACACTCCTGTTGAGCCATTCTCCTTCATCTAGATTACCCTTGATGTGTTATCAGGAAACCTGCAGTGCTCTCTCTCTCTTCGGGGACCATTTCTTTCCTTTGGGTGGAGATGGCAGGGTTTTACAGATAACGCAGTTGGGGGTTTTCATGGCCATACCTCTTACAATCACAACCTGGAAAGCAAAACTTCTCTTTCAGCTCATATAAGTCTATATCATCAATTCAACGCAATATCCTCTTTTAAATAAAGCACTTTCATTTCTTCATTCTGTTTGTCAACACACTGTTTGATGCTCTGGAGGATTTAGTCAAGAGCAAACACTCTCTGATACCTGTGGTTTCTCTGTACTACCTCAGGGGGGCTTCAAAACCTGCCACCTCAGATCTCAGCACTTCAAAGAGTTTCCCCTGAAGCTGTGTTTACAGCATAAGCTAAAAAACAAGGTCCTGCTTGCCTTCACACACCTTTAGCCACATTAAAATCCAAGCTGCACCAAAATAACCACTCTCTCTGCATCAGTTGGTGGTGGATTTGGGGGTGGCTGCCATGCATTTTAACTTTTTAAAATCACAAACCACAAGCCAAGTGAAAAATGAATTAAGTGGACTTTTGCCAGATCTTATAGCTAATACTTTTCTCTCGATAGTGTATAGCTCCACCTTATGGCAGGAAATTATTTAAAGTGGAGACAGGATGTGGAAGGCATAATGGTGAATGCCTTTTCTTTTTTCCTAGAATCGTGCTGTCTCCTTCACTTCAACCGCAGCTGCAGTTGTACACACAGAAGAGGCAGGGGAGGTGGTTCTTCCACTTGCCATTCTTGGGAATTTGTAAATGCCTGGCAGTAAATGTAGTTGACACTTGCTTTGAGCACAAGAGTGGCTAAGGAGACAAAGGAAGGATCAATTTATAAAGCTGTAAAAGAAAAATCGTGTGCTTTGAAGTTTTGGTTAATAACGCTGTGCTAAGTCTCTCTCTGATATCTCATCAATTTACCTCCCCACTCACTTGTAATTTGTGTCTTAGACATCCTTCCTTTTTCATCGGTGCTAGTGTTTACAAGCTGAATCCTGGAAACCAAGATCCAGCTACTGTTCAGTCTAAACAGTGAGTTGTTATTTTAATGCTCTTCGAAACTCTTTCATAAATACTTGCTATTCCTACATCCCATTCCTCCCATTCCTCTACAGCTGTATCTTTAGTAAGGTAACAGCTGGCTAGTAGAACTTTTTTCCAAACTTTGTCATTGAGTATACTGGGTATGATAAAAATACATGAAAAACTCATAGGGAACTTCTGAAACTTTTTCACATTTATTCAAAGAGTTCTATATTTGAAATTTGGAAAAAGAAAAGGGGATTAACTTTTGTTACCATCCTTCCCATGTGCCTGTAACCCACAACTACCTTCTAAAACATTTGTATTCCCAATTTACCTATATCTTTCAAATGTTTTGCACAAAGTCAGGCAGATAATAATCTTGCTATTACACAACACCACATTTTTCAACCACACCAACTAGCCAAGCCTTTGAGAAAACAGTTAGTGGTGGGTGAACATTTAGGCATCTTTCAAATCTCACTGAAAGATAGCTACTTTGCCCTTAAGCTTTTCAGAACAATGAAGTTAGAGGAAGTCTTAAACATAATCTCATATATCTTATTCTACCCAAATAGTAAGCTACCTGCTATAGGTGGGAAACAATACTAGGTGTTATAAGAATATAAACAGGGAAAAGAATATCGCTGCTCTCCTCAGTGGTACTAGTGGATTAACTCCTTCGACACACACTGGGGAGTAGCAGTCATGTTGCTGCCACAGGAGAGGAGCTGAGGCTACCTCTGCAGAAGGCAGAGTGTGTAAACGACTTCTGTTAAACTCAATAATAACTATCTTTATCACCAGAGAAAGGGTTCAATACTTTGTAGGTGAGAGAAAGGGGAGCAGGAGCTTCGAGAAGGCTTCACTGGGGAAGTTTCACTAGACCTGGGTCTTTAGGGTAAATCTCTCAGGTATCTTATTCCACACTGCCTAGTATGATCTGAAACAGCTTTATTGAAATGACATTAAGCAGAATTATATATGTTTAGGTATTTTCTGTGATCATCACTCCGTAATGTCTAGATTAGTATACTACAGAGTTTAATCTTATAAATCAGAGAAGTCCCAAGAGCTTCTTGATTTCTGCAAATTCTCAGAATGTTTACTACCATCAATCACATGGTCATCTTTGAGTTTAAGCTCCTGCCTCCACTCATGTAGTTTGTCTCCAGGACTGTCTCATTATCCTGTGCTTGGTACTCCTCCAAGGTTTTCCCCTTATTTCTATTTTTCCCCCTTATTTTTGTTGTGTGAATTGCTTCTATTAGGAATCTGAGTACATATTCAAGGTACTCTGGGGATGGAAGGTGGCTTTGTGAAAATTATATGACATTAAATATACAGATAATGATGGAGATATATAGATAATAGGTGGTATAGATAGATCTCACAAAAATGCAAAAGTTTTTTTTAATTACATACTAGATATTTTGTAATTAAAACTTTTCTGGATCATTTCCAAAACACATCTTCTAGCTTCCTGCCAAATTGATCAAACTTTCTCTTTCTGTCCACAGCTTTCCTCATCACACATGAGAATTCCAGGTTCTCCTTCGCCTTTTTGCAGGAAAATGTGGCAATTACTCTAATCTCAATGTAGTCCATCCTTATATGTTCATCTTTATCAAAGATTCTCAGGAGAACAAAGCCTTTATTTCACAGAGGTCATTAGCCTTATAAGGCAGAGATGGTTTTAAAGAGCAATATTTATTTTCTTCAATTACATTTAAAGAGGTCTGTTAAAGAGGAGACAAGAAGCCCAGAATGGAGTTGCTTATACTGGGCTCCAGATCGAGACTTAAGTTAATTACAGTTTCAGCTCTTCCAGAAATAGAAACTTCTTAAAAATATATTTTATTGATTATGCTATTACGGTTGTCTCAATTTTCTCCCCTTTATTCCCCTCTGCCCTTACACCCTTCCCACCATTATTCCCCCACCTTAGTTCATGTCCATGGATCATACATATAAGTTCTCTGGCTTTCCCCATACTATTCTTAACCTCTCCCTGTCTATTTTGTACCTACCATTTACTAAGGAAACAACTAGAACATGAAGAAATTCACAGAAATAGGATCATATGGAGGGTTATCAGTGGGGAGGGAAAGGGAGAAGAATGGGGGAAAAGGTTCAGGGAATCAGAAATGGAATCTTAAACCAGTCAATCAGGAATCGCTCGATCAACAGTAGTCAGGTAATGTGCCTGACAGACCCCTGCCATCCACTGTAAGGAATGCAGACTTGCGACAGCCAGCCCACTCTTTGCCTAGTACCTCTTCCTTCTTCCTGCTGCCTTCGGCCTACAGAGGTCTTTCAATTTGTACAGCTCCTCAGAGCTCCTTTCTCTCTGGTTCATGAATTGCACAATAATGCCAATGAGATCTTCAAAATTTACTCAATTGAATTTTGTTTTTTAACAGACCACAACAGTGTGCAACACACAGCAACCCCTTAGTAAGTGATAGAAATTAACAAATTTGTAATATAACGCAGCTATGTAAGAATCATTATGATAATAATAGTTAAGACATAAATAATCAAATGGACATGAAGAAATTTGTGGTATGTGTTATGTCATAGACTGCAATTTTATTTGTATTCACCAAAAGAACTAATATATCTGGCTTAAATTGTATGTTTAATACTTAACATGGCATTGGATATGGCACTTCAAATTATACAGTCAAACATCTTGGCTCCAGGAGTGCTACATAAACTGAGAGTTATTTCTTGCTAGACAGAATACAGTAATACCCTTTCAAAATTATTGATAGGATAAATATTTTCATCTTGACAAACTGATGTAATGACTAAAATAATTATCTACCTATCCATTGATTTATACATATATCAGTATCAAGTACCAAAATTCTAAGCTGATATACATAATAAAAAATCTTATAGCATAACTTTTAAAAATGCCAAGTTAGAAAAAAGAGACTTTTCCTTGATAATACTTTCTACAATTTTCTGAGAAAGCATACATTATAAAATAAGATATACATTAGCACCTATTTCTTGATTTTGAATTTATATTTAAAGTTCTGTCATATTAGCCAGATATTTCCATTATATTCTGCCTATATAACCTCAGAGGTCCATTTGCTGAACACCTTGAGGAAGTTATTCCATGCATTTCCAGGACACAGCACTCCAGATAAAAATCTCACATGTTAGAGTCATTTTTTTTCCAGTTTTAAACAAAAAAAAGCAATATAAGTAAAAAACAAGTAAAAAAATCCATAATAATTGTTTTTAAATTATAAAGAAAAATTATTATAATCAAATAAGTTAAATAAATTATTTTCATGTTGTGCTATTTTCTTAATTTAGGCAAACATTTATTTTGCAGTGTTTCAGCTAATGAAGTAGTTTATAGAGACAAAAATTGGTATGTTTTAGTTTGTGGCTTACACATAAGAAAATCTTTAGTCAATAAACTATTTTATTTTTTAAATTATATTTTATTGATTATGTTATTACAGTTGTCCCGATTTTCCCCCTGTGCTGCCCTCCACTGAGTACCCTCAGTCCCTCGGGCAATCCCCACACCATTGTTCACGTCCATGGGCCATGTATATACATTCTTTGGCTACTCCATTTCCTGTACCATAGTTTATATCCCCACGACTATTCTATAACTACCTATTTGTGCTTCTTAATTCCCTCACCTCTTCACCCATTCTCCCAAACCCTTCTCCTATCTGACAACCATCAAAATGTTCTTTGAATCCATGATTCTGTCTCTGTTCTTGTTTGCTTAGTTTGTTTTTTAGATTCAATGGTTAATAGATATCTAATTATTGCCATTTTTTGTTCATAGTTTTGTTGTTGTTCTTCTTCTTGAATAATCCTTTCAGCATTTCATATAATAATGGCTTGGTGATGATGAACTCCTTCAGTTTTTTTCTTGTCTGGGGAGTTCTTTATCTGCCCTTTGATTCTAAATGATATCTTTGCTGGGTAAAGCAATCTTGGCTGTAGGTCTCCACTTTTCATGACTTTGAATATTTCATGCTATCCCTTCTAGCCTGAAAAGTTTTCTTTGAGAAATCAGCTGACAGTTTTAATGAGAACTCTTCTGTAGGTAACTAACTGCTTTTCTCTTTTGCTTTCAAAATTTTCTCTTTATCTTTAACTTTTGGCATTTTAATTATTATGGGTCTTGGAGTATATCCATCTTGTTTGGGACTCACTGTGCTTCCTGGACTTGCATGTCTATTTCCTTCACCAAATTAGGGAATTCATCTTTTATTATTTTTTCAAATACATACCCAATTTCTTGCTCTTTCTCCTCTTCTTCTGGCACTCCTATGATATGAATGTTTAAATTCTTGAACTTGTCCCAGAAGCTGCTTACCTATCCACATTTTGTGGGGGGATTCTGTTTTTCTTCTTGTTGTTCTGATTGATTGTTTTTTGCTTCCTTATGTCCAAATCATTAATTCGATTCTCAGCTCCATCCACTCTACTGTTGATTCCCTGTAAATTATTCTTTATTTCAATTTATGTACCCTTTATTTCTGACTGGATTTTTTTTATGCTGTTGAGGTCCTCACTAAGTTCCTTGTGCATCCTTATAGCCAGTGCTTTGAATTCTGCATCTGATAGATTGCTTATCTCAATTTTGTTTAGTTCCTTTTGTGAAATTTTGATCTGTCTTTCACTTGGGCCATGTTTCTTTGTCTCCTAATTTTGGCAGCCTCCTTGTATTTGTTTCTATTTATTAACTAGAGCTTCTATAATTTCATGTCTTAGTATCATGGCCTAATATAGTAGGTGTCCTATAGGGTCCAGTGGCACAACCTCCCCCATCACCCAAGCTGGGTATTTGAGGTGCACCCTCCATGTAGGCTGAGTACTCTCTCCTCTTGTAGTTGAGCCTTGATTGCTGTTGGCAAATCAATGGGAGGGATTTACCCAGGCCAGTCAGCTGCAAGGACTGGCTGTTACCACTGACCACCAACCTCTGCCCTCTGTGGAGGATCAGATGTATGGGCACAGGGTGATGGTGCTCCACTGGGTACACAGGCTCTGGTGTTTTCTGGGTGGTGCAGGCCAAGGTCAGCCCCCACTTGTGTTCTGCCCTTGGTCATTCTGCATGAGCTATAAACAATCTGCAGATAGCTGCTACTCGTGCTGGGCTTGGGGGTTTCCAGGTGAAGCCAAGCTATAAACCTAGGTTGACTCCAGCTAGTGCCAGGCTTGGGACTACATAGCAAGAGGTGCAGGGGCTGGGAGTTCACTGAAGCCAGGTGTTGTTTCTTTGAGAGGATTTAGGAAGTTATGAAGCATGAGCTAACACCAGCCATTCATATGGAAAGGACACCGTTAAGAGCTTGAATAGGCCTGTAAGTTGGATGGGACAGAGCCTCAGAGAATCACCAGGGTGGAGCCAATGTGTTAGCCAGATTGATGGAGTCTCGAATATGGCACCTGTCTGCCAGCTCTTTGACTCTGTGGAGGGAGAGTTCAAAAAGGAAACAATGGTTTCTGCCTGCATTTCTGTCTGGGAGAAAGCTGTCCTCCAGCTCTCTCCTTAATGCCTCTTCCTCCCTATAACACTTCCTCCCTATATGACACTGGTGTCTTTCAAGCTGCTACCCCAGTGCTGGAACTCATAGGGAGTGAGTCTGAAAAAGTAAGTCCATGTGTGAATTCTTCAAGAGGAACTGTTGGGAATCCAGCATTTTCTTCCACTGACTCAATCCCCACTAGTTTTTGCAGACAGAAGTTATGGGGATTTATATTCATGGCACTGGAACCTTGTGCTGGGGGGTCTGGTGTGGGGCTGAGACCCCTTACTCTTGAAATATTCATCCAAAATTTTTATCTACCACACACTTGTGTGGGACTAGCTCATTCTGCATATCCATGTCTCTGCCCCTCCTACCAGTCTGGACGGATGTGGTTTCTTGAATTCCAAAGTTGTCAGATTTCCATTCAACTCAATTTCTAATGGTTCTGAGTAATGGTTGTTCCATAGTTAAGTTGTAATTTTGATGTGGTTGCATGAGGAGGTGAGCCGTGTTTACCCATGCCTCCATCTTGACCTGAAGACCCTTCAACAAACTGTATAGAAAATAGATACTTAATAATCTATTAGATACCGAATACATACATAATGTGACAAATAATTATTCACATTAATGGAAAAAATACAGGCAGATCTGTAAAATTAGTTTAACCTTGTTTAAAATATATTTTCATCATGCATGTAAGGGTTTCTCAACCTTGGCACTACTGACCTTTTGGACTGAAAAATGTTTGTTGTAGGCTTGTCTTATGCACTGTGGAATGTTTATAGCAGCCCTGGACTGCACCCTCTAGATCGATGATAGTAGCACTCCTGGCCATCTCCAAAAATGCCTCCACACATTGCCCAATATTCCCTGAAAGGGTGGGGAGCAAACCACCTCTGGTTAAGAACTGCTAATGTGTATAAATCTGCTACAGGTTTTTTGTAAATAAAAGATTCATAACATTTTACTTTAAATTGCAAAGTAATTCCGAACACCTGACACAACTCAACTGATGTTCATACCTTACCAATGTAACCCAAATGAAACTGGACTGCTTCCAAGTCAGAGTTAGATGGTGAGGGGTAGATAGATAGATAAATAAATTCCATTTCTCACAAAACTTGCAACAAAATGAAAATATTTACTGAAGGTTGCTTAAAGGACACTAGTTAAAGTTTATTTGTAGGCTTTAGGATTAAAAAATAATGGTAGATGTTGATTCCAAGATATATGTTTCTTGCTCAACAGGGTTCTATTTAGGATTTTTAAGGAACCATGGTGCTCTCACAACATACAGGAAGTTAGTTTCTCCCAACTTCAAGGTCCAAAGGCAATTGCATAATGTAAGTATAACCCCAAAGTGATTACAGGTCCTAGGTATGGAGAGGACTAAAATGGTTAGCCAATGCAAGCTCAATAAAGTGAATTTATTTAAAATTTTTTCTTAAGAGAAGGTCCTGTTCTCCATTAAGTCATTTATTTCCATTAATTCCTCAGTTAACAAATTCCATCTGAAAGTGAGCAACATGCAGTTTTTCATACCTTAGAAAGAATAACCCATCACTCTTGCAAAAATAAAGGCCCAGCTGTTAATTTAATATGCCTTCAAACTTTGATATCTTTCTTATTGAGAAAGTAAAGGCTTGGGCTCTCACTGTAATTTTTTATGAGAAGCAAGGAGGTTTTAGACTTAACTCTTGAAGTATTGATTATTATTGAACTCTTTTTAATCTCACTAAAAAAACTGTACTAAAAATAGCAGGACCCTTAAGACGTTTGATTAACTTTACATCTGCCTTTGATTCTATGGATATGTTTTTAAGCTCTGTGAGTGTAAGATAAGTCTCCAGTTATTAATATGCTTTCAAAATCTACATCTATGGTATCATTGCCAGAATCAAGCAAGATAGTAATTTAAATGTATAAGAAAAAAATGAGTCTTGGACTGTCTTTTTACATTCAAGCTAGATATCTTTATATTCTTCTTAAAGAAATTGTGTCATTGCCCACTTGCAAAAATGAAGAGGAAAATAATTACCTTTTTCTATAGTAAGGTCATGGTTTTATTATCATGAATCATCACAGACCTTAGAAGAATTATGAACTTGATAGTTATGTATCTAAAAGAGGAAATTAACATTAATTATGATGACATGGGTACTTATTATCTTACCAGAGCTAAATAATTCTCTCATATTTAAGTAGTTAATATTAACTAATTCCATGCAGCAGAGAATTTGTTCTGTTTTGTCAGTATTTTCAATATGTCAATGACATACATATAAAAATATTAAGAGACCACTAACTTAATAATGTCATGACATGTAAAAATATTATAAAAGTTTTTAAAATACTGTTTTGGAAAATTGGTATTATTTGCCTTGATATTTTTCAATAACAGAATAAGTCTTACCATTTGTATTTGGTTTCAAAAACAAGTTTTGCTTTTAATGAACAGTATAGAGTCCTATTAGTATTAGCAATAACAACAATTAATATTTTCTGAGTAATTAACTATGTGCCAGACACCTTTCAGTATCTTATTTATTGTCAAGACAATGTTTTGAGATGAGCTTATCTTTTGAGATAGAGATTATCACTCCTGTAGATGAACAAAGTCATAGAACAGAGAATTAAAGTAACTTGCCCAAGATCATACAGTTGGTAAGTGGCAAAGCTACTGTGCAAATCCAGACAATTGACTACTGAAGAACTGTTATTAATCATCACCAAATAGGTTGCCTGAAATCCAAGATCTCACCAACAAATATAAAACTGAATCATCAAATATTCAACTCCTATCAAAAACCAGGTTTAAGAAAAAAGGAATTAATAAAATTGCTACATATTTACTTGCTGCTGCCTAGTCTACTCTGTATCTTTTAGTCAAATCAGAAAATCAAAGGACCTCATTTTATTGTTTTACTTTTCTCAGGAAGGGAATATCTCAGGAACATAGAATTAGATTTCTTATAATCCTTGCTTTTATCATGCACTCACACCATTAATACATTCACGACTCATGTTTTCTTAGTAAGTTGGTTACTTTTTATAATATGGTAAGCAAACAAAACGAACTACCCACTAGGACCTTGGTAAAAACATACATAGAGCTTGAAAAAACAGAACTGCAGTAAGATCTCAACTTTTTTTAATGGTTTCTCCACATTCATTTTTAAATTTGTGGTGTAAATTACTTAGAGTGAAATGCCCATATCTTAATGATAAATGTTGGGAAATATGCATATAGTGGTAAAGTCCACACCCTCAAAGCACAGTATATGAGGTCTGTCTGGAAAAAGTCCAGCCATTGTTAATATAACAAGAACACTTTGTGTGACATTGATGTAACCTGGCAGCCAAGGAGAGTAGACTGGTATGTGCATGTGTGAACAATGATGACTTCATTTTACTAGTCAGTGGGGGCAGTAGATGCTGTTGAGCACATGTACTGTGTGGCCATCGCATTCAAAATGACTGAGCAAGTAGAGCAATGAGTCTGCCTCTGATTTTGCATTAGGCTTGAACATTCCTCTGCAGAAATTACTCCAATGATTCCTGAGAGGGCGCAGCTATGGGCAACTGGTGATTGGCAGTTTCATCACAATGACAGTTTCATCACAATGACATGCCCACTCATGCATCACGTCTGGTGCAGGTTTTTTTTTTTTTTTTTTTTTTTTGCAAAACATCAAATCACTCAGGTGACCCACTCCTTTATCTCCAAGATTTGGTGCCTTGAAACTCCTGACTTTTCCTAAAACTAAAATCACCTTTGAAAGGGAAGAGATTTCAGACTGTCAGTGAGATTCAGGAAAATACAACAAGGCAGCTGATGGCGATTAGGAGAACTATGTGAGGTCCCAAGGTGCCTACTTTGATGGGGCACCTGAGGCATCATTGTCCTGTGTACAATGTTTTTTGAATCTTGCATCTTCTTGGATAAATGTCTCCATTTTTTCATTTTACATGGCTGGATACCTTCTGGACAGACCTCATATTTTTGAAACAAAAGCTCTTTTGTGTTCTTCCCAGTAAATTCCACCCCCCACCAAAGATACTACTGAACTGATTTCTATTACTGTAGCTTAGTTTTGAGTATATCTAAAACCTCATGAAATATGTACTCTATACATGACTTCTTTCACCATAACACTTTTAAGATCTGCTCATATTGTTTTGTGTATCAGTAGTTTACTCCTTCATATTGCAGAGTTGTATTTCATTATATGAATATACCACAGTTTATACATTCTTTTGTAAATAGATTTTTCAGTTATTTTCAATTTTTATCTTTTATTTATGAAGCAGCAATAAATATTCTTAGAAAGGATTTTTGTGGGAAAGAAATTTTTGCCTTGAATAATTACCTAGGTGTATAATTGCTAACTCAGAATAGTTAAAAAATTGAGATATAATTGATATATAGCATGATATTAGTTGTAGATGTACAAATAAGGATTTGATATATGTACATATTGTGAAATAACTACTACAATGTGTGGGTTAAACCCATCACTACACATAGTTACAAAATTATTTTTCCTCATAAAGAGAACTTTTTGTATCTACTCTCTTAGCAAGTTGCAAATGTACAACAGAGTAACTGCAGTCACTGTGCTGTACATGACAACCCCAGGGGTTATTTGTCCTATAGCTACAAGTTTGTACCTTTGGACCAACTTCACCCATTTTGCCTATTGCACACCCACACCTCTGGCAAACAGCAACTTCTTCTTTGCATAAATGAATTGTTTGTATTTTCAGACTCCACATGTAAATGAGATCATACAGTATTTTTCTTTCGCTGTCTGACTTATTTCACTTGGCATATTGCTCTATAAGTCCAACCACATTGTCCCCAATGATGTGATTTTTTCATTTTAATGGATGAATAATATTCCATCGTATATACATACCACATCTTCTTTTTCTGTTCATCTGTCAATAGACACATAGGTCGTTTTCATGCCTTGGCTGTTATGAATGATGCTATAGTGAATGTGGGGCCGCAGATATCTTTCAAGGCAGTGTTTTTGTTTTTTTCAGATAAATTCCCAGAAGTGAAATTTCTGGAATTTCCTCAGAAAACTAAAAGTGGATTATATGGTACTTCTATTTTTAAGTTTTTAAGGAAACTCCATACTGTTCTCTATGGTAGCTATACCAATTTAATGCTCACCAACAGTGTACAAGGGTTCTCTTTTCTCTGCATGCTTACCAACACTTGTTATTTCTTATCTTTTAATAATAGCCATTTCATAGGTGTGAGGTGATATCTTATTGTGGTACCAACGCTGCAGTTTTTTGCTGCTCTGCTTTTTGATGTATATATATTTAGGATTTCTATGGTATTTTTGGCGATTTAGTCTTCCTTATTAGATACTATAACATCCAACTCTGTCTCTGGTAATTTTCTTTGGTCTAAGTCTACTTTATATGATATTAATATAGCCAATCCTGCTCTCCTTAGATTAAGATTTGTGTGAAATATCTTTTTCATTCTTTAAATTTATTTAAATTCTTTAAATTCATTCTTTCATTCTTTAAACTGGCTATATTTTTATATTTGAAGTGAGTTTTTTATATACAGCAATATATAGCATGTAGTTAGCTTATGTTTTTACATGCACTCTGCTCATCTCTGCCTTTGACTGGTGTACTTGACCATGTAAATGTAATGCAATTATTGATACTTTCAGATTCTCCAACCATTTTAGTTTAGTTCTGTTTTGTTTGTTTGTTTTTCTCTGCTTTTTATTTGCCTTGTTTGCTTTTGTTTCTTTCCTGTGGGTTTCTTAAACATTTTTATTTATCCATAGCATTTAGACTATACCTGTTGGTACTCTGTCCATGACTGTGAAGACTTTTGATCATGAATGGGTGCTGAATTTTTAAATGTTCTTCTAGCTTTTAGTTAACAAATTATCTGATTTACCTTATTTAATGTGTTAATGTGTTCATTATATTGACTGATTGCCATATATTAAACTGCATTTGCATTGCTCGGATAAAACTCACTTGGTCATGACAATTTAATGTCCTCGCATGTTACTAGATTCTAGTTGATAATCTATGGATCTTGTTTCTATGTTCACAATGTATTTTTCTCTATAATTTTATTTTCACATAATGTTCTTATCAAGATTTGGTATCAGAGTTTGTTGGCTTCGTAAAATACACTGGGAAATATCCCTACCCCACTATTATATGAAGAAGTTTGAGTAATATTAGTAATAATATTTTATTAAATCATTAATAAAATTCCCTATGAAGTGCTTTGAGTCTTATGTTTTATTATGGGAATTGCCTTAATTACAAATTTAATTTAATAAATATGTATAGGGATTTTCAGATTTTTCTACTTCTAGTGTCCAGATCACAAAAAGTTTTCCCTTTATTTTGTTAAAATATAGTTTATATTCAGTGAAATTTATAATTTTAATCATAAAATTCTAGAAGTTATAACAAATAGATAGTCATATAAGTACCACAAAAATCGAGGTATAGCACAGAGATCAACAGTATAACCTGTGGGCCAAACCTGGCTATGTTTGTCTCTCCCACTAAAAGCTTTTTAAATATTAATAATGGGTTGTAAAAATAAAAACAAACAAAAAAGAAAGATACATGACAAAGATCATACATGGTTCTAAAATGCTTACTGTTTGGCCCTTTTCAGAAAAACGTTTGCCAACTTCTGATATAAAGCAATTTCACAACCCACCCATCTCCCCCAAAAAATTCTGCTACACCTCTGTCATCAGCCACTCCCCCAAGTGCAGCCCCAAGCAACCACTGGCTGATTTTCTCCCTCTGTTAGATCAGTGCTTGCAAGAGTATCCTATAAATACAGTGTTGAAGTATGTAACCTGCCGATTCTGTCTTCTTCTACGTAGTGCAAAACATTTGAGAATTGTGTGTGTTATCTCATGTATCAGCAATTCCCACACCTAAAGAATGAACTCGTGGGTTCTCAACTCAGACCTGGAGTGTTCGGTCATATGTCTTCATTTTTACTGGTCAGAAATACATCTCTAGCACTGTGCAGCTGCCAAATTTCTGTTCAGGAGTATAGTACAGTATTTGGTCAAAAACTCTATTGTATGACATCCCTTCTCAGCATAGGACCCTCATTTCTGTTACCGTACCTTGTAAATCCCGTGGCTCAGCAGAACAATTTCTGATCTCTTTCCTCTGTAAGATGAGTGGGCCCCACTTTTTCTGTGCTGCAGTCAGGAAAGTAAGGGTGCTGAGTAAATGCTGCGTTCACTGTATTGTTTACCTTCTCTCAAGGACCATAGCCCTACACTGCCTGTGGTGCAGCACTAAAAGTAATTCTTTTACATGTTTTGTTAAGTTTCTTAGTTGTTTGTGGAGGGAGAGTAAGTTCAACATTCCTTATTCCTTCATGGATGAAATTTCAAATCATCTTATTTGTTTTGAATCATTTGAAGAATTAATAAATTATCTGTAAGCATTTAAACATTGCTGAGGCCAACAGTAGCATTCTTCTTGGAACAGAAATGGTCTCTTTATAAATTCATAATAAGCATATTAAAATGTTCACAGTAGGGAAACTTGATTTTAAAATAATTTTTAATTGTTTCTGTTAAATTTACCTAGATATGCTGCCTTTTCCATTTTGTTTTTTATCTGTGGCAATCCTGCTGTTGTATATAATTAATATAACTAAAAAATTTGAGGCACAATGTAATATGTATTGCATGCACATATTCCATTAAAAGTCACATCTTTAAAGTGTTACATTCCTCTGTTAAGAGAAAAGATAACAAATGAGGAAATGCTGGCTGCCACTGTGAATGTTTAGCTTTGAGATTGCTTTAACGCTCAATGTATGAATTAGGAAATGCAACGTAGGTACCATAGTTTAAGAGTCAAGATTTATTTTTTCTACAGTCTTCCTGCTGAACCATTGGGTCTTGTGAGGAATGAGCAGAGTCACTTTCTCCAGGGCTTAGAAAGCGTCTGCCAGGAAAGCAGGGCAGTGGAGTGGGCAGAGATTATGGTTTAGAGTCAGACTAATATGGGCTTACGTCTTTATTAAGTATGTAACTTTAGACAAATGGCCTTACTTCCCTGTGCCTTATCTTCTTTTTCAGCATAATGGAGGCAAACTTTCTAACCTAAATACGTTGTTTTGAAATTTAAGTGATATGATATATGCAGAGAATCTACCGTAACCTTGGCACATAGAGAAAAGCATTTGTTAGTTGTTTTCTATTCTCTTCCTATTCCACTATCACTACTACTAAAAATGTTTTGTCATATATAATATATATATGTATGTATGCATATATAATATGGGCACATATATAACATGTATGCATATCTAATATATATTTGTAGAAGAGAGAGTTAGTTTTAAATTACATTTCTATCCTGCGAAACTGAAAATTTACCAGTTTTGTGCCTCAATCTTCTAATCTGCACAGGAATCTTTTGAGGATATATTAGCTTTCCATACAAAAGTAGAGTTTTTGGCAACAAAGAGAAAGGAAAAATAAAGTTCTATGAAATCATGTATTTGCCAAGGTCTTATAGAAGACAGGAAGAATTTGGTAATTACCATTGGCCATCATTTCCATCTCCCTTCTTTTAAATCTGGGTTTCTCTATAAACCATAAGCTTAGTATTCTTCTGTTTTAAAAAACAAGTAAAATCTTAACTTACACAGAACCTGTTCCCAGAGCCAGCATGTGCCCTTTTGGAAGCTACAGTAGGTTTTGACTCACTGTTCAAGAATGTCCTAAAACAAGAAATATTAATATTTAATCCCAAATGCAGTGCCTTTCAGGAAAATGCCCCTTGGAATCAGGGAGTCCCATTGGGCATCGGTGTGAACATCATTATTGGCATTGGCGAGATCTTCTGACCTAATGGATAGAGGTGACATGGATACTCTGTGCCTTTCAGCAGGGGTGCCCTTTGGAGCAATAACACTCAAATACCTGAAATCTAAGGATGACAAGTATGAGTATCTTCTCTCCTTTGCTGCCTGAATCTTCTGCTTCAATCAGAGAGAAGGAAGTACTCTTAAATGAATGTGAGTAATAGTGGGCTTAAATTCTGGATTACAGTGCTTTAATCATCAGACTGCATTACGAAATAGAATGTTTTTACTCCAGAAAATATGTAACGATATCACAAAAGGCCTAAGGAAAAAAGAAATGAACACGCTTGAGAAAGGGAGAAAGAAAATATCTGTAAAACTGTAAGTGTAGGAGGGAGAGAGATGGAGAACCAAAGTATAATGCAAAAAAACTACACTGGCATTTAAACTGAACCCGAAGGTTGAAATTCACGTTCACTCTGAGTTGCCATTTTGCTGTCTTCTGGGCTCATGCCGAATATATGTGCTAAAGCATTACCAAGAGCCGGTGGAGAGCAGATTCAAAGTCCAAGAAACCCAAGATCAAATTTGAGAATGTAGGTGTCTCTAGCCAAGTTACTTAAACTTTTCTGATCCTCAATTCCAACTTCCTGAAAATGGGTATATAATAATAATTGTATCTCACATGAATTTTAGGAGGAGTGCAAACATTTAAGTATAATAATGATTATACAATAAAATGTAGCCTTTGAAAGATACAAATGTTAGGAACCCTTGTGTATATATACTTTAGAGTATTAGCCATCTTAGATTCAACACATAGTAAAATCTACAACAAAACAAATTATTTTCATTTTTGGTTCACAGATAATTCTTAAGTAAAATATTTAGATTTTTTGTATTATCACAATTTTTACAATAATCTGCTTTAATTAATTTATTGACCAAAGTTCTACCACTAACCTACCATTTAACATAGTCTTCTGACTCTTTCCTTCTAACTCTCACAGCTGGGTATGTCTTGCAGGATTACTATCTCATAAGAGTATTATGGAAGACCTATATAATAAAGTGTTTCTAAAATTCTAATTTGAAGTTTAAGGGATAAAATTTTAAGATTTCCAGCTTCATAAATTTTTATGGGCTTCAAGTTACAAATTAATACCAATATTGATCAATGGAATACCTCCCCGCATCCACCAAAGGCCTAACTTTCAAGTCTTTTTTTTCTACTGACTCTGTAGCAAAATTGACACGGAGTTCTGAATTTTATTAAGTGAATTTTTAGGAAATGTCTCTGGATCTATGTATCAAAAAGAATCTGGAATACCAAAATCGCCCAACGGAAGGCAGCATTAGCTTGCATAGGTGTATCTGATAAAGTCATTTCGTTACAAAATAGAGAACCACACCAGGACTACACATCCAGGAGTTAACAGTGTAACCTCACCAGTTCCTCAAGGGTTCTCAAGCAAGAAAGTCTCCCTTTTCTCCTGTTGCTTATATGCCATGCAGCTAATCTTTGACAACACAGAGTGAGTGACATTTTACCAATCTCAATAACACCTGGTAAGTGCCTCCTGTTGATAGTAGTGCTGTGTCTTAATGAACAAATAAATGGGTTATCCACCCTTCTTGGCAAGAAACTCCAGCTACTGAGATGAAGCACTAGCTCTCCCTATGTTACTTGGACTAATTGACTCTTTGGATGAAGTTAAACCACACTTATCCCCAGTGGGATGTATGTTTGCCAGTAATCAATAGCTCAACAAGATCCACATGTCAGGTAATTAAGTGTAAAGTAATTAATACCCATCAAATGTTTATTAACTGTTTGCCATCCTTTCGCCCAAAAGTGCCCCTGTACTATAAATAAGGGAGAGAGAGGCAAGAGCAGAATGTGGAAGGGAAGTGGCGGGGGCGCAGAACTTGCTTTGTTTTGGAGGAAGCCGAATAATTGCAACTACCTTCCTGGGTCAAACTCATTTTGAGGCTGGAAACTCCTGTCCCAGTTATCATTTCATAGGTGTGTTCTCTATATTCTATTTTTGCAAGTATTCAAGTAAAAATAGGATCTCAAATAAATTTCCTATTGTAGGAAAACTTTCATTCTGATATTATGAAGAAAAGGGAGAAAATAAAATGCCACAGTGTTAGGGATCTGCCTGTGGAAGAAACAGTACTGAGAGGCCAAGTCCGGGAGAAGCAATTCTACTCAAAAGGAAAGAGAACACTGTTATCTTGGTGGATAGAATGCTCTGGAATCCTTTAATTATCTTTTGTTAATATCTTAGATTCATTAGTTGAAAATAGTTTCTTTTAACTTTTATTGAAAATAAATTCTGCCACTAAAACCTCAATTACATCAAGAAGGGTTTTACGCTGAGGGTTATCTTTTGTTTTAAATCTGCCTTTTGTACCAACACTTTTTGGAGGATACATTCAGAGTAAAAGTATCTTTTTTTAATGCTTTTTCTTCTTGTTCAGCTCCTGATTGAGGAAAGAAACTGAGTCAGTTCCTAAGAAGTCCCGACTGTAAGTGGCACTTCTACATAGGGTAGAAAAATGGCATAAGAATAATGCATGAAGTAAGAGGACACAAAACAAATGAAAGCACTGAGAAGTGCTTCATTTACTTTAAAATTTCTCACTTATTGAGCTGATAAGATTTGGGGTGTTAAGGCCTGGGTCATTATACTTTCAACCTCAGTTAGTTAGTTTAAAAAATGCGGCGGCTTATGTTAACGAAGGACTTGGAGAAGAGATTGTTCCCAAGTTAGATCTTTGTTACCAAACCTCTGTAATAACACACTAGAATTCCTTCCTCGTAATTATTAAGACCCCGAAACAATTTTCTTTGGAATATGCTCAGGATTACAACGGATACTGAACATATGAATGAATAGCCAACAAAGCATTATGTGCACATTTTACTTATTAATACAATTCTATGTATTAGAATTTTTATACTGACAAACTAAAGAAACTTCCTTGAAATAGAACACAATTTTACTCATAAAATAAGAACTTTAATTGTAATTCTCAGGACATAATTGAAAAATCAGCATGTCTGTCCTTGCAGAATTCTTCTGCAAAGGGAGCTTGACATATACATGCTTCGAATACATCTAATTTTTTGTATTACCTTTATGCTCATATAAATACACATTACTTAAATTAATTTAATGTGATGTTATTACTCAAATGCTTGTATAAATATTTATATTATATATACTAATTGTATATATATATCGATCATACCTATATAATATAAATGAGTATATGATCATATTATAATTTTTTACATCAAATGTTGTATTTTTTCCTTTTTTGCTTACTTTCTTCACTTGAACTCCCAGAGTACTCAACTATCATCACATATAAACATACACATATACATACATAAGTTCACAGAAATATACTGACAATGTTGAGCATTATCTGAGTCACTGCTCCAGAAAAGCAGTAGTGGTTGGGAAAACCCTCCAATCCCACCCTGTTGTAACTTCAAAGAACCACCCTGACCTCTGGTTTTATGAGAAAAGACCCATCTTGATCCTTTCTCAGGACTCAGAATCTTCCTGTTCACCCTTCCCGGTGACTCCCTGGTTTATCTGACTCCACACCACCCAGACCCACTTCCTTTCTCAGTCCTTTATTTTTGGGATGGCCCTCATTAATGCATGTTCTTCCTGTTCCAGTTGCCTGAATAATGAAAGTCTCCAATTAAACTAGCATAGCTTGAATTTCTTACTTTTGATAGCTGTATAATGGTCTATAGTTTGAATGTACTCTAATGTATTCCCCTATTGGTTGGCATCGACTTTGCTTTCCATTTTTGCTGCCACAAACAATAACTAAATATATACAAGCATTTTATATTTAAAATAAGATGTCATATAACTTTTTTAAAAATTGTAACACTCCACATTTCCAATATTTAAGAATACTCCTTTGCTAGCAATTATGCCCACAAAAGGTATTAATTCCGCCAGTCTGATTGGTATCTATATTAACATGAATTCACTATTTCACTGTCTTTGTTCAAAATAACTTTATTATTCCAGGGGATTCTTACTCAAGAAGATAAAAGTTGTGAACAACTTTATTTTTATCCCAGGAACTTCCTGAAAGAATCATTAACACTTTGATAGAAAGCAGCAAATGCCAGTTTATACCCCAAGATTCTGTGAACATCTTCCCTCAAAACACCTTACTGCATCCAATAATTCCAACCCTTTATTTCATGATTCTTTGCCAAGCCTAATCAAATATCTGCACTCAGAGATGCTTCAAACCAGCCTTCAAAAACTCATCAATATCTGGACTTGGTCCTCCTCTGTCTAAGACACTGTAGGTTCTATAGAAGTGGTGTTCTCCCTTTCTGCAAAAAGCAATAAACTCAGCTGTTTCATTTCCTGGTTATTTTGGTGATGTTTTGCAAAGCCAGTATTTATGGGAGGAACTTCAACATTTCTTTCCACAGGAAGCTAAGGTGGCCCATTAGGCAGATAAAGGAAGAGGTAAATTCTGTCAAGGACAGAATTTAAGTGATTTGCCCTATATCAGGCAAATAATGTGTGCTCTAAGTATATGAGTATAGTGAAAAGAAAGGTATTCAATTCTGCCTTTTTCCTGTAATATGTTTCCAAGAATCTTGTAAATCTGTAAGAATAAACATTGCATTGCAAGTAGAGAATATGGCTCTTTCTTGTAGACTTTTTATTAAATTAATTCTGATATTATAAGAGAGAGCTGAAATGTTTTCAGTTTGACACACACCTCAAAGCTTCCCAGGTGTAGTCTGTATTCTGTCAACAGGGGAAACAAGTTTAGGGGACTTTCTTATAGTTGAAATACTAAAACAAACAAACAAAAAAAAACATACCACAGCAAAAGGGAAGACATTCCACTGACTTCTTTTTATGTGTTTTCTTATTTACGTCTCACCAAAAAAATTCCTAAAACATAACTATCATACTAGTCATTACATAAATGGAGAAAATGTAAGCTCCAAGAATCTAAGTAACTGGTCACTTCTCACGCAGCTAAGGAATGACAAACTAGAATTTGGGATCCAGATATATCTGCTTTTACAGAGCTTGTCATTGTCCCCAAAACTGTGCATTTCAAAGGAGAAATCAATACCTCTGTTGGAATTGTAAAACCCTGTTAAATGGAAACTATCCTAGAAAACATGGTTAATACTGGTTGTTGCTCTAAAAATCCTTGCCTCAATTTCAGAACCAGAATTCCTGTAAGAAGTGGGGGAAAAAAGAGAGCACTCTGAGGCCTAGATGGTGTTTCATTCATTCCTTTACCTTCTGCATTTTCCTAGAGGAAGGTTGTGAGTGGGTCAGTTGTGAACTGACCAAGATTCTCAAGTTGTGCAGGATCTGTATCCAGATTTGCTCCTAGCAACATTAAATTCAAGTAATTTAAACAAAAAGGAGACCTAATCACAGAGAAAGGAAACTCAGCTGAATGGACAGGGTTTTAAGAATGTGCAAGAGGTTGAACTCAGAGAAGAGGATTAAAAAAAAAATTTAATGAAACACTAACTTATTTGTAGATTTCTATTAATATTGCAGAAAACAAATTGGTAGAAATTTGTGTCAGCAGTGAGAAGCTAAGATGTTTTAATAAAAAATCATGTCGATTCTGGGTAATGGAGTCATGTGTCATAATCATCATGACAATATCATTTCAGCTACTGTTTTTCATGTACTTATTTCTCTGCCTCTGGAATTTATTCCTTTCATATATCTTCAAGGGCTTGCTATTATTAACCTGACTCCTCAGCTAAAAAGCAACCGAGGCTTGGGAAGATGTAGAAATTTCCCTAAGTTCATGGAACTAGTGAGTGGCAGAGCCTGTATTCAAAGTAAGGCCTTTACTATTAGGACAAAGTTTAAAAAGAAGCAAGTCCTAATATATGGATTCCCACAAATAAATAACTTTAATGACTGAAAGTAAATATAATACCAACATCCCAACATCAAACTGATTCGATGATAGGTAGAAAGAAAAAGATCCTGCTACCCCTGTCTAATAGTAAGCAATTATCAGCACAAAGGGAGTGTTCCGCTGAGCTACTGATACTGCACACTACACAGTGTTAAAGAAGAACGTGGTTCCTAATACACCCCAGCACGGGTGCACCGCTCTGTAATTACACTGCTAGCGGCCCTGTAATGAGGACTTTCTTTTTCCCCTCCAATCAATATAAATGCCTATCAGGGTAAAATAGCCACACAGCTTTCTACAGTCTGAAGAGTGAAAAGCAATCCCAGGCTGACATAGTATCTATAATATATCCAAGCATATTGCTTTATTTAAATATGCATTACTGGTATTATTTAACATGCTTTGAGAATGGCCAGCATGCAGGAATAATTAGAACAATAGACACCTCCAAGGGAACACATAGATGCCCTGCTGTACCGATAATGAAAGGTGCTATCAGAGGCAAATCACACCCAATTAAGACATAAAAAGGAGACATTATTAATGCTTAATTCCAACTGCGTCAGAAATCTCTGTTTGCCTTCCTTTGTCGCTGATAATAGCATTGTCTTGACCTTACTGCAAAATTAATGGTAGCCATTACATAGTGTGTTATTCACTGTAACCTACTAGAAACTTGTGTATGTGTATATTCATTTACGTGATTTGTGATTTGTATCTTTATACTGACATATCACTTAATGCCAACTTGTTCATAATTCTTTTAAAAATGCAAAGCCTCAGACAAAACCAGAAATAATATCTTTTAACAACATCCAAAACTATTCAACACCAGCTTAATTTAATTTTGTGTGAGCTGAATAGATTCATTCCTGAGCTGGGTCTTGGTTTCTTGTTTGCTTGTTTTTAACTGCATGTACTCTACTGTGCATATCTAAAGACAATACATTAGGAGACAGTAAGTTTTTTTTAATTATTACACCTCTCCTCACGAAGAATTTAGGATCATTCTTAAGCAATGTGGCTAGATGGCGTTTGTTCTGATCTTCCCTGGCAACTGTCCTGGGGCCCGCTGTCTGGTCCCACACTATCTCTTCTGTGCCTGGATATACACTTCCTGCCACAGGATCCTTATACAGCCTCAGTTCTTGCTTGACAACTTCCTGGAAGGACAGTCTTTCAATTTTGAGCATATCTTCATTAGTGTTGGGAATGTTTAGGTAATGATGCAAAACTCCTAGTCTCTCTAGTGACTTATGTTACTTTATTTTTGTTTTACTTTGGTGTATGAGATGGGTCCTAGTGATCTTTGTTTGCAAAAAAATTCTCCCTGCTTAAAACCCAGGATAAAAACTGATCCTCCATCATAGCCATGCCATGTTCTGTGTAACACCGTTCGTGTTCTCCAGGCAATAGGAGCTTGGCGTATTGCTTACTATGGTATGGGTAACATATGTGTGAAGACATAAAGGATACAATGAAGTCACTTCAGCAAATATACATTGATATTGAAGGAGCCAAGCCTGCGTAAGCTTGTTTCTCAACAGCAAAACAATTCATAAACAGATCCACAAAGACTCATATCCATGATGACTCATGCTATAGAAAAATTATGAAAAAAGTATTAGTGTAACAAGAGAGTGCAAAAGGCTCCTCCCACACCTGTTCTAAGAGAAGAGAGAGGCATGTTCCTCTTCACATAATAATTTTGACCTCTCAAGTGTTGCACTTTACAGTCAGCATAGAATATGAACAAAATTTAATCAACCTTTTTTTTTTGCTACTGAGTTATTCTTACTATTGAGTAGCGTGATACTTCACTGCTCTCTACTAACGGTACTATATAAAAATTGTCAGCTGATGCTAACAAGAGGAGAGTTATGAGTGGCCAGTAAAGGCCCTTACAAGGGCTGAGTCTTCTGTGATGGCTGAGTGAAGTGAAGAAATAGTGCCTTTCATTTTACCTCAGTGTTCACTCAACTGTCTAAACAAGCACTCATCACTGATAGCATGAAAAAGGCATGAGTACAGATGGGAACAAAGGGACTGTATCAAGGGCCACCTACCTCTCTTGGTTCACCGACACACACTGTGAGCTGGAATCTTTCCAGTTCCTCCATCCCTTCAACACCCAGCAGAAGAGTTTAGAGCCCACTTCAAATACTCATGAAAATAATAGGACTCAAGTGTATTTGAAAGTGTCCAACTCTATGACAGATCAATTTCTAAATTTATAGAGACAATAGGATGTTACTTTTAAGTGTACCTTCCACTTTGAATATTAACTATAATATTATTTTCTGGTCATAATAGTAGACATTGTTTTCTCAAAGTTAGTCATTTCTAATATGCAGGATGAAGCACACGGATGCTAACTAATTACTCTTTTATGAAAGTTTGTCTTCTTGGCTGGAACTTCTTTCTTTGTATTTCCCCAAATCGGGAATGACAGAGACTAGGTACCTATACTGATTGTCTGCCTTCCTAACCATGACAGACTAATTAATTTTTATTACATTCATTCCTATTAAGTCTCAGAATCCTTCTCAACACAGCTCCACTTCAATACCACAATCAATCAGAGTTGGCCTGGGAAATTACAACATCTTTGCTATCCCTGTGCTACATAATCACAAAAACTGTATTTTGAGCTTCATCCCTTACATTCTTCTCTGCATTGTGTACTCACTGGGCTTGGAGTTACATCTGTGTGAAATAGTTTTCTTCTTTCATAATGCTTTTCTGGCTTTGACCTTATGTCTTCTGTTACTTTTAATAGTTTATTTTATTCTGATTTTAAGCAGAATATGAATCAAATGTACTTCAGTACTAATAATTGCCCATTGATCTCACTCATTTCAGAAGACATCTGCACTTCTGCTATTATGATACCAAGAATTAGTCATTTCATTTGTTATTGTGACTAAGTATGGGCCCTGAAGTTAGCCTGTATTCTGCAGCCTTTCTTTGGTTTCCTTGCCTAAGAATGTGGATACTTAGAGTATCAACCACCTACAGCTCTTATGAAGATTAAATAGGACATATGCAAAGCACTTAGAACAGTGCCTGCCTGGGAGTCCATGTCCACTCTATGGTAGTTGCTAGAATAATTGTCATACTGGCTATTGTTGGCCCAGGCACATTTTATCTGCACATTCTCAGTGTAAGGTAGGATCTCCTAGTTAATCAACTTTTACTTTCAAACCCCAAGGTTCACAACTATTTAATTGCGGGTATATTAACAATAATAGCAATGACATAAATTGTATTGTCTCTTTACTCACCTGCTTCCTTGGGGCCATATTTCTTTGAAAGTGCTTTCAGGTGGTCATGGGACTCTTCAAAGAGTGTCATTTCACACTTCCCTGCTGCACTACCATGCCTGTTAGCCTTTCAGTCTCCCACCAAGCATCACAGTCTTTGTGGTTCTGCTTAGTCCTAGAGTCAAATTCTATTGCCATCCAATAGAATGTTCTGTGATTATGAAAATACTTTGTATTTGCACTTTCCGATACAGTAGCCATTAGCACAAATGTCATTAGGGTGACTAAGGCCCCACATATATTATATTACCTATTATTTTATATTATTTATAATATATGCATTATTTATGTTGTTTACTTTTCATTATTTTTATTTACCTTTAATTATTTTAAATTTAAATAGCTACATGCTGCAAATGGCTACTGAATGGGACAGCGATAAAACTTGCCAGCACCAAAGGTGTGCAAGGTACTCGTGGACTTGAAGAAGACTTCCATGTTCCCATTGTGTGATTGCTTAGTTGCTTGGAACTTTAAATAGTCCTGTGGGCACTCTTTGCCTCACAGAGGCCTCTTTGAGAAGATCTAGTTTCTGTCTGCATTTCCCCATTCTCTGGGTCACAAATATTCATTAGCTTGGAGATGGACACAATAAAGACATTTAAGTTTTGTTTCTGGGCCCACATCTGTATCTTTCCATCTTTGACCCAGTGTTCTCTTACTAATTTCTTCTCTTCTTTATTCCCTTTTTCAACTGAATTCATGCACATCAACGCCCCCCCCCAGAGTGAACAATTTGATAACTATTGTACGCATGAATTAATCCAGATACTGTGCATATGACATAAAAACAAATTAGTATTTGCTATGTTCAAAGCAATTAGAATAAAAAATTAGAGAAATAGAAACTTCCCTACTTCTGTTTCCTTCTTCTTTAGTCTTGTCTTCATTATCTATCAACCTCTAGGACATTCTCCCCGCATGTAAGAACTCAGTCCCTGTTGTGAATCTGTATCTTTACACTCCCAATCATCCATCCCCAGTGTCTGAAATACTCAAAAACTGCACCTTTGTAAGCTTGCAATCCCCTAGCCACACAGCTCCTCCGTGTAACAAACTTACTGTCATTCATCCTTTATTCATACATGTGTGGCCATGTCCTGTCTCCTGCATGGTTTGAATCTTGTCCACTTATAAGATCTCAACCTATAAACCCTCTTTCCTGCGCTGCTGTTATCCTTCCTCACTTTGTTTTATGACACCCAAGCTAACTTTGGTCATAATCACTTGTATTTATTACTTATCTTCTTTAATACAAGAGTGAGCAAAAGTAAATTTACAGTCATATGTGGAACATAGAGTTTACTCTTGTGTTATTATTTATTATTGTATTATTTTCCATACAAATGACTATAAACCTACTTTTGCCCAGCCCAGTATATTGTAAGTTTCTTGAAAGAGGAAAAAAAAACATGTTTTCTATTTACCTGCAATGCCTTATGCATAGGAAGTGACATTTTCATGTACATGGAATAAATCACCATGTTGGATGATTATATAAAGATGTATTTTTCATATTTCTTGAATGCTATCCTGGGGCTTATTTGCATGATCTCCCTCTAACAAAACACTGCACCTAGTTTTTATAAAATAAATCTATGCCATTAGATCATGGACCCGCACTGTACCAGTGGTGTGTTTTGCAGGAAAGTTATTTAATCTCTTAGGCCCTCATTTCTCATTTATACAGAAGACACTTGCCAGCACTGCTGTGAAGTGGTAGTAGTACAAAGCACCTAGCACAGAGGTATGCCTGATATTCTACTTATCCCTCGTTGGTATATGATGTCCAATCTCAAAAACTGGAATACATTAAATACACTTTAACACAAGAAATTACTTTTCTTCTCACTCACATAGGGAAAGAGTAAACATTTTTTATAGTGCCCCGTTTTTATGAGAATCTTATAAGGAAACAGGTATATGCTTATCAGTGTTGGTGTGAGTGTAAATCAGTGTAAACTTTTGGAAAAATCATCTGGCAGTGAGAGAAAGGAAGGAAAGAAGGGACGGTAAAGAAAAAGGGAAGAGGGAATGAAGGAAGGGAATGAGGTTAGAAAAATGCTGAAGGAAGAGAGGAAAAGATAAGAAAAGATGTGTTGGAGCAGATAAAGAGAGGAGAAAGAGAGAACAGAGAGGTCAAACAGACTTAACACCCTAGATAGCCATAACACTTCTGGACGGAGAGCTACGTGAGCCCACAAGCACGGCACACTGCACCGGCCTTCAGCAGCTGCTTCTCCCTTCCCGGCATGTCCTGCGCTTCTGCTCCGCTCCTTTCCCTACAGTCACCATCTGGCCCTGCTCCAAAAGAGGGCAGAACAGGCAGCTACTCTCTTACAAAGCTTTCTGTCCAGGGCTTTGTTTTCCCTGGCTACATTTAATACTTTTCATAGTCTTTTGATAGTTATATGTGAAATGTAGCATCAATAGAAATTAGAGGGCCAGCGTCATAAATGTCAGAAAATAAAGCAGAAATAATGTGTGCTATTTTCTCATTCGTTCTACACAGCAGCTGTGGGTGAATGCTGGCCAGCCTCATTTTTGACACTACCTATATATGTGGGTTTGGTTCATTTTGCCTCCCTGTATCTCAGTTTTATTTTATTTTCTACAGCTGAATCTGTAGTTTTAGTTCAAAGTCTGAGTTTCCTAGAACCTGGAGAGATTTATGGCTCTTCAATGAGAGACACAGTCAGAGACACTGGCAGAGGTGAGGGAGAAGCTGGTGGGCAGGGCTTGACAAAGTGGCTCTGCTTTTTTATATGCCATGTGTGATTTCCACTGAAGAAGAGATTTCATTTTCTAAACCCTAATACATTGAGTGGTCACAGATGTGTCCTATTTGCAAGAGGACACACTCATAATCCTGCCTGTCTCCTCTCACCAGCTGTCCCCAGCTTGTAGGTACTAATAGGCTCACATTGACTAAAAAATTAGAGACCTCATTGGTGAATATACTTCCCCCAATAAGAATGAACCTCCAGCTGTTACAATTCCTCTTCCTCAAATTTCTCTTGCATTCTCACTCATTATGTGCTTGGGTTCTTCTACCCAGGCTGCTCCCTGCCTTCATATCAGCTGCCCCTAAAGCCATCTGAGGACAGCCCTGCTTACGGATGTGGGACTCTGTCCATGCTCCAGAAGCTAACTCATGAGGAGCCAAAGTAGCATCACAAACCCTCCGACCCTGAGTGTTTGGAGTCACAAGATAATTCATGCAGAAGGAAAGATATCATTCCACCCTCTCCTGTGAAGCATTTTTTCTTCTCTGTGATGAAAAATGAATATATGTGTGTGTGTGTGTATGTGTATTTTAAAGCTTTTTCCAGAAAAAGTATAGCCATTGTTAATATAATGAGAACATTTTGTGTGACCTCAGTGTAGCCTGACAGCCAAGGAGAGGGAACTGGAATACATGAACAACAATGACTTCACTGTACTAGTCAATAGGAGCAGTAGATGCCGTTGAGTGAGCATGTGTACTGTGTGGCTGTCACATTCAAAATAACTGAGCAAGTAGAGCAACGAACCTGCATCCAATTTTGTGTTAAGCTTGAACATTTTCCACGGAAACTATTTGGATCATTCAGAAGGCCTCAGCTATGGTCAACTGGTGATTGGCAGCTTCATCACAACAACGTGCCCACTCATGCATCATGTCTTCATGCAGTTTTTTGGCAAAACATCAAATCACCCAGGTGACATCAGCTCCCCAGTCTCCCAGATTTGGCACCCTGTGACTTCTGGCTTTTCCCAAAACTAAAATCACCTTTGAAAGGGAAGAGATTTCAGACTGTCAATGAGATTCAGGAAATTACAAGGCAGCTGATGGCAACTGGGAGAGCTGTGTGAGGTCCCAAGGTGCCTACTTTGAAGGGGACTAAGGCATCATGGTCCTATGTACAATGTTTGCTGTATCTTGCATCTGCTTGGATAAATGTCTTTATTTTTCATATTACATGGCTGAATACCTTCTAGACACACCTCGTATGTGTGTATTTATGCATTCATATATGTAATTAGTGACCTATGTCCTATGCAAATATTTCTGTTTACTGTTCCACCGTGGAAGTGAATTTAGGGCACTAATATAAGAAAGTATAAGAAGTCAAGACCTTAGTATAACAAGAAAGTAAGTCTGAATCAAGACCCCCAAAGAATTGTAAGAAAGAAAAACAAGCAAATTAATCATGTCATAGCTACCCATTAGCTGTTAAAAAGGCTTTAGACCCACTTTGGTTGTATCTCTGAGATAACTGTATTATTGCACATAATACACCTTTTGCATTTTAAACCACTTCCTGGATTTATTGCCTCTCCTAGGATAACCTCATTTTTAATTTTGTATGTGTTTTTAAAAGCTAGATTATTTTGTTAAACTGTTAAATTTTTATTTTTAGAACATAATGAATACAAATATATACATATATACATAATATATGGTGTATGTGAACGTTCATACACATCAAAATTCTTAAATACTTCTTAAAGTATTAGATACATAAATAAACCATGCTAACTTAACAGAGGAATATATATCAAAAACCAAAATAACTTTTGTTCAATGCAGAGCATTATTATCAAAATTGTCTGGGTGCCCAGAATTATGCTGTAAAGCAAGTAGAATGATTTCACATCACCTGAAGATGAAAAGTGTATGTTTTAGAATTAAATGCATTTGAAAAGATGTGAAAATGAAAAAAAATAAAACTGAAAGAAATAAGGCACAAATCTAGAAACATTGATGCTTACCATATGCACAAGAAAATTTATTATAATATTTTTAAGTATGCAAGTACAAGGAGAATCCATAGAACTCCTATTCCTACCCAAGTGATATTGACCAAACACAATTTTCACAGAGTATCCTAGAGGGCAGTCAGGTAAGTATGACTACATCAATGCTTTCAAAAACATGAGTTAAGGCACTCACTGAGTTGAGAAATTAATGAATTAGTAGAAGCATTTTGATGGGATGGAATAGAATAAAACAAAACAAACAGAAAAGAATAGAAACTTGAAAAAGACAATGTCAATGTATAATACGAGGCAAAGGTCCTATTCCAAGAAACTTTGTTTCAGATACACACGTGCACGGAGATAGATTTAAGGTTCATTTTTCACTGTGGCTACCTGCCATGTGTTTTGATGGCACCTACCTTTTACAATGGCAGTAAAAAACAATTTGCATGATACCAATAAGGGCACATTCTACTTTGGAAGTTGCACATGGTAATCCTTTCTGCTAGTACAAATGACAAAGCACTTCACAAATAAAACCATGCAGTTGGACTCATCCACATGAAGTGATGATGTGGGGAAGGAAAAGGAAGGGAGGCCGGAGCTCGGGGAGTGGTTGGCAGTGATAAAGAGCCACTTCAATCTATCAGAGAAAAAATGTAGCTATTAGATTAGCTACTGTCCACAACTACTGGTTTCTTCTCCACGTCCACATCCCATTCCCTTTTTTTTTTTTTTTCAAAAGCCTGAGTTCTGGGACAATACAGATTTTGACATTTCCCATAATATAGAATGACTCAAAAATCATTACAATCAACAATCATTACAATCAACTGGGTGAAATGGCTAGAAGATGCTTAATGCCTTTAGTGCCAGCTTCTCACTCACTGAACAGACCTCAGAACATCTCTCACTGCTGATTAGAGTCCATCACTTAATGTATTGTGGCTGGGACTCTGATTTACTAGGAAAAGGGAAAGCGGAAAAGGAAAAAGTTGAATGTTTTAATATGAAATCAAAGATCTCCCTCAATTTTTCTATATTCTGTAACTTCGCACCACCAGTATTTTTCTTCTAATTATGCAAACAAAATATGTTTTTGGACTTTATTTCAGAGCCAGTTTCTGTAGACACCATGTCTAGCTTTTCCATCATGAGGAAAAACAAAGCATGCAAAGGTTTCCCATGGATGTGTTTGATTTAAACAATTATTATCAAAATGAGCAATGTATTTATCTCAAAGAAGGTCTGGAGAGACCATTCTCTATAACGGAAAGAATCCTGGACTGTGACTCAGTTTACCTGAGATTCTCACCTACTAAACAACAAATAAGGTGGACACATTCCTGAACCTCTCTGGATTTAGTTTCCTCATCAGTAAAACAAGAAACTTGGCTAACTGTTATCAGAGATTTGTTTCATTTTAAAACTCCTATAATTTCTGCCTAAAATCATGAAGCAAATACAAAAATACTCACAAATAACCATGTGTTTTTCCAAATTCTCCAGCCTCCTTTGGACTTGGATTAGGACCACTAGTTCTAGACGATGGGCTGTGAGCAGAGAAGAGACATTCCGCTTCCCGCTTAGATACCTGAAAGCGAGTTTCACTCAGAATTCCCAGATCTAGCAAATAAAAATACAGGACACCCGGTGACATTTTAATTTTAGATAAACAACAAACATTTTTAGGTATGTGCCATACAATACTGGAAGAAAACTGATACTAAGAAAATATTCATTGTTAATCTGAAGTTCAAAATTAACTGGGTGTTGTATTTTATCTGGTCTGGTAACTTGAGTTTGGATTTTCAAAGTCTCTGACTTCTGCTAATGCTACCATAGAAGATACTTGTTGAATGAGAAGCACCATTAGTTGTAGGAAGATGGACTTCCTGAATAAGTAGGTGGAAGATAACTGCTTTGGAGAGTCCTACAAATGCATCAGAATTCAAAAGAAAAAAAAATGTCTTTATTAAGTCCCTGCAATTTCAGGACATGTTTCTTTCCAGTTTATTGAGATATAATTGACATTAAACATTATATGTTTTAGGTGTACAACATGTCGATTTGATTCACCTAGATATTGCAAATGATTACCAGCATAGCATTAGTGAACACCTCCACCACATCACATACTGTTTCTTTTTGTGGTGAGAACATTTAAGTTCTACTCTCTTAGCAACTTTCAAGTATATGATTTAGTATTGACTATAATCACCATGCTTTACATTAGATCCTCAGAATGTTTTTTTTATAACTGGAAGTTTGCACCCTTTCACCAAAATCTCCCCACTTCTTCTCCCTAACACCCCATACTCCCTGCTAACCACCATTCCACTCTCTGTTTCTGAGTTTGTATTTTTAGGTTCCACATGTGAGTGATATCATACAGTATTTGTCTATCTCCACCTGACTTATTTACTTAGCATGATACCCTCAAAATGTAATAAATTGTTGCAAATAGCAGGATTTCATTCTTTCTCATTTCTCTATCACCTGTTCTTATCCATTCATCCATTCATGGATATTTCCATATCTTGGTTATTGTAAACAATGCTGTGATAGACATGGGAGTACAGATATGTCTTTTAGATCCTGATTTTATCTACTTCTGGTATATACACAGAAGTTAAATTACTAGATTGTATGGTAGTTCTTATTTTTCATTTTTTGAAAAACCTCCATAGTAGCGCACCAATTTCCATTGCCTCCAACAGTGCACAAGGCTTTCCTTTTCTCCACATCCTTGCCAACACTTGTAACATCTTGTCTTTTTGATGGTAGCCATTCTAATGACTGTGAGGTGATATCTCACTGTGGTGCCAACGCTACAGGAGGTTGTTTCCCCCCTGGATAATTTTCTGCAGCGATAAAGGGGTCTGATGCTCAAAACAACTCAAATTGACTATCTTACCCTGGGGGTGGGCAGCCACACAATGTTTCAGTTCATTAAGTGAGAGATTCATATATTTATCCACTCAATAATCTAGAATAGAGTTGGAAATCTCAAATGTTCTCATAGTGAAATAGAGGTAATGTAAATTAGCAAAGTATTCCCAGAGTTAGAGGTGGGAAAAGGAGGACTAGAGGGGTATGCTCAGAACAAAGGGCAGCCATGTCACTACAATCCAACAAAGGGGCCAGTGGAATATAAGCCCAATATTGCCAGAGAGTCCCATTATTCAATGGGAGACAGACATTCAAGAGTAATAGTATGTGAAATTAGCATATCATTGTTTAGAATTGTCTGTTTCTTTAATCACTAAGCCATGACCAGCAACTAAATGAAATGCGCCTATAGACTACTAGGTAGTTGCAACCTCTTGCTTATTGTTAGTTGTTAAAAACTAAAATAATTCTAGGAAAACCATACGATTCAAGAGAGGAAAAAACTGCAAGAAGATGTATTTAAGAGACTATCAATGATGGTATCTCTAAAGACATGCCTTTAAGAAATCATAATAGTAGAAAACTGTATTCTACTTTGTCCTCTAATTGTTATAATCAAAAAGAGCATTACTTGAACAGAGTCTGCCCACAATAATTCTACTTGAAAGAGTGACTTGAGGCAGCTTGTGGAAAAAAGCAAAACTAATCCTAATGGAAGAAAAAGTTAATCAAGCTTGACCGCTAACACCTGCATATAAGACCAATAGGATCCATTCTCTTCACCTTGAACTTATCTTTTTGGTTTCATTACAGCCACAAGGACCTACCTGCTGTCTCTTAAATACATGAAATTCACCTTTCTACTTCCTGTTCCCTCTGCTAGAAATTACCTTCCCTAGATACACGTGTGAACTTCCTCTATCGCCTTCCTGTCTTTACCTGGAAGCTGCCTTTCCGCAGAGCCTGCCCTGGTTATCCCATCTACATTGTCACCTGGTCCTTCTCCCTTCACAGCCCTCCAACCCTGTTACCTGATCCTCTCGCACTTGGTTGTAGAGTCATTTAGAATTTGTTAGAGTCATAATAATCCAGTTTTCTTATTTCTCCTCTCTTAGTCTCCTTAGCTAGAGATATTAGAGTCTGATTGGTATATTCAACTTATTTTTCAGAACTTCTATTAACTTTTTTTCTTTTCTCTTACTAATTGTTTAAATCCTGGAGCGCATTTATTGACTTTAAAGTTTGCTTTCCTAAAAATAGCATCCTGATCTTATTTTGATAACACAGTATCTTAGTTCTCTGAGGACATTAACTACAGTTTTCTTGAATATTTTAATGTTTTCTTCAGCTGCTTGTATTTGTATTTGTCTCGTTGGTTTTGATCTTTTATGTTAGAGGCCTCCTGCAAATCCTGTGTCATAATTACTGTCTGGTCATATTTAAACTTGGGGGTCAGGAAAGCATAATTGGATTCCCTACTTTATCAGATTTGACTTGTCACCTTGTGGGCTTCATTGTGTGGAGGGCTGACTCGTCAGTCTCAGTCTAGGCACCCCGTTTGTTGGGATGGTCAGTTTTCCACAGAGGACTTTTCCAATCCCCTGCCTGGGAGGTACCAGTCAAACAGGGGAGGACAGGTGGCCAGTGTCTCTCCATTCAGTAGGTGGATCTTCTTTTTATCCTTCTGGTTTCAGATCTACTTGCCCAGGCTTCTTCTGTAATTGGGGTGAGATGGTAGGCATAGGAATTAACTCCATGCAGTTTCCCAAATGTAGGAAAAGTGGGCAGAGCTGTGGGAGTCTAGTGGCTACTTACTCAGATTCTTATTCAGTCATTCGTGCTAGACCCACCATTACCAGGACCCGCAATTCCTGAGTATATCTGGGGTTTTACATCACAGAAATGCTTGATCCATGGCTTCCTTTCTCATTAACTTACATGTGTATTTTTTTCTGTTTTCTACCAGATCAGTTTCCACTCATCCCTCTGCCTAACAACTCTTCTGCTTGAGGTCATTTGTTTTTATGGATTGATTGTGTTATTCTTGTACTGAATTTCTACTTCTTTTTTGAAATTTTGAGAAAATGAACCTAAAATTTTGAACCTAGACCTGTAAAACTGAATAGCCCATCTACCTTATCATGAAAAACTATTGCCCAAAAAATGGGACCTGTAAAGATGTGTTGACTAAAAGAATAATAACTTTGACTCAAGCGACAGTAATATCCTACTTGAATAGGATGCAGTTTCAATGAGGCAAAAAAGCTTCAACATATCAGTGGCAGAGCTGCATGGATATGGGACACTATCAGTCATCTGGGAAAAAGCGTTTCCGGGGGGGGAGAAGATCACTTATCCTGTAAGACATACTAGGAGGGGCTAGTAGAAAAAGTAGCCATGGTGGCGATAGGGTATCCGCAGATAGTTTTCTGTAAGATTGTCACAAGGGGAGGTAGAGACATGAAGGAAAGTGAAAATCTAAGCTTAAATTCTTTAGAATGTTGAAAAAAACTCCTGAAATTGCATGAGACCCACAGACTATAGAAATAACTGAACAGGAAGTTTGGAGATCTGAGTTCTGGAATAAGTTCTTATTTTAACTTGTTTTCCACCCTCCTGAATGGGTAGGATCAAGAGGCCAGCTATTGCTGGCAGCTTTAAGCTTACACAGTTTGCTGTGAGTTAAAATTGTGGTGCAAATGACATCAAGCGGTAGAGTTGAACACTGTTTTATTTTAATAGCAATATGTTTAATGTCTGTAGCTTGTATATAAAAACATGGATTTTAGCCCTGGCTGGTATGACCCAGTGGATTGAGTGCCGGCCTGTGAACAAAAGAGTCGCTGGTTTGCCAGTCAGGGCACATGCCTGGGTTACGAGCCAGGTCCCCAGTAGGGGGCGCATGAGAGCCATCCACACATTTATGTTTTTCTCCCTCTCTTTCTCCCTCCTTTCCCCTCTGTCTAAAAATAAATAAATAGCCTTAGCTGGTGGGACTCAGTGGATTGAGTGCTGGCCTGTGAATCAAAGGGTCACCAGTTCGATTCCCAGTCCTGGGTTGCAAGCTAGGTCCCTGATAGAGGACACGTGAAAAGCAACCACACATTGACGTTTCTCTCCCTCTTTCTCCCTCCCTACCCCTCTCTAGAATAAATAAGTAAATAAATAATAAATCTTTTTTAAAATAAATAAAATATTTAAAAAACATTTAAAAAATAAAAACATGGATTTTAAAGATATTGTTGCTTAGGATGTTGTAGGAAAATAAATAATTAATTTATTTAAAGAAAATACACAGTAAACAAAAATAGTGTGGTAAGCAGATATAACAAACACCTTTAAGGTGTCCCATGAATGGGCAAAGTGTGGGAAACATTTACTTTCTAACTTCCTGTCTCAGGGCATATGTTTGGGTTTCATGCATGCTTTCATTTCTACTTGTTTTTGAGAAGAAATATTTTTAAAGTTCAAGAATCAACTCAAAATGCTAACATCAACTTCCCATTTGTTTTAAGGCATATTTTTCCCCTCTTAAACCAAAGGAAAGTAAGGCCAGGTACAGTTCATTAAGAGCAGGGATCCTAACAAAACGGTTTGCTGTAGGCGCTGCAGAAACAGATTGGTTATAGCACAGTGTCCAATAATACCAAGGAAGGCAAAACCATCCCAGATGTCCAAGTTGGCAGTAGTTCCCCAGTAAGACCATTTAGGTTTTGGCAACCAAAAAATAAAGTTTCATCAGATACACATAAAAATGATTTATAGCCACTAATCTCCAGATCTCACTTTTCCCTCCCAGAGAGGCAGACAAGCCAGGGCTCTACCTGTAGGGACAGCTTGCACTACAGAAAGATGTTTTCAAAGATCTCTTCACAGTCCCTAACTCCTAAGGCTTGGAGAATTTCCCTGTTTTATTCAACAGTAATGAATAACGATGTTAAGACAGATGTTCTCCTGTGTCAAGTAGAGATCAAGCCTTTGACCCTTAGGTGATTTTAGGTGAAAAATGTAAATTCTTTACTACACCACTACTATAGTGCTTAATTGATTTGTTAGGGCTAAGGAAATTACTACGGATACTAAATGTGTTGTTCTTTTTTACTGAAAATGGCCACTTTTGAAAGGGACGTTCTGTTGCCTCAGAGCTATAGTACAGGGCACTGACTTGGGCATCATACCTAACCTCCAGCTAGTTAGCAGTTTGGCCCTAGGAATGATGCTAAATTTCTCTAGGCTTCAGGTTATCTATCTGTAGAATGAAATCATAAGAGAATCCAACTAGAAAGGCATAAGTAAATATTAAATTACATTATATATTAAGTGTTTAAAAAAGCAACTGGTGCATTTAAGATTAAAGGTATTATTATTGCATTCATCCTGTACATACAGGTTCTAAGGTCAATTCAGTACTGTAGCTAAAATCTGAAAATGTCAGATTTTCCCACATAGCAATACTTATATATGTCACTCATTAAATTTCCACATTTTTCTCTGTTTCATTTTCTATTATCTTCTCTTAAGATCCTGTAGTTGCTTGCATATTGTTTCCCTGCATAGTAGAGGATGTTGGCAACTCAGGTTTTTGTTGTATTTAGTTTTCAAAGATGTGTTCTCAGACCCTTACATGTGGTGCTGCGTCTCTTTTTAGTATTGTCAACTTTGTAAAAAGCTTCATTCATTTAGCTGCGCACAGGCATGTTGTCAGAATGAGGCTCTCACAATCCACTCGGGAGAACAAAACACATCTTCCGGCCTCTGATGATGCATAATCAATAAGGACATGGCTGCTTGAGATTTGACTCATCTGCAGCATAAATGGAGATTAGAACACTCCAGGGTGCTAAGGGTATTCATAAACTTTGCTGCGGGATTTTGCTTTTAGATGCAAAGACCTACCTTGAATGTTTTTTATCATTTTTCATCTGCTGAAGATACATTGTCAATCAATTTCCTCAAGATTTCCAACGTTAGCACCCTTGCTTATTCTTAAATTAGTGGGTTCAAGTCCTTATCTCATCCCCCTTTCCCAGCAGCTCTGAGAGGATATAAAAGTATGGAAGTTTCTTGATTTGATCATTGGTAAAGGGTACTGCATACTTCTCACTATATTATTTCACCTTTTTCACTTAACAAAATAGATAACTCAAATATTAAGTGTATTAGTTTCCTAGGGCTCCCATAACAAAGTACCACAAACTAATTGACTGAGTTTTACAGTGCATGACGTCCTGGCAATCCCAATGCATGCACAGCAAAGCAGGTGAGATTTTACATACAACACTGATTCACAAAACAACACAGGTAAGTCTGCGAAAAGCACTTAGTTAGACTACTTCATTAATAAAGACCTAAATGGAGGTATTAAATTGAGAGTATGTTAATGCCAATTCAGATAAATTAATCATCAATTATTAAATCCTCTGATCCATATTTAATTTATAAAAAAAGACTTTTTTTGTAAATTTTCATCTTCACCCATTCGCCATTCACCATTCACATAATCATACAAATTTTAGTGAAATGAATAAATTATGAATTGTTGGTGTACATTTTACCCACAATAAGAGAGCTTTATTTGGGAGACAGTAATTTAAATAATTCCTTTTAAGGACAATGACTTACTAAAAATCATGGTTATGCCTGGCAGAGTGCTTAGCACACAACTGTTGCTGGGAAAAAAGCATTTGTTGAATGATTAAAAATGACTTCCCAAGAAATCAGTACATATCCTTTAAATCTTTGCCATAACAGGTATTCACTGCAGAGAAAGTTTGAACTGGAGACTAAGAAAAAAGAGAATAAAGGAAAGAAAAGGCTGAAGATGGAAGGATGGGGGAAATGACAAAGAAAAGGAGAGAGAAGCAAGAGAAAGACATAAGATGGACTTAAGAAGAGTCTGCCGTTGCTCTGTTCTGCGCATTACACCATGTTGCTCCTCCAGAGGTCATTCTAATTACAGTACACTGGTACCCTCACACAGAACCTGATTTGTGAATCAGTTTTCAAAAAGCCGACATATTCATTTAATGCCAAAGAAAAAATGATTCGTTAAAAGATTTTTTTAAAAATTCCAAGAGGCTGTGTCATGGCAAGACGTCTTAAATCCTATTGGTTTATTTTGATTGCATTTGCAAGTACCTGATGAAAATGTGCAAATCAGCCCATCTCAGCTTTCAGGCTTCCTGTTGATTGTGTGGCAGAGTTACCAGGCACATAACACATTTGTTTTGCAGCACTGCGTGATGAACTCACAGTGTTTTACCTCCAGGACTGAAAGTCCTTAATTTGTTCTTTGAGGAACAGTCTGTTTTCATCAGGAGACATGCTTTCGTTGATCAAGCAATTCTACAGAGTGACATTAAAGAAAAAGAATCTGAGGAGAAGGGTTAGTGAGGAAGTTTCTTCCCACCCATGAAAACGTAGCAGTTCTTATATTCCAATTAAACACATTTATTAGTTTTTAAATGAAGTTTCCAGAATAATATGCCTACAACTAGCACAACAGCAATCTCCAGGGCAAAGAAAAAGTGAAACAAAAGCAATGGGAAAAAAAAAAAAATCAGTGAATTTGTAGAGAGTGCTCTGTTTAAGAGAAGTAATATAAGTGTCAAGGAGTATATAACAAGTTTAAAATATGATTTTGGTGAAACATTACTGTCTGCTTAAGAATCTATTATCATTTTCATAAATCCATTTTAAGTATATCACAAGCTGAGAAAAATGTATTTACAACAGACATAGCTTTTTGGATTGGTATTAGAATTCCTCTTTAAGGATGTATTCATTTATCATGTAATAATACATTTATTATATTTTCAAATACTAATATATTTATTATTTACCTCCTACATGTTAGACACCTCCCGAAAGTCCCCTCCTTGAGACACTGGATACACAAAGGTGAGGTGTCAGGCAGTCTTCTTCCCCATGTGGAGCCCATTACGATTTAAGCGCATATTAAGCCACTGGGAGTGAAAGTGAGGCTCTGGGGCCTTCAGTGAGGGGAGAAAAGATTTATAATGTGTTCATGATAGGAAAGGAACAGTACTTTGGGGAGGGGGCAAGTGCAAAATTAGATAGATGCTAAGAGTCTAGGAGGGAAGAGAGGCTCAAGAAATAAGTTAAGCAGATTAAAACAGGTAGTGCAAATGACTGAAAAACATTGAAAAACCAGTTTATCTAGTAGTCAATTAAAAAATATCTGCTGAGCAGAAGTATGTGGAAAGACATTTGTAATTACATGTGAATAACTAGGACAATCCACTTCCCACCTGGAGCAGCCACCAGACACAGAGTACAGAACTGAAATTCAGAAGAAGTCAGAAACTAGAGCAGAGTTATGAGCTAAATATTAGCCACAGGGTAGCTTAAGAAAATCTTGGGAAGGTCACTACTTCAGATGAAAATCTGAGCTAATCCCCAAAGGCAAAGTGAGGTCCTAAATGAAATCCATTACAAATATAAGGTCTGTCCAGAAGGTATCCAGCCATGTAATATGAAAAATGGAGACATTTATTGAAGAAAATACAAGGCACAAGAACATGGTACACAGGACAATGACATCTGAGTCCCCTTCAAAGTATGCACCTTAGTACCTCACACAGTTCTCCCAATTGCGATCAGCATCCCCATCATATTTCCCTGAATCTCATTGATAGTCTGAAATCTCTTCCTTTTCAAAGGTGATTTTAGTTGGAGGAAAAGCCAGAGTCACAGGGTGCCAAATCTGGGTTGTAGGGGGGCTGAGTCACCTGGGCGATTTGATGTTGCACAAAAAGTCTCTGCATGATGCATGAGTGGGTGCATTGCCATGATGAGGCTGCCAATCACTATTTGCCCATAAATGTGGGCTTCTGAATCATCTAAACAGTTTTTGCTGTGGAATGTTCAAGATTAACACAAAACTAGGTGCAGATTTGTTGCTCTGTTTGCTCAGTCATTTTGAATGTGACAGCCACATAGTACACATGCTCACTCAAAAGCATCTACAGTGAAGTCATCATTGTTCACACATACACATACACATTTCAGTCCACTCTCCTTGGCTGCCAGGTTACACTGATGTTCGCAAACTGTTCTTGTTATATTAATAATGGCTGGACTTTTTCAAGACAGACCTCATATCTTTTCCTCTCTGTCTCTGTCTGTCTGTCTCTCTGTCTCTCTCCATGAATGTGTGTTTACATGCATATGTATATTTATTTATCACATACAAATTATTAATTTTAAATTAGAATTTAAATTTGAATTCCAAATTTCTATTCAGTTTCTTTAGTTGTAAAATTGATCATTCTTGGCACTACCCGATTTCACAGAATTTCAGTGCTCTCATCTGTACAATGGGGGGGGGTAGTTATCTTTACATTCTATAGGACATTTTTGAAAACCTAATTGAACAATACACATTACAGCAACTTGGAAATGATGCCTGCTGTACTAGTTATGATAGTAATAACTTCGTATTTGCACAATTCTGAATTCTTTATAAAGTTCTCTAACATACAGCATCTTTTCTATTCATAACCACTCTCTAAGATAGAACTTCTTGATCCCATTGAAAGACAATAAAAGAAAGCTCTGAGAGGCTAATTGAGTATCTCAAAGTCACACAGCAAGTAAATGGCAGAGAGGCCACTTCCTACTCTGAGAGAGCACTTTTCCATTTCTTCTGAGCCATTTAATAAGACATCCGATTATCTGCAGTAGTTGCTGCTTCACCTGAGCCATCTTCCCTTCTTGTCACAGTGGAGCCAGCTTTGTACAAATGACCCAGTCGGAGATCGTGAATGATCCAATTTTTCTATTTAGTTAAAAGCAAATATCCAGAGATTGGAGAAGGTAGACTAAAAAGAAGGAAACTAGAGAAGATGTTGAAGTTTAAAACAGAGCTCTTATCATGCTGGGTAATGCTTTTCATAGATTTTTTTAAAGCAGAAATTATAGATCCATAAAATGCTAATGAACATTCACATTCACAGCATGTACCGTAATGACTCTGGTGGAGAAGCACACAGCTTCCATTCAGTTCCGAACAGGCTGCCAAATGAGAAATACCTAGTTTCAAGCAATCCTACATAAAATCATATTGGTAGCTTACTCTGAAATATAGACACGCACACACTGACACCACTATCACCACCATAAAATAATATTTAAATTACAATAAAATAGAAAAAGAATCAGAGAGAAAGAGAATCTTTAGAGTGAAATTGACCAAAAAATTAAACATTGTTAAAGGCGAAACAAAAAAATAAATAAATTAGGAATCTGATGGGAACCTCATTCTCATCCTAGTTTGAACTGTCAATCACAATTCTTAGAAATGCTAGTACCTGGGCCATATAACATCAATAATAATTTAAAGGATGTAATAATAAGCAAAGAACAGTCTTCTGAACAATTCTCCTAGACCAATATGGCTCCTCTCTGCCTCACTATGGATGGGTTGGAGTGTGAGCGTATTTTACATACCTGTGAATAGAGTACTCAGCCCGCCCAGCCCCTGCCACCCAACTCCCCTCAATAATAAGGCTGCCAACATTTCAGCTCTGAGTACATCAGAATTAAACAATTTATTAATTGTCTCCCCACATCATTTTACCAAATGATGGAAGAAAACGTGGAGTCAGTAAGTAGGTGATTATTTTTACCCTTCCTCTCTCTGGTGCATGATTGCATCATGATGCAGCCATGGTTCATGCAATGCGGTCACTTATTCCTTCCTCTCTTCTCTCAATGTGGCTACTTGTCTTTAGTTGAATCTATACTGTTAGTGCCTTTCCTGAATTTGAAATCCATTCTGCTCCCTTATCCTGCCTTTCCAATAATTACTAGTATGTTATTCAAGGCTGAGACAATACTTTCTCAGTCCCACATACATACATCTTATTTATCTCCCCAGTTTAAGGCAGTTTTTTATTTGTGTGTGAGTAGATGTGCAAATGAATGCGCAGATGATTCTTAGTTAAGGTTCTCCAGAAGCTAACCCTGAAATAAAGATTTGAGTGCAAATAGTTTATTTGAACTTTTACCCCAGGAAGGAGTGGTGAATGGGGGTAGCGATAAGTTGTGCTAGTTCTCCTGTACTTGCAGACTGCTGTGCAAAGAGAGAAGACCTGGCTCCAGCTATCAAAAAAGTCACTGGGCAAAGAGAAGCAGAATGTGGCATTAAGTCAGAACTCCATGCATTACATGGTAAGGCCCTAAAGATTAAAATGGGGCACCAGAAGCATCTCTTACAGGATGGGTGCAACCCAAATGAGGTAGAAATAAAACCTACATCACAGGGTTTTGTTAGAGTGAAATGGACACATACATATAAACCACATAGTACTGTGTGTGAAGAGTATTCAATAGGCATTATCATGTTATGTCTATTATGTTATGATTATTATGAATATAATAATATATTTTATTAGTGTGTTATATATTCATTTCATTGATTAGAAATCATTCCTCTCTGTGTTATTTAATATACTATTTGCTTATAGAAGTTATCTTAATGACTTGCAATGGCATATAAAATATAAACAATTAAAACTGGTGAAAACAGAGACAAGGTTGGACTTATAGAATAAAACAGTGAATGAGACTAATAACGAAGCTCACAATGACCTGCATTTGCCATGACAGGTTATATACCCACTTATAAGCTGTTTAAAAGATAGTGTAAAAATAGCAAGATTTTAAGCCAGAATTAGCTTCTTGTTCATTCTGAGCAAAAATGCCAAAGGAAGAATTAGGAACTTCTTCTGAACTTAAGGCCCTGCATGTTTCAAGATTCAAAGACAATGTGAAATTGTGGCCACATTTTCCATAACAATTATAGTCTCTTATGAGAAATAACACATCAATATGGCACGTGTTTGCCATTTATACAGAAATACAGCATGTGCATATAATCATGTGAGCTTTCTCCTGCTCCTGAAATTCAAAATAAGTTTAGTGTGCAGAAGGTATTCTGTTCTTATAGATTCATACAAATCCATAGACACTACCTATGGAAAGGCTTTGTTGTCAGTCCACACACAAATTTTCAAACAAGTGGTAGTGGTTCTCAAAGTTTCTTGGTTCACAAAATCCTTAATGTTTAATAATACTTCGATGGTGCCAAGACCAAAATTAATACCTTACCTCATTTATTAAGTGATTAGGTCCAAGATATTGAAAAAGTATTTATATTCCAGCAACATAATAAACATAGAAAAAATAATGCATGCAGATTTAAGAAAAATATCTTATTTCTTTCTTAAATAATACTTATAATGAGATGCTAACCCTACTTCCAACTTCCAAAACATGCGATGCTTTTACTGAGAATGATCTCTTGCCTTGGAGTCCATGCTGCTCCTCTGCAGAGGCAGGTGAGAAGTGTCAGGGAATTAACATTCCCCAGGAGCAACCCTAACCAACCAGTAGTAGGAGTTAATGTATAAATACTCCAGCACTCTTACCCATTAGGGATAATAACTCTGAGGTGTTTGTTCTAGTCTGTTTCCCAGAGTTTCCTATTAGGATTAAGCTCCAGTTATCCACAGTGGGAGTTTGCTTGATAATACAAGTATACCCTTTTATTGCCTGCCTTCTCTTTCTGTCTAACTTCCCTACCCCCATTCTACTGTTTCCTGGAATCACCTCCTCATCAATACACTACTTGCTTGAACCCTTGACTCAGGGTCTTTTCTTGCAGGAGATCAAACTAAGACAAACGAATTAATGATTCATTAGCTTTACACCATGTGCTAGTGATGCTTTGCTTATAAAGTTTCTCAGTTGTTTGCCTTGTTTGTTTTTTTTTTTGTTTTTTTTTTTGTTTTTTTTTTTTTTTTGGTCACAGATGCAAACCTGAAGTGTTATTTATGTGATAGGCACTAAGGTAAACATTATTTTCATACACTGCTTAACCATACTACTATCCATTCAGTGAAAATGCTTTATGGTTTATACACTATGCTCAGTGCTGCAAATACCAATATAAGCAAATATAAATAAAACATACAGCTCCTGCATTTAAAAGTTTATAGTCTCCCGAGAGACATAAACTGATGACTTTTAATATACAGTAAATGCTTGAAAGCCTTCAATAAATAGTTCCCGAATAGCTGAATAAATAGACATTCTCCTTGTCACCATAATCTTCCTTGCTTTATTCATTACGTTCTTATTTATTTATCTCTTTTACAGCATTGCCAGAGAAGACACGGGCACAGGTCATAAGTCACACATTAGGGCAATTCCCTTTTGTCATCTCTGCAGTGAAAGGATGTCTACCAGAGACCCACCTCAGAATGAAAGATATACAAAGATTAAAACTAAAGGGGTGGAAAAAGATATTTCATGCAAATGAAAATGAAAAAAAAAAAAAAACTACGGTGGAAATACCTAGGTATATCTGACAAAATAAACTCTAAAACAAATGCTATAGTAAGAAACAAAAAAGGATACTACTTAGTGATAAAGGGAGTATCCAACAAGAGGATATAACCCTTGTAAACACTTGTGCACTCAATAGAAGAACACCTAAATATATAAAGCAAATCTTGATTGACATAAAGGGAGAGATGAACAGTAATACAGTCATAGTAGGGGGTTTGAACACTCCATTGACATCAATGGATAGGTCTCCTAGATAGAAAATCAACAAGAAACTAGTGGCCTTAAGTAACACACTAGATCCAATTAACTGAAATGATATCTTCGGAGCATTTATCCCAAAGCAGAAGAATATATGAGGACTGTCCAGAAGTTATCTAGCCATGTAATATGAAAAATAGAGACATTTATTGAAGAAGATACAAGATACAAGAAACATTGTCATAACAAAATTTAGAGCACAAATGAACAAAACAGAGTCCAAAATAACAAAAGATCAATGAAACCAAGAGCTGGTTCTTTGAAAAGATAAACAAGATTGGCAAACCTTTAACCAGACTCATCAAGAAAAACAATAGAAGACCCAAATAAGTAAAATTGGAAAAGAAAGAGAAGTAGCAACAGACTCTACAGAAATACAAAGGATTGTAAGAAAATATCATGAACATCTACATTCAAACAAATTGAATAAACCAGATAAACCAGATGAAATGGATAAATTCCTAGAAACATACAATCTTTCAAAACTGAATCAGGAAGAATTAGAACATCTGAATAGTGAAATTGAAGCAGTAATCAAAAACCTCTCAACAAACAAAAGTCCTGGATCAAGTACCTTCACAGGAGAATTTTACCAAATGTTCGAAGAAGAGCTAACATCTATCATTCTCAGATTATTCCAAAAAATTCAAGAGGTTGGAAGACTTCCTAGCTCATTTTATGAGGCCAGCATTATCCTAATTCAAAAGACAGATAAAGACAAAGACACTATAAAAAAGAAAATTATAGGCCAATATCACCGATGAACATAGATGTTAAAATGCTCAACACAATATGGCACACTGGATCCAGCAATACATGAAATAGATTATACATAATGATTTATTATGTATAATAATAAAGTTGGATTTATTCCAGGGATGCAAGGTTGTTACAATATTTGCAAATCCATTAATGTGATGTACCACATAAACAAAATGAAGGATAAAAATTGCATGATCATATCAATAGATGCAGAAAAAACATTTGATGAAATCCAGCACCAACTTGTAGTAAAAACTCTCAGCAAAGTGGGAATAGAAGGATCATACTTCAATATACCAAAGGCCATAAATGACAAACCCACAGCCAACATCATACTTAATGGCCAAAAACTAAAACTGTTTCCCTTAAGATTGGGAATAAGACAGGGAGGTTTGCTTTTACCACACTATTTAACATAGTACTGGAAGTCCTAGCCGCAGCAATCAGGCAAGAGGAAGAAATAAAAGCCATTCAAATTAGAAAGGAAGGAGTAAAACTGTCATTATTTGCAGATGACATGATACTATATATAGAGGACCCTAAATGTTCCACCAAAAAATTACTAGAACTGATTAATAAATTCAGTAAAATAACAGGATACAAAATAAATATCCAGAAATCAGTTACATTTTTATAAACTAATCATGAATTATCAGAAAGGGAAACTAAGAAAACAATCCCATTTATAATTGCATCAAAAAATAAAATAAAATATCTAGGAATTAATTTAGCCAAGGTTTTAAAAGACCTGTATAAGACACTGAGGAAAGAAACTGAAGAAGATACAAACAAGTGGAAGCATATGCCATGTTCATGGATAGGGAGAATTAACATCATTAAAATATCCATATGACCCAAAGCAATCTATAGATTGGACACAATTTATATCAAGATATCAATGGCGTATATCACAGAACTAGAACAAATACTCCAAAAATTTCTATGGACCCACAAAAAAACCCAAATTAGCTATAGAAATCTTGAAAAAGAAGAACAAAGCTGGAGAAATCATGCTACCCAATATTAAACTATACTACAAGGTCATAAAAATCAAAACAACATGGTACTGGCATAAAAACATACGCATAGATCAATGGAGCAGAATAGAGAGCCCAGAAATAAACCTACACCTTTACAGTCAATTAACATTTGACAAATGAGGCAAGTACACACAATAGGGTAAAAATAGTCTATTCAAGTAAATGCTGTTCAAAAAGTTATTCAAGTAAATTGAGAAAATTGGACACATATGTACAAAAAAAAAAGAAAGAAAAGTAGATCAACTTCTTATACCATACACAAGAATAAAATCAAAATGGATTAAAAACTTACATGTGAAATCAATAGACAATAAGGTGGCACAGATGTGGAGAAAAGGGAAGCCTGGTGCACTGTTTGTGGGGATGTAGATTGGTACAGCCAGTATGAAAAGAAATACAGAGTTACCTCAAACAATTAAAAATGGAACTGCCTTATGATCCAGTGATTCCACTACTGGGAATTTATCCAATGAAACCCGAAACATTAATTCAAAAGAATGTATTCACCCCTGTGTTCTCTGCAGCATTATTTACAAGAGCCAAGATTTGAAAGCTGCCCAAGTACTTATCAGTAGATGAGTGAATAAAAAAAGCTGTGGTACATTTACATAATGGAATACTACTCAGACTTAAAAAACAAGGAAGTCTTACCTTTTGCAATAGCATGGATGGCCCTGGAGAATATTATGCTAAGTGAAATAAGCCAGTCAGAGAAAGACAAATACCATATGATTTCACTTACACGTGGAATCTAATAACAAAATAAACTAACAAACAAAATAGAAACAGACTCATAGATACAGAGAACAGACTGACAGCTGTCAGCGGGGAAAGGTTTGGGTGGCTTGGTAAAATTCCTTCGTAAAAAATACGAAGGAATTAAGCAAAGTAAAAACCTTCATAGACACAGACAACACTCTGGATCACTAGAAGGAATGGGGTGGAGGGAGCTAGGAGAAGGTAAAGGGGAGATAAGTGGTGATAACAGGAGACTTGACTTGGAGTGATAAATACACAATACAGTATACAGATGGTATATTATAGAATTGTATACCCGAAACCTATATAATTTTATTAACCAATGTCATCCCATTAAATTCAATTAAAATTTAAAAAGAAAACAACAGGAGACCAAAGAGCAGGTAAATGCCAAGAAATATGATCTCTGCCCTTTCCAGGATATTTGTGTTGAAGAGCAAGGTAATTTTTAAAATGTGAGAGATAATGGTGCCTAGTCAAAGAAAGCAGTACATGTAAGATATGTAATGAAGAATTTTCCTGGACAGGGAGGAAGAGTTAATACTGTTACCACACTGATTAATTATAATGAATTCTATGAAACAATAATTTTAATTTTTAAAATCATAGAAAAATATATTTTTTGTTTTAGTTTCAGTTAACCTCTGCTAATCAGTTACCAATATGCAAAACATATGAATTAAATTTTTACTTAAACAACTAAAGTTTCCTCCACTTTGGTCCCTTTATCAGTTCAATAAGCCAACATCAAAGATGCAAGAGGTAAAATAATTTGCTGTCTCATAGATATCTGGAAACCAGAATGCAACTAGAATGGGCTATGCGATTGTATCTTTAAGAGAATTTGGTAGAGTGAATGACTCTTTGGTGCAGACAGAACAACAGTTGACCAGACACATTACAGTGGCAGCTCACATTTCCTTCATTTTCTCATCAGTAGTATGTAATCGTCAACAATGAAGTGCCCTGGAATAAACTGCTCTGCAATAATCAGCAGTCCAACAAACTGAGCCTTTTACTAAAATGAAGAAAGTCAGAAGGACGTGTTCTTGGTTTCTCTACTGGGATAGTTAAAGGAGGGAGTCAGGCTACATTAATATTAAAGCTGATAAAATTGCTAGGGACATGGGGACTTCAATCCTTGAGAGGTCAACTGAGTCTACCTATGCTTTTTAAACCAACATTTAACAAAGCTTTCTGAAAATCTTACATGTGACATGTATCAACTTATGATATCTGCCCAATAACAACAGATATAAGTTTAACTTGGGAAATCAGATATGATAGGCATGCTAACCCATTAAGAGTTTGTATTATTCAGTTCTAGAAACGACACACAAGTAATTAGGCATGACACAGTCAGTGAACAGGTCTGACCACCAGGGCTGTCATGGTCAGGGGTACGACACGGGCCTTTACAGTGGGGAAGATGGCAACATACTTTTTGAGTTGTTGGGTAAATGTTGGGAAAGGGTCTTCTAAGAGTCTTTAAACTGCATGCACGCCAAGATTTCATAAGAATGAAGATGGTGGTGAAAGGAAGAAATGGAGCTGCATTACTGCTGAGAGAGTTAACAGAGAATGAGTAGCACTGCTGGAGTAAGAGTTGTCCTGTACTAGAACAGGTTATCATGAATGTCAGAGAGGGGATACAGAGCAGTAACAATTACAGCCCTTGTATCAGAAAACTTGTATTCAACTTGAGACATCCACAAACCAAGGAGTCCTTAAGGATGCATAGCAATACAAAAAAAGTACTGAAGATAATTATCACTGTCGTGTAGAAAAAAGTTTAACATAAATGAGTCAAGAAAGGCTATTAAAAGAGTTACAATAAGAATTGGCCAACCGAATTTCAAAGTGAAACGGAGTGAAGTGCATCCAACTTGTAAAAGCAAGCGTAGGTGGGAACGGTCACATTCTTTCAGAGAGATTTTTGGACAAATAGATTGGACAGAAGCATTGGGATTTAGAAGCGTTGTGAATGGCTTCATTGCCACGCTGAAAGTGATGTTATATTCTAGAATGGTGCTGCCCAGTAGAAGTTTCTGTCGTGAGGGAAATGCTTTATTTGTGCTGGCCCGCATTGTGGACACAGTTGGCTATGGAGCCCTTGAAATGTGGCTAGTGCAGTTTAGAAACTAAATTTTAATTTTGTTTAATTCTAATTAATTAAAATTTAAATTTAAGTAGCCACCTGAGGCTAGTGGTGTCAGTGTTAAGCAGTGCAGCTCTGAAGAGTAATGAAGTCACTGCAGGTTTTAAACAAGGAATGACAGGACAGAAGCCACACTTTAGGCAGATTAATTTGGCAGCAGTGTTTAAGAAAGTTCAAGGGAAATAAATTGTTCTTTTGAGATTGTACCAAATTTATAAATCTGGGAGAATTGACATCTTTAAAACATGAGACTTCCAATTATGAACATGATGTATTTCTCCATTTGTTTAGGTTTTTCAATTTTAAATACCACTCAACAGTTTTTTAAAAGCTCATAACAACATAGTTCATAATAATAAAAATATGGAAACAACCCAAATGTTCATCAAAAATATAATGTATCAGTAAAATACAATGGAATATTCTATTGAAAAGAAAATTAAAGAACTATACCTAATGCAATATTAGAATAATATTGGGTAAATGAAGACACAAAATGATACACATAGTATTACTCCATTCAAAAAAAAAAGATACAATGACAAGCAAAACAAAATTGTATTACTTATACACAGGGTAAAATCGGTTAGAAAGCAAAGAAATGATTTACCTTAAAACTCAAGATAATAATTTCCTTTACATGGAAAGGATGAGGTGGCCACACAGGGGATTTCAAGGGTTGTATTATTAACCCAGTTATTTCTCAATCTAGGTGGTAGTACAACAGGCATTCACTTTAAAATTTAACATTAAACCATATAAATATGTTTCGTGTACTTTCCAGTACGATGTCACAATAGCCAAAGAAACAGAAGATTAAACAAAATTTTTAAAGTAGAAACAAAACTGAAACTATTAAAATGAAGCAGAGATCATTGCTTTCAAAAATACAGCCACAAAATCTTTGTAGCTTTTCCTTTTCAAGAGGTAGGTAGGGCTCCTTCCCTACTCATTGAATCTAGACTGGTCTGGTACTAGCTTTGACCATTAAGATATTAGCAAACGTGATGCAAGAAAAGGCTTGAAGAGTGCTTCCACGCTGGGATTTGCTTTTTCCTGAAGCTTCGGGAATCCAGTTGCAGTTTGAAGAGACCGTGACTGGTCTTCTAGGTGCTGGAGACCCACAGCCTGACTTAACTGCACCAGGGAGCTGAGGTGAGACAAGTGTAGGAACTTCCCAATTGGTTTGGCTCAAGTCGCCAAACCACTGAATTGCAAACTTAAAACAATTCTTTAAAGCCACCAAGTTTTGGCAGGGGTTGTTTTCAGCAAAAGCTCGTTATCAGAGGAACAGGATATTTAGACATTCCCAGATAACATAACAAAATACCTTAGTACAACTGGGCAGATATTCTGAATCCCAGTATTTTCACAGAAAACAGGAAACACACTGAAGAGCACAGTTTTCATTTTCTGATCAACAAACACCGACGAAAGGTGAGGAATACTGTTGCTTTTGACTAATCTCAGACATAAATCTTTCACACTGATTCTTTTGAAAAGACAGAGGAGAAAGAATAGAAAATATAATTAACCACAATCCTGCAAGTCCCAAGAGAAGTTATCTGAGTTAACTGGTTTTGAATCACTCTTCTGCAGAGACCAAAAAGATTATAGCAAAGAGTAACTCAAGGAAGGCATTTCAGGAGAGGGACAGAGAACACGTGGCCAGGTAATTTGCTTTCTGATAGTATACAATGTATATATCATTATAAGGATAAAAAATACAGTACTTTTGCAAAATAAATATTTCTTGTGTTCATTTGACTATCACTTTCAAACACCATTGTCTTAAAGCAGCTTTTGAAATTGCTGCAATGTAGGCAATTCATGAGTAAATCTAGAAAATACCAGTACTGCAGGTAAGACAAGCTGTGTAGTTAAATAAACCGAGAACTGGATCCTTTAGGTACAAGGTTGAAACGGCCCCATTGTTTTACTGAAATATCCTCAAAGTCCTAAGCCTGTTTATTTTTACTTCTTCACACTTTGTGTTAAATTAGGAAGTCATATCAACCCAGTATGTCTTTTATTTTTTGAAACCTTTTTTTGAAAACAGATTTTATTTTCACTTCTATTTTCTACTTTTAACTTCTACTTTTGTTTAAAATAAATTTCATATCTATAGCTGCATGATCAGTTTTTCTGTGTTCAAATCAATTCAAAGTTATCTTTTCAATATTTCTACCTGGATGCCACACTAATATCTTAGGCATTATGTGTAATAAACTGAAAATAAAATTACCCCTCCATATACAAATCTACTAACCTAATCAGCAACTATTTTGAAAATTTTCTTATAGTACCAGTTTTTTCTTGATTACTTTGCCTATGGAAAATTTTTAATATTTCAAAGACCACCCACTATCTCTTTGAAGATGTGCCTGAATATTACTCTTGCTCTGTTTTACACAAATTTAAAAATATATATATTTTTTCCTTTGCTCTGTTATGGTCATTGTGTATTTGTTTTATTCCCCTTAGCTCACCTTGAGTCCTTTGAGGGCAAAAGCTGTGCCTTACTGTTCGGATTCTCCACAATGGTTAGCACATGTTTTACCTATAAGAGGGGGTCAATAGCTATTTGTTAACTTTTTTTAATTTATTGATTTTAAAGAGAAGTGGAAAGAGAGAGGGAGAGAAAGACAGACTTTGTTTTTCCACTTATTTATGCATTCATTGGTTGATTGTTGTATGTGCCCTGGTCAGGGATGCAACCCGAAACCTTGGTGTATGGGGCAATGCTCTAACCACCTGAGCTACCTGGCCAGGGTCTGCTATTTGTTAATTTTAAAGTTTAAGAGCCAATCTTCCATTTTCACCCAGGCAGAATGCAAACTTATTCCCGCATGAGTATGTGTCTGCAGGTAGAAGTGAAATAAACATTTGATTAAAATATTCTAAAGACTCTTGGCAATGTGGGGGTTTAGCTTTGAAAGTTATTGGTGCAAAAGATCTCATTCTCATACATAATCTATATAGAATTTGAGTAAAATGCGCTAAGTCAATGGCCAAGACCTAAATCTGGGGAAAGACTCTCAGGAAAGGGGAAAGAAAGAAAAGAAAGTAAACAAAGAATAGTTGGAAGCAAGGGAGAAAGATCAAAAGAAATTTAAAAGGGAAAAGAATGATTTAAAAACTGAGATTCAGCAAAGGTTGCCAAATCTTGCAGAGAAACCGAAGAGAGCAAAGACTGAGAAACACAAATGCATATTAGAATTTGCAGTGTTCTGAAATATTAACAAATATGCTGCCATCATTCTCTCACTAGAAAACAGTGTGTAGTTATCAAGTTCATTAAGCTGAACACTTAAGGTTTGGACATTTTAATGTGTGGACACTGCACTTGAAAACCTGCTATGTACAGTTATTCAGCTATTATTTCTTTGACTTGATTTCCAGTAATTTCCATATTTTCCTAAAAGTAAGTAAATTAACATTTATTTGGGCAAAACACATCTTATATAAAATAACATAAGAAACCAAGAAAAGCTGAGTTTGCTATTCGATATATCAATAGAAAAATAATTTCCCAAAACTCTATCCTATTTTATTTATAAAAGAGAATAAGAATTCACTTAGTTGGTATGGAGAAATACCAATATGAACCCCCCCTCTTTTTTACTAACTCCGGAAGTTTACTTGTTTGTGTGATAGGACAATTTTATTGTCCATGTTTAGAAATGACTAGACCTAGTAGCCATACAAATAAAATTATTAAATGACAACTCAAAACAAACATTGCTCAAATGCTTTGCTGTTCCTGTCCACAAAAGTTCAGTACTATATGAGTGCATTGGTTTTCTTTAATATTACCTACGGTGGTGTCGAATGCTATAAGTATTTTGTTTATATACTAAACATCATAGGGTTTAAGAGAACTTGCCACACATCTGTTATAATTTTCCCACTTGACAGTCTTTGATTCTCATATTTCACACTTGTATAATTTCATACTAATGATGAACCTACTCATTGACTGATATTAAATTTTCCAGTATTGATAAGATTCTGAAAATAGATGAGCTTGCTAAGACAAAAGTAACAGTAATTGCAGAATACCTAACTATTAATTAATAAAAGGAACCACTCACCAAATCCCTCCCCCGAAAACATAGAAAAAACAATTTCAAAATAAGTACACAGACTTTTATTAAAAAGAATGTTGAGTTGATATTCAGAATCCCTTGTATTATACATTTTTAAAGACTATCATCTATATGAAACTAACATTGGCATATGCCACCTAGATGCTTTAAGAAATAAAAGAGAGATTTAGATTTCCAAGGGTTACAGAATTTGAATACAACAATCTCAGGGACAGGTAGAGGATTCAGAAAACAAAGCTCGCCTCCAGTGTCTGGTGCAGTCCTGTATCTGTTATTTAGTCACTCCCTAATTCCTTTAAGTGCTTTGCAGTGAAAGAATTAAAAGAGAAGACAAGAGGATTGTCTGGGGAGGAACCAGGATGAGGGGCTGGGGGAGCTGCAGCATCTTGGGAGAGAGAAGGAGAGGATCCTGAGGAAATGGGAAGAGAGTGATTAGTACCAATTATAGAACCACAAGAGTAAAAACATCCTGAGTATCGGAGGTCTGAGCAAAGAAAACCTTGGAGAGCTTTTCTGAACCTGAAAAGGGAATGCAGGGCTGAGAAGACAAAAGGCCTACATGCAATTTCCTAACATGTCAAAAAAACTGCGCTGAGTGCCCACAAAATAGTACTAAATGCTGAAAACAGGTACACCGGAAGTACTTGTCTTTGTTTTACTCTAGATTCTGAACCTGAGTTCATGGTCAACAAAGGTACCTCTCTTCAATCAGTAGCACATAGCACACATCCAAAATATTTAACTCCTAATGTTACACACATCTTTATATAGTTAAAATAAAAAAACCTTACCTTTATTTCAAATGATGTTTTCACTAGAATCCACATTGTCTCCTAATTAACTTCTCTACCACCATTAAGAAAAAAAGTTGTACTTGTAACGACTTTGTGATGTAAAATTTAGACACCGGAAAATGGTGTAGACAGGCCCTTTTTGAAATCTTCTTCTTTTTGTTGCCTCTGCAAATGGATTTAACATCATTAAATAGCAAAAGGCAGGACAGAAAGGTGATTTGACAAAATGAGCTTGGTTGTTTAGAAGCAGCCCTGAAGCAGTAGCTCTGAATTGGGGGCCTTGTGGGTTTCTCCATAATGCAGATAAAACTTCGTGATCTATTTAAATCCTTTTCCTCAAACATTTCCCTGATTTGTCGCCAGGCCATCGTTGAATTTAGTAATCCAGACAGATTACCATAGGGGTTCTATTTTCAGGGCCCTTCTGTCACTGTGGCCGCAGCAGCTGATGGGATTACAGCCATACCCTACCCATGTAAAATGCATCGATTCTTCAGGAGAAACGTGCACTCCACTCCCATAATGACAATGTCAGACTCATGGCTGGATATTTCTCTCTGAATTTATTTTGTAGCTCCATTGTGGCCAATCCATTATTAACTCATGAGATGGCGTGTTGTCTTTTAGTTTTGTTCTGTGCCTTTCAACACTCGCTCACTATTGTGTGTATGTGTGTGCCCAGGGGAAGGGTGGGTGAAGGAAAATGCATGCTGTGGGTCACAGAGGACATAGATATTTTTTCTGAGTCTAAGGGCAGAAAAATAATGTAACCAGACATTACTCTCTCCTGCAAATGGCAATATCTCCACCTATTGGTGAAAATGAGCTTAATCATTACAATCTCTTTTACTTCGCTGGCATTTACACATCTATCTCAGAATGTAATTTTCCTCAAGAGGGACAGACGTTTGCTAAGCCAAGTTGGAGTCCTCCCTGCAGTTTTGGCAAGGGAACAATAAATAATTCCATTCACTTCAGAGAAAGTCTGGCCTCCGGACATGCTTGTCCCTCAATGACCAGGTGGAGCTGGTTGACAATCTCACCCATGACTTTTCACAAGACAGTGGAAGGGAGGCAGTTATAAAGTGTACTAAAGTAACAAATTGAATTAATCTCATGTGAATTCTTGTATTAGGTTTAAGAAGTAAATGACCTAACAAATTTCTCATCTCCCATAAACAATGTTTTATCAATTTCATGGTAATTACACCCCAGTAAATTAGTATATATTACACACATCTAAGCAAGTAAATTACATTTTTTCTTGAAGGAATAAAGGCTAAAGAAGAATGTTAAGATTTTTCTGTCTTGTAAATTATTGCAACCTTAATCAAAAAGTTTTTGGAATATAAAGCCAATAATTTCAGGCTGTCGTTTACAAATATTCTTAATTCATTATTGTTACTTGTTAATGGAAAATCAGGATTGCTTCTGGCTAATCTTCCAACTCATATCAAGTTTTACAGCTTATAGTAAAAAACTCTTTTGCGTAAGTATAAATACAGAGTTACCAGGCAGAGAACCTTGCTGGCGATGGTGAAGACTGCCACTGAGCTTGCAGCAGAGGTCCACCAGGTGGCAGCACTCACATGAGCCCTGTCCTGGGAGAACCCAAACCTCCACTTTGTTGGTTTGCCATAGAATTTGGTCTGTCTGGAAGGACTGAGTCCAGTAATCCAGTGCAAAAGAGTCCGATCTTTCAAGTCACAATGCAGATTGATTTATGTAAAATTGTGGATATTACTTTCCTGGGCTGTAATATCAGAATTTACAGAGAGAGATCGAGAGAGAGACAAGTATGGAAATAAATAGCTACGTGGGCATAATGCACACATTTATTTCACAGCTTTGTGTGCTGAGCAATCCTAAAAGCGATCACACTCCAGTAGATATGCACACTACTGACTAGATCTTGGTTCCTAACATCAATCTCCCTTAAAGTAGTAACCTGGGCTCATTGAAGAAATGAGTGATTCCAAACAATGACACAAAAGAAGAAGGTAATCTTGCAGACACACCCTTCTCCAGCTCCTTGGGATGTAAATGAAGATGTCAGTCCCAGAGGAGAAGGCCGAGAGCGGGCAGAGTTGCTGTGCGTTTGGCCCTGGCCAAACCGAGAGCCATTCGCCTCTAGCCTTGTTGTGAGCAGGAAAGAAATCCGTGTTTGTTTAAGCCATAATTCATTAAGTTGTCTTTTATCTGGAGCTAAACACATTCCAAAACTGATCCAAAATTTAAATGTATAAATGTAATTATTAGATAAACTCAAAATACTGATATAATTAATACATTTGTAGGATTACATGGGGCTATGGAGATTGATTGGGAGGTTATCTTCATTTTTTTAATGAGAGATGTTAGTAGATACTTTCTAAGAATAATAAATTAAGAAATGGAAATATAGGTTTGTAATAAGAATTACTAAGTTAAGCCATCGCAAGAAGTAGAAATAGAAATTTTGAAATAGATTATCCATAGAGAGTGATGCTTTCTTAGACAATATAAGAATAAATTACCAAAAAATGGCTTATATTTTGCCACGTATAATGTGTCTTTTTTTGCCCAAATTTTTGAGGAAAAAATAAGGATGTGCATTATACATGAGTATAATGATTACATACCATGGGTATAACAATCCCAGTATAATGTGTACAAAAATGTGTGTGCACATTATACATTACAAAATGCAGTAAATGATACTATTTTAAACAAAAATAACACAAACTGATACATATTGAAAATATGAGATAGAAGAAAACATTACTTAAGGTGACATCATTTTCTTAATTTAATAACATGAATACTTATTTGTACAAATACAAAAACACTGAAAGAATTGTTTCAATGATTTAAGGTATTTTCTACTTTGGGATTTTTTGTTTCCCTCAAGAATGGACCAAACAAACAAACAAACAAACAAAGTGCTTTTTCTTTTTTTTCTGGACAGCTGGAAAAGAATAAAATGTCCTCACTGTAAAAAAGAAAGAAAGAAAGAAAGAAAGAATTTAATTAGTCTTTGGAAATAGAGTTTAAAGATCCCTTGAAAGAAGTAGTTTAATATCTCATTTCGTATGCTGTTAATGGCTGTTTTTTTCTCTCTCTCTTTTACATTTCCATTTTCAAGATTCTCTTTTCATTTCCTCTCATTTGTATATACCCTCAGTAGATACTAATGATCTTAAACATTAAAGAACTCTCTCTATAGTGAGACATGGCTTTGGGCACTCCGCAAGAAATCCGAGAGTCCACCGGCACAGTACCAAGGACAGCAAGTAAGGAGTATTTAAAAGCAGATCATTTATCCAAGGCCGGGGATAATTTTTGCCAGACTTTTGTTTTCAAATTACTGAATTCTAAAGGAGTTATTAAATCCTGATGAGAGTTTATAATGTTAATACCCAGCAAGGTGTTTCTGCTCATTAATATTACTGTTTTTTTTTTTATTTGATCGCTTATGCTATTACAGTTGTCCCAAGTTCCCCTCTTTACCCGACTCCATCCGGCACCCCCCATTCCTCAGGCATTCCCCACACCATTGCCCATATCCATGGGTGGTGCATGTGTGTTCTTTGGATACTCTATTCCCTAGTTGTATTTTGCATCCCCATGACTACTCTGTAACTATGAATTTGTACTTCTTAATCCCCTCACTTCTTTCGCCTACCCGCCAACTCCCCTCCCCTCTGGCAACCACCAAGACATTCTCTGTGTCTATTGATATAGTTCTGTTTCCGATCTGATTTTTTATTTTGTTTTTTTAGATTCAATTGTTGATAGATAGTGTTCGTGGACATTTTATTGTTCATATTTTTTATCTTCTTCTTAAAGAAGACCTTTTAACATTTCGTATAATACTGGTTTGGTGATGATGAATTCCTTTAGCTTTTTCTTGCCTAGGAAGTTCTTTATCTTTCTTTCAATTCTGAATGATAGCTTTGCTTGGTAGAGTAATCTTGGTTGTAGGTCCATGCTTTTAATCACCTTGAATATTTTTTGCCAATCCCTTTTAGCCTATAAAGTTTCTTTTGAGAAATCAGCTGACAGTCTTATGGGAGCTCCCTTGTAGGTAACAAACTGCTTTTCTTTTGCTGCCTTTAATATTCCCTCTTTGTATTTAAACTTTGGCGTTTTGATTATGATGTGTCTTGGTGTGGGCCTCTTTGGGATCATCTTGCTTGGGACTATCCAAGCTTTCAGGACTTGCATGTCTATTTCCTTCGCCAAGTTAGGGAAGTTTTTTTGTCATTTTTTTCAAATAGGTTTTCAACTTTTTGCTCTCTCTCTTCTCCTTCTGGCACCCCCATGATGCAAATGTTGGAACACCCAGAAGCTCCTTAAATTATCCTTATTTGGGGGTAGTGGGGGATTCTCTTGTCTTCTTGCTGTCCTGATTGGGTTTTTGGTTTTGGGTTTTTTTTTTTTTCTGCTTCCTTATATTACGAATAACTGATTTGATTCTTGGCTTCATCCACTCCACTGTTGATCCTCTGTAAATTGTTCTTCATTTTAGTTAGTGTGTCCTTCATTTTTGACTGGATTTTTTTATGACATTGAGGTTTTCACTAAGTTCCTTGAGCATCCTTATAGCCAGTGTTTTGAACTCTAAATCTAGTAGATTGCTTATCTCTATTTTGTTTAGTTCTTTCTTGGAAGTTTTGTTCTGTTCTTTCATTGGAGCTATGTATCTTTGTCCTCATTTTGGCAGCCTTGCTGTGTTTTATGTCTATGTATTAAGTAAAGTTGTTATATCCCCCAGGTTTGGTAGCATGGCCTAATGTACTAGGTGTCCTATAGGGCTCAGTAGCACAGCCTCCCCTATCACCCAATCTGGGTACTCAAGGTGTGCCCACCATGTGGGCTGTGTATACCCTCCTATTGTAGTTGTTTGCTTTTTTCCCCCACCCTAGTGATTAACGCTGGCAGCAATTGGTACCCTCACTCTATTACTATTTATCTGTGCATCCAGGATGATTCTTATAAGAGGCTGCTGTACCTGATGCCATCTCATAGGGACCTTCAGCAGGACCAGAATTCACTGTCAGATGAAAGTACGGACACGGTGAGCTTTAGTTCTTGGGGGATATCCAAATGTTCGACAGGTCACCAGATGTGCAAGGCTGGAGCTCTGGGAAATGAGTATGTACATGGTAGATTTGAAGGTCATCAGAATGTGGATGGAAGATAAACATATACCTGTGAATTATCTCAACATGTGACCTTTAGTGAGCCAAGTATGCCACTTTGGGTAATACCGATGAAATAGACTGAAAGTTGTGTCCTCCCAAAATTCACATGTTGAAACTTAATCCTCAAGGTGATGTTATTAGGTAGTGGGGTCTTTGGGATACGCTATGTGATGAGAGCAGAGCCCTCATGAATGAGATTTAGAGATCTTATAAGAGTCCCCCTAAAAGGCCCTTTTCCCCTTCGCCATATGAAGTTGCAGTGGAAAGTCAGCTGTCTATAGGAACAGCACTCTCACCAGACACAGCTCTAGACTTCCCAGCCTCCACAACTGTGGGAAATAAATTTCTGTTGTGTATAAGCCACTCAGTCTGTGATATCTTGTCATAGTAGCCTGAATGGACTGTGATGACCAATAGCACTTAAAGAGTAAGCAACAGAAAGAAGTGGACAGAGAACCAGAGGACTGGAGCCACGAGTGGATGGAAAAACATAAAAAGGATATGGCAAATGATCACAAGAAAATAAAGACTAAAAGGGAGCATTATATTTATTGGTAAAGTCACTACTGGCTTTCCAGGGTCATTTCAGCAAAGCAGTGAGGAATAAATGGGACTGAAGCAGCAGAACTCGTCACTGAGGCAAACTCTTTTGGAAAGTACAGATGATACAAAGACAAGAATTATTCCTGTAACTTCTAAAACTCTTAATCCCATGCAATGTACAACTAAATTAGGGAAAATGGGTAAATTAGCTTTCTAATGCTTCACTTCAAATAAAAATAATAAGCATATTATTATATCAAAACAACATTATTGTTTTTCACATATAGTGTAGACTTATAGTTGATATTTTGTTCTTTTATATTCTTTTAAAAATGTTTTCCCATGCTTTTTTTATGCCTACAGCTTATGTCTCCTGGGCTACACTATAAACCCTAAGAAGAAATACAATGTTCTTTCTAGTTATTGACACTTTCTTACACATTTCTTCCTAAATGTACTTAACAGGAAGTTTTTAAAGTTTGTCGCTAGATGGCAGTAAAGATCAAAATTGAATAAAACCATGGTAGAAAACTTCCACCAGTAGTTTTGGAATAAATTATGAATTTGCACATTTTAGATCACTATGAAAGTTATATTGCAAAATACTATAGCTATACGTATATGAAAAAAGATGCAAACATACTGTTCCTTAAAAGTAGATTCTCTTGGAGGAAAACGATGGAGGTATTGAAGCCAACCAGTTAAAAATTACAAATGAGCAACGATATGCCTTTTTGTACGACAACTATGCCCTCCACGATGCCCTTGAGAGAAACTCTTTACACAATATGACAATTGTGCCTAAATCATAAAATCCAGTTCTGTGCTTTCTGTCAAAAAAACATATACCCCCTCTAAGAGTAGAGAATTTTTTATTTAGTATTTTAGCATTTTTTACTCTAACATTTTCTTCATATTTCTGAAACAATGGACTAATACTAAATATATCACAATATTAGAATAGTGAATAATAATTCTCATGATATTTAATGGCATTTTTTAAACTTAAAATAATTTCATAGTTCCTTTTTTGGACAGCAGTTTATTTTAGGAAAGTGATAGTATTCTTTGCTATCTTTAACTTCTGCATATTTACCATTTCTCTTCTTTGCATAACGTGAATAGTGAAGGTAAAACACTTTTGTTATGAAGGCTTTGCACACTGACCAGCACTATTTGTGTCCTATGGACAGAGATCAAAGCACCCTGTGACCTAAACGGGGACATACTCACCTCCAAGCAAGTACCACAGAAGCAGGATGACTTGCTGGAGGGCCCAGTGGTCCAGACCTCCCCCTCTGGGTTTTGTCTGATGGCACTTTGCACTAAGCAGCTCCTGCGGTGACTCACCCATTACTCAATTGAAGGTGGTAGCGTATGTTCATTTTGGCACCAGGTGCCAGGGGCATATAATAGACTAGTTTTTGGTTTTGTCTTTCTTTTACTTTTTTTGCATTCTTTCTTTTTATTTCATTTTGTCTTTTAAGATGGAAACTTTGTGAATCTTAAAAATAAAGATGGGGAAGAACCAGCAAATAAAACAATTTAAAATAAATAGCAGTAAGCAATAATGAGTCCCATGAAGTATAAATGCCTCACTGTTGAATGCACTTATATATCTTTTCATGGAATCAATCAAAACACTGGGAAACAAGGAGAAACAATAAGCTGTCTTCACTTTTTAAAAAAATTATTTAATAAATGATTTTACTGTAGTGTTCCTTTAAATAAGTCTAACTGTGTTTTGATATATAAATAGGGTATTTTTTGTTTGCTAATTTTTTTCATTTCAGACAGAGACACAAAACTCACCTAAAACATAAATCAATATTTACTTGTAAATTAAAAAGAACAACCTTATGAAAAACTATCATATGTGACTGTGTCATAAATTTCACGAGTTTTACGTTCAATTTGCAGCAAATGTAAATAACCCCCCTAATCTTGTCATTAGTTAATAAGGTCTCCCAAACACTGGAAGAAAGAAATTAACTTTGAAACAATCTTGTTTAAAATCCAATAATGGCTTCCTCCATGGAACAAATGGGCTGTCTCTCACATCCCGAGTTCACCTGCGAGGTCGACTTCCCCCAGGTAGGAGAGACGTGGGAGCCAGCAGACAGTGAGAACAAGGCCACAGGCGCGGAGCCAGAGACCTCAGTCCTTCCCTCTGTAATGACACACTGCCTCCTAAGGCCCTCCGAAAACGTTTAGACTCCAGCCAGGGGAAGAAGTGCAGGAGAAACTGAGACACTAAGCCTTTTGTTCCTAGACCCACGAAGGAGCATCTAAAAGTAGATTGTTACATCAGACTAAAATTCACACCAGATGGCACTAAAAGTTTATTTTTCTTCTCCTTAGCTCGGCTTCTGAGGAAGAATGGGTTATTTTTAGACAACATCACAGAGTTCCGCTACGGGTCGGCTTCATGGAGACGCAGCCTGTGCGCAGGGGCCGGGTTCAGAAAAGCCCCGTGGTAGGGTTACAGCCCTGCCCTGACCGTCCTGGAACTCCCAGTAGCTTTTCGGACAAGGACCCCACATGTTTGTTTTGCCACGTAGCCGCACAAGGCTGTATTTTCTCTACTCCTTCAAATTAAGATGTGACTGCATTTTCTTAATCCTACTAGAGACACACCAATATTTTTCTTTCTTTTTTTCTTCTCCTAATTTGAAAATTAACATAGTAGTTGGTTTTACTGTAGGACTGTGTAGAGAAGCGTGTGTTTCTCTGATTCCCCACCCCCACCCTGGTAACATATTTAGAAAGACTAAACTGGAAAGCTGAACCTAGAGAATTTAAAAAGAAAATAAAGAGATGCTAAATAAATCAGAATAAAACATGTAAAGTATAGAAGCTGAGACATTTGAAATCTAGAGTTGGTTTGCCTTCTGGCAACAGAAACATTCCAGTGGTCACAATCTTCATGGAAATGGAATGACAGTAATTGTTTCCGGTTAGAGAGGCAAGACATTTATTTCCATCAGACTGGCCAAGCCCAAACAGCCTTCTTTCCGTCCGCCTGGGTTATTTGGTTGATGACTCAGCTTGAGATTTCTATGGACTCCTGGGGTGGGGCCTGCCTGACAAAGAAAAATTCTGAGACATCTAAATTAACTTACAGTGGGCAGGAGAGTGAAAGAGACAGGAGTATTTAACCAATGAATAGCCACGAGGCAGCTAACCATAAACCGCTCATATTCCCGAATGCATGTTAACGCTTTCAATCCGCCTCTGCAGTGACCGGCAGGCCCTGCAGCATCCCGCAAACTCAGGAACTTTCAGGACTGCCGCCTGTCCAACCACTGGCGGTAAATCTTTCTTACTCACAGATGTGCGCCTGCCATACCCATGCCCCAGCTCCACCTTCTCCCACCCCTCCTTATCTGTAGCTAATATAAATTCTTTCGAAACAACTTACATATCTTTCTTCCCCAAAACATAATGTATCAAAGTGCCCATCAACTCCAGGACAGGGGACACCTTTGTCTTTTCCACTAGGTCCTGCTGCTGGGGGTTGAGATTTCACGCTCCAGGACCTGGTCTCAATACACCCTTTGTTTGGGAAAAGGTTTCCATGAAAGTTTTTTTTGTTTAACAGGCCAGAAATAAACACACTCACACACGGAGACAATGAAATTCTTGATGTGCAGATATGGTCAAGTCATTTTCGTTCTTTCTTTATCTCATGTCTGATTTTCTGCATTCTACTGTGCTCCTTTTCACAGGAACTTCTCCCTCCTTTGACTTGGATCCCTTTGTAGTTCCACAGTCACAGAAAAAAATAGTCAGTAAATAAGCTTTCCATTACTTCAAAGGCTGACACTATTGAAGTTAATAATCTGCAGTGAGACAAGAATCTAAAGAATATAATCCATAACTTAGTTAATGACATACAAGAAATTTCATTTTATTTATCTTTGCCATAGCTAGAAATGATCTGATCTTTCTGATATTATAGGACATATTATAATGCATTATCATATCAAAGGAAGGTTTCTTTGGTAGAAATGCATTGCAAGCTCCTCGTAGTAGCAACTGTTACTATCAATTAATATTTATTGAGTTCTTTATATGTGCTGGTTGCTGAATATCTTATTTAGTTTTCATCACAACCGAGAGAGAAAGGAAAATGTCCCCTCTTTTTCCTTTTACTTCTTCTGACTGATCTAATAATCGAATCGACAGGAGACAGATTAACAGGACAAAAACAACTACACTTAATTACATGTGTGCATGCAGGGGTTCTGGAAGGAAACGGGGCATCTGAGGCTTCCGTTCCATTTTCAGCTAAGCAGAAAGAGGGGTGGCAGTCTGCACCGAACAGGGAAGGCAGGCAACTCGCAGGTGCAGGAGACGAAGCAAGCGTTTGGTAAACAGAGGTTTGCTGGGCCACTCGGAAACAGTGGCACACCGCAGGGCATCCCACAGTCAGTCTCGGTGAGCTCCTCCTAGGCTGCCCCACCCCGCTCACGTAATACCCTAGTTTTCTGTCTACTTTCTTTTAGGAACTTGGAGGGGGGATCAGAGGTTCTTCCTCAGTCCTTGTTTTTTCGTTTTAGAAAAAAAAACTTATAATAATATTTCCCAAAAGACATATTTTGGGGTGACAAACTCTACTTTCCCTCACTGCCATCAATACCCTCAGTTTAGAATGAGCAAGGCGAGGAGGAAGGAGAAGGTCAGAGGGCCGCACCCCACAGTAGGTCAGTGCTGGGGCTAGGATTTGAATCGAGCAGCCTGACCTTTGGAACCGGGGTTAGACAGGCACTTACCTTCTTTGAGTCATTCTGAAGTAAACAGTGGTGATAATTGAAAGAAAGTCATTGTTTACACTTCAAAGGTAAAGAAAGGATTTGGAAGGTGGGTCACTTTGGCAACTGATTTGATATCCCAAGTTTCTACGGTTGAAGCTAAAGAAAGGATCATTTCCACATGACCGCGTTTTGCGTTTCAGGACACTAAAAGCGCTTTCTCTTCCTGTATTTCTGGCTCAGCCTGAAGCAGCTACACAAACCCTGGTGCAAGATTTTTTTTTTTTCGTATTGTTCAATTCTTTTAAAGTCCTTTGAGTTTGAAGCTAAGAATTAGCTTAATCTATATTTAATCACCACAAGATTTATGTCATCTATTCCAAAAGAGATGAAAAATAAAATTTCATTCAATTGTATTGATTGATTAACCTACCATTAGCAAATATTTTAGTACTTGCAAGCACTGATTTTTAAAAAAAAATTTCTCTTGGGTTATTTAATGATTAGTTGCCCCTCTAATTTCTTATGCAACTATTCTGTCAGTCACTTTATCTCCATTATTTCTAGTCTTTATCGTAGCTCTACAAAGCAGGTGGTCATTGTTGTAGCAGTAATAATGGTAGTAACAGTAGTAGTATTATACTGATGAAAAACTATAGCTTAGGAAAGGGAGTTACTATGTTCAGTGTCACTTAGTGGTAGAAGCTTGATTAAAAACTCAGATCTCACCTGGGCTGGTGTGTGGCAGACCCTTCTGCGTGGCGTGGGCCCAGCTCCCACTCAGAGATGCACAGGACCCATGCCACAGTTAGGTTCTCTTGTAGGGAATCAGATTTGCAATATACCTAAGCTGCTCTTTGCTAAAACTCCCTCACCCTATAAATGCTTGTTGTAACTTCCTAAAATCCATGCTAAACCTTGCAGGGACCAGTGTAACAGGCTCAACCACTCTTGCCTTTTCATTTCATCCTTCTTCTGTGATGTGATTAGGGGCATTGGCTCCTTTTGTTGTAACTGGGACATAGTCAGTGAGGACCATCTTGTAATGTGAGAGAAAATAGAATAAAGGCCTGTCATGGCGAAGGCCACAGCTTTTGCTCCCCTGTAGAGAAAAGTCATGCTGTCATCTTTTTTCCTCCACCGGACTCGTTAGTCTGTGTGTATGTTTATACTTCATCCATAATGATGCGGACACTGTTAGCCGGTGTCCATATCACTGGTGTGGCTCTGTGGATTGAGTGCCAGCCTATGAACCAAAGAGTCACAGGTTTGATTCCCAGTCAGGGCACATGCTTGGGTTGCAGGCCAGGTCCTTGGTGGGGGGTATACAAGATGCATCCATGCATTGTTTCTGTCCCACCCTTTTTCCCTCCCTCTCCCTCTGTCTAAAAATAAGTAAATAAAATCTAAAAAAACTCAGATCTCTCTGGCCAAAGAGTCACAGGTTTGATTCCCAGTCAGGGCACATGCTTGGGTTGCAGGCCAGGTCCTTGGTGGGGGGTATACAAGATGCAGCCATGCATTGTTTCTGTCCCACCCTTTTTCCCTCCCTCTCCCTCTGTCTAAAAATAAGTAAATAAAATCTAAAAAAACTCAGATCTCTCTGGCTCCCAAGTCACTACCCTCTGTACCACTCTGTTAGCAAAAATTCACAAATGTCTTGTCTTCTTTCTCTTTGATAGCAATATACCATGACTTCCACAAAGAGAAAAAAACCCTATCTTAACTCTCATTTACTGAGTGTGATCTTTTGAACTATGATGTAGGTATGCCAATAAATTGAACATGCTTTTTAGCACTCCCATAAAAATATTTCCCAAGATAGTTTGGTATTTTGCTGTGTATAATGTGCAGTTTATTGCCCAAATTTTTGAGGGAAAAATTAAGATGCACATTACACATGGGTATAATAACCCAATGGATGGTGTGCGCAAGCACATGGATACGCATTACACATGGGAAAATGTAGTATTTGTTTCTCTTTTTAAAATAATTAGGAGAACCACGGCTTTCTTTTGAAAAGCAAAGACAATTTGTGAACTTGCATACACGTTCCATAAAAGATATTTATTGCAAAAGATGTTACAGGGAATGTAATGACACGCTATCGTCCTATGTGTATCAATTACAAGAATGGTTGTCACATAGCTCTATACTTTCCCAGATCATCTAGGACCTTTAAGAGGGAAAATGTGATTATACTCCCTTTAAATCTGAGCAGCCTTGTGGCCTGCTTGTAACCAAAATAATGTGGCAGAAGTAATGATGAACCAATATTGTTACATTATTATTAACTAAAATTTATAATTTATATAGGGTTCACTCTTTGCATTTGTACAATTCCATAGGTTTGGCAAATGATAATGCATGTATCCACCACCACAATATTTACAAAATAATTTAATTACCCTAAAAATGTCCTGTGCTTCACTTACACATCCCTTCCACCCCCTCCAACTCCTGGCAGCTACTCCTCTTTTCCCTATCTGCTTAGTTTTGCCATTTTCAGAATGTTACATAGTTGAAATCATACAACATGGAGATTGTCAGATTGGCTCCTTTCATTCAACAATGTGCATTTCAGATTTCTCATCTCTTGATACTTCATTTCTTTTTATTGGTGAATAATAAATATTCCATTATCTGTCTGTACCACAATTTCTTTATCTATTCACCTACTGCGGGACATCTTGGTTGCTTCCAAATTTTGGATATGAATAAAAGTGATATAATCTTTTGTGTGCAAGGTTTTGTGTGGATTTAACTTTGCATCTCATTTAATACTTAGCAGTGTGACTGCTAAATTGTGCAATGACTTTAACTTTGAAAAAAACTGCCACACTGTCTTTCCAAATGGCTGTGCCATTTTACATTCTTATGAGTAATAAATGAGATCTCCTGTTGCTCCAAATTAAATGAATTTGCCATTCCAATAGGTGTGTAGTAGTATCTCATCGTTGCTTTAATTTGTAATTCCCTAATGAGTAAAATTCCCTTTACTCAACAATAAAGGATACTATTGAGTAGCCTTTTAAATGCTTATTTTCCATCTGAATATCTGTGTTTTGCTAATTTTTTACAAAAGGTTTGTTTTCTTATTGTTCAATTTTGAGTGTTCTTTGTATATATTGGATATTAGTCTTTTATCAAATATTTGTTTTGCAAAGATTTTCTCCCAGTTTGTGGCTTGTCTTCTCATTCTCTTTACAGTATCTTTTACAGAGCAAAATTGTTTTGATTGTTTTAATGAAGCCTAACAATTTTTCATGGGTCATGGAGAGCTGTGTGTTTTTATATTCTAAATTTTTTATATCACTATTTACTACTCTTCTGTTCAATTGTGTATCCACTTATTTATCCTAGTGTCTGAAATTTAGTTAGGAGTCTCTCAAGTAGTTTTGGACAAAATAAGTAGTTTAGCACCTTTTCAAATTATTACCAGGCAGAGGTTTATCAAAAAGAAATCTTGGCACACCAAGCTGAAAGTTTTGATGATAGTTTTAATTAAGGCAGCGGTCCTCAACCTTTTTGGCACCAGGGACTGGTTTTGTGGAAGACAATTTTTCCAGACTGAAGGGAGGGGCGGTGGATGGTTTCAGAATAATTCAAGCACATTACATTTATTGTGCACTTTATTTCTATTATTATTACATTGTTAATACCTGATGAAATAATTATACAACTCACCACTTGCTAGGGTTAGCAGGTGGGCTTACCAAAACCATGACTGAGACAAGTGCACAGTGCGGGAAAGAGGCGTGGACAGAAGTGGTAAATAAAATAATGGGCGGGCCACACATGGACTAAACTAAGTGTCAGATTCTGACTTAAAGCCTGTCACCAGATGCAGCTGTGTAATTAAAGTACATTAACTCCCTTACCACTATATAGCCTGCCACCAGATGCAGCTTAATTGCCACTTGCCACTCACTGATGGGGATTTGATATAAGGCTGCAAGTAACTGATTTATTATGGTCTCTGTGCAGTCAAACCTTTCTGCTCGTGATCATCTGTATGTGCAGCCGCTACCCAGTGCTAACATTACAGCCTAAGCTTCACCTCAGATCATCAGATATTATATTCTCATAAGGAGTGGGCAACCTAGATCCCTGGCATGGGCAGTCCACAGTAGGGAGCCCCCCTAGTGCGTTCCTATGAGAAGCTAATGCCGCCACTCATGTGAGAAGAGGCGGAGCTCCGGTAATGAGAGCGATGGGGAGCAACTGTAAATACCGATGGAGCTTCACTCGCTCACTCGCTGCTGACCTTCCGCTGTGCGGCTCGGTTCTTAACAGGCCAAAGACTGCTACTGATCAGTGCTCCAAGGTTTGGGGGCCCCCAAATTAAGGGACTTGTATAGGAGGTGTGAGCTGGTTAATGGAACCAACATGGAATGCTGCAGCGCCCAAGCAACAGCAGCAGCAGGAATCCTAGGGATCAAGGAGCAAGGATAGAAAAGAAGGATTGAGAGCTGGAGTCACCGACAAGAAATTATAGTTGTAGAAATATGAACGCTGACAAATCTGTGTAGAACCGGAGAAGTAGGAGTACCTCCTCCAGATGTCCCATCTGCTCCCAGGTCCTCCCGTGGGCTCCCAATAGAAGGCAAGAGAGCCTTTACAATGAAATCTTCAGAAGCCTCCTTCCAAAGAAGAGCAGAAAAGAACAGACAATGGACAGGATGGAAAAGAGAGCAGAGCGACTCACTCGCATTGGCCGTTCAAAAAAGAAATTAATTGGGAAAAAAAGAGGTGTGAACACAGCACTGACTGGCAGAGATATTTGCACCACCTTGACCCCACTTTTAGAATAGTAATGATAAAAATCTATTGACAAATCCATCGTCTCGATGTTCCAACCCCAGGGTCCCTCTGATTTCCCACTCACATGCTTCTTCTCAAACAAGCACACAAGGGAGGTATCTCATGTAATAACAAAAGAACTAAAAAATGTATGACCCTAATAAGCAGTATACCTGCCAGCCTCTTTGGCTGGTGTACCACGGGTCAAATCATCATACTTCTTCCACAGTCTGCATGGGACAGGGGGGTGTGGAAGAAAGCAGAGGACAGTGATCAAGGCAAACAAACTTACAAGTGAGTGCAGCTGAAGATACTCAGAAATTCAGGTCCCCAACTGAACACTGTCGAGATGAACAAATTCAACTGCTACCTATGTGGTCAGAATACTCTCAGAGGAAAATAACTGATTTTTTTTGGACAAAAGTGCAGAAACGATTCAATGTAGGAAGGACAGCCCACTCAACAAATGGTGCAAGAGAAATTGGACATCCATGAGCCAAAAATGACAATAACAAAAGAACCGCGACCTAAGTGTCACACTTTACACAAAGGATTAGCTCAAAATGGATTACAACTTAAAGGTAAAATGGAAAACTATAAAGTTTTTAGGAAAATAAACCGGAGAAAATTTTCAGGACCTACGATTAGGTAAGGAGTCTGTAGATATGACACCAAAAGCACAATCAATAAAAGAAAATGTGGAAAACTTGGACCTCATTAAAATTTAATACACTGGCTCTGAGAAAGACTCTCTTAAAAGTCTTTCTCATAAAAAGACATGCTACATGCTGTGAGAAAATTTTGAAAACCACATATTTGACACAGCACTAGTGTCTAGAATATACAAAGAATTCTCAAAACTCAACAATAAAAAAACAGTGGCAAAATACAAAATAGCAGCAATAATAAATGCTGGTAAAATTGTGGAGAAAGTAGATCACTTGTAGGCTTATTGTGAATAAAGTAAAATGGTACAGCCACTCTGGAAAACACTTTGACATTTTCTTAAAAAATAAATATGCAATCATCGTTTATAAAAAGTGAGAAATTTTTATTGCTGTTGCCATTTGCCTTTATACTGATTCACAAAATACAGTAGAATGTCAAATTGTTATAATGCTAAGGCAATAAGTCCATTATTAGACAGCAACCCTCTCAATAATCTGTACCAAGATAATAAAATGTAAGGAGTCTATTTTCTAACTCTGTATTTTCTTTAATATATAATATCTATTTCATTAAATGATTATAATTTAGGATTCCAGCTCCTGTCCCCTGATATCAGATTAAATTACTGCATTACACACAGAAGAAAATCAGAAGAGAAAAAGCAGAACGTACCAATAGTCCTGTAAAATCATTTTATTTTCTGTTACATAAACATATTTCTTAGGTAATGTTACCAGAGCAACCTATTTATGGGGTTTTACAGTTTAGGGTAAATATATATATTTTTAAAGCTTATCTCTGTTATACAGAGTTATGATACAAAAATGATTTATAGGCTATAGTTTTCAGAAAACAGTTAGCTAGACTATTCCTGCTTTAAACTTTCCTATTTAAATCTATAATATGGCATGAGAGGATGTGATTTAGAAAAATCTCTTGATCAAAAAGCTTGACATCATCACAGGAATATTTACTGTCCTCCACAGAGAGCCACCAGGATTTTTTCGTAATCTCCTTTGGTTTCATCCTGTTGATTAAAAACAGAGATACTTAATGTTACCTGAAACCACAATTGATATAAAGTATTTTTAAATTATAGAATAATTACTACATTAGTAGGCTTAAGAGTTGTAGAACATACATCACAGTATGTCAAGTATCTAGGATTTTTTATAATATTATCTATTTAATTAAATAATATAATTCATATGGCAGATAACTGATATTTGTGTATTGATTACTATAGAAAAGCAACACCTGTCAAAATTCAGAGTGTAAACTTCTCTGAGTTGATTGTGTTATTCGTTAGAGCAATTATTTTCCAAGAATGAGATATCACACCGAGTCAAGTAAAGAGAGCACGACATTCTTTCAGATCACCTGAGGGACATCTGACTCATTCGCCAGAGAAACAAGCAAGCTTGTGGTTTCCTCAGTAGCTTTTAGTTATTCATTATAAAGAACAAATTGAATTTAGATAGTCACCTAGCTTTCAATAACTTTAAAACCCTGACTTGACTTTATTTTTATTTATTAACATTATAATAAGATCACGTGAACATCATTTTATATAGTTTACATATGACAAAATTAAGGAAATACTTAGACTAGTAAGTTTTTAACCTGCTGATCAATATGCAGTACAAAACAAATTACTGTATCTCCCTAGTAAAAATATTTTGGTTGCTAAATTTATGTATGAGAAACTAAATGTTTCTACGGCTGCTGAATAGTTTGAGTATTTTTTCAGTACAGAACTCACGAGTAGATTTTACCAGTGAAAGTAAAATTTACTTATAAATTATATATCTTAATATAACAAATTAATTTTACATATGAAATTGATAGATGTAGTAAGTCAGCCTTTCCCTTTAAAGAAGTTAAAAAAGAATTATTATTTGTGGAGATAACATTATGAAAATCACAACATACCAGGATGGCTTGGCAGAGAGAGATGCCATACAACTTCTGATAGCATGCTTTGATATCATTCATGTCAATTTCAGAACGGGAAACCATGATCCTGATCAATGTCTTATGACGTGTTCCCAAACCCTGTGCAAAACAAATGAGGATTAAGTGTCTCATATTCAGAGCATACTCTTAATAAAGCAGGATATGGGTCTGAATGTGAAGCTTTTTTGTTCACCCATAGAACCTCTATAGAGAAAATATCTCTACATTAAAATACATACACACACAGATGCACTTTACACAGGTGGTAATAAAATGTCAAGAACCCAGTTGCTACATCGGTGGAATGTTAAGAGATTTTACAACTTCGAAGTTGGCTTTCCACCATCCAGTCTTTCCTTTCTCTACGCAAAAATAGAGAACTCAGTTGTAAATCTGATCATCTAATTCATCTATTTAAAATCCTTCAATGGTCTTCTCAACCTTACTTTATTCCTCTGTCTCTTCTACCCCTGCTCTCATCAGGTAAATTCCTGTTCACTCACAGGTCTTAGTTTAGCTGAGAACAAGGCTACTCTGATATCCAAAGTCTGCGACACTGGACACTCTTCTACTCTTCGACAATACTAAGTATTCATCATTATTCATCGAATGAGTCCATTCAATAAGAGCAGACGTGGGTTAAGGGACTGTACTGCCTACTATGTAATAGCACAATGCCTGTCATTTCATAAGGACTCTTTCCTCTTAACTGAATGGTTAGATCTCTCTCTAAAGACTTCCTTATTTTGGAGTTGCTAAAGAAATAAAGGACAACTTCCTAACCTTCACAGTACAAGTATACAGGTGGTATCCTATATAATATATGATAAGAGCTAGAGAATAAAGTTAAATTGGTTGAAGTGTATCTCAATATAGCTTTATAACACCTGCCAGTTCACTAATCTTGGAACATTTTACAAGCTTAGAATGGCATTAATGCATGGCATGGAAGACAGAATAATAAAACACAAATGAAACTTAAAAGGGGGGAGATAGTAAAACTTACAACCTTAGCAGAAGCAGGTTACCAAAATCACACATTTAAAGAGAAATTATATCACCCTTCCTGTGCTGACTCACATTTTATGCAAATCATGAGTAACACACAAATTACCTACAAGCTCACTTTACCATCTTGGCTATAAAAATATAACAAATCTAATCATTTTGTTCTAATAAGGAAATGTACTAGCCTCTTGCATTGAATGAAACAGCAATTCTTTTAATGAGAAAATATTGGGATGGCTAAAAAATCCTTGTTTTTTCTGCATAAAAGACACATTTTTCATTTTCACCAATAACTTTATTAATGTAGATATTTTGAGTATGTCAGATATTTCCCATGTGGTAGAATGTTGATTGTCCTCAATTAATGTCTTGATTTTACTGCTATCAACTTCAGTTGGTCTACCCAACCATGGAGCATCTCCAGAAAGAAATCTCCAACATGAAACTTCACAAACCACTTCTGACACATTTGATCAATCACAGCACCTTCTCCAGACACTGCACAAATCTTTTTGTTTCATTTGCCTCTCTTGAAATAATAAAGCATAATATGCGCAAAACATTGCTTATTTTCTTCCATCTTCACTATTAAAATGACTACACAAAAATTCACCAATTTTGGTAAGATTTTTTTTAATGCACACTGATATGACAACTGTCACAATACAATCTAACAAAATTGTTTTGAATGAAGTTAAAGACATCTAAGTGCAGCTAGAGCCATCTGATGGAAAAAAACAGATGAACTTTTTGGCCAACCCGGTATTAATATTTGTATGATTTTCAAACATTCTGAGGCTTTATGTTCTCTCCACTGATAATAACCTTTCCCCTAAACAAATTATGTCATCAGAATCTCACCTTCATGGCCTGATGAAGCTTCTCAGCAAAGAACATTGGTTTGTTTGTGGCACACTTCACTGCAAGAGAGGCACATTTTAGTTAACATATTTACCACAAAGGAAGAAAGATGTATATGAAAGAAATAGGAGATTTAGAGTTTTGCAAACAAGATTCTATTCTTCACCCATTTCTCATCCCCCCTTCTCAGTATGGGATATTTGATATTAAGATGGTGCTTTTGAATGTTCTTTCCCCTGACACCAACACCTGTCTCCTGTTATCTTAAATAAAAACAGTAGCAGTTTCTACAGTTCATGCTACCATGAATGTACTCTTCTTGGAAATAGGGAAACCAGTTGGTATTAAAGGCCATATTGGCATATAATACACTTTTCATGTTGTAGTAAGAAAAAATATTAAGTGCAATAGCACAGGCTGTAAAAGGCAATTGCGAAATTAAACACTAAGAGGTGTGTCAATTAGTAAGCTTCTCCAGTTTGCTACTCAAAGTGTGATCCCTGGACAAAAGAATGGGCACTAGCTTGGAGCTGGTTAGAAATGCAGATTCCCAGGCTCCATATCGTACCTAGTAAAATCAGAATCTGCATTTTAACAAAATTTCCAAGGGCTTCACGTGCACATTAACGTTTGACAAGCATTGCTTTAGAATGCAGGTTCCCAGCCCTAACTGGGCATCTGAAAAATGTAAGAGAGTTTTAATATCTTTTCGTTTTAAGGGCATTGTCAGAAGCTACCAGAGAACAACTGAATCAAGTTCTCTGGTGTTGCCTAAGATTCTTCAATTGGCAAGTGACAGACCAGGATTTGATTCTGTCTCTCATTCCAAATCCCATGTTCTTAATGACCATGCTGACTTTCCTCTGTGCTATGTCCAGCCTGGCGCATCACTTGGCATAAGTAGGGGCAAAGAAAGCATTTTCCACCTGCCTATCTTTTTTAAAAAGGGAATGCTATCTGTTATTATTAAGGTCATATAGTTATCTTACATTGCCATTATCTTAAATGTGGCTATTGTCTGAAGCATAGATAAACTATATCTGAGTTTTGCTTTTTGTCCCATTCTACTTTGTTTTTTAAATTATGGGACAGCAATGACGATGCAATTTTCATATAGAAAATTCTTCTCTCTGCAGGACTACATACCGATTGTTACGAAGCATTTCTCGACGTCGCCTTTCATCTCCAGTTCCAGAACTTTGTTCATGTCGTGCTGGCTATACTTGGTGTATCTCTGAAACACTGAATATGACATTTAAACTGAGACATGTAGAACACATCTTATTCTTTAGAAAATATTAGTAAAGTCAGGGAACTGACTCAAAGAACTCATTGGGATGACTGAACTTCAGAACACAAGGTTTAAAGCTTGTTATTCAACCGAGCATATTTTGGAGACTACATTTTCCCCTAGGAATATAGCTCACATGGCTATTCTGGTGCTCTTGTACATTTTGGGGAAATTTTTGCAAGTGTTGACATTTATTAGAAATGGCATATGACTGACACTGTGGCATAATCATAACACTTGGCACATTGGAGCCAAGTGCCATAGCAAATGGATCTTCCCTTATATAAAAATCTGTGCTTTAAGTTTCTCTTAATTTTAACATTAAAAATCAGCATGCTATTATAAGATAATGAACTGTATCTTAAAATCATCATGACTTTCCATTTGCCATGGCTTCTAGCCTGCTCAGAACTAAATCTTCTGCTCAAAGGCAAGAACTCCTTTTGGTGTTTGTTTCCGGAGGATCTAAATACACTTTTTCACTTAGTCCTGAGTTGTTTGTTTTCCTTCATTGCAATTTCATTTTTCCTGTCGTATGTGTAGATTTTGTCACATCTGTTCCAAATATTTTGGGGGAGTAGAAATAGTGGAAATAATTAAATAATGTTCCACCCACCAAAGTCACAAAAGATGTTTCAAATAGTATAAAATGATCATTACACAAGGTTGCACAAAGATCATTAAGGGGCCAGGGGCACTCTGGGATATTCATTTGGTGTAGGAGTGATGCTGCCGATTAAGACTGCTCTCTTTCCTTTCTCTTATTTGTCTTAAAAAAATTACGTCTTCTACAAACAAATTCCAGGAAACATTTTTGTCTCCTCACCTCTGCGAAGGTGGGGGTAGCCTCTGGTGGTAAGAATGGTGTGGAACACGTTCACATCCGTCCCTTTTCTCTTTTCTCCTGCTTCATACAATGCCTGTCAAAAAAAACAAAAAATAAACACTTGATTACCTGCTGACTTGATGTCTGCACAAGAATGTTAGATCTCTTCAAAGCTCTCCTAGGCAGCTGCTTTGTATCCAATGGGATCAGAGTAGACAATGCTAAGATCAAAAGTTCCTTAAAGATAGGGACCTTATTTTGTTTGTCAAGTATCTTCCACAGTACCACTCAAAGTCCCTTGCAAACAGTGGAGACTGAATATATCTTTGAAAAAGAAATGTTTGATGAATTTAACAGCCTTAAGAATATATTCTGTATTAGAACAACTCCAAGGACCTCTCTGATTTCCTTTTAATTGTTCAAAGTAATTATCAACAAATGGTATTAAAAAATCAATAATTCAACCATAATCTAGGTCTTGAATTTTGATGTTAGAATTTCTAGATTTAAATTTTGACTGCAACATAATAACTCTATAATCTTAGATAAATAATTTAACCTTATTAAAGTGCAGATTTTCCTCTTTTCTAAGTGAAAAACATAATCCCTTCCTTATTGTCACAAGTTGCTCTGTTAACTTTGAAATCTGAATTGCCAACATCATTGTGGGTCACACTAATCCATGTAGCTGCCACAAATATACATCTAAAAGCCCTGATAGTCCTCACATGAAAAGCAAATTCAGAAATGTCACAAGCAAATAAGAAATTTTTTTATTATGGACAATTATTCAAATACTTTTTTCTTTGTATGCTTGCTTAATTTCTATTGAAATGATCAAACTTGCAATGGACATAAGAATTTATTTTAGACTTTTTAAGCAAACTGATTTGATATATACGTGTTTATTCAGCAAAGAAGTTAATGAATGCCTATTTTATGTGCAAGATAACGTAGAAAATGTACTGTTACGGTGAAGAGAGTGGGGATGGAGAAATAAGTTTCTATTCTTACTGACTCAGTGTGATGAATTTATAGAGAGATGCTATTCCAAGAGGAAGGCATATGCAAATAATCTTTTTTTAACAGAAATTCCTGGTCCAAAATGGCACACTTTTTCTAATGTTACCAATGGATTGGTGTATTAATAACCAGCAAACTCACTGACATTATATAAAAAATATACTTGAAAGTATATAAATGTTATTGTAATTGTTCTGTAATTATAATATCATTATCATAGTGTTTTTACAACATAAACTTCTATCTATAAACCATTCCATTGTTCACTGTTAAAAGAATGTTAAATGTGCTTACTCTTCTCACTTGACTTAATAAAAAATACATTTCCCTTTCTAGTAAAATAAAAAATCAGAGTTTTCTCAACATGACAATTCTTGGTAATTACAAATCAAATTTCTTTGTTCTCTCTTAATCCTCTCAACCATGTGAATAATGGATCTATAGAAAACATCAAGACTACAGTTTTTTTCTTGGACTGCTCAAGCACAGAACAATACACATCATTCAGAGAAGGAACATTAGGTGTCCCCGGCCTCTAGAAGCATTTTAGACTTCCTTTCATGTGGTCATCCAGTGGTAGCCTCACCAGAGGTAGGACTGTCGAAGGTAGGACTGTCGGAGGTAGGAAGATGATCGAGGAGGATTGCTTACCCTGGCATCTGAATCAACCAAGTCTTCATTTATGCCAAGATTCTCATCTCTGTCACCCTGAAAAAACAATCCCATTGTCTTGGTAAGTTGTTTTCTACCATGTAACGACATGGTTCGCTTAATTTCCTTAAAATCAAATAAGTAATATTCTTTGAGAAAGAGTTAATTGCTCATTTCTTGAGTGAGATGAAATCTAAAATCTTACTCTTCATAAAAGAAGAGGCATTTCCTGAACCATCTGAGTTATACCTTAGCGAGCAAGAGCAAAGCCTTCTGATAATCTCCAGAAGTATCCGAAGTGATGTCCTTAGCCAGATCTCTACTCAATTCTGAAAAATAAGAGAAGTATATTTTGCAGTAAATTAATGATAAATAATAGTGGTAATTATAATATCTGACATTTCTATATGCATTGGCTTAAAATTTGTAATGTCAAATGTTCAGTGACTCATGAAATGCACTTCAAAATATTATCTTTTTAAAATAAAAATAGTGATATTGAAGCAAGTAAAACTTTGGATCATCAAATTTGTATCCTCTAGGACAATAAAAGCAATTTACATAATACTGTGAATAAAAACCTACGGTCATAGAGCTTTTGCTAATATAATGTGAATAGCATAAGTATTAAATAACTAATTCTGAATAAACATGCCAGAATTTAAGCAAGGTGATGAGTAGAACACTTATGTAAAAGAACAAACCAGAGATACTTGCTTGAACACGGATTATTTATTTACTTTAAAAATCATATATATGTAATATAATTTAATTATGTGTGTACATACATATGCATATATAGATTTAACATTTTATTTGTGTAAACACACTTACTTAACTATGTAAAATAATTCTCTATTAGAAAAAATTAACTAAATTTATAATTAACTAGAAGATGGGGCAATTTAATAAGCTATCGTTGGACTGTATCTTGGGTATAATGGGGAAATATGGATATTACCTTCACAAACTATGTTTTATTGAACAAAAAAACTAAAAATAAGTCCCCTCTTGATTATTATCATTCATAAACAGATCTAAGATAAATACTGGTAATAAGTGCATAAAATGAGGTTGAAAGCTTCTTTATTTTGATTCTTGCATTAAATTGCTCTGAAAACAATGCGCAAAGGCTGTTTTATTCTCTGTGCTTTGGATGAAAATCAAGCAGAAAGGCCCCCTCTGGTGCCACATATCGGCTTGGGAAACTAGAAAAGGAACCTAGTGAAAGACCCAGCACTGCTCGGGATCCACTTATAGCCATCCTCTTTACAGTGTTGAGCATGTCACTTAAATGAGATATTTCACTGAATAGATAAAATGAACCATGTCTGGCCTTTCATCCCTATGGATCCAACTAGAGGTAAAGAATAGTGAGTCATTTATGTTCATAATGGCAAATTTCATAATGGTAAAAGTTTCCATCACAGGATTATAAGCACCTAGCTCTTTCCTTTTTCAAGGACAAATGGAGAGTATTTTTTGTTTGTTTGTTTTGGGGACTTTATATTTTTGTTATCTTTTTAAAATAAAAGCAACAGAATATTTTAATGAAATAAATATCTGTATAATAGAAAATGTTTTTAGAAAATATTTTTAGAAAATTCTTTGAATTCAATGCTTTGAATTGAGTTTTCCATTACAATAACATGTGGCCATTTGTCTTAGACATTTTTGAAGTGCAAATTGATGAGGGTTGGACATGGTCTCCCTTATCAGCATGTTAGCAACTTGCATGCTATATAGTAACAGTGTGTGATCACAGTCGACTTGTGCCAAACAATAAAGAAATATTTTAGAATGCAGAGTTTCCAAAGCCCCCATAATTAAACTCACATTCAATTTTAAGAAAAGCATATCGGTTTTCCTTTGTCAACTAAGGCACTTGGACTGCTGGACACTAAAACTTACCATCTCTATAGACTCTGTTAATTTCTCTGATTTCTCTGTTAGTTCTTGAGGCCAAAATTTCATTCAGAGTGTCTTCATCAGTTCCAAGACCCTGAATTGAAAGAGAAGAAAAGAAGAAATGTAGGGAAATATTCATTTGAAAGCATTAACTAGTTGACGTGTCCCAAAATTCGTTTGAATCTGGCATTTAGTAAATGTCCCACAATATTTAGTAACTACACTTAGCTCTATCTAGTATATTGCTCTAGAAACAAAATGGGTTTAAAGCCAATATTTTTAACAAAGAAATAAATATATGCCCTGAGATATATGAGATATATGCCCTGGCTGGTGTGGCTCAGTGGATTGAGTGCCAGTCTGTGAGGTAAAGGGTGGCTGGCTCGATTCCTGGTCAGGTCACATACCTGGGTTGCAGGCCAGGTCCCCAGTAGGGAGCACAAGAGAGGCAACCACACATTCACGCTTCTCTCCCACTCTTTCTCCCTCCCTTACCCTCTAAAAATAAACAAATAAAATCTTTAAAAAAATAAAAAATAAACTATTTTTTAAAAGTCAGATGTATGACATTCGGTGACATGTTGATGAAAGCAGAAATAACACAGCTATGAATGCCAACATTCATTAATTAACTAATTCATGCATCCTATTCCCATTAATTCACAGGTCCTGTACTAGATGTTGAGGATACTAGTGGACTTGACCTATGCATTCTTTTCAGTAAAAGAGTTTTGCTTAAACCAGGTGATTTACCTTCATGGCAGCACGGAGTTCTTCAGCATCAAACTGGGCTGGAGTTTTTAACAGAGCCAAAACCACCTCCTCGAGGTGACCTGTAAGGGCTTTCTTCAGAGTTTCATCCAAGGGCTATAACAAAGAAATTAGAATCAGAGCTTATAATAATTAACATGCTAGTTTACACAGAATGTAGGGTTACCTGACCTTTAGATAATCTTACTGCTGATTCCTACACCCAACCATCTTTAGAGCTGAATCCTTTTGCATTTAAAAGGTGCCAGATAGTTAGAATGTTATCTTCATCTTTTAGAGTAATTAGAATGATATTTGACTGAATTCACTGATAACTTCTTAAAGAATAGGGTTCTCAATATTTTATAAGGGGGAGAAGCCACAAAGCTCAAATCATAAGGTCGTCTATTAATAAAAACAGTGGTAAGAATACTTAAAATATATATAATATATTAACGATTTTTCCAAACTTTGAGGTTTGCACTGTTCAAATAGCACTCTTATCAGATATTGACATAATTTTTAATTGAATTTTTAAAAAAACCACTACTTGTATTTGGTATGAAAAAATAAAGCTTACTTTTAGAGTAATGTAGACAAAAAAAAAAAAAAAAGGCCACATACTAAACCTGACAAGCTCAGGTTGAGGCCTGCATGGAGGGCCCAAACACTCAGAGGCAGAAAGTAAGCACATAGGATTGTCTGGGCGTAAGAATTTGTAACTACAAACAGGTCATGGCAGGTAGTCAGGTCCCAGGCCTGTAGCTTCCTTGACAAAGGTCAATCTTGACGTAAAGTAGCCTGTATAATGACTTTTGCATCTAAGATAACATACCTTTGAAATGTCCGAGTGATCTCCTTTTCCAGACCCCTCAGGGCACAACCTCCCAGCACGGAGCACTAGATCACAGAACCCCTCATCCTTATCTCATTTCTCAGCACAACATCTGCATGTGCTGTAAATGTTAGTTATTAATTATCCTGTGCCCACTGATGAAAAAGAAGTGTGTCTCTTCATTTTACTTTTTATCCGATCCCAGAGATTTCCCTGTTTCACTTTCTTCTGCCCCCTTAAACCAATGAATTTCATGTAACCCTCCTTATGCCTCCTTTTTTGATTCTCATCTATAAAATAAGCAGCAAAACTGTTGAGAGTTTGCTTCCTGGTAATTGTTGTTAGTTTGACTCAGATAAACAAAAAGTTCTGACGTTTCTTACATTAACTGCGGAATTTTATGTGTGTGTGTGTGTGTGTGTGTGTGTAAAATGTAAAGTTTATATATATACACACACACATATATATATAAACTTTACATTTAGGCATTCAAAAACTAACATTAAATTTTAGCAGAAGACACATTTCAATCAGAACACATTCTTTATTGCCAATAATAATCTCGATGTTTGTTATGCTGAAATTAAAGACACCTCAATAGAGAACATCTAGCCAAGAATTTACACCAATACAACCAATGTATGAAATCAGTAAATTTGCCAGAATTGATTTGATTGCAATCAAGTGGATAAATACTGCAATCCCAGTGTCACTTGTAATGGGAAAATGGTGTTAGAAACTGAAAGAACTAAGTAACCATGCTTCGAATCCATATTGAACACAAATACAACTAAAACTAGGTATCTAAATTTGCCACTCCAACCCACCTTTCCAGTTTCCTGGAGGTAAGCTGCTTTGATCTGCTGACGCTGCGCATTGTTTCTCTTCGTTAGAATGTCAATGATGGTCGCTTCGTCCACACCTGGAAATAAAGGGTGGCTTGCCTTATATTTTATTCATTTTATTTACTGATTTAAGAGAGGGAAAGAGAGAGAGGGAGAGAGAGACATTGATTTTTGTTGTTCCATGTATTCATGCATTTTGAGGTTTCTTCTTTTATGTGTTCTGTCTGAAGATCAAACCCCACAAACCCCACAACCTTGGTGTATTAGGAAGATACTCTAACCAACTGAGCTATCTGGTCAGGGCAGCAGCTTGCCACTTAACATCAGTTTTTTCCTCATCAATAACTGACATTAAATGATTCATTATCAAGATGTTCCGAATGAAGTTCTTAACAAACCGAGAAATGTGAATTACATAGATGCAACAGCACATATCAAAGGGAAATGCTGGGGATGGCATTCTTCTTATTTAAATGAAAAAGGAAGAGGAAACTGTCCCAGGACCTCGGTGTCAGAGTGTTTGATCTTAGTTCAAACCCTAAATGTGAGCAGCTTTCAGTGTTGAGTTTACATTAGAAATGAGCTGTTGTAGCAGCAGAGATTCTACAGATTTAACCAAAATTTTTTAAATAATAAGAAAGGATATATAGCTTTGTTTGACAAAAAAAAAAAAAAGTCTTTTTATCTTCAAGATGAAATAGACTTTTTCCACTGCCCATGTCTGTTTTTCAATAGCCATTCAAACAGCTATTCTGCAATGTGCAGGAGGGGACTGTTTGGGAAAGACACAATTACCTTTAACCATTACTGCTTTATGCAAGGCGGCAACATCCGAGGATGGATTGAAGCTGGGATAGGGGCTCACTGCTGACCCAGGACCACCTTTGGATCCTTTCACAGTTTTCTGTGGATGAGAGAGGAAAAAAAAGTAATGTCCATTCACTCCTATTAATTTCTCTTTTAATATTTAACCAAGTTATTTTATTATCATTTGACTTACGATGTATTCCTGCTCTTCATTTTCAATAAACCAGGCCTGCTTGAGGAATTCTGATACCATTGCCATTTTTAAAGAAGTTTCTGGAAAGAAAACAGATGGCTTTTACAAACCATAAATCCACCACACATATATACCACTCCATTCCTTCACATACACAAGACATAGAGTAGCCTTGACTTTACTTTCCAGGATGTTACTCTTAGAAGCATAATAAAATGCTGGATGTAAGTTTTTTAAAAAGAGTCTTACCCTTGAACAGAAACCTAGAGCCTCCACTCAGAAATCTGGCTCTTTCTTGGCGTGTTCAGTCCTAACTTTCAGGGATCAGATGACTACTACAAAGCATATAGGCTGAAGAGAGAAGCTGGTGATTCATTTCACTGCTCCAAATTTCCAGACCATTTACTATATGCCAAGCACTGGGGGGTGCAAGAAACATCAAAACCTCATCCCGTGCTCCCATGAACTTAAGTTTGTGTGTGCTTTCAGTGGGAAAAACACAAAAGCTAAGGAAACTTTTTAGAGGAGGTGCTGGCTGATCTGAGCCTCTCTTGAAATGAGTCGAGATTAACCAGGCAGAAAAGTTAGAACAAAACAAAGGGACACTTCATATTTGGGGAGCTGAAAGAAGTTCACTAGAACCCAAAGTGTTGACAGAAGCTCCAACAAAGAAGCTTAAATGTGTCCTCAATTAAAGCTTTGGGAAAACATTAGTAGATTTTTAAAAAGGAAGCAATATGATTCCATTTATAGGTCAAAAATATTACTCATCCTCTGTCACAGAGAATGGCTAAGAGACTGGCAAGATGGAAGATGAGAGATATTTAGTTAGGCCATTAGAGAATCTATGCAGGATCCATAGATTTGGTATCAGGAACAAAAAAAAAGAGCATAATATTTACCTTTGTAAGGTAAAACAATTTGTGACAATCTGCAGGAGTTGATTTAGACTTAAAACTCTATTCATAAAAAGAGATCCAGGTGCTGTTTCTCCCTCAGATAATTCAGTATCCTTTTCCACTCCTTGGCACAAAATTATTTCATCACTTAGCATGCTCCCATTTCTTCCTATCTGAGCTGTTCAAAATACCAGGCCTACATGTTTTTCCACCCAACAGAAAAAAAAAAACAAAAAAACTGGTAAGTGGATTATTTTATACCAGGTGCTTGGCTCCAACAAGAAGCATTAGGGTGCAATTGCAACATGGCTGCCCTCTTTTTGGTAAACTCTATGTTAAAGGAAATTTCTTGAATTGCTACCATGGTTCAGGAGTGATTTTATGGAATCAACCATATTTTTGGAAACCTGGAGTGTGTTACGCACAAAAGAAGCTGCCAGTGATCCTTTCTGTCTCAGGATGTGTTTTTAGGAGCCTATGCTCAACATCTAGACTGATTATCTCTCCAGATCCTCTTGTTTATCCCTCTGGAGACTCTGAGGAATACAAGTGAGGGAAATCGGAAGGATAATCCAACCCATTTTAAATTCTTGACCTGAAGATAAATGACTCATGAGAAGTGAAACCTGTAACCTGATTTTTTAACAGTTTGTTCAGACAGAGTATTTCAATCCACACCTGCTGAACAGTAACAGCAGTTCCAGGTAATGAGACTAAATACAGGACAGAAATACTATCCAAAGCAGGAACTTTCTCCATTTAATTATTATGTGGATAGTCCAAACTAGTATTCTGTCATCTGTGAAAAGAACCAATACATTGTACACTTATTTAATCTCTTCCTACCCCAGCAACTGAAAAGTTTAAAGTTGTTTCCTAAGGTAAAGTCATGATGTACAATTTTGCACAAGGTTTTACTTCCTATTGCAGACATAATTGGGAGCAATTGCCGTTGGCATGCGGAGAATTTCATTTTCCTGTTCCTTAATTGGCACATCCAAAATCTCTAGCGATTTTGGCAAGGTTTCAAGTATTTGAAATTTCCATTTTTATCATCTCATCCATGCCTTTCATGAAGTAGAATTCTCAAAATGGGTGATGCGATCAACTCCTGAATCCTCAAAAAAAGTACTTTTCCACAGTTATAGAAATATGTGTTCAAATATCTCCACTCTTTTCAATTAGAAAATAAAAACTTCGAAAGAGATAAAAGATTAAGGATTATGTCAAATATAATTTCAAAAATGAGACTCATAACTTCAAAAAGAATTTCACGAAAACTTTCCCATACTTCACTGATATTTTCACTTCTAAGAAAATGCTTACATAAGGCATCACTTTCTTAAAAAACAAACTTGAGAAAGCCCAAGAAAATGTTATCGCTCTATTAATTACATAATACAAAAATGAAAAAACAGAGCAACTGCATAATGTATTTGACATGACAGTGTCCGCAGAGGAGACAGCTTTGGAACACAGCCTGGGCACCTAGACTTCCATCTGCAGTGATTTGCATGGCCTGGAAAAGACAAGCAGCCCGAGTGGAATGCATCTCAGGGAAGCAATCAGAGGAAAATGGAATCTTGACAAAGCCAAATGAGATCCACTAGCTTTTAACAAAGCTTAAAGAAACAAGGGTTTTTGCTAGATGTCAGAAACTTCTCTAAAGGAATTTTAGGAATTGTCAGGTACTGTTAGTTAAACACCCAAAGTGAACTGCATGTTTTAACAGAAACTTTCAGCAGTTACAACACTCCTTCAAAATTCCAAAGCAAAATATTTTGGCCAAGAACTGCTGCCAAACCATTCTGTTCAATATCTAACTTGTGCATGAAAACCAGCATTTTGTACTTGATAGAACCCATTCCGTCATTTGAAGTAACACTTGCTTAACTGTAAATACATAATGCATGCAAAGTGTTTTACTGACTGCCATATGTTACACAAATGTCAGATATTACTATTATTCGAAGAAGGGTCTGGTCCAGAAAATAAGCTTGTACAATCAAAAAATAATTTAAATAAGCCTATGAGTTCACAAAAAATTTCCTTTTTTCTGTCTTTCTTTTGAGTTATGATGTTTAGAACTTATACTAAGTATTTAAGGGTTTATTTTAATAACTTATCTTGGTTCAATATATATTTAATCTGGCTACTAAATAGCTCTGAAACCAACTTTATCTCAGTCCTTAACATCATTTCATTTGGAGAGGAAGTTAGCCATTAATACATAGGCTGACCTATATGGGAATTAACAATATTCCAGATTTTTTCTGGTTAATGAATTGTTTGTGCTCTTTCACTGCCTACCAATCTCATTTATCTGTGAATAAATGGGTAGCTTTCTAGACATGAGCATTTTTTTGTATATCCGTGTGTCATAAGAAAGCTCACTGAGCAAGGAATTCAATAAGGTAACTATGCACAAAAAGTGTGCCCAAGATGTTAGAGAGGGGTCCATGTTTACAAAATGTAAGAAAAATGTATTCCCAGAAGTGGTACATTAGCAATAGAACCAACTGAACAGTTTAAGAACACTAGGCTTGTTGCATTAAAGTTAATTTATTGATTTTTTAAAAATTGCACTATGGTTGCATCTTCATTTTGTAATTTATACAGGCAAAAGTATTTAGAGATATAGGGACACCGTATCTGCAGTGTTTTATCAAATGTTACAGCAAAAATAACTATATAGAAAGGGTAGAAGGGGAAGAATTAATAACAAAGCCAATGTGGTAAAATGTTAACAGTTGGGCTTATAAAGTATGTGGTAACTCTGGGTGATATTCTTGCAACTTTCTGAAGGTTTGAAATTATCATAAAAGAAAAGTTTATTTTTATCTCTATTTCTATCTCTGCCAACCTCCTGAAAGGCTACTTCCAGAATTAGCGACAGAGGAAGCCCAGTTTTGTGGCCTATCCCACCTTCCTGATGACCAGCTGGAGGATCAGAGCTCAACAATGATGGCAGCTGTGATTCATCTTTGCATGGGACAATGTCACAACTGCAGTTTTCTACCTGAGAAAATGGTGTTATTTTCGGGCAGTTTTCTAGCTAACAGCCGCAAGCATCAAAGCGTACATAAATTCATACCTTTTGATTCCAAAATATTGTATATTCTTTTAAACTAGTGAGCAAAAGAACAGTGATAAGATCACTGTTATTTCTAACAGCTCACAGTTGAGAATCAAATGCATTCACAGCTTAATCCACTACACTGTGGCAGGTTTCCCCACAGCCGGAGGGAGTTTATATTTCAATGCTTTGTCTTAGGCACAGTTTTTTTCTGCAAATATATATTTCACAAGCCCTTTTCACACCTACCCGTGGGAGAGAAGTCAATTAGGGTACACAATGGCAGAGCTTGTGAAGAACCACTTTATGAAAAGTAGTCTCATAAACGTTTTGCTTCTAGGCCTTTGGATAGGGTGTTCCCTTTGCCTGGAATGCTGTTTTCTCCTCCGCCCCCACTGCCCTTTGTCTAACCATTGCTTCTAAGTGAGGACTCAGCATAGACCTCTTTACATCCTCCAGAAAGCCTTCATTAGTTCAGCTCTGGATTGGGTGACCTTCTGGTATCTCCCAAAACATCCTGCCTTTTGCCCTACACCAGCCCCTTACCATTCTGTACTAGCACTTCAAGTAGCTATATTTACAACAGGATTCTATGAAGGCAATGCTGATCTATAATTCATCCTGTCCTTCCAAGCCCTGGCAAAATGCCTGGTATTTAGAATGTTAACGAGCATTACCGAATGAATAAATAGTGTATGAGTGCTAATTATTTAGCGAAAAATCTATGCTAATTTAATAAATGCTTCTACCCATAACTATAGGATATAAAAATAAGCCCTATTTCGATTCTCTTTAACTGATTGTTTTTTTTTTTTAATTTATTATTTATTTATCTTTTTAGAGGGGAAGGGTAGGAGAGAAGGAGAGGGAGAGAAATATCAATGTACGGTTGCCTCTCGTGTGTCCCCTGCCGGGAACTGGCCCGCAACCCAGGCATGTGCCCTGACTGGGAATCGAACCGCGATCCTGTGGTTCGCAGGCCCGCGCTCAATCCACTGAGCTACACCAGCCAGGGCTCTCTTTAACTGATTGTTATGACCTCAAGAAAACATTTATCTTCTCTAGGGGTCTTCATTTGTAAACAGAACATTATTGGAATAGATAGTACCAAAAATGCATGTTAGCTCTGAAGTGCCAAACTTAAATCTCACCTCAAGCAAGAATGGAAGAGAAAATCAGCATCATGAAGGTATTATATAAATTGTACCTGTTCTGATCTTTCTGATAAAAATCTGCCCCATTTTAAAGACAGGGGAACTCATTTATTCCAAAAACTGCTTTTATCACTGGAAAATAATAGGTTCATTGCTTTAGCTCCAATTTTTAAACTAAGTCATAAATTAATGGGTCTAGAGAGGATTAAGAACAACTAGCTCAGCAAGCTAACGTCACATACAGAAATCACCGCTTGCAGATCTTCTGATTTAAAAAGTATTTAATAAGCATGAGACTCTAGGGACTATTTTGACAACATCAATCCAATTCTGGCTAGCTGCCAGCTGTGGTTACCACCCAGGGCTCAGGTGGTATCAGACTCATGGAGAAGAGGCTATTTCAGAATTATGAAACCAGCCTTTCGCCACATTTGAGTCATTTTGCAATATGCCTTCTCCCCCGGCCACCAAAACACATTCGTGAAGACAGGGGGGAATATTACTTTTTCAAAGTCCATGCATAATTTCAGACATAAACAAGGCAAGAAAAAAAAAACACATGTGTCCTAATTAGCTAGCATTGAAAAGATAATTAGGGCATTGACTTGAACATTCAAAATGGGCTAAGATAAAAATTCTTGAAGGGACATTTGTAATAAACAATAATCAGGTATATGGTTATGATTCAAAATCTTTTACTTTTGCAAATATCCAACACCAGTAAAAACTCTACTTTAAACTTCCTTTGCATTTTTCAAGGAGTCTTTTGGCCATTACCTCATTCAACAATCAAGATACTTCTAAGTAAAATAACTTTTAGATGACTCATCTGGTATTCCCAAGGATGACTCATCTAACGCCTCAGAAACTGTTTCTTTTCCCCTAGGTTTGCACATCAGCACTTGAAAAGTCTGCCTATGACACAGAGACTACAGAAATAAGAAGGTGTCCACACCTTCTTTAAATGAAATGATTAATAAACAGATCCTCTTATTCATTTACATAGCATAAGTAAAAATAACATTAATTTCAAAGTGTTAATTACAAAGGGCATGATACCACTATCAGGTCTGAATCTATTTGGTTTTCCTTACAAAAGAAAATGAATGATGTCAACCATGCTATTTGGAAACAGTTCCCTTAACCCCACCCCAGCCTGGCTCCCCCACAGGCACCCCCTACTTCGTGTTCTCCTTGTGAGGCACACAGCTCCTGGAAACTCACAACTTATAAGAGGAAAACACATTCTTTCCTTCTTTTCCATGGTAACTCACCAACAGTACAAGCCAGTATTAAGCAAACTTAATATTTTTAAAATTATATGTCTTAATTATGTAAAATAAAACACTACAATTTGTGATTCCCAAAATACAAATATGCAATGTAATTTTACAGAAAGATTTATCAAAACATATTAAACACTACTCGTGATAAATCCTACAGAAGCAGTACCATGTAACATCATGTTGGGGCAAGTTTTCAAAACAACCAAAATTAACTCAAAGGCAAACCAAGACTTACCTTTTTTTCCACCTCTTCCAAAGAACTAAAGAGAGAGTCTTCTCTGAAAGTTTCTCGGTAGAACTGAAGCCTTGGGCTTCTGATTTTATAGAAGTTGAAAGGAGACCACACCCAGCAACCAGCAGTTAGTAATTGGCTGACTTTTGTTTGAAATACTTGGCTCAGCCTTGTCAAAAAAACAAAGTGAAACAAGTCTTGCAAAACTACTCATAGTTGACAGCCCAAAGGGAAGGAAGTAGAGGGACAGATTTTTTTTTTCCGTCTGTAGTTTGAACTGTTTTTTCTCCAGATGGTGTAGAATGCAGTGGATTTTTAAGTCTGCAGTACTATATGCTCCAATCCTGATACCAATGATTGACACTTTATTTTTAGTTAAATAGATTTGAAGTGAAAAATGTTTGAACTTCAAAACAAAACAACACAGAGCAAAACGCTTTTTAAAACTCTTTTAGTATGAATCTCAGTTCTATCACTTATTATTATGTGACCTTGGGGACGGACGTCTTCAATTTTTCTGAACCTATTTCTACTTTTGTAAAGTGGGGATAATATTATCCAGGCTGCCTAGCTACTGAAATTCTTGTGACAATTAGAAATAATGTATATTTATAAATTTTAATGCTATACAGTGCTGAATAATTTTCTATTTATGTTTCACTACCATTTTTCCTGACTTTAAAATAAGACTTTTTGTGCTTAGATATAGGTTGTTGATATAAATAAGAAATACAAAAGAAATGATACTCCAGATTGACCCACAATTTTAAGCAAAGTGATTGCTCGAAATGTGATTATTATGACATTCAAAGTAAGTATTGGCACTGCAGGAAGGTCTATTTACAGTAATTCATTTGTAAGAAACAATTTTATACAAACTTTGATACAAATAGATCCTTGACATTCTGGACTAATTGAACACTAAACTAAAACTATAAATTGAAAGAATTCATGGACTAGTTACTATTACAGAACAGGTACCATAAGAAATTTCCCACCTGATGCAAGGAACGGAAATATGTTCTAATAATCTCAATGGTGATTCATTTTTATTCTTCAGGAAATCTTACAAAATATTATATGATGTTCCCATTGAACTATGCACAAGTATGACCTCTCCCTCAGCATGCGTTTCAGTCCAGGTTCCACTTCAACAATAAGTTCTTTTCCTCTTTTTCTCCTAGATGTCTCAGGTATTTATATACGTTAGGTTTAGAAAAATCAATGAAAATACTTTCTTAAGATTAGCTTGTCAGTTTTTTTTAGAATACCTTCTAAAGTCTCAATGCCAATGTCAATGAAATCAACTTATCTTGAAGTAGGATGCTCACTAATCTAAATATTTAAGAAAATGTCTATATTTTTGGCATCTACCATATGTGTTGAACTAATCAGCTACTAACTAATGAATTGATTGATATTGTTACAAATTAGTATTGACAGATGTAAACCAGCTTTCCAATACCACGTTAATTTTGTCAGGTGAGAAAGAAAATGATAATTACACAAAATTTGTTTTTCAATTTGTATTTGTATTCTTAACTTTGATAATGAAATGGAACATTTCTACCCAGTAACACTCTTATGAAATAAAGAAAAAAGTCCATGTACCTTTCAGACAATATAACTACCTAAAATAAACACAGTCTCCTTTTGTTTTGTTTTTGTGGTTAACAGGGCAATAAACCCAGAGGAAGTGCTTTATGTATTTGAATTTGTAATGCATTGGTAAACCTATTATAGCAACAGTAAAAGTGGTGCTTGTGGGGGAATTAAGGAAATAAAGTTAGAAAAACATCTTTTCCCCAAAATTCTAGTTGTAACTCTAAAGGCAAATGAAATCCCCAAATATAAAAAGAAAAGAATGTCACTAATCATATATGAATGTTGTTGTGAATAATCTGTTGGAAAGTTCTTCCCACTCAATAATAATGTCAAGTGAATTTGTGGAAATAAAGCACCATATATGTTACCATAAACAGCTAAGGGGTAATCATGGGTTAAATGCCTTATGTGCTTGAAATGCCACTCACTATAGCTCCCTACAGCTCCGGAGAAATGATTCACTGCTCTTGTTTCTAGAAGATGATGACTCATAAGCTCCATTTCATTTACAGAGAGAGCAAAGAAAGTAAAGGAAGAGAAGGGAAGAAAAGGAAAGAGAAAAAGATCGTTAAAAGAAACCATTATATGTTACATTTCCACATAGTATTTGCTTCTACTCCTTTAACGGAGACCTGATAGTGAAGAGAAAACGAACCAGGAAGACAACATATGGAGTCTCTTACACATTTTGTATCTTCACAGAGGAAAGGTTTTGCATAAGACTCCAGCAAAACATCTGATTTTAGTAAGGCGTTTTCCCCACTTCTTTCGGTTAGGCTCCATTTAGGTACTTTTCATTATAGAAGAAGATGTATATTGAGAATCAAAAAACCAGCCTTTCACTGAAATCCCCAAATCTCTCCACAACTTCATGCTCACTATCCACAGACAATAAAATCATTGTTTTTGTTTGTATTTCTAATACATTCTCAGGTCAACCAAAGCATCTTGAGAACTAGAGTTCTAAATGGTTTTCCCTTTACCTCTAGATTGATCTACTCAGTTACCCCCAATATCACATAGACAAATACATTTTTTCAAATTGATGAAGTTAATGAAATGGGCAAGTGGATAGTGAAGGTCCAAGGAAGGCATCCTCATTGGGCTTCACTTAAAAAATGGACACAATCATCTGTGTGTAACAAGAGAAGGAGCGAACTTCATTTCTCAACACATCAGGGAGGGGACTGAGAATGTAAAAGATTAGCATTTTGGTAAATTATCTTGCTCTGGTGACGTGGATTCAGCATAGAAAAAGGTATCACCCTGTCTACCAAAGGAGTAAACAAAGATTGGAATTTCCTGATACTGAAAATTTTTTAGCCCTAGGAACTTTGAACTTTGGGAGGATAACAGAAGTTTCCTGTTAGGTCAGGCCTCAGTAAGACAAGTGTTCAGTTTTGAAGGCCCAGATAAATCTGGAGCAATATGTTTCACTTTTTAGGTCAAAAACATCAGTGAATTATGGGATTAATTTGCTATGTTCTGACTGACATTTAAGAAATAAAACAGCAATAATAGAGTAGAAATAAATAGAATAAAATGGAACAACATGGGAACTGTTGGAGCATTTCACATATTATTAGGTATTATTTTGTGAAATCTTGGCTTACAGTGTTATATGTTTGCATGTGTGTGTGAAGGTATAGTATGAAGATATAAATGTATCTCCGCTAAATGTTGTGCTTGGAAAAGTGAAAAAAGACTGAGGGTGACTACTAAAGTAGATGCACCCAAGAAAGGTAGACAATGTCATGCCTTCCTAATTATAAAGTGTAGGGAATGCAATTGTATCATCAGCAGTCAGGTATACATATGCTTGTAGTATTGCTTGTACTATAAAAAACTGAAAACAACTGTTACCCATTAACAGAGGAATGAATAAAAAGTGATATAATGTGAATGAACTAGATACATAAACATGAATACATGCTAGAAAACTTGTTGACCAAAAAAGCAGTGTCAAGGGATTCGTATGATGCCACTTAGGAAAAATTACTAAATATCAAAACAATAGTATATATAGTAGAAATGTTCACATATGAAATCATATTATAATCAGTGTGACTGAGGATACATAGTAAATGTGGATAAAGGTTAACCCCGAGAAGAGAAAATGGTGAATGGTATAGAATATGTGTATTTTACCATGACTATGTCTTTTTATTTCTTTTTTAACAAGCGTTCTGACATAAGTAATATCTGTTAAACTTGAGCGTTAGGTACAAAGATGTTTATTATGGCCTTCTCTGGAACTTTTTATATGTTCAAAAATTTCAAACTTGTATGTGATAAAGGAATAAGACATTGTGTCTGACTTTTTCATTTAATATATTTATGAGTTTCATCCATATTTTGTGTATATTATTACTTTAAGTATCATTGCCTTTTCTTTTTTCCCATTGCTCTATGGTATTTAACTGTATAACTATATCATAACTTTTTACCCATCTTTCTCTAACCAAATATTGGAAATACTTTTAATATCTGGTGATTATGATTACAAAACTATGCTCTATAAACATTCTTACCCATGTGGTACTTCTGGTACTTTTGCTGGTCTCATGGCCCATAGACATCCATTCAACTTGAGTTACTACTGCCACAGACTTTCCAAAGTTGTGCCAGTTGCACTCCAAAACAGCTGCACATGAGAAATCCAGTTATTCCTTACCCTTCTCAATGTTTGGTAATGTCTTTTTTATTTTAACAATTCTGATGTTGTAAAGTTTTAAAATGCCTTTTTCCAATGACCAATGAAGTTGACTGCCTTTTTAACACACGTATTGGTCACTGAAATTTTTTCTTTATTCGACTGCCAATTTAAGTTTTTTTTTACTCATTTTTCCAATTGGTCATCTGCTTATCCTTTATTGATACTTAGGAGTTATGTATATGTTTTAGATTTTTTGTACAATGTTCACAAACGGGAAGGACATATCAATTTTATTTTTGAAAATATTTTAATTAAAAATAAATCTACTTACACACACACACACACACACACACACCCCATGCACAAAATAATTGGCCAGATCTGGAGAAGTGGTTAATCCTGAATAGAAAACAAGAGCTTTGGGCACTCTATGGCATAGAGTCTACTAGAAACTGCTCAAATGCCTCCAGGTTAGCGTGGTGACAGAAGCAGCTGATTTTCAGGGGCTGACTTCAATGGGATGTCACCACTGCCTTGGGCCAGGGCCTTGCTCTGAGCTGGCCGTTAGCAATGGAGATGACTGGAATTAAAAATGAGATGGTGCTCTTTCCCATTTGGATGGATTCTCTGAAACCTTGTTTTCTGCTGTGACCCAAGGAAGAAAGGAAAAAATCTGAAAATTCACCCATACTGAACTTAATGCTATTGTTAGGGCATGAACTTTTAAGTAAATGTTCATTTCATTTATAATGGAAAGGAACGTGATACTTCTCCCATCCTAGTGTTATAATTCCAATAGCTACCAACAAAAACAGCTAATATACTTGGACTAAGATCTTATCTCTCCACCTCTCTTTTGTGGGTGAGAAATCTTAGGTAATAAGATAGAAACTCAGCTTCAATGATGCTTAGTATCTATTCCTGTGTGACTTAGGAAAAGTCAGTGAATGGTTTGGTGAGTCAACTACTACACTCCTACCATCAGGATTATGCTAGGATTAGTAATTTAATGTTTCACACGTCTTTTTTATCCTTGAATATGGTATCCCATTCCTCTCTATATCGTATTTTTTAAAAAGAGTATAAAACTGTCATATTGGCTATTATAAGTAATTTTATGTCAATAAATTTTCAGGAAGTTTTGGGGAAAGAAAATTAAGATGTGCATTAAGGTCAAGAGGTTAAACTCTGCTTTCTAGGTCTGAGGAAAGCAAGGGAGCTATTTAAATCCCAAATTGTGAAATTTCAGGTTTCCCAATACCAGTTTAATTACCATACACTCTGTATACAGATTCTTTTTTAACCCTTAGTAATTCATGTCAGCACTGTGATTTTTCATTCTATGTCAACCCACTTGTAGCAAAACATTTTGATGAGAAAAGAATATATAGTAAATTCATTTCATGACAGTATTTGTTTGAGTAAGAGATATCATATAGTCAAAAGTCCAGCTGATGGGAACACTCTTTTATTGCTAGTAGGAATAACAAAATGGCATGGCCTGGTAGTTTCTTACAAAATTAAACATAATCTTATAATATGATCCAACAATTGCCCTCCAAGTTACTCAAACGAGTTGGCGAATTTACGGCTATGCAAAGATCTGCACACAGATGATTATAGCAGCTTTATTTACAATTGGCCAACAATTGGAGCAACCAAGATGTTCTTCAAGAAGTGAATCTAATGAACAAAATAAACTGACAGACAAAATAAAACCAGAAGCATGGGTACATGGAACAGACTGACAGATCTCAGAGGGGAGGGACTGTGGGGGACAGGAAGAGATTAGCCAAAGAATACCTATGCATGTACACATAGCCCGTGGACATAGAACACAATGCGGTGAAGGCTGCACCGGTGGGGGTCCGAGTGAAGGGGGTAACGGGATGAAAATGGGGGACATCTCTAATAGTGTTAACCATAAAAAATAGAAATAAATAAATATGAAGTGACTGGATAAACAAATTGTACATGCATACAATGGAATTTCATTCAACAATAAAAAGCAATAACAATAAAAGTTCAACAGAAAAAGACATGAAGCAATCTTACCTGTGCATTGTTAAGTGAAATAAGGCAGTATGAAAAGATCACACCGTATCATACATGATTTCATCTATCTGACATTCTGGAAAAGACAAACTCTAGGGTTGCAACTTTGAATCCATGTGCTACAGCACGCTGCTGTGCTGCAAGAGTTTTTAAGGCATGCAACCAACCCCTGACATCTTTTCCCTTAGATTACCAAGTAAATTGTGACAATAGCCAACACAGCAATAGCCATCTTGTGTGAATGAATCAAAATTATACCTATTTTTGTTAGATCAGCAAAAAAATAACATATTTTTTGATGTGGCATGGAATTTTAGTAATTAGTTGATGTATACCATGAAATAAAAATGGTTGAAAATTGTTACTATAGAAAAAGAAATCGGTAGTTGCCAGGGCTTTGGGAGAGGGAAGAGGGAATACACAGTCGGGGCACAGGGGACTTCTAGGACGGAAAACTATTTTCTATGATGATGTAACATTACATTCATGACATTATGCATTGACTGCCAATTGACATTGGCAAAGTCTACAGAACTATACAATGTGAAGAGTGAGCCCTAATGTATACTATGGCATTAATTAATAGTAATGTATCAGTATTTGTTCACCAGTTATAACAAATGTATCACACCAGTTCAAGTTACTACTAATAGGGAAACTGAGGCCAGGGGAAGGGAGACTATATGGGAACTCTTTGTACTTTCTGCTCAATTTTTCTGTAAACCTCTAACAGAGTTAAAAATTCTAGTAATAAAATAAGTTAAATATATAATTTCTAAGATTGATGGGCTATTTCAAAAAGTATTACATAATCAAGACCAAACATAGTCACATGAGTATTTTAAAATAAACCAAATCTTCACATTAGCATTTTTTAACTCCCATGGGTTTATAGCATGGACAATGAGATTCACATCTTTAAATTTAGTAATGGTGGTATTTTCAGCTTCTATTTGCAATCAATAGATTAAAAAAGTAATTTAAAACAATTTTTAAAATGGAAACAATTAGAAAACTGAATCTCTAATTTTATACCATATGAAAAAACACAAGTATGTCTTGTTAGATGTAAGATTTTAATATATAAAACAAGAAAAACTTTTAAAAATGTCCTAGAAATAAGATATATAATCTTGGGTTGATAGACTGCTAACTATAATTTAAAAAGGTATGTTTTTAATACACACAAATAAAAATCCACATATAAAAATATAAACAATCACTAGGCTCTCACTAAAGGTTCAAAATTTATCTACATTATACCAGGAGCTTTATTAAATTTTTGAAGTGGGGGGCAAAGCAAATGACCTAAACAGCAACAAAAACAGGTGAAAAAATATGAAGATTCAGAGAAGCAAATCCAATGGCCAAGCAAAAGGAAGAGTTCACCATCACAGAAGTGAGGGAAATACTTTTTGAAGAAACAAAGAATATCTCTATATAGCCAACAGACTGCTAATGGTTTTAAACTTTCTGTAATATCTTAATTGGCAAGTCTATTTTTTAAAAATTTTTGTGTCAATTTTTTTTAGAGAGAGGGGACAGGCGGGAGAAAGGAGTAAGAGAAACATTGATCAGCTGCCTCTTCCACATGCCGCAAATGGGTATCCAACATGCAGCCTAGGTAGGTGCCCTGACAAAGAACTGAACCTTTTGCTTTGTGGGAGGACGCCCAGCCAACTTAGCCACACAGATCATGGAAATTGGTGAGACTCTTAGAAAGGGTATATGCTGGTGCTTGATTGTTTGGAAAGCAATCTAGCGACAATTATGAGAAGAAAATTGATACAGAAGGGGATAATTTGCTTGGGCAAGAGCAAACCAAGAGAAAATAATCCTGATGATGCAAAAACAGAAAAATTTTCAGGAAGAAAGATGTGAAAAATACAGTGCATTGCCAGGGATACAGCATGGTTATTTAGAATGAGGATTACAAATTGGCTTGAATTTAGAAATTAATAGGGAGATGATGGCTTTAAGGATAAGAGTCTCGAAGGAGAATGGAGAGAAAGTGGTTTGAGATGAGCATGGGAACTGAGAAGTCATAGTTAAGTGCAGGCAACTCTTGGACATACACGCACACTTTCATAAAATGGAGGAAAATGGAGAGCAATACGGTGTTAACTGTGAGATAGGATATGATCTATGTTAAAGAAAGACTGATGGAGGTAGAGGAAAAAGCAGGATAGTTAACAAGCTTCCAGAAGAGTTGGGAAGACATAGAAGAACAAGTACAGAGCGTTACTACCCTTAGGGATGAGAAATTTCCTTTTGACTAGAATCTCCTTCTATTCTTCTTTTCTAGTTGAAGATTTGATGGAAGGAAGGAGATGAACACCCAGTCCTCAGGTACAGCAAATGCAGTGGTCCCGAGGATCAGAGACGGAACAGCACTGGGAGAAACCTCACCTGTGTTCAAAGGGAGACAACAGGGAGACGCAGGGAGAAGACGGCCATCTTCAAGCCAAGGTCAGGAACAGGCCTTTTCCTCACAACCCTCGGAGGAAACCAACCCTGCCAACACTTTGATTTTGGACTCCTACCTTCCAGAACTGTGAGAAATTAAATTTCTATTGGTTAAGCCTCCCAGTCTGTGGTCCGTCATCATCCGGCCCTAGAAAACTAATACAGACTTGTTATTCATTAAGGACACTCTTGGCTAAATGCTCTTGCAGTTAGAGCCCAACTAACACTCCCTACATAATTAATAATTTTTGCCTGCAGAGAATAAAATGAATTAGCAAATTGTGAGTGTTGGTCATTATTTTTTTGTAATTCCCACTAATTTTGTAGGCCCAATTTCCAGAGATAAAATGTACATATATTATAATACAGAGACGATGTCATGTATGATGGATTTGTGTGAAAAATCTCTTTGTCCAAAAAGTATTCCTCTTTGCCTCCTACACTGACCCTTCATTGACCCTTCCTCGACAATGTAACGGAGGTAGGACTAGAAGTTCGCGTGGCCTGAGGGGAAGCAGTAGGTGGGTCAGAATGCCTGCCCCAGATAGGCAGTGGCCTGTCATGCCTGTGGAACTATGGATAAAAATCATCAGCAAGTCTCTCGTTGTGCAGGTCCAGAACCACTTGCAGTTAAAAAAGAAATTTATCTCACTAATAGAGAGTAAGGACAAATTTGGTCTGCACTATTTTGGATAAAGAACGAATAGACAGTAGAATAAACCTTTAACTGATCTTCGGCTTATAATGTTTTGACATACTTTTTACTATGAAGAATGTTTAAAATGCTTCTTCTAGAGTATGTGGTTATCTCTATTTTTCAAGACAGATGTAACTATAGTTTAAGGGTAACAGATACTTCTTGAGCTTTGCAGCAACACACCACATTGTTTTCTACATGCATAACGATGGCTTGGAATTTAAGACCAATTTTAATAATGAATGATTTGAAATGTCTTGCGATGCCATAATTGTATAATTGTTACTGCCATGTAACTAGAATATAAAATAGTTTTATTAATTTTTAAGACATTTTATACTTATACATTCTTATATATATGGAGAGTTGTGAAACTGTCATAAAATAAGCATCAAAATATAAGATAAAAAAGAGAGGGAAAGCAACACTTTTTATAACCAAGATCATCTTTAAGCTCAAAGCCAAACATGCAAATTCTAACATTTTCCCTAAATCTGCTACATAACTGGGAGTCTTTTCAACAGACTAAAAATAAGCAAAATGTGAAAAGAAACAATTGTAAATTCTACATGTGATAGCTAGGTTCAGAAGACCCCCAAGAAATGTACATTTAGCTAATGGATTTACAATGGCAATCCAGAAAATTTAAGATCCTTAGACTTCATCAGCAGCTCTTCTTTCTATTTGAAACTATATCCTTATATGCTGTCTCCTACAAGGTTTCGCATTTTAAGAGGCTTTGGCAGGTGCTTGCAATATGCATATTTCAGTTTAATTTCCATCTGGGTGAACAAGAAGTCAGCTGCCTGGAGCTGGGTTGTATTTGCTGTGGACACAGGTAAATTTGCTTAAAGTACTCTAAGTGTAAAGAGAATAAAGGCTTAGTTGGATGAAGAGGGAGCACACAAAAACTCATTGGGATTAGAAATGATGGGTTAGGCAAATATTCTGTATAGCATTTGATATTTGCAATATGAAAATGAAATGCAGATCAGAAGGATGGTGTTATGGACTTCTTAAAAGGCAATGTCTCTTAAACTTCCTTTAAACTGAAACATCTAAGTTACATTTGTATGCAGTTTAAGTGTACTAAGTTTAATATCACTATAGATATTTTTAAAGATGCTATAGATGGCGGTTTGTGAAAACGAGTACTGCAAGGATAACTATTGTATAGCAAATGTCACTACAATGACAGAGGCTTTCTGAGAAAATTAGTGAAGAGTCCATTTTGTGAACAAACTTGTTTTGCAGGAGTTACCAATGTTCAGAGTGTCTTAACTGCGGTTTAATGAGTCATGACTTTAACATTTGCCCCAGAGTGAGGAAGCGGAAGAGGGAGAGGGAGCTTTTCACAGTCCTGTCAGAACCTAAGTAATGGGAAGATAATACCATTCCTTTTCTTGAAATACCTGTATTTTTCCCGACGGGCAGTTCAGTTTTAACATGGCAGATGCTTAAAACTAAAATGTGGACTCAAAAATAAAAAAAAAGCAAAAATAGAAAGCTTTTTTAAACAATGACTCATTTCTCTTTAAGAAGAAGTGGTAGAAAAAACAGTTTTCCACATTGGAAGGCACTCAGAACTGCTTAAAATGCTTGAACCTTAAAGATACCACAGTTTTGTTTTTTTGGGTTTTTTTAAAGGAGACATCAAAGATACTTTATTTTTTTTATTTTTAAATTTATTTTTAGACAGAGGTAATGGGAGGAGGAAAGAGAGGGAGAAAAACATCAATCTGTGGTTGCCTCTCTCATGCCCCCTACTGGGGATCTGACCTGCAACCCAGGCATGTGCCCTGACTGAGAATAGAACCAGCTACCCTTTGGTTCGCATGCCAGCACTCAATCCACTGAGCCACACCTGCCAGGGTGACACTGCAGTTCTTAATAAATTAATAAAATTATTTCAACTATTTAAACATATTCTTTATTTCTGATGATCTCATGGAGGCTTAGAAAAGACTTTAAGACTGATTTCTAGGGCAAGGCATTCTCTGACTTTGAATTCCTCTCTGTTGAAATCCTATTCATGTTTTACAATCCAGCTCAAAAGCCAATCCATTTTTACAGCATAACTTCAAGTCCCCATAGAAAGGAGTGTTGCTTCCCTGGAAGCAAACACATATTGGCTAGATCTGAAACACAGATTCATTTAATTTGAATTTTAATATACCTATTTTTATTTTGTCTTTCTCCCCTTCCTCTAGAGACTAAGTTTCTTCAGGACACATTCTTATACCTAAACTGTCCACAGGGCTTCACACACACGTACAAAATGAAACATTTATTCAATTATTTAGCAAAATGGTTCAACTGTACCCAACCTCTATGTGTTAGCTCTCCTAAAAGTGTTAGCCATCATGCATATAAGTACTATTCTAGGCACTGGGGAATACAGTGAAAAATAGGATAAAAATATCTACCACCCTCACAGAATGTACATTCTAACAATGCAAGTTGGTGCCATATGTCAGAGAATCTACAATGAAAGGAGAAAGCTTACTCTTTTGCTCCCTGTGGAATTTCCAAATAGTCTACATATAAATAGTGCAGGCTTTGAAATTGCACTTTTTCCTTATGAGGTGATTGCAGTCAACACATCATAAATGGAAGATGGATGACTTAGGTTGTTCTCTTATAAGCTTAGCCAATCAATATCTTCATTAAAAAAAAAAAAGTAGAGTAGGTTAATAACATAAGGCAATGATAGTTAAACCTTTGAAGGCACTGAAACACAATTATCTGACCTTGGAGACATGCCCCCATGATGATATAACATCTACCCCTCCACAGTGAGTGTCAGAAAAAAGCCGTGAGAACAGAGACCTTGGAAAAGCCTTTTCTAGCATTGTGTCCCGGGATTAGAGTCAAATTCAGGAGGAACGAGCCAATAAAAGCTGGAACACGAGAGGAAGATCAGAAGACAAATCAGTTAAATAAACGCATCTATAGTAGCTCTTAACAGTAGAGTGGCAGAGAGCCAGAGTCTTCAACTTCTAGGTAAAGAACTAGTATGGGGTGGATGGTAGTAAGTAATTACTAATGTTTACTGAGCTCTTGCAGTGGGCTAGGTGATGGGAGGAGGGGAGAGGAATAGATTCAAGACACACAGGGAAGATCTTGGCAAGGTAAGCATTTCCCAAGGCCCAGCAAACCACCAAGGGGAAAGAGCGTTAGGACCAAGGGAAGCTTTTCAACTAGCTTGTCATCATTTTTACAAGTTAATTAACCTCTCCTTAATATAAATAATATCTGTGGTATTGGTGACTTGTGCTTTTAATATAAGTCCCTGGGTTAGTCAGGATTGCTAGTGTACACCCTGGACTCTAGCAAGATTAGTCAGAAAGAGGGAATTGCACGAGAAAGATACGAGGTGTCTTTTGTAACTCAGGTATAGATGTGGCCCTCAGGCTCATAGCAGTTTGAATATTGTTAGCAGTTTCTTTTTTTTCTATGAGCCCTCAGGCTCATAGCAGTTTGAATATTGTTAGCAGTTTCTTTTTTTTCTATGTTGGCATTAATCCATCTAGTTTTTCTCTGAATGGTAGGAAACATGACAACCAAAATCATTATCCTTCACACTTCTCACTTCTCTACTAGAGAAGCCTTGTTTCTTTTCCTGTTTAGGGGGAAATATCCTGTTCTGATTGGCCTAGCTTGGATTGCTGGCCAATCTCTAAAACAATCCACTGTGGGAAGAGAAATGGTGTGCTGTTACTGGAAGACCCTATTAGAACTGGTTGCCTGGTTTTACCCAATGGAAGATAGGGTTGTTCTTAGCATCAGAAGGAATGCTTCTTAGACAAAATAACAAATGTCCCCAATCTTCTTTCAGGAACAGAGTCCACTGTTTTCCTCAGTACTTCTACTTTTATTGTCTGAAAATGTTTGAAGTCTTTACGCTTCTAAGATTGGCCTTTATTTTCCTTTTGCTATAGTTGTAGCAAGTCCTCTATGATCTTACAGTGATTTAGGGATCATACAGAATTTTAAAAGTATATAGCATTTTGTATGTTGCTCCTGTCATGGAACACCAGGCAAGGAGTAAGTTTTTCCTTGGTACTGAGTTAATCTGAAAAAAAAAGTAAAATCCCACTTTCCGTATCAACAACATCTCATTAGTCTAGCATCAAAGTTAGTTTAATGCCTTATGCATTTGATGTTTTTGCAAAAGTAATATAAATTCTGTAGTCACTTTTCTCGAACAGCAATAATGTGACAGAATTTGAAAACACAAATAAAGCCTATTTTCTTTTGATAATTGTCATAGAACCTCCTTTCATTTGGTTTTTATTTTACTGAAATATTGTGAAGATGTGGCAAATATAGTCCATATCAATTCGCCAGCCAAATCCACCAACGCGATATCTTTGTTCAGTAATTTTCATTACTCTGATCATAATTTTTTCATTTATATAGAACATCACTATTTACAAAGTGCTATTGTATAATTCTCTCATTTATTCATGATTTAGCTCAGCTCAATCCAATGTAATATATGAGTCTTTTAGCTAGAGATTGATTGACTTTGAGTACGGTGTGCTTTGTTGTATAGGTATAGATAGAAATAAAATGAAGATTAGAACTGAATTTTTATGACCTTCCATAATATGTACACTCAACTTCAGTGCCCTCAAAAGTAGCAAATTTGAGATAATGCAAACTTGTTAAAAAAGCATACCCTATTAGAAATTTCATGACTGGATTGTAATGCCCTCAATATCTACCCATTTACTGCTTGGCTCAGAGGTCCATTTGTAGTCAAAGAGACTGAGAAGTATCCAATTAAGGTTTGCAATCTACCCCAAATTCTGGAAGACCCATCCTGATGGTAGAGCCATAGAGTACTTAGGAATGTCCATCACTTTACACTTAGGAAAAGCACCACTTTTCATATGGAAACTGAACATAAGTTCAGATGAATTCTTGGGATCCACACTTAAGTCAATGGTGTATTTACCAAAGGTACTAATTCAAATTATTTTACAGTATAACTCTAAATAATATGCATGTCATCGATGGGCCTGGAAGAAGGTTTGACCCAGGTCTTGAAGAATGTAAGGCAAGTGCCCAAAGCCTTGGAAGCTGGATGTGCAATATTACATTTAGATTTCCTTTAAAAGAAAAACAAAGTTAAGTCAAAACATATACTTTGTTTTAACAACAACAACAAAAAAGATATTGTTCCACTAAACAAGAAAGTGATTTTTTTTTTATGAAGATGGATCCTTGCTTTATTTTCTCTCTGTATATTACTGGAAACATTAACCATCATCCTTCATTTTAAAATCTATTTTACTCCTAACTGTTCATCTTTTCATGGTTCTTTTTTGATGCCTGAAAGAGTGATCCTCTTTCCCACACATTCATAGATGGTAACTGCACTATTATAAAGAAAAATGATGGTTTTAGGTAGAACTCCATAAGAGAAAATAGATGTGTATATGTGAATGTATATTATACTATATATCCCATCAATGCTGAGAATGAATATAAAAATATGTATGGTGAAACAATAAAATCATTTCTATTTCTAATTGATCAGTTTAAGGAGGTACAATGTTCACTAACAGCCTACTGTCCTATCCTTCAACTGAAATATTATTTTGCAGGTTAAGGGAGAAACTCTTTCCCTCAATATAATTTCTGAGGAAAAACATACAACACAGTTTTATAAAGTAAGGCTATCTCTTGCCTAATTCTGAAACAACAACAACAACAACAACAACAACAACAACAACAACGAAAGAGCCTAAACTAAACATGGGTTGATAATAATGGTCAAATGTTTCTCTTTTATTTTGTTTTGTTTTTTGCCTTCTCATCCTGTAGTTAAAAGCTACAACCATGATGACTTGCCACTTCCTCTTCACATATGTCCCCAGCCTATCAAGACCAGTATCTCCAGCACTTCCTAACAAAGACACTCCCCCTTTCCCCATAAATCTTTATATTCTCTAAAGTCCAGCTGCAACATACACAATCTACTCCTTAACTTTCTAGTTCAATCTTTTGAGTATTCAATCATATTTTTGTTTATATTAGTACTTAATTGTTCCATAGTCTTAGAAACTCCTTCAGATCATCCACTATGTTTTCAATGTGTTTTTAATTTAAACCTAAAAGATATCCTGTTAGAAATTATTCCCACTCCGTTTTTCTGTGGGTCAAAGTGAGATGAACCATACAGAATTTCAGACATTTTTTTTTTTTTCTTAAGGGAAAGGTTAGTGAAGTGGCGATATTTGACCTCTGGTCAATTTGTTTCAGACTATACTGACACATCTACCTACCCCACAGAACTGGGCTCAAAATATAGCAAGTGTTTAGATTAATTGTTATGCATACACTGTGATTCATAATCAGAAGGAAAAATTAGAAAACTTTATGTCCTTACTGGTGTGGCTCAGTGGGGTGAGTATCATCCTGAAAACCAAAAGGTCACTGGTTTGATTCCTGGTCAGAGCACATATCTGGGTTGGGGACCAGGTCCCCGATCAAGGGCGTGCAAGAGGCAGCCGATTGGTGTTTCTCTTGCACATGGAAGTTTTTCTTCTCTTTCTCCCTCCCTGCTCTCTAAAAAATAAATAAATAAAATCTTTAAAAAATTAGAAAATTATAATTATGACTTAAGAAGTTGATTATGCTAAACTACTTTTTAATTACTTTGGTATGATGTACAGTTTTGTGGTCTCCCCCAACAAACTGTAAATTCCTTGATATATTTCTTGTTATTTCCATTTCCTAACACTGCGCATGGCACGTAGAAGGCACTTAATAAATACTTGTTACATCAATAATAAATGATGAGATGTCTCTCTACTAGAATGAGCTCACTTGTTTAAGAAAGTCTTTACTTAGTAATCAGACGGACAATCCGACGCATTCTCCACTATTGGGAAGCTGATAATATTCTCTCACAATGGAGGAAATCAGCTAGGAGTGCTTGCACAGGATAGAGGTGAGTCGATACTGACCTGTTACATAATAATACACAGGTCCTGTGATTGAGCAACAGGCATTTATATCTGTGAAATCAATTCCAGTTTCAGTTTCTGGTTCTGTCTTTTTTCTCCCTTTCATCTCAAAATGAAATCCTTCCCTGTAAATGAGAAGATGACAGTAATGAAGAATGGCTTTCTTGTTTAATAACCCATTGTAGACATATTAACTAACAGAATTTGGAGTGACCAGAATGGGATTTAAAATGAACTCGTTGTAATAAAAAATAAGTATTATTTGACTATAATTTTAAAAAACAGGATTGGGAAGTCAGGGGTGGAGAGAGACATATTAAGTGTTCAGGGAAGTAAATCAAAGTTAAAAGATGCACTGTTGTCACCTGCCTAACTTTGATAAGTTGCTAAATAAATAAATACGCTTCATGGGACCAGGGCAGAGCTCTTTGAAATTAAATCAAATCAGAAAGGAGAGAAATCAATCCATCATGGTAAACCTTACATAACACTCTTGTTTCCTTTAACTCTCTGGCTTCTGGAGTTGTCCATCAGTCTGCTGTCTTTATCTATCCATGACTTGGAAACATGAAACTTTGCAGGGCCTTGCGCCTAGGTGGCAAGGTAGCAAGGTAATGATGTGACTGTGTTTTTTTATGGTTGACTAGCTGACTCGTTGTGATTTAAGATGGAAACTCAACACATATCACCAACTAGTGCACTCAGGCACATATTCAGATTCCCAAGGCAAGCTTGAACTTTCTCAAAAATGGAAATGAAAGCCAAGGCAGGTAAAGAGGGATGTCAGCAGCCACATTTCTGTCCCTCGTAAAGCACCAGTCATTCTCTCAGATTCTTACATTGAGTGATCCACCTCACTGTAGCAGAAATGTTTTACTCCTCAGAACTGGGTTTAATTATTTAAGCTCTAAAACTGAACTGGTTGTTTTCTGCTGTAATATGGGCAAATGTGTATCTCTGTGTATTTGTGTGTGTTCAACATTCACTGAATGTTAAGGTTCTTAGATAGCAGTACCTTAAATATTTTTCAGTATTTTTTTTTTACCAAATAATAATTGGCAGCATTTCATTTGGAAAAGTTTAAACACATTGGAGTAGCGGATTCTGTTACTGGGTCTGGTCAAAGGGGACCACAGTTATCACCTTATGTTTATTTTACTCTGGTTTCTTCATCAAAGCTTTATTGGCACTTTGCTAAGCAGAATGCTATAAATTTTTTCAAGAATAATAGAGCAAATAATGATTCAGAAAAATGGGTCTAATCATGGTCACTATTCAACTGCAGGTCATTTTATTTGGAAAATACACTAGAACTATAGTTCTTACTATTGTTCTAGTATAATTCTTACTAAAAATAGAAACAGGTTTCTTTTAGTAATTTTCTATATTTGGAAGACATCTTAGAGTGCTTCAAACTAATTTGTGGAATGGAACATATATATTTATATATATATTAAATATATATTTATTTATTTTGAGTATAAATGATAAACTTTTCTTCCTGCCAAGAATTATGTCACTATCAATAAAGCACAGCATTGATTATCTGGAACTTTATCTTCTGACTACCTGATTCTTGAGCTGGGACAAAACCATCCTGAGGGCAGGACAATAAACAGTGCCTAGCATTTTATTCTCAAACATGTAACTATGACATCCTTTAAATCACAGAAATAGAAGTGAAATGTTGTCTTCTACATTAGTCAACAGGGAAACTTTCTATTTGTTTAACACTTTAGTGCTTATAAAACTTTTTCACATGTTAGGCACATTTATGCCATCCTCACAATTATAATGTGGGAAAGATAAGGCAAGTGGTATTACCATTGTACACGTCTCAACACTGAAACACAATGAAGCTGAGATTTAGTTCAAGGCAGTGATTTATATGGAGGAGCAGTGAATTCAGATCTTTTAGCTTCTTTGACTTCAGACCATGGTGCCAACCTTAGCTTTAATATTTGGAGGCATAAAGTTATCTAAAATTCTAAGTTATAGATTGACAAAACATTATAGAAAGCAAAATTATGGATTAACAATAAAATACAGAAATGAGATCAGAATACGATGACTTTGGTGACTATGAAGCTATCTTTTAAAACTGAAAAGTCATCCAGTAAACTCCTGGATCTACAGTCCCGTCCCCAGAGTACATAGAACCACAGGCATTCCCTTGCTCTCCTTTCTTTGGGAGGCTGTGGGAACCTCAAAAGGACACTATGTTTGTGACAACTACATCATTATTTTAATTTCCTGGATGATTCTTGAAAAACAAGCTTTTCTGGAGTTAGCGTTCATGGTGTATTCATACTTTTCAAAGTTTTCTTTTTGAAACTTTTATGATTCTCAGTAATTTTTCATACCTGACAGCTGAAACAAAACTCAGTGATGGAATAATGAGACAGTTTGATTTATTCATTGTCTTTACAACAAAAGGAACGCAGTGCACAGCTACTATGCACACCCAGTGATTGTCCACTCAAGATCTTTTCTCTGGGTTGATTGTTCTTGAATTCTACTGTTTTTTTATAATTTTCTTTGCCTTTGAAATTTTTTTATCCCTGAATTAACTTTTACCCTTCAGTTCCTAAATGTTTATTATTTTTTTGCCTCTATTCACTGAAATCATTAACTCTAATTAAATGCTTATGTTTAATAAGCATTTTTAAATGCTTATTTAAAATGTTCCAATTTTCTTAGTGTTCTTCAGAAAAATAAATAACTAAGCTGTCTTTCCAGACAACTTTCTTTGTATTGTTGGTTTCAAGTAAGTCATACCCCTACAAAATTACAAGAATAAGTTCTGTTGATTAAAGCAAATGTAATACAAAATGTCATTATTCCATCTTTAAAAATAAATAACTAGAAAAATACTAAAGCATGAACTAAGTCAGATAGATATGACTTTCTCTGACCTCACTTTATGTTGGAGAGTAATCCAGTTAAATGAACTTCTTAATACTCTGTCACTCTGTATCTGCTATATATTTAAATAATTGATAATACTATTGATTGAAATTCATGTTATTTATCCTTCTAGAAATTTAAAAAATTTTAATGTATGTAAAATATTTTCTTGCATCAATGACATTCAAGGTATAACTTAGGGAAAGAAATAAAAAATCACATCTTAAAGACCTTGCTAATTGTTGAAGAACAAAAATGAATTATTTGATTATTATATTTCTCAAGCAACTAATATTATATATTAAAAATCATCAATATGATGATCCCAAAAGAAAAACAACTTAAAAAAAAACTTAAAATCTACAGATTCTGGGCTTAAATTATAGCAATAATTTTAAAGAAACCAATAACATTTAAGAAATCCCATATTTTTTCTTAAAGAGATAAATTAGGAAAAGAAAAACACCAACCAATCTACCATGAGTTTATCACTCTCAAATGAGAGATTTGTTTTTTCTGCAAGAGTGTTGTCACTGGTTTGCATTCCAGCAGTTTCAAGCAGAGGAGCAGTGCAATTAAATGTTCCAGGAAACATTCTGTGCTATCTCACCTGGTGCACGGCTGATGGTAGCATGACCTAAGTCCTCTTTAAGCACATGACAGGACATGTGTGGGACCAAGTACGTTTGGAAAGTATCTGGACTACGGATGGTTTTCTCAGGTGTCACGAACACAGGAACACTGCTTTTGTAAGCAAGAGGCAGAACCTACTCTGAGTACAAATGATGGGGCTTGCTACAACTGGCTTGTCAGGGTGGGGCCATTACAGTCAACCAAGAAGAAACCACGTCACACACAAAATGCAAACACAAGCTGAAGGCTGGCCAGAGTCCTGAATGTGAGACTCATTTTTCCATCTATGAAATACATGTAACAATTAATATTCCATATATTTGTCAGTGGATCACATGAGCCAGTCTGTGTAGAAAGCTTAGTAAAATGTCTAGTAAATAGGCATTTCTTAATAAAGATTTGTTTTTGTTTCCTCACAACAAATGAACTAAGGACTAGACCATAAACAAGAATGAAACCTGGCCCTAATTCAGGAGTGTCAAGCTCATTTTCACTGGGGGCCACATCAGCCTCATGGATGCTTTCAAAGGGCCGAAATAATTTTAGGACTGTATAAATATGACTACTCCTTAACTGTTAAGGAGATGAAATTACATTCAGCCCTTTGAAGACAACCTTGAGGCTGATGTGGCCCCCTGTGAAAATTAGTTTGACACCCTGCCCTAATTAGACCATATTAAGAAAAATTATTTTCTAAGGTAAAAGTGAGTTTTAAAATAAAATCAGATTAGGTTTTCTATTGTATTGAAATGAAGTTATTTTGGGGAATTGAGTCCTTTTGGGGGAACTTTTTAAATATTCTCTAAACTTCTTTCCGTATTTTAAAAGACACATGATCCAATTTCCCTAAGAGTTTGGTGCCTAAGGAAAATAGATTAAAAGAAGTCTTAAGAAGTTGAAAGAAAACAAGTGAATTATTTATTATTTCATTTGTTCTAATTATGTTTACGAGCTGCCATTGAGAACAAGCAGCATGCTTATTATAATCAGAAGACTGTATATTATAAAATAGGTACAAGGAGAGTGTGTTACAAGCTAGCCAATGAAAAACACTGAAGACAAAGAAGCAGCGTGTTAGGAAAAAGTGCCAATGATGCTGTGAGATCAGAGATACTGCTAATACGAGAAACCAAAGAGAGGACAACAGCAAGGACTTCTGCAGCTGCCGGGCTGCTGGAAACGAGGAGGCAGGAAGCCCTGTGGTTGGTCTCTCAGCTGCCAGCGCATGTTGCAGTGTGTGTGCTGCCAAGGCACTTCCTCCGCTGGTTGCTATAGAAATAATTACACCACAGAACTCTGAGGCTGCCAAGCAGATGGATGTTAAAGTAGAAATGCTGTGATTTTTGAGTGTTTGTTCTAAAGTCCTCAGGATTGAAAAGGAGGTAAAATGAAAAACAAAAGCCATGGTTATTTGAATTGAAAATGTAGAAATATTTCGCAGTTCAACCACGCATTCCATTTCACCACAACAAAAGACTGGTGAGGGCTGTTCGCTTCTGTCCTCAGAGTCATCAGCAAATGCTGAAGGGAACAGGAAGTGAGGGCCCATGGCAAGGGAAAGACTGATTTTAATCAAGAAACCGAAGATAAGCATATCTTTCTTTAAGTCCCTCTGTTCAAGACCTAATAATTTTCAGCAATTTGAAAACAGCCACATTTCCCATTTCGGCCTGATAATTTATGGAAAGATTCTATGATAGCAGTCGTGGCTCTTTAGTCATCATGAATTAATAAATGACAGGGTTACAAAGAGGCCCAAATTGCGAGGCTGGGTATCTCTTCTACAGTGGCTATTAATTTTCCTTTGACTCATCTGGTGTTGAAAATTTATAATTCCACCTTACAAAAACCCTGAGTTTAATTTACATTATACCCAGGTTAAGCATTCCATGTTAACTAGTCCTATCTAAGTTTATCTCAATGATTTCAAGTAATTCTGCCAACTAGTCAAAGGTAAATGTATGGATATAATACTATTTTCATTTTTATAAACCATGATAAATAGGTTCCTAGTTCAAAAAAAGGAAAGAATTCATGCTAAATGAAAAATTCTAATCAAGAATTTGTTAAACATAGAGCATCGTACTAGGTTCTGAGGTAAAAGATTGATTCTGTTTGCAAGGGTCTAAGGGACTTTTCTTTATATATTAAAATTTCAGCAACCAATCAAGTCTAAATAAGGTAAGTATGCAATGAACAGGATAGCGATTCAGAGGAAGGGGCCACCACCAAGAGATGGAGGTCACTGGGAGAGGCATTACGGAAGCCTTAAAAGGGGTAGCATGCAGAGAGGGAGGGTACAGAAGTGTGGTCGGGGGAGGAGAAGCCTTGTTAGCCAATACAAAGAGGCTAGACTGTGAATAGTGGGCTTGCTGATTATAACTTTAAATTATAAATGAATTATATGCAAAATATTTAAAATTAAATGACAAAAATGTCTACAGTATATACTTGCCTTACGGGGCCTTTCTGTGGGTGTGAAGACTAGCTTAGGTTTTTAAACTAAATAAGGAAATAATATTTATGGATACTAGTGATATCAGGCTTTCACTCCTTCAGTTTGATAATTTCTTATTATGCATCTCAAACCATGCTCTTGTTGTTTGTCCATCTATTTGAGTCTTGGAAAAATATAGTATTAGACATCCCCATAGACTCCTAGTGGCTTAGTGTTGTCACTAGACCTCTGCTGTTCTGGAATACTATCATTCCCATTGATAACAGGGAGTCCAGTTCTCTATCAACATTGCTTACCATCAACCCTGGCGCAGCCACCACTGAGCTTCTCAGATATGCTGGTACTTCCATCACTAGCACATTTCTTATAAGCTTCGTGATGAGAGCATTTTCTGGCCCTTCCAAAAGTGTAGCCAGTTGGTAGGATCTCAAGTGCTGTACAATAGAGTCATTCTAGCATGCTCACTTCTCTCAGACTTTTGAAACCTTCCTCAAAACTCTGCCAAGGCAGTTCTATCATTTTTACTTAATTTAATATGAGACTTTTGTCCCCCACATTTCAGCAGTATATTAGGACCATTTTCAGATGCCCTTGCCAGGGAGTTTTCAGTTGTGGGAGAATGCTTCCTTACAGGCCAAGTAAGTTTTATGGAACTTCTTTTACACCCTTCCCACTCCAGTCAAACACCATCAAGTTCTACTTCTTGGCATTTTCTCCCCCAATTTCTTTGAAACTCCTTTGGTGTATAATCCCTTTGTATCTCTAGAGGGGAAGTACTTCCCTAGTTGGCCCATACTGAGACTGGACCCTGATTACAGGACTAGAAGACATTAGAGGAGGTGAGGCCAGATCTTCAAGAGGAAAATTATTTTCCTCCAAGATTGATCTCAGTTGAGGTTTTGCCATGGTTTTCTGGTGAGAGAAGGCTGCTATCATCCAGCAAAACCAAGTTGGCCATGTGTGGAGGTCTCGGAGTTCAGAGGAATCTGGGGATCCCATGGTCTTAAGTATATCCAACCCATGTATCCCCATTCTATATAGCCCCACTCCTTCCATATCAGGGTTCAGATTTTAGCACTAAAGATGGGCCAAAGTGATGAATTTGGGGTTTTTTTATAGTTCTACTATTTTTCCAATAAAGTGCAGCAGCCAATCTGCAGTTCAGTCTGCCTTCTAACCATAGAAATTTATAATCTCTTTAAATGCTTCCTCAGAGGCCTTCTAACTTTCACACAGGGACCTAGGTTGGTAATTGACAGATTCAAGCCTGTCAGTTTTCTTCTTCAAAGCAACAGTGGCACTCAGCAACAACCAGCCAACTCCGTCCTTGTAATAGTGAATCCCTGCATATCTCTGAAATGCTCTGTGTACGTCATGCAAGTCAGTGCATCTCCTGTCACCTGTGTCCCCTTCCAGCTCACCACTGGTGAAAGTTACAGCAATCATAATGCTAGAGTGAGCAGGAAGTTTTTAATATTTTATCTCCAACAATAGGATCTCTACTGCTATCTAAATGGCAAGTGATCTAATTACAAAATCACATCCGAAGGATATGTTTCTTAGGAGCATTGCTGCAATTACCTATTTTCAGTTGGGTTTCCTCATTGGTTTCCTAAGACTGCCATTACAAAGTATTACAACATTGGTGGCATAAAGCAGAAGAAATTTCCTGCCTTGTACTTTTGGAGGCTAGAAGTCCAAAATCAAAATGTCAACAGAGCTTGTTCCTTCTGGGCACTCCAAGAGAGAATCTATTCCAGGTCTTCCCTCTGGCTTCTTATTGGCAATCACTGGCACCCCTTAGCTTATGGATACCACACTCTAATGTCTGCCTCTGTCTTCACATGACATTCTCCCTGTGTCTCTGACTCTGTGTCCAACTTTCCTCTTCTGCTAAGGACACCACTCATTGCATTTGGGGCCTACCTGATGAAGCAAAAACCTTGTCCTAACTTGAGTCCATCTACAAAGACCCTATTTCCAAATAAGGCCATACTTACATGTTAAGATTTCAACATATCTTTCAGGAAGACACAATTTGACCCATAACAGTTTCACAAAGGCAAACTCTGTGGTGGAAATTTTTGTGTAAGTGATTTATTAGTACATAGCCCTACCCTCTGAAAAAATACAGTAGGAAGAAGACCAATCAAGGGTACAATATCAAGAAGCATCTGCCTGAGGATAACTTTTGCTCAACACAGCCATGGAGTTCTGGGGACAGAAAAAATTTTTTTGAAGAAAACAAAATTAAACAATTTTTAATGAATTTCCTATAGAAAACTCAGTCACAGGGCAAACACTCAGTTCTCTTTCCCATGTCATTGACAACTGAGAGATACCAATAGTCTTTGGAGAATAAGCAGAGGTTTTACTGGATGTTGCCAGTACTCAGAAAGAGTGTCCATTTACACACTCAACCCAGTAGTTCCTATTGCACATATTATCATTATTTGCCATCTAGTACCCTAAATATATGGTAACTCAATAAATCAATTAAAGAATTCCATATGTCATGAAACCATTTCAATTTGAACTAATAGCTTTTAAAAATCACATTATTATAAATTTTAATGAATACACTAAGAACAGCTGGCATTTTATTAAAATACTAACTTTTAGGTCTGGAGTTTATTACATAAATAGTTTCCTTTTCATTTGCTTTCTGTCTTGGGTACATTTGCTCAAGTATTATGCTCTATGAAGGGAACTCTTTCAGAGATACCATTGTAAAAAAACTGTATTAATAGGTGTCTCATTACAGAAGCAGTTGGAAGAGCTATATCACATAATTAACTAGGAAGTAACTTAGAAAAATACTCAGCTTTTTGTAAAACAGAGGCTGAAGAAAACCAAAGACATTTTTATATAGAACTTCCACCAGAAATTGTATAAATATATATGCAGCAAATATATTACATTTTCCTCACCAGTAGATTTGCAGCAAGTCTAGTTGGGGTAATGCTATCAAGGCAGATAAATATCAACACAAAGAATTAATGTTTCCACAGGTATAAAAGATTTCCTTTGAAAAATAAACACAATTTCAAACTATATTATAATTTGTAGTTTATACAATTTAAAAAGGAAGAAGCTTTATTTGGAAATTAAGAACAGCCACCAATTTAAGTTGGAAACCAAACTTGCCGAACTCTTGATTTTGGACTTTTACCTTACAGAAAATAGATAAATCAATCCATCAATCAATCAAGCCATCCATCTTATTTTCTCAGCCACCTAGTCGGTAGTATTTGGTTTTGGTAACCCCAGAAAGCTCATACAATACAACACCCACTGACAAACACACAGATGCTGCCTTGTAAAAATGAGAGCACATTGGGGGCAGGTGTGCAAGGAGTGGAAAAGGAATTTGAGGCAAAGCAGGAAGAGCACTAACGGCGTGTGCTTTGGACTTACCCCTTCATTCCCAGTGAACCATTTCTAGAATGTGTGCTTCCTGTCTCCACAACTGCAGCCTTTGCTCCATTAGACATGATGAGGGTTCTCCTGGAAACCAAGACTGTGGTGTATACCTACTTTGTCAATGTGGGCTCTGAAAAATTTACCAAGACTTGCTTTTATATAATGGAGGCAGAAACAAGTATGCCTGGATCTAGGGATACTCATTTGACGGCATCTTGCTGTTTCTATCCTTGGTGATAACTGTGAACAGGTAAATGCAGCAGTTGCAGTAAGATGAGGGTAAGGTGCCAAGCGCACAGGTCTTTACGGTTGAAGACAGAGGTCACTTCACAAAGCGATCAACCTACACCAGGTACAGTGTTAACTAAGGATGGGGAAAATCCAGAATGCATGATGAGAAGCTCTTAGTTGAATGGTTACTGATAAAAACTCTTTGCTTAACTCAGTATGTCTTAAATACTATTTTCATATCTGTACGTACAAGGAATTTACATCACAGTCCTAAAAATACAAAATGCATACCCACCTTTGTGGAATTGTTGTACATAGATGGGAAAATACACTAAACAGTCACACAAATGACAGAACCTCTTTGCTTCTCTAAAGGACTTATTATAAGGATCACATTATGGTCTATGAGGTTAAGACTGACTTTACATGCTTTTATGTTTCCAGATCTAATCAGTATAATGTCTTATTGCACTAGGACTCTACTATACAATGCAGCGTTAAAGCTGGTCTTACTTTAGTCATTCTTTATTGTAACTCTATTGTTAGTATAATTTTGATCTTTACTTGGGGCTATAATTTTGTATTTTTATTGCCTAGAGAAAAGATTTACTATGCATCTTTAACTAACAAATTAGTACATCAAATACCTTTCTTATTATACATTTAAAAAATGTTGCACCCTGGATGGCGTAGCTCAGTGGATTGAGTGCGGGCTTCAAACCAAAGTGTCGCTGGTTCGATTCTCAGTCAGGACACATGCCTGGGTTGCAGGCCAAGTCCCCACTTGGGGGCGCACAAGAGGCAACCACACATTGATGTTTCTCTCCTTCCCTTCCTCTCTCTCTAAATATAAATAAAAATAAAATCTTAAAAAGAAGTTGCAGTAATGATAATTCAACTTTTAAGAATAAAATATAGAGATGCAGTTCTTATTTTTAAAAAAGGAACGAAATGATAAATGTGATATAGTAATTTTTTTAAAATAGGAATACAATGTGTAAATTTGTACAAAAATTGAGCTATTATATTTCTGATTCTGTCAAAATGAAAGTGAATGTGAAATCACTTAGCACTATTTTTAATAAGAAAAATTTAAAATTTGCATGCGATGCTCTAAGTGATATATAGGTTATCTGCAGGAATGAATCAGTTTGGCTGCATTGTTTATAGCCATGGAATGAAAAATACTCCAAAAACAACTCACCTTTTGATAGAAAAAATTTTCAGCATTTTCAGAGCTGAAATAAACATCTAAATAAATCTTACATGTTGTTCTATATGGAAAATTATTTTGACATTAGTTTCACAAATGTTTTATTCATGATCAATGTTAATTAACTTTTAAATATTCATTAAAACAGCAGAATCTTCTGTTGTAATACAAATAAAGAGATAATTTTCTTCATGGGGAACAAAACTAACTTAGTATTCAGAGCCAATAAATAGAATATAGACAAAAGTATTAACCTCTCAAGATAGTCAACCTCCAATGAGTACATGCAGGGAAAAAGTAGATTAACAAAATTCTTAAAGCTGAATAACTTCATGCTTACAGGTCATTAGCTCATGATGAAAGGTGGAAAAAAGTTACATACGGGTAATTCTTGCATAAGTGGACAAATTATGAACTGATGGTAGAAAAATTTACTGAAAATATGTCAGTATATATTCTAATATTATCTCATGTAAACCTACTCTTACTTATCTCATTTAAATGAGATACTTATCTCTCTTATTTAAACATCCAACTCATCTTCTCTGACCTGTAAAACCTCTCCTTTATTTCATATCCCCTAATATTCCTGAGTGTTTCCCAGGAAGTAGCAGAGTCTATGGATTGAAAATAGCTACTCAAAGGACTACCTACCTGCCTTCTTATCTAGACAACCAGTATGAATTGAGCCAGGCAGTATTTTAACTACTAATTTTTAATGATGTAAAAGTGAACAGAACTCCATATATCTGTCTTCACCAAGGTAATATTTTTATTGGTGTGATAGATGTAAACAAACAAACTTACCATTCTGAATCTTCTTACTGTTCAACTTTGAGTTTTAGTCTATCTGCAATGCCTCACCCCCAATAGGCCCATATTCATACTCCCTTCCTCCAAATGTCTCTTCTTCATAATCCTTTCAGCTGAGAAGATGTTTTCTCTCTCCTCTTACTTTTCTTTTAATCTTTATCACTTTCTACCTTCTACCACTATTATTTGTATAACTGCCTTATCTCTCCTAGTGGAGTGTAGGTCCTTAAAGAAAGAATCCATATCTGGTTCTTATTTTTATTTCAGAGTATCCACACTGAATACATATTTGTTGACTAAATGAATGAGTTAACTTTTCAAATCTTGCAGACAAAGACGTGAGAAGGTTAAACATCAAGTACAAATAATATTTTACTACAAGTCTGGTTTCTTAGTGAGAGAGGTGCTGACTTAATTTATGATATGATTTCTGGAGATAACGCTGCTCCAAAATATCTTCCAACCCTCAATATTTTACCAGTAGCTAGCCACTACAAGTTTATTTTCTTAGTCTTTCTAATGGATTTAGGTCAGTGGAAGTTCCAAGGGACATTCCCTTTCTGAATAGCGTTTCTTATTGGATTACAGAACATGAAAGAGATAAGGAAGAGTAAGATGACACTGAAGAGTAAGAATGGTGCAGAAGACAACATTTTCCTTACACTGAACTTATAAATAGATCATCCTGTTTTATTATTTGTCAGCAATCTAATTTCTCAGTGGAATTTGTCATAATTTACCCAACATGAGGCAGATCACTGGCAAGTTCCAAGAACATGCCAGGAGACAGAATTAGAGGATGTAATTGAATTTGGAGATAATTTGAGGGAGTACAAAGGTAGGCAAGGGTCTGTTTGAAGCTGGAAATTGCAAGTTTAGAAAATAGAAGACAGGTTCCTAGCAATTCACGTTGCTTCATTCATGCAAATTCAGAAGGTTCTGTTGAGTCAAACCAGGCATGAGCATTCACATGGTACCCTAAGAAAATCCAGAGAAGGAAATAATTATATTAAATCAGGAAGACAGAGTTGCTAAAGCAGGTTCAAAAGGGAAACAATCCATGTCAAGCCAGGATAAGTATTGGTAGTTACACAGCAGCAAAGAGAAGGAATGACAAGCTTGCATGACCTTATGTCAAATTTTGCATTGCTCCACCCCATTTGTATTCTTGTTTATTCCACACAAGAATACAAGGTCCTCCATAAAGGTCCTCAGCAGGCCTTCAGATAGTTTTATAAATAAGAAATATTATTCACATTCCCCAGATAACTCAGATTTTACAGACCTGGGACCATAGAAAGGAGATTTAAGTAGTATTTTCTTTTTTATTTCTAAGTCATGATGGCAATGGGCCCTCTACTTGACTGGTAGGAAGTAAAACCATAAAAGCGTAAAGTCACCTGAGGTGTCTCACATGCACCTAAGTCAGAATTCAGCTACAAATATGTCCATGTCATGAACACCATCTCTGAATTCAGTTACATTAAAATGAAAATCTGGTGGTGTATTTTGGTTGAATGATGTTAGTAGGTCCTGAGTCACACATTACTTGGTTGAGTAAAAGTGCCAGAAAAATATTTTCCTACTCATTTGTTCTCAGAAAACCATTAATTGGATAATTCAAATCAGGAATTAACCAGGATACATTAAGGTTGTCTTACCCTCTCCTCCCCAGGCCATCCTGAGTCAGTCATTGAACTAAGGTGTTGTTCAAAAGCTAAAGCAATTTCCAGAGTGAGAAAGACAGGGTACCCTTGCCCTGACCTGCAACCAGAGACTGCAGGAAGATTATGTGACCTGACTCACTCCTTGTGAAAGTATGGGAAGGAAATGTTTCGTTTTATTGTAGCTTAGTGACTACATAGCTTGTACAACCTATGTATTTAAATGAATAAGGGTTATTTTATTGAATAGTTAAAATTTCCTCTCCTGATGATACAACTTCTATTTATTTCACCTAATGACTTTAATGAGCCATTTTGTAAGTGTATTTAAATCTAGCTAAAAATAATATGACAAAATGAAAAACAAAACAAAACAGATAAGAACTAAAAATTTTTTAAAAAATTAAAAAAGAAAAAATATATTTAACAATAATAATATGAGTACATGAAGGGAAAGAGACCTAAATTATTACCTTACTCACCCCAACCCCCAGAGGGCCTAACATAATGATCTGCAAATATTAGGACCTCAATACCTATTTATTGAATTTGATACAAATATTCAAAATAAAGTTAAAATCAGGCTCTTTCTGAAGAACTTCCAAACTTAATCTTTTTGTTTTCTTTACACATAATTGAAAATTAATCTGCTTACAAAATCTTGGCCGCTCCAGGAAATCCAATGACTCTCTCAAGGATCTGAAGATTACCTAAAAAGGATTGTCATCAGAGCCATGAAATAGGTAGTCATTGTCCTTGCTGCTCCTTTGCCCGGAATTGTTCCTGATGAAATGCAAACTTATCCACCCTGTGTGACTAATAGTATTGAAAGCCATGAAGTATATGGACAGAGTAAACCATGATTAATTGCTTAGTGTGATGAAACTAATTCAAAAGGTACAGGAATCCTAGTATTTAATGCTCATTATTTTTTTAAAAATCTCTGATATTTCAACATATCTTTAAGCCACCTATTCAAATATATTCTTTTACCTACTTAAAAATTTCCACTCGTGAGCTTTCAATTCAATAATAGTGATGATTCTAGAGAAATTAAAGGATCTAAATTAATCAGGTATAAAATTTCCCAGGTTGTCATATTCATCGAAGCATGAACAATTTTGATGAGACTTAATTATACTACTATTCAGTTAGAGCTTTCTATGGGTTAAGTAGTTTAAAATGTTTTCCAGCTTTGCTCCAGCAAACAGGAGAACACGTTCCCATATATAAGTCAAAACATCAGAGCGCTGAGCTGAGAAGTGCCAAGAAAGCTGCACAGCAAGGTTGTAGCAATAGTTTTTGACAAAACTGAGGGGTGATTTGGTGATAGAAATGGTAAAATTTGTGCAACACCGGTGATTTGGATGAGCAAAGCAAGGCAGAAGACATTCTCAATCCACTTAAATTAGTCAGGATAGAAGAGGATATATTGTAGTAATAAAGAGATCCTTGAAATCTCACTAGCTTAATATGTAAAAGTTTATGTTGGCTATAATTTGGTAGCTCTCTCCAGAGCAGCGCCTTCACAGTGGTACCGTTACAGTAGGGACCTAGTTAGATGTTAACAAGAGAAGAGAACCAGACATCTAATTAAGCCGGATTAACTAGGAAGCTACAGTTTCACTGACACCCCAGAGACAGCCACATCCTCTGGGCCAAAAGGACATTAATCTTGGGCAGGTGGGAAAGACCAGCTTTCCAATCTCCCTGGGGAACAACCAACCCCTTTGCTGGATTACGGGAGTTGGGGGGTAGTAGGATAAACAAGGGGGTAATTCTCAAATCACAGAGCTATATAAGATGAAACAAAACACAAAAAACCCAATCTTGGTCCCTAAGTCACGGTGTGGAAGGGAGCTCCCCTACAGAGCTGCTGGACCCTCACAAGGTTTTTCATGGGCAAGAGAGGAATAAAGTTACATTTGCTAAGTCTTGAGATTTAAAGTTTGTTTCCACAAAATAAACCCAGCCCTATTTTTACTGATACACCAGTGAAGATGAGTGCTTCAGAACTCAGTCCTCCAATGGAGGGGGTTCTAAGGAGCTCAGTTTCCTGGAATTCCATATACTATTGTTGAAAGATAAGTATTACAACCGAAAGTAACAGGGTTCCTGAAACAAGCATAGGCTACGTGGTTCAACATGTGTCTATACAGTCTAGAAGCAATGATACATTTTAAATATAATAGCTAATTCTCCTAAGAACAGATTTTATTTTACCCCTAATCATTTTTTCTCACTTTTCCTTCAGCATCTATAAAAACCCAGCTAATGTTTTTAATTGACAGCCAACAGATGTTTTCATGATAGACCTGAGTGGCTATTTCCTCACAGTCAAAAACAATAAACTTTCATGGACTCAGTTATTTTATTAAAATAGGTCTTCCCAATAATCCTTTCTGACATTTCAAAAATAATTCCAGGTATATTTTTTAATTGAACATGATGTAGATTACAGAATTGCTGACTCATGATTGTACTTCTCTACAAAAGACACTTATTTTTTTTTAATATGTTGGTTTGAGATGTGTTTTCAAATATTAGAAGTATAATGGGCCTGACTCTCTCTAAGACAGGAAACAATTCATGTTAGATTTTCTCAGTAGAAGCAAGGCCATAAAACTAGTTTTCACAACTCTGTAGATTTTAGTGTAAATATAAATTATATATAGTCTGAAATTACTTAATGAGAGACAGACATCCTCGTCTTTGCAAGGGCCAAGCCTTATGCCTGGAAAATGCGCAGTCAGAGAAACCACAGAAGTGCATTTTTAATTTTGCTTCGAGTTTTAAATCCTTTGGTTTCACTCAAGACATACGAAGTCAGGTTTATGACTAAGAAAGTCACTTTTCCCCTTTCATGCAATGAATCAGAGGCAATGGGCAATTAGCTGTAGAGTGTAGCATAGATTACCAGAAAGAATTGCTAAACTGTCAAGTACTCTCATTTAAAGCCACTAACAGGAAACAAAATGTGTAAGTGCTACTTTAAATTTACAGGACTATTACAAACCTAGGAATTTTCAACACCCAAAGCAGCATAAAGGAGAAATCTTGAAGGCCTCTCTTATGAAGTGACTGATAATAAAAAACATTTCTCCCCTTGTTTATATTTCTTTAATAATTGCTTTTAAATACATGAGTCTTTTAAACACGTCACCCTTTGTTATGACACCAAAGAAAGAAAGAAAGAAAGGGCAGATGAATGTTCAGAACCTCTTACATCTCTTACGTACCAGGACGATGTTTTTGTCCCTATAATATGGGGCTTGGTTGCACAGCCTGGAATAATGAGGTTGTACAGCCTGGAATAATAATGTTTCTGCTCACTGTAAAAACAGTGAGCTGCAACACATCTGATTAATTTTCACTGCTCAAGGGCAGGAGTTATTTCTGGAAAAGTTTGAAAGGGCAGGAACAGGAGAGGTAAGAGGTTGGGCTGGGTTAAAGGAAGACATTTAAGAAAATTTCAGAAACTGAGGGAGAATATTGGGACAAAGTTGGCTACTGTGAGGGTAGGTGAAGAGCATTTTTGGTCTTGGCTTATGTGTTATGAATGGAAGCTTTCTTTCAGACAGGATTCAGTAGACATTAAAGAATCCCCCCTCTTTCTCTCATTTTCTCTCTCAACATGATCATCCTAAAAGTAATAAAATGTTAAAGTGAGCCAGACACTAATCAGCTTCATACATTATTCTGACTTTTAAAACATTTCAATTTTCTAGAAAAATACAGTTAGCCAGATGTCATTTTGCTACATTAAACCAATAGGGAAACAATGAGAGATCACCGTGGTCAATTGCTTCATGAAAATTCTCGAAACGACAGGATGGGATCAGGACATATATTTAAGCAAGAAATGCTTCCACTTGGGAGTCACAGGTAATAGCCTAACAGGAGCTTAACAAGAGAGGTACTTTTCTTACTTAACAAGAAATCTGAATGTAAGCCTCTGTTGGCATTTGCCAGCAGCTCAGTGATGGCACGCCCATCATCTTTGTTACTTTCTTTACCTTTCTCTTATATTTCCAGTGGTAGGTCCAGGAGATGATAAAAAAACTACTTGGGTCCTTATAGCTCATGATAATGGGAGAGGATGGCATAGAAAATGGAGAGGCCCTGAAAAGGAGCCTTGGGGAAGACGGGGGAAGACGGAGGAAAGGCATTAGTGTCAACCCAATATTACCTACATGGGGTTGGATTTCTAGGGCTGTCCCACAGACGGCAATATTCTTGGCTTCTTATGATTTTCCTGTGAGTATCCTCACTATTGAGATGTTGCCAAACAGCATGGTGAATACCAGGTTGAAAACAGAGTTAGGAAATAAAGCATGGCTTATCCCTTCAATCCACTCTCTTCCTGAAATAAAAATCTTTTCAAAAACAGTATCGACACAAACAATTTGGCATAATATTGTACCACTGAAAAAATCAGGTTCTTTATTCTCAAAACTACCTCTTGGATAGTTAGAGAAGGGAAGCAGTATCATGACAGACTTTATTGGCAATATGAAGTAGCTAGCGTATTTTATAATCCTAAAATCTCTAACAAGATTTAAAAAAACGGAAGTTCTGTTGGCACAGATTGAGTTTAGTTTGGGTCATGACTCAAACCTTTATATTTCCACCTAGATGATGAAGATCTGAAGATCTAAGAGGTTTCCAACAAAACAGAGTCAGCATAACCTATGCCGCCTACTAACTAAATGTGCCTTCAGGCATGCTTGAAATAATGCAATAGATTATTGTTTCTAACATGCGCCCTTCTGTGCAGTAGCACTGTTTTCTAGGCACTGGTGTGGCAGAGTTGCTCTAGTCTGCCCTGCTCAATGGATATGAGCATCTTTCATATGAGACATTAAAATCCTGAGGAAGAATTCATCCAAGGAGCATTTTATCTTCCTTACTGTGTGAGATTTATTGCTCCATCTGCCATTTAGAGTTGGTTTGAGCCCAGACCTTGATCACTTGCAGATACATTCCCATGAGTGTTTTCAACTGAGTCTACCTGTCTTTGGAAGTTGGAGAGTGCCCTGGATGGGTAGACTTGGCATCGACAGAAAGCTGAGTGTTTTCAGGTGGCTCATTGGAGGGAAGAAAAGAATCCAACTGTGAAAAAGGTATCTTCTTACACAACATGCAAATATTTGCATTACTTCGTAGAACAAGTTTGATAAAATACACCCAAGCCAAGATACCTGACATACAATTAGCCTATTCTTCCTACTAATTCTAACACAATAAAGAATGTTGCAATTTCCTTGTTATTACAGAGGATATTCAAAAAAGTTTTGGGGGCTGTATTGTTAAAATCAAAAGGTGGCAAGAATTTAAATAGTCTAAACATGGTAAAAATATGAATAAATCATACACAAAGAATATCTACTGATATAATAAGCCAATTAAATATAATAATGAGGATGATAATAATATTTACTTTTTATTGAACAGCTTGATAAACATTGGGTAACAAATACATTTTCATTCTTTATTTTTTTTAATCATTTTATTGTGGGATGATTGACATACAAAAAGCTGTACGTGTGTGATGAGTACAGCCTGCTGAGTTTGGGGGCAAGTATACACTTGTGAAAGCATTGCCACAATCTAGACCATAAACGTGTTTATCATCACCAATAGTTTCCTTATATATACTTTAATTTTACTCTAACCCATTTAATTCCCGCATCAGTCCCAAGCAGTAGGTGTTGCTTTTACCAATTTAAAAATGGAGAAAATGTACCCTGAAAGGAGCAATCATTTGCCTAAGCTCAAACTGATTGGATGTTGTAGACGTAGGAGCAGAACTCGGGTATAATACTTCAAAACCTATTTATTTAACTACTTTTATTTTTCTTTGTCAACCTTTAGAATGTATCCAAAGAAAATGGTGAAAAAAGAATGAAAATTATCTATACGTATCTGCTTATTGAAGCATTTTTTATAATAGAAAAAATTTGAAGCCATTAAAGTTTGTGAAGAGTGTATCAATAAGTAAAAATACTCTCAGTAGGATGATAAATGAAAAAAATACCCTCACTGTACAATAGCTGATTCATAACAATAAATAATAATTCTACTTCCTTGAACAGAAATTTAAAAATAAATAAACAGAAGAAAAAATAGAGACTCCCTTTCCCTTTGTTCTTACTTTCTGACAGCTCCTCGCTGCCTTGGACAGTTCTTGGCTTATGACCGCATTACTCAGACCGCTGCCTCTATGTCCACACGGTCGTCCCTGTGTCCCTGCCTTCCTGTGTCCACTCCTCTCCTTATAAGAACACCAGTCATTGAGTTTAGGGCCACCCTAACCCAGTACAATCTCATCTTAACTAATTACATCTGCAAAACCTTATTTCTAAATAAGGTCGCATTCAGAGGTTTCAGGTGACATGAATTTGGGGGTGACACTATTCAACCCACTATATGATACAAAGATATAAATTACAAAAATTGTGTAACATAATATTTTTTTCTTTTTTTTTAAAAATATTTTATTTATTTATTTATATTATTTATTTATTTATTTATTTATTTATCTTCAGAGGGGAAGGGAAGGAGAGAGGGAGAGAAATATCAATGTGCGGTTGCCTCTCGTGTGTCCTGTGCCGGGAACTGGCCTGGCAACCCAGGCATGTGCCCTGACTGGGAATCGAACCTCGATCCTTTGGTTCGCAGGCCCGCGCTCAGTCCACTGAGCTACACCAGCCAGGGCTGTGTAACATAATATTTTAATATATGCCAGAGACACCCCTTTTATCCATCCTAGAAAAAAATATATAAACCCTCAAAGTTAGCCTATTTCAATCGTAGTATTGAAAATGTTTTTAAAATACTAATTATTTAAAATAATCTTTTCTGAAAGTCAGTGTCAGAAAAACAAATTCTGTTTCCTGACTTTTCATTAACCAGCTTTGGAATCTTGTGCAAATCATATAACTTCTCTCGGCTTCTGTTTTTTTCATACATAAGACATTAAATCTTAGGCTATGTGAATTCTACAATAATGTATTCCAAATCCAATTCATATATATGTAAGTCAAACAGAGTAGTTAGAAAGAATTTTGAATTCTTAGAAGGGTTCTTCGTGGTCTATGTAATCATGGCCATAATAATGCATATAAGTATAATTCACTGATCATTCATGGATTAGTGTATCATTTATCAAATGTAGATATTACTTATTTAAGCAATAATTAATAGAAATTCTGAATAAAAAAGATGCTAGAATGAAAAACTGCTAATGTGATTTGTGAATTTCTAAAAATTTATAATTATGTATTTCTTAATTATTTGTTTCTCGGAAACCCAAGAAATATAATACATAAGAATTTTTATTATGTTTATTCTAATATATCAGCAGTGGCCAGTGAAAATAATTTGAAGGTAACTAATAAAGTTAACTAGAGATCAGTTGAGCTAAATGTCTTCCTGAGAAAGCAGCCCTATATTTCAGTATTTTAGCTTTATCTCATATCACCAAGGTAAGTGAATTTTCCAAAAAAGGAAACTGTCCAGCAAATGTATTTTGTTTTGTTTTATTTTTGTTGATTTGTGTAAACACAAATGCACATAAATGTATATAGATAATTCAGGAATATAAGCAATTCTTAACATTCATGTATTGAATTAGCTGACATCTGTTTATGCAATATTATAAAATTAACTTAAAAACTCATGCAAATACTATTGGCAAGAGTTTCCCCTTACCAATATTTGGCAAATATGTAAAATCAGGACCAATAACAAAGATACACTGAAGTATTCCTTTGGGGGGTTTGGTCCAGACTTGAGATACCCTAAATACTCTTAAAATACCAGGTCAATGACATGTGGGTAAAAAAGACATTTTTCCAATCTGGAAAATCCCTCCACTAAAATTAAAGGCAATTTTCATTCTTCCAAAGATTTTGAATATATTCTAAAATAATGTCACTATCTTGAATTTTGCTTTTTATTTCCTAATAGACAAGATTAGGCCTCTGAAAATCAGTGAGTAATGACTTGGGCTTAAATACTTTCCACCATGACTTCTTCCTCTTATTCTTTAATGATTTATTACTTTCCCATCTCAGAAGATCTTCGTAACTGAGCCACCTGCAGTGAGATATTAACAATTTAATCACATTGGCAGAAGAAAGTTCTAGACCCACTTGTAAAGTAATGCACTCTTTCCAGGATTGGACTCTGGAATGCACTCTGTGGCCCCAGTCAACAGAGTCACTGCCGCCTCATTTGCTACGCAGTACTGGCCAGTAACTTAGTGTCAGTAACAAAGACATTGATAAATATATGTTTTGGTGATTGATGTGGGGAGTCTTTCTTATGAGCATAAAAGTAATAATAGTCTCATGAGTCAAGTTATCTTATCCTGTCACTGTACATGTTTATGGAGTAGGTCGTAGGATCTTAGAACCATGATATTGAGAGGCATTTGCAATTTAATATTTAAGAACACCACTATATCACCTTCTAGGATTTTCTAGAATGGTTCCATGTAACATCTGGCTTGTAAATGAAAACAGGGAACAAATGTTAATGAGAATATGCCAAAGAAGTCAACTAAGCTAATTAAATATCCAATACATGTGTTCAGTATACCAACCTTGTAGGCCATTATTGCAGATTATAGACATTTGGGGTCATTTGTAAAAAGATAGTTACTTTGAATAGAATAACTAAAAATCCAAAATCTTATTAAAGTGTAAATATACATTAAATCAAATATTTTTTCTAACTTAGTTTAAATTTAATAGAAATTAAATGTTTTTGTTCATTATATATTGTGAGACTTGGCCAAAAATATTGATTTATATTTTGTCAATTATTATATTGAAGGACTCTGATTGAAGCAAAATCCTTTGCTTTGTATTACATTATAAAAAAGTATATTCATGCCCAGTTGATAATATAATCTTCTTTTTAAAGAATTTATTTATTTATTTTTAGACAGAGAGTAAGGAAGGGAGAACGAGAGGGAGAGAAACATCAGTGTGTGGTTGTCTCTTGTGCACCCCCCTACAGGGGACCTGGCCTGCAACCCAGGCATGTGCCCTGACTGAGAATCGAATCAGCAACCTTTTGCTTTGCAAGCTGGCACTAAATCCACTGAGCTACACCAGCCAGGGCTGATAATATAATCTTTAATAATAAAAATAGTAATACTATATCTTCTCAGTGCTAAAGTGCCTTTTATCTTTCACATTTTAATCTTTTCTAAGTTGGGATGCATCTTGTAATTGATGTAAATATGTAATGTAGATCATGAGATACAATCAATTTTATATAACATAGGAATATGGCATTAACTAAGCATTTGGTATGTTTTAGGCACTGTGCTTGACAAAATGTTGAAGTGAGTATTGGGTTTAAGATTGTAATCAATTTCTGCAACTAGACATATCAGTAACTAAGATTAAAAAGCAAAAAAAAACTTGAACTAGCAAATATTTTTTTCAGTAAATTGGAATATTATAGAAGCTACCCTTATACTGGTGTGAATAAAAACTCAAAGCAGGAATCTTTGTCTGTTTTGTTCATGGATTAGCTCTAAATCTAGTGTGGCCCCTGGAATGTCATCGAAGCTCAAGGAATAATTGCTGAGCTGCTCAGAATCTTACAAAGTTGTAAATATTTGGGCCATATTAGATAATCACAGCAGGTACAAATGCTGCTCTTATTTTGTGCCGGTCCAAGTTCTAGGTGCTTTACTCATACTAACTCATTTAAACTTGTCGACCTTATGAAGTAGGTGTTGTTTTTATTCCCATTTGATAGGGGAGAAAACAGAAGCGTTTAGCAGCCAACCCAAGGTCACACAGCTAGTAAGCATTGGGGAGCTAGGATTTAAACTCAAGCCAGCCATCTCTGAGCCCTATGCTCTTTAACAGCATGCTACATGGCCTCTGTCAGATTTTAAGAATGATCTAATGTAAATTCAAATCTCACCTGATGTTCCAAATCATTATTGACACAATTTGTTAGATTAGATCCTCAATCTTCCAATTCCCAGCCTCACGTTCCTGCCCACTCCACATTACACCCTCAGTCCAAGGAGAGGCAGGCAAGTCAATCACGCAGGAATGTGGAACGGTGGTGGTTAGGAACTGGGTGTTTGGCCATTTTAAATAAATAATAAAATTAATATAACACTACTTAATGATCCTTAAAGAATCAGTCATTCAGCTTTTTGGACATAATACGGGTCTGGTTAAGCAAGAATTGTTGAACAAAGTTAAAATGGTACTAATTTAGAGTTACGTGATAACATTAGAATGGGAATCCACCCATAATAAACAAAATCAAAGTGCAAGAGCTGCCAATACAGACAGCAGTATCTTTAACATCAGTTTGTTATATAAAATACACAAAAAACCTTATGAACAATGACTTCATTTAAGTGGCTTATGCTTCTGTTACATGCTTCTTATTAAAATGTATTTTGTGTGCAATTTCCAAAAATTAAGTGCAATTACTTAATAACTTCCCATTCTGATAACAGTGTTGATAAGTAAGATACGGCTTAGCTTTTAAATAACATACTGCCAGTAATCTTGATTAATAAAAGGTTTAGCCATAGTACATCTTTTCTTATACCCCAAAATGCAATCATAAGGCTCTTTAATTGTGTCAGACATTGTAGTAAATGCAGAATCAATATCATTAACAAAACCACAGTGGAGATACGAGGAACTCCCAAATCCCCCAGAATTTATTTATAAAAAATTGTGTATTTATTTTTACATGTTTACACTTCAGTCACCTTCAAAGTATTCTCCATTTGATGCAACATATAGAGATTTTTTCCTCCACTGCTCAAATCAGTTTTTGACCTCTTTCACATTCAAAAACATTTCCCTTTGAGGGTATTTTTCATCTGAGGAAACAAAACAAAGTCACTTGGGGTGAGATTGGGTGAATAGGGAGGGTGGGGCATGGAGAGCCTGTTGCTTTGGTCAAAAACTGCTGAACGCTCAGTGAGGTGTGGGCAGGTGTGCCTGTAAATTGCCCACCGTGAAAACAAATTGAAAGAGTCTTCAAAAAATTCACTGAAGGTGAATGCAGCCTCTCACAACAACACCAGCTGGTACACGGATACAGATGGGTTCCTAGAACACTCATGTAGGGGGAGGAAGCCTGTGCTACAATGTGCCTGCCCTCCAGAAGATAATTCTGTTTTTTTAGGGTCCTCCCTGACACATGGGTAAATTTTGTTTAGTGTTCCCTAGTCACCTTCTTAATGAATCAACTCTTAGCTTCTGGCAGTTTCCCAGTATTCTAGACAGGTGACAAACCACTGACTGACCTGAGGTTCCCAGAACATTGTGCAGTAGGCCAGGCCAGATCACAGAACACAGAGCAGAACACAGGCTCTCCTTATACTGTTTTTTTTTTTTTTTTTTTAATTTGATTGTTGTTCAAGTACAGTTGTTTGCCTTCCCCCCCACCATCCCCCCCGCCCCAGCCATCCCCCACCTCCCTCCCCTGATCCCACTCCCCCCTTGCTTTTCTCCATGTGTTCTTTATAGATATTCCTGAAAACCCTTCTCCCTTTTGCCCCCATTACCCATTCCCATCTCCCCTCTGGTTACTGTCAGTCTGTTCTTAATTTCAATGTCTCTGGTTATATTTTGCTTGCTTGTTTGTTTCGTTGATTAGGTTCCACTTAAAGGTGAGATCATCCTTTGAGTGACATCAGCCCTTTAAGCACATGGTGGAATTCAGCAAGATTTTATCTTAAGTATAGACCTCGAGAGAGGAAGAGGAATTTATCTCTGAAGAGAGCATGATCTCATGTACTTGGCAGGTACCAGAAACTAGGTAAACAGCTGATCAGAGGAGTAATGTAGAAGAGATAATTACACAGTAATTACAGTCAAAAGACAAAGTTTCAAATGTCAAATTAACCACTTAGTAGTGTAAGCTTTCAGAAGTATCCTACATTTTCTAAGCCGTGATTCCCTCACCTTTAAAATTTGATAAGACCAATTATGAAGATGATTTTTGAGAATTAAATAAGATAATGTCCAGTAAGTGTTCAACAAGGAACCTCTACATAATAGATGATCAAAATTTTTGAGATGAACCTGAAAACATTTTAAAAAGTTGCTTTGTATATCACATGGGCTTTTTTCTCTACATTTTTTAATTTTATTGTTTTTTCCATTACCATTTAGTCCCCTTATATCCCCTCCCCCTGCAATTACCACACTGTTGTCCATGTCCATGAGCCCTTTTCGCTGGATCCCTTCACCCCCTAACCTCCCCGACCTTAGCTGTCATCCTGTTATCTACGAGTCGGTCTCTATTTTGCGTGTTAGTTTTTCTATTTTTCTCTGAATTTTTTAGATGGCAAAGGGCATGTACCAAATGCAACATAAACACAAATAACTAAACAAATGGAGTTCATGAGTAAAGAAGAGAAAGTAAAGAAGACTAAACATCTATGGTACATAAGTACTAATGACTTACCATTGACCCAATTTATTACCTATCATTATAACTGACTTTTTGTTAAAAAAAACTATAATATATACTACGACCTGTCTTATGTTACTCCTTCCTGGGTATTAATTTGTCTGATTGGCCTATTGACACATTTAGCAATCAAAATCTGTAGTTTTTATTTCAATACAAGGTACCACTGAGATACAGGTCCTCACAGAATATGATTTTGCACCTAGTCATGTTGCAGTGGTAGGCAACAGCTCCCCCTACTGACCAACAGTGTATAGAGGAAAGTATGGAAGCTGATCTTACCCCTAAAAGCATTAAGATCTTACCCTTGTGGGTCTGTCTGTAAGAGGGACAATATCTAGATAAACACACATAAAAAAACTGCTTATCCACATTTTCACTTCTACCTCACATACATAGGTTTGACAACTGCTGAGCACGTGGAGGGCAAGCTGATACAATTGAAAGGCACGCTTTTTGATGTGTGTAGCAGGAGTTCAATACAAGTGTACTAATGTGCATGTTAAATAATAGCCAAGTAAAGCTGTATCTCAGTCACAAGATTTCAATTTTATCCAGGTATAAAGTACTCAAGAATCAATAATGTCTGCATTAAGGGTAAGTAAAATTATTTTTGTCATAGTCTTTATTAGTTTTTAAATGTTTCAGACTTCCAAAAAATTTCCTAAACTATTCAACTCATATTTATTAGGTGTCTACTCTGGGCCAGACAGTGTGCTAAGTGCTGGGATACAGCAAAGGGCCAAAAAAGCAAAATCTTTTCCTTCATGGAGATTAGGTTCTAATGAGAGAAATCAGTGCTCCCATTAATTCACACTTCAGTTTCTGAAGCCATCGATGTATAAAACATTTCCAATAAATAACAGTAAGTTTTAATCCTTCCCTTAATGAAGGTTGGACATACAAATTTTGATTCTCTTACTATTGTTTAAACACTGGAGTTGGCCTGTTCCTTGGTAAATTTGAGGCATTATTTCTAGTTTCTTGCTGATGCTTTTAAATGAGTCCAAAATTGCTAAATAGACAGAAATACTATGGAAATCAGACATTACTGTGTTATGAAAAATGGGAAAATCCATCCATGTGCTTGTGACCTGGAATACAGTGCGAGATGTGCCTATCTGAGAGAACTTATTCTGTTCAAGGTCTTTTTCAGCCTCCCCGAATAGGAGCCATCTCTCTCCTTACATGTATCCATCCCTCTTTCCATTAGCAGGGAGTTTATGTATAAATAGTAAATAAAGCATGATTTGCAAAATCTCCAAAACAAAAATGCCTGCATACAGACCCTGGTAGGGGTTTGCATTTAAGGTTCTCTTCTGTTCTTAAACTACTCAGATTAGACTTTTTTGAAGCCAAAAGGTAACTTTTCCAAGACTGATGTGAGTATTTTTATTAAATCAAGAACTGGCCACAGGACACTGTTGCGTTACTATTCCCTTGCCAGCCCACTGTTGATTACCTTTGGGCCTACAAGGGACTTACTACCCATGCTCAGTACAAGGGAGGCATGAGGACCAGAGTTTCCTGCTACTTCTGATTCCTCCCAACAGCACACAATAAGCCATGGGTGAACTTGACAGTTACTACCTCTCTCCACAGTGGGTCTGTTGAGGTCTTATCCTGTAGAGCGTACCCAAGCAGTAAGCACCAGAGATTTGTATTTAGTTAATGCAGCTTTAAAAATCCTTTTTCATCTCTCATAGAATGACCATGAGAGGAAAAGAAAGATACCAAAGAGAGAATTTAAAGCATATCATGACCAAGTAGCACAGAAGAACAAACGACTTCTGTACTACTGAGCAAGGTACAGTGAGGGTAATGTAGGAATAGAAACTGTTGTTTAGAAAGGTAATTTTTATATAAAATAGGAAATTGACCCACAGAGATCGAGGACATGCTTAGGGAGGGGAAGGGATGGAGAGAGGGAGAGAAACATCAGTTAGTTGCCTCTAGTGCGCACCCCAACTGACTGAAGACCAAACCTGCAACCTAGCCATGTGTCCTGACTGGGAATCAAACCCACAACCTTTCAATTTACAGGACGGCATTCTAACCAACTGAACTACAGTGGTCAAGGCTAAACAGCTTGTTTTTAATATTAAGCTTCACTGCATTACTATCCACACATCTCTTCTCTTCTTCCCCCTGCTATTTTCATTCTTAGTCGGTGGAAGAGAAATAGTTCAGAACTCTTTGGTGCATCCCTTAGGTAAGTTATATACACACTTCTTTCTTCAGTCTTCAAGATTCTTATTCTTGTGCTAAAGAATAATGTTTAATATGAGTGCCATGAAGTTATTTCAACTATTTTTCTTGCTCACAGAAGAGCAAGAAAATTACTCTTTTAATAATGTATTTATATAAGTTCTATTGTTATTTCAGTACAGTTATCTCCATTCCTCCTTCCCCTACCCCGTATTTATGTTTTTTTAAGTCTGACATTTTTCATTGACATTGTAGGCGATTTAGAGAATTCCCTATCTTTTCAAATGTCAACATTGATATTTGGTGCTGAACGGGAAACAGAGGGCTTTCACAACCCCAGCGCACTTTGGAAACTGACTGGTGCCGAGACAGTCCCATGTTTTGGACATAGAACTCACCTGAGAGGAACATGAGGGGAGAATTAGAAGGTTATGCCTGGAGGAGTCAGTTTGACTAGTTCTCAATACTCACAAGTGAGTCAGTTTGAGAAGGTACACTTCTCGATTGCAGTTTTAATTTAAAATCCTTTTCCTGTACAATTACAAAATTAGCAATGCACTTGACAAAAGAGCAATGTTATTTTTCTCTTGAGTTGCTTTTAAACTTTAGTTTTGGGGAGTAAAGACTGTCTTCATTTTCTATTGCTGCTATAACAACTCATCACAAATTTAGTGGCTTAAAACAACGCACATTTAGAGTTCTGCAGGTCACAAGTCCAAAACCATTCTCATCGGTTTAGAAATCACGGTGTCAGCGAGGTGGCATTATTTTTCTGAAGGCTCTAGAGGGGAATCCATTTCTGCCCTTTGCAGCTTCTAAAGCTGCTCACATACCTTGGTGCGTGGTCCCCATTCTCCAACTTTGAAGCCAACAACGCAACATCTCTCCGACTCTGCTTCCACCACCGCATCTGCGTCTCTGCCTCCCTCTTCTGCTTTTAAGAACCCTTGTGATCCTGTCAGGCTCACCCAGATAATCCAGGACAGTTTCCTGATTTTAAGGTTAGCTAATTAGCAATCTTAATTCTATCTGTGACATTGTTTCCCCTATGCCATGTAACCTAATATACAAAATTCACAGATTCTGGGAATTAAGATAGCCAATGGGAGGGCATCTTTGGAATGCCTTGATTCTGTCTACCACGTCAGTTTGTAAATCCACATGGCAAAACTTGAGTTCAAACCTTCAACCTCGCCTCCAGATTATAGGGTGATTTAACAGCTCATTTTGGCCACCTGCTAATCTGACCAAATGCTACAGCTGAATCAAGCATCTCTATGTTTATAATTCACTCACTGATACTCCAGAATGCAGATATGATTTCAATAATATCCCCTAGATAATGACTTTTAAATATTTAAGACTGTAATTGGTTTTAAAGTATCGTTTTCCATCTCAAAACAAGTAGAGATAGAGATAACAATGTTTAAAAAATGAAAAATTCATTGTCTTTCTCTCTTTAACTTCTTCTGATATATATAGACTATGGTAAGGAAAAATGATGAACTTTTCGGAGAAAAGAAAAATCTTCTTCTCCAAGCAAACAAACTGAGAGAGAGAGAGAGAGAGAGAGGGAGGGAGGAAGAGAGAGAGGGGGAGAGAGAGAGAGAAATGGAAGAGAGAAAATGTAGGTTTAAAATGTGTACTTTCCTCTGCATAGGCCTGGTATAGTTCCAGATAGGGTTATTGTATCCTGGCTATGCCATGGTTTAAAAATTCCATCCGCAGTTTTTGTGAATAATAACCCCTTACTTTGTTCAACCACAATTTATAAAATGAAGTGCTAGATTCTAGTGTTTTTTTAAAGAAATGAAATGGGGGAAGACGTAAGAACATATAATTTCAGTGCAATAAAGGAAGTGTATTCAGAAAGGTATTTATGGTTTATTAGGGAAGCATGAAGAAAGCGTATCCTGGAGAAGAAAACTAAAGATACATGAATAACTTCTTAACAAGTTGATGCCTAAGCTGAGCCTTAACGAAGAAGAAAGTGCGGGTCAGGCTGTGGGGTGGAAGTGAGGCAGACCAGGCCCAAAGGAAAACGTGAAGGAGGGAACAGAGATGTGAGGGAGTCCTTTGTGCACCAGGAACCCCAACCTTCCCATCTCAGCATGGTCGACTTCTTGTCATTTTTCAAGATTCATTGCAAACACAGTCTCCTCTGAGCACTCTTCCCTAAACAGCCTTACCTGATCAGGCCTGCCCAGTGATTCGTTATCATAGCACCCTACTGACTTCCTTACTGGTATTTATTACAATCTTTAATTATGTTAGTGTATGTATCCAGTCTGTTTGCTTGCTTGCTTGCTTCTCTTCTCCCTCACTATCAGGCATACTATCATCATTGCATTTTTTGCTCTAATGTAAGCATTCTTCAGGTAGTAAATTGTCAATAAATATCGAATGAATGATTTGAACAATGAATAAGCAAATGGACAAAATGTACTTTTGATCGATGCTGTGAGTATGCTAAATTCTAAAATATTTTATTAATAAAATATCTTCAGTGATTTTTAATAATCGTTGTAAGTTCTTCCCCATTCTTCCTTTTATTTCAGCTGCTTGTAAACTGCAAAAAGTCATGTGAAGCTGGAAGAAATCTGGAAAGATTAGAAACTTGCACATGGCCATCCAAATGCAACAGTGTCCCCAGGGAAGGTGATATTCTGGGATTTGGATGTGGAAGCAGAACAAGAGTATAAACAAGCTTGGAAAGTAATCCTGTCTCATGGCGCTGAAATAACTAAAGTAATTTTTAACATTAATCTGGCAGCCTTTCAAATAAGTATCCTTCTCATATTTGAATTTGTAAAACAAGACAGTGTATTAAAAAGTTAAAACTAACATGTTGCTTGATATCCATAAGGAATACATTTGAAGGCATTTATCTCGTGGACATCCAAATGCATATATGTCATTTTCTTTTACAGATTTATTTTTTTCTCCTCAAAAAGACCTTTGAAAAATCATTTCACAATCATGTTGAGATATAGGTTCTGGCTGTTAGGTAAAGCACATTCTCTAGATTCATATTACACCACAGTTTGAGAATCTTCAAAGCTGTATCTCTGAAAACAAGATCCATGCACTCTCTCCAATGTTTGGGGGAATAGCCAGATATGTATCTTCCAATTTAGAAGCCTACCAAATCAGTGGTTATAGCTAAGACAAAGTTTACCTTGGGTCATAATGATATAGATGTGATCCTCGGGTAAACTGGCAGAGGGACAGCACAGTAAAAGAAATAAGACAACAAGACTATAATTATCTTCATTATATCTTTGAGTAGTATTTTAAAAACAAAACTTGGGAAATTAAAATAATTTTATACATACCTATGTATGCATGTGTGGATATATGTGTGATATATGTAAAATTATATGTTAAGACATAGTTATGTTGCTTTGCAGATCCTTTTTTCCATAACTGCTTCCTCTCATGTACACACAATAAGTTAGCTGCTGCTTTGGATTCTTTAAATGGCTGGCTCCCCTTCTACACTGAGTTACGGCAGGGGTGACTGGCCACGGATAGTAAAATCCAAACTCAGGGATGACAGAGGATTATTCCCGCTCAGGCTGAGCTGCTCTTTGTTGCTCCTCTAATTGATTCTCCCTCGGACTCCATGTCCAGGTGTGCTTCTACCTAGAAAAGGCACAGCCCTGGCACAGTGCCACACATGGTTGGTCCAACTCCAACCATCAGCCCCGTCACCTCTTTCTCACAGGGTTTTGGCTTCACGCTTAGAATGTTCTTTTCCTGAGAGGAAAAAACCACTCTAGCCTGAGGCACCTGCTTGTCATGGATTGAGTTAATACCTGATCCCTGTTTACTTGCCCACCCCACATGTACTCACATATGCCTTCTTAGACTGGACATAAGGATTTCATTTTCTAAAACTGTATCTTTTATTTTCCTGTCTTTCCCACAGCCAGTAGCTTAGAGTCAGGCACACAGCAGGTACACAAGACACTCTTGATTAAGGCTCAGTCATAACTAACATTCCACTAGGTACACAACCACAGTATCTGAATTACTTTTCAGGCAAAACAAAATGTTTCCTACATGTAACTTCACATGCAAGATAATTTCTCTCACTTTTTAAAAAATTTAGATTCAAATGGTAAAATTTAGATATAAGTAAGAAGTATATATCTGAAATTGATGTTTTAGAATTAAAAACAGAAAACCCCTCTTTGTTGTCTTAATAAGGTGCTTTGTTCAAAAACAGAATGCTGCATTAGGCCTAAGAAAGATAAAAAAAAGTAAAGACACTATTATGTTTACTTGAAGTTGGAGTGGAAAAATTCAGAATGACAAAACCATCCAGGCCAAAGCAGTAACCTCCTTAACCAACACTATCCTTTACGACCACAGAAAAACTGGGAGTATGCATGGTCCTTCTCTTCTTCATCAGAAATCGTTTTCCCTCAATAATAAATTTTATAATTGATTATTTAAAAAAACTTTTAAAATTCATTTTGGAGAAAGGAGGAGAGAAAGAGATATGGAAAGAGAGGGGAAAAGAGAGAGAGAGATCAATCAATTTGTTCCACTTATTTATGCATTCATTGGTTGCTTCTTGTATGTGCCCTGACCAGAGATCAAACCCACAATCTTGGTATATGGGGAGGAGGACACTCTAACCAGCTAAGCTACAAGGCCAGGGCTATAATTAATCTTCCATTACTAATATAATTATTGATCTTCAGTGGTAAAAGTAACCATAAGTTGTCTCACAAACTGGCATTAATTCCCTTGCTATATTTAAATGTTTAATTTCATTTCGATATAACAAATATTTATTTTACTCTTACTATCACAGCCTTCTCAGATTTACTTTCTCATTTACAAGATTCCTGCATAGAAGCAATGTTCCATTTACAACCTCAACTGTTGTGTTTTCAAGACCTAACGTGGAAAGAAGTGAATAAATGACCGAGACTGCTGTGTATATTGTGGAGAAAGAATGTTTCCTGTGCTGGCACTATAAATGTTTATCTCTGATACAAGGGAGAGAATGAAAAAAACTTTAAAGAGCTAAAAGTAGTCATATTATAATTGAATCCTGTTTCAAAAAATGCATATGGTATTCCCCAAAATGCATCTTCACATTAAATATTTTTCTTTTTTAAAAAAACTTTATGGGAGCTGATGAATCACCATGAAAGGAAATATATCAAGGTGAGTTGCAAATTAATGAGTTAGTAAGCTGGGTTCAAAGCTCAAGAAACCCATGAATATATTCTAAGAAACACTTAACTCTCACTTCGTAAAACTTAGGAAATAGTTTTATGACAAAAATTAAATTAAACGAGTATACAATTATAAATATGAATTTTAATTTGGCTTACTTTTGTCTTCTCATACTGATACTCTCATTCAACACTTCTTTAAAACACTAATGATTCATAGCATCATAGCAAATTAAACATGGGAACAGTTGGCTAAAATCATTTTAATTTATCATAGAAAATATCAACTGTAAATGTAAATTGTGACTTAAAGTATATATAAAAACATGACTCCCACTAGTTGTGATATTAATTGCTGAAAATCTTACCACTGTAAATTTCAAGACTCTATGCAACTAAAACTTATGGTGATATAGTGATGTTCCTGTAACAATTAGACCTTTAGTTAAAATAATTGTGCTTTTTGACTTCTGGCCAAGATGGAGGCGTAGGTGGACTCACTGTGCCTCCTTGCACAACCAAAATTAAGGACAACAAGGATTTAGAAACAAGAAAACATTCAGAACTGAGAGAAAATTGAACTGTACAGAGGTCCAACAACCATTCATCCAGACCAATAAGAGGGGTGGAGTAGAGGCAGGAGGAAGCAGAGGCTGGTGGACCTGGGTGCGCAGGCAGCTCCTGGTAGACCCGGGCCTGCAGGCGGTGCTAGCAGGCCCCAGGCACACAGGTGGCAGCAGCTAGAGGACCCCAGGTGCAAGGCGGATGGCTAACCAGGCAGTCACACATTTGCAGGCAGATAATCCAGGCAAAAATGGGGAACACGACAGAACTCACAACCCAGGGCCCCAGTGCCAGGAAATAAAAACTAAAAACACTGAGACCCCACCCCCACATACAGCGTTATAACCCAGCAACTGGGCTGCCCCACCCTGGTGAACACCTAAGGCTCTGCTCCTCACTACCTAACAGCCTGACCAGACCAAAGAAAAAAAACAAAACCAAACAAAAGAAAAATACCCAAATATGGCTCAAACGGGAGAACACATCAAAGTCCCAGAGCCAATTCATCTAAGCAACCAAGAGATAGCCAGTCTATCAGATGCACAGTTCAAAGCCCTGGTGATCAGGATGCTCACAGAATTGGTTGATTTTGTCACAAATTAGATGAAAAAATGCAGGCTATAATAAGTGAAATGAAGGAAGATGCATGGGGAACCAATAGAGATGGAAAGAAAACAGGGACTCAAATCAATGGAGTGGACCAGAAGGGAGAAACAAAGAACCAAACAGAAAAGGAAGAAACAAGAATTCAAAAAAATGAGGAGAGGCTTAGGAACCTCCACAACATCTTTAAACGTCCCAACATCCGAATTATAGGGGTACCATAAGGGGAAGAAGAAGAGCAACGAGTGGAAAACTTATTTGAGCAAATAATAAAGGAGAACTTCTCCAATCTGGCAAAGGAAATAGACTACCAGGAAGTCCAGGAAGCTCAGAGAGTCCCAAAGAAGTTGGACCCAAGGAGGAGCACACCAAGGCACATCATAATTACAATAGCCAAGATTCAAATGAAGGAGAGAATTCTAGAAGCAGCAAGGGATAAGGGGACAGTCACCTACAAAGAAGTTCCCATCAGACTGTCAGCTGATTTCTCAAAGGAGACCTTACAGGCAAGAAGGGGCTGGAAAGAAGTATTTGAAGTCTTGAAAGGCAGGAACCTCCATCCGAAACTGCTCTATCCAGTAAAGCTTTCATTTGGAATGGAAGGGCAGATAAAGTGCTTCTCAGATAAGGTCAAGTTCAAGGAGTTCATCATCACTAAGCCCTTATTATATGAAATATTAAAGGGACTTATCTAAGAAAAAGAAGATAAAAAATATCACAGTAAAAAGACAGAAAACTTACAATTATTAACAACCACACCTAAAACAAAGGCAAACTAAGCAAAAAACTAGAACAGGAACAGAAACACAGAAATGGAGATCATATGGAAGCTTAGCAACAGGGGAGTGGGAGGAAGAAAGAGGGGGAAAGGTACAGAGAATAAATAGCATAGACAGTGGGTAGAAAATAGACAGGGGGAGGGCAAGAATAGTGTGGGAAATGTAGAAGCTAAAGAACTTATGACACATGGACATGAACTAAAGGGGGGAATATGGGTGGGAGGGGATGTGCAGGGTGGAGGGGAATGATGGGGGAGAAATGGGACAACTGTAATAGTGTAATCAATAAAATATAATAAAAATAATTGTGCTTTTTAATGGGAGAATAATTTTATTTACAGAAGGCAAATGGATAATCAATGGTAGATGTGGTGTATATTCTGCTTTTATGATACTTGTGAATAGACAAGATCTGGGAAAAGACTACAGTGGAAGTGTCTTAGAATTATAATTGAAAATGCTTAAAAATCTTTAAAGCCATTTTTAAGATTAAAACACAACATGTGACTATTTATCCATTTATTGCACATTTATTAAGCTAATGTTGACTACTTAGTTAATAAAATATTCTTTTTGTATTTACCCCATTTTTCTTGTTGCCCATTTAGAGTACAAGTAGAAACTTTTTGTGAAACATATTTCCAAATATCCCTTCAAAGCCTGTGCATTATATTTTATAAAGTAATTCTTCAAGCTGCTTTTCTCCCCTTAAATAAACTCATTTATTCAAAAAGAGTTAACTACAACAGCAACAAACCCATCAATTCAGTTTTAAGCCATTTCCCACAACATTTCTGGAACATTTTTTTAAAAAGTATTTCAGACACACATCTCAGAATTTAAAGTATTTGGTATTTCATATGTGATTCTTTTCTTTTCATAAATACATCTTATTGCTGATTTTTAGCAAATGAGGGTATTATAGTTCGCCTCTGCTTCATAGATCATAAAACATTACTAGCTGGAAGTTAAAACTAACCTTATATATTTCTTCCAACTATTAATACAATAGAGGAAGAGAGACTACACTGTTAGAACAACACAAACCAAAGGCCTTAGTCCCATAAAAAAAAAAGAAAAGGAAAGAAAGCATCCTTACTAAATGAAACTATTTAAAAAAAAATGAAACCATCCTTACCTTCTCATCCTTACTAAACAAGAAACAGTAATTAAAGACATTTTACAAAGTGAAAGTGAACCTCAGAGAGTGCATGGTCCTCAGGATAAAAATCGATTTATTGTTAAAAAATTTAGCAAGCAAGATGAATATCAATTACAATGTTTAAATAAAACTTTGGTAATTGAAAACTAGAAGCAGGGATTTTTACCCATTCGTTGTTTTTATTGTCTGGTCTAGTGTACTGGGGCAATGGCTCACCAAATCAGAATAAACCAGAGCAAAGAACTTGTGAGCTAGAAAAAACACCAGTGTTACTACTGAACTGGAGGGGTTTGCAGCTTGAGGTGCAGGATAGTTAACACAGTAGTTTTATTTACCTGCAGCAAGCAAAGCAGAAAGCAGATTCATGTCCAAAACTCTGGCTGCCAGAAGAGAGGCTTAACCATTGCTTATATACACTATTTGGTCAATTGCATGTTGATTTCTTCTTTGCATTTGGCAACACTTACCCCAGTTGAGTTCCTGTCAAGCTCATCCTGTTCACAGCTGCATCTGCAAAACAAAACACGATTTTACATGTTTACATTTGGCAAGAATAACATTTAGTAATTAATAACCATTAGAACTGTTCAGACATTGAGAACCTTGCCCTTCCTAGCTAACATCAATGCTAATTCAGACCAATGTTTTTCAAAACTTTTAGAAACTAGAGGCTTCCTTCTTCAAAGAAAATCCTATTTCCTAAAACCCAAAATATAAAACATTTTGGAACAAAAATAATAATGACAAACAGAGATGCTTTGTTGGTGCTAGAATGCAGCAACTGGAAGTCTAAGAGGGACACATACTTGAAAACCCAAGGAAACCTAGCCCTCCTAGAGCCCACTTTACAAAATCCTCATGTGGTCTAATCCTCACATTTCAAGCTTGGAAAAATGAGTTTATGTGACACTACCCATACTCATAGTCATAGTGAATGGTGAAATAGCATTCCTGAACTTCCTATGGTTTTCACGTGCATCTTACTCCAGCCTATCTCTTCAGAGAAACATTTAGCAGATGTGTAATCTTACACAGGGGTGGGCAAAAGTAAGTTTACAACCGTGGGTATTGCGATACAGTTTATTCTGTAAACCTACTTTTGCCCACCCTTGAATTTGCCTTCCCAAACCCAAATTCAACCTATAGCAAGAAAATTAAGCATACATGTTTTTCATATCTTATACAAGAGGAAAGCATTGCCTATATAATGTATTAATTTGAAAGGATGCACAGTAATGTGATAAAAGTAACTTGGTGGTATTTTAATACTGACTTTTTCTTGTGCCCTTTCCTGTCACTAACCCGAAGTTTCTGTCTGGGGTGCAGTTGATTAGGACTTTGGGATCATAGGTTTAATTTCTGTGTGGGTCGTATGGTGTAAGTCCCTCATTGGCTTTTAATTAAAGCAGCTAATTATCTTTCAAATGATAGAGGCAAGAAAGTGTTGATAAATTGGTATCTTAAATCTTCACAGCCTACTAAAAACAGATGCTGAAGTTAGGATGTCCACTATCATCTTTATATATAAAGTATCCTGTTTTTAACATAAATGTTATAAATGTCTTCATAAGCATTAAAATGTCATGATTCTGTTTCAAATTTTATGCTTTTCTTTTTTTTGACTTCTTTTTTTTTCTTTTGGCAATGGTTAATGTTAGGCAAAGTTAGTGCCAGATTAATGGTCCAGTTTGTTCTCAGAATTAGTATTTATAACTCTACCTAAGTGTGGGACTGCTGAAGTCTAGGACTTGAATAATTTAAATGGTTGGAGCTTAGAGAACACCCAGGGACAAATGACATTTAATGAAAAATCTTAACAATAGACATGTCTTCAAACAATTGAATAATTTGTTAAAATTTATGTCCACATGTATTTCCAAAAATTGTCCAGTCAATAGAAAATGCAGGCAGTTTTAGCACAATTTGTATAGCCCCAAAAAGAAACAACATAGAATTTGAGAAAAGACTTTGACTATTTATCCAATGTGATTTTTATTTTGCTAAAAATAGTCATGAAAATAAAATTTGTATTATAATAGTACATAAGTGAATAAGAACAAAACACAGCAGTTTTCTTTAGTTTCATGGGCTGGGTTAAAAGATAACTTGGTGTTTCTATAGCCGTAAGAGATACAAAAACCAGGGTGCAGCCACCTGGTTTGAATTTATTTAAAAATTTACAAACCAACATCGAAGTGTTATGTAAATATGAAACACAGTCAGTGTTAGATGCACATTGGATAAGGAGAGAATAAAAATGCATCCCGAGAATTCTACAATTTCAGAGTCACATGGTTTTCAAATGATATCTAGTACAGTAACTTCCCTGGTTCTTGAATCCTTCTCCCATCTCCCAGCCTTACCGACCATTTAAGCTTTGTCCATGTATTTCTAATGGTAGAAGAGAAAAGTTGAATTGTGGTAAGTATAAAGTTCAAAATTCTAATCAATTTTCATCAGATTCACATTTTATACTTTGATATTACAGCTACACAGTAAAGAATCCATTACCTGCTTAAGAAGTAATGCTGAGATGTTTGAGCACAAGAAAACAGACAATCATATAAGGACAAACACTTGATTCCATGAAGTGTTTTGTAAGGATGTACCAGGGGATCTTGAAAGATACTTTAAAGAGTTATGAATTTGAAATGCAAAATTCTTGGATTTTATTTTTTATATCCATCACTAGTTCATTTTTTCTTTCACTATTAGATCATAACTTTTAATTTATCATACCTTATTAGAGATTTGCATAAAGAAGACAATCTCATAGCCCTGATTGGTGTGGCTTAGTGGATTGAATGCTGGCCTGTGAACCAAAGGGTCGCTGGTTCGATTTCCAGTCAAGGCACATGCCTGGGTTGCAGGCCAGGTCCCTGGTTGGGGGAGCGCAAGAAGCAACCACACATTGATGTTTCTCTTCCTCTCTTTATCCTTCCCTTCCCCTCACTCTAAAAATAAATAAATAAAATATTTTTAAAAAATCTCATCAAGCAAAATGAGGAATAAATAGTCTGAGACTTCAGTTATATTCCTTTGCCTTTTAATATACATTGCTGAATTTCTATATAATATGTCAACATATTTATTTTGATTCTATATGAATATTAACTTTCTCAATGTTGTGATTTTATTTTTAGAAATCTGAGAATTTAAACTCATAACTAGTAAAAGAATCACTCCATTTTAATATATCTAAGGACATGAAAATATTATTTCCTTAAAAATAACGGGATTCCAAATTTTTAAAGCCATTTTACTTAGCAAACTATGTTACTCAGAATGCATTAATTTCAATGTCGAAATGCACAGTTACGGTTCTCTGTCTTTGTGCATTCACAAATATTTATTGAATGTTTTACTATCTACTAGATAGTGTTTTTCTTAATCAGCTTTATTGTTGTAATTTCAGTAAAATGAACTATTCACTAAAATGAACACCTTTTCTTTTTTATTTTTAAATCAATAAATATTTTTACTTAGAGTATTTCATTGGATGCATGTAACAATATAATACTACCATGAAAAAACACTGTTTTCAGGGAGCTGTTGGTTGATTTTGTGCATGTCAGTTTGCCGTCCCTATGCATACAAGATTTTCCAGCAGCATATGTACCAAAATGTTAATAATAGTGGTATTAGGAAAATTTAAGTTGCCATTCACACGTGATTGTCTAACCACAATGCCATACACCTGAAACCAATAGAAAATAATATTCAATATAAACGCAATTGAAAAATAAAATTACAAAAATAAATAAATTGAAAGTGAACTTTTTTCAATAAAACAAACTCTTTAAGTGCATTGCTCAAGGAGTTTTAACAAACGTATATATGTGTGTAACCAACATCATGATCCATACGTAAATATTTTGTCTCTCTAAACATGTATTGAAGCCAACTTTTGACAATTCTTAGAAAGTTTTTAACATAGTTCCAAGCTTATGTTGAAAAATAAAAGGGTTATAACTAATACATATTGGGCATGCACTTTCAACCAGGAGCTCCCCTGATATTGTTTTGTATGTCATCTCGTAGCAGTTGAGAGTGGAGCAAAATTAGTATGATTTTAATTTCTGTGGCATTATTAAATTCTAAACACTTTGGGAAAAGAAAATTTGGCATTTTGACAACCAATCTGGCAGTTTGTTTAGTAAAATGACTACAAAACATAGAGAGAGCCATGCGTGCAATGGATTGTTTAAAATGAGAAGGGGTAGGGTGGAGGGAAGGAGAGAAGAAGGAAGAAAGAAAACAAACAATTTAATGCTCAACAATATAGGAGCAGTTAACATAAATTGTGATTATTTGCTAGAGAAATTTGCAAGCATTTGATACTTATAGAGACTGTGTAACAATATGATAAAAAGTGTAATCAGGTAGCAGAAATGTTTTATGAACACTATGATTACAACTACATATACCATACATGCATAGAAAAATCAGAAATATTTAAATTATGTGATTGTTTGAAGTCATGTAATTATGGGTGACTTTATTGTATTCCTTCCAAACTTTCTACAATATATTCAAATTTTTTAAAAAGGAAAGAAAAGATTTCTTACTTCAAAATTGTCTCAGAGTAGTATGCTTCAGAATCTTTCTGAAGATACATATTGTAAGCTAAATGGCCTTAGTGCTTTTAGATTTTCTCAGATGTACAGTTCATAATGGCCATTTAAAAATATCACAACTACATTTAAGACTAACATGTACACTCCTGCCCCCACATTGCATTCTTCCTTGTTCTTATCACAGAGAAGCTAAAGTATACAAGAGTTGGATCGGGCACCTGTTCCAAATCTTTTGGAATAAACTCTTAATTTTGCTGCATCTATTGTTATGATCTTGGGCAGAATACTTCACTGTTCTGCGTGTATTTGTGTGTTTAAATATGGATGGAGGTTGGCTATACGACCTTTGATACCACTTGCTGCAGTAATTATAATTCCATCTCACTAATCCTTTCACTTTAGAATAAAGAGAACCAATGACAGCCAGTATAAATGCTGAATTATACCATTTAACCTTCATACGAAAGGCTGGCAGAATCTTAGCAAGGATAACAGAGCTGAAAGAAACTAGAATGGTACAGTCCACCCCTCTCCCAAGGAAACTGAGCTCTAGGAGGCAGTGTTCAAATTTTACTTCCAAAGTTACTAATGAAACTGAGACTAGAAATCAAGATTCTGGCCCCTCTGTCCAGTATATAAAATAATATCTACAGAGTGATTAGCAGAGTGGCTGGCTTATAGTCATCCTAATAATTTTTTTCTACTGTGGTATACACAATGTGCTTTTCTTCTATGTATTGAGACAGGACATCCTGATTTTCAAAGGTATTTTTTAAGAAAAATACTAGAATTTCAAGGGTGGGGATTGTAACACTGTTCATTTGCAAATAATTTCATGTTTTTAAATATTTAATATAAAATGCATTTATTAAGTTCCTATCACGTATATCCCTCTTGATATACAGATGAATGAAAACCTCCAAAGGGTAATCATAATGGAAAACCTTTTTGCACATGTACTTCAGGAGAAGGTGTTCTGCTTGAGAGTCTATGTGCATATATATCATTCAGTTCTCACAACATTGCTGTAAGTTATGTTTTCTTACCACTGCTTTTGTGAAAAAATCGAGTCTTGGGGTAGTTGTGCAGCATCACAGCTAATTAGTGCAAAAGTCAGGATTCAATGGAGTCTGAGTGTGGAAATATTATTAATATTAAGCATTGACATTTGAAGTATAAAATAATGCCTTCTCAATCCAATTGCCCATAAGTCATCATATTTACAGTGAAGGCATATGACCTGGTATGTATTTTTTTCCCTATCTTCGTCCACATATCTATCATTAAGTGCTTGTTTTAGACAATTGTGTATGAGAACTATATTGTTAAAGTCACAGAGTATTTCTAATAGTTAAAGGGAAATAAATAAAAGTAAATATAGAAGTAACAGGAAATAAAAGGATCCTGGAAGGAGAAATATCAAGAAAATCAATAAAAGTTTTGGGGAAAGAGTAAGATTGGGGGTTTTAAATTTCTTGTAATTTGGGGCATTATAAACCAATGCCAGTAGGTGGTGCTAGAGTATATATATTTTAATATCCAAAAAGGCTAACTGGGTTTTTGTCCACAAAAACAAAACAAAAAAACCCCACAACCGATCAAACCCTGGGAGTTGAGCATTGATTGTTAGTAATGCCGGCTTTAAATTAAATTATATTTTCTGCCACGTTATGAAAAAAAGCCTTTTTGAAACGTGGTGCGGCTGTGAGGAAATGCTAGAATGCTCTCGTGCATTACACCCTTTCAGTACTTCTCCTCTGAGGTCTGTGTCTCCATTTACAAGATGCTTTCCTTCCATGGCCACTGCATGAGTACAAAGTGGATGGGACTTTAGAGATTTCCCAGTTCCACATAATCAACACAACAAAACCGGACGTTTAAAGATGTTCACTTGCCCAAACTATTTTATTCTTAGACTGACATAAAAAAAGAAATGAGAACAATAAAATTTCAATATCATATGCTTTAGTTAAGCACAAGCGCAGTTAAAAAACAAAAGCAAACCAACTTTTACATTTCTCAACTAATTAACACAGTTATACATCCCCAAGAAACTGAAGACCTGACAGAACAGCCACTCTGTAGGGAGGTAGTCTGGCAGCTTCACCCAGATATCAGGACGACTAAGGGAAGCAGTTTCCCATAGCCTTGAGACTGGGCCTGCACAGGTAGTGTGAAGCTCTGGTGCATAATATCCGCTGGCATCCCGCCAGCTTTGTCTGTATTTAATATATAAGGTAGTTAGGGGCTTCCTGCTGAGAGAGAGGACAGGGGACACACAGGACAGGTGACACACAGAGAGACAGGCAGCTTGCAGCACACGTGCTCACCCACCCTTGAATAAAGACATGTCTGACATCCCAACAGCTCCACGAATGTTCTTCCGTCTGCCCAAATCCCGTAAACCTGTCTGGCCTTGAATGGTGGCAACACACACTCCATGCCCAACCCGAGTTAGTCTCCAACAAAACCTTATTCATTCAAGTGTCATCTGTCTGACACTGATGATGCTACAAGGTAGACTTTCTAGTATGTCAGGAAATGATAAATTGTCATTTTCAGTACAACGACATCTTTAATTTATTTACGAGTGAGTATTTGACAAGGAATTTATAAAAAGTAAAAATAACTCCATGGGTTTCTTATCAAAAGCAACATTCATCTGCTTAGATTTTTCCTGGCAAGATCTTTCTACCTCAGTCTCATATGCATGAATCAAGAGATATTTCATTTCTTTAATGTCCTGCAGGATACAGCTAGGGTTTAGAAAGATTGCCAGAGAACATGAAGCATCGGCATGTATAGAACAACATAATTTTTAAATACATGTTTGGTGACATTTGTAATTTGAATTTCCTTCTCCCAGTTTCAGATTTCAGGAATAAAGAACTGTGATTGTGCAGTAATAGGATTATGAAGGCTAGGCCACTGGTGGAGATTTAGGGTGCTCCTCCAGTCACCCACAGATTGCACAGTGTGTTAATCCTTGCGCTCCTTTATCAGGTATTTCGGGTTGTGAGGCACGGGTAGGTACTCCAGTAAAAGCTATGAGTCAGCACAAGGGCTTGAGATATTAAGCTGTGTTTTGTCCTTGGTGCACTTTCCCCCACTTACCCTTTCACACTCTGTTGCCTCATAGGAAGATTTTGCTATAGGACAGAAACCATCATTGTTTTCTTTGGACTCCGGAGGGGGTTGTGCCTGGGAGGACAACAGGAGGTAAGCACCTTGTGGAAGAGAGGACGTGGGAAGGGAGGCCTCATCCAGGACACGTAGGATGGGAAGGGTGGATCTGGAAATTCCCTGTTGAGCCCACAGCTTCCTCCCTCACAGAAATCCAAGGATGTCAGATTTCAGTGACCCTTATGAGTCAAGACAAGGCATTGCAGGGGCAACTGAATGGGTGCAAGACCAAAGAGCTTCCCCCAAATGCCTTGTTTTTCCTAAGAAAGATGTAAGGGACAGAGGACCTAAGTAGATTCGGATGGAATTATTGTGGGATTGGAACTCAGAGACGCATTCAAGTTTATTTTTAACATAAATATGTTTTCTGAGATCATGGACTAAGATTTATATTTTAGTTCAAGTTTAGTTTCTCATTCTGAGATACTAAAAAAGGATTATTAATGTAAATAACTGTCCCTCTCAACAAAGCAAAATAATGTTTGTTTCAAAGAAAATAAAAAATGTGAGAAGATATTAAAAACAACTCTTTTTCTTTTTTCTCTCTCTTTTTTAAATGTTCTTTGCTGGGGGAAGCATATTGACTAGAGCATTGAATGAGAAAATAAAAATTCAAGTAAACATCATATAACAAACCAATTCCTGTGAGATGGGAATTTGAGAGGGATTAGAGCCTATGGATCTTCATGTTCTCATTACCCACAGTGTGTGCAATGAAACAGGTCGTGTTTGCTGGGCTTTTGGATGTGAATCAGGAAATACCCTCATAGCTGAGTTATACGATGAAACAGAGAAGTTAGCATTTGCAACCTTCTGTGTTAGGGTAATAAGGAGGTGCCAGACAAAAACCTAGACAGGAACCTGTCTTGGGTCACACCACTACTGCTTTAGCTCATTATATTCTCCTCCAACCTGCCTTGTTTCAGCTCCTTAAACAAACAAGGTATGCATAGCTTGTGTTTAGAAATTCTCAGTGGTTAACTTTTTCTTCTTTCATTCTGCCTCAACTACAGCTAAAGCCAAACAGGCATCAAGTACTTTCACCATCTTCTGTTTAAAGGAAAGGCAGGTTTCTTCACCTTGAGATTTTGCCCTTTGAAGAATCCCAGCCCAGGCAGCTGCTGTTCAGGCCCCACTCTGTTTCCTGTCCCAGGGGCCGGTCTAGTACTCACCATTCTGGACTGCCTTTTTTCTTTTTTTTTTTTTTTTAAATCATCTCAGCCTCTACTTTCCTCTCATGCTTTAAAAATATGATTGTTAAAAGATGATTGTATTGACATTTTTCAATATGCTTCACCAAAAAGAGTTTTCCGAATATCAAATCAGCCATCTTGACCCTGTTTTTCATTAAACGCATTTCTGTTAGTCTTTTGCCCACATCCCTACACCAAAACTGATATTAAAATATAATTTTCAGGAAAAAAAGTTAAATCATGACTCTTACACAGATATGAAAATAAACACGTTAAAGAACTTATTTTGTTCATATAATATGAGATGTTAAAAAACAAAATTCAACCAAGTAAGCTTGATCAAATTTACTTTATTAAGCTATTCATGAACCAGACAGCATCCACTCCAGCCACTTGAAGGGTGCTCCTCATGGGTTGTCCAAAATGGGAGGTGTTTATAAGAAGGACAGGACAAGTGAAAAGATTAATTTTAGACCAGAACATCTTTTGAGGGAAAGGGAATGGCCTACGTTTTCATCAGGCAGATTGCCTTTTTTTCCGATGGACAGGAGGGGGAGGGAGGAGAGGAGGAAGAAGAAGGCCTATAGGACAGATCTCCTTGCTGGTGATTGACAAGAAAATACCAGACTGGTGATTAAAATTATGTTTTTAGGAAAGGGAGAAACAGCAATTAGATCAGGTATTAAATTTAGGTTTAGTAACATGGCACTAGTGCACATTTCCATGTTGTAAAGGAAAGTCGAAATCGAGGATTCTAACATCACAGTTTTGTAACCAAAACTTTTGGAACTTTCCTCAGTCTGGTCTCCGACACTGCTCAACTGATTGGACCATTTTGTAGTTTAAATTCTGACTCTGTTTACCTGAAGAACTGCATTCTTTGCATTGTCCACTTCACTGCAAAACTTGTTTTACTAGTTTAGTTTGTAGATTCCAAGGGAAACTGAGGTGTTGAACCCTACCTTATGACCTCCCTCTTCCCTGCTTACCATGTCTTATGACTCCAACTGTTGGCCATATCCGGGGACTCTACCTGCTGACTCTGAGTCAGCCAAAACTGCCCATTGTTCTTATCTCACAACCTCACTTCCTGACCACTGAATCAGCAGACCCCTGAAAATCCAGTCACCCCCACCAATCGGAAAATGAATGATGGAAGTTTATAGTCTTGTTTTCCTAGCAACCCATCCCCTTGATCAGCAACTCCACCTTGAAACTCTTGCCTTATTCTTCCCATCCTAGAGTGTGTCTTCTATTCATGCTAAAGTCTTCATTATCTGATTTGCAAATTTTATTAGAATAAAGCTCTAAACCTCAGAAGAGTTCTGTGGAACTTTTATTTACAAAATAAATTGCAAGTGGACATAAAACTGTATTTTTTCGTAGCCAATTAAGTCACCACCAAACTGGACAGAAAATGTCAATTAAGGACTTCCAGACAAGTCAGAATTTATCTATCAGATACCTACATTTACAAAGAGTTGAAAAATAGAGCTAGACTAAAATCTGATAACCCAGAAGGTCAGAAAGTGCAGATTCTACAGAAATGTATTTTTTCTATACTAATCTTTTCAAGGTTATTAAGGACCTTTACACTGAAAAATGTAACGTGATTTCTTAGTAATCATCTTACTACAACTATTCAAAGCTTTTGACGTAACTAATGACTCAGCTTTTTGAAAAGAAATTTTTTTTGCTCTCTTCTTTGCTGGTTTCTCTTCATTATTTTCATATACTCTTCTCCATCTATACTCATTGCCTAGGTAATTTCATTTAGTTCAAAGGGTTTAAATACCAAATATCTACTTAAAATTTCTAATATTATATCTTCATATTACAGTGGAAAATTGTAATGGAGGGGAATCGTAACCCACCCCACCATTCTTTTGGCCTTTTTTCTGTAAGTGTGGACTCTGACCAATATGTAGATTGTAGATGAATAGCACATTTGTATAAGAATCCTAGGAAGTAACTTTGAAAAATACAGACTCCAACCAACCCTCAGGCATCCCTGCTCCAAGAGATTGGCTGACCTTTAATTGTAGAGCCAGGATGATGTGAAGCTGATGACTAAACAGAATAACACTCACAGGACTATCACCTGCCTTATCACAATGGACTGTGCTGTTCTGCAAGTACAGAAATTTGTGACCCCTTCTTTGATCTCTGTTCTGTTCCCTCTCCTTCCTTATCACAACCTCTGCCTCCAATGAGATGTGGAGAAGGGCTTTGAGATGTAAGTCCCCCATCTTCCCAGGAGATGGGCTTTGGGACATGAGTTTCCCATCTTCCAAGTGGCAGGCACATGAAAATAAACCACTTTCCTTTGCCTCAGCACCTGCCCCTCGAGTACTGGCTGTTGCAGCGGCCGGTAGTTGGACCTGCTTTTGGTTATGTTCAGTCCTAACTTCTCCTTGGTACTACTGACACACATTTTTCAAATTCACATCTACTGTCAATTTGTCATATTAATATTGCCTTACCCAAAACTGAACTTTGATTTATTTGAATCTATCACTTTTTACACTCACACATACATACACACTATCTTCATGCAGATCTATTCATGCAAGTAAAGTCTGTAGAACAGCTATTTTCAACCTTTTTTTATCTCACGGCACACATAAACTGATTACTAAAATTCTGTGCCCACCAAAAATATATCATATATTTTGCCAATATGACAAAAATAGATATAATTTTGATTCATTCACAGAAGATGACTATTGTTGAGTTGGCTGTCGTCATTTTTTTATTTGACAATGTAAGGGGAAAGAGGTCAGTGCCCCTGAATAAATAGTCAGATGTTGCATGTTTTAAATTTTTTTTGTAGCACAGTGGTTGAAAATCGCTGCTGTAGAGTCATCCCAAATATCTTCCATGTGTCCCTCAGGTTGTTCTTCCCCCTTCTACACCCTGGTTCATCACAAATGAAAACTGACCCGAAGGAATTAAATCAAGGTTCTCCCTTGTCCTTTATCTCACAGCTGGCTCTAGTTAATGGGGAGTCTTTGCTGAAGATTGGAGGGAGTGAGGAGAGAGAGGTCAAAGTATTGATCCCCTTGTCTATGTTCCTATGGGGTAGATTTGAGCTAGTTACTCTCCCTAACGCTGGTCTGAACATTTTAATTTTTTATACTAAACTTTCAACTTCAAAGTTTGAATATCTACATTATCTTTTCATCCTTTAGGACATTGTACTATTCCTTGGGTTTCCTTATACCCTGCTCACATCTTTCTAAATAGTTCTTTTATTAAACATACTCCCAATTATCTTTGTTTTATCCTTACCCTAGGACATGTTTATTGATTTTAGAGAGAGGGGAAGGAGAGAGAAAGAGAAACATCTACGTGAGAGAGAAACATTGATCAGTTGCCTTTGGCATGTGCCCTGAGTGCAGACCAAACCCACAACTTAGGCATGTTCTCTGATTGGGATTGAACCAGCGATCTTTCAGTTTTATGGGACGATGCTCCAACCAACTGAGCCACGCTGGCCAGTGCTAATTACCTTAAGTTAATGTGCCATATGTTTTCTGATGGAACACTGATGGATATAAGCGCTCTGTTTCACATCCAACAAATTTTTATGTATTTTCAAAATATATCCAGAGTTCAACCACTTCTCACTTAAAGTTCCATGGTTCACCACCATTGTCTCGTCTATGTTTTCCAATAACTATTTCACTGGTTTTGCCCTAGAATTCAAAAACACCAGAAAAGTGTGCTACAGAAAAAGAGAAAAAATGAATGACTTTTATTATTCATTTAAAGAAACAGAAAAGAGAAAATGAATAATTTTCTCTTTAAACATAAAATTTATTTTTTCTAATCTGAATTTGTCAAGAACATTAATGACCTCTGCACTGAAAATTCCGTGTTATTTCTCAAGAACCACTGTGCAAATGTGTAATATTTGCGTTTGCCCTTCTACAGTCTATTGTATTAGTTGAAAAATAGAGAGAGAGTGAATTGTATTAGTTGAAAAATATAGAGAGAGTGAAATACAGCAAATGAAATACAAAAGTAATGGAAAATAATAAATAATTTCAAAATGTTCTCCCTAGGGTTTTCTTTTCTTCTCAAGTTTGGAAGGGTCAAGGGACTTACACTGTTGAACAAGAAGGAATTTTAGCAATGTGACAATAGAAAGAACATTCTATTTTTTCAGTTTTCAACTGTTGCAATGAAAAGTAGAATTCTGAAAAATAAAATAAAAGACATACACCACAAGATAAACAGATATAAACAACCACTTCTAGAAGACCTCCAAAATTATGAACAAACCATAGACATTATAATAACTGAGATATTTTTGAAGGCAAAAATTGTTTTGATTGATAAGGAAAATCTTGTAGCATCTCTTCCTAAGGAAATAGGAGAAAGACGGCCTTGGCAAAAACTGCTTTATCAAAGGCCATGGTAACTGTGAGCTCGGATCCTTTGTAGTATTTGGAGGGAGGTGGCTGAGGGCTGAGAGATCATTCACTTTTGAAGGAGTTCAATGGATGAATACACTCAGTCTGCCCTAGATTCATTTCATTAAGGGGGAATGAGCTAAGCAATATTACCAAAACAAGTTCAGTTAAGGTAATAAGCCAGGGATATATCTGACCATCTGTCTCTTGCCATCACGGTGGCTAAAACAAAAATGCAGAAAATAACAACTGTTGAAAAGGATGTGAGAAAACAAGAGAACTCTTTTACCTTGTTGGTGAAATTATAAATTGATACAACCATGCTGAAAACTAGCTGAAAGTTCTAAAGTTAAACATATGAATGTTTTAGGACTCAGCAATTCCAGGCTGACATTCATATGACTAATAGAAATATGTACACACATTAACCAAAAAACGTGCACTGTAATGGTCATGGAAGCACTATTTATAATAGATCCATCTAAGAACTATGTAAATGGCTTCTATCAAGACAATAAATTAATAAATTGTGATATATCCCCTTACTGGAACACTATAGCAATGAGAATGAATGAAATAATTACATACAAGATGGGTCAGTCTTGCAAATAGAATGTGGATAAATCTTATAACCACAATGTGTTACAAAAAAAGTCAACCACAAAAGAGTATGCGCTGTTTCATTCCCTTATTTATTTATTTATTTTTTCATTTTGGTTAAATTTGTTTGTTTCATAAATTACTTTACTGTTGTTTAATCACAGTTGTCTGCATTTTCTCCCTACCCCTCCCTCCACCCCAACCAAATCCACTTCACTCCCTTGCTTCCACCCTCCCCCTTGGTTTTATACATGTGTCCTTTATAGTAGTTCCTGAAAACGCTTCTCCCCACAGTCCCACCCCCTCCCCTCCAGCTATTGTTAGAGTGTTCTTAATTTCAATGTATCTGATTATATTTTGTTTGCTTTTTTCTTTTGTTGATTATGTTCCAGTTAAAGGTGAAATCATATGCTATTTGTCCCTCACTGCCTGGCTTATTTCACTTAGCATAATGCTCTCCAGTTCCATCCATGCTGTCACGAAGGGTAGGAGCTCCTTCTTTCTCTCTGCTGCATAGAATTCCATTGTGTAAATGTACCACAGTTTTTTGATCTACTCATTTGCTGATGGGCACTTAGGCTGCTTCCAGCACTTGGCTATTGTAAATTGTGCTGCTATGAACATTGGGGTGCATAGGTTCTTTTGAATTGGTGTTTCAGGGCTCCTGTACCCTAAGAGCCCTCCTCCCCTTATTTAAAATTTAAAACAAACCAAATTATGGCATTGGAGGTCAGGATGATGGCTGTCCTTGGGGCAAAGACACTGGAGACTGGAAGGGGGATGAAGGATAGAGGGGCATGGAATGCTGATGATGTTCAGTTTGTAAAACTTCATGAAGCTTTAAACTTCTATTTTGTGTACTTTTCTGTATGTATACTTTAATAAAAAGTTCCCTGACAAATTTTCGTTTGTAGTATAAAACAGAAAGCAGTGGGAAGGAAAACTGAGCAAGTTAACTTTCTTTAAATGGAAGGAATAGTTTATAAAATTTTGTAACTAAAAAGAAAACAGCAGCTTTCCATATAGAGAGTAATTGGGTTCATGTCTATCTTGCTCAATAGTCTGGGAAAAACACCACCTTTGATTTTTATTTCAAAATCAAATGCCGTTATTGCTCTTGTTCCGAAGAACAGTTTTCATATACTTGGCCCCTTCCCCCAATTTTCTGAACTAGATAGAGTGAGGTTACTGCTAACTAAAAAGATATCATCTTGTAAAATCACCTCACCACTCATGGCAATTTAAACTTTGGAAAACTTTTTCGCACATTGCCCATAGAAGTCCAGTGAAGGGGACTGCCAGTAAGGATTTTGAATGGGAATGTGTCACCTGAGTACATGGTAAGAGACTTTACATTCCAGGCACTAAATAAGCTAAGCAAGCACTACTAAGACAATAGAAGTTGTGCCCTCCAAAGGTGTTAAACTCTCTTCCCAAGATACTGAATTTATAAACTGCTCTGTTCTCACCTACTCTGAGATGACAAAATCCCTGGGCAATTCTAAACACATAGATAGAAGTCAAAATGTCAGGCGTAAGAGTAAGAGACACAGTAAAACCCAGTGAAGACCGCTGAGTATGGGATGCTAGGAAATAGCACAGAATAGACCAAGTTGCCTTCAAAGAATCAAAGAATGAAAATTCCTTAGAAGAGTGACCAGCTGTACAAAGAGGTACATTAGCAGAACTATACAAATATATACATGATCCAAAAAAAGCATTCACCCTGTTAAAGGCTTTACAAAAAGAGAGAATTGCATATTGTGTATATACACGTACGTATACACAATTATCATTATTTGCCTCCACATTTAATGAGTTAGGGATCATATTTTAGTAATTTTTTATGTCTGCCATCTAAAGTGCCTGGCTTAGAATAGGCACCTGAACACATTTGCTAAAAGTTTTATTAAGTGTTATGTAAGTGTGTAGAGCTTCTTAATCAATTAGTGAATAATCCCAGATTTTTAACATTGTATACAAACAGTTTCTTCTCCTTCTATGTTCCCAATTGCCAGCTTTTGTTTTACTTTAAACATGCAAAATTTTTATAACCTGATGCTTTAACTCCTGGTTTCTCTAGTCAAAGAGTTTGAAGATTCACTCTCTTTCTAGACCAAAACCATGAATTTTATGGTAAATACTTGCCATCTGTAAGCATTTCTTCACCCTTTAGATGAGTTCATAGAAATAGAGAGAATTTATAAGCTCAAATGAATGCAATACTATATTTAGAGCATAAGCCTAAACTGAAATATTTAAAAAATCATGTTTTCATCAGTATTCTATTTACATGTTACATCTTACACTTCCCATGTAAGCATTTATATATTTTTAACAAAATCAATAAAAGCATGCATGCATGACCCACAGAACACTAAATTTTGTGTTCATTATTCCCATGTAAGTGTTAATACTGTTAATATATATGCATGCATCCACAGTACACAGCAGTTCTTTTCATTTATTAAAAATACTTACATAAATAATGTCTCATACCCCACGCACTCATGCAGTGCACTTCTGTTTCACTGAACATGATTTGGAGTTTTAGCCATGTTGATTCATGTAAAGCTAGTATACTTGTTTGCACTACTGTATTCTATTACATGATTACAACATAACTACATGAATCTAGTATTGTGTTTCTGAGCATCCAGTTTTCTCCGTTTTCTCAGTATTAAAAGAAAAGGAAAGCTGTAATGGACAATACATGCTTTCTCGTGAGTATGTGACTTTCTATAATGGAATTGCTGAATGTCAAGTAAGTACATCTTTAAGTTTAATACAAATTTCTAACGGGTTTATTAAACATTCCAGATTTTGTATTGGTGGTACCATTTACACTGCAAACAAGAGTGAATTAATATTCTAATTTTTCCAAGTACTCACCAGTATTACCATTGTCAGACAGTTCAAATGTTGCCAGTGTCCTGTGTGTGAAATGGTATTTTAGTTTAATACTTACTTCACTGATTATTACCAAGGTAAGCAACTTTTCATGTTTATTGGCCTTTAGTGTTTTTCCTCTTCGTAAACTTGGCCTATTTTGAACAGACAGGAGGCCAATTCTATTTTTCATATTTATTTGAATAAATTATTTTTTATTTTGGATACTACTTCACTTCTGTGACAAGTGTTGGCAATATTCTTCCTCACTCCATGGCTGGTTTTCACTTTTGTTTGTCGAGCCTTTCGTTGAGCAGAAATTTTAAATTTCCATGTAGTACATGAATTAAGAACTTTTTATGGATTGTATTTTCTGTATTTTGTTTAAAAAATCTTTTCTTACTCTTCTAAACATTTTAACATTTGGCTGTAATTATCTAAGTATTTAACCTATCTGAAATAATTTTCTGAGTGATGTAACTTCAGAACATATTTCAATTACTTCTTAAGTAAGTAGCTGATTTTCCTAGATTCATCCTGCTTATATATATTGCTTCTCAATTTCTGGTGCTGAGGGTGGAGAGAGGGGGGACAAAGAAGCAAAGTTCTAAGCTCTAGTCAAAGTAGAACAATCTTGCACATTCAGGTGCCATTAGAATTCTCTTTGAATTAAGGGATATACTCTGAAGCCACTGTCATGGATGGCAAAGGTCAGTCCTAGGGTAGAAAGCGACAATTCAGGAGTTATGCCTGGGGCAAGGGTCAGCTAAACCACATCTGTCTAGGACTGAGAGAAGGTTAGTTTATTTGTTTGACCAGACTCAGTGTGCAAAAGCTGGTGTGAAGAGTGCTAATGGGGACTGGAACAGTGGGGTGGGTGCAGGGTGGAGGAAGCGCACCTGTGGGCAGAGAGCATGCGAGGTCCTGGGGCAGTCTGTGCTAGACAGTCTGTGACAGGACATGATTTTGTGTGTGTGTGTGTGGGGGTGTGTAGTCTCTTACAATATTCCCCAAACCTTTATTCAAGTCAGCTTTCATTAGAATTACCCTTCTCAGCTATGCCATTCACAAAATAGGTAAATCCTCCAAACCCATCCTTGGGTGTAAACATTACAAGGTGAAAGCAGAGATACCGTCTTTCCACCAGAGTGGGCAGAGATGACAGATGCCATTAGACAACCAATGTTCCTGGTAAAGTCAATGACAGGGTCAGCTGCTGATATGCATGTGCGTTGGCAAGAGGAGAGGTCAAAGTGGGAGAAACACAATGCCTTTTTGGAACACATGTGAGATGTTGCCCTTGGAGACGCCTAGGACACACTTTGACAGTGGTCCTGGGGAGAGAGTTGGGGCTAATTTCCAGTTGGAATCTGGTGCTATAAATGTGTCAGTTAAAAAAATGAATTAAGGTCTTATGTGATGGGGCTTGGATCTAATAAATTCAACAAGTGTGAGAAGACTGAACAGATTTTCAGTCTGAGATGTATGCAACAAGATAAAAATAAAAATATAAGCAGAGATGCCAGAAATACTACCCATACTAGGAAATCTCAGACACTTCTTTTTGCTAAAGCTTTTCCTGCCCTCCTACTAGATCCTTTCATTTAATCATTAATTAATTTCCACAATGACTGAACAACCATTTATTGATTTTCTGCTATGTTCCTGAAACAGTGCTGGACAGACTGGGCCCTGGAGTTGTGGAGCTTGGAGGGAGGAGAGAAGTTCTCATTAAAATAATGAACGAAACCAGGCACTGGGGCAGGAATGGAGGATGTGATCAAGAGTCCATCAAATGAGAACTGCCCCATGCAGTAAATTTAGAAATAAGTGTCAGTACAAAGCCTGAGAAAGATAAAATTATGTTTTGTAAAGGCATTTTAAAACATCGGCAACTTAGAAATACTTTTACTAAGCTCCACTAATATGAGCATTTTGGAACTCGATCATCTTACTTTTCTGGAAAACCCATTCATACAACATACTTCTGTCCACAGGGGTAGCAGATAAAGGCAATGGTGTTGTGTGTATGTGGGCAGTTTACTATCGGTGGGGCCTGATCATCATATTGAATGCAGGTAAACTGTTCTCTGTAAACAGTGTGATGAAGGAAGGAAGGAGACCTATACATGTTTATGATTTTTTATTTATTTAGGTTTTCTCTGGGTAGAAATGTGTGTCACACAGAGTCAGTTGTCTGCATCCTGCATTTTATTGTTTTCAAAAGAGAAAACCAGTGGTGTGTTCCACACAATTTGTTTTTATAGCCTGCTAAGCCATAAAACAACTCCTTTTCAGCTATCTCTGATTCAAGGTATACAGAGTGCAGTGTTTTTTGTTTGTTTAAAGTATGAATCTGAGAGTTTGTGGAGAAGTGCAGTGTGAATCTGAAAAATCATATTGTGTATCCACCCCTCTGGAAGCCTGGAATCTCTGCAGATTTTACAGCCTCATTAATAATTCTGCAGACAGTAAAACCCCCAAAGACCTCTTCTGCCTCTCCAAAATGGTTCTGATTTCTTATTCTGTCATGTGGATTGATATCACATCTGAATTACAGGCTTACCTGGAAAGAAGATAGAGAATGGCAGTGTGGGAATATGTAAATGCCTGTACAAATTTTGGTGCAAGTTTTCTTCTTTGAAGAGCACTTGGGACCAGACAGGTTGCATCCCAGTTGCATCATTCAGTGGATCACGTTCCTAGGTCTTCATCTTCACGATGTTACCAAGAACCCCAAGGGAGGCTGTGGAGTTTTAAGTAGCCATATGTACTTGTGTGTAGCAAGATATCTAATTTGTGTAACTCTTGTTTTGTTTTTTTTTTTAACTTCATATACAATGACTTTAAGGATTTAATTCATCTTGGTTTATCACTGATGCATATATCTATATATTATCAACTGCTCTATGGTCTTAATGAGTTTTGTGGGTTGTTTCCAGCTAGTAATTTAAAGTATTTGTTAATATAAGTTATTTTGATATAATATTTTGTACATTATATTGCTTCTGATTACACTTCATAAAATAAATTATTAAGGCTAAGCAAATGTGTATAATTAAGAATAATTCATCTTTACATATTAAATGACAAAGAAAGTTATTCCTATTCCATGTTTCTAAAAACACATAAAAGGCAAACATGAACTGTACAAAAAGCCCAGTAGTTCACTAGATATTGTGCCTCAGAGCATAGTAACAGTGAAGACTGGCATTTTACAATACGGTTTGTTAAAATAAAAGTACCATACCATATGTGCCTACTGCTAAAAAAGAAGAGGTTAGAAAAGTACAATTCTTTAAAGAAAATACCAGATAATCAGAAACCAAGATTCTTGTAGTGTTCTAGTCATTCCCATTATTGTTGAGTACACAGAAGATTTGGCAGTTTCTTGCAGAAAAAAATACAAATATAGTTTCTGCTTAACATACTTCTGGGGCATAATATAATTAATTTCAAAAGCTTTCTCTCACACACACACACACACACACACAGAGAGAGAGAGAGAGAGAGAGAGAGAGAGAGAGAGAGAGAGAGAGAGAGAGAGAGAGTCAAGCAATCCCATTGGCTTATTCCCCAGGATAATGCTGAGTTTATTTATAATTGAAAAGAAAGACTAAGTCCTGACTTTAATCCTCAGTGTGTCTGAACTGTTTAACGTCTCTGCTTTCATTGCTGCAACCTGGTCAGCATGGTTAGTATGTAGAGTCACCCCTCCCTAACTGCTCTCCCATTTAAATTGGACCCCAGATACACTTTTATGCACCAGCTTGATTTCCAAGTCCTTTTAATGCAAGTCCTCCTAAAGCCTCAATCTGAAATACGTGGTTTTTCACTGTCTATTTTATGCTCCTTATATGACTTAGCTCATTAACAAATTCAAGTAAAGAAGCACACTCATAATGCTGGATACTACACTGGAAAATATTTTTAAATAATTGCTATCTTCTTTTTCCATGTTGTTCTGGGTTACATTGTGCCCCTCTCCCATACCCAAAATTCATGTTGAAGTACTAACCCCTAGTACCTCAGAGTGAAATTGTATTTCACTGAAGATTAGGTCTTTAAAGACCAGGCTTGATACAATATGACTGGTGTCCTTATGAGATAAAGGAGAGACACAAGGGGAGTGTGCACACAGAGAAAGGACCATGTCAGGACCTGACGAGAAGACGACCATCTACCAAAGCAGAGAGACCTTTGGAGAAACCAATCCTGCAGACACCCCGATCTCCAGAAAATAAATTTCTGTTGTTCAAGCCACCCAGACTGTGGCATTTTGTTATGGCAGCCTGAGCAGGCTAATACACATGTACACATTTAATAGATGTCAAAAGCAATTGGTAGCATTGTAAAAACACCCCTTTGTCCTGATGTTAAATTCTTAATACAGAAAATGTAAGAGACAATACAAAAATGGATTTTGAAGATATTCCCCCTCATGTCCTTTTCTCTGCTTTGCTAAAACCAGCTCAGCTAATCAATTACCACTGAAATGTTCTCTGCTCTTCTACGCCACTCTTGCTCCCTTCTCAGGAAATCTTGAGCACCAATTTCCCAGACTACTGGAAAAAATATATATTTGACATCAGAACCTTGTTCTCATTCTGAACTCTATCTTTAAAACCAATGTTAGTATACCTGTCCTTTTGACATCAGGGCAAAGGGGTGTTTTTACAATGCTACCAATTGCTTTTGACACCTATTAAATGTATACATGTGTATTAGCCTGCTTGGGCTGCCATAACAAAATGCCACAGTCTGGGTGGCTTGAACAACAGTTGGTGTAAAGGAAGGTAGACAGAGCCTCCTTACCTATTTGTTCAATCCACCACACATTTTTCTCTTCCCCTCATGCTCACAGTGACACCTGGGACCCCACCACATGAGACATAGGGTTACAGTCCCTGAATTACATCACACTATATTATTCTCTTAAAATATCCTTATGAGACAGATCTCTCATATTAGAACTGAGGCTATACCACATATTTTTACAAAACACTTCCTGTATTAGGATGATAGACAAAGAATTGAACTAATAGCATGGCTTAGGGTACAATCTTTAAATTGCTTATTAAATGAATTTGAATCACATAATTTTTCTGACTTAAATCAGAAACCTGCCTCCAGCTGAGAACCTAAGATGTCCCAGCAGTGGAGCGGGCCTCTGCTCTGAGCTGGTAGGGCGTGGGCTTCATGGCCAGCCCATACCTGGGCTTCAGGTCCAGCTCGGCACCAGGGCATTTTTTCAGCTTGAGCTGTTGCAGAACTGTGACGATGAAAATGAATATCTCATTTCTTGCAACGTCTTCTCCGAGACACTTCCGGATTCCCATGCCAAATATCAGAACCTTGTCAACAAGACTTTTATTCAGTTCCTTGTTTTCGTTTAGGAACCTCTCAGGACTAAATAAACTAGGATTATCCCAGATAGTTCTGTGTAAAATAGACAAAAGTTTACATTTTAAAAAGAAATCATTTGATCATTTTGCCATTCTTGCCAACTTCTGCATAATAATTTTGTTTTGCATGAAATGCTTTGCTCCAGTTTGGAATATACTTTAGAAATTTTATATAATATGCACGTATAAATATTCATACATATATACATATGTACATATACATATAAAATTATGTAGGTATATCATTATTATGAATGTATGTATATAAAATTCTTTCATTTATTGGCATTTTAGAAGCCATAAAGAATTACTACCATTATTTTTAGTTTTTACTAAAATGACTTCTGATTCATTAAATAGTGAATAAAATACTTGAAAATTTATTTCGATTTTTTATTATATTAAATGAAGAGTTCTACAAAATTCTCCTATGAATATTCCAAAATTTTGGTATAAGTAAAAGGAATAAATATTCAATCTCCCTTGCGTTAAACAAAATAAGCATATTTCTCACTCTGGTATAATGATATTGAGTGGAAGGTCTTCATACATCATCACAGACAGCAGCCGGGTGACCAGAAAGCAGCTCTGGCTCAGGGTTGCCCACCGTTCCAAGCCTGTCCGGCATCTGGTTCTCTCTTCTCTTCCCGCCTTTGTTTCAGGCACCAAATCTGGCTTTTCTGTGACAACTCGTGCTAGCTAGCTTCCAATACACCCTAAGGCATACATTGGAGACCCACCTGACTTTACCAAGAACTGGGCTTCTTTGTGTATCAATGTCGATCTCTTTCTAGAATATTTGTTTACTTTCTTCACCAAAGTCACAGGTCTGGAGATCTATCTACAAGTTGTACTCAGTCTTTCAATAAAATTTGTTTTGCTCTCACAATCTTTTAAAAATAATTCATTGTCTCTAACATTTAAACATCAGAAGAATCCATATGAAAATTTCCATTTCCAAGTTCTGTCTTATAACTGAAAGAGCTGACAGCACTGGGACAATGTCCTGCCTTTCCTCTGTTTCCTGTGCTGAATTACACGCAACAGATGACCCCTCCACACTGCTTCAACAAGGGCAATTCTCTCTTTGGTATTTCCCACTGCTTGGGAGGTGCTTAAGTTAGTGACCTCTGTCTCACTAAATAGAAATAATTTCCCCATTATATCAAGTCTTGAATCGCATATCCATTTATCTTAAATAAGTGCCTCTATACAAGCAGTATTTCTTTACAAGCACCTGTGATAACACAGTTCATTTGAGCATTACTCAATATTCAATATAATCATACATTCTTAGGATACTAGAACACTTAGGACACTTGAGGTAGTGCGGAGAACAAATGCCATTAAGTTTACACTGACTATATTTTTCTTACAGCGAGTTTTTAAATGCTTAGTTTTATTCAGCCTAATCACAAATCATGAAGAGTGCAAGTAACCTGGCTGGTGTGGCTCACTGGATTGAGTGCCATTCTGGGAAGCAAAGGGTCACTGGTTCAATTCCCAGTCAGGGCACATGCCTGGGTTGTGGGCCAGGTCCTCCATAAGGGGCACGTGAGAGGCAACCACACATTGATGTCTCTCTCCCTCTCTCTCTCCTTCCTTTCTCCTATGTCTAAAAATAACTAAATAAATCTTAAAAAAAAAAAAAGAATGGAGGTATCACTCTGCCCGACAATAAATTTTATGATGGATCAGACTGTGCAGCACACTCCACCATTTTGCTGGTTGTGAAGGTGCTGTTAGGTACACAGGATAATCACCTCTCTCACAAACAACCTGGAGCATGAGACGTCAGTCAGAGGAACAGCCTACTGAGTGCTTAAGAATACAATTTCTACCAGTTTCCTGGACACATTAAGCTCCTGCCAGACCACATGGAGATTCAGTTTCCCTCAAACAGGATATACACACTGAATGTGAGTCCTGCTTTTGCTACTTACTGAACATATGACCTTAGGTGATTTGTTTCACCTGGCTGAAAGTTTCTTCAGTTGTAAAATTGGTATCATGGTAGCACCACTGCAGAGGATTATTGTTGAGAGTCAGAGGAGAATGCAAGATTTTGTACCCAACAAAGTAGGGTCTGTAAATATTAGCTGACATCATCATTATTCCTAACGCCACTATCACCACTGCCATCATCCTCACTTTTACTGTGTGAGGTATTTTCATTAAAGTCCTCCCCTTTAGCTGATATGGATGAGACTCTAGCTATATTTTATTTGCAAATATTTATTGAGTGGCTACTATGTGCCAGGCACTGCTCTAGGTGCCAAGATAGAGGAAAACCAAACAAAAAGAAATATATTCGGCTTGGTCTTTCTTATTCTTTAGGGGATTTCATGCTGCGTTTCAAATATCAGCAGCCCTAACCCATGCAGAGGGTGAGCCCCAAAAGTCCTTGGTCCACATCTCCCCCAGTAATCCCACTTTTGAAATTGTATTTGCCCTGAATGAATCTATATTAAGATATTATTCTTCCCACTGTCAGTGAGGAGAGAAAACTGAATTTTCTTCCAATTTCTTTCAAGAGAAATAAAAGGAATGATGTTTAGTTAAGAATGTGTTCTTCCTCTCATTAATAAGTAACCAAACAACCAAATAAATTTAACCCCAAGAAATGATTTTGGTGACTTACTCATCATGATTTACTTGATACATGTTAATAAAGGTGCATGTTTTCCTGGGAATGAAATAACCATTCAGGGTAGTGTCTGCTGTGGTACTGGGAAAGCAAAGTACATCATTATCATTTCAGCACATTCTGTGAATTCAAATAACCCATCCCTATTAATGTCTTCTTAGAAACTACAGTGATATGAAATCTTTATAAATCTTCATTGTTCATTAACTAATATATCTTCCGCCTATTGTCAAATTAGTAATTTATTCCTTTTCTTGCATCTGTAAAACATATTGAGCATTAACACATTTTATGCATTCATTGGTTGCTTCTTTTTTTAATAGTTTATTGATTATGCTATTACAGTGGTCCCACTTTCCTCTCTCCACTCCCCTCTACCCTGCACACCCCCTCCCACCCACATTCCCCCCCTTTAGTTCATGTCCATGTGTCATACTTATAAATCCAGCAGCTTCTCTATTTCCCATACTATTCTTACCCTCCCCCATCTATTTTCTACCTACCATCTATGCTACTTATTCTCTGTACCTTTTCCCCCCTCTCCTCCTCCCATTCCCCTATTGTTAACCCTCCATGAGATCTCCATTTCTGTGGTTCTGTTCCTGTTCTACTTGTTTGCTTAGTTTTTTTTTTCCTTTTTGTTTTAGGTGTGGTTGTTAATAATTGTGAGTTTGCTGTCATTTTACTGTACACGTTTTTTACCTTCTTTTTCTTAGATAAGTCCCTTTAACATTTCATAGAATAAGGGCTTGGTGATGATGAACTCCTTTAACTTGACCTTATCTGAGAAGCACTTTATCTGCCCTTCCATTCTAAATGACAGCTTTGCTAGATAGAGTAATCTTGGATGTAGATCCTTGACTTTCCTGACTTGGAATAGTTATTTCCAGCCCCTTCTTGCCTGGAAGGTCTCTTTTGAGAAATCAGCTGACAGTCTGATGGGAATTCCTTTGTTGGTAACTGTCTCCTTATTTTTGCTGTTTCTAAGATTCTCTCCTTCATTTGTTTCTAAATTTTGGTTGTCCTTATTTTGGTTGTGTGAGGACGCACAGTGTGTCTACCCATGCCTCTATCTTGGCCAGAAGTCCTTGCACTTCACATATTTAAAGCATTGCTATGAGTGAAAATCTCAATGAAAAATTATCTCAATATTTCTATGACAAGGTTGCCCATAAGTAGACACATCAAATTATATCAGGACATTTTAATGAAATTATTACTTTCTGTGTGCCTTGTGTGTTTCGGCTTTTATCAATAGATTAAGAAAACAAAACACGACATCTTTTAGTACCTGGTAGAGGGAACAATGGAACTGGAACTAGAAAATCTGAACTCTAGACATTGCTCACAGTGAACAATTGGGCAAATCTCATATCTACACTATGATTTCATTTTCTAGCTATGAAATGATATTGTTTGTGTTGAATGATCTCTAAATTGTCTTTAGAACAAATAATCTATTTTTCTAGTCCCATACTCAAACTTCTTTATGCAGACTGTATGGCTTTTTTTTATACCTCTATAATTATGCATGGATTAGATTAAATCATGTTATATTTCCATGTGTCACTCCCTAACTTCCTAGCTGTCCCCCACATTCACTTCTGCGCCAAAGGAGCAGCAGGGACACTTCAATTTGATGAGTTTGAGAGAAGAATTTGAAAACACTTGGCTTAGCCACTTCTGCATTCTCTCTTCCGATGAGCCAACCTGTAGAGAAGGTACATCTCATCTACCATCACTATTCAGATAAGCTTGGAGAAGCAGATTTCATACTTCTATAGGAGACTACTGTTGCTTCAACTTGCCAGAGACAGAGTGGCAAAGTATGTCTAATTAAGGTGTGAAGTATAAGGAAGACTACTTGACCCATCTCTAAGGCAAATGGTGTGAACTACCTCTGATCATTAGGAAAGCTCATGTTTGAATTTCTATCTGATCTGCGCTCATCTTGTAGCTAGTATTGAACTTTAGCAAATAATATAGACGTTAGTCATTAGGTACCCTGAAAATCCAATGAAGGGGATGCCAGGAAAGAAATATATCAATTTTGGAGGAAAGATTGCCTCCTCCTAAGCATGGTCAGTTGCCTGTTTCAGTAAATCCTTGTCCACATGCCCTTTGTGTATTCAGCTGCTCCAATTCTATTCTATGTCAAAAGCTTCATGCTCCTATTTTATGGAAATTTAGCATGTAAAATTTGATTTCATTAGTATTAAATATGACTATTTTAAAGGAGAATTCAATATGCAAAAGCATTAATTGTAGAATTTTTCTCTCTCTCCATATATATTCCTGAAACTTTTGTATGAAAGTGCATTTCCATATAACTATTAGGAAACATACATGCAATAAATATTTATTAGGGTACCATTTAGACTTGTGTAGTGTGCATTCATGTGTGTGTTGTAGGTAATAGCAAAACTTTTGTTCCTTTTACCAATGAGTATTCCTTTTAGCTTCTTTTAATTCATTTTAACATATTTTCTGCTTTTGATCCAATGTCTTTTTAAATGGAACACAGTAAAATTCCAGGTACAGGAAGATAACTTAATCCTAAAGAACATATATGTCCTTTATGTATGTGCAAAAATTCTTGTTTCATATCACACTACTCTCATTGGTCAATGAATTGTTCCTTTATATACTATTTCTTCACTTTTAGTAATATGATGAACACCTATGTTTTAAGATGAATTTTCCTATCAGATATGTCCTCAAATGCATTTTCTGGGCTCCAAAGTAAAGGATCACTGTCATTTAATCTAAATGGTGACCCTCTCTGTTCCTGATTATTTAGTAAAGTTTGTAGGTCATACTTTTTATGAGGAATCCATATCACCTTATGAAAGTCACTGGGACAGAAAAATGGCTTCTTTAAAAATAGGACTTGTTTTGAGCCCTGGCTGGCGTAGCTCAGTGGATTGAGCGCGGGCTGCGAACCAAAGTGTTGCAGGTTCGATTCCCAGTCAGGGCACATGCCTGGGTTGCAGGCCAGGTCCCCAGTGGGGGCCATGTAAGAGGCAACCACACATTGATGTGTCTCTCTCTTTCTCCCTCCTTTCCCCTCTCTAAAAAGTAAATAAAATCTTTAAAAAAAAAATAGGACTTGTTTTTAAAACCTAACCTGAAGATGAAATTTACTTCAAACAGAAATAGGGTCTGCAAGAAAGAGATCACTGTGAGTTAAGAGCATTGCGTGTGAATATGGAAAACAAAGTAAGGAGACACAATGCAGGGAAATGTGTCTCTCACTGTCTGGCCTTGACTCTGCTCAGCCAGTGGTCTGGCTTTTTAGGACACCTCAGCTGAAAGTACCACCTCCTGCTGCACCGATAACCACAATTACCTCAGCTTCCTGGGGTGAGAGACATTCCCACTCCCTCGCTGCTGAAAGGCTGGAAGCAAAAAAGCACTGAGATTTTCATTTTTTATTTTAATTGTATGGAATGGAAATAGTTCGAAGTACCAGCACTTTGATTGCTCGCATTTATATTTAATAAAGCTTAATCTATATTGACATGCATTTGTGAGCTGAAGAGTCTGGTATAAGGTTCAGTAAACTTTCAAATATTTATAAATAGAAACTCTGTCTAATCTATTTGTGGTAACACTGGCCTCCTTAGTCGATTGACCAGCAGACTTCTAAGCTACTGAAAGGATGCCACATCAGCAGGTGGCTAAGACTCTTCATAGGAGGAAGTTAAGTGAGTTTGTAAGACATTTCATAGCCAAAAATACATTATGGTTATATTTTCCATTCCCTGGAGCTTCCATATCTTTTTCTCCCCTTAATTAGTATATGTAAGATAAAAATTAATGGCATCAAAGTTTAGTTATGAAAACAGTCACAAAATATGCTGTTGTGCTCTGTAAAAATTTCAATTTTTACACAATTGAAATTGTCAATTTTTACACAAATTAGACAATTTCAAAATAAAATAAGATTTAAAATAATAAAATAATACTAACATAATATATATTTTAAAGGATCTAAAGTATTCGAATGCCTTAGCCTCCTCATTCCCCTCCACCCACCGCTGACTGCTTTTCAAAGGAGAATCACAAACTTACCAATGTGGAATAGTAAAAGGAAGAAAGGAGGCATGTCTGAATATTTCATTTATGAAAGCTTCTGTGTAGGGTAAAATTTTCCTGTCTTCAAATCTGGGTGATTTAAGCCCAATGTTTCCATCTGAAATAAAAGTTTTTTTTATTTAATAAGAAAAGTGACAATTATAAGGATTATATTTTTCATCTGAAAGCACATTACCAATTTCTTCTTGAATTCTGGCTTGAATTTCTGGGTAGTATATCAAATAAAGAAAGCTCCAATACAAACAAGTAGATACAGTTTCAAAACCTGAAAAAAAAATGAGACAAAATGTCATGGAGAAAATCATTAGCAAAATTGGTATTCTCATTTACTTCATATTTGAATACTATAAATCCAGGGAAAAGAATCTAAATATAACTGATAATTAGTAAACTCACAGTAAAGTAATTATTATATATTTAAGTTTGTTTCAGAATATAGGTTCACATTAACTACTCACCCATTAGGATAGTCACTATCAAGAGGACAGAAAACAATAAGTATTAGTGAGGATGTACAAAATTGGAATCTTTATGCATTGCTGGTTGATAAGTAAACTGGTGTAGTCACTATGTAAAACAGTATGAAAGTTCCTCAAAAACTAATAATAATTATCATATAATCCAAGAATCCCACTTCTGTGTATAGCACATCCAAAATAATTGAAAATTGGGTCTCAAAGAGATATTTGCATACCCAAGTACATTACAGCAATATTCACAACAGCTAAGAGGTGAAAACACCCCCCATGTCCATTGATGGATGCATGGATAAACAAAATATGGTGTATACATGCAATAGAATATTATGCAGTCTTAAAAAAGGACATCCTGTCACTTGCTACAACATGTATGAACTCAAGGATGTTATGTTAAATGAAACCAGTCAGTCACAAAAAGAAAAATGCTATATGATTTCACTCATATGAGGTATCTAAAGTAGTCAAATAACAGAAACAGAAATTAAAAAATAGCTGCTAAGGCTAGGGGAAAGAGAGGAGACAATTAGTGTTTAATGGACATAGAGTTCAGTTTTGCAAGATGAAAAAGAGACTAGAGATTTCTGGTGAGGATGAAGGTGTAGGTAAACACGCTTTGCCTCCTTACACAACTACAGAAAAAATTACAACTAGACCTCAAAACAACACCCAGAACCATCAGAAAATCAAACTGTATGGAATTTCAACAACCAAGGATTTAAAAAAGCCACATTCATCCAGATGGGTAGGAGGGGTGGAGACATGGTATGGCCTAGAGAGGCAGCAGAACACATGGTCCCATAGTTGCATGTGGTGGATAGAAATCGGGAAGGATACCTCAGGAGCAAGGGATCCCAGCCCCAGGCAAGACCACACAGCTCAGGGTTCCAGAGCCAGGAAGATGAATCCTAATAACTTCTGGCTATAAAAACCAGTGGGGGTAGGGGCAGCAGAAGAAACTGCCAGATTTTCAGGAGACTCCACTTAAAGGGCCCTCATGGACTTAAAACTTACACAGACCACCCTCTCTGGGATTCAGCACCAGGGAAGCAGCTAGAAGGGCACCAGTCACATACAGGCATTAAGTGAAGTCATTAGAAACAGGGCGACTTCCAAGCAAACCTCCAGAAGCCAGACAGTGGCACTGTCCTCTCTCCAAGCCTTCCCCGCATACAGAGCTACAAAGCAGTGAAGTGGGATACCACACCCTGGCAATTACCTAAGGCTTCACCCCACATAATTTACAGGTGCCTTTTCTACAATAGGCCACACTACATTAGGGAGTCACAGCAGCTCTACCTAACACAGAAACAAACACAGAGTGTCTGCCAAATTGAGGAGACAAAGAAATATGGCCCAAATGAAAGAACAGAACAAAACCCCAGAAAAAGAATGAAATGAAATGGAGATAACCAACCCATCAGTTGCAGAGTTCAAAACACCGGTTATCAGGACACTCAAAGAATTCATTAAGTATGGCAATAGCATAAACAAGACCTGAGAAGAAATGAAGGTTACATGAAGTGAAATAAAGAAGATATATAGAGAACCAAAAGTGGAGTGGATGAAGCCAAGATTCAAATCAAAGATTTTGAACATAAGAAAGAACTAAGCATTCAACCAGAACAACAAGAAGAAAAAATAATTCAAAAAAAAAAAATGAGGACAGTATAAGGAGCCTCTGAGACACCTCCAAATGTACCAACACATAAATCATAAGGGTGCTGGAAGGAGAAGAGGAAGAGAAAGAAATTGAAACCTTATTTGAAAAAATAATGAAGGAGAAATGTCCTAAGTTGGTGAAAGAAATAGACATACAAGTTCAGGAAGCGCAAAAAGTCCCAATCAAGTTGGACCCAAAGAGGACCACACCAATACACATCATAATTAAAATGCCAAAGGTTAAAGGTAAAGAGAGAATTTTAAAAGCATCAAGAGAAAAGCAGAGAGTTACCTACAAAGGAGTTTTTATACGAATTTTAGCTGATTTCCTCAAAAGAAATTTTGTAGGGAAGAAGGGACTGGCAAGAAGTATTCAAGGTGGTAAGTAGCAAGGTCTTACACCTAGATTATTCTACCTAGCAAAGCTATCATTTAGATGGAGGGGCAAATAAAGTGCTTCCCAGACAAGGTAAAGCTAAAGGAGTTAATCATCACCAAGCCCATTATTACATGAAATGTTAAAAGGACTTATTTATGAAAAAGAAGAAGATCAAATCTATGAACATTAAAATGGCAACAAATTCACAACTATTAAAAACTGAATTTAAAAAACAAACTAAGCAAACAACCAGAACAGAAACAAAATCATAGATATGGAGATCATTTAGAGGGTTATTAGCTGGGAGGGAAAAGGGAGACAATAGGGGAAATGGTGCAGGGATTTAAAAGCATAATCTGTAGGTACAAAATAGACAGGGAGATGTTAAGAGTAGTGTAGAAAATGGAGAAGCCAAAAAACTTAAATGCATGACCTGTGGACATGAACTAAGGGAGGGATTGCTAGAAAGGTTGCTGGTACTGGTAGAGGGGGAAAAGGGAGAAACATTGGGACAACTGTAATAGCATAATCAATAAAATATATTTTAAGAAAAGAAAAAGAAAACAGACTAGAGATCTGTTACATAACAATGTGACTATAACTAATATCACTAAACTGTATAATTAAAAATGTTTAAGATAGCAAATTAATGTTTATGGGTTTAAAACCACAATAAAATAAAATGAAAATGAAAAAATACATAGTTATTATTTATTACAAGTGAAAACAATAGAAATATTTCACTATACTATGTTAATAATCACTATGATCTATGTAATAATAATAATTATAATTTATAAGTGACCACTGATTACTCTGTTCCATACTATATATCTATAGATCTATAGATCTATATAGGGTGGATATAATTATGCTTATTTTACTGAAGATAAAAATGTGCTTTAAGGACATTACATGCCTTGTTGAAGGTGACTCAGAGAAGAGGCAAAGTCAGCACTTAAACTTGGACTTATCTGGATCAAAAGCCCTACATTTGAATTAGCATAGCACATAATGGAGGACTGAGTACATTCAATTTTTTAATATTAATTTTTGGTGTACTTACTGTTATGGCTTAAAATTCATCCTTTGAACAGGGTATCACCACTTTTGAGATTATTTATACATTAACTAAATCCTTTTCATTATTGAAAATAAAAGCAAGAAAAAAGTCACATGTCATTTTTTTTTCTGAAGAGCAATTTTAACACTACATTAAAAATAAGACCACTTCTCAAAATCTAGCACTCAGGAATGCCACATTAAAAAGATTTTCTAGACTGTTTCAATTATAAATTCACCTCCATGATAACCAAATGTCAAAATTAATGATGCTAATTTGTGTTTTCTACAAAATAAAATCTAGTAGCAAAATTAGTGTTTAAATCAACATATATTTTTCATTTTTCATTTTATTTTAAATTTTTTATTGTTAATATATTACAGTTGTCTCAATTTTTGCCCCTGTGCCCTCCTCTGTCCAGCATATCTTTTCCCCAGGTTTCTATGGTGATGATTACAACAATGATGAGAGCAAACTTTAACCACTTGATTGCATTGTTATTGAGATGGGGCTGTAATTACTCTCACTTTAAAGATGAGAAACTTGCAGCAAGGATATGGTTAAATATTTCACCAGGGCCACAAAAAGATAAAGCTAGCACCCAAAATCAAGCCTGTGTGCTCTGGAGCATTGAGACTTAGCCACTCGTTTGTTCTCTAAACAACGTGCAATACAATATGCACAAGAAATACACCCAGATGCAGCTGCAGGGCAGAGGAAACTCTTTTCCAAGTGTCTCTTCTCAAGACCTGGTGTTTAGATCTCACCAAAAAACTACTCAACCTAATAAGTGAGTTTGGCAAAGCAATGGATATAAAGTCAATATTCAGAAATTGAAGGCATTTTTGTACACTAACAACAATGAAATATCAGCAACAGAAATCAGGGAAGAAATCCCATTTGATATAGCAACAAGAAAAATAAAGTACCTAGGAATAAACTTAACCAAGGAAGTAAAAGATTTGTACTCAGAAAACTACACAACACTGAAGAAAGAAATAAGGAAGACACAAATAAATGGAAGCATATACCATGTTCATGGATTGGAAGAATTAACATCATCAAAATGTCCATACTACCCAAAGTAATTTATAGATTTAATGCAATCCCTATAAAAATACCAATGACATATTTTGCAGATATAGAACAAATGTTTCAAAAATTAATATGGAACCATAAACAGTAATTTTGAAAAAGAAGAACAAAGTAGAAGGGATCACAATACCTGACATCAAACTATATCACAAGGTCACTGTAACCAAAACAGTCTGGTACTGGCATAAGAACAGACACATAGATCAATGGAACAGAATAGAGAGCCCAGAAATAAACACATGTCTCTACAGTCAATTAATATTCACCAAAGGGGTGGAAAAAATGGAGTAAAAATAGCCTTTTCAACAAATGATGTTGGGAGAGCTACATGCAATAAAATGAAACCTGACCACCAACTTACACCACACACAAAAATAAACTCAAGATAGATAAAAGACTTAACTATAAGTTGTGACACCATGGAAGTCCTAGAGGAGAACATAGGCAAAAAAATATCAGATATTCCATGTAGCAATATTTTCACTGATATGTCCTTAGAGCAAGGGACATAAAGGAAAGAATAAACAAATGGGACATCATCAAAGTAAAAAGTTTCTGCATGGCTAAATAAAACATCTGCAAAATGAATAGGGAACCAACCAAATGGGAAAACATATTTACAAATGATGCCTTGGACAAGGGTTTGATCTCCCAAATATATAAAAAAAACTCACATGACTCCACTCCAGGAAGACAAACAATCCAATTTAAAAAATGGGCAAGGGATCTGAACAGACACTTCTCCAAGGAGGACATACAGAGGGCCCATAGGCATATGAAAGGATGCTCAGCACCACTAGCCATCAGAGAGATGCATGCAAATGAAAACCACAATGAGATACCACCTCGCACGAGTCAGAATGGCCATCATAAACAAATAATCAAGTAAGTGCTGGAGAGGTTGTGGAGAAAAGAGAACCCAAGTATATTGTCAGTGGGAATGCAGACTGGTGCAGCCACTGTGGAAAACAGTATAGAATTTTCTCAAAAAACTAAAAATGGGACTGCCTTTTGACCCAGCAACTCCACAGCTGGGATTATAGCATAAAAATCCTGAAACACTAATTCAAAAACACTTGTGCACCCTGATATTCATAGCAACACAATTTACAATAGTCAAGTCCTGGAAGCAGCATAAGTGCCCATCAGTAAATGAGTGGATCAAAAACTATGCTACATTTACACAATAGAATACTATATAGCTGAGAGAAAGAAGGAGCTCCTACTCTTTGTGACAGCATGGATAGAACTGGAGAGCATTACGCTAAGTGAAATAATCCAGGTGGTGAAAGACAAATACCATATGATTCCACCTATAAGTGGAACCTAAGCAACAAAACAAACAAGCAAACAAAATATAACCAAAGACACTGAAATAAAGAACAAATTGACAGTAACCAGAGGAGAGGGTGGAGGGCAATAATGGGGTAAAGAAGGAAAAGGGTCATCAAGGAACATGTATAAAGGACCCGTGGACAAAGCCAAAGTGGGGAAGGACTGAAGGTGGGACAGGGGAAAGTGGTGGGGGAGAAATGGAGATGATTGTACTTAAGCAACAATAAAAAAAGTAAAAAAAGAAAAAGAAAAAGTCTCAGAGTAAATCAGTAGCTTCCACAGTTTACAAGCCACATAATTTCCACCGTGACTTTAAACTGTAAGAAATTATCCTAAAAGTAAGTTTTCCAAGACTGACCATACTAGAGCAGAGTATGGTGTGAAAATATTGATTTCTATTCAGAATATATTGACTCCATTGTCTGGCAAAAGAGAGAGAACAAGCCATGAAAACTGCATGAAAGACACTGATTTTGACCATTGTAGAGCAGTGAACATTTTATCCAAGACCTCGGACTATCTAGTTATGTAACAGAACTCACATTTTTATCAGCATGAATTTTGCTTTATATATCAAGGCTTAAGCAACATAATACTTATATTGGTAGATTATCCAAAAATTGAGGTCATAAGAAGTGATTGTGGAAGATCCTGCCTCTATCCAAAGGAGAAATCAAATTATCTCTATGATCAATTTGAAAAGTCAAATATGGAAATATAAATGCTAATAATAAGATAGAGCTTTTAAAACAGTGTGTTTGCAAATTTTATCCATTAAAATATGTGGTTTAGAGATTAACTATTCTCTTCTAGTGTTCTGTCACATATCACTAGAGAACCAACAGATGTATGTGGAAAATTATGTCCTATTAATTTTCTTTATTACTCTTATTTTCATTCAAAATACAAATTCTATCACATATGTTTGTTGAATAAATAAATGCATTACATAATAAAGTGTTATAATGAATGTGCTTTGTTTCGCACACATTTATACAAACCATGCTTAACTGCGTTGTACATATCTGGCGTCACAAATCTGTATCACAGTAATTTCTGTCACTTGCCATAATTTTATATTTGTTGATTTTTTCAGGATCTTGACAGTATTATATATTTCTGAAATACATTATCTCAACAAATCAAGATGAAAATAAAGCCCACTTGATGTGTTAATCACACCCACACACACCCAGTCTTTAATATTCATGGTGTTCAGGCTTTAAAAAATGATTCTCGCAAAATGTAACAATAGCATTTAGCTTCAGATAGTTGTCAGAAGAAATGTAAGTACAGAGTGATCACATCTGCGTGATAAGTAATGAGTGCATCCATCAAATTTAAATCATGGTCACAATAATACACATATATATGTAGGCGGTAGGGAGGGGAAGCAGGGGTATTTGCATAGGAAAAATAATACAAATCAAAACAAATGCCTTTCGTTTGTGAGAAAATTCAGGAACACAGATGCATAAATCCTAGAAAAAAAATTGCCTATAAATATAGTATAAAGAAAAAGGAAAAAAATGAGTTTGAAGAATACTCCCCCTAAAATAAAACTGCAAAAACACCTTTAGTATTTTGATGTTTCTCTCCATCTCTCTCTCCATCCCTTCCTCTCTCTCTAAAAATAAATAAAATATTTTTTAAAAGATCATGATAATATAAGAATACATGGTAATACATGACAATATAAAGCCTGCTTTACAAAAATACCTAAAACAAAAAAAAAAAACCCTTTTAAACAGGTGAAGAATAAATGTCAATGGTTGAGAGTGGGATGCAGGGATACAGAGTAATAAGCAAGCAAACAAGGACAGGCATTTCATGAACAACGATGTTAATGCACATGGAGACCATGATTAATTCAATTCTCTACTCCTGAGATGAAAATAAAGTTTTCTGAATGGCATGGGGAGAAGGCAGATTGTCAAATTGTTAAATCAGAGTGAGATAATTATACAAAATGGCTGAGATCAAAAAAGTGAAATACTCTAAACTGCAAACAGTAGAACACAAAAATGGCAATTAATCCTTGTTTCCCTTACATTTCGACAAATACTCTCACATACCAGCTCCGAAGATGTCATTCACGGTGCTTATGATTTCATTGTCATTTAAAGTGGCTGTTTTGGTAGCGGCATATTTGTTGTGGCATGTACTAATCAGAGCATCAGTAATGTCTCGCATATGGTCCTGAGGAGACAAATCTTAGTATGATTATTGATCCCTATTTACATTTTATGTCATATGTGAATCTCATGCACCATGTTATATAACATGAACTCAATTCACCTAGGAATATGAAGACTATAGTAGATCATTTTTTTCTTTTTTTTAATTTTTATTTTAATTGTTGATCTTGTACAGTTTTCTGTCTTTTATTCTCACCCCAACCCACCACCACCCCAGCCCTCCCCACCTCCCTCCCAATTCCACCCCCCCATAGTTTTTGTCCATGTGTCCTTTATACTTGTTCCTGTAAATCCTTCCCCTTTTCCCCTGAAATTCCCTCCCCTCTCCCCTCCGGTGACTTTCAGCCTGTTCTCAATTTCCATGTCTTTGGTTATATTATGCTTGTTTGTTTGTTTTGTCAATTAGCTTCCTGTTAAAGGTGAGATCATATGGTATTTGTCTTTCACTGCCTGGCTTATTTCGCTTAGCATGATGCTCTCCAGTTCCATCCATGCTGTTGCAAAGGGTAGGAGCTCCTTCTTTCTTTCTGCTGCATAGAATTCCATTGTGTAAATGTACCACAGTTTTTTGATCCATTCATTTACTGATGGGCATCTAGGTTGCTTCCAACACTTGGCTATTGTATAGCAGCACAATTTACAATATAGTAGATCATTTTAAACCTTACAGCCAATTTTGCCTGTCGAATTTTAATGCTCAATTTTAAAAGAATGTAGAATAGAAAACTGAGAGAGCAAACTTATTTTTCTTTTTAAAGTTTCTTTCAATCAATAAAAACGTTCCTATGGCTGGAAGCATAATTGAAAAAATTAAAGATTAGCTTACCATGTAGACATTGCTGGGTAATAAACATAATCAGAGGTTTCCAAAGCCATCGTAAGAATTCTACTGTAATCAGTATGCAGAAAGAGATGAGGCTGAAGGAGGTTAGGGAGTAGGAAGAAAAACTTAGGACTTTACAAATTCTTTTGTAAATAATTGTATTGTATTTGTTCTAACATTCCTGTATGGTACCTTGAAACAGGTTGTTTATTGCCTCTTCTTTTTCATTGGAAGGGACTCAACTCCTTACAGCTTTTCATTTGCTCAATTATTCATCTTTTCTTTTTTATTTTTCATGATGTTAGCATCTCAGCAAATTGGCCTTCAACAGCTACTATTCATTATAGTACATACATATTTCAAGAGAGAAATTTACTCTTCTGTGGACCATAAAAAATGGACCAAAAACATCACAGTTACCTCACAAAAAGGTCCATTTTTGTCACCTGAAGTAACTTTTCAAAGTTTATTTCTATATTGTAAAGGGACTCAAGTAGAAACAGTGAGTAAATTAAAAGCACCTTATACAATATTTTTTGTAATTATTCAAAACACTTTCTGAAAAAAAATGCTGACACATTAAGACCTCATAGTTTCAGATGTGAAATGGAAGAGAAAAAAAATCAGTGGTTGAGTTTTTCAAAGAACTTACCTACATGGTAATTATTCATCAGCCAACTACAGATTCACAATTCAAGGATGTGCTTTAGCACACACCAGAGAAATTTCTGAGGTCTCAAAGAATTCAGAACTCTTCTTAGAGTCTCTATATTAGCACTAAGTCAGACTGCCCTATATATAATCTCATTGACTGAAACTCACATTTCCTAATAGTTTGTGTAAGGGTCATTATGGCAAAATTATAGTGAAAAGAACCAAGGACTAACATATACAACTTCCTGAGTACTGATCACATCTCATCATTACCTTTTGCTTCTTACCAAATCCCTTGTCCTGGAATGAATTTAAATCCTACCTTATCATATGTAGTAAGATGATCTTGTACATGTCGTGCAACAAACTGATTGAAGGCCCGATAAAACTCTCGAGGAGCATCTACAATCTGCAGTGGAAGGTAGCGAAAACACGGTATGAAATCGGCAGGATTAGCTGCACTGGAGGCCTTGAGTAAGTCATCACTAGTTTTAACTATCCTAAGAAACTCCTCGTCGCCATGGTCATATCTCTTGCCAAAGCAAAGGGCACAGACAATGTTGGCTACTGCACACGTGACGGCATTTCTGGGATCAAAGCTGCCATTCTCAGAAGTCAACTCTGCAAAGACTTTAACCAGCTCAGCAGCTTCCTCGATGACATGTTCCTCAAGTAAGCAAGAGCATGTGGAAGATTTTGCTTCTGCTTTAGAGAAAGTTCGTAAAGCATTAGAAGCTATTTTCTTATGAAGCTTCCAACTCTCACCATAATTGACAGAAAATGAAAGACTCTTTCCTTCTGCCAGGAAAGAAAATGTGTGCATGTTAGGTCTGCCTGCAAAATGCTCTCCATTCTTGAGTAGTACTTGCTTCACCATTTCCATTCCATTCACCACCACGACAGGCACCATGCCAAGTTTGATGAGAAAAACATCTCCATATTTCTTCCTCATCTCTGTGAATGTAAGGTAAGGATGGTCTCCAAGTTGAAGAAGATTTCCTATGATGGGGAAGGACCGTGGTCCAGGAGGAGACACCTGCTTTCTCCCCTTACTCCTGAGTGCTCTCACAAAAATAAAAACCATCACCAAAATTACGAGAGAAGTGGTCACCTCTCCAGGAGCTATTGCCATGTCAAATATCATTTTCAGGAATAAAGCGCCTAAAATAAAAAATATAAAAACCTTATTTTTACCATTCTAAGCATAGACTAAGAGTCTTTCTCCCTTTAAACATTTAAATAAAAAGTACAGACTCTTTGTAGTTGTTGAAAACTATTCTTAACCAATGTACCAAGAGGATAAAATCACATTCTTATAAAATGCATTGTACCTTTATTCCAATTCAATTATTTTCACAATCTATACATCAGACCAAATTGTTTCATGTCAGTCATTGATACAATAAACAGAAGAAGACAATTTTTATGTAGAAAACACCTTGGTGGTTGGGAAAGAGCTTAAGGCCATAAACACTAATTTCATACTCATTATTAGCCAAGGAGCTTCATCTTGTCACTTAATCTAAGTTCATCCCAGTTTTCTTATCAAAGTATCCTATCTGACAGGATTAGTCATTCATTCTTTTAACAAATATTTATTGACTTTCCCCACCCCATGTCAGACACTAAAAAATACAAAATTTCACAGACTCATGAGGAAACTAGATAAACAACAATAAGATTACAAAGTGGAAAATGCTATAGAGAGTTGAGTACAGAGCCATCTGTCATTGTTTAAGGATCAAAATAAATCATTAAAAAGTACTTAGTGAATTATAGCTACTTAGTGAATATCTAACTGGTTGTCTGCCTAGCCTGTCCTTACATTTCCCAAGCCTCTTAAATGGGTGACCTGCTGAAGTGACATATACTTCTGCTCCATCACTTGCCCTTGCAGTCATGAGTGACTGATCCAAGAATGGGCCACTGACCCCAAATGAACCTTCCTTAGGAAGATGGAACTGGAACTGTGAAAGATCATCTCCTCTTTCGGCAGATGTATCTACAAAATCTAAGTTTGAAGATATGATTTGGGGACCTTTAACCCACTGGAAGGACATGAGAAACTGTGAAAGCCAGTCCGAAAAATAAATGAAGTAGAAAGGAAAAGAAATAATAGACTGAGGGAGGCCTCATGACCTTGCATTCACTACTTCTAGTACCTTCATGAGATCTAGTCCTTGGACTGAATTCTTTCCTGCTTCAGCTAACTACAATTCTTTTCTATTACTTGCATCAAAGAGGGACCTAACCAAAAAATAAAGTTTCATATACATGCAGAATACATTTGCTAGTCATTTTATTTTATAGTAACTATAGAGGGAATAAAAAAAACCTTCCTTTAAAAGCATACATAACTAATCTGTTCACATTTCTCAAATTATTTACAGGACAAATAACATTGGGAGGCATTAAAATCATTCACCAGTGTAACTGTTCGATTCTCACTAGATTTACTCTAGACATTTTAAATAAATATGCAAGCAAACCCTTGTCACCTGTCTTATCTGATTGCTTCACTTTCCTAAGTTCACAGATAAAATGTGGCTAACTGCACCAACTTGGTTGGCACTGGTTACTAAAAACTGAACTTTGAAATTAAAATGAGAGGTCAACATTTTTATGGGAAAAAAAGAACCTGAATAAACATTTAAATTAAAAAGAAAAACTGAGTCCCTAATCAATGCAACAGCTACAACTTGCAAAATTTTCATTTCCTCGCTGTTCACAAAGGAAACAGTGGGGGCTTCATTGTGTTTCTGCTTTGCAGCACGCTAATTTTGCAAAACATTTTCCATTAAAAATAACTGTGACCTTGCATTGCACACTTACCATGTGCCCAATCCAGAACCAAGCATTAAATCTGCACTGTCTTTTAAAACTCGCCCTTCTGAGAGAATTATAGAAAAGCTTAGAGAGATAAAGTCATTTTCCCCATTTACTTCCCATGTTTTCTGAGCTGAATAACGAAGCATCAATTACCTTTTGCACTTGTTGTTTTTTTGTTTTTTGGTTTTACAAAATTTAGTTTCTCTTGGGCATTCACCAAATTGCCAGTTTGCACATTGAGAATCATCAGTGGCATTTCCAAAGCAGGATACTAAATAGGTGAGAAGTGGGTGTGTCGGAAAGAACTTTGGGCACTCATAAGTGACGGGGTTTCCTGCCCTGTTCAGCTGTGAGACTTCTGCTAAATCACATCTGCCTTTGCCTCACTTTCCTCGTCTGTAAAATGACCACTTCGGACTGGAAGACTTTGAAGGCCACCTGCAGTCTGCAGTAATCGAAGCTAGCAGGGAAAACGGGGCAGAAGCACAAGTATGATGCGCGGGGTTAATTGCCCAGCAATAGTATGTTGCCAGAGTTTCCAGGGCAGTTTACAGTTCATCAACAAATGTAAGTAACTGATCACCGTGAATTCTTGTTCAGCCTGGGCTCTTCTAGCTCCATTTATTAAAACCTCTTTGGCTGCTTTCCAGGGCCAAACTATTGCCAGCTTTCCCAGCAGCTTTCCTGGAAAGCTCTGAAGGAACACTCTGTTCCTGTTGTTTTGGGGGTGAATTAGGGCTGAGGACAGGGAGTAAAAGGTCCCCTAAGGGTGGGCTGCTGCATCGTCAAAGGTTCCAAGGCAACTCTAGATACCAGCCAGGTAAGAAGAGCATGCATAGGTTGGGGGATTTTGTACTGATCCTCAAACGTAGACACACATTATACGCCCTCCCTCCCTCCACCCCACACTCCAAGCTGGTTAAACCATTGCAATGATCACATACCTCACAGACCAATTACATCCAAATCTCTAGGGATGGATAAATTTTTAAAAACCTCCTCAGTATGACTAAGGAGAATTCCAAGTTGAGGACCTTTTTGGAGAAATAACAACCTGTATAAGATCAACAAATCCATTTATCCCAATATCAGTGAAGCTTGGAAAACTCACCTGTGCCCAGAAATCTTGCAGGGCAGGGCGAGGAGTCTGCGGAAGGATCTAACCACTGGGAAAGTTTTGGAGAAAGCGGAAGGTATCTTAGGGAACAGAGCAGTCTGTTCACAGCAGCAGCAGGCCTGGGGAAAAGCCTGGGAGAAAACTTTCCAGAAAGAGACCCGGGAGGGGAGGACCTTGACCCATGTGGGGAGGAGTCTGGAACTGGATTAGGATATTTGAGAGCTAGAGGGAGGGATGAAGAAGCCTCTGAAGCCAAAATTGGGCCCAGGAAGCTGGGAAATTCCAGCGTAAATGGAAGAAGAGGGACAGATGGAGCAAGGGGTCCTGACAAAAGGAGTAGGATGGAAATTGATCTTGGAAAAAAGCAGGGCAGGAGAGGGTGGATGGGAAGACTAATCATTTTTAAATTGCCTAGGACAAGCAAAGGTAGTTTCAAAAGGTAGCAAAGAAACAGAGAGGAAAAATAGAATTGTACAGAGGCACTGCTTTGCTGCGAATTTCAGGAAACCAGGAGAATGCACCACACTCAAGACAAGGAGTTGGGGAGTTGGGGATGGGGGGAGGGAGTTGGCAGGGAGATGCATGGAATTAAAAATCTAGAAAACAGGTTTCTTGGGTGGATTTGGCAGATTCCTCGGGGGTTTTCACCATCTGGACAAATTTGTACTTCCACAACTAGAACAGTCAACCTCTGAGGACATTTAGAGCTTAGATTTGAGAATATATTCTCACCTATATCAGGGCACTTTTTCTACCTGAAGTCTATGTTCTCTACCTGTTACTAGGTAAATGACGCACGGTTTGGGGATATCGTCCTGTCAAGATGTCTGCAACTTATTATATAACGAGCTTTAATAATCATGTCATACCTAGCTACTGAAAAAGATATTCCTAATGTTTTTCCATGAAGTATCACCTTCTCTAATATAACTAACCCCACATTGGATTAAAGTATAGAAACTATGCAGCCATAGCAGAAACTTTGTGCAAGTACCCATAATTTAGATTGCTGGTAATAGTTGCTTGATAATGTGTTATTTGAAAGCTTTGATAGAAGAAAATGAGAATTGCCTTGGACCAAATGGCCGGGATGGTGTATTAGTTTCCTAGGGATGCTGTAACAAATTACCAAAAACTTGGTGGGTTACAACAACAGGAATATATTAACTCTCGGTGTGAAGGCCAAAAGTCTGAGATCAAGGTGTTAGCAGAGCCCTGCTCTGTCTAAAGGCCGACTTTTCCACCCTTGGTGGTACTAGGTATCCCTTGGCTTGTGGCTCTGTATACTAGACGGGGACTAGTATAATCCCTGTCTGTCTTCACATGGTCTTTTCCTTTTCTCCCAGTCTTTCCTGTGTGTCTTTTATAGGGATGTCTGTCATTGGATTTAGGGTTCAACTGGATAATCCAGAATGAATGCCACTGAAAATCCTTAACTTAATTACATTTGCAATGGTCCTTTTGTCAAATAAGGTCATAGTCACAGGGTCTGGAGTGTAGACATATCTTTTTGGAGGCCACCATGTAGCCAATTACAGGTGTGATATCACATTCGCTACTATTGCCCTATAGTGAAGATCTGAACTCAGGTCATTCAGATTCTATTTTCCTTTTTGTTTTTTTCTCCTGTGGGAAGTGGTTTAGCAGAGTCTCCATTTCTCCTGGGTTCCAATACAAGCTCTGTTATTTCTTAGGTTCATGTATCTGAACATGTTAATAAATCCTTCTCTACTTCAGTAATCCCTCTCAGTAAAATGAGGACTTCTCACAGTACCTATCTCAGGGGTTAGTTAAAAGAATGATTTAATATCTGTAAAACACTTAATATTTGGCATACAATAATTATTTGCAAAAAGCAATAGCCTCAGTTTATAGAGAAGGACTGTTATACTGATAGGGATGAATAGGGGATGGGATGCTTAGTGGAGAAGGTGATATTTAAAATAATTATAAAGCATATATGGGAAGAGATGCTAAGCAGAAAAGAACATTTGAAAAGGCTCTTAGAGAGGTTTAAAAAAACAGCTTTGCCTGGTTAGGAAATAAAGTGAGGTAGAAAGTGAGTCTGCAAAAATGTACCTAAGTATTTTCCTAGTGGCTTGGTCCAGTGGATTCAGCCACTTACATATTTTTCACTGTCCTGGCATCTTTATTCAGAATTGCCATTAGCTGGATCTGGTCCCCATTAAATTGTTCCTGGGCCATTTTTTATATTAGTTAAAATGGCATTCACAGCCAGTATGAACAACAACATTTAAATGGCTTAACTAAATAGGGTTTCTATGTCTTACACAACAAAATATCTCAAGGTAAGTGGCTGTTTCCATTGGTTCAGCAGTTCTGTGGCAGTTAGAATGATATTTCTACCACCCTTTTCTCCTTTTTTCTCCTTTCCCTTTGGCTGCTACATGGCTGCTGCAGCTCTATCCATCACATCCATCAAATCACATCAGAAGAATAAGAAGAGGGGAAGAGCATGTCAGCCACATCTGCACTACTCTATTATTCAAGAAACCATAAGTTTCTCAGAAACCACCAGCAGAAATGTGCTTAAGTCTCATTACTATCACAGAAGATGAGAAAGCACTTGGGTTTCCATGCATTCACTGCCAAGGAAAGAAGGCCTAGCCCTGGGTGGTATGGCTCAGTGGACTGAGTACTGGCCTGTGAACCAAAGGATTATCCGTTTGATTCCCAGTCAGGGCACATGCCTGGGTTGCAGGTCAGATCCCCAGCAGGGGGCAGGGGAGAGGCAACCACACATTGGTGTTTCTCTCCCTCTCTTCCTCCCTCCTTTCTCCCTCTCTAAAAATAAATAAATAAACTCTTTAAAATAAAAAGAAGGCTTAATTAGTAAGACAAGGAGGTAGGCTGGATATTGGGAGTACAATTAACATTGTCTGCCACACATTGTACCTAGTGGTCTTGTCTCTAGTCTCTCCCCCGAGGTGTGCTCAACTCTGACAGTCTAATCAGCTTTCAAATAGATGAATCTGATTATATTATTTTACTAACTTTCAGTCAAAATGCAGAGTACATTGCATGTCATTCGGTAGCATCTGTGACTGACTTATTTGCCTTTTCAGTGTTATGTTACTATTCTACTCCCTTATGTTTTGTAACATATCTGCTTCCATTTTCTCTCCCTTCTCTTAGTCACTATGCACCTAGAATTTTGTCTAGAAATAGGAGATGCTCAATACAGATGTGTGGTGTGAATGAAAGACTTCCTCATACACCCAAAGTTTTATCCTGCTTCTATACTTCAGTTTCTACTGTTCTCTTTGCCTGGTATGCCATTACACTTTACATTGTAGAACTGAAAATGTCAATTTAATCTACAGGATATATGATTCTATCAAACCTCATCTTGCTTGCTCCCTTTTTCCTTTTCTTTCTGTTGGAGTGGATACTGTAGTGTCTTGCCAAGATCTGCACTTTAGGATTAATGCAGGCATCTTGACAATCATTGAGAATTTCTGCTACTGATAGCTCTCAACCCCTGAAAATTTTGCCTTTAGTTTCAAAAAATCCCCTAGCTCAAGACGTCCTTCTTTTCCTGGGGTGGCCTACAGTATGATTGGCTAGTGCACAGAAACAGAAGCCCTGCTGTGTTGGCTCAATTTGGAATGAAGGCTCATTCTAGCTCCATTGTTCCCCAGAGGATCAACTGAGACTTTGGTTGCAAGAGCATCTGTGTTATGGATCAAGTTCTTATTCTGCCCCAATCTGCTTTCCCTACTTCCTAACAAAGTTCTGTTCTGATGGGCCAGCTCAATAAAACTTCGATGGAGAAATTTCCATTCAGAACAAATTTCCAGGAAATCAAATAAAAAATAGCTCTGTTGGTATTGTGATAATCTATCTATAGTCTTTTGGGCAATGCTGGCCATGGAGGGATGTTTAGCATCTTCGTAAACAGACTGTCTCCTGCAGTCAGCTCTGCCATGCAAATCCGAATGGTCACCATGCCAGAATGATTATTTGTCTTGCATTCAGAGAGAGGAAGAAAGATTTTCTAGAGAAAGTACTATTAGGAAGACTTGCCATCTCCAAAAAACTAGACACTTAATTTTATGTTTCCCCTTTTATGTTTTTTATATTTTTATTAAGCATATTTTATTGATTATGATATTATAGTTGTCCCATTTTTCCCCTTTGCCCTCCTCACCCAGTACCCCCATTCCCTCCAGAAGTCCCCCCCTTATTTCATGTTCATGGATCATACATATGAGTTCTGTGGCTTCTCCATTTCCTATATTATTTTTAACATACACCTGTCTATTTTTTACCTACCAATTATGCCTCTTATTCCTTGTATCTTTTCCCCCATTCCCCCCTTCCCTCTCCCCATGGATAACCCTCCATGTGATCTTCATTTCTGTGATTCTGTTCCTGTTCTGGTTATTTGCTTTTATTTTTTTAGGTTCTGTCTGTTGATAGTTGTGAGTTTGTTGTCATTTTAATGTTCATAGTTTTGATCCTGTTCTTTTTCTTAGATAAGACCCTTTAACATTTCATATAATAAGGACTTGATGATGATGAACTTTTAGCTTTACCTTGTCTGGGAAACACTTTATCTGCCTTTTAATTCTAAATTGTCAAAATGATCATTAAACACAAATGTCTTTATCCGTACAGATGACTTACATTAATTTTAATGTTGACCTTCCTTCTGATCATACCCAAATACACCCAAGCTCACCACACACATAAATACCTACCTATATATTCACGCAACAGTGTTCTTGACTCCAAGTAGGAAGTCTCCAAGAAGTCTCAAATATAGGCCACCTGCATTGGCCCATTCCCCAAAAAGCAGCTTAAATCATTTTGCTTTGTATGCATACATAATAAAATCAAGTTACTATCCATTTTTATAGATGAAATAGAGTTTGGTACAAGAGCTAAAGATAACCATATGTGGACAAAATATAGCAAATGTTGGCTACCTGTGTTTCTTTGCCCCACCAAGATTACTGTGACTCTTATCAGGGAACTCCAAGGCCAGGTAATGATTGTGGCTCATAAAGTGAGTTATAGTTGGTGACTGTGTTAGACAACAGAATATCAATAGCAAAACCTGTGTATAAATTTTGGCTCCCCTAAAACTTAATTTCTAATAGCCTACCATTGACAGCCTTACTATAACACAAACAGCTGATTAATATGTATTTCATATATATATATTATGTATATATTATACCATGTCCTTACAATAAAGTAAGCTAGAGAAAAGAAAATGTTATTAAGAAAACCATAAGGAGTAGAAAATATATTTATAGCATTTTTTTTAAAGTGGACCCACCCACCCTGACTCGTGTGGTTCAGTTGGTTGGACATTGTCCTGCAAAGAGAAACGTAATATCACCGGTTTGATTCCTGGTCAGTGCATATGCTTAGGTTGAAGGTTCAATCCCAGGTTGTGTATGTATGAAAGGCAAGGGATAGATGTTCTTCTCTCACATCGGTGTTTCCCTCTCATTCTTTCTCCCTCCCTTCTCCTCTCTCTAAAAAATAAATAAGTTAATAAAATTTTTAAAAAAGTTTTAAAAATGGATCCACTCAATTCAAATCCATGTTGTTTAAGGGACAACTACATATGCCAAATGCCTGATTCATAGTAGGCATTCAATTAGTGATAGCTGCCATTGTTGTTATTATGAATATCGTTGCTGTTACTGCTATTACATCAGGAAGTGTAATATTGAAAATCATGTGATTGACTTGGTCAGTGTAGCCATTCAAAATAGATAATTCATGGAGGGGGAAAGGGGAATTTTATTCCATAACACAAGAAATTTCTTTTCTTAAAAATGTAAAGTATTACCATATTTCTACATTTTTCTTTACTCATAATGATTCAATCTGAAAGAAAGAACTTTTTCTTCTATATCATTTAGGTATGATGAAACACAAATTTTAATTTAGCAGCACCTACTTCATTTCTAAACAACTCAATTTTCTGTTGCATAAATCATACCATTAATTTTGCCTTAGGATAGATGACACTTGATCTGTGGCATATTCTACACTGTGCTAATATTTTTTACTAAGGCGCAAGAATTTTTCCTCAAATATTGTACAATACTTTTCATTCTGATAAATTCAACATCACTAGTATGAAAAATTACTACTGAACATTGCACATATTGAAAGTGAAGGGAGCATTAGTGAGTTTTTCTTTAATTTCTCATTCATGTGTGCTCAGGTTTGAAAAATCATAATCATATGTATTGGTTTGTGATGCAGTTTTATTAGCTTAATATATTTTATATCTAATATATGGGACCATGGCAAAGAAATAAAATCAATCAGCTAGTAAGTTTCCATTATCAAAACAATATTTAATAAAAAGCTGTCACACATGATAAACTTAGAATTAAATATTCAGAATTCCATAATACTGATTTTTAAAATACAATAAGCACTCATGCAGTTTAGAAATGTGATTTTTCTGGTTAATTTAGGATTTTGATTAACTGTTTATGTGCATATTGATTAATCATTTTAAAATAAAATGCATTTCATTCTAAAATTGCATTGAATATAAATAGTGTTTTCCAGTATGAGACTGGTGCTTCTCTAAAGTTTTGAATCAATCAATGTATACTACATTAATAGAATGAAGAGATAAAAATACAAGAATATCTCAACAGATGTACAAGAAGCATTTGACAAAATTCAACACTTTTCATGATAAACACACTCAGAAAACTAGGAATAGAAAAAAAGCCTACCTCAACATAATAAAATCCATGTGTAGAAAGCCCATAGCTAACATCATGCTCAATAGTGGAAGAATGGAAGCTTTTCCTCTAAGATCAGGAACAAGACAAGGATGCCTACTTTTGCCATCTGTATTCAACATAATACTTTAAGTTCTAGCCAGAGCAATTAGACAAGAAAAAGAAATAAAAGGCACCCAAATTAGAAAGGAAAAATGTCACAAATGACATAATCTTATACTTAGGAAACCTACACAATTCTATTTAAAAAAATAGATCTAATCAATGTATTCAGCAAAGGTGCACAAAACACACAAAAATCAGTCGTGTTTCTCTACATTAAAAATGAAAAATCTGAAAAAGAAATTAAGAAAACAATTTCATCAAAACAATGTTATCAAAAATAATAAGATACTCAGGAGTAAACTTAACCAAGGAAGTGAAAGGCTTGTACACTGAAAACTATAAAACATTGCTGAAAGAAATTAAATAAGGCACAACTAAATGAAAAGCCATCCCATGTTTATGAATCAAAATTCCAATGGTTGTTTTTGCAGGAAAAAAAAATGCATCCAGAAATTCATATGGAATCATAAGGAGACCTGAATGACCACAACAATCTTGAAAATGAACAAAACTATAGTTCTCTCACTTTCTAATTTCAAGACTTACTACAAAACTATAGTAATCAAAAGTCAGACACAAAGACCATTAGAATAGAATGGATAGTCAAATGATCAAATGGTATTGACACCATGTAGAAAATTATTTGACCATATATGTGACCATCAAAATTAAACGTTTTGTGCATCAAAACACACTATCAACAGAGTGATGAGGCAACTCCCAAAATGGGAGGAAATATTTGCACATCATGTGTCTGACAAGGCATTAATGTCTAGAAGATATAAGGAATACCTGCAACTCAACAACAATAACAAGAGAAAACTATGGGCAAAGGACTTAAAGATATAAAGTTATAATTTTCAAAGATATAAAAGTGGCCAAAAAACACATGAAGGATGCTCAACATCACTAACCAATGGGGAATGGCAAACCATACCACAAGGAGCTATCACTTCACACACGTGAGAATGGCTATTATAAAACCAAAACACAATGAAACAAAAATCCCAGGAAATGACAGGTGTGTCAAGGTTGAGGAGAAATTGGAAATTTTTTGTTGCTGATGGGAAAGGAATTTGAAATGGTGCCAGCAACTGTGGAAAGCAGCACGGCAGTTTTTCAAAAAATTAAACATTTAATTATCATATGATTCTAAAAGACGTTCTCTTTAACCAAACTTTAATTGGGCTTATCTGAGCCCTCTTTTGATGAGGACTTGTCCTTGGCTCTGTCTTCAGTTGGCCTAGTCCAGTCGTGGAAAGAATCCTGCCAAGTAAGTTTAGAGAGAATGTCTTACCCTTGACGTCTGATCAAATTCCTATCCCTCACACTTGATAACTGATCACCCAGGTCTGTCTTCAGAATTCTGTTAAGTCACATTAGCAGAAATTCCTCTACCCTTTATGTCTCTTGTTAGCAATTTTCTATCCACTAAACTCTTTAATCTGCTGATGGGCTACAAATTCCCAGCTTTTCTTGGCCAGTCTCTCTTCCCTGTTGTGATAGTCTTGACACCTATCACAATAGTCCTGAATAAAGTCTTTCTTACTGGTTAAAAGTATCAGAATAATGTTTTCTTCAACATGATGCAGAAATTCACTTTTAGGTTTATAACCCAAAATAAGCAATGGTGGAGACTCAAATAGATATTTGCACACCTGTGTGCATAGCAACATTATTCACTACAACCAAAAGGTGAAAGCAACCCAAGAGACCATTGATGGATGAATGGTTAAACAAAATATGGTCTGTGCATACAATAAAATATTATTTAACTTTAAAAAGAAAGGAAATGATGACATATGCTGCAACATGAATAAACCTCGAGGGCATTATCCTAAGTGAAATAAGCCAATAACAGAAAGAAAAATATTGTCTAATTCCACTTATGTGATGTACCGAGAGTAGTCAAATACATAGATACAAAAAGGAGAATGGTAGTTCTTAGGGCCTGGGTGTAGGAAAAAATGGGAAGTTGCTGTTTAGTACTTAATATCACTGAATTGTACACTGAAATATGGTAAAAATGCTAACTTTTATAATATATGTACTTGCCACAGTAAAAAATGTGTGACTGAAATTTTCAAGTGAAAAACTATCATTCTCAATACATTAGGTCTCCATTTTGTCAGTAATATCATGACATGGTTCCAACTTATTTAGTATGTACTCCTCATTCAATTGATGCCATGGTATAAATTTAAAAAATGAACTTGTGGTCAAAATTGTCTTTCAAACATCACCTTGCATTGATTATTTTTTTTTCTAGTTTAATTCTTTATTTGTGTATCACTTCTAAACATTTCAGAGATAAGTGAGCTGGGATTTATTTTTACCCTTTATCATAATATTGTAGTGTTTCAATATTTGACCTTTTCTTAACTAGATACAAAAGCTACTCTTTCTTTATAAAAATAATTTCAAAGAGTACTTGACCCCCAGGAGTAATTGCTATGACTATATTAATAGATCTGAATTTGACTTGAGATTACAGTGAATCCATTAAAAGGGCTGAAAACAAACTCAAGAAGGTGTCTAATTTGTGTGTCTGTGAAGGACCCACCCATTCCAGGAAGATGGCTCTTTATTATTTCATTCATTTTTCTAAGACTCTCAGTAGAGTCTGTTCTATTTCTTAATAATAGTATTCCTGGTTCAAAATGCCCTTGTTTAACAATATGTTCTTTGTAAAATTCATTCCCTCTTATTCTTCCTACTTAGGAAATAATGTAGTCTGTTTCTATAATACATGTTTCAATAAAAGAAATGTGCTCATCTCTGTTAGGGGATTTGCGCTGTTTTAAAGAGGAAGCCAGGTTTGTTTAATCTGTGAGTTCCCTTGGTATGTGAATGTGTTGAACTCAGCAGGGGCAAACTTTCTGTCAAAGAGCATCATCACCAACAGATGAAGAACCAAGGAGGGGAACCTTAAATTCTGTGATAGACTTTGATGGCTAATTTAGTGGCTATGCATCCCATACATTTAGCTATTCAGTGAAACTGAAAATGTAGATAGAAAATTTCCAAAAATATTTGTTTCTGTGGTATAAAATCTAAAAAGTGGTTGATTAAGAATTTTATATCCCAGATCATTTGTTTATTTTGATAAAACTGGTCTTCTTTAAAAAAGAAATAAATAAAGACCCTCCTTAATTATGCCCCAGTGAAAAAATCCTGAGCTGAGGGTAAAAGGATGCAAAGAGTGCAAAAGGTGGACTGCCAAGGGTAAGGTAAGGTGTTGAGATTTTATTAGAGCCCTAATGATTTTTATTAGTGCTCTGGTTGCAAATAAGAGGCCCTCTGAGTGGTCTGCTTCTAACCTTGTTATTCCAATTAGCCCTGTTGGTTTCCCTTTCTGTGGAAAGCCAGGTGTTGCTGGGGTAGATATAGTGTGTTATTGCAGTATCACCTAGAATGTAAAATTTTTGAAGGATTATTTACAGCTTTATACAAATGATCTAATTTAATCCTTAATAAAATATTTTTGGGTTCATTATAATTACACCCATTTTTGAGAATATTTGTCTGTGGTTCAATGCTATTTTTGCAAGGATATTATACAAAGAAGTCCCCTAAATCCTTCAAGTAGTTACTAAATGGTAACATTTATCACCTTGGCTTTATCATTCTTTCTCTCAGCTTTTACAAGCAAGTTGCAGACATGCTTGATGCCCCTTATTCCAGAGTGTATTTTCTTAAAAACAAAGTCTAAATATTCCAGAGTGTATTTCTTAAAAACAAAGTCTCTTACATAACTACAGTACAATGAAAGTCAGGAAGTCAACATTGATACAACAATATTACCTTACTCAAATTGCCAGATAATGTTGTTTATAGCAAAAGAAATACATTACTTACCTTTTGACCCAGCAATTCCACTGCTTGGAATATATCCTAAGAACCCTGAAACACCAATCCAAAAGAACCTATGCACCCCTATCTTCATAGCAGCACAATTTACAATAGCCAAGTGTTGGAAGCAACCTAGGTGCCCATCAGTAAATGAATGGATCAAAAAACTGTGGTACATTTACACAATGGAATTCTATGCAGCAGAAAGAAAGAAGGAGCTCCTACCCTTTGCAACAGCATGGATGGAACTGGAGAGCATTATGCTAAGTGAACTAAGCCAGGCAATGAAAGACAAATACCATATGATCTCACCTTTAACAGGAACCTAATCAACAAAACAAACAAACAAGCAAAATATAACCAAAGACACTGAAATTGAGAACAGGCTGACAGTCACCAGAGGGGAGAGGGGAGGGAATTTCAGGGGAAAAGGGGAAGGGTTTAGAGCAACGAGTGTAAAGGACACATGGACAAAAACTATGGGGGCTGGAAATGGGAGGGAGGTGGGGAGGGCTGGGACAGTGGGCTGGCGGGGGGGAGTAAAAGACAGAAAATTGTACAAGATCAACAATTTAAAAAAATACTGATAAAAAAAGAAATATATTACATTTAGTTGTCTAGAATTGTTACACAGTTTTCCATTGTGTTTTGTGATTTTAGCATTAAAAAGATTATGAGTTCATTATTAGACTGTCATTAAATATAAATTCATCTGATGTTTCTTCATGATTACATTAAGATTATGTATTTTTGTCAGAGTTTTCCAATGGTGGTTTGTATCTCTATCACAGTCATACAGTTTATTAACATGGGGGCTGGCATGTAAGCCTGAGCAAGGACCCAAAGGCCACATCCTCAGCATCCATGCATAACATCATGAATAATTACAGAATTAACAAAGGTACATGATTATCACTGAAGATTTACTCCAACCTCTGCCACATAATAGATTAAGAGCAGAAAAACCAAATGATATAGTAGTATAGACCTATTATAGGAAATACACACTCATTTTCTATTGTGTGGGAAATGCAATCCAAAAACTTAATAGAAAACTTTAAAAGTTTGAAAGTTAGAAAACTATAAAAAAGTGAACTATAGAAAAATTTAAAGTTTAATAGAAAACTTTATTGAAGATCTATTTTGTGTGTCTTACACTATCAGTTTTATGACTCCTTACTTTGCTTGCTTTTTTGGTGCCTGTCTTGTTTTCCTGCCCTAAAAATTTGTTACACATTATGAAAGGGTCAGTTTGATTCTACATTACTTCAATTTACATTGGTGTATTTCTAAAGAACATAATTTAAACATTATAATCAAACTCCCCTGCACTGGAGAAATTCAGTCCCTAAAAGCTTGCATAAAGGTGGTGATTTCTATGTAATATCTGACTCTTCTAATTATTTAAAAGTCCAACCAATTATCAAAATAGATTTAAAAATACTTTCATGGATCAATATCAATAAATAAGCCTCCATATTTTCAAAACTCTACACATCTTGGGCTAATTTTTCTAGCACCATTATTATGATGTAAATTGAAACTTAAGGCAATAACTAATACTTTGAATTATCATTGATATTTTGTCCATGGGTATCCTTAAAATAAGTTCTACAAACTGAAACTTACATTTATTTTTGTTGTTTTTATTTAAAAATTTCAGTTTCTAGACTATTTCAAAATCACAATTGACTTGATTTTGACTGGTAAAAGTAAAAATCCCCTAAAATAAGCATAGCTTTTTAGTGTGCATTGGAATTGCATATACAAGAATAAATACATTAAAAATTATTTAAATCTATAAGAATTATACCACATCTCAAATACCACCATTCACTCTCAAGACTGAAGTCCTGGAAAATTCCATGGCCCACTGAGAAAAATTAGGGATTATTTGATTTAATATTTTTCAAAGATGTGAGTTTAGCTCATTAGTAGGTCATGACCAGTGAACCTGTTGTTTTAGTGTGCGTGTTAAGACATCTGAATGCATGGCTCTTTTGTGTACTGTGTGGAAAGAGAAAATAGTTTACTTAACTGTGACATAATCAAAGAAAGCTTGAAATCCACTGCTTTAATCAATATTCAATTCCAACTTACTCTTCAGTGTTATATTCTGCAGATAACAAAGGTGACGGGTTTTGTTCATTGTTCTTTCCCCCCCTGCCCACCTAGATGTTTCTAGGGCCTTTTTCACATGATACAGACAAATTTTTCACCGAGGAATAGTACCTCCCCCTAGCTTTCTCATAAAATTAAAGCAGTTTCAGCCTGCATGCCAGGATGTTCTTTATTTCAGCTGGTAGAGTTTTCTTCTTTTCATTGGTAGTGATCCTAAGTCCCTTCCCACCTGATGAAATTTGCCTAAACAAAATTTCTATTTGTCTAATTTGTTTATTATTATATACTGAGTGCGTAGCATGTAGTATGAACTCTGCAAATATTTGTTAAATAAATAAATGAATATTACAAACCTACTAACAAGTGTGATCCTATCTTTCATTATAAAATGGCCCTCCTAAAATATTTCTCTCAAGCAAATTGTTTAATCTGGTTCTCAAATGACTGAAAGTCTCCTTCCCAGAGATTGTACAATTAAGGGATGAGGGAGTTAGAAGAATCTCTTCTTGAATGAGACTACAGTAGGGCTGGCTACAAATTAAATCCAGCCAGCAAAAATGTTTTGGTTGGTTCACACATTTTAATCAATGTCCTACATTTAGGCATTAGAAATTCTCAAATAAAACCTCAGCTTGTCTTGAAAGATCAAAAGATCTAGCAACATCAGGACTACGGTTGGGTGGAGCTGGGATGGCTGATTTACTTGGATGGGTCCTGTGTGTAAATTTTTCTCTTTGTTTGTCTCCCCTACCAGATGTGAGTTCCCCAGATACATCATAGCGTGTGTGTGTGTGTGTGTGTGTGTGTGTGTGTGTGTGTGTTTGGTGGTGGAGGTTATCAAGACTCAACTGATATATGTGAGATGAGTGCATAAATTATAAATGAGCCCCACTGCTTAAGGTTATCTGTGAAGATGGTTTAAATAGCTATAAGGTTCAGTCCTCTGTTCTTCTCCTCACTGCATTTAGAGTTTTTTCCCACAGGAATCATATCTAAGCTCACATTTCAGCTATCATCTCGACCATAAAGCATAAAACCAAATTTGCAAGCTTGGCCTGTTGCCTGGATTCTAATCAGAAATCTCTAACCGTCCCTCAACAACTCAGTCTGTGTCAAAAACTTACTCTGTTATCTAGCCAAAACATACTTTCCAACTGACTGCCCAATATTTTTAATGCTTCCATTACCCTTCCATGCATATAACCTTGAAGCCTCAGCAATTTTAGATTCCTCTTTATCCCTCACCAGCTACATTCAGTGAGTTATTAAATGTAGTTTATTCATTCTTTAAAATATTAAATGTCTCCATTTTACTGTTCTGCCTCTATTCAAGGTCAAGTTTTATCACCATGATAAACACTTAATTGCTCTCCTTGCCTCAAGCTTTTCAATATAAATTTATTTATAATACCAACAAATGTCTGTCAAATGCTCACCACTGTCTTAGAAGTTAGGAAGTACAGCAGTGAGCAAAAGTGATAGAGTCCCTACCCTTATGAAAATGTCAGATAGTAATAAATTATGTGAAGGGAAGCAGAGAATAGGAAATGATAAATTAAAGAACTACATTAAAAAAAAAAACGTAATTCTTTTCACATTTTTATTTATATTCAATTAAAGAAAATTTATTGCATATAGTTTCCCAGAATAAACTTCCTGAAACATTTCACATTATGGCATTTCTGTATTCAAACACATTAAACAAATTATTCACCTATAAAACAAATGGAACGTAGTCCAAAGTAGTTAGTTCAGGTTGGATAATCTAGCCCCAAGTATTCCTTTTGGCCTTTAGTCTATAAACACAAAACTCTAGAAATACAGTTAACTTTCTGGCCTTATGCTTTTCTACTTTATGGGCCCACTGCCAGCCTACACACATCTCTCTGAAGCACCCAAGCCTTCAGATCTCAGTACAAAAGCCTTTCTCCTTTCTCCCTGCTCTAGGTCATCCAGTGTGACACAGAATCTACCATTTTGTAATTAACTCTCTCCTTGTGGTCGTATTTTATCTTCCCAGGTGGGTGGCACACCTTTGAAAGGTGACTGTCTTATATTACACTGCATTCTTTCTAGTACATTATGAAATGGTTGGCACAGAAACATGTGTTTGTGCAGTAAGGGCTGACCAATCAGTTACCTGAGTTGACCACAGCCAGTCTCTGTGGCTCTCCCTGGGCACATGCCCACATCGTCCGCTCTTTTCTCTTGATGATATTAAGCCTATACCTGAAACAGAATCATGACTTGAATTTTCCACTGGCTTATGTATTTTATGTTCCCCTTGAAAACAGTATACCACTGTAATCCAAGTAGATCTTAATACCATTTTCTGCCTAGGATGACATTCTTTGTTTTATTGGGAAGTTAGCTTTGCACACTTGCCACAAGGGGGAGCAGCAGCTCTTTTTGAGGAACCAGAACGACCACATTTTCATTCCCTTATGGCTGACACCCCAATGTTTTTCCGTTCCCCCATGTTTGTTCCCATGAAGTTTTTTATTTTTGTTTTTTCTTTTACATGTATTTCTCACAACTGAAGGGAAACTTCTTCACTTTAAAAAGAAAATTTTGTCATAGTTTCCTTAATTCTATTCCTCTAGACACTAATGGTTTAATTTGTACTTAGATTCTTAATTCCCTAGTTTTAAAGAAGTGGATATCTACTGTGGAAACAGTACTTTTGAAAAGTACTTATTATTGGATAGAACAATTCAAGTGGAAACCAGAAAATAGCTTTTGGTCAATATCTGACATGGACAGCAGGTAACAGATATTTTTGTCCCTCAGTTTAACTAAAGTATTGAGTGAAAATAGATACTTAATGCTTGCCAAATATGAAAAGTTTTTAACTAAAACTGGGTGTTACAGTACTAGATATATATAAGATTATACGTATATATGTATAAATATATAAAATAGAGCTAGCAGGAATACTAGAAATAATCTGGACCAAAGTCTTCCAGTTTACAGATAAGGTCAGCAAATCCCCAAGAGGTGGAATGATAAGCTGATCTGGTTCAAGCTCTCATTCAGGCCCGAGGCTCTTTCCTTGAAGTTCTATCATCTTTCTTGTAATCATAATGTGAAACCTGGAGCTAAAAAAATTTTCTCACAAATCTGACAATATTATGCTAAAGATTATTAAAACAATGTGGCTTTGAATTCTGAATACTCTACAACACCTTATATCCACACAGTACTGAGGGCTACGTTACAGTTCTTAAAGTTGCTCAAGAAGATTTATCTGTGCTGAGTTGGAGCTTCGGATAAAATGAAGTACATGTGCCCTGGCTGGTGTAGCTCAGTGGATTGAGCGCGGGCCTGCGAACCAAAGGATCGCGGTTCGATTCCCAGTCAGGGCACATGCCTGGGTTGCCAGGCCAGTTCCCGGCAGGGGACATACAAGAGGCAACCGCACATTGATGTTTCTCTCCCTCTCTCCTTCCCTTCCCCTCTAAAGATAAATAAATAAATAAATAATAATAAAAAATTAATTTAAAAAATAAAATATTAAAAAAATGAAGTACATGTTACATAATAGTAATAACAATAATAACAATAATATATAGTAAAATTTCTATTTATATCAAGAAAACCATATGTGTAAATTCGTGGATAAAGTTCTGTAAGTTGTGCAGTTGAAATTGTTAACCATGATAGTATGGAAAGAGAGGGGGAAAGGAGCAGGTAAGATGTTTTTCAAGAAGGCTTTCCCATTCTGCATTTTTCCATGATATCTTAGTTTTTGCAGCAAACATGCATAACTTTTGAATTGATGACCATGTAAAAGGCAAAAATTTAAACTATAAAAGGAAACACTACATTAGCTATGGGAAAAAATATTTTTATGTAAGGACATTGAACTTGATCAAAAAAAAAAAAAAAAACAAAACAGGCATCCATTATTTTCCCACTGAAAATAACGTCTGTCAGTGATTAACCAGCATTATAATAAGAGCTCAAAATTCAGTCCTAATGCTGACTCTGTATTAAATTATGGCTAACAAAGAATGGACTTGTTTTACAGGAATGATTAAAAATTTTTCACTAGCTACTTCCTAATACATCAACTACATTAAATCTACATGAACCACAGTGAATGTCTTGAAGAGCTAAAGACATCTAGGTTTTAATACTACTCAAAGCTCAAGCTCAGAAGTTTTTTACCCTCTGTGAATAGTTGGTCCATGAGAATGGTCAAGTTCTGGGAAGATACTTCTAAGTAGTCCTCTATCAGCTTCTTACTAGTGTCTCCTTATGTACACTAATCACTTGTTAGCCAAAGAACATTTATGCATGACCCGTGGACATGGCGAGAAGGTGGGGTTGGGTGGAGGTCTGAAAAAAAGAAAAATTGGGAACTGTAATGGCATAAACAATAAAATAGTCATTGTATTAATGAATTTTTTAATTTAAATTTAGCTTCATAGTTCCTCCTTTCTGAAAATTAAAACATAACAGTAATTATAAAGAACCCTTTATAGGTTTTTTTTTGTCTTTTATGTAATTTTGATATTTTCCTTAAAGGAGAACATTGATTCCCTCTCTTCCCCAACTCTTCACATTGCCATAAAGGATTTCTGTGACTTAGAACAACATTAGACAAATACTTCTAGTCCCTCTCTCTACCGGGGCATTTCTCCCTTGGATGAAAGAGTAACCTAGTAACCTATCTCATTGGTGAACTAGGTGGCAATCTCGTGTCCATCAGTGTCAGATTTCTCTATTGGATGCGATGATGTTGAAGTCCTTGTCCATAAATGGCCCTGACCTTTTGCTATTGCTCTTTTCTCCTCGTAATGGTTGGTCCCTAAGTGGAACATATTTTCCTTCTCCAGCTCTTTTGTGTCCATTTGGTAGGGGCCTGCCAGGGGTGTCTGCCATTCTCTAGTTTTTCCACCTTAGATTGCGAGATCAAATCCCAGTGAGGGGAGGCCATTCACATGTAAACATAAGCAATGGCTGTGTTTGAATCATGAGCTGTTGGGAACCACCCTGCCTGGTTTCAGAAGCTGTAAACCCCCCCCCCCCCATGGCTAAGGTTGAGTAAAAGACCTTGGGACCATAAGTCACAAAGGAGACAAAGCTTATCCTCCCGGCAGGGGCACCACCTCTGTCCCTTTTCACTTCACCCTGCTTGGTTCCAGGCAGATGACTGGTTAGCCAATGACAGATAAGATTCCTCAAGGGAGGGATGACCTAAGACAGGTATGGTTGCAAAGGGGTCATCAGGGAAAGACTTAAGGGATTATAGAAAAGGGGTGATGGACCCTCACCCCTCAGCTTTGACATAGCCTGAGTCCTCATTCTGTCTGCAAGAAGTTTCCTAATCTCTTGGCTTCCTTACTTTCCCAGCTTGACTTAAGCCTGAAACAATGTTAGAGGCAAGTGTGGCCCTGTGCTGGAACGGGAGGTTCCCTGGGGTGATCAGGCCTAAGAAAGAATGCATAAAATCCTGTGAAGAATGCCCTCAATTTTCTGATAAGGGTCCAAGCATAAAATGAGTTTGTTTCCCAAAGTTTTATGGCCCTTTGGCTATCTGACCCTGACTCAGAATAAGCCCTCATAGTTCTTTGAACATTATTTATTGTTTGATCATTACTACCTGACAATGATTGATGAGCTTTACGTATATGCCCTGTGTTCCTAGGCAAATTACACCCAATAAAAGCCTATTGAGGAACAGGCTCAAGGCCCTTCTCTTCCGAGAGATTGTGATGAGGACTCTGGCCAGCAGTGTCTGTGGTGTTGTGGATGAGACTAAACAAATTCACAGGGACTACCAAAGTCCTGTGAAGAAAAAGGGACGGCATGACCACTCTCTCAAGAGGAGAGCACCTCGACCCTTGCCTTGACAAGCTTTTATTGCTTTCCAATAGCATACATCAAAGAAGGTTCTCATTCATTATGCTCAGGTTTGCTTTAGGTGATTACTTTTACAGATAACAAAGGAAAGGATGTTACTAATTACTTCTTCAGATTAACAAGAAAAAATATCGCAAATGCAAGGGAACAATAAGAATAATTGGTCTGGTTACACTCGGTCCTTGGGAGAATTAGTATAGACTTCAGGAAGTTACTTTAAAGACATGTAGTAAACATTTACAGCTTCAATTCAGGCTGAGGGAGTTTTAGCAAAAGCAAGTCTCAAAGCAGCCCAGTTACAATGCAGGCCTGGTTTCCCACGGGAAAGCCAATCTGTGGGTTTGGCTTCCTGTGTGCTGATAGGCGCCTATCAGCTTTCGAATAGGGCTGAGCTACATTTGCCATTCCATGCTGATAGGTTCCCTATAGATTGGCCACCTTTCCTCCCCAAACAGAACATGTCTTGGTAGTCTTATTCTCATTCACAGTGGCCCGGGGGAGAGGCTATGCAGGCAGAGCCCCCCCGCCACACACACACACAGTAGGCTATAGTTTGCCAATCCCTGTCCTATAACATTCTGCATATTATAACCCTATTTACCTCTCTACTCTCTTAGACAGAATATTCCCACTGCCATGGCCATTCCAATGACACTTACTTCATGCTTTTATACTTATAATATTCTTTCCCACCATGGGACATTCACAAATATCCTTCCTTATGCCTGGCTATTCACCTAGTTAGCTCTTAATCATTCTTCAGATTATTAGCCACTTACTCCTGTAAGCCAGCCATCTGTGGCCTCCCTACCTTAGTAAGGTCTCTTGCAATTATCTGAGTAATTATCTTGCAATTATCTGAGTAATGTTAGTTTTCTCCACTTTATTGTGACCTATGCCTGTTTTCCTGAAGTCCTCTCTTCCTAAAATGTGTCTAGCAGTGTTTCTCTCTGCCGTTGCCCATATCAATCTCCCTTTTTCTGTGCACTTGGAGAAATTTCTATTGTTTCTAACTTACCTCTCTGTTCTTTCACATGTTTGTCTTTTCTGGTACGTGTCCTTTTAGCTTCCCTTTGGCCCCCAATTGCGCATGTCACAGATTTGTCAAATGTCTCCACCTAAAAACCTCCTGGTACACACTAGTGGTAGAAAGTAGTTGCTTTTATTGACTTGTTGCATGGAGGGAGACTGTACACTCTTGGAAAACATAAGAGTGTCTCAGAAGAAGGGTGTATAAAAGGACTTAGGAGAGTTCAAAGAAATAGGGCTTTTGCTCTGGATTGGTTGCTGCTGTTAGAAAGTGAGAATAATTCATTGATTGGGCATCTTAATAATTACTTTCTATGAAGTAGGGAAGAAAGGAATAAAGCTACACCTGTAATTGGTAAAAAGACACTGGTTATTCAAATTAGCCAGACTGGGGAGACACTTGGGTTTGTTTTTTTCTTTAAGCATTTGGACAACGTTCTTGTTTATTATCTGTTAAGACATGATTACAGAATGTTCTTGTTTTGCTTTGATCCAAAAATGTCACAGGGCCTTGTCTGGTTTTGTCATTGTTTGAAATTGTTTATGTTCAAAAGGAGAACACAGTGGCCTAGCTGAGAGCAGCAAGCCAATTGCTAGCAGCACCAAGGCCTCATAGTGGTGCCAGGTAGCTGTGGGCTTTCAGAAGCTGCTGTTCTTTTTCCCAGAGAGAGTGCTCGCAGGGAAGAGTGGGTGACCAGGAAGGGTGTCCACACACACAAAGGCTCTCTGTGCCCAGTCCTGGGTCTGGTTGTCTGTGTCCAGGCAGGCGAACTTGGCCAGCATGTAATGGAATTTCGAGAGTGAATACTTTTATTTATCATTTTTCATTTTGTCCTAGTTGAAAAGACACATTAACTTATGAAGTCAGATAAATAAAATTCCTTACTTACTGAAAAATGCATGGCATTCTTTGGCCTGTGCTCATCACGGATAAGAATTTGAAAGCTGAATGGCCTTTAAGAATGTCCCTCAAATATATCCTTTAAAAAAATCTCTTGAGTAATTTTGCCAAGATTATCTATGTTATCAACTGAGAAGACAATTGAATTCTGGACAAAAGCCAATCCACCAGCATTAATTATTGGCTGTAGCCATTGCCCCTGGGTATGAGATGTGACAAGAATCTGTGAGAAGAAGCCAAGTGTAAAGTGCAGTCTGAGGGCTGTGAGAAGGAAGGGTCTGTGTCCTGTGGGCAGAGTTTGAAGTTTCATGTTAATATGAGATCGTTTGGTGATATAGCATTATCTAAGCTTGCCTTGGCAAATAGGAGCATAAAGCACCTGACTCACCCAAATCCTGTGGGATCAGTGAAGCACAAGTTATGGAGGTTTCTGGAAGTCTCTGTTTTATACGTACTTCCGGGAAAAAGAGTTTTGAACCTATCTGAGTCTGTGCAAAGGCAGTGATTAGTCACCAGGCCAAAGTTTACTGGAGCAAAATGCTAGGCCATTGGACAGACAACTCCTTGGTTGGGACAAATGGTGTTAAATTTGAAATAATTTTGTATGTTTCAAGTATCGAACACATATACTGAATTTGTATTAATAGCATTCCTATGTATAATTTAATCACACCAAAACCTACAGGTGTGTAAATATTAGTATGTGTGCAATTATCTGAAAGAGAAGATTGGAAGTAATTCTTGAGCAAAAAATGCTGAGAAATACAGAAATAAAAGTATTTGAGACCTAAGGAATATATGGAATCCTGAGCCTTCACACACCTTTTTTCTCTAAGAAATATAAAATACTAATTTTAAAAATCTAGTAGTCAGCATTTCAATGAATAATGGTTCATTACTTAAGAATGGGATAATTACTTGTCCTGGCCTATGCTCTCTCTGCTCCCCTGTGCTCAGTTGTAACAGGGGAGTCCGGCAGGACACACAGCAATCTCCCTCTCAGTTTAGGAGGGCCGTCCTGAGTATAGGGCTGGCTCTTAAAGGCACGAGAGGACAATAAGAAAAAAAAAAAGAAAAAAAAAAAGGAAAAAAAAAAAAAAGAATGGGATAATTAAAGAGGAAATAAAATTCCATGCAAGCATCATGTTTAAAAACAAAACTCTGAAGTAAGAAAATTATTCAGTAGATCAAATTTGAAATTTTGAGATAGTAAATCTAATGGCCAAGTTACAAAATGTATTGGTGCTTTGATGTTTGAGATGGAAGTGATTTCCGATATAGAAAAATCATGTTACCATATTCAAGCACAATATATGGACCAGGGTTTTAAGTAGTTTTGACGAGAATGAAAGTCTGAAAAAAGGGAGCATAAAAGAAAGAGACATAAATCCCTGTAAAAGGGTTAGCACAATTTAAGCATTAAAGTGATGCAATAGTGAAAATTTATTTCATGTTAGGAGATGGCCCATTGTCCAATAATATCTGTTTTTCTTTCATTCTCTCCTTGCTCTTGACTCCAAACCCAGTTGGACTGAGAGTAGAAAACGTCTCTACATATTAGCCCAGAAGCCTAGATTAGCCTAGATTAAGATTAGCCTAGAGCAACATCGTAGTAAACCTCCCTAGTGAAACAAAAACATTCCTGTAATGGATGAATGAATACCAGGGAGCGGAAAGGTTCTTGCAGATGTGATGAAAGCAAATAAAAGTTATTTTGTGTTTCTAAGTGGCTATAGTTTATTCCATCAGGGCCCAACTCATTTTCTAAAATAGCTAGATACTAGGCATCTACTATTATCTATTTCTAGAAGGTAAGGGCCATTAGTCAATATTTAACTTCTTATTTTTATTTTATTTTACTTCAGAAATTGAAAGAGTCTCTCAGTTCAGGGAAAAAAAGGTAGCTTTAACTTAGTTCTTACACAGGTCAGTGAAGAAGGCAGCACACTGCACTAGAAATAGCTCATGGATAGAAATTAGGAATCCTCGGTTCTCGTCTGTGCCTGCCACAAAGTGTTCAGTGTAAACATCACTAAGTGTTTGAGCTCAAGAATGCTTTGATTGCTTACATGATATAAAGGTTTCCAAAGTGAAAACACAAAACAAAACATAAGTGTATTTGAATAAAGATAAATGATTCTTTCAAATCTAACAAACTATTTGATTAACAAAATACCTGACTCAAAATTAAAAGTAGCTAAAAAAAATTAGAATATGTTTTCTAGATACATCATTTCTTCTAAATGTAGAACATACTGCAGTGTTTAATTATGGAGAATTTCTATGTTAAATAAGATATTATGCATAATAGGATGTCCCAACACCATACTCATAAATTCCATGTCCATTCAAAAATAGTCTAAAGACAGAACACTGTGGGGTAGCTTCATAGACCACATGAATGAAGCCACTGTTAGAATTCTGATTTTTCTTGATAGAACACAGGTTGTCTACCTCAAAGAAATAGTGTCGCCAAACACTTATTCTTTAAAAATAATTATCACAAGATTCCCTTAAACATCATTTTGGATAGTACAATATAAATTAATTAAACACCTAAATATTGGATATTCCTTTTGAAAACATATTCAAGATTAGATAAATGCAGACCTGAGCTTAATCATCTTTTTGTTTAAAAAAATAAAAAGAAGCATCGCAGATTTGTACCCATATTTTACTGTGTATAACGTGCACCCATGTTTTTGGCCCAAACTTTCAGTAAAAAAAAATCTTTTGCTTTAATTTTTTAATTCAGCTTTTTATTTATTTATATTTAAGATACTTGTTTTTTGTATTATAAAGGAATTTTATTATTTATTTTTTAACACATTATGGAACAAGAAAATTTTATGTAACAAATAATTGCAAAACACAAAAGCAGATACAAGTTATTTTAGGTACTACCTATGTATAATGTCATCCTTACTTTTCCCTCAAAAATTTGGGCAAAAAAGTATGTATTATACACCGCAAAATATAGTATTTTCTATTCTATTCTATTCTATTCTATTCTATTCTATTCTATTCTATTCTATTCCATTCCATTCCATTCCATTCCATTCCAGCCTATCACCCTGAAGAACATTGCTTCTGGTCTATCAGGAAATTAGCTTGATTAGACGCAAACCAAGAACCCTGTCTTGCTTGTGTTGGGCAGCATGTAAGATCTCACTTCAGCCATTTTTCCGTTCAACCCTCACATGCACACACAATTCAGAAATCAGCCAGAGACTGGGGCAGAGTTTATGCATAGAATGTGTGTCTCCTCCTCCAGCTGTTTTTCTCGCATTTCCTTCTCATTCTCTGGCTGGCCACCCCGGTTCCTCTGGACTTTCTCCCATTGTCCTGCTAGGAAACAGAATAGCATGCCTTCTGCTGGAGTTTTAGCTGGCCCATGCCCTCCTGTCCCTTCCATGCTACAAGTGAGACTTCATAACAACTGGGAAATCAGTTACATCCTTCACATGTCAACTCCACTCCAGAACCTGCCAGGTGCTGCTCATTCTCTAAAGCCCTCTGATAGTCACTTTTAATATTTTGTCTAAAATATATTGCTGTTGTGTATAGGAAGCTTGGTTTGTTAAATGTTGCTCCTCCTTACTGAAAACAGAACTCTGTTTTCATTAGCTGGTTTGTGTGTGGAGGGGAAAGAGGGCACAGCGGGTGAGAGAGGGCTTATGAATTTCTGTTGGCCTAACTCGGAATTCTTTACCACTCCTGGAGTCCACAGTAATATGGCACATAGTTTTCCTTTTCAGCTCCATAGTCCATTTAGATATTATTATAATTGATATATTTTGCCTGAGTTCTACCATGTTATATTATGTTAACTGAATACATATATATGATCTGTTTCCTTTGACCATTTTTTGACAATTCTTCAGATATTTTGGAAAGTTTATATTTTCTAGTCTTCAGGTGTCAATTCAAATGTTACCTTCCCAGAAAGGACATGTCTAACGTAGCTAAGACCCTCTTTGACAACATTCTCAATAGTTTCATTCCTTTTTAAGTTTCTTCAGGGAAATATGTGTAAAATAATGTCATATTACAGGTAGATTAGTACTAACTAAATATTTTGCTATGCTTTTACTATTGTGTCTTCATTGTAATTCTAAACTCCTCTATTGCACTCAAACTCTTTTGAATTTTTTAAGTCCACATGGTGCATGGAAGGGTGTTAATAGTCACAAAAATAGTAGCTTGTATTTACATAGCACTTACTATGTGCTCTGCACTTTTCTTAGTGATTTAAATACATTAACACATTTAGTTCTTACAACAGTAGTTGCTACTATTGTTCTTATTCTATACATGAGCAGTTAAAGCTCAAATAAATACAGTATCTTTCTTGAGGTCACCGAGTTTGTAAACAGCAAAGTCAGAATTAGAACCAATCTGGTCCAGAGCCAGTGCTTTCAACCACCATGCTCTACTGCTCACAGAATGCTTACAAGACATCAAACCATCTGATCATAGGTATGTGTTTATATATATATGATTTCATCACAGTATGATATGATTTGAGGTACATTTCTCCATGCGCTTCTGTATCTAAGTTCTACACTTACAATCCTGAATGAACCAAATAAGAACACGAACCGGACATTAGTGAATCATACCAGATGAAATAAGAAGTACATTTGCAAAAATATATAATCTCAGAGCCTATAATTTATGTTGAGATAACAGTAATCATTAACTAAGGTCATAGTTTAAATGATTTTTGAGAATCACAGCCAAGTTTTGTGCTCGTTCAATATTTTTATTTAAATGTTCTCCTCTATATGCAATGAATAGCGGGTGTTAGTAAAAATACTTGTGAATTTAGAAGCATTCGTATGTTTAAATGCATAGTTGCCAAAATAAACTTCTCAGACCAGGAATGACTATTTTTATCGAAAGAAATAATTATTCCTCTTCAGACAATATTTTTAAACAAATATAAATTTCTTTTATTTCCTACAGGGTATTAATTTCATATTTCAAAAGAAGAGAAAACAAGAGCTAAGTACAAATTTTAAGACAAAACCTGGAACTTTTCCATATTCTTGAGTACAACTATATCATGAAACAAAAATAATATTTTCTAAAGAAGAAGAAACAAGTGTTTAACAATAACTACAATTCGCAACTACTGTTGAACCAAGCATGTGCATGTGTCACTAAGAGCTATCTTTAGATCCCTTTGTTAGATTAAGTCCATTCACGAGAGAAAAATACATAACCAGAATAGATACTGCATTAAGACTTACTGAATTATCACAAACAGATCTATTAGTAAGGAATTGGATTCCCATGAAGACATGAAGTACTACTTTTTTAAATTAAAAAAGGACTAGTTTCTTACCCAAAGCATATATACTATGTATAAAATACTATGTATATTTCCTGCATAGAAATATATAATAATCACAGAGTATAAAAGAGAGATGTCAAAAACTGTCACAAGTGACTCAGAAGGACATTTTGTTGTGATAAAAAGATTTAGAAAGAGCTAAAAACCATTGAATGCTAAGAATGCCTAAGTATATATTTCCTTTGTGATTTTTATTTTCTCATGTTTTCTAGAATCAGTAGATATTCCATTTAAATCACTTAAAAATGTTACAAAATTCTATCAAAAATTAGGGAAGTAATTATTTATTGGAGAGGATTAGCAAATTAAATAGTAAACATATAACCTGAAAACCATAACCCTTGTAATTTCAAGGTTAGTAGTTTTTAGCATTAAATAGCAGTATTCAGTTCAACACCTCAGTAAAATAAATAATAAGTTCATAGTGCCTCTATTAAAATGTTTCTGTAAAATTTAAAAATATTTCAAATCCTGTCTCCAATGACACCAGAATACAGCACTGTTTCTATTATCTACCACAACAATAACAACAGTGACAAGTCGTGAGAATTCACCTGATCTACATAGACATTAACATGTATTCAAAACTAACCCAAGTAACATAATTTACCCACAGAAACAATTACAGATATTCTATGAGAAAGAATAATTCAAATGAGAGAGACCTGACTTCTCAAAGACTGACACCCGTGTTTTCCATTTTAACTAAAAATTTTTGGCAGGTAACAAAGATTCTCTCCTGGGTCTAAATCCAATTACATATTTCCAGGCCCACAATTATCACATCCTTTCATGTTTACTCAAAAGCAGGTAGAATAATACATGCATTTGGAAAAAATATATATAAATCAATACATAGATGTGATTATCATTACCCATGCTCGCCTTCTCATTCTTGCCAGTCTTATGTCAGAGAAGAGGATGTTCTTCTGGGTCATTTTTTTTCTCCATCGGGAAATCAAAGCTTAAATTTCTTTAGCTCCTGGTGGAGGAGGAAGCCCAGCTAACAATTTTGAATCATTTCCTTAAAATTCCAGAACTTCCATTTGACCAGACTCATTATGTTGAAAATAACAAATCCTTGTCTTCAACAAACTCCATCTCAAAGCAGTTGTTTTGGGGGGAAACAAATGAACAAACAAAAATTGTGGGCAGAACTGAGGTTTGGGCAGAGAGGAAAAGAGATCATCTGAATTTAAATTGAACATTTCCAGGAGCAAGAACACAGGCACGCCTTCTCATCCTCTTCCTGCTCCTCAGGCTGATACTGAGATGTGGATGGGACTCCTACTTCCCAGTTAGTAGACTCTAGCCATGGAATTCTGTCCTCTGAATAAGGGTATGGGCTCATAACCTCTGCGTATTGAGGCAGTTCTCTCATTTCATTGTGAGTACCTTCATAGAATGGAGCAGGATACATTTTAGCTCCGTGACTATATCTGATCTGGGGACCAGTGAGTTGAGGTATAAGGATTTGCATTTCAAAAGAAAGACAAAACAGCTTACAGACAATTTTACCCTTATTAGGGACCATTTGGGACTCCCTACAAACTCCTCCTGAAATAGCTGATACTGACCTACTTCCTTCTGGGACACATTCATTGTGGCCATTTTTTTTTATGGCACTTAATTGAGAAATCTTAAATTAGCAATGTTGGTTGGCAACACCCCCCCCCCACCTCCATCCCGATTTATTCACTTAGACTTACCTACACTGAAATTTTAAACTTTCAGAAAGAGTACAGATGGTTTTAAGATTTAGCATTTAATATTTGCAAAGAAAAAACCACTCAATTCTAATTTATTCTTCTAGCACAAAAAAATCCTAAGTTTTTTGTGCTAAGCAATTCCATTTATATCTATGTGAAATGTCCCTGCCATTTCCTTCAGTCTCCATCCCAGCTGTTCTCATCACCACCCACACTCAAAAAACCTCTCCCTGCATGCATTTTTGAATGTGCAGTAGTCCACGTTAATGCTCAGCCTAACACCATAACATGATTGCCAAAAAAAAAAAAAAAGAAAGAGAGAAAAAGAAAGAAAGAGACAGGGAGGAAGGGAGGCAGGGAGGAAAGAAAGAAAGAATGGAGTTTGTACCTGACCTGTCATTGAAGAAATTGCTTTACTACATGTGACAAACCCTATGTTTTTATTTTAATTGTTGTTCATGTACAGTTTTCTGTCTTTTACTCCCATCCCAGCCCACCCCCCAGCCCTCCCTACCTCCCTCCCATTTCCACCCCCCCCCCCAGTTTTTGTCCATGTGTCCTTTATACTTGTTCCTGTAAACCCTTCCCCTTTTCCCCTGAAATTCCCCTGAATTTCCCTCCCCTCTCCCCTCTGGTCACTGTCAGCCTGTTCTCTATTTCAGTGTCTTTGGTTATATTTTGTTTGTTTGTTTGTTTGTTTGTTTTGTTGTTTAGGTTCCTGTTAAAGGTGAGATCATATGGTATTTGTCTTTCATTAATGGCTTATTTTGCTTAGCATGATGCTTTCCAGTTCCATCCATGCCGTTGCAAAGGGTAGGAGCTCCTTCTTTCTTTCTGCTACATAGAACAAACCTTATTTTTAAAGGGGCTTACATATACAAGTAATGTGTGTATTTCTCCAAAATATATCATATCAAAAAAAATTTGTGAATCATTTAAAAGATATTTATTATAGCATTAACTTATTAATATAAGTTATTTAAAACATCCAAAATGAGGGAATGTTTTATAATGTATTAGTATATGCAACAAAGATATACTAACATCCCATGTGGACAATACCATTGATGTGTGGATTATTTAATGACAAATAAATATGCTAACAGTACATCAGTGTTAAGCGTAAAAGTAGGTTTTGAAAATTGCATGGAAGACATGATCTCATTTCTTGCAAATACAAAAATGTGTGTGTGTGCATGTGTAATAAGTGCAGAAGAGGTACCAAAATTTTTCTATAAATGGTAAGATGATGAGTGATTTTCATTTTATTCTTTTTATAAATTTTCTTCAATAAACACCCACTACTTTTATTGTAAACAAAATAAGCCAGTTCAAGTTGCTTTTGCACATATTGTTCACTAGAGCAAACTATGATCAGTGCCAGTTGGTTACTAGCTCTCCAAACCCATCCATCCTCCTGTACTCTGCTTGGTGGTGCTGAAGTTCCTAGTATGCAAATACTCTCTCTTTTCCAGCTGGATTCCTGTTAGATCCTACCTGTAGGGGACCTAGAAGAGACTGAAAGGCAAACACGGGGAAGGAACATGCCCTTTCTATCTGCTTATTTCTGCGGGTGTTATCATCCCAGCTCTGGCCTGTCACACTGTGGGCAATTTGTTTCACTCACTGGCTGCCTTCAGCACTCCCTTAGTAGTACCAGCATAAAGTAGGCAGTGTCCTCTCCCAGCTACTACAGAGTCACCCTTACAACTGTGAAATTTGGGTGGGGACCAGAGCAAGAGAAGGCTCTGCAGCAAGTCCAGCCTGCAGGGCAAAGCGTCCTTCCACTTACAGAACCACAGTTTCAGAGCCTAAGGTCCTAAGTGTCTGAGATGGAAGGGGCACAGCAAGGGATTTCCACAGGAAATAGGAAGGTCACAGTGCAGACCTCTATGGTCTGGGGCAAATCTCTGTTCTCTGACATATTCTTTTCTTCTGTGAAGTCTTGTACAGACTAAATTCCTGAGGTGCAGTATGAAAAAAATCATTCCACCTGAACTGGCCCTCATGAAGTGGGGGTCGAATGGCTCACCAAGACATGGGTTTGGGCAAGCGGTTAATTACCAAGTGCATAGGCTTTTAAGAGATGCCTGTGAGAAGGTGGCTTGATCCCTTCATTTGTCCTTCGATGTCCTTCTTTGACACCTACTCCTGCTTCATTGTTTCCTTTCCCTTCATCCAAGGGAGTTCCCGTGACCCAGAAAGAAAACCTGGAGCTTGATTTACATATGGTTAGAACTCAAGAAAGAAATACAACTTTCACTTGGCCACTTTGAGCTCCTTATAGCACTGAACCAACACAAAGAAAGAGATGGCTTCATGGGCTGGGGAAATCAATGTCTATGCAGGTTTCTGAGGATTCAGATCCTTTATAACTAAAAATTTAGATAGGCCCAATAGTAAAGAAACCCAGTCAACTGAGGACAAATGGCACACCTTCAGAACGGCGTGTCTGCTGAATTGGATGGTGACTCTATTACACTTTAGACTTCAGGTTTATCTCCAGGTAAAACTGTAACAAAATTTGAGGAGTAATTCACAGCACCTAGAGGTGGAATCTATGACTCTTTCTGGAGAGGGACATGATTGTTGAGATCATTGGGACTCCTTGTCCAGAGAGAGGGGAGACCAAAGGATAATTGCACAGTTGTGTCATCTTTCTACACAAGAGCATGGTTTTGCTTTATGAAGGTTCAAAAATATGTACAGGTGTGTGTAGATGCAGAGTAATGGAAGGGGGAACTATACCAGTTTATTAAGCTATTTCTTCTCAGTTCCTAACTCTTCATTCTACACTCAGCTGAGATTCTGAGATTTACATTTCCCCTCTGCTAGACTGTGTTTTTCTAGGTTCTGCTAGTGGGCGGCACTAGAGGGGAAATGGAAGGCAAGAGGGAGGAAGAACAGACTCTATCCTATCTGCTTGCTGTTCCTTCAGCATCTCTCCAGCAATAGACTTTTTCCCTGGCAGCAACAGAAACAGCCCCCTACCAGATAACAGTGTGTGACAATCTGTGCCCCCTCCCAGCTCAGTGGGCCCTCCTCCCGGGCTCTGATAACCCTTTCCCTCACCTTCCTGTGTTCTCCCAGACCTACAGGTATAGCTGCTTCCCACAGGTAATTTCTCTATTTCCTTGATGTTCCTTTTCTACTATCTTTTCAGTCATTCCTATGTTCAGTTCTTTCTGTTAAAATAATATGTGGTTTCTGATTTCCTGACTAGATTGTGGTAATCATAGTTCTTATCAGGTACTGTGTTTTAGACACATTGTTTTCCTTACTCCTCACAACAACCCTGTCAAGAATGTGCTAGAATTCAGTGTATTGTGGCTAAAGAAATGAAATTTAAGCTTTATTTTTTCTCAACTTAACAATGGTCACAAAGGAAATGACTATCAAAACCTGAATTTAAACCCAGATCAGACTGACCCAAATGTCCATCAACTGATAAATGGAGAAATAAAGTGTAGTATATCCACACAATGAAATATTATTCAGCAATAAAACAGAATGAAGTACTTATACTACTACAACAGAGATGAACTAATGAAATCATTATGTGAGAGAAACCAGACAAAATAGGCAACATATTGTTTGATTCCATTTATATGAAATGTCCACATTAGGAAAGTCTATATATGCATAAATATGGGTATGAATATACTGGTATGTAAATTGCATAGAGATGCATAATGCATTTAACCAAAATCTATCACATGGATATATAAAAGTAGCAAGATTTGAGAAATTTTTTCATCCTTTCTTATAATTTGATATGTTGGGGAAAAGCCCCAGAAGTCTAAATTCAGGATTAATCAAAATGAACTGACTTGTAGCCTCATTCCAATTCATAATAGCTGTAATAGGAGAAACTCACATGCACAGGCAAAGCAGCTGCTCACTCCCAGTGGTGGCCTTCCAGGAAGAATCCACACCCCTCCCAGGACAGGGTCCCTTTTTAAAAGGGGTTAATAGTAAAACCAGAAGGTGAGTAGTCACGTAGCTCGCCAGAAAAAACAATGCATTTCTAAGTTTACAGATAACATTGGGCAGTAGTCACTCGCCATACACTCATTAGCCTCCTTCCTGAGGGCATGATGCTTATCTTTGGGTGCCAGTCCAATTTTCTGGGTAGTCAGCAAAGCCTGAGGCAACGGAGAGTTCAAAGTCCAACATTTCCCAGACATTCTTGCTGCTGGAGCCATATTGCAGCTCAGTGAGTTTCCCTACAAATGAATTCTGTAAAGTTTTACAAAAATTATGCCTTACTTATATATTCAGAACAATTGATTAGACTCTTTTCAATGGAGAAAATAGTTAATAACATAAACAATATTTTTTACTGTTATATTTTAAAGGCATTGACTTTAGAGTACCTTTGTTAATTTGTAGGTTCAGAAATAATAATATTTTGAGAGTGGCTGGGTTTGAAGGTGACCTCTGCTAAACTGGAAATAAAAGTTTCCACTTAATGAAGAGTATAAATCCCACATTGAGTAAGGCCCATGTGTCACTCACAGAATGGACAACGGTTTTCAAAATCCCTAAACTCCCCCAATCTGAGGGTGTGGCCTCTTGAAATTGGAACTGTTAAGATCCAATATGTGATCCTTGCTATAATATTAATATTTAACATTTAATGTTTAAGATCTTCTGGGTTTCTGATCTGAAAAGTGGCCTGGACTAGATTAAATATTTTCCAGACTGTTGGTGAATAGACTTACCTAGGGTGAGAGCAGCTGTAACAAACACAATGAATCAGAATGTTTAAAGCTGGCACTTAGAATTCTGTATTTTTAAAAATTCAATGTCTGGAAGGTTGAAAAACACATGGAACTCCATGTCACATCGGCCATAATTGTTTTAAATTTCTGTTTGTTTGTTTTTTTCCTCTTGACTAGTACTCATGACATGTACTAGTCTTGTTATAGTTTCTTAAGGTCTTAGGGAAGGGAGAGGAGATGGTTTTTCTTTCAGTGTTATGTGGAGTTAAGGTTAGTAAGGGTTAGCAGGTAACACCTGGTACAAGAGAAATCTTTACTTGCTGTCATTTCCTGATCTTAGTGGCAAAAATCGTCTTTCCTTGAGAAGAAATGAATTGGATTTTTTGTATTACTTGATCTGCCCCCTAACAATTAATGAGACTTTTTCAGAGTACAAACAAAATGTAGAAAACAAAAAAGGTGAAATTTTATTTTTTGTTGCAAAAATATTCTAAAATAAGTCAAATTAAACTACTTTTATTAAGGATCTGAAGGATTTAGTACATTGTGTGTCTCAAAAAGGAAAAACAATTGGTATTCTAACTGCTTCCTATATTCTAAATAGCATACAGAGATAAAACTTCATTATATATTTCATAAAGGGTGCTTTCCAATGTTATTATATAATATCTTTTTTGTTACTTTCTCTCATATAGCTGAAAATTTAATGTGATCAGTTGGATATTCATTACCAGGGATGAACCCTTAGAGAAATACTTGTCATATATTTTATATTTTTATGGCTAGTTTCTTTTTTGTATTTTTATTATTTTTATTATTTTCCTCAAGGAACTTTATTTCATTTTTCATAAATTATATTCTATTGATTATAATATTACGGTTGTCCCCCCTTTGCCCTCCTCCACACAACACTCGCTCAGGCCATCAGCACACCATTGTTCATGTTCATGAATCACACATGTAAGTTCTTTGGCTACTCCATTTCCTTTACTGTACTTTACATCTCCATGGCTATTCTGTAACTAACTATTTGTACTTCTTAATCCCTTCACCCATTCCCCCATGCCCCCCTCCCATCTGGCAACCATCAAAACACTCTCCATATCCATGATTCTGTCTCTGTTTTTATTATTTGCTTAGGTTTTTTTTTTTTAGATTCAGTTGTTGATAGATATGTATTTATTGCCATTTTATTGTTCATAGATTTGACCTTCTTTTTCTTAAACAAGTCCCTTTAACATTTCATATAATAATGGTTTGGTGATGATGAACTCCTTTAGTTTTTTTCTCTTCTGGGAAGCTCTTTATCTGCCCTTTGATTCTAAATAATAGCTTTGCTGGGTAGAGCAATCTTAGCTATAGGTCCTTGCTTTTCATGACTTTGAATATTTCTTGCCAATCCATTCTAGCCAGCAAAGTTTCTTTTGAGAAATCAGCTGACAGTTTTATGAGGATGCCTCTGTAGGTAACTAACTGCTTTTCTCTTGCTGCATTTAAGATTCTCTCTTTACCTTTAACCTTCGGTATTTTAATTATGATGTGTCTTGGCATGGGCCTGTTTGCATCCATCTTGTTTGGGAGTCTCTGTTCTTCCTAGACTTGCGTGTCTATTTTCTTCAACAAATTAGGGAAGCTTTCTTTTATTATATTTTCAAAGAGATTTCCAATTTCTTGCTCATTCTTTTCTCCTTCTGGTGCTCCTATAATGTGAATGTTGGACCTCTTGACATTGTCCCAGAGGCTGCATACACTATCCTTGTGTTTTTTCGGATTCTTTTTTCTTCTTGTTCTAATTGGTTGGGGTTTTGTTTTGTTTTGCTTCCTATGTTCCAAATCTTCGATTTGATTCTCAGCTTCATCCACTCTATCGTTTCCCTGTAACTTGTTCTTGACTTCAGTTAGTTTATCCTGATTCTGACTGAATCTTTTTTATGCTATTCAGGTCCTTACTAAGTTCCTTGAGCAACATTATAACCAGGGTTTTGAACTCTGCATCTGATAGATTATTTATATCCATTTTGTTTAGTTCTTTTTCTGAAGTTTTGATCTGTTCCTTCATTTGGGCCATGTTTCCTTGTCTCCTCATTTGGGCAGCCTACCTGTATTTGCTTCTGTGTATTAGATAGACCTGCTTTGACTCCATGTCTTGGTAGGATGGCCTAATGTAGTAAGTGTCCTGTAGGGTCCCGTGGCATGGCCTTCCCTATCACCCAAGGTGGGTACTTGAGGAGCACTCTTTGTGTGGGCTAAGTACACCCTCATCTTGTAGTTGAGCTTGATTGCTGTTGGCAGGTCAATGGGAGGGATTTACCCAGGCCCGTCAGCTACAACAACTGGATACGACCACTTACCACCAACCTCCACCTTCCGTGGAGGATCAGCTTTGTGGGGGCAGGGTGGTGTTTCTCCAACATGGTCTGCAGCTGTCCACTAGGTGCACAGGCTCTAGGGTTTCCTGGGTGGTGAAGGCAAAGGTCTTCCCCAACCTGTGTTCTGCCCGGGGCCAACCTGAATAAGCTATAAAGCAACCTGAGATGGCTGCTGCTTGTGCTGGGCTTGGAGATTCTCAGGAGAAGCCAATCTGTGAACTGGCTTCTGCTAGGAACTGGCTTCTGCTAGTAGCTGGCTGCTGCTAGTACTGGGCCTGGATCATTTAGCAAGAGGTACAGGGGCTGGGGCTTGTTGAAACCAGCTGTTGTTTCTTTGATAGGATTTAGGAAATTATGACGCATGAGCCAAGACCAGCCTCTCATATGGAAAAGTCAGAGTTAACAGCTTAGCTGGATCTATAAGTTGCGTGGGACAAAGTCTCAGGGGATCTCCAGGGTGGGGCAAACCATGTTAGCTAGATTAATGGAGTATTGGATATGATACCCACTTGCCAGCTCTGTGGCTGTGGGTGGGAGAGGGCTCAGCAAAGGGATAATGATCTCTGACAGCCTTTCTGTCTGAGAGAAAGCTGTTCCCCAGCTCTCATCTTGATGCCAGACACCTCAGTTCCTCCTTGTATGCCACTGGTGCCTTTCAAGCTGCTGCCCTGGTGCTGCAGCTCAGAGGGAGTGAGTCTCAGTAAGTAAGTCCATGTGTGGGTTCTTTAAAGGATATTGCTTGGGACTCCTGAAGTTTCTCCCACTGACTCAATCCCTGATTTTTTGTAGCCAGAAGTTGTTGGGGACTTATCTTGTTGGCACTGGAACCTTGGGCTGGGAGGCCTGGGGTGGCATTGGAACTCCTCACTCCCCAGATAGCTCTCCTGATTTTCTATCCACTACATGCGGATGTGGGACCACCCTGTTCCATGTCTCCAATGTTTCTACCTGTCTGGATCTGTCCCTCCTACCAGTCTGGCTGGTAATTGTCAGACTTCCACTCAACTCAGTTTCTGATGGTTCTGAGTGATGATTTTTCTGTATTTTAGTTGTAATTTTGACATAGTTGTGTGAGGAGGTGAGTCATGTTTACCTATGCCACCATCTTGACCAGAAGTCTGGTTTCTATGACAGGTTTCAATCTGTGAAAAATAAGACTTACGTTGTCTGTTAAAAAAATGTATCACTATCAGTCTAAAACATATTGCCAAAACAAATGGTTTGATATGTGTAAAGCCTCAATTCTATTCAGCTTTTAATTCATTAAATATTTTTTATTAAGAAGCTATTATGCCTCAAGAATTTTGTGAGGTGTTGAAAATTTAAGGATAAACATTTTCCTAGATCTTTGATTCAGTTGGATCACTGGTCACTTAAACAAAGAACTGTGATAAAATGTGATAAAATGGCCAAAACAAAAGCATATAAAAAGGCATAAAATACCTTTCACTTCATTTATAATTTTCAATATTTTCACTTCCAATTAATATAATAAAGTACAATGATATATTATATGCTTTGATATATGTGTATACCTTTAGTCACCAAATATAATGTTGTAGGACACTGTTCTCCGTGGTGTGGGCCCAGTTCCCAGTGGAAAGCAAGTTCTGATGCACAGGACCCATGCCCATGGATAGGTTCTCCTGCGGGGAACCAGGCCTGCAATGTACCTAGGCCACTTTGAGACTTGCTTTTGCTAAAACTCCCTCACCCGGAATTGAGACAGCAATTTACTGCAAAGTAACTTCCTAAAGTCCATAGATGGACCTTCCAAGGACCAGTGTAATCGGCTCAACCACTTTCCCTTTTGCATTTGCATATCCTTCTTCTGTGATGTGATTAGCGTCATCATCTCCTTTGTTTTCTGTAAGAGGTAACCACCTAAAGCAAACCAGTGCCCAGAAAAGAAATAAAGGCCTGTCATGGTGAGGGCCGTGGCTTTTTCTTCCCTTGAGAGAAAAGCCATGCTCTCCCTCATCCCCCACAGGACTCAGTAGTCCATGTGAATTTCTCATGCCTCGTCCACAATGTGGTGGACCCCACAAGCTGGGGTCTGCATCACAATGTATTTTAATATAACTTTTAAACTTTATATTAAGAAAAGGTCACTTATAAAAATGACAAGATTTAGAAGAATTGCTTGCTAATTTATAAATATTAATATTTTAAATGGAGAAAATATATAGAATCAAATGTATATATTTAATAATATGATCAAAGAATAAGATAAATTATATTTGTAATTATATTATAAATGTAAAATTACATATTTTTCTATTGGAAAAACTTTTTTTAAATGCTCTGTGGAATATTATTTTCTTTTTCTCTTTCTTCATTCTTTTTTTTTATTTTTTTTCTTTCTTCGGGATCAGATTTATATTAGAGCAGGTGAGGTATTAAAAATGTTTTTAAAGAAATAATAACAACAATAACAAAAAGGGGAAGAAAGAAAGTCAGAAAAACAACATTAACAAAATGTATATTTAACCAAGTCTGGGAGCTCAAGCCAGACAGCACTTGGTAAATACTCTTTGAAGACAGTAATGCTCAAAGGTTGTGTTTGCTGTTGTGCTTGAAGTTTGCTTTGCGTGGGATCTAAGACAGCAGATGACCAGTAATCTCACTTGCCCTTTCTTTTTCTACTCTCTGAGGGCTCTGTATACACCTCCTTTCCCCTGCAACCTTGCCTGCCCCTGGCCATCTCCTAGCTCTCTTGTTCTTCTAAAGATGTCTGGGATGGTTAGGATTCAGCAGGTCACACCTTAGCCTGTCAGGACCTGGCGCCTCCTGTGCCCAGCATTAGTTCACCGCTTCATTTCCCCTCCAAAGGGCCTAGTGACAAGTCTGCCCTGTTAAGACACAAATCCCAGTGAGCCCAAGGCAGCCAGCAGTTTCCCATTTGGTTACCTGTCATATCTCCTTAGGGTTTGGCAGTCTGAAATACCCACAGTTCTCAAGCTCAGCAAGGGCCCTGCCAAGGAAGCTGAATGGTAAGAGACAACTTCATTCAAGGCTTTTAGATTTTATCTGCATAAGGTCAGCATTTACAAACTGCATATGGTTAGGCACAGATTCATGACAAATACTTTAAAGTTTTAGTTTAGTTTAATTTAACTCACCAATCATTTCTTAAAGCTACGCAAGCTGAGGGAAACAGTACGTGGTAGTTAAGTTCAAAAAGTTTAGCTTATTGCGCATTACCAATTTTAGTCTTCACAACAATCTGCAAGATAGATGAGTAAATATTTCTTTCATTCCATTGCATTCCATTCTTTTATGTATTCATTCATTTAACTTTTTTTTTCAAGTATCTATGCTGTAACTAGCACTGCTCTTGCGGTGGCTGCAAGGATTAATAAAATACTGTCCTTATTTTCTGTGGACTACCTGTGTTATGAGAGAGGAATAAAATTAGGCAAGATACTACATATAGTAAATGCAATGACAGAGCTAAGCAAAGGAAAGTACATCCAATAAGGTGAGTTAAGAGGGTTATATGCAAGGGCTGGATGCTTAAAAGAGGGCATGCCTGAGTTGAACCATGAAGAAGACTTTGCCAGAAAAACAAAAACACTGGCATATTTACCCTTATTTGATACATCTGTAAAACCCTATACAGTTCTCAGTCTCATTATTGCCTCTCCTCAGATGTTTTATTCTAGATTTAATAGAATCTAGGCAAAGTCAATTAGCAAATAATGGGCAGAAATAAGACAAAGCAAACTCATTCTGTCTGACTCATATGTAGAGCTTTTTTTCCATGGAGCAACATTATTTCTTATGGGAGAGCTAATTTTGTTTTGAAGAAAATATTGATAGTGGGGAAGTGAATTATACTTGAGTTTCTTTTATCTAATTGTTAGCCAGAGAACAAAAATAAGTTCAAGAATTTTGTCTGAATTACTCCAATTTTCTAACTTGCCCAAAATAAGCAGACAAAAACTTCCATTTATACTATCAATCAGGCCTATTGTATGGTAAATGTTTTGTGATTTTTGAGAAGCACAGACTACCATTTAACCTCTGCTAAATAAAAGTAGAATTCAATTTATAGTTGAATTCCATTTTGAAGAAGTTGGGTTTTTTGTTTGTTTGTTTTCAGGAATCATCAGAGAACTTAAAAGCATACTTTTACCCAGCCAAAGAGAATGTTTTGGAATATTTTTATTGAATAATTAGAGGAAGTAAAACAGGTAAAAGAGTGTAAGTTCATTCCTCTTGTAACTTTCCTGGAAAAACAGCAGGAGAAACATTAAAAAAGATCGCTTAGAAAAATTTCACAATGGAAAACCACAAGACTAGAAAGGCCAGCTCTGCCAAGATTTGCTATGTGACTCTGAATACTTCTCTTTACCAAGGTGAGCCCTTCTGCTTTATTTTATATAATGGAGATAATGGCCACTATTGTATCCTAATTTACAAAGTTTCAGTGGATTAATTAAATGATATATGGGAAATAATTAGAAACAAAACACTATTCATAAGGTACTAAAGAGAAGAATGCTTGTGTTTATTACAACAAAATGAATACAGGGTGGAGAAAAGTAGGTTTATAGTTGTTCATATGGAAAATAATACAATAATTAATAAGTAAGACTACAAGAATGAACTGTTTCTCACACTCACAACTGTAAACCTTTTTCCCACCCTGTATTTTGTGGGTGTTAATACAGAAGTTTGCATTAGTATATATTCAATGGAAAGATATCTTAGGAAAGCCTGAGTCTTCTTATGAGTAGATTATGACAATTCCTGTAAGGTTCCTACAATTTATTTTAAATACTTCAGCATAGACAAAATAATATGTGGATGAATATATTAACTATAATCTACATGCTAGAATAGATTATTAGTGTTAGAAGTACCTTCATTGGGTAATTAGATGGTATTTGAAAGACCCAAATCAGTACTGTATGACTTCCAATAACAATGACTTCAATATTGCCATCTCCATCCTCAATAGAATAGATGAGATGTTTGCAATACTTTTTCCCATGGTAAAGAAAATATGAGAACCTGGGAACCAGCCTCCTAATATCCTTCAAAGCAGTGCCCTAGTCCTAGCACCCCTGTTCTTTCCCGTTGTAAATGGGCAAAATAGAAGACTCATCTAATTTCAAGTAGATCCTCAACACAGTTGTCACAGGGACCTCTAGAAGACTAGAGAGCCACAATTTCATCTGGGTTAAGGAATTTGTTGTTTGAATGTTTTCGTACTTTCTTGGTAATAAATCTACTTATGCTGGCTTGTACCTGTGGCTTGCTTTTGGTACAACATACACTCGGTGTGTTGGGGAGGGAACCTAGAGCTCAGTCCTACATCGTGGGTGAAGGAGAGAGAAAAGTGGGAATTAGAAGCCAACCAAAAAGAGCTTCATAATTATGAATGAACAAATGGGTATAAGTCCCAACACCAAAACTCTTTTTTTAAGTATTATTTGGAATAACGCTCCAAGATTTTCTTATAAATGTACCAAATACCTACTATAAACTGAAGACTGATTGAGGAGATCATTACTTGGTGAACCACAGTATAAGTTCCCATTCTGAAGACTTCAAACATTTATTTCTTGAAAACATTGCTTCCTCTGAAGAGCTAATGTGATTTGACCTTTGTTAATAACGAGAGTCATGCAGCCTACTTTATCTCCCTTTTTGGTTTGCAGAAAACACTAAGTGTGATATTTGATTATCTGTCTTTTGGTCTGATCCAAAAAGCCTTCATTTTAGTTTTCTTCCTTTATATGGTTTTGATTTTTTAAAATTTTAATCACATTGCTCTATAATTTATTATAATAATTTTTTATTTTATTCTTTGCTATCTTAAATCTTCTATGTAACAAGGACTAGAATTATAAATTTATATTCATCACTATCTTTATCATATTATGGATTGCAAACCACATGACTGCTGTAGGGAAATCTTGCAACATTAAAAAGATTATCTTTTCTCTACAGCCCATTTTCATAGTAAACAATTGAGAATTCAGAGAAATTAGTGAACTAGAAGCACCAGTATACAAAAGTAACATTTTTATTGAGTTATAAATTATAGAAAAATAGAAAGTGTATACATTTTTCAATACATTCATTGATACACACTTATAATAAATAAGTGGTTTCCTCAAACAATACATGCAATATTAAAGTTCTCATGATATGTTTTTCAAAATGTCTTTAATAATATGTTGTAATTGTCAGTCTTCCTAAATTTTCTAAACTTTCAAAAATATGCCAAGCAAGTTTTTAAATCAATTAATTTTCAAATGGGTTAATACCATTTGAAATTTGGGCTATTATCCTTTAGGTGCTGAAATCCTTCCTTGTGGACTGTCAGGAACATGCATGCAAATAGGTTAAAGTCATTGACTGGTTACTGCTAACTTCTAACATCTGTAGTTAGTGGCCAATTTGCTCCTTTAACATCTATTTCCTTGTTTCCAACATCTTTGAGGTTTACAATTAGGATTAACTTTTTAGTCTTCATGTTGTGGTACTCATCATCTCTCTCATTAGTGTAATTCGACCTAAATAGAATCTGTAGTTACTTCTGAATCTGTGCTGTAGTAGAACAATTGAAAAGAGGAGCACAGACGCAATTATGTCGTTTTATTGTCTGGAGGAGACAGAAAGTCAGTGGGGCTTCCCTTATTAGGTTAACAGCGACCTGACTTCAAAATGTTCCAGCGATACAAGTAGCAATGGGAGTCACTGCACATTCCAAATTCCATCCCTGTTTCCCTTGCCTGCCCCTCTACAGTCCAATTAATTCAAAGGTGATGGGAGAAGAGAAATGTTCCACATGTCAAAATGACAATGTCCATTACGTGACTTACAGAATGACTAGTATGTGTGATAGATTTGGGGGAATTCATGTTTTTTCTTTTAAAATAAATTCCCTTTTGTCATGTTTTATTAAAATTTCACTCAAATCAGTGCAGATAAAATATGTGCCTGAATAATCTCATTTGAGGACCACAATGATTTGATAAACATGAGAATGAAATAAATATAAAATATTTTGAATTCATTATCTCCAGTTCCTTCATAATTTGGCAGTTGTGGTAGTTTGATACTCCAAAAAGGAACTTTGCTTTTGAGTGTAGGTAGCAGTGCCAACTTTTGTTTAAAGGTAGAACATTGCATTCTTCAAAATCTAAGTGCTTCATTATGTTAAGTGAAACAAGTCAGGCAGAGAAAGACAAATATCATGTGATTTCACTTACATGTATAATCTAAAGAACAAAATAAGCAAACAAAATTGAAACAGACTCATACGCACAGAACAGACTGATGGCTGCCAGAAGGCAGGAGTTCGAGGGGACTGAGTGAAAAAGGTGAAGGGATTAAGAAGTACAGGTTGATAGTTACTAAACAGTCATGGGGATATAAAGAACAGCATAAGGAAATATAGTCAATAATATTGTAATGACTATGTATGGCGCCAGGTGGGTACCTGAAATATGGGGGGGACCACTCTGCAATGTATATGATTGTCTAACCCCTATGCTGTACACCTGAAACTAATACAAAATAATATTGAATGCAAACCGTAATTGAAAAATACAATTTAGAGTTCTTTTCAAAAAAAGTCTATGTGGTTTAGGCCTGGCCTGACTTTCAATGAACAAATATACTATTTATGAAACCATTAAAAGAGAGGCATAATATTTCATATAATTAAATATACATACCATTTACTGTATTCAAAGGAACTATAAGCCAATTCAATAGCTAAAATTAGTAACAGTTAAGAATATATAATATGAATGAGTCATTACTATTTAACGAATATAAATTTTTAAAAACATCATAGATACAAACAATGTTCATGTATATATAGAAAGATCTTAAAATCACTCCTTAGGAAAATGCTAGTTGAAAATCACTAGGAGCCATTAAAACATGAATAAATGTAAAACAAATGAAAAACAGATTTTAAGGTACCAAGATCAGGTGGTAAGAAACAAAATAAATGTCAGCTACTTAGGAAATCTACATTGAATAAGAAATGACTAAGACTCTGCCAAAAGGGATATTAAGGAATTATCTTAAAGATATTTTCCTTAGAGCCCTTTAGATTTATAAAAACATTAGCTAAGTTGTTTTTTCTTATGTTTAAATAAAATATATAGCATGAAAACAGTGTTTATTTTTAACTAAGGATTGATTTTAATTGACTGTAATGTAAGGTTGTCCTTCATGGGTGCTCTAATTTTTAGGAGTATTTTCAAAGGAGAACTTTGTTCAGAGGCTTACTGAGGCAAATTCATTATAATGAACTGATCATTATAATACATAAATTAGATTTTGGTGGAGGTGTACTACATTGCCATGTATAAATTTCATCACAAAACATGATTAAATATTTTTATTAGAAATCCCAATTCTGGCTGAATTTTAGAAACCAAAAAGATAGTTGCATTATTTTCTTGTATTGTAATCTGTTCTTAGCCTACAGGCATTAGATTTATTTTTAGCTCCAGTATTTATGTCTGTAGGGCTGTCTTGCGAGTGATGAGTTATAACTTTATTTGCAAGGGTAAGTTGTGGTGATTCTGTGTTCTATACCAATCCAAAGAGGAAATTCAGTTCCACTTTTTTGGCTGTAAAATGAAGACAATACCTGTTTTACTTATCTCCTAGCAGTACTATGAAAATACTGATAGAATATATGTGAAAGTTGGAAGAATAATAAAACCTTTGACAAATGTAGAATGATAGCAGCATTCTTCCTGCGTATCACTTAGGAAGATCAATGCACTCTATGCATGTGATTTTAGCAGGAAACAATTTTCTAAGATTGCATTTTATAGTACTGCAATATTGCATTTTCATGCGAACATACAGAGCTAGCTAGCTTATGCTGTCTTTGTTCCACTTAGAAAGGAGCCCCAGTCCCCAGACAAATGCAGGCCCTTGCCAGGGCTGTGGCTTAGTGAGTGAAGTGCAGGTTGGGTTGTTTGTTTAGGTGCCCTAGTGTTGTCAACAGCTTTTACAATTATACACTGGGACCCAGAAAATATCCTTTAATATAAAAACTCAGGTTTGCATTTTTAAAAAATTAACCTAATATGGGGCTGTGAACACTCACTAAAAATGAAAATGGCCTCACAAGTAAGGGGAAGCTTAACCCTTGTGGGATTAGATCAATTGTGGTTATACAAAATGGATATGCTCAAAACACATGTAGTGATACTTGGCCACAGACTTCATAAACTGCAAAAATTAAGTTTTAGTTGCTATGTACTATGTAGATCAGTGCTGCTCCACTGAGAACATAATGTGAGCTATGTATGTCATTTAATTTTTTCAAGTAGCCACATTAAAAAATAGAAGAGGTGAATTTTAAAAGTTTTAGTAATGTAATTTATTTACCCAATATATTAAAAATATTATTAATCCAACATGTAAACAATATAAAAATCATTGCTTTTTCCATTATTTTTTCTAAGTTTTTGAAATCTAGTGCATATCTTATACTTACATCTCAATTCAGAGTTTTCAACAGAAATACTTTATCTATATCTAGATTTCATAAAATTTATATGACAAATATATGCAACATTTTTTAACATTAAAATTTAAAAATCAGTTCTTCAGTCACACTAGCCATATTTTAAGTGCTTGGTAGCCACATGTAACGAATGGCCACTGTGTTAGGCAGATTCTTATTATTAAATTTTCAAGTACGTGTTTACTTATATCAGATGTGCTTTTGGATATTTTTAAGGTATGGTGACTGAAAATATAATCAACTTTTGAAAAAACAATACTCAAGCAAAGAAGTAAATTATTAATCAAATTCAAAAAAGGCAATATTTTTTAAAATAAAGTAAGATCGACTTTAATTAGAAAAGATATTTCAAGATACAATCTGAGAAAACAGGTTTTAACTATTTTTTTTAATTTTTATTTTAATTGTTGATCTTGTACAGTTTTCTGTCTTTTATTCTCACCCGAACCCGCCAGCCACCCCAGCTCTCCCCTCCTCCCTCCCATTTCCACCTCCCCATAGTTTTTGTCCATGTGTCCTTTATACTTGTTCCTGTAAATCCTCAAAAAAGGCAATATTTTTATAAAACATGAAGGTTCACATAAAAGATTTTGTAGAGTACCGAGTGTCTCCTTTGTTGAAACATTAATATCCTCAGCTCGCTTATTAACTTTTCTGACTGTCATATTTTTTCATAAGGTGACTTTTATACCTGCAATAGCCACATTCATAATTTTCTGCTTAAAAATTAAAATCTCAAATTGCCTCAATTAAAAAATAAAATCATCTTCTCTTATGTATCTTCTAACTTGGTTGGACTTTGTATATTTTTACTTTCAAGAAAGGAAGGGAAAACTCAGTTCATTTCATTGTTAATAAGAGTGTCCTTTCAATACAGAGAAAGGATTAGGAGAAAACAAATTTGATAATTTGTATCATTTTTAAGTTGCAACTTGAAAAATGAAATTATGAATAAAATTCTGGATATTCATACTCAATTACTTATTTTCCTAGTCTCTTGAATGATGTAAGAATTGCAAAGCTCTAGCAAGCATTAAAAATATTAATTTACCACATTTTATCACACTATTTTAAAAATATTTTTATTTTTATTTTTTATTGTTGATCTATTTTTTAAAATATTCTTCTTGTATGTTCTAGAGAATGTTTATTCTTTAGAGATAAGCTTTATTATCTTGCTGGGTGAAAAATGACATAAACTTGTTCTAGGTTCACAATTTTTCTCCCTCCCACTGAAAATTAGAGTGCTCATGTAATTTTCTTCAAAGAAAGCAGATGTCTTGTTATATTCCTGTTCCCGAGGTCCTCTGGCTAGAGAAGCATTGTAATATTTATTTCAGCACTGTAATTTATGGCCCTATAAATATGCTGAATGATCTAGTAACTCCATGAAGGAGCAATGAATTGTAGCAACAAAGGAATGTTCTATTCAGAGGATGATGTGCCAATAAGAAAAGCATGGAGCCTCATCTCTTTAAAAGCAAATAGCTTTTACGAGATGAATCCCATCACAGAAGTTTGTTAATACACCTGGCAATTTTTATACAGGCATGTAATTCTGCTTGTTATAAGTAATAAGGCATAGAAAAGTATTCTGTTTCACATATTTTTAATAGCAGTAATTTTAATGCGATTTGAGTTTCAGAATATGAAAGGAAGCTTCATCTTGATATTCTTCCCAAGTTTATGAGCTAACTAAATATTTTTCATTTCAGTGCTCCTACTGGAAAATGTTTTCATCGATGTATAATTCCACATTTACCCATATTATCGTGAATATTCATTCAGATGTATCACAAAGAACATGTCTACTCCTGTTTAAATCTTAAAATATTCTACTTAAAGCATAATAATTCTTCAAAACTCTTTATCGAAGAAATACATTCAACCTTGTTTTTTTTTTTTTTTTTTTCTGAACATAAAGCTGCTGAGAGTTGTCATTTTGTATCTAAGGAAAGATCTTCATATGTTTAACCAGCAGGATAACTGCAGATTAACTTTGCACTGTTACACCTGTAGATAATGTTGGAATTTTTAGCCCCAGGATAAACTATGGGCAAGGGCAAAGACAGAGAGCTAGAGAATATATTGGATTTTTCTGTTACATTCTTCAGTCTTTACTAGACTACTATAGGGTTTTTTTCTCTGCAAATTCTAGGCTCATCTCCTTGTTCATGGAATAATGAAACTGAGAATATTGGGAGCTAGCTCCAAGGGTGTGCTTCTTCCTCCCTCCTTTCCTGCTTGCATTCCTATGAATGCACACTACTCCCCCAGTGTCATCTAAAGACCATAACCCATTTGGCCATGATGCCTTTTGTAACTCTCCTACTTCCCTCCCAACTAAAGGGAAACAGATGGGGAGATGAGTGCATTGCAAGGGTTTGCAAAGCCTATCCCATATAGAAGCTTTAGTAATACCTGGGAACTTGGTGGGAAGCACAAATTCTTGGGACCCATCCCAACCTATTAAATTAGAAACCCTGGGATTCAGGAGAAGCAACGTGTGGTTTAAGAAGCCCTCCAGGCAGTTCGGAGTTTGAGAACCATTGGTGTAGGGAAAGACAACACAGAATTGCTGAAACTCAAATAGTTAAAGACAGAACCAGCCTAAAAATCATGTGTCCTTCCTAACTCCCAGCTCTAACTCTCAACTTGCCCAAGACTCTACATATATGTGAACAGCAGCCTTCACTTGCACCTATATTTAAGGTCTATTTGGATAATTCTTGAAACACAACTTCTCTGTGACTTTACTTAAATTGAGAAAAATAGCATGGATTTTATATTTTAATAACAAAAATGAAATGAGTAATGAATATTTTTATTAACTACTTCCTTTGTTTTTATTTTTTAGTAATTTTCCTACTTTTTAGTTACAGTTTACATACAATATTAGATTATTTTCAGGTATACAACATATTGATAGGCATGTATATAATTTACAAAGTGATCACCCCATTTATTAACTGTTATTTGACTCTGAAGATCATATTAGAAATAATGGCTTTCTGATTAGACGCAATTGTTTCAGTTTCTAGGAAGATATGCCTACAAATAGGAAAATCTCAATGTTTCAAAGTACAGTTGACCTTTGAACAATACAGGTTTTGACTGCATAGGTCTGGTAATAAATGGATTTTTTCAGTAAATATGCAGTTGTCTCTCTCTATGTGTGGATGCAGAGGGCCAACTGTATGCATCATCCTGCACCATACTATATAAGGGACTAGAGCATCTGTACATTTTGGTATTCACATAGGTCCTGGATCCAATGCTCTGTGGATACCAAGGGATGACTGACATTTTTGGAGAATCAAATGTTACATGCAAAATTTCAGCTGTGCAGGGTGTTGGCACCCCTCACCCCCATGTTGTTCAAGGGTCAACTGTACTCAAAAAAAACCTTTGTGAGGTCTGCTTTGGTGCTCCTGTATGAGAAGTTAAAAGTTTCTTATAGAGCAACATTGTTGTATTACACTACTCAATGTACTAATGTCATTCTTACTTCTCTTTATCTTGGTATAAGAAAATTCATCTAAAGCACACCCATAAAATGATATTCAGTTCTCTTGACACTTTCATACATTCTAATGTTCCAGTACTGCATTATTTTATTAACCTATGAGCTTGTCAATACATAAATGAACTATGGCCACCATCATACTTATTCTACTGTTTTCACCGACATTTACTCTCTATCCCTCTACTTATAAATAGCTTCTTTCCCCATTCACTTCTGGTAGTATCTGTGTATATTTATTTTATATATTATAAAATGTTAATATGGTGGCCCATCTTATCCTTTAAAATATTTAGAGATCTAGCAAACTCCATAATTTTATGAACAAATATGAACCATTTTTCCTCTCAAAGTTAGTATTTCACAAATGAGCACAGTATGATAGTTTGACATGAGTATAAAGTTTTCAAAGGAGGTGGCACTGGAACTGTTTGATTATAACACAGTTTTAAGTACCCTGTATGGTAAAGCACTTCTCAAGTCACAAATCATGGAAAGAAGACAAGCTATCAAAGGTGATTATGCTTAATAGGCTTGATTTCCCTGTACCTCAGGTATCCCCCCCTCTGTTTCTAGGGAAACGTGTTAAGTACAATGAAATGATCACTACTTGGAGACTAGCACTGCCAGACATAATCCAGGTAAAACACATTTGTGCGAGGCAGCCAAGTATATGACTTAGGACGCTTAGATGGGATTCCTTTTGGTCTGTAAATTGATCAGTACAGCCAGAGAGATTATGTAAATAATCAAGCCTATGAAATGCAATGCTGAGGGTGTAACTCTATCCCAAGCCGCAAAGCAAGAGACAGCATGTACCTGGCAGCACATTGGACTTAAGCTAGGTGTCTAAAAATGGAAGCAAATACTTTTTATAGTAATGTTCTTAAGGGGAGCTATGCTACAGAGTTATGTTAAACAATCTCCTCACACTCCCAATGTTATTATGGGAGACTAAATTGTTCTGGAGTTTGATGTTCATAGCTCTCTTGGAACAAATGTTAGGCTTCTGAATTTTAAAGTACTCTACACTCATAATGAATTTTTAAAAAATCTGTTGTATGCCTAGTATACAACATATTTTTTCCATCATCCTCATAGGATTATGGTGTTTATTCATGTAATTAATAACTATTAATTGAATGTACCTACTTTAGGCCATGTACTGTACTAGTTTCTGGTAACAGAAGGCTAGCAAGACACAGTCCTATTATAAATGGGTGGGTGTGATGAATTCATAGACACCCTGGCATGGCTGGAAGGCATTAAGTACTTGCTCTAAGAGCCCAAACAGTCTTAAGTGGTCTGGAATAGTTTCTTAGAATAAAGTCACAGTAAGATTAACCAAGTGAAGAGACAGAGGGAAGATGAGAAAGAGAAAGAAAGAAAGAAAGAAAGAAAGAAAGAAAGAAAGAAAGAGAGGAAAGAAGGAAGGAAGGAAGGAAGGAAGGAAGGAAGGAAGGAAGGAAGGAAGGAAGGAAAGAAGAGAGGGAGGGAAGGGAAGGAAGGGAGGGAGGAAGGAAGGAAGGGAAGGGCTTTATAATAGAGCATTTTAATATTCTAATTTTCAGAAGCAAGAGACCAAGTTCTGTTTAGAAAAGTAAAGTAACATGATGAAGCTCAGCGGGACAGGGAAGTGAGAGGTGAGACTGGGAAGTAAACAAGGTCTACATCATGGAGCACATTCACAACCCATGCTAAAGACCTAGAATTTTAGAAAAGGGTAGCTTTGCTAAAATTCCAACATGCAAAGGGGAGCCCCTGACCAGGTTTTAGCAGTGAAGTGACAACCAGATTTGTGTTTCGGAAAGATTTGTCTGGCTCTGTGGAGAAAGGAATAGAAGAGCCAAGACTGACAAGATCCTTCAGAAGGAAGGACCTTGAGGCAGCCTTGTGTGTCTGTATTTCTAGTTCCTTTTCTAATAAGGAAATACTTTGAGTGCTTATTATTCAACCGTGATGGGTTTTTTTCTTCAAAAACTTATCATAGAAACATAGAACTAGCTCAAATTATATGGCAGCAAATTACTAAAGTCATTAAGGTCTAATTCCTGCCTTCAAAACAAATCAAGGTCTTAACAGCCGAGAACATTTACCTAATCATCATTTCTCTCTAGTATGTTACAATCTCTGTGTGATCCATTCCAGTATTTTATTGCTGCTATAAATAACTGCACAGCAGAGTGCCTGGAACATTCTAGGTGCTCAATAAATATCTAATAAAGTATTATTTGAAATAATCTCCTCTCATATCATATAGTCTAGTATGAGTATAGAAAAACAATAGAATACATTTTCTAACAAATTATATGTACATAACTTATCTTAAGCTTTTTCTTAAGGCTAAAATAGCTTTGCTTTGGAAATTCAGTCATATAGATAATAACGTAACTCCAAGCATTCAATAAAGGTGTGGATGGGGAAGCACAGTAGAGGTTGCCGGGGAGGGAGTCTTTTAAAGAATAACCTTAATCTTAACTGTGAACTTTAGCACCAAACTAATCTAATGCCAATCATTATAGAATGACTAAGCACTTCGAATATGGCCTATCCCAAATTACTTATCATATATTACTACATTATAGAATCAGTCCTCTATATATGTCCCAAAATGTATTGTTATTAATGTGATTTCTAATGGTGAAAATGTCAATCTACAGCTTTACTGCCTACACGTGAAACATAAAAATCAAGAGACTTTGAAACCAAGATTGCTGCAGGGAAACTAGAAAGCTGCCTAACTCCAAATGCTTTTAGAAATAGATGCTGATGATTAGTGACTTTATTTGCAACTTAGTATGGAGATGAGGATCTATTTGTCAAGTCACCTTATATTTAACAGAAAAAAGTTCCATCAGTTATTCCTTAAACACTTGCATACAAAATTTTATTTTTTTTAAATAGGAAACACTCCTGTGAATGTTTAATTTGCTCTATTTAGTTACATCATTTGGATCACATTGTTATCACTCAAGGCAAATAAGCACCTTAATGAGCAACTTAGGAGTATAAAGTGCACATGGAATCTTGCATTGAAAGGCAGGCCCATGTAGTGCAAATATTGTTTCCCAGTGAGGAACACAGAGAGCACTTGAGGGGCCAAGTGTCTTTACTTATCCGGCTCACATGGTTGTGTTGGGGGCTGGAAACGGGACCCTTCCTAGACTCTCAACTCAAATCAGGACTCTCCTCATTGATCCAGTATCTCAATTTCATGTTAGAATTTTCCAAATTGGAATGGTTTGTAATACATTGTGAACTACTGATGAAAAAAAGTCAGAGGTAAGAAACAGCTTTACATTTTGATCACCAATTAGAATCATCAGTCTCTGTGAGAGATATTTCACCTTATTAGCCTGCTTTTTGCTTCTCTCTGACGATTATTAGCTAAATTTCACACGTGTGTGTAAATTTTGTACATAATTTGTGTTCCCTAGTAGCTACATATACTTAAATTAACACTTTTTGGAAAAGTTTTGAGGATAACTCTTAAATAATCGTTGCCTAGCTTTCACAGGCCATTTGATTAGTTGGTAACTCCTACAATATATTAACCCACGTTGTCTATTCAGTCATTTGCTGACCCACTAAACATATCTGAATTAGAGATGAATTATTTTTTTTTCTCTCAAAGCCTTTTTCTTTTAATAGGTTGACTTGGTTCAGAACAGGTTCAAGCAATATAATAGAAGAAACATAGAGCAAAAGACACTCCAGTGGATCTTCTAACACCATACAGGAGCCTGGGGAAAAGACAGATAAGAGTAGATCCTCTTCTACAACACTATGAAGTGCATCAGAGTACAGAATTAAAAAGGGCTTGGGGTTCTGAACTTGGGAGTCTTTCTAAGAAATCAGAATTGTACATTGTTTTCATGAAGTGCTTTTGTCATAAGAATGCTGGACCCAATGGCTCATAACCCAACCATGACCATGGCAGTTGGATTTGGAAAGATGCCCGGGAAGAGCACCCTGATGGTGATAGATCCCTGGCATTCCTCCTCAAAAGTGTGTTCTTTATCTGATTCATGCTGCTTCCCCTTCAAGAATCTGCTATTAGGATATCTATCCCTGTGACAATTATTTCTCAGGGATAAGTACTTTTAGCAACTTTCATTTTTCAAACAAATACTTGAACTAATGTATGATGTGATGTGATATGTCATATTTAATACAATATATGCTATCTTATAAGCATAATTGAATTTTTCCAAATAATATTGACCCTTGCTATACACATTTTATATTCTATGGCATTTTATTTTTTAACATGCTGGTCTCAGCACACTAAATTGATAACATTATGTTTTAGTTTGACAATTAATTTGATTATTTGATTTCATTTGAAAATTATTTTATTCCATAGTAAAAGTATTTCTTTTAAAAAGCTATGTTAAAATAATTTTTAAGCCTTATTAATGATTTTGAGTTTTATCTTATAAGTACCAAACAGCTGTGGCATAGTTTTAGGCAAAGAAATGGAGTAATCTTTTTTGCATTTTATTTTCTTTTATTTTCTTTTATTTTATTTTGTTTTGTTTTATTTTATTTTATACTCAGTTAACATTTTAATTAGGGATAAAAACAATAATTGAACACATGACATTTTAACTAATTACCTCAACTATAAATAGCTTGGTGGAATTATTATTAAATCTAATTGAAACATTTCTCCATGCAGAAATAGTAACTTCAAACCAGCCGTGATCAGAAGTTCTTCATCTTCTTTTCTATCTTTATTGAAATATTATTGACTTTAGTATTGTGTAAGTTTAAGATGAATAAAAGACTCTCCACTACTCATAAACATCTCCCTACATGTATTTTAGCTATTAGTGAGTAATGCTGGCAACAGCTGAACAGGTTTACAAAATACTAAGGCACATAAGATAAAGATCTGAGCAGTAACATAGAACAGAAGTAGGGTTATTCAAAGCACACTTTCCCCAAACTCCAGCACACACAATAACTCCCTCTGTGAGTAGCAGGCCTCGGTGAAAGATCAAAGAAGTAACACTTGAAACTATATCAAGAAATCTGGTCTGCAAAGAGCCAAAAATGTAGATCAGAATCTTCTTTCTGATTAATTTAGAATATGAAGCAGAAGAAAATGGGCAAAATATCTTTCCAGTGAAGTGAAGAAGAAAATAGTGATAATAATAATAAAAGTAGTAATCTATAGTTCAAAGTGGATCCCTAAAATATGGGCACTCAAATATTTGGTGTTCAATAGGTATCTATTTTGGATACCTATAGACTGTCTTATTCCACAATAAAATGCTGATTATTTGTCCCACATTCCTGAAGATTATAAAACCACTATAGAAAATTTAATGTGCTAACTGAGAAACAAAGGAGACCTGAAAACTGCTTAATAATCCTGATAATTATTACTGCACAGGGACTGGGTTCAGAGGCAAACCACTCTTGGGTTCCCACTTAGTCCAAATAATAGGTATTCGGTATTTTAAAAGAGTTTGTAATACCTCATGAATTTTTTTGCCTTACTCCTTTAGCTTGCAAAATAGAAGAGTAAAACAAAACGATCTCTAAGGCATTTTCCAGCCTTGAGACCTTGTACATTCAAACATCTTGGAAGGATATACGCACTTGGTTGGAATATATATATTAAAAAGAAAGATTTTTGTCAGTAGAGAACACATCTGAGCTATGACATTTCTGATAGATGGCTCTCTAGGTCTCATGGATCTCTCAATGCTACCACCGTCTTGATGGATAATTTCATATGTTAAATAAAAGCCCCAAATGGCATTTGACTTCATATAAATTTGTTGACAGAAACCATGTCTTTGATCTAAGGAAACTGGATTGAATTTATTTTTAGGGTGTGTCCTCTAATTTCTCGCACAGTGAGTTAGCATTATCTGGTGCTGGTTAAGAATATAAACTAATTTTCACACTTGCTGTTATATAATTCATAAACATAAAGTCTAGAGCTTTACCTTTTTTCCCATGGCATTTTCATAACATTGCACCGCATTATAACCACAGAAGTACTTGTGTATGGTCTTTTGCAATAGCACATACACCTTGTGTATACAGCTGAGGTCTTGTTTATATTTGGTTGCTGTGGTGGTATCCACAAGAGCATTTTTGTGGTAGGTGTTGCTGTTTGCACCAAAACTCTAATTCAAAGTTGACTTAAAGACACCAGAACCTAGTAAATATAAGCAATTTCTATGTAAATACATTGTTTCTACATGATTAGTGTCTCCTAGAATTCTCTGACTTCTGTGCCTGATTCTTAGGGGATATTATCACCTTTTTGTTTATGGAATTGAAGGGGCCAGTAGGGACTTTGAGAAACAGGACACACAGTAAAAAGTTTCTGGTTGTACTTGATTATAATAGTTGAAGTCTTGATAAAATGGTTATCTTCTGTTCCCTAATAATCATTTTGTGGCTGTTCATGAGATGGAAACATTTATGAAAGAGATTAGAATTTTATTTCAAACATATTATTTTATGAGCACATAATACCTTAGTTTATTTAAAAAGTGTGCTTCTTAAAGCAACCATTCACCCATAAATAAGTAGAAATATATACTATTGGATGAGAGCCAGGAGATCCAAGTCCCAGAAGGAAATACTTTTAGTATACTGCATGATTCAAGCCTATAATCTCTTGAATTGTTATATAACATTTTACTCCACCATTTTGAAATGCTTCCAAACCACACAATGTCTTCAGCTTCCAAACCACAGAAAGTCTTCAGCATTGCAAATAAGTTACTGTGCCAACATACTTATGCCACCCTGTTGGGTCACATTATTAGATGAGTTCCCTTAGCACAAATTATTCCTAAGGATCTGAATCCATTTGGTTGGGAACATTAGACTTTCAGCAACCTTTTACCACAAAGATCTGGGATCTTATTTCATATATCCATTCAGTCAATAAAACATGCCTTTGTTCTGGCATTTGCTTTGAACTCCAGGACAACGTGTGGTGCAGAAAGTAAAGACCATTAAGAAATGTTTCTTATCCTCAAGCTGCTTAAAATCTAGGATAAGAAACAAACATAATGACAATTATGAAACAAGCTGATTAAGGTTGTAAGCAAGACCAGTGCCCAGTGCTATAGCAATAGAGGGGTGAGCAACTGACTGATGGAGCCAAGAAAGATTTGAAAAGGTAAAATCGAAACTGGGAATTGAAAGCAACATCTAAGCTGTTCAGAGATGAGGGATTAAGGCTTTCATGGTAGAGAATACAGCATTACTAATCATAGAAATTTAAAAGAGTAAAGCATTCTTAATATTAAGAATATTAAGGTAATGATGATTTACACGGCAATGGTGTCAATGACAGAGAAGGAAGGATGAGTCCTTCGTCTTCTGTTCCCATTGCCAGGCTGGAGGGTTGGACTTCATGCCATGAGAAATTGGAAGTCATTGAAGGTTTTGTTTTTTAAGCAGGAAACTAGAGACTTAATTATAGTTTTATTTTTTAGAAGATAACTATAACTGCCATATTAAGTGAAATTCTATTAATTTTCAGTTGTCTCCACCACCCTTTGTTTTGAATACTGCTCCTTCATTGCTTCTTGTGGTTCTGGTGGAGTTGAAAAACAAGAATCTCTACCTCTCCGCCATGCGGTTGGGCACATGGGACAAGTTTGCTTTTCAAGCTGGTCCAAGAATAGACCCTGACAGAAAGAGAGCTTACTAAGAGCCTTTGGGGGTGATATGGATGGATGATGCATGTGCTAGGAGAGAAGAGCATTGTGTTTTTGTTTCTGTTTTTGTTTTTCCTCTGGGATTTCTGACTGAAAGTCTCATCCAAGCCTGTGACTCCTTGGCCATCTTTGTCACTCTGGGAACAGAACCTGTCCCAAGGAAACCAGTGGTGAGAAAGCAGAGCTGAGAGATAAAGAGAGAGTTATAATCCTGATGGCATCACTTAAACCCATAACTCTAGCTATGTTTGAAGCCAACTCTCTTCTTCAATTCTGTAAATCAATGCAATATTTTTGGTTTTTGTTTCATTAACATAGTTTGAGTTTTTGTTTTTGTAATTGAAATGTTTTCATTAATGTAGGGAGTAAAAGACAGATAGTAGTGGTAGTAGAAAGATGCACTAAGAGGGATTAAAATTACCTTCTAAATGAGTGATAATAAGAGCCTAAACAAAGAAAACACAACAATCCAAATGTATGAACCTGGAATGAACAAGTGACTTATTAGATGTGTGAGAGAGGAAGGTGAGAAGGAGAATGAAGAGTGGCAAATGTTATCTAAGAGACACTTTCCACCATAACATTGGGGCAAGTGAAAAGAGTGCACTATTAACAAAATGAATGAATGAAGAAGCAGTATATGTTTCAGCTCTCCTTGGAGTTCTGTACAAGAGAATCTGTATGGTTTATTGTACCCTGGTGAGTAGCCAATGTAAAGAAATAGCCAGGTGTGCATCGCCTCTCTGGTCGTCTAGAAGTCAGGTTCCAAGGTTGGTAATTAGCTAACATAGCACATGATGCTCCTTCGTCTAATAGCTGAGCACTGTCAGATGTGACATACAGCTAAGCTGAGTGCCCACAAAAGGATGAGAATGACTTACTGTGCTCTGCTTCTGTGCCTACCACTGTTTTGAACGGGATAGAAACTTAAACCATCATCTTTGAAGCTGGTCTTTGTGGGTTACCCCAAGCAGAGAAGTAATTCAATCTCCAATTCCCAGAGGTATAAACGATAGTGGCTTCAGAGAGATGATGCCACAACTGTGCCAGAACACAGCTAAAAAAGGGCACAACTGCCTCTATTCAAGAGTTCAAGGTTAATCTTGTGTGATTTTTCCAACATGATGAAATAAAAAAAAAGCTAAGCAAGGGTTTAAAGTAGATGTTAGTTCATTCAAAAAAGAAGTCAAGTTATGCAGCATCTAGTATAAATCCATAATCTATAAAGAGCCCATTTAAATCTGCATGCAAAACATCAAAACTTCAATCCGAAGGGAATAAGCAGGAGAGCCGCTCATGAAGAGACATGCAAATTGAAATAGACTGATGAGAACTTGTTTAGCTTCTTGGGCAATTAAATCAATGTTTATGAAAACTAAGCCAAAGTATTATTTCATTATTAATAACTGCAGGCAGAAAATTAAAATATTACAGTGAAATCATGACTTTGGAATTGAGTATGGCAATATTAATTTACAGTATTTAAAACCATAAAATAGCCCTACTCTTACTCAGTAGTGTTGTTCCTAGGATTAATTATATCCTGAGGTTATAATTCAGCAGAAAAAAGTATGTGTATAAATGCTCATTATAGCATTCTCTGTAATATCGAATACATTGGAAAAAGTTGTCTGACCAAATAATAGGGAATTTATAAATAAAAATGATGCAAAATGTATATACTAATAACTATTGTAGTTATAAAACAGTGTGGAAATATGAAAAATAAGACAACTTTTAAAATAGAGAAGCAGTATAAAATTGTGTGTATATTATGTAAACAAAAAGTATACATTTGGACAAAGAGTTGACTTGAAGAAAACAGAAAAGTAATGCATGTATTGAAGCAATTTATGAATGATATTAAAAGAAGGACAAAAGAAGACGTATTCAATAAATAGTTCTGGATGACACATAGATAAATTCAATTCCAAGTAGATATAAAACTTTAATGTGAAAAGTAAAACTGTCAAACTTTCAGAAGATAATCTAGGAGAAAGTTTTTCTGGCTTTAGGACAAGGAATAACTCCTTAAATAATATAGTAAAAGCATTTATATAAAAAGAAAAATGGCACTTTTGGCCTCAGGAAAATAAGAAACTTCTGTTCACCAAAGACAACTTAAAAAGAGTAAAACTGCAAGCCACAAATTGAGAGGGGATGTTGGCAATACATATAACTGACAATGGACAAGTATACAGACTATAACAAAAACTGAAAATCGGGTAAAAGTCATGAAAATATACCTCATAGAAGAAAAATATAAGTACCCATTAAACAAGTGAAAAGATTCTCAAACTGATTAATAATCAAGCACTAATAATAATTTTAAGTTAAAATCACACAGATACTTTTCACACTAAGGTTGCGGTTGTTCTACATAGCTGCGTGACATGGACACTGCTCAGTTCCATAATGTGACATTGTTATATATTTAGGAGTGTCCCCTTTCCAAAGGTGTGGAGTGCATTGGCCCTTTTTCATTGTGCCCAAAATGGCAAAAATTCAAAAATCTGTCATATTGGTGAAGATGTCAAACAATGAGATCACAGTTACTGCTTACTGAAATGTAAATTGGCTCAACCACTTGCAGAACATTTGGTAATTATCCAGGATGGTTAGTAACAGGTTTAGAAGAGGAATGGGAGACAGTGTTCACTGGTGGCGAACACAAAACATGAGCAAATATTCCAAATAAAATTGTGAAATGGCACCATTCAGCATAAATTTTCCCAGATGTACTTAGAAACCTGACAACAAAAGTGAAGAAAGCAGATCATGACAGGAAATAAAAACTGAAATTACAGTTCAGGAGGGTGTAGCTAAAGGTGTTGAGATAATTATTCACAGTATCTATGTTAGTACATGGACAAAGACATGGGTTAACAAACTACAACCTGCGGGCCAAATCCAGTCCGCTGCCTGTTTTTGTAAATAAAGTTTTATTGAAACACACATACATTCATTTATGTATAATTTAAGGCTGCTTTTGCTCTACAACAGTGAAGATGGGTAGTTGTGACTGAGACCATATTATGGCCTGCTAAGGCTGAACTATTTGCACTCTCACCATTGCAGAAAGTTTGCTGACCTTTGGACTAAGACATTTGGAAACATAAAAAAAAAAAAAATATGACAGTGAAAAGACAGCAAACTCACAGCTATTAAGAACCACACCTAAAACAAAAGCAAACTAAGAAAACAGCTAGAACAGGAACAGAACCACAGAAATGGAGATCATATGGAGGGTTAGCAACAGGGGCGTGGGAGGAGGTGAGGGGGGGAAAGGTACAGAGAATGAGTAGCATAGATAGTGGGTAGAAAATAGACAGGGGGAGGGCAAGAATAGTATGGGAAATGTAGAAGCTAAAGAACTTATGACACATGGACATGAACTAAAGGGGGGAATGTGGGTGGGAGAGGGTGTGCAGGGTGGGGGGAATGATGGGGGAGAAACGGGACAACTAATAGCATAATCAATAAAATATATTTAAAAAAATTTAAAAAATAGACTGCTTAGTAAAATTTCTAAAAAATATGAAGTAAAAAATAGATTGCTTAGTAAAATCTTAAGAATATGAAGTAGTTTTACTAAGCAATTTTTTATACTTTATGTTTTTTTTAAATTTTTACTAAGCAATCTTTTTTTGTTTACTTTTCCAAATGTCTTAGTTCAAAGGTCAGCAAACTTTCTGCAATGGTAAGAGTGTAAATAGTTTAGGCTTAGCAGGCCATATGGTCTCTGTCTCAACTGCCCATCTTTACTGTTGTGGAGCAAAAGGAAGGATGGAGAGTGGGAGGTGGGGGTGGGAAGGGAGGGGGAAAGGATGGAGACAACTGTATTCTAACAACAATAAAAAATGATTAAAAAATTTTAAAAATATATCTATTTTCATTAAATATTCTTGATTACTCTCATGGAGAGAAGTTACAGAATTCATGTATGTTAGGCTGGAGCTGAACTAGAAGACACAAAGTCCAGAGAATGTTGGTGCCAGTAGTTTGTGAAACTGATAATCAAGTTGAGCCTAAATATAGCGGACTCTAGTATCTAGTAAGCAGAGTGGAAAATGTGAGACAGAAGACCAAATACTTTATGTGGAATGACAAATTCCTACACCACATGGATATAGACATCATTAACTCACTTTAAAGGAACAAAAAATAAATGGTGAAAGGTTGAGTTTTACTACTAGATTTTCTGGGTATTTGTTCTTTTGCTTCTTATGACTTCTGCACTTACAACAGTCTACAATGGTATCTGCTCACAAACCTGGTATATGTGTCAGGGAAAGACTAAACTACTATAAATCCAATAATCCAGTGGCCTAAAGATAAAAGTGGTCGATGTCCCTCTCCCATAGAGGTCCCTATGAGTTCACCTTCGGCTTTCAGGGAAGCCCTGCTCCTTGATGTCGCTCAGGCACTGTCACTATTTGTGTGATCAGAACTGAATTTCCGTTTCATCCAGCTTAATGCTGGTAGAAAAGAGACAGAGAATAGGGAGGAGGTATCCTTGATGTCTGAATTCCTGGACCAAGAAATTGCACACATCACTTCTGGAACCATGTTGTGCAGACACATGCCAGCCTACATTCTATCCTGGAAGATAAGGATAATGGATTTTGGCAAACAGGTAGCAGTCTCTCTGTCACAAGGAGTAAAAGTTTTCTACCTAGCAGAAGAATGCCAGCCCAATCCATGCTAAAGAGAGATGTAGAGAATATGATTCCAAGCATGGAAAGGATAGAGTAACCTGTCAATGCTTAGTTGCTTGAAAGAAAGATCCATACATTTTTTCAGGGTTTCCTAGATTCAGAATGAATTATGAGAGGTACGCAGAGATCTTCTCTCTCTTTTGCTAGAAGATGAAAAGAGGAAACATAATATATTTTTAGTCACTGAAGCCTCTGTATATTTAGTTATTTGGGATATGAAAACAAAGTTGGCTAGATGACAATGTGATCACAGAAAAAAATAACCTCAACTTAAGGTAACAACAACTGACAACACAAAGCTGTCACAAATTAAGAATACTGGCCAAGTGACATGGTTACAGTCTCCTTGCCTCTCAAGGCAAATAAACATAAAGTTTCATGGGAAGTGCCCTTGTATATTAACCAAAGAGCAACACCAAGTCTCTTGCTTTATTAACTAAGTTGGCCACAGTATCATGAATGCAAACTATGGTGATAAAGACTTTCTGAAAATTCTTTGGACTAGGGGTGCCGGCTGGAAATCCTGGTTCTTAACTATAAGTATTTTATCCACACCAACTCAAAGTGAACAATTACTCAGAAAGTCTGGAAGCAATAAACCGTTTACAAATGTAGAAAACTTAAATATAATTATGGATGATTCTATTATATGAAAGGTACTACCTTTTAAATTGCACTTGGTAAAAAAAGCTGAGTGAAAAGGCTATTTTTTTTTCAATTTATAAGCTGATGGAAGGATGAGCAAGGGTGTATATAGGAGCTAGACTAAGAGAGAGATCAAGATAAAACACATTTCTGTGGGGGGTGGCGAGTCAAAGGATAGAGGGACTAGATTGATTGGCAATGATGGTTTAGAAAAACAATAGGACTCTAAGGATATTATAACCTCACCGAGCCTTAATTTTCTCATCTGTATAATCGGGAAATTAGTCATATTTTCAATCTAGATTTATAGTGTACTTAGAGCAGAATAATCAGATTCATTATAACTATAAATAACTGTCAGTTGTTGTTTTGGTTTTGGTTAATGTAATTCTTTGAAAGTTTGCTTTTGAATCATGCTGGAGCATAGAATTCCAGGCAGATGAAATGGTATACCAGCAACTGGATACTGCAATGGTATGAATCCAGAACACAGCAGGATTTAGTACGGATTTACTAAGCAAAGTGCCCTTCCTAAGCCAGATGCCTAAAAGAGACTCTGAAGAACTAAAGTTTTCCCACCTTCCATCCTGTATTTACAAAGAATGATTTTATTTACTCCATTTTATGTATTTCCTAGTTTATACAAATGTATTTTATATGTTTGTACTAGGGTAAGAGGGTTTGGCCATGCACAATCAGTGCCAACCCAGATATGAAGCACATGAAAAACATTTCTGTAGGATTGGTCTTCACTGAAATAATAGCTGAAATAAGAATAGTTACATAACATCAATTGCCATTAGAGTGCTAGCCTTGGGTTAAATAGTGAGGAATGAGTAATTTAATTCTATGGAACAGAGTGGAATCTCTGTACATGGGTGTAGCTTAAAAACTAAAGAAACTATTTTTTGCATCAGTTGTATGTTTCTTGAAATTTTGCAGTTTGAGGGTTAAATTGGAAACCTAACTTCATGTCTGAGGGGGAAAGAACATTCTCATGGAAAAGCAACTAGTTAATACGCAATGAACTCCCCAAAGCCCCTCTAAGACTTTGAATTGTTAAAGAAACAAGCAATTTGGATGGTCTGCAGATAATGCAATGAGATTATACAGGGTGGGGCGAAAGTAGGTTTACAGGTGTGAGTAAGCGAAGCAGAGTTTATTCTTGTATTATTTTTATTATTTTCCATGTGAATGACTGTAAACCTACTTTTGCCCCACTCCATGTGCGTGTATGGAATTCATAACCCACTTATTTAAGACATAAGTTTGATACAGGAACATGAGGAAAATAAATGTTCCATTTCTTTTTTCATCTAGAAAGTCATATCCTGGGAAAACCACTTCCCCATAGTTTAGAGGAGAGGTTTTGAAATCTGGGTCCAAGACAGACCATGAGACTGTCACCTGAGGGAAGCCATTTCTTATGTTCACCCACCATTTGTTTTTTAAAATGTTTAGACCCCACGTTCTGAATTGCTGTTTTTTGCTTTAAAGCTGTAGTCATCAGACTTTAGAAAGAAAGAAATTCCTGATTATCAGGATGTAGTACAAACACTTCCGAAAACTAATCAGGATGATTTATTTACAAATGATTTTGGATTAATACCTACCTCTGTTTCAGTCTTTGAAAGAGGGGAAATGTAAGAGAAGTTGTCTTTTAAATTTCAGAAAATGATCAGAAACAAGAAAAACATACAGAAGTTACCCTTTTAGAATATTCTTGAAGTGTGTTATTCAATACATGTTAATCATTATTTATGTTGTCGCAATATCTAAGAGTTGAGACTGAAACAATAGGACGTGGGAACAAAATATTTTAAATGGCATGAAACTCACAGTTCCCCAGGGTAACCATTCCTGGATCAGCTAGAAAGTAATAAAAACCATGGTTCTTAGGCTTTTAGTATCCATGATGTTGCAAAATCTACAGCCCTTGTCAAAGAATCATCTGTTATTTTGGGTAGTCACATGTGGATGGGGGGAGGTTCTATCTGCTTCTCTTTATATTTTTGAGCAATTTATTGAGGTGAAATTGCATTACATAAAGTGAATCATTTTAAAGTGAACAGTGCAGTGCCATTTAGTCCATTCACAATATGGCACAGCCACCACTGTATCTAGTTCCAAAACATTCCCGTCATTCCAAAATAAAACCCCTTATCCACAAACAAATTTCTTTCCTTTCCTGCCCTCTCCAGGCCCTGCATTATATGACATCTGATTCTCCTTGCTTGACCCATTCCTCTTAGTGAGAGGTTTCTTACCAGGTCTTTTGCTGTCCATACTTATCTGAGAGCGCCTCACCCTTTGCAACTGAAGAAAGCCGATATTATAGCCAAGGTCACAGTCTCTTTTTTGGTGGTCCTTCTACTGCCCAAATGCTGCCTGGTCTCTCTGGTAACCCTGTCTCCTGGGTATTGCTGTGGGCCCTCTATCTCTGCTGCCAAGCTGATATAATGGAGTCCCCAAAATGCCAGTGATAATGTATTTATGCATTTTCTTTGTTCACTAATGCCTCTAAACTGTAAGTCCTGTCCAGAAGGTCAGCCATGTAATCTGAAAAACAGAGACATTTATTGAAGAAGATACAAGAAACATTGTACACAGGACAATGATGCCTCCGTTCCCTTCAAAATAGGTACCTTGGGACTTCACACAGTTTTCCCAGTCTCCATCAGCTGCCCTGTTGTATTTCTCTGAATCTCATTGACAGTCTGAAATCTCTTCCCTCCCAAAGGCGATTTTAGTTTTGGGAAAAGCCAGAAGTCTTAAGATGCCAAATCTGGGCTGTAGCAGGGCTGAGTCACCTGGGTGAGTTGATGTTTCACCAAAAAAAATCTGCAGGAGACTCGATGCATGAACATGTTGTCATGATGAAGCTGTCAATCACCAGTCACCCATAGCTGCAGCCTTCTGAATCATCAGAATAGTTTCCATGGAGGAAATGTTCAAGTTTAATTCGAAAATTGATGTGCAGATTCATTGCTCTACTCGCTCAGTCATTTTGAATGCAAGGCCACACAGTACACATGCTCACTCAACAGCATCTATCGCCCCAATGAGTAGTGCAGTGAACTCGTCGTTGTTCATGAATGAGCGTTCCAGTCCACTCTACTTGGCCACCAGGTTACATTGATGTTGCGCAAACCATTCTAGTTATATTAATAATGGCTCGGCTTTTTCCAGACAGACCTTGTAAACCTCACTTCCCTTTTACATTTCTCTATATCATGTGAGTAACAGAGATAAATGAAGTACTCCTACAATATCTCCATGCATATGGAAGAAGGACTTTTTATTAATTGATGACGTTTTCTTTAATCAATTTCAGCCTATTGTCTCTATCATTATAATGAGAGACAGTACACTGTTTGGTAGAAGGAGTGATCAATCAGAAGCCAATCTCAACAGGCAAGTTATGATCAGATTTAAACCTCATCACCGACAGCCAAAACATTATTATATATACAAGCTTACTTGTCTGTTGTATCTTTACTTACAAAGTTATTCCCAGGTATATCTTAGTCTCTTCCTTAAAAGTTCTCCTGATAGGCCAAAGATGATCCCTCCAGACACATCCAAGAACATCTGAATACTGTAGGATTTTAGCTCGAATTTAGGCTTCCCCTGGGACTCTGCATACAAGTACAAGACAATACTTGAGCAATAACAAATTGATGTGACTTTGTAACTTTAACATAAGTTGACCAAGACTTTCCCTAAAAGGGAAAAGCTGGAAGAGAATGGCTCCACTGCCAGAAATATATTTCTATATACATACACCTCTATAATTATACCGCATGTAAGTAATAATTAATTCAAAAATTCTATAAAAGAGTAAAAAAAGGGTTTAAGGTATTGATTGTCATTTATAAGAAAAAGCTCTTCAAAAATATGAGCAAACTAAAAATGAACAAGCCATAAATATTTATCAGTCCTATAAACCAACTGGACTTTGAAAATAATGTGACTTGCTCTTTTTGGAAAAAAAAAATCTCTATTTCACCCTTTATAGCAGGCTAGATCATGGGGAAATCCTCCTTCTAAAGCACAACTGAAAATGCAAGATAAAAGTATAATAAGTAGCTATCAAATGCCTACTTGGCCCAGTAAGAAAGCAAAAGAAATCTCCAGAAGCCAAAAGAACAAAGAGGAAACTAAAAATCGAGAGGCAAACAAACTGTCCCTGCCCTTGAGAATTTGCAGCCTTGATAACCACAGTGTTTAACAGCCAAGGAAGGAGAGCAGTCAAGGTTTCACGGAGAAGTAGGAACTGAGATTCCACATTTGGAATGCCTTACACTCCCTAAGAATGTGATAGAAAAAAAAGATGCCCTCTGAATCACTGGGTAGGGAGGCAACAGCATGGTCACAGCTCCTTGGTTTAGGCAGTGAGTGTGAACACTTTTTTTCTTTGCTGAGATTTCATAAGCACAGGCTTATATTCTTTGTGTTCCATTATGTAGACTAAAAACTATCATCCTTCCCAAATGCTGATGAAATATCAGAAAAATAACAATAAAGTGTTCCTTCTTCCCTTACAGTACAGAGCAACAGACATAATTTCATGTCTTAAATTTAGTTCTGATAAAGTAGTGAATTGAGAACTTTCACAAAACATCTCAATATGATTTTCCTTTGCAGTATGGAGACTTTTATAAAAATGAATAGTTCTGCTCTGTTTTATAACACATTCTTGGAAGCATTGTTGACACAAATGAGCCTTTTAAAACATTCTAATTTTGGAGATTACTGCTGTGTATTGTGAAATGCAACTTCAATGAACTTCTATGTGTTTTGCTCAAGTAATACTATTTAGATTGACATATTATTTTGAGGTTTCATTCTTAGTTCAAGAAAACTTTAAGCTTTCTTTTGCACCATTTGCATAAAGATATAATATGTCTGTGGTTCTGTGGAATTCTTTAATTAAATAATAATTTGAGACTTTTAATCTTATTTAAAAATCAACACAATATCTAAAAGAACATAATTTTAAAAACAAACAAGTAAAGCTCCAGAAAGAAAAAAGTCCTTGGAATTAAAAACTTAATGGTTGTTCTAAACAGCAGATCAGAGTAGCTGAATTGAGGCTAAATCAAGTAGAAATTTGAGGAAATCCTCTGGGATGCAGCACAGAGAAGTCAAGATGTGGGAATTAGAAAACAGCCATTCAAGAATTCAGAGGACAGAATGAGGAGGTATTCCATGTCTACAGGAAATAAGACTCAGAAATCTCCAAAACTAATGAGCTCATATAACTCAGATTTAGATATCAAAATGAATCTCAAAAAAGATAATAAAATTTGCCTTTAGACACATCATAGTAAAAATGAGAATATGAGGAAAAAAGCAAAATCAGAGAGAAAAGAGCACTTCTAAATGACTGGTTGAAAAAAAATAAGCTGCCAGCATAGACTTATCATTTAAACTAAATTTTCAACCAAGAAAATTTCATGAAGAAAATTGAGACTGTTTTTTCAATCTTTGATTCTGGAAATGGCAAAACAAATAATTTGGACTGGACCTTCCATTGAAGAACAACTAGAATATCTAGAAAAATATTTATTTAAACAAATCTCTTTAAGGCATAAAATTGCTAACCAGATAGTGAGGCTGGACAACAGTCCTGGGAAGGAGGCTCAATGTTTGGACAACCTTCATTTTCGGGGCAGTTTCTCACTGCAAATACATGAACATCTGAGAGGCTTTGCTATACAGTTGACAACTTCATGGTCTTCATGGTCGTTAGCCCAGAGCATGCAGAGAAGGGAAGGGTCATCTTGATGAAAGCGTCTCGCTTTGATCCCTTGATACTATAGTCCATAGTTGTTCTGGAGGACCTGGACATACCAGGAACCTAGCAATAGTAAATGTGCATACTCTTTGGAAGAACAGAACATTATCACAGGTCTCCCATAATTTCTACAAAAATATTTTAAATCCAAGCCTAGCATATAACGTCTAGTGGAGTCAGAAGAACAAACAATATGAACAAAAGTCAGAAGAAACAACAGACAAAACATATTTTTTAATGTAGAAGCTTTGGAATTGTCAGACACAAACTTTTAAATATCTATATTTAGTTAGATTAACAGTACTGCTACACAATAGTGTGCTGATACACAACCTCTGTAAAAAAAACAAAGTAAAAAGCCTTGGTTTGTAGCATTTGACTTCCTATGATGCAAATGCTTTATCCATTGTTGAGATCAAGAAACTAAAGTTATCTGACTCTCAAATTCCTGAAAAATTAACAGCCAGGTTTCCTGAGCTTGTATGAACTGCTACAGCACACAACTAAACTTTACTTCATACCATACACACAAAAAAAATATTTCTAAATGAGCTTCAAGGGGAAAAATAAAATTTCTAAGTTCTTTGTAGGAAAAATTGACAAAATATGTTTGGTCTTTGATATCAGTATAGTTTTCTTTAAAAAGACACACAAAGTATTGACTGTAAAAATAAAATATTAATAAATATATGGTATTAAAATTAAGAACATTTTGCCCATTTAAAAAATTCTGAAAGTAAAGTGAAATATATATATTACAAAGTGGGAGAAAATACTATAGTACTACTAAATTTAGAATTTGGAGATTTAAAAACATCAGAAACAATTTAAAATGTACAGATAACCTAATAAAACTGTGCAAAATATGTGAATAGGGATTTTACAAAACAAAACTAATCAATAAACACATGATGAAGTATGCAATATAGCTGGAGATGAAAGATGAGTAAATCAAGATTGCAAGGAGATACTGCTTTGCATCTCTCTGATTAGTAACAATTAAAAAGTGGGGCACTATCAAATGTTGCAGGGTCATTTTTCCATTGAAGGTGGACATGAAAATTGACACAACCACATTGTCATTATATCCCAAAATTCAAGATTCATTATCCTTTCAACAACTATCAAATTTGATTCCAGTTATAGAGTCAAGAGAAATATATTGAGAGACGTTTATTGAAGCACTATTTACAATAGCAAAGCCCTAAAATCTCATTATCGAAAGACTAGATGAATGAACTATTATCTGAAAGATGTATCACACAGCAGTCAAACTAAAGAAATTACTGCAACATGCAACAGTATGAATAAATCCTATCATATATGTTAAAGGGACTTATCTAAGAAAAAGATGATCAAAATATGAACAGTAAAATGACAACGAACAACTAGAACAGGAAGAGAATTACAGGAATGGGGATCACATGGAGGGTTATCAGCAGGGAAGCAGAGAATGAGGGAAAAAAGTACAGGGAATAAAAGCCATAATTGGTAGGTACAAAATAGGAGGAGGTTAAGAATAGTATAGGAAATGGAGAAGCCAAAGTACTTGTATCTATGACCCATGGACATGAACTAATGCAGTGAGGGAGATCCTGGAGGGAGGGGGTGTGCAGGGCAGAGAGGGAGAAAGGGGAGAAAAAAATGGGACAACTGTAATAGCATAATCAATAAAATATACTAAAAAATAAAATTAAAAATAAAAATAAATAAAATAATAAAAAGCTCAAAAAAAGTAACTCCATTTTTATAAAGTTAGAAATTACTAAAATTTATACACACACATGCATGTGCCTACCACTTTTTGAATACGTAGAAATAACAATGGAAGTCAATCAAGATAATAACATAGGTTCCATAATTGCCTCATTTAGGTGAGAGAGAGGGGGCAGAGCAAAGGGACGAAGGAGCATAAGTGTACATGTAGGTTATTTTCAAAGTACTTTATTGCATAGTGGTTTACTAGTACTTGTTACATTATTAGACATAGCTAAATATAGAAAACCTCTTCTCCAAAAAGATGCATCTGGAATTCGAAAGGAATAACATCAAAGTCACAACAAAAAACAGAAGGCATGGTTGGCTAAAATTTCGAGACGATTTAATGAAGGAAGTTTTTACGGAAGTGTGGGCAAGCCAGAAGGGGCACTAAAGAACCCAGAGCTTGCCCACGTGAGAAGCTGTTACCACTCCTGGAAGCCTGGAGAGTCCAGTGAGCCCGGGAGTTGCAGGAGCCAACACTGCAGCGAGAAGCACGCAGAAGGGCCCACAGTCACAGAGGAAAGATGCAGCTCTCAAAACCCTCCCAGAATGCAACTGAGACATGAAAGAAGAAAGGGGAGAAGTATCCTGGCCTGTCTCTCTCACACTCCAGTCTCCTATCAGCACCTCCCTCCCTTTCTTATTGGTTGAACCAAACCAAAAGCCAGAGAGCAGCAGAGCCCAGGTCATGAGGCAAAGGGTTAAAATGAATCTGGGGTGGCAAGCAGAACATCCAGTAATATTAACATGCGCACAGACATTTAAATAAACATCTACCAATAATGACATGTACATTGGGAGGAGTGTAGATGAAGTTTAAAGTGTTCTAAGGTATTTGGATTAGCTGAGAAAAACTGTAAAAGTACCAGTTCATTTTAGATTTCTTTAAGTGAAAAAAATTCATGTAATTTCTAGAATCACCATTAAAATCACAATTAAAGCAACATATATTTTCCAAGCTAATAGAGAAAATAATTAAATTTTAATTAGTTAAAATTTATTTATACAACATGCAAAATTAAAATTTAATTTAGTTTAATTTTAAAATAAAAATCCTAATTAATCTAAAATCAATGTTAAAAGGAAAGAAAGGAGAGAAAAATAGAACCATTAAAACAAATAAAATATTTAATAAGATGGTAGAATTTTTATACATGAATATATCAGTACATTATATTAGATGTCAATAAAGTAAATAATCCAATTAAAAGACAAAATTTGTTACACTGAATAAATAAATATTAAACCCCTGCTATGTGTCATTTAAAGACACACATGAAACATGTGCAGAGATTGAAAAGAAGAAGATGGAAAAAGATACACTGAGCGAATCCCAACCCAAAGAAGCTACTGTAGGTATAATTTATTAGACAAAAGACACATTAAGGCAAAAGCATAGAGAGAAACAGGGACAGTTAACAACAATAAAAGTTTGATTCATTGAGAAGATATAGCAAAGCTAAATTTGTAATAACATACAAATATAGCTGTATTAATGCAAGTTACAAGGATTTGGGGGTTTTTATTGCTTACCAATAGAGAAATTTAAAAATACACATCAAAATGTCCCATGAGTCAAGGTAAGAATCATAATGAAAATTAGAAAGTGTTTTGAACTGAGTGTAAGTGAAAATACTATATTCAAATGCTGGACGATGCTAAAGATTTCTTTAGAGGGAAACTTAGAGCTTTAAATGAAAGAAGAAAGACAGAAAATCAAATGACCTAAGATAAGTATCAAGAAGTTAGAAAAAGAACAGAAGAACAAACCTAAAGGAAGCAGAATGAAGGAAGCTTGAAGAGTCTTAACATACAAACTAAGGGACTAGGTTGTTAATTGAGTGAAAACTAGCTGGACTGCATGACAAAAATAGGTTGGTCTATGAAGCAGTGCAGTGCGTGGTCCTGAGAATCTGCGTGGTCCACATGAAACAAACATGCAGGTCTCGAGTTTGCAAGTCCAGCTACATAAGTATGCCATTTAGCTCAGGGACCAAAGCAGCTGAAACGTAAAGCCATTGCCTGGAAGATCAATTTGGGTTGTGATTATAGCTCTGGGTATACATGTGTAACCTTAAAATGTGGGAACAAATCCAAGCAAGCAAATGCAAACCAAGCTTGATATCGTGCAAATAAAATAATTATTTTAAAAATTAGTAGCTTTCACAAATGTCACTACCTATTGCATTTAACTTTTGCAGCTGAATAAATACCCATTTATACAGCAACTAAAACTGGAAGATTTTCAAGATGTCAAGTACTTGAGGAGTTTTATTCCAAGGTACAGGTCAAAGTCTTTCCTTGACCTGAACATGGATATTTAGATATTAACAACAAATTTGAAGAAGATGCAAAATGTCTGGTGTGTAATTAAGAACAGCTGGTACTTTCAACATCTCTGAACTAGTGTTTTTATTGATTAGTGTATTCAGTTCTCATGGCTCTTGTAAGAAATTACCACAAACTTGGTGGCCTAAAAGTACACACTTGTTCCCTTAATTTTTTTAAGTTATTTTGTCAATAACAGTTTACATTCAATATTATTTTGCATTAGTTTCAGGGATGCAACATAGTTGTTAGATAATTATATTCTTTACAAAGTATTCCCCCAGATATTTCCAGCACCCACCTGGCACCATACATAGTTATTACCATAATGCTGACTGCATTTCCTATGCTATACTTTACATCTCCATCGACTAGTTTGTAGCTATCAACCTGTGCAGAGGTCTGAAGTCAGTTTCACTGGCCAATATCAAAGGGATGGGCAGGACCTGCTCCCTCCAGAAGCCCTAGCAAAGAATCCATTTCCTTACATTCTCCAGCTTTTAGAGCTGCATTTCTTGCATTCCTTGGCTCCAGGTCCCTTCCATCATGATCAAAACTAGCAGCTTCAGTGTTCTCTTTTTTTTTTTCCTGCTTCTGGGTAGTCAAATTTCCTTTGCTTCCCTCTAATAGGGACACTGATAATTGCATTGAAGTCCCACCCTGATAATCTAGGGAAGTGATTTTTAACCTGTAAGCTGCAAGAATTTTCAAAACATGCAATACTTGACTATTTAGTCAGGGACACTGACCTTTTTTCCCTCAGATTGTCAAATACACATGATATTAGCCAAAAGGTTAAGAAGCAATAGTCAACTTTTTAAAAAATGACAACAGCCAATACAACAATATCTGTCCTGCATGAATGAATCAAAATTATACCTATTTTTTTCCAGATCAGCAAAAAAATATATATTTTTGGTTGTGCTACAGAATTTTAATCACTAGTGTATGTGTCATGAGATGAAAAAGGTTGAAAAACACTGATCTACGATAATCTCTCATCTCAAAACCCTTACTTTAATCACAGCTGCGAACCTTCCTTTGCCATATAAAGTAACATGCACAGTTTCCAGGGATATCTTTGGTGGCCATTATTCAGCCTGGGAAATTATGTAAAATATCATTGAGATGCCTTGGTCATCGTGGCTCAGTTGGTTGGAGTGTCCTCCCATGTACCAAAAGTTTGGAAGGCCCACTCCCAGTCTGGGCACATACCTAGGGTGCAGTTTTGATCACTGGTTGAAGTGCATGTGGGAGACAACCAATTAAAGTTTCTCTCTCTCATCAATGTCTCTCTTTCTCTCTCGTCTCCTGACCCCTTCCTTTCTCTCTGAAACCAATAAACATATTTATAAAAATGTATAATTGTGGTTATCACATGAATTTTGATCATACGAAAATTCAGGATGCCAGAAATAATACTGAAGTCAAAATTTGGTTTTTTCACTTTCTAAATGCTAAGGCTGAAGTCAAAGCCAAATGGCAGATTTTGGCCAAATAGGAAGAATGGAGCAGAATTTATTAGCATGCTACACATAGTTTTATAAGCTGCTTTAAAAAAAAAAAATTGACAGTATATCACAATGGTTTACCAGGTCCTTCCTTAAATATTTGTTCACATTTTTTTTTGCTAAATCATGATTTATCTAACCATTTTTTTCTGTTTTATAAATAACATATTAAAGATAATTGTTCATAACATATATATTTGTTTCTTTAACATCAATTTCTAAAAGTAGAATAACTAGATTAAAGGTTTGAACATTTATGATATTTTGATACAAACTGTCAAGTGCGATTAAGCTCTGACCAATGCTGTGAGATAAGGGTCATCTCTCTGCACTCTAACGTGGACTGAGATTGGGATGAAATAATGCCCCACTGCTCATAAAAATGCTGACTCGTTGCTACTTATTTTGCACTTATTACTTATGTTTACCAGGGTGTATTTGATTAGGGAGAACTCTGTGTGAAACCTTCTTTACCTTCAACCACAATATAACTCCCTTGCTAGATTAACTTGTGAGTCTGAACTTCCTTTGTAAAAATATTCTGATTGTATGATTTGCTTATGTCAAGTTCAAAATTAGAGAAAAAGAATGTGTGGCATTAGAAGTTAGGATATAGGGAATTCGGGGTGAGGAAGAAGGGCAGTGACAGGGAGGGTACACACGGTGGGCTGGGGTGCTGATATTCTTTAAGCAGGGGATGGCTGTTTTCTTTTGTTTATTTTATGGGTACTTAGATTTACACAGTTTTCTAAATATGGTATACTTTAAAAAATTTTTTAAATAAAAATTAATAAAAAGCCATAAAACATTAGTACTGATACTCATATCTATGGCTCAGCTTAGGACAGTTTCCTCTGCTTACAGTAGTCAAGTCTCCTTGCTCCAATCCATCATCATTCACAGGAACCAGCATTTCAATGCCATGATTGATTTAATGCTATCTAAATTGTAGATTTATCAGTAGGAAAAGGAGAGTTATTTCTATACAAACTAAACTGAGTACTATGTAAACACTCACTCTTGTCAATTTGTGAAGCACATTGCTGTGTAATCTGTGCATGAAACAATTATTAGAGAATATGGGGAAAATTATAAAAATCTTGAAGTAGTCTACATTCAGACTGTCTCAAAGATGCTTTCAGCATCTTTAATTTCTCTCTCCACTTTGAGGAGACAAACACACCGTGAACACTTTTTATGCAAGGTTATTTCAAACTCCAGCAGCAGATCAGTTCTGAGAAATGTCTTTGGCCCATACCTTTTAGCAAAAATGTATTTAAACTAAAATAAGCTACTGTGTCTTTAGCAAGCTCTCTAATTAGTGTCCTAATTGTATCAGATTGGAGGGGCATCTGCCATAACTAAAAAATGAAATACAAAGAGAAAACAATGATAAGATTTGTGAGAAGCAGGAGAAATTAGAGGTGAGGAAATACTGCTAAGTCGAGAAAAAGGGCAGATGAACAGAAATTAGCCCACAGACACAGGCGTTCACAAACTCCAGTGCTGCCTTTTGCCTCCATTTGGAACACCAGCTTGCCGACCAACTGCAGAGCTTCTCACCGCACACGTTTTCCAAGTTATCAAAACCTAAGCAGGTGTACAAACAATGAGGTGTCTGGTGAAATTGCCAGGATCGAAAGCAAAGGGATGTACCCATGGCTGGGTTACCCACCCTGCAGACTCACCCAGCCATGCTTATAGCAACCTTGAGGAGTTGGGGAGGGTAATGTCACTGAGCAAAAGAGGTTTAGCCCGAACAAATTGATCCTGAATTTTGAAATACAAAACGTGAAAAGAAGCTCTTCTTATTTCACCACACGATTAAGTTTGTTAACAAATTTGCATGGTTTTGTTTTGGTTAGTCATTTGGGTGGGAGGAGGTTAGTCTCCACCGTCTTTTCAGTGCATGAGACGTGAACAGAGTTCCAGGGAGATGCATCCTGAGACCAGACAGTCGTTTCAGCAGTGCTTGAAGTCACGGTCTCTACGTTTCTTGGTATAAGGACAGTTTTCAAAAAGCGCTAGAAGTCAGAGTCAAGGGAAGAATAAACTATGCTTCCACTTCCTAAGAAGGAAAGGAAGGTTAAACATCTTTTATCCATTAGCTCCAGGTTAAGGTCCTAGCCCCTCCTCTACTGCATAATACTGGCGTGCAGTCAAAATACACAAGCCTGGGTCCAGCCTTGAGGTGTGCCTCCGTAGCCCCTGTGCTCCACCAAAGCCATTTTCCTTCTGAAAAGGAGCAAAGAGGTCTGATAAAGGCTTTTATCCATGCAGCCAGTCCTAGGAATATACTATTCTTCAAGACAACTTCTAGGGGCAGGACAAAGCGTACCTGAAACACAGAGATCTCAGGCCCTGTGAGTTCTGGGCAACAAAGATCTGCCCTTCAAGTAAGATTAAGGTTAAAGAGTTCCTGATACTCTAATCACAATGGGTTACCCATAAATGATACTTACTAAATATTTGTTAAAGTTAAAAGGTCAGGTGTGGTAACCTGTTCCCAAAGCTGCTCCTTTCACCTACATTCAGTAATGTCTGATATAAAAGGATCTGTTCTTATGTAATTATTCAATAAAATATGATCAAGGATGAGCATATGAGTAGTGAGATGACATGCCCAGTGTGGAATAAAGCTTTGAGCTTTCACTGCCTGGACATCAAATAAACCAGGGTTTGAATCCACAAACAACTGTTGCGCTGTGAGCACAAGAAAGCAGCAAAACACAGCTGTCTGGGCACGGCTGGAGCAGCAACCCACGAGTTATGTAACAGCTGTTGTGTAATTGTGCATTTAACTCAAAACACATTTTTAAAAGAGAAAACAATTCAATTTTCCAAAAACAGAGAGAGAGAAGGGAAAAAAGGAAATTGAGAGCAACAGAGGAAGGCGGGGAGAGAGAGAGAGACAGAGACAGAGATAGAAATGTTGAAATGACACAGAAGTTTCTATCTGGTCTTCAAGTATGAGGCACAAGGGAGGTAAGGACCTTGGGGATAGTTGCCTTAGTATCTAGGGGACTGGACTATGAACCAATGTGGCCTGCTTCCTGTTTTGTAAATGAAATTGTATTGGAAAACACCTCCAGCCATTAATGTATCTATTGTCCATAACTTCTTTCATGCAGAGTCAAAGTAAGTTACAACACAAACCATCAGGCCTAGAAAGCAAAAAAATATTATCTGTCCCTTCGCAGAAAAACTTTGCTGACCTGCCCCTGTCTTTAGATGACTTAAAGGCTAAGTTTAAGTGCCTATGAGAGTGACTATTCTCTTTGAGAACTAAAACAGCCAATTTTCTAGGAAATGCAATTTTTGTCTTGCACATGATCTGTGATCATAAGCAAGCCACTTACCCTCCCTCTGACTATAAAATGGGGAACCAAATAAGAATGGAAAGAGAAAGCAAGGCTCCAGGACCTGGTTTGGCATAACTATTCAATGATTCAGGTAGGTTTCCTTCCCTGAATCACTGGGGAAAAAAACTGTTCTTAATTCTTCATAATGAGAATTAAGAGCATCCAAAGTTTTCTATCTGTTCCTACTGTAACTTTTGTTAGAGCTTCAATACAATGAAGTATTGTACTTAAAGTGGGAGCAGTGCAGTTAAAAAATTTTTTTTAATGTTCCCAGTTTGAAATATTAATTTAATTTTAAGAACTTGAGTTACTTTGAGAGTGCTCTTAACATTCACTTTGAACAATTGCTCATGTTAATGATAAATACATCCAACTTCCAAAACCAGAGGTTATTTTCATTTTAAATGAGTTTTAACAAACGCTAGTTATTGTCACATTGCCACTGTGGTGACTGTGCATGACAGTGCACACAGAATTCCTGAAAACTCCTGCTGAATTTTCGCTTTCCATTTATAAAGATTATTTGGAGCTTCAGAAATGATAGTAGGTCCACTTACCCAGCACTTAAAATACACTCGATTGCTATGATTTTTTAAAGCTGACTTGGGGTAGAGGGCCTTTCTTCCCCAAAAGGCACCTTTTCCCCCTGACAGCAGTGACCTGAAGATACCTGGCCAGGGTCCTCTCCGCACCAGTTTATACTGAGAACAAGTGCCTATTTAGACTCTTAATGCTCAGATTCTCTGATTCCCAGGCTGTCAGAGAACAGAAAGTTTCACAAGAGCATAAAAAGCATGAGAAGCCAGAAAAATAATAACTGGCCTTAGTGGCCAGAACAGCTGCACTGCAAACCCTTATCACAGGTTTCGACTTTGTAAATTAATTCGTCTGCAAATAGTGCCCTGTCTCCAGATGCCGCTTCGATGCTGGAGCACTGGTTTCTTAAGGATTTAACTTTAAAGTCAAGGGCTTCCTGCACTAGGTGTTACAAATAAGTAGTGTCATTTTCTTTTTGCTCGGAGTTTGTTCATCCAATCATATCCCAGTATGCAAATAAACCTTAGCCCTTGCAGATGAAAAGGAACAAATAAAGCCAAGTGCTCTATCAGAACTAAATCGCTGAGCCTGTCACCTGTATTTCAGGAGCTGAACCAGAAATGTCGTCCTCAGGCATGTCAGACTTACCTGTCCCACTCACCAACTTGAAGTTTCAATATACTAAGGTTAGTACAATTTATATTTGCTGTGTTGTGTCAGGTTTATAAAAACTACATTTATTTAAAGCATAAAATGTCAATTTAAGTAAACTTGAGTAAAGAGCCCTTTGCAAGTATAAAAATAAGAGGCTTGCAAAATGCAGTTCTAAGTTTAGTGTCTTGACCAAATGATGAATTCTATCTCACATAGGGCAGTTTTTCATAAATTTATTTCTTAAAAGTATGTTTAAGTGCAAAGCACTCTCTTCTGTGTGAAATGTTCTTGTGTCGAGATTCACTGGATTTTACTAAGCAGTTCTATTAACTTCAGCATAGCCCAGCATGCATGATACGAGAGTAAATACTTGCTAGAGAAGCTGGAAAGAGCCAAACAAGTAGGAAATGATTTTTTTAAGAGAAAGAAAGAAGAAACAGCATGCTGAAGTAATATGATCTTTTTACATGTTTAATGAGTGTCAAAATCAAAGGACCTAAGTCTGAGTGTTGAATAAAAGCTCCTGTTTCAAAAACTTTAAATGGACTTACACTATTTAGCATGTTTTGGGAAAGAAGGAATTCTTATTTATTTCTTCTGCAAAAGTTGTTGCCATTGGAGTAGATGTGTAATTATTAACTGATACAAATAGAGGGAAACAAGAGCACAAGCCAGGTCCAGACTCAAAATCCACAACTAAGAAGAATAAGGGAATGGATCTTGTTTGAGTAGTTCAATGAGCTTTGCCTATTTCAGACTGCTGTATGCCAGCTTTCCTATCAGAGCCTAGAACTCCCAAACAAATGCAAGGAACAAAAAAATTAATACTAGTCTAACCAAAATTACTTAAAGTTAGCTTTATGGTGTGATGGAGAAAGGAAGTATGTCAACTCAGGAAGAGACATTTTGCTTTCTGAATCAGTCAATGAAAAAAAATCAAGAACATTATAATATAATGATAAAGTAAAAGCCTCATTATTATTTATTTAGTTTTTATTTCCTTACTTGTAACCATGGATGGTTTTGTAATCTGAAGTTCAGTTACATTCTCATTTTCATATGTGCAAAAAAAATGAGGAAGTTGCTCAGCTGGCTGGCTCTTTTCCTTAGGAAAGTGTCTGCAGAGATCAGATTGTGCTTTTAACATGGTTGACCAGCAGCCATAAAGTGTCTTAATGTTTTATTTTCACTAGGTTTTATTAAAAAGGGAAATTTTTTTTCATTTAATTTTATTCCAAATGGGAGCATTAAAAAAGTGGTGAGTCCGTACCCTCCAACAATTCCACTTGGCAAAGGTATGCCCAAGACTCAAGACTCCAACCTTCCCAACTTCCTTACTCCAAGTTGGTCAGTCACGAGAAATTTCAGTCCAAGGCACATTGAAAAATGTGTTTCATAAAGACCAAAATCCTTGGCAATGGCTGAATTATCCCACTACTATTTTTACAAAGAATCTTTTTTTTTCCCAATGCTACTAACTGTGAAAGTATTTGGTAGTCTGAATGTCACATTTTTTAAAATTTGGCTTTGCAGAAATTTATAGTCTCCTCCTATGTGCACCTCAAGGAAGCTTTAATGTGAAATACTCTTTCGACTTAATTAAGCTTCATTTAGTAGTTATTAATTAAGCATATAATAGACAGTGCTAGACAACCGAGATGGTCGTTAAAATCTAACACGCAGACACAGATCAAGTGATCCTTTAACACAGAGAGAAGTTTTTAAGATGGAAACCTCTTGTTCTCTTCAAAGTCATTACACAAGAACACCCTTTTAGGAAACATGACTGACCTAAGAGTTCAAAAGAAGGCAGGATTCAAAGAGCAGGATTTGCTCTTGCATTTAAAAACTTTTCTGGGTAAAAATACCCAATGCAAGTCAGGGAATTTTGATTGCTAACACATCTTCTCTATAAATCTGTTCTGCTCAGATAGCATTTTATTGTCTGACTTACTGGTTACAGCATTTTCACACTTGGAAGGACACCAGTTATGTATGTAATTAAATCTAAATGGGTGAGCTTTTTCAAATGCCTATGCATTTTCTTTTTACTGTGCCCCACTGAAGAATTGTGTTGGATTTGCACTTGCAAGAGGAGTTGGAAAATGATGGTTTAATTAACATTTTCCTGGTTGCAAGCCACATAAACAAAGATTTCATAGTGTCTGAGGAATTACCTTCTATGGCTAGCCCCTAACCTCTGTATTATTTTTCTCTTACTATGTTAATGTCCTTCTTTATCATCACTAGAAGTACATTGGTCCTTGGGGCAAGGTGGAGGGAAGAGACAGCAGGGTTGAGTAACAAAAAGTTATTACAATGATGGTAGAACTGCATACTCTCAAGCTTGAGACTGTTTTTCGCCCAAACAAAAGAAGTCATTGTTACTTCTTTTTTTTTATGACTTATTTTCTAGCACAGTCTGATTAGTTTTTTTGTTGGGATGGGTAAAACAGAGATCAGAGTTAAGAATTGCTTTCTAAAATAATACAAAGGTGTTTAGAATTTAAAACCTCAATAACATCATTATAATTCTACATAAACTTGAATCCCACCTCTAGCCTCATTTGTCCCCTTTCCAACTCTAAATGAATCATACATCTACCAACTCATCCATTTTATTGAGCCTTTAAATGAAGAGCTTCTTTGAAAGTTATGTGATCATTGGACAAACTATATTACCTCTCTCTGCCTTGGTTTCTTTATGTGTAAAATGAGAATAATAAAGGTATTCATTTCCTAAGGTAGATGAAAGCATTAAATGAGTTTAATGCACTTGAAATAGTACTTGAAATAGTACCTGGCACTCGGGAAGTAACCAATTAACATTAGCTATCCTAGACCTATTTATTTTTCTGATTTTTTCCAGTTTTCCAGAATCTTCTTTTACTCAGCCTTTCCTAGAACTGTTTCTCATTCTCTTCTAGTCTTTTTGTCATTCTTTCTTGCACAGTCATACCCCACCTGACAAAGATCGCATTGGAGCAAAGTTCCAAGGGTTTATCCAGGATTTCAGGGGTCAAGAATTTTCTCTTAGAGAATTTGGTAATTTTGTTTTCCATTTTCCTTTCACAACACTGATTTTCTACCTTAAAAAACAAAGGCATAGGAAATTCAAGACGACAAGCGTACTCAGACAGGATTCAATTTTTTAAAACTGAAGTCTTAAACTTAACTTATTGAATAATAATTTGTTCATGCTAGAAAGATCTTCGTCCACTAATGACATTGCATACACACATACACAACACAGGAAATAGTTCTAGCTGAAATTCATCATGCTTACTCTGTGCCAATACTCTTTTAAGTTCTTTATAATGATTTATTCACTCCTCACAATAAACCTCTGAGGAGGTTACTATTCTTGTTCCGTAGAGGAGAAGACTGATCCACAGAGTCGCTAAATCGCTTGCCTGAAGCCACACAGCCTGTAAGTGACAGAACTGGACTTTGAAAAAGCTAGGAGTCCGAGCATTCCCACCAAGTGATTTCTCTAAGATCAGTATCTTTGCTTTGGGGCAGGAAGTTGTTGGCATTCTGTCATCTTCTTTGTGTCCATTCCTGACTACTGAAGGGAACATGACCGGGAGCCCCTCCAGTTGCTGCTCAGCTGTTCTCAGGCCCCCAGGAGAAAGAAAGAAAAGACAAAGCTTTCTTTTCCCTAAATTTGCTGAATAAAGAAAGTCCACTTGAAGTTTGTGAAACTGGAGTTTTCATCCAAAAGATGTACTTTTTGATAGAGAAAAGTTATGAATCATTGAGTATTATGTGCTAGGCACCATTATTTCCTTATAAATTCTCACAACAAACAAATTCAGGCCACATGCATTTTTAAATACACCATCCTCTTCACTCGTTTCTCCCATCTTCTCTTTCCTTACTTAACGTCATTGAACAACCGCTCTGTGCTAGGTCTTATGGTACAAGAAGACTAATATGATTCTTGCCTCATGGGACTTATATTGTTGGAGGGTATATGGGGTGGTATGGGGAAGAAAATAAGTGAATAATTTAGTCACAAATATGATAAGTGTTACAAAGAAGAAAACAGGAAGCTGAGAGAATATGAGAGGAAGATCTTCCTTTTGAGAAGATTTTGGGGAAGGTCTTTTAAAGGAAGGTTTTCTCAAAGGGAGGGACAGTTAAGGTGAGCAGAGCATAAGGTGACCATGGAGAGTGGGAAAGAACAAAGATCCAGAGCTAACAGCACAAGCAAAGACCCTGTGAAGAAGAGCTTGGTGTGTTCAAAATACTATCAAAAGTCTAATGTGGCCGGAGCAAAGTGATGAAGGGAGAGAATGGGTGAAATGGGACCAGAGAGAGAGACTACAACCAGATTGCCTGATAGATTTTATTTAAGGGAAACCACTGGGCGGGGGGGGGGGGGGGGGGGGGGAGGTTGGGTGGTGCGGTGCTTAAAACAAGACAGGACTTATAATCAAGACAAAGATTATTGTGCAGTGACCCTGTTTTCATTTTGGAACTCCTTTTAACTCGATTCTGACAGAAGTAATATTTGTTTGCTTTTGACTTGGAAGCAGTTGAATAAATAGCTGGATGACTGCAAGGTGCAGTGGCTTAACAAGATAAACTCAGCTTCGATTTCTAGCTCTTCCACTTAGTTATTGATATGAACTTGGCCAGGCGTCTAATCTTGAGTTTCGGTTGGCCTGTCTGTACATTGGGAATAAGAATGACTACCTTGAGAAGTAGTTGGGAGAATTAAGGGAGGTAATTTGTGGAAAGTGCTCAGCACTTATTAACAACTTGGTTTAGGCTCTGTTTAACCCTTTTCTTCCCAAGATGAGTTCTAGAGTTCTAAAATTGATTGTTTCCAATGTAAATGGAATGAATACTTGAATTGCTAGTCACAGTTCAAAACTGCTTTTTCTATTGATCTCACTTGGAATTCATAATTAATCACTGGAAAGGAGCTAGGGAAGATGTTACTAGTTTCCCATTTTAAAGCTTAGGTATGCAAGCTTGGAGAGCTTAAGTGACTTGCTGAAGGTCACACAGCTCTTAAGAGACAATAACAAAATAAACTGGATTCTGAATCTTCTTGTTTCAATCTGTTACTTTTCCACATGATTTTCCCCCCTAAACACTGAAAACAGTATTTCTTGAATCTCACTGGATTGTCTCTAACAAGTGCTTTCTTTACTCTAATGTAGAGAACTGAAATTTGGTTAACGGAGAAAGAGGGGTGATTTGGACATTAGATCCTCAAACAGGTGGATCAATAGAGAGAATTTACTCCAAAGTAGTACTTCTTGTATTTGAATGTGCTGCTGAATCACTTAGGGCCCTTGTTGAAATGCAGATTGATTCCATGGGCCTGAGGTGAGTGAGATGTGAGATTCAGCATTTCTCACAGATGTCCAGGTTTGGTGATGCTGTTGAAGTGGGGTCTGTTGACCAGCAACAATGGTCTAGATGTTTGGGGTCAACCTTATAACTCTTACCGCAGTGATCACCATCTGGTTCCTTAGGGAACTGACCTCCTACTTCTGCCAGTAACTTACACTCAACACATCAGAAACATGCATCTTCCCCTTCAAAGAGTGTCTGAATCTAACAAGAATTAGATTACGTCCACAAACCAGTGGCAGAACTTAATGTATATTTTGCTCCTGGGAGATAAACATTCTTGAATAGGATATTTTAGCTCATCTCTTAGGAATGCAATCCTGGCAACTTGTTTCATAGTTTGGCACCTGTCTGGTTTCAAGAAATCTGTTCAACAAAAATACTGAAGAAAGTCACACATACCCTAAGAGAGGGTAGTATCCCCATTTCATAAGTACTCTCAGCTCTACAAATGTTTAAAAGACTTCTTTGAACTGGACTTTACCTAATGAATTTGTTAACTACTTGCCAGAAAGAGGGGGCTGAATGAAAACAAACACACAAACAAAAACCTCTTAAAGAGTACAAGGGACAACTGATTTGAAGAGTAACCCAAAGTTAAAGAAACATTCTGAAGTGGCATGGGTCATGTATGGGATACAATACTTACCGGCATAAAAGAAACCTCATGGGAATTCAGGTATTGGTAAAATGATGATACAGTTGTCTCTAAATAGCAATTACCTGGCTTTGGGTGATGGTGATGGTGGTTTGGGTTTACATGATGCTATTGTGATTGTGGCCAGATATATTACACATGTACCGGATATCATGGCAACAGAGACAGAGCTAAGTTCAAAAGAACATGAGCAATAATTGCTTTATTATCCAACATTTAATTAAAGTCCACTACTAAAAAGCATACTAGGAAAGTAAATACTTACATTAGCCTTGATTCTATCACATGGATATATTCTGAGTATGTATGTGAGGGTGTGTGTGTTTGCATGTGTGTATGTATCAGAGGCCCCCACAAATAGAGGTAAAGAGATGTAAAGTGTTGCTAATATTTGATTTATTTGATTTTTTTATCTTATAATATGTGTACCTGATACCTTCACTGTAAAAAGAATTGTCAAAAGAAGTTGGTTAGCTGAGAATCTGCACAAATGGTACAGATCTTAAACCTGCCTGAACAAACTACAGTGGTACCTTGGTACTTGTCGTTAACTCATCTGGAACTCGTGACAAGTGCCAACACCAAAGGTATCCAGCGATGAAGCATTTTCTTTTGCGGGGCATCATTGTGAAATGAGTCCTGAACAAGCCCTGGGTGCCAAAACATTATTTTCTTCATCTGAGTGAGATGAGTACAGGGTTTGATGAGTTCTGAAACCAACGAGTACTGAGGTATGACTGTGTCTCCCACCCTCGGTCCCATGATCTTGCTCTTTGCACTGCTCTCCCATTTCTTAGAAGTCAAAGGAATACAAACAACAGACAATGGAATTAGGCTTTACATTTTGCACTTTAGAAGGAAGAAGGCTTACATGTAAGTATTATATTATTAAATGTTAATATTGTTAAGTATTAAATATGTACAGAACTTTCTGGTGCTTCTATCTCTCACCTCTGTACTACAGGGTACATATGATGTACAGAAATTGTTGACAAATGTTTTTGTCATCTGTGGGACAGAGTGAAGATGTGGCTTAAAATAGAAATGCTTTTCTTTATCCCTGAGTTGAAAAGGCTTTAGAGGTTTTTCAAACAACAAGAAAAAAAGAATACACACTCATGCCATTGGAGTCAGACTATAATATAAAACAGAAATGAAAGAAAAATTGTATTTCTCCTCCTTTTGCCTTGGTCACTTTCTCGTTTTGTTTTCATTCCTTTTACTGCAGTTAAATATTTTCCTCCCATCTGTTGTTTCCTCCCTAATTTCCTTTTAGATTTTTTTTTACTCTGAGTCTCAACATTTTGCGTTGCTGCCTTGGGGTTTAGGTTGAAAGTAGTTGCCAGAGATCTAACTTTGATTCTTTTAAATGTTTAACATCCCCACCTGACTTTTGTTCAGTCTCTTATTCAACCCATGTCTTATTTTTTCTGCCCCTTTTCCAAAGTTTTTTTTCTCTCCCTGTCTAAAGCTGCTGAGAAAAGGTTTACACGCTTACAACACCCATCACTTGACATGCTGTGACCGGGGCTCTCAGGTTTGGAAATTCACATGGGTGATGTAAATAGGGAAATCATATCCCTTTTCTCACCCTTGGCATATCTGAAAACAAACAAACAGACAGACAAACAAACAAAAACTTTGTGTATCTAAAATGTGATCTGTTACATCTCTCCGCCACCAAGAAAGCACTGGCTTCTCTTACAGGATATAGAGCCACTGCCCCAGTGCAAGCCCCTTGCATTCAGAGATATTGTAACTCGTGGGGCTCGGTGAAAATGGTGAAGGGATTAAGGGAAAAAAACCCTCATAGACACAGACAACACTATGGTGATTACTAGAGGGAAAGAGATACGTGTGGGGTGGGGACAATAAAGGATGATGGGAGGAGACTTGGGTGGTGAACACACAGTACGATACACAGACGGTGTATTATAGAATGGTACACTGAAAACCTATAGAATTTTATTAACCAGTGGCACCCCCCAAAAAATCAATGAAACAAATACAGAGATAATGTGAATAATGTGAATACAGGGTACCCTGAATATCTGTTGGAGGGAATCAGAGGCTCTCTCCCCTTTAAGCCAACAGGTTTTAAAATCTTACATCAACAGCTAAGGCTAATAGGTTTTATTTTGCCTGTTAATCAAATTCAGCTTGGTCCAAACCAAAAATATTTTGAGAAAGGGACCATTAATTTAGAATTGTAACTTTATACCAAACACATTAAGACATAACAACTTTTACTTGGAAAGGCTTTTCTTTTTTAATGACTTGGACAGTAAAATGCATTTAGAAAAGAGCCACTTTTTTTTTAATGAAAGGTCATATTATGCATCCCTTAAAATCTGACATCAAAAATTTAAAGAGTAAAATCAATTTTTAAGTTGCCTCAACATTGCCATTGATTGCTTCCCCATGTAAGAAGCACTTGAAGTCCAAGAGGATACGTGGACATCTATAATTTCCAGTCAATATTGTGAAGTTCACATTGAAGTCTACTGTATTTACATACATTATTCACAATTATTTCGAGTTCAAAATTCATAATTAGAACATAGCTAATGTGACAGTTAAATAGGACCGAAGAATTTTTACTTACTTTCATAGCCTGATCTCATTTCCTCTGAACTTACTAAAGGCAAACAGCAAATGTAGAATGAACAAAGGGAGGGAAACAATAGAGCATTTCAACAGGCCTAAATGTATTTCATAATTATTATAATAAACATTTGTTAGCTTATTGTTGTTTGTATCCAGTAGCTTTCCCTCATCCATGGTTTTGCTTTTTGCAGTTTCAGTGACCCTTGGTCAACTGCATCCAGAAGTATCAAATGGGAAATTCCAGAAGTAAACGACTTGTATGTTTCAGATTTTGAGCCATTCTCAGTAGCTGTCCTGCTCAGAACCACTCAGACTGCAAATCATCCCTTTGCCTAGCTTCCCCACATTCTACACACTCCCGCCCCCTTAGTCACTCGGTAGCTACTGTGTTGTTATCAGATCAAATGTTAAAGAGATCTGGGCACTTGTGTTCAAGCAGTGTTTATTTTACTTAAGAATGACACTTCACCTAAGTTCTATTACAGTACATTGTTATAATATTTCTCACTCTGGGGATCAAGATCCACCACACAATAGCTTCATTCTCATCATCAGAACTTATCTATGACTTTTTTTGCACTAGAACTCTCTGTTCGGGGAGGATGTCTTGACTGCGTTACAAATATCCAGCGGTGGTCCTTCCCTGTGCTCACAGTTTTCCCTTTTCCATTAATCCAGTTCCATCCTTCTAGCCCATGCCCCTCTTCCTTGACTGCTGCTCTGTAATTTATTAACGAACACACCACTTTGGTTATTTTACTTTATGACCTTCAATTCTTTACTGGCTGATCTTGATATAAATACACTCTCTCCTTAGATTATAAACCCCGTGAGAGAAGGGGTCACGGTACACTCATCTCTCATTTTCCACAGTACCCTCCAAATAATGAGATGTGTTTACTCATTATTTGACCACTTGGATTATGTGAATATAAATATAAATTCAAACAGAAGTTGAGTTCACAGCATTCTCCTATCCAAAAAGGTTAAAGCTGAATAATGCAGAGCAGTTGCTAGTAATTTGGGATGATCTCTGACCGGTCTCATCAGTTGCCTGAAGGCTGCCAGATGAACTTGCCTTCTCATTTTTGGTTAATGCTCATTTACAAAACATTCACTGGTTTTAGTTTGAAAGGGGAGTTTTACATATAGTTTAGATAAGAGTCTGATCATGAAACTAGATGGTAAATACATATTGTAATGGTTCTTTCTCACCAAAAGAGATTATGTGGAGAGAGTAAAATAAGCTAAACTTGAAACTTAAAATTATCACAGACCTGGGAGGACTTGAGTAAGAACTGCAAAGTTGCATCTGTAAACAGAAATCTAGAGATATCTTTTTCAAGAAACTTAAAAGGAGTTTATTCAGTTAACAGTTTGCAACCTGGGAAACGTAGTCCTCAATGTGAACTGAGAATATATCCCAAAATGGAGGGATTAGGGCAGAGTTTATAAAGGCAAAAGTTGCACGGACCTGGTGATCAAAGAGAGGGTTGCTGGGGTAAACAAGATCATAAACTTGCATGACACGTTTTCTGATTGGTGGGAGCAACTAGACTTTCAATGGTTGGCTGACTCAGGGATGGAGCAAGTGAAGTTGTAAGGTGGGAACAATGGGTAATATATGACTAAGCATTTATCAAGTCCTGGTTTCAGCCCAGGCCTATAGAACAAAACGGCTGTCTTTGATCACACAATTACAGTACAGGGAGTATTATTTAACAAAGAAGCAAGGAGTTCAATTTATCAAATAGCACAATCAGTACAGGGATCCAGCTCTGCAGGCAGTTCCAGAGCCCAAAAGAGCAAAGTTATGCTCTGCAAGGAGCTTTGGAGCTCAGCTGCAAAAATTCTAAATTGGGGGCCACAAGTTATGAAAGTTCTCACACCACAGCCTAACAAAATATAATCAATTCTATATCTTATTCTTATTCAATTTTTGGCAAAATTATACATAGAAGGGTGGAATTTAGGGTATATATCTGACAGGGTGAGACTTGAGCTCTCTTTATTTTTTTAAAGATTTTATTTATATATTTTAGAGAGCAGGGAAGGGAGGGAGAGAGGGAAAGAAACTTTGATGTGCAAGAGATACATAGATCTGTTGCCTCTGGTGGGGACCTGGCCTGTACAACCCAGGCATGTGCCTTGACTGGGAATCAAACCGGTCACCCTTTGGTCTCAGGCTGGCACTCAATCCACTGGACCACACCAGCCAGGTTAAGCTCTCTTAGTTTAAAAGCTATAAAGTCTAAAGAGATAATAATATCTTTAGGGCAGAAGGAAGGGAGAATTAGAAATCTGTGAATGAATCTATTGTGAGTTTTGCAAGACTGGCTAAAAAAATCTAGGGCAAGTACCATGATATCTTTAGTTTTTTTTGTTCAGAATTAGGTGAGTGGATACATAGATTCTAACTTTAATACAAAGCAGAACACAATGAGTACTTCAATTACAGGATACTAAATTACTCTGTTAGAAAGTGGGAAAAAAAGAGGTTAAATCAAACTAGACCAACTAGTGAAATTAATGACATTTTCGGGGCAGTTTGAGGTATGAGTAGAAGTAAATAGTAAAATGCCAGGCTGAGGAACAGCATGAATAACAGGTGTGAACAGGAGGGCATGATGGTCAATTGAGACAGTGGAATGAGACTGAAACAAAGGTAAACTGAGGAAATAATAGGACAAAAGTTTGGAAGAGCCAGATCATAAGCTACCTTATTATTATGCTAAGGAATTTATGACCTGAACCACCTACCATATTTTGTCAAGTATAATGTGCACATTTTGCCCAAATTTTTGAGGGAAAAATAAGGATGTGTATTATACAGGGGTAGTACTAACTCCATATCTATATAAATATTTTTAATTCTTTTATTTATGTTTATGCATGAAGTAACTCTAGAAAACACTAACGATAACCGTATGCAAAATAATACCCTGGAATATGTTCACTGGTTTTGTTTCTAAATACAAATCAATAAAAAATCAAATTAAAAAGTTAAAATGAAAGACTTTTTTTCTGAAAGTTTGGGCCCAAAACATGGGTGTGCAGTATACACGGGAGCACATTATAGGGAACAAAATCTGAACTGGGTTGACTTAGGAAGATTATGGTAATGGTGAAAATTAAATTTCAGTTAGGCAGAGGTGGAGGGGTCAGGGACAACAAGAAGAGGTTCTTTATGATACTGTAGAATGAAGTCATACAACAGGATGGCCAGGACTCGTATTTCCCATTAATGGGAGAAGGAAAGTGTGTGTGTGTACGTGTGTGTGTGTGTGTACGCGTGCGCGCGCATGCAAGCACTTGTGTGATGGAGAGAAAGGAATGTGCATGAGCAAGCTTTAGAACTTCAGTTTGAGTTAAGAGCAGCATAAAGCAAGAGATGACAGTGAACTGTCTTTGGGGCTCAATGATTAAGATGTTTCCCAGCCACCCCTTGGGAAGAAAAATACAAAGGTAAAGGCTAGAGATGCATAAAAGAAAATACTCTTTAAGAGTAATTACAGTATTCTATAAAATTCATGTTTGATAGCTAGAATGCTGATTCACACTAAAGGACATTGGGCAAGTCAGTATTTTAATCTGAATTTATTTTACTTCCCGTTGAACTAGGATGCCAATGTTTTCTTCACGAAGACTTCTAGGAATTTTAAGGTCCTCATCTGTATTCCATTCCCCCATCAGAGAAACAAGAATTTTCTTGATACTTCTATCTTTTCTGAACCTCCTTATATGTATCTTTGTACATCAAGTCTGTTCATCCAAACTGCTTTGCACTCCCTCCCCCTTGTGTATTCATGCTCACAGCATTTTCCTGTACGTTTTAGGCTAGCACAGCAATTCTTTCAGCTCCTCCAAATACATAGATTGACGCTGTTTTGTCTTACAAATAATTGTATTGATATGAACAGGCAAATAAGGCTCCTCCTTCCCCTTGTTTGTTTGTTTATTTATTTATTTGTTTGTTTAGCAAATCGCAAAATAATGCAACCATGTGCAGAATATTATAGGTCTTAGTAATATCTAGTTACTGGATTGTAGGTTCTTCAATTCAATTTTAAGTTATGCATTCAAGAATACTGAGGTTAAAATCACTTGAAGGCCGGGAGTGTGTTGAATGAACATTTACAATGAACCAAAAAACCAGAAACACAGTCCTTACCTTATCTTATAGCACAGCTTAGGAAGGAAAGCAAACATTTAAAAATGGCTTTTTAAGAAATGTAATAAATTTTACAATAGAAGTGTACAAGACCAGGGAGATATTTTTCAGAACGGGCTGTCAAAATATTCTTGTCAGCCACAGATTATAGAATTAATTACACTTAAACTGTCATCGATAGATGATCATCTTCATTTTATTAATTTGATTAGATGTTATGCCATTTTACAAACATTTCACAATAGAATAGCCAAGTTAGTGCAAATCACAGAATAACTTAAAAGACTGCTTTTACTCTAATATATACAATATAATTCATTAAATTGAAAGTATTTAATTTTGTTATCTGCCACTGGAACATTTTTAATAGCTAAGCAATTATTTTTAGAATAGCAACTGACTTAAATCTTGGTGGGCAATGTTTGAATACATTTCCTCAGGGTTGCACTCTTAATAACTTATCTTTAAATATCAAGTTAGAGGAGGTGTCAGAATTAAGATATTTATTATAAATCTAGTGCATTTGTCACTCTTCATTTAAAACTGCATATATTGACTACCTGTGATTTAAAATTAAATAAACTAGTTTATGTTATAAAAATAAATCGAACAGAAAGTTGCATTACATAACAGTCAACACTTATACTTACTTTTTTATTTCAATAATAAATAAGAAACAGGAGAATAACAAAATAATGGGATGAAGGGAGAGAGAAGACATTCTAGCTTCCAATTAGGAGGGAGTACTTCCTAATTGGGCTTCATCAAATATTTTTACTTTAGTAAAGGATATATGAGATAGTAAAACTCTAGTAGGCCCCATAATGAAATGTAAATTTAGAGCTGCAAAAGTTGAAACTTAATCCCTAGTTAATGTGGCTCAGTGGATTGAGTGCTGGCCAGTGAACCAAAGTGTGACCGGTTCGATTATAGTCAGGCAGGCCTGGGTTGCAGGCCGGGCCCCAATAAGGGGCACGGGAGAGGCAACCACACATGGATTTTTTTTCTCCCTCTCTTTCTCCCTCTCTTTCCCTCTCTCTAAAAATAAATAAAATCTTTTTTAGAAGTTGAAATTCATTTAAAAATGATATATAATTTTAAATATTTTATATTTAAATATAAATATTTTTATTTTTATTGTGTATGCAGAACAAAATTCCATATTTTCTAGATCTCTTGGTGTTTTCTATTTATCTATTTATTTATCTATCTAAGGGAAGGGAAGGGAGGGAGAGAAACATTGATCGCTTCATCTCACACTCACTCTGACCAGGAACCGAACTCACACCTTGGCACGTGCCCTGGCAGGGAATCAAACAAGTGACCTTTTGATAGCCAACCAACTGAGCCCCACCAGTCAGTCAGGTCCCCCTTGGTGTTTTTAGATGCTCGTCTTTTTCTCATGGATACCATTAAGAAATGGATTACCTGATTTCATCTGTGGAGAAATCCATTTTAGATAATCTTTTAAAAGAGAGAATAAACCCTTGTGTCTTTGAAAAATCAATGAGAAAAATGAAACGCTATTTTTTTCTAAGAAAATTTTGTTTAGCCCCCACCCCTACCCAAATTACCTTTAAAACAGTAAATAAAGGATCAGAAAATAGTTACTTATGACAATAAATCATCAGTAGCCCAAAATGACCATCTTCAGAATCTGAAATGGAAAATAGAGACAATGATTCATAAAGATCCAGCCCACTGAAGCTTCTACTCTTGCCTCAAACTCATAATTATTTCAGATAAAAACATCTTTTTCTACATTGTTTTTTCCAGTCTGTATTTTCCAGTATTGAAATGACCTTAGTGTAATTTAAAAGTATCTTTCATTTTAGTGTGTGTGTGTGTGTGTGTGTGTGCGCACGCGCGCAAAATATCTTCAACAGACAAAAAAAATCTTGGTGCTGAGGGATTGTTCACAAGGAAAGTAAGTTTGTATCTGGCTCACTTAGGCATTCTGCAATCCTTTAGTTTAACTTTTATAAAATATTTCCCAAATTTGTTGCATATTTAAATGTCTGTTTCCCTACTCTCCACAGATATTCATAAACAATGAATGGCATAATTCAGTGAGTGGCAAGAAATTTCCTGTCTTTAATCCTGCAACTGAGGAGAAACTCTGTGAGGTAGAAGAAGGAGATAAGGTGAGTTTCCTAGCACTAGTTCCATTTAATGCCAGGTTTTTGCTTGTTCTTCACCGTTCTGAGCCACCCTATTCCAAATACAAGTAGACACATCCAGAAAATACAGGTTCTGGGGCTGCCTGGGGAATTTTCTCTGTACATGAAGGGCACTCAGAGGCAGGTAACGATCGTGAGCCTCTGCTATGGGTGTTGTGGTGATTTTGTTTCATATTATTTTTTCTTGTTTTTAATTGAAATCGTCTCTAGATTTTTTTAATTTTTATTTTAATTGTTGTCCATAGCCTCTAGGTTTATTGTACCAATAGACTATACATGAAATGAATGATCATATATGTAAAAGCCAAGAAATCCTTTATTCATATAAAATTGTTCTTTTTTTAAAGTTGGACAATGAAACTAAAAGAACACTTCACAGAAGACTTTTAGAATAATATATTGCTGTTATTTTATTAGAAATTATGGAATTAATACTTAGTATCTTTAATATTGAATTTTTTAAAGATTTTATGTATTTATTTTTAGACAGAGGAGAAAGGAGGGAGAAAGAGAGGAAGAGAAACATCAATGTGTGGTTGCCTCTCACGTGCCCCCTTACTGGGGACCTGGCCTGCAACCCAGGCATGTGCCCTGACTGGGAATCAACCCAGTGGCCCTTTGGTTTGCAGCCCACCGAGCCACACCAGCCAGGGCTTTAATATTGAATTTTAAAAGTAAATTAAATTGAATCACAAATTAAAGGTGTTGTTGCTCTCTCACTGATAATACTAACAACAAAGACCAACTTTTATTTTGTGATTTTAAAAAAATTCTAAATGTCGTTTTAATTTGCTACTCAAAGCTACCCTGTCGGGAAGGTACTCTTTCTAACCACTTTTACAAATGATGATGTAATAGCAGAATATAAAGGTGAAGTAATTTACTCAAGGTGACATTGCTAATAAATAATGAAATCAGCATTCAAATGCTGTCCTTTGATCCAGAACTTGTGACTGGAAGGGCTACTGCCTTACTTTGTAATTATTACAAAGTAAGCTAGGGTAATTTAAATAGCCTGGGGAATGAGGAAAGTAAAAGCCTTCAGAATTTTTATCTGAATACATACCTTAAAAGGTATGTATGTATGTGTTCACAGTCTAATTTGAAATGATTTTCTGGTCATGAGTTGTCAAGCTTCAAATTTCTGTCATGTAAGATATAAAGAGGTAATTATTTTTTTCTGCATGAAAAGACTACTGGGAGATGAAGTCAGCAAAACCCCAGGATCATACCATTCACGACACTATGTTCAGTTCCGTCGCCCCAGTGACTTCTGCTCCTGTCAAGTCTTCATTCTTTCATTTCCTCTTCCCTAATCCATGAAATCTCTAACCTCCTAGTATTAAACCTTGCAAGCCTATTCCAGGGTAGTGATAGACCTGAGGGGCTCTTCTGGGTTTAGGGAGGGCCCTAAATTCAGGTTGCAGTCTTATCAGTACAAGTATGACCCATGCCTTTGGGGGGAAGAGTGCAGAGTTTAGATAGAGGCATCCACAGTTTAAGAAGTGGAGGCAGAATGGAGTGGAGACTGCTTTCAGAGTTCATTCCTTCAAGGGCTTCTCGATGCCTCTGGGGAAGAAAATAAAGCCTTATTTCTGGCCTCCATCACAACCCACTCCATCCCCGCCTCAGTGTAAGAGTTCCAACTTCATCGTGTTCAGCATGGTCCCCCAAACACTGCCTCTGTGCCGCAGCTGCAGTGTGGTCCTCAGGATCTCGTTTTAATCGTCATCTGTAGTAAGACAACAGAAGTTCCACATTTGTATTTACCTTGTTTGAGCTTCTGTTCCTTTTTGGGTAAAATGGAGATATTGCAGGGTCCCACCCATCCCTGGTGTTTGGTTCAATCATTCTAGAATGGGGCCTGAGAATTTATAGTTCTGATAATTTCTCAGGATCGCCTGAGAAATATTGCTGTTTGGGCTAAGGGAGAGGAATACACTTTAAGAACCTTATCTAAGGCATTAAACCACGTGTTATGTCTCCTCTCAGGTGTTAGCCTTTAATAAGGAGCATGTTCATTGACAGGTGAAAAAGTTGATGATTGGAAACTGAGCTGTGATAGTCACTCTACACCTCTTAGAAAGATTATAAGACCAAACACAGGCAGAGAAATACAGATGACACCTGGCAATGTGTTCTGGAAGACTCAGAAGTCTGTGTGTCCTGTGAGCCATTCCTAGAAATACTAAACACACACACACACACACACACACACACACACACACACACACACACGCAACAAATTCTTCACATTTAACCAAGAGAAATAGTTTTTATCAGAGACTTTCTAGAGATGTGCACAGCACTACATTACCTCAAATATCTGTCCAGTTGCTGGAGTGGCTCTGTCAGCCCTGGGGGAGGTGGAAAAAACAATAAAGGTCAAGGTAAGGGCACACTTGAGCCCCTGACAGCTGTCTACTCTTTCTCTCCAGAGGTACAAATGCTGCTCAGGAGGGAGACTGCGGAGCTTTTTGCAGTTGGCAATAAAAGAAAAAAAATGCTCCGGGCCTGGACATCTCACTTTGCCACTCACTGGCTTTGGGTTCAGTTTCAATCGGTAAAACAAATCTGAGCCTGGAGTTCCAGTAGCAATCTTGTCAGGCAATCTGAGGTCTTCTTGGCATCGTTAGTGGGATTTACTTTCTTCCTCAAGTGCAGTGAGGGTGAGCTGATGATATGCCAGAAGCTGTAAAACTATTTGTCATTTACTTGTTTTGTGTTTATTGACAATTACTCCTACTCAGAGGAGAGCGGTTAAACCTACACAAGTGTCGACCGAGGACACTCGTTCACATCCAGCAAAGCTTCAAATCAGGTCACAATACTAATCATGTTGGCTGATACTTGACACTCAAGTTAAATTGCTTATGGTATAAAATACTCATGGTTGACAACTGCTGAACATGTGGCACTCTTGTCATCATATTCTTCTTTGAAATGATCTACTAGCATTTGTTTTTAAGTAATTATCGCTATTTTCACAAATTTGGTGACCAAAAAAGTAGTAACTTCTAACATTGCTTTGTGAAAGGTAGAAATCTACTAAATTACATAGAGTAAATCTAATAATATTCTGGAACTAATTCTTTAGATAATGAGCCAAGAGGTTTTAAGGACTTAATTGATGAGCGGACTGAAACTAACAATGGACTATATACTGCCTTTCAATGATATTATAAAGAAAGGAGGGGTGGCAAGGACAAATAAAGGTCACAAAGCAAAGCACAGATGTAGGTGGGAACTATTTTCTTTTCACTTCAGTGGCTCTTTTAGGCTATATTGACTAATTCTAAAAACTGCTTTTAATACTAAAGCGTAATGTAACAAATAATTGCTGGAGATAAAAGTAAAAGTTCCTTAAAATAAGTGCTATGACAAGTGTAAAAGTGAAAGAGATCTAATAACTCTTCTCCCCAAATCTGAATGAATTTAATATGGAAATGCTTAGTCTGGGAGTGATGAAAGAGTTTAGTTCTTCTGTAACTATGCTTATAGGGCATTTGATAATTTACCATCATTTGTGTTATCTTTGCAGATTCAGCTTTGGTCCCTTACGTTAAAAAAGAACATTTTAAACCCTAAGCAGCGAAAGTGTTATTGACTGTAGCAAATATGATTTAATGAACCAAGTTGTGTTCTGGTTAATTAAAAAATTATGACCTTGGAACATGTTTGCCATAGAATAAAAATCCCAGAAATACTAGTCCTGGAATTAAAAAAAGAAGACCTTTATACCTAATAGTTGTGATTAATGTAAAAATTTTGTTATATAATTAAATCAATTAAAACAATTTATCATTTAAACATAATATAAGCAAATTATTATAATAAGGAGAATTTTATACAAATTCTTACATTTTATATATAAAATATGATATAAATAAATTCTTATTATATATAATAATTCTTATGTATATAAATTCTTATATATGTATCATTATATTTTAGATATATAATCTTATATATTTAAAATTCTTGATTTTATAAGGAGAATCCTTATAAAAATCAATGTAACATGATGAGTTTATAAAATAGGTAACAAATTATTAAATATTTATTAAATGCCAATTGTAAGCATGAAACAGTAGGGAAGTTATAGCTTATAATACAGATAGCAATATATATTTGTTGCAAAAGAGGTCACTATCAGCACAGTCTTGCAAAGCTCTAAAACTGGATTTTGGAGTAAGGATCGAATTTTAGTTGATGTGTGCATACTGTGTGTTTCATGCCTGGTCAAATAAGGGTCATGGTGCTTAACTATAGTAATGATTGTAAGCTTATAGAGGGTTTAGCTTAGTGTCTGGAGCTTAGTAGGCTCTTAACTAGTAGCTATTATCAAGCTGGATTAGTCTGGTAAGGATTTAGCTAAACTGTGGTATTTCAGCTGGCTCTTAAAGAATATATAGGACTTTGAAAGTAAAAGGGCTGTGCTGGTAGAATGTTCTAGGCCAGGAGAATTACAAAAGTGAAGGTGAGGAGTTGTGCCAGATACAGTAGAAAAAATGTGAACACAGGTTTGACTAGGTGAGACGGGACTCAAAATGTTGGATCTTCAACATCAGAAAGAGGAATTTGACCTTAGGACTGCACGCAGGAGAGGGGCAATTGCAAATATGTAAAAGGGAAAGTGGTAAAAATAAAAATATTTGCAGAAGGTTAGCCTGGTAGAAATAGGCAAGACAGTTTGGGGAGTGAAGAGTATAAATGAAGTTGGGAAGGCTGGCAACAATATGAGATAATAATGGCCTAAAATAATACATGGCCATGAAATCTGAAAGGATGAAAATGTACTAGAACTGCTGAGTGTTATTTGAAGGCTGTTTTGACAGTTACAACTACAATAGCAATTGCTTCCATATAATAAAGCCTTAACCTAATGTCTGCCACATACAAAATATGTTTCAAGTGTTACAGTGTTTAATCTTCAAAACAACTCTATGAGGTAACTTATCCCTGTTTCAAAGATAAGAAAACTGAAGCTTAGAGACATCACATCAGAATACATTGCACTTCAGAATATTTTTTTTTTTACATTTTATAATATACTGGAGTGCTTAGTTTGTTGTATATCTCTCCCATTCTGTTGGAATTTTAAAAGGGCAATCTCTTTACATCAGTATTTCATTGTTAGCAGCCCAATGATAAGAATGCTATAGAACATCCAAGGAGGCACACACCAAGGCACATCATAATTACATTACCCAAGATTAAAGATAAACAGAGAATCTTAAAAGCAGCATGAGAAAAGGAGACAGTCACCTACAAAGGAGTTTCTATAAGACTGTCAGCTGATTTCTCAAAAGAAACCTTGCAGGCAAGAAGGGGCTGGAAAGAAGTATTCCAAGTGATGAAAGGCAAGGACCTACATCCAAGATTACTCTATCCAGCAAAACTATCATTTATAATAGAAGGGCAGATAAAGTACTCTCCAGATAAGGTCAAGTGAAAGGAGTTCATCATCACCAAGCCCTTATTATATGAAATGTTAAAGGGACTTATCTAAGAATAAGAAAATAAAAAGTATGAACAGTAAAATTACAACAAACTCACAGCTATTAACAACCGAACCTAAAAACAAAAACAAACTAAGCAAACAGCTAAAACAGGAACAGAATCACAGAAACGGAGATCACATGCAGTGTTACCAGTGGGGGAGTGGTAGAAGGAAAAAAGAATGCTATAGAACAGAGAATTTAGCAGATTTGAGAGGGTTGGATGGATAGATGGATGGATGGGCAGTTTGCTAATATGTGAGGAACCAGAATTCACACCTGGGTTGTCTTGTTTCAAAGCTGTACAGTAACCACCATTACTCTATTTCTGTGCCTACAAGATAGAATGTAAGATGCAAGGGAAATAGAACTGTGATTCAAAGGACATGACCAAAAGAATGTCTTTATTTATAGCAGCATTCTCCAGGGATATACTTCCCATGTGTGGCAGAGTTACCTGTCTTGAAGCAAGTTTTTCCAGAGCCCAGAATGCCTATGAAAAACCTTATGTGGCTAAGGGCGATGGCAGAACACTGAGCAGAAGGATCCAAATGAAAGCTGTGTCACACAGACCTGTTTAAACACATCGTAGCATATATTTTATAAGCTATGGTATCCACATAGCATGCTGGCAATTTCAGGTCCTTGTGATTTACTTTTTTATTTTCCAGCAGTGCTCTCCAAATATAACTTGGAAAAGGTTAGAATCCATGGCACAAAACAATGTCCAGATATAAGCAATCATTGTGATTAACTGAATGCCCAAAATATAATGGTATGTATGTACGTTTCTCAGGAAGGGCAAGTAGTGATACATATATTTTATTGTGCATACCCATCATTCTGTCAGGTTAGGCAGTGCGATATACAAGTGTATGATGTATTATAGTGAAAGAATGTTTGCTTGTGGTCTGTAAATATTATCACTTATTCAGACTAGATTACTTCTAAAATTTCCCTCTCACCCCAGATCCTCCCAGTGTGCTGATAAATACTGCAAAAACATTTATTTGTTTGCATTGTAATTTGGAGGCTTGTAAGTTTAGGGTTTCTTTATTGGATACAGCCCAAAGAAGAGCTCGGAAGAAGTCTGAATCAGAATCTGCAGGGAACAGAGTGGCTGTGGAAAAGTATGTAACTGAGGTGGACTAGCAATGAGGAGGAATGTTAAACCCAGTTCAGTAAAGAGTGAGAAGGCATGGAGGCTAGACTGAGTGTAGCATCACTTGATGACTTGACTTTTACTTGAAGTAATGCAATTTTAAGCAATACCTTATTAAAAAGAAAGACTTGACCTCTTCATATAGTTAGGGATTGAAAAAGATCTTTTTGTACCCAGTTGGGAAATGAGAGGTTCTTACATACAGACCCTTCTCTATGCCAGCTTTACTGCCTGTATAGGTCTGTGCCTTTTTTCCACTTCACAAAAGGAATGAACGTGTTTATATGGTTTCTCCTTCTATAGCAAAGCCAGGGTCTTATTCAGCCTTCAGCAGGTTCTTCATGAGAGAGTGCACAGATTGTAGAGTCGCCAGAGATTACAGAAGATAGTCGCTCTTTTAGATCTTGGGCTTTCCCTGGAGCTCGGGAAACCAAGTCACCAACACGTTACAATGCCGCGGTGAAGAACCGAGTTTCTCCTGTCAGATTGGTTCCACATTCAGCTACTGATCTCGGGCAAACCTCCCTTCTCTCTTAGCTTCAGTTTCTTCATCTGTAAAATGGGGAACATATTTATCTGAAAATTATCGAGTTAATACATGTGAATTAGAACCTTACTTGACATACGGCAAGCACTCAAATGATAGCAACTCTTAAAATATTATAATATTTTTATCCTAGAAAATCAAGCATGTGCTGTGTGTGGGAAACTCATCTTTCCAAAGAGTAGGCAGCAGATACAATTCCGGTATACAGTAATTGCTTTGATACAATGTGCTAGACTTTGGGCTAATGAAGACACAGTGACTGTTTGTGAGGTGCTTTAGTCTATTTTATGGGGTTATTGCCACTGGATATGTTTAACCTACTAAATGAATTGCTTTTGACTTGTAGGAGGATGTTAACAAAGCAGTGAAGGCCGCACGACAGGCTTTTCAGATTGGCTCTCCATGGCGTACTATGGATGCTTCAGAGAGGGGACGGCTACTCTACAAGTTGGCTGATCTAATTGAGAGAGATCGTCTGCTGCTGGCAGTAAGTATTAACCAAAGTGGACAGGTCGTGAGGTCTCTAGAAAGCATTCATTGTTTGGATTACAAGTTGTTTTGATTTCAGAGATCACTATATACTCCCTATGAAGAAATCAAAGAGAATTTGTCTACCAGCTCTCATATAGGAACACTACCATTGAGTTCACTCTTAGATAGTAATCTGTACTCTGGTTCTGGATGATGTTAACTTCTACTCCCGGAATAGATTCTATAGTCTAAACTCTGGCAAACCCCTCGTTAAAACAAATTAAACAAAGTTCTTTCTTTTACTCTGGAGTTTCTCAGAATGATGAACAAGGAAAAATGCAGTGTAAATCTCTGAGAATAATAGACTGGATTTCTGTAATTTACTTGACCACTGACCTCGTTGAGTGGGAAATCTTAGAGTTTTTTTAAGGTGCCCAGAATAATTCTCTAAAATCCATCTTATTTTCCTTAATCTAGCCCTCCAAGATAGTTAATAAGTGGCCACTTTTTTCCTTCCTTAAATGAATATGTTTACAATGGTTTTGACCAAATTATGTTCCCTTTATAGGTGGAAAGGTAAGGGAGGAATAAAGAAAAAATTGCATTATTCATGTGTTTATAAAAATTATGTTTTTATGTATACTGCTTTTTTGGTAACAATCCAGCAGTCAGATGAGTCAGCACATGCCATGGATAGGGCAGAGCACTTCCTTGTTATCCTCATTTGGGTATTACAGTGAAGCCAAGTTAACACAAACCAATACTAAGATCAGGTTTCAGAGTCAATTTTTGTGACCTTTTGAATCTTAAACTGGCAGTAACAAAGAGGCTTACATATTTTCAAAAATCAACACTAGCAATTAGGGTTTCTCAAAAGACCATTTATTACATTCAAAGTGTACAAAATTATGGAATTAGACAATATATACAATAGAACTACACTGACCAAAATGTTCTGTAGGAAAAAAGAAGAGTTTGCCAAAAGTTGGCTTCCCTCATTCATCTGATCTGTGGATTATACAGTGTTGACTGCCTTTGTCAGCACAAGATCCTAAGGGGGGAAAAGAACAGGCACACAAAAACCATGTTTGATTAAATTTTGAGAGTGTACAGCATAAGGCAGAGACAGAAGATTGTATAACAGATGAGGAACAAGTCTAATAGCTTATTACCTGTACATTCCTGCCCCAGAGAATATTAGGTTCCAAACAGCTTATTAAAGTTCTGCTTGAGAAAGGGAGGAAAAGAGGAGAGAGGTCATCCTATGAATGGTCAGGGCACTAGACTAGAAAATATCAAACTTCACAGCCTGACCATTCAAATAATAATTATGATAATAGTGGTAAAGCTGGGAGTCTCATAATTAAAAATTCTGCTGAAGAAACTCATGCATGAAAGAGCCAGGGATTGCTTAGTTTTGTGTGAATTGACTGGTTCTCTCCAGATAGAATGCAAAAATTAAAAATTATTATTGAGCCTTACCAATAGTCACTGACACTAAATTGTCACCCACATTTGTCTTACACAAGAGAGATGTTGCTGGAACCCTGAACTGTCTCAGGAGTCTAGGTGTTCCTCTTACTAGCTGTGTGTATATCAAACTTTGACCACTTCCTAGAGAGTTGATGACTTGCAGGACATTCAGACAGAGATAGAAGAAGCACCAGGGTTTAGAAACCAGAATCTTACTAACCTTTCTATCCAGATCTTGCTAGGTGACCTTGAGCAAATCAAAACAAGTCATTTTAACTCCTTTTTCAGTCTCCTTTTTAAGAAGAGGTTAGACAAAATGACTTCTACTTCCAAAATTTCCTAGCACATCTTTATTCAAAATATTAACTATACAGAGTCTGTCTAGAAGGTATCCAGCCATGTAATATGAAAAATAGAGACATTTATTAAAGAAGATACAAGAAACACTATACATAGGACAATGATGCCTCAATCCCCTTCAAAGTAGGCACTTTAGGACCTCATACAGTTCTCCCAGTCACCATCAGCTGCCCCATTGTGTTTTCCTGAATCTCACTGTCAATCTGAAACTTTTTCCCTTTCAAAGGTGATTTTAGTTTTGGGAAAAGGCAGTTTTCGGGCTATAGGGGGGCTGAGTCACCTGGGTGAATTGATGTTTTGCCAAAAAACTCTGCATGAGATGTGATGCATGAGCCAAAACAAGCTGCCAATCACCAGTTGCCCATAGCTGCAGCCTTCTAAGTCATCCAAATAGTTTTTGTGGAGGAATGTTCAGGCTTAATGCAAAATTTGTTGTAGATTCATTGTTCTACTTGTTCAGTCATTTTGAATGTGATTGCCACACAGTACACATGCTCACTCAGTGGCTTCTACCGCCCCCACTGATTAGTACAGTGAAGTCATCGTTGTTCACACATGCACATTCCAGTCCATTCCCCTTGGCTGCTAAGTTACATCAATGTTGCTCGAATGGTTCTTGTTATATTAACAATGGTTTGACTTTTTCTAGGCAGACCTCATATATATTTAATGTAAAAATTTACAGAGGTTTAGATTTGAGGTTTGATTTCTTTTTCAGACAATGGAGTCAATGAATGGTGGAAAACTATTTGCTGATGCATATCTGATGGATTTAGGAGGCTGTATAAAAACATTACGCTATTGTGCAGGGTGGGCTGACAAGATCCAGGGTCGCACAATACCTATTGGTGAGTAGCTTTGACAAACAATTGGGGTGAGGGTAGCAGTGAGGAGATTACTGTAGAGTTGAGTAATTCCAAACACTCCCTTTTAAAGGTGTCAACCAAATAAACCAAAATTATTGTCTTTTCTTGACTTTGAGACAATGCAGTTCTGAACCTGGAAGTTTGGCTAAGATTCACAAGTAGCTTTTGAAATTGTTTCTGCATAATTGTGCAAAAGATAACACAATAGATATTTTAGAAAATAGGAAAGTGAGAGCATTCTTATTCCTGATTTACTGACTTAAGCCAATTTTCTATAAGCCCAAACTTTTCAAAGCTGGTCTCTGAAATTATTTATGTGGGTTTTATTCCAATAGTGGCATTTATACCCTTTCTAAATTGTAATTATTTAAGCCATTTTGCATGTTCCAGTGTAAGTCAAGTTATGGTCATCTGTGCCTAGTCTAACAGTATAGTTACATCATATTGGTTAAACAAACCAATTCACATTGATTGTTTCAAGTAGCTTCAAAGCAAAATGGGACTGTGTTTACAGCCCTACTTAAGAATTCGTGTGAGTGAATGGTTATTTTGTGTTTTAGTATTTGAGCAGAGTATGCACATAATGGGATGAAAATATTTAAAAAGCATCATTTTGGAAAACATTATGAGTAGAATTTGATTCATATGAGCTTGCTGACTATAGGAATATAGCACCCTCCAGGTCTGGCCCTGATGGGCATTTCCAGTGTGATTAGAGCATCCACCAGGTTAGAAGTGATAGCCAGGAAGTTAAAAGGGGAGAATGACACCATGGTAATACCAAGACATGTGGCTATTTTAGAAACTCTTACTTAATCCTTTGACAAAATGGCAGAAGGCATTTGAAGTACCAATAGGTTTTGATAAGGAGACTTCTTGCTATGATAAGCAAGAAGCTTTTGTTGGAACTAGAATAGAGAACACAAAGCACAGTGTGACCTCAGGATGACCACATCAAAATTTGAAACATATGAATCAATCAAATTCAGACTGAAAAGAAATGCCTTCTACTTCAGGCATGGATTAAGAGGGTTTGCTTTTATAATTTGGTAGGCGAACAAACAAACAAAACAAACAAACAAAAAACATTTTAGAACAAGGCAGTAGGAAAGAGTTATTGCTCGTAAGAAGATGTATTTCTAATTCTGCTGCTTTTCAATATTACCATTGTTTAAATAATATTACTTAAAAAAATTCCACCCTGTCTCAGTGGATTGAGCGCTGGTCTGAAAACCAAAAAGTTGCAGGTTCAATTCCCAGTCAGGGTACATGCCTGGGTTGCAGCCCAGGTTCCCTAGTTAGGAGTGTGTGAGAGGCAACCAATCAATATATCTCTCGCACATTGATGTTTCTCTCCCTCTCTTTCTCCCTCCCTTCCCCTCTCCCTAAAATGTAAATAAGTAAAATCTTAAAAAAAAAATACGTTATTACTGGTAGATCTTAGAGCTTCCAGAAACAGAACTTCAAGAATTCTTTTCTTAGTTGCATAACTTTTACTTTACTTTCTCATGAAAGAAAGGAAACTTTGAGAATAAGGATGATTTAGAAAACTGCCCTTCTATATGGTAAAAGGTAGAATTAAATATCTTTCAGAACTTTTCCATTTTTGCATTTTGGTTCTGGCCTAATTTAGTTTTATGGTTCCTCTCATTTCAAATTACTATTTAAAGGCTCCAATTTTTATTTTGTAAATAGTTGGAGATATCTTCTTTTTTTGTTATTGTTGTCTATACCTTCCTCTCACATCAACCCCAAACTAATATTTCATGAATGTCAATCGCATTTGTTGATAAAGGATTATGTGTTTTATTTTCCAGATGGAAACTTCTTTACTTACACAAGACATGAGCCTATTGGTGTGTGTGGCCAAATCATCCCTGTAAGTTGGTCTCCTACATAACTTCCGATGTTAAAAAGAAAATGAGCTCTAATTCTATTTCATTGGGTAATGAAGTTTTTTGCAGCACAAATGGATGCTTAGATATTTGCTAAATTTGAGGCAAATGTTGTAACTGTTGAGCTTAGATCTCCCTATGAGTGAACTCCTTGCATATGAATTCAATAGTCCAGAAACTTATCTATACACTGCATATCTCTAAGTGTGTTTCAATATTACAGCATCAAAAAACCTTGGCCTTCTACTCAATGGTTGTTTTCAAAATGTTGTATTATATACTCTTTTGAGACTCTTTATTTTTAAAAAGCAGTATTACACATTCACTTCAAAGGCTGAGTGAATTTTTAAAATTAAAATGGAAGAAACTAGTGGAGCACTGTATGGAATATCTTCACTTTAGATAAGGGGCTTTGACAGTTCAAATTCCTCTGAGAAAAGGTAGTATTTTGAGCAAAATCATGAAGATTTTCTCTTAAGCCCAACAAATAGGAAACTAGCTAAATGATTTCACTTTAACTGACATCTTGGAAAGGCCAAATGAAAAGATGGTAAGATGTCCCAAAGTTTTAGATGAAGTGTAATAATGACATCTTCTGCACCAATGAGATTGAAATGTATATATATCAACATTTTGAATGAAATTTCTTATTAGTTCAAAAATTTCAATCGAGTCCATAAAAACTGCACAATCCCAAATGCAATTAATGGCTAACATTACTGCCCTCCTATGATGAACTAGTCAGTGTATTTGGCCCCCTTTCTCTATGACTCCCCAGGACAACTTTCTGAGGTAGAGAGACTTGTATCAACCCTTATAGATAATGAACTCATGCAGATAGAGCATGCAACTTGTCTGATTCCCATGGCTTGTTGGTGGTTGAGCTGAGATTTGAACCAAGCTCTTGGCTTTCAGACCCTAGACGTCTTTGTCTACTAAATAATATTAATGGGTAAATAGTTACAATAGTTGACCTACATACAGAGAGGGAGGAATACTCACTTTTATAAACATTTACAGATAACTTATAACATGTTTAATAGTAAGGCTTGATTTTCAAACCATGCAGTGATTTTTTTTTTCCTGGTAGGAGAAGCTTAATATAACAGCGCTTGATAACATGTTGTGGCTTCCTCCTGCCCTGTTCTATGTCTGGTTTCTTGGGAACTTCTTAGCATTTAGGAGTTGCCTTTTGGCAATGAACTTAATTTGAATACCTCAGCTGATTAAACAAAACTACTACAATTATTATTTAACATCTACAGGAAGTGTATCATGTAGAAGTTAGATTGGCGAATGTGACTTTCAGCAATACAAAGGCTCTATTGTTACCTATTGCTTTCTAGTGGAATTTCCCGTTGGTTATGTTAATTTGGAAGATAGGGCTGGCCCTTAGCTGCGGAAACACTGTGGTTGTCAAACCAGCAGAGCAAACTCCTCTCACTGCTCTTCACGTGGCGTCTTTAATAAAAGAGGTAAGTTTCTGAAATCAAAACATGTGCAAAACTCAGGAGTCCTACTTTACAATAGGAAGACCTCATTGGCTGCTACTGTAAACTGCGTGACCTGCACACAGTTCCTGTCCAGTGGTGCAGACACACCAGCCCGGCGGCGGCTGTGGTCTCTGCTGCCTTTCCATTCAAATGAACCTCTGCCCAAATGGGACAGCAAGCCGGGCTCTGAGGCTTCACATCAATCACCTCATGATCACATTCTGGTTTCTTTAACCCAGTTCTCATGAATGCCAATTCATGTTAAAATTGATATAACTTTGGTTTATAATTGCCACAAATGGCCTGAAGTTTCTGCACATTTGTTTAAACTAGGCCATCTGAAGTTTGGAGGTTTCGGTGCCAATATGCTTGCTGGCAATATTGGGCTGCATTGTTTTAAACACATCTACCCATGATAGGATATGGTGGTATTTTTTTCTGTTGTGATTTCCTCTAAGTGTACCCTCTTAGTCATTAGAAACATAAATTTAAGAATACTGAACCCATACTTTAAAAATGTTTGTCAGCTCTGGCTGGTATAGCTCAGTGGATTGAGCACAGGCTGTGAACCAAAGGGTCGCCAGTTCGATTCCCAGTCAGGGCACATGCCTGGGTTGCAGGCCAGGTCCCCAGCAGGGGCCATGTGAGAGGCAATCATGCACTGATGTTTCTCTCCCTCTCTTTCTCCCTTACTTCCCTGCTCTCTAAAAACAAATAAATAAAAATAAAATCTTTAAATAAATAAATAAAAATATTCTTCACTTCAAATTTTAAAAAGTCAAAATAGAGAGCAGATTTACAGTTGCTAGAGAGGAGAGGTTTGAGGAACTGGGTGAAAACAGTTAAGGGAGTGAGAAGTACAGATTAGTAGTTGCAAAATAGTCACAGAGATGTAAAGTTCAGCACAGGGATTACAGTCAATGACATTGTAAAGCCTGTGTATAGTGCCAGGTGGGTATTTGAAACATCGGGGGGGAAATTTTGTAAAGCATGTGATTGTCTAAACATTATGCTGTACACTAGAAAGTATACAGAATAATATTGAGTATAAACTGTAATTGAAAAAATAAAATTTTAAAAAATGAGCGCAGAGGCTGGGTTAAAGGGGGCAGAGAGGAGAAGGAAAGAAGGCCATCTGTAATAGTGCCAACAATAAAAAAAGAAAGAAAATATCAAGGTATTTTGATGCAAATAACATGCAATTTTAATGTGCCCATGTCACTTGCCACACTGTTTTCTACCTGATAATTCTTTAACTAGGAATAAAATCAATCAGTGTGGCTAAATCGTGAATGCATGATGGTTCTCATCCATACCCATTAAATAATGGCAATGGGAATTTGCAACCCAGGTGGTATGCCCTCAACAATCAACAGCTAGAAACTAAAATGTGGGATCCCTTTAGCTTCTTATTTTTGCTTTCCTTTTATGTGAGTAATTTAAGAAACACTTCTGTACATACTTTCCTTCTGTATTCCTATTATGCAATTTGAGACAGCTGTCACTAGATCCATGCTCTATGAAAATCAAAACAGATTGACCCTGAAAAAGAAATGGTCCCCCAACGATGCAACCAACTCTGGAGGTTATTTTAAGTGGGTTAACAAATGATAAAAATAATGGTAGTAGTAGTACTACTAATAAAACCACTTACGTAAATCTTCTTTGGTATAGAAATTCATAAGGTTAATGAGGTGGCAGCTTTGATCCCATGTCCTCCTCTTTTTTATGGGAACAAATTCTCACAACTTTTTCTTGCATCTTTTAGGCAGGGTTTCCTCCTGGAGTCGTGAACATCGTGCCTGGTTACGGGCCAACGGCAGGGGCTGCCATTTCGTCTCACATGGATGTGGACAAAGTGGCCTTCACTGGGTCTACAGAGGTAACATCATCTACTTAGGCCAGCAGTTAAGAGTGTCTGCATTTCCAGCTGTCAGAAGCATGTTTTATGGAACTGTTTTTACACGGACATTTCTTTAAAACCAAAGTTCTTGCTAATGATTTGTTTCTCATTCTAACCTTCAAACGTGTCTATAGAACATAGGCAGATGTAGTTGAGATGAAACGAAATACCTATTACCAACTTGGAAGGACTGGAGTGAGCTGTTTCCAGTGTATTTATTACTTTCCCTGATGAGAAATAGGACCAATGAGACCTTGTTGTATGGTTAGATACAGTTTATGATAGAAAATATAAATTAGGCTACAATGATTTGTATGAATAGTACAAAACTGTGAATTATAAAACTTAAATAGCAGAACCTCACCCTTAACTCCTTATTTGGGGCTCTCTCTTCAACCATCATTCTGAAAGACCAGTAGCTCATCTACCCTGGATGTTACTGCCAGCCCAGACTAACTTTTCTACCTCTCTGGCTCCACCTGGTTAAACAACCAGGTCTCAGCTATGGGTATTGCAAAAAAGAGGCAGGAGAAAGGAAGAGGAGATCAGCTGGAAGGTGGAATTTGGGAGAAAGGATACCCACCGGTTAAGATGCTTTTCTATCACAAAAGAAAGCAGTGAAATCATGCTGTATGAAGGGGGAAAAACTTTTGAGTCATATTTATAAGATTGTATGACATTGTCAGATGTTTAATACAAAACATAATGCATGCCTCTTACAGGTATATAGGATAGAGGATGAAGAGCTAGAATAAGCTCTCCTTGGAAAGCTGCTGGCACGAATGAGAAATGAGGCAGGATGAGATGAAATGGAAAGATGTGTATGAAGCGCTGTAAGGGAGTGCACCGGAAGGAGTAATGGTGTTTGAATGGGTACTAGGACTTGCTCTGGGTTAAACAATGGTTACTTTTTTTTAACTTCCTGAAGATCAAGACACAAGAACATTCTAGATACTGAGGAAAAACTAATTGTACTACTTTATATTCTGATTACACACTCCAATGTAAAGAAACATTTTCACAGAGAACTTAAATGGTATAAAATCAAATTTTATTTTTCTCAATCTTCTTAAAATGAGGCGAATATATATTTCTTCTTGTTTATTTTTTAAATAGAGGCAGAGTAGAAAAGGTTTGCTTTATGCAAAACCATAATTGAGGTAAGGGAAAGCCAAACCCACATTCAGGATTCTGTGGGCAAAACAACTGGGAATGTTCAAGAAATGGCAAGAAATGAGCAAATGGTGAAGTAAAAGCCGGAAGGCACAAATCCCTCAGCCCAGCATTCTAGACCCACCTCAGCAGGAACTCCATGCACATTTCCAGCTCCAGATCGCACACCTGCTCATTTCTCCAGCTCGTCTGGGCCGGGGGCTACACTCCCCTGATCCCCCCTCCAGCACCACTGCCTATTGGTCTTGGCTCATCCCTGAGCCCCTAGAGCATTCTGGGGACACTTTGCCTAACAAAAAAGAAACCTTGAGGGTAGAAGGCTAGGAAACACCCAGGGTCAAATTCTGACTCTACCCCTCATAGTAGTATGTCTTCCAAAAGTTAAGTATTCTCGCTAAATTTGAATTTCATCATTTGTAAAATGGAAATAATAATGTCTACCTTTTTGAGCAGTACAGAATAAAATTGAATGAGCTAATAAGTAGTAAAACATTTAGTACCCTAACAAGTACTTAGGAAATGGCACAGTTTTTATGTGTGTTCTGTATGCATTTCCATTTCTTTATTCCTTCCCTCATTCCTTTATGTCTCACACTGGTTTAGGAGTTGTGAGGGAAGAGGTAATCACTTCTTAATCATGCCATGTGTCTTTTCATTCCTCCAGACTTTTGCTCATAAGCGACCAACAATCTACTATAACATGGCTCCCATTACATGTTCCCTCTGTGGCTTTCTCTGCAGTCCCAGAAGCATCCTTTAAAACTCCCCATCTGTGTTCCTATTGTCCATAACATGTAATTATTATAGTGTATGCCCATTGCTTTCTCGTATACTCTCTTCTTTGCTGACTATCCTCAAAGACTGTCTTATTCATTGTTATATCCAGAAACCAGCACAGTAACTACTTCTAAATGAGTATCAAAAAAAAAAATTAAGTTGCCTAAGATGATTTGTGAAGCTACAGAAAAATCAATCTTTCTGAATTCTTTTAGCTTCAGGTTCGTTACCTGGCCAGTGGGGAACGTACCAAATGCCATAAAAGAAGCAAACTATGGATTACATTTCTTGTGGTGATCATAGCAATGAATTTCATTCTAAAAATGCTTCTGGCAAGGCCTGCATTTTAATGTCCTACTGGATTCATTTAAAACAGAATCCACCCCACCTAGTAGAGGATACAATAAGTTACAGCACTTTCAGGAGCATTTGCTACTTCTGCCCCACGTGGCCATGCCGCAGTTTCATGGCGCACACTGTTTACCATAATCTTAATAGTTCTTAGCCTTTCTTCATTGCAGACTACTTCGGGAAAAATGATGAACCTTTGCATTTTTCCCAGTTAAGGGAAGAAAATCACAGGACAAAAATTGATGTTTTCTTGTTTTGACCTTAGCTGTACTTCGGGGAAAACTCCAGCAAACCTGCATGTTTGCCATCTGATCTGGCACTAAGTAAAGGTGTAATCTTTCTACTTCACTTGCACCTCTAACCATTCTTCAGACGAGCTCTTTTGAGATCTGTAGCTGTTAGAAGAATGCCTCTGATCTTACTTTTTTCCCCAAGACAAAAATTATCTACTTGAATAAAATTTCTCCAGTAAACCTTTCTAAGGAAAAAAAAGGAACAGAAAAGAAAAAAAAAAGGATGCAGAAAAAAATGCATAGCAAATTCAAAACACAAAAGGCAAGGTATATTATCTAGGAAACAGGAAATTCTTAATTGCCTTAAATGAAAAGTCAATTGTTGAGGGTCGTCATAAGAAGTATGTGTGGAAGGAAAATAGGGTACAGCAGAAATTCCGGGTAAAGTTTCCCACTGCAAATCTAGTTTTAGTTTACTTTTATTAATCTTGGGGGTTTGAGTTAGTCCCATAAATCTTTAAAAAAGATGACAACATTAGCAATTTAATTAATGTTCTGCTCTGTAATGTAGTCAGTTCAGTAACCACATAAAATTTAAACACGCATTCAGCAAGCGTCTACTTATCTTGGTTCAGTTGGGATAGAAGCTTTTTATTAAAATCTGATGCGTTGAGAAGGAAATGAGACAAAGAATAAAAGAAGCAAACTAAAATGAATCCTTTTTTTAAAAAAATGCAAAGATCATTTTAGAGCATTAAGACTTTAATAAAAAAGTATAATAGCTATAACACAGGCCAGGTTTTAGAGATGGGAAATAAAAACAAGTACAGAAAATAATCTTGTTGGGAAAAGAGCCATAAAAAAATTAAAACAATGTCTTTCTCTGAAGAGAGGCAACTAGCATTAAAGAAGAAACCAGAACAGTAGGATTCCAACTAACTGAAGTAACAGCACAGAGTGCAGATCCAATTTCTTTCTTCTAACTCCACTATTCAAAGGTGTAGAAGGAGAGAGCGAAAGGTGTGTCAGTCAATCAACAGTTAAGTGAGCCCCTGTGATAGATCGTGCTGAGAAGAGGTATGCAGAGATAGAATATTGTCACCGCTACGAAGGAGGTGACATCTGTTTGGGAATTGATATCTAAACAAATAATGCAGCGCGAGGGAGACTTTGAAAAAGTCCTCATGAAGGTCCCATGGGAGGTCAGAGGAAGAATGGGTCATGTCCACCGAGAGTCATCCGAAAAGGATTCAAAAATAAGCGCAGACAGGAGGTGGACCCAAAGGAAGGGTACGATTGGAAGCAGCCCAGGTGGTTGGGCATCTAATGAGGACCAGAGAGAGATGAGATTCAGGGGGTGGTGAATATGCCAATTAGTCTGGATAGAGTTTTCGAGATTTCAGTAGAAGATAGAAAGTCAAATATATAAGTTACAGTTGAAGGAAGATAACGTCAAATCAAATGGAAGGACGTTCTGATTAAAATGAAAAAAGAACCTCCCATCTAGCCATGTACATCAAGATTAGCTTTTGTATTTTTTATTTCTCTCCTCCTGAGCACTTTTTTGATTCACTGCGTAGTTATGCTTGGATGAAGGAGCCTTTGACACATGAAGATGCCAAATCTTGAAAAATGCCTTTTAATGATGGCACACACTTCATATGAATTTAAAATGCTAACTAAGCCTGCGTTCATGAGAGCAGATTAAGCCTCCTCTTTTGTAACGCTCCATTTCAGGTTGGCAAATTGATCAAGGAAGCTGCTGGGAAAAGCAATCTGAAGAGGGTGACCCTGGAGCTCGGCGGAAAGAGCCCTTGCATTGTGTTTGCTGATGCAGACTGTGAGTAGAAGCCACTTGTTAATGTGTCACCCCTCATCCTTTTTGGTGTCTGGTAATGTCACAGAGTGAACTTGAAATTTACAAAATGGTTGGCTTCTAATGCCAAGCTGCAAGGCATTACTCAGAGTCCAAAATTACTCTTGAAAATCTCTCAAATTGTCCTAAAATTATAACTCTAGATAAAGTCTAACAGAGACACTCTTTCCGGTTTCAAATAGATCACTATTTACCCAGGTGAACTCTAGATGAATTAATTGTTTTACATTTAGGAGCCATAGTATATATTTTTAAATTCCATACCTTTAAATACTAGCATCACATTAAGAATAGTGAGATACCCTCAGACATATTGAACTGAGGCCAACAACCACATTTATTCAGATTCTACTATTTGTTACTATCGTTTCAGGATCAGAAAGGATTAGAAAAGTTAATTTGTCACTTGGCTGATAAGGGGTAGAATATATCGAATCAATATCTGACTACATGACTCATGGCTTTTCTGCATCACCATATCATCTCTGAGAACTATGTATAAAATATATAAAATTATCTCTTCTTTACATGAATGTCTTCCCTGCAGTGGACAATGCCGTTGAATTTGCACACATCGGGTTATTCTACCACCAGGGCCAATGCTGTATAGCTGCATCCCGGCTTTTTGTGGAAGAATCAATTTACGACGAGTTTGTCCGAAGGAGTGTTGAACGGGCTAAAAAGTATGTTCTTGGGAATCCTCTCACCCCAGGAGTCAATCAAGGCCCTCAGGTGAGTATACAATATAGGAATAGCATTCTCCAGGGACAAGAGGAAAGTGTCCTTTTTAGGACTACTTTTTATGGAATAATATTATTTCCCAAATATGTGTTTTCCTAGGTGACAACACTGCATCGGTTTGATTAAAAAAAATGATTAATCTAACTCCCAACAGTGAAGAAAATGTCCTGTTTTTGTATTGCCTGGTTCTTACGTCTAAAAGTTTAAGAGTCATGTTGAGGATAAAAGATTAAAAAAAAACAACAACAACAACAACAGATGACACAAATTTCTTGTTTTTTCCAGTCTGCACACCTCCTGATTTTTATATACAGTTCTCTGTTCACTTCAAAGTTCTTACACTTCTGTTATATATTTCTTCTTCAGAATTAATCCTTTGTCTCAGCCTCCATCCCACAAATAGAGGCCCCTAACACGTCTCTAAATTCCCTCCATTGTCTTTAGTTACCCTGATGGTGACCCAAATGTCCTCAAAGGTCTTGAGTTCCTAGGTTTGTGACAAGCTTCTCCTTTTAGTTGTTAAAGACCAATTATTCCCCCAGGGTTCCCCTTTTCTTCTGTCTAGTTACAGCCACTGTCAATAGTAACGTCTCTCTTTTTAACTCTTTCTCCCTCTTATCCAAAGGTCACCTTTTCCTCTTCCTTGCCCCATTCTCTGTATATTGTCTGTTATGGAAGCTCTTGGACCATTGGTTCTAAATTTACTCTTGCCCTTTGAGATCTTGATCTAGAGCAGTGAGGGAAAATTCTGCCCCCCACCAAAGGGATAATTGGCATTGTTTGAGACATTTTAGTCATCACAACTGGGGGCGAGGAGGGTTCTAACAGCATCTAGTGAGTAGAGGCCAGAGAGGATACTAAATATCTTACAGCGCACAGGAGAGCCCCACAACAAAGATTTATGTGGCCCAACATGTCAGTAAGGGCTGCTCTAGGGTCTACATGTTAAGCTCAGAGGCTTTATTCTTTGACTAAAGAATATTACTCTTTGACTAAAAAATATACACTGCTCAACACTGTTGATTTGAGGGGGAAACATTATTCTTCACTTATTCACTAAACCAAAACTAAATTTGATTAACCAAAATTCATTGAACACAACTATCAGCTAAACCTTGGGATAGGTGCCTGACAGTGCCACAAGAAGCAGAAGGTTATGCTACCCGACCTCATGGGGTTCATAGTTGAGTTAAGTTAAAAGGCTGTCTTGTAGTTCTCTGCTCATGCAAGATATCCTAGTAGGAAAATCTTAGGGTTAAGCAATGCCAAATAATCAGACATAAAAGCTCAAAAATACTTGGCAAATAAAGTAATAAGTTGTTTAACATTATCCTTTTATACTTTGTATTTATCTTGGAGTCAATGAGTACATAGAAATAGTTGCTGCTTTTGATCATATCTGGTGACTTTTCAGTTGGATGCCAAGACATACGTTAACTTCAATTTTGACTTGTCTCTTATTCAAAACAAAACAAAACAAAACAAAACATGGGATTCTAAATTTTCAGTTGTAGTTACTGCTCTCTGTAAATATCTATCTATACATTTATCAATGCAAACCAAAGCACTTTTCCTACTTCCTATTTAATGTATTGGTGTAAGATGATAGATAAAAGATAGATAGATTAAGTTAAGGAAAAGGAGGGGAAGGAAGGCTAAGAATGGGGGGAGTGGAAAGGGAAGGCGAGAAAACGGTGGGAAGAGAATACCTAAGATACTTAACATTAAACATTGTTGGGCAATACTTTCCACCATTAGGGATCTGTTAGTATATGTTATAATTTCTAAAAGAAGGAAATTAAAATAGAATTGAAGAAAATGTTTGTGCATAGAATTCTTAAGTAAATAATCCAGTGATCTTACTGCTTAATACAAGACTTTAATTTCTATAAATGAACAGATTTTTATCACAGGTTGCACTGAAAAAGAATAGATATCTTGGGACTTTGAGAAGTAAAAGGCTGAAAAGCCCTTTGGGGCTTCTTTACTCTTAAAAATACTCATTGGTTGTCATAAGAAAGAGCTTATGGAAAGAGACATTTATTCACTAAGCTTTAGCATATATATGATACATCATATAAATTATTATTTTTAAATGTTTTATTTATTTTTAGAGAGAGGAGAATGGAGGAAAAAAGGGAAACATCAATATGCAATTGCCTCTCGAGCGCCCCCTACTGGGGAACCTGACCGACAACCCAGGCATGTGACTGGGAATTGTAGGGACAACCTTTGGTTCACAGGCAGGTGCTCAATCCACTCAGGCACACCAGCCAGGGCTAAATTCTTCATTGATAAAGTGCTTTTCCAATGTGATTTCATAGACAAAATGTGCATTTACTTGAAAATTGTGGAAATCAGTATTTTCATTTGGAAAAGGATTGATGATATCCACATAATGTGCTAACCTCATAGCAGTGTCACATCTTGGCCTCGTGTAAAGACATGGACTTTTGAGTTAGAGGCTGGATTTAAAATCTAACCGTCCTGAGGCTCTACTTTCTCATCTGTAAAATGGGAGATAGTGATATTAATTTTTAGGGGCCATTGTGCACTGAGATGAGATCATCTATATAAAGCATCTATCTGTGTGTTGGGTTCACAGTACATATTCAAATTCCTGCTAAATAAGTGAAAATAACATGCTTCCATTTATACCTATGGTGACCATTATCATCACAGGTCAATAACTTTATATATCTACTTTCATTGCTCTTGATGGTCTATGGTTTCCAAATAATTTGAGGGATGTCAATGTTGTTTCTTCACCTGTTTTCTTTCTCAACCCATCAATCCCAAGGAACCAAAGAATTTGCACAAACACATCAAAATACATACTTTGAGATTATTGGTCATGCCCCATTACTTTTCATAGACTAGTCCATGAGCTAATAATGGCCCATCACACAGTAAAGAGCCCCTGCTACATCCTAGCATTATTGAGAAGTTCCTGGGATCTAAAAGGAAGGCCTAGTTCAGATATGGTCAATCTGAAACCTTCTGAAGTTTTATATTTATGGTAAGCCAAAAGTAGCCAGACCAAACTGAATATGTCCTAAATGTAACAGAAAATTTCTGTCAGTAGTCCTAAACTTCACTGCAACCTTCTTGATTTTTCCTATGCATTTGAATCAACTGGGTATCTTGTGGAAATGAAATGTGATGCAATAGGTCTGGATTAGGGCTTTTCAACTCATGCTCATCGGTGCCAATTCAACACCAACAGGAATCCTTAATTCGGGGTGTAGCGAAAAAGGAAGATTTACCTAGTGCAAATAGCTCAACTGTGATACCCCATGGCTGTGAGAACAGCACGGCCCTGGTACAGCTCAACAGAGTCACAGCTCAGTAACGGAACAGCTTACCTGTGAGGTGGCCCTTGGGCAAGGCCCCTCTCTGGCTAGACAGCTCTGCTGTGCTCTGTTCCCCTCACGTTGCTTTATTCCAATGAGACTTCCTTGGCGTTTCAGCTTGAGCCAGGAAAACACAGGCTTCTCTCTTTGGTGGAAAGGAAAATTATGCTCCTAAGCCAGAGGGGGGCTGACTTATATAAAGAGAAGTCCTCACCTCTAGACCATGATTGGTTCATCCTCATGGAAAAGAGGATTCCAGATCTTCGTTCATAGTTTGATTGGTCCAAACATCACTGTCCTGATTGGTCAGAATGGAGCATCTCTGATGGTTTGGTGAAGATGCTAATGAGGCTATAGCTATGCAGGTTCAATTGGACAGTAGAAATCTCAGTCCTATTGGTTGAAATACAATCCTAGGAACTCCTATATAAGGGCTGGCTCGGCCAGCTGAAACAGAGGTCAGAAGGCAGAAGTTCAGTGCAGGCTTCTCCCTGAAACTCATTTTGCCTGAGAGGCCCCTGTGTAGAAATGGCTGCTAGGCTATGGTTTGTTTGTTTGTTTGTTTATTATTATTGTTTAAGTACAATTGTCTCCATTTTCCCCCCACCCCACCCACCCCCACCTCCCTCTCTCAACCCTACCTCACTTTGGCTTTGTTCATGGGGTCCTTGATCCCAGTTAAGCACCAGGAGCTTTTCTCAGCAGGTGTCTCTTATCTCAGAGTTCATAGGCCCAGCAAGCACATTTTGCTATAATGCAGTGCTGGGGCTGCTGGTTGTATGACCACATTGTCAGTAACCAGACATTAAAATATAAATTCCTCTATTTTTAGAAGTTAGTGACCATACACATTTTCTAAAACAAAGCCTCTCAGCCTCTATATGCCAGCACATAATCAGGAGCCACACCATCTCCAAATATCCACTATGGTCAAAGACAGGGAAAAGTTCTGACTTGGGAAATATTGATACATCCTGAGATAAAACAAATAACAAAAAAAAAACATGATTTTTGGAAGCATAGGCAGAGAAATAAGTTGGAATAGGCCAAAGAAGCATTGTGTGGAAGTATACAAATCCTTGTCTATTTATTGAGAATCTAGAATATCTTCGCCAGGTAGAGCTACCTAATCTCACCTCTTAGTCTGGTTGTAGCAAATATTACACACTAATTTAAATATCACCTCTTATTAAACCAACACTGCAACTTCCTTAATCTGCTGGAAGTGAAGAAAGATTTTTCTTTTGGAAATATTCAGTTAAATATTGTGTACTGTGAAGTATTAAGCAACATTGTACTGAATATTGTGCCAATTTTGGAAAATAGTTTCTAGTTTCAAATAGCATTTAATGTAATTGGCTATGGTTTCTGGGTTACATGCAGTTAGAACTTTAGAAAAGCTTTTGTTGGGTCTTGGAAGATGAGAGAGATTGCAGAGTCAAGGAAGAAGAGAAGATCTTCAGTAGTGAAAAAAGACAAGTTAGACTGGCAAGAGGCCCTCACCTTAACTCCTTGATCTCTAAAGATTTTCCTTTAAAACTTAACTTCAACCTTATGTGAGACAAAACAGTCTTCACCAGTGGTCTGGAGTCCAAGATTTACCCAATCTTTCAACGTTCGAACACGGGAACTGAGACAACAGGTAACGCCAATTCTGGTGCATGGAGGAGAGGGATGTGCTTCTGGTGTTCCCAGACAAAACTCTACACTCATTTTTCTCCTTATAAAAGTATTATTTAACAAACCATTTAAGTTCCGTAGTTCTTTTCACATGTTTGGATGTGGCCTGTTTAATGAAGTAGGATGGTAACTATCAGGCCAGAAATTGAAACCAGACCCAATGACTGCCCCAGGGGGATGGGCACTGGGGAGGATGGACAGGCTGTGGTCAGCTTGGACCCAGACAGAGGAGATGATAAGGAGGGAGGAGAACCAAACGGAGGTCTAGGAGTCCTTGTCAAGTCCCACAGCATCTGCTGTCCAACTGCCACGTCTCATTCAACCCAGTATTGAAGTTCTTTCTTTCTCTTATCACTCTTTTTATTTCAGTTGAACTACAATTTCCAGGCAATTGTGTGTGATTATTAATAGGCATTTCTTCTAGTGTAAATAAATGACAGTCATGTAAAGGGGTTTATATGTGTTTGCAGTACCAATCTTCTTTTCTTGCACAACAGTAAAACAAATACTAAACACAAATCTCTATCTTCAAGGTTCATGAAAACATTATTAAAAATGTCTTCAAAAATCATAAAAATAAAATATACCCAAAAGAATGAATTTGAGCCTTTGTCAGCTGTTTTCATTATTTGACTTACCAATTCTATCCTAGCATTGTGAAGCCCTCAGTAAAAGGCCATGCAATGTATTCTTTTTACAAGTTGCTAATTTTTTTCCCTTTTCATGGGGTATTTTTCAAATAGATTGATAAGGAACAATATCAAAAAGTACTTGAACTCATTGAGAGTGGGAAGAAACAAGGGGCCAAACTGGAATGTGGTGGAGGACCATGGGGAAATAAAGGCTACTTTATCCAGCCCACAGTCTTCTCGAATGTGACAGATGAGATGCGCATCGCCAAGGAGGAGGTAAAGGGTTTGTTCTCTTCTGTTCCCTCTGTTACCATATTTTGTCTGCATGTGTGTGCACAGTGTCTCTTTAAAACTCTCAGCTCTTCGAGCATCTTTCTCAGTAAACGTTATTCTTTATTTCTATTATTGATAAAGGTTTAAAGTTGTGATGAATAATAAAAATAGTATGGAATTCATTGGGCAGGCCAAGAATATCCAGCCAATCATTGATCAGGGTGCTTAATTGATGCTGACCCCAGCTTGTGGGGTCCACCACATTGTGGATGAAACAAGAAATACACACAGATACCAACCAAGTCCTGTGGAGGAAAAGGAATAGCATGGCTTCTCTCTTGAGGGGAGAAAAAAAGCAGCGGCCCTTGCCTGGACAGGCCTTATTTTTTTTTCTGGTCACATTACATGATGGTCCTCATTTACTATGCACAGGTTCGCTTTAGGAAGTTACCTTTTACAGAAAACAAAGGAGATGATGCCAAAAATCACAGCACAGAAGAAGGATATTTGCAAATGCAAAAGGAAAAGTGGCTGAACTGGTTACACTCATCCTTGGAAGGTTTAGCATGGATTTTAGGAAGTTACTTTGCCGTAAATGTTTGCTGCTTCAATTCAGGGTGAGGGAGTTTTAGCAAAAGCAAGTCTCAACGCAGCCTAGGTACAATTCAGGCCTGATTCTGCATAGGAGAACCTATCTGTGGGTGTGGGTCCTGTACATCAGACCTTGCTTTCCACTGGGAGCTGGGCCCATGCCACGAAGAATGGTCTCCTACATTTCCCCCCCTTGTTTTTAGTTAGGACTGCTATAGATCCTACAAAGCTTGCTACTTGCTGGTCTCTCACAGGACCCTGGAAAAATAATTCCCAAATATGTCAAAGTACACAGAACACTATTACAATCAGCAAGCAACCAGGGGTTCCAAAGACCCACATTCTCAGATTAAGCCCATCAATCATTGTCAGGCAGTAATGATCAAACAGATCATTCAAAGAACTCTGAGGGCCTATTTTGAGTCAGGGTCAAATAGCTAAAGGGCCATAAAACTTTGGGGAAACAAATTCATTTCAGGCTTGGACCCTTATCATTTAAATTGAGGGTATTAGCAAAGTAAGTTTCATAGGATTTTATGCTTTCTCTCTTAGGCCTGATTACCTCAGGACCCTACCCTTTCCAGCACAGGGCTGCACCCACCACTGGCATTATTTCAGGCTTAGGTCGAGCAGGGGAAGTAAGGCAGCCAAGAGATTAGGAGATTTCTTGCAGACAGAATGAGGACTCAGGCTATGTCAAAGCCGAGGGGCGAGGGTCCATCACTCTCTTTTTCTATAGCCCCCCAAGTCCTTCCCTGAGTACCTCCTCATGATCGTGCCTGTCTTAGGTCATCCCTCCCTTGAGGAATCTTACCCGTCACTGGCTAACCAATCAAGTACTGGGAGCCAGGTAGGGTGAAGTAAAAGGAGCAGAGGCGGTGCTCCTGCCAGGGAGATAAACTTCGTCTCCTCAGTGGCTTATGGTCTCAAGGTTTCTCACTCAGCCTTAGCCATGACGGGTTACAGCTTCTGAAACCAGGCAGGGTGGTTCCCAACATCTAATCTCCCCCTTTTTCATTTGTAAATGCAATTGTAACTGTTAAACCTGTGAAACCTACTATTTGCTGTTCCCCAACACAATCTTAGGAAAACAACCTCTATATATATCATAACGCACAAAAAAGGATTAAGACAAGGAGGCATCCAAGGGCTACCATGACCCAAACCCATAAATTCAGTCCATTGAACCAGTTTTTAGGGTTCAACCGTTGAACATTATGGGAACATTAAGGGGTTGTTGCTCTCTGCAGGAGGCACTTGAGCCTCATTATGGGAACATTAAGGGGTTGTTGCTCTCTGCAGGAGGCACTTGAGCCTCGGCCTCTGTCATTGGGGCAGGCCCCATGCTCCTCCGCTGGCCGACCTAGGCCCGTGAGTGACGGTGTGAGTGTCCATTTTCCTTCTGGTTGTTCAGGGTCAGCTGGGCCATCTGGTCTGTCAGTCGATTGGTTCTCAGCTCCAGGTAGCAGAGCTTGGTGTCTGTCCCACTCATGGTAAGGCTTTATTCTTTTGACTGGCAGCCAGACAGGACCTGTAGGAATGGAAACACATACACACCCTCTTCCCCAAGTTAAGAAGTCTACAGGGCCCTGCCAGGGGCTATCCCCCGGTGAATCTCTATATAAAACCTGAGGATAAGATGACTTTGGCTCTTTCTTCTGAAAATGTTTCTCATTTGGAGTACAGAGTGATCTATCACAATTTAGAAAATTATAGGTAAACATGGCTAACATAATGAAATTTTGGGGGGAAGGACTCATAGCTCCCCCTTTTTCTGTTTTTTAAGATTTTTAAAAGTATGATTAGCCTGTTCTACAATTGCCCTACTGGTTGGATTGTAAGGTATTCCTGTTTTATGTTGGATATTCCAATGCTGAAGAAAAACTTGAGTAGAATGTGCAAGGTATCCAGGGCCATTATCAGTTTTAATTTGCTGAGGCCATCCTAAATGACTAAAGGCCTCAAGCCAATGGGCTTGTATATTTTTAGCAGATTCTCCTGTTAAGGCAGACACATGTAGGGCACCAGAGTAAGTATCCACAGAAATATGAACATATTTGAATTTTCCAAAGGGAGCGTAATGAGTGACATCTGTTTGCCAAATTATTTGAGAACCTAGTCCTTGAGGATTAACTCCTGTAAATGGGGGTGCCTTGCTAAGGGCTTGGCAATCAGGACAGTCTTTAATAATTTGCTTAGCTTGGAAACACAGGCCCCCTGCTGTTTCTGCAAGCTGCAATGAGTTTAAGCAGCAAGTTAATTGCCCTGTTGTTCTCAGGACCTGGTAGCTCCTAGGTTCAGAGTTTTCAAGGAAAGTGAGAAAGATGGGGGGAGGGTGCTCTGCTTAAATATGTTTTAGACAAAAATGGTTATGCGCCAAAGGCCTTTTGTGACTTGATTGACTAACTGTTCCCTCCAGGAGAATAGCCAGTTCTTCCCCAAGGAAACGATCAGCGTTTACAAGTACTGAGTTAAAAAGTGGTACTTAATCTTCCATGGAGAAGAGCTAGTTCTCCCCAGGAGACAGTACACCTAAATATCATTTTTACAAAAAAGGTCATGGCTCTGGCATAAACAAGGTGGATTTTTAATATTTTTTAACACGTCACATCCCCCATCCCACTTATAGCATGCTTTAGATTGACAAATTTATGAACACATTCATAATTTTTATAAACAGTTCTTTTTCTCCACTGGCAAATACACTGAGTTTTTTTTTTGTTGTTGTTGTTGTTAATTCTTATTGGTTACTGTATTCCTTGAGTGTGCTCAAAAGTGAGCTGTCTCATTATCTAGTGCCCTTGACAACTTTAGGGAGGCTGGAGAAGAGGGAGGGAGGATACTAATCTTGGCACAGCTTGTTCTGAGGACCAGAGCAGTCCCTGGGCCTTCAGAAGGAAGATTCAGAGTGGTTAAAAGACACATTTTCTCATTATTTTTCTTCCTGTGCTTTTTACTGTCTGAGGGAAGTGAGATCTTTTTCCTTCTTTAAACGATCAATTTAAATCCTTTCTGAGTAGAATCCTAATGATGTAACAACATTAGAGATCTTATTCTATTTACCAGAGGTTTAGCAAAATATTTGTAGACTGAGCCATTCCTTTCAAAACAAAAACAAAAACAAAATTCAAGCAAACCAATATTTTCACATTAAATCCCCTAAAGAAGGGAGTGAGACACTAACCTAGAATCTTATCTCACACCACCTCCTGCTATTTCAACTTCTGCCCAACTTTCTCCTAAATAAGTCTAAAGATCCCTTATCAGGGAGACATTCAGCAGCCCCCAAATGCTGCAGCACTAGCTTAAAACATTGCTCTTGTTCTTTAGAGGGCCTGTTTCCCATGGTTGAGGACTCGCAGAAACGTTTAAAGAAATTTTTTAACAAATAAAAGAAACTTTTTCTGAAATTCCTCCCACTGCAAGCATGGCAATTACAATACCAGTCTCAATGTTGCCTTTTCTCCACCTGCACCTTTAAATCCTTATGCAGGCGGGCAGAGGGAAAAGGCAAAGCCGAAGGGACCACAAGAGGCAGCTTAAAAGAAAGAATTTGCTGATATGTTTGTAAATTGTCCTGTAAATAGTTGATATTTTTAAAGCTGATTAAAGGGAAAATCTTTGCTCTTTCTCCCAAGCCTACACCTAGCTGGGGGTTGTGCCGTGGGGATGGGCTTGTAGGTGTTTTTACAGTGTTGTGGCGAGCACCTTTGTGGCTCTTAACTGCTTGACTGGTGCCCGAAAGATTGCGGCAAATACTTGGGAGAGATAGCAAGTCTCCTGCTTACTGAAGAAGGTACAGTTGCAAAGCGGTCACAAGAGAGAGAAACCTAGGAAGAAAACCCTTTTCCTCTGAAATCCAACACACCCTATGACCTTCCCGAAAAGCACTCGGGGTCGTTGGCCCTTACCTGGACTGATGCGCGTGTACCCCAACCAAGTTGGTGTGTTATCCACAACAATAGTTCGTAGCCCTGGGTCCCTATGTGTGGGCGCCAGCTGATGTGGACCCTGGCTCCTAGGGTTCACCACACTGTGGATGAGACACGAGAAATTCACACGGACTACTGAGTCCTGTGGAGGAAAAAGGAGAACGTGGCTTCTTGATTGAGGGGAGAAAAAAAGCCATGGCCCTTGCTTGAACAGGCCTTTATTTCTTTTCTGGGCACATTACATGATGGTCTTCATTTACTATGCACAAGTTCACTTTAGGTGGTTACCTTTTATAGAAAACAAAGGAGATGATGCCACTAATCACAGCACAGAAGAAGGATATTTGCAAATGCAAAAGGAAAAGTAGTTGAGCCAGTTATACTCATCCTTGGAAGATCCGTCCACAGATTTTAGGAAGTTACTCTGCAGTAAATGTTTGCTGCCTCAATTTAGGGTGAGGGAGTTTTAGCAAAAGCAAGTCTCATAGCAGTCTAGGTACAATGCAGGCCTGATTCCCCACAGGAGAACCTATCCATGGGCATGGGTCCTGTACATCGGACCTTGCTTTTCACTGGGAGTTGGGCCCATGCCACGCAGAATGGTCTTCTACACTTAACAATGTCTGGGTGCTTCCTTCACAGATTTAAAGAAATGAAAATAGTATTTGCGGTGTTGCTTTTTCTCTTTTGGAAATAAAATATTTGAAAATCATTGGAAAGGATAAAATTACATGCAGTTTTTTAAATAAACTTTTTATTTTGAGATACTTGTGGATTTAGTTATTACTGAAGGAACAACACGGAAAAATCTCATGTACTCGTTACCCAGTTTCCTTCAATGGTAACATCTTGCAAAACTATAGTTTCACAGCAAGTGTATTGACATATGAAAAAGTCAAGACACAGATCCCTCTTTTGTCACCACATGACTCACTCCCTCTTGGTTTTCTTTAACAGCCAAATCCATGTCTCTCCTACCCACCTTGGTTTTTCCTTAACCATAAATCTGTTCTCTATTTCTACAATTTTGTCATTTCAAGATGTTGAATAAATGAAATTATACTTCATGTAACCTGTTGGAGTTGGCTTTTTGTCACTCAACATAGATCTCTCTATATAGATTCATCTAGGTTGTAGCACATAAGGATAGTCTTTCCTTTTTATTGCTGAGTAGTATTCCACAGCATGGATGTACCACACTTTGTTTAATCATTCATCTGTTGAAGAACTTTTGGGTTGGCTCTAGTTTGGAAATTCCATGAAAAATGCCATCATAAACATTGGTGAACAGGTTTTTGTGTGAACATAAGTCTTCATTTGCTGGGATAAATACCCAGGAGTGCAATTGCTGAGTCGTATGGTAAATTCAGTTCTTTAAGAAACTGCCAAACTGTTTTCCAGAGTGGCTAAAAGATTTCCCATTCCCATTAGCAATGTATGAGTGATCCAATTTCTCTCTATCTTCATCAATATTGGGTATTGTGACTAATTTTTATTTTAAACATGAATATAGGTATGTAGTGATAGCTTGTTGTTATTTAAATTTGCATTTACTAATGATGTTGAACATCTTTTCTTATGCTTGCTTATTTGCCATCTGTTATCTTCCTTAATGAAATGTTTCTTCACATCTTTTGTCCACGTACTAATTGGATTGTTTAATTGTTATGTTGAGTTTAAAGTCCTTTATATATCCTTGTACTTTTGTTGGATATATGATTTGCAAAATATTGTCTCCCATTCTCTAGCTTATTGTTTTATATGCTTAGCAGGATCTTTCTCAGAACAAAAGTTTTTAATTTTGAGGCAGTCCAGTTTATTCATTTTTCCTTTTATGTATAGTGTTTTTGGTGTCAACTCTATGAACTCTTTGTTTACCCCTAAGTCCAAAGGCCTTCTCCTGTGCTTTATAAATTTAATCATTATATTGTAACCTGAAAACTAGATGTATAGCAGCTACTGTAATAAATGTGCTAATACCTTCCATAATTTTAATTAAACATAGCATATGGCCCTAGGCTCCTACTTTGAAGTAGCACACATGCTAGCTGTTCTATGAATATTGTAGGAAAACAATAAATGATTCTTTAATTGAGGATTTTTTCCTAGTTCTTTATATTTGGTGTAAACCAAGATAAGTAAGAATGACAGTTCTAATAAGACAAATATTTGTCAATAAGTGCAAAAGTTGTAATTCAGTGGAGGGCTAAATCAATGTGGAGAAAAAAACTTGTTTGATTATCCACACACATTTGCTTTTCTGTTTTTCCTGCTTATTTCCTGTTTGCAGATCTGGTTCTGCACTTCTCCCTAATTTGACAGCAGTAGCTGCCCGTTCCTACAGTGATGAGCACCAGAAAACTATTTATCCTTTCTGAGTTTTGCCTCCTCTACTTTACATTTCCCAGAAAATTCTGGTAACACTTGGAGGAACCCTTCTTTCCTTTAATTTCAACATATGTTTTGTGGAAAAATAATATAGGAATTTACTTTTTAGGAGAAAACCCAGTTGTTTGTCTCCCAGCAGGAGATAAAATACGGAAGAAATCGAGTTTGGGCTGCTCTAGCCAGAGAGTTCAGAAAAGCGAGAGGGTTCAGACTGAAACAAGCAAATAGTGATTTTTGCCTCCTGTCCTGTGATTACAGGCATTGTCCATGAACTCATGCTTTGGCTGGCACAGAGTGTGAAGGATTTAAGCTCTTGCAGTAAAGAATCATTTTGTTTGGTACATGTGAGTTCAATAAGGCTTGGCTGAAGAGTAAAATCTGAACAAAAATTCATGTGGATTCAACCAATTTGGTTGATTATGAAGAGATCTAAAACCAGTGTAATAGTTGATATTTCAACTGATGGTAAACTGATTTTGAAAACAGTATTATCAATCATTGCCAACTCATTTATCCAGTAGAACAAACATTACTTACTTGGGTTTGCTGTTTATCTAGTTACTTGGAAAATGAGAATAACTGGCAAGAGGATTTTAAATATTCCTAAATGGAAAAGCAACTCTGTAGTTAATGCTTTCATGCATAATCATTGTGTTCTTGGAAGACTCATTCCAATTCTAGAAAATAAATATGTCCTTTTTTTAAATCTCATCTTCCGAAGAGAACACCTGTCTTATCCTAGTATTGCAGCAGCTGCAATTTCAATTCATACTCAATAGGTTTCAGATGAGAAGCAAAGTCTTACTTTAGGATAGTTTGTAAGGCAAAAAACTATGATATAATTTTAAATATTTAGTTTTAACCTATTACTTTATTTCATTCATTTCTGTGCTACAGATATTTGGGCCAGTGCAGCAAATCATGAAGTTTAAATCTGTGGATGAGGTGATCAAGAGAGCAAACAACACGCTCTATGGCTTATCAGCAGGAATCTTCACCAAAGACCTCGATAAAGCCGTAACAGTCTCCTCTGCTCTGCAGGCCGGAACAGTGTGGTGAGTCAAAGTTAAACATACTGCCTTTTCAATGCTAACTACATTAGCAGGTTACTTTGAACCTTTTCAGATTTTGGTTCTTTTCATTGGGAATCACATGGCCAGCTGGAAAAACAGTTGCTAACAAACAAGCAAACAAAACCCCCGCTATACTGGAAAAATTTTAGAAGGGTATTTTCTTTAATACCTCCCAGCCTCCTGAAATTGCTTGCCCAAAATATTTTACTGATGCCTGGGTAATACAATATAAATTTTACTAAGTAATTTCGGAGCACTTGGTACTATGCTATACACAGGGGAGATAAAAGTTGTATTTCAACCAAGTTAATTAGATAATAGACAATACTTATTTGGTGCCCTTATGTATGCAAACATTTAATTCTTACATTGGCTTCTTACTCTGGGATTTTTAGAGATATTTGAAGATCTGAATTTGGAAGAGCGTATTGAGTTTTCAGGATCACATCCCTCTTGTTTTTGACCTGATTTATATCTCTGATTTTTATATTTGAATATAGAGGATATAAATGCTGAGGCTGTGCCTCTCAAACTATTTTATCCCCTGCCCAGTCCCCAGTCCTTGGACTGCTTTTGTTGGTATTTTTTTCTTGTCAAACCTCACTTCATGTTCTCAGTTCTGGCAACAGCCCAAAGATCATTTTCCTTCCCGACAATATCGCATCTATTCCAATTAAAATTTTTTGTTAGATGTTGAAGAGACAGACAAGCAATCCCTACCCCTCTGGATAGCTCCAGGATCTTGTCCCTAGTCAAAGGGAGAGTCATCATTTAGTTAATGTGTACTCTACACTAGGCACGGCACTGAGTTCTTTATGTTCATTATATATTTTTGCCTTACAGATTCTTAAATATGTCATATTTACCCGTAAAAAAACAAAAGCTTAGTGATATTGAGTAACTGATAAAGATCACACAATAAGGGGAGTGGGGAGGGGACAGAGGGAAGAAGGGTTTTCAGGAACTACTATAAAGGACCCATGGACAAAACCGGGAGTGGGGGCGGGGGGAATGGAAGCAAGGAAGGGAGGTGGGCTTGCAGGGGTTGCGGGGGAGGGGTGGGGAGAAAATACAGACAACTGTAATTGAACAACAATAAAATAATTTTTCCAAACAAGATCACACGATGAATGACAGCTGAGATTCAGACCAACTTCAGACTCTAAGGCAGTGATTCTCAACCCTGGCTACACATTAGAGTAGTCTGCATAGCTTTAAATGTATGTAGACTGATTTGAGGTGGGGGACTGTGTACATTAAACCTACCAATTGCAACAGTCTCCCTGATTGAGTCTCGGCATAGCTCTTCTATTTAAAGAGTATTTTTCAAAGCTTTCACATGATTCTCACATGTAGCCAGGACTGAGGACCACTGCTCAAAAGCCTGATTTTTCCTATAATGGGGTGTTTTCTTTCAGTGACTCTTAATAAAATTGAATTTTTCTTGAGTGATCAATGTGGCTAGTGATTAATGTAGAATTATCCTATGATCCAATTATTAATAAAACTCATTGCTATTGTATGTGTGTATATTATTTCCATTTACTAAAGACTTACTATGTATCAAGTAATGTATGAAGCATGATTCTATACATCACCTTACACCTTGCATCGACCCTATTAAATATCATCATGCCCATTTTATAGAGAAGGAAACACATGCTTAGAGAAGCTGGATAACTTTCCTGAGATCATCCAGGTTCTAAGGGGCAGAGCCAGGGTTTGTGGGCATAGCACCTCCCTTTATAACAAGAAAGGATCTTAAACAGAGAATCAGTTGGCAAGGCTGATCCTTTCAGTTTTCTCTAACTGAATATTTCTCAGTTCCCTGTTTACTTATACTAACACAGTTTCCTTTCCAGTATAGAGTCAAAAGGGCAAACTCATTTTCTGTGCTTTTGAAAAAAAGACACATTTCAGTTTTCTTGCCTTTGTAATAGCAGAATGGTATTTGCCTGTTTGGTTAGGAAGCTTGTTGTGACATCATTCCTCTTGGGATCCCCAGGCAAGGGAATCCCCAGTCAGAAATTTCTCTACTAGTAAAACAGAAGTGACCGTATTTTCATTACTGTGCATCTTAAAACATAAGAATGTTTACTGTATATTTTAAAACATAAGAATGTTCTGAAATTGTCCCAAACATACTCACTGTTTGATGTTTTCCAGACAACTATTGAATTCCAGAGTTTTGGATATTTTACTCATAATTTCAAAATAATGATTTGATTTTACAGTTGAAAGAGCAATGAAGTAAAGTGGAGACAAGTAGTCTTTTGAGAGTGTAAGTTTATTTAAGAAATCATCCTCTAGGAAGAGAGATTAGATGGGAAGAACTCTGTGGTCCAGTGAAAATGTGGAACTCTGGGAATTGGATAATAAATGCTTATAATTGAGAAAATGTCTGTACATTATCTCAGGATCAAATTAATAACCAAACTTTTCCAAGCATAATACTATTTATCTAGAAGTAACACTATCGTTCACCAATTATAATGGCATAAAGGGAGGAAAAGTATTTTAAAAGAATAATGTTCCTTCTTTAAATTATTGTTTTCCTCATATGTATAATGAGAATCATGTAGATAATTAGATTTTTGCTGTTCACTTTGGCTGCCAGGGAACTTAAGGCTAAACAAATTGTTCATGTCCTGCATCACTTCATTCTAACTTTCTCCCTTGTCTTGATCTTTTACCATAATTATTCCATTAGTTCTAATCACTCATGTTTTTGTAATTATTTTTGTTCAGAAATGTGGCAAGGAGTAAACAAATTAATAATGAAATCCAACTCCTGCTGAGGCCTCAGTTGAAGCAGTTATTGAATCAATTAATTTTAAAAAGGGAACTGACTAATATGATACATAATATCATTGTGAAAAAATGTATTCTAGCCTGTTAAGTACACAACTCTCAAGAGAATTACAAAATTTACTGTAATTCTCTAGCAAGCCACATCCCTTTTCCTATGGCTTTCCCCTTTTTTTTATTTTAAATATATTTTATTGATTATGCTATTACAGTAGTCCCATTTCTCCCCCATCATTCCCCTCCACCCTGCACACCCTCTCCCACCCACATTCCCCCCTTTAGTTCATGTCTATGTGTCATAAGTTCTTTAGCTTCTACTTTTCCCGCACTATTCTTGCCCTCCCCCTGTCTATTTTCTACCTACCATCTATACTACTTATTCTCTTTACCTTTCCCCTATCTCTCCTCCTCCCACTCCCCTGTTGCTAACCCTCCATGTGATTTCCATTTCTGTGGTTCTGTTCCTGTTCTAGTTGTTTGCTTTTGTTTTAGGTGTGGTTGTTAATAGCTGTGAGTTTGCTGTCTTTTCACTGTCCTATCTTTTATCTTCTTTTTCTTAGATAAGTCCCTTTAACATTTCATATAATAAGGGCTTGGTGATGATGAACTCCTTTAACTTGACCTTATCTGAGAAGCACTTTATCTTCCCTTCCATTCTAAATGAAAGCTTTGTTGCATAGAGCTATCTTGGATGTAGGTCCTTTACTTCCATGACTTGGAATACTTCTTTCCAGCCCCTTTTTGCCTGTAAGGTCTCTTTTGAGAAATCAGCTGACAGTCTGATGGGAACTCCTTTGTAGGTGACTGTGCCCTTATCCCTTGCTGCTTCTAGAATTCTCTCCTTCATTTGAATCTTGGCTAATGTAATTATGATGTGCCTTGGTGTGTTCCTCCTTGGGTCCAACTTCTTTGGGACTCTCTGAGCCTCCTGGACTTCCTGGAAGTCTATTTCCTTTGCCAGATTGGGGAAGTTTTCCTTTATTATTTGCTCAAATAAGTTTTCCACTTGTTACTCTTCTTCTTTCCCTTCTGGTACCCCTATAATTTGGATGTTGGGACATTTAAAGATGTCCTGGAGGTTCCTAAGCCTCTCCTCATTTTTTTGAATTCTTGTTTCTTCCTTCTTTTCTGTTTGGTTGTTTCTTTCTTCCTTCTGGTCCACTCCGTTGATTTGAGTCTCCCAGTTTTCCTCCCATCACTATTGGTTCCCTGTCCCTTCATTTCACTTATTGTAGCCTGCATTTTTTCATCTAATTTGTGAGCAAAATCAACCATTTCTGTGAGCATCCTGATCACCACTGCTTTGAACTGTGCATCTGATAGGTTAGCTATCTCTTGGTTGCTTAGATGAATTGGCTGTGGGGCTTTGATTTGTTCTCCTGTTTGAGACATTTTTGTTTTTTTGTTTGTTTGGTTGGTTTTTTGGTCTGGCCGAAACTGTTGCGTAGTGAGGGGCAGAGCCTTAGGTGTTCCCCAGGGCAGGGCAGCCCAGTCGCTGGGTTGTGATGCTGTATGTGGGGGCAGGATCTGAGAGGGAACAATGGCATTTGCTCCACTCTCTCTCAGATTCCAGTCCCTTCCGCCACTTCCCCTTGGCCTGGATTATCTGCGAGCAAATGTGGGACCACCTGGTCAGCCAGCCACCCTGCACGGCCTCACTGGGTCTGCCCGTTGCCACCCCATGCCCGGGGTCTGCTAGCCGCTGCCTGTGCACCTGGGATCTGCCAGCCACTGCTGCCTACATACCCGGGTCTGCCAACCTCCACTTTTTCCTACCACAACTCTGCCCCTCTTACTGGTCTGGATGAATAGTTGTCAGACTTCCATACAGTTCAACTTTTTATCAGTTGGAGTTGTTTTCTTGTTTCTAAATCTGTGTTGTCCCTAATTTTGGTTGTGGGAGGAGGCACAGTATGTCCACCTACACCTCCATCTTAGCCGGAAGTCTATTCTATCTTTTATAACTCAAACTACAACTTCTGAGGGACATAATGTCCTATCGAAATGGCTATGCACACAGAGTGGTACCTTTGTATTTGTTTATAGGCAGTATGTATATATATACATGTACTTCTGCAATCTAATTTATAGTGCTACTTTTTATCACAATGAGTATGTTTTATTGAAATTAATGGAGTTCTTAAGGAGTTCTCTGAATTTTCTAAAATTCCAGACTTAGGAGTTACTTCATAAGTTAAATATAATCTATAATATTTTTTCTTTCCAGGGTGAATTGCTACAGTGTGGTAACTGCCCAGTGTCCCTTTGGTGGATTCAAAATGTCTGGAAATGGACGAGAACTGTAAGAAAATTTTCTGTTAAAATACTTACCTCAATTAAAAAATGGTTGTCATTCCCAGGGAATTATTCCATAGTTAGTACGTGAATTAACACTTGCCTCTGTTCTTTCCTAGAGACTCATACTGCCAAATAACTTCTTTAAATGCTGGGTTTACCCCCTAAGTACAAAACTGTACTGGCAGAGGGGAGATATAACTTAATAAACTCTTACTATTCATAAGGGATCATACTGAGCACTTTACATTGGTGATTGAAAACATTTCCAGGAAGAAGCTAGAAACTACAAATTAGTGGTTGTAAGCAGTGTGCAAATATAAGGACACTGTGATGATTTGAATATGATGCCTCTTAAGTAAGTAGATTAGGTGTCTTTATCTAAAAACTTTTTTCAGTGTGAGAAGAATGGGTCTCATTTGTTAAATTATTATAGATGTAGACCCCCAAATTTTAAATTACCCAAATGAGTTATTCTTGGTACTGAAAAGGAAATGAGACTAAAGAAAACATGTTTTATAGTCATGATTAAATTAAGAATATATGTAAAAATGCATTTATGAGCCTCTAGTTGCTTTTAAACCAGGGCATAAAGACTTTTTAAATGTGCGCATATTTCTACACATAGAAAGTAGTGGCATTATGTTTGCTTAATTTTGTTCAAGCAATTTTAACCACTTAATTTCTTAAAATTTTCTTATATTTAGCAATATTTTTTTAAAATATATAATCTTTATTATATTTTATCTCATTACCATTTAGTCCCCTTATACCTCTTTCTCCCTAGCAACCACTGCCTTGTTGTCCATGAGTCCTTTTTCTTTTTTAGCAATAAATTATAAAAGCCATAAAGAAAAAAAAGCACATTATATACAAACCCTATAGAATCAAGCATAGTAAAGCTGCCCGTTTTATAAACAGCAAGTAAAAGTGAGTCTCAGTTGCTATAAAGGTCAGGAATGCATGTACTTTATCATTTAAATAAATCAGCAAAATTACAATGAAATAGTTATCTTTGGCGAGCCAGTGAAAAAAGGAAACAATAAAATGATCCATCCTCTTTCTTAACATATATTCATTAAGTACTTATATTTATATAAGCCAAGGAGCCCCAGAACATGATACCATGTGCCATCTTTCATATAACTGTGATGGCAGGAGGAATGTGTAAAAACATGGATAGTGCAAAATCACCTACACACTCTATGAAATAAATTGTATTAGATTGGGAGCCTGTACCTCACAGAGGTAGAGAAGCAGTTAAAGTGCAAGGGAATCAGCTAAATGGCAGAAATTCCTCCCTTTGTCTAATTGCACTAATTTTTACTTAGGTTAACAGAACTGACACTTCACTAGTGTGCCATTTCAAACTTTATTGGCTCTCAGCACTCCACAACATATTTCTTTCCTCCTGTGTTTTTTGGAAAAGGGGAGCAGGAAAACGTTGTCAATTCAGCCAACATTTCCTCTGTGCCTCCTTAATTAATATCAGCCTAATTTCTGGGTCCGGAGTGAAAAACAGATACAACTTGTTAGGACAGTATAGAGCTTGGGTGAGAAGCATGCGAATGCAGCCTCTGGCCTCTCTCCAGACCTCCTAAGGCAGAATCAGCATTTCAGTCAGTTCCCAGGTTATTGGTATATTGAAGATTTTAGGAGCACAGAACTAGTCACCCACAGACAAGTAAGACAAAAGAAGTGTAAAGAGATGTTGTGTTATACCACACACATAATATATGCATAGGTATAGTAAGGAGCAGCACTTACTTCAACCTGAGTATGACGATATTGTACTTAGTGCTGTCATGAGCCTTTCCAGTGTGCTGTAACCCAAAATACAGTGGGATGCTTATTGGCAATAATCATGGATTATTTCTCTAACTTTGCGAGATAAAAATACTAAAATGTTATCCTTTAATGGGTTTTAGACAACTGAGGCTAAACCCTTTAATTACTTTGAAGAACGTGCTCATTGAAGCTTCTAGAAGGCATTTTCAGGAGCTTAATGGCCCAAGAAAAGAGTCAGTGTAAGAGGATTAGGTTACCCAGAAGAAAAAGTTGTCTTCTACATACCTGCCCACATCACCAGAAGGGAGGGGCAGAAAGGATCAAGATCTTTTTCCTCTGTAAGCTTATATGTGCATTAGTGTTATGATTTTTGGGGTACTCTTAGGTACAGGTAATTTAATCCTCTCATCAAGACAATATAGAGAATAACTTAGCCTGATCTTTTCAGTTATCTCTTTATCAAAGGATAAATCATAGTCAGTTTTCAAAACTGGTAGGAGGTCTTCATAAACCTGAGAACAAGATATAATACCAGAGTTCCAATTGATTGACTCAGGTTGATTTCTGATCATTTGGGTTTGATTCAAGAGTTCTATAAGCAAAGAAATGGCAGGGCTATGAACAGGAAAACCCACAACCACAAAAAGTCCAAAAGGCCTAAATTTAGGCCAATGAAACCTCTCCCTTTCTTAAAAACAAAACAAACAAACAAACAAAGGAGAAAAATGTCTAACAATGGGTCAGATTTTTTTATTTTGCCAAGAATCAAGAGTCAAAAGATATTGTTAAAACTACAGCTAGAAAGTAATTTGTTCCAAGACCTCTCTGTTAGGGCTTGTTAGAATGAAAGTGGAAGCATGGTCTTACTTAGCCCCTTCATCCCTTCTGAGCCAATCACATGTGGTAAATAACTAAGCTATGTTTGAATGTATTAATTTTTCTATGCTACTCAAATGATTATACAGGGTGAGACAAAAGGAGGTTTACAGGTGTGAGCACATGAAACACAAGAGTTTATTCTTATTATTTATTAATTACTGTATCATTTCCATACAAACATCTGTAAATCTACTTTTGCCCTACCCTGTATATTAATACTTCTCCTCTTGTACTATGTCTGTCTTATTTATTTTAACCTAAACTAGAATTTTTGTGTGTATGGTAAGCTCTTTTATAGTCAGATAGAACAATGTCAAAAGCGGACAATTTCTGTGAAAATCAACTGAGTGTACATGATCATTTAAAATGCAAAAAAAATTGTTTGAAATTTTCCCCACGAAGAAATTTATATAAGACCAGATATCTTATGGTTGGCTAGCTGCTATTTGAAAAGCTTCTGTACACAGAAAATATCTTCCTTTGTTCCTAGCCAGATAGGCAAGAACAAACATGAACCAGATCATGGACTATAGTACATTTTGTACTGTTGTGCTAAATTCTGTGGGTTTTTTTGTTTCCCCACTCTCTCTAGGGGAGAATACGGTTTCCATGAGTATACAGAGGTTAAGACAGTCACGATGAAAATTTCTCAGAAGAACTCATAAAGAAACTACAAGGAGAGAGAGAAGAATACTCAGTGGTTAAGCATCTCGTGCAGTCACTAATATATTATGGTGGGTTTTAAACACAAAATTGTTGTTTTCTTGATTTTTAAAAACATAAGCTAATCACATTAGCACTAATACTATACATAGAATACTTGATGTGTAGCTTATACTGGATCATTTACCTTCTGATATGTGACCTCCAAGTCCTATCTGTAATAAAAAGGATGGATTTAGATACAAGTTATCTCTAGCTTCATAAGAGTCATGCACTTTTCTTTGTAGCTAATTGTCCAGGATAATCATTGTATAGAAGAGGGTCAGTTGTCACTTAGCTTCTTTCTATCAACATACCCGTTAACTGCAGAGTAGATGTGCTCTGTTCCCAGTAGCCGTGAAGTCTTCAGAGTTTCTTGAAACGTTTCCTAGAATGTTTTGTCTTCTTGCCAAATGAAGTAATCCCTGAAATACTTAGCTGTAATCTAATCATAAAGCTTAATAAAAACAACCTTGCATGAGTCTTGTTAAGTTTGAATTTTTTAAGTACAACAGAAGTCTTGGTTGTGGTGAATTATTCTCCTTGTTGCTCAAAAACCTTGAGCATAAAGATACATTTAGAAACAAAAGTCTAATCTACTGATTCTCAAATGGATAAAGAAGCATATTTTATTTTCTAGAGGAATTTTTGAAATCAATAGCAAGCATTTGAGATAGATGGTTCAGTCCTTCAGCATGCATTTATTGAGTTACTGCAAAGTTATGGGATTAAAAATCATAGAACACTGTATTAAATGTTATAGAGAACAGGTGACTAGTGGGTAATCCATTATCCCCAGGTGCTCTAATTTAGTGGAGGACAAAGATACCATCAGAAAGGAAGGGAAGGGAAGGGAAGGGAAGGGAAGGGAAGGGGAAAAAGGAGGGAAAAGAAGGGGAGGAAAGAAAAAAGAGGAAGGAGAGGGGGAAAAAGAGGAAGGAGAGGGAAAAAAAGAATGGGGCTTATATTGGAAATGAGAATTTTAAGAGCCATAAGACTGCGGTAATGTGCCAAAGGGGTAGTGATGACCTTTAACTGAGGGAACTGGGACAGGGCTCATGAAGGAAATTTGACTGGATGTGAACCTTAATTGATGATTAATTTGTAGTTTAAAAGGAGGGTGTTATTCCACAACATTGTCTCTCAGGATATGTTCCATTTGGAAAATTTTTGAAATATTCTGTATGCATATGTAACGTTTTTCCCTCTTAGAGTTTCATATTGAACATTAGCACATTCTAGCTTCTGAGAAGCCCTACAAAACTAGGACTTTCTTTTTTCAAATTTATTTAATCAGTGAACTTGCCTTCTCCCTACCCCCACTTAACACCAATTAACGTTAAGAAACACATGTTGGAAGACTACTTGATGCAACAAGATAACATTGAGTGTTCTGAGGAAATATCTGGGGATCAAGGGAGAGCGCCAAAACAATGTCCTCTGCGAAAAGCCAACTGAACCCTACTGACGTATTTATGCCCTCGTACAAAGGGCTTCTGCCTGTGCTCCCGTGTAGGAAACAAAATCAGCAAGTAATTTTTTGTGTTTTGCTGTGCACTTTCTAAAATATTTTTATCTCAACAGCTTAAAACTTAAACCTAGTCATCTCTGGGATAACATTTTTTTTTTACTTTAGATATTATATAAATTATGACGTTTACCATTTTAACATTAATAGAAACTTTAGTGACATTATTAGGACATTGTCACCACTGCCACGGTAGAGTACAACAATGTGTGAATGAATGAAGTTCATTAGCTCCTTAGACCTGAAGTAATTTCAACTCCAATTACAAGGGTTTCTCAAAATTTTGTGAACCTATAAGATTTGCAATCTGAACTATCTTGTAAGTTTCAAGCCATAATTACCATTTTGAAAACTGGAAGAATCACAGTCTAACAGAGACCTGAAAGATCTTTGGACATTGAGAGGGGAAAATATCCAAATACAGAGGAGGGTTGTGTTTTCTGAAAACCAGACAGTGTCTACATTTTTGAAAGATGTGTTTAAAACCACACATAAGTAAATTAATAGGTAGACAAGTTAATACTGTAATGGCATCAAACCAGACCATTTTTTAAAATGTATAACATAGAGGCCTGAACACAGAACAAGACAAAATCCAGAAGCAAGTTTAAATATTTGAAAATTAAACCTTCACTGTATAAATAAGACATTACAGAATTAAACAGAAAATATGTTTTATATTGGCTCATTCTGAGCCTGCAGACATTATTCGTATTCTTTTTCCTCCAACTTATAAAGCCACACTGGCAATCATAAAACCTTGAAAAGTTAAAAGGTATCTTATTAGGCCATGTGCTACAGAAAATACAAAAACAAATATGATCTTATTGTTCTCAATATCCACATGGTAGAAAGTATTTTGATTTTCAGGAATACCAGATTAAACCTTAGAATTGGAAGTAGTTGCTCATTAAAAGTCAATGTCAGGACTCAGCTATGAATCCTCAGTTGTCCAGTGTCCTTTCTCTCCCCTCATTTTCAGGATACATGCTTCCAGATTTATTTAGAAAGGGCCAAGGAGAAATGGGAGAAATTGTTCTTAAATTCAGAAGGGAATGAGGTATCCAAAAAACTCCTTTTCCTGAACAATGCATACAATTTTCTGAGCATCTAATTTCACTTGGACCTTTAGAAGTGCACATGTATCACCTATACTCTTATATTTTGGTGTCTTTTTCAAAGCATATCAAATAACCAGGTTACATTTTTACATGAAGCACAAGTTCCCACTTAGGATTTCATTTGCTGATTTACTTCAGGATTTTTTTTAATGTTCTCTGGAGGTGGCATTTGAACCCCCCTATTTTGATGGTGAAAGAATTTTGTGGGTCCAAGATGGCAGCAGAGTAGGTGGATGTTACACTCACCTCCTCCCAGGACAACTGAAATATAGACAAAACAATTTGAATAACCGACTAAAGACCAGTTGAAGAGAAGTCTTATTACCAAGGATGTACAGAAGAAGCCATATCGAGACTGGTAGGAAGGGTGGAGATGCAAAAAGGGCAGGCCACACTCCCATGGGCAGTGGCTGAGATTCTGCAGGGATATCTCAGCTGCAAAGATTCCCCCTGAGGAGCATGGATTACAATCTCACATCAGGCTCCACCAGAGCCCAGAGCACCAGAGCCAGAAAAGGTGCCCACGTAACATCTAGCTGTAAAAATCAGCAGGGATTTTGTCTACCAGGGAGACACAAGAGTCTGCTAGAGACACAGGAACCCTCTCAAAGGACCAATACACAAAATCTTGTTCACAGCTACTCACCCTGGGCTCTGGCAGAGGGAGGGCAGAGCAGACTCGAGTTGTGTAAGAGACTAGGTTTTGTGGCTCTGGGGAGAGAACCAACAAGATAGCTGCCAGGATCCCTGTGCTGAGTCATGTTCCCACAGCAGAGGTGTAATCCTTCTTGGGTGGAGCACTTCTCTTCTTGCACCATCAGCCTGGGGGAATACAATATCCCCTACTTCTGGACTCCGTGTCTCCCCACACTGAATTGTGTGGCTTTGGGGTGGGGGCTATATCCCCCACTTTCTCGTGAACCTGACTGGAGCTTCCTCCTGTGGGAAATCTGCTAGCCCCATCCTCCTGACTCCTGGTGGCTCTGCCCTGCCAAGGTCTAAGAAGAATCTGGCACAGACTGAGTTGTGCGGTTCTGGATGGGGGACATTTTTCCTTCAAATGACTGACCAGTGCAGAGTCCTACCTTTGCAAGGCCAAACCTTAGTCTGTCAGGGCATGATAAACTGTCCTGACCCACCCTGATGACTCCCTGAAACCGTGCTCCACTACAAAGGTGTGTGAGTTCAACAGTATACTGATTACCAGAGGGAAAGGGGTGTGAAACGAGGTAGAAGAGGACAAAGGTGAATAACTGGTGATGGAAGGAGACTTGACTTGGGGTGGTGAACACACAATGCAACATACAGATGAAGTATTGTAGAATCATACACCTGAAATCTATATATTTTATTAACCAATATCACCCCAATAAATTCAATAAAAATGAAAACAAAAAAGAAAATAATTTTAAAGAAAAAAGGAAATGATGACTACATTCTCTGGATAACAAAATTTAGTGACTGCTAGGAAGGCATGAAAACTTACTCTTGTAACATGTTTGGACTGTGCTATTCTTGAAGATATCATCCTAAATGAAGGCGCAAATGAGAGTGATTACCTCCATCATCACTTTGACATACTGTACAGGGTTAGAGATGGTCTCTCTCTCTCTCTCTCTCTCTCTCTCTCTCTCTCTCTCTCTCTCAAGACAAGCCTACAAAATTCTTGGTTGATACTTAAGATTGCTCTAGATCATATCTGTAAACTAGTCCTTAAATTCTAGGTAGTTGGTTTATCCAACAGAAGAATCGTCATGTCCATAAACATTTAGGATATTCCAAAATCCCTGGAAATACAAATTCATTGCCTAATGAAATATCTATGCCAAAGTATAACAATGTTTTCCACACATTTATTTTAGTGCCATGTGTTGATTGGTTTCACAAACATTTAGTTTTTGAAAGAAATGAACATCTCTAAGATTTTTAGAAATGTTCATAGAAGGTTGATATTGTTGTATCTTGAAGTGATTTTAAGAGAATTTTAGGGTTTCAGTTTGTTTACTTTTTGTTAAATCCTTGTTTAAAGTTTCCTCAGGCCTAGAAAAATATGCTAAATAAGAAAACACAAAGTTGATTTTATCTGGTAACTGATTTTTAAAATAAAATAATTATTTTAAAATAATTTCAAAATTTGGGAGGAACTCTTCTAACAATGCAAAGAAGCCCCTATATCTTTTATTCAGTAATTTCTAATTTTTTCCACATTAACTTTATCACTCCCATTCTTTATATGAATACATTATTTGAGACAATCTTTTGAAAATAACTCTTGGAGATCATGTTTCTTTGCCCCAGAATACTTGTGTACCTTTCTTTTAGGAACAAGATAATATTTTTATAAAATTGCAGTATAATTATCTAATTGAAGAATTTTAGCATTAAAAAATAATATCTAATACACAAGCCACATGTATTTTTCTCTAATGGTCCCACTAATATCCTTTATGCTCTCTTTGCCCATGATCCAAAACTTAATGGAGGATGGTGCGCTGCATTTGGTCATCATGGCCTCCTTTTGCTTTCCAAGTCCTCCGTAATCGCAATGCAGCTCCTGAACACACAGCGTTTCATCAGGCTGGTCAGTCCTGCCTTGGTCTGGAGAGAGACCTAGGGAACACAAGACTCAGAGTGACCGAGTGAACAAGAATCGGAGAAAAGGGGGTTGATTGGGTTTAAAAAATAGATGCTTTATTTTAAGATTTTATTATTAATTAGCACCTGCCATGACAAATAAGCTAGAATGTTTGTATAGGCTGAAAAATATGTTCTTTCCCTTAGACAGTTTTGAAAAAATGCTGTATGTTCCCTTGAGGATGTCAGTGCCTATTCCTTGTATGATTGTAATGTTGCCTTTTTCATCTCACTTCCTAGATTACTCATGTATTTTCCCTTAATAACAAGTTGCCTACATTCTGACGAGCTCTGGGAAGGCACCTTCATTTTCATTAATTACAAATCCCTTAGCCAAAGAAGCATTTTAAATGACTTTCCTTTCAAAGTACAATTGTGGTAGAAAGAGCTTAACCTTTTGGAGTCAAAGACATGATAAATTCTGTTTCCGCCTCTCACTATTAGATCAATCATTAGACCTTTCTCATTTAGCAACAATTCAACAGGTAATGGTGGCTACTAATATTTGGGAAGCAGTGGAATGTTGTACATAATCACATGGGCCCTCAGAACCCAGCAATCTTGTCTCAAATTCCTGCTCTGCACTCACTGGCCTTGGGATTTGGGACAAGATATACAACTTTTCTAAGTTCCAGTTCCTTAACACATGAAAAGGAACTAATCAGAGTAGCTATCTAATTGGGTTACTCAATTAAGTAAAATAATGTCTGTAAAATGCTTAGCAGGATATAACATGTTATAACATAGATATATAACAAGATATAACATAGTAATACATGTTACTAATCTACAGGTGGATGTCTTGGCATTACTAATAACAATATCAACAAAAAGCAATAAAGCTTCTATAGATGCCAAAGAAACTATCTTTTCTCTTAACATTGACTTTGTGTCTTCTTTTGTGTTCTGTTTCTCAGTCTTGCAGTGTCCTAGCTGTGAGGTTAATCAGTGAGGGCCTCATAGTGAATTTACCTATCTTCTCCATCATTAAAGAAATAATAATAATTCCGTTTAGATAAAGGTTAAAATTTACCTTCAAACAAAGAATGGGGTGGAGAAGAATGTGAGCAAAGACTTGGCTTAGAGTTGAGGTTAGAAAAGTAAACACATTTAATACCAAAGTGGAGTTAGCTCCAATTAAATGAACTCAACTGCCATTCACTCCTGAGTTGCCAGTCATCGTGATTAATCTTTAAGCTGATAGTCAGGGACAGTAGAACTGAATGAACAATAAACAGAAAAGCCTGGTTTCAAATGCAGCACAGGAGCCCACAATGACATCGGTCACCCAGTGATTGATTCGGAGACTCAGCCCACATGAATTCAACAGGAAGGATTAGTGAACTTAAAAGCACACGGCTTAGCATTTTGTGTTCAATGTTCAGTCATTCCACACTCACGTGACCACAAAATGTCAGAGCTAGAAAAGAACCTAGTATTCTTCTACTGACGTTGCTTCTTTCCAAAGTGGCGTGAAGAAATCAAGAGACAGTTGAAAGGTCACTAAATCACCACTGTCAGAGTTTGGCTAATACCTTCTGTATTCTAACTGCTAGTTCAGTATCATAGTTTGTGTCCCAGGTGGCACTATCAGTGTTTGTTTTATATTTCATGAAATATGTAACATCCATTGTTGTACTTTCATCTAAAAAATAAATATGTTCCATCCATTGTTGTACTTTAGTCTAGAAAACGGAAATTATGTAATACCCACTATCACATTCAGTTGTGTGTATTTTATTTATTGGGATTTAAGGAAAAAGGAAAAAACTCCAAGGGATAGTTTTTTATAAGCCTTCAAATAATATAAATTAGTTAAAATCACTTGCAAGGCATGGTGCCACAATGTTTAAAATTCATTATATTTATTTACTTAACAATTATTGGAAGTCAACTGTATACAAAACACCATGGACCACAAAAGAAATAATGAGTATTAAGTCCTTGTTCTGTGCAAATACATTTCTAGGTGCCTTACAGAGGTTATTCATCTAAAATGAAAGGTGTTTCTTTTGCACTGCTTAAATCTAAAAGAGGTGATGGGAAATGTATACAGAATCATGGAATTAAAAGATAGACTGTACAGACGAAGATAAGATAGACAGCAACAAAGTCTGCAGCTGTTTGGAGGGAGGGCAATGGCTTCTCCCCAGAGTGGCTCTCCCAGAGCAGGCAGCCCTGGGCCAGTCTAACGCGGTAGGGTCTGAACATGTGCAGATGAAGCAGGAAAGATGTGCTGGCTGGGAAGTGGGCAGTGAAAATGTGAAAGCCCTGGGTTTACATGGTCAACAGCGAAGACCCAGCTTTCTTGAGAGATAAAGCTGGACAGGCAGTTTGGGGCAGGATCACAGAAACTTTGAATTCCAAGCTAAGCCATAGGCAAATAAAAGACAAGAAGAAATTTTTAAGTAAATGGTAAATTCATTGAGGTTGATTTTTTAGACTCTTATTTTTTAAATAAAGGTCCACATGTAGTTCTAAGAAATAATAGAAAGAAATCCCACTTACCCCTTACCCCGTTTCCCCCAGTGCTAACAGCTTATGAAACTCCAGTTCCATATCACAGCCAGAACATGAACACCCTTACAGCAAGATACGGAGCATTGCACCGTCGCCTGGGTCCCTCGTGTTGCTTGCTGTTGTCACACCGTGTTCCTCCCATTTTCACTTCATCCTTCACCTCTGACAGTCTCTACTCCATTGCTATAAATTTGCCTTTTCCAAAATCATACACTATGTAATCTTTTGGGACTGACTTTTTTTTTTCACTCAGCAGAATTCATCAAACTTTTTGTGTGTGCCAAATTGTAGTACATGTAAAACACATGATTGCACTTCATTACTTTTCATGGAAATTGTCTTGACAGGTCCTAAACCAACTATCTTTAGGAAGAGGTATTTTTTCTTGAGAAGCATCTGAATAGAGTTGAAATGTCTTACTGCGTCCCAGGCAAGGATGAGGATAAAATGTCAGTGAAAAGGTGAGTGAGTAGGAGGAGGACTTAGTGGCAGAAACATAGAAACATGGAGGTGTAACTGAGTCTCCTTGAGGTTCTGAATTAGATCTGAGAGACTGAGAGGGGCAGATCTTTGAGCATCCATGTCAGAAATGAAACAGAGCCTTGAAGAGCACGACGCAGGCCGCCTTTGGGGACAGTATGCCTTCTGGACAAGCACAAACGGGTCAGCTTTTCAACCCCACGTGTTTTCTTCATGCATCTCCATTCCATCTCCTTTTGACATACTGGTGCTCGCCTCCCTTAACACACTGGTCCCTTCCAGTTTCTCCGTCATTCAGAAATTAGGTTGATCCCACATGAACCTGCTTCTTTCTCCATTCCCTTATCTGCTGAACCATGACCATTGCACACAGCAGCACTGCAGACCCTCCCTGCAGAGGGAGAGGCTCCGCTGCCTCTTAGCAGGAAACAGCCCCAGCCCGGCCCTTTCTGCACACTTCGTTCCCCAGACGCTCCAGACACGACTCCAGGTGCAGGTAAGGAGTTATCTTATTTCCTCCTCTCAACACCTGCATGAGAGAGAGCATTACTACTACCCTCATCTTGTAGGTGAGGAAACCGAAGCTCAGAAACTTTAAACTTGACAAAGTTACATATCTAGTCAGTAGAAAGTGTGAAGGTTCAAAGCCAAGGAATCTAACTACATAGCACCACAACCCATTCTTAATGAATAAACCCTAATGACTGTGCATCAGGTTCAGTCAAGCAATCACAAGCTACATAATAGTCTTGGCAAAATGACAGTTTTCTTTTGTGTTAACATTGCATGAAAAATCATGAAATTTTTCAGATTTCAAATATTTTTTTCCTCTTTTTAACATTTAAGTCCAGACCACTCAGGTAAGTCTGTTCTGTTCTTATTGACTTCTTTTGGCAAAAAGATCCACAAGCTGGTGGTCTTGGTGGCAGGTGGTGCCCCTGAAGACATAGCTGCTGGAGTTCTTCCATGCCTCTTTAGGACCCATTTTCACAAAGGGGCACAACTTTATTCATCCAAGTGAAGTGATCATGGTATTTCATTGTATGTCAAGACTTTCAAGCTACTCTCAGCTGATTTTCATACAACCTGGTTAGTGCTCATCTCCAACAATAAGGGGAATGCCAGCTTTTAGGTAAATCAAGTCTTATAGGAAAGGGTAGAGAAGGAAGTACTTAGATTTAAGATTGCTTTAATAGTTAAATTATGGCTAAGAGAAAAGCCAGGGTAACATTCGGAGAAATGAGGAATGAAAACACAGGGTGATTATAGGTATGGATGCTGATGGGGGAGGAATAATTGGATTTTATCATACAATTGTTAAGTTGGCGATGCTTCCTTCAGACTTAAGCCTCTGGTCACTTTCACCCAGGAGCCTCCTCCTCACACCCAACATCTAGGAAAGTCGACTAGCTAGATGCCAGGTGTGAGGACATGTCCCGCAGCACACTCAGTAAATCGCTCACTTATATGTTATTGTTCTCAACTCTAACCATCTCTTTACTTGCTTGTTTCACACATTAGACTGAGAAATGACAAGCTGAGTTTTGATGTTATGCTTTTATTTTACATTCCCAGATCCAACACAATCCTCAGTACTTATTAGGAGTTCAAATAAAACTTATAGAATGAATTTGCACTCTGACACCCTGTCCTTCTGAAAGCTCTGGTTACACTTACCAAAAAAAAAAAAAAAAAAAGGTTTTATATGTAAAATGTGTATGTTGCATTGGCCGTGACTCTGAGTTTTGCCTTTCGCTCCTCCCAGTCCTTTAACTCCGGGAATGATGAAAAAGGTTCGGACCCCGTACTCAGGCAATGGAGGTTAAGAGAGAACCAGAGCTGCTGGTCTCGGTACAGGCTGCAGGTGGAGAGGAGTAAGCTAAGCAAATCAGCATTACATCCTTCTTAGCACAGGGAGGCATTTGATCCTTATAAGAAATACTGCAGAGATTTTGCCTGAACTAACTTTAGCTTCCACACTGACTTGCTTCAAAGAGCCAGCTCTGAACTCGGACGTGAATAATTGTACCACTTTCGGTAGAATAACCATTCTAGATTTCACTTTTTTCATCTCATCGGCTAACTGGATACATGAGGTACAAACTTCAGAGGGTTGTGAGAATCAATCCACATAAGTAACTAATTTAGCATGGTCTTCAGCCCGAAACATAGTCTGCAATTTATAAAAGTTAGCCATGATTTCATTAGCTGCTCAATCATTCATGACAGTTAATATTTTTGCTGTATTTTATGTGGTACTTTCACACCCATTATTGTATTTTATTCTTGTAACACCTCATGAGCTGAGCTGGGAAGGTGTTTTATCCCACTGGATATATAAGAAATCTTCTAAGAGATTTATAGACGTGTTCAGGTTCACGCAGGTAAAGAGGGATGGCTCCAAGATTATGCTGCAATCTTTTGATTTTATTCCTTCAGGCTCCTAGAAGGGCCCCCAGCATTAGCAATTGTTCTTTCTCTCACTGTACTTTTAAAGTCAGAGCCTGCCAGAGAAGCAGCCATGGCAAAGAACACTGTTAGCTCACTACTGGGAAAAGGAAGGAGAAAAGTAAGGAAAGTGGTTCTTATACACTGAGGCAGGGTGACATTTCTCCTTCTCATTGCCCATAAATCTCCACAGAGAGTTGCTGCCTGGGGTCAGTACTGCGTGGGGAGGGAGTGCACACAAGGGACACAGGTCTCGATGCTACTGGAATGATGACCGCATGACTTCACTCCCAAAGGGATGTTCTGTTTTCCCTTCAAAAGTTGGCCTGCTAACCCTTACATGTTCTCTTACCATTGCTAACACTAGGCAGAGCACAGAGCAGGCTGGGTGGGAACAGTGTAAGAGAGGAAGGAACAGTTGGAGAGTGCCATCTGGACATCCCAGAGCACACTCTCTGTTTGGAACCTGAGAATTGGATCACAAATCCCTTCATATCAAAAAGATGAAAAGTTCTGAAAGAAGGTCTGAGTGGCGATAGAGGTGGAACACTGTGGAAATGTCTGGATCTTTTTCCTAAATATTGGAAGCAAAATGATCCTCCTTAAAGAGCCAGAAACCCTCCCCCAAACAGGATTTACAGCAATGAGCATTCTGAACCATAAAATCTCTGATCCTTGCAAATCCCACACCTTTTCACATAACTAAGAAGTCTGTCGTAGCTTCTCTCTGGGCAGAGGGCTGGGGTAGATGAAAATGTTTAGTAGCTACAACCTGCCCTTGGGATAATTGCATGTTCTGAACAACATCAAACAAAAAGGCAGCCTCTACTTTATTGGCATTAGGTGCCATTAGGTTGTCAAGAATCCTGTGATCTCAAACTGCAAGACTAGGCAGAAAATGACTGTGCAGAGGATATTAAAAGATTGCAAGATATTCTCTCCATTGTTGCACCATCACTTTTTTCTCCAATCGTTTTGAAGCACATCTTGGAGGAGGAAAACTAGGTAGGATTTTCCCATAAGGCAGATGGTACAATTTAAAGAAAAAGAGTGGTTTTGCTGGGCTTATAAAAGCCCCATCTGACCTCTTGGTTTATAAGAACTACATAGGTAGCTATGGTATTATTGTACCCAGCAGATAATAGAGAAGCACTGAAATTACATTATAAGTCATCCACATTTCAATTAACTTTCCAGGTCTTTTTTTTTTTTCTTTTTTGGTTATGATAGACTGTTTGCCAAGGATTTGAGGAGGAAGCCCAAATAAAATGGCTGCAAAGTCAAACTCTTCCTGACCGATTTTCTAGAAACAAAGTATTTTTAAACATGCCATGGGGCGATCAGTGGGATGGGGTCCAGTATACAATTTAATCCCAGAACTGTCATTATATAGATAATGATATTGAGGCTTCACAAGGTCAGCTGGGGTGGCTGCTATCACACAATCAGCTAGTGGCAGCCTTGTGACTACCATCCAGGATTGCTAATTTGTAGGTGGGGGTGTGTCACAGTATCATGCTGCCTATAACTTGTCTAAACATAAATTATTTGTATCTTCAGGTTCGAAGTGACTTCAGAATTTCTGGTACACATATTGCTGGTTGTTGTTGTGCTTGGCCGGCTTAGCATGTGCTTGGGGAACCAGTTTTTCTCCATTCTCATCCATATGGCTAGGAGAAGCGAGACCCATGCACTTCCTCTAACTTCTGGGGTGATATTAACTCAAAACCGGTCAATCAGAGTTCTTTCTTATCTTCCTGGGCTTGTGGATTATGGTGTTGAGTTAGGTACATGGTCCCAGCTCAGCCAATGAGAACACTGTCTGAGACAATTGCTAGAGTCATGGAGAATGATACACATGGCATATAGAATAAACAAGACTTAGAGGACCTAACTGATATAGAGTTCTATTTTTATCTCCCACTGACTCCTGTCATGGGCGAATTTCTTCTGACCCTGCATGAGAACTCCAATAGACTGATGAACTTCTTTCACTCTCAGGGAATAAAAAGCTCTTTGTATTTTTTTACAGATGTAATTCAGCATTTAGGATGTCAAGGCCCATTTGCTAGTGAAAGGCCCACCTTTCCTCAAAGGCACAACTTCTCATCATTCCCTAACTGGAGTTACGGCAGACAAAAACTCACAGGCTGGAAAAGAGTGAGGACATGATCTTTTCTCCTTCTGTCTCTTTTCCTAATTTACACCTTTATCTCCTCCTTCCCCAACTTGGAAAGCAGATGGCATGCCCTGAAGGGTCGAGTCTGAGCCGGAGGCGGGGTGGGGTGAAAAGGGACAAAGAGGAAGCCTGGTGTAGGAAGGTCCTTGCTTGCCTGGTATAGTTCTGTCCTGGCTTCATGCTCTCTGCTTCCAACTTCCTCTTGTGTGCATTCTCATGGGTTCTTTGGAGACCTCCAGTGATGGGGTTCTCATACCTTCCATGCCTTCCACCAAATAAATATTTTTTTTATTATGCCTGGAACCTTATTCTTACCACAGCCATAAAGTGTCTGCAATTTGATCTTTCTTTTTGACAGAGTCTAAGACAGCTGCTCTGACAGCGTTCTCACCTGCACTGTCCACACACAGTCTGCTAAGGGCCGAACTGTGCCCCCCTGCCGACCCTAAACTTAGGTGTCAAAGTCCTCAACCCCAGCCCCTGAGAATGTGACTGTATTTGGATAAATCTCCCCTCGCTAAAGCCAGGCACACTCCATGACAGAGAGAATTATTATGAAAAGGGCTGAAAGAGAAAAGCTTTGGATGACTCTATTTGGAGTTTATCAAGTGTTCCTTTCTTCTTCTTATGGGCACCCGGTTTTGGTGACATATGGAATCTGCATTTAGCCCCAGGGGCATCTGCATGCTCCTGCCACCTCACTGCCACATATGGCATCTGTGTCTGTGACCAGCCACTCCCACGTCCAGCATCTACACAGCCAAATAACAACATTCTATAAGCCTTCCAAACAACAGAGGAGAAAATGAAGACTCTGTAACTATTCAAAAGGACATTGATCAAAACGAGACATTGTAAAAGCCCAAGGATAAAAGAAATATGGAGGCTATCAAACAGCCCTATCCTTCGGTAAGAAAATGCAAGGCACTTGAAAATTGTCTTACTAGAATATAAGTGGAAGAGGAAGACAAATGGCTACTCTGAAGACTTTTTGCCTGTATAAGTCAGGTTAATCGTGACACTCCAGTTGGCATATGTATCCCCCTTTAGTTTTTGTTTTTGTTTTTGCCTTTTCCACTGTAATACGTGACAGCTGTATTACAGAGCTGTAGGCAAGACACTAGGTGGGGCGGGGGGGGTGCATGTGCACGTGCACAAGAGTGTGTATTCTATCCAATTTCTTACCGTCCTGGCGACATCACAAGGGAATGAAGACTCTCTCTTTCTCTTCGTCAGATGGTGGAGGACACAAAAGTACAGAAGGTAAGTTATTTTTTCCAGGTCATGAGCCTGGTAAGTTGTGATGCTGGCATTCAAACCTTCATTGGGATGACTTCAAAGGAAGTCTCCTCACCAGATTAAAAAAGGGATGCTGAAGACCTCCTCCAAAACCTCTTAAAGTACTCCAGGTAGACATGCTTGACTCTCCTCCATCTAGACAAGCCAACGTGCTGTAGAAATAAGCAAAGAGAATGGGGAAACCCGTAGAACCAGACAGTAGAATGGAAGGCTCCAGGGACTGGGGGGTGGGGTGGGGTGGAAAAAATGGAAAGAAGTTAGCGAAAAGGTTCAAAGTTCCAGTTATAAGACCAATAAGTTCTGGAGACATAATGTACCATAGTCAATCATCTGACTTTAGTCAATAACACTGTGATGGATACTTGCAGTTTGCTAGGAGAGAATACATTAGTGTTCTCACCACACCAGAAAAAGTTAAAAGGTAACTATGTGAGGTGATGAATGTGTCCATTAACTTGATTGTGGTGATCATTTCACCCTGTGTGCATACATCAGACCATCATGTTTTATACCTTAAATACGAACAGTTTTCTTCATCAGTTATACCTTGGTAAAGCTGAAGAAAAAAATAACGAGGGGACAAGAACCTTGAGGTTTGTCTCCCCTCTCATCCAAGCCCTGAATAAGAACCTGCCAGAATGAACCAATGCAGTGCCTCTGTCCTTACAAGCTTTTACTCCACCAACTAACTCATTCATTTCTTTATTCCTGGGTCTGTGCATTTGTTCTTTGTTAACTCGTTCTTCTCCCTCAGTGTGTACCCTACTTCTGAATGCTCTGCTTTTAATTTGTCCTTGTTCAAACGTCCACACCCAGAGGGACTCCTGAGCTCAGAAGGCTCTTCTGCCCAGCGCTCTGAGTAATGAGGCCTCCAGGCCCACCACACCCAGCTCCCCAGGTGCTCTGGCCACTGCAGCTTTTATGACAAGACGGTAGCACAAAACCCAAGGGCAATAAAACACTTTCAGATTCTCCTCATCAAGAGAGTGGCTTTTAACTCAACTGAAACTTTGCAGATGAGAAAGTGGGACTTAAAGCCTAAAGTCTCTAGAGAGAGGAAGTCCCAAGTTCAAACTGTGGTTCCACCAGTTCACATTGTAGGGCCTCGATCAAGGTAAGTTGAACGTTGTCCCTTGCAATGTGGGGATACAAATGGTACCCAACCCATGGGTGAAGAAGATTAAACAGGATCATAGAAAACACTTAGGACACATGGCAATATACATATCTGTCACTCTTCTACGTGGTGGGAACGGAGCAAAGAAATCACCCAGTGTATGCTCTGATGGAGGGTAGAGATGATAAGGAAATACAGAAAAATATACAATATTTTGGATTGTCATACATGCTAAACAGAATCATAAAGCAGGATAAATATCTGGGAGCGGCCCTCAAGCAGCTGGGTTATCCTCCAGGCGGCATGGGGTGAGGAGCACAGAGTGACTGCTGACGTACCTGTTCCCTGTGTGAGCTGCTCCTAACAGGTCTCACCAGGCAGACCCCAAAACTGGCAGTCCTGTTGTGCAGAAGGGGAGAGAAATTCATAAAATGGATGCTTTTGTCCATTTTTCCTTGAATATATCTGACTGGGCCATTTTGTTTAACAAACTGTTGGTCAAGCTTACTGTTTCATCCAAATTTGTTAGCCAGCAGAACCTGGAGCCTTTCATGAAGGAAGGGGCCTGAGGTCTCAGAGACGTCAAAGTCGTACGCCTTATTCCCCTTCTTAGAGTCAGAGGTCTTCCATGGGGCTGCACACCTGAGTTTAGGGTGTTGGTAGGACCAGCCTTTTAGGCTGATGGAGACGGTAACAGCTTCTCACATTCCCAGGTTTGTCATCACTGGGTCATGAAAGCCAACTTGGACTGCTGTCCTAAAGGGACCTACTCTTGCTGGGAAGGCAGCAAGTCCTTAAAAATATCAATGGATAAAAATGGTGAAGGGATTAAGGGAAAAAAATAATCCTCATAGACACAGACAACAGTATAGTGATTGTCAGAGGGAAAGGAGGTAGAAGAGGGAAATGGGGGATAAATTGGGTGATGTTTTATAGACTTGTATGCCTAAAACCTAAATAATTTTATTAACCAATGTCATCCTAATACTTTCAATAAAAAAAAAAAAAAAAAAAAAAAAAACAATGCCACCAGCAAATTCCCAAAATAACCCCTAGAGGGTAGTATCTCTCCTTTGACCTAGTGGTTAGCAGAATCTTCCTTCTGGATTATCTATTCTTTCTGAGACAAGTGAAGCCACATCACAAGCACAGATAACTTACCCTAATTCAACTACATGTGCTCAGGAGAGAGGAAGAGGGAGGGGGACAGAGAGGGGAAGAGACGGAGAGAGGGAGGGAGAAAGGGAGGGAAAGAGAGATTTTCCAGAGAATTTTAAAAACTTTTTTCTTACTTTTTAAATTGACTCAGTTTTGCCTTTCTTAAACTTCATATAAATGGAGTCATTCAGTGTGTACACCTTTGTATTTGGCTTCTTTGGCTTAACATAATGTTTCTGAGAATAATTCATATGTGTATCAGTAAATTGTTATTGTTTATTCAATAGGATTGTACCTTATGAATGTAACTCAACTTATCCATTTATTTGTTGGACCTTTGAGTTGTATCGAGTTAGGGGATATTAAAAGTAAAGCTGAAATAAACAGTAACAGGGGAAAAAATCAGTGCTCAGGGTTAAAAGAGATATTCGGCAGCAGTTCCCAAGGGTGCCTTATACCCCTGCCACCCAGACTGCCGGCGCTTTGTAAGGCCTCCTGCACAAAGAAAATGCCTCTTCCTATCCTGCCCCGCTCCCTTCTTCTGTCTAGGGCAGCCTATCAGGCATGTTCAGCCTTCAAGGTCCCTTCAGCACGTCCTCAGGTCCGGGAGCCACTAACACTTCCCCCTCGGTCTGTCTACCTGTTCTTATTTTCCACAGCCTTTATGAGGTAGCCCTGTGCCCACCCCTTCCTTCTTGCTGTGGCCCCCACCCCAAACACCTGCTTAACGTGAGTTCTATTGAAAAGGACAGCTCACCCCACATGGAACTAGTCTTTCTCTTTCAGTATAATGTCTCTTGCAGCTCAATTTTAATGTGCTAGCTCCTGAGAGATTATGACCCTTTGGCTCAACAGAAAAGAGTCCAGTTTTAAAGTGACAAGACCCTCACTGGTGCAAGGGTTCTGGCTTGTGCCCGCTGACCCACAGGGCTCTCTTGATGAAGCAGGACAGGGGAGTTTGTGAGGCAGGGGAAGGCACAAATGGACCAGCTTTGGAGAACCCCCTGCCACTACGCTCCCTCCAGCTCCAACCAGAACATCTTCTGTCAGTGTGCTTCAACAACAGCTTTTTAGTTGAAAAAGGGTAATAGAAAAGGCTGAACACTGCTGGCCTGGGCTGACTTCCTTTCTGTCCCCTTACCCAAGTTTCAGGGTACTGGGACTCAGCGTGCTACAGGCTCCTTTGCACACCAGCCCTGCACCTCCAAGTGGAGTCATGACTGGCTCCATCCCATCTCTCTTCGCTCAGTAGATGATGATTCAGAGCCTATTCTGTGCAGATAAACCTGTGCATGAGAGGACATCTTTAAAAAAGTCAGAGTAATGTAGATCTGCCCTCTTCCATGTGAATATCTTAGTGCTGGTTTCCAGGGCCTGGATTCTATACTCTCAAGGTCCCTTAACAAAACATCTCCCAGGAGGGTCTGTGACTGTCATGCAGGGCCCCTTAGTCATACTCCACGTGTTAGGTATTGAAAAATCCTCAGGGTCACTAAAATCAGCTAGGGGGCATCAGTTAGTAAGCTTAACCCTGAGCAGGTGTTTCTCATACCGGCAGCAGATTATAAGTTTTTAAATCTTTTCATTTCTTGCCAAGAAAGATAGGTCACATAGCAGAGAGAATAAACTGGGTCTCCTACCACACCAAATAAGAACAAAACAGGAGAGAAAGAAACAAAAGAAGATAGAGTAAAAAGAAAAATAAAAAGGAAATGATTTGGAGGAACTCTTCCAGTGAGGTCTGTAATCATAGTATGTGATCTTCTGGGCATAATGGTGAATTGGCCTTCCACTGGGAGAAAAGCCACACTTCATCCTTCTTCCTCAAGATTTCCTCAGGTTTCAATATAAAACAAAAATCCAGCCCAAATAGAGTCCATCCTAAGATGGAGTCCATCCTAAGATGGACTTATCCTACGGTGTTGTTAAGTGAATTAATAAAGTTTCCTTTTAAGTTGCATCTTTGACATTGTGATCAAAAAATAATAATAATTTCCCCCCAAACACATACACAGAGTCAAATAAGAAATATTCCCATATTTCTTATATAGAGGAATATATATATGGAAATGTAAGCTCCAAAGTTTCTTTTACTCTTTTCTCTTCCCTGCACTGCCCAAAGTTTGATCCACCCTCATACACTACTTTTCAAAGTGTTAGCAGCTTCACCTATGCATAAAAAGGGGACAAGGGTGGGATGTGACAGTCATCATCACAATTTATTTTTTCTTGTCACATGTCAGAGAAAAGAAACAGATCATTCCGGGATAACTCAATACTTTGAAGAAGGGCCCAGGACACAAGTAGAAGGCCTAAGCACTTCTTCAGGCAGGGTGGCTACAAGAACAAGGGTGTCAAACTCTTCTTTTGAAGAAGGCTTTGAATGCATGCCACTCTTTCGGAATACGTGACAAATATATTAAAATGTCTCTCTTTGTTTGCTTGTCTTGTTTTGTTTCCTTCCTGCTGCTCTCAGGGCATGTGATGGAGGGAGATGGCATAAGTGTAAAGGGCTGGGCAGAACCATTTCTTTTCTTGAGTTTTTTGCCACTGAAATACAAATATTATGATAATAATCGTTGTTATTTATTAAATGCTGCTGAGCACATCATGCTTTTATTTAATCCTTGCAGCATCAAGGAAGACATTATTATGACAGATGGAAATTGTGTCTGGGGATGTGAGGGTGGGAAATGGCCTAAACTCTTAGGATGTCCTCGCTTCTGGGAGCCATTGTGCTGCATGAGGCTCGTCACCTGTTGATGCTGCGGACTCTTCTCAGCACGATTACTGTACTGACACCGTTGCAACTTGTCAAAGTCACGCGCTTAGGGGCAAAACCTAGGTGTTTCTAACTCCAAAATAGGGACTCTGAATAATGCACTACAAACATCCTCATATCTTGTCAGGACAAATGTCTTGAGTTTTATTAGCTCAAAGTATATGGCCACCACACATAGCCCACAATGAAAAATTCAGCCTTTTACTAAGAATTTTCTGAAAAGCATTTCGAAAACATTCTTCAACAAGAGTCTGCGGAGGCTTCCACCGGCCAGGCCTTTCACTGGACACCGCAGGCCTGGCCATGACAGAGATGACTCCGCAAAGGCCCCTAAGGAGCTCACAGCCCCAGACACTTGGAGGCGGGGAATAAAGGAGAAAACAGAGCACAGAGCTGCACACTTGCACAACACACACTCAGTGATTCAGAGGCCACTAACACCTACAGCGCAGTTTCTTAGTCATGGCACCGTTGACATTTGGAGTTGGATACGTCGTTGTTGTCGGGCTACTCCGTGCATTGTGGGATATTTACCGGCATCCTGAATTCTACCCATTAAATGCATGGAGCACTCTCCTTCCCCAGTGTGACAACCAAAAGTGTCTCCAAACACTGCCCAATGTCCCCTGGGGATGGGAGGTAAGGGAGGCCCCCAGTTGAAAATATCTGTCCTAGAGGTACACCAGGGCAGTGATAAACAAGGAAACAAAGTTGTGGGTTGTGATTATGTCATCTGATTTTTAAATGAAGTCTTATTACGTACCAAGCACTTTAAAAACCTGATCTCATTCCATTCCTTTCTTATTTTTTTTTATTTTTATATATTTTTAGAGAAAGAGGAAGGGTGGGAGAAAGAGAGGGAGAGAAACATCAATGTGTGGTTGTCTCTCACGCACCCTTTCCTCCAGGTACTGACCCGCAACCCAGGCATGTGTCCTGACTGGGAATCAAATCGGCGACCCTTTGGTTCACAGGCCTGTGCTCAATCCACTGACCCCCTCCAACTAGGGCTCATTCCATTCTTTTTTTAATTTTCATTTATTTTTGTGGTTCTCATCACAACCTTATGATACAAAAATTGTGATGATGCCTATTTTATAGGTGGGACAGAGGCACCAAGAGCTTAAGTAATTGACCCAAAGCTGCACAATAGTGACTGGTGGAACAAGGATTTGGATCCTGGCCTGTCATCTTTATCAATGCACTGGGACATGAAAAGCATTTTAAGAGTCTTTCTAGGCCCACTCATTTTCTTTACATATCTACAGACCAAAGGTAACACTACCAACATAAGAGAATGAATATTTATGATTCTATGTTCAGTGTAGTCCTTTCCATCCTGGATCTAATTAATATAGTTTATTGGATGATTCAGACATGGGAGTCTTGCCCATATACCTAGAGAAAATAAATCTTAATTCTGAACAATAGAATGAGTTTCATATCTTGGTTTATCTTTGCCAGTCTAACCATGAACTGTGTGGAGGCCAAGATATCCCCTAACTATAATAAAATGTTATTGGCTGAGACAAAACACATCCAGTTATTTCTGTTGGAGTGACTTAACAACACACAGAAAAAAGCAGACCCAGAAGCCTCCTCCCCATTGAATACCTGTAAGGAATCCTCAGGGTTACCAGAAAGTCTTCATTTAATTTGCCAGTTTATGTTAGTTACATTTCCCTGGTAGTTCTCAGAAAATTCTAAGTGGAATGTTTTTGTATAGACAAGGTTTTGACTTGGTCAATTTGGTAGGCTTAGATAACAAGGAGAGAATAGTGATCATTTTATACTCATTCTTTTACTCCAGTAGACTATTAAGATCTGCTCCTTGTTATCCAATTTCTTTTTGTATCTATAGTCTATTAGTATGTTATTCAAAATCCAGTAAGTACGGGAACATCAACATAGGAATCATAATCGTCACTGAGGTTTTATTAAAGCACTGGGTTTACTTATAAACCATTGTCTGTGAAATCAGGAAGTGGGGACCAAAAAAGCCACCAGCAACATTCTGATTCAAGGAAGGCCAGCTTGCCAGCTCCTAACTGGCCTGCTCCCGAGGAGGGTCAGGGAGAATGGGGACTGTGTGGCAGACCTCTCACAGTCATGTGCAGACACCCTGGACAGATGCGTGTCAGGTGGTGTCTGGAAACTCTCAGTGACTCGATTTAAAAGAAAAATCATTTGTAGGCAGAACATTGTACACACGCCTGGCTCAAGTTTACCTCTGTGCCATTTCAGTGAAGAGAAAGAGAATTGGATATGCTAGTTAATTTAATATAAATCTCCAAGGAGCAAGGAGATTGGCCAACCTCAAGAACAAGACAAGTTATTTTCACATGCTTTTAAGTTACACTAGGGACAAATATTGGAAAATATGTGTGCTGATAATAAATTTATGATTTCTACCTTGAAGACCACATAAAGCAAATATAAAATAATTAGTCTGAACAGAATATAACTATATTTCACAGAATTCCACAACTAAGAGTTTTCACTAATTCTGATAAGATTTCCCCTATTCACCCCAGCTAGGTTTACCCCATATTAAAATAAGCCTGGTACTCATGTCACAGAAAATGGTTAAATTTTTCCTCATTCTAAGTCTTTATACCTGAGCAAACTTCCTCTCCACTCTATCTTGGCTGATGCCTATTCATCTGTTTTAGGTCTACATTTAAATGCCACTTAAAATTGTTTTTCTACTAAACTCCTAATTGTAATTAAGTTCTCTCACTGTCTTAAAAGCTGCATATTTTATGCTGAGCATTTATAGCAATTTATAATTTATGTGTGTGTGTTTATGTATTTAAAGCTAGTCTCACCATTGGATGCCTTATCTGCCCCTCTGCCTTAAGGCGCCAGCACCCTAGTGGAGACTCGGTGCATATTTCATGAATGAATAATGAATAAATGAAAAGCAGAAATGAGAGCGACTATGTGTCCCCTAAGAGAAGCAAAGAGTAGCCCCTGTTCCTGGTAGGCCTTGGCTGTATTTTGTTTCTCCTCCAAAAATGCCTGTAATACTCTTTCTTGTATATTTATATCAAAATTCTTTTTTCTAGAGCCAGCTGGAATAAGTCCCTATTCGCTGCAACAATGGTGTCCTAAGTCAAAGCCAGAGGATGGAGCACATTGACACACAGTCAAAGCGAATATGATAATAAGGCCACGTCCTGGCAGGAAACATCACAGGAAAGAAGTGTGTTTACCTTGATATCATTTATCTTTGCTTCACCCCATCTGAAACAGAAACCCTCCACGAAATTTAGTTCCAAAGTTTAACCCTTTAATAAACTGGCCTCTGACTCCACCTGGTGGAGACACAGAAACTTGTGGTAATAAAACAATCCAAGTGGAGATAAAAAGGTACCAGATCTATTTCCCGAAAAGACACGTTAAGAAGGACAAATTGCCAGTTATGAAAACAGTCACCGGGGTGTAAACTGTGCCATAGGGTGTGTGGTCAATAATATTGTAATAACCGTGTATGGTGCCAGGTGGGCATGGTGTCAGATATACGGGGCGATCACTTCATAAGGTATGGAAACATCTAACTACCGCCTTGTATACCTGAAACTAATATAATATATCATGTCAATTGTACTTAAAAATAAATTTTAAAAAGATACAGAATGTTATGCTCCAAAACAAATTCCCCCCCTAAAAAAAGACCCGTATCTTACACATCAAATAAATGACCTTCTGTGATGTAACTTACCCACTCAGAGCCCAGAAATAGGCTGGAACAATCATTTGCCTGTGACTCTGCTTCCATTCTTCCTTCTACTTTCTGCCAGGTATTTTAGGAGTCCAGAGACCTGTATATTCCATTTTCTCAGTTACTTGGCAGCAGGCTTCTGGTTAGTTTCCACCAATGGGAAGTATTGGCTGCTGTTGGGAAGACTGACGTTGGGAGAAGGGGTTTGCTTCCCTTTCCAGATTCTCTTGGCTTTTCAACAGCAGGGGATAGTCAGCACTCCATTGTCAGAGCAGAGTCCTACCACCTGCTGAGCAGCTGACTCTAGGCAGGGCCAGCATCTGTTTTAGATGGTGCTTCATGGGTGGTTTCAGGACTTGCCCAGAAACGCCCCTTCTGCACCATTTTGCGCCCTGAGGACCCTCACTGCCTCCATTTATTCCGTCAGTCAATGGCGTTGTTGCTGTTCCCAACAGCTACTTAGCACAGAGTTACCCGAGTGTAACCCATGCTCTCTGTGTTAGATCCCCGTTTGAAAAACCTAGGGTGGTTTTTGACCGACAGAATCTGTCTCAACGCCTGAATATCCTGACTCAGATCTATTTCAGAAAATGAAGGAAATTGACCTGGTAAATAAAAAGTTAAATATTTTTTTAAGAAAATCATAGAAGAAAACAGGAGGAACTAGAAAGGATTTTTTTTTAACTTTAGAAGTGACAGTAAATTATAGTAAAGGACTGACATGCTTGCTTACATAGACATTTAATTTCTTTAAATGTTTCAATTCAAAGAAAAACAAGTGAAAAAAGAAATCTCAAGTTAGAAAAATATTATAGTCACTGTCTTAGTTCAAGCATTTATTAGTTGCGTTATAGTGAGATCCTTCAAACTGATCTCTATTTTGTCTCTTTTATTTCCAAATCATTCTGCATATTGTTTTCAAAGTTACATTTCTAAAAAGCAAATAAAATGCTATAATCCCCTTCTTTGAACTACTGGTCAATGAAGAGATTTTTAAAAGTATTTAACCTCAGAATTAAAGAAATGCATACAGTAATATGTATCTGCTAAATCTTCCTCTCCTGGCTACAGCTTAAAATTGTCTCCAAGGGAACCTTTCCCAACAATCTTTTGTCGTCCAGTTACAGTAATTTTAAAAACAGTACACTAGATAAACAAAATATAGAATAACAAGCAATAGAGAAAATCAATGAAACTAAGGATTGGTTCTTTGAAAAGATTTTTTTTAAATGACAAATTTTTAGCTAGGTTGATAAAGAAAATGAAGCAAGACTGAACTAAAATCAGAAATGAACGAGGGAACATTATTACTGATTCAAAGAAATAAAAAGAATTGTAAGAGTTATGAAAAGCTCTGCGCAAAAAAATTGGATATCCTAGATGAAAGGAATGAATTTTTAGAAACATACCGTCGACTAACACTGAATCATAAAGAAACAGACAATCTAAGTGGTCCTATAACTAGTACGGAAATTGAATCATTAATCAAAAACCTCCTAAAAATTAAAGCCCAGGACCAGATGGCTTTACTGGTAAGTTCTACCAAACATTTAAGGAAAAATTAATACAAATCTTCCTAAAGCTCTTCCACAACATTGAGCAGGAGAAAACATTTCCAAATTCATTCTATGAGGCCAGCATTACCCTATTACTTAGACCAAAGACATTACAAGCAAAAAATTTACAGACCAATACCCCTGACAAACTGATGCAAAATCCCTCAAGAAAATACTAGCAAAGTGAATTCAGCATGTTAAGTGCACTACATACCATAACAAACTGAGATTTATTTCGGAATGACAGAATAGTTCTACATTTGGCTTTTAATACAGCCATACCTTTTACATTTTATATTTTTATACTCTACCTATCATTGTTATGTATCTGCAGCAGACCGGCATTGCAGTCATAGTTATCTAGTGCCGTCTGCATTGGAAATCTGTCATGGGGCTTTTAAAATTGAACTGGAAATATATATTTTTAAAAAGTATCTCTATCTCTTATTTAATCACAAACGCTTGTAGGCTTCATTCTTCTTTGTATCAAGGCCCTGACATATAGTAAAGTGTTCAATAAATATCTTTGAAGAAATTACTGAGAGGGTAACATTTCGTGAATGCTGTAAATGCTGCAAAGGGAGGGCAGAAAACACTGCTCATACATTATTGATTGGAAAGTAAACTGGTGCAACTCTTTGGGACTTCAGCTAGCAATGTCTTATAAATATGTTCATAAGCTTTGATTGCCTTTACAGGAATCTGGCCTGAGGTAATAATAATAATAAAAAAGCAAAACAAAATGATTGGAAACAAACTGCATGTCTTCCCACAGGGAATTGGTAAAATATATTACAGTTTACTCACTAAGTGGAAAATTAACTTTCAATTAAAAATTCATTTTTAATAGGGTTGAGCAATATGAAAAATTATTTATGGCATAAGCTTGTTTTAAAGGCAGCATTCAGAAAAATTATGACAATATTATAAAACATATGGATTAAAAACTGGAAGAAAACAGCATCAAAACTGTGATAGTGTTCATTCCTTCCCACTTCCATTTCTCAAAGTGTGTAAAACATGGTTTTGTAAATTATCTTGCCTTATGTCCTTACATTTGCATCAAAATTAGATGCATTTTTTTATTTTATTTCCTTCAACTACATATTTAGTTGCAGGAATCAAACAGAGTATGCCTTTTGGAAACCGTAATGTAATCTAGGAACAAATTCTACTTTCAGGTTTTTTGCTCTTAGCAAGCATGAATTTCAAGACCCTATTACTTTTAATATATCACATTTTCATAAGTTTTGTATACATGTTTAACCTAAGTAAATGTTGCAACAGCCTTTGGAAAAATAAGTTGAAATTACAATGGAAAAATGACTCAGAGAGACTTAACATTAAACCACTGCCAAGCATCCCAGCCAATAACTACCACCAACAGGAGAGTGAGACCCTCTTGGACCTTCCTGCTAAGCCCAGCCTAACTGTCTTGAACTTGGACATCTGTTATTTTCCTTCAGAGTGGAGCTGAAACTTTGGCTCTTCCTGGGTCTCGAGCCTGCCAGCTTTTGGAGAGTAACTACACCCTCAGCTCTCCTGGCTCTCCAGACTTCTGACTCAGACTAGAATCGCATTATGGGTGCTCCTCAGTTTCTAGCTTGCTAACTACAGACTTGTCGGCCTCTCTAATCATGTGAGCCAATCCCCGCCTCTCCCATGCACAGATCGATATATACTGTATGCATCCTATTAATTCAGTTTCTCTGAAGAGCCCTGATTAATATGAGTTGGGGGCTTGAATATCGGACAAATTTGTGTCTAATCATACAGCCTGTCATTTCAATAGCACAGTACAATGGGATATTACATTTAATCGGAAAGTGCTGATAAATACAGCAATTATTGCAGTGAGAGCTGTTCATATTAATAAAGATTTTTTAAAAATCAAACCCTTGCTGATCAACTTACTTATATCCTACACCCTGGCTATAGGAACAGCCCAACATAGCACCATTTACCTCTAAAGCAGGGGTAATCCTCTTTCTCTTTCCCCGCCAACACTCTTTATCATAGTGATGAAGCTCGAAAATGAAAATTCTAAACCTTTAATACAAGACAGTAGAATGGGCATACTCTTTCCCTCTGACAGCAAACCCCTAGAAATAAAACCTCTAGAAATAACAGAAAACATTTTAAAGACTAGTCATCTATGCTGAATATTAAAAAGAAGAAACATCTTAGAATAAACAAGATAGTGTGAGAAATCCTGGAAATTAGACTAAAGGCCAACAGGCTGGATTTACCAGGAGAAATCGCAAAACAGGAAGAGCGTGAGAAAGTTCCAGAAAGGTATCATACACGAACATTTCAAGGTGGAAATTCTTTCCTGGTATGTCATGGGAAATTTTTGTTTTTCAGAATCTCAAGAGAAATCAAGAGGGAAAAACTACTTACTTCTTCTGTGAGGCTAACAATCAACTTAGAGGTATTGGTTCCAAGAAATTCACCGATATCTAGTTGAAAGCCAGACATTTGGGGCCTGAAGGTTAAGGCCGACACCTCCAGGAACCTGGGTGGGAGGGGAATAGTAGGAATGACTTAGTCAGTCTCACTGTCCAATAGTGGTTGTCACGTTATAAATGGGTGTTCAGGTCACTGTCCACTACTGAACTATTCTTGCAAATAAAGTAAATATTAACTATTTTAACCTCACAGTATACTTTAAAAGAAAGTCCCATGAATGGTGTGCCAAGAAATAGCACCAAGAAATAGGTCCTTAAATTACTGACTTCAGCTAGTGATTCTGTGCAACACTGTGAAACTTGCTAGCAAACCTAATGTTATGCTACTCAAATATGTACTGCCCAACAATATTTTCTGGCATTTTCCAGTGTCTGAATATTTGATCTAGGCTGCAGTTCTTTGTAAATGCCTTAAGAGAGGAAATGCAAGGAGAGGGTGATGTGATCATTATTGGAGAATAGTTTTTTGGGAAATCAGAAACTGATCTGAAATCTAAATCAGCAAAAGCAATATTGATTTCAACAACAACAAAAAGCTCATACCTAAATTAGTTTAAAAGAGAAATAAGCTTATATGAAGAAATATGTATCATAATACTCAACTTAAAGATGGTTTTGGATGAGTGAACAAACTTTGATGTAGAATAAAAGCAATTTTTGTCATGAAACAAAAATCAAGACTATCTAGTAGGGTAACTAATACTTTGTGTGTTTTAAAATTTAAGAATGTTAACTTTTAAACATCAAATATATATGGTGGAATATTTACATTTTTATTTGACATTTGTTTTGTTTTTATGTTCCCTTCTTTCAATGTTTGCTATTATAAAATGTCACTATGAGGTAGGGATCACTTTAAATATATAATTTCGTTCCAATATGTTGGTTCATAATAATAATAATTTAAAAAACCTGAACATTTAGTAAAGTCCTATAGGAGAAATAATTTATTTTTTATCATTTTTAATTAAGTAGATATTAAAATACATAAAAAGAGTATTTTTTTAAAGTACAGAATAACATTTTTTCAGAAGTTCCTGACAATTTCTGGGAATTCTAGTTCTTTAATTTTTAATTCAAAAGATTGAAAGCTGTTGGGAGTTTGGGAACCCTCTAATAATCTAAACCCAGAAGTGGGGAAAGTGGGAGGTGGATGGAGCCCCGAGGCACAGGCCGCAAGCTCCCTGCTGAGCCCCGCCCCGCCCCACACAGCCGTGCCTGTGGAGAGGGTGGGCTACTGCCAGTCAACCGCGGTTAAGGATGAGCGCTCAGGTCTGAGACGGGACAAAGTCAGAAAGAGTACGAGAGGACCCACACTCAGAAGCCTCTTACACTTTGTCTGTAGTTTCCTTGTAAACTATTGCGCTATCTGAACTGCCAACTTTCCGAATTTACCTGTTCTGACTATTTGTCTTTCCACTTGATTTCAATTGATTAGCAAAAAAATATTAGTGCTGTGGTCTCTTGTTTTCTAGAAGAGTGTCTGGCACATAGTAGACATGCAATGAATATACGTTAAATTAGTGGATGATACAAGTCATGGAAGAACAGACTTTGCTTTTGTTTGGGACAGGCTGCTTTCCATAAGTCAAAATTATGCAAATTCATTTGCATTTCCCATACATAAAATGTTATAATTGAAGATTAGATTTCTTATCAAACTATTTTTATTTTTTTAAACTTAAACTAACTGCAGAGCAAAATTCAGCTTTAATAAGAAACAATTTTTTTCAGAGAAATTGTGCAAATTATCTTACCATAAGTTAATAGAAGACTCAGAGGCATTCATCAGATATTAGTATTGTATTCTCCTTGCAAGTGTACCTGTTCATCTGCATATTAAGTTGGATCTCTACTATACTGCATATAAAATTGGGAGTCAGTTATTAAAAATCTGTGTTTTGTGTATTTTGTGTAACTATTCATCAGCTTATTTACCAGGATCAGAAGTGTAGATCAAAGTCAAGGTCTACGTTATTACTTCTAGACACCAATTTTTAACTTTATTCTAAAGATAATTGAAAATAAAACATTAACAATTTAGCTAGGCATTATTTTTAAAGCTTAAAAAGCTGTCTTAAAAACTGAGCTACAACACAGTTTGAATCCCAGGAATGTCAACAAGCTTCATCCGTATCAAATATCTGCTACGATGATAATTTCTAGGACATCAGGAGTTCCACGTGCCAGATCCTACATGGACCACTTCACAGACTTTACCTCAACCACCCTCCCTAAGCTTCATGGGGGAAGTAAGTACTAGTGCTCTCCAAGCTTCACAGGGGAGGACATCAAGTCTACAAGACAGTGTGCCTTTCCCCAGGTCACAAGTGAACCCATGGCAAAATGGGAATGCCATGTGAACCTTGGACTTTGGAGCCCATGCTCTTCACCATGGACCCGTAGCACCTCCCCCTATGCTGTTTGCCAGCCTGGAACTGACACGGTGACAAGTCTTGGCCTTGGGTCTTCGAGAACTCAAACTCTACAGGTTAAATAGGCACATACGTAAGTAGCTGTGAGATGATGATGAACAGGAGGAGGAAAAAAGAGAAAGAAAAGGAAAAGAGGAAGAATTATAACGCTAAGGTAAGGCCATGACGCCTATGCTGTGCCATCTGGTGTCAGCTAACAGAGGAGACTACCCAGCTTCAGTGTCATTATCCTCATAGGTACAGCCTCTCTGCCTTCACAACATTACCTGCTAGGCAGGAGGCCCCTCACACCATGTGAAAGAATGGCATGGGGACAGCAGACATGAATCCATGTGAGATACTCAGAGCCTGTGTTCATATAATTATGATGAGGGATGAATCTACTAAGTTGGACCGAGAAGATCTGGAAAGTTTTCTTGGATAGTTTTAGATTCCCGCTGAGCCTTGAATGACAAAAACAAACAAACAAACAACTAGAGTCTGGATGCAATCAACAAAACACCTTTGAGACAGCAGAAGTGACTAGGAAATAAAACAACAGACACATCCCCCAGTTCAGGGCATGTTGTATGGACCGATGTGTTAGGTCAGAGGTGCACAGAGGTTCATAGAGTTTCCAAGAGAAGTAGAAGAAATAAAGCTGGAAACCTGAGCACGGCCTAGGTCCTTAGCTGGAGAGGCATCATCAGGTACTTCAGATCATAGGGGCTAGCCACTGGTTTTCCATTACCTAAGTGAAAATGCATTTCTGGCCTCAGATAATCAGTTTTTCTTTCTATTTTAAATTTAAAATTTGAATTCTGAGCCTATAAGGCCTCAGTGGTTCCTAACTCTCTGTTCCTCTTGCTTCTTTACCTCTTCTTGGAATACATATCATGGTAAAAAAATCAAATTCAATTAAATGCATAAAATAGAAATGATAAAATATAATATAAATAAAAATTAGATATTAGATATTCCCTTATGCTGTATTTTAAAACATTTGCTGTTTGTTTTTACAGTTAGTGAAACAATTCTTAACAAAATTAAGCCATGTAGGCCATCTCGCAAAAAGAGATAAGCTAAAATGTCATTGGATGATATTTTCAATTGTTGCATGAATTCGTGTTAGCTTCTTGTAAAACTTTAGAAAAAAAGTTTGAGCTCCCCCTAGAGGTGGTACATTTTGAGATTGGAACACAAACCCTAAATTCTTTGTCCAGGAAAAGCAAAACATGTCTTAGTGACTCAGGAGAGAAATTTCATTTTTTTTTTCAAAAACAAAAAGACAAGGAAAGCCCTGAAAAATGGTTTTAGAAAAATGCAAAAGAGGGCTGTTAATTGCAGGACTTTAAATATCAGATATCAGAGTGTACATTGATGGCCCTTGGACAGTATCCTGCCAACAAATGGAGTGTGTGTGTGTGTGTGTGTGTGAGAGAGAATGTACGCTAATTTCTAACATTTAAAATATTTATTTGTAAAAACCCGGGTTTCCAGTTTCTCTTTAAAAATTAGAAGATCTGGTAGCCTGCGGTCTACAATATTTACCCAGGACTGGGTAGATTGTGCTCCCTAAAGACAGGAGTGTTCTCATTTCACCACGGTCCCACTAGTATCACTTGAGTTACTCTCTTGGCTGCTTTTGGCTTCTGTGTCTGGGTTAAAGCAGGAAGTACATAGCAAAACAGGCTCCAATGTTGTTGAAGGAGCACAAAACGTGGAAAAAGGACTCTTCTGGTTCCCAGCTTTGTTACAGGCTGGGTCAACGCAGACAAAAACAGCCTGTATATTTAAGATTCTGCATTCCTGCCTTCTCATCATTTATTTTTTTCTATTTTAAATTATTTTTAATTCATTATGCTATTACAACTGTCCCAATTTTGTACCCTTTTCCCTCCTCCATACCCCCTACTCCCTCAGGTCATCACCACACCATTGTTCGTGTCCATGCACCATGTATATAAGTTCTTTGGCTACTCCATTTCCTCTGCTGTACTTTACATCCCCATGGCTGTTCTGTAACTACCTATTTGTGCTTCTTAACCCCCTCACCTCTCACCCATTCCCTGACAACCCCCTCCCATATGGCAACCACCAAAATGCTCTCTGTATCCATGATTCTGTCTGTGTTCTTGTTTGCTTAGTTTGTTTTTTAGATTCAATTGTTGATAGATATGTATGTATTGCCATTTTATTGTTCATAATTATGACCTTCTCCTTTTTCTTAAATCCCTTTAACATTTCATACAATAATGTTTTGGTGACGATGAACTCCTTTAGTTCTTTTCTGTCTGGGGAGCTCTTTATTTGCCCTTTGATTCTAAGTGATATTTTTGCTGGGTAGAGCAATCTTGGCTGTAGGTCCCTGCTTTTCATGACTTTGAATATTTCTTGCTAGCCCCCTTTTGCCTACAAAATTTCTTTTGAGAATTCAGCTGACAGTCTTATGGGGTGCCCCTGTGGGTAACTAACTGCTTTTCTCTTGCTGCATTTAAGATTCTCTCTTCATCTTTAACATTTGGCATTTTAATTGTGATGTGTCATGGAGTGGGCCTCTTTGTATCCACCTTATTTGGAACTCTCTGTGCTTCCTAGACTTGCATGTCTATTTCCTTCATCAAATTAAAGAAGTTTCCTCTCATTATTTTTTCAAATAGATTTCCAATTTCTTGCTTTTTCTCTTCTCCTTCTCACACCCATATGATGTGAATGTTGGGATACTCAAAGTTGTCCCAGAGGCTGCTTATACTATCCTCAATTTTTGGATTCCCCTTTCTTCTTGTTGTTCTAATTGGTTGTTTTTTGCTTCCTTATGTTCCAAATCGTTGATTTGATTCTTGGCTTCATTCATTCTACTGTTGTTTCCCTGTAAATTGTTCTTTATTTCAGTTAGTGTATTAATGTATCCTTCATTTCTGACTGCAACTCTTTTATGCTGTTGAGGTCCTCAATAAATTCCTTGAACATTCTTATAATCAGTGTTTTGAACTCTCATCTGATAGATTGCTTATCTCCATTTTGTTTAGTTCTTTTAATGGACTTTTTATTTGCTCTTTCATTTGAGCCATGTTTCTTTGTCTCTTCATTTTGGCAGCCTCCCCGTGCTTGTTTCTATGTATTAAGTAGAGCTGCTTTGACTCCATGTCTTGACAGTATGGCCTAATGTAGTAATTGTTCTATAGAGTCCAGTGGCACAGCCTCCACCGTCACCCAAGCTGGGCACTCAAGGTGCACCCTTCATGTGGGCTTAGTACACCCTTCTCTTGTAGTTGAGCTTTGGTTGCTATTGGTAGGTCAGTGGGAGGAATTTACCCAGGCTGGTCAGCTGCAAGGACTGGCTATGACCACTGACCACCAACCTCTGCCCTCCGTGGAGGATCAGCTGTGCAGGGGCAGGGTAGTGGTGCTCTGACATGGTCTATAGATATCCACTGGGTGTGCAGGCTCTGGAATTTCCTAGTTGGTGCCAGCCAAGGTCAGCCCCCACCTGTGTTTTGCTCATGACCATACTGCATGTGTTATAAAGCAGTCTGAGATGTATGCTATTTGTGCTGTGCTTGGAGATTCCCAGGCAAAGCCAAGCTGTGAATCTAGGCTGCCTGCTGTTAGTGATGAGCCTGGGGCCACTTAGCAAGGGGTATGTGGGCTGGGGGCTCACTGAGTCTGGCTGTTGCTTGTTTGATAGGATTTAGGAAGTTGAGAAGCTTGAGCCAAGACCAGTTATTCTTATGGAAAAGCAGCTTGGATGGGCCCATAAGTTGGGTGGGGCGGAGTCTCTGGGAATCTCCAAGGTGAGTCAAACAGCATTAGCCAGGTTGATGGCATCAGACTGCCAGCTCTGTGGCTCTGTGGGGCGAAGGCTCAAAAAGGATCAATGGCCTCTGCTTGCTATTCTATCTGAGAGAAAACTTTCTCCCAACTCTCACCTTGATGCCAGACACTTCACTTCCTCTTTGTATGCTACTGGTGTCATTCAAGCTGCTACCCCAGTGCTGGAGCCCAGAGACAGTGAATCTGAGTAAGTCTGTATGTGGTTTCTTGAAGGGGTCTGCTTGGGCCTGCAAAAGTTTCTTCCACCAACTCAACCAGCGGGGTCTAGTTTTGCAGCTAGAAATTATGGGGGTTTATCTTCCTGGCACTGGAGCCCTATGTTGAAGGGCCTGTTATGGGGCTGAGACTCCTTGCTTCCGAGATATCTCTCCCAAATTTTTACCCGCCACACATAGATGTGGAACTGTAACAGGGTGCAGCCAAGAGGGGGTCCCCAAAATAGGGATTTGGAATGGGGCCCGGAACTCAGGATGTCCGGGAAATATTAGGAAGATGTATAGGATGTCCTCACCCCTTCCCCCTCAGATGTGAGTTGGGGGAAGGAACAAAGGGAGCAGGACCATTGAGAGCTGATTCACATAGCAACAGCTTTGCAGCTAACCTCTGGCATGGTCATTTAACATATTTATAACTTTTAACTGGTTTCATAGATATGTTGAATAGCTGTGGCCATGCTTTGAGCCAGGGAGAAGAGAGTGACTTCCATCCAAGATGTAACTGGAAGGCAACGCCTCCTATTTACAGCACCTTTGTGAGAGCTTGGAGATGATTGGCTCCACACCATGGGGCCACACCTGCCCAGACTCACTATGGCAGCCCATTAAAGCTGGAAGGATACGGGAGTACTGGCAAGTGTAGCCGATTGTAGGAGGAGTCAGAAATGGGGCTGCAGAGGAAGATTGGAGCGGGGATTTAAAACCCAGACACAGCAGCCATTAAGGGGAGAGCCACATGCTTCTGGCAGAGTAGAGACTCCTGCAGCCATGTGAGGGAGAATTGCCATGTGGCTTTAGCAGAGAACCACCACTCGGCTTTGGCTGAGTGGTGACCCCCCACCCCACCCCGCCCAACTTAGGTGAAGAGAGAACTACACAGCTTTGGCAGAGTGGAGACCTTCTTGCAGCTTTGCCAGAGAGAGCCATGTGGTTTCGCCAGAGTGCAGACACCCGCAGCTCTGGTAGAAGAGGACCACGTGGCTTTGGGGTTCTCCCTTTGGCTGCGAGGCCTGGGAAGCAGGAGAGACTTTGCCTGGAAGAAGGGTGAAAGAACTCTTGCCAGTAGGCCATGAGAAGGTGCCACATGGCTTTGGATTAATTAGTGATCCTGCCTGGACGGTAACACAGCTGACGGTGTCAGGAGCCTGGATCCTGGACATTTGCTTCTTTTCCTGAGTTATGGTACCCTGAATTAGGGCAGGGGGAGAAGGAAGCACTGTAGGTATCTTAAAGGACTTTGATATCTTAATGAAGACATTAGGTCACTACTTTAAGTCTGCATAGCATTAAATAAACATTTCCTTTCCTTTTCACTAATCTCTGGCATTGAGAGAAATCTTTCCTATAAGGCAGCGGACATAACGAACCTTGGCCCCTGTGGCCTCTGCTCTGTAACAGGACCAGTCCATTTCATGTCTTCACCCTTCCTACCAGCCTGGATGGATGTGATTTCTTTATTCAATAGTTGTCAGACTTCCATTCAGCTCAGTTTCTGACAGTCCTGAGTGATGGTTGTTCTATATTTTATCTGTAATTTTGATGTGGTTGTGAGAGGAAGCAAGCCATGTTTACTTATGCCACCATTTTGACCATTATCAGTTCTTGTATTTATCCAATCCTGCTGTTTTGTTTGCTTGCTTGCTTGCTTGCTTGCTTGCTTGTTTTTTTTTTTTTTTTTTTTTACTACATAGAGTAAAAATAGAGCATGTGGAGCACGTATGGATTTTACTCGGTAACACTTCTTTAAGTGATGTTTATTTCTCTAAAACAAGGAAATTATGGTTGAACTTCCAACTGTCTAGCTCGTCGTAATTTAAATACTTTTTTAAAAATCTCTCCCACTCCCCATGAAGTCTTACGTAGTCAAAACCATTCAAAGAATTGCCCTCGGGTTGTTCCTTCCTTACTGGTTCTGTTTGGACTCCAGTGTCACTTTTCCAGACAAGCTTCCCTTGCTAATGCAGCCCTCCCAGCCACTCTATCACATTTAACTCATTTTACCATTTTTGTTTTTAGCCATTATCAGTAGCAAAAGTTTCTTTTTGAAAAAAAAAATTTACTCATGCATTTATTCTGTGTATTCATTTTTGTAATGGCTCATTGTCTGTATCCTCTTTATGGAAAGAGATCTGTGGTGTTCAGTGCTGGGTTCCAGAGCTAACCACAGTGCCTAACACTAACTGTCCCACAAATATTTATGCACTTTGTAAGGTAGGGTTTCCCAACCTATGCTAAAGACTGGTTGGTTCTCTATTTTCTCTTTTGTTTTCTCCAGGGAGATAAGAAGAACAAGAACAAGGGAGACGAAGAGCCATTCATTATGGAGCTTGCCCTGTACTCTCACTGAGCTCCCTCAGTCCCTCAAACCAACACCTGAGGAGTGCCTGTCATCGATGGTTGTCGTGAGGAGATCACAGTCTTTTCCTGTGGGCCGTCTGCCGTGCTCTCCACGCTGCCACTTGATGGTGGTGCTCCAGTGGTGTCATGTTCCATCTCCAGGTGAGCAAATGTCTCTCTTCCCTCCTGTGTTCAGGCTTTACTCCCTAATTACCAACAGAACATCACATATACCCCAATATCCCAGGTCTTCTCTCCACCAGTGTACCCCATTGGATTCCATCTACAGTCTCGATCTGTCTCCAGTGAACTCTAATGTAGCCCATTCCATTTTTCCCACTTCCTCAAAGCAGCATCTCACCCCCTCCCCATGCAAATCACCTGATTCCCTCAGAAGGGTGGGAGCCACCAGTTCGGTCAGCTTATCAGGAAATTCACAGCAGATCTGAAGCCCAGCTCTGTGTGTGATATGATAGAAACTTTTATTGAAATTCATTTCATAAATTCAAAGGGTTTTTACAACAGCATTGTCCAGTAGAAATGGAATGCAGTCACATGCAAACTACATGTCATTTAAAGTTTTCTAGTAACGACATAAAACGGGGGGGGGGGGGGGTGAAAGTAATTTTACTGATTTATTTTATTTAACCAAATATATAGTAAAAAATATCTTTATAATACTCAGTCAAAATGGAAAAATTATTGAGATATTTTATGTTAACTTTTACATACAGACTATTTGAAATCTAGTGTGTAGTTTGCATTTAAAGCAAATCTCAATTTCCAGTCATGTAGCAAGGGCTCAATGATCACATGTGGCTAGTGGCTACCATACTAGGCAGCTTGGGCTTAGAGCAGAGGAAGGAATTTTAGAAATCAAACTCTGCAATCCCCTTATCTTGCAAATGAGACTTAGGTTTCATGATTTCCAAGTAGCCAAACTGGTGATCAGTAGCACAAACAGGAATGGAGCACCGACATCCTAATGCCAATGTGCACCTTTATTCATTAAGTGCTGCTTTTCTTAAGATTGGCAAACCACTCTGCTACTAAAAATATTCCCATTTAAAAAACAACTAAGAGTGTGTCAGAATAATCTGGGCAGTCATTTTTATAGGATCTATAAAAGATTGGGGGTTTCCAATTGAGTAAAACCTTCCTTGCAATTGGTTTTTGATTAATATCCTTCTGAGTCAGATCAATTAAAATAATGCTAAGTTTTCAAATAGAAATTACTGAATTTTTCAAATAAAAATATTTGACTAACAAAATGGTAGAATCAAGGGTAATATTTATCCAGCTCCTAACTATGCCTGGTGTTCGGTGGTTTTCAGCATCATCCTATAATTTCTGCAGCAACTTCAATGGAAAGAAATATAATCCTTTGTAGAGATAAGGTAATTGAACTTAGTGAGAGTAAATAACTAGTCCCAGTAAAATTACAACAACAAAAAAAATTGAATAATGATAACAACAAAAACAGCAACAAATAACATGGCCACTGGGTAACACCTTTAGTCAGGGACAGCACTTGAACTCAGACTAGATCCCTGACACCCAGGCCGATGCTCTCTCCCTCTAACACTCATCCCCCACGACTATCTAGTAGTCTGCTGAGTTGAGGCAGATGGGGTTTTTTCTCTGCTACAGGTCCAAAAGGCTATTTCCACTGGGTCTTCTCTGTAGTTCCACTAGGGCCAAACATTCCCATGAAATCGACTCATTCCATAGTCAGTTGCAACCAACTGAAATTCCAGCCATGGCTTCTTTTGCAACAGGTTCATTTTCATCTGCTGATGGATTATTCCGGAGTCATTTATGCAGTTCTGAACTCTATCTCAAATATACCTTTTCTTTTTAACTCTGAGGTCAATAACACAAGTACCTTGCCCTTCAGACCTGTCTTTATCTGTGATCTTTTCAAGGTTATTTTCACACCGTGCATAACAATATATTTGCATAAAATTTCTCTTAAAGTCATTTAGTTTGACCTCCCTTAACATATACGTTCATTTCTAAAAATTTGTGCTGAATTCATCCTCCCCCCGTTTACTTCTATTATCAACTCTGAGTTATGTTCACATGGGAGAAAAATTTGCACCCCAAAACAAAAGCATTTTATAATTTTAGCATTCAATTCAGTCACACACTCTGCTCCTGTTGATTCAGTCTTTAGCATTTGGCCCATTTATATAATTCCTGCAAGAGACCAGCTTTACACTCTCATAACAAGCACATCAGCATTACAGACTGCTAATTTCATGGCTGGATTATAGGACAGAACAAGTAAGCAGGCATTTAGAGAACCAACAAAGCAAGATTTTCTTTTTTCTAGACAGAAGCTTCTGACTTCAGCATGCATATAAGTTTAGTGTTTTAAAATTAATACTTTTTTTATTTAAAATTAAATATTGAAGATCACCATATGTTCAGTGTTACATTCCTATAAAAATCATTATCGGGTCAGGCTCTGGCTGATTCTCATTTCAACATTGTTCTCAATTAGTTCACTGAGTTCATATGGATGGTCAAGCAGGAAAATTAATTATACCATGAGTGCAAATACTTGGAACTCCATAAAAACAAGAATGACAACCATGGTTATTGCTCATCACTAACTACATCCTAGACACAGTTCTGTACAGGCTTTATCTCGTTTAATCCCAAATAGAGAGACTGTATGGAGTAAAACTCTTACTATCCCCATTTTTAGAGAGGAGAAACATGAGATTTTGAGAGGGTGAACAATTTCCTTAAAGTCATGTGACATATATTCATTTTTGCTTGTTTTAAATGAGCATGAACATTCCCATTAGATGTTTGGTTGACTAACAAAAAAAATCAAGGTGTACCTGCTGAGTAAAAGAAAGAACAAATGAAAAACAAAATGAATAACATTTTGGTGCCTCCTAATCTGCAGGACTGAAGAAAAGCAAGATAGCCTCTGTGGCTCCATTTGGACTCATTCTCACGAACATTGCAACCCGGCTCTGAGCCCTGAGCCCAGCTGAGTCACTCAGATATGTAAGTATGGATGAGTGGAGAGTTTAGGATTGGCAAACTATGTTTATACAGCATCTACCTTCAAAAATTCCATAGTTTTGCAAAAATATCAGCAGTTGTATTAGCCACTTTATTTTTTTAGTTGTGAATACTGTATTCCTGTTTTCAGTAGAAACAGTACAGCACAGAGAATAAAGGTGGGGAGTTCTTTCTTTTGGGCCAGTGTTCTGTTGAGCACAACCCCACCCTCCCCTCTAGGATCTGAGCTGAAAGCAACTTGAAAAACCCTGCAAATTCTGACCAATGGTGTTTCTACCTGCTACAATGGGCAAGTCACCTAATTTGTGCTTGTCTTCATTTTCTCCTGTGTGGAAGGAGCACAATTATACTCTATCTCCATGGAAATCACAAAGACAAAACTCTGCTTTCCCATTGAAGATCAAGGCATCCAAAATAGCTACTACTAATTATCTGGCATATTGGTGAATGTGTTTTCCTATCTGAAGTACTAAATGATTTTTAATTATTCTTTCCAGTTCTTTTTTAAAAATATATTTTATTAATTATGCTATTACAGTTGTCCCATTTCTCCCCCATCATTCCCCTCTACCCTGCACATCCCCTCCCACCCACATTCCCCCCCTTTAGTTCACATCCATGTGTCATAAGTTCTTCAGCTTCTACCTTTCCCACACTATTCTTGCCCTCCCCCTATTTTCTACCCACCATCTATACTACTTGTTTTCTGTACCTTTTCCCCTCTCTCCTCCTCCCACTCCCCTGTTGCTAACCCTCCATATGATCTCCATTTCTGTGTTTCTGTTCCTGTTCTAGTTGTTTCCTTAGTTTGCTTTTGTTTTAGGTATGGTTGTTAATATCTGTGAGTTTGCTGTCTTTTTACTGTCATATTTTTTATCTTCTTTTTCTTAGATAAGTCCCTTTAACATTTCATATAATAAGGGCTTGGTGATGATGAACTCCTTGAACTTGACCTTATCTGAGAAGCTCTTTATCTTCCCTTCCATTCTAAATAAAAGCTTTGCTGGATAGAGCAATCTTGGATGTAGGTCCTTGCCTTTCAAGACTTCAAGTACTTCTTTCCAGCCCCTTCTTGCCTGGAAGGTCTCTTTTGAGAAATCAGCTGACAGTCTGATGGGAACTTCTTTGTAGGTGACTGTCCCCTTATCCCTTGCTGCTTCTAGAATTCTCTCCTTCATTTGAATCTTGGCTAATGTAATTACGATGTGCCTTGGTGTGTTCCTCCTTGGGTCCAACTTCTTTGGGACTCTCTGAGCTTCCTGGACTTCTTGGTAGTCTATTTCCTTTGCCAGATTGGGGAAGTTCTCCTTTATTATGTGTTCAAATAACTTTTCCACTTGTTGCTCTTCTTCTTCCCCTTCTGGTACCCCTATAATTCAGATGTTGGAATGTTTAAAGATGTCCTGGAGGTTCCTAAGCCTCTCCTCATTTTTTTGAATTCTTGTTTCTTCCTTTTCTGTTTGGTTGTTTCTTTCTTCCTTCTGATCCACTCCATTGATTTGAGTCCCAGTTTTGCTCCCATCTCTATTGGTTCCCTGTGCGTTTTCCTTCATTTCATTTATTGTAGCCTTCAGTCATTCATCTAATTGGTGAGCAAAATCAACCAATTCTGTGAGCATCCTGATCACTAGGGCTTTAAACTGTGCACCTGATAGGTTGGCTATCTCTTGGTCACTTAGAGGAATTGGCTCTGGGGCTTTGATGTGTTCTCCCATTTGAGCCATTTGGGATTTTTTTTTTTTTTTTTTTTTTTTTTGGGTCTGGTCATGGCTATTATGTAGTGAGGGGCAGAGCCTTATGTGTTCCCCAGAGCGGGGCAGCCCAGGCGCTGGGTAGTGATGCACTATGTGGAAGGGAACAATGGCACTTACTCCACTCTCTCTTGGATTCCAGTCCCTTCCACCGCTTCCCCTTCACCTGGATTATCTGAGTGGGAATGTGGGACCACCTGGTCAGCCAGCTGCCTTGCGTGGCCTCACTGGGTCTGCACCATTGCCAACCCTTGCCCAGGGTCCGTGTGCCTGGGATCTGCCAGCCACTGCTGCCTGCACACCTGGTCCACCAACCTCCACTTTTTCCTGCTTCAACTCCGCCCCTCTTACTGGTCTGGATGAATGGTTGTTGGACTTCCATACAGTTCAATTTTCTATCAGTTCTGATTGTTTTCTTGTTTCTAAATCTTTGTTATCCTTAGTTTTGGTTGTGCAAGGAGGCACAGTGTGTCCACCTACACCTCCATCTTGGCTAGAAGTCCAGTTCTTTCTTAATACTTACTTAGCATAATGTGCTGGCTGGTGTACAATATATTTGTTTAAAAGGAAAGCCAATTCAGAAAATGAACTATAATAATGAGTTCTTATTAAAAACATGTATTTAGATAACAGGTAAAAACCTGCTCTGAATAATGGCTTTGGTGATAAAGAAGTAATTAATGAAATCAGTTATTCCCAGGTGATTTATGGAAAGTTATAATTTTACAGTTTTACAGGGAGCATAAGTTTTCTAATTTACTTTCCAGATAGTATTTTCCTCTCAAATTCTTGTTGAAGCATTCAGATGATCAGTGAGAACTTTTCAAACAAATCACCCTCCTAATTCAAGCTGGATACATTTGGATATGTTATGATCTACTTGATATGGCCAGTTATTAATTTTCTACATTATGGAATATTTTCTGATTGCATTTAGTTTAGAGAGTTTCTATATATTTTGCAGAGTGATCCAGAAGGAATTTGACTGGCATCCTGCCAGCAATGGACAAGGTGCTAAGGGCACTCTTACAGGCTTTTCTTCTGAATAGTGATGGACACCTGAGAAACACAGCTTTCATCAACATCAGCAACATAAAAACTAAAGTTATAGTAAAATATCAGGAATTATTTAATGAACAAAATAAACTGATGAACAAAATAGACACAGAGGCATGGATACATGGAACAGACTGACAGCTGTCAGAGGGGAGGGGCAAGGAAGGGACTGGATGAAGGAAAGTGAAGGGATGAGCCACAGAACATAATGAGTATTATGGGCACCGACAATGGTGGGTGATGACGGACTGAAGGGGGGTGAGGGCTGGGTGGAGATGGGCAAAGAGGCTGAAAATAGGAACATCTATAATAGTGTAAAAAATGAAAGTTAAAAAAAAACAGAATCTTCTTGTCTTCTTTCATTTGGAAAGATAATTTTGGGCCAATTTTAATACCACAATAAAAATATAAATTCAATAACTATGACCAAGGTTTTAGTAAATCAAACAGGAAAAAATGTTAACATTCCAGGTGGCACTGTAGATGATCATATGTAGATGATACTTAATTAAAATAGCATAGAATATTTGACTTCCAAAACAAATTATTTTAAATATTTTTTCAATCTTAAAATTCCTTAAAAATGTGGGATAGTTCCTCAAAAAGGCTTTTATATAGCCACAAGTAAAACAATATCAGGAGATATATTTAGTGACATTTAAGGCTAATTATTCTGATTAGGAAATACATTCTTGAGTATAAAAAGTAATGTGAGTGTATTGATAAGATGACCAAAGCTGTCTTCAAATATACATATATATGCTATCAAATGAATGCTGTTGTACAAATATGTGTTCTAAAAGGACCCAAATTTAAAGTTAACATTTAATCTTTTAATGCTCAGTCTAAATCTACAACAGTAAAATAGTTCAACTAATTATACAGCATTAATATTAACAGATATTTTATAGCCATTAAAAATGTCCTGAAGTAATTTTTATAACAAGAGAAAGTGTTAAATAAGGATGAAAGATAAATATATCTTATGATCCAAAATAGCTCACTGAGTCTGTGTGACTGTGAATCTGAAAAAGCAAACCACCAAAATGCCAACAGAAGTTGTTCTGGGTGATAAAATTATTTACTTTTTTATTCTATTAATATTTTCTAAATTTTTTGTGATGGACATGTACTACTGTTAAAAGTTTTTAAAATAACCGTAAGGATTTGTATGGGTACTTCTTGATACATACAAAGAAGATGTGCCATATAATATCTAAGATGTGTCACATAACATCTAAGCCCGCAGAAGGCGTCAAATATTTGATATATACATTTTTGTATTATTCATAATTATTGTGACCAAGACTCATTCTGGAAAAAGCAGCTGAATAATTCAAGGACAAGTATCCAAGTAGATCCATTCCAGTAGAACTGAGAAAAAGAATTCTCGTATCAGGGCTTAAAAACACCTGTCACTATCGTACAGCGGAATGCCCTTCTTGCAGAAAGAAGATGTGAATAAAGGCTATGACAAATAATCATTTTTTAAAAAAAGATTTATTTATTTTTAGAGAGAGGGCAAGGGAGGGAGAAAGAGAGGGAGAGAAACATCAATGTGTGGTTGCCTCTCATGTGTCCCCAGCTGGGGACCTGACTGGGAATTGAAACGGAGACCCTTTGGCTCGCAGGTTCATGCTCAGTCCACTGAGCTACACCAGCCAGGGCTCATTTTTTTGTTCTTAACTGTGCTTTGCTCTCAGTGTCTCTTCCAAAAATTCAAGTGCCTACCTGCATTTAAATCTGAGAACACCTTGCCAACCTCATTAAGTCTCTTGTTTCTGAAGCTTGCTTACTTACTCTTTTGGTACATGTTTCCTTACAAATAAATTATAGAGACATTCCCACCATTGTAAACCAAACAAGGCAAAGAAAATTATGACTGGATATTATCTGGGTCAATAATTTTGACTCAGGGAAACAATAAAAGTCAACAGATTTCCATCTCAACCTCATCTCATCAGTTTCCCATCAAAAACGCTCCCTTGGTTTTCCCCATAAGAACTTGATTTGCAACCCATTCCCTAACCATGTGATGCCATTTCTGAGGTTCAGGGTTACTTGTCCATCAACAAGTCTTAACTTTGGAAGAGGGTTGGAAAAGGTGAGGATAATATCTGAATTTTGCTTCATATAGCACTTGATAGATAATAAAAGAGAGCAAATCTTTTTTCCAATTTCTATTTAATAGCGTACTGTAATATCTCTGTCATTTTAAAGAAAGGGGTAAGTCTTGCCCTGAATGGAAGGTATTATTGATTTTATTCAATTCTAAAATAGCTCTGCAAGTTCTAGTATCACTCTGGAAGATGCTGAAAACCAAGGTGGTCAATATGGCAGGTGGTGTAAAACTGGGAGAAATCTAGAGAGCAGGTAATACTTGGGATACATAATGTTTCATAAAAGTTTGACACACAGTATTTAAGAAATGTTTATTAAATGTAGTTAGGTGCACTGGCCTCATTGTGATTCCTAGTTTGGACAGCCACTATGACCACAGTGTTTACTACCAGCCCACTCCCCCATGATCTACACATACCTTTTGGAAGGGGCTGGTAAAACAAGTGAAATGGTCCAAGTTTCATCCAAGCTGATTGAGTTAAAGGCAGAGCTCCAGTTCACAAAGGGCATTGGAAGGCTAGGTAGGGAAGCTGATGCAAAAAACTCTTCCTATCAGCTCATCTACTGAGGAATGAGGATAGCAAGGGCTGTAACTCTAAGACAACTAGGGAAACCATATAACAAGACTTGAGTCACCAATAACATTTCCAAACCTGGTCAGTATGAACTCTGGATCTGGTATTTGTAGAGACCCATCAGAATAAGAAAATACGTTAAAGTTAGTTTAATATAAACCCTTCAATATAGTTAAAATTGTGTGTTCTTCCCGGAAGTCAAAGGAAATAATTCAAAGAATGTGTTAAACTATAGGTTTTCAGTTTTTCAAATGAATGGTAAACCTCTCCAGATAACTACATTTAGTTTTTGCATATATTTGTCAGAATTCATCCTCTGAATTCAGAATTCATTCCTCCTACTTTTTATCCTCTCAAAAAGTAGACAGTGCAGTCTGGTTTGTTTGTTTGCCCTCTAAATGTTTCTCATGACTTTGATCATTAGATGTGGAAATAATGATATTGGAATAAACCATAATAATCAGAGCCCTTTCAGCGCAAGGCTATTTTCTGAATAGTCTGTTGTAAAACAGCTTTGGAAGTGGCATTCACTGTTTCAAATACATGCCCATATAGTAATGTGGAAATATTTTCAACAGCTGTCTGAAAACTGAAAGGGTGAAAATTTCTAAAAATGCTTAACTTAAATCGGGTGGGTAACTAAGTGCAATAAAAATCAAACTTATTTTTTAATTTATAGAAAGATCAAAACTTATACCATGAGCATCCATTCAAAAAGTACATTACCCTTGGGAGATGAAGTCCTTGGGTGATAGTTTCTCAACTCTCATCATCTTCCTTATAAATAGATCAAGAGCAAGGGAGTGTAATTTACACTGTAAGTTTGGCAGCACACATAAACCAATTCTCTAATCTTATTACTACACAGTGCAAAAATGATCCAAGTAGAAATAAGCACTAGCTTTATTTAGTCATCTTCATTATAATCTAATGAGACAATAAAGTCAGCATATCAACAGATGATTCCATTTCTTACATCATAGTAATATCTTCATGCAGATAAAAGAAGTTTTTGTTTCACAATGCAACTGCTGTAAGTTAAATTGATTCAATTTAATTAACAAGCATTTATTCAGCGCCTACCTGTGCACAGCACTATACTAGGCATACAAAAGAGTTAGAAGATAAGATCCCTGCTCATAGGAAACTTACAATCTGGATAGGAAAAATAATCCATGCATACAAGAAACAAGAAAGACCCATTACAATTCACAGGAAAGTCAATAAATTAATAAACTCTGAATTAAAGATACTAGAGTCCAAATAAAGACCATCAAGGGAGTGATACAATTGGGTTTAAAGGCTAGTGTGGATAATTTGACCAGAGGAAGTAAGCCTTGATTTGGTATGATGGAAGTAATGAGCACATGAATGACAGGGGAACAGGGTGATCATTCTGTGGCCAGTAGAAGATAGAAAAGAAGGAGAAATTCAAAGACAAAGTAATAAAAATAAGCAAGTCAATTGCAGGGAATGGCAGGCAAATTGGCTTACCTCTGGAAAAAGACATGACTTAGGAGATATAATTGAAGTCACACAAGGCTGGCTAAGAGCATTGTTACTATTCAAAGTCAATTTAAACTTTAAATAAATAATAATGCCTAAACACATCTAGGAACTGAAGCCCCCCCTCCCACAAGTGTGTATTTTCCTACCCTTAACAAAAGCAAAGGAAAATTAAACAATATGAGAGTCAACACTCAGGAGATACGATCATTGGAGGTCAAACGATGAGACTGATGAGATAGCAATCACTTATGGTGTCATTTTTTTTTTTAACTCATAAAGAGCGGGGTTGTCTAAGACCCATGTAGCTCCTCATCCCTCTGCTAATCTGGCCCCTAATTCACTTAGGATATTTATTCTAAAACACCTATTTTATTTCAGATTACATCCAGCAGCAAATAAAAAGGCCTTGGGTACATATTTGTGGGAGGTCATAGATGGGGAGACAGGTAGAAAAAAAGGGAAAACAAGGTGGTGGGTTCATAAAGTCAGTTAATGAGTGCTCACGATAAGTACTTTATGAACATATTTCTAAACTTGGAAAAAGAGAGTAAAGTAGTCCTGCTCCCAGGCCAAGAAAACTAAGGCAAAAGAAATGTATGAAATGAAAGTCCATAATGAGCAAAAGGTTTCCAAATTAACCTGTATTCCTGAGTCACACCTTCTTTTAAACTTCATTTGTCAAGGAAATAGGTCAGAGGAGAAAATGGCAGTGTGGGAACAAATCCTGAATTTAGAGTCAGGTGGAGATCCTTCTTGCTGCGTTAGGACTGGTGACGGCTTCCTGACCAGTCTGATCTTGATAATCCACCAGGGTCAGACCAGGAGAACAGCAACTCCATGCTTGTTCTCTGGGCCTTCACACACGTCATTGCTCTTAAACAGCAAGGCGAGGAGTACTTCTGGGCACCCAACATGTCTTTGAAAGTTACTGGCCACCAGCAGCTGCAGCTGTTCAAAATAAATAAATTAATTAATAATAAGAGAGAAAGAAGATAAAGAGAAAGCAAATTAAAATTTTGCTTTCGTTGTGCTTCCTGATTCTGAATGAGATACCCTGAAATCTGCATTTTCCAAATGTGCTATACATTAAGTTTTATATTCAAAATAGTTTTTTATTTCTTATTTTATAAAATCCTCACAGATTCTAAAGACAGGAGAGTGAAAGTTTTTCTCTATTTGTGACATTTATTAATTACTGCTTATGTAATTAATATAGAAATGTATTCCTTTCAAATTTTTCCAATAAAATAATTCTTCATTAAAAAAGAATTTTTTATTGTTCAGTAGATATTAAGTAGGTATATACTGAGTGACTGTTACGTATAAAATTCTGCATTATCTCCTGACTTAACAACCATAAATAAGATACAGTCTCTGCCTTTGCAAATGTTATACATAACTTTAAGGACAAATTATAGAAAAAGATCACACTATAGCATTGTATTATTATTTAAAATAATAAAGATAGCAATAAGCCTTAAGTAGAAGTCAGAACTTTTTACTCATCATTCTAAACATAATTGGATAATGTTTTGTCTTGTTTTTTTGGCTGGATGGCAAGAGTGCAATTTATTTTATTTTTTATTTTTCAGTTACAGTATAGATTCAATATTCTTTTCTTTTGGTGTCAGGTGTACAGCATAGTGGTTAGACAATCATGTACTTTATAGGGTGCTGTCCCCATGTGTCCAGTACACACCTGGCACCACACCTAGTTATTAGAATATTAACTACATTCCCTACACTGTACTTTATCTCCTCGTGACTAATTTGTAACTACCAGTTTGTACTTTCTAATCCTTTCACCTTGTTTTTCACCCAGTCTGCCAACACTCCTCCCATCTGGTAATCATCAGTCTGTTTTCTGTGTCTATGAGTCTGTTTCAATTTTGTTTGTTCATTAATTTTGTTCTTTAGATTTCACATATAACTGAAATCATATGGTGTTTGTCTTGCCTGTTGTTATAGTCAGAATCTCAATCTCGAGCCAATACAAAAGCACTGCCGTTATGTGCAACATACCTTCTTGAACTATTTGATGCCTACAGGAGACTCAATTAAGCTTTAGAGACACACACAGACTAAAGGTTAAGGTGTTGTAAAGGATATCGTGTGCAAATGAAACCTAAATCAGGGACAGCTATACTTATATAAGACAAAATATATTTTAAGTCAAAACCTGTAACTCATATCTAATGAGTGGAATCTAATGCACAACCTGAACTAACAAGGAAAATGGGGACAGACTCATAGATGGAGAGCAGGATGAGAGCTAGTGGTGGGGGGTGGGTAGGGAGGAGAAGTGAAGGTGTGGAGGGATTGAGCAAAAAGGAAAATGGACTCATGGACATGGAGAACAGTGTGGTGACTGCTGAGGGGGTATAAGTGGACTAAATGGTAACAGAAAATAATACAACAAGATTAAGTTAAAAAAGAAAAAGAAAACCTGCAACAAGAGACAAAAAAGGTCATTATACAATGATGAAGGAGACAATTCATCAAGAGGAGATAGTAATTGCAAATGTTTATATACCTGACATCAGAACATTTATATATTTATATAAATATATAAAGCAAATATTAACATCTGAAGGGAGAAATAGACAGTAATCCAAAAAGAGCAGGGCATTTCAATACCCCATTTTCAACAATGGGTAGATCACCGAGACAGAAAATCAATAAGGAAACATGGAAATTAAACTCCACATTAAATCAAATTGACTTTCAGACATACACAGAACATTTCATCCAACAGCAGACTATACATCCTTCTCAAACACACATAAAACATTCTCCAAGATGTTAGGCCACAAAGTAAATCTTAATAAATTTAAGAAGACTGAAATCATACCGAGCATCTTTTCCAAACATAATAGTATAAAACAAAAAATCAGCTACAAGAGGAAAACTAGAAAATTCACAAATATGTAGAGATGAAACAACATGCTCCTGAACAACCAATGGGTGAAAGAAGACATCCAAGAAATAAAAATAAAAACCACCTTGAGACAAGTGAGAATGGAAGCACAACACACTAAAACCTCTGGAATGTAGCACAAGCAGTTTTAAGAGGGGATTTATAATAATAAACAGTCACATTATGAAAAAAGAAAGATCTCAAATAAACAACCAAACTTCACACCTCAAGAAACTAGAAAAATAAGAACTATCTAAGCTTAAAGATAGTGGAAGGAAGGAAATGAAAAAGAGCTAATGAAAAAAATAGACTAAAAATACCTCCTCAAAAAAATGAATAAGTTAATAGGAAAGAGAGTTGTGAAATGCCAAACACACACATATACACACACAGTAAAACAAAAACAAAATAAAACAAAAACCCCAAACCTAAAAAGACAACTGAAAAGATCAATAAAAGTAAGAGCTTGTTTTTTTGAAAATATAAACAAAGTTGACAAACCTTTAGCTATACTAAGGAAGAAAAGAGAGAAGACTCTAAATGAAGAGGAGACATTACAGTTGATAACAGACATATTAATGATCATAATAAACTACCATGAATTATAAGCCAACAAAAAAGATAAACAGAGAAAAATGAATAAATTCTTAGAATTATATAACCTACTAAGGCTGAGTCATAACCAAATAGAAAATTTAAACAGATCAGTTACTAATAAGGAGATTCAATCAGTAGTGCAAAACCTTCCAACAACAAAAAAAAGTCCAGGACCAGATGGTTTTACTGGTGAATTCCACAAAATACCTAAAGAAGAATTAATACCAATCCTTCTTAAACTCTTCCAAAAAAACTGAAGAGGAAAATAACTCTTCCTACACTCATTTGACAAGACTAGCACTACCCTGATACCAAAGCTAGACAAAGATTCTGCAAGAAAAGGAAATGACAGGTAAATATCCCTGATGAACATAGATGTAAGTAAGAATCCTCAACAAAATGTTAGCAAACTAAATTCAACAGTAAGTACATTGAAAGGATCATATACCATGATCAAGTGGGATTTATTCCTATGGTGCGAGGATGGCTCAACAAAGCAGTAAATGTTGCAAATCAATATATGTGAAACATCACATTAACAAAATGGCATATAAAAGTCACATAATCATCTCAATAAATGCAGAAAAAGCACCCAATATCCTTTCATGATAAAAATGCTCAATAAATGGGGTATAGAAGGAACATATCTCAAAATAATAAAAGCCATATTTGCCAAGTCCAGGGCTAACACCATACTCAATAGTAAAAACTTGAAAGCTTTCCCCCTAGATTAGGAATAAGATAAGGATTCCCACTCTCACCACTGTTAGTCAACATAATACTGAAATTCTAGCCAGAGCAATTTTTTTTTTCTTTTTTAAAAAATGTTTATTGTTTCGATTCCCAGCCAGGGCACATGCCTGGGTTGCAGGCCAGTTCCCAGCAGGGGACACATGAGAGGCAACCATACATTGATATTTCTCTCCCTCTCTCTCTTTCCTACCCTTCTCCTCTAAAAATAAATAAATAAACAAATAAATAAAATAAAAATAAATAAATAAATAAATGTTTTAAAAAAAAAATGTTTATTGTATTTTTTCCATTACCATTTAGTCCCCTTGTACTGCTCTCAACTCAGCAATCACCACATTATTATCCATGTCTATGAGTCCTTTTTCCTTTTTGCTCAATCCTTCCCCTACTAGGCTGTCATCCTGCTAGCCAGAGAAATTAAAATAGAAAAATAAATAAAAGGCATGGAAAGAAATCAGAAAGAAAGAATTAAAATTGTCCCTGTTTGCAGATTATATAATATTGTATCTAGAAAACCCTAAAAACACCACCAAAACATTGTTGAAACTAATAAATAAATTCAGTAAAGCTGCAGGATACAAAATCAGTATACAACAATCACTCGCGTTTTATATACTACAACAAACTATCAGAAATAAAGAAGTTAAGAAGACAATCCCATTTATAATAGTATCAAAACTAATAAAATGCATAGGAATAAATTTAACTACAGAGGAGAAATATCTGTATATTGTAAAGTGTAAGACATTGATTAAAGCAATTGAAAAATATGCAAATAAATATAAAGATATTCTATGTTAATGAGCAATTAATATTGTGAAAATGTCTATACCACCAAAAGCTATCTACAAATTCAATGCAATCCCTATCAAAACTCCAAAGGTGTTTTTTTAACAACAACAACAAAAAGCTAATCCTGAAGTTTGTATGGAAGCACAAGACTCCAAGAAAGCCAAAACAATCTTGAGAAAGAACAAAGCTTGAGGCACCACACTTACTAATCTCAAATGATATTACAATGCCATAGTAATCAAAACAGTATGGCATTGACATGAAACCAACACAAATATTAATGGGACCTCTATGAGAGCCCAGAAATAAACACACACAGATATGGTTAATTAATTTTTGACAAGGTACACAAAATAAGGAATGGGTAATCTCTTCAGTAAATGGTGTTAGGAAACCTGGATATACACATGCAGATTAATAAAACTGAACCCATGTATTACTATACTATACACAAAATAAACTCAAAATTATTAAAGATTTAAATGTAATATTTTAAACCATAAAAATCACCGAATGAAACGTAGAGGAAAAGCTGCTTGATATTGGTCTGGGCAGTGATTTTTTGATTCGACACCAAAAACCAAGGCAGCAAGAACAAAAATGAAAAAGCAGAACTACATTAAAACCAAAAAGCTTCTGCACAGCAAAGACAACTTACAGTATGGGAGAAAATATTTGCTATCCATGTATCTGATAAGGGGTTAAATCTAAAATATACAAAGAACTCATACAAATCAATAGTAAAAAAACAAATAACCCAATTTAAAAATGGCAAAGGATCTGAATGGACCTTTTTTTTTCCCAAAAAAAGACATATAAATAGCTAAAAGGTACATGAAAAGGTGTTCAATATCACTAATTGCCATGGAAATGAAAATCAAAAGTGCAAGGAAATACACAACTTCATATCTCTTAGAATGTTTATTATCAAAAAGGCAAGAGATAAATGCTGGTGAGGATGCCGAGAAAAAGGAAACTTTCTGCACTATTGGTGGAAATGTAAACTGGAGCAGCCAGTATTGAAAACAGTACTGACATCCTCAAGAAATTAAATATAGAATTATCATACAATCCAGCAATCTCATTTCTGGCTACATATCCAAAAGAAATTACATCATTAAACTGTATTCCCACATTCACTGTAGTATTATTCACAACAGCCAAGGTCTGGAAACAACCTAAGTGTCCATTTATGGATGAATGAATAAAATGTAATATATGTATATACATGTAATACAAATAAATATACGATGATTAATAAATTAATAATACAAGATGTGTTTCATGTCCTCACAGTGTAAAACTGCTTCTGCCACCCCTTTTGTGTGTGTGTGTGTACACACACAACGGAATGATATTCAGCCTTGTAAAAGAAGGAAATTCTGCTGTTTGAGACTGTATAGATGAAACTGGGGAACATTGTGCTAAGTGAAATAAGCCGGACAGAGAAAGACGAACACTGTATTGTATCCCTTATACATGGACTCTAACAACGACAACAGACTTGAACTCAGAGAAACAACAAGTAGAGTGGTGACTGTCAGTGGCAAGAAGTGGGGGAAATAGGGAAAAGGTGGTGAAAGGATATGAACTCTCACTTATAATGAATAGGGTCTAAGGCTGCAAGGTTTAACATGGGAGCTACATAGAATGATACTGTATTGTATGATTAAAATTTGCTAAGAGAGTAGAACTTAAGTGTTCTCACACAAAAAGTAAAAAGGTGACCATGTGAAGGATGGATGTGTTAATTCACTTGATGGTAGGAATCTTTCCATAATGTGTACGCTTCTCAAATCATTACATGTGTACTTTAAATGTAGTACGATTTTACTTGTGAATTATACGTCAGTAAAACTGAAAAAAAATTAAATGCAGTTAAGAAACAAGTAGCATAAAAACAATAAAAAATAATCTAAGGATACAGCTGCATTCATTCCTGGGGCCACAAAGTTTAGCCACCATGGAAGGAGAGCAATGCTGCAAGAACCTGCATGGGAAACTGCAGCTCAGCCCTGACCACTTCTAGTCTTAGGGTACAATGTGGCCAGAAGCCGTATACAGGTACCACTCTCCTGTTCATCTGCGTGGACTAGTAAATTTCTTTCTTTTTCCACTTAAACCAATTTAGGAGTTAGGTAGGAGGGGAAAGAAGTCGGGGGTTAGGAATTACGAGGGAAAAGTTGAAAAAAGTTTTCACTGGACTTCTTCAGCATCACTTTTCCATGTGGAAAGCAAAGTATATAAGTAATTTTGACATGTAGATATATGCTGGATTCTAATATTTTAAAAATTAATGAGATTAAAAAGAAAGAAAGGTTAATGAATCAGAAAAGGCTTTGACAGCCAAGGGTGGTGAGCTCAGAGGACCCTCATGGGATCTTCCCAGTGTGTCCTTCTAGTTGTAAAAATGGTCCAGATGGGCAGGAGAGAACCTGCATTTGTATCTGTTATTTGTATATGACTATATTGGGGGTTTTTTCTATCTTCTGTCATTTTGCAAGATCACTTTTCTATCACTACTGCTAAGTTTACATTTCTAATTTTTTCTTTCAGTTTTCTTTCTCTCACTGGGAAAAACAACCAAACCCCCTGGATGCCTGAGAAGGGCTGAAAAGGTGGACAGTAGGAATGTGGGATGATTGGCTTAGGGTAATAAGGCCACTCTGCATCAAATGCCCTCCTTTGGAGAAAAGGAAGAGCATACTGTTTGTAGGGGGGAAATAATCGCCAGCATAAACGTATTTCAAACCTGCTCGCGCAGCTGCCATTTTCTTGTTTCGCAATTTGTTCTCCAAAGCTTGCTACACGGTGAAAAAAAGGAGAAAAGATGAACATGAGATTTTCTGGTGTTTTCTGCTACTTTAGTAAAGGTAATATTTCTATGACATACATTGTACCCTACCTGTTTCATCTTCTTTTGCAGATCCAGGTTTGCGGCCTTCTGGCCCTTCGCAGTGGCGTTAAGATAATAGATGGTCAAACTAAATTTAAAAAATAATAAAATTTATGGTATTTTTCAGCTCCTCAATGTTCCTCTTCAACTTACGTGAACTAAACCATAGCATGTTGCATGTTGGCACTGGGGCGGACTTTAAGATATTTTTGACTCTAAACCTCTCGTTTTGTAGATAAAAGACCAGTGGAGGTAGAGAGAGGCGAAAGTGCGCTCAGTGACGCAGTCACTACGAATGGGCCTGGGAAGCTGGGACCCCAGTCCTTTCCTGCACTGTGGGGGGTTCTGTTCGCTGTACACAACTGCCTAATTTTAGACTCTTCTTGGAAATGTATTAACGTCAGTTTAAATTATAATTAAAAGTGACGTTTGAAATTGATGTCAATGGCCTTCAAGAGAATGGAATATCTACTGAAGTTTAGGGAATGTGTTGAATAAAAAGGAAGCTGATTTTCAGCCTTAAATCCCTTCCTTTGGCTTTTTACAACTAAGAATATAATCCTTGTAGTCACAGTTAATTAACATAAATTTTTCCCATAGGAAATATTGTTTGCATTTCCCCCTCCTTCAAAAAGAAAATGCTTTATAAAGGAATATTCTTGGCTTTTATGTTAGACATTTAAATTTCTAGAAAGAGTAAATTCCAGCCAAACATTGCTGTAAAATGCAATGTGCTCATCTTTACTTAAAGCAAAACAAACAAACAAACAAAGAAAACATGCAGGAAAAAAAGGTGACTGGTATCGTTCCTCATTGCAAGTAACTAATACTGAACGCATTTCCTCTAGGCAGCAACATGCCAAATTATATCCTTTATGAGCCATCTGCTGCTAGCAGCACAATTACTGACATGGTTTAGCAGGGTTTGTTTATCTCTTATGTGAGTGGCAGGAGTTTGAATGAAATTACATACATGAAAGCATCTGGTGCAATATCTGGGATGAAGTAAGTGCTCAATGAATGTGTGTGTGAGTGTGTGTTATAGTCATATAAAGACTTTCTGAGACAAGTGCTGGAATTGGAGGGATACTCAGAGACCTCACAAGTCATTTGCAATTCTGGAATTCTCTGTTTATTCTTCACATTTTTCTGTCTTCTGATGTACCTTAAACGTGTATTCTTTATAAATCATTTTTAGTCTCTAAAGGAATAAAACTGGCTGCAGAGAACTAACCTAAACTCTACTTAGTTACCAAAACACATTTAAAGTGATTTAATATGACCCATCGAGGAAATTCAAAATGCTTGCAACATGCAACATTCTCTAATTAAAGGTAAAAAAAAAAAAAAAAAAAAAAAAAACAGGCCAATTGTTTGGGCCCCATAAAGTAGAACAGGAGACCTCAGGATCTGAAAAATAAAATCAGCAATAAACTGAAATTTGGGTTTTAGGTTAGAAACTCAGAACTAAAATCAGCCTTGCAGGACCTCTATTTGACCTTGTATCCTGCCTCTAGATGGGCAAATGATAGTCTCCAGGGCTGATCTGACTCCTGACCTGTATCCTATGGCCCATGAGCTAAGAATGGTTGTTACATTTTTAAATGGTTATATAAGAATTTACAAACTATCCTCAATTTCACCTCTTGGTCCACAAACTCTAAAATATCTACTCTCTGGGACTTTAAGAAAAATTTTACCCACTCTGGCTGTAGACCATCCCTGACAAGTGGTTTCCAGCCCTTCGGAACATGCCCACTCATCCTAAACTCCAAACTGGTGGTGCAAATGAGTGGTGAGAATAAGAGGTGGGAAATAAGACATGGGTTCAAATACACTTATTAGCCATTAGATTTGGGGAAGGTCTTCATGTGCTATTAATAATATGATCAGTGAGGCCAACTACTTAAGGCTGCTGTGCAGATGAGTCAATATAAGGATAGCTCCTGGAACAAAGAAAGCGTTAATTCCTCTTCCATGGTTATTAAACATTTAATTAGTGACATTGAAACAATGTTGCTTCTTTGCTTAAAGATAAATCTGTCTCTCAACTAGTTAAGAATATAGTCATAAAATCTGACATTTTGTAACTGTTTTTTTAAAACACGACCTCACTTATACCACTAAAGGGCTTTGACTTTTAAAAGCTGCAGGATGCTTAACGTGCTCTCAGAAGCTGCTATATCATAAAAACATGGAGAAGGAAAAATTACTTCAAGGGCCATCTGGTGAAACATGCTGCATCCAGCTTGTCATTTTCTAACACAAGAGATTTACTATCAGATTCTAAGTGCCACCTTATGATCAAGGTTCTAATATGTGATAGTAATCTGTCCAACATGAATAAAAAATACCTAAGCTATAGTAACTTATTATCTTAAAAATTAGGATGGAATTTTGCAGAAAATTTTCATGTATCAAAATGAAACATGTTGAGCCCATTTTCATCTAATTGAAAAACATTAGTCCCTAAAAAAAAAAAAAAAAAAAAAAGTAATGTTTTACTGTTTAATTATCCCCACAGGCTATTAATTCTCCCTCAAAGAAGGTGTCATGGTATAAAGAGAAGAATGTTGGACTTACTGTCAAAGTCCTACTTTACTATTTTTGCTATATTCTTACCTAGGGAAAATCACTTCACTCCTTCAGGTCAGTTTCTTAATGTATTCAATTGTGGCTCATGACCATGACCATCGCAAAGATGATGGTAACTACTTGGCCCAGACCCAGCTCATTTACTTCACACTATTATGAGCTCCCTCACTAAGGTCTCCTTGTTTTCCTTTTATTTAAATGAATCCAACCCCTGTATCAGCTTTGTTTCCATAGTGTCCCTGAGGACGGTTTTATACTTGTCCTCCTTGACTCAGAGCTGTGGCAGTTCCAGACTTTCTACTTAGGAGGGTCTTGGGGAATGAAAGGGGGTCCTAGGGCACTTTTCTTAGCTCTTGAATAGCAAACATGTATTTTTACTTAGAATGTAAGTTTATCTACAGTGGCCAAGAGTCGGAAGCCAGTGAAAGGAACATGGGAACAAAAGCTCCCTCCCCAGTTTCCCTTTATACATCACTTCTGACATTGAAGGGACAGACTGAGTGACCTGTCCTAGACTCTTCTGGTCTTCCAACTCTATTACTACGGACACACAGTTACTGATGGCCTCCTAGGCACCAGGACGGGGTGAATTTTCAAAGACCCCTCAAGTCCTGATTCCTAAAATATAGCACATAGAACCCCCGAGAGGCATATTAACTTAGGGGCTCATCACTGCTGTGTGTTCACAGCCATCTGCGTTATGGAACAAGAGCTGGGGGCCAGGAGGTAGGGCTCAATGTGCTGATTAGATTTAGCATTTAGCATTTATGTTTCCCTTGCTTTAGCTGTTTACCAATAATTATTTTGGTTACTTGGGAACAAATCTTGTAATCGTAGGCAGGCAAAAGCAGACACAGATGGCTGCGAATTATGTCCAACAGGATCAGAATATGGCTCATAAATTTTAGCCTCTCAGCACCGTGCAAATGAGCACTGAACCGTTGGAGAGAGTGAGAGAGCGGAGAAAGCTGAACAGAAAAGGAGCCAGGAATGACATCACAGAGGCTCTTTCTGTGAGGAGGGAAAGCACATACACCATCACCAAAACCACAGCGATGACCAGCCCAGGGTTAGAAAGCTGTCTCAAGATCTTTGCCATCCAGCTCGGGAAATCATGTTCCAGTGTCTCTCCAATGACTTCAAACATCCTATTTTTGCCGCTGGAGGGAAAAAAAGAGAGACGTTTATTTAAAACATATGGAAAACCATGGTTACAGTAAAAACAAAGAAAACAAAAAAAACTATGCGTAATGTTTCGCGAACACTGCCTAAGTACTCTTTCAGATTAGGAATCTGATGTTTTGCTCTGACTCCTGATACTTATATAATCAACATATGCATAAAATATGATAAAGTTTATCCCGACATAAACACAATTAGAGCATGTAGGAAATTCATCACCATATTGGGAGACACGTTTCAAAGGTGTATTTCTAAGATTTTGATAGAAATATGTTTTATAAATAACTCATCAGTCTACCCCTCGGCCAGCTTTTTGTAGGAGAATACTCTTTTTGGGCTGAATAAACAGTGCACTCAGTTTTTCAATTAGCCTTGAAATGAGCACCAGGAATAGCATAACAGAATCAAATCCATAAATAATCCAATACATCCTTCCATGAGATAACCTCTATCTCATTCTCCACCAAACATCTTTCATGAGAGCTATTAATAGGTAACAACACTGAATGCTGAGCCCTCTCTCTCTCTATCAGTATTTCTTCTGGACAGGTCTTAAAAGTGCCAACTCAGTTCCACTGTTAGGAGCATAAAATAAGAAGAGAAGGATAAATAAGTCTTAAAAGCAAAGGTCCTAAATGGGCTTGTTCTCAGGCTATTGAAGTAAGACTCAAACCCTATAAACTAGAAAAATGAGAGCAGATATCTGTCTTAACTTAGTACATAATATTAAAATTATAAAGTAATATACATCCTGCTAAGTTACCTTTGTTATGCATTTTGATTTTACTATGAAAATATGCTATTTTCAGAAAAGATGATAGGTTGTTTATCACCAAGTTTAATATATCATCAAAATAAAGCTTGGCATAACATTTAATATAATATTTGGGTTTTACCTTTTTTTCATCTTTAAACATTCTCAGTTACTAAATGAACACAATCCACAAGGTCCAGATCAATTTTTATTCTCATGAACTAATAATATCTTTCAATAGACTGAGAATGACTCCAAGTTTCTTCTTAGGAGCCACTGGACTACAGAAGTGTAAAGTTGGCTTTATAGATCTACACACTAATTAGAAAAAAAATATGATATGTAAAGGAGAATTAAGTTGTAGTTAATTTAAAGTTATATCAACTTATTCCATTAAAGTTTCTTCTTCATCTATTCTAACTGACCATCCTCCCAGCCATATGGAATACAGCCAGCATTAGAAATTAAGAAAGGAAGAGAGAAGATCAAACAACCTCCCCTCCCTGCCCCAGGCTGTCTAGCTATGCTAATGAATGTGGTCAGAGTTGGGGGACTGGAATTTTACAGAATAATCTGTACCTACAAAGTCTTCTCTGCATCACAGCATGTCCCAAATGCAAAGTTATTGGCAACTCTGGGGATTCTTGGATAACTTTTCCAGATCAGGTCTCTAAGAATCAATCTCTCTTAATTTTACACAAACTATAGAAGCATCTATAAATCTTTGGCAATCTCTTTTGCTTACTGGTTAATCAACATATGCCCCTTCACAGTATTCCCAGGCAGACTTTCCAGTCTACTGTGACTATACAGCACTTACCCTGTAGTTTTCCTATGGCTACAGCTCCCTCCACCCTAGATTAGAACAGTCTATGAGCAGGCCTGTCTCTCCAGCCAGACTGAGAACTCTGCAGGACCAGAATCCATGCCCAAGTCAACCCCACATCTCACCTCGGGTTTAGTGCACAGTAAGAAGTCATTATGTACTCATTAATTCAAGTTATTGGCTCACATTCTACTGTGTTCTGGACTTACTGAGATGAAAATATTCCCAACCTCTAGAAGTCAGCTACACTATTAAGAAAAACAGTCACATAGAGTAGAATTGAAAATGAGTAATGTAATAACAGTGTCACAATGTAATATAAACCTAAACATATTGTAGGATCTCAGTTATTGTTAAAATCTACACAAAGAGAAAACCAGAATACAAAATGTCAAAATGTTGAGGGTTGTTATTTCAGGGCTTCGTGGGTTATGGGTAGTGTTTGTTTTCCTGTGAAAATGTTTCTACAATTTCCAGGTTTTCTAGTACAAACACATATCACCTTTGCAGTAGGATGAAAATGCATAAAAACCTAATTACCATAATGCTGGCAGAGAGAGGTATGAGATTCTAGGAAACTAGAAATTCTTCAGATTATTAGTGAGGGGGCTGGGAGAGAAATATCAAGTGTCAGGAAATATGGTGAAGTTATTAGAAGAATTTTCTTCATCTGAACACCAAAGAAATAGTTTTTTAAATTACTGAACTATTTAAGGTAAATCACTGAATAGTGTATTAGAATAATTTTTTGGGGGGGGGGGGGATTCACTCTCCCTAACCAGCTCTTGTGAAAACAGAACAAGCCAATCTCATCAAATTGCTTTGCAGAATGGATCTTCTAAGGCATTGCAGCCACCGTACCTGAAAACACACCTACACCTAGGAGCAGCTGGCCGTCACCGTGGCGTCTCCAGCATCCTACTTCAGATGCGTGTTGGCCTACTGACTACCCACCCAGGTACCAGGAAGGGTCAGACAGCCTTCACTCAGTAGGGAGGGCAAGCCACCTCAAACTCAGGGTCCCTAAGGATGGCAAGTCAGGAAGCTCCTTCTAATACATGGTCTTTCTACTTATTTCTAGGGCTGAACAACCCTTTTAAACTTTTGAGTCCAAACAAATTAAAAAGTATACATTTCTTTGCCCCCAAAATGAGAAAACTGACAAGAAAAATAAACTCTCTAAATAGAATTGATATAACTCCTTCCCTAATACTTTATTGAAAATATTTAAATTTTCTTGATCTCAAACTAGTGATATATAGTTAGTAATTTTGCCTAAGTTTGCCAATTAGAAAATACTTGGTTACAAATCATTCATTGAAATCATAGTAACCCATGATATAGAAAGAGGCGGAGGAGTTAGAGCTCAAAAAATCTAAAATGCTGCAGTCATTGTACATGTTTAGCTCAATGATATTTTTAATATGAATGTACCTGTATACATTCCTTTAATATCCTTTTCTGAAAAGGATCAATTTCCAATTAAAAAGTTAAAAAGCACCTCTAAAACTTACCCTGGACATTTAGTTGTGTGGATAATTAACAGTTAACTGGCCCTGGCTGGTATAGCTCAGTGGATTGAGTGCCAGCCTGTGAACCAAAGGGTAGCGGGTTTGATTCCCATCAGGGCACATGCATGGGTTGTGGGCCAGGTCCCCAATAGGGGATGTGCAAGAGGCACATTAACATTTCTCTCCCTCTCTTTCTCCTTCCATTCCCTTCTTTCTAAAAATAAATATATAAAATCTTAAAAAAAAAAAAAAACAGTTAACTGAAGCCTCTGTATGACTTATCCCTTGAACTTTGTACTCTAAAATTTATCCAGGATTTATTAAGACCTTCAAGACTGCAATTTCATATTCAGTCTCCAGATGTCACTCTCTGCATTATTTATTTCAGCCCACTGCAATGGGGGTTGCAGGGAGAATGAATAGGACTTGTCAACGTCAGCTTCCTGAATTGACAGAACTCTGGCTGTTTTTGCCCCATATGCTAGCTTAAGATTTTTCTTTCTTGTCGAGTAAAGCAATAATAACTCGGAAAATAATGAAAATGCCTTTTTTATACTTAAGTCAAGGAGCAACAAATCTTTTGACTTGAATTTAGGAACTTGGGTCTGACAGCATGATGGGTAAGTGACAGTTGTCATTCACATGGCTTTTCACACTTACATTTTCTTCGCTGGAAAGAATAAATAACTCAAATGTATGCTGCTCAATGACTCAACATGCAGAGATTTGGGAGACTTGTGGTAGAGTCATCCCTTTCTGGAATGAAATCTCAATCTTCCAGATCCTGGGGACTCTGCCTTCTTGATAAATGTCAGAGAGAGAACTATGTCAGAGAACTGTAGAAAGCGCATTTCCAGTTTGTATCAAAGAGGCTTCTACACTCTTTGTTACTGCTTGAGTGATATATCCTTGTTATTTAGGGAGAATATATGTGAGAAACAGCTTTAATATTGCATAGGCATACAGCATTTGGGACCATAAACTGTGAAATCCTCTTTATATTACTATCTAATAATGATTCCATGTCCTAGGTAGCATGGGGATAGTCTACTATTTATTTATTTTTATATTTTATTTTTTCAATTTGGTGGTCCACATGAAACAGAGCAATGGCTTCAAATGTCTGGATGTGAAGGCCTAGCATCAGGAAAATGTTCACATCTAGTCTAGCTATTTGCTGTCTCCTTATATGGAAATAGCTCAGACTAATCGTCCATATTTTATCCAGGCAGAGCCTGGACCATTTAAATTATTTTCCCTTTTGTGATTCCCAAATGAGAAAATAGATGCAATCTCTATGACATAGAATGAACCTGGATACCCAAAGGATCTCATCCTGCATACTAAAATCCCATTCTTTGGAAAAATAAAAATAAGTCATACAATGATTGACATTCTTATTTCTATGCCTGAAAGAAATCTATACCCAAATGGAATTTCAAAGACAAGAACCTGAAAGGTCCACAGTCAAAAGACGGCGGGAGGGACACGATCATGTACAGGACGGGCATGGTGGACAGGAAGAGGATGAGCAAGAGCATGCCCAGGTAGAAGTTATTCGATCTGGAAGCCTTGAAGACTCTGGCCTCAGGAACGTTGCAACACATCACCGCCCAGGCCTGGAAGTACATGGATGTGTGGAGTCGAAGGATATTGATGCCTGGGAGGCTGGGAGCAAAGAAAGAGCCCATCCTAGAAAGGAAAACAGAACTCTGATCAACTCAAGCCTTCACTCCAGAACAAGGCCACGCGGCACCTGTTTATTTCACATCATGTTTATTAGCCAACAGCAGACAATGTATCATCAGTTGCATATATAAGCCCTTTTTATAAATAAATTTCACTAATCTATTTCCTTCTTCTGTACACACTTTACCATCTCCCCCATTATTATAGGTATTATACACATAATTCCTTCATAGAAGTTATGTAGATCATTAATCCTATCTACTATCATTAGCAAACTTAAATTACAACACAGTGAACTATATATGTATTACATTTGTGTTCTTTCTGTTTTTTACTGTTAAAATAAACAATTTTCCCTAATACTCATATTATTGATTAATGTAGCCAAAAATTTACGTTTTAATAATTGACTCTTAAACCACTCATTCTATTTAAATGAACTGCACATTTGTATTAATTATTTTTGTCATGGCTAATGAATTTTGTGTAATAAAGGAAATTAAGTTTTTCTTTTTCCGATGCTATTTTCTATTTGTGGCTGCTGTGGTGTTGTAGAGCTGATGGGAATGATGTATTTGTGTCTAGTATGCTATGTCTTGCTGATGTCCTACAGCAAAGCTTTATGTGTTTTTAAGGTGAAAATTCAACACATCCATTTAATTTAGTTTATCTGTTTACATTTTTACTTTATTTTGTCCTGGAAATCCACTGCTTTGTACATAAGATTTAGAAAAAGTATTTTTAAATGCTATTTTTAAACAAGAGCTACTTTGGTAAAGTCATTCTTACTTGATGGCTTCATTGGTTTTTGCAACAAAATACACTTAAATTTTCTCTGATGAGAAAATCCATTAGCACCATAAAACCATATTAATAGCAACTAATTAGTCCAAACCCAGAGGTGTTAGATATTACTTATTTTTTAAGTTTAAGCCGAGTCCTATTTTTAAAACTCTCCCAACTATAATAAAGCGAGCTCTCAACATTTCTAGTTAGGATGAGCATTTTAAACAATCCATTGTAGATTTGGTATATTATTTGGGGAAGGGGAGTTTAATTAGTTGAAGAAATTAGTTTTTGCTATAACTAAACTTGTCCAACCCAACATTAAACCATTTCACTGAAAAATGGAATCTTGTCACAATTCAGATGGTCTAGTTGATATGACTCCACACAAGAAATCTGGATGATATTTAAACATACTGAATTGACCAGAAACTTTATAGGGAGGTAAACTATCTTTTTTAAAAGTGGTGTAGATTTTGGGTGATGATATGCTCATGAAGGTTTATCAATTGTTTGAGATGTCAACTGTCGAGGAGGCTGCGCATGCGTATGAGAAAGGGTATGTAAGGACTTTGCACTTTCTACTCAGTTTTCCTAGGAATCTAAAAGTTCTCTCAGGTATAAGCTTTATTAATTAAAAAAAGATGAGAGCATAAACTTTGGAACAACACAGTGTATCTTGGTTACAGAGCAGCAAGAGAGAACCTGGAACCCTCAAAACATGAGCCAGTGAGTGAGAGTCACAGCTGAGGGTCAGAATCACAAAGCACTGGACTCTAGCCCCAGGTGCTAATATTCATAATGCGATGTGCTTCTGGGTGATGATGCTCTAGCCTTCCTAAAAGTCAGGGTTGGCCATGCGATTTTTTCTGGCAACTAAAATAGAAAAAAAGGGGGAGCCTCACTGCTGGGTGGGAACTCTAAGGGCTCTGTGTGTGTTTTTGCTCTTTCTTCTCTGTTGCTCTGACCAGCAATATTCCAGGCGGATCCTATTCTTCCTGTCTAGGACTACAAATAAGGGTAACTTACAAGAGTAGAGCCTCTATCAACCCCTGGGAGACTTGTAGAGTAAATAAGAAGTAAACATTTTTTTTTTTTGTATGATTTTGGGGCTGTGTTTCATTGCTACACAACCCAGTCTGTCCTGGAACACAATTTTGTACATAATTCAAGACCAAGACTTGCCAAAAGTCACCTATATTTGCACATATACATATCCATGCATCGTTTGGATGCATGCATATATATGTATACACATATGTATGTACATATGTGGCATTTACTTATCTCTAGATAAATAAGTTCAAAATTTTCAAAATGAATATCAAATAGGCATTTTGAACAAACGACACAAAAGCCACAACCTAGAAAAACAGATCCTGGCACAGTTCTATCTGAACCTTAATGCTCACCCCATCTTTTTTCAGGACTCACTAATCAGCTTGGCTCACTAAGTCCCTTACCCAGACTTGATCCCATCATCTGTCAGGCAAAGATCATTGTAATACCCAAGCCTGATAAAATGCTTTTCTTCCAAGAAGATCAAAGCAAATGAAAGCTTCTTTTATTTAGCTCTTCTTATTACTCCAGCAACATGGTAGGTGTCAGGTAAATTATTCACGTGTGATCAACTGAGAAAATGAGGTAGCCAGACGTGACAAGACTGAAGGGATGGTGTGCAATGAGACAGTGTCGGAGCCATGTCCAAACCCATCTTCTGTCTCCCTGTGTGTTCTCTGCTGCCTCCACATCCTACTGTGACAGAGAGAACTCGTGCTTTCATCATTTAAAAACATGATTACAAAAGTCTATGCTGTCTAGTTTAAACATAAATGTGTAATACAATGATTTACTGATCTTTTCAGCCAATGCGTAACAAAATAGATTTTTACCTATAAATGTTTGACCTTAATAATCAGTGTAAGAAACCTCCACTACTTACAAACTCCTAAAGCAACAATGTCTCCAGTCACAAACTAATGGCGAATGGATATGAGTCTCCATACTCTTTTGATTGTAGCAAATGGCCAAACTCCGGTATCAGATCCTCATGTCCCAAGAAACAGTAGATTATCATGTGTGAGTACCCTTGTGCAGGAGAGCTTACTAACGTTAGATTATAAACTCCACACACCTCCCTCACTAACTTCCTGGGAGTTAAGAAAAGAGAGTGTGTACAAAGCGTTGACCTAAAGGTGAGTAATAGCTCTTTTGCTTCTGGAGTTCTGGTGAGTGTCTATCTTTGTACATTCAAAAAGCACAATCACTTTCTAGAGTCTTCTTCAGCCGAATCAGAAGCTAGACTTGATCAATAGCTGAAGGATGAAAACATAGAAAGTGGCAGTGCAGTGATATTGCAGAGATGTTGCTACTGGATCTACCTGTGACAAAACTGGAGGCCTTTAGGTATTTAAGGGTGTTAACATGAACAATAGCGATGTGTAGAAACAGTTGGAAAATCACAAGTGAAACCAACCAGGACAGCCATTACAACAGCTTTTCTGATAATGAAAAGGAATTTCGAGGCAAATCTGTGGTCTAAATTCTGAAAGAACAAAAAAGAGACATGTAACATATGGCTGAACGAATGGCACCCTCCAGGCTTGAGGGATTTGTGGCACTCTGCAAGAGCCAGGGAGTTTTAAAACTGATATAACACAGTGGTTTCTCATTATCCCAGGAGCGGTGTTAGCCATTTTTCTGCCATGACAGCAGAATCCTCTCCGGGAAATGAAAGGTCCAGAACCCATACAAGCTGCTTCCTTGACTCTCTGTTGGTGGTCACATGTGGGGCCACTTTGGCTTTCCTCCCTGCTTGGAGAATTAAGGATGCATTTCACTCCTGCATGACGCTCTGGACACATGAGCTGTATCTTGCAAATTTTGCCAAGAAGTACAGTTTAAAGTATATCTCACAATGGAGAAGTTAATCTTTTTATAGTCTTTTCTTCACATTGACTGATCTAATGAGGCCCAGGAATATGACGGGCCCCACAGCAGGACAACAGGGCCTTTGACTACGTGGCCTTTATGTTACTAAAGCAAAATAATTTTAACATTTGTGGAGAAGTCCAGTCTCACAGAGGTTTAACAATTCAGGCCAGCTGTGGTTGGAAGATTTGAGTAACATAGGATTGCTTGTGCAAAAACTGAATCGAGTAACTAGTCCCTGTACATCAGACAAGGGTGTGGTCCTATGTTAGACAGGTACTAACAAGATAGAGAAGCTCGCTGTAACTGCTTGTGGGCCGGGCTGCTTTTCGCTAAGAGTGACAGATTTCCAACACACATGGTCCCCAGATGAATTGCACTCTGTGATTCAATTTTTAGACTCAAAAATGGTTTCTGCTGTACCAACTCATCTTAACCTGTCAAGGTTCACAGGGAGAATGTTTTCATTTAATAAAAGATATGACAATCTTTTGAACATCAAAAGGAACAATTCTGATGTGCAAATAGCCCTGTGAAACAAATTCCAAAATAAAGATCATATTTTTAACTTGACCTTCCTACAATATGTGTTTCATCTCTATAAACTATTGGACTTGTAAGATACTAGTTTTTGAAGTAGCTATAAGTTGTATTTTCAATATATTCAATGGTGATAATGAGATAAAATTTCTCAGAAAGACCTCACATGAGTTTATTTCATACCTAACATGATCATTAATGTTTCACTGTTGCATTCTAGTGTCACAGGACATAAAATATAAAATGGCTTTGCATAATCTACCAACCAGCACATAGATGCCCATCATTTGATGAAAAAGTGCTCTATAAAACAGGCGGATGCCTTTGAGAACCAAGATTGAAGATTTGAAAAAGAAAAAAGCAGACTGCTCATAGCCATCCACTCTAGAGAGGTGAGTGCTGACTTAGACACAGAGTGCGGTCTCCTCCGATACTGGGCCACAGCGCTTTATGCAACAATGATCTTGGAGGCCTCCCAAAAAGTGGTACACTACCCCATGGCCGGCCTACCAGATCATGCCTTGGTTGAAGATGAGCGCGAGGACATTGCCACTGATGTCAAATTCGGTGTATGAAGGCTAGAAGAGACACAGACATTCACTGGATTAGTATCTCAAATGGTGAATATGGAAAGGCAAGCGTTCCGTGTTTCTGCATAGGTGTGGCTACACTCTCAACTATTTTCTTGCAGCAACAATAGCAGAATAATCAATATAACCAATAATTAGCAATAAATAAAATACTAAAGCACTCTTTTAATATAGTAAGACTCATTTAAAAATGCTGTGCAAGTGTGGTGAGACAGGCTCTTACACGCTGCTGGTGAAAGTAAATATCAGAACAGCCTTTTAGAAAAGCAATCTGATGATACATAGTAAAAGCTTTGAAAAACCTCATCATCGTGGACTTTGTTAACTCTACTTCTTGGAATTCGTTTTAACAATCTTAAATGTTGAAAAATTTGAACAAGCAGAGAGAAAATCATCTAACTGTCTAACATTAATTAAGTTAATACAGTATATACATTGATTAAGTAAATACAGCCAGGGATGGAAGGAGTAATACTTGTATATTATGACTTATTGTAACTAATTATAACACTGTTGGAAGAATATTTACATACACAGAGAAATTCTTTATATATATATATAAAAAGAATTTTATATATATAAAATTTATTGATTTGAGAGAGAAACATTAATTTGTTGCTCTACTTATTTATGCATTCTTCGGTTGATTCTTGTATGTGCCCTGACCAGGGAATCAAACTCACAACCTTGACACATGAGGACAACACTGTAACCAACAGAGCTACCTGGCCGGGGTCAAAAAAACTATATGTTAACATTAAACAAAAAATACATAAAATTATACATTCATTAATTTTACCAACTTCATGTGAAACTATGCATAAAGAATAGAGTTGAAAGTATTGGCCAAAATTAATAGTTACTTTATGTCAGTGATAGATTATGGCTTTTATTTTCCTCAGGTTTTACATATTGTAAAATATTTTCAATAAAAATATCTAAATTTTTACAATAAAGTAAATATAGATAAATACAACACAAGTTAAAGAAGTTTTTCACTCAGTGTGCAGTGCGTGTCTCCTGGACACTACCATCTTGCTTATGGCAGCAGGGCCAGGCTGTTCTTTGTGTGGAGGGGCTACCAGTAGGTACTGAGGTATGTGTCTGTCCTAGGGTGGCCCATCCAAAGGCTTCCTGGTGACATATCAGGCATTTTAGAAGGAAAGCTTCTAAATTAATCCCATGTTAATGGCATTAATGCTAATGAGCAAAGGCAGTAAATTTTGCTTCTACTTAGTATAAAATATAGAATAGTCAGGTAGGAGACTGTCTAAATGGTACTAAGAGAACCCGAGAACTAAAAAAAATAGGAAGTGAGAATACCAAGAGACCAAGAGAGTGGCAGGTCTCATCACTGTCCCGAACCCTGACATATGCACATGTGACTTCAGACCACATGTAGCCTCATAGTAACTCCCTCCCCAACACGCACACATACCACATATACACGGCCCAAAAGTGTCTCTGTTCTTCCCAAACCCAAGAACCCAAGCATATATTTGTCAGCAGATAGAACAGGTCTCTGATTTGGAGCCCCAGCAAAACTATCACAACATTCGACTGCTTTGCTCAGGAATTCTTGAATCCAGGTCAATTTCATCACTTCCACAAAAGGCAGTGGTACTCTCCTAGTCAACTGACAGATATGGGCAATGTGTCTTGTTAACAGATTCAGGAAGGAACTGGCAAGAATGGCATAACAAGAATGGTTAAATACCATGATAAAATGATATGAAATGAAATAATATGTAGCCCTATTATATAAGGCAGAACAAAGATAACCTAGATGATTTCACTCAAGATATGGCTAAAATATATACAAAGTATTTCACTCACTTGTCAATAATTTAAAACCTTAAAATTTATAAGAGGGAAAAAATTTTGTTGACAGTTTTTTTCCTAAAGTCAACAATGAAAAAAATGTAGCCTTCGTGGAGAAAAATAAATCACTTCTATTCATGAGTGGACATTAACTCTGAGTCTTTCTCCTCCCCGGGAGCACTTTGCTCTGGACCATCTATTCCTCTCTCCTGAAGCCCCGTGAGACCACAGAACACATCGGACAAATGCCCAGCCCAGTGGCCTGACACATCTGTGGACTTAGAGCAGCTCTGCTCTCTATCAGTTCCCAAATCAAACCTTTCACCTTGGCCTTAGAATACTGTCATGGATTCAGCCCACCAAACTACAGAAAATGGAAAAAACCCGACCTTTTAGAAGTGCTTTATTCTTACAAGCACACAAACCTCTTAAAGGTCATTTGAGATGAGCTATTTTTATTACCAGGTGACTAAAAAGCTCAAAGGACAGCCCGGGAACCCCTGCCACTGTCTGCAGCAGGAGCATCTGGAGGAATGAATGCTTTGATGTATGAACTGACCCAATGCAGACACAGGGAATAGGGCAGCCCTGCTGTGGCAGGTGATTTTGTGATGCAGATACTTGACAGGGCTGGTTACCTGAGGATAAGGCTGCCCCACTATTTCCCAGCTGGGTGAACTGGGCCAGTCACTCATCTCTTCAGGCCTCAGTTTCCTCACAGATAAATTTATGAAACCAATTAGATTAGGGTTTGGCACACAATGGCCCATGAGCCAAATCTGGATTGCCATCTGTTTTTGTAAATAAAGTTTTATTAGAACACAGCTATATTCATTCATTTATGTATAGCCTGTAGCTGTTTGGGACTAAAGCAAGAGAGTTTAGTAGTTACAATAGAGGCTATATGGCTTGCTGAAAGAAAATCAAAACAAAACAAAACGTACTTTCCTCTGCTACTGCATTCTATTGCAATACTTCTGACACAGGTATGTAGGTTCCTCACGCCCCATACCAAGCATTTCTCCAGTTCTCTATAGACATCAATGGATAGCTGCAATTTAATCTATTATGATACAAAGTGTCTAGAGTCAGGGCATAACCCACAGGTTAAGGTCTCAGTCCACAAGGTGCCTGTCACAAGTTCAGCTTGTCACCTATATTTACTGGCTATATATTGAAGATTCCCACAACTGCCTCCTAAGATTTGTTAATTATCTAGAATGGCTTATGAAACTTAGGAAAAACAGTTTATTTACTAGATTTCTAGTATATTATATTAGGAGACAACTCAGAAACAGCTTGATGGAAGAGATGCACAGAGAAAGGCATGTGAAAAGGGGCACAGAGGTTCCATGCCCCCTCCTGGGGAACCTCCTTCCCAGCACCTCAGTGCTTTCAGCAACCCAGAAGCTCTCTGAACCCTACGGTTCCAGAAATTTCATGCAGACTTCATGAGTAGGCATCATCAACTATTAACTCATTCTCCAGCCCCTCTGCTCCCCCTGGAGGATGGGGAAAAAACTGAAAATTTCAAGCTTCTGATCATGGCTTGGACTTTCTGGTGACCCTCCCCCATCCTGAAATTACCCAAGTCCATCAAGGTTGCTTCATTAGGGACTTCTGGCCAAGAAGGAGGCATAGGTGGACACACTGTGCCTCCTCGCACAACCAAAATTAAGGACAACAAAAAATTAGAAACAAGAAAACAACCAGAACTGATAGAAAATTGAACTGTACGGAAGTCCAACAACCATTCATCCAGACTGGTAAGAGGGGTGGAGTCGGCGGCCAGCAGAGAGGGGTCACAGCAGGAAAAAGCAGTGGTTGGCAGTCCTGGGTGTGCAGGCGGTGGCTGGCAGACCCCAAGCGCGCAAGGCAGCTTGCTGACCAGGCAGTCCTACATTTGTGTGCAGATAAACCAGGCAAAAAATGGGGAGTTAGACAGATCACACAACCCAGGGCCCCAGCTCTAGGAAACAAAGCCTAAAAACACCGACTGAAAACACTTGTGGGGGTTGAGATACCAGGAGAGACTCCTGGCCTCACAGAAGACAGGGTCCTAGAAAGTACACAAGCCTACCCACCTGGGAACCAGCACCAAAAGGGCCCAATTTGCTTGTGGGAAGCGGCAGAAGGGACTGAAATAAGAGAGAGAGTGGAGCAAGCACCGTTGCTCCCTCTCTGACCCCACCCCCATGTACAGTGTCACAACCCAGTGACGTGGGTTGTCCCATGCTGGTGAACACCTAAGGCTCTGCCCCTCACTACGTAACAGGCACCACCAGACCAAAAAAAAAAAAAAAAAAAAAAAAACCAACAACAACAAAAGCCTCAAACAGAAGAGCAGATCAAAGCCTCAGAGCCAATTCATCTAAGCGACTAAGAGATAGCCAACCTATCAGATGCACAGTTCAAAGCATTGGTGATCAAGATACTCACAGAACTGGTTGATTTTGGTCACAAATTAGTTGAAAAATGAAGACTACACTAAGTGAAATGAATGAAAATACACAGGGAACCAATAGTGCTGGGAAGAAAACTGGGACTCAAATCAATGGAGTGGACCAGAAGGAAGAAAGAAACAACCAAACAGAAAACAAGGAAGAAACAAGAATTCAAAAAAATGAGGAGAGGCTTAGGAACCTCCAGGACATCTTTAAACATCCCAACATCTGAATTATAGGGGTACGAGAAAGGGAAGAGGAAGAACAACAGATGGAAAACTTATTTGAACAAATAATAAAGGAGAATTTCCCCAATCTGGCAAAGGAAATAGACTTCCAGGAAGTCCAGGAAGCTCAGAGAGTCCCCAAGAAATTGGACCCAAGGAGGAACACACCAAGGCACATCATAATTACATTAGCCAAGATTCAAATGAAGGAGAGAATTCTAGAAGCAGCAAGGGAGAAGGGGACAGTCACCTACAAAGAAGTTCCCATCAGACTGTCAGCTGATTTCTCAAAAGAGACCTTGCAGGCAAGAAGGGGCTGGAAAGAAGTATTCCAAGTGATGAAAGTCAAGGACCTACAACCAAGATTGCTCTACCCAGCAAAGCTGTCATTTAGAATGGAAGGGAAGATAAAGTGCTTCTCAGATAAGGTCAAGTTAAAGGAGTTCATCATCACCAAGCCCTTATTATATGAAATGTTAAAGGGACTTATCTAAGAAAAAGAAGATAAAAAATATGAACAGTAAAAAGACAGCAAACTCACAGATATTAACAACCACACCTAAAACCAAAACAAACTAAACAAACAGCTAGAACAGGAACAGAACCACAGAAATGGAGATCATATGGAGGGTTAGCAACAGGGGAGTGGGAGGAGGAGGGGGGGGAAGGTACAGAGATTAAGTAGCATAAACGGTGGGTCGAAAATAGACAGGGGGAGGGTAAGAATAGTGTGGGAAATGTGGAAGTTGAAGAACTTATGACACATGGACATGAACTAAAGGGGGGAATGTGGGTGGGAGAGGGGTGCAGGGTGGAGGGGAATGAAGGGGGGAATGGGACAACTGTAATAGCATAATCAATAAAATTTTAAAAATAAATAAATAAAAGAAAAAAAGAGTTGTTTTATTAGAACCAAAAAGAACCTATCACACAAGAAATTCCAAGGAATTTAGGAGCTCTGTTTCAGGAACTATGTCAAAGACCAAATGTTAGAGCAAAAGATATTCCCAGCACCTTTATTGCTTAGGAAACTACAAATGTATTAGGAGCTTGGAATGAACACCAAAATATATATTTCTCATTATATCACAGTAGCACACCTGCTACAGCTAAAGTACTATGCAGCCCCTCATAAAGTAAGTTTGCCAGCTTCCAAACTGAATAATTTCTAAAATCCCATTCTAATCTAAAATATGTAATTGGTTGAAACTTAGACCCAGATATTAAAGAATTGATTTTCTGTAAACACCTTAGAAATGGAATTTAATGCTGCAGACATGAAACTCAGAAACTCCCACTAGAAAAATAAAACAAATGTAAGAAGTCAACCCCCACCCCACACATGCAGTATAAAATTCAATACTGATTCTTTCAGAGGTGGATTTTTTAAACATGTGATTATATTATAGTTTAAAATTTTAAAGCAGTATTTTAATAATAACTGTGCAAATCAATTTACAATGTGTTTGTTTAATTGCCTCTAAAATCTAAAAAGCTTAAAGGAAAGTGATGCTTAGGAAGAAAGGTTTTTCTTGAAATATGAGATAATAAAATGACTCAAATGGAATAAAATATAATAAACTTACTAACAAGATTTTTAAGGGTCAGCAACTGAGGAGCCCATTTGGTGTTGGGCTGAGCTCCACAGTAGCTGAGGGATTAGAAGCCGTCTTGTTTTCTATTTAGACCTTTGTTTGCAGTGGACTAGAGTCAGTCTTCTACCCAGAGGGAAGACATATGGCACTGTTGGGCTAAAGAGCCTGGGAAAACCCATTCTCTCTCTGCAGGTTTAATTATTTGGGGAAGACCATCAATATATGAATATTGTGAAATGCAATTCAGGATCTCAGAGAGAATTTTGTTATTGCAATGACCTGCTTGACTTTCTTCACACAAACCTCATTTCCCACAGTTGGCACCGCTCTGTCTCAAGCAGTAGACTCGCCTGCCTGTGGCTCTAAGGCAATGGTTTGCAAGTGTGGTCCCCAGACCAGAAGCAGCAGCTTTACCTGGCAACCTGAGAATAAATTCCAGGGGCCAACCTGGATCTCCTGAATCAGACATCCTATGTTTCTACCTTTCATGTGGGGGTTCTGATTTGTGCTCATATTTGAGAACCACTGATCTTGGACAAGTCCTAACCTCATCTTCCAGGATGATTTCAACACCTGGAGGCTTTGCACTTCAATCCTACTTGCCTGTAGACAGATTCGGTCCAATATTCAAGTGGAACTTCATAAGCACTTTGTGCTGTCCCTTTTCCCATGTTCTCATCCCTTCATGGGATACCCATGACTTCTTACTGATCCTTCACCATGCCGTCTTCCTGGACTGCTAAATAATCTCTCCTTCCTAGCTAGAGAACATCAGTTCATCTTCTCATTCTATATGCCCATCTCTCCTGCTAACTCCATTCTATTGCAAGTGACCTGGCTAAGCCTGGGAGCACCTTGAGTTACAAATGCCATAGATTGGCTCAAAGTCACAATGTGGCAGATTCCTTGAAATTTCAAGGGTTAAGCATTGCAGTGAAAATCAACATGATGGAAATCTAGTTGATGGCTTTGAAGTTGATCAGATATGGTTTTGTGTCTTAGCTCCAAAACTGACCAGCCATATGTATAGTCTATTCATGTATAGAATATCACACAACCATCTAAAAATTATATTGTAAAAGAAGTGTTAACAGCATAGGAAAATGGTCACTTAGATAAAAAGGGCAACTAGTCATTAATCATATGTTTTTATAAAAATGTATTTTATATATTTAATATATATAATACACATTTATAATGTGTACATTTTAAATATATATTTATAAAAATCTACAATGAATCTAAAGTACTTGTTTATCTACATACAAATAAATGCTACTACTATGTGATTCAAATAATCCAAATAAGTACTTCCATGAGTGGTGGGATTACCTGTGATTTTTATTTTCATACTTAACTCACACTGAATTTTCCATATGTTCTGTTCTCTGCCTGCACTACCCAAATTTTCCAACTGCTGGGCCCTGTCTTATACCTGTCCCTCCACTGAGAATGCTTTCTTTCATCTTAGTCTTTTGAATTTTCTAATCATCCTTCAAGACTTGGCTCAAATGTCTCTTTCTCAGTCATGTCTGCAATTCTGTTCACCTCTCCCCTTCCCTTCCCAAAGTCGTATAACAGTTGGTTTCTTCTGTAGCATTTACATTTTTTTTGCTCTGTATTGACAATGGGAGCTTGCAAGATTAAAGGGTAAAGAAGAATGAGAGAAATTGCTAAATGAATAAAACTGAAGAGGGCAGTGATTTTTCAGCTCCAGCCAATTTCTCTCATGTGGGAATATGGGTCTAATATTTCCAGGCCTTCTAATATATTAAGAAAAGCAACAAATCCATATTTTTTAATGGAAATCTACCAGTTTTAAAATATTGGATCATTAAAAACAAACAAAGAAACTAGAGGGGTTCAAGATGGCAGCACGGTAGGAGGACGTAGATTGCCCTTCCTCCTGCACATGGGAGAAAAACCTAACTGAGCTACAGAGGAACAGAGCAGACAGCCAACAATACCACAGCATATATGAAAATAGATCAAAATCTATAGCAGACATTGGAAAACTAGATGTGGCAGCCGAGCGACCGGAAGCGGCCCTGGGACCGGAGGCGACCCTGCAACTAGAGGAGGGGACTCTGTGGAAGACCCGGAGCTCACATCTGTGATCCTGGGGTGAGTGCTCGCAACTCGGGAAACTCGCGGAGCCCACGCCCGTAGTCTCGGGTGGGCGCTTGCGCCCTGTAGGAAACCCGGAGCTCACAGCAATAGACTCCGGGAGGGTTGGATCTGTAAGAGATCCCAGCTGAAACCCATAAACTTGGGAAAGCGCGCCCTCTGCAGGAGGCTCAGAAATCACACCCAAAGCCCTGCATGGAGAGTGCGCCATTAGCCCTGGGGTCAGTGCTCGGCTGGCACTGAAGACAGTAGCCCAAAGCTGACTGAGTGAGGAACAGGGAGAAAAGCGGTACGAGTCGCCTTGCAGCCTGCTACAGCCAGCAAGACCAGAAAATCCAGTTTGGCCTGTTTGAAAATAGCAAGAGATTTTTTTTTTGGTTTTGGGGTGTTTTTTTTGTTTTGTTTTATTTTGTTTTGTTTTGTGTTTTTTTTGTTTGTTTTTGGTTTTTTTTTGATAGTTGGTTTTTGTCTATTTAGTTGAGTTTTTTGTTTGTTTGTTTGTTTTGGTCTGTTCTTCATTTTTGTGGGGTTCTTTTGTTTTGTTTTGTTTTGTTTTGATTATATATTTTTTATTTTTAATTACTTCTACCTTTTTTATCCCTCAATTCCTTTTGCTTCTCTTTACTTCTTTCTTGTTTTATTCCTTCTTCCTTTCTTTCCAATTCTATCTCTCCTTCCTTCCTCTTTTTTTCTCTTCTTTTTTCACTCTTCTTTTTTCACTTTATTCTTTTCTCTTTTTAAATACCCATGAGTGAGGCAAAAAAATCCTAGAACTGTGAAAAAACCAGAGTTGGACCAAAAGAGGGGGTATTCCAACAGCTGAGACAGTGGAAGCTGTGAACACCAGGATACCTGAAGGAGACTACACCACTGAATCTCACAGGTATTCCACCACAGAAGTTCACACCATAAAACCGGGTAGCTGGAACAGATCAATTTAAGAAGCTGAGGTTTACAAGAAGAGTCTCACAAACAATGAGAAGACAAAGAAACAATCCCCAAATGAAAGAAAAGGAGGAAGCCCCAGAAAGAAGCCTAAATGAAACAGAGGCAACTCAACTATTAGATAAGGAGTTCAAAGAAATGGTTGTCTGGAAGGTCCATGAGCTCTCAATGAGCTACCAGAAACTACAGGGAAGCTACGATGAACTCACTGCAAACTATATCAACATGAAAAAGGAAATAGAAACTATCAAAAAGGGCCAAGAGGAAATGAAGAATACAATTTCTAAACTGAAGAACACAGTAGAAGGAATGAAAAGCAGAATCGATGAAGCAGAGGATCGAATCAGTGAGTTGGAGGACAAAGTAGAAAAAAGCAACCAGAAAGAGCAAGAAAAGGAAAAGAGGCTCAGAAAGAATGAAGAGGGGTTAAGAGAAATGCAAGACAACATGAAACATAATAATATCCGTATAATAGGAATACCAGAAGGAGAAGGAGAAGAGCAACGGATAGAAAACCTATTTGAAAAAGTAATGATGGAAAACTTCCCTAATTTGATGAGAGAAAAAGTCACACAAATCCAGGAAACACAGAGAGTCCCAATCAAGAGGAACCCAAACAGGCCCACTTCAAGACACATCATCATTAAAATGGCAAACTTCCAAGACAAAGAGAGAATCTTAAAGGCAGCAAGGGAGAAAAAGGAAGTAACATACAAGGGAGCCCCGATAAGGTTAGCAGCTGACTTCTCAATGGAAACGCTCCAAGCCAAAAGACAATGGCAAGAAATATTCCAAGTAATGAGAACCAAAGGCCTACAACTAAGACTACTTTATCCAGCAAGGCTTTCAATCAAGATAGAAGGACAAATAAGGAGCTTCCCAGACAAAAGAAGTCTAAAAGAATACACCTCTACCAAACCAGTTCTGCAAGAGATACTAAAGGGACTGCTTTAAGGAAAGAAAGGAAAAGAGAGAGAGGAGAACACAGGTATGAAAATGGCAATGAATATGTACCTATCAATAATAACCTTAAATGTAAATGGATTAAATGCTCCAATCAAAAGACATAGAATAGCTGAATGGATAAGAAAGCATGACCCACACATATGCTGCCTACAAGAGACCCACCTCAGGACAAAAGACCTACACAGACTCAAAGTGAAAGGCTGGAAACAAATTTTCCAAGCAAACGGACAGGAAAAAAAGGCAGGGGTAGCAATACTCATATCAGACAAAATAGACTTCAAAAGAAGAGCTATAAAGAGAGACCCAGAAGGTTACTTCATAATACTCAAGGGAAGAATCCACCAAGAAGACATAAACATTGTAAATTCATGCTAAGCAAAATAAGCCAGGCAGTGAAAGACAAATACCATATGATCTCACCTTTAACAGGAACCTAATCAACAAAACAAACAAACAAGCATAATATAAACAAAGACACTGAATTTGAGAAGAGTCTGACAGTGACCAGAGGGGGAGGGGAGGGAATTTCAGGGGAAAAGGGGAACGGGTTAGAGCAACAAGTATAAAGGACACATGGACAAAAACTATGGGGGTGGAAATGGGAGGAAGGTGGGAAGGGCTGGGGTGGTGGGCTGGGGGCGGGGTAAAAGACAGAAAACTGTACAATATCAACAATTAAAAAAATACTGATAAAAAAAAAGAAAGAAAGAAACTACTCGTCAGACCAGAGGAAAAAGCATCTGTAAGTCTAATCGAGCTTGCAGGCCCAAGTTTGCAGCCTCTCCTCAGGCTCACATCTAGGTATCCCCTTATCACCCAACACAGAGGTTTGCTCCTAATGTTTCACACCTAGCAGGCATGCAATTGTGTAAGCTGCTCACTTGGTGGGCCAATGATAATCAGATCCACATCAAAGATTCCTCACATAACCTTAGAGTTACAAAACTTATTTCAATGCTGAACTTCTCTCTGAAGACCTTTAGAAAGGTAACATGGAAGAAAATTCTTTCTCTATGACCTAAAACAGGAACTTGTCTTTTTTCTGTTCTTTGTGCTAACTCAAGAGCACTGTCAGCACTCAATGAATAATAAATTAGCCATTTAATTACAGCTTTTATGCACCTAGCTCATGTTGTACTGACTTCATATTTGAAGCAAAGTGCTCTAGCACTTAAGAAGAAAGTGGTAAGGGATAATAGGGCAAGCATAAGCCAAGCAATAGTCTAACAAAAAAAAAAAAAAAAAGAAAGAAAGAAAGAAAAAAAAGGCCATTTTTATGTCTGCTTCAGAAGAGCTGAATCAGGCAAGCAAAACAGAAATGAAACCAAGCCAGCTGAATACCTCATAGCAGGGAATGAGGAAACAACGCAACAGTCTCCTGGATCTATAGCATTACCTCATCGTTGTCCACCAAGGAACATTACCTAACTGCTCTTGGCTCATCCGAGAGCCATTTTCACTGAGGGTGATAGAGATGACCTCAGAAAAGGTCTGATCTCAAAGTCAGATAGCCAGGCAGAGGATCTAGCCTGGAATCTTGAAAGCAGTTCTGAATATTGGACTTGTCCTGAGACTTAGGGCATGAGACAGGAAGGAGCTCAGCAGTCAAGGATATTCCTTCAGTAGTGAGAAGAGAACTATCATTGGCTCAAGAATACTAAGCTAGAGCTCAGGCCATGGACACATACCTGGAAGCAGGCAGCATTCTGTCAATGGATGGTGTTGCTCTGATGGTGCTAGAATGTGGAGGTTCAACACTGAACCCGCCAGTCAACACCTAATTCTTGTCATGTGACAAGCATAGTTCTAAGCATAGAGGTCAAGGCTTCTGTTTCATAGAGCTTCCATTTTTACAGAGGGAGATAGATAATAAGTGTTTTTTAAAAAAAGGAAATATGAAAGAGTAATATATCCTATGAAGAAAATAAAATAGTATATTGAGGGTGTCTGGTAGGTTACATTAGCATGGAAGATCAGAAAAGAGTTCTAAGGAAGTGGTGTATTATCTGAGTTCTTAAAGACAAGGAAGAGTGAGTCATGCCAAATTCTAGGAATCTGCACCTCTGGAGGGAGGAACAGCTAGCAACAATGCAAGGACCATCTCATGTTTGAGCATCAGAAAGAATTCCAATGTATACAGACTTTACAAAGGAAGAGCAAAAGTAGTTAAGAGATGAGCTCAGAGGGAAAGAAAAGAAACAGATCATAGAGGGCACTGAAGGCCCAACACAGGGATTTGGAATTCATTCTAAGTAAGCTACTGGAGGATTTTAAGCAAATCAATATGACCAACCATGCCCTCCCCCAACCAGGTTGTACTCCCATGATAACCGATTCACTTGCAAAAGAGGAACAGTGGGCACCTGGCAGTGTGTTTGACCACAGAGTACTAGTATGTGTGCTCTATTGGTATGTGTGCTCTACTTCCTGGTGATAATGTCAACACCAGTGGGGCTCAGAACAACCTATGCTATTGTCATGGGAAAGGAAGCCAACTTGCTGGAATCCAACTCCACCACTTGCCAGAGCCCTATCAGCACACTGAGCCTTCCTCAAAACTTCCTCAAAACCCCCCTGCTTGTGTCTCTGCCAAGCTCTTAATAGACTGTGAGCTCTATGAAGTAAGAAACATGTTTTTTTAATCCTTCTGTCTCCCAGTGACTGGCCAGGATAAGTGTCTAAGAGTTTATTCAAAGGAAGTAGGATACACAGCCCTGGCTGGTGTGGCTCAGTGGTTGAGTGCCAACCTGGGAATCAAAGGGTCACTGGTTCAATTCCCAGTGTAGGGCACATGCCTGGGTTGCAGTCCAGGTCCACAATAGGGGGCACGCAAGAGGCAACCACACATTGATGTTTCTCTCCCTCTTTTTCTCTCTCCCTTCCCTTCTGTCTAAAAATAAGTAAATAAATAAAATCTTAAAAAAAGAAAGAAAAGAATATGCAGCTAACACCACCCATTCTGCCCTATTTATAGAAACACCAGCAAACTTCATGGGGAAGGAGATTACTATGGGTCCAATATTTACTGAGCTGACCATCCATTGCTTTAGCCATCTTGTGCAAATTTATGAGAATATTGTAAGCCATGATACTCAAGTCTAGCCCTCTCTGAATTCAAACCATTCTCATTGGTCTTCATTTATAGTAGCCCCCTTATCCACAGTTCCGCTTTCCACAGTTTCGGTTATCTATGGTCAATTGCAGTTCAAAAATACTAAGAGAAAAATTCCAGACATGAACAATTCATATGGGTTTTTTTTTGTTTTTGTTTTTGTTTTTAAAGAGAGATAGAAATATCAGTGTGGTTGCCTCTCACACACCCCTCACCGGGGACCTGGCCAGCAACCCAAGCATGTGCCCTAGACCGGGAACTGACCCAGCAACCCTCTGATTCGCAAGCCAGCACTCAACCAGTGAGCCATACCAGCCAGGGCCAATTCATATGTTTTAAATGGCCTGCTGTCTAAGTACTGTGATGAAATTTTGTACCACCCTGCTCTGTCCTGCTCAGGACATGAATCTTCACATTGTCCAGTGTGCTGCAGATGCCCCCTGCTCTTTAGCCATGTAGTAGCCATCTTGGTTTCCATATCACTTGTGGTACTGCAGTGCTTGTGTTCAAGTAACATTTTTACTTAATAATGGCCCCCAAAACAAGAGTGGTAATGATGGCAATTCAGATATGCCAAAAAGAAGCCATAAAATGATTCCATTAAGTAAAAAGGTATGTATGTATGCATGTATGTATTTATGCATAGGAACAATAACAGTACATATAGGATTAGGTATTATCTGTGGTTTCAGGCATTCACTGGGGTGTCTTCAAATGTATTCTTTGAGAATAAGGGGGAACTGCAGTACGGACATTTAAAAGGGAGATCCCATACTCTAAATTCTGAGATGTCTTTTTCTTGCATAGTATGTATAAACAATAAACCACAAAAGATAATCTGATAAGAGAAAAACGATTATCATACTTACATATACATATTCTAAATCCCAGCACCAGCAGTAATTGCAAAATCTTACAAAACATGCCCGAAGAAAGTCCCCAATCAGAATTGTGACATAGGTAGTTAAAACATCGGAAACGGTCAGCCGCACAAATTCCTGTTGAGATATTATCTGCATTAATATTTGCATTTCTCTCTTTAAATGGTCCTAGTATTAACATCGAATTTGTTGTGTTTCTAAACAGTACGAACATGCAAACTGCAATTAGTGGTAAAGAAACTAGTTTGAGACATCTAGCAAATAAAGAATGCTTCATCCTTATTTTATTTGTCTAAAATTAATTATTTTCTGTTCTAAAATCACTATATCAAAAGTCTTCTTACTGAGAGACCTGCATAAGCATGACATAAGAACCCAAAATAGGAAAATGTTGGCCATACTGGAGTTTGAGATGTAACCTGGCAAACAGCAGTATTTATAAAGTTAAAAGACAAACTTGAAAAAAGTACTTGCAGCCAAGATGATAGTACATTAGTTCTTCTAACACATTAAAAACTTTTACAAATCGGTATGTCTATAGATGGGTGACCTAATTAGGGAAAAATGGCAAATGTTACAAATGAGAAATCCTCAGAAGAAAATATACAATCAATTAAAACATTTAAAAAATGCTTAGACCCTATAATAATATAAATTAAAACAATGAGCTGTTGCCTCCCAGAGTGATAAATATTTTAAAAGAGTGTGGTTGAAATAGGCATTGTCATTTCAACCTGATGAAGTTAGACTCTCACAATGTTTGGGGGAAATTTGTGAAGATCCATTCCATTTTATAGTGCATGAAATTTGATCAAGGAAATCCACTTCTATAAATGTATCTCATGGCAATATTAACAGAAGCACACAAATCTACATGTAAAATTATGAAAGTATTACTTTTTCCAGTTAAAAATTACAAACAAGTCAAATATGTTCAGGAGGAGACTAATTAAGTAAAGCAGGATGTCTACACAACAGAATATTGTGAGCTCTTAAAAGAAACTGTTACTGTGGCTACGAATGCACAACTATGTGAATATATTCTAGAATTCATTGAATTACATACTTTAAGTTTGTGAAATGTATGGTATGTGAATTGTATCTCAATAAAGTTGTTTTAAAAGTGCTAAAATGCTATGCTTTAATAAGAAGCAAGTTTTTAAAAATTTATAAAAAAGGTACATGATATGAACTCACTTGTTAACAAAAATCCTCTGTGTGTATATGAATATGTATAAAACACATATATGTGTATATACTTATGTATATGCATAGAAAAGATCTGGAAAATTAGAAACTGCTTACCTCAGTGGTGTGAACTTGAATTCATACGTGAACTGTGTGTGTTACTGGTTAGAGAGACAGTTCACTACTTCTTCATGAAACTCATGTAACAATAGCAATAAATATAAGAGTATACATATAACTATACATTTTTATCATGAGCATTTAAATCTGTTTTTCTTTTTCTTTTTATTCCTAAAAATGAAAGCACTAAATATCTAATAAGACATAATTTTGCCAGAAATACTAGTGTTCTTCTATAATGTAAGAAGTTGGTTTTTATTACTGGCCACCTCTAAAATAACTAGTGAGAAAAAATTTTCTCACAGGGCAAAGGACCGCTTGACTGACAATCATCAAGTTAGTCTCCAGCCTCATGCTTCAGAGCGGTGGTTTCGGAACTCCTGGTAGTTGTGTCCCACCTTCACAATTCTTGTCATATCCAAGTACCATCTGAAACATTGCTTATCTAATATTTCTCTTAAGATACTTTATTTAAAAAATAACTGCTTCTATTATAAATAGATGCATATTACTGCCACAAATAGAATTTAACTGTAATATAAATACAATAAAATATAAAAATATAAATTAAAGAAATTATCTTGGCATTAGTTTCCACCACGCATTGTGCCTATAACCAAGGGCTTATGAACAGGCAGTATATTTTGGGAGGTTCATCAAAGAGCAGGAGTGGGGACTGGAAAAAAAATGGAACAGATAAGGAAAAAAAGACTTTACCCCAGAGTGTGTTAATGCTGTCACTACTGGGGCAAGTGGACCTTTCTGGGAACCCATTCCATAGCCATATACAATAAGCTTCAGAATTGTCCACTCAAGAGCCAATCCACCAGCTCCCATTCCCATTAGTTTAGTATGGCCCTGTGTGGTAGTAATGCTCCACTAGGTGATGCAGAGAATCTCTGGGACAAGGGTAGGAATATGAGTACCGTTCAGCTGAGATGCTGTCAGGTAACAGCTGCATGCAGTTATTTGCTGCAGCAACAGCTGTAGTAAAAAGGTGGGCCAAGAGAGTGTAAGACTACTTTACAATCTGAAAGTTTCTGTGCAAGTTGACTCCTGTCTAGCTCTCCATGTTCTTCCTTGTATTGCTCTTCCCTCTTCTCCATGCTGGCCTCACTGGCTTTCTTTCAGACCTAATACTCCATACTTCTTCAGGCTACAGGACCGTTTACACATAGTCTTAACTCAGTCCCTCTTTCCTCATCTCATGACTCAGTCTGTACCAACAAAATATGCATCACTGAGTCATCACTAATTTGGGGAAGTCTCTCTCATTTTGCTAACAAGGCAAACTTCCCTATAAGAAGTTCTCAGATTCCATGCATTTCTTTATTACAGTGCTTTGTTGTCATTGTAAATTTGCAACTTTTACATAATTATTTAATTAGTGGCTTTATTTCCCCCCCAAAATTATAATTTTCACAAGGGCAGAGAACTGGTCCACCTTCGTTCCCTGTTGTACCTCTAGTATCCAGCTCAATACCCGGCTCTTAGCATGCACTCAATATACATGGAATGGATGCCGGAATGATAGTAAATTTCTGCAGTTACCTCTGGCCATAACTTTTCTCTTCCTTATTTTTATTCTCCTTTCCACCCCCCAGGCAATTTGAGTTCAGATTCAATTAACAAACATCAGTTAGAGGTAGGCTATTTGGGATATTTTTAGTTTTCCACTGCCAGTTAGGAAGACTTCCTCAGGCAAAAGTTGAAAGTGTTTTTGAAGTCATCCCCATCTTCCTAAGAATCCACATTCCAATGGTTGAAATTCTTTTTTTTTTCCTAAGCAGTATCCCAACTTTGAATTAAATAGCATAGGAAGATTCAAACATTATATTAAAATGTAAAAATACTTATTCATATACCATAGAAGGAGTACACTGCTTTACAAGAGAGGGAATCTCAAAAATGGTGGCCCGGCCCACCTCTGGGACAGCATCCAGTCCCAGATCCAGCAAGCTAGTAAGGACGGGAGCACAGTCTCCTCACAGGCTTCCTATTCAGCCCTGAGGTGCACAGATAATGGCTCCACACTCGTGACATTTAGTTAAAATGTCTGGGCAGGTTTGATCAATAAACCTAAGAGAATCATTAGAGGTAAAGGGATGACATTAGGCAAGGGACATTACAAAGGGCCTCAGACTGTAGAAATTCCATGACAGGAGTTTGGAGAGTACGCGTGGGTACTAATCATGGTTCTGGGGGACAGTTCAGCACTATGGTCAAGACCTCAAATTCTAATTCGACTCCGCAGGGCTCCAGTTACTGACTTCTTTTGAGGTGTTGAGCAAATTACTTTACTTTTCTAAGTCACAGTCTCCTCATCTATAAAATATACAACTTATCTCAGAGGGTGACTTAATAATATGACTTATCTCAAAGGATTATTTAATATTCAGAAAGGTAGTGTTTCAACACACTAGAGACATTCAATAAATTGTTGTTCCCTTCAGCTGTTGGCTGCTTTCTCTCTCAGCTTAAAATGCAGACCTCAGTACATAGCTCCAAATACCTGTTGCCCAAGAACAGCTATTCCAAATATGATAGGTAACAGAATGTGATAGGTAGGTTCTGTGGTCTACCTATCACATGCCATTGGAGATGAGACTGACAATATCTTGAGATTCCTTTGAGTGGTAAAGGAGCCACCAAATTATCTTATATTCAAATTCGAAGAGAGCTTTGAGTCTCTCAGTATCCTGGAAGGGGGTGGGGAAGGGGGAGCAGAGGACAAGCATGGAGGAAAGAGAGAACACCTGGAATGTCCTCAATAGAACAATGAATGAGTCCTTTGGAGTGCATCCTCAAAATTACATTTAAAACAGCTGCCTTTGCTAATTCTTCTAGAAGTACTTTTTCTTTAAGTGGCTAAAAGAAATGTTCCCAAGTGCATGGACATAAACATTGATCTCTTTAATGCCAGAACTTCCCAGCCCTCAGGGTTTTTATATCCTCTGTGTTCTCTTTGTCCCCAGGGATTCCACCTCAGAACCACTACCCTTCCCTTCCTCCTGGCTCCTGCAGACTTTCCCAGGAGTGCTGACTGCTCTTTTAGAAAAAGAAAAGGGTGAAACCCAAGTACAAATGGCAGTAAGGAAAGATGATGAAGTAAGGAAAGATGATGAAGCAAGGAAGGGAACTACAAACAGGATATTTTTATAAAGGACGAGACATTAGCAGCATGATTTAGGGACTCCAAAGAAGAATTAAATAAGTAAACTTTCCTTTATTTTAATGCAGTACATGAAGGAATGTCCCAGGTGCCCCTGCATTATCAGAAAAATAAGTATTTTCCAAGACTGCATGGGCATTCATGTCCAGAAGTGAGCGACTCCACTCTTACTAATACTGTTTTGTAGGTGTTTTCCTGGCAAAGACTAGGTTTCTTAGCTCTCACACCATTCAGCATTCTAGGATGTACATAAGAGAACGTCTCACACTCTTTGAGTTTGTGAAAATTATATGTATATATATTTTTTCCATTTCTCTCAACTTCTGCTAAAGATTTAGGGAGCAGCCTACATCTGATAAAACAGACTCGTGTTGAGCACCATGATCAGACTTTGCTTTGCAGAACCGTGAAACATGGAAACCCATGTCTTCCTGTGTATTCATTTCCTATTGCTGCTGTAACAGAGTACCACGAATTTAGTGGCTGAAAACAACACATTTCTCTTCTTCCGTTTCTGGAAGGCCAGAAGTCTAAAACCAAAGTGCAGGCATCAAGGAAGAATGTGCATCCTTATCATTTTCAGCTCCCTGAGGCCTCCTGCATTCCTTGGCTCATGGCTCCTTCCTCCTTCTTCAAGGCACACCTCTCCAACTTCTGGTTTCTTTGACTCTGATTCTTTTGTCTCCTCTTGTAATTTCATTAGGCCCACCCACATGATCCAAAATGTTTTCTTATCCCAAGACCTTTAATTTAATTATAGCAGTAAACTTCTTTTTATTATGTAAGGTAACCCAAGAACAGGTCCCAGGGATTGGAAAGTAGCCGTCGTGTCTGAGGGGCCATTGACCTGTCTACCATGGTGTGGATCTCAAGCACCTCTCTATTAAGTGCAAGCAGCTCTCATTTCACTTCTTCTCATTTATTATTTCACACATGACATGGTCCTATAAACATGGATCAGATGTATACATCTGAAAATTAAGTATTTAATAACATGTAAATAAAAAGAGAGGGGTCTATCAGGCCCCTAAAAGCTAAAAAAATAAAAAGTAAAATAAGATCCTTAATTGCACCATACTTATTGACTCAATAGCCAATGTTATGTTCTAGCATTATATATTTTTTCCACATTTGAAATCACAGTTGACTGACTTAAGTCTGATAAGCATCCAATTTAGCCTGGGGGCACCTGATAATATCCATATTTTTAAAATTATATTAGTTTTATAAGACTAATGCTAACTTACAACATTCCTTTTATATTACAAAAGAATAAATGCACAGTAAAAATTATTCAAATAATTTCACAAAGACCACATTATTGTGGAAACTAAACTGTTATCTAATAAAGCACTATGCCATATTTCAAAATGTCTGTTCATCATGATGAACCAAAGTTCAAAATCATTTCATAAAACGTACGTTAGAAATGTCAATTCTAATAAGATAAAATTAAAGGCTTCTCAAAATATAAATTAGATCTGTATAGAAATTACAGACCCAAAGTAGATCTTTTTTGTTGTTTTTCTTGGGTTTGGTTTCCCTTATTGGACAGAAAGCCATCTGAAACATTATTTCTTTTGTCTGGTAAAATATCACTAGTTTGGGGCCAGGGGCATTTATACAGTCATCATGAAAACAGCTAACCTAAGATCGTATTTCCTTTAATGCTTAAGAGATAATTATTTGACAAAAATTAACATTACTGAAATTGGTATGTGCTTCCAAAGCACCTATTTTTTTATGGCAAACAGGTGATACTAGATAGAACTTTATTTAAATATTCTCTTGTATCTGCATCTAAATCTAGATACTTTATTAGAGCACAAATAGATAGTAAATACCTCACTTCATTTGAAAATAATTTTTCTTTTATACACAACTGTAAATGGGGTGGAAAAGTAAAACTTACCTCCATGGACAGATGTGTGGAGTACATGGCACATGAGATAACATATATGAAAGTCACAGCTTGCACATGGTCATCATTCAATAAATTTCAGCTATTTTTTATTAGTGAGCAATAAAAAACTAGGCCACACTTATGAAAGAAATATTGACTCTGTTCTGTTTTTTAATCCATTAATTGTCGCTCACTTTGGGTGGAGATATTACCTGCCCCACCATCGTTTCCCAGCAGGGTCCTCGAGGCACGTCCGCAGGGTGCACAAAGAAGGGCGCCGCAGTGGCGTTGCCGGTGAGGGACTGCAGCGAGGCGTTGTAGGCCTTGATCATGTTGTCTTCCCAGATGGTGATGTTGAGTCTTACGAGCTTTTCCTCCTCAATCTAGAAAGCAAAGTGATGGAAACAACAGTGAAGATAACACAAATGTCAAAGGTACGTCTGGCAATCTTGAGACCGGAACTGTAACAACGTGCTGAGGGAAAGGACAATCCAGGCACAGGATTTACCTTGTTGTTAATCTCATCCATCAAGGCAAGAATAAATACATACAAGTTGCCCAAAAGAAGAGCAAAAATGCGGAGCAGTAGCCATTTCAGAGCAATGAGGGGGTGGTAGTCTTCCAATTCAGCAAACAAATCAAACAATGTTGGGCAGAACATCCCCAGGAGGGACATGACCATGTTCATCTATAAGGAGACACAGAGGATACACTAGGTTAATGGTGTTTAGAAATTATTATTACTTTCCTCTGAATTTTGCAGAAAATTTAGCTAGATTCCTCTGATCTTTTGTTAGATTAAAGAAGATTATCTTCTACATTTTAAAAATTCAATCTTAATAAAACATCACAGAAAATATCAACTCACATTCTCAAGATCTGGTTGTATATCAGCTTGTGTATGTGCCAGTAATAATAGTGTTTCCTGGTATAATGAGGGATGCAATTTACATCACTTTTTATCCAAAGAACACATATGGTTCTACATGGTTACTGATTTTGATATGGTGATAACTTTCACAACAGCATTTCTAAAGGAAATGAAAAGTGGTCTGCTTGAAAAATGAGGCCCAAACTGGAAATACTATTTTGACAATCATCAGCATAGGGGCTAGTTTAATAAGTTAGAATGGGTGGACTACTTGATATGGGCTCAGGACTAAATGTTGAATTTAGGGAAATGCAAACTGGAGAAAGAAAATGTGTTTTACCTAAGAAAACAGAGGGCATTCAGAGGAACAAAAGGAGAACACATAGCATGACAACATGACATTATTGAAGCCACCGAAGCCAAGGCAAGACAGCCTCAAAAAGATGAACTGGTTTATAATGCCAAGGCGAGAGAATGATACAAGAGAGAAGGGGTGGGGGGAGAAACAGAGAGAGAGAGAGAAATGGAGCAAGGAGGGAATGCATGGTCCTTCTCTCCTGCTTGTCACTGTTGTGATTATGTTATTTGGCTAAATTAAGTAAAAAAAAAAATTCATAGCAGGTGCTACTCTTATCATGAGGGAAAGGCCTGCCTTAAATTAAAAATAAATAAATAGATTTCAGGTAATTTTAACAACTTTTAATAAATACCTGGCTCAAACTGTCACCATTAAAGATTTTCTATTTCCCCCTGGTGGACTCCATGCTTTGAATGATTAGAAGTACAAGACTAGAAAATAATTGTCAATATATTTTTCCATTTTTATTAAGAGCATTATATAAGCATAACCAGCAGGAGCTAAAAATCAGCATAACATAAAATCAGCATGATATAGTTTCAGCCTAAAGTAAAATCTTGGCACATCCTATGCAACCTTATGTAAGGTAAATTTAATTCTGTTCACCAGATTTTGTAAAGTTATTCGTAAATCCCCATTATTAAATTTGTTGGTTTCTAGGACTCAGGGATCACCTAAAATTGGTATTAAACAAGTTTTTACAAAGAGTAACTCTTAATGATACAACTACTCATCCTTTCCTATGGTTCAATTACACAAAAATATGGTCCGTATGAACCATGGACCAAAGTAGGATGATAATTTTGCCCACAGATACTATCACAACTATAAGAAAGAATTTTGACAGCAAATTTAGTAAAGGCTTTGAGGTTTGTTTGTTTTACGTAAATAAAGTCTCTCTACCAAACGACTCCATTTTATAGGTTTCTATGAAATGTCCGTTGGTTTAATCTCTTAAATGAATGGTCTTCCATCTCCAGTGTTACTGATGAAATACCTAAAATGTTTCTGTTTGAAACTTTTGTTGTACGTAGTTATACCATTTTCTGTACAAGATTTTTAAAGAAAATTCTGTATTTATGAAGAATTAACATTTTTGGTTTATAAGGTTGTACATAAATGTCAGTATGGGAAGTTTATGCTTCCTGTGGGCTAAATGCACCCGAAGTTTGAAAATGCCCAAGTTCAAAATGGTGCCGCATTGTACACCACGACATTTTATTAAAGAGAACAGGCCATGGCAACAACATACGATCCACGATTTTACGATTCTAAGTATCTACCTCTAACCTCCCTTCTCTGACCTGATAAATGGGCAGACCCTCTGAAGAAAAATCACCATCATAATATTTAATCCCTGGCAAAGATTGGGCCTTCCTCATTTGAATAGCATTCAGAGAAAGAGGAAATGGGGCAGAGGAGGAGAAAATGGATGCAGAGAGTTAGGCTGCTAGTGAAAAACGGAAAGGAGCTCAGACTTGCTCAAAGTGAGGGAGGCAGTCTAAATGTGTCCATAACATAAAAACAGGAGTCAAGGACTTTATCATTGCTGCTTCAGAGAACGCAGGCAACATCTGCATCTTTCGATGACAAACACCAGATCCACAGAGAAATCAATGTACAGTCATGAAAAGAGTGTGGGGCTTGAAACCAAGAATCCCACGTTTTAACTCTCACTTTTCTCCGTGGTTCTGCGACCCCAAACACATCACCTAATCTCCTGAGATTCATTACCCCATTTGTAAAATGTACTGCTTGGAATAGATGTGTGTTAATATCTCTTCCAACTACAACTTTCCAGAATGTCCCCAAATAGAAAACAGACAGACAGATTTGCAAATAAGGCTGGAATAGGGTAGAAAACATGAGACACAGTTGGTTAACTCACAGAGCAGGCTGGAGGGGATCGGTAAAGAGTGGCCTTATTTAATGTCCACCATAGAAGCATAACCCACAAAATCACAAATGTCAGGTTCTAAGCACATAGAAAGCATGCAGAGACGAACTTCATTTTTTTCCCACCACCCAAGGGTGTCAGGATCTTGCTGTGCAAATTCCTGGGATCGCTTCACAGCCCAAAAGATGAGGTATCCACTCCCGGCAAGTGTCAGAAATACGAAGAAGTTAGCGAGGAACCTCAGGAATCTGATCAAGTGGACGTTTTCTTCTACTTGGGCTGCTCTTTCTTCTATTATAGCTTCCTGTAACCAGGAAAAAAAAAAAGAGAGAGAAAAATCTGAGCTATAAAGGTATCATAAAAGCAGGAATTAATTTTGCTCACATCAGAATATGAACAATAAAAATAAACTAAATCTGGGATTCTACAAACCAGTGAACATTGCTGGCAAGTGAGAACAAGTGGGAGAAAGGAGTAATTCTTACAAAGTCTGATTGATCTAATAGGATAGTCTTCATTCTAAATTCTCTTTCAGTACAGTTTTTTTAATCCTTACCCAAGGTTATGTATATTGACTTTAGAAAGAGGAAGAGAGAGAGAGAGAGAGAGACAGAGAGAGAGAGAGAGAGAGAGAGAGAGAGAAACATCTGTCGGTTGCCTCCTCCACATGCCCTGACTGGGGATTAAACCTGCAACTTTTTGGTGAACCAATGATACTTCAACCAACCAAGCCACCTGGCCATAGCCCAGTACAGGTTCTTTTTTAAGCTATAAAATACATTTTAAAGTCATTTTATTTTATTTTTTAAAGTACATGACTTTTTTAAAAGATTTTATTTTTATTTTTATTTTTAGAGAGAGGGGAAGGGAGGGAAAAAGAGAGGGGGAGAAATATCAATGTATGGTTGCCTCTCACACACCACCTACTGGGGACCTGGCCCACAACTCAGGCATGTGACCTAGACTGGGAATCAAACTGGTGACCCTTTGGTTTGCAGGCCTGCACTCAATACACTCAGCCACACCAGCCAGGGCTAAAGTCATTTTAAATAGTGAGCATGGTTCTATTATGTAAAATATCTGATTCTAATTACTACTAATGGCCACCTATTTTAAGCCAATGGTATTATTTTATTAGCAAATTTAGAGAAGAACAGTTCTGTCATGGGTCATCGGATATTTTTTAGTCATAATCGGAATGTTGCCCAGATCTCAATAAGCAGAAATGATAAGCTGATCTTTTTTTCTTTTTTTAATTGTCAAGATACTTTGCTATCTAGAACACACAGAATGGCTCCAATTTTACTCTTAGAAATGCAAAGAAAAGCCTCTTGAAGGTGGCGTCTTTACCTTAAAGTTCATTGTGATGGAATTGAATTTGTTGTCTGCTGTTTCAGGATTGCCAATCAGGTAGTCCCAGCTGGTGAACACCTTCCAGCTGAAGTTGAAAGTGTTGTCATCGCCACCCCCATCATCACCAATATTTTTGGTCATCCTATAAAAACAGGAAGTTTAATCCAGCAAGCAGAATATGAAAAGAGGGAGAGAGAGGGAGAGTAGGGGTGTTAAACATCATTGTAATTATAGGTAAATTGGAGAAGCAATACCTAAAAGACATATTTTCAAACAAGGTTTTTTAATTACCAGAAAATAGAAGTGTATTTTTAAATTTTGTTTTAATTTTTAAACTGTACATTTATGAAACTTTCAAGATTAAAAAACCAGTAAGCATTAATGATTTTAACAATTAAACAGGTCATATAAAATACATATTTTCTAATTAATTTTCCTAAATTGCTGTCTTGACCTCATATATTTGGCTCTTAACATTTTGTGGGATAAGGCTCTCTTTAGAAATCTGAAGAAACCTATTGGGTCCCTCCCCAGGAAAAAGTACTGGTAGACTCTGAAACTGTTGTATACAACTTTACTTGGTTACCAGACACCCTGAAACTTGGGGATGGACTAACCCAGCTCAGGTCAGGAAATAACTGCATATGTTTCAATTCACCCTGAAATCTCCTCCCAAAGAGTGATTACACTGGATTCATGAAAATTCTCCATACTCTACAACTCTTGATCAAAAATCAAGATTTTTATACAACCTTAATGTCAAGTGGTTACATATATCCTAATCAGTGATTTAATTTTTTTATTAAAAAGTTTAAAATGCATTTACTCACAATTTTATTTCATTGGTTAGAGAACTATATTCTGCTTACTCTACTTCCTTTTCCCCTTATCACTATAAATAGCAAAACTGAAATTTCATATTATACATATAAAATGGTCCCATAAAGTTTTGGTTTTTAAAATATCACAATGATATGGAACTGAAAAAGAAAGGGGCACAATGACAGAAAGCTGACATGATAGGGTGGCAGGCATCTCTAAGGTCATCTAAATTCCCCCACTTGTCCCCACCCCTTATGAAAGTTTATATATTTTAAATGGGCTAATGTGTTAAAAAATATCTGCATATAATTATTCCTTACATCAATCTATCACTTCACCCTTTGCAAATGGTGATTATGAGTATTATCATTTACGTGTATTTGCTTTTAATATGTATGCAACTTTTGACTATGAAAGTCTATAAACTTCTGATGTTGTTAGTAATGTACACTGCCCTCGAAGGAAGAAAAGAAGAAAAGAGGGAAGGAAGGGAGGAAAATAAAAACAAAGGACCTAAAACTGTGGTGACCAACCATCTTGGTTTGCCAAGGACCAAGTGGGTTTCCAGGACACTGAACTTTCAGTTCTTAAGCCAGGGAGAGTCCTGGGTCAACAAAGTTAGCTACCCTACCTTTAAACCTCAAAGTACTTTCTTGGGTTTCTATCTCATATTACCTTCCAATTTCCATATTAGTTAATTAAAAGTAGATATTTACCACCATTTTGTAGATGAAGATGCTGAGACAAACAGTATGGGCAAGATGCCAAAGTCCTTCAGTACCTAATCGATTTTAGAACCCAGATTCCTTTCTACATGTTGAGTAATGTAACCCATAAAGCCACTCATGTTTACTCCAAGAAGATAGTCTATCAGGGAGGGGAGGAAGGGGAGCTGGTGGCAAATGATTGGGTGCAATCATTTATAGTTCATCAATTCTTTTTCTACCAAGCCTTGCTCCTATGGCTCGAAGTAAGTGGGAGTCATGAATTGCTTTGAAACTGTCTTGCTATACATGTCAATGAGTTCAAACCACTGGCCAATCAGGTAACAACCGAAGGTCCACGACAGAGGGAAGGAACAAAGTCAGGTTGGTTTGACTGGTATAACACAGATGACTTTGAGGGGAAATGTGGATGTGGTGCCCTGCAGGTATCCTAAATGGCATCTTTAAGCTAGGCAGAAAAAGTTGCCACGTCCTGTAGGGCCGGTGTTTTCCAATACGGTCACCACCAGCAACGTGTGGTTCCTGAGCACTTGAAGTGTGAGCATATAAAATACATACAACATTTCAAAGACTTAGTACCAAAATTTTTTTCAATAATAATTTTATTTTAATTATGTTAAAGTAATAATTTGTATACTGAGTTAAATAAAATATACTATTAAAGTTAATTTTACCTGTGTATTTGTTTAATACAGCTACTAGAAAATTTTAAGTGAGATATGTGGTTCATCTTGTATTTCTTTGCACAATGCTACTCTATAACCTTTAAATAGTCAGGAAACTATTTTAATGAATACACAAATCCATTCATGTACAACTGCAAAACCCCATGTGACTGCCCTCCCACTGGGGTTCTCAGGTGACCTCAACTCCTACCATGTTGGCCTTGTTGATTCTCTAATAATCCTATGGATTATAACCCTAACAAAATTATGAACATTTATCCATTACTTAGCACCAGCCAGGCATATTCTCAGTGCTTTTAGGTATTAACTCATTTAGTCCTCAGAGTCATCCTAAGACCAAGGTGTTATTACAACTCTCTTAAAATGGGAAGCTAGAGAACAGAACACATGTGAAATGTGTCAAAGGTCTTTTAGTACATGCGAGACCTGGGATTTGAATCCATGCAGAACAGCTGGGAAGCCCACCAGGATACATAGCGTCTGCAGAGTCACTGAAAGAAGTTGAGTAACTGCACATATTCGAACATGCTCCCCAGTGGCTAAGGAGACTGAAAGACCAACACAAAAACAATACTCAGGAGGCCTCGGTAATGCAACTGGCAACCTTGACTTTAGGCTTGCCAAATCAAAATGGTTAAAAACTAGAAATGGCTTTATTTGGGAATATTGTAAGACTTATCAGGTAGCTAGATACCTAATATTTACGATCTCTCATTACGCTTGGACGGTACATAAATATTTTGATATGGGGTGTCTGTTAAGGTTTTTCATGACCTGAAAGGGCTTGAAAACTAAATATGACAGTGTTCTTTGATGGAACCAGTTAAGTATGACAGGCACAAGACACAAAAAGCATGTCACAGATGGGTCCAGAGCTCCCATTCAGTGTGACTTGGACCCTCAAGCAGAGATCCTTCCCTGAAATGAAGCAAATGGCCCATTCAGGCTGTGCAGAGTCAAATAAAAGAATTGGGACATTAACTGAGGTGTCTCAACTCCTCCTCAGATAGTTCAGAGAATTGGCTAAAGGGTAGGTTGTTCACAGCCTCAAACAGCTGGGCTAGTTTCTGCAGTGTCATTAAGCAAAATATTACAAATACAGGATGGGAAAAAAGTAGACTTACAGTCATATGTACATGAAACAGAGTTTATTCTTGTATTATTATTTATCAATTATTGTGTTATTTTCCATATGAACAGCTATAAACCTACTTTTGCCCCACCATGTGTATTTCAGACAGGGAGACAAATGAACCACTGTTCCATCAGTTCCCCAATAAAGTTCTTCCTCATGCTCTAATAAATCCTTTCCAAGACAAATCATGATTATACATTTAATCATGACAATCTCATATGGGGCCATTTGTTTTTGTTGCCTTACGCAGCTGAAATTTTTTGGATGAGTGATTATTCTGGCTTTAAAACACACACACACCCCCACACAAATGAACAGAGAACAACAGATTCTGCCTGTTGAACTGATTCTGCAAGTCACAAACTTCTCTGTACACAAAATGAGGGGTCAGCAGCTGTTTCCCTGTCTTGTTTGTAGCATTGATTCACATTTTGAAGTACAAAGAGGCACATTTTAAAAATATGCTTAAACCCAGGATGAGCATGCAGCCATCAGTGCAACCCAGTGAGATGAGCCAAAGGCCCGTGCTCATATTCAACCCTTTTGTTTGGAGAGTGTAGCAGTCTAACATTAGTGTCAGTATTAAAATGACATTTTATCTCACAGACTCCACGTCCTCTAAATGTAAAACAAAAAAATTATATCTATTCTCCTGTTCAATTCCGGAAATCATTGCTTGCTTTGCAAGAGACCAACGAAACTTACTCTTTAAGGACCACCAGAAAGCTGTATCCAATGCACATGATCCCCACCAGAAAATAGGAGAGCGGCATCCTGAAATTCATCCATCCAATTGTGCGTTTATTGTCATAATAGCCATAAAAGAGGACGGAATATTGCGCCAAGCCCTAAAATCCAAAAACAAAGCCACTTAGCAGATGTTGTATAGAGCAATTAAAAAAAATCAACTTTTAAGAGCAATAACATTAATTTTCAAACTTGGGAGATGGCTCTGACAGGGGTCCTATTGTTTTGCTTCACAGAGTGAATGTTTCAGCTGCCACATTGATTGGCAGTCTCTTGGTTTACTCAAAATTCAGGGACTTCTAAATAGACCCAATTTTTCATCAAATATAGGTTTGCTCAGCTGTGGAGCCATTACCATGGAATGCCCTTTGACTGAAACATCAAAACAGAATAGAAACAGACTCACAAATAAAGAATAGACTGACAGCTGTCAAAGCAGAGAGGTTGGGGGGTTGGGTGAAAAGATGAAGGAATTAAGGAAAGAAAGAGAAAGAAAGAAAGAAAGAAAGAAAGAAAGAAAGAAAGAAAGAAAGAAAGAAAGAAAGAAAGAAAGAGAAAGAAAGAGAAGGAAGGAAGGAAGGAAGGAAGGAAGGAAGGAAGGAAGGAAGGAAGGAAGGGAAAGAGAGAGAAGGAAAGAAGAAAAGAAAGGAAAGGAAAGGAAAGGAAAGGAAAGGAAAGGAAAGGAAAGGAAAGGAAAGGAAAGGAAAGGAAAGGAAAGGAAAAGAGAAAAAGAACTCACAGATACAGATAACAGCCTGGTGGTAACCAGGTGGGGGAGGTAGAAAAAGGTAAAGGTGGGGATAAATGGTGATGGGAGGAGACTTGACTTTGGGGTGGTGAACATACAAGAAAAGATACAGATGCTGTTTTATAGTATTGTACATCTGAAACCAACATAATTTTACTAACTAATGTTGCCTCAATAAATTCAATTAAAAAACCACACTTCATAGTGTCGTTAGAGTTATAATTTTAAGAGCTTGCCTAATATGGAGGATCTGAAACATGCTTCCCCAGGTTGTTGTGGCAGGTTGCCCCTTCCGGCCACAGCCACAGTTAGATTGGTTCTCTTAAAACACAGAAGCTTAGTCCAGATGAGGAACAGGTGAGATGACGCTGGAAGCAATCTGCACAGCCTTCTATTCATCAAGACCATTACAGGATCCTCTCCTGACGAGTATGTTTATTTATGTAATTATATGCTTTTTTTCCTAAAAATCACCCACCAGGGTTAGAATCACCACTTCCTAAAGCCACCTGCATGGAACATGTACCGAACTTTGGCATATTCGATGCTGCTTCCTTCATAGTATTTTCGTCTTTCTCACCTTCTCTTGCCCACTGTGTTTTTCACTCTCAGGGTGGAAGCATTGTTTCTGTATTGCTATGTATCTACTTCCAGAGCTGTTCTCTGATTTCAGCTCTCCGCAGTAACTTAAAATTACTGTGCTTTGTAAAGTGAGGAGACAATAACTTGCTAATGCAGGGCTTCCTCTTCAGGTTGTGAGTCACCTTTGAATCTTAGAAAATCCGACTGTCTGATTTTAACATCATTTATACCAAGCCAGGGACTTTGAAGCCTACTGTTGAAGAAGGGAGGAGAGGAAGTGGGAGGGGGAAGGGTGGAAGAGAAGGAGAAGAAGTGCCCTGGATGCTAATTTCCAAAGGAAGAATTAAGAGAGGTAATTTAGAAAATTGCCTTAAACAAAGATTGTGCCTAGCTGAAATCAGAGGCCAATAGAGATCTAGAAAAACTATTGCTTTCCAGATTTTCAGAAAATTTGGCACCCCTCACTGCCACCCTCCCGCCACAGCTGCTAATTCTTTGTAAGAATTAGCAGGGTGGGGAAACTCTCTGAGAGCTCATGGCTTAAGTAGGGTTGGGATGGGATAGGAGGGTTACAGATAAAAGCCAAAGTGGTTCCTTGCACCTGATCTGCCTGTATCTTCATTTTTCAGGTCAAGAAAAAAATAAATCCTACCCTAAAAGATAATTTGGGGCTAAATAACTAGTAGGAACATCAAATAGGAAAAGCAACTGGCTTAATCTTGTGCCCAAGATAGGAAACCAAATAGATCTAAATTGGCCAACAGGCCAAGACCCAGAAATCTGCCCAGGAAAATAATCATTGGGAGGATTTCCCTGCACTTGGTTCCACGACAGCTTCTTCTTTCACATTTGCCTAGATAAGCCTCTGCTTCTTCTCAGCTATTTTAAGTCCAATCTCCTTTCACCGTGTCCAGAACCTTCGAACCAACCCTCTTGTCCCCAGAGAATAATAACTAACAGAACCTGGAAAGTACAGGGACTTGGCCCCTTGTCTAGTTTAGGAAGATTCTGATCTCCTTATTTTTTTGTAACTGTAAGGCATTTTACACACTCCTCTACTATTCCCTGTAACTGACCCTTACCTCCTTTCCTTGTTCCCATCCTGACACCTGGTGATAAGGGTTGCAGTAATAATACCAGTCAATAAGTTTAGCTGAGCACTTAGCATTTGCAGAAAACCTGACTTCATCTCACCAAATCCTCACAAGAACCCAAAGAAGTTGCTACTGTTAGGGGAAACAGTTTTCCTCGACTTTTGATGTATTTTTTCATATGCAGAAGACCCATAAACTTGCCGCTCCCAGCCTCTCTCCACTGCCTCCTGCTAGCCCCAGGGAGGACAGACCCTCTGAGAGCGGAGTGGTGGGTGAACAAATGGGCACGACATGGGCCACGGCTCTGCTTCTTCCTGAGAGAGCATGTGCTGTGCTCTGCTGTGCAGGGCAAGGCCTTTTCTAGGCTAGGGCTGCTGGGCAGAAATGCCTCGCTGGGAGGCCCGTTTGCCCATAAAAACACATCACATTATTTAATATCTGCTTTAACAATAATAAAGGTGACATGTTGACCTCCATCTTTGCCTTATTTCTGGTTAGCGCACAAGCTGATTGGATGGGGCGGGGTGGGGGGTTATTTACCGCCCCATCCCCAATACACACCTCCCTGCCCAATTCAAAGGAAGAAACTGAGTCTTAGAGATGTGAAATAACTGCAAATTCACATAGCTACTGAATGACTGAGTCTGAGCTTGAACTGGGTCTGTCCAATTCAAATCTTCTATACTTAACCACTGTCCTATATTGCTTCTCCTGTGTCTTCTTTGCCTCCCAGGCCTTGTGTCATGCTGGCTCCTTATCTTCCCAGTAAAACAAAGACAAGGAAACACTACCAACTCAGCAGGGACTTTTGACCTATACGCCTGGATCAGTCCCTGGTGGTGCCAGGTCCTCTTGGAAAAGACCCAGGTACCCTTCTTGCAAAGATTTCAGAGGACCTCATTTCCACACTTATAAACATTACAAACCGACATCTTTGTCTAATTCACAGTGACAGAATTAGGATGAAAAGACATCTCCAAAACAACATGAAAGGAAAAACATAACAAGCATCTGGTGAACTTGTTAGGTTAGCACAATAGCTACTGGGGCAGCTGGCTCATCTGGTGTATGTACCATTCAACGTATGTTCAGTGGCTGGCACTTCATAAGTGTTAGATCATATCCAAAGCAGTAAAGGTCCTGCTTTTTTTTGAATCCTGATTATTTTACAAATGCTTCTTCAGTTTATCTGCCGCTACATATGCAGTTAAGTGTGTCAGTGAAAGAGGCACTATTGAAGAGTACAATTTTAAAAAGCTTTACCCAATCCATTTTGGGGAGTGGCTTTAAACACAAGTTGAAAGGCTTATCAGAGGAACACTCCTCTCCTTCCACTCAGCTGGCCCACCACACTTCACAGATTTTTCTTCTTTTCTTAAAACTCCAACAGCAGAGATCTGGGAGTGACTAAAATAGCAAGGAATGCTAGCCCAGCCAAGGTTCTATTCGGTTTCCATGTCAGCATGCATGGCTTTCCATGTGGGAGCTCTTTCCCACCCCAAAATCTGTGTCAGAGAAACCACAGCCAGAGCCAAGTTTCAAATGAGCACAGTAGAGTCCTGTCCAAGTCTGGGTTCCATGCTTCTGCATCATCTGAAGTCTCTCCGCACCTATTCTGATCATCTCCCCTCCTCACTTACAGCCATCCCTCCTCCCCAATTCTCCTGCAACTAATATTGTCCTGGTACGTATTCCCAAAGGACTCCTTGAAAATAAAACTACCTTTGAACTGATGAAATATTCCTGAAAGACATGTTACTCCATATACGAATCATAAAAATCTCTCTTCTAAATGTGGTCACGACAATAAGACATGAAGGAACTTAAGATAACAGATATATCTAAGAGGAGATGCTCTCATTTTTGGAAGGTCGTTACTTTGAAAAAGAAAAACTGGTGATGCTGGTAAAATAAAGAACTAAACTGCTATTTGTTAACATTCAGAATGTCTGCGACAGTCTCCCTTGAGTACAGACCTCAAGGAAGAGACATGGCAAAAGTAGGCAGGGCAGGGAAACAGGTTTTGAATGACATGTTAGAGTAAACCAATTTGGTATTAAAGTCAGCCACATTTTGGCTTGAATTTCAGTGTCTCCTCTAACTATAAGTGCTGTCTTTGGCAAATTAACTTCTCTGAGTCCCAATTCCTTCAACTACACAATGATTATTGATCATTATCTTGAAGGGTTGTTATAAAATGTAGTATATGGGCCTGATTAACACATAAAAGGTGTTAATTTTCCCCTCCTGCCCGAAAGAGCTTCTCCTACCTCCCATATCTACGAAGACAAGCAGAGCAGGGGAGGAAAGGCTGATGTACCATTTATCCACATGCAATGTACAAGATGCCCTCAAGCTGGAAAGCTAAATGCATTTCCCTTTATTCACAATTCGAATCTTTACCTATATGATCTCACTGTGTGATATCAGCTCAAGCTCCTTCCAAATTCCACCTCAGTTCTTTCCTCTCTTTCCCTGACAGGAATATCAAAACTATACAGTCTTTTCCTCTTTGTCATTTTTACATCATCCTTGCATCTCCAAGTAACTTGCCAACACATGCATCTTCTTACTGACTTAAACTCCCTCTTCTAATTCTACAGCTTCAAATGATACAATTTCTGCTAATTTCATTCAGAGCATACATGTTAGATAATCTCCCTATTTCTTACTATTTTAATAAAATATATTTCCCCCTTATCAGTAAGATCCATCACTAGGCACTCAGTAAAAGGATTAAAAATATGGTGCATTGTAAATGGTGACTTTGAGAAGCCATAAGACTGACTGACCTAGCATATATCAAATGGTAATTAACTACTGTTAATTAAAAGGAATTTGGATAAGTTGTGATACCTGCTTATCGGTGACAGAACACCCAGCCTCCAAGGAGATACTCCATGGAGGAGGGGATTTCAGGAGGAAGTTTCAGGTTTCCAAAATGAAGATCAACAGAGAAACAGCTCCTTACAATCTTCTGCACCTCCATCCTCCATCCTAAAGGTATTTCTGTCCCTTCTCATTTTATAACACCCTCTACCACAAGGGGTATCTATTAACTATGTTCTACTGTCTTTTCTGCTTCTCTTCTCCTATGTTTATATGCATTGTTAGCTAAACTGGCACATTAATCTTAGATGCACCAAATGAATCTGTGGACTAATTAGACTGTTCAGGCACCAGTCTTCTCTGTCCTGGGCCTGAAACATGTCTCTTCCCCTGGCATCTCTGCAAGTGCAGCATTCTGAGTTTTCAGGGATCTCAAGGACATTTGGTCAATGGTTTCCTCCATGGTGTCATGATGGATGGAATCCTGGGCTGTCCACTTAGATCATCTTATAATAACAGAGCAGGTTCCTTTATGAGGTAATTGTTCAGATGATCAAGTAAAGAACTCAGGCAAGAGTAAATATCATACCTGTCATTCTATTTGGGAAGCTAATTTGGAAATTGCAGGTTTAGTATAAAGGCTAAAAATGGGGCCCAACTGTTTCAACTCCTTCTCCCTTTGTGAGGAAGATAGAGTATTAAATGAAGTTAGTCTCTATGCCAAGAACATTTGGTGAGAAGGCAATTGGAAATTAATGCAGGAAAAATTACTAATAGGAACAGGACATAGAGTGTGAGATTAGGAGCCACTCATTAGCCATAAAATCCCAAATGTTCACTTTTGTGACTCAGTTTCCCTAACTTTATAATGTGGGGCATGGGATGAATGATCTCTAAGGACACTTCTGTCTGTAAAAATACCTTATCTTGTGATACATGGTGAAAAATTGAGTGGTTACAGTATACAGAAAAATTAAGAAAGCCTATAGGTGAATAATATCACTTTTATTTTTTCTTGACCTGTAGACATTCCTTCATTGCCTTAGAATCATTTTAAGGCAGACTTAGAATTGTAAAGGAATGTTAATATCATAGAAGCCCTTCCTCCTCATCTTTTTTGACTGATTAATCTCTTTCGAATCACAATTGGACATTTTCTGCAAAACTTTTTTAAAACTATTATTTATTTATTTAATTCTTAAAAGAACTTATTTATTTATTTTAGATAGAGGGGAAGAGAGGGAGAAAGAGAGGGAGAGAAACATCAATGTGTGGTTGTCTTTCATACACCCCTCTACTGGCGACCTGGCCTGCAACCCAGGCATGTGCCCTGACTGGGAATTGATCTGGCAGCCCTTTGGTTCACAGGCCAGCACTCAATCCACTGAGCTACAACAGCCAGGGCCCCAAACTTTTAATTTCAGTTATTTGACAAATGTATATATGCTTAAACTTCAGAAATATGTTTAAAAATCAAAAGCCTTTTGTTCATATTTTTAGTTCTTCCTTTCTCTAATATGCCAAGCATCAGAACATGTCAATGATATTACTATTCTTACTCTTAATAACCAGACTTGAGTTTATTATCTTACTAATCAGAGGAAGAGAATTGAGAAATCAAAATTATTTCAGGGGGGAGTAGTAATTTTTTTTTTGAAGTTTAAGTAAGGGAGGGCAGGTAGAGAGAGAGATGGAAGAAGTAAGAAGTAATAAAAAAGGGAAATGAATGTTAAGAAGGAAAGTCTAACTCAGGGGCCATCTACCATAAAAAAAAAAAAAAAAAAAAAAAAAAAAAACAGATATTCCCAAGCAAAATATCAATCACCTCCTTGGGGCTCCCTAGTATCTTTTTCTTCATTTTGCTAACTTAGTACATAACATCCTGTATCTTTCTTCTGACCTCATGAGTACCTTGAGGTCAAGAATCATGTCACATTCATCTTTGTAAAACCAATGCATATTTATATCTTATAAATAAACATTGAATTGAAACAAAAATTCCAAGTGATGGGTGATTTCAGATTCCAAATGCCACAGAGTTGGGCCTGCCCCTATGCTTACTCTGTATTTTACCTTGTTCATTCACAGGCTGGGAACTTTTTTAAAGTTTACATTTTCTAGTACTGCCCACATAAATTAATTTCTACAGGTCTTATCTCAAGGCTTTACAAACCCTCCCCCTTACTCAGGTTGCTAGTCAACAGGATTCATTGAGCCCCTGTTGGCTAAGGCTGTAAGGGTGTCTGAGGCGATAAAGCAGGTGTATCCCCTCTTTAGGAAGCTCACAATTTAGGGGTATTGAGAATACAATTCAAGACATATGAAATAGACATATTAACATTACAAACGTGAAGACTGCTTATTGTTTTTCTCTCCTTTCTTCATTCCCCATTCTACATAAAATTTTATTTTCATTTGCTACTTGTCAAAAACTCCTTGAATCATCCATTCCCCGATCTATACTTCGCTACTTTTTCATTCACTACACTTTCAAGCATCTCCAATCTTGACACGATTTTTAAAAGATCATGTGTCACAGACCTGAATCACACTCCAAAATGATTTTTCAATGGGCAGGCATAAGTTTCTATCACAACAATAAAACTCACCCAGGAGAGTTCAAAGAGTAATATTCATTTTGGTACTACAGTACGGTGACCCTCATTTGGGTACCACAACAAAGTGATCCTCATTTTAGTATTATTTAGAAGTTAGAATATAGTATTGCTTGGTATTTAATATTTAGCTTTATTTTATATTGACTATTCAGTAATACTAAATAGACTTGTTTAGGAAGTGAAGAGGTTAATATGTAATGTAAAAGCTCTAATTTCCTAAGAACCCAATGACATTTCCAAAAAGCACTTTTGCAAATGCTTTCTTTGTTCTTTTCCAAAGCCAGAGATAAGAATATTTGCTTGAAGTCTTTGAACTCGGAGCTCACCTTCATTCAATAATCTCCATTAATCATATTATCATATTACCAAACCTTATTCACTTTTTTCTTTCATTTTTTTTAACAGGGCAAAAACATCTCTCTTAAGACCTTCACTCAGCCCCAGCAAAGAAGGCCATGGGGTTTGAGAATAAGGAAAAATCCATCCTCCTCCCAACACAGCTGTGTAGAGACACTTACGTTGAAGTCATACAATACACCAAAATTCGCTGCAGACGCCTCTTCAGCTCTGGGAACTGTTTTTCTAGGTAAACTGCCATATGGCAAACCCCAGAGGTACTATAGGGAAAGGCAAAGAAAGCAGTTAACAATTGGAAACAAAGTCTGAACCACACATGCGATCACAAATTGTTTTATTTAAAAGTACTTCTGAAGCCTTTTCGTGAGAACTGTGCATCTCCATGTGGGGTCCCGTTTTCTGGGAATCTACTATTAAATTAGGAACAAAAGGAGTGCTAAGGACCCTGCATTTTGAATTCAGTGGGCCACCGGCAGCTGGGCCAGACACATTGCCCAGAAGGCTCCCCACCAACACCTTCAAACTGGTCTCATTTAGGAGAGGTCTGGAAAAGACAGAGTAGCCTTTGGGGCACTCCAGTGTTCTAGAAAGTCATACTACCCACATCTTCATATGGGGTTGGGGTGGAAAAGAATCGCTCCTTCATGTCAAGGAAGAGAGCTCTCAAAAGAATCACTCCCAGAATTTGCGGGTGACGACAAGGAGACTGACTCACCCTGATCATGATACCTGCCTCACCACCAATTCAGGTTTACTGCCCTGATCTTGTGCTGTCAGATTAGGAAGGAGAGAAGTTACTAGGTGTGGAGCCAGCCAGTAAGAAGGCAAGGACAGTATCCCATAAGGAGCCTTGGCAAGAACTGGGAGAAGCACCCCTCTATCCCCAGGGTATACACATGGCTTGCCAAGCAGATGCTGCTTCTTTTATAAGATGAAAACTTCCCTTCCCTGAGGCTGCAAGTAGAGGATGAATGTGGATGGAAATCTGGGTGCAAAGCCTGACTGGGCAAGGGCTAGAAATCAGCCCCTAATCCCTCCTTCCACACAAGCCGCTCTGCTTTAATGGCAGCCCTGCAGCCCCTCTGCCTTCCTGGGACTGAACAGAACAGAGGCTGAGTCCCACCTGCCCTGTCTCACCCCACAGCCGGGGACCACAGAGGACCAAAAACATTAGGATTTGCCCAGAGACACAGAACTGTGGGCAGAAAGGCACATGCACCACAGAAACACGGAGTGGGGCTGCTGGGTAGAGGGATCTGAAAAATGGAGCCTTGTTAGCAGGACATGACCAGCCCTGGCCTCTGTGGTTCTATAAAGTTAACACAAAGGGTGCTCATCCTCTTCTGTTCTTTTGCTGGAGTTGGTAATTACTGCCCGGAAAACAGGATGCTCCTCAGCATCTAATCCAATCGAACACATATTAGGTCCTTCCACTACATGCTATTAGGAATTCTGCAATTTCATATAGTTGGAATGAATTAGCTACAACCTTTCATTTCTTCCACATGGAGGCAGCATGGGATGAGGGAAACAGTAAATGCTGCTGATAAATCTCCCTGGATATGTACCCTGAGCCTGACACCAAGGTGTGTCATAGCAGCCAGTGTTGAAGTTTCAAGTTTCTTAGAGAGATGAGCAAAAATTAAGGTGGGGTTAATTTGAAATAGATAAAATACATACATTTTGCTGTATCACCTGAAAGTTTTTGCTTTGGAGATGAACTATACAGGACTTCTGATCTGTGTCCACTGTCTTCTACCAGCCAGATAGCTGTAGAACTCGCAGAATTATCTCACGATTTATAAAACTAGTGGACTAGGGTGCAAAATCCAGAATAAAATTCACTCTGGGATGCTAGCTAAATCCAGTAAGCATTATGGACTCAATTTTCACATTTTTTTTAAGTGGGGGAACAAAAACTCTTTTAGAGTCTACCTCATAAATTTGTTGTGAGGCCCATTAAGTCAAAGAAATGAAAGTGTTTTGCACTTATAACAAGCAAAAAACTCATTATGAACGTAAGGCACAATCAGTGTCGTTATGCTGATAGGAGGCTGGACGCAGAGGCGGGCCCTGCTTTAAGACCATGGACATATAAACTTACACCAACTTTGGCCATTTTCAGTGTTGCACAGATCAGACTGGCTTTGAAATACCAGTACGTAAAAAGACCCTTTTCAGGTTAAATAAAGCCTAACTCAATTTTTGTGGGGTAAGCATCCAAAGAGCTCTGAGACATTTAACTTCACATGCGTGAGGGTCCCAACCTCACTGTTGCTTCTCAGCTTCAGCTGATTCTCCCCACGTCAGACACCCCATCCTATGTGTGTGTGTCTGTGTTATCCTACTTTATATCTGGAAAGAAATTGTTCACTTTGCATTTTTTTACTAGAGGAAAGTTGGGTGCTTTGAGTTGAGTTGAGATGCATTTCTTTCAAAGCAAACTTGGTGAAACAATTACAACTCAAGCGATGTCAAAGCCTTCCTCTTGGACAATGGACATTTGGGAACAGGGACCACCCTGGGAATCTGACAGGAGCCACAAACCTTTCCACATAATAATGTGCACATAAACAGACACATGACATTGTGCATTGTGCATGATTTCAGGAGGTTCACAAACCTTTGGGAGCACAGATTAGGACTTCAGGCCCATGGGCACCATTTTGAAGTTTAATTTTGCCACAAATACTACAACTCTAAGGGTGGGTGTAACCAGTCAGAAATTATATTCTTAAAGAAAAAAAAAAAGAGCTTTGCTAAGAGCGTGATTGCATAAGAAACTTGTTGCAGCATGTTTCAGAGACAGGAAGTCAGAGTCTTACCTCTGGCAACATGATGAGGCTAAATGTCAGGACGAAGAGAACCATATTTACTCCATACATCCATCTCATGAAGATGAAGTATGAAGCCACTGACGAGCCAAACTGACCTGTTGAAAAGAAATTAAGAAGTTGAGGAGTTCCGGTCATTATGACAGCGTAGGTAGATGTGGTACTCAAATCCTCCCATAACCACAACAAAATTACAACTAACCTATGAAAAACCATCATTCAGATCCACCTGAAATTTAGCTGAATGAAAGTCCTACAACTATGGATTTATAGAAAAAGCCACATCAATACTGGTAGGAGGGCTAAAGATGCAGAGTGAGCTGTGTATGGTGGACAAAAATCAGGAGGGATTTCTTGGTTGCAGAGGTTCCCCCCTGAGGAGAGAGGGGACATAGCCCCATACCAAGGTTCCCAGCCTAGAGTTCCAGTGCCAGGAAGAAAGATTCCCATAACTTCTGACTGTAAAAATAAGCAGGGATTGTGGCTGAGAGAGACAGAGGATTTCTAGTGTCCCAGGCAGTTCTACTTAAACAGCCCACATGGACTTACTCACACTCACTTCCTCTGAGTTCCAGCACTGAAGCAGAAGCTTAAAAGGAACCAGGGACATACAGGGAGGAACATAATTGTCTGGCATCAGGGCAAGAGCTGGGGGTATGGTAACTTTCTACCAGATAAAATTGCTGGCAGATGCCATTATTCCTTTTCTGAGACCCCACCCCAAAGAGCTGGCAGGCGGGTATCTCCATCTCCATCAGTTTAGCTCACACTGTTCGCCTTGCCCTGGTGATTCCCTGAGACCCCACCCCACCCAACTTGTGGGCCCACTCAAGCTGTTTCTAGTGGTTTTCCCATACTAATGGCTTGTCTTGGCTCATGCTTCACAAATTCTTAAAATTTCTCAAACAAGGAGAATCTGGCCTTAGCATTCCCCATACCTCTCATAAGTGGCCCCAGACCTGACACTAGCAATAGCTGGCCTTGGTTTGAAGACTGGCCCCACGTGATTGCCTCCAAGCCCAGCACAAGTAGAAACCATCAGCACATCACTTTGTAGCTCGTGCCCAGTGGTCCTGGGCGGAACACAGGTGGCAGCTTAAGTCCTGCTCTGTGGTGTAGGCCCTGGCACAGCTGATCATCCACAGTGGTTGGAGGTCAACGGCCAGTGGCCATAGCCAGTCCCCACAGGTGATCTGCCTGGGTAAATGCCTGCCACTGATGTGCTAACAACCATCAAGGCTCAACTTCAAGAGGAGGGTGTACACAGCCCACACTGTGGGTGTACTTTGAGTATCCACCTTGGGTGATAGGTGAGGCTGTGCCACTGGACCCTACAGGATACCTACTTCATTAGGCCATGCTATCCAGACAGGGAGACAGAACAAAACTCTAGAAAAATAAATAAAATGGGGGACAAATAATCTATTAGATGCACAGTTCAAAACACTGGTTATAAGGATACTGAATGAACTTAAAAGAAGATTACATGTACTTAGAGAGAACTTCAACAGCATAATAAAGGACATGAAAACAATAAAAAATGAGCAGTCAGAAATAAAGGATATGCTAACTGAAACAAAGAAAAATTTATGGGGTATCAAGAGTAGAGTAGATGAAGCTGAGAATCAAAACAGCAATTTGGAATACAGGAAAGCAAAATACACCCAATCAGAGCAGCAAATAGAATCCCCCTCAAAAATGAGGCTAGTGTAAGAAACCTCTGGGACAACTTTAAGCGTACCAACATTTGCCTCATGGGGTGCCAGAAGGAGAGAGAGCGAGCAAAATATTGAACACCTTCTTGAATAATAATGACAAAAAACTCCCATAACTTGGTGAAGGGAATAGACATACAAGTCCAGGAAATGCAGAGAATCCCAAACAAGATGAATGCAAGAGGCCCACACCAAGAAACATCATAATTAAAGTGAAAAATGTTAATGACAAAGAGAGAATCTTAAAAGCCACAAGAGAAAGACATTTATTTATCTACAAGGGAGCCCCTTAAGACTGTCACCTGACCATTTAACAGAAACATTGTAAGCCAGAAGGGACTGGCAAGAAATATTCAAGGTGATGAAAAGTAAAGATCTACAGCCAAGATTACTCTACCCAGCAAAACTGTCATTTAGAATTAATTGAAGGACAAATAAAGAGCTTCCCAGACAAGAAAAAGCTAAAGGAGTTTATTACCACCAAACCAGTATTACAAGAAATGTTGAAGCTTTTTTTTTTGAGGAAGAGGAAGAAGAAAAAAGATTAAAAAAATAGGAACAATTAAATGGTAATAAATATATATCTATCAACAACTAAATCTGAAAGTCAAAAATAAGTGAATGGGCAGAACAGAAACTGACTGGTGAATGCAGGGAACATTTTGGTGGTTGCCAGGTGCAGGTGTGTGGGTTAAGGGGATGAGTGAAAGAGGTGAAGGGAGTGAGAAGTGGATTGTTGTGGATGGTCGTGGGGATGTGGAGTGCAGCATGGGAAGTATGTTCCATAGTGTTCTGCTGGCTGTCTGTGGTGTTGGATGGGTGTAGGGTTTGTCAGGATGATCACTTAGTAAGTTATATAACATGTGGTCACTGGGGTGTACACCTAAAGCTAGTATGGTATTGTGTTTTTTAAGAAAAAAATAAAAACCAAATAGTTGAAAGGACAAAACAAAAGCCATGCCTTGATGCCTTCCAAAATAAATCTGCTCCTTGTAACACATTTATTCTTTTCATGTTATAGTCTCTGGCATTTTTTCCCTATCTAGGAAGAGAAAATATTAATCATGATGGAAGTGCTCAGCTGTAGTTGTATAAAAGGATTATGACCTACAACTTAGAGTCCATCCAAGGAAAAACTGCTTTTTGCTTGGCAACTAAGATTGCCATCTGAAGAGCTCATTTTATTCCTTGAGTTAATACAGTTAAGTGAACAAATATATGTAAAGTGGTCGTGACTGACTGGCAAGTAGTTAGCTATCACTATATATAATTATACATATTGCATTTCTTCCTCCTTTTTCACAGGTAAACAACACCCTTCTCAAAAAGTTGACCACATCCCTTATAAAAGGTTATCCTATAGGCCATCCTGTGCTGTTTCCCACATTACTGGCATTTTATGAGTACAGCATAGAAGCTGAAGTTCATTCACCCACTTCACACATTTTTACTAAGTATACTCTGTCAGGGATTATCTTATATTTGAAGCACAATGTCACACACAGGGTTACTGTCTTAATACAACTTACATTTTAGTGAGGTGTAAAACTAAAACTGGATCTGCCTTTTGACCCGGCAATTCCACTGCTAGAATTATACCCTAAGAACCCTGAAACACCAATCCAAAAGAACCTATGCACCCAATGTTCATAGCAGCACAATTTACACTAGCCAAGTGCTGGAAGCAACCTAGGTGCCCATCAGTAAATGAATGGATCAAAAAACTGTGGTACATTTACACAATGGAATTCTATGCGGCAGAAAGAAAGAAGGAACTCCTACCCTTCGAGACAGCATGGATGGAACTGGAGAGCATCATGCTAAGTGAAATAAGCCAGGCAGTGAACGACAAATACCATACAATCTCACCTTTAACAGGAACCTAAACAACAAAACAAACAAACAAGCAAAATATAACCAAAGACACTGAAATAGAGAACAGGCTGACAGTGACCAGAGGGGAGAGGGGAGAGAATTTCTGGGGAAAAGGGGAAGGGTTTACAGGAACAAGTATAAAGGACTCATGGACAAAAACTAGGTGGGGTGGAAATGGGAGGGAGGTGGAGAGGGCTGGGATGATGGGCTGGGATGGGAGTAAAAGGCAGAAAACTGTACATGAACAACAATTAAAATAAAATTTAAAAAAGGAAAACTGAAAAAACAAATATACAGGAGTTCACATATTGAAAAATAAATATATTTATCATAATATATACTATATATCACACATTCCAGTATACATCATATAGTATATGTGTAGGATATATAATGCGTATTAAATGTACATTATGTTATGCATTATATGTATGTACATGATGATGAATAATACATATGAATGGATCATATATACATCATATAATATATGTAGTATGACAGAATTATATTACTATAACATTTTATATATATAATATGTAATATATACATACACATATATAGTTACAGCCAGATGGGTTCTACAAAGAGGTGGATAAAGTATTGAGAGGGGTTGCTTTAGACAGGTTGGTCAGAAAAGTCAATTGGAGAAAGTAATATTTGAGCAGAGATCTGATGTTTGAGGAAGAGGTAGAAGTGCCCCCAGCTGGGGAAGAGCAGCTCAGGCAGAGGAAAAAATGAAAATGAATATCACGAGGAAGGCAAGAATTCATGACAACTGAGGAACAAACCTAAGGTCTGTGATAGGAGCAACAAATAAGAAGCCAAACCACATTGTGTAGGGCCTCCTAAGGCAAGGAAGAAAGTGAGGGTTTTATTTTAAATATGATGAGAAATCATTGACAAGTGTTAAGCAATGGTGGGTAGAGGGCAGTTTTGATCTTTAAAAAATCACTTCAACTCTGGGGAATAAATTGGGAGAGGACAGGCAAAAATGTTTTATTAACTTATACCTGCCCCAAATGGTAAAAAGCGAGGTGATCTGTTCAATGCTTTTTGAATAAGGACAAAAAATAAAAGCATTCTCTTAAATCAGAGAATGTCAAAGGAAGAATAAAACAGGAATTTGAAGTCTCAGGCTAAGATTTCATAGATTTACAAAAGCCAAAGCTCCTTTGATTTTCACTTAAATTTCAGCATCAAGTTTCTAGTTTTCCCAGTCTTTCCAATTCTCATTTTCAGTTGCTCAAGGAGAACAATGAACATCTTCAGCCAACTGCTGCATTAACCCCTTTGCCCTGTCTCATTCAGCTAAAACACCTCTGGTGACCAACCGTTTCCTTGGGCCTGATGTCTTCAAAACATTACAGGAGGAGAAATGTTCGTGTGGAGCAAATTGCAGCCTCTGCTTACTAAAATGAGTCCAAGCTCATGTGAGAGTCCTACCTCAATTTCTGGAACTCAGTCTGTTTTTTTTTTTTTTTTTAAATTTTAATTGTTGATCTTGTACAGTTTTCTGTCTTTTACTCCCACCCCAGCCCACCACCCCAGCCAAACCCACCTCCCTCCCATTTCCACCCCCCATAGTTTTTGTCAATGAGTCCTTTATACTTGTTCCTGTACACCCTTCCCCCTTTCCCCTGAAATTTCCTCCCTTCTCCCCTCTGGTGACTATCAGTCTGTTCTTTAGGTACCATCTTACTTACTATCTTAACTCAGAGACAATTTTTATATAAACCTAAAAGGAAGTCAATGTGTAAGTATATGTTTCAAAAGAAATCGAGTAGTTTGAAGTCTGAATATTTGGATTCATTTCACTTTGTAGGGTGGTGCAGAGGTCTACAAAATTTCTAAAAGTATGTGGTTTTAAAGCACGCTCCCCCCTCCCCATGTTCTGTAACCAGATGCACTGGGCCATGTGCAGGAAGGTAAAGCAGATCTGCCTCTCTCAGGACATCTGATCCTTCACCTGGCTCCCAGTGATTTCATATCATTTCATGGCTGTTATCTATGTTCTCTGGTAACGACTACCTGAGGTCTGCCTCAGCCAGGTTCACTTGTCATGTTTTATTGAAAGCAGTGGACTTCCAGCTTGTTAACTGTTACAGTTACTCATCAGCTAGAAAAGAACCTTGTCTCTAGGTATCTAGGGTAAGCTTTTCCTTGGAATCACACTTGAGATCCTCTGGTGTAGAGTCCCAAGTCCAGGATAAAGGTCCTTCCGTCCTGCCTTCCTTCCTTCCTTCGTACCTTCCTTCCTTCCCTCCTTCCTTCCCTCATTTCCTCCTTCCCACCTTACTTCATTCCTTTTATATTTGTGCTCTTCTGATTAGCACCACAGCCCACTCTCTCTCAGCCCCTAAAGCACAACCCCTGGCAAATGAGTTTTCTAAATTGCATATAGAGTGTAAATATACATAAACATTAAAAAGAGAGAGCAAATTAAAATGTTTCAGAAAGTCTCCCTTCCCCTTATGTAATCCATATATATTATGGATTTAATATGCTTTGGACTCCAAAGATTCCAAAGTTCAGTTTGGAATATAGCAAGTGGCTTCACAACAATTTTATTTGGAAATAGAGAAGTCACATCTATCAGTTTTCTTTACTGAATCCTACATGTGAAGAAAATGAATTGCAGGAAAATAGAGTTCATTAAAACCAGAGTAATTGTAGGAAAGACCAAGACACAGGTCAAAAAGACAGAGGAATACAGAAAACAATGTTCCTTCCACATGATACCTATCACTGGCAAAGGCACAAGAGTAAAAACAAAAGAAAGAGCTTAAAAGAAAGAAAACAAATCAACTGGTTGACATTAAGTCTCCATAGGACCCTTCCCTGTCTCAACATAAAAATGAAAAAGAAAATCTTCCCTCTCATGTCTATTTCTCCTAGCTATTCTCTCTTTCTGGAGGTCATTGAGTAAAACTTGAATTCACTAGAAACAGAAATCTTAATATAGTGTGGTTAAAAGAGCATGATTAAAAAGAAGAGTCATTTCCATGTACTTAGTCTCTCAGCTAGAATTTATTTACTCTTGTAAAGAACATGAGTTAGTAATAATAATAATAATAACAACAGCTAACATACAGGGTGGGGCAAAAGTAGGTTTAGAGTTATGAGTATGCAAAACAGAGTTTATTCTTGTATTATTATTTATTGATTTTTGCATTACTTGCTATATGAACAACTATAAACCTACTTTTGCCCCACCCTGTAAATTGATAATCAATTATGTACGCTAAGAACTTTATCAGCATCAACTCATTTTACTTCCTCTGGAACCTGGAGAGGTTAAGTATCATTTGTCCCACTGTATGGATAAGGGATTAAAAACTTAAACACGGACATTACTGAACCAAGACTTCATTAGTAATAATAATAGCTATCATTTAATGAATCTTTGTTTCAAATACCTTTTGGATCTCTGCATATTAATTGATTTAACCATCATCAAACTCCTGTAAGAAAGAATTATTATACTCACATATTACAGAGACTTAAAGTCATAGGTTATCTACTCAGTAAGTGATGGAGCCAGTTATATAGGTAGTTACATATGTAGTAAATGATGGAGCCACGTAGTCTTGACTCACATGGGTTTGATGCCAAATCTAGACCTCTCTTAACCACAGTGCTATCTTTCTCTTCAAGTAGAACCATAGTTCAATCTTTTAAAAAACTATGCTATATCAAATAAATATGCAATGAATATGTGTGTCTGAAATGATATAGATAATATCCATCAATCAGCTAAGGCTAGTCAAAGTTACACATTTGGATGGTACCCATAAATGACCAATTCTTTTTTTCTCTACTCTGACTAATAAATGCTGTTTCTACAGTGTTTAATTAAGACAATAAAAGAAGGCTTTTGGTATGTATTAATGTGAGGCCTTAAGCTTAGGCAGTATTTTTCTTCCAGAAGTTTCTTGTGTCTCTCTTAAATTAAGGTTAAAATTTCACTTGTCCCTCTGGTTATTTATTATTAAGGCAAAGTAATTTGTAGTCTGTCATCATGTATAATTTCCTCTCGAACAGATGGATAACAAGACAAGCAGATAAATGTGAACATTTCTAAATGAGAAAAGACCAATTAAATCACCTGCTGTATGAGTACACTGCAAATGCCATCTTGTTAGGCTAGGATACAAAGTACTTACTTCCAACCTGGTCTAGGGATAGAGTTAAATGGGGCAAATTTGGCTTCTATTTTCTGGAGCCCTTGAGCTAACAAAAGAATATGTGGTTTAAACTCTGTGCTTGGAGGTGCCTACCTGAAGATCTTCCCAGTCTGAAAAACAGGTCAATGACACCTTAATTTTGATGTTGTGTTCTATGAAGAAGAAGTAGATTTTTATTCTGGAAAAGACTTGTTATCTCCAGCCTGAAAAATGTTCAGTGATCTTATCCATGGCTTTAATATTGATGTTGGGTTCACAGTGAGTATAGATCATATTTCACAGGAGTACAAATATATTGCTTCTTCAGTAAAGTAAGCACTGCAGTGTAGTTAGTGATATGACCCTTCAGGTAACCTTGGGGTTCTAGGTGTGGCCTCTTTACAAGGATGGCATGGCAGTGAAAGTCCACGGCATACCCATGAGATATAGAATCTCACGGCACCCCTTGGTGGTAAGAGTTATCAAATCTATCTTTCACATGAAAAAAAAGTTGGGAGTCATCAGGTGAGTACCTGGTCCACACTGGTAAAGGGGATCCCAGTCTCACTGGAACCAAGATGGAAAGAACATGAGTTGTAGACTTAATTTGAGTTCCTTTGTTGATTCTGTCAATTATTGCACAGGCCTTTGTGGAAACTCAGTGAAGGCTGGTAATTAGAGACTCTTCTAAAACCACATTTAAAAAATATTTGTCCAGTATTTATTTAGAGATTGAGCAGAGAGTGAGAGTGAGTTGGATTAGAAAGACTACTGGGAGTGGAGCTCAAAAGCTCCTCTTTTAAACCTGGCACTTCCCACAATCCATAATTATCTTCATTATTTAATGGGTTATATTTTATGATCTGTCTACACACACACACATTTACTCATTTGCGTATAAAAAACAATGAAAGCAGAATTTTACCTATGTTTGTCAGCCCAGCATCTCCTGTGCCTGGAAACATGCCTGATAATGGTAAACACTGAGCGTTTGCTCAATTAACTAAGCAAGTCAAGCTTATTCAGAAGATTAAATGACATATTATATGTTAGATGATTCTGATTTCAAAGGAAATGATTAATATTTCTGAATCTTTTGTAAGATTAAATGGTCATTTCTTTAAGAGAAAACTATTTGTATCAGTTTTCTAATATAAAATATATACTTTATAAATAGGATACTCATTTAACTTACATTTTTCTGAAAAGAATTTGCAGAATGTAAATTATGCAGGCCTTTTTTAATATAATTCTGTTTGCATTTAGCAGTTTCAATAATTTATACTAAAAAATATAAAGAATGTCACATGCTTACATATACTTCTTTTTATTAAATTATATTTTATTGATGATGCTATTACAGTTCTCCTGATTTTACCCCTTTGCCTCCCTCCACCCAGCACTCCTCACTCCCTCAGGCAATCCCCCCACCACTGTTCATGTCCATGGGTCACGTGTATGTGGTCTTTGGCTACTTCATTTCCTATACTGTACTTTACATCCCCATGACCCTTCTGCAGCTACCTATTTGTACTTCTTAATCCCCTCACCTCTTCACCCATTCCCTCACATCCCTCCTCCCATCTGGCAACCATCAAAACACTCTCTGTATCCATGCTTCTGTTTCTGTTCTTCTTCTTTCCTTTGTTTTTTAGATTGAATTGTTGATAGATATGTCTGTTCTTCTTCTTTCCTTAGTTTGTTTTTTAGATTGAATTGTTGATAGATATGTATATTTTGCCATTTTATAATTCATAGTTTTGATCTTCTTTTTCTTAAATAAGTCCTTTTAACATTTCATATACTAATGGTTTGGTGATAATGAACTCCTCAGTTTTTTTTCCTGTCTGGGAAGCTCTTTATCTGCCCTTTGACTCTAAATGATATCTTTGCTGGGTAGAGCAATCTTGGCTGTAGGTGCTTGCTTTTCATGACTTGAATATTTCTTGCCAGTTCCTTCTAACCTGCAAAATTTCTTTTAAGGAATCAGCTGACAGTCTTACAGGAACTCCCCTGTAGGTAAGTAACTTCTTTTAAGATTCTCTCTTTATCTTTAACCTTTGGCACACTAATTATGATATGTCTTGGTATGGTCATTTTTGGGTCCATCTTGTTTGGGACTCTGTGCTTCCTGGACTTGCATGTGTATTTCCTCCATAAAATTTAGGAAATTTCCTCTCATTATTTTTTCAAATAGATTTCCAATTTCTTGCTCTTTCTCTTCTCCTTCTCACATGCATATGATGTGAATGTTGCACCACTTGAAGTTGTCCCAGAGGCTACTTATCTTATCCTCATGTTTTTGGATTCTTTTTTCTTCTTATTATTCTGATTGATTGTTTTTTTTTTGCTTCCTTATGTTCCATATCGTTGTTTTGATTCTCAGATTCATCCACTCTACTGTTGTTTCCTTTTAAATTGTCCTTAATTCAATTAATGTATCCTTTGTTTCTGACTGGGTCTTTTGTCTGCTGTTGAGTTCCTCACTAAGTTCCTTGAGCATTCTTATAAGCAGTGTTTTGAAATCTGCATCTGAGAGATTGCTTATCTCCATTTCATTTAACTCTTTTTCTGGAGTTTTGATCTGTTGTTTCATTTTGGCCATGTTTCTTTGTCTCTTCATTTTGGCAGCCTCCCTGTGTTTGTTTCTATGTACTAGGTAGAGTTACTTCGACCCCGTGTCTTGGTAGTGTGGCCTAATTTAGTAAGTGTCCTGTAGGGTCCAGTAACACAGCCTCCCATATCACCCAAGATGGGTACTTGAGGTGCAGCCCTTCCTGTGGGCTGAGTACAACCTCCTCTTGTAGTTGACCCTTGGTTGCTGTTGGCAGATCAATGGGAGGGAGTTTCCCAGGCCAGTCAACTGCAAGGACTGGCTGTGACCACTGACCATCAGCCTCTGTCTCCCTGGAATATCAGCTGTGCAGGGGCAAGGTGGTGGTGCTATGATGTGGTCTGTAGCTGTCCACTGCGTACACTGGCCCTGAGGTTTACCAGGTGGTGCAGGCCAAGGTCAGCCCCTCTGCAGTGTTTTCCCTGGGGCCACCCTGCTTGAGCTATAAAGCAATCTGAAATGGCTGCTACTTGTGCTGGTATTGGAAATTCCCAGGCAAAGCCAAGCTGTGACTCTAGTCTGGCTGCTGCTAGTGTTGGGCCTGGGGCTCACTAAGGCCTGCTATTGCTTGTTCGATAGGATTTAGGAAGTTGTGAAGCATGAGCCAAGACTAACCATTCATATGGAAAAGTAGCTTGGGTGGGCCTGTAAACTGGATGGGACAGAGTCTCTGGGGATCTCCAAGGCAGGTCAAACAGTGTTAGCCAGGTTGATGGAGTCTCAGATATGACACCAGTTTGTCAGCTCTGCTGGGGGAAGGTTTAGAAAAGGGACGATGGCCTTTGCTTGCCTTGATGCCAGACACTTCACTTTCTCCCTTTATGCCACTGGGGCCTTTCAACCTGCTACCCTGGTACCAGAGCTCAGAAGGAGTGAGTATAAGTAGGTGAGTCTGTGTGTGGGCTCTTTAAAAGGAAATTCTTGGGGGCTCCAGAAGTTTCTTCCACTGACTTACTCCCTGATGGTTTTTGCAGCCAGATGTTATGGGGACTTATCTTCCTGGCTGGAACCCTAGGCTGGAGTGCCTGGTGTGGGACTGTGACTCCTCACTCCCAAGATAACCCTCCCAAATTTTTATCCACCACATGTGGGTGAAGGACAAGCCTGTTCCCCATCTCTGCCCCTCCTACCAGTCTTGATGTGGTTCGTTTAATTCCGTAGTTGTCAGACTTCCACTCAACTCAATTTCTGATGGTTCTGAGTGATGGTTGTTCTACAGTTTAGCTGTAATTTTGATGTGGTTGTGTGAAGAGATGAACCATGTCTGCCAATGGCACCATGTGATTCCATATATTTCTAAAACTAATGGTGACTTACAAATTATAGAATGTTGGGTTGAAAATGGCCTTGTGTAGTAACCAATTAAACTCTGAATTTTATAGAAACTCCAAATGGGAAACAGAGGGCCAGAGATATCAAAGGATTGCCCAAGCTACAGAGTCAATAGGGGTAAAACGACTTTAACCTTTAGAAAACCAATTCCATGTTCCACTTCTTCCATTCTGTTCATCTTCAAAAATCATCCCAGACACATGCTTTTGCTATCTTTGGTAGGCTATTTTTGATGAGCTAGGTAGTCCAACCCAATGACTATGCTAGTATACTCCTAGAAAGGCTTCAGACTTTTCAACCAATATAAAAGCCCCAAAGCATATGATTTACTTATGACTATCATTAAAATTATAGTACATTAAGAATATTATAAAATGTTAAATGTATAAGTAAATCAGCAACTCACTTAAAAATAGGTACATGATAATACTTATTATGGAAAATAATGCGCCAAATAGGATAGTGATTTAAAACAAAAGTTTGCAACTACTCATCTTGCTATCCCTGTCCCTAGGGATGCAAACTATATATATATTTATATTTATATATATTTGTATATATATAAAATATCTTCCTCAAAGTAAAAATTAGCATGCCACATTGGGCAAAACACAGGCAATGGGCCTGGACTTCAATTTATATCTCAGCTCCTCTACTAACAAATTCTGGGATAGTTATTTAACCCCAACTCTAAAATAGAAAAGTTAACATGCACATTGCAGGCACATTAAAGATTAAGTGAAATAATATTTCTAGAGTCTTTGTGGTAATTGTGATAGAATAGAAAATAAGGGCCAGTGATCCACAGTGAGGCAAAGCATCATTAAAAGTGAGGAAAATAGGAGAACCTAATCAAATAATAAGTTACATCTCAAAGGGAAAATAATTCATGTTTGCTTGAATTGTCCAGTTTGACTGTTCCAAATTTTCTGAGGAAAGAGGGGAGAAGGGAAGGTAACTGAAAGTATTATTGAGTGGCATTCAGTTTGATTTTTCCACTTTGACACTCATGATAGATGGTGGTTATAGGTGTAACTTATATTTTAGTGCAATTTCTGGCAATAAAAATGATTTCATCTGCTTCTATCCCACTCAAGATAGGCTAGTTAAACACAAGTGAAAATGATATTATGATTTAGATAGGCTGGAACCTGCTCTAGTGTACCTTAAATATAAGTAATTTGCAAATGTATATTTTAACTATCATTAATTATAAACTTATTGGGATACATCTCATAATTAATCAAGAGTCAACCCTGTCATTTTCAGAAATGAGTAGACTGTGGCCCAGAGGGATTCAATGACTGGCTCAGTCAGAGTCAACAGCTAATCTATGCCAAAGCAAGAACAAAATTGTTTCAGGATCTTAATGCTCCAAATGGCTTTCTGTTCCTCAATGCTTCTCAAGGTAACATATTTCAGCTGCACAGTTAAAACTTAAGGATTCCATGATGTCTGGATATATTTTTTTTGATGTGTCTAAATTCCTTCTGTTTCTCAGAATGGTAGATATTTGTAGGATTTGTCTATATTTAATTTGACTCAACAAATACTTATTAAAGCCAAATATGTTCTAGGTCTGGTGATACAGGAGTAAACAAAACAGAATCTCTGCTTTCCTGTCTTTTAGAAGAAATGAACACAAATAGAATAAAATAAAATATTCAAAATTCAATTAGAATACAGTATTTTAGTTATAAGTGTGAAGGAGGAAAATAAAGCAAGCAAGGGATAGCACAGAAATATGTTGCAGGAAGTGCAATTAATGAGCTGATATGTTTTAGTTAATTGCCATTTGATAATGAGAAACAGAGGGCTGAGGAATACTCGCTCCTAAAGCATGAGCAATCATGTCAGTGAAATATCCCCCAACTGTGCTATCTCCCTATGGAGGCTCCATTTTAATTATGCAATGCGCATTTAACCAGCAGGAAAGCCAAGGCATGAAAGAAAATCAGATTCTAGTCAAAACATTTAAAAACCAGAACATGGTAAGATTGTGCTCAAAACCATTTAAAAAAAAAAAAACATGTTATCACTTTCTTTATATTCTTTGTTTTTAAAAATGATTTACTATTATATTTACAATACTTAAAAATTCTTGTTTGCCTTTTTCCAAGCCTAGAGCACTGCTCTAAATGGCTTTTTTATTGAGTGTACAGCCTTGCCTTTCCTGTACACTGTGAAAATTGTATAAAATGAAGATACAATATGGTATTCAAATAGCAAGTTCATAGATGAATATTGTTTATTCAACTTCAGAGGTTTGAACATGAAACTTTTAGATTTATTCATTCTTTTTAGACATTCATTTTGATTACTAACATGAGAGTATATATATTTTCAATGTCATATTCATTGCCAAAATAAAAGTTCTGCCTTCCCAACAACATGACTCAGTGTCATTGTGCACAATACTGACTTCCCCATGTAGGAGGGACAACAAGCTCAGAATGAGAATATTTTGGTCTAATATAGGAAGGGTGAGTGGTGATTGGTAAGTGCTAACAAGTCTTCACAGTGAGCAAAAAAGATATTAAAAAAATGGAGTTTTTGTTTGTTAGTTTTCCTGTTTTTAATCTCTCCCACTAAAGAAGGCATCTGATAAGTTTATGAGAAATTTATCTAGGACCATCTTCCCCTCTAATGAGATCTATTGAGCACTTACTTTCAATAGCCTTGATTTTATTCTCCCATGGGACACAAGCAGCTTTGAAGATCTCAAAGTCTTTGAGAAATTTTGCCCATTTCTGAAAAGGAAGCCAAGAATATCGGTAAAACTCAACCTCTTGTTTTTCAAGAAGTTTATCCCCCATCCCAAAATGTCACAAAACTTTGAACCTGGGAAGATCCTTCTGGCATCACATGTTGCTGTGTGTAAAAAGGGAAAACAGTATTTGCCCTCCTGTTCTACACTCTCCCTCAGACCAATTTACTTCAAAAATTTTTATGAATCTTTGTTTTACAAAAATTATAGTTAAAAAGATCTGTTTATTCTGTGCATCATAATAGAGCAGAGACTGAATTTGCACCTAATAAGTGATCAACAAATGTTATTGACTAATCAAAAAATATCACATGAAAAAATTAATGAAATCTGAATAAGACATGTTTTCTGTATTGAAGGGTTTCCAGGTCTATTGAATATACTGTACATAAACAGGAAATTTCAATCCAGGATGGTAGATGCTAAGACATGGGACACTTTTCATTTTGGTAGTAGAGAAATCAGCTAAATGGAAAGGCATATGATATCACAGGAAAGGGAAGAAGAAAAAGAATAAAATTTCTTTTTTATAAAAGAACTTCTATTTTATGCCACAGTGTTGGGCCATTCATGGTCAAGAGGACGGAAGAATGGGAATGAGGCAGATAACTTTGCGTGTGTGTACATTATGCTGGGATAATATGTGAGCTGCATAGGCGCATAAAGCCGAAAACCAGTGTGAGACAGTCTGAAGTTCAAAAGATTACCTAAACTAGAAACATCCCGAATGTCCATCTAGAGTACAGTGGATAAATAAATTGTGGTATCTTTGTACATGGAATACAATACATCAATAAAAATGTACTGTAAGTCCCACAACATGAATATATCTCATAATATAACATTGCATCAAAAAAGCCAGAAACAAAAGCATAAATACTATGGGATTTCATTTATTTAAATTGAAAAAAGAACAAAACTAGCCTATGATATATATAATAAAAATATATATTTATACTTAAGAGATATAAACTTTATTTACAAAACTCCATCTTTATAGGAATACATTTAGTTTACAGGTGGTATAACATTTGTAAAGAGGAAATAATAGTACCATGTACCCACCTTGCTATGATAATTAAATATGATAACTTTATAGATTTAAGTAAGTGCTAGGCATATAGTAAATAATAAATGTTAGTTTATTTTCTATCTTTTAAAAAGATCCATATATTATTGGTATATTATTTGTATTTTTCTTATTTTCTACCCAATTTATGCTCCTGGTAGAGAAGAGCTACATATATGATTATGTTACTTGGACATTTTGAGAAAGAAATTTTGACCCAGAATACTTATCTACCAGGAAATGAAAATGAAAGGAACACAGTCTTTTACATTTGGGGTGATAAAATCACAAAAGTCTTTTGTCATAAATCAATGTTTCTGAACTTATTTTTCATTTTAACTCCCCTGAGGAGCCTTTTTGAGCTATCCCCCCCCGCCCCAGAATCATGCCCTTGCGATCCAAATTTTAATACCATAGATATACTGCATATGTACTATGTATGTATACAAGGTCTGTCCAGAAGGCATCCATGTAATATGAAAATAGAGACATTTATTGAAGATACAAAAACATTATACAAAGGACAGTGATGCCTCAGTCCCCTTCGAAGTAGGCACCCTGGGACCTCACACAGTTCTCCCTATTGCCATCTGCCCTGTTGTATTTTCCTGAATCTCATTGACAATCTGACATCTCTTCCCTTTCAAAGGTGATTTTAGTTTTGGGAAAAGCCAGAAGTCCCAGGGTGCCAAATCTGGGCTGCAGCAGGGCTGAGTATCCTGGGTGATTTGATGTCTTGCCCAAAAATTCTGCACAAGATGTGATACCTTGAGAGGATATTTTCTCGTGGTGAAGCTGCCAATCACCAGTTGCCTATAGTTGTAGCCTTCTGAATCATCGGACTAGTTTCTGCAGATGAATGTTCAAGCTTAATGCAAAATTTGATGCAGATTCATTGCTCTAATTTGAATGTGAGGCCACTCAGTACACATGCTCACTCTATAGCTGCCACTGACTAATACAGTGAAGTCATCATATTCACACATGCACATTCTAGTCCACTCTCCTTGGCTACCAGGTTACATCGATGCCATGCAAACTGTTCTCGTTATAGTAACAATGGCTGATTTTTTTCCTGGACAGACCTCCTATGTGTTTTATACATGTAAAGTGTTAAGGTTTTTTTTTCTCTTTCTCAGAACATAACCATTGAGAATATATGGCATCAACCAAACTGAGTTATGAAAGTATTTACCTTGGCCATCATCATCTTAAACGCAAACCACCGTTTTCCTTTTCCTTTCCCAAGAGCTCCTTCATTTTCACTCACAAATTTTTTTGCTTCCCTAAAACAAATAAGGGGTAGGTGGGATGGGTAGAGATTAATAGAATATAAAGGTAGTGAACATTTAATTTTATTAATTTTGCAGTCATTTCTCCTAGACCTTTAGCAAGTGAATCTAAGCTATATTTCATAACCTAGGGAGTGGTAATGGATGTTTAAGTCTTTTAATTTTGACCATGAAGAATAATATATTTTAGTCTTGCTTACTTATCAGCTGAAGTCATTGAACAGCAGGGAATTTATGCTACATGTCAAAGCAGAGAACCCCAGCTCTTCTTATTTCTACAACTTATAAAATTGAATATGACATTTACTTCAGATTTTAGCAGCTGGAATGTTTATTTTAAAATACTTTATTTCCTTATTTCTTAAGGATCATTATTTTAAAAAATAGGGCAGAGAACTTCGGACGAGCTGACATACAACACACTACTGACTTGGTATTTAATCTTGTAAAAGCAATTATGACTTAAAACAGGAAAATCTTATTATGTAAAGCAAATGAGGTTGAGGGAAGAGGAAAAGGAAAGAAATCCTCTTTGGCCTTGCATTTAGAAAGGGCTTCAAGTTCAAACCTTAACATTATTTCCAAAAATTTATACATTTACAGTATTTACATAAGTGTCTGTGTGTGGAGAGCATTAATTTATCAAAATGGGTAATGTGAACATATTAAAAGGAACATGCTACACTATTTGTATCTCTGTCTGTCAATTTGGTTGTTGTTTGTTTTGCGTGTGGAAAACCTTTATAAAGTGGAGACAGGACAGGCTCATATTGACCTTTCAGGGCCATGGAGACCCTGAGAGGTCACTCAGATGGCAGATCTGGACTGTCGTCATGCAGGTACAACATTACTGTCAGCTGAATGGCCCTTGGAATGCGCAGTTTTACAGATAAGACCATTCAAGACATGATGATAAAAAAACCTTATTAATTAAAATAAATCTTGAAAGTAATGAGAAGTCGGTAAAGGATTTTTTTGTTTTGTTTTGGTAAAGTGTTCTTTAGCGCTACACTCACGATTTTACAACACCCAGTGATCAAAACACAGCACACACCTACTGACTCAACCGATAACTAGACAGTGATGCCTTAGTATTGACCCATGCATGTATTCCCACTCATACTCTGCCATTTAACATACCAGCACAATGAGAAGATTCTCTGCAGTCATCAGACAGAACAATCCCCCTCACTAACAAATCAGTTCCTTGGTGGCAGGAACAACATCTTGTCCTTCTGTGTCTCCCACAGCATTGGCCATACTTTGACCATAAGAGGTGCTTAATAAACCTAAACCTTCTCGAAGAAGAGCTGAATGGAATACCTCAGGGTAGATATAGACAAGGGAGTATATAATAATTGCATTTTCCACATCAATGGATGCTTGAAGACAAAGGCATTCTAGCATTTGGGATTATACTCTTCCTCATTAATTTTTGCAGAAACTGAATAGGGAAGCTTCTTAGAAACAGAAAAAAAGTTACTAGACTGACCTTGTCGAATGCCCTGACATTTGACATGACTTCTGGGCTGTGAAGATTAATTGAAAAATGGTTTCTAAAACAGTCTACACATTCTAAATATTCAATAAAGCCACATCAAAAAAAATAAACTGAGTTCTAATGGCTGGGTTTTAGATTCATGCAATGAAGAAAACACATCAGATTTAGGAACTAACTATGTATTATAGAGATGACAAGACAGGAGTGTGGCACCTAGCAGACATTTATAAAATGATGAACTTATCTAAACTGAAAATCAGATGATTCTAACTCAGCCTCTGAGATTTGTCTCTGTGTCATTGGCCACATTTTTGATGTTCTCCGTGTGCACTTTCACAAGTGTCCTGCCTCCCAAAAGAAAGAATAGTACCCAAGACACAGAGACCCAAGCACCTTCTGACACAGGTCCTTGTATTTACCATGTGGCCTTCAACTGGTCAGTATTCTCCAACAAACAGACAAAAATCAAGCAATTGTTTCCTTTCCTGTTTCCCAGGATGGTGGCAAGAATAAAGTGAGATCATAGGTGTTAAAGTGTTAAAGGGATTATTACACAGTTAATTCTACAGTAACGCTTGTTTTGAAACTATGAATTTGTTCTAGTATGATGGGTAGATTGTAGAACAATGTGAGCATAATAAAAATTTTTGTTTGCTTATGTGTGATTTTATCTTCAAAAAAGAACACCAGATGAATGGCAAAAACTGCCTCCAGCTAAACCTCACAGTGTAAGGATACACATTTGCACGCACCTCATCTACCAGCTCCCTGACTGTACCACCTAAGTGAGAAAAGCCTCACCCCTGCACAGCTGGTGTTACAAGGACCCTCCTTCCACGCTTTACAGTAACACAAACTACAACATTGCTAAAGTACTTCCACAGCAAACTGTAGGTCTTTTTCAAAGTAAACTGCCATGTTTATTGTAGCATTTATGTATTTCTTAACATTTAGCATGTGCAAAATTTTGCTGTCATTTTACATCTATTTTTTGTCACCAATGACATTTTGAGCATTGTACCCTTAGTCTCATTTTTTCTATAAATCCTATGGTTTATATTGCCCAAGTTTGCATATCATAGTGATTTTTAGGAACCCACATACCATATTATACAGCAGAACTGACTATAATTCAATTACCTGGCATTAAGAATTGTGAAATTCATAAAATCAATTATACATAGGAATTGTGACATCATTCTCTGTTAAACACATATAAATAGAAAATCAAAAATTCTACTTAGTAGTAAAATTTGTTTTTCAAATGTAAAAATGTGAGTGTATTTCCTACTCCGGATACTTAGCAGATAATTTAGAAGGTACACAGTTGGCCTATTAGAGTTATATCACTTACTACATGAGTAGCCAATTAGAAAATAGAACTGCTTTAAGCAGTCAGAAGTATAAACAAATAACTATTCTACTCTATATTTCTGACAAGATTTTTAATTTTGTGAGTTGATGATTTATGATACAGGGACAACTATCATAATTTTAAAAAGAGAAGAAAGTCAGAGTTATAACCAAATTGAGATCACCATGAAATTAATTATAAATTAATTTAACAATATAGAAACTTACTTATATGGAAGTGATAAGTGTTTGTCGTTTATTAAAAATATAATTTTCCTTTGAATAATCTAAATAAGACTTTAATGTCTGTCTCCAATTGCCAAGTTGTCCCGATGCTAGGCATAGTTTCATCTTTCCCAATGATTACCCCACAATACCCTCAATATACCTATGCAAAAGTCTGGACTTTATTCCATATAATCTGAGGGGTAAATTGCTTCTCTTCCCTAATGCCCTAACTCCTCCTCCATTGCCTAGGAGGTCCCCCCCAAATTTAACACAAAAGGGATCCCTGAACAGCCATTCTACCTCCCCCTGGTCCCCACTGCCCACCCTGGCCAAAATAACTACTACGCTCAATTCATCAGAAATCTGGGGAATGACTTTAAAACAAAGTCAGCAGCCAGAGGGGTGAGGAGAGAATAACTGTTTAGCAAGAACAGAGTCTTGATTCCTCTAACCTGAAGCTCTTGGGAGGTAAGGAAGCACTCTCACAGTTTACAGAACTAGAAGGAACATGGGACTGGACATGGTCAATGACTCAGTGAGAGAACATGCCTTAACACTATTTTCAGGGCTGACCTTTGCAGTGAGGTGGCATGATGTCAGGACAGAAGAAAACCAGCATCACCCAGTTCCATCCTCTATGATAACAGATTTCTTAACCAGATGACATCTTTCATTGTGCTGTTAGAAAAAAAGATATAAAAAGAGCTCTGGCTGGTGTGGCTCAGTGGATTGAGTGCCAGCCTGCAAACCAAAGGGTCATTGGTTCAATTCCCAGTCAGGGCACATGCCTGGGTTGCAGGCCAGGTCCCCAGTAGGGGGCATGTGAGAGGCAACCACACATTGATGTTTCTCTCCCTCTCTCTCTCCCTGCACTTTGCTCTCTAAAAATAAATAAATAAAATCTTTAAAAAAGAAGATACAAAAGAAACTATCCAATATGGAGATAAACACTGACTGATATTTAGCACAATAAGGTGCCCATGCAGATTTCAGAATGCGAGAAAAGAAGGAACAACGTCTCTGAAAACTAAAAAGCAAGAACATTTCTTAATATTTTTCTTGTAATTAATTCCTTTTTCAACCTATTTATATTTATCTGGATAACTTAAAAGGATTTTTCTACAAGACTAAAATGACGTAGACTTTTGTGGCTAAACTTTGAATATCTATTGGCCTCAAACCATCCACATGTCTGACTGAAAAATGTGTGTCAGCCCCTTAAATTGCATTCAACAAAAGCTGCCTGCCAAGACTGTAATCTGGTCTCCAGGTCTCAGAGCTCAAGCAAGCCCTGGTATAATATGCACAGCTCCCTGAGCTGTAATCCCAGACCCAGGGATAAATAATTGAGTGAGGTCTATTTAATGACAATAATACCTCGCCTCATAATTCATTTATCAACCCCTTGTGTTGGTAATTAGAATAATAAGCTTTCTTGGGCTTTCAGGAATGTTTTCGCAGTTAGTTGAAGGAGCACACTTTGGCCTAACTTACACAATAGATAACTTACCCAATAACACACAATACAACCCTGACTGCACAGGGGAGTCAGGACATGCTGTGTTGCCTTCAACACATTCTCATCCCAGAAAACACATTCCTTGTTTGGGTTCGGAAGTTGACTGTTCTTTCCTCTTGTTTTCATTTTGATAGTGTGATTGAGCAACATCTTTATTGCTCCAGTAAATGAAAGACATTTCAAAATTGTCTTCTTTAAAGCAACTGTAATCGAAACTTGTACTCATGAATACTTCCCAGTAAAAGAATAAGAACAATGAGAAGCCTTTTCTTAGTAAGCACATTTTCAAAAATTTGACCACTTAAATTAACATAAAGTTAAAACAGTGGCTTTTCGCTAAAATATTATTGAGTAATTGAAAGAAATTTGCAGAGTTACGAACTAGTTTAATGTGCAGAAAATAAAAATGACTATAGCTCTCTAGATAATAGAATTCCATAGTTAGACTGGTAGAATGATTTAAAATCATCCTAATACTAGAAATGATGGTTCAGGACATGTTTTTATAAAGGGGATGCTGGTGTCAGTAGTTGTAATGGTTAAGATGCTCAGTTGGTTCCTCTATAAAGTACATAATAATAACTGTTCCACTGGGTTTTAGCATGCTTTATAGAAAAAAATGATACGTATGAATGTACATAATATAATAATAATGTATGTAATATGTATATGGCAAATAGCAAGAGCATTATAAGTAGTAGTTTATATATTTGGAAACTTGATAAATTGCCCTTGGTGAATTAAAAAAAATTGGAAGCAATCTGAAAACAAGCAACAAGTAAACAAAGAACAAGCAAAAATTTTGCCTGTGCATTCATATAACCTCTTAGCCTATATGTCTGGCTTATTTTGGTGTGCTTCCATTTAGAAAGCACCACTTCACAGATTATATTTCACAAAATATGCGTGTGTGTGTGTGTGTGTCCTTCTAGAGAGAGAGAGAACCAAAATCTCTAAAAATTTTTTCTGCAATAAACTTCAGAGTGACCTGTGCACAAAAAGTTCTTAACGCAATTTTTTTTACTGGTTCTAGTGACATTCATGGAAATGTGTGACAGTCAGCTGTTGGTGTTGGTGAATAACTAAAGCAGTGGTTGGATAGGTCAAATTTATATTAAATTCGAGGTTACTGTCCATAGAAATTCTCCAGACCTAGGAGAGATTATTTGCTCTTTGGGGCTGTGAAACAATGCTAATTTTCATGGCTGCCTTAAATGTCAAATAAAGACTCAGACACATTTTAGTTATACTCTAGAGATCAGTCAAACATCTCAGAGTAATTTTAGATGAATCAAGGGAGAAATGACATAGTTGGGCTTTAGGGATTTAATTTAGAAAAATAAAAACACCAGACTTTCTTCTACTCACTGACTAAGTTTTTCTTAATCCTCCTCTATACTTGGTTAATTTAAAATTGAATCTAGGGTTTAAAATATATTCCTTGTATTATAAGAGCAGGGGAGTGGGGAGAGAGGACCACACAGATTTCCCTAGGAGCTCAAAGCTTGTGCTGACTTTTAGATATTGGTCACAGCAAAAACTGGTTTCCCTCCATAGAAGGACACAAAAAAATTCTAAGAATGTGACATTATCAGCAGAGATAATATACTACAAATTTACTGTAATGAGTTCTTTCTCAGTGGAAAGTAATCTATAATAGTAACTTTATAAGTCTCTCCAGATCTTATTAATGTCTATGTTAAGGATTTTAATGTTTTGTTTCGTTTTTGTGTGTGTTTTAATTCATCAATGGAGCATGCACTTAGCAACACTAACACCTGAAAGCAGGGGTGGTGCTATGCAGACTGCAAAAAACTGAGCCATATCCCTAAGAAATCTAGGTTCAAGCCCACAATTACTGCTTTGGTTTTATAGCAGACGTGAGATTTGGGGAGAATGTGATCTTAATGTCACAAAAGAGTCTTAAGATCAGGAGTCCAAGAGTAATAAGGAAAGCTAAATCTAAAGCCTTGCCTCCACTACTGTCACCCAGTACTTGCAAAATGGTGGTGTTTCCCCCACCCACAACCTGCTATGTTGTAGGAAAACTATTCTCAGAAGTAGATGAAAATAGCACTAAAAATACAGATTGTTGTACATAGCTGCAAGCAGGACCCATTAAAATTCCGGTCAATAAGCAAATTCATTTCATTTTCATCATTCTTTTATTCTCCCTTTAAGTTGAGCATTTTTTCTAAGTATTTGTTCAACATGTTTTATGTTCTTAGGAATGTGTTCAGTGCTTTGAAAGAAATAAAAGAAATGTGTAGACTCCTTTCTAAAGCTCAACTCTATTAAGAAAAATGAGTTATAGGCCCATAGAGTTGTTATATAACAGTGCCGTGCAGCCTTGACGTGAAAAGGCAGTAGACAGTGGAGGCTTGAGAGCTTGTTGAAGATACTGTAGATGAGATAAGAATGAAGCTGGACATTAAAAGGCTGATAGAATTTGAGTAGGCAGAGAAAGGCATTTTAGGCATCGGTTTGCAGGAATTTCCCGAACAAAGGAGATATTTTCACCATGAATTACATATACAAACTTATATTCCTAGATATTGTTATGTTCTTAGATAAACATTCAGGTCTTTACAAGGCCATTTACAGGGCTCAATAGATAGACTGTGCTAATTCTGGTGGTTCGTATGCACTCTAATCAAATGCATCTACTCAAAAACATGGGAATACTCTGAAGCAGGAGGATGCACAGGGTGCTGCCTCAGACTGAGAGAAGACGTTCTGCTTTGAAAGTTTGGGTAAAATATTTCTGGGCAATGCTTATGTGTTCATGTTTATACTTTATAAGCATGTCTAAGTATTATGAACTATTTTTTCACATGTTATGTGATAATATTTAGGAATGTTAAAAAGCCTTAGTTTTCTATTGAAACTGGTGTTCTGCTTTTTGATCCAGGAATAGGCAAGAAATTTAAAAACGATGTCAGTTCAGTGAGCTCTGCAAATAATTGACTACCTGGTAAATTTTATTGCTGCCCCATGACAAACTAAGATCTGGAAATCTGTCCTAAGCACTTGGCAACGCAACCTAGGTGAGGTCACCCACAGAGCACACTATGCTCCTACGCCTTGTTGGCCAGCATTCCTTCCACAGCTTCCCTTCTGACCTTTCCTGATCTCTGTGACCGATCACTGGTCAAAAGAAACAATAATAGTGTATGCATAAATGTAAATATTAATTTGTCCAAGAAGTCCCATATCTTTATGTAGATATCAGAATGTATGTGTAGGTATATGTGTACATATACACTCATATACATGTACATATATAATACAAAAGCATAATTAACATGTATTATTTTAAAATGTTGAATTTTCAGAACAACAGAAGGGAAACTTAGACACATTATATTTGATATATAAAATTATTCTCCTGTCTTTATTTTATATAATTTATTATAATATTCTAATATAATGTTCTCCAAACATTTTAAGGCTTAACCATTTTTGTTCCATAGCAACAAGCTTATTGAAGTTCCCCCAGACAATATTCCACTTGTCATTCATTGGTCTTATACGTAAAGGCAGCCTCAAAAATGCCTTTGTTATTCTCTTATAATAAACCTAATAAAGTAAAGGGTTATCTTCACAATTAATACCTTATCTGAAATCTCAATGACGTTGCCCCCAAACAACAAGGAAATATCTCTCAAAATAATCTTATTTTCTGCTTATCAGGAGCACATTTGCTTTATTTTTACTTTTAATGTATTTTGTCAAATATTTGAAAGCATTTTTTTCCCTAGATAATTTTTTAAGTGATAACTAATGAATTTTCCCTCTCAATCATTCTTCAAAGATAATGTACTTATAGACAGTTTAATAATAAGTTGTGAAATTTAGCTATCACTGATAGCAGAAATTCTAAAGAGTGCTAATTAGGTAAATAGCCATTTATAAAAATGAGAGAGTAGAATGCTCTTGGAAACTGCGAAAACTTATTCAGTGTGGGTTATCATATATAACACACTGACTGATAAGACTCCAGGAAATAAGGTACTATAAAATGAAATTATGATAACAGTAACCACACTTTATCTATGAAGAAAACTTTAGAACTTTCCTATGTCTAATACTTATATTTATTATGATTATTATTAACTTAGAGTATACCACAAAAAACAAAGTATACAGTAAAATACTGTAAAAAATCCCTGTTTATTTAAATTTGGGGGTTATTTGAATCTTGGGTAAGTAGATATTTGTAAAAAGTAGTGAATAAGGTTGATTGCCTAGATTCTTAGAAAGCATCTTTGAATATCAGCATTATTTAAGTCCATTTTACCAATATCCTTACACCAACTGTCTGGGCAGAATCTCTGGCTGATTTAACTAAGCTATGTGCTTGAAATATTGTGGTAGGTACAAGCATTGCAAATGCCCTCCCACCTCTCCAAAGGGCTGGCAGCTGTGGGCCACCTGAAAAGCCTGCCAAGCCAAGATGAAGAGTAGAACATCTGCAGGTAACTATGGTAAAATGGTGCAGTGTAGATGAGAAAGATTAAACGAATCATCACACAAATGAAGGGGGAGAATTTTTGGTAGACAAAAATATCCTCAATGTTTCAGAGGTGACTTCCTTAACAATTAAAAAATTTTCCAAAATATTCATATCCCAAGAAAAAATAACTTTCTCATTTGGTTCTTTTAAGGGAGAATTTCAAAATTATTTTAAAAGCATTATTAATTGCAGCATTATTTACAATCACCAAAATATGGAAGCAGCCCAAGTGTCCATCAGTAGATGAGTGAATAAATCAACTATGGGACATTTATGCAATAGAATACTGCTTGGCTGTAAAGAAGAAAGTTCTACCCTTTGCAACAGCATGGATGGACCTGGAAAACATTATGCTAACTGAAATAAGCCAGTCAGAGAAAGACAAATACCACATCATTTCACTTATATGTGAAATCTAATGAACAAGCTGAACTACCAAGAAAAATGGGGACAGACTCATAGATGGAGAGTAGGTTGACAACTAAGGCAGGGGGAGAATAAGGGGTGGAAGGATAGAGTGAAAAGGAAAAAGGACTCATGGACATGGACAACAGTGTGGAGATTGCTGGGGGAAGGGGTAAAGGAGACTAAAAGGTAATGGAAAAAATACAATAAAAAAAAGCATTATTGAAATTAACCACAGTAATTTTCTAAGCATTCACTATAATACAGCAAATATTAACAGGCTAAAGTCTGAGACAAAGAATTGTCAGGGAGATTGTTCTTATTTAATATGAAAAGACTCTTTCTAATGCAATGAAACAGACAATTGTGGTAGGTGAACTCTAATGTGAATAATAAGCCAAATTAGATATCCAATCTCAAGCAATAATTGATTACTCTTAAATATTTTTTTCCTCTTTAAGATAAATTTTTAAAAGAGAAAAAAAGAAAATAGAAGGAGGAGAAGAGAGATACAGTGAATCTCTGTGTATGATAATAGATTTGGGACAAAATTTTAGAATATAACATGAAAGACATTTAGCAGTGTGTTAAGATAAAAACTAGATAGAGAGGTTATTAATGCACTTTGTACATTTATCTGGAGTCCTGAAATTACAGGATAATTCTTGGCCTTCTCATAGGCAGCTCTAATTCAAGCATTCCATTGTTGATTAAACATTAAATATAGGAAATACGTTACAGCACAACAAACATTTTTTTTCTTTAGCCTCTGCTTTCAATCATTCCAGACTAAGTTTCCTCTAATGCAAATTTGATTAATCAAAGGCATTAGAAGATCTCCCAATGAGGTGCTGGAACTGACTCAGTCACAGATTGTTAAATTTTCAGAAATTTTGTGACCTGTTGATAGCTTGAAACTGGTCATAGTGGGAATATTCACACAATGGAAATAGGAAAATGCTATAAATCAGTGCTTTTCACCAATACATTCCTGCCTTTTACTTACATATTCATCCAGAGCTTTAAAAGGTCCTCATTATATTAATGATTCTCTTTTTGGAATGAGTGTCCAACAACAAAATAAATCACCATTAACATTGTCCCCTACACAAGAAAGAGTAATTAAATGTTTATGAAGTGCAGAGCACTATGCTAGGCTGTAAGGGGAAAGAGCTATAAGACATCTTCATGTCCTGAGAAACTCAAAATCTATCTGAAGGGAAGGAGATTTACATATAATTTTTAAAATGCAATACAATGCAGCACAACGAGAGAGAGCCAAATGAACAATAGAGAGTCTCTTTGTGTCTTCTTTCTATAGGATGTGGCAAAGCAAGGCCTTCAGAGGGGAGACAATGAGTCATGAAGGAGACAGAACTCAGGACCGGAAGAAGCATAGAACGAAGTATAGCAGAAAAGTGGAGAGGAGACTGGAATCAAATGAGAAAGGGTACCAAGTGAGAAAGTGAATCAAGTGAGAATATATAGAGAAGATTAAACTCATGTCACTGGAAAACATGGTTCAAGTAAGAAGAAATGCAACATGTGAGAAAAAGCATGAGGTTTCAGAGACGGAGAGACCTAGATTTTTGAGTCTTCACCTTGACAGTTGCTAGCTGTGTGAGGCGACAGTACTCCACGAATCTCAACTTTCTCCCCTGTAAAATGGGGATAACTTCGTTTTCAAGGTTTCTATGAAAATTAAATAAGTTAATGTGTGTAACACCTGGAACACAGAATTTTATACACAATGGACACTCAAAAAACCTTGGAGGTAGTTTTGTCCATCTTCAAACCCTCATGGTCATGACCATCAAAAGCTAATGATTTGGAAAGGGAGCTGGAATTCAGTATATGAATTCACATTGTGGAGTTCACTGATTTTTTTAAGCAACAACTTTTGAACTTTTTTCATTACTGGGAAGACATTGAAGGTTTTGAACATAGAAATGATATGTTTGAAGTGGTATTTGAAAAGAATATCCTGGTTATAATACATGAACATGTCTTTGGAGTTATACAGATTTGGGTTCTGTAATATGAGTTTACTGAATTATTTTGGATTATTGAATTCTGCTATTGGAATGGATGGAACTCATAGAAGTGTTAAACATAGATACTAAGAAGACCCTTGTCTCATAATATTCAGGTGAAACTCATAGGCAGGTCAAATTATGGGCCTGTGTCTGTGTAATCCCCCAGGGACCCACACTCAGATGGGCCCGGTGCTTAATCTAATGCTCTGACATTGCATTCTTGTGATTCTTAATAATTGAGATTTTTTATTGTTTACGTGGAGCCTTGACTTTTTATTTTGCACTAGGTTCTACAACTTATGTAGTTGACCCTGCACATAAGAGGTTTTAATTACAGCTAATAAGTAATCTTATAGCAAACAGGCATATTTTATAAGATGTGTTCCAATACACATGGATAGTAAGTTAGTAAAGTGTAATACCTGACAAAGAAAGTCAGAAAATACATAGCAAATATGATGAATAAATAAAAATATTATAGCCAGAAAGGGATAAACAGACCAAGTATGATCCCATCACTTTGGGACTGATATCTGTCACTGTTAAAATTGACCATTCATTGGTAGTATCCAGTATAGTTATGTTCCCTCCTCCTGTGTTTGGCTCAAGAAAAGCAGTTACAGTTTATGACATATCAACAGGCTAGTTGACAAAGTACTGCTGTGGTCAGGTGTATGTGCCCTGTGTCATTCTAAAAGGGCCAAGTCTTCCTCATTCCATGGGCCTCTTTGGGACCTCAGTCCTCTTAATCACACCATCAGTAGAGTGTAAGAGACAGGGCATATGAACACTGTGAACTCCAGGATTCAAGAAGTTTAATTCTGTGGCCTGCAATACCACTCTATTGCTCGCCTAACTCCACCTTGTTAATTTATCCCACCTCTTTGCCTTCACTTCTCACTGTGCTTTAAATATCCTAAGTCATCTGATTTGAGCATGTTAATTTGGTTTGTGAACCTGTCAGTCGCATGACTTCTGGGAGAGCTTGCCATACTTAGAGATCAACACATCAAAGCAATTTTCTAAACAAGATCATCACTTAAAAATGGTTCAAACATAAATAATTACTTATACTCTCTGAGCTTTATTTTCCTTATATGAAAACCAAAATAATAATACCTACCTTGAAGAATAGTTGCAAGTGGTAAATGAAATTATGATAGGAAATTAATAATAGCTAAATTTTATAAAATGATTACTAGTCACCAGGCACCATTCTCAGTGCTTTAGGTCTATTAACTGATTTGATTCTCTCTATAACTTTGTGAAGTACTACTACTTTTATCTCAATTTATAGATGGGGAAAACTCAAGGATACAGAGTTTAAGAAACTTGCCTAAGGTCATAGCACAAAGCTTGATACCTAGTAGGCACTTGTTAACTAGTAAGTAAACTGGATGTCAATATTACATTTTGGTCTACAAAATTCAAATATACTGATTGCCTTAGACTCTCCATTCTTTGAATCAGAAAATCAATCTCCCCAAGATACCTATAATATACGAGAACTGAAGGCTTCTTCTTTAGTTGAGTTGTCAGTTAAAAAGAAACCCAAATGGTTAAGTGTGTGTGAGTGTGTCAGTAGACATGTTTAGAAGTCTTCTTGTGTGGAATCCCTCATTCCTTCATAATAAGAGATGAAGGAAAGACCTTTGTGAACTAAAGTAGAAATTATGTTTATTGCCTAATAAAAAAATCTTCAAGTTCCAAGGAAACTTTAAAAACAGGGTAATTTTCCAAAATGGCTTAAACAGAGGAAATCAACTGTGGTCTGTTCTCACTATCCTAGAAATGTATTACTTCCCCTAACCAAAAAATAAAATAAAGTGACAAACAAAAATAAGTGTGGGAGAATGCAGGTAGGTTGAGTAAGGAAAAATGTTCTATTAATGACTAGCTGACAGTTTCAAGCACCTGTCTAAATGTAAATGAAATCCTAAAAGTAATGTTCTTTGCTTCATTGTGTGTTTCATTATAAATCCCCAGGCCTAGTCAGCCAATGGGCAACTCCCAGAAATACTGGGCCAGGGTGCTACAAAGCTGAGAAATTAAAGCAGTTAGTATTGTAGTTAAAAAACAAAACAAAACATATTTTCTGCAAATAAATATTTTTAAAATGGCTTCTACACAACAGCCAGTCCTATGCAAAAGTGCTCCTGTACCCTAACTCTTAGATTCATAAAATGTGAGAACTGCTCCCTCCCCCAAATATCCCCCAAATAAGCTTCTTTAAATATCTAGTTAAGTGGCTTTTTAAACTTTTTTATATTACTAGTCACAGAAGCATTTTTATTTCAAATGAATGCTTTATGTAGAAGTGCACTGTGCAGAAGAGAGAAACTATAGGTCTCCTCTGCTTGAAGCTGGCATCGTGGCCAGGAAGTCCGCCCTCTCACCTCTGCCTCCCTTGCATTGAAGGGATTTCACCAAACCACTTGAATTCTGCGGACAGCAATTTGAAAACCATGGGCCACAATTCAATCCCTTCATTTTATAAATAAATGAACCGAGGCTCAGAGAGGTGAAATTAGAGGTAGAGCTTAGATCAGAGTCCGAGTCTCTTTAATTCTCAATCCAAAACCTGTTCTATATTCTACTAAAACAAAATAAAATGGTTACTTATTTAGGTTTAGTCATGAGGGCTTTTAATCTATATCATGGAATGTTCTGATATAGTTAAAGGCTTTAGGTTTCAGGATGAGTAATAGGTAGACCTGTTGTTTTCCACCCAGGTGTTTCATTTCACCTGTGGTGGCTGCTACCAGGTTACTGTGACCACCTCTTTTATGAGGAAACATCTAGTCATCCAATTCCTCACTTATACCACATACAACTTAAAAATAGTTTATACTTGAAATCCTCACTATTGAATATTTTTTTAGTTAGGTAACTAATGAAAAGTAGGAACTGACCTTCAAATAATTAAAAAATACACAACAATTTTCCTTTCTCCCTCACCTCCCCCTCCACGCACACACATAGTCTCACCCATTCAATAGACCATTCACAGAGCAGAGTGTTCTGCTTAATGAAGTTTTCTGTTTCTAAGAGTTAAAGGCAGTCTCAACCTTGACTATATATCAATGACTTTTAGAGTAAAAAATAATATGTATTTTTACACATATTATACACACACACACGCACGTGCATATATACATTCCTGGTCTAAGCTAGATGCACATACCCCTCCACCCAAAGATTTTTATTCAAAAGGTATAAGGCTACAGAAATGTGTGAAACTGCTGTGGCTAGTGTAGTTCAGTGGGTTGAGCACTGGCCTGTGAACTGAAATGTCGCTGATCTGATTCCTGTCAGGGCACATGTCTGGGTTGCCAGCCAGATTGGGAGCATGCAAGAGGCAACCAATTGACATTTATCTCCTTCTCTTTCTCCCTCCTTTCCATCTCTCTCTAAAAAATGAATGGGATCTTTAAAAAAATGTATGAAACTGTATTAATGAACAGGAAAACATACCCATTGAAAAACACCATTCTATAATAATGGTGGAAAGGAAATGGTTTCCCTTCATCCCTAAAGAGCAAGTTCTGCTGCCTTGAAATTGCAGAATGCTACTTCCTGGGCCATATCTGAAAATCCATATAGATTTCTAACCCATTCTTAGAGCTTCTTGCCACTGTATTAACTGCTTATGTTGAACTGTCTTTGCACCATAAGTCCTGAGGATATTAAAGCCCCCAATGGTAGACATTCTTTCAAAATGCAAGAAATATCCAAGTGTCCCACAACATCCTCAGAACTGTAAGCTTTTCAGGGCTTTCCTCTAAAACATATCTTGAAATACTGACCTTCTCTAAAATCTGTTTTAGAGTTCAAAGCCCTAAGTGAATCCTCAGAACCCAGACACAGGTTCAAAGGAGTTCACCATCACCAAGCCCTTATTATATGAAATGTTAAAGGGACTTATCTAAGAAAAAGAAGATAAAAATATGACAGTGAAAAGACAGCAAACTCACAGCTATTAAGAACCACATTAAAACAAAAGCAAACTAAGCAAACAACTAGAACAGGAACAGAACCACAGAAATGGAGATCACGTGGAGGATTATCAACAGGGGAGTGGGAGGAGGAGAGAGGGAGAAAAGGTACAGAGAATAAGTAGCATAGGCAGTGGGTAGAAAATAGGGGGAGGGCAAGAATAGTTTGGGAAATGTAGAAGCTAAAGAATTTATGACACATGAACATGAACTAAAGGTGGGGAATGTGGGTGGGAGAGGGTATGCAGGATGGAGGGGAATGATGGGGGAGAAATGGGACAACTGTAATAGCATAATCAATAAAATATATTTTTAAAAATTAAAAATAAAAAAAAAGAAAAGAAAATATGTGCTCTGGTTACATTGAGCCTAGAGCCTCGCCTCAGTCCATAGATTTAGCCAGGAGTGGTAACTGGAGGCCAAGTCTGGGAATAACATAATCCTCAGAAACACTTTTTCAGAGTTAGATGTGCTTGTAAGATCACATCTTACAAGCAGGGAAGGAGAGAAGCTTCCTGACTCCCATGTTTTAGTAACATTGGGGTAGACAAAACTTTACCTACATGTACTATGAACTATTATTGATGACCACTTGTTCAAATAATGTGAATAACTGAAATCCATGGGGAGAAGCTCAAAACAGCATTCCAAAACTGACTGAAAGACAGGTTAGGCACTATAGTACCAACAATTTCATCAGAGGCTAAAACAAGAAGAATCAGGCTGACCGTGGCAATTGGCACCTGTTGTACCGAGAATTGCAAAGCCACAAAGCAGGAGAATTGGTCATGGAGAATTGTCACAAGACAGTGAGCATTGTTGACAGGAGAGAAACTACTGTTTCTTCTCTGGGCCTAAATTCGTGCTTTCATTCTGTGAAGCTGGCTTTGGCTTTAATGTGCTGAATCACTGTCTTGATAACATGCCTAAGTTACTCCACAGCTGTGCAGGTAGGGGACAGCAAACTCCAATGCATGCTAGGTCCAGCCAAGTAGCATAAGCAAGTGATGTAGACTGTTTGGGAACTACACAAACTGAAGAGAGAGTGTCCTGTTAGTAGAGAACAGTGATTGCTCAGCCCCAGCTCTTATTTTCATGTCGGAATGTGTCGCCAGAACTTCCTCTTATCCAGGAGAAGTTGGACATCTGGAACTTTTTTTTAATATAAAATCTCCCACTTTTAAAAGTTTGACAAGAAAGAAAAAAATATTATAAAAATACCCCAAAATGTTTAAAATGGTAAATTTTATGTTATGTGTATCTTGCCACAATAAAAAACAACAACAAAAAAGAAATGAAAACCATGTGAACCAAATAAAAACCACCTGCAGTTTAGATTCACCTGTGGACTTCGTATTTTGAATCCCTGCCCTCATAATAGGGCCTGGTGTTGGCCTTGCTTCCATCCCCATCCCTATCTCTTCCTCCTTTTAACGATGGCTTAATCCCTAGACTCAGGATCAAGGACCCAAGTCCTAGAATCTGCCTCAAGGACCCCCTGAGGGTACATTTGAAAATCCTGAGAGTGATCTGGCCCTGAATTCTGCCAAGTTGTCAAGATAACCTGCTTCCTTTGCTGGGGCATCAAAGCTTTATTGCCCATCCAGACTGTAACCAACGTGTCACGATCCCTCAAAGGTCCTAGGGTTGCCAGTGGCTAGGTCTACTTCCACTTCGTCCTACAAGGTCCACACTCTCTCCATCTCTCCTGTCACACTGCAGGGAATCAGGCACCATCACATCTGTCCTGAGAGGAGAAAATTATCATAACTTGTATTTCCTGGCTACGTGTTATGTTCCGGTACCATGCTAAGTGTGTTACATGAATTATCTCAGTTAACGATTCTCATAACCCTGAAATTTGTATAATTTCATAAGGAACCTGGGGTCAGAAACTGCATAATTCATGTAAAATTGCATAGCTACTGAGTGGAAGACTTAAAATTCAAGCTTAAGTCTGAAGCCCATGTATGCTCCATTGCCTTAGAAGGGAGATACAGGCAAGGGAGAGTAGGAGATGTATTTCTATACCTCCACGCAGGGGAAAAAGGAGAAGATACTCTTTAGCATTCTTAATCAATTCCATACCATGCTTTGAAAGTTCACCATATCATCGCTTTCCAATTTTGTGACTTCTGTGTACAGTTACCTATGGTTCCCAGGTTTGGGGATTTCACGGTCAGTGATATTTTAAAATACATTTTGGGAGCCAAGATAAGGTTGCCAAACTTCTATTTTGCCAAGTGTAAGGGAAGTCAGAGATGCAATACAGTTCCAGTAGTAAAGGCGTCTGGGAAATGTTGGACTCTGTTTAACCTTTTGTGACTGTTTAAACTGTCTGTGGCCTGAGGCTTGGCTGACTACCCAAAAAGCCAGTATGCCACCCAGAGATAAACATCATAGCCCCAGGAAGGAGGTTAATGAATGTATAGAGTGTGGACAACTGCCTGAAATGCTATCTGTTAACTTAGAAATGCCTTGTTCTTTCTGGTGGGCTAAGTGACTACCCACCATATGGTTTTACTATTAACATCCTATAAAAAAAGAGACCCTGTCCTGGGAGGGGTGTGATTCCTCCTGTGGGCACCACTGGGAGCGAGCAGCTGCTTTGCCTGTGCATGTGAGCTTCTCCTATTACAGTTATTATGAATTGGAATCAATCCTGAATTTAGATTTTGGGGGCTTTCTCCCAATACCAAGTAAAGATATTTTTAAATCTGTCACTTAGCATCATTATCAGTTCATTGAATGAAAAACTTGTAACACACACAAGTGCACATTCGTGTACACATGCATGTGCACGTGCACGCACATTAATGGGTCCGTGGAACCAGGAATGCTGCTTGCCTTTGCCTTCCTTCATGGCTGGTGTGTACACGTGAATACACAAGAGTTCCCAGCAATGATTGTGCAATGCAAAACTGTGCTTGGAAAACCATTGTGTGAAAGTTGTAAAACCTTACTCCGCAAAACAAAGCAATACCATTTCAAATGACCACTAGGTTCCCACCTCACAGGCTAGATCTAGAATAGCTTATTTTTAACTAGGTAAGGGAGGCCCCAGAAGGTTAAGCAATTTGCTTAAATAATACACAAGCTTTTTCATAGCCAAGACTAGAAGTGAGTTATCCTGGTAGCTACTTCAGTTCTCTTTTCATTACCAGGGGCAATATTACTATAATTTTCACATTATTGCATTTATAGTTTAATATTTAACATTGTAAGTCAAATAGGCTTAAGGAGGTATAGCTTTGGACATGTCCCACTATTTTTAAAAATAGTTGTGTGAGAAAATGCAATCTGTAGCATGAACTTTCAAGCAAACATGACTATTTTCACAGATACATTCCCTTTTTTCATGTTCCTCCTCCCCCAAGCACCATGGCAAGGAAGTATAATGTAATACTCAGAGGGGAATCCATTTCTATCCTCCAGAAAAGGACAATCATGTGACTTTTCATATTAGAAGTTTATAAATCTGTATGCCTGTGAGTGTTTTTGCGCCCTCATCAGTACTCAACATAGGGGTTAAACAGACTCACTGACATGTAACCAGATTATTAACATAACCTGTAATTAGAATAGTATTTACGGTTCTGTTGTCTTAGCATCCTCCCTGCACTTTAAAGAGAGCTGTGACATGAAAACGTCATTTGAGTCTGGGACTCTGCAGAGAAACAAGAGTGTGCAATTCACACAAACTTGTAAAATTCAAATATATCTTTTAAAGAGGGAGAGTAATAAATGTACTAAACTACAGAAACTCTCAGTTCAAGAAATAAATAATCAAAGGTGACCACAGGAATTATGAGACTCAAAACAATATATTCGCTTATAGTTTTAAATTTGTAATTATTAGCCTGGCTTCTCTAGTGATATGGTATATATATATAGTACATGACATATTATATAGAGAGATATGACCATGAGAATTATATATAATAATGAGTAGTATATGTAATGGTATATGTTAAACACAGTTAGTGTACAAAGGATTTAGGAGATCAGTATCAAAGAAAGCATTTTTAATTATGAAAAGTAGCATCATACCTGAGAACTTCAATTTTCTTCTCCATTTTCCAAGGCTTGCATTTGACATTAGCAATCATTTGTCTTTGCTCATCTAACTCAGCCTTCAGTCTTTCCAGTTCCTCTTCATCAATTTCATCATCTTCGTCCCTTTAAAAGAAAAAAAAAAACAATAGAGTTATGTTTTACTTGACTTCCAGACTTAAAGAAAAATGATGTCAGAAACTCAGTCATGTATCAGCTTGGCTATACAACATGGGTACTGAGATTCATAAGCATTGGGGCTTGGACCTGAACACAGACACAGGATTTCTGGAATTATTGTAACTTTAAAAAAATAGTATTTACACTCTGATGTCCTGAAACTAAGCTGTTCTTACAAATACAGTCCACAAACTCCCAGAAGAGTTACAGATCTACCAAGACTATTTTCTCTCTTCTTTGTTCTGTTGTACACTTCCCCCACCAATTCTGTATTTGTTTTAAACTTTGTTTTTCAGTAAAGATAGTAAATTAGAGGTGAAGATGTCTTTGAAGTACCCTTAAATTTTTTGAGTTAGCTCTGACTCAAAAGAGAGAAAAATTGAAATAGGAAAAAATAAAATATGTGTTTCTCAAAGCTAACTTAATCTTTTAATGAAGCTCAAAACTTCAATTGATAAAATTCAACTCAAATTATATTTGGTGGAAGTGAATCCTTTGAAGAGGCCTTCAAGGAAATTTAGTATGTTACCGAGCAAACAAAATATGTCTTTTTTCTTCTGTGTTCCTAGTATTGCAAAAATATTATAAGGGCCAGAAATTGAGGAAAATAAAATGAAAACATGAGCAACATAACTTTAAGTTGAGGAATGTAAAGCCATATTGAAGAGATAATTTTTTGGTAACATTATTTCAGTTATTAAGCTTTTGTCACTCAAGTTCAAACTCACATTTTCATATTTGCTATTGCAATGCTAGCGCTGAGATTCTAGGGCACATTTTTGCTTCGTCAGCTGGCTCAACATGAGGTTGTCAATAGGATAATGCTAAGAAGGAACTTGGTCTTCTCTTTGGTTCTCTGTTTGCTTCTTGTTTCTTCCCTCAGGAGCTTCAGGGCACCCCACAGCTGCAGAGGACTAGCGGGCCAGTTTGTCCAGCAGTAGCAGAATGAGTTTTGTCACTCAAGCATCAACCCCCTCTGCCATAATTTTAGCACTGTAAGTCCCTTCTCCATGCTTCTAAGTTTTAATTTCAATCTCTTTCCATTATTCCTCTAGCCCTTGGGTGGTAGCTATTTCCTAAAATTGCTATCACTATAATACCTTACTGTTTTCTTTTTACTTTTCCAATAACCTAGTTAACAATTCTTTATTATTCTTAAGCAGTTCCTTGGGTAAATGTTCTTGGTTCAATTAACTGTTGAAATATTTTTCTACTAACTAGACTCCACAGACATTGTGATCTGACTCAGAGTTAGTCAGAAAGATGTTTTGTTGTTCCCTAAGTTTATGACTAAACACAGGAAGCACGTGGCAAAAGCTGTTTTTGAAAATTTCAGCTGAGAAACAGAAGAATATATCCATAGTTTTATAGCCCACCCTATAAAATGACTTGGCAATCTCCTTCCTTTCCCACCAACCCATAGGTTTAATAATATCATGATTTCTGAAACACAAATTCATATTAAACCTCCAGAATATTGAATAACATCTCCTGTTGACGGTTCAACAGGAGATGGTTTTTGACCAATTCAGATATTTTTGCTTAGAATAGTAATCCTGACTCAAGAGAACTATGAAAGTATACTCTACTAAAACACTACTCTGATTGCCTTTAGGTTGTTTTGTTTTAATTACTTGATGTTTATTATATAAAGTAATTTTGGGGGGTTAAATATATAATATTATTACATTTTTTCCATTACCATTCAGTCCCCATATACTCCCCTACCCCCAGCCATCAACACCCTGTTGTCCATGTCCATGAGTTCTTTTTCTTTTTTTGCTCAATCCCTCTACCCACTAACCTCCCCACTTCCTCACTGGCTGTCATCTGTTCTCCATCTATGAGTCTGTCTCTGTTTTGCTTGTTAGTTCAGCTTCTTCATTAGATTCCACATATGAGTGAAATCATATGGTATTTACCTTTCTCTAACTGGCTTATTTCACTTAGCATAATGTTCTCCAGGTACATCCATACTGTCACAAAGAGTAAAATGTTCTTCTTTTTTACAGCTGAGTAGAATTCCATTGTGTAAATGTCCCATTGTTGTTTTATCCATTCATTTAGTGATGGACACTTGGGCTGCCTCCATATCTTGGTGATTGTAAATAATGCTGCAATGAACATAGGGGCACTTACATTCTTTTGAATTAGTGTTTTGGGTTCCATCAGATATAGTCTCAGAAGTGGGATCACTGGGTCAAAAGGCAGATCCATTTTTAATTTTTTGAGGTATCTTCATACAGCTTTCCACAGTGGCTGCACCAATCTGCATTCCCACCAACAATGCAAAAGGGTTCCCCATTCTCCACATCCTCGCCAGCACTTGTTGGTTTTTATTTATTGATGATAGCCATTCTGACAGGTATGAAATGGTATCTCATTGTGGTTTTAATTTGCATTTCCCTGATGATTAGTGACATTGAGCATCTTTTCATATGTCTATTGGTCATCTGTGTGTCCTCTTTGGAGAAGTATCTGTTCAGGCCCTTTGCCAATTTTTAATTGGGTTGTTTGTTCTTTTAGTTTTGAGTTTTATAAGTTCTTTATAAATTTTGGATATTTACCCCTTATCAGATATATTGGCAAATACGCTCTCCCATTCTGTGGGTTGTGTTTTTATTTTGTTGATGATTTCCTTTGCTGTGCAAAAACCTTTTAGCTTGATATGGTCCCATTTGTTTATGTTTTTCTTTTGCTTCCCTTGCCTGGGAAGATACATCCAATAAAATATTGTTATGAGCAATGTCCAAGATTTTGCTGCCTATATTTTCTTCTATGAATTTTGTGGTTTTGGGTCCAACATTTAAGTCTTTGATCCATTTTGAATTTTTTCTTGTGGTATAAGAAGGTGGTCTAGTTTCATTTTTCTGCAAATATCTGTCCAATTCTCCCAACACCATTTATTGAATAAACTGTCTTTAGCTCATTGTATGTACTTGCTTTCTCTGTTGAATATTAATTGACTACAGTGGTGTAGATTTATTTTTAGGTTCTCTATTCTGTTCCATTGATCTACGTGTCTGTTTTTATGCTAGTACCAGGCTGTTTTGATTACTATGGCCTTGTAGTATAGTTTGATATTAGGTAGCATGATTCCTCCAACTTCGGTCTTCATTTTTAGGCACTGTTGCTATGTGGGGTCTTTTGTTGTTCCTTATACATTTTTGAAATATTTGTTCTAGTTCTGTGAAATACATCATTGGAATTATGATAGGAATTGCATTGAATTTATAGATTGCTTTGGGTAGGATGACATTTTAATGAGGTTAATTCATCCTATCCATAAACATGGTATATCTTTCCATTTATTTGTATCTTCTTCAATTTCTTTCTTCAGTATCTTATAATTTTCCAAGTACAGGCCTTTTACATCCTTGGTTAGGTTTATTGCTAGGTATTTTATTATTTTCTGAAGCAGTTGTGAATGGGATTGTTTTCTTAACTTCCATTTCTGTTAGTTCATTATTGGCATATAAAAATGCAACTGATTTCTGAATATTAATTTTGTATCCTGCTACTTAGCTGAATTCATTTGTCAGTTCTAGTACTTTCTTGGTGGAATCTTATGGCAACATAAAATACTTGAGGGTTTTTTTTTTTAGTACATCTATAGCCACAGTGTGTGTGTGTGTGTGTGTGTGCGCGCGCGTGTGTGTTTACCAATTAGAATAATATGTGAGTTGAGTCCTGGGGGAAAATAAATTTTAAAAAAATGATTGCTTCACTTAAAATTACTCAAAAAAAAGTGTTTCCATATAGACATAGACTAAATTTAAACTATATAGATAATTTTTTACTGAAATCTTTATGGAAACTATCAAAAAGAAAAACATATATCAAGAAACTACCAAGAATATATTCATCACATGGAGGGTTATCAACAGGAGAGTGTGAGGGAGAGAGAGGGGGGAAAGGTACAGAGAATAAGTAGCATAGATGGTAGGTAGAAAATAGAAAGGGAAAGGGTAAGTATAGTATAGGAAAGTATAGGAAATGTAGAAGCCAAAGAACTGATATGTATGACCCATGGACATGAACTAAAGGGGGGGAATGTGGGTGGGAGGGCATGTGCAGGGCAGAGGAAAGTGAAGGGCGGGGGGGAATGGGACAACTGTAACAGCATAATCAATAAAATGTATTTTAAAAAAGAAAAAAAGAATAGATTCAGTTAGAAAACAAAACAAAATTTTAGGACTAATAATTCAGCCCTGGCTGGTGTGGCTCAGTGGATTGAGTGCCAGCCTATGAACCAAAGGGTTGCCAGTTCAATTCCCAGTCAGGGCACATGCCTGGCTTATGGGTCCGGCCCCCAGTAGGTGGCACGTGAGGGGCAGCCACACAGTGATATTTCTTTCCCTGTCTTTTTCCTTCTCTTCCCCTCTGTCTAAAAATAAATAAATAAAATCTTTAGAAAAAAAATTTAAAAAGACTAATAATTCAATTATTTGCTATTTTGTCTTTAACTTTCTCACTCTCTCAAAATAATTCACAATATTTACATTTAAGTACCTTAAAACTTTATATTACTAAGCATCTATTAAGAATTTTACATAAAAGAGTATCTAATGTAATCCAGCATCATAAAAGAATGAAGGAATGATCTATTTAATATGTAGATTTGCCATGTAATTAATGCTTATTTCTTTACATAAATTTTTAGATAGCACTTAATGGGAAACTTCCTAACACTATATGCTTTTCTGCTATGTTAAACCTAGTACTTTAAATGTTTAACCTATCCCAGTTCTATGATTTCTTCAAAAATCATAATAAATGTTTTTCTATAACTCCTTTTCTGTTTATCTTTATGAGAATAGTTTTCTCCAAAACAACAAACCACTTCTTCTGTGGCAGTTACACTGTATTATTTTATAATAATTTGTATCTAAGTGGCCTCTCCCTTACCTATATTATGAACTTCTAGAGAATGCAGGCAATTGCATATTCATAATCCATGTACACCAAAGACATTAGCAAATTATCTTCCACAGAAGTGGAGCTGGATAAATATTTATTGAATAAATGTTTATATACAGAATTTTTATGGATAGGGTTACTATTATTAACTCAATGCTTGAAGTACACTAAATATAACAATGTCTTCCAAGATAAGTATGGTATGGGAAGACATTTATTCCTACACTTAATGATCCAAGACCGGTACATTTTTAAAGTCTTTGTTGTTAATGGTTCATTGCTACAGGTGGATCATGCTATGCTACAAGGTGCACTTGTTGGATAAGTTACTTTCAAATATGCAAGTAATTAAAACTCACCAGGATTACAGGGAAACTGTTTTTCTAGGAACCAAAGAAAAGCATATCAGAAGGGTATAACACAGACATACTTCATCTTCTAAAATTTAGGGCTAAGTTGTGCAAAATGGTTTTCTATCTTAGGTTTAATTTATTTAAACAAAGTTGTTAGAAAAAAAGGAAGCATAGTGTGCTGAATTTCTCCCTGCTATGAACATATTACTTATTCACTTACTACTGGGTCATGAGAAGTCTGTACTATGAGTAGGAATAATTCCAAAATGTCTAACAAAGCAGTGTTTTTTAACTGTCTTCAAAGACAGAATTATAACCTTGGTCTTAGTTTATTTTAAATATTTTGTCAGCACAGGGAAATTCCCTATGAACATTTAAATTTTAAAAGACTATAAATTAATTAACCTAAATAGATGCACTCTGATTTGCCTACTAATCTTTCTCAAAATATATTTGTTAACAGTTTCATTTTTAAAAAAGATGCTTATCTTCAAAATGAACAATAGAAAATGGACCTTTAAACAGAGATCAGAACTCTCAATCATCCCAAATAACTTATGCTACTATTTAGAATAGTTACACAATTTGTGACTGCAATAATATAATTTGCAAAATGTATGAAGACGAAGTTCACTTTGGCCAAATTTGGCTCTGTGGAGGAGTGGGGAGGTATGAAGGCAGGAGACCTTGTGAGTTTCTCAGAATCAGATGAGAATGGGATCAGCTCAAAAGCAACACTCTTTGGCAACACCCAGTTGGGGCACATGCCAGGGACAAGATTCCCTCAGGCAACAGGGGCCAAACCTGGCTGATTCTTATGATCCTTTCCCTAGAGGTTGAGCAGTTGATATGAGGGCCTTAAGCAGACCATGAGAAGAAAGAAATTCAAACCAAGTTCATTTTTTTATTTTTATTTTTCTAAGATTGTATTTATTTATTTTTTAGAGAGAGGGGAAGGGAGGGGGAAAGTGAGGGAGAGAAACATTGGTCGGCTACCCCTTGCATGCCCCCATCGGGGGACCTGGCCTGCAACCCAGACATGTGCCCCAGCTGGGAACTGAACTGGTAACCTTTCTACTGGGAGGATGATGCCTAGCCTACTGAGCCATACCAGTCAGTGCCCAACTCACTTTTTTAAAAGGACCTCTCATAGGTAGAGAGGAAAGGCAAATTCTAGAATACAACCTGTACCATGCCTATTTTTGGTAATATTTTCTTAATGAAGTACTACTGTCAGATACATAAGGTTTGCTAATAAGAAATATTACTAATTAATAAGTAATAATGAGACATGGAACTTAAAAGTATGTTGTCTTTTTTTTTTTCAAGAAACAAAGCATAAAGATACTTTAAAAACATGATACAAATTAGGAAAAATACCAGAGTCAAAATTCAAAGCAGGTGGTGTTTCTTGGTTATCAAAGAAAGAAGAAAGAGTAGGAGCTTGGGAAGGAGGACAAGGGGAAAAAAAAAGAGGAGGAGGGAAAAGAAGAAAAGGGAGAAGATTTAAAACATAAATTAATACAAATATAATAAAGAAATGTTACTTTTATTTTAAAAGGAACCACTGTCTATTAATGCTAAACTTCTCTACCTGACAAAATTTCCAGTTGTATTTAATTACAATTATTTATGAAGAGGAAAATAATAGCTAATTATTAAACACTGTAGTGTGTCATCTTAGAAGGATATCTTAGAAAATTTCTCATCACTTAAAGTCCTAGGAGTATTTGGGAAGAGATCTCATCAGCTTGTGCGGATTTCAGGGCCCTACCACCTGGGATTGGCAAGAGTAAGTTGGCTATTCCCTTAAATCCCTTCCAAGTGCTCTAGCATTTCTATTATTAAATTTGTTTTACATGCACATTTTTCCAACCTATCTGTTATTTGTAAATTTCTGGAAAGCAAAGACCAGAAAATTATTTTCTTGGATTTTCCCTAAACAACATTTAATATATTATTCTACACAAACTCAGTACTAAGTAAAATGTTGGCCTGGTGGAACTGAAAAATAAAAGATGTATTAAATAGGAAATAGTAATTCCAATCTTCTACAACAGGGGCTCATACACATTTTTTTTTCTGTAATGTAACAGATAGTTAACATTTTAGGCTTTGAGTACTACATACAGCTCTGTCCCATATTTGCCTTTTTTCCCATTAATAGCCCTTTAAAACTGTAAGAACCATTCTTAGCTCTTGGGCTGGAATTAGCCATAGTTTTCCAACCCCTGCTCAGGAAAATAAAGTGCTTTGGGCTCATTTTATGGGAGTTTTCCATTTCATTAATAATGCACATAATTAATAGGGTAATTTTAAAATACTTAAATTAATTATAATATGTTAATAATGATGAGAGTTTAGATCTCTCAAAAGGGAATTTCTCTTAGGCCGTTTTTAATATATATTCATTCGTAAATTGTATTTTAATATTAAAATACATTTAACTAAGTGGAGTAAAATTGCAGCATCAGATTAAGCTTGTCTTTCTAAAAGTAGTTTTAATTGCCAATCTTAAAGATTTTTTTTTTAAGTACTTTTTTTTTTCCTTTTAGATTTTATTTATTTATCTTTAGAGAGGAAGGGAAGGAGAGAGGGAGAGAAACATCAATGTGCGGTTGCCTCTTGTATGTCCCCTGCCAGGAACTGGCCTGGCAACCCAGGCATGTGCCCTGACTGGGAATCGAACCGCTATCCTTCGGTTCGCAGGCCCGCACTCAATCCACTGAGCTACACCAGCCAGGGCTAATTGCCAATCTTAAAGCCAAAGAATGTCTGAAGTCTCTCAGCACTGGATACTTTTGCCTGAATAGAAATTTCAGTTACAGATCAGAACTAACTTACGCTCCTCTCCTCAATTTCTTCTTCCTCTCTTTCTCTCTGGCCTTTTTCGTTTCTTCGTCCTCTGGTTCAGGTGGTGGATCGTCCTCACTAATAACATCTCTGTTCCGTTTCCTCTGAGGTCTCAAGCTCTCTCTTCGTGGTAACTTATCTTCATCTTCCTCTTCCTCTTCACCTAAACACAGCAGTTAATGCTTCAGTGAGCAATATCAGAAAGTGCTCTTTCATGCTACCAAGTGTATTCTTACTTTTTGATTACATTGTCATACATCTGACACCATAATCCAGCAATTTTCCACATCCCAATATGAGGTACCGTGCCGTACATATTTCATAGCCTGCCACCTAAATATATTTATCTGGAATCTCATCTCCTTTACGATTCATCTACTCAAATATGTGATTGTGAAGCTATAAATTTTAATAATCTTTAGAATTCCAGTCTTCATTTACCTGGGTAACTAACTAGATGACTTGGAGTTTAATATCAAACAATGATCTCTAAATCCAAATTTAGAGATTGCAAATTCAATGTATAAGGGTTGTTTAATTAACTACTATGTGTTTACTACAACTTCTATCTTAGAACAAAGGACAAGAACAATTTTTAAGACATTAACTTAGCCCTTGAGATTTCACAATTCAAATTACCCTCATTCTTGATCCTAAATATTTCATTGATTTTCCTAAATAGTTCTTTTACTTTCTCAAATGAAATTGGTAGTAAATACATTTGCTTGACCATCTATCCTCATAAATAGAAACAATTTGTAAATATAAATTTAATATAAAACTGAAAAAATGATTTTTTTCTTTAACTAACAGCGCCTCATTTGTCCATAACTTTTTAGGGAGCTTTCAGGTGAGGAACAGAAAGAGAGTTCAGTTCCTTTCTTCACAGTTTATCACGTACAATCTTACTTCACTTTCATCTCTGTAAAATTCTGATACTGTTAAGTTTATTCTTAAGTATAATCAACTACTATAAAATGAAATGTTATCATATTTATCACTATCTCATAAGAAAAAAATTGTGCTTCAATGGAAAATTATAAATTGTCTTCAGCATACCCTTCTGTGTTATCTGATTTTGATTCTTGGGAGCTGTTTTGTAACTCTCTAAATTACAGAAAAATAGATAGCAATGTAAAGTAACTCTTGTCTGTAGACACTCTGTTCAGTAGAGAAATAATCCTCTCCCACCAAAACACACACACATAGAACAGTTATGTCTGCCTTTGCACATCATTTCAAAATTCCTGATCTATAAATATATCTGTTCTTTAGATTTACCTTTGAACTGTTGTAATGTCTCACCAGATTGCTGGTTAATTAGTTAAATATGTTCACTTTTGCATATATGTTTTATCTTTTGACATTACTTATCAAAACTTTTTTACTGATATTTTGAATCATTCCCTAGATTACTAAAGTTTAGCTAGCAGAGGGAAACAGGAAGGCAATTTTACTAAGCTTTGAAAACTATTCTGTTATCAAAATCAAGAATGAGTTTCTACTGGTTAAATATTGTGGCAAATGTTATGTGTTATTTGTCCATTCTGGCATTCTGAAATTTTATCCAGCCTTAATTAGACACATTAGTCATGGACTATAGAAAGAACAAAGCTTGATAGGGATTGAGAGACAATTTCACCCATATATATTTCAAGCACTCAAGAAGCCACTTAATACTCTGCCTTTTAGTTTATTTGTATTAAAAGTGAACTATTAAACTTGCAGAGTTTTACCATGGAGGAAAAGTATATGATTCAATTTCTCTTTTACCACTTAGGAATGAAAAGGCAGTTCTTAATGCTTTAACTAGTTCCCAAATATTCAAATTCTAAAAAAATAAATGTTTGCACTTGCCTACTAAGTGAGATTTGTATATAATGTTACCTTTTAGAATGGGCTTGATTCAGTATTAAAGGGTAGCAGAATATGCCACCTCAAAATGCGACTGTTGGAATGCAAAATATACCACTCCAAAATATGCCACTTTGGTATATTGATTACTTTGAGCTGCAGACACTTGAAAAACAGCGAATTCAGGAAGAGGCTTTCTCTGAACTCCTCTTATCAGCCTAATGACACGTCCTCCAACAAGAATTCAATTGTCAGAAATTCCCTCCCCAGGAGTTTCAGCCCCAGGGAAGGTTGACACATCAGAGAATAGATGAGTAGAAGTAGACACCACATTCAGACAAACTTTGTCACACACTATCATACTTCCCATCTGTTCTTTTAAGGGCCCATTCATCTTTCCTAAAAATCATTTATTCTCTCTCAAGAGGCCTATATCCCCCTTCCTTTTCCCTACTGAGATGATATTTAAGTCTAAGCCACCTCAGAGAGTTATTTTTTCCTCAGTATCTCCCATATACATAAGCTATATGTGTTAATAAAATTATTTTTCCTCTTCTTAGACTGTCTTATATTACAGGGATCTCAAAAGGGTAGAGGGAAAATTATTTTTCTACCTCTACAGCACTCAAATCATGGTATGCAGAATCTGTGTGAGATTCTGGGCTGTTTTCATACAGAATGCACCAAATTAATGAAAACAATTGGCATTGTGAACATTCCCTGTGTTCATACTGTGCTCAGATTATTAAATTGACAGTGTTGATGTGTCCTGTAATTGAACTCTTCTTGAGATACTGCTTTTTCTTTCAGTTTGGTAAATTTGAAGCTCTTGCTCACATAATCGTTTTTCTTATGTTCCAGCCCATGAGTGATCTGTATGCCTAGAGACAGGAGTTTCAATCTAGGCTCTTGAGTTGAACATACTCAAAGTAAAAATGATAGAGCAATTTGGACAAAATACCAATGGATTCAGTTCAAAAGAATTTATTTATTTTAATCGAACTATCTGATCAGTTTTGTCAAAATGATCAGTCTGTTCCACTGTAATAGATTCAGCCCTAGAGAAAAGGTTTCAGGATGAAAAATTTAACAGGGAAAATGGTACAGAAATAAAAAAGCAAATTTTTCTGGACTACCAACTACTTTATCATGAGTAACTTATACATTGGGCGGAACATGTCTGCACCAACTGAATGGAACCTACGGTGGAAATTCTGCTTGCTGGGTTGACCTCTTTTGTGAGAACATCAGAAGTCATCCACACACACTCCTGTGCTCACATGTGGCAGCATAATACCACAAGATGAGAGAATGAACCCCCTGAACTCACTGCTAGTCCACGAGAAACACATCCCAGCGGGTCTACCCCCACTTACTTGAACTTTCCTCCGTATCATCATCTTCTTTCTCCTCCACTTGGATTTGTACTGTTGAAGAAAGGAAAAACATAGTGACTCTTTAAACAATGGTACAGTTGTCCGTAACTATTTTGTACTATTATTATCTTCTTAATAAAGTTCTTGTGTGCAGTTAATAAAAACACTTTTCAGTAAACTTGTCTAAATGAGCATGTTTATTAAAGATCCACAGCTCCAGCTTCTTATACAGTGCTGTGCAAAGACTTCTCTGCTTCATTGCCTTTGAGGATTTGCAAAACATATTAATTAGAAGCCTGTCAGCTCAATTTAAAATAAATTCAACCAAAATAGATTTGTATTACAATAAGTAGACTTGAGGTTTGTTGAATTATTTTATTCTATGACAACTGAATTTTTAGTAAAGCTATATCCACATGCACAATTTGGTTATTATAATCAAATTAACTTATTAAAATAGAGAATGTTTCATCCTTACAAGCTAACCAACATCAAAAAGACTTTCAAAATACTTAAAGCCTGATATTTCCTATTTCAACTGGTTCTTTAAGTATTTTATGGATATATCCTATATTTTCTAATATTTGATTTACCTTGATAATGAGAAGATAAGTGATATTACAGTTCTTTCTAAGACAAAGAACTTTTCTTGTTTTTCTCTTATGCCATACTAAAACAGTGTCTTGTTTTTAGTTTTGCTCTAGTTTTTTAAAGGCAAATAAAAAGATTTTATAAAATTTATAATGCAAACTAATATGGAGAAATATATTCATTGGCAGATTTTTCATCTTATCAACTATTGTCCATTTATTCTGGGTTTAGTCAGCTGAAGATAAAGCTCTGCAACTTGGCGTGGTAAAAATTACAGCAGCCTATTTCTTTAAAAGCAATAGTCTAGTAACTTGCTCATAAAATATTAATTTTGTCATATTTTTATTTAAAGTGGATGGGCATAAGTCAAAAAAATCAAAGATGATGATGTTGCTGTGCACACAGGAAATGGCCTCCAGTTTTGTTTCCGCTCATGTACCATCAAAGGTTATTATTTAGAGCTTGACAGGCATATTGGAAAAGCAACACATGCCAAGAGTTTAAATTCCATTCACAAAGAAGATTATTGTAAAATCACTTTTTGCATTTAAAAGGCATCTGCATAAAATTTTTTTGAAAATGCAAAAATGTTATCACTCAACATCAACCATGCAATGTGAAAATAAGTGTTCTTTTGTTGAGAATGAACATATGCTTTCTGTCACTGGCTGTAACTGGATCTGCACAAAGATCTTTATGTCACCACTGAGAGTTCACAATAGCAAAGGCAGACACTTCTAAGAAGATATTCTATATTCAACAATAGATCATGGTCTTTTATTTGCAATTAATGCCACCTCCAATCTTCTTCGGTCAAAGAAGAATTCCTTAGGAAGGCATAAGATTAGCCTTGGAGCAGTGTCTAGTTGGTGGGTATAATATAGAAACAGCTAAGGACAAATAGCAAAGGCTGACACACAGCCTATTCTGTAACACACCAAAGCAAAAATTCACAGAAAGTATTACACTGGTTTGTGATAACCAACCCACTAGACATTACATAAAGTTAATTAAATTAAATAGAAAAAATACTAAATGAACAAAAATGTAAGAACATCTTTAGAAAAAACTCATATATTAAATAAAAGCAGCAGAATGAAATATCCCAAGCCAAAGGGATAAGCATCAAATCAATTTCCTCTGGTAACAGGGGAGAGAGAGAAACTGGGCTGACATCATAGATCATCTTTTCAGTTATAAGACAGATAGTCCTAAATGACCATTAAGTGAAACCTAAAAATCCATAAGATGAGACATCCTGGTGGCTGCAAGTAAAGAACTAAAAAAGACCTATGATTTCTAAATGATATAATGAGAGTATTGCGGAAATAGCCCCTTCCTACCTCTGAGTAACTTTCCTACAGTGATTCTCATCTGCACGTGATTATCTGCATATTCTCATTAGATGTCCTCATTACTCAATAGTATTCTTTCATCTAGAAGTTGAGTCAGGACCTGTAAGGAGCCATTTTTATAGTTACTGTGATCACAATTGGTTTGCTCTTGATTCAAAGGGTCAGCAAAGGCATCATCAGCATCAAGAACTAAACGGCAGCACTATGACCAGGAGAGTAAGACTCTGTTATGAGCCTCAAACCAAACTCGATTTTAATGGACTATTATTTGGCCTGAAAAGCAACTGTAATGCTGGTCTGTATCTCCTGCATGTCAAAGTGATGCTAAAAAACCAAGTTAAGAAGCCCCTCCAAGACAAAAGGCCTGTGAAAAAGAAATTCAGAACACTTACATGCGAGCTACAAACTGTTGTTCCCTTCTCAGACAACTTTGGGCATGGCCTCTTGCCATCCCTTCTCTCAGCAATCCTAGCAGTTTATTTCCAATCATATGACCCCCTCATGCTTTGGCTGCTTCCCAAAGTCTATTGATTATGTACTTTAAAAATAACCTCTCTCCTGGGGAGTGATTTGGAGGACAGTGAATAAGAGAAGGGAGAGATCCTGTCAAAATGTTGGAGGCAGGAAGCAAAACTACATTGAAGTAAGCTTATTTAAGGCAGGAATATGCAATAGGAGCAGATGAACTCCTAGGCAACCCAGATCCTCATTTCATGCAAATAGATCCAGTAATTTAAAAAAAAAAAAAAAAAACAGTAAAAGGAAACAATAGCAAAATGTTTCAGGGGCACATTTCAGAGGCATTGGAATCATTCAAAAAAGTGAATGTTTTTCCAGGCTTTCTTTTTTAAATCTATAGCACTGGAAGTTGTTTATTGTTCTTGAAGATCAAAGTAGCCAAGTGGCTGGGAGAGTTAAGTGATAATGCCTGTTTCCCTAACCCACATTTAACTCTTGACGGGATGTTTGTAGCACCAGGTTATTACTTTAGAAACTGGAAATGTATTTATTCCATAGCATTTATTGTATCTTTGCAAGAGGCTACAAAGCAAAATGCTCTGCGATGGGAGTTTGTAGACTGTAGAAGAAAATACAACTGTCTTTAAGGAGTCTCGCTATTTTATAGCAGTGAGTTCTATGAGTTATGAGTATCTTATTTATCTTGCGTTATAGCAAGAACATATTAGTTAGGTTTATTAGGCTTTTGGGGTGTTTTTTTTCAGGGTACCTTTTTGTGTATGAGAAAATGTTAACGTCAGCCCCTTCCATATAAACAGGGCACCTTTCACCTCAGATTAAATTGCCTGGGCAACTTAATGGGGGAATATTATTCTATGCCGTAACAAGGACATGTCCAAATTTTAGCTGGAAAACCCTTGTCATCTGTATGGGGTGTGACGTGGGATATGTAAAGAAAAAAGAATCAAGGACAGCCCAAGGATTTTGGCCTGGGCAACCAGAAGGATAGAGTTACAAGAAAAAGGGACGGTAAGGCTATAGGAAGAATAGTATTAAGTGGGAAGATCGGGTTGAAGATCAGGAGTTTAATTTGACAGTTTGGATTTGAGATGCCTATTAGACATCCAAGTGTAAGTTGAGTGGGCAGTAAGTATTTGAGTCTGGAGTTCAGAATAAAAGTCTGGGTTGTAAATATAAATTGGGGAATTATTAGAATTTTGATGACATTTAAAGTCATAAGACCAGGTAAGATCTCCAGGAAAAATAATGTAAACAAAGCAGAAAAGAGAACTCCAAAGTTGAGAGGACAAGAAGAAGAACCAACCAAAGACAATGAAAATAACAATCAGTGATGTAGGAGGAACACAGGAGACTGTGGAAGGCAAGTGATGTGCATCAAAAAGATGTCTTAGACTTCTAAGTCAAGTATTATGAGGACTGGAAATATATGATTGGATTTTGTAATATGGGGTCAATGATGACTTTGACAAGCATAGATTTAGTGAATTGGTATAAAGAAAAGCCTGAATTTGAGTGGCTTTAAGAGAGAAAGGGCAGTGAGGAATAGGAGTCCTCTAATTACACTCGCTAGAATGTTGGGAAAGATCCAATGAAAATGAGAAATTGAAGGTGTAGGTTATGAAACGAACCTTCTATAATGTTACTCAAACAACACAAATTATAAATTCTTTTATCGATGTCATTTTTGGTATTTGACTGAGACTTTGATAAGAGACTGGGCAACTCACTAATACACCCCATGCTTATATATAGCGACCACTCTATAGCAGTTCAGAAGTATGGGACTAATGGATGGAGAAGGGAGAAGGAAAGAGAGAAAAAAGATGGGAAAATGTAAGAAAAGAAAGGAAAGAATATAGCAAAGAAAGGAAAGTAGAAGAGCAAAAATGGGGTGAGAATTTCAGTAAATGATAGGTAAAAATACAAATGTAAAGCTAAATATAAAGTCAAAAGTTGCATATTGTCTTGGCCACATACTATTTACTTGTATATTTATGCTTATGTAAATAAATATTAAAAACATAAAATATTATAAATTCTAAATTCATATACTAAATAGTATTCCATATTTTAGAAATACCTCAAGTTTAAAACTAGGTCATCTTCAGCTATTTCTTCTATCAGTGATTTCTTTAACAATTTAAAGGTTAAGGAGCTAGAAAATGTGAACAAAATCAAAGTACCTTTTTCTTAAGATAGTATTCCAAAGTAAAATTTGCCTCGTTCTTTAAGAAAGGAGTTATAAGGCCCTTAACAAAACTATGAAACCTCTCCCTTCAAGGTAAAAAAAGAGAAAGGAGACAGACTAATAAAAATATGAAAAAGAAGCTAACATTTTCTTAAAAATCTCTTTAAATGCAGCACCCTTATGAAGAGACACAGTATGACTTTAACACTCTGAAAATTCTAGGTTTGATGCCATAGTTTTGATTATGGCAATGATAATGATGATGGTGATGCAGATTATGATATGGAGAAAATATACATATATAGATACACATGCATTGATGGATTTATGAGCTGTATAATAAGCTATAGCCAAGAAGACTATTTAGATATTCTGCTTTTCTAAATCCAAAATGAAGTTAAACCGTTCAAATTTTAAAAGAAATGAATAAATTTATCCACAAAAAAGTTTCCAACAATAAACCAGTTGGACGCTAGATACCATCATCAAACTATATTTAGGTAGCATCTCCCCTGTAGAGAATACTTAAGCATTCTGCTTTCATTAATTCATGGTAATATTATTATTGAAGGGCATGAAGTAGGGAACCAAAGCCACTCTCTGCAAATGTAATAAAAATGATGGGGTGTGATTGTTACTTCCTTAAGTATAACACCTAACAAGACATTAAACTGAATTTAGTTCAACTCAGCAGCTCCCTTTAGTTTTGCTATATGGGGGCTAAAAAAAAAAATTAGTTTTTGTCCCAGCTTCTAAAGTCTTCTAGCTTGACTAGTAATCAAATTAACAGAGACAAATAAACCAGAAGAAAATCAAATTTTAACAGTGTACATGGGGAGTTCATATAAACATGAAAATTCCAAAGACAGTGAGGCAACATTAGGTATTAGGACTATTTGGACAAAAGATAAAAGGAGGAAATAAGGTCTTAGATTTCAGAAGTGAGAATCGGTGATTTACAGATAGCTGAGGAAGAGCAGAATGTACATGGAAGGCAAATTCTTGCCAGGCAACTCAGAAACAATGGAACACAGGTGGTCTCTAGCTTACAGGCTTCTCCCTGAAGCCTTCCTATTTACCATATTTCATTCAGATTAGGCTAAGACCTAAAATTTCCTTCCTGAAGTAGGGTTTTCTCTGATTCTCTGAGGGTGAGGGGGAAGGGGGAGGGTCAAATGTTCTTTCTGAGTCTTTTATTTCTTGATAAATAGCTTAAAACCAATATCCTAAAAGGCAGCTTCAGTGTGGCCAAACTTTGATCCCCTTCAGCTACTTTTTGGTAAAGACAAGAAGACACCCATGACATTTGTTTATAATAATCCAAGTCCTTGAAAGTATGGAATTCAGCGTAATATTTTAGAGGTCTTGAGTAAGAAGACTAATTATTTAGTTCTTATATCAATCAATTACTTTAATAAACCTATAAACTACAGGACATTTAAAAATCCTCAGGAGTGGAAAACACAGAATAAGATCGTTACCCTTTAATATCATCAAGGTATCCAGGGGAAAGGTTTGATTGGACAGACCTAGGCTGATAGTCTTTCTGGATGTGCAAACATCATCCTTAAGACCATTGAAAAAACAAACCATGGGGCACATACATTCAAAAACACTGCACTATAATAATAAATGTCAAAAGGTTGGTCAAATTTTCAAATAACAATATGCTGGGGATACTAAATGGCTCTGTTAAGTTGCTGTGGTAATAAAACTACAAGAAAAGAATGATAATTTTGACTTTTGGTAAGACTCATCCACCCAAAGAGGGGAACAGGCAAGAAATACAACTGCTGTAGTAGCTGTCATTCTACAGTGTTTTTCCTTATAGGTTAATTTAATTTTTTTTTTGAAGTTCTGACCCCTTAAAAAGTAGAGAATAAATAGCTGCTGATGCCTGCTTTATTAAAAACACAATATAAAGTACTCTGTAGCCACCAAATGGAACAGGATGAATTCTGTAGAGAAACACACTTTACTACAATGTCCCAGAGAGAGAATGGTTACCCCTGAAAAGAACAGAGAGAGAGAGAGAGAGAAGATCCACTCAAAATAAAACACCCCCCTCTATCTTTTGTTTTTTACAACAAAAAACAAATCATTTTTACATGCATAAAAAGAAAGAAAAGGGAACACACACCAAGTTTTTTTGTACATTTTCCCTTCTATTTTATATTGTACATGAAATTAAAATTAAACACAGGCTGAGTGAAGTGGATAACTGGTATATTTCCAAATTTTACCACCCTTGAGTTGGAAGAGTATAAAATGCTGAAGTGTAGTTCTTCAAATAGTGAATTATATACTGGAATATTTGTGAGAAACTGCAATTAGATATTTTATGACACCATTGGTCTACAGAAAGAATAAAAACAGCTTTTATTCTATGTGGTTTGGAGGGTTGGGTTTTTTTTAACTATACATATTTAATAAATAAATGCTATTTACAAAGGCATTTAGAGCTCTCTGTGGTTACAAAAAAGTAGTGGTGCGTCTTGCTTTTTCTTTGCATTTAGATTATTTGGGGGAGGGGACATTTCTTATTTAACCATGCTGTCATAATACATATTCAGGGTGTGTGCTCTTACACTGCAATTACCACTGTAAAGGGCAACCACTGTAAATAAGTGTGCTGAAATGAAAATACATTCGCTTGTGTGAGTTTTTGTGGCTAGAATCTTTTATAGTAATAGGATACCAAAATAACAACCAGATGAAAATAACGTGTTATAAAACCTTGGCGTCTGTGCTTATATCCTTGAGTTACTTAGAACAAAAAGGGACTTTTCTGTCCCCCAACACATTTCTGCAATATTCCAAGTCATGAAAGATGGTTGTCAGGATTTACAGCTAAACAAACAAAATGAAACAAAGAAACACTAAAGAGTTATGAAATGACTGAAAGAAGACAATTGTTCCTAGAGCACAAAGGAGCAGGAAGCCAGGCCTGCTGAACTCTGTACAGACTTCACCCTCCTTTCTTACACCACTTTTGTTCCCATAGAAGATGTTAATTACTGCTCATTAACATACATTAGCAAATGTTAATGAGTGTCTTCTAAAGAACAAAAGGCAGTGAGGGCAGAGCAGTGTCTGGAAGAAGACAGAATGGTGAGAAAAAGGCTGCAACAGAAGACAGAGACAGAGAAAATGAGAGTGGTTTAGGACTTCAGTTTGCAGTTTCCTGAAATTTGGGAGACCTGTCTCTCTGACAAAATGGTAAAAGCACCAAGAAGAATAAAATAATTTAGTTCATTTTCTCTAGATAAAAAGACAAAGCAGTCATTAACTTAAAAATCATTATTTTTTTTTCGACTCTTTAGCTGTTTGGGGAAAATTACACTTGTAGGATTTGCTACTGAACTAGGAATATTAGTTAACATTGTCATCAGTTAATGAAAAAGAGTTCTGAATTCTAAGTGTCCTCATGAATTGATAATCATTGTGACCCCCCCGCATCGACCCATTTCAGTTTTCCCCCCACAGACTCAATCTATCTTATTCAATAAGACTAAACCTGTCATTTGAATATGGTCTGTAATTTTATCAAAATGGTTCACATAGAATGTGGTGTTAATTTCTATCCTAAGGGCAGCTGGTTAACGTTTGAGTACTCTAGTTAGTAATCCACAACATTAGAATGGATATTTAAATCTGAAAGACTAGTCACAAGCACTTCAGCCATCTCTGAATTAACAGCAGATGGTTTCTTAATTGGAGTAATGCTCATTAGAAGCAAATTTTGTGAAATTAAATGTGATTGAAGTATGTTGATTGGCTAGACACATCGTGTCTGCACCCTGTCCTGGTTTTCACAGGGTCAGAGAATATACTAGGCTCAATAATCATCTCCTTCTGGAAGGGTAGGCCCAACGGTCCTGAATAGTCTTTTGTTTGGGCCCTAAATGGAGTATTTTCTTATCTGACCAAACCCATATAGAGTTGGCACTACTATTCCCATTTTCAGATAAGGATTCAGAGGACTAGAGGACCAGACCTGGGTAAACAGCCTCAACTAGCAGAGCTAGTAATTTACAGAACTGAGGTTTGGCTTGAAGTCATCCCAAATCTATCACCAAGTCCTACTGATTTTACATCCTTGAATTTGTCTGTTTCTCTCAGACACCACTATCAACATCACAGAAAAGCTATCATTGCCTCTTTCCAGGGATACTAAATTAGCCCCTTTAGCCCTATCCAATCAGTCTACTAGATACAATTATGGATGTAAGTTTATATTTACTTATTATAGTGCATTTGTTTGTTTGTTTAGCAATATGTAAACTACAAATTTTCAAGGCTGGATCTTATTGCCTCTTTATAACAGCCAATAGGATACATCTTATCCTCTCTGTTTCTAGATGACTTAATAAAAAATAAAAAACACAGTAGAACTTTTATATTCTCGAGGAAATATGAGTTAGATTCCATGTATGAGTGAGATCATATGGCATTTGCCTTGAGTCCTCTGAGTTTTGATAAACATATATAGTCATGTAACCACAAAGACAATCAAGATGCAGATAGCACCATCCAAGAGAAACCTAATCAGAGTTACATTTGTAATTAAAAATTTTCCAGTATAGACACAATTTTAAAAACAAACAGGTAAAGTTAATTTTAATAGGGTATTTTATTTAACTCAATATATCCAAGATAGTATCATTTTAATATGGAATGAATTGATTAGATGGTTTTTCTTTCTTTGTATTAAGTCTTTGAGACTTAGTGTGTATTTATATTTACAGTACATCTTAATTGAGATAGTAAATTTTTATACAAAATACTTGAACTGTTTCATCAAATTTACAATTATAAAAGTAGATACACATACTCAAGTTAACTTAAAAGTTTTCCAAAACTGAATCAATTACCAGTTTTTGAGTTTAAATTTTGACTAATTAAAATTAAATAAGATTAAAAGTTTTAAAAAATTCACCAAAATTACCATTCATCGTTGAATATCAGAAGACTTAGTTTGCATTTTTTTCTAAAATATTATATATTGCATTTTGTACAAGTAACAAATGCTTTTGTTTCAGTAAAACCAGAAGGGCAATAGAGAATCAAAGGAGATAGATGAGATAATGAGAGACAGAGACAGAGAGACAGAGACCTAGGCAAATCTTCTGGAGTCAGAAAATAGAGGTCTAGAAAGAAAGAAGGTCTTGAGGGTGAAGGAAAAAGTGGATAATTACATTTACCATTTTATACTGATCATAATAAGAGCTTAGTGGAAAAATGAACACCTTTGCCCCAATCGTTTTAGAAAATGATTTTAAAATCATTTTAAATTTAAGACAAAATGGGAGTTAGGCACTGACATAAGTATTCTTCTAAACAGCAGGGGCAAAATGAGAACCTCTTGGGTCAAATATGTTGAGAACTTGAAAATGGAAGAACATTATTTAAAATATGGATTTTAGAGAAAACAAAAGTAATAAACTAGTAGATGACATGATACTTTATATAGAAAACCCTAAAGATTCCACCAAAAAAACATTAGGACCAATTGATAAATTCAGTAAAGTAGCAGGATATAAAATAAAAACTCAGAAATCAGTTGCATTTTTATACACCAATAATGAACTATCAGAGAGAAATACTAAGGAAACAATCCCATTCACAATTGCATTAAAAAAATAAAATAAAATACCTAGGAATAAATTTAACCAAGGACATAAAAGACTTGTACTCAGAATATTATAAGACACTAAATAAAAAATTGAAGAAGATACAAATAAGTGGAAGCATATATTGTGATCATGAATGGAAAGAATTAACATCATTAAAATGTTCATACTACCCAAAGCAATATACAGATTAATAATTCCTATCAAGATACCAATGGCATATTTCACAAAACTAGAATAAATATTCCCAAAATATATATGGAACCACAAAAGGCCCCGCATAGCTACAGCAATTTGAGAAAGAACGAAGTTGGAGGAATCACATTACTTGATATAAAACTAAACTATAAGTTCATAGTAATCAAAACAGAATAAAAACAGACACATAGATCAATGGAACAGAATAGAAAGCCCAGAAATAAACCTATGCCTTTATGGTCAGTTAATATTTGACAAAGGAGGCAAGAACATACAATGAGATAAAGATAGTCTACTCAATAAATGGTGTTGGGTAAACTGGATAGATATGTGCAAAAAAATGAAACCAGACAACATTCTTACACCATACACAAAGAATAAATTCAAAATGGATTAAAAATTTAAATATTATACATGGAACCATAAAAATCCTAGAAGAAAACATAAGCAGTAAAATCTTGAATATTTCTCATAACAATATTTTTTCTGACATAGCTCTTTCGGCAAGGGAAACTAAAGAAACAAAAGAAAAAAGAACAAATGGGAATTCATCACACTAAAAAGTTTTTGCACAACGAATGAAAAATTCAACAAAATGGAAAGACAAGCCACTGAATGGAAGAATATATTCACCAATGATACATCTGATAAAGGGTTAATATCCAAAATTTATCAAGAATTTGTACAACTCAACACGAAAAAAACAAGCAATTCAATTTAAAAATGGGCAAAGGACCTGAATAGATACTTCTCCAAAGAGGACATACAGATGGCCAATAGACATATGAAAAGATGCTTGATGTCACTAATCATCAGAGAAATGCAAATTAAAACCACAATGAGCGATCACCTCATACCTGTCAGAATAACTATCATCAATATATCAACAAAGAAGTGTTGATGAGGATGCGGGGAAAAGGGAACCCTCATGCACTGTCGGCGAGAATGCAGATTCCCCTTGTATTCACTGTGCAAGCATGGTGGGGCTGTTACAGAGCACAGCATATACCGCTCACACACAGGGCCAAGGGGCCAAGGGGGTCACAATATACTACTACCAAAAGGACCCCTTACTGGTCTCGACTGCCCACTGCCAGATAGGAAAGATCTCCCTCAATGCCAGAGATTTATGAAAAGGAAAGGAAATGTTTATTTAATGCTACACAGACTTAAAGTAGTGACCTAATGTCTTCATTAAATTATCAAAGTCCTTTAGGATACCCACAGATGCCCACAGTGCTTCCTTCTCCCCCTGCCCTAATTCAGGGTACCATAACTCAGGAAAAGAAGCAAACATCTGGGATCCAGGCTCCTGACACCATCAGCTGTGTCGCCATCCAGGCAGGATCACTAATTAATCCAAGGCCATGTGGCACCTTCTCATGGCCTACTGGCAAAAGTTCTTTCACTCTTCTTCCAGGCAGAGTCTCTCCTGTTTCCCAGGCCATGTGGCCAAAGGGAGCATCCCAAAGCCACGTGGTAATCTCCCTCACCAAAGCCGAGTGTCTCTCCTTTTTCACCAAAGTTGCAGGGGTCTGCACTCTGGTGAAACCTCATAGAATCTCCTACAAATGGCTGCAGTATCTGGGTTTAAATCCCCGTGCCAATATGCCTCTGTTCCCCCATTTCCAACTCCTCCTATAATCAGTTACACCTGCCAGCATTCCCGTATTATTCCAAGTTTACTGGGCTGCCAACCTGAGTCTGAACAGGTGTGTCCCCATGTCCTGGAGCCAATCTTCTTCAAGCTCCCACTCAGGTGCTGTAACTCAGGGGACCTACACCTCAGTTACATCTTGCGCAGGAGGAGTCTCTTTCCATCTTCCTGCTCAGAGTATGGCCACAGCTACTTAACATATCTGTGCAACCAGCCAAAGGTTATAGATATGTTAAATGACCATGCCATGGATTAGCTGCAGAGCTGTGGCTGCACAAAATAGCTCTGCATGTTCCTGCTTCATGTGTCCCTTCCCCCAACTCACACCTGAGGGGGAAGGAGTGAGGACATCTTATATATCTTTCTAATATTTCCTGGACACCCTGAGTTCTGGGCCCCATTCCAAATCCCTATTTTGGGGGGCCCCCTCTCGGCTGCACCCTGTATCAGGGCCACTGTGAAAACATTATGATATTACCTAAGAAAAGTAAAAGTGGAATTGCCTTATGGCCCAGTGATTGCACTTCTGGGAATATGTCTGAAGAAACCCAAAACATTAATTTAAAAGAATATATGCACCCCAGTGTTCATTACAGCCTTACCTACAATAGCCAAGATTTTGAAGCAGCACAAGGACCTATCAGTAGATGAGTGGATAAAGAGTGGATCTTACCCTTTTCAACAACATAGATTAACCTGGAGAGCATTATGCTAAATCAGAGAAAACAAGTACCATAAATTTCACTTTTATGTGGAATTTAATGAACAAAATAAACTGACAAACAAAATAGAAACAGACACAGATAGAGAACAGACTGACAGCAGTCAGTGGAGAGGGGGTTGTGGGGCTGGGTGAAAAAGTAAAGGGATTAAGCAAAAAAAATCCTCCAAAAACCCTCATAGATACAGACAACAGTATGGTAATTACCACAGGGAAAGGAGATGGGGGAAATAGAGGAGGGTGATGGGGAGATAAATAGTAATGGAAGGAGACTTGACTTGAGGTGGTCAACACACAATACCATATATAGATGATGCATTATAGAATTATAGACTTGAAACCTACATAATTTTACTAACCAATGCCACCCCAATGAAAATAAATAAATTAAAAAAACAAAAAATGAAAAATTAGGTCATTATAGAATTTTTTTTCAGATGGTTGAGTGTTGGGAGTTTACAAACAAATGTGTCAGTAAGTTTTTGTGTTCCAACACATAAGTTTGTATGTGCATAAGTATTGGTGCCATTTTCTCTATTGTTTTTCTGGTTTCTATTATTTCAGTTCTAGTCTATATTACCTATTTTCTTCTGATTTGGGGTTTTATTTCTTCTTCTTCATCTTCTTCTTCTTCTTTAGTTTCTTAAGGTAGAAACTGAGATTACTGATTTGAGAATTTTTTTCTAACATAGGTTTATAACACTATAAATTTTTTTCTAAGTACTGTTTTAGCTACATCTCAAAATATTGAAAGTTCTATGTTTATTTTAATTCAGTCCAAAACACTTTCTAATTTCTTACTTGGCCCATAGTCATTTATAAGTGTGTTATTTAGTTTCCAAAAATTGGGGGATTTTCTTATCTTTTGTTTTTGATTTCTAATTTAATTCCATTGTAGTTAGAAAAAAATATTTTGTACCATTTCAGTCATTTTAAATTTATTGAGATTCATTTTATGTCCTAGAATATGGTATCTCTTTTAAATGTTCTTGAAGAATATATATATTCTTGTGTTTTTGGTGAAGTCATATAAATGTCAATTATTTCAAGATTGTTGATGGTGTTGTGGAGCTTTTCTGTGTGCTTGTTGATTTTTATTTTTACTTGTTCTATCAATTATTGCAAAAAATGTTCTATCAATTGTTGTGATAGTGGATTTGTCTATATTTTCTTGCACTTCTATCAGTATTTGCTTCATGCATTTTGAAGCTGTGTTATTGGGTATAAAATATTTAAATTTATTTCCTCTTGAAAGATTTATTTATATAATTAAGAAGTGACATTATTCTTGATAATATTCTTTGCTCTGAAATCAAACTACGCATATTAATATGGCTACTTCAGCTTTCTCTCTTTATTTTAGTTTAACATAGTATGTCTTTTTCCATCTTCTCCCATCTTCTTCCCTTAACCTCTTTGTATCTTTATACTGAAATTAGGTGTCTTACAAAAACATGTAGTTGGATCTTGATCTTTTTATCCAATCTGACAATTTCTAACTTTTAATTTGGGTATTTAGAGCATTTACATTTAATATGTACATAGTTGGATTAAAATCTATTCTTTTGTTAATTAATTTTTTGTCCTATCTCTTCTTTGTTCCTGCTTTCTTCTTTTTCCAGCCTTCTTTTGAATTAACTGACTTTTCTAATGATCCTATTTTATCACCTTTTGTGCTGTATCTTCTGTAACTCTTTCTGTACTATATTAAGTAGTTGGTTTAGGAGAAAGTGGTGTTTACCTAGTCATAGTCTACCTTCAAGTGATATTATACCATATCGTGTATAGTATAAAAATTTACAGCAGTATTTTTCCATTTCCTCTCTTCTAAATCTTGTGTTCCTGTTGTTATACATGTTTTTTTCTGCAATGTCTAATTTGCTGTTAATACCATGAAGCCCACACTTTATCTCAGACACCATGGTTTCTATGTGTAGAAGTTTAATTTTACCTTTTTAATTTCATCTATGTTCCCACTTAATTAGCCTCTTGAATATAGGTAATGCAGTTATAACAATTGTTTGCCTACTATTTATATTATTTATATCATTTATGGGGCAATTATATTTAATTAATTTTTCTCCTAATTATGGGTATTTTCATGCTTCTTTGTATTCATGGTAATATTTGATTGTATGATAGATATTATTAATTTTTTCTTATTGGGTACTAGATATTTTTATATTACTATAAATATTCCTTAGCTTTGTTCTGGTATGCACTGAATTTACCTCAAACAGTTGAGAGTACCACTTTTAAGTTTTGTTAGATGGGACTAGAACAATGTTTAGTCTAGGGCTAACTTTTCCCTAATGCTAAGGCAAACCTTTCTAAATACTCCACTTGCAGGTGTAAAAAACTGTTCCTACACCTGTGTGAGCCCTAGGAATTGTTCCCTCTAATCCTTTTTGGAGGTTCTTTCCCTGGCCACATGCACGTCTTGATCATTGCTCAGTTGAAGAATCAGCAAGAACACTCTGAAGATCTCCAGAACTCTCTCTCTGTGTTTAGTTTTCTCTTCTCTGGGAGTCTTCCCTGTGTATTTTAGTTACGTTACTTCCCCAGACCCTCAGCTCTATCTTCTCAAATCAGACAGCTCACCAGTTCTTTGTGTATATCCCCCCACCCCAACTATGGCCCGGAGACTTAGTCAGCTGGAACAATGGTGGGTCACCTCATTTGTTTTCCATCTCTCAGAGGTGACTATTCTTTAATGTCTGAGGCATAATCTCTTAAAAACAATCACTTCATATAATTTGTCCAGTTTTTTGTACGTTTTAGATCAAAGCAAATTCAACACCTATACTCCATCTTGATCAAATGAGAAATCTATTCATGTTAAATGTTCTACAGGTATCTAAGTTTTCTCTCTTTTCAGTCACATGGGGAAAAAACATGAGTCAAGAGCCATGGCTGCTCCTCACCCCTTTATTATTTGGTTTCTCACCTGACCACCTCCGGAAATTACTAATTTTTAGGGAACGATTATATCAATTAACTATGAATCCAATAAATAGAAATGATGCTTATAAATATTTTAATGACAGGCAAACATGTCTATGATATCTATCATACAAAAAGTTTATAAAAATTCTGTTATAAGATATGTCTAAAACAAAAGCCTTAAAGCAAATAAAGAGGGGGCTAGACTGAGATGTAATATGCTGAAATGTTAACAGTTATATCTAGATGATGAGACATTGAGAAATTATTTTCTTCTTCTTTAGACTTTTTCTACGTTTTTCCAAATTAATTATAGTAAGTGTATATTGTCATTAAAAAGACAAAGTTGGATTTTGTTTTTGTTTTAAAGAATGAGATTTAGAAAGACAAAAAGTGAGGAGAAATTTTAAGAAAAAGCTATAGAAAGTCAGAGGTTACTGTTTGGCTATGTCTTCTAGGATCTCACACAAACTCTTCTTTGCTTCCCCTTACAGTTATAAAACATACCCCCATATCTCCATAAAGAAGGCCTGAATTATAAAACATCATGGAAAAGAAACAGTAATAGAGCAACCAATATTTAGCAAAAAACATTTTATTCTCACAGTGTTAGGAAGAAGTAAACTCATAAAATATTAACAGTACTTTCTTTAATAGTGGCTAAAATGTTCCAGCTTATAATAAAGCTCAGGAAAATGCTTCTGCAACATTCTGGAAATTTAAGGAGACGTGATGGGAGAGGGTGTTAGTCAATTAACTCTACTTTCTCTTAGTTGACAAATTAAGAGACCTCAATTGGCTATTTTATTTTGGGGTCAAGTTCCTGCCATGATTCTGATTTTACAGAGAAGAGAATGGTAGTAGAAGGTTGTTCAGATAATTTATCCATTAAGTCATTGAATCAACAAGAATAGATTTAGTATCTATGGAGACAAACTCAACAATAAAAAGAACTGTACAGCTTGGTTGAAGGAGCAATGTCTCATTCTTAGAATCAAATGAATCTTTGGTTCAAATCCTAGCTCTGACAGGCCCCTTTTTAACCTCTCTGAGTATCAGTGCCCATTTCAACAAATCATGGAAACAAATAATCTCATAGGAATATTGTGATAATGAAATCAATAAAACGTGTGTGGCAGTGCCTGGTATATAGAAGACACTTGAATCTATACTAATCTAATGAAACCTGGGGAGCCATAAGGCAAACAAGATATTTCCTTGTCATTCCAAAAGGTCCCAGTCATGCTAGAAGACAAACTAGGCCCATATAAAATATTTGATGTAAGGGGAAATATATTTAATTACCCTGATAGTTGATGTCCAGAATAGGAAGTGAGAGAACGGAGATATTCCAGAGTTGAAATGATCAGAATAATCTGCATGAAAGAGGCAGATTTAAACTGAGTCTCTAGGTGTCAAGATCTTGGAACTTGTCACTCTCATCCTAACAGGAATAAAGCTGAACAAACTGAAAATCAACAACTCTTCTTAGATCTGTCAGAGAATTGAGGTCACAGGGCAAACTGCAGCCTCCAAAACTGGAGAAACAGGCAAGAAGATACAGAGGATCACAACTTATTGGAGCCGAAACCTCTGTGTGAACTGTTACTGGGTAGAAAAACCTAATCTGTAATTGACAAGTTGCTGGAGGCTCCTGTGGACAACTCTAGGAATTAAACTGAATCTCTAAAAACAGTAAAATTGGTAGAGAGGAAGGACAACTCCATTGGGAAAGATGGGGGTGGGGGTCAGAATTTATAACAATAGATGTTTTTACACGACCATATTACTCATATACAATTTTAAAACTGCAAGGATTAAAAATATCCAGGGTCCACAGAGAAAAGCCAGTGATGGTTGTGCTACTAAGTGAATAAATCCATTTAAATGTGGTAAACTGTAAATAGGTATTTGTCTTCAGTACTTCCCAAGATCCAACTACACATGGTAGTAAAGGAATTTTTAAAAGTATAAACCCACAAAACAAAGGGAAAGAAGGAACATCAGCAGACGAGAGCTGTGTTCCAGACTGCAAATATGAGAAAACAGAAAAGATGTTTCTCATTTATGTAAGCAAAGGAATGTAGCACATGTACATGTTTACAGGGAATGTAGTGGCAACTAAGGGGAAGGAGCCGATTTACCCTGCAGAATCTAGGGGTCAAATCTTAGAGGCCTGAGGGAGAGGGCAAGGAGTGGGAGAGAACGAGGGGAGGGAGAGGGCAGGGCAGGGAGAGGGCAGGAGGAGGGAGGTGGCAGAGGTGGAAAAGGGTAGAAAACTGTCCTAACCTGAAAGTCAATGCTACAAGTTTCCTTTGTCACTCCAGCTGCACTGAGGATACAAAAGTAGACAGATGGAAAAAACGAAAAACTACCAGTTACCATTAGTTTTTCTACCCTGCTTTAATTTTCTTCATAGCCCTGTCACCACCTAACATTATGTTACCCAGTAATTTATTAATGCATCCACTGTTTATTTTTTCCCACAAGCAAGTAAGCTCCAGGAATGCAGGTGATTTGTTCATCTTCTTCAACTCTTTATCCTTAATGCCTGGCAAATTGTAAGAAATTAGTAAATATTTGTGGCATGAATGAGTGAATGAATAAATGAGCACATGAATGAGTAAACCAATCCATCAATGAACAACAAGGATAATGCCAATACCTTCCAGTCCCATACTTATTACATTTCCCTGAGCCTTTGGATTACTGTTAGAAAGCTTTTCCAAGAGGAAGGAAGATCATGAGCAAAGTCACAAGGAAGAAGGCACAGGCCATGGAAGGAACAGAAACTTGCCAGAGAGATTAAGACAGGGCTCTTGCCTACTTTTCTTAGAGAAGATGCTATATTTTCCTTAACTGCTTCTCTCATATTTCTCCTTGTCAACGCACTTTTTTTTATATTTATTTATTTATTTTATTTTTTTTAGAGGGGAAGGGTAGGAGAGAGGGAGAAGGAGAGAAATATCAATGTATGGTTGCCTCTTATGTGTCCCATGCTGGGAACTGGCCTGCAACCCAGGCATGTGCCCTGACTGGGAATCGAACCGCGATCCTTTGATTCACAGGCCTGCACTCAATCCACTGAGCTACACCAGCCAGGGCTGTCAACGCACTTTTAAATGGAGCTATTATACATCTTTCCTCTTGAAATGTCTGATATTTTAATTTGCCATCTTCTCACTATAGCATTCACGCAGCCTGGCCATCACATAACCCAAGCCTCCTCCATTCAGAGATGCGACTACAGGAGATTGAGAAGGAACCGTGGCAGAAAACTGAACGCCATTCCCAAGTCATTCTTCTTCATAGGGAAAGTAAATGCCACTCGCTCCTGAATGGGAAAATTTTCCCTCAACATCGATTTTCCAGTTGATGTTGATAGCTCCCAGGCATGGAATGCCCTCACCTACATCTAGAAATTGACTAGGGGAAATTCACTGGGGAACGAAAAGCTAGAAAGCAAAATATTGAAGGCTTGTTAGATTAATCCCCAAGTCTGTAAACTAAGGTGGCATCATGGTGCCAGATGAAATATTCAGGTCTCCTGACCCACTACGTGAGTCACTGGTTGCCAGACTTGTGGATTCCAAAGAGAAGTTTTTGGTGGTTTATTTCAGTTTGCAGATGCTTCTACCCATCTCACTCCAGGTTATTTGAATGCAGTGTTAAAGCACCCTGGCTGTGATATTCTGTGCTTGAAATATCTTTGCAACTCTTTCTATAGCAACCTATCTAAATAAGTAACAAAGTCTAAAAATATACTTACTTCCTTAAGTTCTGCCTTTGGTCCCATATAACCTACCAAGGAAAACAGTACTGGCACCAACCTTCTTTTCTAGTACCCCCTGAAAGCAGCAATTAAAGAAAAGGACATAAGAACTAGAATTGCCTCTTCTTACATCCACCAAAAAGCAGACATCAGGAAGTGTCACTCCATTAATTATTCATGTACCTGTTTAGATAGTCCACAATTCCTTCAATATGTTTACTAAATCTTAACCTTTCTTGTGGGGGTACATGGTATTAAAAATTAGCTATGCCCCTGCTTTCCCAGATCTAGTATAATCAGTGATACGATGATACGTCATGAAATTTCCAGAAGAGTCCTGATTATAAATATTTTGCTAGCTATTACATATTATTGCAAAAGTTTCCACTTTTTCTTATTTGAAAAGCAATGAAATGTTGAATATATGGTTTATTAAGTGAATACACTTTCCTTTCATATCATTAAAAAAAAATCTTTAAGTGCCATTAAACATCAAAACATAAAAGATGAGCTCACACTGGCTTTAACAAAGGTTTGCCAGAGAGACAGAATGGCTCCCAAAGACAAATAAGTAGCCAAAATAGTAGTACTGACACACTTGAAGAACAAAAGAGAAGTGTTCAGAAAAGGAGGCACAGAAAATGGGAAGCCCAAAAAGTGATGTCAGTGCTTAGTAAACATCATCCAGTTAAAGAGCTCCAGATTCTGGAGAAGACAAGTTATTGCCATATTTTCTTCCTGTTGGCAAACCTAGACTGCTCCCTCAGACCTGACTGAAATATCCTTCAAGTCTATTAACCTATTTTGGCTCTGATTACAGGCTCTGCCGACAATACTTGCATTACAGCCCAGTTCTCCATGTAGACTTTCTCTAGGGCAGTAATGCTCACCGATGGTTTGTGTCTGTTGCCCATCAGACACAAACCACTGGTGAGCATAGCAACCAGTCAATTAATTACAAGCTCACCTCATCCTTGGACTTGCCCATTTTGGTGAATTTGAGAGCAAAAATGTGAGAAAATAAAATTTAATTTTATGAAAAATTTTCTTTATGTAAAGAAACTCACAAACTGGGGAAAAATAATTTGGCCTAGTGTCTCCATATCTGGTCTGGAACAAAACAGTCACTATCCATAGTAGGTGATACACACACCGGCCAGCAGTGTCCGAGTCATTATGGATGAAATAAAACATACACATGGACTACCGAGTCCGGTGGAGGAAAAAGGACGACAGCATGGCTTTTCTCTCAAGGGGAACAAAAGCCAGGGCCTCCGCCATGACAGGCCTTTATTTTATTTCTGGTCACATTACATGATGGTCCTCATTTACTATGCACAGGTTCACTATAGGTGGTTACCTTTTACAGACAACAAAGGAGCCAATGCTGCTAATCACATCTCAGAAGAAGGATATTTGCAAATGAAAAGAGAAAAGTGGTTGAACCGGTTATACTGGTCCTTGCAAGGTTTAGTATGGATTTTAGCAAGTTGCAATAAGTACTTGCTATCCCAATCCAGGGTGAGGGAGATTTAGCAAAAGCAAGAAGTGGCTTAGGTATATTTCAAACCTGATTTCCCACGAAAGAACCTATCTGTGGGCATGGGTCCTGTGCATCTCTGAGTGGGAGCTGGGCCTACACCACGCAGAAGGGTCTCCCACAGTAGGGACATAACATCTCCACTCCAAAGCACTTGAAGAAGAGTGGTATGTAAATGATGCAGAATTAGTGCCACAGAAAGTATGAACAGGAAGAAATTAAGTCTTACTAAGGAAATCATCCGAGAGGATGTGGCAATCAACTGAGCCTTGAAGATAGATGGAGTGTTAACAAGCAAACACTGAGAGAGACTAAGGCGATCATTTCAATACAATAATATATAGAGGTTGGAACATGTACTAGGCATGCAAGGAATGAAGTAGATCAAACAGATTAGATATGAGTTCAAAGTAAGGCTAAGTTCCAATGGCAGAAGACCATGACATACCAGTTTAAGGAGTCTAAATGTCACATGGCAGCAATGCAAACCATTTAAGCTTTCTGATGAAGGAAGAGACACAGTGGAATGATACTCTAGGAATTAGGCAAGATGTGAAGTAATATGAGCCATGGCTGAAAACATAAGCCACTTTTAACTACCCATAATTTACATTCCAGTGTAAAAATAATATATTGATATTTCCCTCCCAGATACCTGGGTGAAAGCAAGCTAAAATAAAAAGTGGAAAACAGAAAGCTTTAGACTGCTGGATCCTAGATCACGATGGTATTATTATATTATAGGGAAGCCACAGGAAAGCAAAAATTAAGCTACTTGATAATTTTGACTGGAACTTACAAGCATCTCCTACAGGGTCCAGGAGGCGTTTTTTCAGGAAGAACCTTGCCATGAAGATATTAAAAAGTAGAATATATTTACTTTCTAAGTTTTGAGTGGGAGGTTAATATTGCCAATATGTAACTATATGCAAATTGTTTTGTAAGGAGTCAGAAAAACTTTGGAACTCTGTAAAACTATTTGTGTGTTTGGGGAGTTGAGACAGAAGTACAGAGGCAGGAAAACATTTGTTGTTTGAATCCAAGACATATTTTCAAAGGCAGAGAGAGTTAGGGGAGGAGATGCAGTGTATCGGGCATTGCCTCTTAACAACCAGATGTTTAAGAACTAGGGAATTGACCAGAATGTAAGTTCAGTAAAAAGGAAGTATTTTTGAAACAGAGAATTCCATTTCATGAAATCACCACATGTAAAGGCTAGGGCTAGTTGCAAGCTTAACTTGCACACAATATTGGGTGTGGGGTAAAAAAAAGAAATAGCAGCTATTGTTGGGAAGGCTGTTTAATTATTTATTACCCATGAAGTGTCATGGTGTTACATAAATGAGGAACCCATTTTCAGTTTCAACTTTAAGCAGAAGATAGCATTAACACCAAGGGGGTAGAAAGGCATTTTCAATCTACACAGAAAGGTTGTAGACAACCCTCCTGTCAGGAAGAAATAACAGACCAGAGAATTGAGACAGACCTCAGTAGTAGAAAAGACTTGTAGCAGCATCATGAAGTCATTCTGAGTTAGAAAGCAAAAATTGTGAACTCTGTCATAGGTAATTAAGGCCCTGTAATCACAAATAGAGATGCCAGCTAAGATTAGACCAGGAGCAGAATGGAGCACACAGATGGTGGATGAGCCATACCACCCATAAGAAATTCCTTAGCTGTCTTGCTCTAAGGTTTTAATTAGTTCCCTTTAGAGGAAGAACTGGATATTTATATCAAAACATATTATATGCCCTACTACCCATAATTATAGTTCGCATCAATAAGTGATCCTTTGTTGAAAGGGTAAATAAATGTTACCTTTAATCAGCCTCCATCAGATTTCACTTTCCCAGCCCTGGATAACATTTTAGGCCAATCCTATAGCCTTTTGGTCATTCACAGTTATAAGAACCACATCACTTTGATAATTCATATTCATTTTCTGGTATTAACATATTAAAATATTCAGTCCAATCTAAATTAAAACTTCAATCTCATATCCTATTCACAGCATCTCCCCTTTTTCACTCATGCCAAGAATCAAGGCACAGAGACTGCAGTGGGGGAGGGAATGGAGGCATCTCTTTGACCCTTTCTCCTAACTTACACCTCCACTCACTATGTGGTTTCTGGTTCTTGCATGGCATGGAGTAGTAAAATGAGTACCGAAAGGGCAAAAAGTTAAGCATTTTTGTTTACACTGGGTGATTACCATGCCTTGTTGAGGTCCACCTATGGCTATTGCATAGGAAAACTTGTGAATTCTTCAGAATCATCCCTTTTGCCATGCAGAAACTCCCACACTATGGTTTTTTGACTTGATTAGTGCATTTCACTGGGGGCCTTTTGCTAAACTCCCATAGGTACTACCCTACAGGTAGCCTCTGTAGCTGTGCAATCCTTACCCCAACAACCAACCTTTTTGGGCAATGAATCATCAAAATCACTCAATCAGTTACGTTCCACTCCAACCATTTGGCCCAGGAGGAATATATGGATACTCGTCTTGATAAATTGTGAAAATATAAGCTGTTTTCAATAATTCAACAATACTTCAATAATTTCAAATTGACATATATTCTTCTTTGTAGGTAATACATATTATATACTCTTATCAAAAAATTATCTATTACAGAGACTAAAAGTTGACTAGAAAGAAAAGGAGAAGAGAACTAGTATTAATGGAGGATTTTGTGTGTATATGTTAAATTAGACTAAAAGAGCTGAAATGATTAGTTATAGTGAAACCATCATTTTATTATCCCAGTTACTCTGCTTTTATGGAAACTCTTCTACCAACTTCCCAAGATTTTATGTGAACTCAGCCCTGACACAAACACACATGTTTATTCACCCACATGGCTTAGAAAACAAAAGTTTTAGGTACCCCCAACTTCCCCCTTACCTGCTATGTCTACTGTAAGAGAAAGAAAATAACTAGTAGCCAGAAGGAAAAATGAAGCAGATTTGTAGAAATAAGGAACAAAGATAATGTTCTGAGTTTGTTATAGTGCTTTAGTCTCTGGTTCTATTTGAGCCTGAAACTCAACTTCATTCTTGCCTTTGGGGTCCATGAGAGTCCCCCACCTCCAGCTGTCTTTTGCTTAGGCTAGCTGAGGTAGAATGTGTTATCTTTAACCAAATTGCCCTTAACTAACACACCCAATCAAGATCTAAAGCCTGCAAAAAGTGAAGAAAGGATTCAAGCCTGGGTCTTCATGATTCAGACATTTTTCCCATTACTTATCCTGCCAAGAGATAATGACATGGTATAGTGATAAGAGCACAAACAGGTTTGGGAGGCATAAACAGAGCTGTAGCAGTCAGAAATGGGATGTAATCATCCAAACATACTCGTAACTATTCAGATTCATGCCTGCTAAGTGTTTTAGCTCTGCATCTAAGGAATGATCTGGATAAATTAAAGAATGTTCACTAGAGAACCACAGAAAATTATTAAAGGGTTGAAAAAGAAAAAAGTGCATAGTGTATATTGCCTCTACAACTCAATTCGCATTTCATATCCTACTCTCAACCATCTTTCTCATTATGGTCTTATACTGCTTTTTAAAGTTTTCTATATATTTGTCTCATTCCTCCAAATAGGTCATGGGCTTCTTAAGGTTAAGGAGTGTCTGTTATACCTTATGTTGTATTCAATAATTAATGAATATTGTGTTAAATGAACTAAAATTAAAGGTACATAGCTTGTTCAAACACAAGGGGATAATTTAATAATGGTACTGGTAGATATGAATCTCTACATTGGTGGAAAGTGACTTTTTCCCATACCAGAAGAGGAGGAAGAATTCTCACATACTAATGTAAGATATTTAAGCTCATCTTAAAAATAAATTCCTAAACTGAAGTGATTGTTATAGAATTTGTCAAAGGAGGGAAAAGCCTTAGAGATACCCCTTTTTATTGGCAGTTTTTTTATTATCTAGGACAATTTCAGTTTGAATCCTTTTAATGCTGTCTCACTTAATAAAGAGTAAAAGATTTCACGACTGTCCTTCATTTTCTTCCAAGCCCTATGAAATCATCAGGCAAGAGTAGTAATTTACCTTTCTTTTCCCATTACAATATTCTATATGGGTATACTCAATATTTATGAATATTGGCATATGGAACTCAGATACTAAAAATCTCTATCATTGGCTAAAAGTCAGATCTGTGAGAACTACCCCAAGTAGAAAAAATATATTTGAAGATATTCTCATTTACCTGCTTACATTACCTAAAAGTTATGATAACTAAAAGAAATCCTTGAATAATTAAGCACAAGCATACTATAAACACAATATTAGAGTTTAGTTTCTAGACACAATAAGGTAATAGGATTGAATTAACTCTCTTACCTTAAGCAACTAGAAAGTTAAATAAGATATATGAAATATCGAACTTCCGGCCCAGATGGAGGCATAGGTAGATACACTTTGCCTCTTCGCACAACAAAAGAAAGAAAACAGCAAATTTAAAAACAAAAGATAACCAGAACTGTCAGAAAATTGAACTGTATGGAAGTCTGGCAACCGAAGAATTAAAAAAGAAACATTCATCCAGACTGATAGGAGAGGCAGAAACGTGCAGCTGGGATGGAGAGGACACAAGGTAAGGCGGCAGCTGTTGGTGATCCCACATTTGCGTGCAGATCAACTGGGAGGAACAAATGAGGAGTGAGGCAGACCATGCAACTCAGGGTTCCAGTGCAGGGAAAGAAAGCCTCAAAACCTCTGGCTGTAAAAACCTGTGGGAATGGAAGTGGTGGAAGAAACTCCCAGCCTCACAGGAGAGTTCGTTGGAAAGGTCCACAGGGTCCTAGAACATACACAAATCCACCCACCCGGGAATCAGCACCAGAAGGGCCCAATCTGCTTGTGGGTATCAGGGGAAGTAACTGAAAGCCTGCAGAGAGCCGACCTAATGGCATTGTTCCCTCTCAAATTCCTCCCCCGCATACAGCTCCACAACACAGAGTGGGTTACCCTGCTCTGGCAAACACCTAAGGATCCACCCCTCCTAACATAACAGGTGCACCAAGACAAAAAAATATGGCCCAAATGAAAAAAAAAAACAGATCAAAGCTCCAAAAATAGAACTAAGCAATGAAGAGATAGCCAACCTATCAGATGCAGAGTTCAAAACACTGGCAATAAATAACATGCTCACAGAAATGGTTGAGTATGGTCACAAAATTGAAAAGAAGTGAAGGCTATGAAAAGTGAAATAAAGAAAAATAAGGAAGGGACCATCAATGAAGGAAAGGAAACCAGGACTCAAATCAATGATTTGCAGCAGAAGGAAGAAGTAAACATTCAACCAGAACAGAATGAAGAAACAAGAATTCAAAAAAATGAGGAGAGGTTTAGGAACCTCCAGGACAACTTTAAATGTTCCAACATCGAGCCATAGGGATGCCAAAAGGAGAAAAGGAGGAGCAAGACATTGAAAACGTACATGAAAAAATAATTGAAGACAACTTCCCCAATCTGGCAAAGGAAGTAGACTTCCAGGAAATCCAAGAAGCTTAGAGAATCCCAAAGAAGTTGGACCCAAGGAAGCACACAACAAGGCACATCGTAATTACATTATCCAAGATTAAAGGTAAGGAGAGAATCTTAAAAGCAGCAAAAGGAAAGGAGACAGTTACCTACAAAGGAGTTCCCATAAGACTATGAGCTCATTTCTCAAAAGAAACCTTACAGGCAAGAAGGGGCTGGAAAGAAGTATTCCCAGTCATGAAAGGCATGGACTTACATCCAAGATTATTCCATCCAGCAAAGCTATCATTTAGAATGGAAGGGCTGGGAAAGTACTTCCCAGACAATTAAAATTAAAGGAGTTCACCATCACCAAGCCCTTATTACATAAAATGTTAAAGGGACTTATCTAAGAAAAAGAATATGATCAAAAATGTGAACAGTAAAATGACAACAAACTCACAACTATCAACAACTGAACCTAAAAACAAAAACAAAAACAGACTAAGCAAACAACTGGAACAGGAAGAGAATCACAGAAATGGAGATCACATGGAGGGTTATCGGGGAGGAGGGAGAATGGGGGAAAAGGTACAGGGAATAAGAAGCATAATTAATAGGTATAAAATAGATAGGTGGAGGTTAAGAATAGTATAGGAAATGGAGAAGCCAAAGAACTTATACGTATGACCCATGGACAGGAACTAAAGTAGGTGGAATGCTGGTGACAGGAGTAGTGCAGAGCAGAAGAAAAAAAAGATATATGAAATATCTATTTTCAGATATTGCTCAACAGACAGCCCAAGACAGTGATCCCTGAAAGAACAGAAGCAAATGCAATGAGCCCTGACATTGCCTGATCATTTTGCCAGAGCATTTCTAGCTTGCAATGCAGGGGAGGGAAACCCAGATAGAGGCTTGTGGACTCAATAAGTGGAGGAGACATTGTTCTGATTTTAGGGAGTCCAGTGTAGCCACAATTTGTTCAGTGAAATGACTGGGAAGAAAAGAGCTACAGAGAAAGAAAACTCTGGTGATCTGCAGACAGACTCTCTCAAACTTTGGCTGAGTACTGATGGGTGCATACATGTGTGGTAACTACCGCAACCAAGAAAGAACCGTAAGCGGGGAGTGGGCAGAATAGTTTCTGGAACTTGTGAGAGTCAGGAGTTCAAGTTTTCCACCAGAGAGGAGAAGCCTCCTAGTTCATGGACAATTGGTTATAGTCTTCAGAAGGTGATTGTTCAGAACAAATTAGCCCTGTTCTGAGCTCACTTTAACACAGCTTAATGTAACTCTCTGAAGCATCCAGCTAGTTCAAAGTAACTTAACTGCATCCCACAACGTAATCTAGCAACATATTTAAAAAGACAAAAAAATCCAGAATGCAAAAGTATAAAATTCAACATTACAAGTAATGAATTCAAAAATTACCAGGTGAGCAAAAACATAGGAAATATGATGCCTCCCAATAAGGAGAGCAATTAAATGAATCAATAGAAACAAATCTAGAAATGACAGATAATAGAATTAGCATACAATAACAGTAAACAGCTATTATAAATACACTCCACATGCTTATAATATTATAAGAAAAAATATATTTTAAAGCAAATCAAATTCTGGAATGAAAAATACAGTACCTGAAATGAGAAATATACTAGATAGGATGAACAGTGAATTAGATATTGATGAAGAAAAGGGCACCAAAGTTGAAGACACAGATATTGTCAAAAAAAACAAAAAAAACAAACAAACATAGAAGGAAAACAACATTTCAGGAATGAAAAGACATCTACGATGTATGGGATGATAATAAAGAGTTTAAAATATATAAAATTGAAGTCCCAAAAGGGAGTCAGAAAAAATGAGAAAATAATGGCCAAAATTATTTTAAATTTGATAGCAACTGTAAACTCAAGACCCAGAAATCTCAGCAAATTCCAAACAGAAAAAGAGAAGAATAAAACTATGTCAAGGCACAACATAATCATATTGCTAAAATGAACAGTAAGCCCTGGCTGGTGTTGCTGAGTGGATTGAGCACCAGCCTGTGAACCAAAGGGTCATCAATTCATTTCCCAGCCAGGGCACATGCCTGGATTGAGGGCCAGGTCCCCCTGGAGCAGGGGTGGGTGTGAGAGGCAACCACACTTTGATGTTTTTGTCCTTCTCCTTCTCCCTCCCTTCCCCTGTCTAAAATAAATAAATAAAATCTTTAAAAGAATAAAATAAAATGAACAATAATACTTTGAATATCTTAAAAGCAGCCAGAGCAAAGTGACATAAAAATTGATGAGACTTCTCACCAGAAACTATGAAAAAGAGAAACCTAAAGCATTGAAAGGGAAAACATCAAATTAGAATTCTATTTCCATAAAACAAGTATTTCAAAATTAAGGTAAAGACTCTCTCAGACATATAAAATTTGAATGAACTCATTGTCAGCAGATCCATACTAAAAGAAATATTTTTTAAAAAATTATTCAGGCAGAAGGAAAGTGATACCAGATACAAATTTGGATCTGAAATGTGGAAGAAAAAATACTGAAGATGGTAATATATTGGTAAATACAAAAAAATGTATTTTTCTTTATTTCACATTTTTTTAAAGATGAATGTGAAAGCAAAAATAATGATAGATTGTAGACTTTATAATATGTATGGAATTAAAATATAAAAAAACAATAACACAAAGTACAGGAGGGAGAAATAAAATAATACTATTATAATGTTCCTAACATATGCAAAGTAGCATATCATTACTTGAAAGTTGAATGTGATAAGTTAAAGGTATATATTGTTAACCCACTAAAATGAAATAACAATGACAAAAAGATATGGCTAATACAGCAATAGTGGAGATAGAATGGAATATAAAAGTAATTAATCAAAGGAAGGTAAGAAAAGAGAATTGTTTTAAAAAAGAATAGAAGTAACAAGGAAAAGAAGATAGCATGAAAATATGTTAAACATCATTAGTCATTGGAGAAATGCACATTAAAACCACAATGAAGTACTGCTATATACTTTCTCAAAAGGCGAAATTTACTTTTAATACTAAATTTGCAAGACTATACTTTCAGGGATCATTTCTATAGTTTGTTAATAGTAAATTTGCAATTTGCACTTGCAATATCAGCTGTTGGTGAGGATATGGATCACTAGAACCCTCATGTACTGCTGGTGAAAATACAAAATTATATAGCCACTTGATCAAGTAATTAGGCAGATTCTTTTTTTTTAGGCAGATTCTTATAATGTTAATCAAATACTTTTCTGTAAGTTGACATAAAGACTTGTACTCAGATATTCATATGAGCTGTATTCCAATTAATTCCAAATTGAAAACAACTATAATGTTCATCAACTGGTAAATGGATAAACAAATTGCAGTATACCCATGCAATAGAATACTGTTCAGAAATAAAAACAAACTACTGATACACATAATAATGCAGATGAAACTTGGAAGCACTATGCTAAGTATGAGAAGCAAGACACCAAAGAGTACTTATTGTATGCTTCCCTTTACATAAATTCTAAAAAATGCAAACTAATCTAGTGACAAAAAGATTAGAGATTGCTTGGGTTCAGGAGTGAGTATATAGGAAATGGGGGTGGGATGTGTAAGCTCATGTCAAAGGGGCATAAGAAACATTTGGGAGCAATGAAATTTTTATTGCAGTGGTTATTACAGTCTGTATACATTTGTTAAAACTTGTCAAGTTGTATATTTTAAATGTGTGGAGTTTACTGTGCATAAATTATACCTCATTAAAACTTTAAAAAAGTGGAATGAAAAAATAGACATAAAAGTATCAACACTTTATCAGTCAGAAGAACACCATCCCTTAATTATCATTGGTGTGCATTTCAAACCCAAACAAGTACTATCCATGTCAGAGAAATCCTGAAACCATAGGCCAAGTTAGAAACAAATGCATTATTGTTCCTCATTTTAAAGGCCCGCTCTAGCTTAGAAAGCAATGTTTTGATTCTGGTTTTGTTTAGATAATTGCTCAGTACCACACTGAACACATTAATTTAAAAACTCTTTAAGAAGTGCATTATGACATCACGTTCTTCCCAGATCACGTAAAAACATCAAATGAATTGTGTACTAATTGAAATAAAAAGTAAACAAATCAATAAATGAATAAATGGTGAATTTCTGTGAAAATTTGTAATCCCAACAGACACATAGATATATAATTTATCTCTTGTAAGAAAGGCTATCTATTCATTTTTAAAAGTAGTAAAGCACCATTCATTTGAGCAAATTTAAAATTTTAAATTTTGAAGAATTTGCACAAGCAGGGCTCAGGTTTATGTTTGCATTGTTGAAAGAAATTCATACAGCCAAACAGTAGACTAGCAAGATGGTGATAATTGCCACATTTATTTTGTATGTCATCTCAGAGCTTACAATGTCTTTCTCCTCTTATCCCTCTGAACCATCCTTTCTGTATTTCCCATGGGCTTATCCACCTCTACTCATCACTAAATGCTGAAATCGCCCAGGTGCTATTATTGGCTATCTTCTCTTCTTTTTCTACATACTCTTCCTGGAAAGCCATGTGATTCTAGTAATTTCACTTCTCAGATGAACCACAAACCCTGTCACCATTTTCCACCTCTCTCCTGAGCTCCAGAAAATGCCTTGCAGATAATCAAGCTATACCCCAACCAAACTTTTTTCCCCCACTGCCTCTCTGTTTTATTTATTGGAATTTCCTTTTACTCAGTTAATCAAGCTTAAAACTTGGAGAGCCATTTGTGACTGTTTCCTTTCCTTCATCTTCCTGCATTCAATCTCACCAAGTACTAGTATTTCCATGTTCCATGCTGTTTTCTTCCTTTCTGCATCAGACACAAATCTCATGTGCTTCACTCATCAAATTCTCTCAAATACTTCCTTCCTTCCTGTGGTTCCAGCAGCATCCCAGCTCCAATCAATCACTTGTTCTTAAAATGCCAGGAGCAGCTCAGAATAGACTACCTGCAAGCCCAGAGTTTCAGGGTGTCTGCCACTTCCAGACTTGAATAGAACACCACACCATAGAGTGTGTTATCTGGCATCTTACAGAGATGATCCATTGAAGAGGTTGGATAACACAACTCAGAACTATGTGGTGTTAACTGTCCATGTGGTGAGACAGGAGAGACCCGGGCATACAAATTTACCTTCCTTCAATTTCTTCATGGGCTACCCCTAGAAATAGTGTTTCCTTGTGTCCCATCTGGAGAAATTCAACACGCTGAGCAAAACACCAGCCAGTTGACCTACTATATCACATCACAGCTTGTTGAAAGTGGTAGATATCATGGTAGGATACAACTTGTTACCGCTTGACATCTAGCCATCATGGTAACTCATCACTGCACAGTGTACAGAGCCTGGCATATAATATGCTTTCAATAATGAAAGCTATTGATATGATACTATGAAATTATGTAACCAAAGCAGGCAATGCTGTTATTTTCCTTTCTTGTAAAGTATAAGCATTGTCTGAAAAATGACATTTATTGTGTATTAGTTTGTATCCATTTTATTAGATATAAATTAAACAGAGCTTTCATAGAAAAAGTCTGAGAGAAGGTACCTGAATGTCAATAGTGATATATTTGTTGTGGGATCCTGTGTTTTTGTTGATGTTATCATTTAACATAATATTTTTCTAAAATTCACACATTCCCACAACAACATATTCTGTTCATAATCAAAATAAGCCAATTAAACTTTAAAACAACTGTTGTTAATGCAGTAAGTTCAAAAATGATAAATAATAAACAGCATTAATAAACAGCAAGAATAACCAATTCCAATCTTCTTGTTTAATGAGATGGTTGGCATTAAAATAGCCTGCACAGCCTTACTACAAGTTTTTAAAGAATTGTTAAAAATCTAAAAATAATCCTCTAATACCATCACTACCAAAATAACCTGAGGAGCTTGAGGACCTCAGGATGGGAAATCCTAAAGGTGATGAAGTTTAATATCTTATGTAAGATTTGAACCCTGCCCTTATTAGTGGAAAACCAACCCCACCTGTTAAAAGCTAATGTACAACTCAAAGCTATTTCAAATAACTCCTTCGGAAAGCATGTAGCACCTCAAAAGAAGTGGTTGTTTTTTATTATCTGTTTTGCTACCTACTTTGATAATGATATTCCTAAGACTGTCTAGATGTTTGAAATCAATAATATTATTAAGCGTATTAAATAGGGTACTTTTCAGATTCCCAAGACACAGAGCTGAAGCTGGATGACTTAAGTAGGTTATCTCTAAGTGTGGTCTGTCTACACTTTCCATTCTTAGATTAAATAAGTCAGATAAAGGAATGACAGCACCAGGACCACCTAGATTAGAAGTTCTATGCTGAAAAGTAAACATGTTTTTTCAGGTTTTTTATATTTAAAAATTCTACCAGTTTGTTTTTTGGGGACTGACATGAGGCTGATAACAGATCCAAATGTAAGCTGCGTAAGCACTACAAAATGACATCTGACCATGTCACATATTATCTCTATGGTACTGAATTGCACCCCTATGACAAGTCACAGCAACCAAAATTGTGTTGCTCGCCCCTTCACATAAATACCCGCAATAGGTTTTTATGTCTCTTTTCTTCACTTGCTCTGCCTTAATCCTCTTTTCTCTTCTTTTCAACTTTACTTAATTCAAACTGTACTTAATTACAAACTGAAGCAGAACAGGTATTCTTCACCAAGCTGTCCCGCACACCGATCTCACAGGAGGTCACTGTTATGGACTGAACCCTGAATTCAAGTTGCTACTCTGTAACCTCAGAGTATTTTGTTTTCCCCATTGTCTCCCTAAATGAAAGAAAGGTAAGTCTGAGCATTACTAGTTGGTGAAATCATATGTCCATTAAAGAAAAGTAGATAAAGGAATATTGATCTCTTCCCAGTTTCTTAGGAAAGAAACTCTAACCACACACACACACACACACACACACACACACACACACACACACGCAATCCAAAGGAAAAAGCCCCAAAAAGGGAATAAAAATTGTGTAAAAAATCTTTTCAGTGTTCAATCTCTAAGAAAGGTAGAGTATTCTACAACCAGGTCTTCATTTAAAATACCTTTCTTGGGTGGCATCCTGGAGGTGTCCTGTCAGAAATGGTGCAGCTACCGACTGACTTGGAGAAGGATGGCAGGTTGAAGAGACAAATGTTTCAGGTGTGGTCCAGCACATCCACACACTTCTGCCTGTCTCTGAAAGTGCTCCCTGGTGCCATTTCACAGTCTGAAACATAAGAAGGTACTAATTTCCTCACCATTAAATTTTCATGAACGTTTGGTTTGCCATTTAGGGATGGAGTATGCAGGTCAAAAGGGCTGTATTTGGGGCTCATGTCTGAAATAAAACCAAACTGATTGTGTTAAGTTCTATCCAGAGCACATGGGGCTTCATCCCACTCTGCATGTGTTTGCCTGCCCCTTTCTAAATGCCTTTCATTCTACAGTTTTATCCTAATTACATTTACTGAGAGCAGCATGAGTGAGTGCTCCTTTAGAAAGGTGAGAACAGCTGACCACTAAGTATACTCAGTAAATTAAATGAGTAAGTAAAGAAGATACTCCTACACCTGGATTGGGACTCAAGCAGCAAAGCTACAGAGCAAATCAACCCCGCCCCCCACCCCGGAGATTTTTTTGTATTCATTTTCTCAACTTCTGTGAAAATAAAACTTGCTATAAGAGAAAACTGATTTTTTTCTAGGCAAAATTTTTTTTTAATTTTTTTCTATCAAAACTTCTCATAGAAAGGTAGTAATCTTTTCTTATAATGACAAACAAAAATATATATATATTTCCATTATTAAAAGAAAGAAAGGGAAAGAAACGGCTGAAATTTAATGCTGTAAAATAAACAGTGTTTTGGAGAGTGAGGACACTGGCATTCTCTGGTTACTTCGGTGATAGCCACTGACCTTGGCAAGAGGAAGCAGTGTTTTGAAATGGATCCTGGTGGCACCTCTCTACACAAGAGCAGCTTTTGGCTTCACAAATCGATTTGTGCACAGATCTGACCCTTCTAGAACATAAAGACAAGTACATAGATTTTAGCCAAAGTAGTTATTAGCACACTCGGAATTATGACTTAAACCAAAGCTTAACAAGGCTGATGCTCACAGGGTTTCTTTCCTATCTGGACACTGGAACTAATCTCTAATGGTAAGATAGGATATAACTGATACAAGTACTTATTTTTACAGATACCCAGAGTGGTTCTTTAACTTGGGAATTTATAAAAAAGATTAATAAATGTAATTGCAAATCGTGGGACCTGTAATCTAGAGTGAGAAAAAGATGTAATTTAATTTATATTCACATATATAAGTATATAAAATAACTCTAAATACTATTCTGACAAAAATCATAATAAACAAGTGAATAAATTAACAAAAGATGTTCTGCAAGCCTTGTACCCAGAAAATTATAAAAACAATATTAAACAAAATATTACAGAAGCCATAAAAGAAAAATAGATGAATTTAACCACATTAAAATAAGAAACTTTAAAAAGTAGAAGACAATCACATAACACTTCATAAAGTATAAAAAAATAAAGAACTTCTACCTATCAACAAGAAGATAAGCATTCCAGAAGAGAAAAGAAAGGGCATTTGAACAAATACTTCACAAGTGAACGTATAAAATGACCTGTAACCCAAGAAAAAAATGAACAAAAATGTAACTGATTTCACAGACAATGGAAACACAAAGCCAATAGACATGTGAAGAAAGACCCAGTCTCGTCCAGAGAATCTCAAATCAAGCCCACTTAGCAGTATACCTATGTTGGTCCAAAATCTTCAGAGTTCTCCAGGTAACACCTGAAACTGGGCCCCATACACAGAGGTCAAAGAGAGATGGACAAAAGTGGTAGACTGCTGCAGATTGGTAGGTGGCAGTTTTGACAGGCAAGGAAACTTACAAGGCTCATACTGGGCAGCCACAGTACAAGATAGATCTCTGCACCTGGCCCACCAGGATCTTAAAAGGTTTTATAGCAGCCTTAACAGGTTCAGTCATGTATGCTGTTCAAATGGTCCAAACAACACCTTACTATCTCAAGACTGTGTCCCTGAGACAGCTTCTGACAGGCAAGCAGAATGCACATTCCAAGGACAGGGGAGGGGTTGAGGGCCTTTGATTGCCTGGGGGCTGCTGGAAGGTCATGTCCTCTTGATGACCTCCTCTAACACTACTCCTCCTGACTGGCTCTTACAGTCTTACATATTCCCCCACCCCCACCTCCTTCCACAATGTGCCTGGAGCAAGGGGTTTCGTTAGCAGGGAGGTGGCTCATTGGCAGCTTTCTGGTTGCACTAGGAGCAGATACCATAGTAACAATGTAAGGAAGAGAAAAAAAAGATTAAGATAATGATTCCCAAAGTAAGTAACAATTTTTTCCACCAACAGGTCCATGATCCACACCACTGATTTATTGCAGTCCCTAGACAGGGAGTAGTATCACTCAGGGTGTTCACTTGTATTTTATATGTGTGTTTTAGTAAAGATGGTACATTAGCAGAGTCATCAGGTACAAACACACAACATTCTACTTAGATAATGGCACAAGCATCTTCTTGTGGGGCAGTAATAATGTCCAGGGCCATCCTATTTTGGAGTACAGCTTTTCTCAGTAGAGAAATTTCAGTGTTCAGTAAGGACAGGCTTACTGGCTATCATTCAGAACTTGTTGGGTGAATGTACTAAGGGCCTCTATGTGTACTATAACACCCTCCAGGCCAATGGAGGGGACAAAGACTGTGGCAGATGTGGGAGATGACCAACACAGTACCAGTAGAAAATAGAACATGCCCCTCTAGACTTGAGGAGAGTGAGGTAGGCAACTTTTGTTATTATGGGTCAGATTCTGTCCTATGCCCAGTGAAAACCTACACTGCAGCAGCCCAACCCCCTAGATGAAAGCCATGGCCAAAAATTTGTGCCACCCAAGCGTTAGGTCCCATTTGAAGCTAGCCAACAAGTACTTTGGCAGTTCAACCAGTCTCTATCCCTTAATGTGACAGTGTAACTGCACAGTTCCAGTGATATCCATCCTATATCCCTGGTACAGTTGGGTTGGTTCTGTTTAGAGTGGTTTTTTGTTCCCAACATAAGAGTGTGTGAGGGCTGGTGGACAGGGCACTCCTCTGCTACAAATACCTATGCCACTTAGTCAAAGTGGGAGTCTGAGCCAATGGCAGAGATGATTTGATGGAAAAACTCTCAATCTACCCCATGATACAAAGGGAAGTTCTTAACATGATTTGCTGCTCCTTTGTGAGAGGCTCTACCTGGAGGAGCACTGTGTACACAGGATGGACACTGTGTACATGGTAGAAGCTGTTGCCCTGGTGCACAGCAGGTGAATGGGGGGGGTGTGTATCGGCTTTCTGTTCCTTCCAGAGTTGGGACCAAATTCCTAAGGTACTCCCTCTTTCTGTGGTTTCTGCCACAGAGTATGACCCTTACCTTCTAGAGTCATAGACACATCTCACTCAAATGGTAGCCCTGCCTGGAAGAGACCCAGAGCTTAAATCTGCTTCACTAGTATTGTTGCCTTCTCAAAGGTGGCATGTTGTTCTGATTCCCAGACTCATAAATGTCCTTTCTTTTCCAGGTGGTATGAAGTTGGAGGCACCCAAACAAAGGAACCCCAGAAACCTGTGGGATTCACTGCATATCCTCTTGCTCACAGATGTTCCAGCAAAACCTGCAGAGTGTCCTGCGGCAGAGGCAAGTCTTCACATGTCAGTATTATGTCATTCGTGTAACAGGCCCATTTTGCTGATGTGGGGATCGAGAACACAGACAGATCTCCAGATACTGCACATCTGTGCATGTGGCCTTGAAGAAGGTTGAAAGGTCCATTGTTGCCACTCCCAGGTGAGGGGAAATTGATCTCGTGATTCAGCGGCCTGGGTATGCTGAAAAAAGCATTTGCTGAGTCAGGACAGCAGGGCTCACTGCAAGAACTGTGGCCAAGCTATCTAAGGTGGTGGCAGCATTGGGCACTGCTGCCTGGATGTTTCATTCTCGATAGTACCTGGTCATCTACGACGAGCCATATGGCTTTTCAACAGCCACACCAGGCTATCAAAAGCACTATGGGCAGGGCATAAAATGCCCATTTGGTGAAGTTCTTGGATAGTTTCTCCTATTTCCTAGTGCATCCTCCAAGGAATTTATATTGTGTGAGAGTTACCACTATTTGCTGGGGTCCCCAGTTGGTATTTTTCCTCAGCACTGGTTTCATCAATCTAACTCACAGGCTAAATTCACTAATAGAGTTTTGCAGAGTTTGACCTTGAAGGATGTCAATGCCCAATATGTTTGTAATTGTTAGTATTCTTTTTAGACTTTCCCACTAGCTCGTGGATTCCATGAGGTCAGAGACACCTCAACTTTGATAGCTAGATTCCACACCATTTATCCTTGTGCCTGGAAGAAAGCTTAGCAAACCGTTCTTTTAATATGAACAGTATTGGATAATAAACATAGTTGTCTACCTGGTAATATACCTCAGTATCATTTCTAGTAATTTTCATGACTTTGAAAAGCAGATTGTTTGGAAAAAAGCATAAGCTTCAGAGTCAGCCAAGCCTGGGTTCAAATTTCCAGCTCTGTCACTAACTAGCTCAGTGTCCTTGGAATAATTATTTAGTATCTTTGAAACCTCATTGGAACAAATGATAATCATATAACATACTTTATAAGATTTGAATTTAGATTTCTGACCAAAATGGAGGCATTCACTCCCGGCCAAGATGGAGATGCTGTGCCTCCTCACACAATCAAAAGAAGGAAAACAGCAAATTTAAAAACAAAAAGCAACAGGACTGACTGAAAATCAAACTGTATTGAAGTCTGATAATAACCAAGAAATTAACAAAGAAACATTCATTCAGATTGGTAGGAGGGGCAGACACAGGCAACCAGGTGGAGAGCACTCGTGGCAAAGCGATGGCTGGAGGACTGGATGAGGCAATGGCTTATAGACTAGGCGGTCCCACATTTGCATGCAGATAAACTGGGAACAACTGGGGAGTGAGACAGACCACACAACCCAGGGTCCCAGCGCTGGGAAATAAAGCCTCAAAGCATCTGACTGAAAACACCTGTGGGAGTTGAGGCGGCAGCAGGAGAAACTCCCCGCCTCACAGGAGAGTTCACTGGAGAGACCCACAGGGTCCTAGAACATACACAAGCCCACCCACCCAGGAATCAGCACCAGAAGGGCCAATTGGATTGTGGGTAGCAGGGGAAGTGACTGAAAATGGCAGAGAGTGGAGCAAGCGGCACTGTTCCCTCTCTACCCCTACCCCACATACAGCATCACAACACAGCAATGTGAGTTACCCTGCCCTGGTGAATACCTAAGGCTCTGCCCCTTACTAGTAACAGGCTTGCTGAGACAAAAAAAAAAAAAAAAAAAAAGGCCCAAAGGAAATAACAGTTTAAAACTCCAGAAAAAAATACAACTAAGCGACAAAGAGACACAGGTCTCTTTGTGCACAGTTCAAAACACTGGTTATCAGGATGCTCCAAGAACTCAATGGGTACTTTAACAGCATTAAAAAGACTCAGACAGCAATAAAGAAAAATCTACAGGTAACCAACAGTGGCAGTAAGGAAACCAGGACTTAAATCAATGGTTTGGACCAGAAGGAAGAAATAAACATCTAACCAGAGCAGAATGAAGAAACAAGAATTCAAAGAAATGAGGAGACACTTAGGAATTTCAGGGACATCCTTAAACTTTCCAATGTCTGAATCATAGGGGTACCAGAAGGAGAAGAGGAAGGGCAAGCCATCGAAAACTTATTTGAAAAAATAGTGAAGGAGAACTTCCCATGTCTGGCCAAGGAAATAGACTTCCAGGAAGTCCAGGAAGCTCAGAGAGTCCCAAAGAAGTTGGGTCCAAGGAAGAACACACCAAGGCATATCATAATTACATAACCCAAGATTAAAGACAAGGAGAGAATGTTAAAAGCAGCAAGAGAAAAAGAGAGAGTTACCTACAAAGGAGTTCCCATTAGACTATCAGCTGATTTCTCAAAAGAAACCTTACAGGAAAGAAGGGGCTGGAAAGAGGTATTGGAAGCCATGAAAGGCAAGGACCTACATCCAAGATTACTCTATCCAGCAAAGCTATCATTTATAATAGAAGGGCAGATAAAGTGCTTCCTAGATAAGGTCAAGTTAAAGGAGTTCATCATCATCCAGCCTTTATTATATGAAATGTTAAAGGGACTTATCTAAGAAAAAAAAGGTCAAAATATGAACAGTAAAATGACAACAAACTCACAGCTATTAACAACAGAACCTAAAAATCCAAAAACAAAAAACAAAAAAAAAACTAAGCAAACATCTAGAACAGGAATAGAATCACAGAAATGGAAATCACATGGAGGGTTATCGGTGGGGGAGTGGGAGGAGGAGAGATGGGGGAAAGGTACAGAGAATAAATAGCGTAAAGGGTAGGTAGAAAATAGACAAGGGGAAGTTAAGAATAGTATAGGAAATGTAGAAGCCAAAGAATTTATATGTATGACCCATGGACATGAACTAAAGGGGGGAATGTGGGTTGGAGGGGGTATGCAGGGCAGAGAGGAATAAAGGGAGGGAAATGGGACAACTATAATAGCATAATCAATAAAATATATTTAAAGAAAAAGATTTGAATTTAAATAATGTACTGAATGTAAGTCAAGAATCTAGCATATAGCAGTAGCTCAATAAAGAGTAGACATTTTTTCTAGTTATTACCATATGTTCCCATCATATTTCCAGTCCATGTATATTTCTATTCTATGCATATTTATATCATAATAAATGTTAACAGATACAAAGGATTTGATTTCTCTGTGTATATTTTCCTTTGAATCATCAAGGCCAAGAGACGAGATCAACTGTACTGTCCATATTCTCTCTGCCTATGCAAAATATTCCTGCTAAGTAAATCTTAAAAAAGAATTTTTTCTAATCATAGTTAAGAAAAGAAGTCCTATATATTCCAAAGGCAAGAGAAATAAGGTTTTCTGCAAAATAACACATGATCTAATTATCCACTGCTTAATATTTTTTTGTTTGCCTCATTATATGGCTGAAAGTACTTTGGGACCTGAAATTACTATAAATAAAAGTCCTCCTATCTCTGATGGCAGAAGAAAGGAACTTTTGGAACATGGTCCACTTTTCATTTCTAAAAATATACTCACCTGGGCCACACTAAATAAGCATGTGAAATCTTCCCAGTTGAAAATCCTATTTAAACTGATAGTACGTGCAACACAAGCATGAGCATGCACACACACAGGATGCAAATGCTCACACACCTGAAGCCCTCTGAGGCTGGGCTTCTCCTGTCTATCACACAGTCATGACTTATGCATGCCTTCTCTAAGCTTTCCTTGAGGCTGAAAGGCATTTGCATCCATCTGCCAACCAGATGAACCCAGACAAAAAGTCACAAAGACTACACTAATGAAGATGATACAAGTATTTGTGCAAAATAAATTTGCCAAGATCTGTTTCCCTCTACCCTTACCCAAACCCTATTACAAACTGTTTTTAAGTCCCACATGCTTCATTTTCCCTTCTGACAGCTCAGTCCATCTTCCCTGGGACTTGTGTTCTCAGGACTCACCCATGCAATTCTACATGATTAAATGTAGAATGTGAAGCCCACAGCATAGTGCTCAACATGTAAGAATTTTGTTTCTACCTTTCCCGAACCCCTCTGGGCACTCATAGGACCATCCTCCATGCCACACCATTCCTTCCTAAGACAATTGGAGTTGTTGCCCCAGGCAGGGCTTTTCAGATGCTGAGAAATGCCCAAGAATTTTCCATTTTAGAAGTTCCTGGCATCCAAAAACATGAAGAAATGCCCCCAAAAAGATTTTCAAAAATAATAGTACATTATGAACTTTTACATCTAACAAAACAGTGTTTCTTAGTACAACATACTCTGTGCTGATCTTCACAAGGTACAGATAGGATTTGTAAAAAGATGCTATAGCTGAGGAATGCAACAGGAGTTTAAAATGCTTGCCATATGTTATCTTGCAAATCTATTAGTGTATTTGGTCAGTGTGTAAATCCTCATTTGAAAGTGACGTTTGAAGTATAAAGTTCAAGTCCTTGAAAATGTGAACACTTCATCCGAATGCCTTACTCTCATCCTCATCTTAGTGCTTACCTCCACGCTTCTATGAATAAAAACACAAGCAAATAATGAAGGAGATGGGATAAGATTCCCCTTGAAAAGAGGTGGGAAAGAGAGGCTTAGAAGAGCCTTTAAAAGCCATTATAGCAACATCTACTTACAGGCTGAACTGAGAAAAATTCCTCTCCACAAATCCCTGGCAACTCATTCACTGTCACCAAGGAAGCCTTGACCCCTACTTGGATAAGCAGAGTCCCACACCAGCTTCCCAGGGGTCTGAACTGGAATGGGAGCCTTGACAATCTGACCAATGAATTATCAGGCTATGACTAGCATAATTTCCCCCAGATTTCTTTGGCAAAAGTTAGCTATTCCTCCTGCAGAGATGACACAAGAGTTTATAAATTTTAAACTGAGATTGTTTTTCTGAAGTAATTACAAGGCACCAATGAACACTGAACACTATTTTAAATAGTGAACTATTTTAATTGCAATAGAAATAAACAATAAGAGATTTAAAGTGATTCTAATGATACACACACGGTAATATATTTATAGCTGGAAACTGTAGTATGTTAAAGTATAACATTAAATCTATGCCAGGATATGATCTATTTATTGTGGAATTATAGGGTTCAAGACATGATGTGATTGTTTTATGGGTTTTTGAATTATGGAATATGAATTATATACAGACAAATGGTATAGAGCTAGCCAACATGATGTAGTAAAACAGCATGGGCATCGGTACCCTCCTTCTCATCTTTTCTTCCCTCATTAACTTCACAACCTCGCTTCTGCCCCCTTCGCTGACTAGCCCACAATTTCCCTGAAACCACTTTTGCCAACAATGTAAACTCATTGTCTTTGTCTTATTTTATCTCCCTCCATCGCATTTGACTCTGGAAAACAATCTTTCTTTCTGCATACTCTCATCCTTGACTTCCTCAACATCATCCTTCTTGATTGTCATCTGATCGCCTTGTCCACTTCTTCTCAGTCTCCTTGCAAATGCTTCCTTCTTGATCCTTTCAGTGTTATTACTAAAAGTGCTACTATAGGTTATTTTTGTTCTTTCTCAATGCACATTATCTTCCTATGACTTCATCCATTCAAATGACTTCAATGACTTCTCTTTGCTAAAGAACGCCCTAATCTGTACCTCCAAGCCAGATCTCTCTCCTATGCTCCAGATCAATAGAGCCAACTTTCTAACAGACATCTGTATTACTTACCTATTATTTGCACAAGAAACCACCCCCAAAATAGTAACTCTAACAATGGTAATTATTTATTTTATGTATGAATCTGGAGGTCAACTGGCTCAGCTAGGCAGTTCTCACTGCACAGAGAGCACTCATGCAGTTGTGGTGAGACAATGGCTGGAAATGAGACCATCTCAGAGTCTTCTTAATTCAAATATCTGTCACCCAGGTTGGAAGACTTGAATAGCTGGAGATCTGAGCTATGGGCCATTGTTCTATATATGTATGCATGTGGCCACTAATGTGGTGGCCTGCTGGTAGCCAGGATTCTTACATGACAGCTGAAAACTCTAAAAAAGAACTCATGTTCAGAACTGATGTCCTCATGTCTAGAACTGATATGACATTCACAACTAGGCCATGTTATTCTCCTGTTGGACATAAAAAATCCATGGAATATCAATCTCAGACAAGGCTACACTGAGACCATGATGAGAAAAATAAAAGAAGGCCATTTCATAATTTTTTATAAGCACAGACAAAAACAAGGTCACTATGGCACCCACAAACTATCCAACCATAGAATTACTCCCACTTTCTGACAACATCCAATCTAGACCAAATCCATGTTTTCTTAAACTTTTGCCTAAATTACCCAACAAAAGCCCAGATCTGATAATAGGTTCTTTCTAACACCTTCTTACTGCAACACCCATGGTTCCCCATGATGTAGGTTCTCCCTTGCTACAAGTAATAAATCCAAATTGTTTAACTACAAGCTTGTTCCTGTTGGGTTTTCTCTGAAGGATACTGACTGACAGGTTGCAGAATAAGTGTCTCCAAAGAAACTAGCATGGCCTTCTCTAAACTAGTCTTGTGCATGATACAGCATCATATCTGCCACATTCCATTTGTTAAGTTTGTCACAAAGCCCCATCCAGATTCAAGGAGAAGAAATGAAGCCTCCATCTCTTGATAGAAGGAATGTCAAAGAATTTTCAAACATGTTTTAAAATCACCACAACATCTATATTGAGATACCCAACATGTACTCAATAATCCTCATTTCCAAAATCAAACCCATGACCTATTCTCTTCTTACATGCCTCTTACCAATGTCTGTTCAGTCCCCCCATCCCAAGGATTTAACTATCTCCTCTCTAGACCATCATCACCACTGTCCAGTCATCTCACCTCTCACCAGTAGAACATGAATACATGAAGAGTAGGCAGACTCCGGTAGTTCTAGGAGGCCGATGTGCTGGAACAAATTCTTAGACAGTGAGTGATTTTACCTGACTGCCCTGTGTGTGGGCTCCACCCACAGAGCACCCCTGTCCATCAAGGATGAAAATAAGTCTACTAAGACAGGATCTGCTTAGCGGGGAAAGGTGGCCAATCTCTCAAAGGAGAAGGGCCAGACGCCTTTTCCTCAATGGGTTTTTATTGGGTTTAATTTATACAGGAATACAGGTAAAGCTCATCAACCATTGTCAGGCCATAAGGATAAAACAATAGATAACATACAAAGAACTATGAGGGCTTATTCTGAGTCAGGGTCAGTTAGCTAAAGGACTATAAAACTTTGGGAAACAAACTCATTTCATGCTTGGACCCTTATCAGAAAATTGAAGGCATTCTTCACAGGATTTTATGCATTCTTTCTTAGGCCTGATTACTCCAGGGAACTGCCCGTTCCTGCCCAGGGCTGCACCGCCCTCCATCATTGTTTCAGGCTTAAATCAGGCAGGGGAAATAAGGCAGCCAAGAGATTATGGGACTTCTTGGAGACAGAATGAGGACTCAGGCTATGTCAAAGTCCAGGGGCAAGGGTCCATCACCCCCTTTTGCTATAGCCCCCCAGGTCCTTCCCTGAGGACCTAGCCTCTACATGACCATGCGTGTCTTAGGTCATCCCTCCCTTGAGGAATCTTACCCATCATTGGCTAACCAGTCATTCACCTGGGGCCAAGCAAGGTGAAGTAAAAGGGGGCAGAGGTGGCACCCCTGCCACGGAGATAAGCTTTGTCTTTTTAGTGCCTTATGGTCCCAAGGTCTCTCACTCAGCCTTAGCCATGGCGGGTTACAGCTTCTGAAGCCAGGCAGGGCGGTTCCCAACACTGCCCAGCTTAGCCAGTTCCTGTTCTCTAATCATTTTCTATGGAGTCTTTCTCTAAGGTGATTTTAATTTGTTTGTTTACTAAAACAACTATCAAAATAGACATAAAAGGAAGATTATAGTAGTTGAGGAAAAAAGTTTAATGAGACATGAGCATATCCACAAGTAATATCTGATTCTTGAAAGAAATGCAGTGCAGGAAAGCCAAGAGCTTTGTGCATATTTAGGAATTAAAGATTTAGAAAGTATTCAGGCTGTCCCCTCACTGATGTCAAGATTCTCCTCTGATATACTAACTCACAGGGTTGTTGCTATAACCAGTAATAACATCTGTATGGCACATAGGAATTGATGGTAGTTTACTTCCTGAGAGTATTGCTGTTAAATTTCTAAGAATTGAAATGTATACATTTTTCATTTTGCCAAAATGTTTTTCATTAAAGATGGAAAGCCTTGGCTGGTGTGGCTCAGTGGATTGAGCACTGGCCTGTAAACCAAAAGGTCATTGGTTCTATTCCCATTCGGAGCATATGCCTGGGTTGCAGGCCAGGTCCCCAGTTGGGGGCATGTGAGAGGCAACCTATCAATGTATGTCTCACACATTAATGTTTCTCTCCTTCTCTTTCTCCCTTCCTTGCTTTCTCTCTAAAAAAAGTAAATAAAATCTTTTTTTTAAAAAAAATAAGGATGTAAATACACTCCTTATGCCCAAGCAAAAATATGTTACAATAAAGTGTTATGCTCTGATGATTTTAGTTACAGACTTGACGGTATTTCTTCCTCACTTCTTAACAAATACCATTTATCTTCTTTAGCTGCTTTCACTACAATAAAATCTTAATGCAAAGAGCAGAAGTGGAAGTGAACAGATATTGTATGATCTTTGCATTTCTCTTTACTCTCAATCCACTTCATTTGTATTACTATTGGGGTACTTATCCTACTTATGCTGTAATAAGGCATTACACTGTGTCTTCATTCTAAGGCTCTGTGCAGCAAGAGCCCATTTTGAGTAAACTATATCTAGCATTGTGCTCTGCATAAATAAGTTCCTTAAAAACCAGGGGCTGCAAACACAAATGCTTTCATGGGCTAGGCACATATTAAAAATTAATGAAGCAGGAACAATTCAAAGTAATAGGGATCCATAGGGGGACACACAAAATTGGAGGAAGCGTGGAGAGGGAAGAGAATATGAGGGGATAAATGGTAATGGGGAAAATACAGTAAAAAATAATGTAAAGACTATTTTGGAAAATGGAAGGAAGCATACCCCATCTGAAGACATTTATACATAATAAAATAAAATATAAAATAAGTATAAATAATAAAATAAAATAAAATAAAATAAAATAAAATAAAATAAAATAAAATAAAATAAAATAAAATAAAATAAAATAAAATAAAATAAAATAAATGACTAAGAAAAAATCTAGAATCTAAGACAGCTAGCTTGTAACTTCTGTATAAATCTTGGGTGAACTGAATTAGAAGCTGAATTAGTGCTAAAAAAGAACTAAAAATGGATTAACTAAAGACGATCAGGACTCTCAGATCTGAATCAGAAGTCCCACTGATTCTAGCTCAGTCTCCATGGCCCCTCATTCTCTTGCCATCTCCCTCTGGTTCCGTGATGCCAGCACCTCCCCATTCTTCCTCATATCGTTCTCCCCAATGCACTACATTAAATTCACAAAACGTAAAATCCACCCCTTTGAACATTTCAGAGTGGGAAATTCAGTGGCATTTAGTACATCCACAAAGTCTGCAACCATCCCCACACTCTAGTTTCAGAACATTTCCATCACCCCAAAGGGAGACTCTACCCATTAAATAGTCATTCCTCATACTCCTCTCTCTGACTCCTGCAACCACTAGTTTGCTTTCTGTGAGGCCTTTATTTTTGTTTTTCTTTGCACCCTCAGTTCAGCCAACATCCAAAGAAAATCAGAGCAGAACTCAACTCTGATGAGACAGGAAACAAGACACAGAGTTAGGGTACAATAAAGCTTTCTGTCATGCTCACTAAATTCAGAGTAAGGGCAGGAGGAGGAAAACTAGTGACAAACCCCTTCACTTTCCTCAGTTTGACTAAAGAGCTTATTATCCCACCCCAGAGCCAACGCATCTGACAGGTCTCCTGTTCTCTCAGTTTTTAACTGTATTTTGCCTTATTCTATCTAGTTTTCTTGTTCAATTCCTTTTGAAACAAATATGTTATAAACTGCATCTTTAAAAAAAATACAATACATGTGAAGACCCAAGACTAATGAGATTATTTCCCTATGGAGTTTTCTTTTACGTTCTCCACTGGGTGGACCCTAAACTGTGGCTGATTATACTCTGTTGCCCCAGCAAAAACTTTTGCTTTGTGCTTACAGTCAGCTGAAAATGAGTTTAATATGCCTGGTGTAAACACTCACATACTCCGTCTTGTGCCAAAGCACTCTCCCTGGCCGCATCAGGATTATGGATTGATGGTGTCAGTCTCCTTGGGAATTACATGGGGCACTTTGGAAAAGGATCCTCCTCCAAGGCCAAATTTCTCTAAAATGATGAATCGCCTGCTGGTTGCAACAACATATCAAAATATTTCTTGAGGCACACCATAATCACTATAAATCTACACTGACCAGATTTCAGATTCTTAGAGAGCAATCTTTCAGACACTTATTATCAGTCCGTGATAAATTCACCTGTACCAAACTTGGCCATTTTTCTGTAGGTTTAGGAGATAAGTACAAAGCTTTCTGAACACAGATGGAATATCCAGGTTAACTTCAAAATAATGCAAATGTAGTTTTAAAACGTTAACCACATTTCTACTTTTGATTTTTTTTTCTTTTTTTTTCTTGGTAAAGATGGCCTTGGCCTAGTCATCTCACTTTTGGAGGGTCTTTTTTGTTCATCTCTAAAATGGGAAAAGTTAAACTAGATCAGTAGTTTCCCACCCAGGGTATCAAATCTCTGAATGCAGGCATTACCTATAGTCTGAAAAATAATGTATCTTTCCATTCAAATGCTACCACTTCAAAAAAATATTTGTATTTTTTGGTTAAATAAATATTTGGTAAACAGCATCTTTTCCATTAAAATATAAAATTATGCATGCTAACTATACCAAATTGGAAAATAAAGAGAAGATAACATAAAATCGCCTGTAATCCTGCCACATGGATATAGTGATCATGCACATTTCACTGTGTAATGATCCAGTTTTCTTTCTACGTGTATATGTTAATTTTAGTAAATAGAAATATACTATAGGCATTATATTTTATAACTATTTTTTACTTAATGTATTGTAAACATTTTCTTAAATCTTAAACTATTTTTCCATAAGGTTTACGTGACATTCCTATATATAAAAACATATGATAATTTTTAAATATTTTGGTTGCTTCTAATATTCATTATGTTTAACAATGCTGCTATGAACATTTATGATAGAATTATTCATTATATTCATATCATTGTGAATTAAGAATTGTTATTCTTAATAATATTCAAATTATCACATCACTGGATAATTGTTGCATCAGTCACTCCCAAGTTCTGCTGATACAACCCCAAGAGTCTTTTACAGCTTCCGGCTTTCCAGTATGATCAGTCATACACACATCTTTTATATGCGTTCTACCCGATATCTGAAATCAGCCAATTCTCTGAAGAGTCCTCGTTCCTTTTAGTGGAAATGGTATTTCGAGAGCACCATCTAGGCACTAGGGTAGTTTGTTGCTACTGCCACTGGCTTGGTAATTGCTGCTAGGTCTTTTCAGGGAACCAAACTAGAAAACAATTTTTAAGAGGAAAAGTTTTATGAATTTATAGTGATGCTTCAAATCACAGTTTATGGTAAAATTTTTACCAATTTCTTTAACTTTATATTTTTATCTCTTTGTTTACTCTAAAAAACTTGGATTCTAGTAATATTAACATAATTATGTTTATGCTTCATTCTAATATCTGTACATTCATAAGTTAAGATAAAGTAAAATACATTACATTAATATATGTACATGTATAATACTTTTAGAGTAACAATATCAATATTATTTTTTGTTTTAATTTTTTATTGACCATTGACATTAAATGTCATGTTAGTTTCAGGTGAGCAGCATAGTGGTTAGGCATTTATATAACTTGTGATGTGATCCCCCTGATAATTCTAGTACTCATCTGACAACATACATAATTATTACAGTATTATTGACTATACGATAATATTGATTATATTGCTGTGATCTATTTTACATCCCTGTGACTATTCTGTAACTGTCCATTTGTACTTCTTAATTCCTTCGCTTTTTTCATCCAGCCCCACAACTTCCCTTCCACCTGGCAACCATCAGTTTTTTCTCTGTATCTGAGTCTGTTTCTGGTTTGTCTTTTTTTTTTTTTTTTTTTTTGCTTACTTATTTTGTTCTTTAGATCCCTCAATGTAAGTGAAATTATATGGCATTTGTCTTTTTCTGACTGACTTATTTGTCTTTTTCTGACTGACTGCAAAATACCTTCTAGGTCCATCCTTGTTATCGCAAATGATAAGATTTCATTCTTTTCATGGTCTAGTAATATTCCATTGTATATATGTACTGCATCTACTTTATCCAATTGTCTAGTGATGGACACTTAAATTGCTTTTGTATGTTGACTATTTTAAATAATCCTGCAATGAATGTAGGGATGCATATATCTTTTTGCATCAGTGTTTTGCATTTCTTGGGATAAATACTCAGAAATGGAATCTCTAAGCCATATGGTACTTCTGTTTTTAATTTTTGAGGAACCTCCATATTGTTTTCCACAGAGGATGGCAAATTTCCACCAATTTTCCATCCAACTAACAGTGCATGAGGGTTCCCTTTTCTCCACATCCTTGTCAACAATTGTTTACTGACTTCTTGATAATAGTGTTATAGGAGTGAGATGATATTTCATTGTGGTTTTAATATGTATTTTTCTGATGATTAGTGACATTGAGCATCTCTTTATATGTCTTCTGGCTATCTTCAATATTATTATTAACAGTAATTGTTGAGAACTGTGACTATTGCAGTTCTTTCACCTTCAATTATATCTCACTAGGGATATGCAATCAAATTACTGGGTTTTAAAGTCACTTGAAAATTCCTCTTGTGTGGGTTTGACACCAACTCAATCTATAATTAGGTTGATGTGTTTATTTTCACTTTCTTTTTTAGAAATTGTTTCTTTTTATATTTTTCTAATTATAGAAAATAATTTGGTTTCACAGTAAAATCTACTAAAAAGTTATACCCAGAGAAATTTTGCTTCTATCCCTGGCCTCTTCACCCTTTTCTTCTCCATTCACATATATCTGCATGTGTGTATATGTGCATATGTATAAAGAAAGTGAGAAAGAGAGAGATTGATTTTAAGGAGTTGGCTCACCCGATTATGAAGACTGGCAAGTCCAAAATTTGTAGGACAGGCCACCAAGCTAAAAAAATCAGGTGAGAGTTGATGTTGCAGTCTTGAGGCTAAATTCATTCCTTTTTTTTTTTTTTTTTTTTTTTTTTGGTTATCTCAGTCTTTGCTCTTAAGATTTTCAACTGATGAGATGAGGTTCACGCCCATGATGGAAGGTAATCTGCTTGTCTCAGACTCCTGACTTAAATGTTGATCACTTCTAAAAAAATGCCTTCACGGCAACATGCAAGCTAGTGTTTGACCAAACAAATGGGCACCATACCCTAGCCAAGTTGATACAAATTAACTATCATGTGTACACACATACATTTATATATACACATGTTTGTGTGTATATATGTACATATACACACACATACTCTTCTTGGGATAAATATAACTTACAGTTTATGTTTTGTCTATGTTCCTGTTAAACTTAACAGTCTATTCTGGATATTACTCCTGGCAGTGTATAGAAAATAGAAATAGGCCTTGTTCTGTCTCTCAGCTGTGTCATACTCCATTATGTAGATAATAATATCATAGTTCACACAGTCCCTATTGGTTGACATTTGTGGTTTTTCCACTCTTTTGCTCTTACAAATCATTCTGTAGTAAGTAGTGTTGCATGCAATTATTTTCATGGACTATAATTTTGTAAAATGCATGTAAACACCTGTGTGATGAATGAGATTATTCTGGAACATTAATGAATTCACAGTGCTCTTTTATCATTCAGTATTGTCTCAGTTGACACATTTGAAACATGAGACTGCAATCATGTTTGGTTCTAAGAAAATCTTTAACACATAAAAGGAGTCTTCATACTGGACTATCAGGCATTTTTCATGCCCAGAAGAAAAATATATTAATAGTTCTTAAAGAAAAAAAAAAAACCTCTCAGTTTTTACTTAATTTTTATATTATAATATTACTTAAATATATAATACAAAATAAGATGAAAACTACTTATGTAGTTTTTATATCATAACAAGACTAAATACCTTTACAAACACAAAGCAACCAGACCTACAACGCTAATAATGTTGAATTCAACAACACTGATTTAACTTGAAAGATGATAACAGCTTTTAGAAAGGGAAGCCATTTCATTCATGTAAATATTGTACTCATTTGGTAAGAAGAGAAGACAGGTTCTTTGGAATTTGGTTCACCCATCTTCCTGTGCCCTTTTCATGGTTTGATTCTCTCATCACTTAACTCTATTAAAATGACTGTGAAAACCAGCCCCATTCCATCATTTGGCCTTAATTACAAATTAGGTTGAACTCTGTTCCCCCATGTTCATATTCAACAATTGCAGATGTATGACTTAGTACTAACGCAATCCCCATTATATGTCAGTACCAGGCTCTGAGGTTCAGTCTGATGATAGTAAACATTATACATAAATTCCGATCAATATATATGAATATATAATATACATACATACATACTTATTTTCATTTTAACTTTCTCCAATGCTTCACATCTAGTAAGAAGAGAACTGAGATTCAAATGCAGATCTTTCGGTTCCACTACACTACCCAGACTAAAAGGGGGCAGTGCTTTTCCATGACTTGGGGAAGTGAAGGCAGAAGTGGTGGTGACTCATTGCGGCGAGAGCCCTCGGATCTGCATCCAGATAATTGTAGCCCGGCTCTACTATGAACTAGCTTTGTGAATTTAGACAAGTTTCTGGACCTCTCTGGATGTCAGATGAGGAAGTTATAAAGGGATCTAGCCATGATCTAATCCAGCCTTTTCCCATCACAAAGGCCTGAATTAGAACGTGGCTAGGGCCCTTTGTAACAGTTTTAAAATTCTGTGAATTTTCTATAAGGAAAACATCCCTTTTATGACAAAGCAATGACTTAAGCAGTGAAAATCCCTGCAGAGTTTCTGATTCTATCTAAGTATCAACAAATAGGATCAAAGAAGGACTGGGAAATTATTTTGTGAATTCAGGAAGTATCTATTTCAAATAATTTAATAACATGAATATTTGACTGAAGGATATGGTTTTAAAAATCTATACACTATCTTGGAATCGCCATGTTAGAGTAGAAAAGACATTTTAGGAATCACTCAGTATAATCTCTTATTTCACTGATACAAGTTATATGAATTCCCCAAGACCACAGTTTTGCTTGTATTATAGATAGCTGTATTACCTGGGTTATTAAGATCCAACATACCAGAATGCCCTCAAAATTATTCTCTCATATTCATCACCAAAAATACATAAAAGGAAAGAAGTATGAGACAGTGGTTAAGTGCAGGCTGTGAAGTTAAGTTACCCGAGAGCAAAGTTTAACAGCACCACTTACTGTGTGATTTTGAGCCAATTATGTAAACTCTTCATGCCTGAGTTTTTTCCATCTGTTAAATGAGGGTGACAATAATTGCACATACCTCCATTTTATCACCAGAATTAAAATAGTATTCCATGTAAACTGTTTAGTATATTGCCTGGCACATAGGAAATAATTAGCTAAGCTTAAAATTTGATTGTATATTTAGTACATTGACTGGATTTGGTTCAATTACACGTCTTTCACTGGTATTCAGGGTTAGAATTATTCTAAATGATCTGACAAGAATTGTCAATCTATAAGTTAGAGTATGATGAAAGTAGCCACTAGAAAAAAATAAACTCTAAAATTAATTTTGAGAAGGGTGGACCTGGGTATAGAGCTGTTTTCCACTGCAGTATACGAAGGTCAAGTTACTCCCTTGAAAAACATGCAAAAATGACTCTAAAATCAAATATAAGTGTTATTTTGTCCACTATTCTTCTCCAAATTTTTGCCCCCATTAAGCAGTCAAAGATTTGAGTTTTGCCAGTGTATGGACATTGTTTTATCATCACCATATTTAACTGACAACGATAAATCCATTTCACATACTGTGTATGAGTTTCAAAAGGCATTTATGACTGTTTATCTTATCTTTATGGACTTTTAAATTTAATAGCCCTGGTTGCAATAACAAAATGATTTCCAAAACAAGCATCTCTTCAAGACCGCTGCCAGGCTGTTCAATTGATTGAATTATGATGTTATCCAGACACAGACTTCCATGTGCCCTTGCTTTTCAATTTGCCCACTAATTAACAGTATATGTGCAGGGATGGGGCTTGCAGGGGCAGGGAGGAGGTGAGACATGGTCCCCTGTCATTAAACAAAACCATTAGTCAAAGGAAATACCAGTTCAGTTCAAGGAATATAAACCTTGCAGTTTTCCTCTGGTTCAATAGTTTTAGGTTAGTGTACAGATGTAGGCTCATTTAAAACTCACAGTACAATAACTCATGTTGGAGCTATCCATTTCTCTCCTTCCCCTTCTGAAATGTTAAGGTAGCCAGTCTTAAACACAGAGCCAAAGATTAAAATCAAAAGCACTTGCTCAGGGGCACATTCTGCAACATACTTTTCCAACCATCGATTTTCCCAGCTGTCATTCTTCCTTCTAGCCATTAATAAAAAATGTCTCAGTCTTTCCCAACACCTGAGACCTTCATGAATTAGGCCACACAACCCACACACAAAGAAAATACACTGCTTTTCCGTATTCTAATGTTGCTCAGGTTCAGCTCTTCATCCTCCAGGCCCCCAGCCCAACCACCCACTCCTATTCCACTTTCTTATTTATTCCATTGAACCAAAGGTAATGCTTTCATTAAGTAGTCTTTTATCTTAACTAGCAAGTAGAGACAATCCAGGAAGACACAACTTCAGGATGCTAGTCAGACAAAACTTTGCTAAAAGAGGCATGTGCACTTTCTTTATCCATCCAAAAGATACTTAGGAAGCAAAAAGAGTAAATTAAGGTAGGTTAATATGACTAATGATTTGAGAGATAAAAAATGTAGTTAAGGAAAACTATTATCATAATTAATAATAAATGCATTGCTAAGAAGTACTGTAAAATGAGCTAGAAAAAATTCAACTTAATTCTATGATTTTTTCACTAAAGTCATAGTGACATGATGAACAAACTGACAATCCCCTTAACCTCTTCGAAACCAGGATTTCTTGACCTCAGTATTATTGGTATTTTAGGCCAGATAATTCTTTGTTGTGGGGAGGGGGTATTGCCTTGCATGCTATAGAATGTTTAGCAGTATCCCTGGCCTCTCCCCTTCCTCTAGTTGTGATAAACAAACAAACAAACAAAATGTCTTCAGGCATTGCCAAACATCCCCTAGAGGGCAAAATGTTCCTTGATGCAATACCACACTCATAGATTAAACAGAAGAGTGCATGACCTAGATTAAGGGTCAGTAAACTACAACCCACAGGCCAAAAGAAAAACCCACCGGCGCTGTGTTCTTTAATAAAGTTTTACTGGACCACAGCCACACTCATTCATTTACTTGCCATGGCTGTGTTCTTACTCAAATAGCAGAGTCAAATAGTGATGACAGAGATAGTATGACCCATAAAGCCAAAAATATTTACTATCTGGCTCTTCAGAAAACAAGTGTGCCAACCGTGTCCTAGTCTATTGGTTTCAAACATGTTTTTAGTGATGACAAGTTTTCATAATGAAATCTTACATAACACTGTGTCAGACAGGGTCCAGATGGAACATTCAATTTGGGGAATTTGAGTAAGTAAAGCATATGCAGAAAATTTCTGTAGGCATTTTTAAAGGCATGGCAGGGTATAGAGAAATCAAAGGGCTAAGAAAGCTGAGCATTGTGACCATCTCTAGGTCTGAAGGGGAGAGGATCAAGATGACCTTGTAGGAAGGGAAGCAGAAAAGTGAATACCTTCCTCACAATCTTCTTTCCTCCAATCCCATGTTAGAAATCATCAATGGCCAAGTCCAAATAGAAGTAAGAGGGCAAAATAATCCATCGCCCTTATAGTCACATAGTCAGCCTCCCAAGTCACAGAGCAGAGTGTAGAGAGGTGGGGAGAAAAGAGGACTTCTCCAGCATAGAGCCCTAATATCTGATCAAAGATACTTCATATTAATCTTAATATGTGATCAAATGTTCCTGCAATATTTCATTGGAGAAGGTGTAAGGAACAGCACAGACTGGGCTTTTATCTCAGACCCACTGATTCAAGCTGAAACAGAACACTTTGAAAATCCTGTCCTAAATCCTATCTTAAGTCTTCTTCTGGCCTTCTGACTTCATCAGTCTCTCTATGAAAATAAAATCCCATAGGTAGATCAATGTTACATTTTCTAACAAACTAAAATCCTTAAACCCATTTCTACCATTCAAACCTACAACCCCCAATACAAACATGCTCCCCAGCCCTCCCTGTTCTCTACTTCTCTGCTTACGTCCTCAAGCTGATAAACATTGGTTAAAAAAATTTAAGTACCATGGTTGCTGAATCCATCACAATGTCATAATATCAGACAACAATAGGGGCCAAACTGCTTGCTCAGCTTCCCATGAGTTTTAGCCCTTAACTAAAAATACACAGTGTCTTTTGATCATCAAATCTGATCAACTTTTTCCACAAGTTCATTAAGCTTATCCTCTGCAGCAAAAGATCTTGCCATCATTCCTTCCTTCTTGATTGACTTCTTTCTCTGACTTCCATAGCATCATATATTCTAGGACTGTACATTTGGACTGAGGCATACTGGGCATCAATGCTTCCTCCTTGATAATGAGATTATAACTGCAGAAAATTTTATCATTGAGTGGTGATTGCCCTTTTACTGTATTCTGAGAAGAGTACAGCTTTGAAACTAAACAGGGCATTGTCATAATTAGAAGAGAGGCTTTATGCTTAACTTCAGAACCTAGAAATTTTTCTCACCTAACACTCATGAAAGATGATGTGTGTGTGTGAGAGAGAGAGAGAGAGAGAAGAAGGGAATGAATTTGCTGGGCATTATACATACATATTTATGGATAAAAAGAGGAACAGGCAAAGAGCCAGTAAAACAAGCAATAAAAAAAAAAAAATCCCTGGTGTGTGGTCAGGCATGAAGATGTGGCTTCAGCCTTCAGTGACTCCAGCAATGAGTTAATAAGCCAGTGAAGTATGTATCCATTTTAGATGTTTGGAGGCCAAAGCACTTGAAACAGTGATGTACATGACAAAGTTCCCAAGTCAGGATCATGCTCTTATTCCCCAAGATGCCTTAAGTATTTAGCAGAGCCATCTGCACTACTGAAAACATAATATCCATACATCTCTGAAGACCAGCTCCACACACAGTACTGTAAATGCCATTGAATAAAATGAAAACAAAATGATCTATAGTGGGTGGCAATTTATTCTTCCTCCCACCACCTCCCAAAACTAAAAGCCAGAACTAAATAGTACATGCTCTTTATTTTTGTCATGAGTCAGCAGGTTTGGCAATTTCCTTATGGTCAGAAATGTTCATTGGGGAATGAAGCAAATTTCCACCTCAAAATATGAATGTTTTCACAAAGAATGACGTTTATATCTGAGCAAGGCAATATTAGTCCTGAAATGTACCAACAAAATGTTCCTGGGGTTCCAAAGTTTCGGGATTGGTGGTATGCTTGGGACATAAGAATTCACCAAAAGGAAAATCACAGCAGTTCACTAGCACATATAATACTGAATTCAATCCCAACCCATCACTTACTGGCTGAGTTACCTTCAGTGAGTTAACTTATTTTCTCAAATCTCAGTTTCATTTGTAATGTCATAAAGAAGGAAAAGTCTTTTTGACTTCTAGCTAAGGCCCTTGTAAAAAAAGGCAGATTAATAAGAGAAAAACAAACAGAGAAAATGGGTGACTCTCTAGGAGGTTTAGAACTCCCACTTAAATACCATCTTCAGATTAAGATAAAAGAAAGAAAAGTAGGAGGAGGCCAGTTATGGGAAGGTTGCCAGGAAAAGTTTAGTAAACAAGGTTGTTTTGCAGATTGAAGCCTGGTGTCCTCTCCAGTGATAAGTTTCTTGTGATTTAGTCATCCTTCGCTTCCTGGTACAGAGAGGGAGGCACCCTTACAAATGGAGATTTCCTTTGTAAATGTAAAATTTTCCTTACAAAAAGGTACTTTCTACTCTGTTTTGGGGGCTTCTCTTATATCTGCTGTTTCTCAAAATAATCCTTATGGCCAGAAGGCATATTTCGAGGTAGCACATTCTGCTACCCTTCAACGTGATACTAAAAATGCTTGCATCATAGGGTTACACTGATGATTAAACAAACTCATAAAGATATTCAGAACACAGTTGAAACACAGAAAGTGCCTGATAAATGTTACCATCGTTATGTCAGAGCAGGCATTCCACAAGTGTGGTCCCCAGACCAGTGGCCACAGGAGCACTTGGAAACTTGTCACCAATTCTCAGGCTCAAACCAGACCAACTGAATCAGAAACTCGGGGGGTGGGGGGTGGGGGATAGAACATAGTCTTCTGTTTTAACAAGCCCTGCCCATGATTCTGATACACACTGAAATTTGAGAACCATGCTTATAGAATGAAGAAGGTGAGGATTAGGCTGAAGAAATAAAATTGTAGTCACTCTAGTCAAACTGCTAAATGACTAAAATCAAGAAGGTTGAGGTATGAGGAAAAGAGTCTATTCTTGTTTTAACTAGCCCAGGAACTTGCACCTTTGAACTTTCCAGCCCTGCATCAATGCCTAGATATACATCAAACCTCCAGACAACCCTCCGGTTACTTCCTGGAGGACAAAGGGTGTTCACTTTACCAGATGACCTGACAACCATTGTCCAGACCATTGATCATCTAGAGAATTACCGTCCTGGACCAATCCAGGGGCTAAGAATGCAGGACTGATTCTTCTCAAGAATGTACTTTGTGTAAGAACTCTAAGCTTTTCTTTCTTCCTCAAAACACCCTGGGTATTGCCTGGTTGTGCTTACAGTTTACAAACCCTAAGACCCTAAATAAATCTTTATCATTTATTTCTAGCCAAAACCTCCAGACTCTTTAGGATTTGTTCAATGAGGGTAAAGCAGAAAATAAGTTCTAGTTGGATGCATTACTAAGGACTTCCGTTTGTGTGTGTGTGTGTGTGTGTGTGTGTCTGTGTGTGTGACTATTTACATACATGAGAATGCTTGATTTTATTTTTTCTCAATAACTGGAGACTTTCAGCAATGGCTCAAGAATTGTAAGATTTCTGTAAGCTAACTCTTAGCATTGTAATTTTGATTTTGCTGGATAGGGTACTTCATACTGCGTGACCATGTTCCAAGAGTTCTATTATCAAATTCTGTATATGTGGTTTATAAAGACAAAGATACAAAGGAAAAATATTTTAAAAGAGAGTCTACAGTGATAATTGTGAGACTGTACATTTAAACACAGACTATTATTCATTAGCCTGAAGCATTTTTGTAAACAATCCTGTACAACTGCAAGGTTGGAGCACAGCCAGATGCTGAGTCGGTGACAAAGCTAGATACAGGCATGTGACCCAGGATTTCTGTACTTGTGTATTTTGTTACTTAAGTATAGTCAAAAAGGTGTGGATACAGTTAAAGGTAAAATTGCTATTCAGAACAAAGTAAACTAAAGTATATATTTTTGTTACTTCATCCTTCCTTCATACTGCCACCATAGAGATTTTCTACAGTACACATCTAATCATGTCACCATACAGCTTAAAAAGACTTAAATACCTCCCTTAAGCCTGGCGTATGAGAGTCTTTGTAATCTGGTACCTGCTGCCCTTGTTAATGGGCCCCAATCCTATAACTACCCTTCCCCCATGGAATCTTCCTGACTGTCCACTCCCCACCACTGGGAAGTGGGTCCCTCCTAACTCAAAGCTTCCTGAACACTGTGTGCTGACCTCTAGTACTAATTTTTACATTACATACAATAATTGTTTGACTATCTGTCTCTAAGACTTTTACTTAACTTTTATTGACAGCAAGAAACTCATTTTCGTTTTTGGGTCCCCAGTAATTGGCATAAAGCTCAGCACACAGAGACACTTAGTAAATAAAGACTTTTCATGCTTTTAAAATGTGAGATCTATGTGGGAACCAGGAAAACACAGGGTTCATCCCTCAGCCCTGCTACCACTTCACTATTTCTCAGACTGGCACTTTAGAATACTTTCCCTTCTCAGCCTGGCTCTGCTCTGTGCCCCTGGTATTTTACTCTTGTTAAATCATTCAGCCTGAGGATTTGGCCCAGGGTAGCTGGGATATCCAGCCAGATAGCTAAGCCTGTTCCTTCCCTGGAATGAGTATTCCCTATAGCACTCAATGCTTAAAAGTTATATCTCAAATTAATGGCAAATTGTTTGAGAATATTCTATTTGTGTGGCTCCTCATGATCATGTCACTGTCTACTACCATGTCCCTCAGGCCAAAAGACACATTTCCAGTCTTCAAGTGAATTGGAACAATGGATGGGGTCTGGGTGGAATGAAAATAACTGCCCCCTGGAGTACCTAGTTCTTCATAGTCTGGCTTGAGAAATGTATTGCTAGTTCCCTGTTGATCCTGAGATATCTGAGGCTCCTTCTTCCCCTGAATTTCTGTGATGCTTTTGTGCAATGATCAAAGGAAGCTTTAGTTTTATCATGTTTGCAGGACCTCTGTAAATAACTAATTTAGGTAATATAAATAAAGCAGTGTGCTGGCACATAGCACACACATTGTAAATAATCATTAAATGATAGTTACTGCAACTGAATTTTGGAGACTGTACTAGTTTCCTAGGATTGCTATATAATAAGTACCAAAAACTGGCTTAAAACAATAGAAGTTTAATGTGTCAGAGCTCTGGAGGCTGAAAGTCCAAAGGGCTTCACAGGACCATGCTTTTTCTGATGGCTGTAGCGGAGAGGACTTCTTTGCCTCTTCTAGCTTCTGGTGTTTGCCAGCAATCCTTGCCCTCTTGGCTTGTAGACACATTATTTGGTCCCTGTGTGTCTTCATACCATCCTTCCTTTGTGCGTGTCTCTCTTTGTGTCCAAATGCTTCTTTTTATAAAGATACCAGTTGTATTGGATTCAGTAGTGTCAAACTCATTTTCACCGGGTGTCAAACTCATTTTCACCGGGGGCCACATCAACCTCACGGTTGCCTTCAAAGGGCTGAAAGCAATTTTAGGACTGTATACATGTAATGACTCCCTAATAGTTAAGTGAGAGCTCAGCGCTGCCACCGGGTAGAAACAAGGTGCCGGGCCAGATAAAACAAGGTGGAGGGCGCCCACGGGCATTGTGTTTGCCACCTGTGGATTAGAGCCTCATGCCCTCATTTTAATTTCACTACTCCTATAAAGACTGTATTTCCAAATAAGGTCACATTCTGAAGTAGTGAGGGTTAGGGCTTTAGCATATCTTTCGGTGGAGGAGAATGCAATTCAGCCTGTAACAGAAGTAAAGGGTAGCAGAATATTTCAGCCCAAAATATGACCGTAGAAGTTCAGGGCGTGTTACCTCAAAATAGGCTACTTTGGTATATTGATTATTTTAAGTTGAAGGCATTTTGGAAGCAGCAATTGCAAGGAGAGGTTTTCTCTAAACTCTGTTTATCTGCCTAAAGACAGAGCTTCCAAAAGGAACTCAGAAGTCATAAATTCCTTCCCTGGGAGTTTCATCAACTAGAGAAGATTCTTATCCCAGGATAGAAGACCAGCAGTTGACACTACACCCAGACAAACTTGGTCACAATCATTCTTCTAATTGAAGGGCCAATTTTTCTAAGGACACATTCATCTTTCCTAAAAATCATTTACTCTCACCTAAAAGGTCTACATCCTCTCTCTCCTTTCCCTATTAAGATACTATTTAAGCCTGAACTCTAAGCTACTTCAGGGAATTACTCATTTTTTCCTGGGTATCATCAATGTAAACATGAGGTATACACATTAACAAATTTCTGTTTGTTTTTCTCTTTTTAATCCATCTATTATTGCAGGGTCTCAGCTAGAACTCAGAGGGGTTGAGGGGAAATTACTTTCCCTTCCCTAGAGAGATATAGTAGTAAAAATGTAAAATAGTATTGTTTTTTAATAACTGGTATAATTATGTTTTGTTGACCCCCCTTTTCTTGCTGGCTAGCAGGGTTCTAAATATACTTCAGTCTAGCGTTAAAATTTTTCAATCCACTTTGTTTATTAAAGTCAGACAGGTTACCATCTCAGGCTCTGGCTGTTCCCCAAGTGCACCTGCTTGAGGGCGGGGTGGGGGGCATGAGCAGGAGCATGCTGGTGAAGTATTTCTCCAGAGGAGAGAAAATGAAAAGGTTCCAATTTGTAGCACTTTCTGATTTCCAGTGTGTATTGAGTGACATGTTGAGCACTTCCACCATGGCTGACTCAAGCTACCAGTGAACAACTAGCAACATTTCTGAAACTTAAGTCTAGTCTCATGAGCATGTATGAACTGTTTCCAGTATGTCACTGAAGGCATGGTCTTTACTTTCTCATGACAGCCCTCTCCCTTTCTCCTCTCTAATTCTCCAACTTGTGCTACCCCAAAACTTCAGGGAAAGGATGAGGGAGGGGACAATATGGACTTATTTGAGAAACCACAAGCTGTTGATGGCAATTCTGACGTCCCTTTCAGGTGGTGGTTGCTGCTGCTCCACCACCAACACAGCACGACCATCGGTCTCCTAGATGTGCATTTGTACATTCACTGGAAGGTCCTGAGGAGGTCTTTCTTTGCACAGCCTCTGGTTTGGAAAATCTAGCTTTAACTTGGCCCCCTGCACCCATCTCACCAGCTCTTTCCTCTGGCAAATTATACCAATGGACTTTCTGAAATTAGGATCCATTCACCCACTGGTCAGCCCTTTTTGGAGATATCTGCGAGAATGCTTTTGCCCATCCATCTTCTCTGGCATCCACCCAACAGAGAGAGATCCAAATATCTTTGCAAATACAATGGTGGGAAATGCAGATGTGCCCTCGTATTTCCTCTCCTGTTTAAGCCTTGTCTCCCCGACCACTTTCTCCTTGCCCAATTAGAATCTAACACTCCGCTGCTTGAATTGGAAGCAACTTTAAGACAAAAGTTCATTGTCAGCACCTAACCAAGTGGAGAAGAAGAAATAGATGCCTCTGACATCCCCAAATGTATAAGAAAAGGAAAGAAACAAGTCCCAGGTCCTTCTCCTCCATGTAAAGAAGAGTCAGAAGAAATAGTTTCCACAATCTAAATTCTGCTTTCTCTCAAAAGATATCTTCCTTCACTGTTAAAAACTGTGAAACCAATTTGGTCTTTCCACAAGTAGGAAGGCAAGGATTAGGAATTTCATGGCCCCAAACCAAACCCTTGGCCTTGGAGAATATAGTAATTTTTTTAATCAAGGTTCTATGTCCACTATATTTGCTAAGCTTTTTGTCAACTTCTGAGAGTGGAAAAAGATATTAGTAATAATAGATAACATTATGAAGCAGGAAACAATCGCGACCTTATAATGCTCTGTTACATATTATTCCAGTATTAGAGGGGAAAATAAACCATGTTTTTAACCAAAACTTACCATAATCAAATCTGCCTTTCAAGTTGGAAGAACAGGGAGAAGGAACAATTCATGTTAGTGGGAAAATCAATCTCTATGCTGCCCTCTTTCAGTGGCAGAGCCTGGTGGGCGATGAGGACAGGGACCTAAAGAAAATGGCTTAGCAGAGCAGGAGCACGCTGGTTTGTCTTTGGACATATAGGGAGATCCCCAGAGCAGACTGAGGGTAGGCTCTATTTCCGTTTCTCAGGGGGAGGCTACAGAAGTAAAGAAGGGAGCAAAGGAAATAATAATTTTAAAAAAACCACACTGTGGTGGCTGATAATTTTTTTTTTTCCATTTAAGCCGTTTGCTCTACTAGGAATATAAATGCCCATCTGTGTTCTCAAATATGCAGTAAAGACTGACACACATAAATACCCAGGAGGGTGGTTTTTTTTTTTTTTCATGTACTTTAAAGAAAAGAGGATAAGTGTGGCATTTGGTTTAGCACGGGGGAGAAAGAAGGGAACTTGCATGAGGGACAAGAGGCTAGGACTATGGAAGAATGAGTTCTCCCAGCAGCAGGAAGTGGGCGCCAGACCTGAACTGACATTAATCCCTGGGATGATAGAGAAATCTTGGGGAAGACAGAGAACAGAAGGTCTGCATTGACATCTGGGTTTTATTACTAATGGTGTTGTTATTGTTGCTTTTCTCCATTAAGGAAGCCAAACAGAACACACACAACCCACGTCCCAATAACATTAAAGGCACAGTGGCTCCTCTGTCTGAGCCAGAGACTTGTGAGAGGTATCATTACCAGCTCTCCATCTGCCCCTAGTAAACTTTTATTCATACTCAAAGACACGTGGTGGAAAGCTTGGAAAATGAGGCTGTTTTCTGGAGCTGACATGTGAGTAGCTAGGATCACCCATGCCAGTTGTTAACACATGGCTACTACAGTTCTGCAATCTTAATCTAATAGAAGGTGAACAGCAGGTACCCTCAAGATGGCCCTTCGTTTTCCAGAAACTGAACTCTGTCACGGAGTACTGTGGCTCCACAGAGATGAGTAAATCTGAGCCAGCCTGCACCGCTGTGAGGCATGCAGTCCCCATGTCCCGCGGACCTGCCAAGCGAGAAAACTTTTCCTGCCCCATATAAACAGCACTTGTGTGATTCTTCCTTCTCTGTGTAGGGAGAAAACTCAGTGGAAAGAACTTTGGTCCATTACAGATGTAAATGTTACTTCTCTGCAGAGACAGCATTAGGCAGTCTTTTCTAGCAAACTTTTCTTATTAAGAGCTCCACATCTCGTCATCTGAGAAGCCTCCCACGTGGCGATTTCACGATAGTTGCCACAGCTCTGTTGTAACATTAGCAGCAAAGCCCTCAGCGGACTGTATTTCAATTTGTGAAATTCAAATCTGCAAGTATTTACAAGGTTGTTGGTAGCCAATGTGGCTTCCACACAGTCATAAAATGTACCAGGAACGTGAGATTTTCGCAGTGCTTAAGTATAAGCCACTGACAGTCAAGGATCTCACATATTTTTTTCCAGAGATTCTTGTGGGTTTTTTAGGGGTTTTTTTATTCCTACTTTTTAAACTTTCATTTCTCTAGTTAGTTTCGTATTTTCTTCAAGGTGAAACGAAAGTCTTTAACTTTTGAAATCCGATAAGGAGGCCTATGGACACACAACTCTAATTACTTGAAGCTGCCTAGAGCTTAAACACATAGCAAAACAGTTTCCAGAGGAGACAGTGTACGCCATTTCTTATCCAGTGTGCCTTGGTGTAGATTTACATTATGTGCCTTTGACTGACTTTCTATTTGGAAAAGTCCCTGCTGCTGGCCAGAAGGTGTGATACTGGGTTCTTTCAGTAAAAAAGTCCTTCATTATTGGGGTCGGTCATTGTGTAAACTTGAATAAGTAACAAGGTTTTTTAATATCTCAGTTTTCTCTTTCACAAAATTAGGTTGTTGTATGATCTGCTATCTAGCTCCATCATGATTCACCATGGCATACAAACAACAATAACTTAGGGCACCACACCTCTGACACTAATCCTGAATATAATTGGCATGTTATGAGGGCCGAGTAATTGGAAAATGGAAGACAGGAGCCAAGGAAATGAATGAGGAAGAGGCTAAGGAAGAAAAGGCATAGGATTAACTAGAAATTAGGGAACCTCCAGGTGCCCTTTGTTTTTTCCATTCACATCTTTCCCTGACTAGAAAATCTGCTTCAAAAATAGATGCCCCAAATTTTGGAGGGTATGGTCTTAGGCTGAGGATACACGAAGAGTCTTTATATTTGTCAGCAAATGGTATTCCTTGCCCACCTGCATAACCCCAACATCTTGCCTATAAAAGGTACCCAGAAGAGGCTCTGATGAATATTTGTAGATAAATGTTTAAAGCGAACATGGTAACCATTAGATAAAAGGTTGATAAGGAAATGGGGAGATCAGGTGGTGAGTACTTGAATTCAAGAATCAATATCTATGTCATTAAAGTGGAGCAGCCAGATCTGATATGCCTCCTAAAGTGATGCAATGGGAAGTACACAACATCATATTCTTACAAAACTTGAACTGGATCAAGCCTTTTGAGCTGACTTCCAATGGGCAAAGAAAATGGCAGCTGAAGGAACAAGTTAAACATACGCACCACCTCAAGGAAACAGGTAAATCCAGAACGTGGGACATGCTGCCGGTCAGCTTACTAGGATCTTCGACAAGTCAATGACAAAGAGAGAGACAGAGAGCATGCTACTGGCGACCTTGATTGGATCCCAACTTGAATAAATAAATTACACAAAGACAACTGGGAGATTGGAATGCCTACTGTATGGAATTTTTTGTTTGTTTGTTATTTTTATTGATTATGCTATTATAGTTTTCTCAATTTTTTCCCCTTTATCCCCCCTCCACCCTGCCCCCAACCTTCCAGCATTCCCTCCTGCTTAGTTCATGTCCATGGGTTGTACATATAAGTTCTTTGCATCCTCTGTTTCCTATACCATTTTTATCTCTCCCCGTCTATTTTATCCCTACTAATTATGCTTCTTCTTCCCTGTACCTCCCCCCATTCCTCCCTTCCCCCTCTTCACTGAACTCCCTCTGTATGATGTCCATTTCTCTGATTCTGTTCTTGCTTTGGTTGTTTGCTTCATTTTTGTTTTCATTGTTTTTCTTTTCTTTTAGGTTCATTTGTTAATAGTTGTGAGTTTGTTGTCATTTTATTGTTCATATTTTTTATCTTCTTTTTCTTAAATAAGTCTCTTTAATGTTTCATGTTAAACGACTCCAAGGATTTTTTTGTTCAGTCATGGATAACAGTGACATTAAGGTTATGTACAAAATACTCCATGTTTTTAGACATGCATATTAGAATAGAAAAATGTGATATTTGGTGTTTCCTTAAATACTTAACATGCACATAAAGTATTGTGTGTGTGGGAAGGGAAATGATAAGTCTTATGTGGCAAAATCTTTATAATCACTGGGTCTGGGTGATAAGTGTAAGGATGTTGTATGTGTGGGGGTACATTTTGTTCTTTATGCTTTATGTTTGAAATATTTATAATAAAATAATTTTTTTCCAAGTAAATACCCTGGGGGACATTCTAGCTGGGAAGGGACAAAGGGAAATTTTAAGTGTTAGAAATTCTGTCTGATCTGGGTGGTAGTTAGCACATATGCAAAGCTCATCAAACCATAAAGTAAAGATTTGTGCTCTTCATTGCATTTAAGTTATGCCGTGTTGAAATAAATAAACTAGTCTCCATTTTTAGGAGGCAAAATTAAATTAAATAAACATCTGTGTGGATAATTAAATGCAACACATATCTGCTTCCCTGGTCCTATCAACCACCTCCATTTAAGAGATTCCTGAGAACCCCTGTATCCACCCATAGATGACTAGAAGAACTAGTCTTCTATGGGCCAAGGAAGCAATGACATTCAGTCACTGGGAACACTATCTCCATGTTTTAGAGGCTGAAAAAATGATCACCCCGTTTCTGGGGTGATGGGGTTTGAAAAAGAGACAATTCTAAGCATTGGCCTTGAGCTATCAGCATCTCAGAACTCTGCAAAGAAGAAATGGAATAAGAACTGCTGTCCTCGGGCAAAGGGATAGGAGGAGAACAGCCTGGAGAATGGGTCTGGGGGAAGGCATCAGTATGGGGACAATGACTCCATGGAGGTGTACCCTTGGGCCTGTGACTCAAAAAATGTGTGTGGACCCAGACAATCTCACCCTCACCCAAAGGTCCTGAGAATAACCTTGGAAGCACAGCGGTTGATGCTGCTCCTAGCTACAGGAAAAGAAAGGAAGAGAAGGCTAGCTTAGCGAGCAGTTATCCAAGGCCCTTTTTGACATTAGACCATAGAATGAAGAGTGGTAGACAGGTGGAGTACTCACACCTTAGTGTAGTTAGTTTACTACAATGACTGAATCTGACCCCTTTCATAATATCTTATAATATTCTCAGTAGATGATCTCTAAGTAACCTTTGGGGTTATTCTGCCCTTATCTTTCACACTTGAGCACTTCACAGCTGAATAGCTTTATGGCCCAGTCCTGTAGGGACTTTGACAGCCGTCCCCTTGAGTTCAAACTGGCAGTGTTTCTGCTGGGGTGGCTGATTAGCTCTATAGTTCACCATATTAATCTCCTAACAAGCACTGTTCCACCACACCCTTGGTGCTCCCTGCAATACAGATATACTGAGAATTTCCAAGCATTTAAATTCTAGTTACTTGTTGCTTAACAATTCCTTCTACAATCCATTTGTCTCCTCTTGCATTTTACTGTACGCAAACAGGAGAAACCAACACTTTGCTGAGAAATCTCCTCAGTTAAATATCTAATTCCATCACTCGCAAGTCCTACCTTCCATGAAAGGCTAGAATGTGGACCAAATTTAGTCAAGTTTTTTACCATTTTATAACATACTGCCTTTTTTCTCCATTGTTTGGTAACATGTTCCTCTTCTGTCCAAGACTTCATCAGAATGGCCTTTACCATCCATATTTCAACCAACATTCTGTTCAGGACTATTTAGGTATTTTTTTTAAGAAGATAAAAGTTTTCTCTATAGTTCTCCTCTTTTCTTTCTGAGTTCTCATCAGAATTACCTTTTTAACATTCCCTTCATAGTAATCTTGGCTTTTCTAGCATACACCTCAAAACCCTTTTCTGCCCATTGGGGAAGAGCCACTCCCACATTTTCAGGTATTTGTTCTAGCAGACCCCCACTTCACGGTCCTGCTTAGGCTGCCAGAATAAAATACCATTGCTGGATGGCTTAAAAATTAAGTTCTGGAGGCTGAGAAATCCAAGATTTAGATACTGACAGATCCAGTGTCTTGTGAGAACCTCCTTTTCAGGTTTTCAGATGGCCACTCCTTGCTGTGTCCTCACACAAGAGGGAAAGGAAGCTCTGGTTGCTCCTCCTTTTCAGGTAAGGGCACTAATCCTAGCATGAGGCTCTACCTTCTTAACTTCATCTAACCCTAGTTACCCCCCAAAGGCCCCACTTTCTAATATCATCCCACTGGGTGTTAGGGCTTCAACATATGAACTGGACATGGGGCACAAGCATTCGGTCCATAATATTACCACAGCATAACCTAGTTTATCCTCAAAGAAACAAATCCTACAATAAGAGAACACAATGTTAGGTGAAAGCTGACACTGTACAGCAAAGCACAAAAACAGTGTTCTTGATGTCACTGAACCACTGGATCAACCTTCATCGGAAGGCTATTTCCATGGTAGACTTTCAAATTATATTAGAAGTAAGTTCCTTTATTATTTAAGCCTATTTGAATCAAAGCCACTCAACTGGTACTGGTGATATTCTGTATTATGTGACCCCCTACAGTGGTCATATCTGAATGGAATAAGAGAGAGCTCCTGACCTTTGAGCAAATAATATGCAGGCTGGGGCAGTGGTCTGTGAAGTAGCCAAATACAAAAGCTCTGTCCAACAAGGATATCATATCCAGGAGTATGACTGACCAGAATGAATGCTTTGGGTGGCCACAAGAGTGGTTTAATTAGAAGCAGAGGAGAATTACACTTGTGTGTGTTGGGGGCGGGGGCGGGGGTGCGGGGACGGGCAGGAGGAGGAGTATTACAGAGTATGCCCATCTCCTACCAACATTGTAGCATGCCTCCAAACCATTTTAAAATTTTCCTGACATTCCAGGGAAATAAGTATTAGTTAGAAAAATTGTTGCAGACTGTTCAGCCTGGTTTCAGGAGTTGTAACCCTCACCCCATGGTGGGCTGTGTAAGAGCCCAAGGGACCCACTTCATCTGGGTCTGTTCTGTCACAAGGATGTGACCTACTAAGGAGACAAAGCTTATCTCCCTGGCAAGAGTGCTGCTTCTGCCTCATCCATCTCTGGCCCCAGTGCTTGGTTGGCGGTCAATGACGGGTAAGACTCCTCATGGGAGGGGCAACCTAAGCCAGACACAACCACTTGGGAGGCCCCATGGAAGGACTCAGGGGGTTGCAGCAAAGAGGATGTGATGGACCCTCGCCCCCCGGCTATTCTGACATAGCCCGAGTCCTCATTTCCATCTGGGAGATGTCTCCTGCTTCCTAATCGGCTTAAAGCCTGAAACCGTGGGGGTGAGTGGTGCAGCCCTGTCCTGGCCAGGATGGCTCCCTGGGTGATCCGGACATAAGAAAGAATTCCTAAAGTCCTGTGAAACCTGCTTTGCTAAGAGTGCACTTCCTGAGGTGACAAGTGTCCCAGGAGGAAATGAGCATGTCTCCCAAAGTTTGGCAACCCCTCTTTCTGACAAACACTGGCTCGGATTCAGCCCTCAGATTTCTTTGACATGTTCAACTTGTATTCCAGTGTATTGGAACCCAATAAAAGCCTAGTGAGGAAGGGGCTCTGGGTCATTCTCCTCTGAGAGTTTGACCCCTTTCCTCCCCAAGCAGATCTTGTCTTGGTAGTTTTTATTTTCATCCGTGACGAATGGGGGGTTCTACGGGCAGAGCCCCCCGCAAAAAATGAAATAGAGTATGAAATAGACATGAAAGCAGATGAAATCAATTACATTAATTGTAAGATATATAGTCACTGTTTTGATTTTCTATCACAGAATTAAAAAGTCATATGTCTACTCCATTGTGAGAGAAATTAGAAACAAAACAATTATGAGTACACTCTCATACCGGGCATGACTCCATCGGATTAGGAAGCCCCTGTTATCTTCAGTTCACTAACACCATGCCCTGCAGGAGGAAGGCCCATAATGCTGGAGCAGCAAATGGAGAAACTAAGGGGGTTAAAAGATAAGCAGCTAGAGATGAGAAATATCCTCACTCACCAGTCAGTGACAAAATACAAATCAGTCTGAGAAGCCCAGCTAGATCCTGTTCCTATTTTCCTGTGATACTGGCCCTCAGTGGAGATGTCTCTCTAACTTCCTTATTTCCACATGTCCTTCCAATAAACCCCTCTTAATTACAGTACCACTTTTCTTTGAAAACTCAACACTATTTTCAATAAGTATTCATTTTTTCCAACTAGCTCTATCAAAAGAGAGTCTATCTTCCCTATGGTACATTTATTAGTACTTTTAAGTATTAAAAAAAAAAGTCTTTTCCCTGAGAGCAACGTTTGTTTGAACCACCCTGAGCCTAGTCAGAGTTAATAACTGTTGCATCTCTTGTTTCCACCAGATGGCGCTGTTGCTGGTTCACACATCCGGAGTCCTGCAAAACTTAATTACAGAATAAATACCAACAACTGCTTCACAGAGGTAACTGCTTCTCCCTTCTTGAGACATTACCACTGTCTTAACCACCATTTCTGTGACTGATGTGGACACTTAACAACTCTCTCAGAGGATATGGTATTGATCTAAGTCCCCCCCTCATATTCAATGGTATTCTCTTAGAATCTAGTGTGGGAGGTGGCCATTTACACAATGTATCACACAATTAACACATAATCACTGAGTCTGATTTGTGGTGCAGACGGAAACAAAGGCACCTGGTTGATAAGACTGCATGTGACTAAGCCTGAGGAGTAGAACCAAAGGTGCAAAAGAAATTAAATTATGGAAGGGGGAAGGGAAGTTTTTTCCCTAACAACAGCAAGCAAGCAGACACTGAGGCTGGAAGGATTGTGGCACTTTGGGAAGAAAAAAAACAAAACAAAACAAAACACAGAGAGAGAGACAGACAAAGACAGAGAGAGAGAAGTCAGAGCTTTAAAGCTGAGAATAAGAACAGAAGAAAAGAGGAGAATTGAATGATCCCATTGAGAAGTTGCTGGCTTCAATGACCAACTCCCCAAATTTGTCTCTAATCATCGTCACTTCCAAGTTGTATATATATGTCCATACTTAAATTATGCACTTAGTTATTTTAAAGGTGCCCTCCGGTACTTGTGCAGTACTGAATTAATGATCTTCTCTAGTTTGATTGTCTGCTACCAATGTATGGCACAACACATACATTCAGTGGTGAAATTAAGAAAATGGAAAAAAGTTCTTGAAACTTTTTTTAGACTATATTTTATTGATCATACTATTACAGTTGTCCCAATTTTTCCCTCTTTGTCCCCTTCACCCAGCACCCTCCACCCCCTCAGGCGATCCCCCCCACCATTGTTCATATCCATTAGTCATGGATATAAGTTCTTTGGATACTCCATTTCTTATACTGTACTTTATATTCTCATGGCTGTTCTGTAACTACTTATTTGTATTTCTTAATCCCCTCACCTCTCCACTCATTCCCCCATAACCCTCCTCCCATCTGGCAACCATCAAAACACTTCCTGTATCTATGATTCTCTCTCTGTTCTTCTTGTTTGCTTAGTCTGTTTTTAGATTCAGTTGATAGATATGCATTTATTGCCATTTTATTGTTTATAGTTTTGGTCTTCTTTTTCTTAAACAGTCCTTTTAACATTTCGTATAATAATGATTTGGTGATGATGAACTCCTTTGGTTTTTTCTTGTCTGGGAGGCTCTCTAGCTGCTCTTTGATCCTAAATAATTTCTGGGTAGAGCAATCTTGGCTCCAGGTCTCTGCTTTTCATGACTTTAAATATTTCTTGACAATTCCTTCTAGCATACACAGTTTCTTTTGAGAATTCAGCTGACAGTCTTATTGGAACTCTTTTGTAGTTAATTGTCTGCTTTTCTCTTGCTGCATTTAAGATTCTCTCTTTATCTTTAACCTTTGGCATTTTAATTATGATTTGTCTTGGGCCTCTTTGCATCAATCTTGTTTGAGACTCACTGTGCTTCCTGGACTTGCATGTCTATTTCCTTCACCAAATTAGGGCAGTTTTCTTTCATTATTTTTTCAAATACATTTCCAATTTCTTGATCTTTTTTTCCCTCCTTCTGGCATCTGTATGATGGGAATGTTGGAATGCTTAAAGTTGTCCCAGAGGCTGCTTGTACTGTTCTCGTTTTGGGGGATTCTTTCTTCTTCTCATTGTTCTGATTGGTTGGTTTTTTGCTTTCTTATGTTCCAAATCATTGTTTTGATTCTCAGCTTCATCCACTCTACTGTTCTTTCCCTGTAAATTGTTCTTTCTTTCAATTAGCCTATCCTTCATTTCTGACTGGGTCTTTTTCTGCTGTTGAGGTCCTCACTAAGTTCCTTGAGCATCCTTATAGCCAGTGTTTCGAACTCTGCATCTAATAGATTGCTTATCTCCATTTTGTTTAGTTCTTTTTCTGGAGTTTTGATCTGTTCTTTCATTTGGGCCATGTTTCTTCATCTCCTCGTTTAGGCAGCCTCTCTGTGTTTGTTTCTGTGTATTAGGTAGAGCTGCTGTGACTCTCTGTCTTGGTAGCATGGTCTAATGCAGTAGGTGTCCTATTATAGGGTCTAGTGGCATAGCCTCCCCTATCCCCTATCCCCTATTGCTATTGGCAGGTCAATGGGAGGGATTTACCCAGGCCAGTCAGTGGCAAGAACTAGTTGTGACCACTGGCCGCCAACCTCCACCTTCTGTGGAGGATCAGCTGTGCAGGATCAGGATGATGTTGCTCTGATATGGTCTGTAGCTTTCCACTGGGTGCACAGACTCTGAGGTTTCCCAGGTGGTGCAGGCCAAGGTCAGAACCCATTGTGCTCTGCTCATGACCACCCTACCTGAGCTACAAAGCAAACTGAGATGGCTGCTACTTTGTTGGGCTTGGAGGTTCCCAGGTGAACTTAGGCTGGTTGCTGCTAGTGCCGGACCTAGGACCATTTATAAGAGGTACAGGGACTGAAGCTCACTAAGGCCAGCTGTTTCTTGTTTGAGTGGATTTAGGAAGTTGTGAAGCTTGAGCCAAGATCAGCCATACATATGGAAAAACAACTGTTAACAGCTTGTAAATTGGGTGGGGCAGAGCCTCAGGGGATCTCCAGGGTGGGGTAAACAGTGTTAGCCAGGTTGATGGAGTCTCAGATATGGCAGCAGCTTGCTGGCTCTTGGCTATGTAGGGGGAGGGTTCAGAAACGGAACAATGGCCTCTGTCCATCTTTCTGTCTGGGAGAAAGCTGTCTCCCAGTTCCTGCCTTGATGCCAGACACTTAAGTTCCTCCTCGTATGCCATTGGTGCCTTTCAAGCTGCTACCCTGGTGCTGGAGCTCAGAGGGAGTGAGTCTCAGAAAGTCCATGTGTGGGTTCTTTAAGAGAAACTTGTTGGGACTCCAGAAGTTTCTTCCACTGACTCAATCCCCACTTGTTTTTGAACCAGATGTTATGGGGGCTTATCTTCTTGGCACTGGAACCCTGGGCTGAGGGGCCCTATGTGGGGCTGGAATTCCTTACCCCCAAGATATCCTTCCCAAATTTTTATCCACCACACATCGGTATGGGACCAGTCCATTTAGGGTCTTTGTGTTTCCAACCCTTCTACCAGTCTGGATGGATGTGGTTTCTTTAATTCCATAGTTGTCAGACTCCCATTAAGCTCAATTTCTGATGGTTCTGAGTGATGGTTGTTCTATAATTTAGTTGTAATTTTGATGTGGTTGTATGAGGAGGCAAGCCATATTTACCTACACCTCCATCTTGATCGGATTCCTTTTTGATTGAGTCCTTGAATCTTCCTTCACCTATAGTTGAATAGACAATCTACTACCAAATCCTTTTGGTTTCATCTACCAAATCTGACAGCTTTTCACTAGATTAATGATTCTCCGAGTGCAGTCTACAAACATTAGCAACTCCAGGGAACTTGTGAAAAACACAGATTGTCAGTCCCTGGTCCACATCTACTGAATCAAGAGAACATTTTAACAAGCCCTCCAGTGTATTGCAAATATACTACAGTCTGAGAACCATTGCCCTACACCTGCAGCACCATCAACCTATTCCATCATTTCTTTTTTGGGCTATGGTAGTGACTTTGCAATAATTCTTCCGCATATGCACTAAAGCCTTCTAGGGTGGATCTCAACCCTGGCAGATAGTATAATCTACTGGGATCCACTCTAATACAACTAAATCCAAATCTCTGGGGATGGGGCCCAGGCTTTGACATTATTTAAAAGCTGCACTTTGAAGGCCAAGGCAGAGAAGTTAACATTAATCCATTCTAACATGCAGCCAGACTGATTTTTTTAAAAATAAAAATCTGGTCTTGAAATTCCCCTGAAGTAAAAACCAGCCAGGATCAAGCCCATATTCCCAATACCTACAGAGCAGGTAAGTGATCCAGTCCATGTACTTCTACCACACTGAAAACCAGTGCGTTTTTCAGAAAACACACCCTTGGGCTTCTACTGCACTCATCTTCAATCTTTGCAGACTCCTTGCTTTCTCTTCCTTTAGAGTTTTGAACATGCTGCTTGTTCTCTTAGCCTGTGTTGCTCTGTCTTACCTCATGTGCCTGGTAATCCTCACTCATTCCGTAGATCTCAGTTCCATCTTCCCTTCCCCAGGGAAGTCTTTCTCAGCCTTCTTTGTCATGGGAAGGGTAGGCTGGGGAGAATCCCAATATCATAGTTTGCCCAGGAAGTCCTGATTTATGGATTTGGGCTTTTGGATTTCTTAGTTGTAATTTTATATTTACTTGTCATTATTTAATTCTTGTTCACCTTCCCTACCGGAGTATAAACAACAAGAGTTTGACATACAGGTAACATTAACACATTTTTTGAACTTTTTGAGATGGGTACTCATTAGCATTCCCATTTAAATGGGGGACTACTGACTGAGTAGAGAGAGTTTAAGCATCTTGTCAAGATCACACAGCTAGCAAATAGTGTGGCTGGAATTTGAACATCACTAAGGGATTTTCTAACAGCATAACCACCAAACTGCGCTTGAGGAAAGATTTCTATGACCTGCTTGAGTGCCTGAGCTTCCACAGTAGACCAGGATTAAGTTTTGCTTGGTTCTTATTAAAACTGAACTCAGCTTGAAGGCTACACAGTTACTTCCTTTGCGTTGAAATTGCAATCTGTTCCAAGGAAATGAAGCTTATGGCTCTCAGGGTATAAAGGGCAAATGTGTGGGAGAAGCCAGAGATCAAACGGTCAAGTGTACTTGTTATAGAATTTTTCATGAGCTGAATTCAAATGCTATCAGTAGAGTAACTCTCCCTTGAATTTGAAAGAGTGAGAACAAAGGATGAGAGGAAAGGCAGCTGCTGGTGCATAATCAGGAGCCAGATGGAATGGTCCAGGCCTGGGAGTAGATGCAGGCAGGCAAGGGCTAAGACAGAGGTCATAGAGAATCCCATGCAGCAAAAGATATGAAGCTGCTTCTCCCTCAGCTCAAATCACAGGAGAAAACATTCTAGTCCCTGAAGTTCATCAGTAGATCCCCTCCACTTGTACTAGCTGCTCTTCAAGTTTGTTTATGGGACCCAGTTAAAATACCAAGAGGTCATTTTGACTCTTTGATTCTCAATTTCCCCATATGGATAATGAGAAAGCTCAATTTAAATGACTTTGAAAGATGCTCTCAGATCTAAAATTCTATAGTTCTGATAGAGTAGACAGTTAGACAGTCATGTGCCGAGCAGGAACAATAGGCCAGGCACATTATGTCACCAGGGCAGAAAGCCCTAGGTGCCTAACTAACAATGGGCAATACTAGATATGACAAACATTATAGGCTAGGACTTCACCCCCAGGGAAGCCTTTCCTCCCCTAGCAAGTCAATAGCCATGTGGTTTAGACTCCCAGAACTTTCATATTGCTACTAATGCTATTTAGACTCCCTTAGAGGAGGAACAAGGGTGGAGAATAGTCTCCTAGGACTCCAATACAAGCCCTTGCTAACCACTCCATTAAGCGTTAAGCCCTCAGGACAATGATGCTTTGACTTGCATTGAATCACCTTGGGAACAAAGCATCAGGTCTGTTGACCACAAAGACAGAATTCTCATCAAACTACAGATAGCATCTAGGCCTCAGCTGTGTTTCAGCTCCAGGTCCAGAAAAGTAGCAAAACCAGATGAAGTGACATCTGTGACTAACATCAGAACAAGATTCAATGATTAATGACCCCCTTGCCCTAATGCCAAGTAGTATAGACCACGACCTAGAAAGGACACACCTGGAATATTCTATTAAAACTTCCCCAAACATCCCTGCCTTTAGAGAACACGTAAAAACCCTTAAGACAAAAGACCCAGTGTGCACGCTCGCGTGCTCGCTCTCTCTCTCTCTCTCTCTCTCTCTCTCTCTCAGCATCTTTCCCCTTCTCCTTCCCTCAGGCACATTATCTCTGCTTTCTTTCTCCCTAAGCTATAAGAGCCCTTCTTTTGCCTCTGTAACTTGTTCACTAAATCCCACAGCCCAGCAGGCTCACTTCTTCTACCTCTGTGACTTTCTAAATAAACTTCTTGTGTCAGAGTTCTCAGCTCTAAATTCTTCTTAGCCATACTCAAGAACTGAGGTTGCTGAACTGAAGTCTAACACTGCCATTAACAGCTCTATGACCACAGCCAATGCTATTAGATTTGACTCCAAAAGATAGGAACACAGATGGATATTGGTAATAATCCCCTTCTCAAAATCAGGAAAAGGATGGCCCATTTATACTATTCCTCAACCCCTACAGTATCTGATTCCTGAAGAAAGTGCTTCAGGTCAGGTCTAGCCAGTTTTGAAGTATTAAACCATATAGTTAAAGCAAAATGAATCCAACGCAGAGTGAATGCCACTAATCTATACAATCCCCAAACAGGTAAACTAAACTATTGCATAAACATACATTTAACAGAAAAAAAACATGGTAGCAGGGTTTTTTAAAAATAATTTCATCTGTTTGCATTTGGATGAATCATGTATAATTTTAGACAATTAAATCAGAATAAACCCAGATTGCAGCTCACTTTCATGAAACAGTGTATTTAATCTATATTTCCTAGTTGGACCAAAACATTTTTATAAGTTTTATGTCAGCCCTAGGAGTGAGTACCTATGAGACAGGACCAGCTAAAAGCTGGGATGCATTCAGCTCTGATGTGCCTTGGTTCATGTTGTTCACTTTGTCTAGAATGCTCATTCCCTGAACTTCCCCTAAAGAAACCTTGCCATTTCTTCTACCCTGTCATCAACCTGGGGAACAGTTTCAAAACATAACTCCCAGATTCTTTAGCCTTTCTCCTTTTGAAACAGCTACGTTTCTTCCCCCTAATTTTGGGTTCTATATTCCTTGATGAATAGAGAAGCATCCCTTCCATGTGGAAGGGATGCTGTGCCAGTTTCCAGATTCGGGCTCTAAGAAACTGGCAGCATTTACTTGCTGCCTTGGAACCCAGCCACCATGCTGTGAGGAAGCCAAACAGCCACATGTAGAGGCCATGTGTAGGTGGTCCAACTGATGGTCACAGCTGAGGTCTCAGTCTCTAGTCAGCATCAGCTGCCAGACATGTGAGTGATCAAGCTCGGAGATGATTCTGGCCCCCAGTTTTCGAGCTGCCCCAGCTGACGCCACATGGTGTACAAGTGAGCCGTTCCCACCTAACCCTATCCAAATTTCTGCTTTGCAAGCAAATTAAATGATTGTTGCTATCCTTAGCCCCTACGTTTGGAGTGAAAAGCCACTGAGATTTTTTTTTAAGCAATTTGTTACCTGCATATGACCAGGTTTCTTTTTGGCAGCTCTCTGACATTTTGGGCTAGATAATTCTTTGTTGGGCTGTCTTGTCCTGTGCATTGCAGGGTCGTCAGCAGCATCCCTGGCCTCCATCCACTAGATGCCAATAGCACCACCACCCCCAACTGAGTTAACCAAAACTGTTTCTGTTAGAAGGGGACCCAATCAAGAACCTAGACAACTCCAGCTGATGTAACCACAACCTTGCAGAATAAGTTGCTTCCTCTTCATACCTTGAAAACCCCTCATAGGCACTTTTTTGCAGCGCTCATATTGTCTATAATATTGACTCACAATTAGTTCCTTGAACTGTGTCACCCTGAAAACTGTAAGGGCAGGTGGAAAAGTAGGACAGGTGCAATACCTACCTAGAGCCTGAGTTTTCTGTTAGTGATGCACCAAGTGAGGTGGCTATAACTCACAGTCTCTCCCATCAAGGTGACCCAATTCAGGGCCACCGCAAACACTCGTGCAGTGCACAGCTTGCACAACAGTACCCAAACACAGGGATGAGTGGTGACTGAGACCCATTCCACTCTGCCTATTATGTAACCTCCACATTGGGGAGGGAGTTTTCCTTAGTCATCTGTCTGATGAAAAGCCTTTTATAAAGCTTCATGCCAAGGCCAGCAGCCGCTCTGATCCAGGCTGCAAATATATCCACATAGAACAGGTCTAGAAAACCAAAGCTGTACCACCTGATGTTCACATAGGAATCCCCCTTGTCCTGTATTGGAAAGAGAGATGGGAAACTAGTTCAAGCCACTGGACAAGAGTGAGTAAAAGAAACTCAAGTTAAGAAACACAGTGATGCCCTGGCTGGGTAGCTCAGTTGGTTAGAGCATCATCCCAATACACCAAGGTTACAGGCTCAATCCAGGAAACAAGCAATGAATGAATAAATAAGTGGAACAACAAATCTATGCTTTCCTTTCTCTCTCTCTCTCCTTTCCTCTCTCTGTCTCTAAAATCAAATTTTTAAAGAGTCACCAAGAGAGTAGATCTGAAAAGTTCTCATAACAAGAAAAACTGTAACTGTGTGGTGACAGATGTTAGCTGGACTTATTTTGGTGATTGTTTCACAATATATATAAGAAACAGTGAAAAGTTAGGTCTCCTTGTTACTCCTGATCCCTGATATTCCCTCCCAAGGACCTTCCAGAGGAATACTAGGATATATACTCTCTCTCTCTCTCTCTCTCTGTGTGTGTGTGTGTGTGTGTGTGTGTGTACATATATACACACATACACACATATATACAGAGAAAGTGATATGGTTATATGTATATAGAGAGCTCCCTCTCTTTTTAAAACACAAATGTTCCTCCATATTCTGTGTGTATATATATGTGTGTGTACATATAAATATATATATATAGAGAGAGAGTTATATGTATATAGAGAGCTCCCTCTCTTTTTAAAACACAAATGTAAGTATACTTTACACATTGTTCTGCATATTCTTTTTATTCTTAAACATACATCTTAGACACTGTCTTGTCATTACATGCCTCATTATTTTAAAGGCACATGTTTAATTTTAAGGATAGACACAATGTATCTCTTTCTTATTAACAGGCATCTAAACTGTCACCAATATTTTGCTATTAAAATCATTGTTTAAATAAATAACATGGGACATTAAAAAAAGACTGTCTATTTTAGGTCAGGTAAACTTTATTAAGGTTTTTTAAAACTGGTTATTTATCTAAATCAAACTGGCATCTGCATTAAATGACCCCAAATCCTTAAGTCCTAATGTGTGGGCCCATGGAGCTCTCTGATCTGTGTAAATTAAGTACCAATTAGAACCATTTATTTTCCATATAAAATGCCAACTAACTGTATACATCAGTACATGTCAAAATTAGCCCTTGTGTAAATTGTTTCCAAAAGCACACAGCCAGTAGGAATCTCTGTAGTTGCCATTAATGCAGTTTCCCCCTGGTTCTACTCCAGCAGCTCTCCTTGATGTGATAAACTCGCTCTCAAAGTCACACAGTTTGGGGGTAGACATGGTCGGTGAAGTCCAACATCAACGTGTACAAGCCACAAGATACATCGTGATCCCTCTGCCGGTCCACCTATGCCCCAACCACTCCACCCGTACCCCCCATCCCTACACAGCACACATCATTATGCTAATGGCTAATGGTATCAAACTGTGTTTGTGTCAAATCACCACCATACTCTATGCTGACAGCAGATCAATTCACCCAGTACCTGCTGCATGGACATTTTTTTCCAAGAAGTTGCCATATGCCATATTCACTTCATTCTTCTCCATTTCAGTCAATTCCAATCCAGAGAAAATCTTATCTTGAGGACTTCCATTTGCTCTTAATCCTCATGCCCTCTCTCTACTTTAAGAAACAGTTAATCTCTGCCATCAGTTTTTGCTTCCCTTTTCTTCTTGTATTGTCTTCTCCTTTCCTCTTTTGTTTCTTCTCTTCATTATGACTGTCAATTCAGAAATAGCCCCAATCATGATTGATAGGTATTAGAAAAGATCCACTGGTAATCCTCCATCAAGAAAAGGAAGAACTATGATTTTTAAATTGAAATGCATGTGATAGACTTCTGGCCAAGATGGAGGCATAGGTGGACACACTGTGCCTCCTTGCACAACCAAAATTAAGGGCAACAAAGATTTAGAAGCAAGAAAACATCCAGAACTGACAGAAAATTGAACTGTACAGAAGTCCGACAATCATTCATTCCGACCAGTAAGAGGGGCAGAGCTATAGTAAGAAAAAGTGGAGGTTGGCAGACCGGGGTGTGCAGGTGGCAGCTGGCAGATCCCAGGTGCACAAGCAGCAGCTGGTGGACCCCGGTGGGGTGGGAACGGGCAGACCCAGTGAGGCCACACAAGGCAGCTGGCTGACCAGGCAGTCCCACAATCACTCACAGATAATCCAGGCAAAGGGGAAGCAGTGGAAAGGACTGGAATCCAAGAGAGAGCAGAGCAAGTGCCATAGTTCCATCTCGGACCCTGCCCCCACATACAGCATTACTACCCAGCAACTGGGCTGCCCTGCCCTGGTGAACACCTAAGGCTCCGCCCCTCACTACATAACAGGCATGACCAGACCAAAAAAAAACAAACAAACAAAAAATGGCTCAAACAGGAGAACAAATCAAAACTCCAGAGCCAATTTACCTAAGCAACCAAGAGATAGCCAACCTATCAGATGCACAGTTCAAAGCAGTGGTGATAAGGATGCTCACAGAATTGGTTGATTTTGGTTGCAAATTAGATGAACACATGAAGGCTACAATAAGTAAAATAAAGGAAAATGAACAGGGAACCAAGAGTGCTGGGAAGAAAACTGGGACTCAAATCAATGGAGTGGACCAGAAGGAAGAAAGAAACAACCAAACAGAAAAGAAGGAAGAAACAAGAATTTCAAAAAATGAGGACAGGCTTAGGAACCTCCAGGACATCTTTAAATGTCCCAACATCTGAATTATAGGGGTACCAGAAGGGGAAGAAGAAGAGCAACAAGTGGAAAACTTATTTGAACAAATAATAAAGGAGAACTTCCCCATTCTGACAAAGGAAATAGACTACCAGGAAGTCCAGGAAGCTCAGAGAGTCCCAAAGAAGTTGGACCCAAGGAGGAACACACCAAAGCACATCATAATTACATTAGCTGAGATTCAGATGAAGGAGAGAATTCTAGAAGCATCAAGGGATAAGGGGACAGTCACCTACAAAGGAGTTCCCATCAGATTGTCAGCTGATTTCTCAAAAGAGACCTTCCAGGCAAGAAGGGGCTGGAAAGAAGTATTCCAAGTCATGAAAGTCAAGAACCTTCATCCAAGACTACTCTATCCAGAGAAGCTGTCATTTAGAATGGAAGGGAAGATAAAGTGCTTCTCAGATAAGGTCAAGTTCAAGGAGTTCATCATCACCAAGCCCTTATTATATGAAATGCTAAAGGGACTTATCTAAGAAAAAGAAGATAAAAAAAATGACAGTCAAAGGACAGCAAACTCACAGATATTAACAACCACACCTAAAACAAAAGCGAACAACTAGAACAGGAACAGAAGCACAGAAATGGAGATCACATGGGGGGTTAGCAAGAGGGGAGTGGGAAGAGGAGAGAGGGGGAAAAGGTACAGAGAATGAGAAGCGTAGACAGTAGGCAGAAAATAGACAGGGGAGGTCAAGAATAGTGTGGGAAATGTAGAAGCTAAAGAACTTATGACACATGGACATGAACTAAAGGGGGGGAATGTGTGTGGGAGGGGGCTTGCAAGGTGGAGGGGAATGATGGGGGAGAAATGGGAAAACTGTAATAGCATAATCAATAAAATATATTTTAAAAAAAGATAAAAGAAATGCATGTGATAAAGGCTAATGTGGCAAAATTTCCAGAAGCCCCCTTTTACGAATTCTACTCCCATCTACAAAAACCTGTCCACCTCAAGGAGCAATATTGATGATAATCTACTACTTATTAATAATGCTCTGCAGCAATGCTCTGGCTGGTGTGGCTCAGTAGATTGAGCACTGGCCTATGAACAAAAAGGTCACTGATTCAATTCCTAGCTAGGACTCATGTCTAGGTTGTGGGCCAGGTACCCAAGTCAGGGCATGGGAAAGGCAACCGATCGATGTTTCTCTCCCTCTCTTTCTCCCTCCCTTCCTCTCTCTCTGAAAATAAGTAAATAAAATCTAAGAAATAATAGTGATAATGCTCTGCAGCAACACTGACAACAATGTTTTGTCACTTGTTACAGCCATTTAGTGACATTATGTTTTCTTCATGCAGCCTCCTTGGCTCAGAATGACCTGCCCTCAATTGTTTGCCTTTGGAAAACCTTTTCATCTTTGAAGCCTTTGAAGAATGAATTGTTACTTCTCCTGTACCCCTTCATCAAATTGCCTTCATTGCTACTTAACCCTTATTTCATTTTGTCTCATATTATTTGTATTTCTCTCTTCTCCTTAATTCCCTAGGACCTCGAGAGGCTGAGCCCTGTTAACACCTTTAAACCTCTCTGCTGGGAGCACGTCTGTCTGGCACTTGCTAAAGGAATGTGAAATGTGTACTGAACTGAAACTGGCTTCTCTGGGTTGGACTGAGAACCTAAAACCCACTCACAAAGTATCTCCCTGCAACACTTCATTGGTTTCAAACAGTTGGCTGATTGGTTTATTTATAATACTATTTTGTTCTATAATAATTTTAAAAAGGCTTTAGACATTTACAATGTCTTTATAGTGGCATATTTTATAAACTGAAATCAGGACTGGAGATCAGTATAGGAATGAAGGGAGAACCGAGATAGGTGAACCGTAGAATCTTATAGACCCATAAAAGTTGGGCTGCAGTTTGGCGCTGAACTCCCTGGCAACCAAAGCACAAAGGAAAATGTGTTCAATTACATGCTTCTTATTGTCCAGAAGGAGAAACAAAGTATTACTCAAGGGGAGCAAAATCTTCCTGGCATTTAGTTCTGAAACGAAAGCTCTCATAGAAGAGTTCTAATAGGGGATGTTAAGTAGACAAACGATTTCTCTAGGTTGGATTTTTGGTACATAATTTGTTCTTGGGACTGCTAAAACATGGTCATATGGCAAGAGGCAGAGCCAGAGAGGTTAAAGTGGTAAAGTTATGTGCTCATAAATAACAAAGATTATTAGAAGATATCTGATAATTAAACCCATGCAGCACCTAACATAACATCCTAGAATTAGGTGTAAAATCATTTTGTTCTTGCCATTGGTTTTGTTTGTTTGTTTGTAATAATAATGAAGATATTTATATTTCTGCTTTGTAGAAATTTTGAATGGGAATTTGTAGATAATTGACTCAATATTTATGAGATTTAGCACAGGTTCAACAAATGGGATATATTTAAAGGGTATTGGATAACTTACATTTAATTATTAAACTGGGGAGATTATGAAAATGGAAATATATCAAAATGATTTTTCTCTCAAGAAATATGTATAAAAAAACTCAAGATTTTCAAAATCAAGAGTTTCATTTAATTTTGTTTTCCCCATACATCGAAGTAGCAATTCCAGAAAATAAGGATTCTATGTGGTAAATTAGCATACAACCAGGGAAGACAGAGAGGCCAACAAGAAAGGGATAATGGGGGATTTGAAAAGATTAGTCAACCTCTTTGGAAATGTCCAAGGGGGCTATTTGGGTCTCACTGTCAGAGGTAAATCAGCTGTTGGATAGTAACTAAATCACCTCTTAATATAAAGGCTGCCTATCCAAGCCAAAATCATCTGTGCTTTAAATTTCATTTTAAACATTTAGGAAAAAAAAATAAGTAAATCAGCTGTATAGCCAGGACATTAAATTACAGCACAATTTTCTAAATGAGTTTTTCCTACAGTTGGCCAATTTTTATAAATCCTTATGTGCTTATTGTTAAGTATCAGATATCCCCCTTCCTTCTAAAGTTATTCAACATGAAAATTTATCGCACTGTTTTACTAATTCTATTTTCTGCCAATCATCTCTAGAATATTCTCTTGCACCCAAGGGGAAAAACTCAGACTTATTTACAGTGCTCTAGAGTATGAGAATGTAAAATGTGGACTGTTCACTTCCAAAATAGTTTACTAACAAAAATAACCAGATGTTGAGTCACTGCACAGTATTGGGTTTTATTTATAGAGTTTGTACTGTTACTCTGGAAAAACAGTGGTGATGAGATGGCGATAAACTGCTAAGCAAGTTAGATCAAGAATATATTTGAATTTTTAGTGGAATTTGAAATTGAGCTGCACTGGTACTTCTTGCAAAGTCAACTGTATGGTGAAACTATAATTCTTCTTTTAGTAATTAAGCTTACCCAAGAGTACTCATGGCTAAGAACTCTAATCCAGTGAGAATCCATTTAGAAAGAAAAATGAAAGATAAAATGCATCCAATGCATCTCACTACACCAACTGCAATTCCAGTTAGGTTACAATCCCACAAGCAAACATTGACCATTACAAACAGCCAGGGATATAACCTAATATTTATTCATGGAATACTCTTGTAAAGGTGGCATTGAAGATACAATCTGGGAGTCTCAATGTAACTGAAGAAAAATAAATAACTAAGGACCCCTAAACTAAGTTGTCCTTGTCAACCTTCTATTTCCCTTATTCTACTTAATCAGGGTGCCTCAGCCACCCAAGGAAACATATATTTTGAACTCCAAATGCTAATTCTTCACCAATCATTATGCATTATTTATGAAGCTGAAGATATTGGAATAAATTCATTTTCAAATGTTATCCAAATACATAATATTATTTTGAAGTTAGGACCAAACATTGTACAGTGTACACAGACTTTTGCTGAGCAACCTAGACTTTCTGCACTTATAGAAAGAGGCAGAGTCCACAAGAAGTGTTTGCCACCCTGAAACCTCTGACTAAGGGCAGAGTTGCATGGGAGCATTTCTGGTTTGACTTGGACGTCATCCAACCCTGAATGAGATTATAGTTTTGAGGAGGTGCCATGTTATCAGCAGATCCATGTTCAAAAATCACCCCACGCTCACTTTACTTTGAAGGAATACAGTTCAAGGCTAAATGAAAGTTTCCAAGGCCACTGGATGTTTTCATTTCTTTGCTTGGGAATCCAAGCTTAAAGTAGACCACAAGTAGGGATTTGCCAGCTTTGGTGTACATAAATTAATCAAGTAGCTAGTTGGTGTGATCAACCTTAACTCTGTGTGTGTGTGCTGTGTGGTGTGTGCCCACACGACAATGTACACCCTCAGATTTAGAAAGGGGGGTTGGAAGTCAGTGTCTTCAATGCCTTAGAATTTGCTAGGGAATATATTAAGAGACTGAAGCAAGATAGGGCAACACGGAAGCCAGGTTGGGTCCCCAAGCTTGCTCAGTCAGATACTATAAATGTAAAGGAAATGAGAAGGGCGTGTGTAATAAAACTGCTGGTTGAGAAAGATATGAGTGAGGCTGCGCAGTGAGCTGATCATGGGGCTACTGGGAAAGAAACAAGGCGATTCTTCCAAGTGAAGAAACAAGGAAAAGAACACAAGACAATATAGTGGGGAAATAAATGCATGGTACTCTAGGTTAGTGCTTCTTTAACTTTAGGGTATATCAGAATCACCTGTGGGGCTTAATAAACTACAGATTTCTGGACCCCACTCCCACAGAAACTGACTTAGTAGGCCTGAGTCAGCACCTGGGTATTTGCATTTCTAACAAGATCCCAGGTCACACCTTTCTGCTGGTCCAGGGACCACACTTTGTAAGCAGCAAGACTGTAGATGCTCACAGATCTGAGTCTGCCACCCTGCTCTGCCACTTCCTAAGTGTGTCCCTTTGGGAAAATCACCTAGACTCTCCAAATCTTGGTTTCCTTGTTCTTAAAATAGAGATGATGATATATATACTTCATAAGAGTATTGTGAAGATTAAAGGGAACAATGTATTTTTTTTAATATATTTTATTGATTATGCTATTACAGTTGTCCCATTTCTCCCCCATCATTCTCCCCACCCTGCACACCCTCTCCCACCCACATTCCCCCCTTTAGTTCATGTCCATGGGTCATAAGTTTTCTAGCTTCTACATTTCCCATACTATTCTTGCCCTCCCCCTGTCTATTTTTTTCCCATTATCTATGCTACTCATTCTCTGTACCTTTCCCCCTCTCTCCTCCTCCCACACCCCTGTTGCTAACCCTCCATATGATCTCCATTTCTGTGGTTCTGTTCCTGTTCTAGCTGTTTGCTTAGTTTGCTTTTGTTTTAGGTGTGGTTCTTGATAGCTATGAGTTTGTTGTCTTTTCACTGTCATAGTTTTATCTTCTTTTTCTTAGATAAGTCCCTTTAACATTTCATATAATAAGGGCTTGGTGATGATGAACTCCTTGAACTTGACCTTATCTGAGAAGCACTTTATCTGCCCTTCCATTCTAAATGACAGCTTTGCTGGATAGAGCAATCTTGGATGTAGGTCCCTGCTTTTCAAGATTTCAAATATTTCTTTCCAGCCCCTTCTTGCCTGAAAGGTCTCTTTTGAGAAATCAGCTGACAGTCTGATGGGAACTCCCTTGTAGGTGACTGTCCCCTTATCCCTTGCTGCTTCTAGAATTCTCTGCTTCATTTTAATCTTGGCTAATGTAATTACAATGTGCCTTGGTGTGTTCCTCCTTGGGTCCAACTTCTTTGGGACTCTCTGAGCTTCCTGGATGTCCTGGTAGTCTATTTCCTTTGCCAGATTGGGGAAGTTCTCCTTTATTATTTGCTCAAATAAGTTTTCCACTCGTCGCTGTTCTTCTTCCCCTTCTGGGACCCCTATAATTCGGATGTTGGGACGTTTAAAGATGTCCCGGAGGTTCCTAAGCCTCTCCTCATTTTTTTGAATTCTTGTTTCTTCTTCGTCTTCTGTTTGGTTGTTAGTTTCTTCCTTCTGGTCCACTCCATTGATTTGAGTCCCAGTTTTCCTTCCATCTCTATCAGTGCCCCATGCATCTTCCTTCATTTCACGGATTGTAGCCTGCATTTTTTCATCTAATTTGTGAGCAAAATCAACCAATTCTGTGAGCATTTTGATGACCAGTGCTTTGAACTGTGCATCTGACAGGTTGGCTATCTCTTCACTGCTTAGAGGAATTGGCTCTGGGGCTTTTATTTGTTTTCCGGTTTGAGCCATTTTTGGTGGGTTTTTTTTGTTGTTGTTGTTTTGGTTTTAGTCTGGTCGCGCTATTACGTAGTGAGGGGGTGGAGCCTTAGGTGTTCCTCAGGGCGGGGCAGCCCAGTCGCTGGGTTGTGACGCTATAGGTGGGGGCGGGGTCTGAGAAGGAGCAATGGCACCTGTTCCGCTCTCTCCCGGACTCCGGCCCTTTCCGCTGCTTCCCCTTCACCTGGATTATCTGCGCATGTGCGCGTGCTGTTACGTAGTGAAGAGTGGAGCCTCTGGCGCTCCCCAGTGTGGGGCAGCCCCGTGGCTGGGTTGTGAGGCTGTATGTGGGGGTGGGGCCTGAGAGGGAGCAATGGCGCCTGCTCCGCTCTCTCCTGGATTCAGTCCCCTCCGCCACTTCCCCTCCGCCTGGACCGTCTGCGCGCTCGAATGTGAGACCACCTGGTCAGTCAGCCAACCGCCTTGTGCGGCCTCACTGGGTCTGCACAGTTGCCACCCTATGCCCAGGGTCCGCCAGCTGCTGCCTGTGGGCCCGGGGACCGCCAGCCGCCGCCTGTGCACCTGGGAACTGCCAGCCGCTGCTGCTTGCGTTCCTGGGTCCGCACCTCCACTTTCTCCTGCCGCGACTCCACCCCTCTTACCGGTCTGGATGAATGGTCGTTGGACTTCCGTACAGTTCAGTTTTCTATAAGTTCTGGTTGTTTTCTTGTTTCTAAATATTTGTTGTCCTTAATTTTGGTTGTGAGAGGAGGCACAGTGTGTCCGCCTACGCCTCCATCTTGGCCGGAAGTCCGGAACAATGTATTTAAAGCACCTGGGACATAGTAGAAATATTACAAAAACTTTTATTTCCACCTCTCAGAGGGCAGAGGAAGAGAAATAGAATCCTTTCCCAGGAGGAGCTCCAGGAAAAAAAAAACAGAGGCTATGTTTCCAGAATCTAAAGTACTGTCTGCCAATCCTGGGGAGGCATCGGAATCAACTGCAGTGCCATTTAGGAGTAAAGATTTCTGGGCCTCATCCTTGAGCTCAAGGACTGAGTGGAATTGTTACTGTAAAACAGTAAATTGGAGCTCTGGGGAGTCTCCCCCATCAGCCAAGATGGCAGCAGGGAGAGATTCTCAGACTGACTGTGCGGAAAGCTAAAAATATGAATGCCTAAGGCCCAAACTTGCAAAAAGCTAGCAAGATAATTGAATATTTTTTAAAAAGCCCTCCCCCTCACCATACCAAATTAGAGGTGGGGCCAGGGGAAGGCAGACACATGCATCACAGAAGTCAAAATGGCACGAGGTGGAGGTTCTGGACCAGAGAGGCCTGTCAGTCTAGCCTGGGAGAAGAAGGGATTGGTTGGGAGGTGATCCACCCAAAGTGCATGAACATTTGGGAAGTTGACTAGTTATTTTGAAAAAGCACCTGTTCCATCCCACACCCAAGCTAATATAATCCCAGAAGAACAAAGAAACACTGTCTCTCACTGGCTTATAAACTGAACTCACACTGCATGCATTTGCTCTCTCCATGACCTCCAGGAGGGAGTGTCTCTCTCTCTCTTTCTTGCTCACCTGGTGATGCTCTCACCTGTGTGTTTACGTGTTCTCTCCTGGGAGCACTCGACCATGTGGCCCTAGCAGCAGCATGGCCCATGGGCCATGTGGGCTCCAAATGCAGGCCCCAGGAAGGAGCCTGAAATGGACAGAAGCAGGGAACACACTAAGCTACCTGGATGGGGACTAAGAATGCTTAGCAGCAGCCGCCTATAGGCTCCAAACGACTGTACTTTAAAATGGAGCAAGAACTTGGACACTGGCTTTGGTCTTGGCCTTGCTGAGAATGGTTGGACTTTTTCCATGGCTGAAAGAGGAGATGGTCTTTGAGATAGGAGTCCACCAATCTTCCGAGTTGCAGCAACTCAATAAAACCTCTTTTCTTTTGCACCAGCACCTGCCTCGCAAATTTGGCTTTTGCAGCAACATGCGGCTAAACCTCTGTTTTTGTTCAATTACAGAGTCAATGGCACCGGCATGGAGACTGGGTGATTCTGAGGCCAGAGAAGAGCTCAGTGACAGATAGAAATGTGAGTCTGAGATTTCTAAGGCTGAGTTCTGGACAACACAGACCAGGCAAGTGACAAAGTTGTAGGCTCAAAGGCAGTGATGAAATTAGGAGAAACTAGAGAAAGCAGTTTGCAGAGCAGAAAGAGGAGTGGTAAAAAGATCAGTTTGAGTATGAGCTTAGGTTACCAAACTTTGACCTGTACTTTAAAAAAGGTAGATGAACAAATTATGAATAATGTCTAAATAACACAAGTACACGTAATTGCAACTCCTTGCTCTGGAGAAAGGCTCAGCTCTGTCGTCAAATGAATTATGTTGATTTTTAAAAGTGGACAAGTTACGACAAAGAAGTGCAAAGGAACTGGGAAAATACCAGAAGCCTCAGATCCTCAAACAGCAGTCCTCAGTTTGGGTTTAGTCTCCTCAGATCAATCCAATGATGAAACGTAGAAAGTTATCCACCAACCAGCATCAGCAGGAACTAAGACAGGGAGTTTCTATTCTGGGTTCCTCATTGATTCTATTCTTTCCCGAGGCCCTCAGGCACCTCTAAAGTGTGTTTATCACTTCAGAATTCAAGGCTTGAGAAAGCCTAATGAGGATGTGGTTTCCATGATAAATATGAAAAATGACACATATTTTAATTCATTCTTGACTATGCCCAAGGCACATTAACATATTTAATACTTTCAGACTACTCCCTTATTGGAAATCCTTATTTCACTAAAAGCTTTTGTACATCTTTCCTGTCACTAATTCCTAGGAACGTGCCATTGGAAACACTGCCCTATGGCAAAGTGTGTATTGACCACACCTTCTGCCTGCCCCATTGCCACGATCAGGAACTGAAAGCTGAACTGTCTAAACGCAGACTTGTTCAGACTCCAAAACACTTCCTGTTTGAAAGAAAACTTCTCTCAGCTTTCAGATTCACTGCCTGCAAAGGAAGGATACAAGTGCGCTGTTGGTTTGTCAGTGGGCTTTTGTCACTGGAGCGGTTAATAAGCAGATAGTACTTCTAATAACATGCACATACCTGCGTGGAATTCTCCACCCACTGTAGGGAGATCAGAATGAACACACACTCACACACAGCAGGGTGGAGAGAAATTAGTAGTGTGAAAGAAAAAAAATAACATGGTCCAAGTCCTTGAGAAGGAAAATAACATTGCAAGAGGTACAGATGAAAACACAGTAAACTGACTGGATGAAGGCCCATAATTCAGCTGGCTAGGTTGCCAGCAAGCTAATCCTCCCCTCCCTTGAAATCCCAGCTTGTAAATATAGTTATAGCTGCTTAGACACAATATGCCGGATCCTAAAAAATCCACTTAGTCATTGTTCCTGGTGAACCAGTTTTGCAAGAGTTAACTTAATCCCTCGCATAAATCTGAGAAGAGTTTGTCAAAAGCTTTAGCAAGGAAGAGTCCTGAGCTTTGCCCACAGGTTAGCTGATTGCAATCAGGCTGCTACAGAAACTAAGATGTTATTTACTTACAGGGTGAGCTGTTTTTGATCTGCCTAGAAATGAAGGCATTACGCCTTCATTTTCCACAATATGAAAATGAAGGCGTCCTGTGTGACGGCCGGTACCTGTGTAAAGTGACGCTTCTCTCTTTTACACAATCGCAGTGCATGCCCTGAGAGTTTGAGGCTTTTATTTTCTTTGCTCTACCCATGGGCCCCAGCCTAGCTGTCTGCTAAAGCGTGAGCTTCTAAGTGCCAGCTTGTCCTATCAACTGTCAGAGTGATTAAAGAATTTTAAAGCAATTAATCTAAATGTGACTCTCCTAGGTGATAAGCCGTCTGAGAGCAGGGACAATATGGTGGCACCAGAATCTCTAAAAGGAGGGACGAGGGACAGAGATGTGACCGGAAAAGGAGCAACGGCAGGCTATACCCAGCAGACTTGACTTGAAATGGTGGTTGCACAGTAAACCCATTAATTATCCTTAGATTATACATTCTCGGTCAATAAAAAATGGCAAGGTTTCTGTGTACCTGAAACTAGTATAAAATAACATTGAGTATCAATTGTAATTTAAATTTTTTTAAGAGAAAAAAAGCAGCAAGTTTGTCTGAGGATAATTTTGGTAAAATTAAGGAAAGTCCAAATTGCCAATATTGCAGAATAAGCATGCCAAGGCTGGTGAGTGAAGCATGTTTCAGGAGGAAGGAGCTCGGGCTGGTGGGGAGGTCAGGCACAGTCAATCAAACCATTCCTTGGTACTGGGCAGGAAACAGAACTGATTCATCTTGACATCCCAGCTCTTAACACATAATTGGCACATTTGTTGATGCAAAGGGCTGCTAAGCATTGGAGGTAGAGGAGGGAGGGAAGATTATGAAACCTAGAAGGTAGAGGAAGGAAGTAGAAAGAACAGAAACAAGAGAGTCTAGAGATAGAGTTCAGACAGAAAGGAGAGAAGAGGTGGAAAAAAGGAGAAAGACCACGACACATTTTGCACATAAACTGAGATTATCCAAGATATTATGGGGCTAGTCAGAGTTCAAATGTATTTTTAACTTCTTGGCCAACCACCATAGTTGTTGGAGCTCACCATAATCACAGTTTGTGCTCTATGAAACTGGATTTTTTTTTTCCTTTTTGCATTTGAGCTACTTTGTAGAAGTGACTCATGCAGCCTGCTTTGTTATCTGAAGGCAGATTCTGCCACAGGACTCTGCCCGCATAGTGCCATCTCTTTAGGCACAAAGGAACCCTGCCTTACTTCCACAACTTTACCACTGAAAACATTTGCCTAGGGACCTTCCCCTAACCAGTTTTTCTTGTATTTCCAAACACTTGTTTAGCTGATAAGAAGATGTGTGTGAGCCTGGTTTTAATCACCCCAACCCTCTGGCCTGATTCAGAGATACCAATCAGAAGCTAATGCTTTACAGCTCTGTCATTTCCACTCTAGAGGGGCAAATAATGTCAAAGCCCTGGATTGTGAAGTAACAAGATGAGCAATACAGAAGGGACCAGAGAGAAAGAAGAAAAAAAAAGAGACCAGAGCAAGGATTTAGGGCCACCCTGAAAGCTGCTGTGACCCCACACCCTTCTGGTAAAAGGCTCTTTTGTTTCAGTTAGTTGCCTTCTGGGCAAGAATAGACCAATAAAAGGCAAACCATCTGTGCTGTGTACTTCTCTCAGTTGTCTACAAAAATCCCCATAGTTATTACCTTCTGGGAAGCTCAGAATGTTGTCATTGTTCCCAACTCTTATTCTAGGGATTTACAAACTTAAGAAACTGGCATTTAGTTTTTAAACCTTATTCACTATTGTGGAAAATAACATAAACAAGACAATACAGTAAACCCATTGTACAAGTATATTGTTCCATCTTCTTTTAAGTAACAAGTTAGAGATAAAAGCAAGACCAGGGTAGAGGCTGAGAGGGAAAGCCTGACCAAAAGAAATGCGATAGCCCCGTGACAGTTGGCAGTCAGATCCTCTGCCCGCATACACGCAACTCTAGCTGGGGCATCCAATAGTCAGCATTGGTTCTGACTTTGTAAGGAGGCTAAATTTTATGTTGGAGACAGATAAGTGAACGGTTACAATGAGTAATTCCAACATTGGGGGGTAAGCACAGTACAATAGTAATTGTATGTGTCAACTTGACTGGGCTGAGGAATGCTCAGATAGCTGGTAAAATATTATTTCTGGGAGTGTCTGTGAAAGATTAGCATTTTAATCAGCAGATTGAGTAAAGAAGATGGGCCTCGTCAATGTAGATGGACATCATCCAACCTGTTGAGGGCCTCTGTAGAACAAAAAGGCAGAGGAAAGGTTGAATTTGCTGTTTTTGCTTAAGCTGGGACATCCACCTTCTCCTGCCCGCATTGACTGGCTCCCCCAGTTCTTGGATCTTTGGACTCCAACTTAATTATACCACCAACTGTTCTTGTTCTCCAGGATGCAGACAACACATTGTGGGACTTCTTGGCCTTCATAATTGCATGAGCCAATTCTTGTAATGAATCTCACACACACACACACACACACACACACACACACACACCCCTCCGGAAAAAGTCCAGCCATTGTTAATATAATGAGAACGGTTTGTGCAACATCGATATAACCTGGCAGCCAAGGCGAGTGGACTGGAATGTGCATGGGTGAACAGTGACAACTTCACTGTATTAGTCAGTGGGGGCGGTAGACTCCACTGAGTGAGGGTGTGTAGTATGCGGCCATTGCATTCAAAATGACTGAGTAGAGCAATGAATCTGCATCACAATTTGATTTAAGCTTGAACATTCCTCTGTGGAAACTATTTGGACAATTCAGAATGCTTTTGGGGATGATCCCATGAATGTAGCACAAATCAAAGTGTGTCTCAAACACTTCAAGAATGAATCCATTGGAAATGATCCATATTCTGGAAGGCATGCAACAAGTGGAACACCTGAGAATGTTGAATGGATGTTTATGGGCTGCAATCAACAAAGATTGGCTACTGACAGTGCAAGAACTAGAAGCTGATCTGGGGATTCAAATAACTACTGTGTCTGAGATATTGAAGTAGCATCTTGGTATGAAACGTGTCGTGGCAAAATCTGTTCTGTGGCTTCTGCTCCCAGAGCAGAAGGAACACTGGGCTGCAGTTGCTAATGACTCGACTCAAACCACTACCAATGAACCAGATTTCCTCAAGAAGGTTATAACTGGAGATGAACTGTGGATCTATGGCTATGATCTGGAAATGAAGGCCCACTTGTCCCAATGAAAGTCACCCAGTTCTCCATGCCTGAAGAAGATGCAGAAAAGTTACAGCAAGATCAAGACCATGTTAACTGTGTGATTCTGAAGGTGTTGTCTAACAAGATTATGCCCCTGCAGGCCAAAGAAATAATAAGGAGTACTACCTCAATGATCTTCATCGCTTGAAAGGTACAATGCAATGAAAACGGCCAAAGCTGTGGGCAACTGGTAATTGGCAGCTTCATCACAACAATGTGCCCACTCATGTATCACATCTTGTGCAGAGTTTTTTGGCGAAACATCAAGTCGCCCAAGTGACTCAGCAACCCCTACAGCCCAGTTTGGTGCCCTATGACTTCTGGCTTTTCCCAAAACTAAAATCATCTTTGAAAGGGAAGAGATTTCAAACCACCAGTGAGATCCAGGAAAATACGACAGCAAGTGATGGCGATTCCAACAAAAAATTATGCAGAGTGTTTTAAACCATGGAAGAGACACTGGGAGAACTATGTGAGGTCCCAAGGTGCCTACTTTAAAGGGGCCTGAGGTGTCACTGGACTATGTACAATGTTCCTTGTATCTTGTGTCTTCTTCAATAAATGTCTCTATTTTTCATAGCACATGTCTAGATATGGCTAGATACTTTCTGGACAGACTGTCTCTCTATCCACACACACATATACAATCTGTTTATATATGTATTAATATATACAAATACATATATATACACACATAGAGATGAATATATGTATATATGGCAGTCCGTTTCTCTGCAAAGCCCTCCTTAGCATACAAGGAAATATGGGAGCACATGTGAGCACTGTAAATGTGGTGAGTAGCCAGAAAATATTCTCAATGAGTTGACTTCTAAAGGTTCACCTTTGGCATGTATCATACTTCTCATGTTGCAATATAGGTATAGAAAGTGACAAAGTTATCTTGGGACCCTGTATCAGTCCTGACTTCCTGTGGTTAGCAGGTGGCCTTTTACAATCTCCAGTAAATGGATACATTTTCCAATCAAGTTTCAAAACTGATTGCACAGTATTGGAGAAAAGAGTGATGGTAAATGCCTTTTTGTAAAAGGAAACAGTTTTTAAAATTGAATTAGCAGCTTAATCTGGGTTGATTGGGATTCTGGCAAAGGAAAAGTTTCACCTGGAGAGCAGTCTGAGGGAGTACAATTGCTGCGACAGAAGAAGTCTCTGCAGCAGCGATCAGGTATCTGTTTTGCAACCGTGAGATCACTACAGCAGTTCTTGAGCCAGGGGATCAGTCAGGATGGCCACCCATGCTGGAGCACCAAATGGGCTGGCCACTCCCTTAAATGAAGGTTGCTCAGCGTACCCCGCAATCCAAGTTCTTTAACCATATCCACAGGAGATCTTGTTCACAGCTCCTCCTGTTCTTTTTTACTAGTCCCAATCCTGCCATCTCAAAAATTCTTGGTTTCCAAGAAACACCCATGTGAAGCACAGAGCAATGTTACAGTCTGATCAGAACAGAAAAAAAAAAAAGAAAAAGACAAAAAGAGAAACATTCTGAAAAGTAAACATTTGGCATAAATACCACTAAAATGTTACAGAAACAGAAATCCTGATTAAAGAGAATGAAATAAGTGAGATTCCGCGTCCCCCCACCCCAAGAATTATTCAGCGTCATTATAAGCCATACAAAGGAGAACAAGACCAGCCACTTTGAAAATGATTATCTGCTTCCTTAATGGCTTATTGAGGTAGGTTCTCTTCCAAGGTCCACACAGAACTTAGCAATAGCCTCTCTTCTCTCCCTCATTCTGGGTCACTGTAGTGGGTAGAAATGCTGGCACAGCACACTAATGTCACTGTGTGCTATGAGGCCATTTATGTGTGGTGCATTACATAGCAGCACCTTCATTCTACCTCCTCTTATTCTAAAGCCTCTATTTACAGAAGGACACACTGCCTGTCTGCCTATAACACCCTTCTTTATTCTGATTTAGCCTTCATGTTGTTTAATTTCTATTCAAACAGAGATAGCCTTAAATTTCTGGGTGTAGGGGCATGAAGGCAGAAAGGATGTCCCTGAAGTGCAGTAGCTGAGAGAGAAAACAGTTGGATAGTCTGTGACTAGACTCATATGAACTAGGCAAAGTATATGGACTGAAAATTCATAAGAGATAAAATCTAAATGGTTAATAAATGTGGAAAAATGTTCAATCTTACTAGTTATCAAGGGAAATGCCTATTTAAACAATACAGAAATACTGTATGAATCTGGGTTTTCCAGAGAAACAAAACCAATCCAAGATATCTAGAGATGCAGACAGAGACAGAGGTAGAAACAGAGACATAACTATAGGAATAGTTATATATATATATATATATATATATATATATATATATATATATATATATATATATATAACTATATAGCAGTCAGCAAGCTAGAGACTCAGGAAAGCTGATGGTATAGTTCCTCTCTGACCAGGAGAGCCATTGGCATAAGTTCTTCCAAGTCCTTTGTGGAGGCAGGAGAAGACTCGTGTGCCTACTTGACAACAGTCAGGCAGAGAGAGAGAGAATTCTCCCTTACTCTTCCTTTTCGTTCCTTTCAGGCCTTCAGTGGATTGGATGAGGCCTACCCACATTGATGGTGGTGATCGGAGTGGGGGAGACCATTTACTCAGTCTGTCCATTCAAATGTTAATCTCATCCAGAAACACCTTCACAAACACACTGGGAATTATGTTTAACCAAATACCTGGGGACCTCATGGCCCAGTCAAGTGGACACATAAAATTAACCATCACAGATAATACTTCATAATCAACAAGATTTACGAAAAATTTGAGTCCTAAAAAAGCAAGTGTTGGCAAGGACTGAGAGGAATTCAGAAAGTACAAATTGCTAGTGGGGATGTGAACTGGTATCACACCCTGTGGAAAGTCATTTGTCAGTCTCCAGTAAAGTTGAATACAAGTACCTCCCATAGTCCCATTTCTATAGTCTTTCATATCTCTTTTTACAAGGAGAGATGTTCAAGAATGCACTTTGTAGCACTGTTAATAATACCAAAAAAGTGGAACCGTGTATCATATATTTTAAAAAGTAAAAGTAATCTATATGAAACAACATAAGAGCTTTCAAAGTTATAACATTGCATTTAAAGAAAGCAAACTGAAAAAGGATATACAGTATGATACCACAAGGATAACATTTAATGTAAATAGATAGTAGAAAACATTACTAAATATTATTTTTAGATAGATACATATATAGAAAATTATTTTCAAACACAAACATGCATTAAGCTGATTCATACCAACGTTAGGGTAATGCAGACTTCTGGGATACAGAAAGGAGAAGGAGGGAGAGAGATCGAAATGGTAATAATTGAGTGGTTTAGCGCTAAAATTTTATTTACACAAAAGGAGATTTGGCAACCTGTTGATTTCTTTTAAATCTAAATGCTGTGTATATAGGTGTTATTGTCTCTACTTTTCTAGGGGGTTTTTTTAGATTAAAAATGGAATGAATGAATTAAAAATCAGTACTATAGCCCTGGCCGGTTGGCTCAGCTGGTTGGGCATCGTCCCACAAATGGAAAGGTCACAGTTTTGACTCCTGGTTGGGGCACATGCCTGGGTTTCGGCTCCATCCCCAGTGGGGTGCGTGTGGAAGGCAAACGGTCAATGTTTCTCTCTCACATCAATGTTTTTCTCCCTCTCTTTCACCCTCCCTCACCCTCTCTAAAATCAAAGATAAAAATAAAAATTTTTTCAAAAGCAGTATTGTAGTAAGATCCCATAAAATATAATGAGTGGTCAAGTAAAAGAATATACACTTAAAAAATTTAAATAAATACCTAGAAGACTGTACTGTTTGTTAGTAGTAGTTGTCTCTAGGAAAGACACTTGAGAGGTTTTATTCACTGCTTTCTACATTTTTGTTTTGTTTGAACTTTTACCATGATCTTGGATTACCTTTGTAAACAGAACAACCAGGCAAAATGTTAAAAATGGACAGAGAAGGTAAAGAAAGATATAAAGAAACTTACAGTTTGGTCTTTACTCAGAAAATACCTTTTGAGCCCCTCCCCTTGGTGTCATTTTTCAAAGAGTAGGCCAGAGGAAAAAGGAATGCATTTATGTTCTTAGAAGCCAATAACAAGCTAAGCCCCAATTTTGCAATTATGCAACACCAGCTGCCATTTCTGAACATTCACAAAGAGCTAAAAAAGGGCTCATTATGTTCCTCTGAAATCTGCTCTTTATCCTGTATCCTCTGTCTGGATGAATGTTGCTAGTAGACTCACTAGGTATGATTAATTCTACCACCTTAACAACTCTTATACCCCGCCCCCCCACTCTCTCGCCAACACCACTGCCTTCATTCAAGCCATCTCAGGCCTTAGCCCTTCAAATCCACGTGGTAAACAGTGGTCAGGATGATCAACCTGAAGCACATTTCAGCATATAAACCCCTTCCTCAATTAATCATCTCCACAAAATGCATCCTTGTTTCTCACTACTGACAAGATAAAATGCCAGCTTTTTAGGATGGCTTTAAAAGTCTGGAGCCCTTTAGGAGCTAGCTCCTTTCTCCCGAGGCACACCTCTTTGCATGCACATTTCAGCCCTGTGATATTTCCATAGTTTCCTGGACTTCACTGTGTTTTGTTTATGTTGCTTCCTCTGCATAAAATGCCTGGCTCTGTCTACCTGTACATCTACTTTACCAATAAGCTCAGCCCACCGTTTCCTTTATAAAGTTTTTCTTGGTTCTTACCTACTTACACTCAAACACACAAGCACACACACACACAGGTATTCGCATCATTTGGTCACAGACTCCAGCTTATTTCACTGCGCCCTACTCTTATTTTATGAATTTAATGGTTTCCCAATCCTCTCTGAGTACACTAACTACAAACTGTTGGTTTTAATTATTTACTCTTTAGTTCATGTCTGTTTTTCTCAAATTACGTGCATTTCTGTAGTGGTCTGTTTGTTTTTCTTGAAATGTCTGGTTCATGCTGTTGGTTTTCCAAACATGACTGATATTTCTATAACCTAATATTACCTATTTTCTTTAAAAATTTTTGAATCTCTTAACTTCTGATAATAATCTTCTTTCCTTTTGCTATCTAGTTTATTTACTTTTTTACTTTCACAGTTTTATGTCAGAGAAGTATGGGGAAGCAAAAGGAGTAAATATAAATGTTCAGTCTACCATCTTGAATCAAGCACTAGCCAAATATTTTAGAATCCCCTGAGTTAGCAGACATTTCATAATAATAATAATAAAAATTCTCAAGGCCCAAATATTTAAGAATGTCAGTCAAGAGTATTGTAGTTAGGCAATAATTATTTATAACTAAAGCTCACAGTGTAGTCTTTTTTGAGAAAGACCCTGTATCCTCTACATCTTTGAACCCACAGTGCATACTCATGGCATGGCTCAATAAGTAGTTGCTGAATAAATGCAACATTGATACAATTTCTTGAAGCAATCCTGTTGCTTTATTTTGTAGAATATAGTTCTTATTTAGTTTCCATTTTAATTGAAAAGTGGAGAAATTAGACCAAAACAATAGTACAAAACACGTATTTAGAGTAGGGGTTCCTACCTCTGCTGTGTCAAGAAGTACATTTGCTTCATAGGTAAAGCTTTGTGACTGACTGTGGGGCGTGGCGGGGGGGGTGCGGTGGGGTGTGCTGAAGAGGGAAGTTCAGCTTTGGGGTTTGAGAAGAAGTGGAGGAGGAAGCAATAAATTTGAGAAGAGGAGCTGACCACAAAATCTAAACCATTGTTATCTGGGAGATCCTGAGAATTTCCCAAAGAAATAATCATTATAAGTCCTATACCCTCTTTTTCTTTTCCCATGCTTTCACTTACTTATAGGTTTCTTTTTTTTTTTTTAATTGAATTTATTGGGGTAACATTGGTTAATAAAATTATATAGGTTTCAGGTACACAATTCTATGATCTATCATCTGTATATTGTACTGGGTGTTCACCACCCCAAGTGAAGTTTCCTGTCATCACTATTTATTGCCCCTTTATCCTCTCCTACCTTTACCCACCCCTCTCTTTCTGGTAATCATCATACTATTGTCTGTCTATGAGGATTTTTTGTTGTTGTTGTTTCTTAGTCCCTTCCCCCTTTTCACCCAGCCCTCCTAACAGAGGAGAGCGGGTAGGGAAACTTACAGGTTTTCAGCTCTCACAAATTCAACATTAACAGGTCACAGATATAGAAATTTTGCCAAATTTAACATATAGAATAAAACAAGTTCCAGAACTTCCATTACAACAAAGTTCTAGAGCTCCAGGATAAAGTTGTGATTAATAAACAAAGATGCAAGAGGCAGAATTGTTTGTTTGAGTCAAAATAAGATGACCTTAGTATCATAGCTCTCTTTAGCTGGAGAACTACTTTGTAAATTGTGCCAAATATAGCCACTTACTATCTCCACAGAGTTGGAAAGAAGTATGAGTTTTTGTTGCATGTCAAATATTTGAAACTCTTCTGGGGAAAGAGGTTACAATGATGAACAAATATTTTTACACCTGAAAAGTTTAGACTAGTGGGCAACGCAGACAAAACAGGCAACTACAAGAAGGTGTGATAAATCCTCGTATAGGGTGATCACCAGGTGCTATGGGGACATAAACAGGAACATACAGTTTCAGTTAAGGTTTAGGAAAGTGTTCCCAAGGGAAATGACATCTTCTCTGAATCTGAAGGATTAAAACATGGTATTCAAGGAAAAGTTTACAGGAAGTCTTTACGGGAAGAGGACAGAGAATCATGCAGCAGAGAGGACAGCCTTGAGGACCTGGAAGAAAGGGCTACAGAATCCTACTAGGAATGTGTTATGGCTAGGACATCATCTGTGAAATGGAGGGTAGTGAGGCTTGAGGCAGGAAAATCATAAAGGGACTTATGCTCCACACTAGAGCACTTGGACTGGACCATGAGAGCAAAGTAGAGGCAATAACACAGTTGTTACTCAGATGCTATGTCATCTGATTCTCCTTTTAGAAAGATCTCTCTGGCTATAATATATGGAATACATGAAAAGATGAAAATTACTCAGAGCCTTATATTGGGAGCTCACATAGGAGTCTATAGTAGTAACCTCAGGAAAGAGGAGAGTGACCCCAGACTAAAATAATACAGATAGATTAGAAAGAAAGAAATAGAATCCACTTGAAAGATATGTATACAGCACACTCAACAGGTATTGGGGGAGGAACCAAAAGCTGTATGCTAAATAAGCTTTTTTATGAGTCCAAAGACTCTAAAATGTTCAGCTATTCGCAGTGGAGCCTCCTTACGGGCTCTTGCTGTTTCTAGCCTGTTCTCTTGCTCTCACAACCTATCATTATTGAATGTCCTCTTTCCACAAAAGGCCTGTTTTTTACATCTGTGGTCCACTCTCTATCTTCCCCTCCAGCCTGGAGGATTGGCCTCCCCTCCTCCCCTTATTACCCACCCCAATCCTATACACATCCCCAAACCTAAGATATTCCTTATGGATTGGCTTCCTATGGGCTTCCATTAGAAAGCCAATGATAGTCATTGACTTCCCAGGGCCTTTGGAAGAACTGATAGCAGATGTGGGAAGAGAGGAGGAACTTCCAGGCAGTTGGTCTCGGTCTCTCTCTCTCTCTCTCTCTCTCTCTTAAATATATTTTTAATCCTCATCCAAGGACATGCTCACCAACTTTAGGGAAAGAGAGACAGAGACAGAGACACAGAGAGAGACAGACAGACATCAATGCGAGAGAGGAACATTGGTCGACTGCCTCCCACAAGCACCCTGACTAGAGATCAAACCCGCCGACCCAGACCCGTGCCCTGACTGGGAATCAAACACACTTCGATACATGGGATGACATTCCAACCAACTGAACCACCCGGCCAGGGCAACTGGTCTCCTCTAAGATCTCATCTCCAGTATGAGTCAGTGCCTTCTATTGATTTATTCTCCAGATGGTCCATCAGTCACTGCTGAAATAATTGTATGTGCATAAAGACACACACAAAATGCTTAAACACACACGTGCCCCTCCAAAGGACAAATATTAATACTCAAAGATATATAGTGTACAAAATGATAAGGAAAAAGCTAACCATTTTCCTAACTACCTCATAATTTGTAAGGCACCTCTCACTTCTTATACAGTAGATTCAGTGTTTTATTCCCTCCTCAGCTTTCGAATTGTTCTTCTTCACTCTTGGCGGGAATAAGAAAGGGCCCATTGCCAACTTGTAATTGTTCTTCATGGTCACTTTCCAGATGCCCAAGCACCCATTCAAAGCTTTGACATTATTTGAACTAAGGACTTCATTCAATTCTTAGTCAAAATTGTTCTACCCAGGGCAAAAAATAGTAAGCAGTTTTATTGTCTCAGATATATCTATCCTGTCACACTCTTCTAGCCGAATAATATAAATTATTTAGCAGCAGTGTAATACTGTGGAAAGGACATTGATTGAAGTGAAACTGTGCCTTAATGCTCACTAACTGCCTGATACCTAGTAAATGGTTTCATTTCTCTGAGCCTTAGTTTCCTCATCAGTAAATGATGGGTAACATGGGTTCGTTTGTTTTTATAGCTTCTATTGAGTGCATATACAGTATATATGTGAAAGTAGCTGACACATAGTGAGCATTCAAAAATACACTATACTTACTTTTTGGCTAAAGTTAGAAATCATCTAATGCAACCATTAGTTTTTGCCAATAAAATGCTGAAGCACAAAGAGGAGTAAGATTCACCCACTTCCACAAAGTGGCGGGGTCAGAAATAGATGCCAAATCTCCTGATTCTTGCTCAATGTTTATTCCATCACACCTTTCGGGGTGAAAATGGAGTGTGTGATTAAAGAAATGAAGCCCTTCACTACTGAACCTGTGCCCCAAGGTCATGGCCCCTTACCCCCAAATGTCTAGGCTAATGCCAGTTCTTTTTAATGTCCATGTGGTTTTGCCTTGGATGGAAAAGATTTTTTCCAGCACCACCTATCCTATTATTGTGTTTTGAAAGGGTAATCTGTCAGGCAAATCAAACATTAAAAGCAGTGGGAACATTCTGAGGTTTGTAGTGTGTATACTTTTCTCACCGGTTAAATCTTCACTCCTCTGCTATCAGACAAAAGGGAGGGAAAACTGTTTCCCCAACTCCTCTAAAAGAAGAAAAGCTTTTAAAACAGTTGGCAGAATGCACTATTCAAAGTGGGAAAATAAAATTTTCAAGAAACATCAGTTGAAAAAGGCAAAAGAACACATGTGTTCAGAATAAAGTTTGTTTTCTTCTGGGCTAATATATTGCTGCTTCATGATTCTAAGCTATTACCAGTAGAGTCAGAATGTAGCCAGAAGTTTTATCAACACAATTTAATACTTTCTCTAGCTTACTATAATTAGGGAAATATAGAGAAAGTTTTAAGCTGATCTCATCGAATAACAAAAAAAATTGGCAAAAATACATTTTTCTAGGTGGTAGAGTATATAAAGAATTGGTATTCAAAACTCAGCTTCTTTATCCACAGCTGACATGCGTGATTGAGATTATCACCTGGACTTTGAGATGATCAGTTAGAAAATGACAACCAAGAAGGGCCTAGGCTTTTGGATGTCTTACCAGCATCTCAGACTCAATACATTCAAATTAAAATTCAATATCTTTTTCTCCTCACCCAATTTATTCTCCCTCCAGTATTCCCAATCTCAGAAGAAGCACCACCAATCACTGAAGGCATCAACTATTCTTTCTCCCTATCTTCTATCTTCCTCCTATCCCAAATGATCTTTTTTAAAATTATATTTTTTTGATTATGCTATTACAGTTGTGTTGGGAACTGCCCTGCCTGGTTTCAGAAGCTGTAATCCCCGAAGGCTAAGGCTGAGTAAAGGACCTTGGGACCCTAAGCCACTTAGGAGACAAAGCTTATCTTCCTCATAGGGGCACCACCTCTGCCCACTTTCACTTCATCTTGCTTGGCCCCAGGCAGATGACTGGTTAGCCAAAGATGGGTAAGATTCCTCAAAAGAGGGATAACCTAAGACAGGCATGGTTATGAAGGGGCCCTCAGGGAAGGACTTGAGGGGCTATAGGAAAAGGGGGTGATGGACCCTCGCCCCCCAGCTTTGACATAGCCTGAGTCCTCATTCTGTCTGCAAGAAGTCTCCTGATCTCTTGGCTGCCTTACTTCCCCTGACTGACTGAAGTCTGAAACAACGCCTGAAGCCTGAAACTATGCTGGAGGTGGGTGCCACCCTGTGCTGGAAAGGGCAGGTTCCCTACGGCAATTGGAACTAAGAAAGAATGTGTAAAATCCTATGAAACCTACTTTGCTAATACCCTCAATTTAAATGATAAAGGACCAAGCAGGAAGAGAGTTTGTTCCCCAAAGTTTTATGGCCCTTTAACTATCCAACCCTGCCTCAGAATAAGCCCTCAGAGTTTTTTGAATGTTGTCTATTGTTTAATCATTTCTGCCTGACAATGATTGATGAGTTTTATGTATATACCCTGTACTCCTGTGAAAATTAAATCCAATAAAAGCTTGTCAAGGCAAGAGTCAAGGCTCTCTCCTCTTGAGAGAGTGGCCTTGCTGTCCCCCTTCCTCCACAGGACTCGGTAGTCTGTGTGAATTTGTCTTGTATCTCATCCACAATGCCGCAGACCCCAGGAGCTGGGATCTGTGTCACAGTTGTTCCGATTTTTCCCCTTTGCCCCCTCCACCCAGTGCTCCCACTTCATCAGGAAACCACCCCCCATCATTGTTCATGTCCATGGGTCATACTTATAAGTTACTTGGCTACTCCATTTCCTATACTGTACTTTATATCCCCATGGCTATTCTGTAACTACCTATTTGTACTTCTTAATCCCCTCACCTGTTCACCCATTTCCCCCTCCCGCTTCCCATCTGGCAACCTTCCAGTAACTAACTTCTTTTCTTTTGCTTTTAAGAGTTTCTCTTAAATGTGAATTTAAAAAAGAGTCTCTCTTTATCTTTAACCATTCATATTTTAATTATGATGTGTCTTCACATGGGCCTCTTTGCATCCATCATAATTGGGACTCTGTGCTTCTTGGACTTACATGTCTACTTCTTTTACCAAATTAGGGAACTTTACTTTCAATATTTTTTCAGGTACATTTTCTATTTCTTGCCTTTTCTCTTCCCCTCTGGCACCCATATGAGACAAATGTTGGACCTCTTAAAGTTGTACCAGAAGCTGTTTATACTATCCTTCTTTCTTTTTTGTTTTTTTTTTTTGTTCTTTTTGTTGTTCTGATTGGTTGTTTCTTGCTACCTTATGCTCCAAATCATTGATTTGATTCTCGTCTTCATCCATTCTACTATTGTTTCCCTATAAATTGTTCTTTATTTCAATTAGTGTGAACTTCATTTCTGACTGGGTCTTTTTTATGCTGCTGAGGTCCTAACTAAGTTATTCAAGCATCCTTGTAAACATTGTTTTGAACTCCGCTTATCTTCAAGATTGCTTATCTTCATTTCATTTAGCTCTTTTTCTAGAGTTTTGATCTGTTCTTTCATTTGGGCCATATTTTTTTGTCTCCTCATTTTGGCAACTTCCCTGTTTGTTTCTGTGTATTAGGTAGAGTTGCTTTGACTCTGTGTCTTGGTAATGTGGCCTAATATAGTAGGTGTCCTGTAGGGTCCAGTGGCACAGCCTCCCCTATTATCTAAGCTGGATTCTCAAGATGCACCTTTTGTGTGGGCTCAGTACTCCCTCCTCTTATAGTTGAGCTTTGGTTGCTTGGCAGGTCAATAGGAGGGATTTACCCAGGCCAGTCAGCTGCAAGAACTGGCTGTGACCACTGACCACCAACTTCTGCCCTCTGTAGAGTATCATCTGTTCAGGTGCAGGGTGTTGCTGCTCTGATGTGGTCTGCAGCTATCCACTGGGTGTGTTGGCCCTGGAGTTTCCCAGGTAGTGTAGGCCAAGGTCAGCCCCCACCAGTGTTTCACCCAGGGCACACTTCCTGAGCTATAAAGTAATCTGAGATGGCTGCTACTTGTACTGGGCTTGGAGATCCCCAGGTGATGCCAAGATGACTTTAACCCCGCTGCTGCTGTTATTCACTGAAGCCAGCTGTTGCTTGTTTGATAGGATTTAGAAGCCAACATGAGCCATTCTTACAGAAAAGCAGCTTGGGTGGGCCTGTAAGTTGGGTGGGGTAGCCTCTGTGGATCTCCGTGGTGGGTTACACAGTTATAGCCAGGTTGATGGAGTCTCAGATATGGCACCAGTCTACCTGCTCTTTTGGGGGAAGGGGTCAGCAAAAGGACAATGGCCTCTGCTCGCCTACCAGATGAAGTGTCGCCAATGCCAGACACTTCAGTCTCTCCCTGTGTATTACTGGTGCCCTACAAACTGCCACCCTGGTGCTGGAGTTCAGAGGGAGTGAGTATCAGTAAGTGAGTTCATGTGTGTGATCCCCAAGAGGAACCACTTAGGACTCTAGCAGTCTCTTCCACTGATTCAATCCCCACTGGTCGTCACAGCCAGAAGTTGTGGGGACTTATCTTCCCGTCACCACAATCCTGTTCTGGGGGCCCTGAAGTGGGTCTAGGACTCCTCACTCCTAAGATATCCCTCCCAAATTTTTGTGAGTGTGGGACCAGCCTGTTCTGTGTCCAGGCTCCTCCAACCAATCCGGATGGATGTGGTTTCTTCGATTCCATAGTTGTCAGACTTCCATTCAATTCAATTTCTGACATTCCTGAGTGATAGTTGTTCTATATTTTAGTTGTAATTTTGATATGGTTGTGCAAAGAGGTGAGCCATGTCTGCCTATGCTGACATCTTGACTGGACGCTCCCATATGATCTCTTAAGTCCATTTTTTAAATTCCTGAAATGATTCTGCAATCCACTGCTACTGTGTTAATTCTGATTTTCATTGTCTCTGGAACTATCAGCACTTCAATTTGATGAATTGGCCCCTTGGAGTCTGCTCCTATAAACCTCCAATGCATATTAGCTCTGGCAAGCCAAATTACTATTGTAATATATAAATCTAATGATGGTTTACATTTTTCTATGGCTCCCTGTTGCCTATATAAGGCCAAATTTTTCATGTGATCTGGAAGGCTTCTCTCAATCAATTTTCAGCCCACTTCCCAACCTCCCCTCATCACCATGACCATGTAGCTGCAATTTCAACTGTCTGCAAAGTACTCAGGTTCTCAACAACAACAAAAAAAAATCCTTTTTTTTTTTTACTCTCTCCCTATAAGAGACTATACTCTCTCCCTATAAGTCCTACATTTGAATCCCCCATTGTCCACATGGTAACTTTCCCCTTAATATGAAAGACAGTTTAAATGCCACATCTCAGTCAAGTTTTCATTTGTAATCCCCAAAGACCTAGTTGGGTCTCTATTTCCATACTGTAGTTAATAAACTGTTGTTATACCAATTATCCCATTGTATTATGATTATTTTCTTACCATGAAACTCTTTGATAGATTACGTTGTGCCTTCCTTGTACATGCAGTTCCTAATACAATGTCTGACACAGTAAATATTCAAATGTTTGTGAATCAAACTGTCTGTCCCTCCCATAGTGATAATACACATGAGCAATTTTCATTTATAATTTCATTTAAGCTTCCAGCCATAAGAAAAATACATTGGTTCTTAAGCAATATACCATGCACTGCTAAATATATATATAGATATGATGTAAATTAAATAAAATTATGTAAATTGAATAAGAGCACTGTTTCCATGTATCTGTCAGGTAGCAAGTTGAGCAGGTCATAAAACTATGCACAGGATGCAGACAATTTGGTGCATATTAGAGCTTAAAAAAGAATGTTGTAATGAAAAGCCAGTGACCAAAATGAGCAAAAGTTTTGTTGTTATTGTTTTTGTTGTTTTTTAATTAGAACCTGCAAGACCTTTACCTTGGAGTATATAAGAGGATATAGTCAGGGAAAGACACAGTCCAAGTTAAATAAAAAGTTAATGTTGCCCTGGCTGGTATAGCTCAGTGAATTGAGCGCGGGCCTGCGAACCAGAGGATCGCGGTTCGATTCCCAGTCAGGGCACATACCTGGGTTGCAGGCCAGTTCCCAGCAGGGGACGCATGAGAGGCAACCGTACATTGATATTTCTCTCCCTCTCCCTCTCGCCTACCCTTCCCCTCTAAAGATAAATAAATAAATAAATAAATCTTAAAAAAAAAAAAAAAAGGTAATGTTCAAGGGCAAGCAAGTGGATAGAGGAAAACTATGAGTGTTTTATAGTACAGCTCGATGGCTGGAGATGTTAAAAGGTCCCAAAACATCCACTGTTTGAAAGTGTGCCTACAAGTTAGAGAAATAATTGAGGTATGATTGTAGAATATCGTTTTGAAATTGTTTACAGCCTAGATTTAAATCCCAGCTCTGAAATCACGACCTCTGTTAAACTTTGGCAAGTCACTTTAACCTTGCTTACCCTCAGATTGTTCTGCTCTAAGATAGGACAGAACAGTGAGAGTTAATCAAGTTAAAACAATGCCTGGCTTGGAGTAAGCCCATATTACATGCTACCTGCTGTTATTTGTTGACATTGTTGTATTACTGTGGACCATTTTATCAGCTACCCCTGCCACTGCTGTGATCTCCTACAATTGATAGTTTAGCTTTCCTAGTTCAGGGTTCTTCCACTTCCATGAAAATCCACTACATGGTTCAGGGAAAAGGAGCAGAAACCTAAATACAGCTGAGTTCATTTTCCTTCTCTCTCCAGAAGTCTAAAAACAGAGTCTTGCTATTGTCATTGTCCTGTATCTGACTGGAAATACACATTTGTTGGAAAAATAAAATCTAAATAGTTCTGGCTAATAGGTGTCCCTACAGAGGCCTGATGCAATCAGAGAAATGAAATAATAATTATCATACAGGATGGTAAAGTGAAGTTTAGTTGAGGAGATCTGGTGAAACTTGCAAAACACTACCTGGAGAAGCAGACAGGAGATAAACACAGAGAAAGAAAATGACAACTCTATCAAAGACACTTATCAATTGAGTACATTAGGGTAAAGATCAGGCGCATGAGACTGACTCAGGATATATAAAGACACAGGAGGGCATTAACTTATCTGACCAAAGTTAAATAAAGATCAATGGCCAGAAATATTTATTATATGCACGTAGAATTCCATTCCTGCTTTGCTTTTGCAATCAGATACTTGTGTAATTTGACTCCCAGAAAGTAAGTAATAGTAAATTATGATTCATGACATAGTTGTTTTTGTCCAACCATCAGAGTTTGGCAGTTGTGCATGGCAAGTATTAACACCTACCTCTTGGGAATATCGTGATAATTAGTGTTTTCAATGATGTTTTGAGCTGTAGAAAGCTAGAAACAAATGTAGGCTGATTTGTCATGGTTATCAGAACAACTATTATTCACTTTTCTGGTAATCAAGATCACATAAGCCCAGTGGCTCCTTTTAACACATCTACTTAAGAATAAATAGATATTCTTCAGCCAAATAAAAGCATTCAGAAAATGGGATTATTTCCTAAATTCAACCTGAAATCAATATATTCCAAAATAATTAATGCCTCCTAAACACATTGAGGTCTGGTTTTTACACCCATTATCTATAACCTCCTTATTGTTAGGACCCTACAGGACACCTAACTACATTGGACCACTCTACCAAGACATGGAGTCAAAGCAGCTCTACCTAAAACATAGAAACAAACACAAGGAGGCTGCCAAAATGAGGAGACAAAGAAACATGACCCAAATGAAAGAACAGATCAAAACTCCAGAAAAAGAGCTAAATGAAATGGAGATGAGCAATCTTTCAGATGCAGAGTTCAAAACAATGTTTATGAGGATGCTCAAGGAACTTAGTTAGGACCTCAGCAGCATAAAAAAGACCCAGTCAGAAAAGAAGGATATACTAATTGAAACAAAGAACTATTCACAGGGAAACAACAGGAGAGTGGATGAAGTCAAGAATCAAATCAATGATTTGAAACGTAAGGTAGCAGGAAACAACCAATCAGAACAACAAGAAAAATTAAATTAAAAGAAGGAGAATAGTATAAGCAGCCTCTGGGACAACTTCAAGTGTTCCAACATTTGCATCATAGGAGTGCCAGAAGGAGAAGGGAAAGAGTAAGAAATTGGAAATCTATTTGAAAAATTAACAAGAGAAAACTGCCCTAATTTGGTGAAAGAAGTAGATGTGCAAGTCCAAGAAGCACAGAGAGTCCCAAACAGGATGAATGGATGCAAAGAGGCCTGTTGGGAACCACCCTGCCTAGTTTCAGGAGCTGTAAACTCCCTAGTGGCTAAGGCTGAGTAAGCGACCTTCAGACTGTGAGCCACTAAGGAGACAAAGCTTATCTCCCTGCCAGGAACACCACTTCTGCTTCATCCATAACTGGTCCCCAATGCTTGGTCAGTTAGCCAATGACAGGTAAGATTCCCTCAAGGGAGGGGTCGCCTAAGACAGGCACGATCACATGGGAGGCCCTCAAGGAAGGATTCGGGGGGCTACAACAAAAGGGGGTAATGGACCCTCCCCCCCCCACCCCCGCCGGCTATCCTGACATAGCCTGAGTCCTCATTCTGTCAGCTAGAAGTTTCCTAATCTCTTGGCTGCTTTGCTTACTCTGCCTGACTTAAGCCTGAAACAATGACAGAGAGCAGTGCAGCGCTGTGCTGGATAGGTCGGGCTTCCCAGGTTATCAGGCCTGAGAAAGAATATATAAAATCCTGTGAAACCTGCTTTGTTGGGAATACTCTCAATTAAATGATAAGGGTCCGAGCAGGAAATGAGTTTGTTTCCCAAAGTTTTGTAGCCTTTTGGCTGACAGACCCTGACTCAGAATAAGCTCTCAGAGTTCTTTGTATGTTATCTGTTGTTTGATCCTTGCTGCCTAACAATGATTAATGAGCTTTACCTGTATTCCTGTGTAAAATGAACCTAATAAAAGCCATTGAGGAAGAGGCTCTTGGCCCTTCTCCTTTGAGAGATCAGTCACTTTTCTTCCCCAAGCAGATCATGTCTTGGTAGACTTATTTTCATCCGTGGTGGATGGGGGGCTCTGCAGGTAGAACCCCCCACAGAGGCCCCCTCCAAGACAAATCATAATTAAAATACCAAAGGTTAAAGATAAAAAGAGAATCTTAAAAACAGCAAGAGAAAAGAAGTCAGTTACTGCAGGGAAGTTCCCCTACGACTATCAGTTGATTTCTCAAAAGAAATTATATAGGCTTGAAGGAATTGGCAAGAAATATTCAAAGTCATGAAAAGCAGGGACCTTCAATGTCATGAAAAGCCAAGATTGTTTTACCCACCAAAGCTATCATTTAGAATAGAAGGGCAGAGCTTCCCACTCAATAAAAAAACTAGGAGTTCATCATCACCAAACCATTATTATATGAAATGTTAAAGGGACTTATTTAAGAAAAAGAAGATCAAAGCTATGAACAATAAAATGACAATAAATGCATATCTATCAACGAATCAATGTAAAAACAAACTAAGCAAACAAGAACAGAGACAGAATCATGGATAAAGGGAGCATTTTGATGGTAAGCCAGATGGGAGGAGGGATGTAGGAGAATGGGTGAAAAGGTGAGGGGGTTTAAGAACTACAAATAGGCAGTTATAGAACAGCTATGGGGATGTAAAGTACGGCATAAGAAATGGAGTAGACAAAGAACTTATATTCAAGACCCATGGACTTGAACAATGGTGGGGGGATTGCCTGAGGGAGTAAGGGGTGCTGTGTGGAGGGGGGGCAAAGGAGGAAAAATCAGGACAACTGTAATAGCATAATCAATAAAATATAATTTTTTAATCATTTTTAAAAAAGAACCAGGAAAGTCAATTTGGAAGGGGTATGGGCTTTGATGAATTTTCCCAAAGGAGACAGGTGGTATAGCATCTATATGATTCTGCAATTTTGTCAAACATTTTTATATTTACAAAGCACTTTAAGATAACTCCTCTGGACAAGCATGTAAACCATATCACCATTATCATCCCCATTTTTCAAAAGATGAAAATGAAACAGAAAACAGTGAAGCAATCTGCTCTTTTCCAATAGAAGTATGGCAAGTGGTGACATAGAAATCACTGAGCCTGAAATATTGTTTTGCTATGTGAGCTGAGTCCAGGTCTCCCAGTTGGATGAGTGCTTCTCAGCATTTAGCAAATTTGAACAGACAAAGCAGTGCACAATTGTGACAGTTTATCCAGATAATTGGGTGAGAATTTCCCTATGACCTTGGAATCGCAAAAACAATGCAATCTGAATTATTTAACAAACTCATGACTTTATGTTTAGCTTTACCGAGGTGGGCTACCAACTCCCTAGTTTTCCACAGGAAAAGGAAGAGATTTAATTCTCTTTGAGCTGGGCTGAGGTAAAGTAATGAGATTGAATGGGAATTTTGAAGAGAGAAAGAGAGGAAGAGAGAGAGTGTGCGTGTCACTAAATAAACAATTAGAAATGTTTCCTCTCCCTTCCATTTGGACAATTCTCCTCACTAAAGAAGCATTCTTACTTAACTTTTCACTTCCTTTGGTGTTAGGAAATCATATATGCTGTCTCCAAAAATAACCTGAAATGTTATCTAATATTTAATTTTAAAATAATTTAGTATTGAACTTGAAGGTTCCATTTAATATGAGAGTAATTACTCAAAGCGACTCTTCTTCTGGGTTCGGACACACTCCACACTGCAGAGGCCCAGCTGCAGAGGCCCACAGAACCAGGAGCCCCAGCCAGAGTTCCAGATATTGCTCAATGACAGCGCAAATTAAAGCGAAACAACAAAGCTTGTTTTCGTTCTCCAGACTCTCGAACAAAAACACAGGAGGACCTGAGCAAGCAGGGCAAAGCCACAGGCAAATGACTCACTGGAAATCTTGAATGTTTGCTAAGTAAGGTCTTCCACAGCATTGCACATCAAACAGTCCAGGCTCCTCCTTCTTCAGCCAGTCCTGACTAAGAGACAACAGGCCATCAGGCTTGTTGCCAATGATGTCTGCTCAGGGGACTCATGGCCTAGGTCTGGGGAGATATCTGTTTGGTGGTGATATTGTTTACTTTTCAGTTCTTAATTTTTTGTGTGTTTTTGTTTCTTTAAATGATTGTAAAATATTATATGAACAAAAGGTGCTCTATATTAAATATTTGGAAAGGACAAAGCATTTTTTAAAACACCAAGAAAACAATCTGCCTTAATTTCTTTCAGAAGCAACCTGTTAACAACTCTCATTCTTTTACACCAGGGTTTCTCAGCTTCAACACTGTTGACATACTGGACTGTTTAATTCCTCATTGTGTGTATGGGGCAGAAGGGTCTCCTATGCATTTCAGGCTGTTTAGCAGCATCCCTGGCCTCACTCACTAAAGGCCAATAGCATTCCATTCTCCATCTTCAACTGTGATAATCAAACATGTCCCTAGACATTGTCAAATGTCACCTGGGAGGCAAAAGTGCCCCAATTAAGAACTGCTTCAGACAGTATATTTTTGGAAACCAAGAGTGTTGATTAGAGATTTATACATGGGAAAGTTTTAGGAAATTCTTTAGGGAGAACTCAGTCCAACTGTTCATTTCCCAAGCGAGAAAGCTCACAGAGAAGTGACTTGTGCAAAGTCACCCAGTGGATTAGTAGTCAGACACAATCAGCTTCTGGTCTACTGATCTTTCGACTTTTCTCTTTGAGTAATTCTTGCATTCCTACTTGATCATCACATATGTGGGAAACAATCAAAAGTGTCTTTGGCTGTTGCTCTTGAATTTCAACCCAATCATCATTCCTCGTATGAGGTATGAGTCTTCCCTGCTCTTCACACTCATCCCTGGCCAACTATGACCAGTTACGTGGGTAATAACAGACTCTATTTACTGAAAGGAAATTTGGCTTTTTTAATTTACAGTCCTTCTGCTAAGGAGCACTCAAGAAATTCCCAGAAGTTCTCATGTTTCTAAACCTAGTGCCCCTCTTTTTTGGCTCCTTGTTAGTTTTTACCTTCATAGGATAATAAGACAGTGATTTAGGGTACATTTTTTCTTCCCTCTTTGTTCTGATCCATTAATCTAAATATTGCCCTAAATTTCTCTCTTGGAAAGCCTCTGCTTATACTCAAATTCAAACCCCCAACATCCTCCATCTGGACAAAGGGTAATAGTCTCCTTGCTTCTGCTCTTACACCTCTTCTATACCTAATCCATTCCTCACAGCACTCTATCTTTTTATGATGCAAATCAGACCAAGTCATTCCTCTGCTTAAAACCTTCCCATGGCTTTCCATTGCACTTTAAAATACAAATTCCTTGCCCTGGCCTATAAGGCTTTTTATCTTGCCAGCCCTCCACCCCCTCTGCTTTAATCAAACTGGCCTTGTGGTTGTTCTCAAACATTCCAAACTCTGCCCACCTCAGTGTCTTTGCGCTTGCCCTTTCCTCTGCTTGGAACGCACTTCCTCCATGTTTCTGTGACTGGTCCTTCTCATCATTTAGGTTTCATCACCAAAGTCAGTTCTTCAGGGAGGGTTCCACCTGGATAACATAGCCACCTCTGCCTGCACCTCCCTCACTCTGGGTCATATCACTCTGTTTTATGGCCATGGTAATATTTATTTTTGCGTCTTAATCTAAATAATTATATTTATTAGTTTACTTTTTATTACCTTTATTTCCCCTGTCCCTCACCAGAATGTCTATTTTCTCACTGCTGTACCTGTTTCCTATAAGACCCAGCAGATAGTAGATAGGTGCTCAATAAATATTTTTGAATGAATGAATGACAAACTTACAGAACACTTAAGCAAATAGAATTTAGGATCCTTGACATCCTTCTCTAATAACCATCACCTCTCCTATTCAAATCCACCCTCTACTTTTTGATCCAGCTTCACTGTGCTACATAATATAGCAAACAGTCATAGCCAAAGCACTGAAGTGTTCATTTGGTGACATTGATTTAATAATCTATGACTTATCTGACTCTGAATGAGTCATTTAGATTTTATGAACTTTCCCAATTATACAAGATGTTGCTAACAGTCTTGCTTTTTATTTTAACTTTAGTCATGAATTCATTTACTTGAGTAAAATCATGTAATAGTTAGGCCCCAAGCCAAAAAGACCTAAAAAAAAAGAGTTACTGAGAAGATTCTGCTTATTTGCATGGGATTACTACTACCACTACCTCATCCGGAAGCTGTGAGAACATATGAGATAATATCTGTGGAGCATTTAAATCTTAATAAGAGACATTCATACACAGGAAAAATAAAGCTATCGATTTTTCTAGCACTACAATGTGTCATTTGTATTCCTTTTACTGATAATTATATTAAGATAGGTCAACTGTTGTGCATTTCACATAAGTCAAGGGAAATCTAGACATTTACCCAAGAGATTACAGCTCAGAATTCAAGAATGTTGAGGAATAAAGTTGAGCCTTGACTGGTGTGGCTCAGTTGGTTGGGGGTATCACGCTTCAAAGTGAATGGTTGCCAGTTCAATTCCCAGTCAGAGCACAAGCTTGGGTTGTGGGACAGGTCCCCAGTTGGGATGCATGCAAGAGGCAGCCAATCAATATTTCTCTCCCTCTCTCCCTCCTTTCCCCTCTTTCTAAAAATAAATAAAGATTTTTTAAAAAGAAGCTGAGTAAATTTCAGGAATTTACTACCTCCTAATATACTCTCTGGAGCATTTAACTGTTGTAATAGACCATGGAACGTATGAGAGCAAGAAGGCCCCTTATAAAATCACCTGATCAAAACCCTTTATTTTATGAGATTTTGTGATGATCAAATCCTTTCATTTATGATGAGAAAGTCACACCCACAAAGTCCTTCAAGCTTGTTAGTAGCAGATGTCAGCCTAATGCCAGCTTCCCCTCCTTCCACTCCAGGGATAGTTCTGTCATATCCTATTGCTTCTCATGTGCCATTATTCTGTTACTCTCCTCTAATTGTCAAAGGTCAAGCTCAAACCAAGAGGGTAAAGTAAAATGTTAAGGTCAAAATCTCACCAAGAAACAAAATACAGTTTCATCTTAATATTTTCAGATTTTGGTCTCTTGATGAGAAATAACCACTCTTGTTAAAAGTATGCAAGTAAATATGCATCTGGAAAGAATTCAGGTCAACTGGGTCAACATTTTCAAACCCTGGCTAACTTGGACAGTAGCCCTCTAGAATGCTCACCAAGCTGGAGCAACACGATCCAGAAGTAAGTAGCCAGAGGCAAAGGTTAAGAAAAATATTTTTAATATTTAGGTAGGAAAGAATTGTCCAGAGTTACTCAGCAACAAATGAGCATGGCTAAGAAAAGCCAAAGACCTAAAGATCACATCCAATTTAATGGTATCAGTCAGTTCCTTGCATGGAAAAAAAAAAAAATAAGACTAATGCTTTTAAATATCAAGACTAAAGAATCAAATACCAAAAGTGTGGGTGTGTGCTATGGATCATGAAGAAATATTAAGTTAGGTGTTTTCTGCCCTTTTTGAGAATGTAGAACAATAGTAAATAAATTTTTTAAAGGACTTCCATTTGTAAAAGTTAACAGGAATACTCAAGCATAAAATTCAGTTAGCTTAAACACTGAATTTGTTTTCAGATAGCTGTAGAGTTACACCAGAACTTAGACACACACACATACGCAAAAAAAATGTATTGAAAAGATAGGGATGGCTCCATATAGAACTGACAGCATAACTTCTAACCATTATATGTCTAGGGCACCAGAATTTCAACTACCTTTAAGAAAAAAAATAAAAGATAAAAGTAACCAAAATTGTTTCTATACATTGAATGAGCCACTTCTCACCTATTAATACAGGGGAGATAAATTTTAAATAAGCCTTTAAAATGTCAAGTTGGTGGGAAAATGTAGCAGCTGAAGTATAGGCAAGTTCTGATAAAAATTTGAGCGTGCTATTACGGTGTAAATTCTACTTTCTATTCTATTTCATGCTTCATGTTATTCCTTTTTTATCCTTCCAAAATCTAACAATAAAGAAGATTAGAGAATCTGTAAATGGGTTATTTCATAAATAAATGGATTTCCCTTAGAATAAAATCAAAATTAAGTGAGTTGTTTAACTGTACATTTGGTTCTCTTTATCCTGCGGTGGTTAAAATTCCAAAAATAAGAATTAATAACAGCAACTGATATGTGTCTATGCTTTATATCTTGAAACTTTGTACTTATATTTTAAAATATACAAAATTAAACCCAGAAGTCATATTTTATGAAATGTTGAGAATTACATGAGTATATATACACATACATGTATAAGTATACATTTATGTAAATATAGTAAATATACATATGTGTATATGTATATATAGTATACATGCAAATATATGTGTATATATTGTGTACATGTAAACATATATATATTTACATATATAATATTTAAATTTTTAAATAAATTACCATACGTAAAAGAAAAATATAGGACTCTATCTGGTGTGGCTCGGTGGATTGACCCACCAGCCTGTGGGTCACTGGTTCAATTCCCAGTCAGGGCACATGCCTGGGTTGTAGGCCAGGTCCCTGGTGGGGGGCACACAAGAGGCAACCACACATTGATGTTTCTCTCCCACTTTCTCCCTCCCTTCTCCTCCATCTAAAAATACATAAATAAAATCTTTAGAAATTTTTTCTCCTTTTAAAAAAAGAACATTGATATTTGCTAAAATCATCTTTTTTTAATATAATGAATAAAATAACAATATAAATAGAACAGAAAGAGTCACAATATACTAAAATCTAGTTATTACCATACCTTGATACAAACAACAGAGATAGTTGGCTGGCTTTACAAATAGCAAGTAATTTAACATAAACTATCATTTCTTTGCTTGTGGAGTATTCTCTGGTCCTTTAATTTAAAAGTTAGTTAATTCTAATATGATTAACAGAGACTTTTTTCCAGGTGTCTTTGTGCTCCATCTAAACAAAGTTGTAGCACATCCAGTGTCCAGTCACAGTTCAAGGTACAAATAAGAATCATCATACATCCCCCAAATATATTCCTCGCATCCCTCCCCCAACATTTAAACACTAACAATTAGTTTAGAGGTCTAATTGCTCTTTTCTAGGCTCTAACTCTGTCCCCATTCATTTTCCAGAGGCCCCTGGTGCTTACAAGTCTCTGTGAGGAAACTTCTTCCCTGCTGGGGACTTTCTTAGTTCACTGCAGTGTGGGGAGACAAGTGCAAATCTGCCAAAGCACAGAATCAGTGCAACCACTAAGCTTCAGGTCTTTCTCTTAGCTTCTGGTGTTGTTGGCAATTCCTTGGCTTATAGATGCATCACTCCAACCTCTGCCTCTGTCAAAACATGGCCTTCTTCCTATGTGCCTGTGTCTTTTCTTCTATAAGGACAGCAGTCATACTGGCTGAGGGCTCATGCTAATCCAACAAGACTTCATTCTAATTTGATTACATCTGCAAAGATCCTGTTTCCAAAAAAGATCTCAGTGACAACCACTGGAGATAGGACTTCAATCTACCTTTTCTTTTTTTCTTTTTTTTTTGGGGGGGGGAGGGGGACACAATTTAACCTTCAGTAGCCATTTATGGTTGAGGTTTTTCAAAAATCCATAGAACTTGGTTCACTCAAGCCAAACTCTCCCTAAATGCCTGATCAAGAAAGCAGTGGCAAAAATAAATAAAATTAGAGTTCCAGCCAAGATGGAGGCATAGGTAAAGACACTTTGCTTCCTCTCATAACCAAAAGAAGGACAACAATCCATCTGAAGTCAATAAACAACCAAAAGTACCAGGAAATCAAACCGTATGGAACTCCAACAACCAAAGAATTAAAGAAAAAAATCAACCAGAACAACTAGACAGTTAAGGCGGTGGACCCCACAGACCATGCTGGCCAACTTAGAAAAACCCTGTCAATTGCTGGACAGTGGGGCTGGTCTGCCCAGCTCTGCAGGCAGCAAGGGAGGGGCTGACTTAAGGAGACTCAGAAGTGGCTGTGGGCTACCATGCTTGCAGCATTAGAAGCTCTCAGTCTCACAGGAGGGTCCGAGAGTCCATTGAAAAGTATGCTAGAGAGGAGCACGCATGCTACACTGTTCCCTCTCTGGCCCCTCCCTGATAGGCAGCTTCCCTGCCAGCACAGAGGGTTGCCCTGTGGGGTGAATACCTAAGGCCCCGCCCCCTTACAACCTATCAGCTGGCCAAGACAAAGAAATATGGCCCAAATGAAAGAACAGAGTAGAGCCTCAGAAAGGGAGCTAAGCGAGGAGGAGATCACCAACCTATCTGATGGAGAATTTAATGCCCTGATAATCAAAATGCTCACAGATCTGATTGAGCTTGGTCGAAAAATGAAAAAAACAAATGAAGGATACCCAAAATGCAATAAAGCAGAATGTTCAGGAACCAACAGTGACGTGAAAGAAACCAGGACTCAAAGCAACGATTTGGAACAAAAGGAAAAAACAAACATCCATCCAGATCAAAATGAAGAAACAAGAATTCTAAAAAATCAAGAGACTCTTACAAACTTCTGGGACAACCCAAAATGTTCCAATATCCAAATTATAGGGGTACCAGAAGGAAAAGAACAACAGCAAGAAATTGAAAACTTATTTGAACAAATAATGAAGGAAAATTTCCCCGATCTGGAGAAGGAAATAGACTTCCAGGAAGTCCAGGAAGCCCAGAGAATCCCAAGGAAGCTGGACCCAAAGAGGAACACACCAAGGCACATCATCATTAAGTTACCCAAGGTTAAAGACAAGGAGAGAATCTTAAAAGGGGCAAGAGAAAAGAAAAGATTTACCAACAGAGGAGTTTCCATTAGACTTTCAGCTGATTTCTCAAAAGAAACCTTGCGGGCAAGAAGGGGCTGGAAAGAAGTATTCAAAGTCATGAAAGTCAAGGACATACATCCAAGATTAATCTATCCAGCAAAGCTTTCATTTAGAATGGAAGGGAAGATAAAGCGCTTCCCAGAGAAGGTCAAGTTAAAGGATTTCATCATCACCAAGCTATTACTACATGAAATGTTAATGGGACTTATTTAAGAAAAAGAAGATCAAAAATATGAACAGTGAACTAACAACAAACTCAAAAGTATCAACAAATGAACCTAAAAGAAAAGAAAAGCAATGGAAACAAAAACTAAGCAAACAATCAGAACAGGAACAAAATCAGAAAAATAAACATCACATGGAGGGATTTCAGTGGGGAAAGGGAAGGGAGGAATAGAGGGGAAAAGGTACAGCGTCAAGAAGAAGTGTGGTTAGCAGGCATAAGGTAGACAGGGAGAGATAAAAATGGTATGGGAAACAGAGGACTCAAAGAACTTATATGTACAACTCATGGACGTGGACTAAGTGGGAGAAATGCTGGAGGGTTGTGGGGGACAGAGCGGAGGGAGGATAGAGGGGGAAAATTGGGAAAACTGTGATAACTTAATCAATAAAAAATATTTTTTAAAAAAGAAAAGAAAATTCAACAGAAAAAGAAAAGACAAGGTGAAAAAAAAGTGGTGGCAAAGGCTGAATACTATACACCATCTGTTTCCATGGGTTCTGGCAGTTCAATAGGTAAAGAGTTTCCCAGTGATTGCTGAGTCAAGGGTTTATAGTGCCCTTACCAGGCACAAGCAAACAGCATTACTCACCCCACCCTCCACCCCATTAGCTCTTTGGTTTCAGGTACACAGATAAGCAGCCATATCTTAAGGTGCAGAGCAGCCACAAAACAACTTGGGCAGATTAGTTCCAGGGTTCACTATATTAGTTTCCAATTACTGTAAAAATTACTATGAATTTAGTGGCTTAAAATAACACAAATTTAATTACCTCACAGTTCTAGAAGTCAGAAGTTCCAAATCAATCTCATTGGACTAAAATGTCAGCAGAACTGCATTCCTCTGTAGCCTCCAGAGAAGAATCTGTTTCCTTGACTTTTCCAACTTCCAGAGGCCACTTACATTCCTTAGCCCATGACCCACCCTCTACTTTCAAAGACAGCAGTGAGTAGCATCTTTAAATCTTTCCGTACCTTTAAATCTACCTCTGACCTCTGTTTCCATTAACCGACCTCCTTCTCTAATTTTTCTGCCTTCCTCTTTTATTTAAAGGACACTTGTGATTACATGAGACCACCAGATAAATCAGGATAATCTCCTCATCTTAAAATCCTTAATTTAATCACATCTGTCAAGTTCCTTTTGCTACAGAACATATTTATAGGTTCCAAGGATTAAAATGAGGATACCCTGGTGGGGGGGTAGGGGGGTGGGGAGTGGCATTATTCTGTCTACCATCCTTTTGACTCCCTATATCCACTTTCAAATAAATTACAGAAAAAAGTTTCACTTCACCTTTGTGTTAGGATATCAGGGCTAACTGCACTGTAGTCTCTCAGTGATTTCAAGCTGGTACTATGCCTCCATTTAAAATGTAACATGGTGGACTCACTATAGAATATAAAGCATAATTAAATCTTTAGTGAAATATGAAACATAATTTGTGATGATCACCTATGGTGGGACTATACAAGTGTATAAAGCCACACATATTTAAGTGTATGAAGCCTTGCAACACACTTGGTAAAAAAATTTTTTTTAATTACCACAAATGTAGCCATTACTCAATGTGGGATTTGGATAAAAAAATCAAAGAGGTTAATCTCAAATTTTTATCTGTGCCTTTTGCAAATCATCCTCCAAATTGTTCACAATTTTAGAAGTTTTTCTTCATGTATAGTTTTTTGAAACCTTTGAAAATATATTCTTCCTTTTCATCAATTTTAAAAAGATTCATAGGTTGAAATGCTGCAGATTGTAGGTTTGAGAGAAAAGGCTTTTCCTGGACACAATGGAGCGCTCATTTTGAAGCTGTACACAGAATAAAGACAAATTTTGGGAAGTTAATTCCAAACTTTGAAGTACTATAGATACTTAAAAAAAATGTATACACAAGATGGTCAAATCTTTCTCTTTGCTGAGGCTAATTTTCTTTATTTAGTTAACTTTTTTTCTGCAGTGAAGTTTTAGTTGAGATTAATCAGAAAAATAAATTTGCCAAGACAGAATCAGCTTTGGACAATAAGTGTGAAACACCAGGCTTTGAAAGTTTTCTTTCAAGATCAGTGCACAGAAATTGTGGAGAAGTCCAATAAATATACAACAAATTGAAAAAAATGGACATATACAAAAAAAATCAAATTCTGAAGATGACCAGCAGCAACAAGAAAATAAAAAGGACGTGTGAGTGCATCACTCATTTTTACCAAGAATAGGTACTTGTTCTAAAGCAATGGACTAAATAATGTTTGCTATCATTTAGTGATTTTCCCTACCTTTTTGCAGAAGAATTTCAGAGGTTTTCAGCAAATATGACAAATTTATGATTTTTCATTTGTTTGTTTGTTTTAGTGAAGACACTTTAATGAAACACTTTTGAGTGAAGAGACATTTGAAAGCCTCTAGACTCTATCTCAGAGAGGCAGTGACACAGCCAATTTTACGCTTTCTAGAAGTTACTGCGCAATAGGAATGTTTTGATTCTGCCAAATATATTCATTTGTTTAAGACTACTTTCAACTATATCTATTGCTTCATGTAAAAGAGATCTTTCAAAATTAAACTTGATAAAAATTATTCTTTAAATAACTATGAGTACAGACAGGTTGACAAATCTGTTTATACTATCTACTGAACCTGAATAGTCAAAGATATATTTTAATAAAGTCACTGGCAAATTCGCCAAGTTAAGGCTTTAAAAGAGAAACTGTAATATTATTGTACATTATTCTGACAAACTAATATATAGGTGTAAGGGTTTGTTTTATTTTTTCTTCAAAAAACACAGCAATGTGACTACAAAGTACTAAAACTGAAGAATGAGGAGGAGCAGGCCGTTCAAAGGGCAGGGTTAAGATCAATCCATGTAGAAGGAACAGCCAGAGGCAAACACAGTGGATTGTAAAACAAAACAAAACAAAACCAGGAGGTGTTTGAGGAATTAAAAGGAAATAAATGGGCCAGAAGAGAGTATATAAAATAGAGAATGCCTTGGGTTATACCTGGAGAAATAAGCAGGGACCAAATCATATAGCACCCTATTGGCTATGGAAATGAATTTAAATTTTATTTTAAGCACAAAAAGAAAATATTAAAGTATTTTAAGCAGGAAAGTAGTATTGTCAAATTTGTTTTTGCAAGATAACTCTGGCCACAGTGCTGAGAATAGATGGTAGGAAAGCAAGAGTGAAAATATAGAAACCAATAAGAAGATTATTTTGATAAACTAAATGAAAAGTTGTTATGGCTTGTATTAAGTCGATGGCAGGGAAAATGAAAAGCTGTGGAGAGGCCTGAGACCCAGCATATAACTTTAGAGTCTGTATTCGAAGGAGACTTGATAAAATTTGCTCATGATATGGATGGCAGCAGTGAACAAAGGGTGGAAACAAGACATCCCACATTTTTGGTTTAAGAAGTTAGTGGATGGTGGGTCATTGGTTGAGACAGGGGAGAAACTGATTTAGTGAGGAAAATCCTTTCTCACAGCTCAAAGGTGACTTCACACACATGCAGAAAAGTATAACAATGAAGATAAAATATTAAGTGACACCCTCATTTTTTTAAAAAAATCATCATCCTAAAGTCACAGTGATGCCAAGAAGTTTCTTCCTGTCTTCAGATCTCTGTCTAACCATACCTCATTCATAGGAATCAAATGGAACAGTGACAATCAGGAAATTGTCATTCATCAAGCTTTGTCTTCTAAAATGAATACCCTCAAAACCATCCTGGAAGGCTTCTAGGCTATTTGAGGAAGTGTAGTTACTCAAACAATTCTTTCAGACAAACACTTATTCAGTATCTACTGTCCTATAGGCTATGAATGATTCAAAGGGATAATGTTTGATCCTTTTCCCTTAGAAGTTTTAAATTTGGTTGGAGAGATTAAGATAAAGAGGTAAGAATTGGTTAAGGGACAGTGCTGGTTAATACAAGACTTAGCATTAAAATAGGTGGCTAGCCCAATGAAATGCAGCTCTCGTGGGCCTATGAGTTGGGTAGGGCAGAGTCTCTGAGGATCTCCAAGGCAGGTCAAACTGTGTCATCCAGGAGGATGGAGTCTCAGATATAGCACCAGCTTGCCAGCTCTGTGGGGGGAGGGTTTAGAAAAGAGACAATGGCCTCTGCTCACCTTGATGCCAGATACTTCAGTTCCTCCCTTTATGCCACTGGTGCCTTCCAAGCTGCTACCCCAGTGCTGGAGCTCAGAGGGAGTGAGTCTGATCAGGTGAGTCAATGTGTGGGTTAAGAGGAACTACGTGGGGCTCCAGCGATTTCTTCTACCTACTCAATCCCTGCTGGTTTTTGCAGCCAGAAGTTGTGAGGACTTATCCTCCTGGCACTGGAACCCTTGGCCGCGAGGCCTGGTATGGGGCTGGGACTCCTAACTCCCAGAATATCCCTCCTAAATTTTTATCCAGCACACATGGGAGAAGGACCGACCTGTTCCATGTTTCTGCTCCTCCTACCAGTTCAGATGGATGTAGTTTCTTTAATTCCGTAGTTGTCAGACTTCCACTCAACTTGATTTCTGATGGTTCTGAGTGATTGTTGTTCTATTTTTAGTTGTAATTTGGATGTGGTTATGCGAGGAGGTGAGCTGTGTTAACCTATGCTGCCATCTTGGCTGGAAGTCCCACTATACTTGTATAAACTCAGGTAAGCCTTATAACAATCCTATGAAGAGGTACTGTTTAGCTCCATTTTACAGATAAGAAAACTGAGGCATGGAGTGGCTATGTAACTTGCCTCAATCACACAGTGTTGGGTTTAAAGCCCAAATAGTTTGCTAATAGAGCCTGTGCTCTAAACTATTACAGCATATTACAGGATTCTCACATGGGCGCTAGTGGTTTGTAGCCATCAGAGAGAGACATGAAAATGAGCATGATGAAGTCTGGAAGTAATGATTAGGGACAAGAAGAAATGATCACGAACGTGTCCCTGCAGAGACAGAGTCAGATTGCAAAAACAAAAGCAGGCCTAAATGGCAGCTTACAAATAAGGATGAGGATAAACATTGAGAACAAGTTTTAGAAAGATGTGACTCCTGGCTTGAAGAGGAGGTGAAAATAAAAGAAAAAAATAAAAGTCTTGACTGATGGCTAAGATGGTTGGAGTGTCATCCTGTGAACAGAAAGGCTGCAGGTTTAATTCCCAGTCAGGGCACTTACTTAGGTTGCAGGTTAGGTCCCTGATTGGAGTGCAATACAAGAGGCAACTGATTGATGTTTCTCTCTCACATCAATGTTTATCTCCCTCTCTTCCCCTGTCTCTCTCTAAAATCAATAAGTATGTCCTCAGATGAGGATAAAAAAATTAAAAAAGAAAGAAAAAGTGAAAAGTCAGGAGCAAGCATAGCCAAAAATAAGCAAGCCTCACTGAGGCAGATTCCTGGCAGAAAGTTGGTCTGGCTGACCCTGTGTCACTACCTACATCCTTGCATCTTAAGGAAGAATCATGTCTGCTTCTGAAAGGAAAATAAGTGGAATAAAATTTGATAGTGGAGACTGAGCATGAATGCTTAGGACATACACTGAATCTTCCTACCTCCTTCATGAGGTAAAGAACAAGTATTATAATGTATGAAGAAACAAGGTCAACTAGATATGTCAGACTGTAGAACTCTGAAATTCAGGATTAGTGGCTAGAATTTAATTTTGAAGGTAATATGGCTCTACTGAAGTTCTTGAGGCAGAATGTAAAAGGACACAATTGTCGTATCAAGTACTCTCACTTAACTGTGGTTTATAGTTTGGCTGAGAGGGAGAAAGAAATGCAGTAAGTGGAAAAGTTTAAATGCAGTCAAGGTAAGAAGACATGCAATTGGTTATCAAGAAGATTTAGGAAGTCAGTTAAAACAAGGATGGCAATATGAGCTTTCAGGAGAAATCCAAACTTTCAGAGATGAATTCTCATGACTCTGGGAGAGTTTCTCTCTACAGTGCTACCAGTTTACAAGGGTGTTTTTGTAGCACATTCAACAACATACTGAAAAGATGAGTTCCTCGGAACAGAGGTGAACCATGTGATTTTAGGTAGACTTACAGTTCCCTTGAAAACATTCTTTCATCCATGACAAATATGGCCTTAAGCAATATCCCACATGATTCATGTGGCTGTAACACACCCAACTAGTTTTTCTTTCTATGAGACCCATGAATCAAACTGTCTTTGTCCAAGAATTGGGACAATTTACAAAGATTGACTTAACAGAAAACAGACATATACCTGAAGCAAGAATAGTGATACTGAAACCATTTCTACTTTAGTATCAAAAAGTTAATAATAATCCTTTTCCTTCACCGTATCTTTGAGTATTCTAAATCTTTATAACAGGCTGTCAGCGGCATTATTGGTCTTTGGTGTTTTTTATTTCTTAACCACTATTTTCAGGAATTTTTAGAAAGCATTCAGAATGAAAACCTAGAAGTAGCTTCAATTTTTTTTACAATCTTGTAAATTGAGCTCTCAGTTTTTCATCAATAAAGTAAGAAAGTTGAACTGCACATTCTCACAGGAACTAAATGCACATCGATCCATTGATGTTTTCATAAATATTTTTCTGATGACAGTTTTAAAAATATCTGGGATTTTTTCTATATATGCCAAAGTAATATACAGACTCAAATAATCAATTGCAAATTTTAAGAAATTACATAATCCACAGCTATATTAGCTATTAACCAATCAATTATAATATCTTCATGGATACAATCTTTTAATTAATTGTTTACCCATTCTTGGTTGTGTGAGTGAAGAACTTTTCCAGAATATTTATAAATATAACAATTGGATCATCTTAAAGGGCTTTCTTTGATGGAGCCCTTTTATGTCTCTTAGCACCTCCCTCCACGTCTCCACTACCCTACCTCTGAACTACTGTCTACCCACATGGTTAAAGGGATGGGTCCTAATGACTTTTTCTGTTTCTTGGTCCTACTCCATGACCACAGTCAATTGGGCCAGGCGAAGTCATATGACTCCATACTCTGGAATTGGAAAAGAGAAAAGACAGCTGTCTCTTTCCAGGTAGATGGGGGTGGAACATATAACGTTGGTAACTTTCAGCAATTGTATTTTTCCATTTATGCAAGAAAAGGTAAATAAAGCTAGTTCGCAATGAGAGAGAAATAAAGACTGGAATCAAACAAATAGAGGAAGAGGTATTTAAGTCTCTGATCTAGTTTATTCCTGTGGCTTAGCTATTTCTCTTAGATTCGGGTAGTGTCCTATATCCTTATCATAAATTCTCATTGTTTGCATTAGCTGCCTCAAATGAGTCTCTGCTCTGAGTTTGTCGTTTGTGGCTCCAGAACAAGAACACTCACGTGACAAGCAGTGCAAGGCTGTGTGGCTGGCATCTCCCCAGACTTAATCAGATTGCCTGGGTGCTCTCAGCCACAACTCTGGTGGTTGCTGGGAGACATCTCTAGTTGATTGTGTTCAGGAGAACATAAGGGGGGAGCAGCAGTCTGCTTAAAGCAGAAACTCACACCCGTGGATTGCCAGGCCATGAACCCTTCCTCCTTCAATTTATCATCCAATCTCTGGAGCAGAGTTATCTGCCTGAGTAAAGTAAGTCATTCTGACTGCCTGAACGTCCTTTTAGAGCCAGGGATCTCTCTTGGGTTCCTCAAGATCTCACATCCTGTTTCAAGTTAGGCATGATGAGCTGTGGGAGTTCTCTATAAGTTCACTCTACAACAAGTGCTTGGTTTTTGATAGGCAAAGGAAGAAGTGAGGCACTTGAGCTGATCCTAGCAGATATCTCAGAAACATCCCTTTCCAAGACTAGGGAAGAATCAGGCCTTACTCTTAAATGTAGCTTCCTCCTACAAAACACCCTCTTCCCCCATCCCCAGCCCTCATATATGTATGCAGATTCAGGGATAAGCCAGTTTGTCACAATAACAAGATTCTCTATACCAAGTAAGCCCAAACCCAGACTAATAGACTGCCTCCCATTTAGGAATTCTGAATCATAGGGTCATTAAAAATAGATTATTTTGCCTTTTCCTTCTCAGGCATTCCTCAAGCACTCAGAAAATTCAGTCTCATCAGCAAGCTCTTACAACACTACATTTGCATTTTGTCTTCCTGAAGATTAATTTGAATCTGTCCAAGAAAATTAAAATATACTACAGTACTCTTTTTAAAGTCTCACCGTGCGTAGTCGATGGCCTAAAATCAGCACGGCTCCTGAGAGTCTGCTTCATCTCACCTCACCGTTTTGTTTTGTTTTGTTTCACACAGTCATGGCCATGACCTCATGATGACTCGGCTTGAAGTCCAATAAAGCATTTTTTAATCAAAATTTACTTCTGCTTCTCCTGGAAGATTAGGTAATGGGAAGCAATCCTCTCACAAAAGATGAATAAGAAAGCTTGATGAAATATTAAGAGACAAAAATCTTGGAAGCATCAAAGGCTAATATGATATGATGAATTAAATACCAGTCCCCAAAACAGAAGGGATAGGAGTGCAAATAGGTAAGCTTGATACCTGGGGCCACTTTGAAATAGGAAGTATTTGCTATTTGGAGAGAGACAAACAAGAGACTGAGTTTTCCTTTGGTAACTCCAGGAAGCCGTTAGACAAAAATCAGTGTCTAGAGCCAGGCAAGGTAGGAATCCCATAAACTATCCCTCACTTAAGACTGGAAAGCCAAAGAATATAACCTTACAAATAAAGACAAGCTAGAAGTAAACTATTCCTTATATGAACTACACATATTCTGGGTGACCTGGCATATATCACCTGGAACCTGAATTGTTTGTTTAGAATAATTAGTGTCCCCAAGCACTTGTCTAAAGTGAATAAATATCTTCTTTGGTGGAAACAAACATCATTCATATTACTTGTGCACTTCGTCTTTAGAAAATTGTTTGCCCCAAAAACTGTCTAGGATACAATCCAGGCATACACAGAGACCAGATAATACAAATGTAAACCATGGGCAACAAAAATAAACTCCAGAGCCTTTAGATATTGGAATTATTTTAAAAGGTCTCTATACAACTGTGTTTGCTAAGTTCAAGGAAATAAAAGAAAAGCTTTAAAATTTTGGCAGAAAGCAGTAAAGAAATTGGATATCCTAGGACTGCAAAACTTAATTAAAATCAGAATTCAATAAGCAGACTTAACAATATACTAGACCCTACTGAAAAAAAGAATTAGAGAACTGAAAGATAGGTCACAATAAATTATCTAGCATGAAACACAAAGACATAAAAATGAGAAATACAAGAGAGGAAATAAGGCATAGACAACACGTTGAGAAGACCTTACATGCATTTCATTGAAATGTCAGATGAGAGATAGTGGGGCAGAGGCATTATTTCAAGAGGAAATAGCTGAGATTATTTCTGGAACTCATAAAGTATAGCATTTACCATCAGCAATATTGCAGTAGTTTAGCAATTATCTTGCAGAATTACATGCTGCACGATAATTCATAAAAAATCAAGGAAGAGAAAGAAAAATACCATATGATTTCACTATATGTGGAATATAATGAACAAACTGAACTAACAAGCAAAATAGAGACAGACTCATAGATACAGAGTAGGATGACAGCTAGTGGTGGGGAAGCTGGAAGGATTGAGCAGAAAGAAAAAGGACTCATGGACATGGACAACAGTGGTGATTACAGAGGGAAGGAGTGGTCAATGGTAATGGAAAAAATACAATAAATTTTAAAAAAATAAAGTGTATGATTCAAAAGAATTTTGAATGACTACATAAAAATTCACATACAAAAAAAATCAGTTGTGGGCAATCATATATCCTGGCTGTATCTACTTACCCATTCTCATTTCCAACTGGTCTTCAGTTGTTGCTCCACACCAGATCAATTATCTCTGCTATCTCCTTTATTGTTACTGCAACATCATTCAGCTCTGAAGCTCTTTTCCATGACTCTGCAGCTCTTAGCCACATAAAATATTCTGCTGCTCTCCTACTGCCCTAAGCTTTGAAGAAACCCCATGAAGTTAATCTCAGACACACCTGTCCAAATACACCTTGAAGGTGTTTTCTTTATTCCCAATTCATGACGATCATGTAGGGATTCTCAGTTCTGCCTTCTCCCCTAGACTGCAGGTTATGAGATTCTCTGACCTTCATTCCCAAAACCTATGGTGGGGAGGGATTGGGGCAGTAGCTCTTACCCTCTACCCTTAGAACTTGGGCAAAGCCCTTATCCGGGTTCCTAGACATTACTCTCTGCTGATTCTTGCTTTTCTCCTGGAAATTTTTATCTAGTTGCAGGTGGGAAAAACTGGTTTCATCTGGTGGTTTTATTCTAAATTTTCTCTCTTATGCCCAGACCAGTGGATTTACTACTAAAGGACAAACATTAGACTCTCTGTTAATTGCTCTCTGAATCACTTCTTCTCAGAAGAAATAAATATCACTGAGTAAAACATAGTAAAGGCAAAGAAAGAGGAAAATCAATCTGGGAACAAAGTTGAACAAATATCTCAAAATATTATTTTAGAACATATGAAACCAAAAATTTTGACAAATGCATTTATATTATATTACATTTATATGCATATATACTAAAGACAATGTACGGACACTACTTTATGATGCACAGGTTTACCACAGCAGATTTATTACTCATAAAGTCATAGGAATTTTTGTCCAATACCTAAATATGTTCTAACTAACTTTTTAATATTGTAGGGTCATATGTTGTCATATTTTTAAATAAATACATAATTATGTAATTTTTGGCCTTGTCCAGGCTTCATGCTTCTCGCATCTTTTATAAGTACACAAAAATAGTAAGGAATGATATTGCAATTATTTATATAATCCCGTTAAGAAGTCTATCATGTAAGACTTCAGTCAAAATGGAGGTGTAGGTAAACATGCCTCACCTCTGCACACAACTATAGCTACAGCTATGCTACAAAACAAACATCCCCCAGAAGTGTCAGAAATTCAAGCTGTATGGAAGTCTGACAACCAAGGATTTAAAGAAGCCACATCCATCTAGATGGGTAGGAGGGGTGGAAATGCACAGAGGTGCAGAGAGGCATGGAGACAGGAATGGTGCCCACGTCCACCTGTGGTAGATAAAAAACTGAAGGGATACCTCAGGAATGAGGAATCCCAGCCCCAGTCCAGACCACCCAGCCCAGGGTCCCAGTGCCAGGAAGCTAAGTCCCTACAACTTCTGTCTGTAAAAACCAGTGGAGGTTGGAATGGTGGAAGAAACTCCATTCTCTTTAAGGGCCTGCAATGGACTTAGGACTCATGCAGACCCACCCCTCTCTAGAATTCAGCACCAGGGCAACAGCTGGAAGGGCGCCAGTGGCATATGGAGAGAAAGTAAAGCAAAAGTGGGGAAACAGCTTCTTCCTGGGCAAAACTCCAGAGGCCAGGCAGTGGCATTGAGCCCTCTTCAAGCCCTGCCTCACACAGAGCAACAGGGCGGTGACACAGGTTGCCCCATCCTGGCAATTACCTAAGGCTCTGCCTAATACAATTTAGGTGCACTAAGACAGGGAGTCAAAGAATCTCCATCTAACACATAGAAACAAACACAGGGAGGATGCTAAAACAAGGAGACAAAGAAACATGGCCCAAATGAAAGGACAGAACAAAACTCCAGAAAAAGAACTAAATGAAATGGAGATAAGTGACCTATCAGGTGCACAGTTGTACCCAAAGAGGATGACAACAAAACACATTATAATAAAAATGCCAAAGGTTAAAGATAAGGACAGAATCTTAAAAGCAGCAAGTGAAAAGCAGACAATTAACTACAAAGGAGTTAAGACTGTCAGCTGATTTCTCAAAGGAAACTTTTCAGGCTAGAAGGGATTGGCAAGTATTCAAAGTGATGAAAAGCAAGGACCTACAACCTAGATTACTCTACACAGCAAAGCTAACATTTAGAATGGATGGGCAGATAAAGTGCTTCCCAGACAAGATAAAACTAAAGGACTTCATCATCACCAAGCCCTTATTATATGAAATGCTAAAGGGAATATCATAAGAAAAAGATCAAAATGATGAACATTAAAATGGCAATAAATTCACAACTATTGATAATTGAATCTAAATAACAAGCTCAACAAGCAAAACAGAAACAGAAGCACAGATATGGAGAACTTTTAGAGGGTTATCAGTTGGGAGGGGGAAGGAAGAAGATGAGGGGAAGAGTGCAGGAATTAACAAGCACAAATCGGTAGGTACAGAATAGGCAGGGGGATGTTAAGAACAGTATAGGTAATAGAGGAGACAAAGAACTTTAATGCATGACCCATGGACATTAGCTAAGAGGAGGGGATTGCTGGAGGGAATAGGGGTACTAGGTGGAGGGGGCAAGGGGAGAAAATTGGGACAACTTTTAAGTAATAGCATAATCAATAAAATATATTTTTTAAAAAGAAAAAGAAATCTATCACGTAAATGTGACGAAGGTCATAGTGAAGTTCAATTTACAGGCCTACCTGCCTCAGGAATCCAGGAAATTTAGAAAGTAATGTGGACTCCCCCAAAACAGGGAGAAAAAGGATGTTAGGGCTGAGAGCCAAGTCTGGGATACTCAGACTCAGAACCTTTTGGGGGAATAGAATGTCTGCCCTAAGTTCCCAGGGAAGGGTGGGAATGCCCCAGGGAAATCAGAATACTAAAGGACATGGGCACATTCCCAGGTCTCAGAGAACAGGTAGAAGTACTATCTAAAGGAGTAGAAACAACGAGTCCATATTTGGAGGGGAGGGGTCCCACAGTACCATTGTCATTTAGTAAAGGAGCTCCTAAGTCTAGTTGACAGAAGTGGAACCCCTTTCTTCTTGTGGTAGAAACAGCCCAGTGATCGCAGCTTGGTAACAGTGGCAATGGGAACAATAACAAGTCCTCTTACAACAAGTAAGGTCCAGAACAAACCACAGCAGTGGCAGCAGGAAACAGAACCAGTGTGGGCATATAGGGAGCAAGCCAGGTCTGCAAAAGGCACAGCAGGGGTCCTGGCAACCACAACAAAGGGAGTTCAGCCACAGAGGAGTATGAGTCACTCAGGGCCTGGGGGAGGGCAGAGGAAAGAGGCCTCTCTCCTGATGGTAAACATCCCCATGAGCAGCAGAGCCAAACAAGGAAGCACTAGAATATCCACTCTGATTGCACAACACTGTTACGTCAGAATATCTGGAAGTAGAATCTAGGAATTTGAATTTTAAACAAGTTCTTAGGATGATTTTTTGAAACAGTACTGTCTATAGATCTGAGCAACTGAGAATCTTGCCCTGGTCTCTAACCTTTAGAGAAACTTCTTCCAGCCATGCTTCTGATGGGGCAAGGTATTCTAGGGGTGAAGAGAACATGCCCAATAGGATCCTGTGCCCACCTAAAACAGAAGCACTCCCTACCCAGACCATGCTCCTGGTACCCAAGACACTAGATGCTCTGTCCAAATGACATCAAGACCAATTCCAGCGCCAAATGGATCTCTTTCCTTGGTCTATACTCGATGGGTGTACCACACGACATGGTATGCACAACACTAAAACCAAATATTTTCCAGGGGCGATTGGTGAGCATGGAGTTTGGACTTGCCGGCTGGGCAGAGCCCATGTGCTGTCCAAGCCTCTCACACCAGAGCAAGAGCAGGAGTAGAAAAAGAATGGGGGCCTCCCACTCTGTCCCTCCACCTGCACTTGTGCCCTGGGCCCACAGAGGTTAGGGACATCCACTGGTCTCAATCAGAGACTTACTATTTTTTGACTCTTTTTTGTTAAGACACAAGGGTTTTGTTTAGCTTAGTTTTGTTTTTGTTTTGTCTTGTTTTACTTTCTTAAGAAATAGAAGGAAAGAATGCTCTTAGAGTCAAAAATGCCAATTATAAAATGAAGGAATGCTAAAATTCAATCCTGCTGTGACTCTACAAGCTCTTGATTTTCCCCCTTGGCAGGTGAAGTCTTGGAGACTAAGGCTTACATGTTTAAGGGGCCTCCTAAAACTGGGAATTTGTAGAGTTTAGTTTCAGTGCTATCTGTTGCACATGTTTCCTGTGCTCTCCATTGTCCTAGGCAGTGAGAGGATCAATAAGATATGATGAATTTCCTCAAAGCAAGGCCATTGGATAATTCAAGCTGTACACATGGAATGCAAAAATAACAGCTGTGAAAGGGAATATGTTATTTTAAGAGCTAAAGTGGGTGCTGCAGTAGTGGTAACTTCAATAGGAATTCAATGCATCTTCAACAAGCTCCTTCCCTTCTGTTCTCAGGGTTGCCACCTTCTAAAGGACACACACTCACACTGTTACAGAACCCCCCCACCCCTGGGGGTCTTGTTACTCTTGGTTCTTTTTGCCCACTGCTGGTAGAAATTGTGGCTCTCAGTGACAGAGTTTGGTAAAAGGAAAGGAACTATTTATTCAAAAGTTATACAGGTTTAGAGTAATGGCTGAATATTGCTGTTAAATTCCAAAGTCCCTTTAAAACACCCACCAACACACAGTCCTGCCTCCCCTGAAACCAGGCTAGTCAGGGATACCGTCTCTCAGAAAAAGAAATAGGAGTCCGTAGCTTGGCTAGACTCCAGTTTTTAATCCAAAACCACATCCTCATGATGGGCCGAGGAATCCTTCTGCAACCTTTCAAACCGCGTGGCCCAGAGAGAACTCCATACAGCTGCTACATTCTGCCTTCCTGCTTTCTAAGCCCCCATGGTCAAGAGAGCCAGCCCACTCTTCACTCCCAAACTGCCTACGTAAGCCCCAGCATGGCTGCCGAGCCTGGGTTTAAATCCTGGTGTGGATCTTCCTCTGTAACCACATTTCTGAGTTCTTTCACACTGGGTTACATCCACCAGCAGTCTGGTTTCTTCCACCTTTCTCAGATAGCATTGTTAGTCCAGGCAAGCATGGCCCTATGATGCAGAAGCCACTTCCAAGCCACTTTCCCAGGCTACTGCTGCAGGTCAGAGTCCCGCCCATCTCTCTGGCTTCCAGCCACAGGCACAGATTTTTAACATTATTGAAACACTGGCCAAGTCCTTCAGATATGCAAAGCAGCTCTCAGTGGCCCTGCTTCACTTCCATCATCCCCCAAGTGATAGCTATGGGGGTATTTCCCATGGGGGATAGCTTTGGGGGACCTCCAACTCAGCACCCCATTACAACACACCTTCCTAAACAAAGGCCCAGCACTTTCAAGGTTCAGGAACAAGTAAAACTAGGGGGTGATACTTGGTGCATCAACATTTATTCAGTTTTTGGTTTTAAGGAATTTTTTTCATGTGAGCAAGCAGAGAAGCACAACAGCTCAAAGTGTTTTTCTTTCTTCCAGCGATGATGTAGCCACTGAACCTCGTCACCGATGACAAGCTTTGCATTTGTCAGTCACAACTGGCCCTCGATAGGTTGAGTTGTGATCAGTGTTTCTTTCTGGGTGAAATATTGAGCAATAAATCTTGGGAAGAGATCCAATTATTCATACTGTTATTAAAGTTAGACATTGGGTTTGCCCTAAATTTATCACAATACAAGGCAAACGCATGAGAGCCAGCAGGGGCAACTATCTGGGGAACTCTCTGTTTCCCTTTTTTGTCAAAGAAGTTGTGCCACCGGAGGATAAAGAGCAGCGGAGACAGGAAGCAGCCACCTAGGACTGAGCTGGGAAATTCCAGCTGCCCTCCTGCCCTACATCTTAGGAATAGAGATGACTCATTGTTAGGAAGCGCACAGATGTTGACTTGGCTAACAAAATCCGATGCAAAATTTAACCTCTCTGGACCCTTTCTTCCTCTTCTGGGAAAAATAAAACAGGTCGTTTTATTTGGACACCTAAATAGTATTGTTCAATATTGGTAAAAAAGATTAGGCAAATGCATAGATATTTGAATGTGCTATTTCTTATGTCCTTGAAGTCAGCCTTCTTCTGGAACGTATGTGTCTACAGGAGACACATTGTTTGAGAGAAGTCTCCACAGTCCAGGTTCCTGCTGTGCAGATGTGTGGTGATTTGCTCCTTGAGAGACAGGGCGTTTTCAGGTAAGTACATCTATTACTAAGTCCTGATGTGTCAGGTTATAAATCTGGCTCTGCTAAGTAGCTATGTGACCTCAGTTTCTTCACCTGTGAAATCAAAAGGTTTGAGTATAAAGGTTCCTGCTTCCTCTACTGTTTTATGATTCTAGGGCTTTTAAGAAGTTGAAAGTATAACCTATAGTGCCTACCCTCTCAATTATCTGTCTACCATAAGAATAAGCGCTTAAATGAGATACAAAATATTTCTGATACAAGTTTTTCTTTCAGTGTAGGAAGTATAAGAGTATGGTTTCGGTAATATTGGGTCAAGGATAAGACACAACTTGTAATGGAGTTAAAAACAATTCCTTACTTACCTCATTGGGCTGTTGCAGTCATCAAATGAAATCACACCCTTGACAAATTAATCATTAATTGTGCTCTATAGAAACATACTACAGACTGAATGTTTGTGTCTCTTGAAAATTTTATGTTGAAACCTAATCCCCAATGTGATAGTGTTAGAAGATGGGGCCTTCGGGAGGTGCTTGAACATCATGGGGGCAGAGTCCTCATGAATGGAATTAGTGCCCTTATAGAAGAGACCCCTGAGACCCCTTGCCTCTTCTGCAAAGTGAAGTTACAGAAAAAAGACAGCTGTCTCTGAACTAGAAAGTAGGATATAACCAGACACTGAACCTGCCAGCAACTGGATCTTGAACTACCCAGCCCCCAGAACTGTGAAAAATAAATTTCTGATGTCTATAAGCCACTCAGTCTATGATATTTTGTGATAGCACCTCAAATGAACTAAGATAAAATGTTGTTACTATTACTAATAACAAATGTAAATATATTTTATGCAATAAATGTTGGTCAAGCATTTTCTACATGTCAGGCATTAAAAAGACACTGATATTGTTTTTCTAGGGCTCACAAGAAGTCAAAAAAAGAACTCAGTTAAAATTATGACAATATTTAAAAAATTTTTTAACCTTTATGAAAAGCTTGAGGTTGAATAAAGAAATAAATTGCTAAAGCGAGTTCCTCTCTGTCTTCCAGGATTACTTATCTTTTTAAATGTCCCTACCCCAAACCTAAGGGAAAACATACCCTGAGATTTGGCAAAAGCTCAACTGATTTCAGTGCTAGGTGAAGAAATACATGATACTACAGTCTATTAACTGTTAGGACCAAGTACAGTGGCAAGTATTTAATGGGCTCTCCAGCAATGACAAGAGAAAAATGGGTAATTATAACCTCATTGTAAAGGGTAATAAAAGACTGACCTTGGCCTATGAAAAATGTGCCTGTGGCCTTGGCACTGCAAAGCCCACTATTCCCCCCTTTGCAGTTTACACTTGTGTAACACGGCACTTACCAGCTTCTAGGTCCCTTAATATAACACTCTGGCTCCAACCTCTGTGCATTTTTCTTGTCCTGTGCCCTCAGCTTAAAACGATTAATTCCCCATCACTCCTCGCTCTTCCTCCTGCCTTGGAGGCCCTCCTCCTCCCTTCTTCTTCCTTTCCCTGACAATTTGCTGCTCAGTTTTCAAGATTCCACTCTACTTTATTTCCTGCCCAAAGTCTTCCTAATTCCTTACTACCCCCAGTCTCTGTGAGATTCTGCTTCACTGCACTCCCATCAGCTCTATGGCATCATGGCACTGAGTACAGTGTGTGAAAAACTTCTGTATTGTGTCTGTTCCTTCCACTAGCCTGGTGGTTCCCAACTGGAAGAGATTTTGTCCCCTGGGAGCATTTGGCAATGTCTGGAGAAAATTTTGATTGTCGCAGTTGAGGTTATGGGTGATATGGTATCTACTGGGTAGAACCCGGGGATGTTGCTTAGCATCCTACAATGCACAAAACAGCCCCCACACAGAGGATTATCAGTTCCCAAATGCCAGTAGTGTCAAGGTCAAGAGACTGCCGTAGACTATGAGTTCCTTTAAAGCAGGAACTTTTTCAGCCCTGTTCCAGCAGCTCCAAGCAAGGTGCTCAGTGCTCAGTAGAAATCCAAACAACTTTAAAATTAAATTAAATGAAATTTGAAAATTTAACTGAAAAAATTTTTATTAGAGTTCTATGAAATAACTAATTTGAGCATGAACCAAAAAGTCCAAGGAAAGTCAGTACTCAGGTGTAGAAGTAGGTTACACCCATCAGGCTTCCCTGACTTTCCTCCCATACAACTCTCTCTGTACTTCTTCCCTTCTCTCCTTTGTGTCCTGTATATATATGTAGTCTTTCTCCCTTTACTCTCATGTTTGATTCTACTCTAATGTAGGAATTCAAACATACAGCCATAAATTGCCCACATTTGTTTACCTTACTCATTCATTCAATTTAATTTTAATGTTCAAACATATCAATTAAACATACTGTGCCCTGAAAGCAAAGCAAAGTTAAATAAGAAACTGGGTCAGTCTTAACAGGGGAAATTTCTGTACCAGTAGAATAGAGGAAATATAGTTTAATTTTCATTCATGTGATCAGGGAATGCTTTATAGAGGAAAAGGCCTTTGATTTAAGTTTTCACATGTTTCACAAAGTGTTTTAAAGATGCCACACATACGTCACCATACTGTCTTTCCTTACCTGACACCTGACGGACAGAGTTCTAAGTGCCACGCCTTAAGACAGCCATTCTTCAATTCCGCCTGGGCCCCAGCCTCAGTTTCTGATGCAGTAGGTGTCGGTGGAACCAGAGCATTTGCATTTCTAACTAGTTGTCAGTAGCAGTAGCTGCTGGTCTTCTGACCAAACTTTGAGAGCCCGCGCTTCAGTATAATCAGCCAAGTAAACTCCTTGCCTGAAAAATATATGTCCTCCACTTGATTAAACCAGTAAATCTCCAGTGTTCACAAAGAAAACAACGTGTGGGGTTCCGCAAGCCGGAGAGGAGAGACATGCTCTAATCTATTCCTGTAAGTAAAGAAGGGCTCCATTTTCTAAAGTTGTCAGACTCACTTCCATTATTCCCAGTGCTATCTAAGAACATAATTATTCATTGGAAATGTATCATAACTAACGCACATTCTTGAAAATCTGTATAATTAAGAATTAAATATTGTATCTGTTGATATGTCAAACACAGGACCCTAATATTGGAAATTACATTCTTCAGTGTCATAATACATATTTGAAATAATTTCAACTTCTACTTTAACTATAGCTTTTGGTTACCTGAATCTAATGCTTCTGTTTATTGATTCCTGGGTTATTTTCCTTCCCCCTCCCCACCTCCCCATTTTCAATCAATCTTCTCCTTTCTAAATGTCTTTGTCTATGTCATCTTGAAATTCTGATTTGGTCTCTGAGGCTATTTGCTTTCTCCTCCAGTCCCTCACTGGCATGTCTTCAATCATTTTTCAGACTTTTTACGGAAAGTTAAGCATTTTTAAAAAGATATTATTCATTTATTTTTAGAGAGAGAGGAAGGGAGGAAGAAAGAGAGGGAGAGAAACATCGATGTGATATATCAATCGATTGCCTCTTGTATGTGCTCTGCCTGAGGACTGAACCCACAACCCAGGCATGTGCTCTGACCAGGAATCGAATGGGTGACCCTTTGCTTTGTGGAACTACACCCAACCAACTGAGCCACATGGGTCAGGGCCAGAAAATTAGCTGTTTTTGTGCATCTTAAAGCCTTTAACCTTTGATCTCAAAATAAATACTAAGAAAAACTATGATGTTTATGAATATATTAGGTACAATAAGTTCAAAACAGTATGTTTCATGTTGTGTGCTACAGATATGCTAAGTTTAAGTTCAAGCAGATGAAATAAAACACATGGAAGCACCTGCACTTATTTGTATACAGACTCTTTGTACCTGCTCTTTGTCACTGCCAGCAATTATAAGCTCATAGGTGTGGTTTTAAAATGCACATTGGACATACATGCATGCCCATTGGTGGGGCCACTCCTACCTACTAAATATTTGGGAAATGCACTTAAGTACAAAAACTAGGGCTTCCTACAAGAAAGCACAACAGTGTCTTCTCCCATGTCCAAGAACAATAATTAATTTCATTAAGCTTCCTTCACAAAAGAATATATTACAGAAAAGCAAATTGAAACCTTATGGAAGAAATATTTCTATTGGGAACATGAGCTAATGGGCAACTCTAAAAAAGCTTTTACAGACATTTTCCAACATTCTGAAAACAAAGACAGCACATAAAATAAATTGCTTATGCCTTTTGACACCTAAAATTAATGACTGAATATTATATACTATATAATTGATTTCCTTTTTCCATCTCTGGCTCATTATAAACTTTTCAGAAGACCACTTTTGCTAAGATTCAGTAAGAAAACTATAAATTACAATTTTAAATTTATGAACTACAAATTATAAGACAATTTATGCTGCACTGCAAATAGCTTGCACACTAAGGGGTCATGGTTTAAATGTGTCGAATCCTTTCTGTTTTGTAACTCAGAGCTCTAATTCCTGTTATCGCAACTGACACCATGATTTCAGGGACACAGAAATTTGGAAGTGGATGCTCAAATGTCTCTTCATAATATGGGCCTATTTTGCACAACTTAGGAGCTGTTTTCCAAATCTTTTTTGTGATATTCATGTTAATATATCTTGGGCTCTTTCCAGAATGTATTTTGGCCAAAGGACCCTCTGAAACACATCTGAGTTCTCACCATTCTAATAAAGAAAAGAATGTGGTACTAAGGCAGGGTTTGCCTCAGCTTTCTTTACTTCTTCCTAAGTTTACTGGAAAAACCTTCTCCTATATTTATATCTCTAAAACAGGAGTGTCAAACTCATTTTCACCGGAGCCACATCAGCCTCACGGTTGCCTTCGAAGGGCCAAACTAATTTTAGGACTGTATGAGTGCAACTACTCCTTAACTGTTAAGGAGTTGAAATTACACTCGGGCCTTGGAAGGCAACCGTGAGGCTGATGTGGCCCCTGTGAAAATGAGTTTGACACCCCTGCTCTAAAGTAATCCCTAACATGTATCAGGTGGTAACAACGTGTTAAGTTTTATATGCATTAGTCCATTTAACAGTTAACGTCACCTTGTGAGATAGATATTAGTATCATTTTCATTCTATGGATGGGGAAATGGAAGTTTCCAGAAGTTTAGTCCCTCATCAAGGTCACAAAACTAACCAGTAGTGACCCATAAGGGGAGGATTCAAACCAAAGTCTGACACAAGAGCCAGACCTCTTAGCCACCAAGCTGAACTACCACGTGTGTTTTCTTATATCCTTTTTCCTAATCCCCAGTTACTTCTGTTTTCTAAGTATTCTCAATTAAAGTGACTTGCAATTTCCTGGTATGAAACTGGAATTCGGCAGCCTAGAATTTTTTTTAATTTATTGGGGTAACATTGGTTAATAACCTTACATAAATTTTAGGTGCATCGGTATACTTGGTTTTCAATGACGCAGGGGAAAAAGGAAGGAAGAAGGTGAGAAAAAGTGAGCTCTGCTCTTGGATAACAGGACACTGAATTACATATTAAGCAACTGAAACCTGTATGAACCAACACCAACAAGTGTGTTCTGCATATGTGCCTCAGTGCCTTACACAGAGTAGGGGCTGGATAAATGTTTTTCGAAATAGTTGTGGAACCAAATGAATTCTAGAAGCATGAAGGGGATCTAATTATGGGTATAAACAGTGTGAGATGTGAATTGAATTTATAAGAAAATATGGATGTCTTCTTTACAATAGTAAACAGTAACTCCCCACACTTCCCCGTCGTCGAAAAGTTCCAAAGGTCTTGGAAATATTGTGAATCTTAAACAAAAACATCCAGCTGAAGAAAGCAATTTATTACAGTAAGAACTGCCATAATTCAACTAAATGTTTATTAAATGTTCACAATAGGCAGACACTGCACAGCAGATATTTTGAAGTCTTAATTTGTCCACAATACTGGCAAAGATCCCTACATGACTATTCAAATTGTGGTCAGTTCAAAAATGGTAACCGATGTAACCACATTTTAGAAGCTTACTTCTCTCTAAATCAGAAACGTTCTGAATTAGGATAGAACTTTGTGGTTCTTGGCTAGTTTACTTCAAGTACCTATTTATTTCTGCTATTTAGTATTTTAAATATAAAGCAAGCTATGTCTTCTTCAAAAACATAGTCTTTAACATTGTTTCCTGAATTAAGTATGGTTAAAAATAACTAAAACCAGAAGGGCTATGGGTTCCCACATGTGACAATAAACTCACCCAGATCTAGAATCATCCTTCCACAATGGGAAGCTCTAAAACCCTTCTCTTTTCAAACAGTCTTCACTATATCTGAAAAACCAAGAGATAACATTTACCGCCACACACACTAAGACACTGGATTCTACCACCAAACCTCATTTCCACTGTTTCAAAATGATCTTAGAGATTAGCATCTATGCACAACTTCTCAACTTCAAAACATTTTTATCTTGCAAATATCATCATGACAGTGTAATAAAACAATGGACTCATGAAATGAAATTTATTTTTCAATGACCAACACTTATAATATCAAAGGGCTAAGGGGATCACAAATTTTAGAAAAGACAATCGTGTAAATGAACACATGAGAAAGAGTTCCACAAAGAAGTGGGACTGAGGTGGGAGAGGGAGTCATTTACAAGGGTCCAGGGAGTGTTATTTTTATTTTTTAATTCATGAATCTGAATATGTCACTTTACTTAAACACCTCAATGGTTTCCCATTGCCTACAGCATAAAATCTAAGTCCCTTACCACAGCTCTAAATAACTGGATTAAAACTCACAGCTCCAGTTTTATCCCTTAGCACTCCCTAAAATGCTCCCTAAATTCTTGTTATACCAGCTTTCTTGTGGCTCTTTGAATAGCCCATGGGAAAAACTGCAGAAACTTCCATCCAGTGAATAAAATTCTGTTTGGTTATTCCTTGTTTCTACACATAGAATTTCCCCTAGCTGAAACGGCCTTCCTCACCCGACTCACCTTCCAAGACCAGGCTCACAGAGCCTTGCTCTGAGAAGCTTTCCCAAACCACTTTCCCAAATGCAGTTACTCATGCTTTCCCTGTATCACATAGCATCACTATTATATATATATTATGTACTGCAATTATTTGTTCCCTTTTAAATTAGGAACTCCTTCATGGCAGTTTGTGTCTGAATTATCTTTGTATCTCAGGCACTAGCAGTTTCAGCCATATACTGATATTTGATAAATGTTAAATGTTGTATTGATATTGTTGAACTTTAAGTGGATATACAATATACATTTGAAAATCTTCCCTGTACTTTCATAGCTATAATTTTTATTAAACATGATCTTCTAACAATGTCTATGTTTATGTTCCTTCTACTGTATCTTGCCTCACATCAAAATTCCTTATTTTCCTACTGGGAATAGTCTATCTCTTATTTTAGGAGTATTCAGCTGTCTTCTTGTATAGCAACATGATGGCTAACAAAGGAACGCAATCCATGGAAACATCTCATCTCACCTCTTAAGAAGTAAGGCTGTTCAAAAGCTGTGGAATCAGTAAGTGTGTGTATATATGTGTCATAGAAGTGCTGTTACACAATTTGGAAGTTTCATTTCAATCGTTTTGTTGTTGTTGTTATCAAGACCTGTCCTACAAAGATTATCAAAAAACTACTAATAAAATGATAATAAATAATATCACCCAAATGACTCTTGACTTTTTTTAACTGACTACAAATCATGTCACATTGTCGGTTGCACTCGGACCTGCTCTTGAAGGTGCTTTCAGGGTGCTTCTCCCTCCCCACTGCTTGGTATGTCAGAATCAAGTCACTTCTGGTCCACTGCACACTGATCCCTACATTGGTGGCACCGTTAGCCAGGACAGAACTCTGCAGCCCATGCTCCTCCCACTGTTTTTTGTCAGCCCAAGTTTCTTCCCGGCCAGCAATGCACATAGAGAGTGGCAGGTGGAAGGATAGCCCTGCCCGTTAAGCCATCCCCAGGGACTCTCTGGGGAGCAGCAGGAGAGGGTAAAAAGCAGCAGGTTCCCAGGGCACTGTGCTGCCAAGATAGTCAGATAGCTGTGTTTCTTTTTCTCTTTGAATCACACACAATGTGGTTGTATTAGGACTGATTTTTAGTATCAGCTGCTGCACTTGAACACCTCTTTCATTTCATTTTCACAGATCCTCTGACCTTTGGCCTGTACCTGTTTCACATTTCATTTCCTTAGGGCGAATTTGGTTTCAGGGAACTCCAGCTGACTTCACACAATTTGTCCCCTTGGGCCCCTACCTCCACACACGTGCACTCCAACCTCAAATCTTCCAGGCATACCAGAAAACATCCAACCCCCAAGTGTGAGCTATACTTCAATTGTTTATTTCTTCTTTCAGGGAAGTTTCTCAACACCCTCCTGAAATCAACAATTACAAAGATATATTCCCAGGAAGAGGAGTGTCATCTAACTCCATGTAACCAAAGTATACAAAACTCAGCCTTGAATCTGAGATGACTCCCTCCATGGCAAAGACTATCATTTTAAAAAATGTTGCAATTTTGGACATTTCCAGGATCGCTCAGTTTGAACTGATAGAGGAAAGACTGCTGAAAAGGGTGCCCACAAAAAGTGGCTGGAATTTGAATTAGACAGTCTAAAAAATTAAGTGGTAGTCAAGTCGTGCAGCCAAATGCATTTTGTTCTCCATATACTAAAACATATTCTCTTCTTCTTTTACTTGGCAAGTCTTATTGATACAATATAATTACAGGCACCTCCCTTTCTTTGATGGGTGGCTTTGGTTTGAGCAACTGGCTTCCACAAATGTACCACGTATAAACATTGCCCAGGACACAACATGCTCCATAAATTAAGGTTTTACATTCAAGAGCTAATTTTGATGTGGGTTACATCAGTGATGAATTTTTATAAGTCAATAGGTCAGAAATAGTAGAGCATGTGCAATTCCCAAATTGGAGAGAGGCTGTTTACCACTCCGCTTTGAATTCTCTGGCCTTGCAATGTAACAGCAGCTCCTCTTAGAACAAAATACTGGACAAAGGTCAGCTATTTCAGATGACTGAATGGAAAAGAGCACTAAGGTAATTTCCTAGTGAGTGTATCTGAAATATTATTCATTATATAGTCCGGGTATGTAGAATGATTGAACTTACTAAACCATTTATTTTGTGCGGTTACACTTTGACATTACAGGTCAGACTCAAATGACACACAAGGCCAGCAGGCCAGTTGCCCTGGGTGCATATGTATGTATCTCTCTACTTGTCCGGATATTACAATTGAATGAGGTAGAGCTGGTTCAAGTTTATTGTTTGTTTGATTTTTCTTCACCTGCATGGAGTCACTTAAATGAACCTCTAAGGTAAAAAACAAAACAAAACAAAACAAAAACAAACAAACAAAACAACATAGAGCAAGCCTCTGCCCCCTGTCTTGGGAGAAGAGTGTGAGACCTTTGGTTTTGTTCCAGCAGCTGAGTAAATCTGCCCATATCCTCATGTGCAGAGGTTTTATTTGGGATGGACATGGCCCAATCTGTGTACGGAGACCAGCCCCTGAGCCCTAGCCAATAGTTAAAGGGAAAAACTCTAATTATGAAAAATACAGTTAAAACTAGAGATGTCTGTGGGGGCTGGCCTGGAGAGCCACATTATTGTCTGCATGTTTGTGAGAGAGAGCCAGTTTGGGCAGCTCGACTGACGCGGAAGCTGCTCCAGTCCAGGCACACGAACACGCAGCTGCACGTGGTGGAAGAAGAGTCACCGAACGCTAAAATATGCGACTCATTGTGTGATGTTGTGATTCATGATAAGAAATAGATATTTGGTCTGCATCCCCTTTTTAGTACAGAACTTGTAAAATTCTCAGAATTTCCTAACTGGTGAGAATGATGTGACTTTTGGAATGCCCCCATGTCACCTAAGGTCGGGGACTGTTTGCCAGGGGAGCCAACCCTTCACTGTCCTGCGCAGCATATTGGTCAACAACAGATCCGCCACATGTATAATGGTGGTCTGATAAGATTATAACAAGCTGAAAGATTCCCATCACCTAGAGACCCTGTACCAGCTATAACATTGTAGCGTAACACATTACACACATTCTTCCCATTGCATTACAATTGCCTACCATATTCAGTACAGTAACATGCTGTACAGGTTTGAAGCATAGGGACTGTAGAGCAACAGAATTTGTCACCCCAAAATATGTCTCTTTGACATAAGGATAATTCTGGACTGGTTAATTTTTATTAAATTTATTAGGGTGACATTGGTTAATAAAACTATACGGGGTTCAGGTGTACAGTTCTACAATGCATCATCCGTATATTGTGCTGTATGTTCGCCACTTCAAGGCAAGTCTCCTTCCATCACCATGTATGCCCCCTTTAGCTCCTTCTACCTCTTCCCACTCCCCTTCCCTGTGGCAATTGCCATACCGTTGTCTGTGTCCATGAGTCTTTTTCTTTTTTCCTTTGCTTAATCCTTCCACCCTTTCCACCTAATTTTAAGAAACTGCAGACATGAGAGAAAATCTGAGAATCAAGTAGAAGTTACCCTTTGTAAAAGGTATTAACAGTTCTAAGGAAAATCTCCATTTGTAATACTATCTCCCTGTCTGTACCAGGAATAACGTTACATCTAGAAACTCTTATCAGTGCAGAAGATGACTACTTAAAGCTGCATAACCACCCTACCCTTGTTTACTGGTCTTTTCCTGGTAACTTCCCATAACAGACTCCTCTCATACTTAACATCTTTTGTCTTTCGCTGAAGATGTTATTTAAGATAGTGGCTTCAGCCATTTTTGGCAAGTTACTCACTTTTCCTGGGTCTCTACTCATGTATACAGGAGGTATGCATATTATTAAACTTGTGTTTCTCCTCTTAATGTCTTTTTTTTTAACAAGGATATCTCAGCCAAGAGGGAAAATTATATTTCCTCCCCTACAGAGTAATAGCCTATACCATACAGCTTAAGTGTGTAGTAGGCTATACCATCTAGGTTTGTCTAAGTCACTTCTATGATGTTCGTACCTGTTGACATTTATCAGAACTGATCTTTACTATTAAGCCCTGGAGGACTGTAATTGGAGGGTTGGAACTTTCAGTCTGGCTCCCATCCCAAACCCCTCTCCAGGAAGCAGAGAGCAAAGAGGGGTTAGAGGTTAAATCAGATCACCAATGGCCAATGATTTAATCAATCTACATATGTAATGAAACCTCCATAACAAACCAAAAGGACAACAGTGTGCAGAGAGCGACTTGGCTGTTGAACACATGGAGATGTGGGGAGCATGATGCAGTCTGGACAGGGCGTGAAAGCGCTGAACCCTTTCCCCATGAGGTAGCCTGGGAACTTGAGTCTGGGAATAGAAAATACGGAGTGGCCAGGAAGCCAGTTTAAGACCAGGTGGTCAGAAGAAACAAGGGATAAGCTGACTTCAAAAATGTCACCACCCCTCCATTCCCTGCTCAAAAACTCGGAGGTGGAGGATTTTATCTCCTTTTCAACTGCTGATGTTGAAACCACTGTTTTGCATGCGCAGTTCGTCAAGGTTTGACTACTACACCACCTTTCTGGGGTGTCGGTAATAAGTAACACTACCATCTTGCCCCCACAGTACAGGTAAGACATAGTTGTCAAGCAACCCAGCAGAAGAAGGAAGTAACCCCACGCATGGAAAATTCCACTCCCTGAACTGTCACAATCCTACCTTTTCTTTCAAGCCCACTTTGTCCTTAGCCTATGAAAGCAAGCCCAAGCCCAGAGTCAGCTCCCAGCCAGTTCAGAAGGCCTTCCTTGCCTCTGTGCTGCCTCCCTTGTGCTTGAGCATAAGCTTAATAAAATATGTCTGGAAATTTCTCTGGGATTTCCTCTCAATTTCTATCTTGGGAAACCCAAGAACCCTAACGCTAGTAACATTTATGTCTTGCTCTGTTCATCTTTTCTATCTGGCTGTCCCTAAGCTATATCCTTTTATAATAAACCATAATCTAGTAAGTAAATTTCTCTGAGTTCTGTGAGTTGTTCTAGGAAATTAAATGACCCCCAAGGAGGGGGTCATATGCACCTCTGATTTATGGCTAGTTGGTCAGAAGCACAAGTGACAACCTGGACTTATACTGGGCATTTGAAGTAGTGGTGGTGGTGAGTAGGGGCAGTCTTTTGGGACTGGACCCTTAACTTGTATAATCTGATATGTCAGAATCAAGCTGAATTGTAAGATACCCACTTGGTGTCAGAGAACTGCTTATCGTTGTAAGGAAACCTCCCCACACACACATTGGAATTGGGAACAGGACTCTTTCTACTCCAGCACCCAATATGAGCCCTAGTCAAACACCCAGACCAACCTGACTACCCCAGCAATGGTGAGGCATCCGTCAGACTGTGCAGTACCCACCTTTGTCCATAATATTAAGTAGTAGCAAGAAGCAACAGCAGTGTGGTCAGGCCTCACAGCACCGTAGCCATTGCCATCACCATCTTTGAACTGGGATTCTTATGCTATTGCGGGAGCAGGAGTCACAAGAAGAAATATTAGAACTGTTATGAATAGTCTTATGGGGTTTGCTCATAAAAAAAAAAAAAACTCCAGTGTTTCACACATAAGGTCAAGTACTCCAATGCCCATGGTTGGTAAAAAAAAAAAAAAAAAAAAAAAAAAAAGCCACATTTACATTACAATTCAGAATATAAATATCTGCTCCAATAACTTTTAAGTAAACTTTTTGTAATGTGTGACTTGCGTTTCCCATGTAAATAAAACCCAATCAGTAAGTAATCAAGAAGTAGAAAACTTGAGAACAGGGACAGGACACACGCACACACAAAAAAATCTTTTTTTTTTAGCTTTACTTCTCTTAACAGGACCAGAAAATTAACAGAGTGGGGGGATTTGGGTTCAGACTGAAATGTTTCAGGAATGGGAACCAACAAAAACCCAGCCTCAGCCCGTATAACCACACACACACACACACACACACACACACACACACACTTAAAAAACATGAGGCATTAAAAGTCCAGAGACTTTTTATATATACAGGCACTTAAAAAACATGAGGCATTAAAAGTCTACAGACTTTTTATATACGTCATGTTTAAGAATTGACTCCACCGAAATGACATCTTAAATCCTAACTAGTGGCTAGGGCCTTTATTATATGACTCAGACTTTCCATTCTTGTTAGGAGCGTGGAAGGAGAGCAGTACATCTTGGTTTATTTAGTTTTTCTCCAAACCTACTTATCAGCTAAGGTTACTATGAGGGTAAAATTATGGGATGGTTGAATTCTCTATTTCAAGCAACGGAAGATATACTGTGGTTGTCTATTTGTTATTAAATTTCCTTTCCAGGGACCAGCCATTAAAACTTTTTTCTAAGTTGTTTTTCAAATCCACCTGGATCATTCAGTGTCTTTGCTGGCTTTGGGATACTTTGGAGAAATCTATTGCAAGCATGTCATGAACTATGGGATAAAAAATGCAGTTAGTTCCTACAAAAGCCTTCAGTCCCCTGCATTTTATTTTCTGTTACAAATTTCACATACTCAGCTTGGACCGTCCTCTAGCTCCTCTGTCCCACTTTACTCTCACACTCATCTGAAAGATAAAAATATATGAATGCTATCTATCTCTACTCAGACTTGGAGTATTAGCAGCAGCTTTGAAAACCTTCCAGTATAATTAATCTAACCTGTGACATCACTTATTTCTGTGACTCACGTTTGGGTAGTACTTCAAGACTTCAAATATTTTCTCTTTGGAGTATTACACAACCCAATGAGAGAGATAGGAGAGGAATTGTTGTGACGCCCGTTACGCCACACAGAGCACTGAGCCAAGCGGTGTCTAAAGCCAGCTAGCTAGAAAGCGGAAGGGCCGGCTTGCCCGAATCCCAAGGCTGTGTGCCTCCTTCCAGCTCTCATGTGACTTTCCACCCACCATGTTTCCAGCGCATTCAGCATTTATACGTTTCTCATGGAACCTAAGCCAGATAGCAATGAGCAAAATAGAGAAGGGAATTTAGAGAATTCTCTAGGTAGTTTACTTGGAATAGAAGTACCCATTTAAATCTCTCTGAAGATTGCACACCAGTCTTCACATGAAATATCATATATATCTTACAGCCAATACTCAAGTGTCAGTTAATGTTCAGAGTAAGAAAAATGAGTAGTCCTAGAAATTTTTCTGAGAATCAATGGTGAAGCTCTGTCAGTTTTTATAACTCTTACTTTTATTGATGGTATTGGTACTGAAGATTAATTGCAGATATGCTTGTAATTCCACAAATATGTTTAGATTGTACATTTTTGCATTTCCTGAGCTCCATAAAGCTGGAGCCCAGGTCTTTTTTGCCTTTATGTTGTTGCAGATAAGCACAGTGCCTTGCATATACTAAACATTCAGTAGTTAGTTAGTTTTATGGTTAAAACATTTGACAGGTACCTAGAAGACACCATAGGGTCTAATTTAAAGTGCCTAGTCATCATGTCTCAAAGGAACACTAAACAAAACGTTATTGCTGTTATTGATATGCACATACAGTTTATTCTTTAATTGATCCACTAACAAAGGTTATTACATTCACAATCCTATTTCCAACCAAAGCTTTTGTTGATTAAACTGAGTTTCTAACTCATCAGTCTTTGTAAGTTGGTAATAAACCTCTGGGTTTGTCTGTGTGTGGCGGGGGGCAGGGTTGGTGAAGGAAACTAGCAATAGGCTTGGATTTTACAAGCATGTGGGCATTTCTGTATTATTACCTAGCATGATATCCCTTATTTCATTCTACTATAAAACAACTCTGAGCCAAATTGTTTTTTTAACTTAGGATAAAAAAAATGTGTGTTACAGATTTTAATATATATTTGTAGTATATCACGTGCAACTACATATATAAATTTACATGTAGATATGAAATTTTAAGAAAGAGACTTATTTAAGGAATTTGCTTATGTGACTGTGGAGGCTTGACAAGTCTAAAATCTGATTGCAAAGGTGGGCAGGCTGGAGACTTAGGAAAAGAGTTACAGTTTGAGTCCAAAGGCAATCTGCAACTTGGAAGAGCCAACATTGCAGATAAAATCTGAAGGAAGCCTGCTGGCAGAAATCCCTTTGGCTTGGGGGATGTCAGCCTTTTCTTCTATTCAGACCCTCACCTGATTAGATGAGACCCACCCATATTATAGAGAGCTCTATTCAAAGATTTAAATGTAAATCTCATCAAAAAACACTCTCACAGAGGGATCCAGAATAATTTTGACCAAATACCCAGGTGTCTCATTGTCTAGCTCAGTTGGCAGATAAAATAATCATCACACATGGTCTTTCCTCTACATGTACATCCCCAGTATCTCTCTGTGTCCAAATTTCTTCTTATAAGGACACCAGTCAGATTGGCGTAGGACCCACCCTAACAGCCTTATTTGAACTTAATCACCTCCTTAAAGGCCTTATCTCCAAACACAGGAACCTTCTGAGGTACTGGAGGTTAGGGCCTTAACATAGGAATTTGCAGGTGAAGGTGGGGTAAGGGCACACCGGTCAGCCCACAACGCTGCACTTTATCACAATCCCACCACTACTACCACTGCACTGCTCTTCCTTCCTGTTACTAACACTTCCGTAAAGTCCCTTCCAGTTTCAATTTCCTGTGTTCCTTTAAAATAGATTGTATACACATGGCACCATGAAGCTCAGAATTTCTACCAAGATTGCACACAAGTTCAGCCAGAGTTGGTTCATGGAACATAATTTAGATAGCTACTGGAGAATATTTAAGGGTGTGAGAATTTTTGTCAAGGAGGAAATGCCAAACTCTAAAGAAGTTAGGCCAGGACAATGGGAAAAATCAAGACAGCCCATCCCAGGGGAGTTTGAATCTGTCAGTGCTCACCAACAGGAGAGTTATCCTGTTTAGGACATCCAAACATTCTGGCACTGATGCCTTAGCAGCAATTGTTTATCAGATGTCACAGGGTTTGTCACTGAAATGGCCAGTTCAGATTTCTCAGTAGTAAGAGCCTAAGGAATGTTTAGCCTTTATTTCTTTTACAAACAGTAATATATAATTGCACCTAACAATTCTATGGTAATTCCTAGATAATAATTGAGAAATATTGCCGGTGAAGGACCAGGTGATGAATCCAAGTGGAAAACACTCCAAAAACACATATGCATTTATACCTCACAGATATTTTAATGGGCCAGGAAAACAATGGGTTTTCTGTTTCATCTGATATTCCGTGTGAACTAAATTGTGCACACAAAAACAACAACATTCCCAAAGATGGACAATGAATCATTCTTAAGTTTGCATCACCCATTGGGCCTCACTAAGTGTCTTTCCCATCATCTTTGTTCAGAAACATTTGCTGAGTTTAGTTGAAAGGTGACTCTCAAAGTCCTGATGATGTAGGTCTACTATGACTCTTTCATTCAGAAATATGCACCATGTTCTGCCACCTGGCCAGCAATCCAACAAAACAAGGCCACAATGTGGATTCACCCTACAGTTTGAGTCTCTAACACAGTAAGTAGTTCAAGTCAGCACAACAGTCATTTATTCAGCCTTTTCTGTGTGTCAGATGCTACAGAGCTTACCATCCATTAACACAGACTGTGTGTACATGAATATACATAATTTAAGGCCATTTGCTCTATTAATAGAGATATAAATTATGTGCTGGGCATGGGGAACACAACTAGGACAAGGCAGAAATCGAAACTGGTGCCAGATTGTGGAGCAGTCTGAAGGCTGAGCACTACTCTAATCAGCACGGATAAATTCTACTGTTGTCATTCTTAAAGGCTGAAAAAGTGTGGAGACACGAAGCCTAGACAGCCCTATTGCCCTAACAGGCACAGAATGGAGTAGTTGGATGGTACTAACACCACATCAGAGAATAACACCGTTTTAATGACAAAAGCCCAATCTTATCCTCTGCAGAGCATTCTGTTATGAACAGTTATATATCAATGTATTTTATTTAAATCAATATTATTAAAACAAGTAAGAGTTAAAACTTTTTAATGTCATATGCAATAAGGTAAAAATTAGGAAAGGAGGAACGTTTACATAATGTCCCCACAGACACCATTTAGTAATTACTAGACTGGTTCAGGCCACCCTGTTCCCCTCTGTCTCTTGGACTGACATGAAAGGAGGGAAAAGAATCACTGAGAGGTAAATGTGACTCACCAAAAAGAGCTGTGGAGAGAGAAAAGGGAACATAGATAGTAAAAACCAGACAGACTGGGAAGAGAGAGAGTTTAGGTGGGGGTGGACGGAAATGGGGAAGGGGACAGTTAGTTGTGAATAAGGATATGTGAAAGAATTGGGAAAGGGGGAGAAAAGGATATGATGGTTATAATTTGGATCCTTGAGAGATACAAGTAAAGAACAGATTTCCTTTTTAATTTGGGGAAAGATACCAGATTGCCTATTGAACTGTGCTTCTTAAATGCCACACTCTTCAGAGACTGACACCTTGGGGTCCCCAATTTATTAGTTTTGCAATAGAACCTAAAATATGTTGTCTGAGGTGAAATAAAATACACATATACCAGGTATTTCCTAACTAGTGATTAAACTCTAATTTAACCCAGAAAACTATTTTCTTAACCTAGTGATGCAATTTCAAAACAGTGGATATAAAAATGAAACATCTTAAGGATTTTAATTAAGGCATGGGTTTTTGTTGTTGTTGACTAAACACCTATTATTTTTCCCAGAAGCAAGCTTCTTGAAGTATCTAGGTCAGAATTAAAACCTCTGCACGCCAGCCGAACCATAAATGCAAGCAATTAGTGAAGCTTTATTTCTTTATAATCTATGGAATACATTAGCCAGTTAATGTTGATCCTTTAAAGTGCTGGGTCTTTTATTCATAATCAAAAACATCTATATGTGTGTTTGTGTACTGATGCCACATCAGTGACATGCACTGACATATTTATCAAATTAATTTAAGCCTGTAACAATAACAATGCCACCAAAAAATAGTCTGGTTTTACTTTATTATTAATATCTGACATCAAATTTCCTGGAATCTCATAGCTGTAGCTCTAATAATTATAAAACATAAAAACAAAAAAAAAACTATTTATTGCTCGGTGCTTCAGAAAATCTATACCTTCCCCAGAGCAGGCTAAGAGATTCAACATGGGTTAAAGTTACTGAATATTTGCATTAGGACCAGGGCAGCTCTAACACAAGCTACTGGGTAAGTGGGAGGATCACACAATCTGCATCAGGTGAGTTCATGTCCAGAGCCCTTGACATCCCTAAAATCAGCATGGGAATAGGAATCTAAATCAGAGGAAGAATGGCTCTTGAAGAAATATCTGTGCCCTAAACTGCTTATCATCATGGCTTGTAACATGTCATCATTTAACAGCCATCATTGTGACAACCAGCTAGCAACTGCTCGCTCAGAAAATGAGTACCCCTCAGATCTGCAGGAACAATAATAAGGTGTGGGTATGTATACACAATAAATGTAAGACTGTGGCGGAACCCTTGGCAGTTTCACTGAAAGGAAGTATTTCATCCTTCAATTAAATAAAAGCTAAACATAGTTCTAAATACCAGTTCCCCTATTCTCAGAGGGGGGAATGTGAAAATGGGGCACACCTCTCTTCTTTTGATAAAGACTGAAGGAAGGGATTCAGGCTGAGCAACAGCCCTCCCCTCAGACCCTAACCTCCAGAGGCCTCCAGTAGACATATTATCTCCTATGCACTAAGGGCTAAGGCTGCAGGCCTGAGCTGTGTCCCAAGGAAGATAGGGAAGAAACGAAGAGAAAGAAAATGGTTTCAGGATCAATCCAGGACAGAGGCTGACCCTGGCAACCTGCAGATATGTTATTTGGCCAACACTGTGTTTTCAAATGGAGAAAATTTATACTTAAAATAAATCCAGACTTCCAGCTTTTTTGGAAAAAAAAATAGAAGATCTGGAATCTCTGATTTCACATGCTCACTTTAATTAGTTGAGTAGTTTTCACTCCCTTTAGATGGGACAGGCGTTCTCTAGTTTACACAATCCTTACCTCTCCCTGTTGTCTTTCACCTGAGTTACTTTATTCATGTGCAGTACCTGCCCAACCCTCTAGTCATAAAGATGCACCACTCTGTATTCATACATCTGCTAAAAACTCCAGGCATAACGGTCTGAAATTTCATGCACTCATAAAAGATTCTATAAGTTCCAGAGCGCTCCTGAGTTTCAGGTCTGTTTTAGGGTGGGTTGTAAGACATGGAACCGTGCCTTATTTATATTTGGCTCTCTCATAGTCCACACAGTAACTGTCACATAAAAGACACTCAGCAAATGGACCATCATAACCCTTACAAAGCTTTGAACATACTGGGTTTACTCAAATCCAAACCCCTGGATTCTCTGTTGGCCTTAAACTGAAATGGTCCTAGATTGACAGGGGATCACAAAGGTGGTGTTGACACGAAGGTCGGAAACCAGACGGCCTGTGTGACAGGGGGTAGGCTGGTACACGGTGGGAAAAGGACATGCCCAGTGCAGAGGAGGGAAACCTTCCCTCTACCCTCCCAGGTTCTGCAGCTGGGCCTAGGAGTCAAACTGATATAGGACAGATTAATGAAAGAAAAGCATGCAAAGTTTGTTTAATAATTTTACGTGTACATGGGAGTCATTAAAAGAAAACAAAAGTTTGAAAAAGCCACAGGCCCAAAAGCTTATATACCTTTCAAAACAAAGAGCAGTGAATTGCGTGGATGTGACAGGACGCAGGGGCTTGGGCTAGGGACAGTAGAGTGTGGGACAGTGACTAGAAAACAGATGGGGAAAGCTAATGGGAGATAAAGTTTACTTCAGTAGGTTTGTTTGTTCAGATCCATTTCAGCGTTGACTTCCAATGTCTGGCAATAAGAATGTTCATTTCTTCTTGGTACAGGGAGGGGGAGGTCAAAGAGCCCTTTCTGAATCCACTGTTTCTCAACCAGCTCTGGCTCAAGATAATCAATATGCCAAAGTGGTATATTTTGGGAGAGCAAGTTCTAAACCACTTTACTGGCATTAGAAGTCCTGGCTATATCCGTTCCATAAATAAACACCTACGTATTGTCTACTTTGCACTAAGTGCTAAGGATACAAACACAAATACAATATCCTTTGAGGAGTTCAGCCCAGGGAGGATTCAAAAAAATAGTTTCAGCGAAAGTCATTTGAACTTGGTCATGCCGTTTAACCTTTCCAAGCTCTGGGTTTTTTTTTTTTTGTTTGTTTGTTTGTTTGTTTGTTTTTGCCGGCAAAAAAGGGGTGATATGTCTGTTACTTGGGGCTTACTTCTTGCTAGAGTGAGAAACAGCTGAACAAATAAGATTGCATACACACTTTGCAAACCATGAAACAGAAGTAAAAAGATGATAGAATTGGATTCTCCCTGCCCTTGTTTCTGAGGACTCTGTAATATAATAGAAGAACCTGTGCCTGTCAATTGCACTCTTAAAGCAGATGGATGATACATAAAAGAATCCAAGAGGCAAGGAGAGGGGCGCTGGCATGATCTAAATCTCCTGCCTTCACATGTCAATCTCCCCCATCTCCTTCTTGCCTCAAGCCCTATGGAGGAAAGCATACCCCAGCTACCCAGGGACTGAGCAAGGAGTTGCTAGTGAATATCTGGGTTACAGATGCATCCATGGAGGTAAAATGCACTACAGGAGAGAGGAGCTCAGCAAGGAACAAGTCCATGAGATTGCCACACAGGAGAAAGTCATTTCTGTTCCAAGCTCATGCTAGCTAGGATTTCTGAGAGGCCAGCTTTAACCATCTGCCAAGTCAGAGAGCAAAAACCACTAGCCAGAAAACCATGCTCTTCTCCTTTTATCTCTCCCTTTTCCCACGCACACTTGACCCTGGAAAGGAGGTGAGCAGGGAGCATGAAGGAGAAAGAGGAAACAAACCTGCTCCCTCTCCTGTGTAGGCTTCAGGCTGGAACAGGATAGCCTTTAGGATTTCAGATTTCAGGCAGGACAACTTTGATATTTGGAGTTTTGACTTTGCATGGCCCTGGATACGAAATTAAAGTTATACTTATGACTTAAAATGACCACAGGACTGTTGTTTACCTTACTGAACAAAAAGTACATGGGAGTAGCCCAGAACTTCCCTTAGGGTCAAATGAAGATTACCGCCCTCATGAATAAAAATAAAGGGAAAGTAGAAAACATAAAGATGTATTGGATCAAAATCTACATATAACTAAGAATAATTCTGATAAGTAGCAGTATTATTTCCTCTTCTTGCAAAACAGCTTTTAATAGTGATCTTTTGCCAAAGCTGCCATAATTGGCTTTTTCTACTTCCTTCTTCTTAAGACAAAATATGGGGGATAAATCCTATTGATAGAATGATAATAGTTATAGGTTATGGCACTGATCCTGAGGCTGAAAGTCAACTGTAGAGGCTTGACAATAACTTTTTTAGGGGGTTGCACACCTCCCTAGTAATGTTAATTCAGTCATTTCCCCCTCCCTTGAAATTTAAGGCTTTCTTCAAATTTTGGAAACATAAACAGTCATTGTATTATGCCTCATGCCTCAGCGCTCAAGTTTCTGTGATCTGTCAGTCAAGTGGAATCCTTAGAAGCACCAACTGGCCCCACCTGGCAATGAAATTGAGTGTAGATGGAATAATTATGCTATGCACCTGTGCCTCTATGCCACCTTAATAAAATTTCCAGAAGAGAGCCGCGCCCCAACCTTCCCCATTATCCTACTCAGGAAATTTGAATTTCTTATAAAGGAAGTTTAAAAGAAAAGCACCGTGAATCAAATAAGGATTACACTCAAGAGTCTGCCACTTGGAGTATTCCCCAAATTTTCTAACATGCCGATAAGTGATCCTGTGGCTAATAGAGTGGTTTAAATAGAAATCTGCCAAAGAAATAAGGTTTACTTCTTTACTTTTTAGCCTCAAAAGATATAGCCCCATAAACTCACATATACACACTGTGTTTAAGAAGCAGGCACTTTTTTTTTTTAAATAACTGAAGATTATATGGGTGGGAATAGAGAGGAAATGTCTTCCTCTTCTCTAAAGGTATTCTTCTGGACTTAACAACCCTGATTCCTTCTTTTAGTTCCCTCCTACTGACCCCTAGTCTCCAAATTTTATCTAGAACAATTTCAACACTGATAAAGCATCTTACTCTGTTTCTGCTGTGTTGTTACCTTGAAGCCATAATGTTTCTCTTTTAGACACTGTCACTGTGGCCACCTTCACCCCAGCCAATTATCAGTGACAGCTCTGTTTAAAAAACAATCACTTTAATGTCCTGAAGATCTCAGCTAATTAAAGTCACCCAGAGTATTTGCCGAGTGTTTGGTGTCTGTTCATTGTGTGTTTTCCTAAGATCTTCTTATCCCAAAGTTAATTATACCAAAAGACAGCAGATTGTCTGAACCTCAGGGGGGATTATACCTCTGTTTGCATTTTTGCTGGTATTCTTAGAGCATTCCTTTTGATCATTTGTTGAAGAAAATGTCTTGAAAAGAAGATAAAATTTAAATAGACATTTTAGATTTTGAGAAGGATGAAAATTAATTAACATTTACTAAATACTATTAAGAAAATATGTATACAGAAATTTGTTAATGTATTTTGCCATAAAGGCATATCAAAAGGCTTAAAAGAAATGAGAATTTTTAAAGAGAAAAATGTACCCTACCCATATGATATTAAATGATTAAAAGAAATATAAGACATGGGCCATACCCTCTCAGACCATACCAGCTCGTTGAATGTGGCTGAATCTTTTGAATTTCAGGGACCAATAACTTTTCTAGAGAAAAAAAAATGGAAGGGACAGACAAGATAGAGGCCTCAACTTTTCCTTCTGTCTAGCTGCTAAACAATGAAAATTACTAACATTTACATGGTGCACTCTGTGTTCCAGACATGAGTCTAAAGGCTTGATTTATTTCATTTTATTTATTTATAGCAATCCTTCTGACATTTTATAAATACATAAAACATGATTAATTATTAATGTCATCAATATATTATAACATATTATATTATTGACATACATTTAACTATGTGTAGTACTATTTACATGTGTATGCATGTGTGTTATCATCCCCAATTTTCAGGAAACTCGGGTCCACAGAAGCTAGTGACCTCAGCAGCACTAGGATTTGAATACAACCAGTGTGGCTCCCTCAAAGCCCTTAACCATTATGCTGTCTCACATCAGAAATTTTTTTAGTTCATGAGATTTATTTTAATACTAACAAAGAAGTCAACTAAGTACAGAATAAAGATCTATTGGATACAAAGTATTTAATTATGTGTATGATAAAAGCTACCTTGTCCTTTTTTTGTCATTTTGCATGCATCTACAAAGACTGGTATTTTGGAGCCATAGAAGAATATTGAAGAGATAAGACCTATACTTATAAAGTGTGAGTAAAATATGAGTGGATTTGTGATTCAGGTGAACAATACGGATCATAGTTGCTACAGAAGTGGAGCCTACTGTGGATTGGAAGACTCGGTGACGGAAGGGAGGAGGAAGAGGACTCCAGACCGGTAGCGGACACAGGCAAAAGCAGTGACCAAGGTGCACGGTGAGCATACCAGCTTGGTTCGGTCAGAAACTTGACCCTAGATAAATGGGGCAAACTGTAGTTCCATGACCTCTGCAACACTTACAATTAGGTTTGTATGACATACACGGTATTTTAAGTACTCTATATTTAAAAATATATACTTCCAGAAAAATGTACAAATTGTATGTATATGCAGCACAATGAATTTTCACAAATTTTGAACATACTCATTACGCCTCACAGAGCAGGGAGCAGAGCACTACAAGCACCCCATCCGTCTCCCTAGGCCCCCTTACAGCCACTAACCCCCACAAGTAACCTTCCTGACGCCTATCGCCATTTATTGGCTTTGTCTGTTTTTGAAACTTTTATAAATGAAATCATGTACTGTACATAATCTTGTGTCATCCATGTTGTTTCATGTGGCAGTCATGGATTCCTTCTTACTGCTGTATACTATCCATTTATGAATATACCACATTTTATTTATACACTCTATTATTGTTTTATTTAATCTTTATTGTATTATTTCCATTACCATTTAGTCCTCATATACCCCCTGCCCCTAGCAGTCACCACACCGTTGTCCATGTCCATGAGTCCTGTTTCCTTTTTGCTCAATCTCTCCATCTCCTAACCTCCCCTCCCCCAGCTGCCATCCTGCTCTCCATCTGTGAGTCTGTCCCCATTTTCCTCGTTAGTTCAGTTTGTTCATTAGATTCCACATATGAGTATACACTCTATTGTTGATGGACCCTTCTGTTGCTACTAGTTTGGGATGTTATAAACGAAGCTTCTCCAAACATTTTGGTACATGTCTTTGGTCCACATCTGTGTGCATTTCTTATGGGAATGGAATTGCCGGATCACAGTGTAGATGTTCACTAAGCTTTAGTGGGTATTACCAAGCAGTTTTCCAAGGTGGCTTTGCCTACTCCCTATGCTCCTACCAATGGTATCACATTGTAGTTTTAAAGTGCATCCCCCTCATAATTGTTGAAATGACCACTTATTTTCAGATGTTCAGTAGCCATTTAGATATCCTCTTTCATGAAGTTCAACTCATTAGCCTATTTTCTATTGGGTTGTATGTCTCTTTCTTATGAGTACGTAGATTTTTAAATAATTCCTGAATATGAGTCATTCAGAAAATATATATTTTACATAGATATGCATTTTATATAGAAACTCTTTTCACTTTCTTTTGGTGTCTTTAAATAAACAGAAGTTTTTATTTTTAACTTACTGGCTAGTATTTATTGTTTCCCTCTTAAGAAATCTTTGCCTTCCCCAAGGTTATGAAGATATTCTTCTGTGTTTTCTTCCTTCAGTATGTTTGCTCTGCTTTTCACATTATATGTACTATCTATTTGGAAGTGATTATTGTGTATTGTATAAGGTAGAGATCAAGATTTATCTTTTCCCATGTGGATATCCAATTCCTCCAGAACTATTTAAATGATCGTCCTTCAGCTAAGTGAAATAAGTCAGACAGAAAAACACAAATACCAAACAATTTCACTTACATATGAAATTTCAAAAACAAAATAAATGAACAAATAAAACAGAAACAAACTCAGGAACAGAGAACAAACTGATGGTTGCTGGGTGGGAGAGTGGTTGGGGGTTGAAAAGGTTGAAGGGATTAAGAGGTACAAATTGACAAATTACAAAATAGTCACAGAGAAGGACAGATGCCATTTGATTTCAGTTAAATGTGGAATCTAAAGAACAAAATAAATGAACAAACAAAATTGAAACAGACACATAGACACAGAGAACAGACTGTTGAAACAGACTCATAGACAGTGAACAAAACTGAAACAGACTCATAAACACAGAGAACAGAACAGAGGGGAGAGAAGGTGAAGGGATTAGAAAGTACAAATTGGCAGCTACAAAATAGTCACAGGGATGTAAAGTACAGCACAGGGAATATAGTCAATACTATTGTAATGGCTATGTATGATGTTGAGTGGGTACTACAATACTGAGGGATCACTTCATAAGCTGTATAAATGCCTAACTATGCCATACACCTGAAACTAGTATAATACCGAATGTCAACTATAATTGAAAAATTAAAAATTTTTAAGAAATTGAAAAGAAAACTAAATACAATAAATAAATAAGTGACTCTCCTTTACCCACAGTAGTACAACATCATCTTTGTAATAAATCAAGTGAACAGTCCATGTGCTTTTTATTTTGAGACTGTGTTCTATTTGTTTATCTGTATGTACAACTCTTTACTTCTGGGGTAAGTGCTCCAACTTTGTTCTTTTCATTTCAAGATTGCTTTGACTATTCTTGACCCTTTTGTTTGCAGATCAATTTTTGAATTAAGTCATCAATTCTCACATAATGGAAAAATGGAATTTTTCCATACAAAATTTTTCTATACAAAAATGGAATTGTATTGAGTCTGCAGGTCAATTTGGGGAGAATTTGCACTTTTATAATATTTAGTCCTCTAATCCAGGAATCTGGTATATCTCTCTGTTTATTTAACATAGTATATTATTGTACAATATACTTTTAAAATTTTGAGTCGTTATTTGAAAAGCTGAAGATTTTTCGTACAAATAAGAATTTTCAACTTTTCCTGAAAAATAACAATATCTGGCAGAACCAGCCCAATACTCCTGTGTGGCAATGACAGGCAAGAACTACCCGCTGGAACTGAGACACGCATTCTTTCACGCATCACAGTTCTACCACAAACATGATTCGTGAGTCTGACTCAATGCTCGGACTTCATGCACTTATTGTATGAATGGGCCACTGTCTGTGGGAAAGAAAGAAAGGAAAAGAGAGTGTGAGAGAAGAAAATAATGAGAAATAATGTTCAGTTAGTCATTCTTTAAGTATTATTTAATGCTATGTATCAAGCACTATGCTACATATTAGGATATATGAATGATGGAAAAAACACAGTTATTTTTGTTTTAACCCTGAAGGCAATCATTTTAATCAGAATTATAGCAACATTAATTTTTTTAACAAGGACATACAGGGCCCAGCACAAATAACACCCCTTTATTTATTTCAAAATCTTTTATTACAAAATAATAAGCATGTAATTCTGTAACATAACAATATCACACTGAAGCATACCATATGACATTTTTGGTGAAATTTTCAAATTAAAAGTATAAATTATTACACCCATATTATTACTCTATCAGCCACACTCAAGCAGGCATTACCTCTGTCGGACCCTGTATTTTGCATGGCACTTCACTCGGCCAATTTAAGGGAGGGGAGGGGATGATAGAAGGGTGAGCACAGAGAAGGAGGACACAGGGGAAAACCTAGAGGGACATGAAGAAAGAGGCTATACCTAGCTGTTCTGCATATTAACAGGTACATTCTCAAATATACCAGGACATCGGACCACTCTTAGTTCACAGCTTCCTCAGGTTCAAGATGACAGACACAGAATGCCCGGCTGTAATAAACAATGTGGACAAAGTCTTTGCTCAGAGGCAGCTTCCATTCTACTGGTAGCAAACTTATCTTGGAAGCAGACCAAGAAGTTCCTTGAATTTCAGCCTCTGGAATTTTGACATTATCCTCCTACTAATGTGCAATCACCAGAGTTCTACTGCCTGTTACTCTAGGTTTCTTAGTATAATACCAGAAGCCTGTTTTTTTCCTTTGGATCCCAGGGCTGAAATAAATCAAACGCAACCCTCGGGTTACTAACTGGGCTTCTGTGAGTAGGTGGAGAAAACAAAAAGGAAAAAATATTCCCCCATCCAATGAACTTTTAGAATATAAATGGGCAGTCTAAGATGACATGTATGTATTTCTTTCAACAAGAATTCTAAGCATCTTTTCAGCACATCTCAGATTGATTTTCCCATTCCAATTAGTAGTGTAATATCCAGATGTGTGTGTGTGTGTGTGTGTGTGAGAGAGAGAGAGAGAGAGAGAGAGAGAGAGAGAGAGAGAGATTGGGCAGGGGAGGAGGGAATGAAAGGGAAGTACAATTCAGTTATTGCTAATGGATTGCTAAATTTTCCCCCATGTAGAGACTTTTTAGCTATCTCTTTCTCCTGCATCTTATGTCATATCTCAGTATCCAATCAATCCTACCAGAGGCAAGCCCATGAACTCTTTCAGGCCTCAAGGGTACCATTCCCACCATTCAGGGCATTTTTGGTGCTCTGTTCTATAAGTAGACCGACCATACAATGCTTTTTAGTTCAATACACTAGTGATACATAAAACAATTCCCTGAAGTCTTGAAAGATAACCTGTATTCCTCCCCCAACATTTGGCTTAATGCAAAGCATTTACTGAGAAACTGGAGAGAATAGAGCCCAGTATCTCATTAACTGGCTCAAAATTATGGTGACATAAGCAAAAACAGACAATATTATCTTTAGTCTACAAATGGAAAAACTGAGAAGCTCGAGGTTTTGCCCAGCTCAGTCACACAATGAGCTGGTCTCAAAGCCAAAACTGTTTCCAGGTTTCCAAATGTTCCATCTGGAGCTCTGCCTATGGTTTCCTCTAAATTCAAACTCGTGTAGGGAAGGGGGTGGATGGAAGTGTGTGAGTGCAGGGGTTAACACAAGAGTCTTTGTGGGCCCTTCTAAGTTCAAACTTCTGTGTCTTTTCCCCTCCAGTTCTCTGAAATGCAAATGCTGATCTGTTCCACTGTAAATCCTGCATGAGATGAAACAGAACTTCAAGTAGAATCTGTAAAACCATCCCTTCCAAATTTCCTTCCTGGACAGTAGTTACAGTCACCTCTGACCACACCAAACCCAGTGGCCTTTCCACATTTTACCTCAGTTCCCATCAGCATGTTTGCAACTTCCCATAGTTTATTTTCATCTCTCCCTAACAAACAAGGCCTCTTGTGAAATGAGAGAAGACAGCGTCAGCACACTCCCTCACCTGCTGGCTTGACGGAAAACATTGCACAAACCCAGGGAACCCTGTGCAGAGGGGGGGTTGCAGGGGGCAGGAGGACACAGCTAATTTGCAAGCTGGCACCGCCCATAGCCCCGTTGGATTCCTTATGAGACAGAAGTCTCAAGTTTCAATAACTGTGGTGAGAGGAATAAAAAAGCTGGGGGGGATTGCCTTGACTTTGCAATAAAACTGTAACCAATCCCTCCACACCAAAGTTCAGAATAATAAACTTTGGAGCAGGGAATGAGCTAAGACGTCATCTGGTCCAACTCACATCTTACTGATGAGAAAACAGGCAAATAGGGAAGCGACCTATCCCAGGCCACATGACTCATGAGTGGCACAGTCAGTGGGAGAGGGCATTTCAAGTAAAAGGAACAGAAAGAGAGAAGCTTACGTTGCCTCAGATAGTAAGGACTTGCTTTAAGGATGCACAGGCTGGGGACCTTCCACGGTAGTACAACCAAATTCACTGAGCAGTGAACACTGCGTAACTCTAGTAAATACAGTTAACCCTTGAAAAAGACGGGTTTGAATTGCATGGTTCCACTTATACGAGAATTTCTTTCAGTAAATAGCGTTGGCTGTTTGTATCCTGGGGTTTTGCATCTGCAGATTCCATATTTGCAAAATCAAACAACTGCAGATAGAAAATAGTATTTTCACATTCCCAACTGCAATTCAAAACTACAGATTGAAAATACTGTTTTCCATCCGGAGTTGGCTGAATCCATCAGTGTGAAGGGCCAATTTTTGGAGAAGTTAAGTTATACGCAGATTTTCTACCCCGTGGCACTTTGTTCAAGTGTCAACCGTATATTCTCAGTCGGCTGCTTTCACTTTGGTAAACACTCCTTAGATGTGGGCATCTGTCGTCCTGCTCTAGTCCTTTGCTATTATGGACAATAACTACTTTCTGTCTTTGTTTTTACCGCTCCTGTTCATATGGACATGTATCTGTCCCTTCTCCTCTGTGCTTCTTAATTCCTGTTTCCCAGGGCTTCTGCTTCCTGTGGAAGCTTTCTGACTTAATCTGTGTGTCTCTAGCCTCCTGCTCCTCCCTTAGCAACTGACTACCCTTGGATTGACATACTTTCAAGTTCCAGGAAGGAAGATCTGATGGGTTCATTTAGTAACTCTGCCATAGCTGTACAGAGCTCTCCCACCAGACCTCAGGGCTATTATATAGGGGGACGTTTTTCCCTGGTTAATCAGGATAGGATAGAAAGACAAAACTGAGTAGTCATCCTTCCTCAGAAAGGGGCTTTGGACATGGAAAACACTTAAAGCATAATAGATTCCTTCCCAAATTAGTACTTTGGACCAAATCCAATGTCTCCTCAGTTCTAGTGTAGTATTCAGTAGTGAATAGGAAACTATTCACGGAACCAGGCTACCTGGGTTTTAATCCCATGGCTCTTACTTTCTGGCAAGTTATGCTTTAAAAATATACATGCAAATTCTTTGACGCTTTTCCTACAAAGGATGGAGTCTAATTCTTCTTCTTTAAATGTGGTCCACTTTAGTGACTTGCTTCTAATAGGTAGAATACAGCAATAGTGATGCTGCATGATTTCTCAGGCTAGGTGGGAGAAGGCAATACTATTCTCGGCCTTTGGGGGATTCTTGCCGTTATAACTCAGCCATCTTGTTGTGAGGAATTGCGGGACCTGTAGAAAGTTCATGTAGAGGTGTTCCTGCAGACAGCTGAGGTGAGGTCTCAGTCAACGCCAAGCATCAACTACCAGATATATTAGTGAATAAACCTGCACTAATCCCAACCCTCAGCTTTCAAATCTTCCACCCAAGGTCTCAAACATCATGGTTCAGAGCAAGTAATACACTTCAAGCCTTGTTTGAACTCCTGCTCCACAGAATCTATGAGCATCGTTAATGGTTGATTTATACCATTTAGTTTGGAGGTAATTTAGGTAGCCCTTAAATAAAAGTAGAACAGCCTTTTTATTTTTTTTATCTCTGTGACAGCACTCTTCATGCGAATCTTCACAGAAATCAGGTGATACTAGATTATCTCTAAGGCTTGGCTTCTACACTGCAATTTTTCTTAACCAGAGGGTAGATGATAATTGTGTAGGAGCTTTATGTAAAAAAACGCGTAATTCAGGCCCTATCCCAAACATGCTGACCAGTGGATATGGGACTTCATTATATGTAATTTGAAAATGTTCCATGTTTAACTTCAACAAATCTCCACAAGGAAAGACCATGGACATGCTTAGTCCCTACCCTCAGTGTAGAGGGGAATAGCTAAAGACCACCTCCATACTCATTAGTAGTTTACTAAGAATTTCTATGTGGCCAGCTCTGCCACCTGAGTACCTTACAGAAGACCACACTCCCATTCTGGGAATGAATTATAAATACATTAGATATTTCTGCTGTGAAAGCTTCTCTTGATGGAATCCAGTTCAGGAATAGAAGATACCAAACAATAGCCTTCAATAGCGAATTTCTAATATACCATGTTCAGTCCATACATTCTTCCCTTCAATATATGGAGAGATAGGTATAAGAAGAGGATGTCTACTCTCATCACTCCTATTCTACATTGTAGTAGAGGTTTCTGCTAGAGCTATTAGGCAAGAAAAAGAAATAAAAGGCATCTATATTGCAAAGGAAGAAGGAAAACTGTCTCTATTTGAAGATAACATGTTCTTACTTACAAATAGTGTGTCTTCCTGGGCCCTGAAGACCAAAAGGAGTTGCTCTCTATTTCCCTTCCCAACACCCCAGATCAATAATCCTCAAACTTTAGTATGCAGAGAGAGTTGTTAAACACATATTCTTAGGCCCAAGTCCCAGAGATTCTGATACTTAGCCTAGGAAATTTAAGAAGTACCTCAGGAAAGTCTGATGCAGCTGAATTTCAGGCCACACTTTGTAAAACATAGAGCTAAATCTTTGAGAAGTATTCAACACAATGATTAAGAGTGCAATGTCCAGAACTAGATTGCCTGGATTTAATTCTTGGCTCTTTTACTTGTTAGCTGTGACCTGGCACATGACACTTAACCTCACTGTGCCTCTCTTTCCACATCTGTAGAATGGGATGTATGCCTGCCTCACAGGCTTGATGCAAGCATTAAATGCCAGAATTTATTTATAAAACTGAACTTATTTATAAAACCAGAATTTATTTATAAAAATTATTATTTATTCTTACAGGTTTAAACTTCAGTCGCCTTCAAAGTACTCTCCATTTGATGCAATACATCTATTAAAATGTATTTTCCACTGCTCAAAAATTTTTTGAACTTGTTGATTGTGATACCTTTGAGTGCTTCTGCCTTTTTTGTTTCACCTCTTCCACATCAGCAAAATGTTTCCCTTTGAGGACTTTTTTCAGCTGGGGGAAACAAAAAAAGTTTCTCAGGGCAAGATTGGGTGAATAGGGAGAGAGGGGCATGGGAATCATGCTGTTTTTGGTGAAAAACTACTGAACCTTCAGCAGGTTGTGGGCAGGTGCACTGGTAAATCACCTATCATGAAATGGGTGGATGTGTTGAAAGAGCCTTCAAAGAAATTCACTGAAGCTGAATGCACCCCTTCACAGCAACACCAGCTGGTACCTGAAACAGATTGGTTCCTAGAACACTCACCTAGCAGGGGAAGCCTGTACTACGAGGGGTCTGCCCTCCAGAAGATAATTGCAGGTTTTTTGGGGGGCCCCTTCTATAAAGCAGTTAGAATAATAAGTGTACTTATTGTCAGCTATTTACAGTAAGGCAACTACTGGCTGTTTCTGGAAGCTAGACCATGCCTATAGACAACTACAGTGAGATGCAGTGATACCAGTAAGTATAGGAAAAGGCATTAAACGCTAGTTCTCTTTTCTTTTCTCACTTTCCCCTGCCCCTCGGAAAAGCTGTGGTGAATAAACACATTTGTTAGAAATCAAATTAGAACACGAGCCAGCTTACTCTTCTACTGTTTGTCTTTCTCTTCCTTAAGGACTATTTCTAATCTCCCCTGTGATCATCATCTTTGGCATATTACCAGGTTTTGGGGTCTCCCCCCTTTTTGATGTATGCTATTAGTGAATTTGGGTTTCCATGGGTGTTTTTTTTTTACAGTGCATTTCCCCAAGAGTTTATTTCCAAGCATGAGTACTAATGTTCCTGAAGACATATGACTCATAAAATGTATTTCTCCTCCCACCCACCTCATTCTCTAGCGTGATAGCAAATCTTTAACAGATTGCGTTGCATCTAGGGAGGTGGCTCCCAGTGCTCTCATAAATAATTTATACTTATCAACACTTGCTCAAATTAATGGAAATGATAATGTTGTAAAGAAAGAATATTACTGTGTTTCCAAGTCTATTCACCAGAGAAACAATATTGGTGTTCCTAGATACACAGGAAACCTGATAGCTGAAAATTCAAAAATCAGAGATAGGCCTTTAAAAAAAAAATTTGCAATAGCCAGCTAAGAACAGCATTTTCTTACAGGGCAAAGTCTATTACATACTAGATAATGTTACTACTTCACTGACACAGGGCCAGAAATAGCTCCCGCATTGTACAGTGCTGCTGTAAATTTTCTATCAGCCAACTACCATGGTTTCCTGAAATAGCAAAAACTGAAAAAAAAAAAAAAAAAAAGGTGCAGTTCAGAGCGAAGAAATCAGAGTTGGCTGGTGATTCATGCATCCTCAGGAAGAGGGTTGGACATGACCTTTGAAACACCTTTCAAAACCCTGTTTCGTGTTTTTCTACCATTCTACTCAAACTCTAATTTGTACTCAAATATTAATTGTACCTCTAAAGCATTCAATATCTTTTTACTTCTTCTCCCCATTCCTCCATGCTTTGGCTTTAAACTTTCCCCCAGAAAACTGATCAGACATAAATACAAATTAAGTTTAAGTCACTTCATTCATGCAATTCTTTAAGATAAAATGAGCATGGTTAGCATCCAAGAAAAACTCCAAATCAAATATAGTTCTGGAGTTGAAGTCTGGATTTCACCTAGTGTTGTAAGACAACGCTATTTGTTTCTTTGGAGGGAGAAAAAAGGATAAATTCTTGACCTTAACTGGCCTATTCTTGATCCCTTGTAAACATCTAAGGCCAGCAGCTGAGTATTTGTGTACTGAACTCTGCCCCCTCATCCACATACCTGTTTGGAGGAATTCAGAGGCACTTCCTGTTTGAGGTCATGACCCAAGGCCAGAAACGACAATTTAGGCAGAATTAGAACAACAATAAGAATTAGCATCTCCTAAAAGGCCATCCTCCCTAGCCTAGGAACTTAGAAACCAAACCTAGGCAGGGGCAGTATGGGAGTTGAGGGGGCTCATTAAGGAGACAGAGCCCTGTATGATTTCATTCGTATGTGGAATACAAAAGAAAAAAGAAACAATAACAAATCAAAAACAAGCTCACAGATACAAACAACAGATTGGTGGCTTCCAGAGGGCAAGGGAGTGGGGAGAAGAGTGAAATGGGTCAAGGGTGTCAAATGCATAGTAATGGATGAAAAGTAGGCTTTGGTGGCGAACACACCATAGTGTATACAGATGTTGAATTATAGTGTTGTACACCTGACACTTACATAATGTGATTAACCAATGTTACCTCAATTTAAAAAAAAGACACAGCTTTTATTTGTGCTTTCATTTATTGCTATTTGAGCTCCCCTCCACTCCTGCTGACATCCCTGTGCCTGGCTTCCTTTCTCTCCCACACATACACTCTCCTGGCTTTGAGAAGGGTGGCTCAAAAACAGGAATACAGTTTTGGGAAGTGGTGACATCCCTTACAGATCTGAAGTCAAGTTTATAGGATAGTCAGTAAGGAACCCTGTGAGCTGAACTTTCTAAAATTACACCATCTAAAAGCAACATAGCAATAGAGGCCCAAGCAGGGAATACCTATTTCATTATGAAGGAGATTTTGCCAGTTTGCAAAATTACCTGGTTTATTAATTCAAGCCTTATAGTAATGGAACTAATTTAAAACCAAAATAACCACCATAGAACAGAAATAGATCTGCTGTTTTTATCAAGCTAATTACCAGGATAATTGCCAAACCTCCCCATTAATTTTGTTCTATTTCATGTAGGCCAAGCCTAATGGTTTACATATATATATGTATATATATACATATATCCTTGTATTACTAAACATATGTGTCCTAAGGATAAATTATAGTCAGAAACTTCCGTCCCAGAGGTAATCTGCTTTCACCGATATTTGCTAATTTATAAATATTTGCAACAAATTCATTTTTCAAAACACCATGCTAGAAAATCAAAACACATCTGTGATATAACCACCAGGTTGTGATCTGTGGTTCAGTGTCATCCTGTGCAATGTACAGACACATGGGCAAACACGTGCAGACCCACCTACCCACAAACAGTCCGCAGCCTCAGAAGTGATGGATCCTGGGAGTTAATTCATCAAACTTCAATCATGCTTGGAAACAGCCTGAAATTGTGTAATATTCCTTCATATATTTATCAATTGATGATTGTGTAGATATTTGCTAGTAAGATGATTTTATTATAATTTTTGGAAACCCACTAAACATAGGTACAACAAGGACACAGATTTTTAAATGAGATTTTCATTCATTTACTAGACTATAAACTCCAATAAGAAAAGTCTAATCAAAGATTAAACATTTTATTTATATGTAAATAAAATTATACATTATGTATACATTTATTTATAACTAAATTGCATTCTATATGTACAGATAAAAATTGCATAAATACAACAAAAAGAATTAATGTCTCTCATCCAAAATGTTGTTTTTTCTGTATAAGCATGAGAACCGATGAATTTGAGTCAGAGAGCATGAAACAACACTGAGAGAGGCCAGTGGCCTCACCTGTGTGAGGTAAGCAGTTAGCAGGAGAAAATTGCTAGGTGTGCCTCTGAAGGCAAACTTCTACATGTGTATTATTCCACAATGGTTTTTTAAAGGTATAAATGGGGGGAGGAGTGGATGAGTTGACCTCCATATTATATATCATATTAAAACTTCCATATTACATGTCATATTGAAACAGTCAAGCTAAAAGAAGGATTCAACAGTCAACAAAGCCCTTACTGAGCCAGAAGATGAAGTAGGGATTCTTAAGGCAAAATGACTTTCAAAGCAGACAAGTAAGTTCTGTTCTGGTTTTTAAATTAGACACAAATATCTACAAAAAATTGTTCTTTGAAAAAAAAAGTTGAATCTAGTATTCAAATATGTATTCATTGTGAATAAGTATAACATACACACGAGACACATTTCATAGTGTTTATTATAGGCTTGGTCAGTATGCAATGCTGGTGTTTTTTTTTTTTTTCCTCCCCTCACAAATAACGGACTTCACTTTTGTGTTGAGATTGTTGAAAGGGTTTTCAATGTTCTGAGAATTGGGAGTCATTATGGGATGCACATTGAAAATACGTATTGCTTACTCAGAATAAGCTAAAAGCAAAGGGCTATTATTTCCAGTCTAAATTATCCTAATGGGATTGGGTCAATCAGTTTCTTTCCTAGATCTTTATTTAAAATGTTTTCCTTTTTCTCTCATTAAAATATCTGTTGCTCAAGAGCAGCGTGACGGTGTTTGCAGAATCCTGGTGAACCTGCGTGAATACCACGAGTACAAATCAAAGCTAGATTTCAGTGCCATATATCACAAAACAGCTGCTTAAAATCAGAGACTGTTTGGACTGAACTAGAATGAAGAAGTTTTGTTTTCAAATTTACCATTATTGTTGTTCTTCCGTGGATACCCATAAACCAGTTTGCCTCCTCATTTGTGAGGGAATTACTAGTTCTATTTAAAGAATTTAGATGTCTAAATGTCTAAGTATCTCTACTTCATGAAGTTGGGCTTTTGTACCTAAAAAGATTTGGGCCTTGACTGGTGTGGCTCAGTGGGTTGAGTGCTGGCCTGTGAATCAAAAGGTCACAGGTTCAATTCCCACTCAGGGCACATGCCTGGGTTGCAGGCCAGGTCCCCAGCTGGGGGTATGCTAGAGGCAACCAACACATCAATGTTTCTCTCCCTGTCTTTTACCCTCCCTTCCCCTCTTTCTAAAAATGAATAAATAAAATCTTTACAAAAATGTGGAATCAAATCCTGCTTCTGCTCCTTAGTAGCTGAGTGCTTTTGAGCAAACCCTTGAACCCTTCCGAACCTTTGTTGCCCTAAGTAGAAAATGATATTGATACAGTTTTCAGACTTGTTGTGAGACAGAAGAGAAAATGCTTGTAAAGAGGTTAAATACAGCCATGGCTGGTGTGGACCAGTGGAATAAGTGCTGGCCTGCAAATCAAAAGGTTACTGGTTCAATTCCCAGTCTAGGGCACATCCTTAGGTTGCAGGCCAGGTCCCCATTTGGGGGCATGGGAGAGGCAACTGATAGATGTCTCTCTCTTGCACAATGATGTTTCTCTCCCTTTCTTTCTCCCTCCCCCCTAAAAGTAAATAAATAAAATCTAAAAAAAAAAAGAGTTAAGTATAATAGAAAAAATTATAAATAAACATTTTAAGACAAAAGCATTTTTAATTTGTTGGAATACAGGTGACAGAAATAACTTTCCAAGAGGTCAATAAATAACCTTCAGAGGAAATTCTTGAGCTTTTAAAGTTGGTTATTTCCATTCACTTGTAAATAATTCTTGTTAGTACTTACTGTGTTCAAGATGAACATGTCTAAACAGCCAGGAAGACGAGAAGAAAGGTTCTGGATAGCGGAACCAGTTCCTTAAAGAATTTTGACTCTAGTAGTAAACGAGGAGATAAATCTTGACAACAAATGACTCTAAGTCAGAACGGAAAGTCATCCAGGCGCAGTAGAGTGACCTAAAGAGGAATGACAGTTGGGAAAAGGTTATTTTGCCTCTGAATTGTTTTCTTTTATAGCTGTGACTCTGAAATCTATGGCAAAGCCCACCCTCTAAAATAGTCTTCCTCAATCAGATGATTCGAGAGAATTTTAAAATTCAACTACACTTTGAGAGTTTGTGGTTAGAACACCTCCACTTTACAGATGATGAAACTTGGGTCCCCAGAGATGAATTGAGTAACTCGTTAGGGCAGGATCAAAACAAGAAGTCGTTGATTGTGTTTCTCCTGCCTGACACAACAGGTAAGTTGTCTTTGTCAGAGTCAACTCTACCAGAGGAAGAAGAGGAACATTCAAATTGCAAATGGAAAATCCCTACAGTATTTTGGACTTTAGAATTTTCCGTAGCCTTCATCCTGTTCTTCTCCACATTTCTGCAGAGATTTTAATTTCTGGTTAAAATATAGGACTTTCTTCTAATAATTTATTGTCTAACAGGCACACCCAGGTATTCCTGGGCTAATGATTGCTTCCTTTCTTCCTTCTTTTTTTCACGAGGCCTTCTATGACACTGGACTTTGATCCAATGTTCTTAGATTGACCCTGGAGTGCAAGTGTATCAAAAGTTCTGAAGCAGTCCTGGGCATGGCAAACATCTCAGCAGTACTCAGGATAGAGACCAGTTAGTAGCAAGGCTCTGCCAATGTTAGTGAAAGACTCTAGACTTTTGGCCCAAAACAGAAAGAGGTGGGGAATCCTAAAAATCACTGAGATTGAATTTCTCACTAGTCCATATCAGAGTAAAACTTAAATTAAAAGAAAGGAAAAGGGAGAAAAAGAGAAGTAGGAAGAAAAAACTGAAGAAGGAAGGCAATATTTATTTTATTTTTAAATAATATTTTATTGTTTATGCTATTGTAGCTGTCCCAATATTTCCCCCTTCTGCCCCCCTCCACCCAGCCCCACCCTCACTCCCTCAGACAATTCCCACACCATTGCTCATGTCCATGGGTCATGCACATATGTTCTTTGACTACTATATTCCTTATGCTGCACTTTACATCCCCAAGACTATTCTGTAACAATCAATTTGTACTTCTTAATCCCTTCACCTTTTTCACCCATCCCCCCAACTCCCCTTCCATCTGAAAACCATCAAACCATTCTGTCTATGATTCTATTTCCATGTTGCTTATTTGTTTATTTTGTTTTGTAAATTCAATTGTTCATAGATTTGTATTTATTGCTATTTTATTTCTTACATACTTAAGCCGTGGGCTGACATTCATCAACACTACACTTTATTTGCATAGTGATTAGTGATATTATCTTTATAACTCATAAAGAAGGTAGTTTTCATTCAATAACTATAGACCAATTGACTTCAGCCAAAATAAAAGGTTTAGTAGCTACCATCACTGAGCATCTAGCAGGAGCATTATCTACATTACTTAATTTTACTAATCATCACAACAGCCCTATAATTATGGTGTTACTATTCCTGTTTTAGAGGTTAACACAACAAGGCTGGGGAAGTTGAGTAACTTGAGCAAAATCACACAGATAGTAAGGAGAGGCACTGAGGTTAGAATCCATGTCTTTCAGGAACCACAGTTTATACCATTTCCCCTGAATTGGCCTGATGCTTGAGATTGTGCACCAGTCAAGGCATGGTGACTAGAACGCTTATTGGAAGTTGGGATATATTTGGGATTTACTTCAATTCATAGTTCTATTGTTCTTCAGGCTTTTCCAAAGACTTTGACCCTCTTGCTCCTTTGACTCACCTTTCTGTCTTCTATTGTGCTAATTCACTATCTGACCCAGACCACAGTCCCATCTCAACTCTTGGCCTCCTGTCAACACTCTCCGGTCATCTGACCCCAGGCCCACCCTGGTTTGCTTTTGTTATTCTTGTCTGGTGCTGACAGCTCCTAGAGCCCACATACCACTGTGTGACCCACAGGAGAGAGTAAATGTCAAGGCAGCCATTCCAAGAAGGCTGAGATGACCACAGAATACAGTAATTAGAGAGGGTTCCAGGTTGAGAGGAGTTTGAAGGGAAAAGATCATTAAGTGGAAAAGAGGAAGAAGATCACTGTATCTAGGAAAGAAGAAGGTGGAAACCCATGAAAATCAGAACATGGGCTTTAAGGAGAACACACTGGGAGAAAGAAGCAGAGAATTAATCTTGGTAATAGAGATATTTTGGGTAGATGGAATAGGATTAACTGTGTATGGTCAGGATGTTTTAAGGCATAAACTTACCTGTCAATGCCGTATAGTATGTTTAGAAATATTATAGAAAAGAATGGAAGCAGAAAATCCAATGAGAGATAGGTAAGATCCAAAATGATTTCACAGGTATAAAGCATAATAATAGTGACCACTGGAAGAAACCACTGGGAATTCAAGGGGCAGACACTGGTTATAGGCAAAGAAAATGAATTCTCATTTACCATAAAGAGTCCGGAACAATTTAGTTTTGTTCTAGAGAAAATATCATCAAGAATTTGGGAATTTGGTCTGGGTAAGATTATCCACACAAAAGTGAGATTTAATTCCATGATAACAGATAAGGAGAAGAGGCAAAATCATAATTGATCAGTGCAGTCTTGGATGCATTTACACTCACAACTATGTATTGATAACATATTATTCCAAAGACCAAAGTAGATAAAACAAATTTTTCCATTTTGAGAATAAACAAGAACACCTGGTTAGATTTTTTTAAATTCATTTTACATTTTTAACTGTGGCAAAATACACATAACATAAATTCTACCATCTTAACCTTTATAAGTGTACAGTTAAGTGGTATTAAGTACATTCACAGTGTTGTGTAACCACCACCAAAATTCATCTCCAGAACTCCTTTTATCTTGCAAAGCTGAAACTTCATAACTATAAACATTAATGTTCCCTTCTTTCCCCACCCCTCCAGCACCTGGAAGCCATCATTCTATTTTCTGTGTCTAGAAATTTGACTATTCTAGGATCTTCATATAAGTGGAATCATATAGAATTTGTCTTTTTGTGGCTGCCTTGTTTTATTAATGTACTGTCCATGAGGTTCACATATGTTGTAGCATGTGTCAAAATTTTCTATATTTTTAAGGTTGAAGAATGTTCCATCATGTGTATATACCACTTTTTATCTATCCATTCATCTGTCAATGGGTACTTAGTTATTTCCACCTTTTGGCTATTGTGAATAATACAGCTACAAACATGAGAGTACAGCTATCTTTTCAAAACCTGCTTTCAATTATTTTGGGTATAGTCTCATAGGTAGAATTACTGGCTCATAAGGTAATTCAATTTTTAATCTCTCGAGGAACCTCCATACTGTTTTCCAGAAAAGGAGCACTATTTGGCATTCACAACAATGTGCAAGGGTTCCAGTTCCTTCGAGTTCTTGTCTACACATTATTTATTTGTTTTTGGTAGTAGCTATTCTAACAAGCATGAGGTGGTATCCCATCGTGGTTTTGATTTGCATTTCCCTGATGATGAGTGAGATTGAACATCTTTTCATGTTCTTATTTGCCATATAAATGTTCTCTTTAAAGAAATTTCTATTCAAGACCTTTGCCCATTTTTTAAGCAGGTTGTTTTATCATTGGTGAGCTTTAAGGGTTCTTTATATGTTCTGGAAATTAACCCCTTATCTGATATATGATTTTAAAATATTTTCTCACATTCTAAGAGCTGCCTTTTCACCCTGTTGATTGTGTCCTTTGGTGCACAGAAGTTTTTAGTTTTGATGTAACCCAATTTATTTCTTTTTTGTTGTTGCTTGCATTTTTGTTGTCATATCCAAGAAATCATTGCCAAACTCAATGTCATGAAGCTTCACCTGTTCAATTTTTTTGATTTTTATGAAGTATCATTTATACATCATAAAATTCACCCATTCAATGTGCAGTTCAATGATCTTTATTAAATTTACACAGCTGTGCAACCATCTCCGCCATCCAGTTTTGGAACATTTTTATTACCCCCAAAATACCTTTGTGCCAGTTTCAAGTCAATCCCTAATCCCAGCCCCAGGCAACCACTGATCTACTTTCTGTCTCTATAGATTTGTCTGTACCTGACTAAATTTTAAAAGTTGCTTTCACATAATCTTTTTTAAAAACTAGCATTTCGTAGAAATTGAGCATGGGGAGAAGTATCTCACACAATCAAATCCCTCGTCAAACTTTGTGTGCTTTTCATAAATTTCTCTTCACCATTTTACCAGTTTCCTATTGTTTTATTTTTATTTTAAATCTTTGTCAAAAGCAAATTTGACTATGAGGGGATAAATGGTGATGGAAGGAGACTTGGAGTAGTGAGAACACAATACAATGTACAGATGACGTATTACAGAATTGCATACTTGAAACCTATGTACTTTTATTAAACAGTGTCACCCCAATAAATTCAATAATAAAAGAATAAAAAGAAAATTTGAAAACTGATCTTGTTAGTAAGTAGCACATGTGAAATATGTTACTAGAATTTTATTTATTCCCTAGAGTGTATCTCTTATCACTGAATCTAATTTCCTTCTAAAATAAGGCATGACATTTCCTCTGAGGCACCCAGGTGGGTTATATGCCTGTCCTAATCAACAGCCACCTGTCATGATCCAAACAGGTTTCTAGGTTGTTTATATTCTCTTTTTCTTCTTTCCTGATCCAAGACAGAACCACTTACTGTTTAGTATCAATCACATGTACTCTGTACACATCGTCACCTGTACTGGGTGGAACTAAGAGGCCTTGACTGAGACTGAAACATGCTGTAAGTGAATTCCTTGAGGCCTTGGTATGTGGATGCCCACACCCATGTTATTATTCACAGTGAGCTCCTTCCAAATAGATTTTTAACAAAAACAATATTAAGGAAGAAAGAACAGGAGTTTTTAAAAAATAAGGTGTTTTGGATTGTTTTAGTAAGCAAAGAATATCTTTGATACCCAAGTCAAATTCAGAAAAACTTGGTAAAAAATAATAATAATCATAAAAATATGAAACACCATAGAGACCGATTTTAAGCTCAATTTGTTGAGGTGATGAAGTCAAATTCTGAGCTATGGGGTTTTTTGAAAAGGTCAACTTCAGATTAAGAGCTTTGTGTTGGGTTAGTCCATGTGACATGTAGATGCTTTAGTGAGTTTCAAATGCCTTTAATAGAGTGAAACCACCTAATTTTCGTGCCAGGGGAACAGGATTAGGACTTGAATCTGCCATGCCAAAGCAAGATAACAGTGTGGAAGGGTATTATTACAAAGCAGGTTAGGTTTGTGTCTTGACAAGGTACCTCCCACCCCATCACCTTTGTATGTTCAACTCAAAGAATGCTAAGTAGGAAATAAATGCATTTATCTGGAGGCCGATGGGTCTCCAGGAAAATTAAATACTCAAATCCCAAGCTCTAATGAGTTTCATCATCAGTCAACCCTCAAAGGAGAAAAATTAGGAAGTCACCCTAAGAGAGGGAACAATGGGCCAGTAGTCTGGTCTCAATATCATTTCCTAAGTAATTCTCAGGAGAGGTCTGGACACAGAATTTAGCTGAGATAATCTCTCCTGGCCTAGATCCTCCTGTACTATGGATATGCTTTTATGAGCAGCTATGCCTATTAATATAATGGAAAGCAGTCTCATTGAGTTACCAGGCATAAAATGATATGAAGCAATCATAGCCAAGTACAACACTGCAGGGAGACCTCTCCACCTCCCTTCCCTGCACGCTGCTTCTGAGACGTTACTGCCAAACCATCGCAGTGAGGATATGGAGGGACCATAAAAGGCTGCTTGTTTTCGACACAGCCCTGTGAGATTGGCTTCTTCAGTTCTCTCTCTGTGAGGCCCTTGGCTGCAAACTTGGCAGTGCTTTCTCTCTGGACTATTTACCAGGACATGTTTTTGCAATAGCTAAAAAATAAATAATAAAGGTTAAAACATTATGACATAGACTTTTATGTTTAGGTCATAACTAAAGACAATACATGGTTTGTTATACAAGAGAGGAATTAACAAAGGCATGCACCCTCATTCAATACATCTTTGATATAGCAGAGTGACCTACATGTGATAATTTAGCCTGTACTGAAATTTATTCTACATCCATGGAATGGGCAATTTGTCAAGAAGAAATTAAAAATATTCTACCTCCCATCCTCCAAGAAAAACCACTAGACAGATTCTTGTGTTTCTGAGGCCAAAGTTCTTCTTAAGGGTCCTTTACGCTTCATTATGGGAAGAAAGAGGAAAAGGTACCATTTATATTTTAGGACGATGAAGAAAGAAAGAAGCCTTCACTTTGAGAGAATTCTAGAATTCAAAAAAGGGATAGGAATTGTCATTTCTAAGACAGGGAGGTGACTAGACATGCTGTGGGGGGTGCTGAACCTTGCAGAAGCGTGGCTGTGCAGACTCTTGAAAAAGGTGAGCACTCATTAGCAGCCTTGGGCCTGAGCAAGGGGTTCTAAATGATCACAAAGCAAGCTGTGTTGTCCTCTGCTGCCACCCTCTTCAAAGGTCCACGTTGATCAAAAGAAAAGTGTAGACACTGATGCATGACTAACAGCTGAGGCAGCAGGGCCAGAGGTGCAGCGGAAAGTTGGTGGTCCCAGCAGAGCCTAGACTGAGAAGGCAGCAGTAGATAGAGGTTTGTCAGGGCCTATGTCACTTGAGAGTGGAATTCTGACTGGCTATGTTTCACTGCTTGAGTCCCTAGACGGCATGGATGATCCAGGAGAAGGGTTTGGGAAGTGCTTAGTCTGTTCAGGCTGCTGTAACAAAAATACCCTAACCTGGGTGGTTGATAAGCAATAGCAATTTCTTTCTCACAGCACTGGAGGCTGAGAAGTCCAAGATCAAGGTACTGGCATATTTGGTATCTCATGAGGACACTCTTCCTGATTCACTGTTGTATCTTCACCTGGTAGAAGGAACAAAAAATCTCAGGTCTCTTTTATGAGGGCACTAATCCCATTCATGAGGGTTTCACCTTCATGACCTGATCACCTGCCAAAAGGCTTCACCGCAGAAGAGAAATTAAAATTCAACATACAGATTTTGGGAGGCTAGAAACATACAGTCCATCACAAGCAGTGGAAGATCAAACACAGGGGAGGTTTAGAGTGTAGTGGCTTGGAACACAATCTCTAAAATCAGGTATAGGCTTAAATTCTAGTTTCTCCAACAAATTCCCATATTCTCCCCAAACTGCTCCCTCCAGATAAGGGAGACTGAGTCACGCTATTTTTCAGGAGCTACTGTTTTTAATGAGAATGTAACCTCTCTCTCAGATATATAAGGGTAAAAATATATTAAGAGCTGCTAAGATGATTTATGTAAAGGGATTAGTACATGCATAGCACATTATAAAAGTAAATACATGGCTGGTTTAAGGACATGAAATATAAATAGAAAATATGTGATTCTGTTTGCTGTTCTTTCTGGCCTAGGATTTCCTGGCTAGCATAATGCATGCCATGCACATGTTACAAAGCTGTAGAAAACTACCTTACTAAAACACCAACTCGTGGTTTCTCACTTCTTAAACTACATTTTAAAAATGTACTTTTCCTCTATTTTTAGTCTAAATTCCCCCAAGCTATTTATTTTCAATATGAACCTGCAATGATTAGCCATTTGCTTAGAGAAGAAATAAACTTCTTTAGCCATAAGACTAGAGCTCACTCCACATCAAAGGTAGTTGCTGTGAATTCCTCCCTGAAATATTCAAGCCAAGCATATATGGAATTCAAACTGGGTTCACTAAAAAATGAAATCCTTCCAGGATCATAGGCTGTAACTATGAGGAGTGTACCCCTGCTATTTTATGCCTCCCCCACAAATTGTTTCCATCCATGTCTAAAATGCCAGTCTGTTTTCATGAATTTCAATTATAACTGGCACAACAGAGCTGCTGGGAATAAGAGTTGGGGTGGGAAGGAATGGAGGGGATTTTTGACATCTGTTGAACCCCATAAAAGCTATGACATTTGCATTCGAGGCTAGCTTCCAGGAAGAAGCAAATGAGGGACCAGACTTTCTGGCCAGTCTGGTGACAGACATCATGTTCTGAGGTTTTCTCTGTGGACAAATACAAAAGACAGAACTTATTCAGTTAGCCTAAAATTGAAGGAAGAAAAAGAGACCTACTAGAGTCAACACACTAACTTGCTCAATAGAAGAAATATCATAACTTGATAAAGGAGAATTAAAGAGAGCTTTGGCCAGGGTCAGTGGTACTGTTGAGGCCATGGCTGTTCCCAAATGGGAAAAAGTTTGAATGAACACGATGCTGGGCTGTGAAATCATACATCTGTTTAGGCCAGAAAAGATATAAAAACAGTATCTCTTTTAGCACAATTTGAGGTACAATAGTGGTTCTTTGTATCTCAACGAATACCAAATAAATGTCAGTGATTTTTCCTAAGGAAAGTGATTTATTGTTTTGACATAGTGAACAAAGTCAATATTATCAAAAGCCACTTGACCCCTGGAAAACTGTGTCATCTCCAAACATTCCAAAGTCTGCACTTCCATTACTTATACCAGAATCAGTAAGATTCAGTGAAATACATGATCAGACAATAATTTCTTCAGGAACAAAAGCAAACAGTTACAGGGGTGCCAGCTAACTACCTATAAAAGATACAACAGTTGCCCCTTATCTGTGGATTTGCTTTCCATGCTTCCAGTTTCTCACAGTCAACAGATGTACAAAAATATAAAATTTTCTAAACATCAACATCATTTCTCCTGACATCCAACCATCAACATTGTCATGGCTCAATAATCCAGGATCACCCAGAGCAAATGATTCTCTTTCTGATGCATCTTCTCAGAAGGTCAGTAGTAGTCTAACATGTCACAATGCATATGTCATTCACCTCGCTTCATCTCATCATGAAGGCATCTTATCATCTCACTTCATCACAAGAAGAAGGATGCGTACAGCACAATAAGATATTTTGAGAGAGAGAGGGAGATTCTATATTCACATAACTCTTGTTACAGTATATTGTTATAACTGTTCTATTTTATTAGTAGTATTATTCATCTCTTACTATGCCTAATTTATAAGTTAAACTTTATCATAGGTATGTACACAGGGTCTGGCAGAAGTAAGGCCTGCTTGAGTGTGGTTGGTAGGTAATAATGTGGGTGTAATAATTTATAATTTTAATTTGAACATTTCACCTAAAATGTCTTGAGTGTGCTTGAGTGTGATATTGTTATGTTACAGAATTACATGCTTATGATTTTTGTAATAAAAAAAGAGACATTGTGCTGGACCCTGTATATAGGGAAAAAATGGTATATGTAGGGTTCAGTACTACTTGAGATTCAGGCATCCACTGGGGGTCTTAGAACATATCCCCTTCAGGTAAAGGGGGACTACTGCTCAACAAAAAGTAATTTTAACCAGTATACCCTTAGTGTTTATGCATGCAGAATCAATGACAGACAATACTACTGTGGACAAATAGAAAATATATAAACAAGTATGTGACAATAAATATTTATGAGGAATTATTGCAATTCATGTCACTGTATCAAGCAAATCGAAGGAAGTTCAGTTAAAGAAAATGTCAGACAGAGGTAAAATCCCAACCAGGGGTGTCCAACCTGTGGCCTGCGGGCCACACACAGCCCAGGATGGCTGTGAATATGGCCCAACACAAAATTGTAAATTTACTTAGAACATTATGATCTTTTTGTGATTACATGTCACAATGTATTTAATGTGTGGCCCAACACAACTTTTCTTCTTCCAGTGTGGCCCAGAGATGCCAAAAGGTTGGACACCCCTGCTGAATAGATTAATCATTGTTTATGTCAAAGGCTTTTATATTTCTTAATCTCACACATCTAAAAATGGAATGTATATGTATATACACATTGAAGATATTTGCTTAAATTTATAAATATATAATGGTTATACGCACATACTATTGTACTAACATATGCGCATAGTAAAACATACAAAATAAAAATTGTAAAAAGATGAGATAAAGATAACATAAATGGTGGCTTATTATATTTACTAATTTATAAAATCTTTCTGTTCTTTAATTATAATTAATATTATTAAAATTTATATGAACAACATGATTTAATATACCTGACATTTTAAAATCTTGGTTTAACATTTATGATTTAGTTCAACTTGATTTTAATGATTATCATAGCTGAAAAGTTAATTTTTAATGATATACGAATGTGAAAAGAAAAAGGACTTCATTACCTTGCCTACTAAATCATGGTACTCATTGTTTGACCCAATCCACCAATTATGCAAAATTTTGCTTAAATTTGATACTGTATATAATAGATCTATAAAGATAGGGGAAGTAGATCTATATTTTATATATTCTCTTGATCACTTCAAAATTCATCAAAATTTCTAATTCATTTTTTTACCTCTTTGGCTGCTGCTGAAGAACTAGTTCTATAGAATTAAAAGAAATGTCAACTCTGCCATTTTTTTCCATTATTAAGAAATGCATGAATGATTATCTTTGATCTCAGATATTTTTGCAGGAATCTTTCTACTATCTGTCCATTCTGTGAAATAAATAACAAAATTCCAAAATCCTGGTTTGTGTGTGACCAGGTACATACAAACTTCAAGGCGTGTCAAACACTGAAATCAAGCAAGAGAGAACTCCACAGGCAGTCCTTTGAATCTGGGTAACTTCAGCTCTTTCCCTAAAAAACAAATTCCTGTCTAATAGTACATTTGTGCAGGGGTGAGTGCCCATCTGTGTATTAAATATCAGTAAATCTTCATTTCCCTTCTCTAGATTTTAATGTAAAGCCATAAGTCATAATCTTTTTTCCACACAGCAATGAGTAGTCTTGCTCACACCTTGGTGCGCATGTCCTCCACTCGGAAAAGAATGTCCCTCCATACTTCTCTTCTCTCTTCGCACAGGGTATGCTTTGTGACCCATGGAGTAATTCTGAGAGCGGGCTAGAGGTTAACAATTGCTTAACAATTTTAGTGACTTCAGATTGCTGAGTTTATTGTTCTCTTTTGTGGAGAGTTTAATTTAAAAATTACCATTCATTGTCTATAATTTAATGCAATTCTATTATCTTACCACATACAAATTCCATATAAAAAAATTGAATAGTTTAGAACCAGAATGAATAATCTCTAAGAAATCTAGACCAGCAAGCCCAATCTTTTTCTGTAAAGGACCAGATACTTTTGGCTTTATTGTCCATACATACCGTTGTTGCTGCAGTTACTCAGCTCTGCTACTGTAGCACGAAAGTAGCCATAGACAATAGGTTAAAGAATGTACATGGATGTGATCCAACAAAACTTTACCTACAAAATAGGTAGCAGGAAAGATTTGGCTTGCGGGTCATAGATTGCCAACTCCACATTTAACAATTGTTTCACTTTCTCTATCTGATTGACTATAGTGATATGAGTCTGTGTGATTTTTACATACCTGACTTTTGAGTCATGCTCTTTTCTTTTACTTGAATAAGTAAGAAAATTAGAGAAAGCTAGTCATTTTCTTAATGCCTACATATTCAGATACTTGTCTTTACTTTTTCAGATACAGCACCTGCTTTATTTTTTGTTCCCAGATGCACTAACCAAATGAGTTGGTCCCTCATTGCTGACAAAATAGAATTAATCTGACATGGAGTCAAAAGGCACTGTCTGGCCTGTGAAAGAATCAGGGTCTCCTTGAACAATAATATCTGCTGCCTGGAAACTTCAAGAAGGATCTTGTTGGTTTGCATTTGTGTGATAAGATATGTGTCAAATGCTACAGGGACAGGAAAAGCAAAGTATGGCTTGCCGGGAAGATGGTTGGTTAACTTTCTATGTAGTAAGTAAAAAGCTGCCTAGTGATGACTACTAGTGTGCTACTGGCAACGTGGGGCTTACTTCCCGGCACACTCTAAGACAGGTTCTACCTCACTACCTGCCCAATGGTTCTCAAACTTGAGTGTCTAGTGCTTTCACCTTGGAAGCTGGTTAAAATAATGATTGTCTGAAGTAAGGTCCAGGAACCTGTCACCAAGAGCTTCTGGTGACTCTGGTGGGGCCAGTTGAAAGAAAACATATATATACTGAAAAGCACAGAGTAAATTTGTTAAGTTCAAAATCTCCCCTGTAAGTCTGGTGTGAAGATTAGTTAAAATATGTCTGAAGTTCCCAAATCAGAACTTGGCAGATAATACATGCTCAATGGAACTAAATAATTTTCATAATTATTATTATAACATAATTATTATTTTATATATAAAGAGAGATATGAAAACTGGAAGTATTTAAATTGCAATTAGGAGAAAAGGGAAGAAAGGGAATTTATAAATCTTCAATATCAAAAATGGATGCAATATGAGAAGGTCAGAAATTGTAGGAGTTAAAAAGAAAGGTCATAACTGCTGAATCATTAGGTAATCATTAAACCCAACTAAAGACGAGTAATGAAGGAAAGGGAGAAAAAAAGCCTTAATGGCCATTTGCCCCTATGTCACAAAATTGAAGCAAAGGCATGTTTATTATCTGAATCATCTGGGTCTTAGCCACAGTTCTCTGACTCTCTTTGCCTGAATAAACCTGAATTTAAAGCAATAAAATCAAGAAAGTAATGGGACTTAGGGAAAGGGAAGATTTGCAAACTATAGCTAAAGTCAAGATATCCATGCCAGTGTAAAAACATCGTTGCTCTCCTCAATAAATCCCCGGCGACTGATAGTTTTGCATTTGCTTTGCCCTTGGCAAAAAATACTTTGGACTGTCTCCAGGCCAGTCGTGATTCTTCTATTTAGGTGTTCATTCATTCACTGAACCAATATTTAATGAGTCACACCATGTTCTAAGTCAGACCACTGTTCTAAGCGCTTGGAATACAAAAGTGAACAAAACTATAAAGAACCCTGCCCTAGTAGAACTTACATTCTAGCAAGAATAGGCAGGCAAGAAAAAATAAACTAAATTCTATAATATAAAAGGGCAAGTGAGCAGGAAAACGAGAGCGTGGGATGTGAGAGGTGGTCAAGGTCAGCCTCACTGGGAAAGTGAGACTTGAGCAAAGACCTGAAGGAAGGGAGGGCATGGTGCCAGCAGCCATGGTGATGAAGCATTCCCTGTGGAGGGAAAAGCAAAGGTCACAGTGCAGGGAAGTGTTGGACTTTTTTTAAAGAATACCAAGGAAGCCAGTGTCACTGAAGGAGAATGAATGAGTGGAATAATCAGTGATGGGAGCGAAGAAGTCATTTAGTGCCCAAATCATTGTACAGTCTTACAGGCCAATTACTGTAAGAAGTTTGGCTTTTACTCATAGTGGAATGAGCAGCCTTTGTATGGTTTTGAACACAGGAGTGGCAGGATCTCATTGGGGCTTTAAAGGGCTCACTCTAGGTGCTGCACTGAGAGTAACCCATAGAAGAGAGAGCATAGCTCATACCTGCAGTAATCACAGTGCACAGCTCATTACCTCCAGCAACAGTGCTTTACAGAGAGGGAACACTTCACTTGGAAGTATCTGCTGCAATTAGTGATTTGTGCCTGAGCTTGATCACTGACCCCTTCATGAAGGTTCTGACTTACTACTCAGTTTTGACCTCTGGCCATCATGTCATCTAATTATGTGGTCCCAGCCATCCTATTGGTCAAGTTTGCCTTAGCTCCCTGCAAAAGGTGCATAAAGTTCAATCTTTTTCATCCAAGAACTTCCAGAGTTCATCATTACATTAAAAATCAGTTGGTAAATACAGGCACTTGAAACCTACTTTAGGGGATAATAAGTATTATATTTTTAGTTTCTACTATATGCCCAGTGTGTGCCTTCTGTATTCTAAGAGTTAATCATCTTAGCTCAGTCATCTTAGCCCAGTGAGCTAGTATACTATTGTAATGTCTCTGTGGTAGAAACCATGCCTTGAAGACATGAACAAATTAGCAAAAACAGGACACTCAGAAAATGATACTACTACCTTATAACATGTAATTAGCATTGAAATAAATATTTATTCCTCCAATGCCTGTGGGAAAAGGGGGCTCTCCAGGAGTTTATGCACAATCTTCACTAGTATAGCACATTCTGTTAATCCTGAAAGAACAAAGGAAACTTGGAAACTTTACCTGGCCTGGCCTCAAAATGGCAAATTAGAGTAAATACCCACTAAGTGGATACAGTCAGGACTGGTAGTTACTGAGGGCTAATCAAAAAAAGAGTTAAAGCAAGGAAAGATGGGAAGTCAGACATGCATACCTAAGTTATTTATGTTTGCTTTGGTAATTTCTTCAGGTACTCGTTCACCCGTCTTTTGTTGTAGAACGTTTTCTTACAGTCTGAGTATAAATAAGGCTGTTGTTTTCTTGCATAAAGCATCACCTTTGATCTCCAGTTTCAGTTTCTTTCAAGTGGAATTAAAAGATAGGTTTGCCTGTGAGAAAACACAAAAATCAACTTCTCTAATATATTTATGAGTATTTTTTAACATTTTACAATGTTCTATTTTATTACACAACTTCCCTCCCCTACCCCCTGCCCCCCACACACAAACACAGACTCTATTCAGAATTCAGTTTAGTTTTTGTGAAGCAATTCTCTTTCTTTTCACACTCCTGTCCCTTTGATTTTCATACTGTTTAATAAATTATGTAATTTTAATCACAAACACAATTAGCATAAGCAGATTTGGGAATAAAATTAGCTGACTCTTGGTAACCATAAAACTCAACTGATGGGGGTGGAAATGCATGGATGTGCTAGAATAGTCTCCTGGCTGCCCATCTTCTTCTGCAATGGGCATTGTCCAGCAGGTGTTTGTTGAGGGAATGAACAGCATGATTACTCTAGTGACGTGGACATTGATTTACATCTATGATAGAGATTATTGATGCCAAGTAATGAAATCTTACTGGGAATTACAGAACATAGGAACTGGAAGAAACAATAACAAAAAAAAAAAAATGAGTAGCATAGTCCAATTATTTAATGGATGAGAACATCAGGACTTGAGAGTCAGAGCATCTTCATTAGTAGAAAAAGGAACAAATTTGATGTTACTGTTCAGTGTTCATTCCCACACTAGAGGGTTCCATTTTGTTCCTACTTGATAATGTTACTGAAATAATCAAATTTTGTTATGTGTGAATGTGGGGTGTGTATGTTAGTGGTTTCTACTTTCCCCGGGGATGCTGACCCAGGAATAGTGGACATGGTCACAGTCCTATGTACAGAGCTTTCTTTCGTATTAAAAAAAATACTCTTTCAATAAATGTATCATTTTTGTGCACAGAAAAAAAAATCAAATTTTGTTTTCTCTAACGCTTTGGTTTTTCAAACAAAGTGCAAAGGAATTCTCTTACTTGAGACTGACGTTTTTATTATCTAAAAAATTAAAGATGTTTTACTGTGAGGTTTTCAATTAAAAATAGACTAGGTTTTTTTGAGATTTCAATGTCAATTACATAAAATTAGCATTTGTCTCTTCCAGAACATGGAAACTCAGGATCAAATTTTTCTTACGTATAAAACCTATTGAATTCACAAGGACTCACATTTGGTCATTGGTCAGGGACTAGAAAATATCGTTAGAGGAGAAAAAAAGGGGACCGAAATACTAGAAAGACTGAATAAATAAATAAGAAACCAACTTTGCAGCTGACTTTTCCATGTATTTTGCCAAGATGCCTAAGGTCATTGGTAAATACTCAGTTCTTGTGAAATATTATAAAAAATACCTACCACAGAAATAGATCAGAAATTATAATATTTACTTTACAAAAAAAATATAAGGCTTGTGTTATGTGCGCTAATGTATATGTATAAAAATGGGTCAAAATATAATGTAATAAATGTCTTAAAAAGGAATTGGGGAATTAGAACCAGATTCCATATTCTCTTATTTATTTTCTTTCTGCTAGGAAAATATCTAGCTCTTACTAGTGTGGCTCAGCAGGTTGGGCATCATCCTACAAACCAAAAGGTCACTGGTTCAATTCCTGGTCAGGGCACATGCCTGAGTTGCTATCCAGGTCCCTGGTTGGGGGTGTGCGAGAGCCAATTGATCTACGTTTCTCTCCCTTTCTTTCTTCCTCCCTTCCCCTCTATAAAAATAAATAAATAAAATCTTTAAGAAAAACAAACAAAAAAAGAAAAATACCTACAAAAAATTGATTTGACAAAAATCAATGGGTCTCATGATTACTTTCCTGAAAGAGAAGAGGTGGGCGCTTAAAGTCACCTGTCTGGGAGCATTACTGCTCTCTTCCTGCCGTAAATCCTCACTGTACCTGGCAAGGATCAGGATCAGACTGGCACAGTCTTCAGAATCACTTCAGTAATTGTTCTAAGTGAATGCGTAAATATTTATTCCAAAGCTTCCAGGACACTGCAGCCTACTAGTTCTTTTCAGACCTTTCTGATTTTTTTTCCCGTTTCTTCGCAGGTATTTTTCCTTTATTTTATCATTATATATTGACCTCCACAGGGTTCCAGACTTGTCCCATGGTTGTTCTCATTCACCTACTATCCTACATATTTCATTCCCTGTCAGAGTCTTGACCATCATGTGATGAATCCAGCACAGTCCTCTCACCAGCCAGATCAAATCCCCATTGAATAGCTCTATCCAATGGCTCTTGGATGCTTCTCTTACATCTTATCAAAAACTGAACATCTGATCTCCTTCCCTTTCAAAACTGCTCTCTCACCCAGGACAGCCAATTGCCCAATCCAGAAACTTTTGAGAAAATCCTCAGCAATAATACTTCAGTTAGATTTTTACTATTGAATTTGGATTTTTACTATGTGTGTGATTAGAGTCTTAAGATGATGCTGGTCTTATTTAAATTAATAAAGTATTGTACTTCACAACAGTACAGCGAAAAATACACTAATGAATTAATCCACTAACAGCTTTTCCTAAGTACTACGCAACCACCGTGATCCCTGTCTCTACCAAACTTTGTTTTTCCTCCCCATTAAGACACTATGCAGACTCATGGTCATCATCATGTTTTGAGAATTCCTAATTTGGGCAATCTTGTCAATATACAGCTACACAAAAGCAGCCAGCACCTCAGATTGAATGTGCTTTATTTAAGAATAGAGAAAACAAATGACTGAGTACCTAGGGACGTATTCTTTTTTTACATGTAAATTTATCATTTTTATTCTGCAGAACTAAGAAATAAGAGGGGGAAGTAAAAATATTTCCCTGGGAAAAATTCCAAAAATAAAAATGTATTGAGGAGATCAGGTAGATAAAGGAAGTGAAAAAATACAGATACATTTCCCAATTCCACTAATTAAATCTAGTCACAGCTGACAACTAACTATTGTGTTGGAGGTTTACAAAGTCAGCTTAAAGGCTTCATTCCTGTTTAAAGCAAGTATAAGCAGTTCTAAAGGCACTAATGATAAAGTAAGCTGCCTTAGACTGTTAGAATATATGACAAGGATCCTCTTTCACAAATCAATGTATTTCTATTTAGGCAGGCTTGCCACTCTGAAATACATCAGTAATCATTCTTCTCTCTTTCTTGATCTTTCGCCACTTTCTTCAGGGCCCGCGGTCAACTGTGGAGGAGGTAGAACAATGAATTCTTTCATGTGGAAGAATAAAAAAGGAAAGAAAACTCCCTGGGTGCAGTGCTCTCTCTCCTTTTCTATGTCCCTGCAAACATACTGAAAGAAACAAATGGGAAGGATCAACCCCCTTTCCAGTGGTCAAAAGGTATTTTAGAAATAAACAAAGAAATCCTTGAGAATGGCTTTATGTCTGTCTTCCAATTGACTGTCACCGATAGTATGTGGTAAACCTTTTCAATATCAGAATCCAGTCCAAAATAGGCAACTAAAGCACAGACTTGGGTTGTCTCCTGAAAAGAATGAATGACATATGGTTAAAATGATCTAGAGCTCTTAACATTATGGAGAATTCTATAAGAAAAAAATGCTGGCACAATTAAGCACTTTCCTTAGACCAATGTAGGTGAACTCCTTTAACTTGGTTATACTCACAGTTTACAAAATAATTTCATGGATGAGCAGTGAGATTTTGGAACTAACATTAAAGTTTGGGTCAGGAGAGGAGCCAAGTAAAATACAGGGAGCTTTGAAAGATTAGAGACTACATTAGGTCAAGATCTCAGACACTCCTTGTTTCTTCAGTCAATAGCAAAAGCAAAGCCAGACTAGTAAGAATTGGTGTGTGCAAAAGATCTATTCAGTATGTTGCTTCTAATCCATAGAATATTCAAGAGGCAAGGGACTCAGAAGTCCCTTGGAAAGTACATTGCCCTCACTAAATCTTTTAGTCCAATAGATCTCATTTTATTCATTTTATTTTTTAATATGTTTTATTGATTATGTTATTACGGTCATCTCATCTTTTCTCCCTTTTATTCCCTTCCACCCTGCAACCCCCTCCCAGCAACATTCCCCCTACCTCCCACCTTAGTTCATGTCCATGGGTCCTACATATAAGTTCTTTGGTTTCTCCTTTTCCTATAATATTCTTAACTGCCCCCTGTCTATTTTGTACCTACTGTTTATGTTTCTTATTCCCTGTAGCTTTTCCCCCATTCTCCCCCCTCTCCCACATCGATGATAAACCTCCATGTGATCTCCATTTCTCTGGTTCTGTTCCTGTTCTAGGTGTTTGCTTAGTTTGTTTTTGGGGTTTTGGTTTTGTTTTGTTTTTAGGTTCAGTTGTTGATAGTTGTGAGTTTGTTGTCATTTTACTGTTCATAGTTCTGAGCTTCTCCTTTTTCTTAGATAAGGCCGTCTAACATTTCATATAAGAGCTTAGTAATGATGAGCTCCTTTAACTTGACCTAATCTGGGATGCACTTTATCTGCCCTTCCATTCTAAATGATAGCTTTGCTGGAGAGAGTAATCTTGGATGTAGGTCCTTGCCTTTCATGACTTTGAATACTTCTTTCCAGTACCTTCTTGCCTGCCAGGTTTCTCTTGAGAAATTAGCTGGTGGTCTTTGTAGGTAACTATCTCCTTTTTTCTTGCTGCTTTTAAGATTCTCTCCTTACCTTTAATCTTGGGCAATGTAATTATGATATACCTTGGAGTGTGCTTCCTTGAGTCCAAGTTCTTTGGGACTCTCTGAGCTTCCTGGACTTCCTGGAAGTCTATTTCCTTTGCCAGATTGGGGGAAATTCTCTTTCGCTGTTTCTTCAAATAAGTTTTCGATTTTTTGGTCTTCCTCTTCAACTTCTGGCACCCCTATGATTCGGATGTTGGAAAAGTTTAAAGTTGTCCCAGAGGTTCCTAAGCCTCTCCTCATTTTTTTAATTCTTATTTCTTCATTCTGTTCTGGTTGAATATTTATTTTTTGCTTCTGCTCCAAATCATTTATTTGAGTCCCAGTTTCCTTACCTTCACCATTGGTTCCCTATATATTTTCCTTTATTTCACTTTGCATAGCCTTCACTTTTTCCTATTTTGTGACCATACTCAACCATTTCTGTGAGCATGTGATTACCAGTGTTTTGAACTCTGCATCTGATAGTTTGGCTATCTCTTCACTGCTTAGTTCTATTTTTGGAGCTTTGATCTTTTCTTCCATTTGGGCCATATTTTTTTTTGTCTCAGGGTGCCTGTTACATTGTGATGGGCAGAGCCTTAAGTGTTCGCTAGGGCGGGGCAATCCATGTCACTGCGTTGTGGCACTGTATGTGGGGGAGGGGTGGAAAGGGAACAATGCCACTTGTTTGGTTCTAGGCCAGCTTTCAGTCACTTCCTCCACTTCCCACAAGCAAATTGGGCTCTTCTTGTGCTGATTCCCAGGTATGTAGGCTTGGGTACATTCTAGGACCCTGTGAGTCTCTCCAACGAACAACTTTCCTGTGAGGCTGGGAGTTTCTCCCGCTACTGCAATTCTCACAGGTTTTTACAGCCAGAGGTTTTTGAGGCTTTATTTCCCCACACTGGAACCCTGAGTTATGCGGTCTGTCTCACTCCCCAGTTTTTCCTCCCAATTTATATACATGCAACTGTGGGACCACCCAGTCCACCAGTCTCTGCCTCACCCACCTGGTCCTCCAACCACAGACTTGCCGAGAGTCCTTTACACAAGTCCTTTCTGCCCCAGCTATTCATCTCTGCACCTCCTACCAGTCTGAATGAATGTTTCTTCTCTAACTCCTTGGTTGTCAGATTTTCATACAGTTCAATTTTCTGACAGTTCTGATTATTTTTTGTTTTTAAATTTGTTGTCCTTTTGGTTGTGCAAGGAGGCAAAGTGTATCTATCTATGCCCCCATCTTGTCCTTAAGTCCATTCAATAGATCTCATTTTAACATAGCATTTAAAATGTTAAAATAGCATGCATTTACATTGGTATAATACTTTACAAACTAAAGGGGTCTAACAGGATTTATATTCATCATTAGCTCATTTTATCCTCACTTCAACAGGAGTAGGTATTATCTCCACTATTAATCAGCCAGGATGAGTGATATCAACTCAGTTTTGAAAATGGGACATCAGGTCATTGGGGAAGCTGAGAAGATTAGGCAAAAGATTTATACTTTGGATGTAATAGAGCCAGGACTTAAGCCTAGATTTCTGATCAGCCAAAATTTTATCAGCCCTTCAACAAATTATATATAAGTCACGCAGCAAGCTACATTTTACAAGAAGCAAGTAGGCAGTTTTAATCCAGTTTAACTCATCATACACCAAAGCAAAAACATTTGTCTAAAAATAATGAGCCATATAATCAATATTCAGCCAAATGTGTTTGGAATGGAGGACCACTGCTGCATGAATGAGTACCTAATGATAAAGTTAATTATTAACATCTTCATCTATTTTAACCGAAGACCATACAGGAAAGCATGGACTCCCACAGAACCTTACACTCCCAAGACTTCAAGTGAAAACAGCTTAATATTAGTTTTAATAATGCTGATTTACAAGCCATAATAAATTTGTGTGGTTGCTCTTCCCTGGAGGTTTATTTAGATGTGGAAACAAAGGGATTAGTCATAAAGATTCTCTTTGTTCTGAATTTAGTTAAGAAAGCAGAAAAAAGTTACATTTGGGGCATGGTGTATAAGGGAGGACCTCCCTCCCCCCCCCAAAAACAGAATTACCTTCTGAAGAGCAGGCCACTTGTAGTACAGGCTTCCTCTGCTGCTAGGTGAGTGCTCTAGGAACCCATCTGTATCACTGGACCTGCTAGAATATTGTGAGAGGCTACGTTCAGCTTCAGTGAATTTTTTTTAAGGCTCTTTCAGTGCATTTGCCCATTTCATAATGGGTGATTTACCAGCACACCTGCTCATACCACACTGAGCGTTTAGTAATTTTTGACCAAAAATGGCATTGCTCCCGTGACCTGCTAACCCTATTCACCTAACCTTGCCCCATGCAACTTATTTTTTGTTTCCCCAGCTGAAAAAGTCCTCAGAGGAGGAGGTGAAACAAAAAATGGCAGAATCACTAAAAGGTATCAAAACTGATGAGTTCAAAAACTGTTTTCAGCAGTGGGAAAAAATGTCTCAATAGGTGTATTGCATCAAATGGAGAGTACTTTGTAGGTGACTGAAGTTTAAACCTGTAAGAATAAACAATTTTTTGTAAATAAATTCTGGGGGTTTTTTTAGGTCCTCTGCTTGTATAATGTATTTGGTATACTATTAACATTTAATCAACTTCAAAGCACAAGGCAATGGATATTTTCTAGGTTCTATATATTTTAATGTAACTAATATTTATTGAGCAGTTAGAATCCAGGATGCATTATATCAAGGGAATAAGAAGTTATGAACTGGATTTGGAAAAACATGGACAGTGAGTTGAACACGAGAATCGTGTATTCTCAATTATGGTTATATATTAGAATATAATATATATTATATATATAATATAATATATATTATATTATAATATATTGGTTATTATGATCACATAATATATCTCAAGATCACTAAGCTCCTATGTGCCAGACCCAGAAACCAAACCAGATCTGTCATGTACTTTCTTTTATAGAAGGCACTCGCCTAAGTGCAAAAGGTGTTTGGGTATCAGTAAGATTTCTAAGATAGAAGCTGCTTTCTTGCTGAAGAAAGTTTTAATCAAGGACAGGAGAGTTATCGTACAGAAAAAAAGGAGAATTTACTCCTTTTTCTCTAGGCCACAGCAGAACAGGCAAGCACCAGTCCCTGAGGGAGCCCTCCAGAGAAACTGACTGCTGAGGGTCCATCTTTGATGTCCCCATCCTATCTAACACATTTAAAACTTTTAACAGCTGGAGAGATGAATGATTTATCTGAACCCACCCCAGGAGTCCTGAAACCTTTCTCTGTTGCAGTGAGACACAAGACTAACCAGGAAGAAAGTCGGCCCCCTGCAAATCCCCACCAAGCCAACCCTCCCATCTTCCTGTTCCACTTCCCTGTTGCTGGCCTATGAGATTTAGGGTCAGGTTAATTTGGTCATACTATTCTGCAGCTGGGCCCTCCCTCAGAAATCTTTTTAGGCATTTTTGGTCACTGACTTATTCCTGTACTTGGAGTAATTTTGTTAAATTCTCACCACCTCATTAAACTCTCGATTCTTCTTTTTTAAACTTTCAATTCCCCTTCTGTTTTTCCTCCACCTTCTCCTTTTTCCTTCTTCTCCTTACTCCACTTCTTGCTCTTCCTCCCTCTTCCTCCTCTTCCTTTTCTTCTTCTCCTTGTCCTTCTTCCTCTTCTTCTTCTTCATCTTCATCTTCTTTCCCTCTCTCTGTCTCTCTCTCTTCCTTCTTCTTTCTCTTTCTCTCTCTCACTGTGCCTACCATTTCTCCAGGAAACAGAGACTATATGTCTTATAATTTATACATCCAATCAACCTCTATACTCATTCATTCTTCCTTTTTCCCTGTCAGAAGAAGTGGAACCCTTCTGCGAGGCAAAGCTGACTCATGTACTTTCATTTTTCTCCTGTTTGCTCCTGCTTCTCCTGGCATCTGTGCCATCTCTTATCATCTCTTCTCCGTGCTTCCTACTCCTTCTTCTCCATGAGCACCCTTCCCTTATGCAAAAATATAACTAAGCTTCTTCCACTGAGGAACATTCTTCCTTCTTAATTCCACCCTCCTTCCACAGATGTTTGAGGAGCACCTGGTATGTGCCCACCCCTGCACTGGGTGCTGAGAATACTTTGGGAAATAAAGCAGGCCCACCCCCGAGGAGCTTCCAGTCCAGTGAAGGGGCAGCTGATAAGCCAAAAATAAATATGAAATTATAAATTTCCACAAAGGCTAAGAAGAAAACAAATAGGGCACCAATGTTAAAGAATATGATGGGGATCCACTCAGTTAGGGTAGCTAGGAAAGGGCTCTTATAATTCCATCTCTTCTATTATTAGAGTTTAGGCTGTCATTTTTCATCTAGATTCTAATGAACTCTTTAAAAGTTTCATGCTTACAAATTTTACCTTTTGGTTTTTTCTCACATATTGGTTAAGTTTATAAACCAGATCAAATCTTGTCATTCCTGTACTTAAGCCTTCAATGGTTTCCCAATACATATAAGCCCAGATACTTGAGCCTGACATTTTTAAATACCTAGGTGATTAAGAAGAGACTAACAGATTGCTGTATAAACAGAGGCCAGTGCCGTGAGGAATCCTTTGTGCTGACTTCAATCTCCAGAACTTTCTTGGGCTTGTTATTTTTGCCAATCTCTGTTGCAATTTGTTTTGTTTAAACAACCATCCAGTGAAAAATCTAGAGCAGCAGCATTCTTCTCTATGACCACTCACAGGTCTTAAGAGGCAGGTTGGGCTGTGGAATCTGCGAAGCGGAGAAGGAAGCAACCAAGACTCTGGAGAAAGAAGGGGCCACCAAGATCAGAGAAAGCAGCTCTATTAGATGAGTGGTAGGAAGGTGATGTTGTGGGCTCCTAGACAAACATTTAATAAAACTTCCTCTCTTTTTGGCCCCTTTTCTCCAGCTGTTGCAGAAGATCAAATTTAGCATTCTTCCTTAAAATGCCATTAGGAAAACCAGTCAATTAAAACAAAGTGAAAATAAATTTGGTGAATTTCTCATTTGGTGAAATGAGTTTCTGTGAATCGGCCATTGAATGAATTTGCTTCAAGAGTTTAAGGGAATTTGACATCCTGCATATTTGACCAGCTCTACTGGGAGGAGTGAATTATGTGGGTCAAGGTTAATGCCATGGGCAGAGGAGCTTCTGCTCTGCTTCCTTTTTAGTACTTGAGAGGATATTGCATCATTGGTTGTGGATAGCAGAGAGTAGGCCTAAATTTAGCTCTCCCAAGCTGATGTGGAAAGGGAACATTGAACTTAGTTGGGGGTCTGATTAGGAGCTTGTCAGAAGTTGTCTTGACAAAGCAGATGATGGTACCTGCTAGTGGTGGATCAGAGCTGGCTCATGGGCTCAGAGAGGGAACTGTCAAATTGTCGGAAATTTTGCAAGCAATTTGTTAAATACAGCAATTATTAATTTAAGTTTAAATTATTTAAACTTAAATTGAATACATTCTTTTTAAAGTAAAGCTAATTAAATACTCAAAATTGTCACTCCATAGTTATTTTACTACATTTTACTATTATCTGTGCTCTTGAGATTATTTATATCTTTTTTATGTGTATAGTGCATTCCCTCCCAAATCTGCATCTGGTGATGTTATTTTGACAGTTTGAAATGCCAAGGTGGGACTACTTATACCACAGAAGTCTCCAAAGACTACAGACCATGTCTTCTCCCACCCTGTAGATTAACTACTAATCATTGTGCAGCACACCACCGCAGGCCAGAGCAGCCATGACACAGCACAGACCAGTAAGATCCAAAGGACACCGAGGATCCCCTATCCTTCTTCCCCTCCATGAGATCACTTAAGTATCACATTCAGATGCCATCTTGGGGGGGGGGGGAACAGGGAGAGGAGGCAAAAATCTGAAAAACTGAGCATTTTATCCAACAGACATAAAGAATCTGCCTAAAGAAATGGTTTTATTTGTAGAATTGAATGAAATTCATCTGATGAGACTGAACCTACCTTTATCACTCAAGTTCAGCTCCCTGGGGCAGGAGTGGTTGAAGGAAGGTGCTCTTCGGTGAGAACAGACTGATTTGTAATAGAAGAAAAGCTCCATACTGTGTTGTTGTCATGGCACATTTAAGAACAGTGCATGTAAACTTATACCCCTGCTGCAATGGGGTGCAATATCAATGATGATGTTGAGCTCTTATTTAGTAGTGGTATCTTCCATAAGCAAATCAAGAAATGGAGGCTCAGAAAGTTCATGCAACTTACAAAAAGTCACACAGCTAGGAAAAGGAAGGAGAGATAGGCCTTGAAAGGGAGGTTGGCATGACTATATGGATTGATCCCTTTTGACTTACTGCCTGTTGTTAACCCTGACCTGGCCTTCCTCTGGTCCTTTCAACTTCGTATGTACTGTAGCATGACTAGGACAAGAGAGGACTTCCTCACAGGGAAGCATCTGGAACAGACAACCTGGAAGCCAAGGCAAGTCAGGAAAGCTATTACTTGAGAAGCTGACAAGGAACATTTAAAGATCTAGAACAAGAAATGAAATGTTACTGGAGAGGAAATTGAGATCAATAGCTAAGTGCACAGATCATAAAGAAGGTAAAGGAGCACTGGATTTGGCAGGGCTGAGACTGGAGCAGTGACCGAGATGTGGAGCAGAGAGGTTGGATCGTGGAGAACCAAGTCCAGGAACACTGACTAAGTGTGCCTTTTATGCAGTGCCCAACTCATCTTGCCAGAGTAGCAATAGCATCATAAAGGAACTAAGCCAGGCATGAAGCTAGCTTTTCTCCAAAGTGCGATTATTACTCATGCATTCCTTCCCACTGTCCTACATGCCCAAGATGGCTCTCTCCATCCTACTTTATTCGTTTTGAAAAATAAGTATTTTTTATTCATTTATAAAACAATGCATACAGATAACTTTAAAAATTTATATAATACAGAAAGAAGGGCTCGTAAGAAAAAGCACCTGTCACCTGCCCCATCTCATCTGCTTTCCAATTCCAATTTTCCCCACTTTGCTCTTCTGTAAATTTCCAAATGTCCCATGCACTTCCATAGCTCTCACCGAACAGCACAAGCTGGAACCTGTCCCAGTGTTTCTTCCCTGTTTTATTATCTTAGAAAGAATGGGAGGAGCCAAGCTTAAAGGTCCCAAGATGTAAAGTCTTGGTGAATACAAAGAGACTGAGATCCAGAGTAAGCACAGGAGAGACTGGAGGGTATCTATCCAGCACCCTTTTGTTTCACTGATTCACATGGGCAGATGGATGTTTCCTCCCCATTGTCTGGTATGTATTGTGTCCTTTGCCAGTTCAAGGGAATGAGTCAGCACCTCCTTCCTTTACTTTCCATCCACTTCTACTATAGCTCTCTACAACTTTGTTGACTTCTTTTAAGGTTAAGAAGAAACTCAAACAGTATTTGAATTCAGAGGCACATTTTTCCATCTCAGTAGCAGAAGTTTATTCTGGGGTCTATGACTTAGAAATTCCTTTGTCTATCGTTCATTTACCAGCTATCTGCTAAGCACCCACTCTGTGCCAGGCATACGCTCAGCTCTCTGGACACAGAGCTCTCTCCACTGGACACAGTGCAGTCTGTATGCTCATCTTGCTAATGGCCTAGAGGGAAAGTCAGATGAAAAAGTCACTACAAGGCAGTGAGTGTGTGGGGAGATCTCATAAAAACAAGGTCTGAGGGGGTGCTAGGACTGAATGGTCAAAGACAGCCTTCTAGAGCAGGGACAGGAGGTGAGTTTTAAAGGTCAAATCTGAGTGAGGGTCTCTGGAGAACATCTAGAGCATCTAGAGGCAATGGCTGAAGCAGCCTTCTTGTGATCAGTGCCTCCAAAAGGCTGATAGATGTTCAAAATACCTGGACAATATCTGTCCATTTTCTGGATTAGCATCCTAAACACAGCTTTTTTTAGACAGTGGCAGCTTCATCCTATCAGAGTTTGTTGTTAGAGATCAGTTTTCCAGTCTGAGAATGATCTGCACCCAGATCTGTGCAGAGCTAAACAAACAACCCTGTTCCAGCAGCCAGTCCCCACCTGGCTCTTTGGGTCTGCTCAAACTTCTGGCTCAGTTTTGCTGCGTCTGGACACCCACTTCCAATATTTGTCCCACAGGTGCTTCCTTCCTCTCAAGAGGGCTTAAGGCTTCCAAAGCTCTGAAAGAGGAAACCAAGTGCTTCTCAAAGCTACATTCCCACTGATTCCAGGAATTATATGAAGGACAAAGGAAATAGGACTGTAGGACCCATGGAAGTCCCCAAGAACTCCAGGCAGTCTCCCCTGAAGTTCTACTTTGGTATTTCATCCCTTTATCTAAACACTTTTGTAGCTGTTAAGCTGATACTGGTCCCAGAAAAATAACATTTAAAGTAAATAAATTCCACAGTTTTTATTTTGATGGAAAAAGAGCATAATAACACTTAACAAAAGTGGTAATCACTGAGGAGAGCAACAATCTAGTTCTGAAAAGCTGAGAGACTGAAATATCACAAGTTTTCACAAGATTAGACCAGGTTTTAAAGAGAGAAGAGAAAGGGGGTGGAAAAGAGGCAGGGAAAATGTGAGATAATAAAGACAACAGGAGAAGGAAGGAGTGGTTGAGCTAAAGGGAAGAGCAAGGGTGTGGACAACTGGGTGGAGAAATAAAATGTTAAAACTGGGACAATTCACATTGACAATGTTATGGGAAATGTAAGTTAAAATATGTAATGAAAAGGGACCAAGAAGACAAGATAGAAAAGAATGAGAGATACCATACGTGGGTCATAGAAAATCTTTTTGGCTTTGGCTGATGATAAAAAAGTTCAACCAAAGATAAATCAAAATGGTATTTCTCTAATGTTTTCTATACACAACTTCTTCCAACGAAGCCATGGCCTCCGCTTGGCCGCTCCAGCAGGGAGCTCACTGTGATTCCAGCAGGAGTCCCCTTTCCCGACGGTTACATGAGGGGCGTTGAGTTCTGCTCATTTTCACAGGTGAAATTAAATTTCCTCTAGACCGCTTTTATTAATTCTTTCTGAATTTACTCCTCCACCCCTCCCTGCCTTCTTTCTCTTGGGGGGGAAATAGTCAATTGAACAAAGAGTTCAATTATTCTCTATTAGCAGAAGAAGGGGACTACGGCAACACTGAGAAATCATTTCAGAATGAACTCATGGCGTGAAAAATTCTTTACACACCTGCGTGAGTTCATTCATGTTTACACATCCACAAACCACCTCTGGGGTCCTCAGCCTTGAAGACAATATTTCACTGACAATCCATTGAAAAGACAAATTCCTTTTTAGTCTAGATGAGAACTCATATTTCCAGACTGTCCATTGGGTATACAGTAGTGGCCCTTTTGTGTGTGTGCATTTCATCACTGTAGTGCCCATCAAGGATCTGTAGCTTAGCAGTTAAGGGATATATCCACCAGTGAGGGGAAAGGTCTATTCAAATTGTTCACCAAGCCTTGGGAAGTTTACCTTTTCAATTCAAAATATGTGTATGTCAGAAGGGGAATTTTCTACACATGTGTGTCTCCTGACAAAAATAGAGAAGAAAATATTACTGTGCCCTAGGAGTTTAGAATAAAGTTGATGAGAACACACTCAGGAATTTTTCTGAAGCACTATTTACAGGGGACTATTTACAGACTTTAATGAGTTTTGGAAAGTATTGATTTGGAAATATGGATTTATTTGCCCACTGAGTCTTTTGGAAAACATGTTCTGGTTCTCTTTATGATTCCAGCCTGTCAACCTGGCTTTATATGGAAGTTAATTTTTGTTGGCATTACACCCATTTCTTCATCTAAGTCATATGTAAGGTTCAACTACATTTTCTCCAGAGTTTTGCAAACACTCATATTGAGGCTTTCTGAAGAAGAAAGAACTTTAACTCCATATGGGGAATGCTAATTAGTAAGAATTGTGGGACACTTTAGCAAGAAATAAGGGGTTTTCCTTGGACCTGGGAGGAACCAGTTAAGAAGAGCATGTTAAAGTACTCATTAGGGAAGAACTTTTTGACAGTACAATGCTTAACAAATTCTGCAACTGACTACCAAGAAATACCTATCATAGGAGGTGTTCCAAAGAATTATCCATGTTATAACACCATCTCTTTTGAATTATTTAAGCACAAAGAGGTTAATCATGATGAAAATCCTAAACTATGCTAGAAAAAAAGTCTCATTCACAAACCATCTTTATTAGAAAGTCTTACTGCAAAGATGCATAATAATTTGGGTTCTAACAAGAAATATCTCGTTAGCTACACAGCCCTCCTAGCTCCTCCATCTTCCCAATTCTGGGAATGTGGCAGGCTTTCAGGAATTTAGCAGAAACAACACAAAAGACTGCAACCAAGCTTAAATGGTCCGTCTTCTTTTTCCAGATAACCTTTTTAACTTCCCAAGAAGGAATTTGTGTGAATTTTCAATCCTTCTTGCTACGTGAAGTGACCTTGTTAGGTAGAGAAGAGGCAAAGATGTCTCAGTGTAACAGACCACCTCCCTCTATATATACACTCCCTAGTGAAATTGACTGTGGCTAAGACAGCAGGGTTTGGTTAAGGGAAAAATAAAAAAGTGCTCTATCAATTGTATCAGATCTGCAGGAAAGAACTGGTTGGGATCATTTTTCTTAAAAGGTTACTTTGCCACAATGACTAAAAAAAATTAAAGAAATAAAAAAGAAAAATATAATCAACAAACATATTAAATACTCCTAATGTAAAAAGTACTTTAATAAATGTTAAAAAAAGAAAACAGTGCAATAAGAAAAAATATTTGTCTTTTGGGTGGGGGGGACTACCAGTACCTGAATGCCCATCTAATGCAGACAAGTACTGGGGAGCAAACCCCCTTATTTTTTTATTACAGAAGCCCAAAGGGCCACAGAATCCTGTGCTTCTCCACTGATCACTGTGGTTCAGGCTCATGACCTAGGCTCAGTCAATCGAGTGTTCCCATCTGGGACTCTGAATCCTGAGAATGATACAAAGACAATTGCATTGAGAATTTATTCCCGGTAGTTTAGAGAGTCCCAAGATAGTGGTAGTACATTGTGTACAAGATCCCAGTGATGGTACATAACTGACCTTGTCCTGTGGTGTTAGATTTATTGCATTCTCCACTAGGTTCTCCTTTAACAAGCTGGGGGTTGATATTAATGGGATCTCTCCTTTACCAAGAGAAGGGTAGTTAAGCAAATTGATCGAAGTCGCACAGCTATTAAAAAGAACAAAACTAAAACACAAACCAAGCGGTCTGGCTCAGAGCCCAGGCGCATGACCACAGTGCCATATACCACATCCTTTATGGATAAGACATTGTGAGAGTGAGAAGCATGTATTGAAAGTTCTCTATTCTTATTCCTGTAACACTAAATACTCTCAATGTTGTGATATTTTATAGTCTCTTTCAACCCCAAAATGCTAAATTTTTATCAGCAAGTCTGCATATTTGATAGGTTTTTGGAGATGGTAGGTATAAATCAAAAGTCAATAAATTGAATCATATATCATGCTGGACATGTATATGTTCAGACATGATTTCCCTTTGTTTCCATATAATCTTTTGTTGACATTGATTCCTAATTCTTTTTTTTTTTACAAATTTATTTATTTATTTATAGAAAGAGGGGAAGGGGGAGAAAAAGAGGGAGAGAAACATCGATGTTTGAGAGATATCTATTGCCTCTTTCATGCCCCCACCTGGGGACCTGGCCTGCTACCCGGGCATGTGCCCTACTGGCAATGAAATCAGCGACCTTTGCAGGCCAGCACTCAGTCCACTGAGCGACACCAGCCAGGACTGACTCCTAATTCTTAAGTTCACTTTTAGACAGATAATAGACAGATATATAAATGATACACAGTTATGGATAATTCCTCCATAGCATTTCTCCCTCTCTGAAAGCTTAAATACATTAAGAGAGCTTGCCATTTAAAAGACCGCAAAAACTATGTTTTTGAAATAAGAGCAAATGGACTTAATAGATGTTCTCTGATATCAGATTCTCATTTGCAGCATTGGTGTAGAGTGAGATGTGAATTTACAACTGCATTATTTAAAGGGAAATTTAGAGCAGTAAAGTCCCATGCCAATGCCATGCTGGGGAGTAAAAGCAAAACCAGTTCATGGGTACTCTCTAAATACATTTATGGAAAAATATGACTGTGCCTGGAAGGCAAAAAACAAAAAACAAAAACACCCCTCCCCAATTCCAAGGAATCCACAAGCTCAACAACATTTTTCCAACCGTAATTAATTTAATACACTATTTACAATGACTTGGTTCCCCATTTAGGAAAGGAGTGCGAGCCAACAGTTTAGAAAAACTTTCCCCATTTTCCTTTGCAAAATTTAGAGACACTTTATAGGCAAACTGTTCACATTGGAAGGATCTTTCACTCAGCCTCCCACCACACAATGCTGGGAGCTTAGAAAGCATATATAGTAACACCCCAAAAATCCCAGATTGAGGAAGTTGGAAGGAGAAGAAAAGGGAATCTCATTTTGATAATAGTTGCATAACAATATTGAAACTCCTCTCTGACATAAAATTCCAAGCCAACAGATCACCTACACAGGTATTAATAGAAAATATTCTGTAGCTCTTGTTTGTATGCCCAATTTTCCCATCTAATAAAAAGATTTTCAGGGTGAGAAAACTTGATTTTTTTTTCTTTATATCCCCAGGTAGTATTCACTCAGGGAGAAAATGGAACACTATTAACATCTTCAGGTCAAATTACTAACATAGCTACATATATGCATGTCTATAAATCCCATAGCATAATATAACATGCAAAGTATTTTATATAAAATACTATGCAGATTGCAATAAGCTTATGAGTTTATGCAGATAATAAGGAAGCAGTTATCACGGCAGAAAGGTTATTAGCCTATGCAAGTGTTTTAAGCTCTGAGTCTGCAATTCATCAGTTGTGGGGTCTTGTACAAATTCCTTAGTCTTTGAGCTGCAATCATATTGTTATGGGCACTGCACAGGGATATCAAAAAGCTTCAAACCTAAAGCTTTGTCCTCTATGTACCTTCTGATATGAAGGCAGAAAAGACATATAGAGATGAAGTAAAGATTACTTGCAAGATAACGTCTAAATTAAAGTATGATACTTGATAGACAAATACAATAACTATACTCACAGGAATATTTTGAGAACTAAATGCAATAACCAATGTGAAAGTACTTATTAAATTGTAAAACAAGTTTCGAAGGTCCCATGCTATGACTTTATTTCCATTATGTCAGGTTTTCTATTTTTATTTCATTATTTGACTAAAACATTTGCTGCATCATTCCAACAGCAGGTAGTATTAAAAGAGTCACACTCAATGTTTATGAATCCCCAGATGATTTGAGCAAGTATTCCTGTGTCCCTTGAGAAGAATTAAGTTACTCTCCCCTCTCCTGCCTTCTACCTCAAACTGTTACTCAGGGAAGAATGTAGTGTCATTCCTGAGAGACCTGTACCACCACCTACAGAGTGAAAATCTTTTCCTTATTATCAAAGAAAACACAAGCTCAAAACCTACGTTTGACTGAAATGCTTTTGCCTTGATTAGTTTCACCTTAAATTCCCTTCCATCCCCAATTATTTTTGTGTCAACTCGATCAAAAAGAGTTTATAAACTAAATGTTCTGAGCTCAACTTTGAAAAGCTCATGGAATATTAATGGGGATACTAATCAAATAACATGATAGATGAAATGAAACTCAGTTCTTCCAAAAGAACTATGCATGACCACAGCATGGGTTTTCTTTCTTCAAGTTTATGGGATTGTTTTAAATTTTATTCATATTCCCAAGCAAGCCTGAGGATATGTTGGATACACAATGTGAAACTATCAAATTCCAAAGCACCTAGCAGCAGTTAGTCGGGCAGAAAAGTGAGTGTTTGGGGGGCTAATGGGCATCTCAGCTCATAGCTTTCGAGGTTATAAACAGGGTATTGCTTTGTTTGATCTTAAATGGAAGAGCAAGGGAAAAGCCTAATTGTGGAGGGTAAATGCTGTGCCTTAAATAACCATATAACAATAAACCGTGTCACCTCATGGTAGGCAGAAACTGGATTAATTTTGGAACACAGCATGATAAGAATTCATTAATTCTCAAGACTCTCAAACCCCAAAGACTGCCGACTGCTGACACCATGTTTCCTGGACTGCAATTCTTTCCCCATGTTGGGTAGCAGTAAATAAATGCCAGCTACTTAAGCATTGCAGATGAAGTTTGTGGCTGAGAACTAAGAGTCAGCACTGGGAGCAAAGAGTCCACACAGTTCAATGGCTCTGACACCCAGTGTGCATTTACACCCAAATTCTGCATGCAGATAGCTGACCAGAATAATGGAAGTCATTTCAGCTGAGGCTTGGTGTTCCACTCAAAAATATAATAAATAGATCAAATAACACAAGCATCTTTATCTTAATGACTCACATCTCTATGAAATAAAAATACAAACCAAACTAAATAGTTGGTCAAAAAGGGCATGAAGGCCTTAATTTAAATACATATAACAAAAACATATAATATAAATATAACTAAAAGACAGAATATAAACATCTAGCAGGATTTTAAATAAATGAGTGCATGGTGTCCATTGAGAACAAAGATCTAAGCCAGGTTATACACTAAGTATGTCTTAGTTTCATGATTAATTAACCCTCCAAAAACAACAACTGTATAATCTCAGTAGTGAAAACATAAAGCATTTATTTTTCACTTTACACCTGCCAGGATTCAACTGTTGTAGACTGAGCTCTAAGCTTCAGGTTGTATATAGGTCCTGTCTGTGTTCAGGTTCAGTTCCTCTCATTCAGCACCCAAGACATGCACAAGCATATTTCAGGCCTTTGCTTATGTCACATCTGCTAACACCCTATTGGTCAAAACAAGTCACATAACCAAGCTTAAAGCCAAAAAGCAGAAAAGTATACTTTGCCCATCCTAAGACACTGGCAAGGGTATGAATGCATAACTGCTCTGGAAAAGGGAATGAAGACTTGCAACCAATAATCCAAACTACAACACCATGGATGTCACAAGGAGAAATGGGCCATTTATGTCTGTACTAGGACTTTACACATCAGGAAACACTACGCCAAAATAAGAAAGACTTATGACCTTCAGAGTTGGAAAGAACCTTAGTATAACTCCCTCACTTCACAGATGAGGAAATTGAAGTCTCAGAAGAGGAAGAGTCTTCCCTCATAGTCACGTGACTGGCAAGTGGTTGATCCAGGTCACAGGCCTGGTCAACTCACCCTCCAACACACAGGAGCAGATACATCGGAGGAAGGGGAGGAGACCCCTCCGCAAGCAAAAGGGAGTCAGTTCCAGTAACAAGATTTTCCTAAAGATGGAATATTCCTTGTAAAATTGAAGTGTTTTGCTGAAACACAGAAGTATCTGGGCCTCTTGAAAATTCCTGTCAAGAACGCAATATTACATGAACAACTGCAAACTTACCACTTCCATAACCAGCTATTATGCCTAATTCAACAAAAATGTTGTCATCTTCTATATATTCTGTAATCTTTATGTTTCCTCAAAGGAAACTAGAAATACCATAAGTTGTTGTCAAAGTTATTATAGTTTGTTATTCCACCAACAGAAAATTCATCCTTACAAGTCTCTCATGCTTCACACTTCACCCAGTGGACCCACACCAGCAGCATCATTGCCTCTTTCAACATCTGCCCTGTGACACCCCAAAACTACCATGTGTTCTTTTTCTCTACATCTGAGTACTCCATCTCCACAAAAGCATTTTTTTCACACATGTTCATTCCCCTCTTGTTGTGTTTAAGTTATGAAGAGATAAATGATGTCTCAGTTTATTTAACCCCAGGGCGTAGCTAGGACCATGTGCAAGGCCCGTGTGCTGAGTGAAGTTGAATAATATGCAATGAAGACAGCACAGAAGTGTGATGACTGTTCCAATCAAATGAACCCTAAAACAAAGCTAATTTTTCATATGTATAATCACATCCTTCTGGATTAACAGCCACAAATAATAAGCAACTCACATAAGTGAATGCAAAGGACTATTACATTTAGAGAATAAAATCCTGCATTTCTCCTGTGAGTAGAAAAAAGGAGGATGAGGTAGGAGACTGTCCCAAAATCCCTTAGAGCTTCAAATATTGAAAGGTCTGTCCATCAAAAGGAAGAAAAGTCTTATTTGGTGGCGTTCCAGAAAACAGAAACAGGACAAGTAGGTAAAGTTAGGGAGAGAAGTTATTTATGCTCCAAATATGGAATAACTAGGTGACAATTAGTGCTATCTAAAAATGGACTACACTGCCTCACATGACAACAAGTTCCAGGTCACCAGGAGCATCTGAGGAGAAGCAAAATGACAATTTGTCAGAAATGATATTCGGGGGATTCTTTCTGGAGGGGTCATGAGAAGCGTTGATGTTGTGAGGTTCTTTTGATTCTGTGAGCCCACATTCCACCCTCTCACCTCCTCCCAGATTCCATGAGGCCTCCTGGGAGACAGTAGTGGTGAGGTAGTTAAGAAGGGCCAGAGCAAAAAAAATTGGGTTTGAATCCTATCCCTACCACTTACAAGCTGAGTGACCTTGAGCGAATAACTTAAGCATTTTGAGGCTCTGCTTTCCCACTTGAAAGTGTCACTTTCTACTACTACTGGTTAGAAGAAATAAATGAGGTATTATATGTAAAGTGCTTCAAACAGGGCCTGCAAAGACTGGGTGCTCACCAAATATTGGTTGATGTGATTATAGTGAGGTTCTAGAGCCATACTGGAAAGGACACCATGATTATTTATCTACCAACTCTGGCCACAGCACACACACACAGACAGGGAAAGAGGGAAGAGCCCACTCTGGCAGTCTCCTTAGCATGTGGGATTGTATGGTCAATGCCATGAACAACCACGAGATTTGGATTCTTTGCCATTTTTCACAGCACTTATTGACTCATTGCCAACACTGGGATGTATGGGGACTCTACCATCAAATGACAAAACCTCCCTGATGTACATCCAGATGCCCACTCTCATCCTGAATCTGTAAACCAGGAATGGAGAAAACAGAGTGTTCATTTGGGCAGGTTGGGTAGAGAAACCTCCAAGAGTTACTTGCAAATGACAGGGAGTAAATGAAATTATGACCGATGATGATTCTTTCTGAGTTACTTCTTGGTGTGTGGGCACACTTGCCAGCCCTGCAGTCGCATAAGCCAATTCCTTATACAGGTAGAAGGTAGATAGATAGATTGTTTTCTTGGTTCTGTTTTGCTGGAGAATAATCCATGTTAAAGTTGTTGAGGAGAACCTGGAATAATTATCATTATTAAAGATGAACAAGATAAAATCAGGGATAGAAAATATGTGTCAGTAAAAACATTCTCTCTCTCTCTCTCTCTCTCTCTTTCTCTCGGTTGCAGTGATAATTATCTTGTTTAACGGTAACAATAACTGAACTGTCCATTTTCTGATATAATCTTTGACTTTACTCAGAAACCTGGTGAAAATGATTGTCTTAACTATAAAAGACCAGAGGGCAGAAGGTGCCCAGGAAGGAGGCATGGGGAAGGCAGGAAAGTCAAAAGTGAGCTATTGGTCCTGGTATTAGAGGTTTTAAGCAATCCTGACATTAGAGACTTTACTGGTGTGTTTTCAAATAACATTTTGCATTGCATAAGATTGGTTTTCTCAATTAGAGATGATGAAAGAGTAAAGAAAATATGCTACCACTATTTTTTTCAAGTCGTTAACAAAATAGGTCATATATCCTGACCTTCCTTGCCAAGTAACCTATCATTTAAGTATATTGCTCTGGCATTCCATGAGGCTGGCAACCCAAAAGATTCTTACTGCTGAGTGAACAACATGCACCTCTGCACCCCAAAAATAAATGTTTGTGTCTCCCAAAATTCACATGTTAAAATCTTAACCTCCAATGGGATGGTGCTAGGAGATGGGGCATTTGAGAGGTGAATAGGTCATGAGAATGGAACTCTCATGATTGGGATTAGTGCCCTTATTAGAGGGCACTCACCTGTTTTGCTGTGTGAGGGTACAGCAAGAAGATAGCTGTCTGTGAACTGGGAAGCAGGTCCTTATCAGACACCAAAACTGCCTGTGCCATGATCTTAGACTTTCCAGCCTCAGAAACATTTCCGTTGTTTATAAGCCACCCACTCTATGGCATTGTATTATAGCAACTCAAACTGACTAAGACAAACCTAAACTAGAACTTGATGGACATTTTTTATAAAAGGCCAGATGATAAATATTTTAGCTTTTATAGGACATTACTCACCTCTACATTGTAGCATGATAATAACCACAAGTGATATATGAAAAAATGAGCATGGCAACATTTCAATAAAATTTTATTTATAAACAGAGAAATTTAAATTTTATATAGTAACCACCTGTTATAAAATCACATTTTGATTTTTTTCAACCATTTGAAAATGTTTTGAAAATCATTCTTAGCTCTTGGGCTGTGCTAAAGCAGGAAGCCTTCCATAAACAATAGACTTTGACAATGATAAAACTGGCAAGTTATGTTTAGTGGAAGGTATTCAGCTTAACTATAAGTATAGAAGAATCAGTTCCAAGGTAATGCATATAGAATATTTTAATTGTTGAAAGAACTGACTCTATTGGTTCAGACATTGCCAATATTTAAGTAGCAAATTAAAGTGGTTTCATTCACTCATTCATCATTTCTTCAACAAATATTTATTAAGTACCCACTATGTACCAGACACTGGACAGAGGTACAAGGAAAAAAAGCACAAACATTATGCAAATTCATTACAAAACTAATCTTTTAGAGTTACTTCATAACATTGCTTTAATCTGTTCAGGATTTGGGATTGTTTTAAGTTAAAGTTTTTTTAATTTATAGAAATGTTTGTCTTTTGTTTTTATTCAACCAACCATACCATGAAAATCTACAGTCAATGATCAACAAGAAAAGATGGTGTCAGCCCAGGTCAAAAGTATTATTGACTTTGTAAAACAAAGAAGAGCTTTTAAGATACATGACAATAAAACTCATATTCTGATGAAATGAGAAGCCAGTACATGTTTTATCACATGCGTCAGGTATGATTTAATTAGAAATAACTATGATTGTTTCAGCTGAGAAAAGAATGCTTTATATAACCTTTCTGTCTCTCATAGCATGAAATTAATTTTTAGATACAGTGATTAAGTGGAAAATAATGGCTACAATGCACTAATATTTTGCAAATCAGAAATTGGGTCATTCCAGCGACAATCTGATTATCGAAGTGTGTTTACTGACTGCCTCCTAATTACCTGACTAAGAAACTGAGTTTTTTCTTTCTATCTGAATGTGTTTGAATATGTTTGCAAGCTTAGGTATGGCTTGACACTCATCACAGTCCTGTCCATAATAGTGAGAAATTAGAGTAAGCTTACATGTGCATCAAGAAAGGAGTAAATAAATATATTGGATACAGCTGTACAATGGAATATGGCCATTACCAAAGATTAACAGTCATTGAAAAAATATGTCTACAATATATTAAAGAGTTTTTTTAAAAGCAGGTTACAAAGCAGCATTCATAGTTTGATCTAATTTATGTAAGGTCATATACTTTAGGATACTAACCAAAATTTCAAAAATTATTATATTTAGATGACCATATTTTGGGGTGATTTTTCCTGTCTTGTTTTCATTTTGCTTATTGTTTGAGTTTTTTACATTGGACACTTATTGATATTTGCATTATCTTTAAAAAATAAATAAACCATATAATCTATAAAATTAAAATTCAACAAGATTTTTATGATTAATAAATCATATAATTTATGATAAATAAATGATAATTTCAGTAACGAAAGTAGTGACAAGTACATGGAACTTCTTAGGGATGGCATATTTTTATCCCACAGTGTGGATTTATTATAGCTACTGAAATTTACCCTTAACATGAACCTTTTGAGAACACCAATCCATTCTCATTATCTTGCTTTGGGCAACATCCTTTCATTCGAAAACTTAAAAGAATATTGTGACCCTTGCCTTCCTCTACATGCCTATCGCCTTCTAACAGCTCAGCATCCTGGCACTGGGACGTGTAGAGATGAAGTACAGATTGCTCATCCCACAAGTGAAGGAACTGAGACCGGGTGATGACATGACCTGCCCAGTGCCCCACCGCTAGCTAAAGCTTGCCAACAGACCATCTCTTTGGTTTTTCTGTGAATCGCAAAGAGTTGTATACATTAAATAGGTACAGCTTTTTGTATGGCAATCATACCTCAATAAAGTGGTTAAGAAAAAAGTTGTCTGGACCCAATCATATAACTTCCATGGTGTTCTGGAACTTCCACATGAACACACACTAAGCTCACGCCAGCATTCGTTGCATCCTGGCCTGCATGCATGCACAGAGCTGGGGAGAGTGCAAGGCTGTGAGGACAGTCAGTGGGAAGCCCCAGACACACATCTATGGGGTCACATCCAGCAAAAGCGAAGTGGTGTGTTGACATGAGGGCTCTTCAAAGAAGGAAGATTTGGGAGAAAGAAAGCATTTGGGTGTTATGCAGGCACCTAGGCCCAGAAAACATTGAAAATGCTTAGACTCTGCCTCCAAAAAGGCTTTTGGATGTGACATTTGCAGGTTTCTTAAGAGGTGACATTTGAAACTAAAGGAGTAGCTACAATACTATAGTATATGAAGAGGAGAGGAGTTCAGGGGATTGTGTGAAAAAAATATTCAGTAAAAAGCAATAAAAATACTAATAGCTATAATTTATTGAGAACCTTCTATTCACTTTACACAAACTATCACCCAAACTTTCATTACCACCTACAAACCTTGGCTCTTCTACTGATACTACATTGCGTCCCTGACAAGATGGGTCAGGTGGTGAGCGGGCCCAGACATCTCACCACAGAAGGCAATGGAGAAGAAAATGCTGAAGGGAAGGTGTTTTCCTATCAGGAAGTACTCTAAAGTTTAGAAGGGTGAAGGCTGTGAAAAGCCATTGGATATGGCATTGAGGACATTTTCAGTGTCCTTTTAGTTTTATTCTGCCTCCTGCCATGTTACCGTGAAATCCGACCCTACTTGACTAACTGAATTTAATTACTAGGACTGAACTGAGGCTACAGTTAAGTGTACTATTTTCTGGAAGTAAATGATTCATCTGTATGAGGTAAAGGAAATTTTCCAGGAAGACAAGTTGCTATTTATCAAATGCCTTCAGTTTATCAGGGCAGTCGTAATCATTTACTGACACATATTATCTCATTCTTTCAGGAGGCCAATCTATAAAGTCTATAAACAAGCTTTATAAACTGGTCCCTGTTTCTTCCTCATCTCCCGCCCCTGCTTTCTTGCCTAAAGCTATTTATTACAAGCTGTCTGCAGAAAGGCTCAGTTAAAGTAATCAACCACTGCAAATGGGGGTGACACTGGCTTGTGTCCCTGCAGTCAGATGAGCTCTGAACTGCTTTTTGTCATACGGAAGTCCGTAGCCATATGTAGTAGAAAACGTTTATCATTGTTTACCTTCAAGTATTTTAGTCACTCCCATTTTTCTGCTTTTCTCTTGTCTATGAAAGATCTGGGTTTCTGATGACACTCATTCTACTAGACCATGCTTAACAGTTGGAACATCTTCCATAGCCACTTACAAGTTAGTGATTGGACATTTCTCCAAAGTGTATGCCACTGGCATTAGTCTTAGATCAGCACTATCCAACAGAAATAGAATGCAAGCCATGTATGCAATTTAAAATTTTCTACTTGCCACAATAAAAAAATTGAAAGAGGTAAAATAAATGGTTATATTTTATTTAACTCAATATATCCAAAACACTATCATTTCAACATTAAATCAACATTTAAAAATTATTAAGGGGACATTTTACATGCATTTGTACTAAGTTTTAAAAATCCAGAATGCATTTTGCAGTTAAAGCACATCTCAATTCAGATGAATGGCAACCTGTGCACACTCAGGAGCTGCCTGTGGCTAGATGCCCCCATGTTAGACATCCCAGGTCTAGATCCTGAACGAAGGTATTAAATGAGATCAGACTTTTAGCTGAGCCCTCTACTAAGGTCCTTTTCCTCCTGATCTTTTCACTACCACTACCACCCCAATTTAGAAATGTAGTTCTTTTTCAGGCTAATCTTTCCAACTAAGTAGGAACCCATGTCATGGACAGTTCTGAAATCTCTCCCACCTGACTCTCTCCTTTATCTCCCCTTCATTTCGTAAATGGGAAAACCAGTACCCAGAGAGGTTGGCAATTGACCCAAGGCCACACACAGTGGTTAGGGTCTAAATATCATCTAACTGATGAGCAGACCAGAGCTCCTCTGACTTCGTTAAGCACTCATCCATTTCCCTTCCCCCAATGTCTGCCTTAGGCCTCAGTTACTCTCCAAGAAAAAAAGAGATGACCTAATCTACCTTTCTTCTTGGACACTAAATTTAGAGGCTAAAACTAAACTGATCCTCCAAGCACAACAGATGGATTTAAGGATTGCCCAATGGTAGCTCAGACCTGGCAACTTCTCTTTTCAGTTCCAAAAACATAAAGTTAAACCCTCCACCTAGGAAGAAAGGAGAGTTTTATTCACTAGCTGACTTTATGACTAAGAATTCTGCTACATACACTCATTTAGTAAACCCAGAAGACTGGAAGGTTAGGTTCCAAAGTATTATTATTGTAATCACTTCAGGTGCCACTAGCAATTTGTTTTGTTGTTCATTTCTGGCTTGAGATTTTTCTACAATGAATATATTTGTGCAAACAAATATATATGTTAACAATAAAGAATGTGCCCTGACTGGTGTGGCTTAGTTGGTTGGGTGTGCTCCCATGAAACAAAAGGTCATCAGCTGGATCCCTAGTCAGGGCCCAGGCCTGGGTTGCAAGTCTAGTGCCCTGTTGGGGTGTGTCTGTGAAGCAACTGATCAATGTTTCTCTCTCACATCAGTGTTTCTCTCCCTCTTTTTCTCCCTCCTTTTCCCTCTCGCTAAAAATAAATAAATAATATATTTAAATAATAATGATAATAATAAATGAATGTGCCTAGTATCTTTTATAGAAAAATAGTCTAGAACTTCCGGCCAAGATGGAGGCGTAGGTGGACACGCTGTACCTCCTCTCACAACCAAAATTAAGGACAACAAATATTTAGAAACAAGAAAACAGCCAGAACTTATGGAGAATTGAACTGTACGGAAGTCCAACAACCATTCATCCAGACCGGCAGGAGAAGGTGGAGGTGCTGACCCGGGAACGCAAGCAGCATCTGCAGGCAGTTCCCAGGTGCACGGGCGGCGGCTGGCGGTCCCCGGGCCCACAGGCAGCAGCTGGTGGACCCCGGGCACAGGGGGGCAACTGTGCAGACCCAGTGAGGCCTCGCAGGGTGGCTGGCTGACCAGGTGGTCCCACATTCGCGCTCGGAGACGGTCCAGGCAGCGGGGAAGTGGCGGAAGGGACTGAATCCAGGAGAGAGCAGAGCAGGCGCCATTGTTCCCTCTCAGACCCCGCCCCCACATACAGCGTCACAACCCAGCGACTGGGCTGCCCCGCACTGGGGAGCGTCAGAGGTTCCACTCTTCACTACGTAACAGCACGAGCACGTGCGCAGATAATCCAGGTGAAGGGGAAGCGGCGGAAAGGGCCGGAGTCCAGGAGAGAGCGGGACAGGCACCATTGTTCCCTCTTAGACCCCGCCCCCACCTATAGCGTCACAACCCGGCAACTGGGCTGCCCCACCCTGAGGAACACCTAAGGCTCCACCCCTCACTGCGTAATAGCTGCGACCAGACTAAAACCAAAACAACAACAACAACAAAAATCCCACCAAAAATGGCTCAAACCGGAAAACAAATAAAAGCCTCAGAGCCAATTCCTCTAAGCAGTGAAGAGATAGCTAATCTATCAGATGCACAGTTCAAAGCACTGGTCATCAAAATGCTCACGGAATTGGTTGATTTTGCTCACAAACTAGATGAAAAAATGCAGGCTACAATCCGTGAAATGAAGGAAGATGCATGGGGCACTGATAGAGATGGAAGGAAAACTGGGACTCAAATCAATGAAGTGGACCAGAAAGAAGAAACTAACAACCAAACAGAAAACGAGGAAGAAACAAGAATTCCAAAAAATGAGGAGAGGCTTAGGAACCTCCGGGACATCGTTAAACGTCCCAACATCCGAATTATAGGGGTCCCAGAAGGGGAAGAAGAAGAGCAACAAGTGGAAAACTTATTTGAACAAATAATAAAGGAGAACTTCCCCAATCTGGCAAAGGAAATAGACTACCAGGACATCCAGGAAGCTCAGAGAGTCCCAAAGAAGTTGGACCCAAGGAGGAACACACCAAGGCACATCGTAATTACATTACCCAAGATTAAAATGAAGGAGAAAATTCTAGAAACAGCAAGGAATAAGGGGACAGTCACCTACAAAGGAGTTCCTATCAGACTGTCAGCTGATTTCTCAAAAGAGACCTTCCAGGCAAGAAGGGGCTGGAAAGAAATATTTGAAATCTTGAAAAGCAGGGACCTACATCCAAAATTGCTCTATCCAGCAAAGCTGTCATTTAGAATGGATGGACAGATAAAGTGCTTCTCAGATAAGGTCAAGTTCAAGGAGTTCATCATCACCCAGCTCTTATTATATGAAATGTTAAAGGGACTTATCTAAGAAAAAGAAGATAAAAATATGACAGTGAAAAGACAGCAAACTCACAGCTATTAACAACCACACCTAAAACAAAAGCAAATAAGCAAACAGCTAGAACAGGACCAGAACCACAGAAATGGAGATCATATGGAGAGTTAGCAACAGGGGCGTGGGAGGAGGAGAGAGGGGGAAAAGTACAGAGAATGAGTAGCATAGATAGTGGGTAGAAAATAGACAGGGGGAGGGAGGGCAATAATAGTATGGGAAATGTAAAAGCTAAAGAACTTATGACACATGGACATGAACTAAAGAGGGGGAATGTGGGTGGGAGAGGGTGTGTAGGGTGGAGGGGAATGATGGGGGAGAAATGGGACAACTGTAATAGCATAATCAATAAAATATATTAAAAAAAAAGAAAAAAAATAGTCTAATCATTCAGTCTTAGCTTACTTTTCTCAGCTCTGCATATGGAAGTTTTTTCTTTTTTTCTTGATGAAATTGTTTTATTTATTTATTTTTTATCTTAATTGTTGTTGTAGTACAGTTTTCTGCCTTTTACTCCCATCCCAGCCCTCCCCACCTCCCTCCCGTTTCCACATCCCCTTGTTTCTGTCCATGTGTCCTTTATACTTGTTCCTGCAACCCCTCCCCCTTTTCTTTTTTCTTTTTTAACCATTTCAGGTAATTGCCTAAATATTTTCCAGGGGTCGAAATGGAGATACAATACAATCTGTGACCCTATTGTATAAAAATCACTCATCAGTATAGAGTGACTTAATAGTAATTCAGGTTGAACATTCTGTGAATTCAACTTACATTTCTATAAGTGCAGAACATGACACTTGATCACTTTAGCAATGCAAAGGGTAACCAACTGTTGACCTTTCTCAACCACCAAAACAAAAAATACAGACAGAGACAGAGAAGAAATACAAGATAGGCAACAGTCAGCTCCTAATATCACTGGTCAAAGAAATTAAAAAGGAGCACATTTTATTCATTTTTTTTAAATATTATTTTGCCTTACTTTACTTTAAAGCCTCTTCCTTGATTATTTTCAACACATAAAAAAGTATGATTCAAAAAAAAAAAAAAAGTGCGATTCCCACAGTATCAACCTGTCCTGAATGAGTTGTACTTTGCTTTCAATGTAGAGGGAGGGGAAGAAGAAAACCTTATATTTTCCTCAGACTCTCATGGGCACATTCCATGCCACAGGATAACAAAGCCTGAGTTACTATAAGCACTTCGTAGTCATACTTGGTAGCATTTTGGTACAAATATACTATTTGGCACAAATTTGGTACAAAATGCACAGGAATTTAAAAATAGTTATGTTGCTGTTTCAGTTCAATCAAATTCCATAACATTTTAGGTTCGCTGGTAAAGTTTACAATATAAAAGAATAAAGGAATAAATGTTCTTGTAATTAAAGTTGAAAGACCCAGTTTACAGTTTTGTGTATTTAAATATACATGTTATTTTTTTCTTAAGTTGGGGCATATCTTCTGTTTGGAAGATGCAAAAAAAAACAAACAAAAAATTCTTATCCACAATGGGATCACTACTTGGTTTCCTTAGTATATTGGTATTTATAGAAGTAGATTTTGTTCATTTTGTGGGGGGCAGATGGGGAAAACGATACTGAAGGATTTGCAAGTAAATACAAGAACTGAGTGTTCTTGAAAAGAAATCTTGAAGGCCACCTAGTCTACCTCAATGTTCACTTCAGAGAAAACAGCAATTCTCTAGATTTCAGTGCAGAGTTCTTGCTACCATCATAGTATTCTCCAGTTTGTTAGGTGATGGAGCCCATAGAAGTCAGTTTTTTGGGGAAATCCATTAAAATGATGATACATTTTTGTCTGCCCTGAGAACCAGAACTTTTACTATCAGAAAATATGATGCTATTATATATTCATTATATTCAATTTCGGCTCTACCCTGGGAAGAAAAATATTGTTAGACTAAACTCAGTGAGTTAGTTCAGAGGTTTTCTCTTGACATTTGTATGCTACCTACTTGTTCCACCTCCTGTACTCATCAGCAAAAAAAAAAAAAAAAAAAAAAACACTACAAGATGGCAAATGTTTAGGAAAAAATTAAAGAGAGAGTGAACTTAAATGTAGAAATTTAAATTTCATTATCTTTTTTAAAAAATTAAGATGAAAACATACAAACAGCAAATCATTATGTTGTACACTTGAAACAAATTATACTTATGTTACATGTCAAGTATATCCCAATTTTTTAAAAAATGAGAACATTATTTTATGTCAGCTATGGTGGATCTACAGGCCCTGGGAACTTAGTTTGACTTTTTTTCAAGGATTCTAAGTTTGTTCGTATTTTGTATAGCAGCAATAAAGCATTTGAATAACTATTTTTGTTTTGTTTTCAACCCACCGTGCTAAAATCATGTGGTTACTGTGTGTACCTTATGTTCTTCAGAAGATGATTTTAAATAGAAGTGTTTTGAAACTATGTATTCTTTTAATGTTTTGGGGCAATTGCCACAAAACTCATTTTGAAAAGTACTCAATTACAAAGCAACTGAATGTGGAAAGTGACTCTTTAAAAGACCGTTTAAGAGTGGACATGTTAACCTTTCTTGATTTCAAAAGTTAAGTATTCTGTATGTATGAGAACTATCCATGAAAAAGAGAGACCCGGAATAAAGTAAAAGTGGTTAACACAGTTTACTCCAAGCGGTAAAGAAAGAATTTTCAGTTTTTATTTTTATAGACTTCCATGTTATGTAACCATTTTCCAATAAATATGTACAACTTTTTTTCCTTTTTAAACTAACAAACTTTAAGGATTTTTTTTTTTGTTCATTCCTCCTCATCAAGCATATTAACTACATAACTTGCAAACCAGCAACTCTTTTAAAAAAAAATAAGTGCCATTTAAAACATTGTTTGCAAATAGAAAATTGTACCAAATCAGCAGAGTGAATATTTGAAAAGTTGTGGCTTGGCATTCTATTACTGGATTACTTCCTTACGTAATTACACCTTTGCTTTTACATGGTAGGTACTCGATAAACACAATGATGAAAAGAACAGTCAGACACAAAGGCCCAGGACAGTGATCACTATGAATCCTACAGGCAACACCTATAAAGTCAAATATCTCAACTGAAAGTAAATACAACTGTGGGAACAAACCCTTGAGCCTCTCAAAACTCCAGTGTAAATCCCCAGCTAACCATCCTAGTTCTCCAATCTATAAAGAAATAGACTTTCAAAGTCTCTACCAGATAAAAAAAAAAATGCTGAATCTAAGCCAAATAAGTCATTGCAACAAAAGTGTTGGTTAGATATATTTTCTTTCCTTTTCTACTGAGGAATAAACAAGCTAAATTTGTAATACCCCAAATTTCTATTTAGCATGTGAATCAAATAAGTTCTTAAAGAACAAATACATTTTCAAGGCAAGTTTGAAGTCTCTTCTTCACACAACTCTCCAAAAGTAAGAAAGAAGAGGATTTATGTGGCATGGCATGGGTCTGCTTAGAAGTTGGTTGGAGAGATAATTGGTACCCTGAGGTTGAAGCTGCATTATGTGATAAGGAAGTTCAAGTGCATCCATGCTGATTTTTTCCCTCTGTATTCCAACATTTTTAAGTCAGAGTGTGTGTGCTCATCATTAAAACTGGAAAGAACTGTGGAGACATGACAGCTCAGAAGTATTAAGCAATTGGGCAGAGTAAAAAGTAAGGAAGATTCCTTGAAAAACTAAAAAAGTGCTGGATTTCCTACCATTTCTGGTCCAAACAAAGTTCTAGGAAGAATAAGTATGACGTGAACTCAAGATATTCTAGTCTTGGTTTATTGCTTTAACATTAGGTTGACCTCTACAATAATACTTATTAGAAATGTCATAATAATTATCATAGATATAATAACTGTTTACAATAATAACTACAGGTTGAACCAGTGCATCCTCCAGGCAAATAAAGATTTTGGAGCAGCATGATCCTCTCCACCAACTGATACCACATGCATTCGTTCATGTTCAATTGTTCAGATTGTTTGGAAACTTGCTTTTGAAAAGGAAATTTTAGAATCTAAAATTGTTTTCCTCCATTAAAAAAAAATGTGTTTGAGAGAACCAGCTAGAGAGTTACTAAGTCCGGTAGCAGATATTTCTTTAAGTACCTATTGGGTGCCTGGTACAGGGCCTTACACAGGGACACAGAAATAAAAACAAAAAACATGGTTGGATGATTTATTTATGCCAGCTCATTCAGAAAACATATTCATAAACATGACACATTACCTTTTTTGGGAAGTAGCATACTTTCAAAAGTGACTTTCTGCCTCTGGTTTAGCAGAAGGTACGGTTCTGTACACATGCAAAGCTTCACAATATGAGTATGAAGAAATTACACACATATTTTGGCCTTTGACAGACAAGTGTTACTATGATTTTAATGATACTGATGATCACTGTTTCTTTAACACCATTATTGGGTCTGGGTTTACTATTAATTCTAATCCACAAAACAACTCAGTCAGTAGGTATTATTGACATTTTATAGGTGACATATGTTGAGAAGCCCTTCCCAGGATAAGATGATGATATTCCAAACAACTTGCAGCTCCACGGCAACAGCTGCAGCCCATTCAAGGAGAGAAAATAACAGTGACCTTTAAGTGAACATCTACGCTGTCCTGCACAGTTCCTGGCCCTTTGCATTTATTGTTTCACCGAATTCTCACTACTCTGCAGGATATACAACAGTGCCCCCATATTACAAATGCAAGAACAGGCTGAGAAACACCAAGTAATGTGTTCCACATCACGCAGCCAGGGATGGCCACCTAGCAGGATTACGAATCAGAAATACTTTCTCTTCTCTAAAATATTCCCATCTGCCTCTAACATCCGTTCCTCCAGGCTTTGTTCATGTTCTGCCCTCTGCTTAGAATGACCTACTCTGCCTAAGTCCTACTTGGTCTTCAAGGTCAAGTGCAGATATTTCTTCTTCAATTCCAACCACCCCAGGCAAAATTTGTAATTACGACACATGTTTTTGCTGCTAGTCTAGCACTTATCACACGGTACTATAATTATTTGTATGTATTTCTCTCCCTTGGAGGTTAAGAAGACCTTAAAAGCAAAAATTATTTATTTTTTACTTTTGAATTCGCAGCACATAATACACAGCTTGGCACACAGGTTGACACTAATTGGTGGCAGGCCTAATAACTCACTCCAGCATGCTGTAAATTAAAAGGGCCTCTAGCCCTGGCCAGTGTGGCTCAGTTGGTTGGGCGTACCTGCAAAGGGAAAGGTTGCGAGTTTGATTCCCAATCAGGGCACAAGCCTGGGTTGTAGGCCAGGTACCCTGTTGGGGGCCAATGTTTCTTTCACATATTGATATTTCTCTCCGTTTCTTTCTCCCTCCCTTCCCTTCTCCCTAAAAATAAATAAAATCTTTTTTTTTTAAAGGACCTCTAAAAAAGTGACAAAACCAATCCGTCTGCCTTTATTTGGGAGCCACATTCTTGCTTGTTTTTATGTCTGTTTGAAAGACCCTCAGACAACAGGATGCTACTGCCTCTCCACCTTCTCTATTTGTGATTCCTTCTAACAGGTCATTCTAGCCTCATTCGTGCATGTTTTTGCCCTATGAGAAAAGTCTGCCCCCTCATACTTCAAAAATACAAAATGGAATTTTTCAAACTCTGTCTTCATTTAGCCTGTTTCTTGGTTAATTAAGCTGTAGTTAATTTCTCTGTAATTTCCCAGAGAGAAATTAACTAGCATTCAGAGAGTTAGTTTCACCAAATTTCTCTCTGAATGCTGGTCACAGTGTTGGGTGCGAGAAAGGTGATGACTCCAAGGGATTGCATGTAAGATCGGCGCCAGCAGGAAGCAAGCAAGGGATAAGATGGTACATGGCTTAGCCCTTCAGACAGAACAAACAGATTTGCACCGATTTGTATCTTCAAATCAACCAAGGCTTTATTTTTTCTGTATGAAATGCTTTGATTCCTCTTTAACAAATTGGAAAACTAAGATATAGAAAGAGTAAATCATTTGGCCTAAACCTTATTTTCCTAGAATTTGGAATTAAATCCAAAAGTTCTTACCTTCCAGCCTGCATTCAAACCAAAGGCCAAATTTTCAACAAATGGATTGCAGCTATATGCTTGTCTTTACCAAGGTAATCAGGTCATCTCTTCAAATAACTCCTTTCTGCTTTAGAAGTGATATTAATATACAATAATCCTATAAGCTTATATGCAAAATAGGCTCATAAAAAGATCTGGCTTTTTTGTTACTTTGTTTAAGTCTATACTGAATGGGGATATTCACAGATAATTGGCAGTGCTGCCTGGACAGAGAGTTACAGCTTTGTAGTGTAAAAACACAGCCTGCATGTCCAGATTAGCTCCAGAAATTTCCCATTTCTGAGAGAGCAGGCTGGCTGCCAATTCTTTAAGGGAGAAAAACATGCCCTCTTAAAGCACCGATCATTACATATCACATAAAACAAGCATACACGTACACATGCATGTACACACAGAGAAGCGTTTTAACTAATTTCTCAAGACTTTCCAAAATATCCTTTCACCACACATAAGACACACATTTTATCAATGAAGATCAGGTTGTTCTTTTCTCATCCATGCTGTCAGAAAAGGTAAGCTATGTACCAATAGCAAGGCTACATGAGAAGGCTCAAGATGTGCTGTAAACAGGGTGCCAAACAGACAAAGCAGATGACTCAGAACTGATTTCAGAGTACACACTTGTAGGCTGAACTTCATGCCTACAGCTGGTTATTTGTCCACCCTGTTTTTAAAATGGATTGGTTCACAGCATAGAGCATAGAGTAGCCAAAGAACATAGGTGCATGACCATGGACATAGACAACAGTGTGGGGATGGCCTGAGGGAGTGGGGGTCTGGCTGGAGGGGGACAAAGGGGGAAAAATTGGGGGCAACTATAATAGCATAAACAATAAAATATAATTTTTTAAAAATTAAATAAATATTAAATGAGGAAAAAAAACAGATTGGCTGTTGAACATAGGTTCTTCATGCCTATGACTAGGTATTTTCTAAATCCTATACCTGAAATGGAACCTTTTTTAAAATTTTATTTTTACTTATTTTTAGAGGGAGGAGAAGAGAGGGAGAAAGAGAGAAACATCGATGTTCAAGAGAACCAATGATTGGTTGCCTCTCGCATGCCCCCAACTGGGGACCTGGCCCACAACCCTGGCAGGTATGTGCCCTTACCAGGACTGGAACCAGAGACCTTTCAATTCACAGGCCGGCACTCAGTCCCCTGAGCCACACAAACCAGGGCTGAAATGCAACCTTCTTAGAGAAAAAAGACCTAATTCATGCTTTTAGCATTGGTCAACCATGCTAAATGTGGATTAAAAGTTTGAACAAGGACAGAAGTGAGCCAAAACGCAATACAAGACCAGAGGCAAGGTGACCTGCCAGAACTGAGGGTAGGCATTCGGGTGGCTCCCGTCCATGTCATAAATGAGTTCAGTGGGTGTCCTGGTCTTTTTACTGTTAACACTGAACAGTACCGAGACACTATGATCAGCTGGATAGTTTACAACTGAAAAGAGACCAAAACAGTTCCTAAATCTATAAAGGCAGAAAAATCCAGAGGTCTCAGCGTGCTACCCTAAAAAATAGTTTCAAAGCCCACAATTAAATATAAAAAGAAAACAGCTTTGACTTACAAGAATAATTGATTGACTTGCTTCTTAACTGCCTCAGGCCAACAAATTTCTCAGAACATTCAGTCATACTTATTTCTCTACATTAGCTAGAAAGTCAAAAAGAACTACTGAGTTAGAACAAGAACATTTTCCTCCTTTAAAAAATTTTCTGATTTCATCATAAATGTTATAATAACTGTCCAGAGGTCTCAGAGTTTAATCCATCATATTTTTAGAAGTCAATTTAACAGGGTAGAACTTCAACTTTCAAATTTCTTTCCTCTTAATATTCGAATAATATTTGTCTAGTTTACATTAAATTTTTATCAAAGGCTTTTTTTTATAAAGCACTGTAGGGAAGAAAATTTGCATGCCTTTTTCAGGCTAAATCTGCCTTTAAAAAAAAACTAATATAAAAATAATAAATGCAAAGAAATTTAAAAAAAAATAGATGCCACCCTGGCTGGTGTGGATCAGTAGATTGAGTGCTGGCCTGTGAACCAAAAGATGGCTGGTTTAATTCCCAGCAAGGGCAGATGCCTGAGTTATGGGCCAGGTCCCCAGTTAGGGGTGTATGAGAGGCAACCAAACTATGTTTTTTTGCACATTGATGTTTCTCTCCCTCTCTTTCTCCCTTCTTTCCCCTCTCTCTAAAAATAATAAATAAAACCTTTAAAAACAAAATAAATATCATCCATTTTTAAAAAATAGACTTCTGGCCAAAATGGAGGCATAGACAGATACACTTTGCCTCCTTGCACAACCAAAAGAACAAATTTAAAAACAAAAAATAACCAGAACTTCCGGAAAATTGAACTGTATGGAAATCTGACAACCAAGGAGTTAAAGAAGAAAGATTCATTCAGACTGGTAAGAGGGATGGAGATGGGCAGACGGGGTGGAGAGGACACACGGTAAAGTGGCAGATGGAGGACCAAGCAGGCCAGGTGGTGGCTGGCAATCCCACATTTGCAAGCAGATAAACTGGGAGGAACAACTGGGGAGCAAGACAGACCACACAACACAGGGTTCCAACATGGGAAAATAAAGCCTCAAAACCTCTGACTGAAAAAACCTGTGGGAATGGCAGTGGTGAGAGAAACTCACAGCCTCACAGGAGAGTTCATTGGAGAGACCCACAGGGTACTAGAACATACACAAGCTTACACACCCAGAAATCAGCACCAGAAGGGCCCAATTTGCTTGTGGGAAGTGGGGGAAGGGGCTGAAAGCTGCCCCAGAGCCAAACAAGCAACATCACTCCTTCTTGAACCCCTCCCATATATACAGAGCCACAACACAGCCACATGGGTTACCTCACCCTGGCGAATACCTAAGGCTCCACCTCTTATAATGTAATAGGCATGCTGAGACAAAAATATATATATATATATATATATATATATATATATATATATATATATGGCCCAAATGAAAGAACAGATCAACGCTCCAAAAACAGAAATGAAGAAGAGATAACCAACCTATCAGTACAGAATTCAAAACACTGGTAATCAAGATGCTCACAGAAATGGTCAAGTATGGTCATAAAATAGAGGAAAAAGTGAAGGCTGTACGAAGTGAAATAAGGCAAAATGTACAGGGAACTAAAGTGAAGGGAAGGAAACCAAGGCTCAAATCAACGATTTGGAGCAGAAGGAAGAAATCAACATTCAACCGGAAGAGAACAAAGAAACAAGAATTTGAAAAAAATGAGGACAGGCTTAGGAACCTCCAGAACAATTTTAAATGTTCCAATGTCTGAACCATAGGGGTGCCAGAAGAAGAAGAGGAAGCGCAAGAAATTGAAAACTTATTTGAACAAATAATGAAGGAGAACTTCCCCAATATGGCAAAGGAAATAGACTTCCAGGACGTCCAGGAAGCTCAGAGTGTCCCAAAGAATCTGGACCCAAGGAAGCATATACCAAGGCACATCATAATTACATTAGCCAAGATTACAGAGAGAATCTTAAAAACAGCAAGAGAAAAGCAGACAGTTACCTACAAAGGAGTTCCCATAATACTATCAGCTGATTTCTCAAAAGAAATCTTGCAGACAAGAAGGGGCTGGAAAGAAGTATTCAAAGTCATGAAAGGCAAGGACCTACATCCAAGATTACTCTATCCAGCAAAGCTATCATTTAGAAAGCAAAGGCAGACAAAGTGCTTCCCAGATTAGGTCAAATTAAAGGAGTTCATCATCACCCAGTCTTTATTATATGAAACATTAAAGGAACTTGTCTGAGAAAAAGATGATCAAAAATATGAACAGTAGGATGACAACAAACTCACAACTATCAACGACTGAACCTAAAGAAAACAAAAGCAAAAACTAAGTGAACAGCTAGAACAGGAACAGAATCACAGAAATGGAGATCAAATCAGCGGGGAGGGAGAGTGGGGAGAGTGCAGGTACAGGGAATAAGAAGCATAAATGGTAGGTACAAAGTAGACAAGGGGAGGTTAAGAATAGTATAGGAAATGGAGAAGCCAAAGAACTTACATATACAACCCATGGACATGAACTAAGGCAGGGTGAGGAATGCTGGTGGGAGGAGGGGTACAGTGCAGAGGGAAATAAAGGGGAGAAAAAAATGGGCAACTGTAATAGCATAATCAATAAAATATAGTTAAGGAAATAGATGCCATACTAAATGAAAAGCAACTTTGCTATTGTACAGTTTGTCATTAGTAATTAAAATTATCTGTAAGTGTCTTGCTCTCACTGTTAAAAAGTCCTGGGATAAAATTATGAGAATGTCTGGCATTAAAAGCTATGCTTCCACCTAAATACACTACCACACCCCTGAAATGGGTGGGTGATGAGGATATTGTTTTCTTAGGTTACTATTTGGAGATATCCATAATGCTGGGTTTTTGTAGAGGTGTAAGAGATGTTCTTTAGTTTATTTGTTTGTTTTGGCTGGTAATGATGGTGGTGGTAGTTGATGAAAGCCTTTGCACCTTGTTATTTAATAATTAATGCCTTTAAAATGCAATGAAGTCAGGAAAGATAAAAGATCAACTCAGGACAATAAATTTTCCTCAGTATCAAAGTTCTAAATTATTCAAATGTGAGATTTTGCTATTAAAACAAAGAATCTTTGACTCTATTTCTATCCTTCTCAAAGTTCTCACAAGTCATATGAAAAGTTACACAGAGAAAAGATTTTTGAAAACATTTTACTCGTTGCATAAAAATTTTAAAATACATTTATAGGGCAATGCTAAATACTCAAAAACTCTGCCCATACATTTATTTATAATCTGGGTGTCCAGTCATACAGATATTTTGACAATATAAAAATGTAAATATAAAGTGATACTTTTCCTGAGTATAAAATTAGTAAGTACACATGACTTTAAATGGAAAATGAAGAACGGAAAATACTTTTACAGTTTGCTTTGTTTCTTACTCCTAAATAATATGTCCATCTATTTGGAGATTTTCTTATTAACTTCTTGAAACTGCAGAGGAGAATTTAGCTTGTTACATTATTCTTCTACACCTCTCAATTTTTAGCACTTATGGTGCTGTTTTTAGTTTTTCTACCAGTTACCTTTATAATTTCAATAATTTCCTTACACCACTAAGTTCTTTTTATTTAAGCGCGCGCGCGCGTGTGTGTGTGTGTGTGTGCATGTTTCTGTGTGTAAAACACATCGCACATCCCTGTACTAGCTACCCAGGTAAAGTAGAGCAGTGTCAGCCCCTCCAAAAGCTCCCTATATGCCTTTCTAAGTCATACCTCACTCCCTTTAAATGTAACACTCTCCTGGCTTTTGTGGTATTCATGTCCATGCTCTTCTTTATATTTTTGCATTCAAGAATTTTTCACTCAATACTATGATGTTTCCCTGTTTTTGAATTATATGTAAATGGAATCATGCAGTATATATTCTTTTGCATTAGCCTTTCCTAGCAATATTATGCTTGTAATATTCATTCAGATCGTAGCCATTTGCACGCTCAGTTGTATAGTTCATCTTAATTGCTATAAAGAATTCTATTGTTGCCCTGATCAGTGTGGCTCAGTTGTTTGAGAGCCATCCTGCAAAGCGAAAGGTTGCTGGTTCGATACCTGGTCAGGACACATGCCTGTGTAGTGGGCTGATCCCCCAGTTGGGACATGTGTGAGAAGCAACCGATTTATGTTTCTCTCACACATCAATGTTTCTCTCCCTCTCTTACTCTCTCCCTCCTCCTCTCTATAAATAAATAAATAAAATCATTTTTAAAAAAAGAATTACAGTTGTACAACTATACCACAACTTATTAATCCATTCTCCTGTTCAATGAACAGTTAGGTTGTTTCTATGTTTAGGCTTACAAATAAAGCTGTTATAAACCTTCTTTACCTGTCTCCCGGTTCACATGGGCACATATTTCCATTGGCTATTTACCTAAGAGAGGAATTGCTAGGTCATGAGATATGGTATCTTTAATTATAGTAGATAAAGCAAACTGCTTTCCAAATTGGATAAACTAGTTTCCATTCCCACCAGCAGCTGTATGAGAGTTCCAGGTGATACACTCTTGGAAGTCCTTGCTATTTTCACTCTTTTCAAATTCAGTCCTTCTGATGGGTATCTCTTTGACATTTTAATTTGCATTTTTATGATGACTAATGAGATTGAGCAACTTATCATATATGTATTGACCAACTAGCTATACCCTGTTTCAAAATGGCTGTTGAGTTTATTTGCCAGTTTTCTATAGAATTGTATTTTCTTATTGAGCTGTATGAGTTCTTCATATATGCTAGATATAGGCACTTTATTGATTATACATGTTCCAAATACCTCCAAATCTATGGCTTGCCTTTTTATTATTTTAATTATTTTTAATATGTTTAACTTTGCTATAATCCTTAACCTTTAAGGTTGGTGCTCGCTAATTCAAAAATGTTTAAAAATCTTTTCCTCATATTGAGATCATAAATCTATTGTCACATTACTTTGTAATGTCTTGCTGTTTTACCTTTCATGGTTAATGAGTGTACAAATTACCTAGAATTGGGTTATTTGTTTGCTTCCAGATAGAACATTTTCTTTTCCACTGTGCTGCATTTTTGTCATTACTATTTAATTTTTTCATCAATTTTCAATAGATTCTCTTGACTCTTCACTTCGTTAAATGAGTGTGTTTGTACTCTCACTGTTCCTCCCTCCTCCCCTACCTACCTTCCATTTCCCAACATCTGTCAGCTAGATCTTTACTTAACACCATCAAAGCAGAGAGTGTGTTCTGTTCTTGGTCATGCTTTGTGCATCAATTTATTTTAAAAGCTAATAACAAATAAACAAATTTTACATTATTATAATTCATCACATTATTTATTCATCACAGAGGCAGAAAGTGGTAATGATTACTTTCTCTTATCTATATTTCAAAGGAAAATATACTAGTGGCAAAGTTAAATAGTATTCTCTCTAACATATTACCAATTACTAAAAAATAACCATGTTCTAAATCGTTTCATATTTGGAATGTGACATTTTGTTACAGTATTTCAATCTACCTGAAGTTTCTGGTTACTCTTTTTTGCATTGTTAAGATTTACAGGCTTGTCCCACTACATCCTTATATCTTGCAACTTTTCATTAACAACAGCTATTACAGGAAATAAATTCCATATTTTTCCTTAAAAACATTTTTCTGTAAACCTGCTGATCTCTGTTCTAAGCTGGGCCAATTTCCTTGCCTGGTCTGCTGCACAACTGTCATCCTTGGATGCTGTTTCATTATTCCCCTAAACAAGTTCTGTTTGTGTATCCCTGAGAAGCGGTAAACTAACTGCAAGTTTAAAGGAAACACAGCCCACACAAGATCACTCTAATTTGTGACATCAGTTGGAAGTTGGAGGGATTCTGTAAATCATGCTCAGGTTTCACATTATTTTATCTTACCTTATCTTATTTTAGAGAGAGGGGAAGGGAGGTAGAAAGGGAAACATCAGTGTGTGAGAGAGACATCTATCAGTTGCCTCTGACACACACCCCAACTGGGAATGTGGCCCACATCCCAGGCACATGCCCTGACTGGGAATCAAACCAGGGATCTTTTGGTTTGTAGGCCAGCTCTCAATCCACTGAGCCATACCAGCCAAGTCCATGCTCAGGTTTAATGATTCTTTATGAGGATCATTATTCATTTAAATCTATTGGGTTGGCCAAAAAGTCCGTTTAGTTTTTTCTGTAAAATAAATGACACATTTTTTTTATTTTCACCAAGAATTTTATTGATTTGGATATTTTGAATATGTCAGCTATCTCTCTCACATTGCTTGTTCTCAATTAATGTTGTGATTTGTTCTCTATCAACTTCAATTCGTCTACTCAACTGTGGAGCATTGTCCTGCAAGAAATCTCCAGCAAGAAAATTTGCAAACCACTTTTGACACATTCAATCAGCTACAGCACCTTCTCCATACACTGCACAAATCTTTTTTGTGTTTCAGTTGAGTTTTTACCTTTCTTGAAATAATGAAGTGTAACTGTGCCGCATGGGGTTTGGCCTCTTGTCACTGTGATATATGCCCCAAACATTTGTGTTGACGGAAACAGGTTTTTATTAACAGTTTCCAATTTGGGGGGTGGGGGGCAGCAGCTGAGAGCACTACTGTTCTGAGCTCTTCTCCCCCACGAGACCCAGAACTTCTTTTACTCCCCAAAATATCAAACCAAAACCATGCCCAAAAGTTCCCCACTTCCTTATCCATCCTTTTTGGATCTTAAGCTGGCCCTACAAACAGATCTCCATCCTCTCTGTAATGTGCACTCATGGGTTTCAGATGCCATCTTCTTTCAGCAGCTCTCTCTCTTTCAGGATCTGGGATGCACTGATCTCAGGCTTCATGTCTCAGTCCAGGAACCATGTACCATACTGCACTGGATAATAGTGTCCTGGAGGCTGGATCCTAGTGAGGCATGTGTCCCAGCATAGGACCCTGCCTCCAGGAGCGGGCTTCCAACCATGTGGAGCCTAAGCCCCTAGTAGGCCCAGCATCTGCCGGGTCCTATGAGCACTTCCAACCATGCAGGGAGCAAGGGCCAGAGAACCAGAGCATCCAATTGTACCTACAACCAAAAGTCCCAAGTCCAAGTACCACAAGACAAGAGCCAACAGAGAGAGCTTCCACCTGCCTCCTGTGTATAAAGCCTCTCTCCTGGAATCCCATGAGCTCTGAAAGCCAGTGGAAGTGCCCAGCTTTCCCACCATTGAGGGCTATTGTTGTCCATATTTGCCTTTTCCCCACCTCTGGCCATATAAGAGGCAAAGTCTCCTCCAGCAGCCCCTCCCTGCTGGGAATGCACAGACTGCCTGGCTGTCAGGGAAATGCTTGCTTGTTGGCTTATTTACAGTTGATAGTTGCCTTTGTTATGCAATGTATCTTGAACTCTGTGCCTTTTGCTCCATAGGCTCTTCCCCGCCTTAAACCATGCTCTTTTTTTTCCATTTATTTTTTTTCATTTTTTATTTTAATTGTTGATCTTGTTCACTTTTCTGTCTTTTACTCCCACCCCAGCCCACTACCCCAGCCCTCCCCACCTCCCTCCCATCTCCACCCCCCATAGTTTTTGTCCATGTGTCCTTTATACTTGTTCCTGTAAACCCTTCCCCTTTTCCCATGCTCTTGATCTCTGCTGCCTCCTCAGTTCTTCTGCCCTCCGCCTTGCTGATTTTTCTTGATGGGAGGGGGAGCAGTCTTGTGCCAGATTTGGAGTTACCCTGCCCAAATTGGGGACCCTTGCTGTCCAGCCATCTCTACTCTGGCCTACCTTATTACAAAAGCATAACATGCCAAAAATGTTTCCTATTTTCTCCCATTTACAATATTAAAATGGCTATACAAAAATTTACCGATTTTGATAAGTTTTTTTAATGCATGTTGATATGACAGCTGTCTCAATACAATAACAAAATTGTTTTGAATGAAATTAAAGACAACTAAGAGCTACTAGAGCCCTCTTAACAGAAAAAAAATAAACTTTTTAACTAACCCAATAACATTCTCAAGGTCAAGATTTATTGCAGAGAAAGACTACAGACTGAAGTCAGCCAAAGAAGCACCCAACTCAGAGCTTCTATTGTCCTCTCTCCATAGAGTCGGGACACATTACTTTTTCAGCATTCATGGGTAACAAGAAGTACAGACTTTGCCAACCAAACACTCTGGTAGTTAGAGTATTTCTTTTAATGTTTCTATTGATTTTAGAGAAAGAGCAGGAGGAAGAGAGAAACAAATGTGAGACAGTAACGTGGAATGATTATCTCACACACATGCCCTGACTAGGGATTGAACAACTGACCAGGAATCAAACCCCCAACCTTCTGGTGTACAGGATGACACTCCAACCAACTGCGCCAAACAAGCCAGGGCTGATATTCAGAGTTTTTCTTGAGGCTCCATTGTTTACACATGATTGCTTGCCCACAGGGCTAAGGATAGACTCCAGCCTCTCAAGTCCTGACCCAAAGGCCCCAGCTCGAATCACCTTGTTTCTATTTGGCACACCCAAAGCCCCCAGGCAAACAACACACTCCTATCAGGCAAGACATTCCAGGTGTTTAGAGATTACCTCCCAGAAGCTGAAGCAAAGGCCAAGCCTCTTAAGGGTCAAGATTAAATCCTTTATTATGTATTTCCACCTTTTCCTTTCTTGGCTTTTACTCTCTTTTTATTAAAGTACATCCTCGTGTAAATGTTATGGATGTAAATTCTCACTTTAAATCTTTATTGTTCTGAGATCTCAAAACAATACCCCTAAATATGGGCCTTTTTCAATTTATACTTTTTTTTTTCATTTATCTTATGGACCTTTTGAATGATGATCTGTCTTTAGTTCTGGAGATGTTATTTCTTTAACAATTTCCTTTCCTCTGAGTGTTTTGGTTTTAGAACTTCTATTTGTTGGCTAATGGACATGTTGGATTGGTACTCCAGTTCTGAATCCAAAGTTTCCAGGGGTCTGCAGGGCAACTCGGTGACTTCCTCCCTTGTAGTTCCTTTCTCTCAAATTCTAGAGTGTGGTTTCCTCCTCTTCTCAATCTGTTACAGAACACAGGCCACAAGTCCAAGGGGGGGAAATTATTGGCCCACCCAGGGATGCCAAAAACTGTTACAGAACAAACACAGGAGCCAAGGTTCATTATGTCCCCTGCCTTATAGGAAAGATGTCTGTCTATGCCAGAGATTTGTGAAAAGGAAAGGAAATGTTTATTTAATGCTATACAGACTTAAAGTAGTGACCTAATGTCTTCATTAAGATATCAAAGTCCTTTTGGACACTCACAGACGCCCACAGTGCTTCCTTCTTCCCCTGCCCTAATTCAGGGTACCGTAACTCAGGAAAAGAAGCAAACGTCCAGGATCCAGGCTCCTGACACCGTCAACTGTGTCGCCGTCCAGGTAGGATCACTAATTAATCCAAAGCCATGTGGCACCTTCTCATGGCCTACTGGCAAGAGTTCTTTCACCCTTCTCCCAGGCAAAGTCTCTCCTGCTTCCCAAGTCGCGTGGCCAAAGAGAGCACCCTGAAGCCGAGTGGTCCTCTTCTACCAAAGCTGTGGGTGTCTGCACTCTGCAAAACCGCATGGCTCTCTCTGGCAGAGCTGCGAGCGGGGGGGTCTCCCCTTCACCTAAGTTGCAGGGAGGGGATCGCCACTCGGCCAAAGCCAAGTAGCTCTCCTCCTAATGGCTGCTGCGTCTGGGTTTAAATCCCCGTGCCAATCTTCCTCTGCAGCCCCATTTCTGACTCCTCCTACAATTGGCTACACTTGTCAGCACTCCTGTATCCTTCCAGCTTTACTGGGCTGCCATAGTGAGTCTGGGCAGGTGTGGCCCCATGGCGTGGAGCCAATCATCTCCAAGTTCTCACACAGGTGCTGTAAACAGGAAGAGTTGCCTTCCACTTCCATCTTGGGTGGAAGTCACTCCCTTCTTCCTGGCTCAAAGCAAGGCCACAGCTATTCAACATATCTATGAAACCAGTTAAAGGCTATAGATATGTTAAATGACCATGCCAGAGGTTAGCTGCAAAGCTGTTGCTATGCAAATCAGCTCTCAATGGCCCTGCTCCATTTGTCCCTTCCCCCAACTCACACCTGAGGGGGAAGAGGTGAGGACATCTTATATGTCTTTCTAATATTTCCTGGACACTCTGAGTTCTAGGCCCCATTCCAAATCCCTATTTTGGGCCCCCCTCTTGGCTTTATCCTGTAACAAAACCACTTAAAGCATCTGCTTTTCCTCTTCTCATCTGCTCATAATTCTCTTCAATTCTCTTTAATTTTTGTGGGCTATATCTCTTCTTACTCTTCTGACATCATTTTGCATTAGTCCTGCGAGAGAGGAATAAGTGAGTCTGCTCACCTTGGCATCTTGAACTAGAAGCAGCCCTTATGAATTTGAGTGGTGTTTTAAACACAGGTGACCCTTTTTGCCACATTACGTTTCCTGTGATTACGTCAGTGGCATAAGCCCCAACAATGAAATCATTCCATAAGCCTAAGTTACAAAGTTTGGGACAAGAACATCTTAGGAGAAGTATACTGATAGAGCCTTATATGACACTTTTTTCTTTATCATATTAATATACAAGGTATCAATTATGATACATTGAAAAGAAAAAATAAGTGACTTTGTTTTTTTAAATTTTGGGGTGGAACTTAGCAATGTGTGTCTGTATATGTGTGTTTTAAATATTTTTTCTTTATTGATTCTAGAGATAAAGGGAGGGAGAAAGAGAGAGAGAGAAATATGGATATGAGAGAGAAACATTGATTGGTTGCCTCTTACATGTGCCCTGATTGGGTACTAAACCCGCAACCCAGGTATGTGCCCTGAATGGGAATTGAACCTGTGACCTTTCAGTTTGTGTGACAACTCCTAACCAACTGAGCCACGCTGGCCAGGATATGACTTTGTTTTAAAAAATACATTTTCAAAACTGTTTCTGTTTAAGGAGAAACATAAAAAATAAAGTATAGCCCTGACTGGTGTGGCTTAGTCTGTTGGGCATCATACTGCAAACTGAAATGTTGTCAGTCTGATTCCTGGTTGATGCAATGTCTGGGTGGCAGGCCAGGTCCCTGGTTGGGGGTGTGCAAGAGGCAACCCATCAGCGTTTCTCTCCCTCTATTTCTCCCTCCCTTCCCCTCTCTCTAAAAATAAATAAATAAAATCTTTTTAAAATAAAAGTAAAGTATATACTCTAGCAAGGGTCCAGATGTTAGCTCTGGTACAAAAAATAGAAGCATTGGTTTTGGCATCAAAAGACATGGGTTTGAGACATGGTTCTACCTTTGTTGTCTCCATAACTTTGATTGAGTTACTTAACTTTTCCAAGTCACAAGTTTCTCCTCTATTAACAAAATAACATGCATTTCACCACTGTTGTGAGACTGAAAACAAGTAACAGACATGAAAGAACTTTATAGGTTGCAAAGTAAATAGAAGACAAAATACATTCTCCAAGTGACTACATTCTCCAGCGTAGGTTTTGTGCAGAACTCAGCAAAATCCTTTTTGGGGTATAAAAGCTTACATTTCTGTGACTATCTTTCCGAAGCAAGGATAAAAAAAAAAAAATCACCTGAATTCTCCAAGGGTTCCACCAAACAGATGAGCATTCCTATTAAAGGTAACTGTAATCATAATAACATAATCTAAAAAAAGATATATAAAACAAGTTTCTAATCCTGAGTTGATGTATTTATCCTCTCTTTCACCCAATATGCACTGAATGCCAATGATATTTAAAACACTTTAAGGAATTGAAAAGCCTTAATCAGCACTTGTATTCTCACTCAGAAGAAAGCTTCCTATTTCAGAGACCAAGAGTGTACCCATACATCCACCACACAATATTGAGTATAACAAGCGGTACTTACATTGAGCCTTAAAAAACAAGTAGGATTTCAATTGGCTAAAATAACTGGGAAGGCACTCCGAGAAAAGGGAACCCTGTTCACAAAGGTCACAGATATGGAAAAGTGAGGCTTTATTCTGGGAATGGTAAAAAGCTCGGGTAGCTAAAGAATAAGTTCAATATAGAGGATATAGGTGATAGCCCATGATGGAGAGGGCCTCTTATAACAGGCTAATGCATGGAAACTTTATTCTGTAGGCAATAGCTAACTTTTGAAGGTTTTCCTTATTAAGGGGGGTACGTAATAAAATAGGGCTTTATAACATAATATTTTACTTGTGTATTGATATTTAGTCTTTACAGTTTGCTTTTACATACATGATCTCATTTGCTCCCTTCCACATTTCTATGGTAGAGGGGTTGTTACCAGAAAGGGGGCCTGGGGTACACCAGCAGGTGCACCTCAGTCTGGCAGTAATGTGTGGGTTCTTGACTTCACGAAGGAAAGATTTCACAATATGAGTCCAGGTGATTTTTAGAGGACATTTATTAAATCTGGGAACAGTGAAACAAGGAAGGGCTTAGGGTATTGAAAGCAACCAGAGAGTCTAAGCGGGGCTGCCTGGGCTCTCTGGAAATGTTATGGGAGGGAATTGAGCCTTGGGGCAGCTGCTTTAGCTCACTAAAAAGTCAGCGAAAAGGGGGCCTTGGGGACAGGGTCAGGGGGTTAGACTGGGACAAGCTGCTGCTGCTCATTGCTCCCTGGTTGCAAGCTTTGTGGGGTTGCTTAGAGTTTGAGACATGTGTGTCTGTTGGGGAGAGAAAAGGGAGAAGGGAAAGGCACGGGGCACACTAGGACCTTCAATTTAAGGGGTTTTAAAGGCTGGGAGTTTAGGGGAGGTATTATGGGGAGAATCTCAATAGCATATTCATCAGCACCCTGGCCAGGTAGCTCAGTTGGTTAGAGCATTGTCCCAATACAAGGTTGCGGGTTCAATCCCTAGTCAGGAGAACACATACAAGAAGCAAGCAATGAATACATGGATGGGTAGAACAACAAAATCAATATCTCTCCCTCTCTCAAATCAGTAAATAAAACAAAATTTTTGAAAGGGAATTTTAAAAAAACACATAACTGTTTTATGCTGATGTACCAAAATGAGATTTATTCCCTTAACACCATCTGTCCTTGAGTAGGGTCGACAAATAGCATTAATTGGATTTCAGCTATCTATCTCCCTGAGTAAGGTGATTTAAGCTATTTACCCTCTGGATAGGGAGGGAAAGTGCAAACCATTTACTCTTTAGCTTCTTGGTTTAGGGAAGATAGGATTTGCTAGATAGCTACAAACTGCCTGGCATCTAGATTTACTAGATGGCCACAAACTGCTTGTTTAACTATCTGTCTCAGTTTCCCTATTCTACTTGCCAAAGAATTTTTCTAGCTTCTTACTATCCTGCCTCAATATTCTTGTTGTTTGTAAGTAGGCTGAGGTTTAAACCAGACACAGAGCCCAGGTCTTCTGATTCCAATTCCAATCTGCTCCAAATCAACTTCTATCATAGTGAGATTGATGTGTCAAGGTGTATACACAGTACACTGAAGAGAGGAGACCCTGAAGGCAGTGGGGCAGCTCCTGAAGAGCAAGAGCTCCTGAGCCAGAGTTGGGATTTTGGAACCAGTGTTTAGCAAAGTAATCGAAAACAAATAAACAGGTTTCTTCTATTCTAGAAACTATGATTCTGCCATGAAGGCAGCGGAAACAGGATCATGGACATGATTTCATACTTCTTCAAAATCCCCCCATGGTACTGAGCACTGTACTAGGTACACGGTGTTGCAGAATAGGTGATTGATGTGTTCATTCTCCTCGGGCGCACGCTGGCACTACTAAGGACAAGGGAGAACCTTAGTCCCTACAGTGTTCTGAACTGTACTAAATGTTCCCAATTGCCTAGCACAGACCCAGGATCACATCACTCCAACACTATGAAATTAGAAGCCTCTCCCAACAAGACAAAGACATGCCTGTTTAAATAACAACTGTAGGATTCCCCCAAAGACATGTGGGCCATGTGAAAACTGTGAGCACAGAGCTCACAGCTGTTCATTTCAACAGTCAACAGTGGACAAGTGGCAAGTCTCCAAACAATTTTTTATTGTATGATTCTTAAGTGCTGTTGTTTTTCTAACAGCTTCTCTGTTAATGATGCAAATTTGATCTCTCAGAATAAGGATTTTTCAGGAAAGATCTTGCATATATGAACAAAAACCTGTTTTTGATTCAACTTCTCTAACACTGAAAGTTAAAGTGACTAAGAGGAAAATTTCCTAACATCGTATTACCTTTGAAGGTTGTTTTCTAACATAGTTAAAACATTAAACTCCACCTTTCTTTCATGGCCCCCTCCAAGTTCTGTGTTGAGTAAGTTAAGCCTTCACAAGACTCCAGGGCTGACTCACTCACATAATTCAGACCCTTCTTCCCGGTTCCCCAGTAATACTGACAGAAATGACAAAACAATGAATTAACATCTCTCACCCTAATTCCCTCAAATAATGGTTTTCTTTTCTTCTGTTTTCTGTTTTTTTCTTTGTTTATTGTATTTTAATTTAGGAAATCCTATCTTTAAGGATTAAGAATTCCTTCTTTTAAAAGAAGGATATCCTATCTTTTATTGTGTAAGCCCACCTTGAAAAGTTGTTAAAAGCAAAGCCGAAGATTAATGAGACAAGAAGAAAAGAGGTGGCAAGAAATGGAGGCCTTATTGTTTACCGTCCCTCATGCCCTAAGTCTTTTGTTGGACACGAAATGAAACTATTAACCTTGAAGATTTCTGAGATTCTTAGAACTTGATTCATGATCTTCAGGATGTAGAATCATAAATATACTGAGCTAGACCAACTTGGGTGTGAATAATAGAGCAGTCTACTTGACCACTTTACTCATTCATTCTTTCCAGTTACTGTATTTCACTCTGTATAGCGCACACTTTTTTGCCCAAATTTTTGAGGGAAAAATAAGCATGCACATATACATAGGCAGTACTAATTCTGTATCTATATAAATATTTTTAATTCTTTTATTTATGCTTATGTGTTCAAAGTGCAACTCTAGAAAGCAACAACGATATTCATATGCCAAATAATACCCTGGAATATGATAATCAGTTTTGTTTGTAAGTATAAATAAATAAGTAATTGAATTAAAAAAATTAAAACCGAAGATTTTTTTCCTGAAAGTTTGGGCCAAAAACGTGGATGTGCATTATACATGAGACTGTGTTTTACACAGCAAAATATGGTATCGCTGAACATCTGTCAGGTGCCAGTTACTGTTGTGGGCACCAGGGATAGAGCAGTAAACAAAAGAAATGAATTTCTGCTTTCATGGAGCTTATATGACAGTGGGAGAAGACATTTGATAGAGATATAAACAAAAGTCATATGCTTGATGTGATAAGAAAATGGGGATGAAGAAAAGTAAAATAGGACAAAAGAATAGTGAAAGGCTGTGTGTGTGTGTGTGTGTGTGTGTGTGTGTGCTGTTTTACATGGCAGAGCAGGGAAGACCTCCCTTGTGAGGGTGACCTTTAATCAGGAAGTTAATAAAGTGAGATATCTGGAATAAGAGCTGTTCATGTGGAAGTGGAAAAGCACTGAAGCAAGCGAGAGTGCATCATGTTTGAGGAAGAGCAGGGGAGCCAGAGTATCGAGAACGAAGTGATGAAAAATGAAGAAGTAAGTGAGGTCAGGAAGATATAATATCCACTGCAGAAGAGGCCAAATAACTCTCAACTGTACTCTGTGGGAGTGAACTTCGAGTTATGGAGTCAGTGTTGAATATTTACATGTTGGAAAAAATAAGAAAATCCATTGTTTTTGGTAAAAAGAACACATTAAAGAATATATGTAAGTTCTTCCATCAGAAAATCTGAGGTAGCAAATTTTGTACTGTAGTTCTCTAATCAGAGTCCAGAACAACCCGTCTCTACAGAGAGCACTGGCTACCTCCCAAGTGACCCCTGCTTTGGGGACAAAGTGCTCCCAGGGTTTTCAGGGCCACATCTCTCACCATTTCCCCAAAGTCAGTTTCTGATGTTCTTATTGTACAGATTACACAGGATGGTATGTTCCAAGGAAAACGATGACCAGTAAAGGATGAACACTGTTAATAGATTAGATCCCCTGGCCCATAAAAATTACTTTTGTTTTAAATCAGAAAATAAACAAGTGTTGCAAAATCAATGGCTTCACACTATAACTATGAGCTTCACAGCACTTCTATCAGCATAATTCTGGTCAACGATGTCACTCACTCAGCCACTTCATGCTGTGTAAAGCATAATTTCAGATCTAAATTGATATAACAAAGCAAAAAATAGTGGACTCTTATTTGTATTTCTGGGAGCAGGCATTTTATCACAATTTCTTAGGTGGAGTTATTTTCAAATGAGGTCGTTGTTACGCCAGGCTTTATAAAATCTTACCAATTAGGCCTGTATTTTTGTGTGTTTATATTTGTAAGGATGGTCATGACACCATCATTCCCTCTCTTGGTACCAACCATCTCCTGATAAAGATGACCAGCTTCTGGCTTTCTGATTCCCTTTGCAATTCGTGACTGAGTTTACAACAAAAAAAGTCATTCTTATTTGTAACTCTAAATATGCATATATATATATATATATATATATGATTGTCAGACTGTTCAAGAAAAAAATGCAATCTGGCTTTTTACATGTGTCATCTTTGGTGTAATGAGGTTAATTCCAGGTCACATACCCCATGCCCCCCCCCCAAAAAAAAACCCCATAAATCTGTGCAACATAGATAATGAATGCAGCAGCTTGGGCTGTCAACTGCAGTTGAAACAAGGAAGAGTTGAATGTTTAGTAGGCCTATTATGTGTAAAGGCAGGACATTGCACTTAAGTGACTAACGTTAAAAATCAGAAAAAAAAAAAAACCTAGAAACTTCGTTGTCAGGGAGTTTGTGCAGTTTGGTTGCTCTTCAATCTCCTTTGTGTTCTCAATATTATAATGAAACCCAGGGGATAGGCCTTTTCTCCTTTTTAGTCTTTCCTGTCTTACAGAGGGTGCCATGGTGACTCTTCAGAAAGTGGAAATCAGCAACCTGGCCCTTACCATTTATGTAGCTGGGTTTATGAAAAGTTATTCATGGCCAATGGTTCACAATGAAGGTCCCGCTAAGCTCCTTGAGGACCATAAGACAGGGCTACCATCCACTTGCTCCAGGTATGTTCTCCCCACTTTTCTTCAAAACCAACACTGCTTGGAGTAGGATGACCAACCATCTAGTTTTACCCAGAACTGAGGGGTTAAATAGGACCTATGAGTTTCAGTGCTAAAAATAGGAAAGTCCAGGGCAAACTAGAGAAGTTGATCACCCTAACTTGGACCCCCCCCATGAAGTTTGGAGCAGCTCTTGATTGGGAGCTGTGAACACTGGGCCTTCATGAGTTGCACTGCTCCCTTTTACCACCCACCCTTTTACCGCCAGTGAGAGAAGGACTCACCGCCCAGGCCTTTGAGGTACATACACCACATGCAAGTCCTCTCAAGTTTCCAGTATCAGAAAACCTCTGACAATTTCCACATTAGCAAAATGAGGATAATAATTGTGTCTACTTCTTAATTCTTCTCTGAGAATTAAGTTAATATTCATATCTGTAAAATACTTAACAACGAAGCCTGGCACTTAATCAGTGCTTAACAATGTTACCTATTGTCATTACGATCATTAGCTTATGGATGGGGGAGAAGTGATACAGGACTTCACACTGTGGTTGATTCTCTCCTGATGAAACTTGCTGTATTATCTTTTCAAAAGTTAAAAAGAGAAGAAGGAGGAAGGGAGGGAGGGAAGGAAGGAGGGGAGGAAGGAAGGAAAGAAGGTAGGAAGGGAGAGAGGGCATGAGGGAGGGAAGGAGAAAAGAAAAAGTGAGAGATGATGGGCAGTTAAGTCAGTAAGATTTATCTACTATCTTAAATTAATTCTCACAAGGATTGACGTTTAAGAACGGCAAAGCCCGTATGAAAAATGTTTTTAAAATGAAAATAATTGGTATGAATACACTACATTTTCGGAATAAGTTACTACCCTTATAACATTTTTTATCATAGTCAGGAAATGCAAACAGCCTGAATATTCACCAATAGGATAATGATTAACATAATTATGTTACACCCATATTCTGCAATTTGTTAAAATGAATAAGGTAGATATTTATGCACTGACATGGAAACATCTCCAAATCATACTGCTGCAGAATATAGAGAGCCTAATTTCATGTACGTGAACAAGCAAATCACAAAGATCCCTTTATTACGTATAAGTACATGAACGAAGAAAACAGGTTTGAAAGGATAGAGACAAATATGTAAGGATTATCTTTGAGAAGAGAAGAATGGGTTGGGGTGGCTTGAACAGGAGACTCATGTTTATTGTTTATTTTTTAATTATATTTTATTGATTATGCTATTACAGTTGTCCTGATTTTCCCCCTTTGCCCACCTCCACTCAGCACCCCCTACTCCCTCAGACAATCCCACCATCATTGCTCATGTCCATAAGTCATGTGTATCAGTTCTAATCCATTTCCTATACTGTACACTATATCCCCATGGCTATTCTGTAACTACCTATTTGTACTTCTTAAACCCCTCACCTCTTCTTCCATTCTCCCGCACTCCCCTCCCATCTGGCAACCATCTGGTAACTAACTTCTTTTTCTCTTGCTGCTTTTAAGATTCTCTTTCACTTTAACCTTTGGCATTTTAATTATGATATGTCTTAGAGTGGGCCTCCTTACATCCATCTTGTTTGGGACTCTTTGTGCTCCCTGGACTTGCATGTCTATTTCCTTCACCATATTAGGGGAGTTTTCTTTCACTATTTTTTCAGATAGATTTCCAGTTTCTTGCTCTTTCTTTTTTTCTCATACCGCTACGATGTGAATGTTAGACCTCTTAAAATTGTCTCAGAGGCTGCTGATACTATCCTCGTTTTTTTTGGATTCTTTTTTCTTCTTATTGTTCTGATTGTTTTTTGCTTCCTTATGTTGTAAATCATTGATTTGATTCTCATCTTCATCCACTCTACTATTGTTTCCCTGTAAGTTGTTCTTTATTTCAATTAATGAAAACTTCCTTTCTGACCAGATCTTTTTTATGCTGCTGAGGTCCTAAGTTCCTTGAGCATCCTTATAAACAGTGCTTTGAACTCTGCATCTGAGATATTGCTTATCTCCATTTGTTTAGCACTTTTTCTGGAGTTTTGATCTGTTCTTTCATTTGGGCCATGTTTGTCTCCTTATTTTGGCATTCTCCCTGTGTTTCTTTGTATGTATTAGATAGAGCTACTTTGACTCCATGTCTTGGTAGTGTGGCCTAATGTAGTGGGTGTCCTATAAGGTCCAGTGACACAGCTTCCCCTATTATCCAAGCTGGATACTCAAGGTGTGCCCTTTGTGTGGGCTGAGTACACCCTCCTCTTATAGTTGAGCCTCGGTCACTGTTGGCAAGTCAATGGAAGGGATTTACCCAGGCCAGTCAATTGCAAGGAATGGCTATGACCACTGACCACCAACCTCCATCCTTTGTGGAGGATCAGCTGTACAGGGCCAGGGTTGTGGTGCTCCAACGTGATCTGTAGCTATCCACTAGGTCCACTGGCCCTGGGGATTTCCTGGATGGTACTGGCCAAGGTCAGCCCCACCTATGTTTTGCCAGGGGCGCCCTGCCTGAGCTATATAGCAATCTGAGATGACTGCTACTTATGCTGGGCTTGGAGATTCTCAGGTAAAGACAAGCTGTGATTCTAATCTGGCTGCTGCTAGTGCAGGGCCTGGGGCTCACTGAAGCCAGCTGTGGCTTGTTTGATAGAATATAGGAAGTTTTACAGCAATGAGCCAAGACCAGCCATTCATAGGTAAAAGCAACATGAGTGGCCCAAGTTGGGTAAGGCAGAGTCTCTGGGGATCTCCAAGGTGGGTCAAATGGTGTTAGCCAGGTTGATGGAGTCTCAGCTAAGGTAACAGCCTACTGTGCTGTGGGGGGAGGGTTTAACAAAGGGACAATGGCCTCTGCTCACCTTAAGGCCAGACTTCAGTTTCTCCCTGTATACCACTGGTGCCTTTCAAGCTGCTAACCTGGTGCTGGAGCTCAGAGGGAGTTGAGTCTGAGTAGGTGAGTCCATGTGTGGATTCCTTAAGAGGAACTACTTGGGGCTCCAGCAATTTCTTCCACTGACTCAATCCCCACTAGTTTTTATAGTCAGAAGTTGTGGGAACTTATCTTCCTGGCACTGGAATCCTGGGCTGTGGGGCCTGGTATGGGGCTGGGACTCCTCACTCCCAAGTTATCCCTCTCAGATTTGTATTCACCACAAGTGGGTGTAGGACCAGCCTGTTCTGCATCTATGCCCCTCCCACCAGTCTGGGTAGATGTGGTTTCTCTAATTCTATAGCTGTCAGACTTCCATTCAACTTGATTTCTTATGGTTCTGAGTGATGGTTTTTCTGTATTTCCTTGTAATTTTCATGCGGTTAGGCGAAGAGGCGAGCTATGTCTGCCTATGCTCCCATCTTGACTGGAAGTGAGATTCACTTTTATGTTAAAATTATGTGTTGCTTGAAATTTATACAAAGAAAATGTATACATATATTATTGATATTTTATAATTTTAAACATAGAATAATAAAACAGCTGTAGAAAAGAATTCTACCTCAAAATTATTTTGTTATTATCTTGCCCCTTTCTCCCTCATTTTCAACATCTCTCCAAAATAGAAAAACAAATGTGGCAAATTACTAGGCTACTACAGATGAGTACTAGGCTACTACAGATGAGGTGTATGACATATAATTCACTAACTGATAATGAGAGTTGACAATAGTAAAGAGTCCACCTAATTACATCCAAGTCAATAAAATAGACACTCTGTGGAACATGATGTAGCAATAAGTTCTTAAAAAATATTTGTTAGCTGTTTTTAACAAATGGTATCTTAATAGTAATGAAATATAGCTAAATGGAACACCAAAGTTACATTTTTCTGAGGTCTTTATGATCTAGTAATGATAATAATCTGGATGAAATCTTATTACATGATTTTAGGGAAGTTGGAACAGGTTGGCTTTTGAGCATATCCTTTTAGCAGTATTAATGGTATTATCACAGAACCTGAATGTTGAGGTGCTTTCTAGATGACTTCTATGCTTAGTGGAGAGTTGAAGAGGACCCTCTCAATTTCATTCCAAGCCTAAAATTTTGTAATTATAACTAGTTCAGGTAAGGCACTTGGTGCACTGGAAAGAACTTGTGTTTCAGGGTCAGACTGACCTGGATTTGACTTTACTCTTCATTATGAACTGTATAATTTTAGATATATTATTTACCTCCTTGTGCTTCAGCTACACCTCTGTCAGAGAGCATAATCATCACTACTTCAAAGGATAATTGTAAAGATTTGAAATAGGATATATAAAAGCACAAATTACAAAATAAATACTAAGTATTATTTTAATAAATTTTCATAGTTCCTTTAATCCCTATGCCATTACATTGTTGTTAGTTTTCATTTTTTAAATTAATTTATTATGAATTTCTAGTTTTTTTATCCTCTTTAAATATTTGAGCTTTGTGGTTTCTTTAATATTTCTAGATTGTAACTGAAAATAAATACTCATGTATTTTATTATAGAAACATAATAAATGTGAATTTGCAGTTTTTAATATTTTTTTCCATTTCAGCACATACTAGTAATAAATGTACCTCTCATATACATGCAGCCTATGCTGTAATTTTTTTGACTGTGACTTCTGCAGTGTTAACAGAAATTCACTCATTTAACTAAGCACTCAAAGAAATCATGGAGTTATAATTGCCAAGGCCGAAGAAGTCATGTTGTTGACTCTACTCCTATTATAGGAATCCTTTATTTCACCCTCTCCTTTGGAAGGCTGCTCAAGAAGGCTGCTTCTTAACCTCTTAGCCAGAAAAGGGTTGGGGGAAGAGAAGTCTTTTTAAAAGGAAGTGACTGGACTACAAGAGAAGACACAAGTGCACCAGGGGTATGAGAACCTCTTACCCCTTGAGAATGGTTGCACCAGGTGATCTTCAGGTATTCGCAAGCAGCAGCTACCCAAGCAATCTTCTTTTCTCTGATCTTCTTGTGTGAAATTGGGGGAGACAGATCTGGATCATCTTCCCATAAGTGCAAGAGAGCACTGGGCTTTAGGAAAGTTGCTTCCCCAGAAGATAATATTCTTCAAAGACAATGACAATGGTGGATGCTGAATTTCTTTTGAAGTTCCTCTGTACCACTACTAAGGGATTTCTACTCTGTAGTTGCAATCTAGCCCTTACTCTTCAACTACATTCTTTTCAAATTCCTGAACACTTCTGTGATATCCATTAAACCCCCTTCTATTCTTTTGTTTCCTTGGTTCCATTTTGATAATCTTCTTGAGTTCTTCAAAGACATCACCTTTTTCTATATAATTAGGAAGCTTGAAGCAGCATTCTATCCAGCATCAAAGGCTTCAGGACTGCCCTTAGACACATTTCAGTAAGTGTTCAGACCTAACAATCTCTGATTTTTATTTTCAATCTTATATTATCCAATCAATTAATGGTGAAGCCTGATATTTTTATTTCTTTGTACTGCTTCAATTTGTTTCATGACTTTTAACTTTACAATAAATATGTAGAGACTTTTCTCTACATATTTATGTTTCACATTAGAGCTGGTCATTATGTTATAAAGTATAGTAAAGAAAAAAATTAACTCAGTCATATGCCAATAACTGAAGCACCTGTTCAGGGATTCCAAGGTTCTAACTTTCTCTTGGCCACTCTAAAGCCAAGATGCACAAGGAATAAATATAAACCCATCTCTATTTATAGGTCCTGCCATTTATTCACAACTCAACAATAGTAGTGGCAAGCTATGAAATTCTCTTCCAATGATATAGTATACTTTTAGTTTGAAAAAAAAAATTCCCTGGGTTAAATTGAAAATGTTTACATGTAAAATCTTAAAATAAGTATCTTTATAAATTTAAAAAAAAAACAAGCATTAGTAGGCTAAGGAGTGAGTACAAATAGCATTTAAATCTATGGAAGTGGGTAAAATCATTCTGAGAGTATGTGCAATAAAGAAACAAAGAGCCCTGGGCAGGTGGCTTGGTTGGTTGGAGTGTCATTCCATACAACAAAAGGTTGCGTGTTGGATTCCGGGTCAGGGCACATACCTAGGTTGCAGGTTCCATCCCCAGTTGGGGAGTGTACAGGAGGCAACTATTCAATGTTTCTCTCTCATATTGATATCTTTTCCTCTTTCACTCTCTCCCTTCCTTTCTCTCTAAAATCAATAAAAACATATCCTTGGGTGAGGATTAAAATAAAAAGAAACAAAGAGCACTGGGGACCTAGACCTAGACAAGAAACGCCACTTTTAGGAGTTGAATAGAAAAGTTGGAGCCAGCAAAAGAAACTAGGGAAGAGTTGCCTGTTAGGTAGGAAGAAATTATCTAAACATAGTTTCCATTAAGGTCACAGTTTTGAGTGAGGTGGGTAATATACAGGATGTAAAAGGGCGGTTCTCATTATAATGGGAAATATATTTACGGCATAAATTAAAAGGGATAGAGGTCTGCCTAGAGAGGCAGCAGAACAGAGAACTAAGGGACAGAAGGCTAGAGTTAAATTTCCAGCTCTGATTCTTAGTATATGTCATCGGATAGGACACATGACTTTGCTCTGAGCTTCTTCTGTCTTCTCCGTAAAAGGAGAGATGATGATACCTATTTCAATTGACTGTTGTACAAATTATCAAATTAATGCTTTCGAATATATATTGTAAATAAAAAACATTACACAAACTGAGGCACTTGCCTTGGCTCTCTGCCTAGAACTTGCATTCCTCTAGGACATAGGCCCACCCTATTCACTTTTCTCTTACTAGTTTTCTGCCTGAATTCTGACCTCCCTGATGGTATCCACCTGCTGTGAACTTTTTCTGTTGCCCAATAGCTAGCCCATTAGTATGAATTTTTCACTGCCAGAGCTTGATACCATCCCAGTTGCTGGGTTCTTGCCTAATCATGTACCTCGTTCCTATCTTTCTTGCCCACTCACCACCCATGAGCCAAAGTTACGATATGCTCCGAAGTGTTGTTTCAGAGCCAATCTAAGAGCTAACTACTGAGATTCAGAATACAAACTGAACATGCATACCTGGTTTGTTCAATAACAAAGATTTCAAGTTCTTAAGACTAAAGTACCTTCTGTCTTAAAAGGTTATATTAACAAATATATAGATTGATAGATAGAGTTACACATACATATACATACATACATATATATATATATACACACTCATCAATTTCCTTCGCCTTATAAATTCTTGGCTTACATAAATAATAAAGGCTTTTGTTTATTTAAATAGTCTTTTAAATTGTTTATGGCTATGTTGACAGTATCTGGAGTATGTTTAAAAGTCTTCTCTAATCAGGTAAGATATCCACACCATTTATTTGAAGATTCTTTAATCAAGTTGTTTTCACTGCAAATAAGTATGGCTTCAAAATTACCAAAATGTCTATACAATTAAATTGCTACTTGCTTTATCAATTCCTTGGGAAAAAAAATTTAGCCAACCACTTGTTGATCTGGGTCTAAAACCAATTCATTATTGGATTCACTGATACTTTAAATATTTAATTATTAATTATGTGCTCTCTTGAGAATGCTTATGCTTATTTCGAAGTTTTGTTAACCTAGATTAGAAAAAATAATGGACAGGGCCTGCTTAAGGCAGAGATAAACCTTTTACTAAAAAAGTTATATGCAGACCTGGTTAGTGTTGCTCAGTGGATTGAGGGCCTGTCTGTGAACCAAAGGGTTGCGGTTTGATTCCCAGTCAGGGCACATGCCTAGGTTGCAGGCCAGTCCCCAGCAGGGGGCACGCTAAAGGCAACCACACATTGATGTTTCTCTCCCTCTCTTTCTCCTTCCCTTCCCCTCTCTCTAAAAATAAATAAAATGTAAAGAAACAAAGACAGGGAGAGAGAGGGAGGGAGGGAGAGAGAGAGAGAGACAGAGAGAGAGAGAGAGAGACAGAGAGAGAGAGAAAGAAAGAAAGAAAAAAGTTATACGCCTGGGGGGTGACTACCCACTATGACCTGTCCAACAAGGAATTTGTGAACATATCAACCTGTGAGGTTATACTCTCCATAGAACCACTTTTTGTCCATAGAATGAAATTCTACAAAACTGTCTTTGAACAATTAATTGATAACATCACATTTGATATGCCTCGCTTCTTTTTCTTTTTCTCATTTTCCTGTTATCTATTTTACAAAAGTTGGTTTCAACCTTCTCTGATGACCATACAGTGATGGACTTTTTGCACACTATATTAAGAGCATTCTATTATATATTTTGTCTTGTGTGGTTGGTTTTAGAGTATAAGTGAAAATTTAGAACACCAAAAGGAAGAAACCACTCTACTGAAGTACATTCCATAATCTGTTACACTAGTAATATGTAAAAAAATCTTTTTTTATTTTAACCTTTTCCCTTTACCTGGTGTGAGCATCTGACAGACATCACTTGATGGCATGGTAGGGGTAAGCCAACGATTCTCAAACTTGAGTACACATCAGAATCACACAGAAAATTTGTTAAAACACAGATTGCCTGACCAAACTTCAGAATTTGTGATTCTACAGGTCTGGTGTGGGAGACTAAAACTTTGTATTTCTAACAAGTGCCCAGGTTATGGTGATGCTGCTGGTGTAGGAATCACCCTTTGAGAATGGCTAGAGTAGTTGCTAGAAGAAAATCTTGCTACAACTAGATTCAACATCAGCCTCATTCTTGGTTGAAATAGTCTTAGAGAGAAAATTATAAATGGTTGGGAGAACATGAATTATTAGAAGATGCTACAAAGCATATTATGCAATACATTATTAAATAACCACCTTGCCTTATTATTCTTAGGCTTTTTTTTCAATTATGCTTCCTTAAGAATTAGCTTGTTCTACTTTTTAATAACTAAAATTCTGGGAGTGGAGGGGAATCTGTTATTTTTTCCTCAGCAAGAATCATTTCCCTATCTTCCCTGTTCTCCAGTGCTTCAAGCAAGTCACTTCTTTACTCATTACTCACTTAACTATAAAAATGGATGTAACAGTGCATATCTCAGTGAACTGCAGTGAACATTAAATGAGACCCTAAATGGATAATACTTAGCACCAAAAATGGTAAATGGTAGCTGCTATGTTTTTACTAAATTATCTACTCATTGAAGGGAATAAATTCCAATGGCCCTGGGATCAGTGACTGAAACTACTTAACATATCTAACACATTAATTGACCACAGAAATAGGCCTAAATGTTCTAGGTATTCTGCTCACTGTGGCAGGATACTGTTTAATGTTGGAAATTTTGGCACAGACCCCAGAACAGGTTCTCCCAAATACACAAAATTATAAAGAATCACATGGAACATTACTTAAAATACAAGTTCCTGACCTCTGCCCCAAGTCAACCAAAACCATCTCCAGGGGTGAGGCCTAGGAATCTTTTAAATAATCACCCCAAGTGATTTTTCTGATTAGTGAATTTGAGAAACATTAAGGGACCTCTCATTCCGTTCTTAACGGTGCCTAACATAAGCCCTAAACATCACTTACTTATTCATTACTCTACTGGTTACTAGAAAATATCACAATTTCTGTTTTAGCAATTTTGTCCTTCGAAGTTGAACTAAAGTCACTTAGGTAAAGTGGAAGGGGCGGGGAGGGGCCGGGTTGTTGCTTTGTAAAGGTTCTACGTTTTTTAACTCACCCTTTCTAATTAGTTGGGTCCTGTGGCTCATTTGTGAATTGCCTGCCTAATACTACTCCCCCCGTCTGGAACTTCCTCTTTAACATCTCCTCCTTTCTGATTTCTGCCTCAAGTCTATCTTGTTTGTCCCTTACTCCATTTCTTGAGTAGAACATTTGGTACTTTCCCAGTTCACGACGCTTTGCTGGAATAGTCAATTTCCAGGGATTTTACAGGCTGGCCAAAACAGTTTTTTCAGAACGGAGACACCGGGGCCGAGAAGTGGCAGCTCCACCCGTGACCTTGAGCTAGTGCCTCCTGCCCAGCTCCTTACCCGCGGCGTCAGGGCAAAGCTCAAGTTGGACTTTGGAACCGAAAGCGGTTGGAAGGGAATGGGGCGGGGCGCGGGCTTAATAAACAAGCAAAAAGAACTCTTCAAAGCTAGAAATCAGTTCTTTTTCCTCTTCTCTAGACGAATCCCCCTAATTCTTGAAGGGTGGGGGACGGATGGTTGGAAAGTAGAGAGGAAAGGGCTCAAGAAAAAAGCGTCAGAACTCCGATGACAAAAAGCGGGCTTGAGTGAGGAAATAGGAAGGAGGGAGGCTGAGGGCGAACAATCCGGTTAAAAATAGAACCTCATCCTCCGCAGGACTCGCTCTTTCCAGCTCCACCCTGGGGCCGCAGCCAGGCCAGTGACTCGGCTACGCGCGACAGCAGCGCGGTCAGGCTCCACCCCGCCTCCGGTGACTGGGGTCGAGGGCGGTACGTCGGGTAGGCTACGTCACCACGCACCCCCACCGCCGTCGGGGTTTTCGCTGACGTACAGACCCCGCCCCTTCCCTCCTTCTTTTTCTCACTGCCGGAGCGCGGGGCGGGGAGGAAGCGTCAGTCGGCCGGACTGGGGTTCTATCTGCATTTCTTGTTGGGGCTCTTCGCTCGCTCCCGGGAGCTACGGGCCTCGTCGGCGATAGCACAAGTGACAGAGCGCCACCAGCGAGCCCTCGCGGTGCCGTTCCCGCTGCGCGCGTGCCGCTCGCCATCGTAATCGGCTCTACCCGCCGCCGGTGGATGCGTGAGGCGACGACGGGCGAGCGCCGCGAGCCGCGTTAGCAGCCGCGGCCTCCGGTCCTCCCTCCGCCTCTCCCTCTGTTCCCCCCCCCACCCCCGCTTCCCTCCTCCCACTTCCCAAGCTCCGGCGTGTCCCGGCCACGCTCGGTGCTACTGCAAGAACAAAAGGACCCCGCGGCGGCGGCAGCGCCACCTCCGCCTGCGGCGCCTACTGGCTCCTGGCCCGCGGCGGCGGCTTCAGGGCGTTCGGCTCGCCCATCTCCGAGGCTTCGGCCCGAACCCACCGCCCCGACGTCGCGCGCCAGCCGGGCTCTTGCACTCGGGCTCACGCAGGGTGAGTGGTGGGGAGCTGGGGGGAGGGTGCCAGGCCGGGGAGTTGGCTTGGGGGGGCCGGAACGCCACCGAACTCCGATTAGGCCCGAGTGGGTCCAGGATGGTGGTGTCCGGGGGAGGGGAGCCCGCCCGCCAGCTCAGGAAGCACAAAGACGGAGGCGTCATCCTGTCGTCGTGGCCCGAGGGCACGACTCTCTGCGTCCCCGACTCACTCGCACACGCTGGGTCTGGAACAATACCCGCGTGCGTCCTCCGGGGGTTGGGGCTCCGGGCCTCCCTCGCGAGAATCCCGGGCGCCTTTGGCTGCGGCGCCCGACGTGGGCAGCGGGACTCGGAGAGACAAAGAGGCGGCCGCGCCCCCGACCCCCGCTCGCCGGCGACCCCCGCTCGCCGCCGCCACCTCAGGGGAGCGATTCCAGCCGGGGGTCGGTGCGGGGCCGGTAGGGTGAGGGGCCGGCCTGTCCTGCAGAGCTGCTGTTCTGCATGACTCAGTAGTTTTTGAAGAAGGCCCTGTCGGGCTTTCCTGTGCGAGGCCTGTGCTAGGAGGGGGCTGGGGGACCAGTGCGACCTGAACTTCTAAAATTCTCTGGAAAGTGGGTGAGGGGGGCTTCTCTGTGGTTGTGTTTAGTTTTTCCGGCGCCTTTGCGTTTTCGCCCAAGATCCCTTTTATGAGGGAAATGAAGTACCTTCCCCTTTGTTTCATGCATTTAGGCTGTTGTACTGAAATTCTGTGCTTCCTTTCCAAGCTTTCCGTGAAGCTGTGTTTTGGAAAAGGCCCGGGTTTTTATCTTTATTGTTGAATGCTCCCCTGAGGATAAGGACGTACAAGTGTAAAGTAATATACAGGTCATGGCCCGTTTCTATACCAGGCATTCAAATAATTTACAGCCTTAAAATTTTTTAATTTTTTTTAAACTCATTTTTAAACAGGATTTCAGAATTGAATTAGAAAAATACTGCAATTTTTATTTCAAGTTTTAGAGAATTTCTTTAAAAGGGATTTACTGTGCTACTCCCCTATTTTCTGTTCTCTGGCCCGGTATTAATCCTGGAAAGGAGCCTTTTAAAATCACACTAATCTACTGCATTTGGCAAGGAGGAAACTCATACGGAGAGTGAGGACTTGCCCAAGGTCACTGGCTTAGTCAGAGGTAGATTAGAGGCTAGAATTCAGGTATCAAGTCCAGGTGAGCGGGCGTTCTTAACATCTCTCAACATTATGTGCGCCTGAAAGAACTAAATTCCATAGGTTTTAAAAACCTTTGTTTTAATTGTTTTTATATTTGAGGCTAGAGAGTTGTTCAGGTTTTTGGATTGTTTTGGGGTTTGTTTCATTTGGTTGTGGATTACAGGAAGCCAAAACTATAAAAATGAACATTTCACCTTTATATGATAAGGCAAACACATGAATGCTCAAGTTTCTATCAACTTTAAAGATACTCGTAATGGTAATGTATTTTTCTAAAAATACAGCCAAGTAGGAGAGAACCATAGTATCTAATGGCAGGCTTTTCCCCACTCCCCCTTCCAAAAAAAAAAAAAAGAATAAATTGCCACCAAACATGAGGATTCTTGCTGCCTTGATGCTCTGCACTGTGCTTGTTTTTATAAACAACCCTGAGCATTTTGGCTTCGTGCGTGATTAATGATGCTTGCATCTTCTAGATTGAATTTGAGATTGTTCTCTAATTCTCTACATTAGGAAAAACTATAGCAGACTTAATGGCATCTTTTTGTTTTGTTTTCTTATTATGTTAGATGTTTGAATGCTGCATCCCTAGTTTTGGGGGTTGTGTAGGAGTTGGCAGGCTGAGGGATATAAATAGAAGCTGATTTCAGAGGCCCCTGTTGACTAGGCTTTATGTGAGAGCCTCCATCCAGCTCAGCCTGTCACATTGCAGCCTTGTGACAGGCTGTAGCGCCCGCCCATGTGATCTAAGCTTCTGAGAAGAAATATTAAGGCAAGCTGTGCACATGTGATGGCATTTAAAAGCTGGCTTTCTGGGAGGGGCGGGGGAGGTGGACAAACAACAGATGAGAAGCCAGGTAGAAAACTAAATAAATGTCCTGGTGTGTCTAAGTTGAAGATTATTTATAGTGAATTGAAGGTACATGTGTTTTCTGAAGAAGGAAAGGTGGAAGGGATACTTTGCATGCTGGTGTGCGTGAAATCGTTAGATGAGATTCCCCCCCCCCCATTGTGTTTACATAAAAGATTTTAAAAATCAGATTAACAAATGTTAACGTCGGTTGGGTCAAATTTAGGCCATTTTGCTATTAAAGCCACTGTCTGATGACTGAAAGCTAGTATAGGAGGTGTGAGCTAGTGTAATTCTTAAGCTGAGTTCAAGAGATGGCCCAAATATTTGTTTAGGGTAAAGATTCACACACTTTTCATAGTGGGCATGCAAATGAATAGTTTATTATTTGAAGCATTTTTTTGCACATATTATGCACTAATTTTCAAAAATCCAGCTGAAAGTGTTTATTAATAAACTTCCTAAGTGATGTTGAAATGTTTACACTACTCTGCTCCAAAATGAGTCAGCTAAATTCCACTTACTATTTAAAGAGACAGTGTCAACTAAATTAGTACTGTTGTTTGAAGTTGTGGATCTTGGTCACTCTCCATACAAGTTTGATTGGTTTGAAATATTTTCAAGCTTGAAAACTGCCCTTTTGCTAACAAAAGTAAAGGTTACTGTCATTTAATTGGGAATAGTTGTCATCCTTCTGCCAGGTCAGAATTCGTTAGTCCTCTTCCATCCTTTTTAAAAATAATTTTGTTAATCAAAATTGCTAACAATTAATTGAGACATTATTTTAAGTAACTCAGTAAAGAGTGTATTCTAGAAGTGGTCATTGGAAAAAGCCATATAGAATTCTAGAAGATGATAAGCTGTAGCTTGAAGTACTTTGCTGCACTTACTTGAAATGTTCATAACTTAATAAATCATAAGTAATTAATTTTATCAACAGTAAGGTACATTTAAATGACAAGTTAGAGCATATGCTCTTTGATAAAATATTCTCAAGTTTGCTTGCTTTCTGTACATTCATACATATTTTTAGGTGTTGTGGAAGCCCACTTTTTTAATAGTGTGTATTTTCTGTTTAACTTAGAGGAAAATATGCTAAATTTAACAGAAGATAACTATTTGTGCTGATTTTAACAAGACTTATGGAAAAGCAAGACTATCCTTGCTGTATAAAGATTTTTCTGGTAACTTAGCATTAAATATTAATCGTTATTAAACATTGTGTATTTATATTGCTTTACTTTGCTACATTGAAATTGAGCTTTAAAAGGTTTTAATTTTCTGGTATCAGAAAAACAAGCGGTTGTTTTAAGAGAGCCTTTGGTTGAGAAATCTATGGCTGATAATTTGTTGTGTGGTGCAAGATTCTAGGCTCTGACTTTAAATTACTTAGCCCTGTATTTCACATCTCAAATGTAGAACATAAAAGTGTAAGCAGCTGACCCCCTAAATTTTTAAAGAGCTTCACTTGTTGGTTCCAAGGCAACAGGAAAGGCTAGATGATCTACCAGCTCTCTTTTCAGTCTATGTGAAGATGTTGCAATATTCTAAAAGCTGCCCAGTAGCAGAATTATTGAATTACTAGCTGTGCCCAAATATATTCACGTGTTAGTTTTAAGAAATCATAGAGCTACATCTAATAGTACAGCTAAGTTTAAAGAACTGGTAGATCTCAAGAGTCAGTAATTAGGCACCCTGACCAAGTAGTTCAGTTGGTTTAGTGTTGTCCCAATACGCTAATGTTGTGGATTCAATTCCTGGTTGGGGCACATACAAGTATCAACCAATGCCCCTGGCCAGTGTGGCGTGTCTCCGTAGGCACATACGTTTCCTGATGTTTCTCTCTCTCTCCCTCCCTTCCTCTTTCTCTAAAAAGCAATGAAAAACATCCCCTTGGATGAGGATTTTTTTTTTAATGCATAAATAAGTGGAGTAACAAATCAGTATTTCTAAAAAATAGTCATAAAAATAGTAATTAAGATTTGCAGTTTTCTTTGACATTTACAATTTCCATTTAATATACTTCAACCAATGATCAGGAGATAATCAATTGCCTAAATTGATTTAAATATAATTTTGATAACAGGTAGAGTGACCTTTTCAGAAACTGAAGCAAAAGCAATAGTGACAAGTAATATACATACATTTTAATGTTTAATGGTAGTTTTATTTATTTATTTTTTTGTCCTAAAGAATGTGAAATCATAGGTCATTATATATGAAGTTAAAAAGTGATCCCTTTCATACCCTTTGTTTTTACAAAGGGAGCAAAGTATTCATAACTTTTCTTGGCCTACTTTTTAAAATGATTGACACAATTTGGGCCTTTGCTAGAAATTGACTTAGTGTTCAGAATAACAAAGGTACATTGGTGACCATTATACTAATTTAGTGATTTTTTATTTCGGTTATATGCTAGTTTTTCTAAAGTTCTGTTTTTGTTTTCTTTATAGCTGAAAAATATGGCTCAGGAGACTAACCAGACCCCAGGGCCCATGCTGTGTAGTACAGGATGTGGCTTTTATGGGAATCCTAGGACAAATGGAATGTGTTCTGTTTGCTACAAAGAACATCTTCAGAGGCAGCAGAATAGTGGCAGAATGAGCCCAATGGGTAAGTTGTTTCCAAGGAAAAACTCATTTGAAGAACTGGTGAAAAGAAAACATAGAGCCAAGAATGGGGGTCTAAGACTGAGAATCAATGCTGAAGGCCCAGAGAGAGAAGACCTGAGAAAAGCTTGAAATTAAAGCAACAGCCCAAGTACTTGGCATTACTACATCAGGAATGAATGACTATCTACAAGTGTCTTCTAGCTGTTTCATTTTGTTTTTGAGGTTTTGTTTTACACTTGTATTCACTGGATATGACTTTAATAATGTACTTTTGTTTGGATACTCAAGTATAGGATTCTGCAGCACAATGAGAATGCTTAAATCACTAACCTAATTAAATGCAAGTATTTGTTACTTATTTAGTCTTGATACTGAGTGTAGTATTGCTTTGTTTCTTACAAATCATTTTTTTAAAATAGGGACAGCTAGTGGTTCCAACAGCCCTACCTCAGATTCTGCATCTGTACAAAGAGCAGACGCTAGTTTAAACAACTGTGAAGGTGCTGCTGGCAGCACATCTGAAAAATCAAGGTAAGATTATTTCAGAGTTTTTAATAATACAAGGAGGAAACAAAGATAGCTGTGCTATCCATACTATTATAATTATGAATGTTCATATATAATAAGGGTGTTAATTTATCAGATGTCCTTGGCTTTGCATGTGTTGCACAGTCAGGGATTTCAGTATCTTTTAATATATGATCTTGTAGGTCATTGAGTAAAGATGTGTATTGTAACACACTCCATAACACCCCCAAGGATGCTGTGTTGAGAATGCTGTGCTTTTATTTCCTTATAATTGAGGCTTAGAGACTAGGGAGTGAGGCTTTACAGACTATAGTGTTAATGCCACACAAGGCATTTTGGCAAAACTGCCCCCTTCTGCCCTTAAACAGATTACAGACACAGCTAAAAATTCCTAGTTGGCTCTAATAAAATAATGTGATTTATACAAATACGCAGCCTTGAATTGATGAGACATTTATCAGATTGCTTTCTTTATTCTCAACCATTTTTGCTGAGCATCCAGTATCTTTTTAAAATTTTAGATTATTTAGCTCTGATTGATTATGTTGGAAATACTATATAATTTAAAGTTGAACTGACAACTTACTATCTCACAAAGAAGTACCCTTAACATCTTTAAAAATGTTTGCTTGAACTCAAATAGAAATGTACCTGTGGCTGCCTTGCCTGTAACTCAGCAAATGACAGAAATGAGCATTTCAAGAGAGGACAAAATAACTACCCCGAAAACAGAGGTGTCAGAGCCAGGTATGCTTTTTGTTTAATACTAGTTCAGTTTTGGACTTGGTAGTATGAGGAAGGGTTGGTGGGGGGATTCATTCCTTCCTATTGAAGGACCAAAGATGGAGAGAGCTGTAAAATACAGACCAAGCAAGAACCAGCTCTCTTTAGAGAGTGTAACAAAGAGTCACTTTACTCTCTTCTTTCTTCTCTGCCCACCTCCCACCATCCCCCACACCAATAAATTAGCAAAGATTATAATCTGGAGACAGGAAGCATTAAGATTTAATGAACTTAAGAAGTGGTTTGCTGTCATTTTAAAGGTATCTAAATCATTAGAGAAGGCATTGTTCAAAAACATAGAAGAAATTGCACATTAAATTTCAAAGCTATGAAGAAAATTTTTAAAATCAAAAGTAATAACTCCTCAGTCTTGATATTGCTAGTATCATAGAAAATATTCAAGCAAAAGAACGTATTAAATACTAAGACTTTCAGGTTGAAGTGTAGGATCCCATGTTTTTTAAAAGTTTAAAATTCAGTTTGGGAAGGCATTTTTTAGTTGTCATTAGATAGTGACTTTGAGTCAGTGCTTAATTTATATAGTGCCAACCACAAGTTTTCTAATGTGCCAGAAGGTTGATTTACTTGAATTACCTGTGCTTAGGCCTAGAACAAAGATCTATGTGTTTTACATTGCACATAGTTCATTTTCAATAGCTTCATTATTTCCTGGTTGTGTTGACTGAATACAATATAAACCTTTATTGTGAGGAAATAGTGTCAGCGGATATAATCTGCTTTGGAGGTTTGCTTTTTCTAGTATCGCATAATATAAACTTATGTGATAAAGTTAAGGTGAAAATGTATAAGTTGGGCAAGTGAATCCATATTTGGTATTTTGAAATGAGTTCCATCCTTCTGCAAAAGCTGACCAAATTAGTATGTGTGAGAATTTTTTGGTTTTGAAACAAAATTAGTCTGGCCTTGGAATAGTACTCTTTTGGGTTATATCTGTAGCTAGCCTCCACATTATTATTTCGTAGTACTAATTCTGTAGTTCACTTTTTTTTTTGCCTTTTTCTGTATCTTGTTTCTTTTTTTAGTCCCCCTTATCTATATGTCTTATGAACCACTGCTCAGTTTTTAGGTATGGTCAAGGAAATGGCTGCCACTCTTTTCCCCAAAACTATTCCTGTACCATTAGGAAAAGTTATATTAAGGTTTTCATAGTAGGTTTTTAGGAATAAGTAATAGGTGGAATATTCTGTTAGCCTAATATTAGGCTATTTAATCTCTAATAAAAATGAGTTACAAATTTGGGGAGATTTTTTGAGTAAGTTGTCATTAAACCAATTTACCTTGCATCTAGAGATTGGATTTATGTTAATAGCATTGGTGCTAGCCTGTTTAGGCTGTAATTTTAGCATTGCATATGCTAATTTGCTATTGGGGTTTGGGTTAATATTAAAGTTCCGTTTACAGTGCTTCTGGTGTAGTTGAATTTTATGGAAGTAGAATTAAATTTGGCATTTTTAAAGTAGTGGTAATGTAGACTTTAATCCAGTGTATAATTTTTGCCTTCATATTAATAAATTCTGTTGATATCATGTATGAGCTAAAACTTAAAGCCCTTTTAGGCGAAAAGATGGACTTTTTAATGTAAACTAAAATTACTGGTTTACCTATGAAATCCTTAAGTCTAAAATCAAGACTTCAAGTATTTATTGTCTTAAAGACAGTGCTTGCTAATCTTTCAAAAGGAACTTTTTTAAAAAAGCCTTCCAGATTTTCTGCATAAGACAATAAAGCACTTGTTAAATGGCAAAATAATTATGAAATTATAGGATCTGAAGTTAGTGATTAATGATTTGGGTTTTACTTGCCAAAATTTTCTGATTTTTATCTACAGTATTTTTCCCCCCTGAAAGTATAAAAGCAAAATGGCTTTTGCAGTCAAGAACCTCAGAAGTTGTCAGCTTTATTTACTGAGTAGTAATGACTTTGAACAGACTTAAGATGTTTATTTACATGTAGGCAATTACAATATGGAAAAACGGAGCATGTGACCAACATCTCAGATCTTTAAAATCTTTTAAAATTGGGTTTCGTTTCTCAGTACTAGCTGTTAAGAGTGAGTTGAAAGGAATTTGGAGTGATAATTGTATAAAATTTAGAGGAATAAGAAGTATTATGTTGATGGTAAGAAATTTTTAGATATGATATTTCTGTTATGAACGTAAAAGATCCTGTTTAAGGTACATGTTTTTAAGAAAGGCTTCTTAAACATTTTTTGCTAAGATTTTTTAAGGTTGTTTTTTTTTTTTAACTTAGATAATTGGTTGATTTTCAGCCAGTGATGAACTCTTGACAAATTACTAATTTTTACCCTTACTTTTCAGTTGTCACTCAGCCCAGTTCATCAGTTTCTCAACCTAGTACTTCTCAAAGTGAAGAAAAAGCTCCCGAGTTACCCAAACCAAAGAAGAACAGATGTTTTATGTGCAGAAAGAAAGTTGGCCTTACAGGTATTAGAAAACAGATTGGACACAGTATCTTTTACAGCTAGGGTTCAATAAGGTTCTCTTGATGACTTTATAAGGGGCTGATTGGTCTTATAACAAAATGCCGAACTTTCAAGAATAGAAAGTCTAGTTTGATTTCCATTTGTCTCCCTAATCGCATAAAACTCCCTTATTAACTTTAGACTTTATGAGTTACTTTCCTTCATTGGATTGATAAAAATTCATTCATTTTTATTATTTCCTTTGGTCCCCTGGGTAAAAGGTAGCTGAACTAAGCAGTAAGCACCTACTTGGAGCCAGGCAAAAAAATATTGTAGATACTTTTTGTTTCCTTTAAATCTCACAGCTTTATTGTTGTCTTTCCCTAGCTTTCATTTGAAACATTACCCAGTTAACATATGGTAGGAGGAGGATTTAAATCCACATCCTTCTGGCTCCAGAGCCTGTGTAATTAATTTCTACCCTGGTGGTATCTGTAGGAGTTTATGGAAGGATAGTTACTTGAATGTATCATGTCAAAGGTGGTTTAAAACCTCTTTCACAATTTGAAGTGACAAGACTCTGTCTTTCATGTTGCAAAGAGTCATGGAAACCTGGTTCCCTTTCTATAGTGAGTAAGGCTTTTTTTATTATTATTTTGTCTCCCTTTTAATTGCTACAAGTTCCCAAGTGACTCTTCTTCCTCTTTTGTGTACAGGGTTTGACTGCCGATGTGGAAATTTGTTTTGTGGACTTCACCGTTACTCTGACAAGCACAACTGTCCATATGATTACAAAGCAGAAGCTGCAGCAAAAATCAGAAAAGAGAATCCAGTTGTTGTGGCTGAAAAAATCCAGAGAATATAAATTACTACTTGTGAAGAGACTGAAACTTTGTTTTTATTTTAATATATCGTAGGAAAACATTAAAGAGCAGATGCATGGCCATTTTCCTTTGATGTTCTCCAGAGTTTTACTTTATACTTGTCTGTCTTATTGATATTTTAGGATGTTTGGGTGTTTGTTACAGGCAGAATTGGATAGGTACAGCCCTACAAAATGTATATGCCCTCCCTTAAATAAAATTGGATGAAAATCTGCACATCAAATTGAATTACAGATACTAGGGACAAAATTTAGTTCCCATGTGCCAAACAAAATACGTGAAATCTCTGCATGTTTGCAGCGTTTCTGCCTTTTTGGGAATGTAATCAAGGTATAATCTTTGGCTAGTGTTATGTGCCTGTATTTTTCTTAAAAATGGTACACCAGAAAAGGACTGGCAGTCTACTTCCACCATAATTAAACTTCACCTTGTTAATTTCCACATGTTCTTTGGAAGCTGGAAGAAGGCGATAAAGAGGATCAGACCTTCCCATGAAACCAGTATTTGATGCCATTTGTGTAAGCCTGGCTAATCTGTCTAAAAGCTGTCAAATAAGACATTCTGTGAAAGGTAGCTATCACAACTGGTTGTCATAGGAGTAAAACCATCAAGCAACAGGGTTTGAGCTACCATTGAAGCTTTTACTGTACTGGCTGCACCAGAAGATGTCTGCATTACTCATTGCTAAAAATGTGTAGCACAGAACTGCGCTAGGATTAATTTGTTTACAAGAAGAAATTAAAACTACATTTGGTTCTCATATACAGCAGCTCTATTGAATAACATGCATCTGAATTTTAAGTTGCAAAGGCATCTGAACAGTTAATTTTTCATGTGCATCTTTTGTTGAATGTTTTGGTTCAAGAAAGAATGTTTAAAGCTTTTTTAAAGACTTTGGTTCTTAATGTAACTTTACCCTTCTGCATGGAAAATCATAACCAACATGGCTGCAGTAGACTTAGTGGTATCCAGCACCACTTGCAGAGGGCTGCTTTATCATATTAATTGTACTTGGGTGTAGGACTCTAGTGTTCTTGGGTGTATTGCATGGGCTGCATTATTTACAGCATTGTACAATAACAACTAGAAGAGGCAGTATACTTCACTGATGCTTGTCTGGTAATATCACTTCTGTGTTATAATGGAAGGTTTTCTGTGATGTATGAAACTTGTGTGTTTTTTTTTTAATATATAAATGAGTATAGTTAGATTAGTGTTGTGGTAATGCCTGTTTTCATCTGTAAATAGTTAAGTATGTACACGAGGCACTACTCTGATTTATTGCAGTGTTCAGTCCTAGTTTTTACTTTCTTTCTTAAAGCATTCAACTTTGCTTTCAATTTTATGTACCTTAGTTCTGAGTTAGATTTGCAGATGTGTACAGATAGTTCATATTTATGTATTGCACATAATCATGCTATCCAGCATTGATGCTATATTGTATTATGTAAATAATAAAAGCCATGTACAGAGGGAAACTTCCACTTGTTCATTGGGTTTTTAAGCCATAGTTAGAAATTCTACAGAGACATAATTAGAAAATGTTTCACAATCAACCTTTTAGTTACATGTGTAGATTTTGCATGGCTATTTTGTACATTTTTCATTGCTGTCTCAACATGAGAACCATGAGATGAGTTTTGTGAAGTGTCTTCAAGTATGGTACATAACAGGTGATTGTTTTTGAAAAAATGAAAAGGCATTTTTTAGGATCTTACCACCTAAGAAAGGAATGAAATTTGAACAAGTATGGTCTGCTTGCCCTTTTTGGTTTTATTTTATAGGTGACACTTTAGGCATGACAGTTGGCATGAAAACAGGCGTAGTTTTGATTTACTTTTTTGGGTGTGGCCCTAATGTGGAGATTGGCTCCATGGGCTTGGTCTTTGAAGCTTTCACGTAAGACAATAACTGACAAGTTCTGACTTTGCCCACGGAGTAACAGAAGCCAGAAACAGAACCATGGCTGCTCAGTGATGGTGCTTCAAATGGAAATATTTATCCTGGTTCACTATGACTTTTCAGTCCTTTGGGTGTTGATGCATTTGCTTTAAGTGAGAAAAATATCTGTAGAAGTCTATGTATGAGATAAGGTATTTCCTGAAATATGAAGGATCACAATTGACTTGATAATTATGGTTTAAAAATAGGACTGACTTTCCCTTCTCAGTGCTACTTCTGTCAACATTTATACTTGATACATTTTAAATGTTAGGTTTTGAAATCAGTATGTGGGGGATAAAGAAGACATGGGAAGATGATGGACCCTCAGACTTAATTGGTTTATAAAGGTCTTTGAATAAGTGCTCATAGGCTTTTTTTTTTTTTTTTTTTTTTTTTTTTTTTTAAATGAGAAACATTAACAGGTTTGATCTTAAAGGATTTAATTTGTCAGTATCAATGGGGGAAAAGGGAATCAAAGCATGTAGGGCAGCTAGGAAGACTGATTTCTATGTAGACTTGTTTTCAAACCTGAATGTTTCCCAGGCAAGACTCAAAAAGGGTTTTAACTTTGGAATGTTAACTATGGAACACTGTATATGAAGTATTTGAAGCATGTTTCTCAAAGACATCTCCACAGCCTTCAAAAATGTTTTGGGCTAGTTCTGACTGGTGTGGCTGAATGGGTTGAGCAGCATCCTGCAAACCATACAGTTGCCGGTTTGATTCCCAGTCAGGGCACATGCCTAGGTTGTGGGCCAGGTCCCTGGTTGGGGGTGTGCAAGAGGCAAGATTGGTGTTTTCACATTAGTGTTTCTCTTCCTTCCCTGCCCTGTTGAAAGAGTAAGTAAAAATAAGTTTGACTAGGACATATCATGATATGAATTAGCTGTATGATTTGGGTCAGCGATGGGCTTTATCATCTGTAGAAGTGAGCCTTGTGTTTTAGGATCTGAGCCAGTGAATCAGTTTGAAAGAACTCCCAGTGGTTTGTGGCATAGTGGTTAATAGGGTAATGCACCCTGGAACCAGGCTTCATCTGTAAATGAGGGTAACAGTGTCTGGCACATAGTAAGTATTCCTGTCTATATTCTGCCTTTTCCAAAATGCCATAATTGGAATTACAAAGTACAGTATGTAATCTTTTTAGATTGCACTTTTTCTCAATATTCACAAGTTCCCTCCATGTCTTTATGGCTTGATAACTTACTAGTGCTAAATGATACTTTTACTGTCCGGGTGTACCATAGTTTCTCCATTCGTCTACTGAAGGATATCTTGGTTGCTTCCAAGTTTTGGCAATTAAGAATAAAGTTGCTGTAAACATTGGGTGTGTAAGTTTTATGTGGAAATAAGTTCAAATCCTTTGAGTAAATACCAAATGTGATTGTTGGACTGTATGGTAAGATGTTCTGTAAGAAACTGCCTAACTTCCACATGAATGCATTCCCACCAGGAATGTTCGAGAGTTCCTGTTGCTCCAAGTCTTTACCAGCATTTAGTTTTGTTCGTGGTCCAGATTTTGGCCATTCTAAAGGTGTGTAGTGTTACCTCGTTTTAATGGCATAACACGGGCACTTTTTCATATTTTTGGTATCTGTCTTTGTTGGTGAAGTTTCTCATAAGCTCTTCGGACAATTTTTTTAAATGGGTTTGCTTGAGGTTTTTTTTCCTTTTTTGGGGGGATAACTGTCCATCAGGTGTGTTCTGCAAATATTTTCTCCCAGTCTATGACTCATGTCCTATTCTCTTGAGCTACTATTTTAATGTCTTACAGAGCAGTGATTTCTAAAACTTAGGGAGAAAATTATTTTAGGACAAATGAGATTGGTAACATTAAGTTGTATAGTAAAACGCTAAAGAGATCTTTTAAACTTTCAAAGTGATTAGAATCATTCCTTTCAGTTAGGTTTTCTTTGCACATGTCTGTTAAGTGAAGTTCATAGCAAATACAAACGAGCAAATGTCTACTAAGTAATGTAGCAACATGTTAAGCATACAACTATTACAAATTTTTGAGTCAGTATGTTAACAGGGTTCAAAAACAAATTGATACACATTGAGAAGCAGTCTCTTCATCTTGTCTCATCCTTCACTCCAAGACATTTTAAGTAACTACCATAACTTGGAAATGTAGTTTTATCTCTTCTACATCATGTAAATGTTTGACTTATTTTGACCTTGTTTGCAAAGATTTTGTAATGATTTTTGTTCATAAATACTAGATTTTTGTCCATACATATTAGCTTTTAATTTTGAAGGAATGATGGAGTTTATTGCTGGTTGATTAGCAATAAGATTATTTTTCCTCAAAGTAGTTTCCATGGGTGAAACCCTAGTAGTTAATGAAAAGTAACTTGGAATTTGACAGTAGTTTCTTGTATTTGTACAACCTTTAAAAACATGTACGTTTATAATGATACAAAAGTACCATTTAATACTTACAGATATTTCCACACACAAACACTGGTTTTTAATTCTTAAAAAGAGCACAGGTTTTGTGTTTTCTGTTCAAGTCCTGGAAGTAAAAGCTATTTTGTAGCATAAATGTAAGACTCCATCTTGTCTGCAACTCAATACTACCTTCCTTTCTAGTATAGGTAGTGATCTTGGTACCTTGTACTTCACATCAAAAGCAAGATGACATATAACAGGTTACTTTTTTAAATGGTTAATATATATTGAGTTGGTTTTGAATGTTTTTCGCTATGATTTTGATTAAAACTATCACCACAGAACCTCAGATTGTATATATCTGAAATGATAATGTAACCAAGGCTGTTCAGGAATTAGGATCATCTCAGTCTACTCAGAAATTAATAGAAAACCTTTCTTATATATTCCTAAACTTTAGTTGAGTGCAAGAACTATTCAGAAAACAGGATTTTCTTAAGCACTTACCCTTTAGAGTGCAAGAATGAGGCAAAAATATATATAAATTACCCTACATGAGTTCAACTTAAACACTAGAGTCAGTGTCAATTTCTCTGATCCTGTGTGTATAACCGTGGCACATTAAAAGATGGTATCTGATACTTGCTATGTAATATGCTTATAATCTCCTCTCCCCATCACTAAAAATATTCAAACAAATTAGAATGTCAGGCAAACAAATGTGTTTAGAATTTATATTGTGTGGCACTACATCTCATCTAGAACCTCAAGGATTGATAATACATTTTTCTTTTAGCATTTCTTTAAAGTTACACATCTTGGTGTTCCGATCCCATGTCCACCCCTGTGAGAAAACTACTTCCTCACAAGAGCATGTTTGTTTAGGTACCCTTCCCCTAGATATACCCCATGTGCTTAGAACTATCACCCACATACTGAGATTATTCAGCTTCTAGTGTCTTGCACTAGTAATTGCTATTGTAAAAGTAATTCTACTGTAAAAATTTTTAATACTTATATACAAATGGTTAACCAGCTACCCCACCAATTACTCTTTTAGAATGTGTTATAGTTAAATGCCTGCTAAAATTAGCTATATTTAAACAAGTTTCATTTTTAGCTATTCAGTGGCTTATTTGGTTGGCATGAAAACTAGACTGTTTTGCATATTCAGGACAGCATAACCAGTTTTTTCAGTGGCTCCATTAAATCAGTGACAATATACTATAAAATGTCAGAGATTTAATAAAGTAACAATACTTGTTAGAAACAACTGCAACCTATAGGCATCAAAATATACATTCCTCTTCAGGAATGGCCCTTTAGCTTTCATGCGATAAGCATTATTTGGGTCCTCGAAAGAAAGACTTTTGAAGTGGATTAAGAATAGGAGTTTTTACTCAGTCAATTGGGACAGAATTTTCTAGACTCTTAAAAAAGGCATCTTTAAGGACCCCAGACAATTATCACAGCTAACTAGGAACCAAATCTGTCCAGTGATGTACAGCCCTTACACAGAAGGCCCCATGTTGGACTGAACATAATGGTACCAAATGATAGCATTTCAAGGTTTATAGTAAAGTTAATTGTTCAGTGACATGCATTAGAGAAGCTAAGGGTCAATGGCTGATTTTTTTTTAAAATGAGCTGGGTGTATGATATGTAGTAGAAAACAAACGGGTCTATTAAAGTTGTTACAAGAGGCCTCCCATGGTTTGCACCTGGTGGCTATGCCATCCACTGAGGACCAAGAGGAGCAAATATTCTTGCCTTTGAAACTGAATTTGTGCCTGTGGCTTAGGTGTGCTGTGTGTGAAAAGAATAAGTGAGTCATACGTGGTTTCAGTTTTCAAGATCATGAACTAGTACGTTAGATAAGAATGACTTTCTGAATTACTAAATTGGCCATGTTGATTCTAGAACTGAGAAAGTAAATTTCTTTTGTGTTTGATAAAGATGGGTGGTCAGAATTAATGTTGCATAGTAGCAGGCATAGATCATTAGTTGAAGCCCCTTCTCTCAGGAATACTACACCTTACAAAATTTCTCACTATGGCAGGCAATGAGTAAATTTTTCATTTCAGCGTGGGAAAGTGATGGAGTAGGTGGTGTTTAGATACTAGCTTTAAGTCAGTTCAGGTTTGGGGCTCAAAAAGTGTGTGTTTCTGGAAAAGTTACTTAAAATCTTAAATACCTGAGTGAAAACTTGAAGGATTGAAATGATGTTGCATGTAACACATTAATTCAGGTTAGGCATTTTAACATTACAAGCCCCTGGAAAAGCCATATTCACCGATGTTTAAGAGGCCAGATTCTGTTCTATACAGTGCGATAATCAGTCATTCTGTTATCAACTAAAATTCATTTGGTGGAATGGAAATGAAATCCCACCACTAGTTTATCTCTGCAAACATGGCAACTTTAAAGCTGGAATCCATGAGTCCCTGAGATTGAATGCACAAGTTGGTATCTGTGTTTCTTGGTAGAATTTTCAAATTGACCCATGACTCAAAGAGACTCAGGATCTAAATGGCCTTCTTGAGAAGATATTTAAGTATTTTAAGAGGGAGCTAGCGGTTATATTAACCAGTAATACCAAATCTGCCTTGTAAAGCTGCTGCCTCTGAGGCAGCATTAGAAGGAAAGCAGTGCCTTCTCGCCTCTTGTTAGAGACAGCAATGCAGGCTCCATGGACTGGAGGAAATGAACTGGTGGGTCACAAACAGAGCCCTCTGGTCCTTTTAAAAATAATCTTGCCATATTTTAGTTTGCTTGTCCGTAATACCCTCTCCTACTCCTCCTCTCAAACCCAGACCAGACTCTCAAGACATTGTGCTTTGTATTATACAAATGCGTGCAAGCCATGAAATGTGTGTTGCAAGTGTCTTATCTTAAATAGCAGTTGACTCAAACCTTGTAAGTCCAAATGTCCTCTCAGCCCTGGCTGAATTGTCAGGGTATTGTTCTTTGTGATGGAGAGAAACTAAACCACCTCTATACTGTAATTTGCAAGGCTAAAATAATAAAGAAGTTAAATTCACTCTGAGTCAGTTCAGGACAAGATCATTTAAGTACTGGGTGATCTACCTCTGGTGTACACTTTGTTTCCCAGCCTGCTATCACTGGAGGGATGTCTAAGAATCTATCTTTGCACTCTCCCAGTGATCACAATCCTTCCCAACTCATTGATCCTGACACTGGAAACGGATGAGATTTGCTTAAATCATGCCTAAGAGTAGCAAGGTAGACTAAATCTAGCAGACCCATTCCCAAAACTGTGGATCACTGAAGTCAGCTGGAGAGTTGATGCAAAACAAAAAAACACATACTGGGGCCTCAGTTCATTTCCACTGATTCAGAATATCTGAGAGAATCTGTAATTTTGACAGCTGTCCCCTAAGTGATTCTGTGAACTAGATTTGGAGAACACTGTGGAGAATGTCTCCTCTCCCACAAACTAGTCCCATGCAATGTGAAGAGATGTGAGCATGGGCAGCCCAGCACCTTAGCACTTGAACTGTGGCAAACGTAGGTTTCTGTGTCTATGTACTATCCCCATTTCAAAGTGCTGGCGTACATGATCTCTTGTTAGAACTCTTGTATTTGTGGTTTTCAATCCATGGTTTGTCAGACTACATTGTCTTGAAAAATGCTCAAATAGTAGAAACCCTTTTTAGTTTTGATCCCATGGTTCCTCAATATGTAGCTCAGACATTGCACCTGGAAAATCCTTCAGAAAATTTATTAATACTTAATTCTCTTGTTCTTTGGAGTTCAGTGAAACTCGACAATAAAACTCAAACAATAAATATTGTTGCATTACGTTTTGGAGCCTATCTACCAATCTCACTTTCAAATTCTTTGGTGGCACTTGCTCACTTTTCTACAGCTTCTCTGCCAGGGTCCTCCACTAATTCTACCTGCTTGGGTATTGATAGCCTTTTATTTACCAGCCTTCACAGATAGCTATTTAAATCAGTCCTTCCCAGCTCTAGAGAATGCTTAAGGAATGGCAGTGGGAATAAAGGTCCACTCTTCCTCTCCATTGTGTGAGGTGTCTAGAAAAGATGAGGAAGAATCCAGGATGAGGAAACCAGACAATTTCCAGAGTACCCACTGTCAGGGCTCCCTGGCACAATTTCAGAATGTGCTTCAAAACCATTTTCAGATAGCGGGCACTCTTTTGTTTTGGTGTAATCAAAAGGTAGATATAACTATGTAGTTATCTCCAAGGCCTCGGCTTCATTTCTCTAAATGCAATCCAGGGCCACATTGAGTGTATGCTAAGGGACAGAAGTATCAGAATGGATTTTTGGTCCCAAGAGATGGGACAGAATCTTTCCAAGAAGTGTGCATCCTGATCTTCCCGGGAATAGTGGTAGGACACCAGGGCCAGAGTGAGGTAGAAGTGACCTTAACCGAAGAAGCAGGCATCTTTAAGTAACTGTGTCTCAGAGGAACATAGCAGAAAAGATTGAAGACTTTGCAACTGGAGACCTGGTCTCCAGTCTTTGCTTCCATTCTCAATAGTGATGTGGTTTGGGGCAAGATATTTAACCCCTCTGTTTCCTGAATGGGAAATTGGGCCTAACAAGACAACTTCCCAGTCCAATTAAGTGAAACAGCCTCCAAAGAGGTGAGCACAGTATTTAGCACAGAGTTGATGCTGGTGTTTAAAAATACTTGCACACTTTCTTTGCCATTTCACTTTCACTCTGCCCCGTACCCAGGACCCAAGCTGCCTCAGCAAAGTTAAAAAAGAGCTGACCTGGAGAAGTGTGGACAAGTTCTCACTGATTATTGCCTAAACAGGATGGTCCATCTCCCCCTGCAGAAAGGAAAGGGCCATAACCATTGAGATGAAGCCTGATAGTGAAGCCCTATGGATTAATAATTGTCTAAACCAAATTACCTGTGTTGTAAGAAGAGGTCATCAACTGTAGCCCAAGATGGGGTAGGGTTAGGGGCTCTGGGGGAGATGCAGGTATGTAGAAGGAGCCATGATAACCCTCATGCAGAGAACAGCGGACTTCAGGAAAGAGTCGACGTAGTGGCAAGTGCAGAGTAGGCTGAAAGACTATCTAAAAGCCAACAGAGTTATCTCAATGTATCGACCTTGGGGACCTTCTGTGGGGAGGTAGGGATGAGCTTATGGGGAAGCTGAGATGGCTGTCAACAGGTAGTAGCCTGCCTACTGGCTCAATGCAGTTTTCTCTTCTTGGTGCCTTTTGACCTGAGCATCTGCTTTGTGCTGGACCATCTTGTAATTTCAGTGCCTCCATGGTGACTTGTGTTACATGGGCTGCAAATGAACTTCAGAAGAACCACTTCTCAAAGAGAGATACCGGTTTCTTTATTGAATCTGTCATGTCAAGGAAATGGTACATGATGATATAACTTTTGCCCGTGGCAAGACTGTGAGTTTAGCTACTTAAAAGAAAAATAGGCAACAACAACAAAGCAAAAAACGAGTGTCCCCTGTGTGTCATGCTCTCTGTTGTTAAATAGGCAAAACATAGTTACTTCAGGGGCACAAATAGTGACTGCACTCCAGGTTTTGGGAACTAACTAATAAAGTTAGCAAAGCATTGAGCAATGTCCACCAGTTAGTTACTAGTTATTTTATTCATAAAAAGGTTACCAATTTAGAGAAAAAGATCATCTGGCAGAAACCCCATCAATTCATAAAATATTCTTAAAAGGAGGACAAGGCTTCAGCCACCACACTGTAACCTGATGGAGAGCGGCAGTTGTCCTGTGGGCAGCCAGACCCGGAATGCAGTAGGAGAGCCTATGACTGGACACCTTAGCAAGTACCAAACCCAGTTAGGACAGTCGGAACAACTCGGGGAGGAGATTTGCTGGGCTGTGCAGGCAGGGAAATTTTAACCAAAATGGCTGGAGAAATAAGAAGAACAATGATAACTGACAGATCTGAACAGCTCTGCTCAGATAAGCTAAAAATGAGTCAGACCTTCAGCGTGATGACAACTTTGACAAGAATTTTGAAAGTGACAACGAATGGGAAGCTTGATGCATCTAGATCAACACAACTGTTCATTAGAGCCCCTACAGGGCTGATGCATTTAGCACATGATTGTTTTATATATATGTTAACTATCAAATGCTTCAGTTAATTGTTGGCAAAAATAAAGCCTCATTTTCTTGTTCTTGAAATGAAGATGCTTCTTTACAGGTCAGTAAATCACCCCAGTTTAAGTCTAGAATTTGTGCAGGTGAGAATGATTTATGATTGCTAAGCACAGCAATAGTGTAGCAAAGGTTTCAAAGACTGTGCTCCATCTGCAAACAAACTGCAAATTCCTTTGGAAAACCACAAAATAACTCCTATGCTGATTATAGCTCATTCTTATGACAACATCTTCTTTTTAATCTAGCAAAGTCATTTGTTGTTATGAAGTCAACTTAATTTCTTTTCCAACATTCTATGATTTAAACTGGCCCTTTTCTATTTGTTTTTAATAATTTTGGTTTAATAATGTTTTCTAAACATGTACAGAAATTTAAAAAATTACTTTGTGTGTTACTAGCATTGACAAATAAAATTACTGGAATTAGGAATTTCAGAGGGCAGGGATGAAAATAATGTGAATCATGGGTGTGAGACCCTCTGAAAATTTGTGTATCAGGTCTGGCCATTTTGTACAAATAAAATAGGATTTTGTTAAAAAGAAACCTCCAGTCAATAATCAATATATATTTCTGTTAGAAATCTCAAATTCTATCTTTATTTTTAGTTAAGGATTTTAGTCCTATTTCCCCTCCCATTGTAATGTTATGAACGGAGAATAGAGAACCCTGCTTTTCCCTCCTTCATAATAATTAGAAAATAAATGGCTCCTCAGATAAGTGTTACAGAAAAAAATCATTCATTCACGACACTTGTTAAAGGGCAGACTTTGAACCATCATGATATGCGTTTCGATCACTGTGATGGGCTCAACTCGAAATACAAGAAAAGGTGGGAATTTATAGTCAAGGAGTGGGGTGGGGGGCAATGAATGGGAAATCACTGAGAGGAAATGTTGGATAAAGGAGGATTCTGGCTAAACTGACTTAGTAGGATTCTTGCAGAAGTCAGTTTAGGCCAGGGTGGTCAGATATAATTTGGGGGATGGTGGAGGAGAGAGGAACTGACTGGGAATGGAAGGATGTTAGGAAATCAAGATTGGGGGTTCTGGCTAACCGGACTTAGCAGGATTTCCTATTAAAATTGGGAAATGCAGAGATGAACATGGAAGCCCCAAAGTCAAGGCCTATTTGAGAAGAGAGTTCCAAGGGGCCTGTGTATAGTTTGGTCAAAGGGAGACTCTGTCACCAGAGAGCAGTGAACTTGGCCTCAGGAAAATCAGTCTCACGTGAAGCAGCCCTGTGACCACAGAAAAATCATTTCACTTCTGGGATCCTCACTTTTCCTCACCTGAAAAATGAAAGGTTTGCTTTAGATGGTATTCAGGTTCTTTCCAGCTTTAACATTTTGGAATTTCAGAAGAGGAGAAAGACTTACTCAGAGCCTCATTTCCTCTTTTTTTTTTTCCTTAAAGTTTTTATCCGAGGATGTGATTATTGATTTTTAGAAGGAGGAAGGGAGAAGAGAGAGAAATATTAATTAGTTGCTTCCCATACATACCTGAACAGAGATCAAACCTGCAACCGAGGTATGTGCCTTGACTGGGGGTAGAACCCACAACATCTGGTGTACGGGATAATGCTCCAACCAACTACGCCACCAGACCAGGGCTCATTTCCTTTTTAATAAGAGGACAGAATTAGAACTGGGAAGGAGATAAGGCTCAGCCACTACCTTTCTCCACTCAGTCTCTCCTCATTTTGTCTGGGCACTTGCTGGTTTTCTTTCACCACAAGGCCTTCTTTCTGGCCACAAATGTCTCTGTTTAGACTTTCCTCCACTAGGCACCAACAAGGGTCTTCCATTTTGCTTCATGCTTCACTGTGGGTCAGTTCCAATTCAACTATGTGTGTGTGATCTGACAATGTCCACACCTTGGTTTTTGGAATGAATCAGTGGACTCTGAATGAGAAGTGTGAGAAAGGGAGGGAGTAATAAATGCATGTGAATGGAATCAACAGCTTCATTAACCTCATAAGTAGTAAGTGAATTGGAAAAGCAAAAATCTTCACAGTCCCCACTTCTCCAATGAAATGCCATGGAAGGGCCTGGAATCATTGAGGCTAGAAAAATACAGCCATCTAATGAACTGGTCAATGATTATGACCGAAGCAGAGGAATCATGTTGCTTCATTAAAGGCCGCTTCTTTCCCGCACAGTTTGTTTCACTGGCGAATGTTCTCTCTCCTCAGACAGAACTGAGCCCCTGACACGTGAGAAACCTCTCACAATTGGCTTTCTCACGAACACCAGTTGGCTACTTACTATACATTTCTCCAAAGGGGGGTGCCTCCTTTCCCTGGATGGATGCAGGATGCTGCCTCCACAAGGAGGCAGAACCCATTTTTCTCCTTCCCCCACAGCGGTTTCTTGGGCTTTTAGCTTAATCAGTCTCCATTTCAGGACCTAGAGTTAGAGTTTTCTCTCCTCCTCATTTTCCCATCAGTCCCCACAGCAGAACACATTCCTTTTCCAAATATCTCCAACCCTTGATCACTAATCTTCCCACCAGCTGTCAGTGAGAGGTCTATTAAACGTTCCAAACTTGAAAGCCTTCTAGTGAAGACAAATGTGAAATAAGCTTGTTGTGAAACAGCTCCTAGTACATTTATGTCCCTCGATTTTCTTTACTTTCTCTCCGCTCGGAGACCTGGATACAGAATGGAGACTGGGTTTCAGTGACAGATAGCAGAGGATAATCTTTCATTTTGTCACACAGTTCACCTTCAGAGGGTCTTGAACAAGACCTTCTTCTTGGAAAATCAGTGGCTTCATACGTCTTTGCTTTTAACCAAGGAGAAGAACTTTCTCCCTTCTGATTCAAAACAGAGAACACGCCTTTCCTCTTAAGCTAACCTAACTTGAAAAATCCTAAAATGAAAGACACCCTCTTTGTTCTGCTTTATTTATGCTTCTGTGAGTGCCTTACTCATTCTAATTAATGATCATTTTACTGCGTTTGAGCCCTGGCAATAAATTTTTAAAACAGGTCTATTAAAAATAAACTAATTAACAAACCCACGAAAGCTGTCTTCCAGTGTAATTTGTTGATATTTCTACAAAGGAAGAAGACAAAATGAAGTACAACGCTGAAATTACTCTTTAAGGTTGGTAAGCAGGGACTATGCAAGTGACTTAAAAAGTCTTTAAATCTTACACTGGCTAAGAAATCACAGGTTTATATCCAAATACAGCATTTTTTATTCTTTGAACAAGTTCAGCCAAAGGGGATTGTGATTTAATGAGTGAAGAATACTTGTACTAGGTGTTGGAGCAAAGCAGACAGAACATCACTGAGACCAAGAGCTGCCAGCCTTAATCAATAGATAACAAAGAAGTCAAATACAAATTATCAGTAGGGCAAAACCCTGGGAGTTTTATGATCATTTAAGAGGAATGAGAGTTAAGATGATTCCAAGTATGAAAGGAGGCAGCTTGCCGGTTCAGAGTGAAGGGGACGTTGAAAGTGGAAAAAAACTTAACCTGGGCTGATGTCCGGACTGGCACAACACGCTGAGGTAAAAGCCCTCACATCTGGGTTTGCCTGGGGGCGGGAAGAGGGACTGCAACAGCACACGAGACCACATACAGGAGGATGGGCCTTTATGTGGCTCTGAATAATAGTGACTCCCACTCTCTTTCATGTGGCGTTGCATAATGGTAATGATGAAGAACATATAAATATACTCACATAAATCACTGTAGGGAACCTGGATTGCATTAGAATCCTGGACAGGGACAAGCGTTTTCTGAGCAAGTTAACTAACAATCTTTCTCCTAACTGCTCTCCTATATTGAAAGTCTGACTCAAGAGACATTGAGGAGTAAGAATAATCCCTTTATACTGAATGAGGGGGTGGAGAAGCTGGAAGGAGAGACAGATCAATGTCAAAACCTGGTTCTCCCATATTACCTGCCATTTCTATAACAGTAAATGCTTCTTCTGCTCCAAAGGAACAGACATTTATTCCAGGACTAGGGAATGTTGGAATCACTTTTGAAAGAGGACAGGCAATTGAGGTAGCAATGAATACTGAGAAAGTATTAGGGAGAAAATAGAAAGGTCTCTGAAACCTACATGGAGTTTTCTGAGCGTCATATCCCTGGAGGTTTTCTTGCCTTCTCCTTTTTTCTGGGTAGTGACCCAAGACTGAGGACACTTAAAGCTCCTAAGTTTTCATTGCATAGTTCCCATTAAGAAAAGAGCTTATGTCCTAACCAGATAGCTCAGTTGGCTGGAGCGTCATTCCATACACCAAAAGTTTGCGGGTTCTATTCCCAGTCAGAGCACATAGCTAGGCCGCAGGTTTGAGACGAAGTCAGGGTGTGTATGGGAGGCAACCGACCAATATTTCTCTCTCTCCCACCACCCCTTCTCTCTCCAAATCAATAAAAACATATCCTTGGGTGAGGATTTTTTAAAAAAGGACCTTGTCCTTGGAGCATGAGGGTTTTGTTGTTGTTGTTTTCTAGGTAGAAATGCAATAAAAGGCAACATTTTAACATGTAAAAATAAACTCTACATACACATCCATACACCCCTCAAATCCTTGTAGATGAGGATTCACAGAGAAACTGTTACCAATAGTGGGGTATATATCATGGATCAGTTCTGTTACAGGTGAAATGACCTTTTGTGTGTTTATCACTAAGGACCTGGCTACTGTTTCCCACATTTCTTCCTCAAAGGGAAACAAATCCTCCAAATAACTGTCTTACAAATTAGGGGACCCACCAAAGTGGGAACTATCTGTACTCAGATTTCACAGTTTTTAGGAGCCAGTGAGCAAGGCAAGGGGCGCAGCAGTGCAGACTAACTCGGGAGCAGAACATAACACATACACACTTCTTCAAAAATAAATTAAAGAAAGATGATTTTTGAAAGGTAGGAAGGCTGATCCTTGAGTTACTCACATAAAAGGTAACATGATGTCTATCCCACCATAAGGACTCAATTAATCTTCACTAACAAAAAGGAGTCTTAGGGAGCACAGCCAACAGAGTGTCAGGAGAGATTGGCCAAATATTGGGAGAAAAAATTTTGAGGAGGTGGCCTTGCTCAGTCATCTCAGGTGATACAGAATCACTTCACATGAAGACTGAGAAGTAGCCTCTGGATCTGACAAGGAGTTCATCAGTGACCTTGAAGATAACAATAGTCAGTAAAGAGGCTGAGGCTGAACTCAAATTCCAGTGGTCTAAGGGAAAGAATGAAGGCATGAAGGAAGTTATTGCAGGAAGCAGAAATCAAGGCAGAGTAAGGTAAAGTTCTTTAGGATGAGGCAGAATTAAGCAGACAGAGGAAACAGTTACTGTGGTGACTATGTAAAGGTATATGCAATGATGTTAAATGTTGGTTGGAAGGCTAAGCCATATCGTTCTACCATTATCTCAAGAATGCAGAAACCTGGGACTTTGGAGAAATCAAATCTAGATTTCAGATTCATGGTTCTGCAATGAATTCACTGTGTCAGTCTAGGCAATTAACTATCTCTCTTGGGTCTCAAACCTTCAACGAATAATACCAAAAATAAAGAGTGTATAACATTATATCTTGCAACCATTTACCATAAGAAATATATGTATCCATTAATTCTGTATATCTATCTATATCTATATCTGTAACTATAAAGTAGATAGAAATGTTTTGAAAGTAAGAATAATAGAAAACAGGAGTAGGGAGTGCTAAGTGTTATTAGTAAAGTGAGTGTTGAAATGATTGCTACTCTGTACTACTTTCTAGTAATGGTATTATACATTTCGGCTTTTCAAATTTCAAATGTTGGGGCTCTGGGACCTTGTTAATACAGGAGTAGGGAAAAATTAGTATTCTTACCAGTGTGTCATCTTTGAAGCAAAGCAGTGATTTCAGGAATGAAGAGGTCACAGTGGAAGCAGCAGAGTAATAACACCCCAATAACCAGTGAAATTATTTTTAGACAATGAATGCTTCAAGGAGGCAGCAGGAATGGGGCATGAGAGGAATTAAGTGATGAAAACAGCCCTCGCTAGATTTTCTTGTAATGGAGTTTTGAAATAATCTGAATTAGCTGAGTTAAAATACAGGGTAAAACTCTTAATTCTGATCATGTAAAAATCTCTCTTCTCGGAAAGCATCTTTTATTTTGCAATTATTTTTTAAAGGCAAGTTTGTGTGAGCTTTGGGCATTCTTATTTTTTATTCTTTCCAACTTATTTTTGGCTTTCAGGTAGCTTCTCACAAGTGAATAAAGTAACAAAGTTATACCTTGTAGGAAAGAAATGGTTTGTCGAGAGAGAATGAGTGGTGGTGGTGAAAGACTTTCATATAAACAATTTTATAGTTCACATGTTATAATTCTGAGTGCTTACATGTGCTACCATTCTACAGAATTACTGGCTATGAAGTAGATGCTATTATCACCCCTACGTTGCAGATGAGAAAACTAAGGCTCAAGGAGGTTAATTCTTCCAGATTACATAGCTAGTAAGTGGCAATTCCAGGAGAGTCCAGCCTAGACCCAGTATATGCATGCTCTTGAACTCATGCTTCCTCAGTGGACCCTAACTGTGGGCCACTTGGCAACTGCCAGCATGTGGTCCACAGAGCCTTTCCCCAAGGAAGGGTCCCAGTGCGCCTTCCATGCCTTACCCAGCAACTGGCTGGCATTTCATTGCCGACATCTTCCTGGTGCTGCCTTGAGTTGTTTCCTCTTATTTATTTTCCGTAATGGAAACTAGAAGCTAAGGTTGTTAAATGCGTTCAAATAGAGCTGCTCAGGGAAACAGATTTTTATGAAGGCCTTCTCCCTCAAAAAGAGCCAGGAACTTTTCCTCTTCTGAAAATCAGAGAGGGAAGGAGGGAAAGTAAGAGAGAAAGAGAGAGAGAGGCTGAGACTGAGATTCTGTTTCTGAATCTGAGCAGCAGACTACCCCTGCTCGTCGAGAATGGGCTGCAGGAATAGCAGGAATCAACTGGGGAGAGTTTCATCCTCCAAAAAAGGAAATAATTTACCAACATTTCCCCCTTTTTTTTAGGGTGTGTGAAATGTCAGAAGAATAAATAAGATTCGAACAGATAACATCACTATTAACAGGAGGGAACTCTGTAGTCAGATCACCTGGGTTCAGTTCTGGTTCCACCACTTATTAGCTGAGCGGATCTTTGTTCAGGTTACTCAGCTTCTTCTGTGAATGTCAGTTTCCTCAGAATAGTGCCAAATGCACAAGATTGCTGTGAAAATGTAATACAATTGTGGTTAAATCTATGTAAAGTTGCACTTAATAAATACTAAATAAATATTAGCTACTTATTTATATTTATACTTAACTTGGAAGGGGGAAGATTAGATTAGCTTCTGAGGTTTGTCATAACATTTAGCACAAACCGAGTGGCTCAAAACCATAGAAATGTACTTTCCTCCCAGTTCTGGAGCCAGAAGCCTCCGACCAAGGGCTGCACTCCCCCCGGAAGCTCTAAAGGGCAACCCTTCCTTGCCTCTTCAGTTTCTGGTGGCTGTCAGAAAGCTTTGTGGCTGCGTCACTTCAGTCTCTGCCTTGTCCTAAATGGCCTTCTCTTCTTTGTGTCTTTTATCTATCTGAGGTCATTTGTCATTGGGTCTAAGGCCCACTTAGGTAATCCAGGATTATCTCATCTCAAGATCCTTGATTACACCTGCAATGATCCTTTCCCCAAATAAGGTCACATTCACAGGATCTGGGTGTTAGAAGGTGGACATATCTTTTTAGAGGTCACCATTCAACTCACTACAGGTGTTAAGCATGTCCTTTCACTTCCCTTTCAACTTCACTCTTATTCCACTCATGGCTGGGGTACCTATACTGTTCCTAAATGCTGATGACCCTGCCTTGACTCAAGAAACTCATAACTCAAGTTATGAGTGCTGACACTGTGCCAGGCTCAATGCCATGAGGATATACAAATAAAATATCCTGGACCACGGTGTACTGCAAATCATTAATGATCAAGGCCATTTGAGGGGCAAAGATGAGAGCACTTAGAGGATAGGAGATTACTTTGGAAGGGAGATAGTAACTGAGCCAGGTGAGGGTACAATATGGACCTACAGGATAGGGATGGGAAATACCATTCCAAGTAGAAGAAAAAGCAGGAGTGTGTGTAGGCAGGTGGGGTAGCATGAGATACATATTTAAACCAGCAAAAGGTTTTGATTTAGAATGAGAATTTGCAAACTATGACCTACCCATCTTGTCATCTGTTTTTCATGACCCCCAAACTAAGAATGGTTTTTATATTTTAAAATAGTTGGTGGAAACCCAAAAGATGAAGAATAATTTGTCACACACAAAAATTATATAAAATTTAAATTTCAGAGTTATAACTAAAGTTTTATTAAAACACAGCTGCACTCATTCATTTATAGACTATAGCTATTTTTGTACTAAAATGGCAGTACAACAGAGACCATATGGCTGAAGAGCCTAAAATATTTACTATCTGAGCCTTTACAGAGAGACACATAAGAAGCATAAAGACAAATAGTGGAAGAAGATGTTCTGATTCAGTATACCCACTCAGCCCATGTTCTTGACTTTGCCAAGTCTTTTACCATCCATCTAAATAAACTGTCCTAAAGCTCACTTTCTCAAGGCCTTACTTGGTTATTTACTAATTTACTTTATAGCTAATTTTGCAATTCTCTTGAAGCTGTGGTTGAATCATAATATGTTAATGTATAACTTATTACTCCTTCTAGGTAACATATTTAGAATTGTAGAAGAACCCAAGCCACAGACTTGTCCCCCTAGCAGACTGGTAGGACAGAGATATTTCCAGAGTTGAGTCTTTCTTCAGCCTTCATAAGGGCTGTACAGGCAGCCAATTCTTCTACCAACCAGAAACAAATTTTAGTTGGCTGTTAGTTTTGTTGTTTTTATTTAATTAGTTAATTGGAAAAAAAGTTAATAGTGAGCCATTTGATGCTAAATTGCCCCTTGGGGGTGGAGTGGGAATGACCAGAATCACCTTGCAATAATTGCCAACCAATGAGAGCTGAGTTTCTATGCCACCTTTACTTGATAAGGCAGCCCTGGGCAGTGATCATTAAGATGGTGAATTTTCCATGAAGGAGAAAACAGCTCCCCGATGAATTGGAGCTGAGATTAGAAATGCTAGAAGCAGAGTTCTCAAACTTTAGCACAGAGAAAAACCTGCCAAGGGAGCCCATTGAAAATGTAGATCCTCCAGTCTCTCCCTCAGAAAATCTGTAGATCTTCAGTGGAACTCATGACTCCGCAGTAAAGAATTAAAAAGAAGAGCAAAATGAAGGATCAAAACTTCATCCCACAAAAAATTCTGTATGTTTTGTTCTTCACTTGCTCCCAGAATCCCTAAGTTGTTACAGTTACAGACAACCAATATAAGGAGCCTGGGGCATCATTTTGGACAATTTTCCTACTCTCTCATTCTGTTTAACTAACTTTATTCCCAGGGAGTAAATATGAATCAGTTCATAGTCTAAGTGAGAAATAACCTGATTTGAGAGAGGGGATGGGTCTTTGAAGGCAGTTATACATAAAATGAAATATTATTCAGCCTTTAAATACAGGGGAATCCTGCCATATGTGACCGAAGGGATGTACTTTGAAGACATTATGTTCAGTGAAATAAACCAGTCACAGGAGGATCTATTCTGCATCACTCTGCTTACATGAGGTCCCTACAGTACTCAAATTCATAGAAGCAGTTGCCAAAGGCTGGGAGGAGGGGGAAATGAGGAGTCACTGTTCATTGTGTATAAAATTTCAGTTATGCAAGGTAAAGGGGCAAGTCAAGGAACATGAATAGAGGGCTCATGGGCACAGACAATGGGGTGGGGATTGACTGTGAGGGGGCAGGGTAGGGGAGAGTAATGAGGGGAAAGGTGGGACAGCTATAACTGAACAACAATAATAAAAATGTTCTGGAAGTCTGCTGCACAACACTGTACTTATTTAATAATGATGTGCTGCACACTTAAAATTTTGTTAAGAGTGTAGATCTTTTGTTATACATGTGTGTTTAACCACAATTTAAAAAATATGAAGGTACTATAGAATAGAAATTAAGAAGGGAACTCTATAGCCCTGGCTGGGGTGGCTCAGTGGATTGAGTTCTGGCCTGCAAACTGGACAGTCACCAGTGTGATTCCCAGCTAGGGCTCGTGCCTGGGTTGCAGGCCAGGTCCCCAGTTGGGGGCTTACGAGAGGCAACCAATCTATGTTTCCCTCTCATATTGATGTCTGTCTCTGTCTCTTTCTCCCTTCCCTCCCCTCTCTCTAAAAATAATAAATAAAATCTTCTTTTTTAAAAAAGAAGGGAACTCTATAGAGGCTGTTTGATTCAAATCTCACCACTGTCAGCAATGCAGTGAGCTTGGCTGAGTTCCTGAATCTCTCTGTACCTTAGTTTCTTCATCTGTAAAATGGGAATAATAATTTGACTTATATATTGGAGCAGTTGTGAGCATTAAATATGTGTTAAAAGAGCATAGAATGGAAACTGGTCCATAGCACATTTCAGTAAATACAAGTACTTAATGGAGAAATTCTGTGTGCCCTCACATACCTCCTAAAACTTAGGAAATGTTAATATTTAAACAGGCTATGATTATACGACCTACTCCAAGTTAGCAAGGGACTTGTTTCTTAGAGACCACTCTCATTTTCTACATTTGTCCATGAAAATGATCTCCATATTTATAAATCTCAGATTTAAACATACTACTGTTTTTGATAACTAATATATATTGAGCACCATATGCAAAAAACTTTCATAACTGCTTTATGCATTTTAGCTCATTTATTTTTTTCTCATAACATTCCCGTAGCACTGTCAGTGCTATTTTACAGATCAGGAAACTGATGCCGCACAGCTGGTAGGGAGGGGGAAGCTAGGATTCAAATGTAGGTCACCTGACCCCATTTTTCTAGAGCAGTAGTTCCCAACCTGAACCGAGTTTGCTCCTGTAGTAGGTTGAATAATAGATCCCCAAATATGTCCATATCCTAAGCCCCAGAACCCATGAACATTACCTTTATGACAAAAGAGACATTGTAGATAAGATTAGGTTAAGGGAAGGGGGCAGCAGGGGTGGGAGAAGGTTAAGTTAAGGATCGTAAGACCTAGAGATTAATCTGGACTATCCAAATTGCCCCATGTAATGGCAAGGGTCCATATAAGAGGGAGACAGGACAGTCAGAGTGGAGGAGAGTCGATGTAACGACAGATGCAGAGGTTGGAGTGATGTGCTTTGAAGTTGGAAGAAAGGGCCACTAGCCAAGGGATACAGGTGGCTCCTAGATATCAAAAAGCATTAAAAAAAAAAAAAAAACCCTCACAAAACCCAGATTCTTCCCTCAGAGGCCCCAAAAGGAGCCAGTGTTCCCAATGCCTTGATTTTAGCCCAACAAGACTCATTTTGGAGTTTTAATCTCCAGAAATATAAAATAAATTTGGATTGTTTTAAACTCCTAGTTTTGCTGTGATTTGTTAGAGCAGCAATAGAAAACTCATACAGTCTTCCAGGGGACATATGAAAATGTCTAGAGACATTTTTGTCTGTCATCACTCTGCTCAGTAGTATCTAGTGAGTGGGTAGAGGCCAAGGATGCTGCTGTGTGTCTGGCAATGCACAAGACAGCCCACACAAAAAAAGAGTTATCCAACCCAAATGTCACTTGTGCCCAAGGTTGAGAAGCCCTGCTCCAGAGTACTGTAACTGGCCAATCTGCATGGAATGCCAACACGTGTGATCTTCATTTTGCCTCTGTGCTGTATCACGCAGGCTGACTTTAGCACCTCATACACATGGACGTTGTGTTTGTCTGGCTCACCGTTAACCCATTCCAGTCAATTACAGTTATCACAGGGCACTTTTTATCTACAGGGTACAATTCAGGCTCCTCCCTCTGGTTTTGAAGGCTCACCACAGCTGATCCCCAACCTATTTTTTCAATATTATTGTTTACTAGTCTCCTTCCCAAACCGAACAACCTTGGAAAAAGAGTAACTTCATGTAGCTCAGTGGCCGTAATCAATGAACCCTCTCGTTACTGAAACAGGTCCGTGCTCTTCCAGCCATGGATTTTAGATTCAAATTCCACAGGAAGAGTCGGCCCGTTCTAACTTAGTCACCTGCTGCCCTCTAAACTAATCACTATGGTGGGATGGGTTTTCATTCTCACTTTATTTGGAGAGAAACACCAGAAACTTGCAAGATAGTGTCCGTGTCTATTTCATCCTGGAGTTACCCACAGCACCCACTCTGTCCAGTGCCTTGCACACTGCACACATGCAAATATTGGTTGAATAAATGACAGAATGAAACATCAGCTCTTCAGAACTTAAATCCTGACTTTTATCACTGTCCCTTATTTTGTAATTATAGCATGTGATTGTCATTTTTGTGACATTTAACCTAAGCATTAAGTAGCAAAAACTTTTTTTAAAGCTAAAGTTCAGGTTCAGGGTATGCTACTATTAAACTAATTTTTAGAGTTTTCCTTTTTATACTAAAAATGGGCAAACAGTGTTGAGAAGGAACCAGATTATGATTTATTCTCTCAAATACATACTTTATTAAGTATATCAACAAAGAAATTAATATAATCCACAGTTCATCCATCTAGGCTTACTACATACTCCTGTTCTTCCTAGTAAATAGATTCAATTTTTCTGAATTGTAGCAAACTACAGCCCATAGATTAAAACTGGCCCACTACTTATTCCATAAATAAAGTCTTATTGGGACACAATGATGCTCTTTTTAAAAATGTTGGTTCTGTGGCTACTTTGGAGCTCATAGTGGTAGAGCTGTGCAGTCACAAAAGCAATCCTGTGGCCCATTACGCTAAAATATTTACTAGCTGGCTTGTTACAGAAAAGTTTGCTCACTCCTGATTTATACTCTATAAACCTCTTTATTAGTGATGCACTTTACCATTAAGAAAAAGCTCAAGATCCCAGCCGGCCCTCTTTAACTACTCTAAGAGTAGAAGACTGTGGTCTGAACAAGGATGGATGAAGGACACATGGAGGTTACAGAGGAGCTTTTGTTGGGAGGGGAAGAAAGGCCAACTCTTTCCTATTCACGATTTATTTCCTCCCCTTCGTGCTGTCTTTGAAGACAGCTTGCCAAAACAATGGGAACAGGGTGGGCACCGGGAAAAAAGGCATGCGGTTGTTCACAGCAGATTTAGATTTTAAGTTTCCAAAGACAAAGGTCACAACAGGGTCTATGCCTTTTGCACATGGCCCATCCCAACTAACTGGCACAGGGATTGGGACAGAGCTGAGAATAAAGAGTAGGCCTGTAACCAGCATAAGCATCCTGTTCATTCTCTAGCTCTGTTCCATTATAGGACATGTTAAAATATTACAAAGTTTCCTTTTCAAGGTATACAGGAATTCTCTTCACTGGAAGAGAATTGGAAGAGTTGGAATTGGTTCATTCCTCGAAAGGATGTCCAACTTTTTGGCGTCTCTGGGCCACAATGGTAGAAGAAGAGTTGTCTTGGGCCACATATTAAATACATTGTGACATATAATCACAAAAAAAATCTCGTAATGTTTTAAGTAAGTTTACAATTTTGTGTTGGTCTGCCTTCATAGCCATCCTGGGGCACATGCAGCCCTTGGGCTGCAGGTTGGACACTCCTGTGAGGCTTCTTTTCCATGGGTTATGGGCTGAATTATGCACCCCCCAAAAAATGTGTGTCCTAATCTTCAGTACCTTAGCATATGGTATCTTCCTTGAAGACAGATGGGGTCTTTGAAGAGGTAATCAAGTTAAAGTGAGGTCATCAGAGTGGGCCCTAATCCCATCTGTTTAATGTCCTTATAAGAAGAGGGAATTAGGACACAGACAATACACAGAGAAAAGGTCATGTGAAGACAAAAAGACCATTTACTAACAAAGGGGCGAGTCCTCAGGAGCAACCAGCCCTGCTACCATCTTGATCTTATACCTCCAGCTTCTAGGGTTGTGCGAAAATAAAGTTCTGTCGTTTAAGCCGCCAGCCTGTGGTACTCTGCTGTAGCGGCCCCAGCAAACTCACACACCATGTATCAGCCTTCACGTATGAGCAGACAACTATCATGTCTTCTTCCTTTAATATTTTTTAGAAATATTGCTTTGTTTCAGAAACTCACATCCAAATTACTTTCATGTGTTTTAAAAAGTCCTAATGAGCATCTCAGGAGAAAGCATATACAGCTTCTATAGGAATAAGGACCAAAAATGGGATTGATGATTGCTCCAAATGGCATTTCCTAAAAGAAAAAAAAATGTAAGATTTAGGACTTCCGGCCAAGATGGAGGCGTAGGCGGACACACTGTGCCTCCTCTCACAACCAAAATTAAGGACAACAAATATTTAGAAACAAGAAAACAACCAGAACTTATAGAAAACTGAACTGTACGGAAGTCCAACAACCATTCATCCAGACCGGTAAGAGGGGCGGAGTCGCGGCAGGAGAAAGTGGAGGTGCGGACCCAGGAACGCAAGCAGCAGCGGCTGGCAGTTCCCAGGTGCACGGGCGGCGGCTGGCGGTCCCCGGGCCTACAGGCAGCAGCTGGCGGACCCCGGGCACAGGGGGGCAACTGTGCAGACCCAGTGAGGCCGCACAAGGCGGCTGGCTGACTGACCAGGTGGTCTCACATACGAGCGCGCAGACGGTCCAGGCGGAGGGGAAGTGGCGGAGGGGACTGAATCCAGGAGAGAGCGGAGCAGGCGCCATTGCTCCCTCTCAGGCCCCACCCCCACATACAGCGTCACAACCCAGCGACTGGGCTGCCCCGCACCGGGGAGCACCAGAGGCTCCACTCTTCACTACGTAACAGCACGCGCGCGTGCGCAGATGGTCCAGGTGAAGGGGAAGCGGCGGAAAGGGCCGGAGTCCAGGAGAGAGCGGAGCAGGCGCCATTGCTCCTTCTCGGACCCCGCCCCCACCTGTAGCATCACAACCCAGCGACCGGGCTGCCCCGCCCTGAGAACACCTAAGGCTCCACCCCTCCCTACGTAATAGCCGCGACCAGACTAAAACCAAAACAACAACAAAAAAAAACCCACCAAAAATGGCTCAAACCGGAAAACAAATAAAAGCCCCAGAGCCAATTCCTCTAAGCAGTGAAGAGATAGCCAACCTGTCAGATGCACAGTTCAAAGCACTGGTCATCAAAATGCTCACAGAATTGGTTGATTTTGCTCACAAACTAGATGAAAAAATGCAGGCTACAATCCGTGAAATGAAGGAAGATGCATGGGGAACTGATAGAGATGGAAGGAAAACTGGGACTCAAATCAATGGAGTGGACCAGAAGGAAGAAACTAACAACCAAACAGAAGACGAGGAAGAAACAAGAATTCAAAAAAATGAGGAGAGGCTTAGGAACCTCCGGGACATCTTTAAACGTCCCAACATCCGAATTATAGGGGTCCCAGAAGGGGAAGAAGAACAGCAACGAGTGGAAAACTTATTTGAACAAATAATAAAGGAGAACTTCCCCAATCTGGCAAAGGAAATAGACTACCAGGATGTCCAGGAAGCTCAGAGAGTCCCAAAGAAGTTGGACCCAAGGAGGAACACACCAAGGCACATTGTAATTACATTAGCCAAGGTTAAAATGAAGGAGAGAATTCTAGAAGCAGCAAGGGATAAGGGGACAGTCACCTACAAGGGAGTTCCCATCAGACTGTCAGCTGATTTCTCAAAAGAGACCTTACAGGCAAGAAGGGGCTGGAAAGAAATATTTGAAATCTTGAAAAGCAGGGACCTACATCCAAAATTGCTCTATCCAGCAAAGCTGTCATTTAGAATGGAAGGGAAGATAAAGTGCTTCTCAGATAAGGTCAAGTTCAAGGAGTTCATCATCACCAAGCCCTTATTGTATGAAATGTTAAAGGGACTTATCTAAGAAAAAGAAGATAAAACTATGACAGTGAAAAGACAACGAACTCATAGCTATCAAGAACCACACCTAAAACAAAAGCAAACTAAGCAAACAGCTAGAACAGGAACAGAATCACAGAAATTGAGATCATATGGAGGGTTAGCAACAGGGGCGTGGGAGGAGGAGAGAGGGGGAAAAGGTACAGAGAATGAGTAGCATAGATAATGGGGAAAAAATAGACAGGGGGAGGGCAAGAATAGTATGAGAAATGTAGAAGCTAGAAAACTTATGACCCATGGACATGAACTAAAGGGAGGAATGTGGGTGGGAGAGGGTGGGTAGGGTGGAGGGGAATGATGGGGAAGAAATGGGACAACTGTAATAGCATAATCAATAAAATATATTAAAAAAAAAAAGAAAAAAAAATGTAAGATTTAATCTTGCCTCTTTTGAGGCAAGGTAAGTGAACTGCACACATCATAGATAAAATTTTCTTACTTTGTAAAGAGGAAGGACTGTGATCCTGTTGTTGATGCATATGAAATACAAAATACAAAATCCACCTTTCTGATCAAAATGAAGGGAAAAAATCATTCCTCAACATTTCAGTTCTCATGCAATTAAATCCAAAGGTTTGTTGAATCCAGTTTTTCAATTCATGTGCTGCCTGTGCTTCCTGTACTGAGACTCATTTACGGCACACACCTCTACTGAGCCACCAGCCTCTTTTCCCTTTGTGGAGTCAAAGCAGGCAAATCCCATTAACTTCAGTTCTTTTCTTCCTCTGTTTTGCCCTCTAAGTCTTCCTCAGTAATCTGACATTCTTTGCTCTTTGTTTCCTCTGTTTATTTCTTTTCCTCATCAGTTCTTTCTTTCAGCCAAGGAGGGGAAGGAGATGTGGATCTATGTAGTTTTGGGAATCTGAGGGTCTTCTGTGTCGGCATCGAGAGTGGCTCCTCGGATCTCTCTCTCGGCACCAGGATCTTTCTCGGTGCCTGTGCTCCCTCTCCCGGGATGTGGGCCAGACCGCCTGGGACCCATTCAGAGCGCTGCTCCCACAACTGTCATGTCTTCCCTTCACCCGGTTACATATTCCCTCTCCCCTTGTACATTTCATTTTGGCTTACTGACTGCGTACCATCTCTGTTGTTCTATAATGTGTATGTCTTCCAAATGTTTCTGTCCATTGGTTCAGCAATTCTATCTTCAGGAGTCTTCTATACTAAGGAAATCATCCTACAGAAGCACAAAGCTTATACACAATGATTTCTATTCCATGGTGCATATTATTTTCTACAATTAAAAAATAGTATATTATATATACTTTATTTTATAGAAATATTTTAACCCAAAATACATGTCTGGAGAGATTTTTATAAAATACCAAAATGTATGAGTAAAAAGTGACAACGTCCCTTTATATTTACCCATGATCACACTCCCCAGAGATAACTACGGGATTATATCATCTGCATGTATAATTATAAATATATACTCTCATACATTTTAAACAGAAGGGGGAACTAGTATACATAATATAATTTTTATCTTATGATATCACGGATATCTTTCTATGTTAATCCAATTCCTCATCCTTCCTTCCTTCCTTTCTTCACCCCCTTTAAACCTCCTGCCAAGCTTTAAAGAGTCAGGTTGTCATCTTCCTGATACTACCTCTTCTTCCCTAACGCTCTGCTACGTGTCCTTTCTCTGGGCTCTCACTGCACATGGGCATCATTAATGTCCTTGCCCAGTATATGTGACCTTTTCGATAAGACTGATGGCTCCATAGTCAAACTGCCTGGGTTTGAATCCTGGTGTATTACCTACATTTTGCCATGTGTAATATGCACCCATATTTTTGGCTCACTTTCAGAAAAAAATCTTTCATTTTATTTTTTTAATTTAATTTTTATTTATTTATATTTAGATTCTTGTTTTTTGTATTATAAAGGAATTTTAACATTTCTTTTTTAAAAAAAACATTTATTTATTTATTTATTTACTTATTTTTCAAGAGGGGAAGGGAGGGAGAAAGATGGAGAGAAACATCAGTGTGTGGTTGCCTCTCAAGTGCCCCCCAGCTGGGGACCTGGCCTGCAACTCAGGTATGTGCCCTGACTGGGAATTGAACTGGCAACCCGTTGGTTCACAGGCCAGCACTCAATCCACTGAGCCACACCAGCCAGGGCTAACATTTCTTTTTGAACATATTATGGTACAAGAAATGTTATATAACAAATAATTACAAAACACAAGAACAGATAAAGGTATTTCAGGTACTACCCTTGTATAATGCAAATCCTTATTTTCCCCTAAAAAATTTGGGCAAAAAGTATGCATTATACATGGCAAAATGCAGTAGTTTCCTATGGTTGCTATAACATAGTACCCATCATTGCAAACCCATTATCACAAATCTACTGGCTTAGAACAACACAAACTTATTATTATACAACCCTGGAGGTCTAAAATACTAAAATCAAGTGTCAGTACATTGCGTTCCTTCTGGAGGTTCCAGGGGAGAATTTTTTCCTTTACGTTTCCAGCTTTGAGAGGCCATCTTAACATTCCTTGGTTCATGGCCCATTTCTCCAACAGTGTAGCATCTTCAAGTCTCTCTCTCTCTCTTACAAACATACACACACATACCTCTAAGTTCATGTCTTATTCTCTGACCTTGACGTTGCTGCATTGCTGTTTCCCTCCTATAAAGACCCTTTTGTTGGCATTGGTCCCACCCAGATAATCCAGGATACTCTTACTCTCTCAAGCTCCTTAACTTAATCACATCTGTGAAATCCCTTTTCCATGTAAGGTAACATTTCATTTTTTACCATTTTACCTTACACGTAATTTCCATGTAAAATAATATTCACAAGTTCTGGGGATTAGAAGGTAGGCATCTTCAGAGAGCTATTATTCTACCTACCACACCTGGAAATACCATCTTGTTAGCAAGATGTGCCTCAGTCTTGACATCTATTAAAAAGAGTAAAGAGATCATCCCTATTTATAAGATTGCTATGAGAATTCACTGAGTTTGTTCATGTGAATGGTGCCTGGAACATGGTATATGTTTGGTAGGATTAGCTATTATTATAACTATATAGTTATCTATTTATTTATCTTCTTTGCCCCACACTAGATTGTTAGTTTCCTGAAAAAAAAATAACAGTATTTCTAGGGTCTAGCATAGAATATGGAACATATTATGTGTTCAATAAAAGTTTATTAAATTGAATTGCTCCACATTTTTTTAAGGATTTTATTTCATTATTTTTAGAGAAAGGGGAAGGGTGGAGAAAGAGGGAGAGAAACATCAATGTGCAAGAGACACATTGATTGGTTTCCTTTTGTACACCCCCACCCGGGGACCAGCCTGCAACTCAGATGACGTGCCCTGACCAGGAATCCAAGCGGCAACCCCTTGGCTGGCAGGTCAGCACCAATCCACTGGGCCACACCAGCCAGGGCAAGATGTTATTATTTAGCCAGTAAAGATGATAGAGAATTTGAAACATTATTAAAAAATCATCCTATTACATTGTCATATTAAGTCACAAAAGCAAAATAAAATATGCATAGACAATCATAGCTGTTGTAAATGTGCTGAACTAAAAATTATGCATAAAAATAGACTAGAAAAAATATGCCCAAACATTAACAGTTGCTGGTCTTGAAATAAAGAAATGATGGATGATTTTTTCTTCCTATTTTTACTTTCAGATGTTCTCTATTGAGCATATTTATTTTTAGATGTGTAAATAATTTACATCTGATTTACATACACACACACCTCTTGCTCATTAAACATTAGAGGTGACATTGTACACTGAGTCAAACTCAGACTCCGAGTTACCTGGGTTACAGTTCTGGTCCATCGTTTACAAGCACTGGCTACACTGAGGCAAGCTACTGCTGTGGATGTTGTTATTGTTGTATTTGTTGTCGTTGTTGTAGATGGTATGTTTCTGCTTCACTGCCCTCACCTAAGAGCCAAGGAGAATGATTGTCCACTCGATGGCCTGCAGTAGGTCCAGTGAGATAATGCACTTGAACCCTTGGCATGTCCCATGACACACAACAGGCCCTGAATAAACAAATGTGAGCTAGTCTTCTAAAGGTTACTATTACAGAGAGGATAAACATGATTCAGACACACGTATGAAAAATTACAGGGAAGCATTTGTTCAGAGAAGGTAAACAGAGAAAATTGAGAATAAAACCAGCTTGCTGGATCTCGGGATCTAAAAGATTTATTTCATTTAAACCCCTCTCAGGTAAGAATGTGTTAAATCTGATACTACAAGAGTGCTTTCCAAACATTCTGGTTTTAGCAACAGAACTCCCCTCCCCCACCGAAAAAACTTATGCTGATCCCCCAGATATAAACCAGATCAAAACAGCTGCTCTGGTAAAATGGGGGTCAGGCCATATATTCTGAACTCCACGTCACCCTTGTATATCCAAACCTTCTCAGAGAGTAATTTGGAAAATGCTCTTCCAACACAATCCTAACTGGCTCACAACTGTAACTTTGCAAACTTCTGTCCTGGGGGGCACAGTGTTACTGACATTCTATTGTGGTTTGAGAGGCCACCAGAGGGCAAAGGGTGCATTAGAAACAGCTGTGCCCAGGCTCCTGAACTACTTGGCACCACATCTGGGCATGTCTCAAGTCTGCTCCTTAGAAGCTGTGCCCTTATTTCAGCCAGAACTACACAAAGGCATCGTCCTCAAACACTGGACCTCCTTTCTTGACTGGCCCTTGTTTACCCGTTCCGTAGCAGGTGGCAGCTAAAATGTTCCCCTTTGATTTTGTGGCTCAGGAGCAGCAGGCTAAGACCTGAGCTGAATAAACATCATATCATTTGGCACTGGCAGGATTCCTGGTAGCCTGGGTCAGGCGAGGTTTAAGGAGGATTAGGTTTAGATTAGAAAAGGGGTTGAGTTATTTTTTCCCCCCTGTGGTCTTTCTTAAGTGCCTTAGGGTTTTGTAAGAGGAAAGTGGGCTGATAGCCTGGGCTCAGTTGCTCCAGAAATAGTGGTGAGCTTGGTGTTCTTTTCTGGAAGATCAGAGTATGTGTTTCTCCTGAATGTGGTTTTTCCAATGAAGTGGTTGGGCTCTTGGGAATTTGCTGAAAGACCTTTTCTCTAGAAAACTGTGTGCATGTGTACACAGTGTGCATACATACACAGACACACAATTTTTCTTATTTCCACAAGTGTCTAGAACACCTGGGCTGGAGAATTTTAAAAGCCTTATAGACCTCACTAATAGGAGGGGGCACTGTCCCCCTCAGTAAGACTCGGGGGGAGCCCACCTGGCCGTCCTCCCATGTTGCTCCTCAGTGACCACTGACCATGCTGAATGGACCTTGCTGTCACAACATCAGGTTTCCTTGGCAGTCTGGCCTTGGAGAGGCTGGTTGGGGCTCTGGCACTTGCTCTTGTTTATTACCAAGTCTTGCTTCACTCACTCCCTGGCAACAGCTTGCAGACCAAAACTATTTCATTTCCCAGTGACAAAGGTTAGACAGGATGGGGGAGAAACAAGGTTTATACCTTTTGAAAGCACAACTTCTCCTCAGATTCCCTGAAAGATTGTTTTTTTTCACCCTAATGTCTGCCAGCTCTGGCTTTGCTTCTGGGGCAGTTATGGTTGGTTCTGCCCTCCAAGGAAAGAAATTTCTGGCTGAATTTTTCCTCCTATTCTTCTCTCCCTCAGAGGGTTTATTCTCCCTGAATCACCACCACCACCATTTTTAAAAGGAGTGAGGCCATGTTTTCTCCTCAGATAAATGGATGTTCCCATTTATGGTTACACTAGGGAGTGCCTGGTTGTGTGTGTGTGGGGGGGGGGGGCGGGGGGGATGGCTCCACCCACAGGGCCGCCCCAGCTGCCATGGATAAGAATAAGTCTACTAAGACACGTTCTGCTTGGGGAGGAAAGGTGGCGGATCTCTCAAAGGAGAAGGGCCAAGAGCCTCTTCCTCAATGGGCTTTTATTGGGTGGTTTTGCATAGGAATACAGGCTCATTAATCATTATCAGGCAATAAGGATCAAACAATAGATAAGTACAAAGAACTCTTAGGGTCTATTTTGACTCAGAGTCAGATAGCTACAGAGCAATAAAACTTTGAGGAACAAACTCACTTCTTGCTTGGACTTTTATTTAATTGAGAGCATGCTAAACAAAGCAGGTTTCACAGAATTTTACATATTCTTTCTTAGGCCTGATGCCCTAGGGAACCCGCCCTTTCTAGCACAGGGCGGTACCCACCACCAACATTGTTTCAGGCTTAAGTCATGCAGGGTAAGCAAGGCAGCCAAGAGATTACAAGACTTCTCGCAGACAGAATGGGACTCAGGCTATGTCATAGCTAAGGGTCCATCACCTCTTTTGCTATAGCCACCCAAGTCCTTCCTTGGGGCCTCCACATGATTGTGCCTGGCTTAAATCTTTCCCCCCCTTGGGGAATCTTACCCCTCATTGGCTAACCGATCAAGCATTGGGGGCCAGTTATGGATGAAGTAAAAGGAGCAGAAGCAATGCCCCTGCCAAGGAGATAAGCTTCATCTCCTTAGTGGCTCACAGTCCAAAGGTTGCTCACTCAGCCTCAGCCATGGGGGGGTTACAGCTTCTGAAACCAGGCAGGGCGGTTCCCAACACCCGGCTACTGTTTACTCATTGTGTGAGAAAGTTATTAACCTCCCTGAGCCTCAGCTGTCTCCAGAGATTAAAATAGTACCTGCTGATAGTGTGGTCATGAGAAATCAATGTGGGACAAGGTGTTAACCACTCTCTCCTTCCAGTGAACATTTGGGAATGGTGTGCCATTAACATAAGCAGATTCTTATCTTCCAGTAGAACACAGGTTTCCCTCCAGAAGCTTTCCTAGAACCTTCAACACAAGCACAGGCTCTCTCCAAGTTTGTACATGAAGTTCCCCTTGCCGCTTCTAGGGTGAACAACCATTTAGGTGGCATCATTCTGGAGCTCTATTGGTTGAAGGTTGTAATTCCAAATAAAATTCTAGGAATGAAGGTAAGGGGGCATGGTGTGTCCAGCCTAATCTACAATGCAATAAATATATTTCAAAACATTCAGACTCTACCCTTCATTTCAGAACCAATGTCATACAAGTGGAGAAGACCACACAGGTTTCTGTAACAGTTAACATTTATTTTGAGCACTTCCCATATGCTTGTAGATGTTCTATAAGCAATTTGCCTAGTTTAATCCTTTCCAAAACCCTCCAAGTGAGCACTGTTGTTATCATTGCTGTTTTATAAATAAAAGCAGAGGCTCAGAGAGGTGCAGTAAATGGCTCAAAAACACAGAGCTTGTAGACCAGAGATGGTGATAAATCTAAGGCCTCCTACATTATGCTGCTTTGATCTCTGCAAATATTTATGAGACTGTGTTACTTCTCTTAACACTTAAAAACAATAATTTCTGTTCAGACATTCATTTTTGCTTCCTTTGATAGGCCTGACAGTCTCCCCATAGCAAAAATTTCTGCTGGCTTAACACTGTGCAGAGCAAACTCAGCTTCAGATTTATTTAAAGTAGTCTTCACATTGTTTGTAACGCTGCTAGATCATTTATTTTTTAACCTCCACACAGAAGAAAATTATGTAAGTACACACATCCTTCAGTGCTCATCAGTGAGGGGGGAAGAAGTGATAGTGTCCACTTACAACACACAGAATGTTTGCTACTAAACATAAGAAACAGTTCTCAAAGACAAAACAGACTCCCACATGGTGCTTGTAGAACTCCAGTCGCGATCACTAACCTATTTCTTATTTCTTTTGGTCCTGAGCAAGTGTGGGATCTGAACTAAACCTTATGTGAATTTTTAAATTATAAAAGCTATATACGTCCATTGTAGAAAATTCAGAAAATACAAAAGAATATAAAGAAACCAACAGAGTAGGGCCAAATTCCTTAGTGCTTGATTTGGGCCTGGATTCAAAGCTCGTTCGGGTTTGAATGATACCTTTGCAGTTATTTTTGTGATGAAGTACAAAGAAAACCCCTTGGATTGTAGAGCAACATTAAGGCATTTTACCATTAGTCATTTTAAAGCAGTCAAGTGAGACAAAAAGAAAAATATCTTTGTTCCTAATTGTTACAGATGAGTCTCTAGAGAATTGTTGGATGAGCAGAAAGTAATCTTATGACATCCTCAATGGTTTGCATTGTATGGTGAACTGTCTTAATCTTTAAACTCCCCAAATGATCTGAATCTTGAGTTTCCAAAGCTGTAGTTTAAAAAGGCAGAAGTAGAAATATGATTTCCTGCCCCACTTTCCATCTTATTTATAAAAGATTAAACTGTGATATCTAAAAAAAAATCCAAAAATTAAGTTTTTTATCATCACACTTGGAAATTTGCAGTATGTAATAATTACATCTTGTCTGAATGTGGCTTAAAGAATGAACTACCCCAACATATATTTCTTCCTCACTATACTAGCCATCAAATATTTTAAACCTATTAAAAGTCTTTTTCATGCACTGACTGCATATGAAAACATAATGGAAAAAGATCATACCTTTTAGTTGTCCTTAAATTAACTATATTGAACTGGCAGACTGTCTCTAGTGCTATGTAAAAAATTAGGTAGATTAGAACCTTAGTTTCTTCTTTCTATTTCTCTTGATATCATCCCGTATTGTGTTTTATGATCACTTCCCATGTTGTCTGTGGGCCTCGGTTCTGTAAGGCAATTAGTTTTTTTCAAATTTACAGTCAACAATTGGAGAAGCATCAATTGCTTGTGTAATTACTTATTTATGTAATATTTATTTACTTACTTATCACTTCACTTCATCTGAGACCCTCAATGTGATTCATAAATATTAATGTATTGTAATTATGTTTCATCACAAGAAAAATATGATGTACAGTCATTAGTAGTTTTAAACCATTATTAGATTTGTAGTTGACCAAGAAAGCTGGCACTTAGAATTGTGGTTGTGGCTAATGTCTAAATTAGAACAAATCATTCTTTCTTTTGTGTCAGTGACTTGCTCTCATACATTGAAAGAAGTCTGGATGATATTTCAGCATGGCCAAGTGACAGCAGAACAACACTGCATAAATTTACGCTTGCTACTTAAAGATTTTCAGTATTTGCCTCTAAGATATTAGGAGAATCTTTAATTGTATACATGAGATTTTATTCTTAGTGTCCTCTAAATAACTGATATCACACTTCCTAGAATGACCTTCGGGAACCAAGCAAACAAACAAAAGCCTACTAATTATGACTATAGCATTTACCAGGATAAAAAAAATAAACAAACACATTACTATGATATCTAGTTAGTCCGTCTAGGCTTGTGACCTTTGCCCTTTGCCTTTTCCCCTGAACCTATGAACATTCTCACCTTTTTCTTCTAAACCTCAGATCCCTGACCTATGTTAGTTGCTGTCATCATCTTCACTGTCATTGCTTTAAAGTCAGTTCTCTTAGGATGGTGGAGCTCCACGCTCTGAATTATGATTTATTATTTCTTGTCTTATGTTTATGACATTCCGCTTCTTTCCAATGTGATTTATTGCTGACCTTGCTTTTAACATTTGGACATAATGCCTTTATATTTCAAAGCTGACCTCTGATCTTTGTGTGTTATATTTTGTTAATCTTGAGTGATGAATCTGGGGAGTCACAGGTGAAAGGGGATAAAAAGGTCTCAGAAATGTAGTGGTAGCTTTTATGATTCAACAGCAGGGACGTGAAAGCTGATGCTCACAGCTGCTCAGAATAGGAACTTGTTTGGACTGTAAATCTGAGTCATTCCCTGACCTACTAATACTCTGCTGGGGCCTCAGAGTCTAGGGAAAGGAGTCTCTTTAACTTCATAGTGAATAATAATGTCTGCTTTTCCAAAAGAAGAAACAAAGAAGGGAAGCTCTCTTGTCTACTTTTAATTATACATTTTTCCCAGTGATATGCTAATTTAATAAATAAGTACCTGGGTGTATCTCAACATGTCAATAATATTAGTCATGTTGACATTAGCCTGTTTAAATGTTGACAAATGTGTCATTTTAGCTGTTTGGGTTTGCAAACTTGTAAAACAAACGTGTCCCCATGAGCACATACTTAGATTATTTTCTGCAAGTTTTTAATTTGATTAAAATTAAAGTAATATTAAATAATTAATTACATTATAAAATTATAGTTTCTTAAAAAGCTTTTGAATCCAGATCCCTAATGTCCTAAAAGTTGGCAATTTTTTGGTCTTACACATCATAATTAAGGTTAACTTCTATTATTTGCTTGGTGGTCCATCCTTATATTGAATAACTCATTTTCTGTGTATCATCTGTAAAAAGCAATAGGCATTCCTATTACAACTGAAGCAATTGTAAGACTGATATTTATATTTTTTATTACAGTTGACAAATTGCATTGATTTTAGGTGTACAACATGGTGATTAGACACTTATATAACTTACAAAGTGACAACCTGATGAGTCTAGAAAGGACTGGTATTTTTTAAATTATCATTATTCTTGAGTGGTAGTCAGTAGAAGCAGGAAAAAAGTGATAATTTTTCTTCCTTTGTTCCTTCTTTCCTGGCTTATACTCTGTTAAAAGGAAACATAAAAATCCTGGACATAAGCCATGTGGCTAACAAGTCAGTATTCTATTACCAAAGCTTATCTCTTATCTTTACCTGGTTGGAGAACAACCAAACTCCACCAGATGAGAAGCACTAAAGCACATCTTTCGGAAAAGGCACCAGCTTTGGATTTGGATGCATCTCTTACGCAAATATATCTCTCCCATGTAATCTACCATGCGACATTATCAAGCTAAACTCACTTTAACATGTGTAAAAGGAAGAAAACAATAGCTAACTTGTAGAATGGTGTTGAGGATGAAAGTAGATAAGAAATAGAAGTAAAGTACCTAAAACAATGCAGTCTACCTGGCATTTACTCTATCTATACATCTACTACATTCTATACATAGACCGAAGATAATTAGCTAATCTCTCAAATTTTCTAATAACTCTCATAAAATCTCTTCTCTCATCATTCTCTCCAGGAGCTTATTAAAAATAGTAAGAATAATCCCACCTTTCAAAAAGAAAATTGCACTTTTTTCTGTACCAACAATCATTCCTTATTTATTCATTGCATTTGTACAGTCAAAAAAGTAATTGAAAAAGTTGAAGAGAAATCAAGAAACTCTGCCCTAGCTCAGGTAGGCCAGAGTTGATAATGAGATTCCAAAGAGGAGTAATATTGTACATGGAGTGAATTAGGAGACTTAACTGTAAAAGTCCCAGAAAGACAAGAAGAAGCTATACAGATAAAGCATCTAAGAAATGTAAGATAAAATTCAGGCAAAGAGCTCTGATGTATTGGCAAAATGGAAGGGGCTGCTGGACCAGCTCCTGGGAATCACTTAATCTTAGAGGTAATTATAAGGAGAAAAATCTATTCAATAGGGTGCCGAAGAAGAGAAGTTCAAAAAAGGCACTGAAAAAAAAAAAAAAAAAACATGATTAATCTTACCGAAGACAGTAGGCAGTGGGGACCAGCATAATTAAATTTTACCATTTCAAAAAAACCTTTGTGCATGTCATCTCTGTTTCAGAGCATCCCTGAAAGCAGGGAACTTCGCTTATTATCATTATTTCATTTTATAGATGTGTAACTGAAACTGAGGCACAATTAACTGATTTTCTCAAAATCACATAGCTAGTAAAGGATGAGGTGGGACTTGGGCATGGATCTTCCAATTCTAAGTCTATTATACTCTTCACTGAAGAAACATCAGATGTGATTGTGTCACTGACAACTAATCACTCTATGATAATGGCAAACTATCATTCCACCTTGAATATGTTCACCTAAATAATTTAGAGAAATGTTTGGAAGCCTAAATTATAGATACCATCTATGAGGTTGTCCTTAGTCTCTAAGTGTTTCTTACGTCAACATACTAAGTTTCTGAAGGATATGCCTCAGAAGAGACTTCAGGAGAATAAACCCATATTAATACCAACTAGGACTTGACCCCCAACACAGACTGGGTTTCCTGCCCCGGGGACCTTAGCTAGGCTGTCTTCACCTCTGGGTGAACAAGACTTGGTGTACAGGCAGACTGACAATGACAGGCTTGGCTACTGCTCTCAAAATCACAGAGACATTTGCTGGTTGTCTTGCAGGAAATTAAAATTAACTTAAGCATAATCAAACTTATCATGTAAACTGGAAACACCTAAAGTGTTTCAGCATGATGGTTTTTTACCTATGTGTATGCCCATATCACTGCTTCCATAAAGATATAGAATATTTCTGGCACATGCAGGATCTCACAGAGTATTTATAAAAATGAACCTTCCCACTCTAAACTATCAGTGGGTAGGAGGATGGCCTTTGTCAACAGACTTAACTGGGCAGGCATGTACATACAGTCATTTTAGAACTTCAGGGAGTCTTGAGATATTCAAAGTGAGGCCCTAAGCTGATTGTGGGGCATGGGTCATGCACATACCAGATACTGCTATTTTTTTACTGTTGTTCTTGGATAGTTCATCTTTCTGGAGCACTCATAGCTGGTTTTCCTCTGAGGAGCCACCTGCAACTTCCACATGGTTTGAGTTAAGCTAATCCCACCCCCAGATCTCCAGAGAAGGATGATGGGAAATAAGTCCAGCCAGCGCGCATGTCCACATGACAGGCCAAGGGGTAGACATGTGATTCGTTCACAGCCAATCAAATGAGACTGCTTGAGACATCAGGACAGGGTCAGGGAGACTCTTCCAGTTGGTGCTGCATGCTTGATAGCGTAAAGAGTTACAACAGTCATCATGCAAGAAAGAACAAAAGGCGTTTGAGAGAGAGCGGGTATCAGGGAGAAGGAGCCAGCAGACTGAGAGAAGGAAAGCTGATCTGCTGACATGGCAGAGCTCCCATATCCACCCATGCCCAAAATTAGATCTAGCCCTGGGCTTACAAATTATAAGACTTAACCACTTGTGTTGTGTGAACCAGTTTGAATTGGGTTTTCTGTCACTTGCCGTGAAAATGACCCAATAAGTTTCTGATAGGGCTAAATTATTATTTATAAGAGAATGAGGGATTTTTTTTTTTACTCTCTTATAAGAGAGTGGGCACACAAGGGAGGGGAGAATGGAGAAAGATAGAGTGTGAATTGTTGCAGGAAAGAAACCAAAGACTTGTTTTTTAAAGATAAGGACGGTAACTATTGTGTTCATATTTTTGCATTCTATGTAAAATAACTTTTACCTCCCCAAAACTCTAGTAAAGTTGGCTACATATAAGAATGCCTTGTATGAATGGGGTGTGCGTCAGCAGGAAAAAGAGGGGAAGCCTGCAGGCTGGGTTCTACATTGTATTGACATGACACAGAATAAGGAACACAAGAGGTGATGAAGAGATCATCTCTAAGCTCAACAAATTCATCAGAATAAGAACATGGAGTCAGAGCTGATCCAGAGATTCATAGAATTGTTGACGAATACTTTGGGTTTTCTACAAGTCCTGCAGTAAAGGATTAAACTCATCTCTAGCTCTCAAGGGTAAGGTGACTCCATTAACTGTGGCTTACTTTCCTAAGTCTAATTGTTTCACAATAGCATTACTTTCCAGTAAGAGTTTTCCCCACCAATTCTAACTTCGGATCTGTTAAACAGGAACCAAAAAGGCCAGCAAATAAAAATCTCCATGCAGAACAAAAAAACAGAAAATGGCAAGACCTTTTCCAAAAAATGTTCTGAAGTAAGAAATTTAAAAATCGACAAACTATTCCATATTACTGCTTTGCAAGAAGTCAGTTTCCTACTTCCCTAATGTACCCCACAGAGACCAAAATGCACACAGTTTCCAGTGTTTAACATAACTGCCCATGTATAGTGCTAGGCCCAGGTTAATTTAATCACTTGCAGTGGTCTGAAGTTACTAGTTAGCCCCAAATTTGACATTTACCACTTATTGTGACTAATACTACTCACCACCCCATCCCACCTTGGAGCTTCTTCTGCTCAGTGAACATTTCTTAAATTCTAACTACTAGATGTTCAGTGGGTATAGATTATAAAGTAGGCACAATCTACCTCCTCAGAAATCTCATTGGAAAAACATACGTATCCATGAATAATACATTCTCCACTGGCTAATTCCAGTTGCAAGAAAGCAATGGTATGTATGAGCTAAGGAAAAGGGGAAGCCAGGTATTGCAGAATGGGTTCCCCAGGAAACAAACTCTGAGATGGAGCTTAGTGTGTAAATGGGGAGTGCTGTCAGGATCGAAACCTGTGGAAGGGACAGGAAGGAGAGGGAAAGAAACAAGATTGGGAAGGGAAAGGAGACGTGCTTCAATGCAGTCTAAATCAAGGCCTAAGGTGACCTCACATGGAGCAATGAAGCTGGATGGCCTCTCAGAGTTGTTCTGAGGAGGGAGCATTGTTGGATGCTGGCTGCCCCAGGAAGGGATGTGGCATTGGTTGGAACAGCTGTGGGGACTGTCAGCTGACATCCTTCTCAAAAACAGCTGGAGAAATAAATCTTGCAGTCCTGACAGGAGGATCTATGGCACAACACAGAGCAGCCACACCGCAGAAATGATTTAAGGCTTCGGAATTCGATGAATCCAGTGATGCTCTAGACAAATTAACCCCCAAGTCTTTTGGGGGGTTGGCGTGACTCTCCTGGACAGATTGTCCTTGAACAGGAAGCCTCTTAATACTTAGTAACCTATTAACCCACCTGACAAAAAGGTTTTTCCAGAGTGGGGATAACCACTATCACCTTGCTTGGGATAGTGAAGGAATTATTGACATTAGACTGAAGTGGTTAGGTGCTGGTTCTGGAGTCAGATGGAATTAGTCCTTTCACGGAGTGGTCTTTGCATATTAATAACTCACCTAGACCTGTGGGAGTATTGGGGGCAACAAATGGTTGGCAATATCTGTCATAGGAAGGCAGCTGAGATGCTGTTTGATTTCTATTATTTGCAACTTAAACATTGACGTCAATAACGAGAGCAAGCAAGTAACCAAACTTGTGGAGATAACCTGAGTTCAGACCTCACAGCATACTTTTAAATGAACTGTTAATGTTTGGTTAACTCTCGGCAGACTCAGGAAACATGGACATAACTGTTGTACCTACTGATTGCTCAGACGTGGCTGGAATGTGCCCCATTTCAGGGTAATGACAATGGACTCTCCTCATTCTTGTTCAATTAATTAATTAACATGATGGTCCCAACCACATTATAAAGGCCAAGTACCTATAAGATTGGTTTTGTGTAGCAGCAGAACATGAAAATAATACAGGGGAGACTGTGGTGGTTAGACCCTGTGCTAATTTGATTCATAAGTATCTAATAAATAAGAAACATCAGATGCTCTTAACTGGAAATTTTCTTTTCATTGGAGAAATTTGTCTTGCCATATTTTTATCTAAGAATGCAGTTTGTTGGAAGTTTGGGGACAGCTCTGTACAAAGTTAATCATAGCCTGCTCAGTTGATTATAGTATGTATTCTGTTGGCTTGTCACACGAGTAGAGAGAGCTTCAACTGCACAACATAAAAGGACTGGACGTGCCAGAGAATTATGTATTGTGTTATTTGTTAAACTTGAGAGACGAGACCAGTGCTTAATGTTGAAAACCTCTAATCAGCATTGGATTGTTCAGACTCAAAGCTGTGTTTATTATAATAGCAGATAGTAGTAGGATGGAGATATCTTCCATTTCCAAGTTAAGTTGAAGCACTGTAATTGAAAGCCCATTAAAATTTCTCCAGATAGGTTAAAAATTAATAATAACCTGATGCATTTATTTTTTTAAAGGAAAAATATTTGTTCAAATTATTCAGTTACTAGAACAATCTTTGTCTCCAGGGAACACTGGGGGAATATCAACACATAGTAACTCACCCTCGTTTCTTATATCCTTCATACTAATACATAAATGGCATCTAAGAAAAAACAAGATATTACAGTTATCACACTAATAATTGTAATATACCACAATAGAGTAAAAAAAACACTCACTTTTTCCTACAATACTTTATCAAAATTTGAATAGAGTGCTCAGGAATTTTTGCATTTTATCATAGTAAATAGTACTAAAATTAAGTATTGGTTTTAGAATAGAACATAAAAACTTTAATGGCACTTCACTTTGTTTTGCCCTGTTTATAACTTTGTTAGTCCCTTTTCTGAGTGAAGTGGGGAGGAGGGATCTTTTGCATTACTTATTTTTAGCAGATATATTTTAATACTTTATTTTTAGAGTAGTTTTAGGTTCACAGCAAAACTGAGAGGAAGGTACAGAGATTTCCCATAGACCCTTGGCCCACACACACGCACAGCCTCCCCCATTATCAACATACCCCACCAGAGTGGCACATTTGTAACAATTGATGAACCCACACTGACACATCGTTATCACCTAAAGTTCATGGTCTGTGTTAGGGTTTACTTTTGGTATTACACATGCTATGGGTTTGCACCGATGTATGATAACATGTACCCACTGTAATAGTATCACGCAGAGTAGTTTCACTACCCTAAAAATCTTCTGTGCTCTGCCTATTAGATAATTATTTTTAGTATAATTAAAATAACAGACAAGATCTGAAGACAGCTCTTAAAAATCATTGGCCTGAAAAAAATTCTGTCTGGCTCATAAGATTTGGATGACTTCTTCTATTTACCACGGTGGCATTGTTTTCTGAGCTATCTGCATCTCTGGTTGTAGCACATCGTATACAGGCCAAGATATCCAACTGAAATAAATACATTCTGAACTCACTTGAGGCAGCGGGGTAAAGCTGATTTCTACAATGACTGTAAAGGGTGACAAGGAGACATTTTTTCATTAATATTATTCAAATATTCAGGCAAGAACCCACCCCCTTTTTGCCCTGCTTTGGTTTATGGCTTAATTCTCTAGTACAATCTTTACTTCCTCTTAAGTTCTATCTGATCTGATTAAATGAAACAGAAAGTAAATTAGGAAAAGCACAAAATACTTTGACAAGTTTAGGTCACTGAAAAAGCCTAAGGATTTTTTCCTCCTCATTAGAGGATTGAATTTATTCATTTGTTTGTTCATTTCTTCAGTCAGTTAACAAGCATACGTCAAAAGCCCATGTATTCTAAGCCCTGTAAAACCCTGGGGCATGTAACAGCCATGGGGACATAATCTTTGACTTTGAGAAGAGAAGAGAAATCTCTATCTCCTCTTTTCCCCTGTCCCACTTTCTTTATTTCCCTGATTGCCCAAAGCACACACACTCAGGAGCAGGTCTATATATCTATTTGCTTCCTTCGGTCCCACTCTACGTTATTTTAGTAAGATCATTTCATGCCATTAAACAGCAATTGTTTAGAAATATTTTAAAAACCTTTTCGGGAAATCCAGTATTCCTTTGCCAGCACATCTTTCTGGAGTTTATGTTACCACACAGTCAACAGTGGTAAATTTAAAAATGAAGAGCTGGGTTTTTTTTGTATCATCAGGGCACTATGAGAGGTGCCGTTCCTTTAATCACTAACCACTACTGATTAGCATGTGGGTAAAATATGTCAGTGTTGATAGTACGGGAGAAAATAGACAATGTCACATAGAACATGAATGGGGTGTCAGAAGGCCTGGAATTTTATTTTATTTTATTTTATTTATTATTATTTTTTTTATAGTAGGATTTTTTTTTTTTAAGATATTTATTTATTTATCTTTAGAGGGGAAGGGTAGGAGAGAGGGAGAGAAATATCAATGTACGGTTGCCTCTCGTGTGTCCCCTGCTGGGAACTGGCCTGCAACCCAGGCATGTGCCCTGACTGGGAATCAAACCGCGATCCTCTGGTTCGCAGGCCCGCGAGAAGGCCTGGAATTTTAATCTAGACTCCATCACTTAGAAGCTATGTGATCTTGGGCAAGCTATTTACTTTCTCTGAACCTTGTTTCTACTCTGTAAAAATGAGCAATGCTATCTGCCTCCAACATGCACGGTGAGAGTTAAATGTGGATCTACCCCAAGTTGCCCCAGGTTTCATCTGCCTAGGGGCATGAAACAGATCTTCTTAGGGATAGAGTATTAGTTTGCTCGGACCTCCATCACAAAATACCTCAGGCTGAGAGGCTTAAACAATAGAAATTTATTTTCTCAGAGTTTTGGGGAATGGAAGTCCAAGATCAATTTGCCAGCAGGGGTAGTTTCCTCAGAGGCCTCTCTCCTTGGCTTGGCTTCCACATAAAGAGGCCCTCTTGCCTCTTCATGTGGCTGTCCCTCTGTGCAAGTGTACCCCTGGTGTCTCTTCTTCTTGCAAAGCCACCTATCCTGTGGGATCAGGACCCAGCCTACCATTTTCATTTTTAACTTAATCACTCTTTAAAGGCCTTATCTCTAAAATCTGAAGTATACTTGGAGTCAAACTTTGACATACTAGTTGGAAGGATCAATGCAGCTGGAAAGAGATGGCAACATGGCTTTGACTGTCTTCATTTATTTGCATGATGCAGGACTGCAGGTCAGCATGAATCCCGGAAGTTATCCACAGATGCTCAGGGCTTTCAAGTACTTCTACTCTTGGTCTTCCTGGGAAGTGACTTTTGAGTCCCTCTCCACCACTGTTCTCGCTTGTGCTCAGGGTGACTTCTTTAGTGCTAAGGATGCCCAGGCCATGCAGCCCCCTCTGTAGCATGCAGTGGGGAGAGCACCACTTGCCCCACTCTGTGTCACAGCCTGTCACTGGTCCTCTAGCTAGGCTGCTTATACCTCTGTGTCTCAGTATCCCTCATGAAAACAGCTGCTACATCATCTCCCTGCAGCCTGTTGCCCTAGAGGGTTTGGACAGTAGAGAACCACATGCCAAGCTCTGTTCCCTACCCTCATCTCTCTACATCATGCACCAGGACATGCCACTCCTCCCACTGCGGGATCAACCAAAACAAAGTTAACATTGGCTTTTGCCAACCTCTCTACTAGGTCGTTGCCATGCTCAGACAAATCTGACTCTCAATTCAGTGTAGGGCAGGACTCCTTTACAAATGTAAATATAAACCCTTGTACTTTCCCAACATGTTTCTTCAATAGGTGACCTGAAGGGTACAATGTCATTAGATCCTGATGCTACTGTCTTTGCAACTTGGCATCCAGTAAGAAGGTAGGCTATGTAATTAGATTGCCTGGTCTGTGACCTTGGGCTAGATAGTCATCTTCCTTGAGCCCTGCATTACCTATCTGTAAAATAATTACAATAATAATTCTTAGAAACTTTGGGACTTCTGGTCAAGGTTGTGGCATAGGTAAACACAGCTCACCTCCTTGCACAATCACATCAAAATTACAACCAAAATATAGAACAACCATCATTCAGAACTGTCAGAATTTGAGTTGAACGGAAGTCTGACAACTACGGAATTAAAGAAACCACATCTATCCAGGCTGGTAGGAGGGGCAGAGATGCAGAATGGGCTGGTCCCACATCCACATGTGCCGGATAAAAATTCAAGGGGGATACATTGGGAGTGAGGAGTCCCAGCCCCACACCAGGCCCCCCAGCCCAGGGTTCCAGTGCCAGGATGATAAGCTCCTTAACTTCTGGCTGCAAAAATAAGTGGGGATTGAGTCCGTGGATGAAACTTCCACAGTCCCAAGCAGTTCCCCTTAAAAAACCCACACACAGAGTTAGTCAAATTCACTCCCTCTGAGCTCCAGCAATGGGGTAGCAGCTTGAAAGACACCAGTGGCATACAGGGAGGAACTGAAATATCTGGCATCAAGGTGGGAGCTTGAGGACGGTTTTCTTCCAGACAGAAATGTGGGTAGAGGTCATTGTCCTCCTCCCAAAAAGCCCCAGAGCTGGCAGGCTGGTGCTATATCTGAGATTCCATCAACCTGACTAACACATTTTCCCTGCCCTTGAGATCCCATGAGACTCTGTGCCACCCAACTTACAGGCCCACTCAAACTGTTAACCGTGATTTTTCCATGTAAATGACTGGTCTTGGCTCATGCTTCACAACTTCTTAAATCCTATCAAAAAAGCAACAGCTGATCTCAGTGAGTCCCCAGCCCCTGTACCTATTGCTGATGGCCCCAGGCCCAACACTAGCAGCAGCCAGCCTAGATTTACAGCTTGGCTTTGCCTGAGAATCTTGAAGCCCAACTAAGTAGCAGCCCTTTCAGATTGTTTTATAGCTCCTGCAGGGTAGCCCTGGGCAGAACACAGGTAGGGACTGATGTTTGCCCGCACCACCCAGGAAACCCCAGGGCCAATGCACCCAGTGGACAGCTACAGACCACATCTGAGCACCACCACCCTGCCTCTGCACAGGTGATCCTCCACAGAGGGCAGAGGTTGGTGGTCAGTGGTCATAGCCAGTCTTTGTAGTTGATTGGCCTGGGAAATCCCTCCCATTGACCTGCCAACAGCAATCAAGACTCAACTACAAGAGGAGGGTGTACTCAGCCCACATGAAGAGTACACCACAAGTACCCAGCTTGGGTGATAGAGGAGGCTGTGCCACTGGACCCTACAGGACACCTACTAAATTGGGCCACACTACTAAGACATGAAGTCATAGCAGCTCTATCTAATACATAGAAACAAACACAGGGAGGATGCCAAAATGAGGAGACAAAGAAACATGGCCCAAATTGATGAGCAGATCAAAACTCCAGAAAAAGAACTAAGCAAAATGGAGATAAGCAATCTATCAGATGCAGAGTTGAAAACATTGGTTATAAGGATGCTCAAGGAACTTATTGAGGACTTCAGCAGCATAAAAAAGATCCAGTCAGAAATGAAGGATATAGTAATTAAAATAAAGAACAATTCACAAGGAAACAACAGTAGAGTGGATGAAGCCAAGAATCAATTCAAGGATTTGGAGCATAAGGAAATAAACAAACAAAAACAACCAATCAGAACAATATGAAGAAAAAAAATCCTAAAAAATGAGGCTAGTGTAAACAGCCTCTGGGACAACTTTAAGTTTTCCAACATTCACATCATAGGGGTGCCAGAAGGAAAAAAGAAAAAACAAGAAATTGGAACTCTATTTGAAAATATAATGAAAAAAAATTCCCTAATTTGTTGAAGACATGCAAGTCCAGGAAACACAGAGAGTCCCAAATAAGATGGATACAAAGAAACTCACACCAAGACATATCATAATTAAAATGCCAAAGGTTAAAGATAAGGAGAGACTCTTAAAAGCATCAAGATAAAAACAGTTAGTTACCTACAGAGGACTTCTCATAAGACTGTCAGCTGGTTTCTCAAAAGAAACTTTGCAGGCTACATGGGATTGGCAAGAAATATTCAAAGTCATAAAAAGCAGGGACCAACAGGCAAGATTGCTTTACCCAGCAAAGATATCATTTAGAATTGAATGGCAGATAAAGAGCTTCCCAGAGAAGAAAAAACTAAAGAAGTTCATCATCACCAAAACATTATTATATGAAATGTTAAAGGGACTTATTTAAGAAAAAGAAGATTGAAACTATGAACAATAAAATGGCAATAAATACATACCTATCAACAATTGGATTTTAAAAACAAATTAAGCAAACTAGAAGAACAGAGATAGAATTATGGGTACAGAGAGGGTTTTGATGGTTGCCAGATGGGAGGGAGTTGTGGGGGTGTGGGTGAAGAGGTGAGAGGATTAAGAAGAACCAATAGGTAGTTACATAATAGCCATGGGGACACAATGTACAGTATAGGAAATGGAGTAGACAAAGATCTTATAAGCATGATCCACAGACATGAACAATAGATAGGGATTGCCTGAGGAATTAGGGTTTCTGGGTGTAGGGGGTTAGGAGGAAATATTGGGACAACTGTAGTAGAATAATCAATAAAATATAATTTAAAAAATAATAATTCTTACTTCATCAGATTATAGTAAGAGTTAAATTAGTAATATATATAAAGAATTTATCCCCATGCCTGACATTATGATTATTATCATTACCATCTAACATTCTCTATATGATAACTTTTCTAGGTATTTCTTTCAAGTATTATCGCAGTAAGTTCTCAAACAACCCCATGAGGGAGGTGCCATCCTGATAGCAATATTACAGATTAGGAAACAGTTAAGTCAGCAGCCTGAGATGGCACGGTTAACAAGCTGCACTGTCAGGATTCAGTCCAGTTTTGTCTGACTCAGCACAGACTGTGTTCTAAGCACTGTGCTCAGTAAGTGATATTTATTTTACTATAGTCATGATCAATTGGTCAACTGATTTTATATAGATACTAAATGCACTCCAGTAGGTGGAGGGAGATTTATAAGGCTTTATAAGAAGCAGTGTTTTCTTTCAAAGATCTATAATCTCATTGGAAAAACTTGACTATGTATGTGAAAACAAACTGAAAAAAATAAAACAGAAAAAAAGATGAAAAATAAAAAGAGTGAGAATTAAATACACTATGAGTTCTGATGGCCATGGTCAAAGAAGGCTTCAAGGCTAAAGCAGGCATGATGCCTAGAAATAGGAGCTTTGTACCTGTTTGATGATTGAGTCAATTAGGCAGGCATCGAAGGATAAGTAGAACCAGGAGAAATTGAGAGAACAAAGAAGGAAAAGCATTTCAGAAGACTGAGGTGAGCAAATAAACTGCTACACTGGAGGAAATGCCAATATTGTTTAGATTAGCAACGTAGAGTGAATGAATAAATACATCTATTCTCAGATGCAGTCAGAGCAAAACCACTTTTGCAATACTTCCTTATCTCTTTAACTTCAGAGCACATTTAGAAAATGGTAAGGTTTTGGATTGGGATAAATGAAGAAGGCCTCTAGAACATAGAAGCCACAGGCCTCGGAGCTCCAGCCAACCAAGGCCTCATCAGCCACTCGAGAGCTAACAGGAATGAGTATCTTAGTTCTAAACGCCTTGAAAAATATTTAGGAGAATAGAAATAGACTGATATTCCTCAGTGTGCTTTTATGTCATTATAACCTGAAGGTGTCTAAAATAATAATATACACATTGCTAAGCAAATAGAGAAACTGTACAACTAATTTTACATTAACTTGACAATGAAACTATTCCAAAGTTTTTAAAGTGCCAGAAGAAAGAAAGCCAGCCATGATGGATAAAAACAAACTAGATTTAGTGGTTCCTTGAGTTTAAACACTCAACCAGCAAAAGTCAAACAATATTTCAGTAATGTCTTGCCACACAGAATGCTGGGAACTGAGTTTTATTTAAGAAAGTTTTTTTTTTTCTCTGTACAGTCCACACAAAACAGCAGGCTAGCACATGCGTGGCTGCACATTTTGGGTAGCAGCACATTAGCTTCTGCCTGCAAAGCTATTTGAAAAAGAATATTTCAGGCATTTTGCATGATTAGTAAATTGGAGTGGACACCAGGAGACAGCAACATCACTTTTAGGCCGAGCTAAAAGGGACCCTGTCCTGTGGCACATCATTAGGAGGGTTCTGCCCTGGCTTTCCACAAGCAACACCCCTCCATATGAGGCAAAGAATTCATGCACCCAAAGGAAATTGTCTACCTGGAATCCAACTGTCCCCTCTCTACCACTTGTGAAGGCCTCTGCAGACCTCATCCCCAAGCCTATCCATTGGAGGATAGACTGCCCTACTTGTATGGAATCCCTAGCCCAAGGTTAAGCGAAAGCTGCTGCTTGTGCAGTATGCACAGAGGGGCAGTCTGGAGTGTCTATTTCACTTTGATAAGGCCCCTCATGGTTGAGGACAGAGCCTGCAGGGGTGTTGAACAAGTGTTGGGGCACAGATCTCCCTCTGCCACCATGTTTCAATGTAGAATTTTGGGGAGTCTAGCAATTCTAAATTGAAGCCTGGCCCCCTAGGTCATTATAATGGTATATTTGTCAAGGTTGTATGCTTGATTTAAGACTTTTAAATATTTAGCTATAAGGTATGTGGAACTCTGTATTCTTACCCTGGGCCACATAAATGTTTGTAGTGGTCCCAGGATAGACAGAAGAGTGACAGAAAGCAAGAAAGGACAAGGGCCTAGAAATTCTGTCTCCTGTCTCCTCTTAACCCAGGGCTAGAAAGTCCATGGCCTAAATGGGGACCTGTGGGTGCTGTGTCTTCCACCAGTACCATGACTTTCTGTTCTCTTTCTTCTTCCTGTCTTTTTTTCCTCACGTTTTTATCGCTCCCTTACATAAACTGGAAGACCAACCAATGGTCACCTTGGGCATTGACTAGGTGGCCACCAACATTTGCATAAAGATAAAATACAGTCACTCAGAATTACAAAATGTGAACTACTTAAACCAATTGCACAGTCCCCTCTCCCGCACGGTTGGGGAGCCCTCAGCTCTGCCCCCACATTCTAAACCAACTCAGATGTTCTCATTCTCTTTTCCTAAAATTGGGAATTCTTAGCCTTTTGGGTAGCTTAGGATCAATTTTTTATTTTAATGGATGATCAGTACTCTTCCTCTTTCAGAGCGTATCTGCTACCTCAGTTTGTATTAATATCTCCTACTCTAAGGAGAAATTAAATTTAAATCAGAGTTAAAAGTCCTCACACCTCAACATAGCTTTAGATGTAGTGTCTGGAAGTACTTCTCATTTGTATCCTTCTTAAATTGAAGCGGAGCTTAGGTTAGAAATGAAGATAAATCAGAAGGTAGACTTCGGATGTAGTTTGTACCAGTGGTGTCAGTTATTGATTTCATTAACCTTTAGACTCTAGGATTCAGCAGGAATTTATACAAACTAAAAGGAAAAATACTCTAAAGTTTGCCTATGCTGCTTAATAGCTATAATATAATTCTTGACACGGTATCTTCAGTATGCTTAAGAAGGAGCTAAAACACCAAAGTCAGGGATAACTTCATTTTCTAAAGAGAAGGGAAAGAAGTGCTCTTGAGAAAGGTCTTAAGATATAAATGCAGTCTTGGCTGGTGTAGCTCAGTGGATTGAGTGCTGGCCTGTGAAGAAAAAGATCACTGGTTCGATTCCCAGTCAGAGCACATGTCTGGGCTATGGGCCAGGTCCCCAGTGAGGGGCGCATGAGAGGCAACCACACATTAATGTTTCTCTCCCTCTCTTTCTCCTTCCCTTCCCCTCTCCAAAAATAAATAAATAAATAAAATGTTTTTAAAAAAAGATCTAAATGCATAAAATGTGAGTTTGAGTCCCAGCAGTGCCTCTCATTAGCTGTGCAACTTTGGCTATGTCGCTCATTGTCTCTGAACCTCAGTTTCCTCAGTTGCAAACTGTAAATAGCATCTATGGTTGGGATTGCTGGTTGTCTCAAAAGAGATCAGCTATGATAAAAATAACTTGTCAACTAAAAACCATTTAAAAATATGTTATTAAATGCCCATTACAAAGCCATTTGTTCTCAAGTCTCTGTAAAATAAAAAGGGGTATGCAAGAACTTGCAAGAAAATAGAGAAAAATAAGTGGGGAAAATTCTGAAGACACAGACAAATCAGAAATCCCTCAAAGATTTCAATATCCACATGTTAGGCTCAGTCTGAAAAAGGTGTTGAATAAATGGCATTGACCATGGGAAAAACTGAATTCTTAGTGAAACTTCCTCCAAAAGTGAGAAAAATTAATATTTTAATTTAAGGACCCAGAAATTTGCTCATCATTTCTATGTAAATGTGTTTGCAGAGAAAATACTAACTTCCTTAAGTGTTTCTATATCTTATTAAAAAGAGCAAACAATAAACCCCAGTAGCTATCTACCCCCCCACTCCCACAGAAATGGAAGCTCAAACAGAGAAGAGATTTTGTCTGTTTTATTCACTGAAGTATCCCCTGGGTCTAAAACCCAATGTCTGGCACAGAACAAGTGCTCAATATATATGCATTGAATAAAATGAATTTATTTATACACACACATAACACTGCTGTAATTTGGGGGCTAATTTCCACAGATAATTTACCTTCAAGAGAATCATTAACATGGTCCATGCTTGCTGTTCTAATGAGGAAAAGTGTTTTGTTGGTACATATAAGACTTTGTGCCTCAATGATTAAGGTTTCTACATAAAAGTTTTGAATACAGCTGGCCTCCCTCCAAGGAGGGTGAACTTATCAGCAAAAGGAGAATGGCAAGAACAAGTGTTTCTTGTTCTAAAAATTAACTTACATGCACACAGCTTATTTACTTTAAAAGGCTCTTTAATATGAGCTATCTCACTTGATTAGCTCCACAGCACAGGAAAGTAAGCAAATGATACTCCCTCCATTTTGTGCAAAATGAGACCTAAAGAAGGAAAGTGATTAGAGGCCAACAATGGGAGAAGATACAAATGCTAGTTGGCTCCTTGTCATTAGACCTACTCACCCCACCAAGATGTGTACGTAGTCATGATAGGTGGCCCATTAGTTGTTTTTCTATGGAAATATACTTGAATCCCTCCCCCTATACCCCCCGCCCAAAGAAGTGAACAATTGTTTGGACTAAGTCAAAGCACCTTCAAAAAACATAAATATTACAAAAATGCTTTCAAATGGCATTATTTTGGCCTTGACTTTCTGGGTTGCTGTCTCACCGTCACTATGTGCTCACAACACAGCTTTGTTGCTGGTTTCTGGTTTCCTAAAGCTAAGCTCTCTCACTGCCTATAATTCTCTGGGAAGTGTTTTCTGACTTCTTGTTAATGATTTAAAAGTTAACTTTATTTTAAATATTTTCTATTTTCTGCATTTCTATGTAAATTATGGTAGTAAATATGCATAAAAATTAAAGTCTATGAACCAAAAGTAAAAAGGCTGTGGAATTTATTTGGGGAAGAATTGCATTTCAAAAGCATGCCCTCTGCCGGAGTAGTGGTGATATGACATCTGGAGAGAAATAAAACAGGAAGAATTACGCAGTTCTGGAGAAGGTACAACCTGACACCCAGAGGCTTTATTATCATTTAAAGACTCCTAAGATCCTATGTGCTGCTGCCTGTTCAGATTAAGTTCAATCGCAAAGTCAGTCCAAAAGATGCAGTGATCAGGACTAAGATAAGAACACAATGCGGGGGAGGGAGGTGTAAGGGGACTAAATGGTAATGGAAAAAATACAGTAAAGATTAAACTTTAAAAAAGAAGATTAAAATTTTTTAAAAATATCACACTCTTGAGTTCTCTGTACATATGAAATTCCACCTTATGCCAAAGAATTTTCTTCCACAATTTATGAAAACACTTCAGAAACAAATCAAAAAACTACCTCTTGAAAATTTTAAAATAAAAACTTAGAAAAGGAAATTATAGTAATAACTTACAGAAAAATATCCTCTTTCTATCCTGCATTCTGTAGCTGTCCAACTCCTAGCCTCTCAGGATGCAGCTCAAACATCATCTTTTCTTTAAGCTCAATTGCACTCCTTTAAATAGAATTAGTCATTTTCCTTTCTTGGAAATTATGCAAGAAAAAGAAATAAAAGACATGCACATTAGAAGGAAAGAAGTAAAACCATTTTATTTTGTAGAAGACATAATCTTGTGTACATATTTTTAAAATCTTAAGAAATACAAACACACAGAAAACTATTAGAACTAATCAACAAGTTCAGCAAGTTGTACGATACCAGATCAATATGCAAAATGCAGTTGTATTTCTATTTGTTAGCAGTGAACAATCTGAAAAACAAATTAAGAAAACAATTACATTTACAATAGCACCAAAATAAAATACATAGAATAAAATTTAACATGCTCATAGATTGCAAGACTTAATATTGTTAATGATGGCAATACTTCTCAAACCGATCTATAGATTCAAGGCAGCCCTCACCTGCCTTTTCTACAGAAATTGACAAACTGATCCTAAAATTGATAAGAAAATTTAAGGCACCCAGAGCAACCAAAATATCTTGCAAGAAAAGAACCAAGTTGGAGGACTCAGTCTTTGTGATTTCAAAGTCTACTACAAAACAACAATAATGAAAACAGTATGGTCCTAGCAAAAGTGTAGACAGAAAAATCAATGGAATAGGATTGAGAATCCAATAATAAACGCTCACATTTCTTGTCAATTGATTTTTGCTATGAGTGACAAGACTATTCAATGGAGAAAAGACAGTCTCTTCAACAAATGGTGCTAAGACAATTGAATAATCCCATGCAAAAGAATAAAGTTAGACCTACCTTATACCATACACAAAAATTAACTCAAAATAAATCCTAAACTAAAATGAAAATACTCAAACTATAAAACTTTAAGAAGAAAACATCAAAGTAAATTTTTGTGATCATAGGTTAGGCAATGGTTTGTTAGATATAACACCAAAAGCGCATTTGATAAAAGAAAAAAATTGTACTTAATCAAAATTATATTTTTATGTTTCAAAGGACACCATTAAAAGTGTGAGAAGACAACCCACAGAATGGGAGAAAATATTTGCAAATTATAACAGACATATCTAAAATATATAAAGAACCCTTATAATTCAATAATAAAAAGATAACCAATTTTAAAATGGGCAAAAGATTTCTATAGAAATTTTAGAGCTTGTTTTTTCACAAAACCAGATGATTTTCCATTAAAAACATATAAAGCAAGGAGTTTAAATTTAGCAAACCAGTCTACACTACAACCATAGAGTTAGGATTTGCTTGTGCTGGGCTTGGAGGTTCCCAGATAAAGCCAAGGTGTGAATCTCTGGCTGACCAATTAGCAAAAGGTATTGGGCCTGGGGGCTCAGTGAGGTCAGCTGTTCCTTGTTTGATAGGATTTAGGAAGTTGTGAAGCAGGAGCCAAGACCAGCTTCATATGGAAAAGTCTCTGTTAACAGTTTAGGTGGGTTTGTAAACTGGGTGGGACAAAGTCTCAGGGCATCCTTAGGGCGAGGCAAACCATTTAGCCAGGTTTATACATTCTCAGATATGGGCACCTGCCTGCTAGCTCTGAGGCTGTGTTGCGGGGGAAGGTTCAGGAATAGGACAATCGCTTTTCTGTCTGGGAGAGAGCTCTACCCTAGCTCTTGTTCAGTGCCAGACCCCTCAATTCTTCCCTGTATGCCACTGGTTCCTTTCAAGCTGCTATCCCTGTGCTAGAGTTCAGGGGGAGTGAGTATGAATAGGTGAGGCCACATGTGGATTCTTTAAGAGGAATTGCTTGGGACTCCAGAAGTTTCTTCCACCAGCTCTGTCCTCATTGGTATTTGGAACCAGAATATATGGAGATTCATGTTACTGTCATTGGAACCCTGGGCTGGGGAGCCTGGTACAGGGCTGCGACTCCTCATTCTCAAGATATCCCTCCCAAATTTTTATCCACCACACCTGAGCGTGGGACCACCCTGTTCTTCATCTCCACCCCTCCTACCAGTCCGAATGGGTGTGGTTGCTTTAATCCATAGTTGTTAGACTTCCATTCAATCGATTTCTGATGGTTCTTAGTGATAGTTGTTCTATAATTTAGTTGCAATTTTGATGAGGTTGTGCAAGGAGGTGAGCTGTGTTTACCGGTGCCACCATCTTGACTAGAAGTCCTTGCCCTACTTATTTCTGATAGTTATGCTTCCAAATTAGTTCATGGAAGCCCTTTGTATAATTGAAACTTAGTCCTAATCATGGAAAACTTCTGAACCATGGATACGATAAGGTGCTGTGGCATGTTTGAGAATTTCAGACTTTTGAAGGAAAAGGCAAGGACCAGGAGATGGCAGCGTTGTACAACCTGCTTATCGGGCCGCTCTAGGATAGGGCTGCCAGAGAGAGAAGGTCCCTGTCTGCAGGAGACCTTCCAGAGATAGTGGTGTGGGGCCACCACCCAGAAGGGGAAGCCTCAGGAAAGAGGGAAATTGGGGAAGGGGCTATGTGTTTGGGCAATGCCATGCCGCAACAAGGTGGGGAGTCTGTGGGTCAGAGAGCTCCAAAAGGCAGCAGCATTTTGGGGTCTTCTGAAGCTATGGGTTTTATCTTATTTATGGCTAGTAGTTGTTATGTACAGTTTCATGAGGAAGGCAAAGCAGGCAGGCTCTAGATTGCTAAAAATATGCTTATTTGGATTATATTTAAACCAATTAGATATAAAAATTTGAGTTGGTGGTGCTGGTGAGCTTTAGGCTTTTCAAAAGCTTAAATATGGGAACCAATATGCTGACCTCACCGTCAGCTCATTTGTATAGCACATGCATGTGGGTTTCTAACCATGGGTACACCATTCCTGGGAGAACAAGAATTTTCCTTTGCAGGTGGTCTTCTGCCTCCCCCCCTTCCCATCCTTGTTCTTCCTTCTTCAAGCACCAGTGAATAGTGTCTCTTGTGACCGAGGCAGGACAACATAAAGTGGAAGAAGATGGTAGTGGTGAGGGAAATAGAAGTACTGGTGGATAAGCAGTGCTGAAGTAAAATAATAAGACAGGCTTGGGCAGGAAGAAGGAACCGAGGCAGGACATTTGATGTGAAGAAGAAAAGTGTCATTGTAGGACGTGAGAAGAGCCGTAAAGGGACCTATGAGTCAGGACCTGCCTGCACTGTGGAGATGAGTACTATAACCAGTTTTTATCTTTATCTCCATATCTAACCCCCTTTTTCGTTTGCAGGAATACTCCCTGTGCGATGACGGTGGGAAGTGGTACCCCAATGCTCACTAAGGACACTCAGGATGAAGTCTTCCTACTTCGAGCCCCATGAAGAGGTGGGGGCACATGACACAAGATGGCCATCAGATGCTCAGGAACCGAAGGTGAAGGGCAGTTAGACCCATTCACGTGCATGGTGTCCCACAATGGCAATGGCACCTGGTGGTGTTCCTGGAAGCGTCAGCAGGGCCTTGAACGGGCTGTTTCTATAGCTCACATTGGATGGTGCCCGATTTCAGAGCCTGATTCTCCAGCCTCTGTGATGAGCGTTTAAACTAGTCCAGATCAGTTTCTGTTACTTCCAACAACAAATCCTAATCAATACAAATGTCACAGACTCTTTTTGATCCAGGCATTGTCTAAATTTCTGCATCTCTGGGCAAACCTAGATCTCACTTCGAAGTCTTAAAACATGGACAGATCAGGCACATTTTTATTCCCTAAAGACAAATTCTTTCCAAGACTATCAGTCCTCTACTGTAATGACTAATTTCCATTACAATAAGCAACTAGTATATGTATCAATGAAAATATAAATTAGCAAATGTGAAAACATTTTTATTGGCCTGAAGATAACAGTAATTTTAGAAAAGCAAAATAGTTGATATTGTTTTCAATTATTCTCACAGCAAGATGCTTGCAAAATCCTATAATTGGACAAAGTGGCATGGTTAATGATTCCAGATATGTACAAATCTAGTCAAACACTTTAAAATGTGCAGAGACAAATCAGTTTAATATGCTCCATTCACTCTCTGGGTGTAGCATTAGGCTACATCCCAGATGAATAAAACATCAGATGTGCTGTAATTTGCATTTTAGCGCACAGCATACTTTCTGATTTGGCCTCATTCACATCATTATTTAACATTGTGATTGTGTCATTGTTTCCTAGACAGGAGGACATCGGTCACACTTATTATCAGCTCAATGATTTGACTCAAAGGGCAAAAATAACGCTCAACCTGTACAATTAAATATCAAACTTTTAAACTGTGGTCTACTTAGGTTGGGCAAAAGACCCTTGCTACCCTAATTGTTCCTCCTTTCTAGAACAGCACAACGACAGAAACGTTGGGAAGTGTCGCTTCGTATTCTTTCTGTTGGAAGGAATACGTTCATATCCGATTAGCAGTAGGATACGGATGATTTGTATATGACCTCTAATCAACAGCTTATATGTAATCATAAAAACAAAAAGCTACTGAAATGTGTCCGTTATAAACCAAAGAAAAGCCCTCAAATTTTGGATCAGTTTGAGGCCCAAATCATAGGTTATTTCAACCAGCAGTTCAAACAATAAGACACAGTGTAAAATAAAATTCAGTGGCCTCTACGCTGGCCCTCCTTCCTCAAAGGAAGCAAATGTTATGCAGAGTCAGTCAGTATTAGCTGTATTAACTGTGGGGCTGTTGAGCACTGTGGGGAGAAGCAAGCCAGGCTGGCATGCAGGTTTGCACCTTCTGGGACTGACAGTCACACCACCACTGCCAGAGTCAAGAGCTAGAGAAGACACGTAGTTCCAAACGTGGAGAAAGCTGTCTCCCACTGGCATCTAGCAATGGGTGGAAAAGTGGATCTCTCAGAACCCAATGTAAAGCCCCTGAACGCCTCCTCTTGGAATGTCTCTCTAGCGCCCTCTACTGATAAAGTTTAGCATCGTGCCAGACGGAGGAAGAATAGTATTTCTTTTTTTTTGTTTTTTTAATATATTTTATTGATTATGCTATTACAGTTGTCCCATTTCTCCCCCATCATTCCCCTCCACCCTGCACACCCTCTCCCACCCACATTCCCCCCCTTAGTGCATGTCCATGTGTCATAAGTTCTTTAGCTTCTACATTTCCCACACTATTCTTGCCCTCCCCCTGTCTGTTTTCTACCCACTGTCTATGCTACTTATTCTCTGTACCTTTTCCCCTCTCTCCTCCTCCAACTTCTAAGCCTTGATTCTTAACATCATCCTTCACGGGACAATGTCAGCTCCATCTTCCCAATTTCCCTGCTAATTTTATTTGATTATAAAATCCTGGAAGAGGGAGTGATGGCTGTTCATTGGCAGTTGGTTTTCATAAGCTAGCACAAGCTTCATAATTGAATCATTCATGCATTCAAAGGAATCTAAAATAATTAACCAAATATAAGCAGTTTTATTGAATTTCATATTTGGTGATATATAAAACAGTTTGTGTTACATTCTTACTTCTTAGGCCAAATTTAATATGCCCACAGCCATGTATCATTTTGCAGTATCTCCAAACATTCCTTTCTGATGGACACATCTTTGTTTTTCTTCTAAAAACTGGGGTGACTCAAGCAAGCCATTTGGAATTTTATAAGTTTGTCTCACTTTTTTTTGTGAAATTGTATTCACTAAGGACAGTAAGCAAATGACATTTTTTGTACTGAGAATATAATTTTCTTTAACCTGGTCTGTTATAGAGTCTAAGTTCAAACTAAGAAACTGTTTATTAATTTCATTGCATAGGAAAACTATGTCCATCTTCCTGCTGAAAAAATATCCAATTTTTTCTTGTGTTATTTTAGGCTTTTATGAAAATTATGAATTTCTGTCCTGCTGAGTGTCAAAATTAGTGCAGCCTAATGTGCAGCCTAGTGCAGCCTGCTGTGACGTGGCCCTTTTGGAGGGAGACTGGTTATTTCACAGCTGTCTGTTTAAGTTTTGGCCACTAGGTGGTGCACTGGTTAAGCAATCTTGCTGGATCGCCTGTAATCTCACCTGGTACTCCAAAAATGACAATGTTACATCTTGTACCAAAAGGTCTGTTATATTCACTTTGAAATAATTGTTTATTTGGGTCCTTTCTTTTTTTCTTGATGAGTCTGGTTAAAGCTTTGTGGATCATGTTTATCTTTTCAGAGAACCAGTTCTTGGATTCATTGATCTTTTCTATCACTTTAAGACTCTTATTTTGTTTATTTCTGCTCTGATCTTTATTATTTTCTTCCTTCTTTATTGTTTTTATTCACATTCTTTGAAATAATTGTACTTACCCTAGAATTTGAATCACATGGAACTATATTTTAATCTAAATAATTTTCTAATGATCTATGTTGTCCTAGAGTAAAGTGAGCTGCTTAAAATAAGGGCCTACCAATGGAGGTATGCAAGCAGAGGCTGAAACATCACTTGGCAGAGACAAGGTGGGAACAAGATGACACTTTAAATGCTTTTACATGTATTTTCTGAACACATGGACATTTCCTTATATAACTAGTGTATATCTACTTGTTTAAACAACATCTCACTCTCCTAGTATGTCCTGGGACTCTGCCATCACCCACTCATTCCCCAGCACCTTTGCTGAAGGGAAACAGGAGGATGGTGAGTGGGGGGTGCTGAGTTCCTGGGGGGTGCCGGTTTCTGGCCACAGGTGCCCCTAAGGATGTGGAGGACAGAGCCTCTGAGAAGGTTTGGGATGAGGAGGTGGCCAAATGCCTGGTGAAGTGATTCTAGCCTTTATCATTCTTTCATTTATTTAAGAAAAAAAAAGTTTATAACCCAACAACAACAACAACAAAAAAAACCACCAAAAATGGCTCAAACTGGAAAACAAATAAAAGCCCCAGAGCCAATTCCTCTAAGCAACGAAGAGATAGCCAACCTGTCAGATGCACAGTTCAAAGCACTGGTCATCAAAATGCTCACAGAATTGGTTGATTTTGCTCACAAACTAGATGAAAAAATGCAGGCTACAATCCGTGAAATGAAGGAAGATGCATGGGGAACTGATAGAGATGGAAGGAAAACTGGGACTCAAATCAATGGAGTGGACCAGAAGGAAGAAACTAACAACCAAACAGAAGACAAGGAAGAAACAAGAATTCAAAAAAATGAGGAGAGGCTTAGGAACCTCCAGGACATCTTTAAACGTCCCAACATCCGAATTACAGGGGTCCCAGAAGGGGAAGAAGAAGAGCAACGAGTGGAAAACTTATCTGAACAAATAATAAAGGAGAACTTCCCCAATCTGGCAAAGGAAATAGACTACCAGGATGTCCAGGAAGCTCAGAGAGTCCCAAAGAAGTTGGACCCAAGGAGGAACACACCAAGGCACATTGTAATTACATTAGCCAAGATTAAAATGAAGCAGAGAATTCTAGAAGCAGCAAGGTATAAGGGGACAGTCACCTACAAGGGAGTTCCCATCAGACTGTCAGCTGATTTCTCAAAAGAGACCTTCCAGGCAAGAAGGGGCTGGAAAGAAATATTTGAAATCTTGAAAAGCGGGGACCTACATCCAAAATTGCTCTATCCAGCAAAGCTGTCATTTAGAATAGAAGGGAAGATAAAGTGCTTCTCAGATAAGGTCAAGTTGAAGGAGTTCATCATCACCAAGCCCTTATTATATGAAATGTTAAAGGGACTTATCTAAGAAAAAGAAGATAAAACTATGACAGTGAAAAGACAACAAACTCAGAGCTATCAAGAACCACACCTAAAACAAAAGCAAACTAAGCAAACAGCTAGAACAGGAACAGAACCACAGAAATGGAGATCATATGGAGGGTTAGCAACAGGGGCGTGGGAGGAGGAGAGAGGGGGAAATGGTACAGAGAATGAGTAGCATAGATAATGGGAAAAAAATAGACAGGGGGAGGGCAAGAATAGTATGGGAAATGTAGAAGCTATAAAACTTATGACCCATGGACATGAACTAAAGTGGGGAATGTGGGTGGGAGAGGGTGGGTAGGGTGGAGGGGAATGATGGGGGAGAAATGGGACAACTGTAAGAGCATAATCAATAAAATATATTTAAAAAAAAAAAAAGTTTATAACCTGTTTCTAAAGAATGCTGCCATCGTAGGGAGGGGAAAGCCTAGAAAGGATTTTAGTGTAGCTCCTTGATTTGTGGGTGACAGGAACAAAGCTTGCAGTAGCTTAAGTCAACATAAGATATGGAGGCAGCTTACAAAGTGGCAGAGCAGTAGGAGTTACCGCAGGCTTGGCATCCCGGGTTGGATCAGGGAGTCGCCCTGCCCAGGAGCTCCTCTATCTGCCTCTAGTCTCAGAGTCATAAAAAGGCCCCTCAGTGTTTATGGGCAGGGTTCACCCTCTCAGGTTTCCTTGTGTGGCAGGGACGTGGCTGCCAGTACCACTCTCCCCACCAGCTGGGGGGCAGCCGTGCAATGCTGCTGATGAGCTATCTGCCCCATGCACAGGGAAGTGGCCCATGTTGCACATGAGGCTCACAGTTTCCAGACTCAGCCAGTGCCACATCTTCTCTCTTCAGCATCGCGCACCAATGACCACACATGGTCGTTGTCATCACCAGCATGGTTCTCTTCACTATAACCCACCTTGGGCCTTACAGAGCTATTTGTTCATAAAACAGATTCATTGGCCCAAGTCCAGACTTTGAATCAATACTCTCGGTGACCCTGATGGTCCCTGGGTTAGGCCACCTCTTCCCTATCTTACCTTTTTCAGAGGTTAGCTTCTTTATGATGGCTGCTGCTGCTCATGCTGAATGCTGCTTAGAGTACCCTTTTGAGAGTCTTCATGTGGAAAATAAATTCCGGGTACTCTTCCCAGCTTAGATGTCACTTCCTCTGAGAAATGTTCACCACATCATTTGCCCTTTATTCTTCCCGCTCACAGAATGCCCAACACACCCCAGCTTTCCCTGAGTCCCCTTGGCTTTCCATACATCTGCCATGAACTTAGCATGTCAATTTGTCTGTATAGTCCCCTTACCTACCATCCCAGACTGGGGTTCTCAAAGGGTGAATGTTGTTTTTAACTGCCAAAACTGGCCTATGCCTGGTATCGAGCATGAGTTAATCAAGTATCACTTGAATGACTATGGTTTAAAATTCACCCACCTCATGATTAGTAAATTAAAATTCCTTAACAGGCTATAATTTATGCTTTCTGCATATATGAGTCTTTATCTCTATTAAAAACCAATTAATTTCAAGTATTTGATTTTACCAATACATGAAAACCATAGGAGACAGCTATATACATTTCAGGGCAACCTGATTGATTGAGATTTCTTTTAAAATTAATTATGCCATGTTAAATGGTCTACAGTACCAAAATTATATTAATTGAAGATTTTATTTGCCTTTATGTTGACTTCTTTTCTATTTTATTTGTGTGGTAATTTTATAGAGAACACAGTTTTGTGCATGTTTCCACATAGTGGGTTTTTTTATAACCCACTCCAAAGAGACTGCACAATGGTCCTGGCTATCAAAACAAATCTATCACTGAATTTAAAATAACAACAACCACAATCAACCTAAACTCCACAGCTTCTCTTTTACACCCATACTACCTTTCTCACGGAGGCCACACCCATCACCCATAAGTGGGAGATTTACTGGGCGCAGAGCATGCCTGGCGTTGAGCCAGGGCATGATTACAATGCTGAAAGATTTGTTGTAGTTATATAAATTAACCCAGAATACATCATTTGCCAAGCCCGATTCCTTTTTCATAATTCAGCCAACATGAAAGTGTTCATGAGTGGAAAGAACTGTATGCACTGCTTTTTCTGAGCCTCTTAATTCATCCTTTGAAATAACACAAGCCCCTTGCATCTTTATCTGTTTATGTGCTTCAGTCAAGGTTTTCAAAGTACTTTCCAACCACAAAGCCATCCCTGCCTGTGTTCCCAACTTCAGGTGGGGATGGAATCAATATGTTCAGGAAGAAGAGGGAAAACAAAACACCAAAGCTGTTTAAAGCCTTTTAAGTGCCCCAAAAAGCAAATTTAGAAATTAAAACAAAACAAAACAAGAGTAAAACTCTCCTTTGGGTTGTTCATTTTAGGGGTGTGGCTTTATTTAACAGCCGTGAAACCAAAGTCTTATGTTGGGAGACTGCCCAAGATTAAGAGGGCAGAGGTTAATTTCACAGTGCAGCTACAAGTGTCAGTTTTCAAGCAGCGTAGGCTGTTGCAGACACCGGCCAGCAGTGTCTGTGTCATTATGGATGAAATAAAAACATACACACGGACTACCGAGTCCGGTGGAGGAAAAAGGACAGCATGGCTTTTCTCTCAAGGGGAGCAAAAGCCACAGCCTCCGCCACGACAGGCCTTTATTTTATTTCTGGTCACATTACAGGATGGTCCTCATTTACTATGCACAGTTTCACTATAGGTGGTTACCTTTTACAGACAACAAAGGGGCCAATGCTGCTAAACACATCACAGAAGAAGGATATTAGCAAATGAAGAGGGAAAAGTGGTTGAGCCGGTTACACTGGTCCTTGCAAGGTTTAGCATGGGTTTTAGGAAGTTACAATAAGCACTTGCTATCCCAATCCAGGGTGAGGGAGTTTCAGCAAAAGCAAGACTCAAAGGGGCCTAGGTATATTGCAAACCTGATTTCCCAGGAGAGAACCTATCTGTGGGCATGGGTCCTGTGCTTCTCTGAGTGGGAGCTGGGCCCATGCCACACAGAAGGGTCTCCCACGGTAGGCAAAGTTCTTGTCATGTGATTAAAAGGATGATCTTTCTAGGGGCCTTATTTCTCTCATGTTAGGTTTGACTGCTTTGACTTTGGGATCTCTTTCTACAAATGGGGGAATGGGTGTCTGCTTAATTTCCTCTAAGGATGGGCAGAAACTAGGCAATTGAAGTGGGTCCAAGTGGCCTGAGAAAAATTCCATGTCATCTGTTCATGTTTTTTTTTTTTAATATTTTATTTATTTATTTTTATTATTTATTTATTTATTTATCTTTAGAGGGGAAGGGAAGGAGAGAGGGAGAGAAACATCAATGTGCGGTTGCCTCTTGTATGTCCCCTGCCGGGAACTGGCCTGGCAACCCAGGCATGTGCCCTGACTGGGAATCGAACCGTGATCCATTGGTTTGCAGGCCCGAGCTCAATCCACTGAGCTACACCAGCCAGGGCATCTGTTCATGTTTTATCACTTTTTATGTTGAAGCAAAAAATAAATTTTTTTTCTGAGTTACACTGGAAAATTTCCCAACAAAGGTTTTTGCTCTAGAGAATGCTTTTTTAGTAACCTTTCTTTCTACCCAAAATATAGACTCAACTAATATAGAAGCATAAAAATAGAGAAGTATGGCAAATATAATGTAATTTTATAATGCTGTAGGCAGGCTTTATGGTAAAACTGAATGACTGTGAATTAGTGAAAAAAATTTATTATACTTTAATGTTCTATCATGTTAAAGAAGAGAATATTTCCCTTATCCCATCTTAAAATTTTTATTTATTTATTTATTTATTTATTTATTTTTAGAGAAAGGGGAAGGGAGTGGGAGAGGGACAGAAGCTTCAGCGTGGTTGCCTCTCTAGCTCCCCCTACTGGGCACCTGGCCCGAAACCCAGGCATGTGCCCTCACTGGGAATCAACTGGTTGTTGCGGACCATTCAGCCTGGTTTCAGGAGTTGTAGCCCTCACCCCATGGTGGGCTGTGTAAGAGTCCAAGGGACCCACTTCATCTGGGTCTGTTCTGTCAAGAGGACGTGACCTACTAAGGAGACAAAGCTTATCTCCCTGGCAGGAGTGCTGCTTCTGCCTCATCCATCTCTGGCCCCAGTGCTTGGTTGGCAGTCAATGACGGGTAAGACTCCTCATGGGAGGGGCAACCTAAGCCAGACTTAGGCCTCATGGAAGGACTTGGGGGGGCTGCAGCAAAGAGGATGTGATGGACCCTCACCCCCCGGCTATTCTGACTTAGCCCGAGTCCTCATTTCCGTCTGGGAGATGTCTTCTGCTTGCTAATCGGCTTAAAGCCTGAAACTGTGGGGGCAAGCGGTGCAGCCCTGTACCGGCCAGGACGGCTCCCTGGGTGATTGGGCATAAGAAAGAATTCCTAAAGTCCTGTGAAACCTGCTTTGCTAAGAGTGCTTTCATTTAAATGATAAGGGTCCGAGGAGGAAATGAGTATGTCTCCCAAAGTTTGGCAACCCCGTTTCTGGACAGACACTGACTCAGATTAAGCCCTCAGATTTCTTTGAAATGTTAACCATTGTTTGATCCTTGCCACCTGACAAACCTGTATTCCGGTGTATTTGAGCCCAATAAAAGCCCAGTGAGAAAAGGGCTCTCGGTCATTCTCCTCTGAGAGTTTGACCACCTTTCCTCCCCAAGCAGTCATGTCTTGATAGTTTTTATTTTCATCCATGACGGAGGGATGGGGCTCTGCGGGCGGAGCCCCCCCACATCTGGTGCCCAGGACAGGGGCCCCCACAACTGGTGACCCCTTGGTTCACAGGTTAGCACTCAATCCACTGAACCACACCAGCCAGGGCCTTATCCCTTGTTAAAATATTAAACACACACACACAAAACCCTGCCCCTGTTGGTGACAACTGCTTGTGGGTCCTGTGTCTTTAACTGAGTGGCCTCACAGAGTCTTAAAACACCCTACCACAGGCCCTGTTTTGCTTCTGGCAGGTATTTATTTTATGTCTAAACTTTTTTTTAAATTTTTATTTATTTTTTAATCAGTATTTTTTAATTGTTGCTATTGTACAGTTTTTGTCTAAACTTTATTTTATTTAAATTCCGAATTTAGTACCACACGGTAATTTGCATGTGCCTATTAATTATCTATTGCAGAACTCACAGTGCCTACAATGTATAAATTAGGCACACATTTTGTAAGATTATGTACATAAAAATTCTCTTTTGGGTATTTTAACTAAGTTGTTCTTCAGGAAAAAAGAAAATGGTGCTGTTTACGGCCACGCCACCCTGAACATACCTGATCTGGTCTGCTCTGGGATAAAAAAGGGGCTTAGTAAGTTGCTCAGAGCACTGAGAGTGAATTTACAGACTAAATCTACGACTCTCTTATGCTTCATGCATAAATAAAAACAAACATAATACTGCCAAAAATCAGATTAAAGCCTTATAGAATATTTTTATATAGAGAGAGATCTGTAATATCACTGGATTTGGATGCTAAAACATAGACTGATAAAAATATATTTTAAATTATTTTTGTTCGGTCTGTTTTCATTTAAAAAAATAACAACTATATAGTGGCCACTCACTCTGTCCCTGATGCTATCTGAAGTGCTGGCTATGTATTACTTTATTTAATCCTCATGACTCTAAGGCAGGTGTTCACATCAGGCCCAAGTCACAGAATGGAGTTGTGGAGACTTAAGCATACAGCTCAGAAGAAACTGGAAATTGCTTCTGTAATGGTTTAAGAAACCAAAAATAATTAAACAGAATAAAATACTATAAAAAAATAGCCCAGGACATCACAGATAGGAAAAGTATTATTTTTGAGACTTTCATTTTAAACACACATGTACATATATATGTGTAAACTAATTTTGATGTTCAAGTACATCCTCACTCTGGACTGTGGCTTAAATATATATATATATAAAATAATATATAAACTATGCTGAAATCAAAAGCAATAGCAACCTGATTCTAAAGGCCTGAACACTATAGCTTAACTTTAAAAAGCTATGTACAGTGACTGTGACAGGTTGAACAATACATGTTGGCCCACAGCTAAATATTCTATTCCGTTTCTGTTTTTTTAATTCATGTTAAAAGGAGAAAAATATTGTAAGATCAATCCTCATCTTTCATATTGACAGAACTCACAACAATAAAAAATAATCAAACACAAAAGCTCATTTATTTTTTTCCAAAGCACAAAGGAGCTCACTCCGCAGGTAAACAATAAGCAAACCATACAAATATTGAGAAAAACTGTCTCCATGAATACATACACATACGTATCTATTTATTCTTCAGAGCAGTGATCAGGTGTTTAACAATAATATGAAGTGCTTTTCAATAAAGAATGCTTTCTGACAGGCTTTTGAGTGGGAATAGGACAGGTAAGTTCCTGCCACATAACATCTGGCACTCAGTCACTTGAACCCTGAGGACTGGGAAGACCACCTTGGAATTCATATTTAATTTCATCATTGGCCTGTCAACTTTTGCATTTCACTAAATTTGAACCAGAACTAACCCCTCAGAGCTTGATCGCTCACTCAAAGCTGTGAGAGAAACGGGAAGGAGAGCCCAGGCAGGAAAACGCACGTGGGGACCGGTGCCTGGGTTCCCAACAGTGTCCCTTCGTTGGTGCACCTCATTCTGTGCTTTTCCTTTAGAGACACCCAAGTGTGTTGCGGTTCAAAGTTGTATCTAAACTGGCGAGGTCAATCAGAATCTGCAAATGTCTCTTGTAAGCCTTTGCGGGGGCAGAGAAAACAAACTTAAAAATTCACAATAATCCTCTCCATTGAAAAGTTATGTCAGGACATTGCCCATGACACGTTTCTTAGTTCACCTTCTGACAACTCAGAACACTCTTTTTAACCATCTCAGCGTTTCTGATGTCATCATCAACTTTAAAGAACAGACTATGGGAAGATGCCTAGAAGGCCGCAGAAGCTTGATTCTGGATCTCTTCCACGTTAACTGATATGGCGTGCCTTCCAGCTTGCCTTTAAGGCTTTCCGTATATCTGGTTCTAAGATGAGAAAATTAAAAATGGAGAGAGCCTGGAAAGCAGTGAAGATTCAAAATACGTTGCTGGATCTCACACCCATTGTTTCCTCCCTAACATCTCAGCTGTAGCTGCCCACAGGGATACTCAGGGGCGCACTTCAAAAGCAGCGAAGCCTAACAAAGCGGGTGCTTTCCCACCACTTTCCTTTCTTAATCATGCGGGGTTCGCACAGAAGTGAAAAAGAAAGTCAATGGGTTTTGATGCTCACAATGTTAAATTAGAAAGACCTCCTCCTGGCTTGAAGGGAACTTGTCCAAAGATATTCTCTTAGATTCTCAAACCTTTGCGGTGGAATCAGAGAAGCTGGGAGAGTAAGTAACAGAGCAGAGTCTCCTTGGCCTCAGTTTACCATAACTAGGACATCCCTCAGGCCCTCACCCCACGTTTCGCTCTCTTTCGGAAAATTAAATTTATCTTAGCTGATTAGCCTGCTTCCGTGTTCTGGTGGAAAAAATATTTTTAAAATGTATTACTGAATAAATTTTGGCCTGTTGAGATTTATTCCATTATAAATACCATGAAACTTGAGGCAAAAAATAGTGTAAGGTGAAGTGAGGGATCTGATTAGAAGTTTTCATTCTTTCTTACCTGTCAGAGAGCAAAATATTCAAACACAAGTGACAGAATTGGTTTGGAATACTGCCTCTCCACAATTCAGGAAGCCAGCCCACATCAGGCAAAGGCAACATTTCAGAGTGTGGAACACCTGGGCCCATGTACAGCTAATGCCCAAAGTGTGGCAAAAAGCACATGCAACATTCAGGAACATGACACTTGGAGAATAAAGCACATTAGCTCTAAGTGATTCAGGAAGATCAAAGCGCATGTAAACATTTCAACACACTCTATTTTTATTAGAAAAGATACTTAAGTTTTAGCATATCACCAGGGCTAACTTTGACATTTGACAGACTGGTTGTTGTATATGGCCATTTTTCCTGTTTCTGACACTGCACTTATTTATATTTACTGCATAGGAATACTAAATCTACATGAAAACTGATGTTCTGCCTCAAAATGTACACCCTTCAGGAAGGTAAAACTATTGATCTTGTAAAGGCTGGAGACAGCTGCTGCCTATCAGTGCATCTTGAATAACTCCTCCAAAGTCTTAAGCCCACTCACGATGTGGGTTAGCCACCAGGAAACCAAATTCTTTCCGCATGGATCGAGAGCTAGAGCAGAAAACAGATGCTGGCTTTGCAGAGAAATGGGGAGAAGCTCAGTGGGCCGTCTCTGACTTGGCTCAGGAGCTAGGAATTCTGGAAATACAGCTGCTGAGATGAGAAGCTGGATTGACCGAGTTACTTAATGCCCTAAAACATTGTTATTAAAAACAAAGACCAAAAATGTGTTCTATCACGACCAAATCTAAAAGTGTTTCCAGCTGGGGAAAAAGAAAAAAAAACTGAGTAAATTATCACTGAATTAGCATGATTAGGTAAGAATAAAAATTATTGTACAAGAGGGAGAATTTTCTTCTTAGTTCTGTGTAAATGGAGTATTGACATAACATAAAGTTTTTGACTATAAGACAACAATAAGAGGTCAAACCTAAGCCCTTGGTGTGAATGTTAGGAAATGTTAAGAAAATCTCCTTTTCCTTCTTAGTTTATATTATTTGGAATCAAATGAGAAAAATATAGTATTTAAATAACATTCACATCCCTATTTCTTAAGGATTTATCATAGTCATAATTTTTTTTTTAATTCTAGGTTATGGAAAAGAGCACTAGTTAGGAAGCATAAAAATGCTCTTTGTTTAATGTTTCTAAACGTCTAGTACAGATTAAATCATATTAATATAAACAGTAAGTGAGATGCCTATATATTTTTCATTATGCTAAAATTCCAATGCCCTAAAATTATTAGGAATTACAAAACAATAGGATAAAATTGAAAACCAGAGTGCTTTCAATATGCAGGGTTTAAAGGTTTTTACTATTTCTTTTAATGGGATTTGTCTTTCATTTGAAAGTTTTAACAGATTGATCTGAGTATGAAATTGCCAGTGACTACGGCTTAGACCTTGGGGAGAACAAGTCACGGTGATGAAACCCCCCCTCTCAGTACTGACAGCTTTGGAACGCCCAGCACGTGCTCCAGTTTACGAAGACTTCAGTCTGCACAAGAGTGGGGTATGAACTTTGTTTCTCTTCTAATAAAACTGAAGGAATAATAGCATCACACGGTTATACGTTAAGGTGATTTAAGGTACACAAACTCACAACTATTTATGCCATGTAGCCGTATGAACAATATTCCTAAGAGACTTTAAATCTTTAATGTCCAACTTCTGTCAAACACTTTGAAGCACAGAACTATATTAAGAAAGCATGTGGCATTCAATCTCTGACAATTCACCCCAAAGAAGGCAAAGCACAACAATAATGAATTGCTGAAATACTAATTTCATTAAGTACAAATTTCCAGAACACAAAGTCAATCTTGGAAACACGTTTTAAAATTCAACACCTTCTCCTTTTAAATTAGTAAGCTCAGTATATAATTTGCAAACAATCTGAAGTGATTTTTTCCCATGTTTGTCCATAGTCTAACTTTTTCTCCCTTGTAAAAATAGACTCACTGGTTCATTTTCCATATCTAATTTTCATAATAATTAGCTCAAAATATCTAACCTGCTAGAAATATCTTTCCTCTCCACATTTCCAAATATGAAATAGATTTTACTTAAATCTCATAAGAACAGCACTAGTAACAACATTCTTACGTTTAAACTCTAAGTAAATCTGAACAGCTCAAAAAGGAGACATTTTGAATCCTCCCAACCAGAGAATTGAAAATCAGTGCAACTTCCTTCGATTTTTCGAGTACTTTAAGTAGACACAGAAAGAGATAATCATCTCGAGAACAAGGTACTAATTTTTGACTTTCTAACTCCGCCTGGGCACAAGGGAGGCGCAGAAGCACCTTAACCAGGAAAACTCGGAGATGCCGAGGGTCTTAGACTGAGCTTGAGAAGGGAACCACAAGCTTTCCGCCCACATAAACCTCTTCAATATTTCGGTCATCCCCTGAAAGAGAAATCAGGGAATCATTTAAAAGTGCTTTCGTGTCAATAAGTAGTTTAATTGCCCCTGGGAGAGATTTAAAAGCAAAACACACTTCTAAGACGGAACATAAAAAAGCTGCCTTTTTCCCCCTCTCTGATTGTTTAAAATATGGACAGGGAAACATGACCAGTAGAAGATGCTGCATCTAATTTGAGGACTGGGATCTGAATTCTGCACCCACGTCAGAAATCACATAAAGTTAAATTGACCCCCATCGCTGTCCTTTCAGCTGAAGTGAGTAGTTTGCCTTTCCAGCCCCAAATTAAAGGAAGTACGTATCTTTATACCCCAGAATCACACTCAGATGGTGAGATGAAGGATCTGCAAGAACTGAGCTCCATGAGAAATACAACATGTGTCTCTTCTATTCACATTCACTCAAGACTCAGAGCTCATTCAGCCCAGCGGGAGGCAGAGTAGCATTTTCTACACTTTATGTCTCCCCGTCAGTGAATACAATAGAACGTGAGTATGTGACGAATCCCCTGCCATGAGACTCCACCACATCCTTCTCACAAATACAACACAGTAGGGCAGCCTGGGTGTGGAGAATAAACAAGCGTAGGAGGTGGAAGCCTGATGATCTACAGGAACATGCAAATTTCAAATCATGTCTTTAAATGTTGTGCCATAAATGAGCTCTGTGCTGAAGAATTTTTTTTAAAATCAAAGCAAATGATCACACACAGGGTTTAACATGTGGTATCATGAATGCAGCGAGTCATACCCAAAAAAAAGACAAAAGAAGATTTTATTTAGCATAGAGACATATTTCTACCTACCTAGATAGAGAAACTTCTGGATAATAGTCTAAAATAGAAAATAAAAGTAATAATAAGAATTATTTTGCGCATTTAGAAAAGTAAATTCACAGCCAATAATAGGTTAGCAAAACACAGAAATACAAATTTATTACTCAATGGTAAAATCTACTGTGATTAATGAAAAAGAAATTGTCTCTTATTTCGAAAAATACTGGCTATTAACAAATGTTTATCTATTGCCTAAAAGTTCTTGGTATATAATCTTGAGATCTTTAGAAGAAAAGTGTTACATACATTAAATTAATTAATTTAATAAAATAAAGCAAATATTTTAATAGGTGTACAAGAAAAATGACTGGATGAATAGGACTGAAGCCCTATTCCCAGAAATCCACTGTAATAAAGAAGTAAAAATATAAATAACATGAAAACAACAAATAACCAACCTCAAATATCCAGCATCTTTCTTCTAAAAATCCTAAATACATTATATTTACATATTTACTTTCATAAGTGGATCTATTTATAAATGGTAATTATTTTTTAGAATAACTCAACATCATATAACAAATTATTATTAAAGTAAGAAGAACCTGATTATTTTATACATAGAGAAACATTTTATAATAAAAGGAACAAAGTAATAAAACCCATTTTCTTATAACTAAGAAAATCAATGTAGCATGTGGTGAAGAATCCAGACTCTGGAAGTCATAAAGTCCTGGGCTGAAATCCCAACTCTGTCTGCTAATTACTAATTACGAGTCATGAGTCCTTTAGGTAAACCACTTAACCTCCCTTAAGCCTCACTCCCCCTCAAATGACATGGCTATATCAATAGTACCTACTTTCATAAGAGTTGTTCTGATTATTAAAGAAAAATTATGTATGAAAATGCTTAATGTCATGCCACCTGGCAAGTATATGCAATAAGGGCTAGCTATATTATGGCTTCTTATAGCCTATACATTCAAATATGTAAATATACTCAAAATATAAATATTCTATTAGTACCATTATTGCTAACATTATTGTCATGGAGTTATACCTTCCTTTCTCTTTATTTTTTATTATTGTGCTATTATAGATATTCTCATTTTCCCTTACTTTGCCTATCTCCACCCAACCCTCAGCACCCCTTCCCTCTGGACACCACCACACTGTCATCTGCGTCCATGGGTTATGCATATATATTCTTTGGCTAATCCCTTCCCTTTCTTTCCTTCTGTTCTCCCCCTCCCCACTCCTACTTCTGAGATCTGTCAGTCTGTTCCATGTATACATGCCTCTGGTTTTATTTTGTTCATTAGATTTTGTTTAATTTGTTAATTAGATGCCACGTATAAATGCGATCATATGGTATTATAACCTTTTAAAATCTAGCTTCCTTTTTAAGATTCTCCTGTGTTCCTTTAAAATGTTTCTATTTTGTTTTCTACAGGGAAGCTATTGTGATTACTTCATGAAATACGTGCTTTTTGATTAACCTCTTTTTTCTTTTTACTTACCTCTGAAACATCACCAACTAAATCCCCACAAAACAGATCAATGGGAGAGTCAGATGCTTTGGGGTTGATCAAGAGGGCATCAAATTCCTTGCCTACTTCAAAGTTTCCAATGTCTTTATCCAGCCCCAGGGCTACAGGGTGAAATAAATTAATAAGCTGTCAGTATTTTGAGTCATCAGAACATGCCAATGTCCCAGTTTGCAAGGACAGAGTCTGCCAACCTGTCACTAGAAAAAAAATAGTATCTTAATAGTGAAGCATTCTATTCCAATAGGTCACAAGACTTTGCCTTACAGAAAGCAGAGTAAGCAAAGGGAAAGCAAAATCTGAGAATAAAAACAGTTCCCTTCATTACCATGACCATAATTCTGATGGTGTCTCTATTTTTCAGCTCAGCACAGTACACAATCCAACTGGGCTATGACTTTCATTCATCCCTCCAAGAAACATGACAACTGATAAAATACCTTCTGCCTTTTTTCCCTCTTAGTCCCCCACCAACGCTCAGACTCCTTTCCTTGTCCTTCTTGTTCTATGAAATAGCTGAGAGGATCTATTTTCATGGCCATGAAATGAACCTCAAATAAATAAAAAATAATTATTTTTTTTGCACATTTGTCAACACAGGCATATCCATCATAAGTTCCTTAGTTTAAATCTTTGGAATAAAAAGAATTCACTTCTGAAAGTAAATGGATGCTCATAACTTAGGAGTCTTGATGCTTTCAAAAGCAGACCAATTTCTTTGCAACCTCAAAGATGTTTTTCTGGTTACCAGAGAAGGATGGTTTTCTAAAATAGAGCATAGGTCAATAATGTCTATTGATTTGATCCATCTCATAGCTAAAATTTATGTTCCATGCATATTAGATGCCAAAGAAGAACATTTCTTTCATTGATGATATGTTTTAGTTTCAAAAGATGGGTGTAGTTGGCTTTCCTGGTCAACGAAGTTATTGAGTCTTGAGCTCAGTAAAGCCTATAATTTGAGTAAGGTATACAATGATGTGCCAAATGGAAGAGTGCATAAAGGGGGGCCAACTGGAGCACAGCATTATTTATTTGAATTTTTACATGTGTTTGTTGTATTCCATCACTGTCAGGGTATGGTCCATGTGAAAATATTGGATGGCATATTCCTGATGGATGATATCTGGTACATTATATTTCTATGTACGGATATGCTCTTGGTGGTGCTTTAATCACTGATAGAAATCCTACTTATTCTTAAAAGGTTATTTAAAAGGCAACTATTTTATTCTCAGAAAAGAAAATAGTTTTAGCTAAAGAATTCTTATAGGAAGACAGGGGTTCAAAAATAATTAGAAATGTTAAAAGCTCTTTGGTGACTTCTACTAATTGTGTGGTGAAGGACTGAATGTAATAGAAAATCATTGGAAATGCCCTCTTCTACCCACTGGCTCTTGACAAAGGCACATGACAAGTACAAGTTTTTAATGATGGTATCCAACAGAAAATTGTTGTGTATTTAATAGGCCAGATAACCAGGTTCATTTGCCAGAGTTTGATCATATATAAACTAATTGAGCTATTTGTTAGAACCTGGAGAGTTCGGGCATGCACTAACCGAAAAAGATACAATTGCTTTTTGTGAATTTGTAAATTGATCTAAATTCAAATTATTGCAGTAAGGCCCAGCTGAGCTGGTAAGCAACTCCACTGCATTTCAGAAAACACCATTTTGCTGCCTTTGGAGCAAATGTTGGCTCTGTGATGGTCATTTATGCACATCTTGAATTGATTTGGTAAGTCCCCCATACTGCCAGCTTGATCAGGCACAGAATCCTCATGAAGTAAGTCACAGAGAGCTTAGAATTTTTTTTAGAGCAGCATTATTTAAATACAACTCTTTTGCACCATAAAAATAAGGTGGATGGCCAACTGCTTGAACTCAGGTGCACAAACACAGTGGTGGTGGGGTTGGGGAGCACCACACTTGTTAAAAGAATGGTGACGTAAAACATGGAACTTCATGTATCCTATGAATTAGAAATCTTACATCTTGGAAATGCAAACAACATGACCTCTACTTGTTTTTCTTGAAAGGTTTTTTATGCCCTGGCTAGATAGCTCAGTTGATTAGAGCATCATCCCAATATGCCAAGGTTGTGGGTTTGATCTCCAGTCAAGGCACATACAGGAAGCAACTAATGAATGCATAATAAGTGGAACAATAAATCCATGTCTGTCTGTCTATCTGTCTCTCTCCCCCTTCCTCTCTCTAAAATAAAAAAAAAAAAGGAAAGGTTCTTTATGGCATCCATCATAGCACAGAACCTTTAAAGAAGAGCCAGGAAGTTTCTCTTCCAAGGATATTCTTGGACTCCATCATTCTCCATTTTTCAAGATCCAGGGTATCTATCATAAATCTACATGTATATGTATATCTGTCTCTACGCATATGATTTTATTTCTCACTAGCTACCTAAGATTTCATGCTATGTTGACTATTATCCACCTAGATTGCACCATAATACTAACGTGACTGAGAAGAATATGATTACCAATTTCTTTTTCCATGAAAATAGTTACATGTGAGAATTGGGAAAAGCTGATGAACAATATTTTCATGTGAAACAACTACATTTTGACGTCTTTCTCCACTTAAAAAGACTTAGGTAGTTAGTATGCTTAATTATATAAACAAAGTGCATACTCCAAGCTGGAATTTATACATGAAGATATCGCAGTGGAAAGGTAAGAACTTGCACTCTGGCATCAGATTTTGGGTTCAGATCACGGCACTCTACAGCTTGACAGCTGTGTACACTTCCATCAGGGGCCTTGTTGATGAAATGGAATTGATAGCAGTGGCTGTGAAGTAAGTAAGAACATGTATAAAGGCATGTTGCATAGTGCCTATCATATGTTAAGAACTATTGGCTATATCTTTTAAAGATTTTATTTACTTATTTATTTTCAGAGAGAGGAGAAGGGAAAGAGAAAGAGAGGAAGAGAAACATCGATGTGTGAGAGAAACACTGATTGCCTCTTGCTCATCCCCAAATGGGGACCTGGCCCACAACCCAAGCATGTGCCCTGACAGGGAATCGAACCAGAGACTTTATAGTTCACAGGCCAGTGCTCAATCCACTGAACCACACCAGTAGGGCTATTGGCTATTATTTTTACATTAGTATTATTATCATTATCTTCATTGAGGCCGATAGAGAGTGTTACCTGACTCAGTGGAAATACTGATTATTTTAAAGAACTTGTATACATGTAACCAATGCAAATATCCACTAAAATAATTAATATGGCAACTGAATAGTAAACATCTCTTCTTCCAAAGACAGACAGCTTGCTGAAAGAATTATTCCTCCACTACATGCTTGAACGTGTACTTGACTTGCTAAGTTTTGGGTTTGCTATGTGAGATGCAATAGTCATGGATATTGGATTCCTGCTGATACCATTATCATGTTCCTCATAGTGCATCCAAGGACACAGATTGGCATGGTTGTCTATTGTTAGAGAAAAAAATAGTCATTACCTTGGCTGCCTCCAAGAGTAGCTAGTCTGAATACTTCTTCATGGGTGAGGCCTTTTGCATTTATCTTATTAATTAAAAGGGTATTGGAAGTCATCATTGCTGTTCTGATTGCATTGAGCACGGAAGATGAATAACCACCAGCCACATCTATGGTAGACAAAATAAAGCCAAAACAGTAACCTTGTGAGATAAATGGAGTATTAAGTCTATGTTTTTTTTATTTTTCAATTAGAGCTTACATTCAATGTTGTTTTGCATTGTTTCAGGTGTACAGCACAATGGTTAGACAATCATATACCTTCCAAAGTGATCCCTCCTAGGGATCACGTAGCCACCTGGCACCATGCATAATTATCACAATTGTAATATTACCGACTATATTCCCTATGCTGTACTTTACATCCCCTTGATTATTTTGTAGCTACCAGTTTGTATCTCTTAATAGGCTGTTTTTGTTTGTTTTCAGTGACAGTCAGTCTTTAATATACCTCAAATAAAAGATCGTATCTGTAAATACAGAATAGACACAGGCTAACATGTAAAGGAATTCAAAAGATGCAATTAGTATCAAATGTACACCTGTGTTAGTTTCCTAGGGCTGCTGCAACAAATTACCACAAATTTGGTGTCGTCAGGGAGGTAGAGATTCATTCTGTCACAGCTGGGGAGGACAGAAGTCTTAAATCACAGTGTTCACAGGTCCATAATCCTATAAAGGCTCCAGGGAGGAATCATTCCTCACTTCTCCCAGTTGGTGGTGGCTCCTGGCATTCCTTGGCTTGCGGCAGTGTATCTCCAATTCCTGCCTCCATCCTCAAATGGCCTTCTCCCCCATGTCTTTATGTGACTCTCCTTTTCTGTCTCTTGTAAGACATTCATCATTGGATTTAGGGATCACATTAATTCAGAATGATTGCATCACCTTTATTACATTTGCAAAGACCTTTACTCCAAACAAGGTCATTTTTACATGTTCTAGGTAGACAGAGTGTTTTTTTGGGGGGATGCTGGGGGGAAGTGCACAATTCGGTCCAGTGCAATGACCAATGGTTAATGAAATTAAGAGAAAAAGTTCTTATTTCTGAATATCTCCTAAATTCTCACAGAAGTTGGTCAAATATGCCTGCCTAGTTATAAAGATAGTCTAAATAACATGAGATTTAAAATAAGCTCACAATTCTACGCTCTAATAATTTGCCCTACCTTTATTCTAATTCAGATGAGAGCTTTGGAAATTAAGAAAGTACTTCTTTATGATAATTTTAGAGGCAGAGCTTTTAGAATGAATTGATATATTCTGGGAAATTCATATATAAGTGAGCAATGCTGATGTAGACAGCTTTATATGTTTGTTGGCATCATTAGATGAGGAATGAGATTTTTCATAATTTAAAAAATAAAGTTCCTCATATTTAAGTTGAAACACTACCTTTGACAAATCTAGAAGAACAAGAACAAATATAGGAGTTATTATATGGGTTTGTATAAATAAACCAAGTAAGTTAGCATGTTTTATTAGGAGAAAAGTATAGGGAAAAAATATACTTTCTATTTCAAGGGTCCTTTCTGTCATTTCAAAGTAGATATATATATATATGTAAAATTCTTATATACATATTGCAAAAGTAATAGCTTATTAAGTAATAATCCTAGATTTATGTTCAATTTTATGTTCACTGTCTTCCACATCCTTAGATAAACTTCTATGAATTTTTCTTTAACCAGAACAGTACTGCCTAAGGATCATGCACTTTCTTGACAAGTTTCATTACATCTGCTTAAGTTATTAGTCCATTTTAGTAACCATCTATTAAACCTTCATTTTACCATAGCATCAAACTAAGAAAACAAATGAGATTTGGGAATAATGCACATTAAGCTTTGAAATACTTTGTCTACTGTTTTTTCTTCATTGCTAGAACAAAAAAAGTTAAATGAAAATGCTATCACTGTATGGTATGGAAACATTTAAAGACTGAACATATATTTCAAGACTGAACATAAAGACAAACAGCTAAAGACTGAGAAGAAACAGAAAAACAAAAGCAAGGCCATTAGGACTGTATGAACACGGAAGATTTAAATACTTGCCATTATAAAAAACATGTTATATTAAATGTTATAGAAAGTCATATTTTCCTCTATATCTCAGCAAACTATCCATATAGAAAGAATAAGAATACATGAAAAAACAATGCTATGCAATTTACTGAGATAATTTTCAGAGCTGTCTTATTATGTTGCTGCCTTATAGGATGCTTTAATCATCCTAGCCTCTTCTGGTTGTTACATTAACAAAGGAACAATACTGTGCAGATCAGAGAATAAACCCTGGACTATATAAACCATGGCATATAGTCATGCTTTTCTCCCAGGGATTTCCATTGTGACAGTAACTTTCTGATCTGTGCCCGGCATGGTGAGCTTGGTGGTTTCTCCTCCCTCTGCAACACATTAGTGAAGGCAGAATCCCTACTTTATCATCTAAGAAGAGGCAGTGTGAGGGGCTGAAAGAGAGATAATGAACATCACATTTTACCAACCTGGTTTTAGACTGTAGCTCTGGAAAATTTTTGCTTTGTTGACCTTTGGTCAGTTACTTACTACTTGTGGATCTCAATTTTCTCAGAAAATAGAAGCAGCATCACCTATTTTAACAGTTGCTGAAAAATCCAATTAAGTAACTTAAACTCTGGAGAAGGAAATGAGGACTAAAGTGTAGAAACTTCATGGAGAAATGGTGGAGAAAATGGATGCATTTTCTCAGAAAAATCTATCCTCAAACCCATGCCCTCTAGCATCATGATAAAGAATGGCACTATTATTTTCTTACCCGAGTCAGCATAAGGCCACGCTATTTACAAGAGGACTCTAAGCAAACCACACAAGAGTAGAAATTTGAGTCAGAGGGCAATGAAAACATAGAAGAAAATGATTTTATATGTATGTGTTCACTTTGTATGCATTCATTCATTTATCAACAGTCATTTACTGAGCACCTTCTATGTGCTTGATTTATTTAAGCATTCATAAAAAGACCTTATGGGCTCCCTATGAGCTAATCAGCTAGTAGAGGAGAAAGAAAAGAGACATATGAACAAACAAATGTTAACTAGACATTTTGTTCCATTAGTGTTAGAGAAGGTGGAAAGCCCGTTTAGGCAGGATGGTCAGAGAAGACCTCTTCAAGGCAATGGCATTTAAACTAAGACAGAAATGAGAAGAACTCAGCCATGTAAAGAGAGGCATAAAGGACACTACAGGCACAGGAACAGAACGCACAAAGGCATTTTGCTGGAAGGGAGTGTGATTCATGGAAGGAATTTAAAGATAGCCCGGGTGAGGAGGTGAGAGTGGTAGGGTATGAGGCTGAGAGGCAGATGGGTGCCAAACCATGCAGAGCTTTCTTGCCCTGTAATGAGGTTTGCCTATTCACAATCCCACTGAAGGGGTGGTAAGCAGGAGGGATGCAATAGTCAGATTTCCACTGTGATTCTTTTCAAAAGAGAAGACTGGATTAGAAGGGTTCAAGATGAACGTGAGATGGACTAGGAAGCTAGTGCAAGAGTTCAGCCCGGAAACAATGGCAGCTTGCATTAGGGAGCCGTGGCTGAGACGGAAAAAGAGTATAGATTCAGGAGCTATAAAGGAGTCATGAGGCTGGATGTTGCACTGGCTTAGACATGGGGGAGAGGTGAGAGGGAAGACGGTCTCAGAGACAAGGCCTACGTTTCTACTTTGAGAAACTGAATTCTCTGAACAGGAAAGCCATTTAAAAGAACCAGGCTTAAATGTGTTTTTGGGATATAATAAACTGAAAGATCTATGAGGAGGGATCAAAGAGGAAGGAGAAACTACGAAATTGAAAATATAAGTTTGGAATTCAAAGAGAAATCTGAGCTACATATAAAAATCAGTCATCTGTATACATGTAATCATGTAAAGCCATGTTTGTGAATGAAGCCTCTTAAGAAGAAAGCATAAAGTCAAAAGAGGAGAGAGCCTAGGACTGAGCCTTGAGTGGCCAGGGAGAGAAGAAAGGGCCTTCAAAGAAAACAAAGAAGGGCTGGAGAGAGAGGAAGAAGGGAAACAACAACAGTGTGGTTTCACTGAATCCAATGTAAGGTTGTTTGGACAAAGGAGAGACTAGTCAACTATGGCTCAGAAGTCCAGTATAATAAATATAGAATGATGTCTTTTGGAGTTGTCAGCAAGAGATCACAGGGGTAGTAGCGCAGGGGAGAAAGGACAAGGATCATTACCATGGAGGCTGGGGCAAGAAGCCAGCCTGAAGTGAGTGGAGGAATGGAAGAGTGCCTGGAAAATGGTAGCAGTGTGGGGCTCCACTCTTTGAAGAAGTTTTGCTTTGAAGAGGAGTAGAGAGGTGGGGAGGAGGGGCTGTCACGAGTACAGCTGGTATAAACATTCTTGTACAATTCTTTTTGCAGACATATGTGTTCATGTCTCTTGGGTAAATCCCAAAATGGAATTACTGGGTCACATGTAGATTAATATTTAAGTTTATAAGAAACTGCCAAAGAGTTCTCTAAAGAGATTGAGCATTTACCCCTCTCCCTCCAGTTGTGTGTGACAGTCTACATGCTTCTTATTCTTTTGCTTTTTCTTCTTTCACTTAAAAAATTTTCTTTTCCATCACAACTTGTGGTCTTTTTATAGTGCCATGTCTTCTTGTACTCTAAGGATGAAGGTAATTTTCTGAAATTTTCTTCTGGATCCTGAAGGAAATTATTTTCAGAAATATGTTCATACTTTTATCCTTCTTGATATTGCTTTCTCTTATTTTGCAGTGCAGGTTGTAAAGCTTCATGTGGGTTTCCTCTAATACTTGAGCAAGTCCAGATATGCCTACCCTTGTTATAGATATAATAAGTGAACTGCTCTTGAAACTGTTTTCTGTCCATAATATCAGGTTAAACAATCTTCTATAGTCTACGAGTGAAGGGAAAGTTCATATACAAAGGTCCTATGTAGGAAATACTGGAGCACAGAGGGGCTACCACAGCAGAGATCACGTAAAATGCATTCTCCAACTTAATAAGCAAATACATCATATTTAATCAAACATTTGGTCAATACACCAACACTGCCCTTTACTTTTTAAGCTAATCTTTGTTGACCAGTACAATGTGTCAGATATGTGCTAACCACATCTTGACTTCTCAAGAACTTTTTTCATTGAGGCCTCAAAACAAGCTTGTAAGATAGATATGGTTACAATTGTTGTTATTGTTATAGAAATTAGAAAATGAAGTCTTAGAAAATTAATTTGTTCAATATCTTACAGCTAATAAATGACAATTAAAGCTTTAGCTAAATGTTTAAGGCCATTGCCATACAACCCAAAATCAAGAACTAGAAGTCATGTGATGAATTTAAATTATAGAGACAAAACTCTCAGAAAGCAATACCGACCTTATTTTGCATGTCTGCTAAATTTTTCCATTAATAGACTGTGCAACAAAAACTCTTAACCATTCTTTCCTTATCCATTAAAGCTTTTCTGTTAAGGTAAAATGGCTTCCTGCCTTAGCACCTGTCACTATATCCAGGTATTACACAATCTCAATGATTCAAATATTAAATTAGAATTTTAAAAAAATCTCAATTTCTTTGATTCACATAAAATTGGGGGAACTTCTAAATTAGCATACCTATTTTAAAATATTAATAAACCTATTTGAATTATTGTGTGTCTTACCAAGGAATTACTTAGTATAAAGTTAACTGAGACTTGAGTTATTCCAGAAAATGATGACAACCATCTTTGTCAACGTGCAAGCATCCCGATGCTCTTAAAGATGGGGGGGACAAATGCATGAAAATGGAAAATAATCTTTGTGTCCACACTCATTTTTAAAAACATTTAGTTCCTTCATACACATTAATAAACACAGGTTCACAGTGGATATGCCTAGACATTTGGGTCTAACGCACATTTTCAAAGTGAGTAGCACTGCACAGACTCAGGAAAAGTCATTAAAATGTACTACGGAAAGAAAGAGATATCATTACTTTATCAGCCACTGAGAATGTCCTTCAGCCTAGCAAACATCAGATGGCCCATGGGAAAGGAATCTGATTTTATTAAACACTGCTTAAACACAAAGCAAGTACTTAACATAACTGAGAGTTCTCAGTCCTGGCATGGATTGAATTGGTGCTTACTATGTACAGCAAGGTCAAACCATTTTCTTTTGAGACAGTATGTGGGGTGGCACACCTATGGAAAACTAAAATCATACAAATCCACACTATTAAAGCTTAGCCAGAAGGCCAAAACAAAAGAGAAAAAAATCAAGGACTCTTTATAAAGAATCTCTGAAACACCTCAGAAGAACATACCCTTCATAGTAAATACAAATAATAGCTTTCAGAAGGTTAGTGACATTGAAGTGTCTTCCCTTGTTTCCAACCTCACTATTTTATTAGCTCAAGATATTAGTATCAGAAAATAAAACTAATTTTTAAGCTTGGAACTGTCATGTGAAAATTGGTCACATTAGGACATTACGCACTTCCTCATCCACTTTGCCGTGGCTCCAAACAGGGCACTACTAACCTGTACCCAGCCCTACTGTCACGTCATGTTTCAGCACTTCCACCACATTGAGCAAGCCGCTGACGAGCCTGTGGAGAGAGGAGACTGTCAGAACAAGGAGACCCATGTGGGTCCAACAGAAGGGTGCTAACAACAGTGATGGTGAGGTCACTGAAAACGGTGTCCTCCTTCACATTAGCTCCAATGTGGACACACCCACACACATTCGTCAAATCAGACCATCTGAGTTCTGCAGTAAAAATAGATTGTAAAGGATTTTGAACCCTTGCACCGAGCTTAATCTTAGGATGGTACAAAGAACCAAGAGCAAAAACGGAAAGCAGGGGATCATTTGTGAGGAAAGATAAGTGAAGAAATTAAATCTTACAGTTAGTCTAAAAGTCTTACCCATCTTTGTTATGTTCTTAACCAACCCATCCTCTTATGTTAGGAAGTAGAAATTATAAAGCATAGCCTTTCTTGTCCATCTGGAATAATTTGTTACCCTGAATGAGTAGCAACTTTCAAGATAAAATAAGAGGGGTATAACTGGGGAACGGGGTGCAGGCTGGTGATTCTGGGCCTGACAGTTCAAATGTGGCTGCTGAGGACAGCGGCAACTAGGACGGATGGTTCCTGAACTGAATTCTGGACCTCGTGACCCTGAGCTTAATGGATATGCTGCCTTTCTAAGGAAATAAAGGAAAACTAAAGTGATCCTTAGAAGTCTGAAAAGATGCAAAGGTCAACATGGTCTGCTCAAATACACACATAACTGCAATTTTCAAAGCCCCAATATACATGCAGTAAATCTCTCAAAGTTGTCAAAGAAAGAATAGCAGTGACCATTTAAACAGAAATGTATCTATAAAGAAATTTAACTTCAAGCCTTAATTTGGATCTTGTTTTAATTTAAATGTTGTGTAATTAACAGAAGAGATGTTAAACCCTTCCCTACGTGGCCACTAGATCGTAATTATGGTCACTAACCTGAACAGAGGCAGGGTTCCTGTAATGTGTTACCACTCTCTGTCAGAAAACTGGAAGCCTCTGGAAACAGTCCAGAAATAAATCACTGTGCCTCCTGTGCCCTTGCCATACTGCCACTGATAAATGACTTTTTCATTCACAAAGTCACTGGACTTCTACTGTCAGCATCTCCATCTCTTTGCCAAGGGCTCAGTTCTGCTGCTAGAACCTGTTCTTCCCTGGTTTGGGGAAGGTCAGAAGCCCCAAGGAATCAATGCCTCTTTGCCCCATCCAGCAGTTGCCTAACAATAACTGATGAACGTGTGGGTATAACTATCCCAGCTCCTACACCCCTTGAGCAGAATGACTTGGAGGTCTGCTTCGTACACTGGCTCCCTGGGTTTTCGAGAAGATCTAAACTCCAGGAGCCCATCCTGGTAACGTGGTTAATGATGCCCTCTTCACTGACTTCCTGTCCTTCTCTGTCTTACCACACTGCTTCCTGAGCTCATCTCCCCAATAAACTACTTGGTATGAACCCTTGTCTCCTGGTCTGCTTCTGCCAAGAACTCAAAATAAAAAAAACACAAAGTAAAAAAAAAAAGAAAGCACAAAGTAATCCTTCAAAAACTAAAATCCAGCAGAAGCTAAATCCATGTATTGAATGAATATATGAATGATCCACTCTACCCTGCCTCTAAGAGGAAGCAGCTCTGTTCGGGGACGACTAACACCAGAAATGAGAGCTCCTCTCTGTCTCTAAGTCTGGAGCATGAATTCTTGACCTAGCACCCATGGAACAGCATCACGGGGTCTATGAATTCCCAGAAATTAGCTCCAGCATGTCTCTATCTCTGGGCTTTTTTCTGAAGATACAGGCTATAACTTTCATCAGATTCACCTGTGGATATATAACCTTTCAAAATGTAAACTTATAAATAAAGCTTTTGCATTCTGGCGAACTGTATAATAGGGCAAGGGCCCCTTTATCTGAACTGACATTGGCCAGATCCAGCAGGTGCATATAATGTACGTGGCACGTTGGCTCCCAGTAGCACTGCATCATTTCCACTAGTCTGTTTCTAGTAGCTTGCACAGCACAAAGTAATGGGAAGTCAGCACCCTCTCCCTGAACAGCTGGCTGGCATATGTGCCCTTTCAGTCTTGTGTTCTGAATATTATTGGTTTTGAACTCTTTCTGATGTTATTCCAAGTTCCTGTTTTGTGTAAACTCAGAAATTTTAAGAGATGTGGTGCTCTTCAAATGCATACTCTGCAAAAAAAAAAAAAAAGTTCTGTTATGTACTCTTTCTCCCCACTACAGCAAAGGTAGGTGTCTATCTAGTCCCTGTCCCAATCCAACATAACTATAGAAGGGAAATACTAGAGGAATGACAGAGAAAACAAAGGCTGCTATTTTGCAACCCAAACATTCATAATCTATCAATCAATAATTGCCTACTTACGATATGTTAGAATTGGGACAAAATGAGATTGACACTCCTCTTTCCTTGAATACATCCAGTTCTTCTGCGGAAAGGTAGCAGCCATGTGCCATCACTGTCTGGAGAGAAGAGTGTCCTGTTTATTTACCGCTTAAAATGGTTAAGTTAGTCCTCACTCACAACACATTATAGGTACAGGTAGAAGCTGCGACGTCTGTTTCTGTCAGCACGTACACGGAGATGTCTGTTAGCACGGTCACGAGAACATGATTACCTGTCTGTATAAAATCACTCGGCACAAGTCACATCTCAGAAAAAGCCTATAAAAACTTTGGATTACAAAATGTGTCCACCAATTTAGATCTTATTTTTTTTTTACTTTTTAAATCTATAAAATAAAGAGAGTTGATCCAGGTCACCTATAGCATAGGGCATCCCTCCAGTGTGAAGATATTATGACTCCTTCATCTCTACTTTAGAAAATAACCAAGTTACTTTCTTTTCTACATCTAGTGGACATCTGGTGGGACTGTGCCTATTCCAATTTTAAGCAAACTTTCTAGAAGTAAGCTTTCCTTTCTCAGTACACGGAAGCTACAGGAGTGATCCTGGGAAGAGTTGTTCTTTACTTCTGCCCTAGTCAGATACAGGCACCCATGGTTGTGACACATAACCAAACACACTTCAGTTATTTCATCACCTATATTTACATTTTCATAAAAATTAGGAAATGTAATACCTTATAAGCATAAATTCAGAAGTCAAAATTGATACCAAAAGGCAGGCACTGCACACATGAGACTCCTCTCAGTTTTTAGTCTTGGTAATATTTGCGGGTTTTCCTGAATAAGACTTCACTCTTTCAGAATTCTTTTTCCCTCAGTACAGGACTTGAATCTGAATAGCTTTCTCCTTTGGGAGGCATGGCTCGGTGGCCACAGAAGTATTATTAAAATACAATTTTCCTAACCTCTGTGCAAATCAAATTAGCATGCAAATAGAAGGTTAATTTATTAATCGCATGCAAATATATGTAATGGAGAATGACGATTAAGGTATAGCATTTATAAGATTTATGCTGAATATTGACCTTTCAAATCAGTCATATTTGTATCTCCATTCACAAAGTTCCTAAGAATTTATTGGCTGCCTTAATTAAATTCCTCCTGCGGTTGGCACATTGAAGGCCAAGGCCAAGGGGCAGATTGTTCTAATGAGGTCTCTCCCCACTCATATTAATTTTAATTACTTTAAAATGTTGGATTATAGAAACAATACACGCCCATACAAGCAATCTCAGAGTGCTCAAAAATAAAAAGGAGAAAGTCCTGCTTTCTTCCTCAGGAAGAATCACCATGAACGGCTAATGTGCGTCTATCGGACACGTCTTTCTGAGTAAGCTTGTGCCCACCCCTGTGTGCACACACCTCGATAACGTGGTGAGCCTGTGTGCCTCATGTTTTGTGAATGTTTCATAAAATTCTAGTCACGTATGTTCTATAATCTAAACAATCCCTGATGAGAGCAATTTTTATTAACTTTCATATGTAAGAAACATCCCTATTCATAGTCCTTACAGAATGGATCCTTGGAAATTATCTGTTAACTCAAAGGAATGCACATTTACATTTTAATAAATACCGGCAAAATGTCCTTGGACCAAATGACATTCCCACTCACAGTGAAGCCTTTACATTTATTTACTGGGATGAAAGCTCAGGCGTGTTTTAAACTATGCACACACACGTACACACACTCTGAGCTTCACTCTAACCTGGAAAATACACATGTTTCATAGAAGTCTGAAGAGCACTGCTGGGATTTAAAATTTAGATACCCATGCCCCATCTGACACAGCTTATGTCATGATGTGCAATTTACCTTATTTGTCAGAAGATTGTTTTTATCATACACATCTGCATAGTTTTTATAATTGGGGTATAAGTTTTCCACAGCTTTAACTTCATCAAGATTTTCACTTATATGGCTCTGCAAGAAAAGAAATCATATTTTCAATTTTTAATATAAAATGCCATTAGAAATTATACTTCCTACCCCAAAAGAGTGTGGATGGTTTCTACTTGCCTATGGGAGGAATTGCATAGAAAGACAAGGAAGACTGTACATGTGTTTTATTTAAAATAATCATATGATGAAGAAACTATGAATATGTAATTATATAAACATGTAATGTTCTAACCTGTGTAATATTCTTGCAACAAAGTGTTTTCAAATTCCAAACTATAGCAAGAACACACAAAAATAAAAAGTATTCATTGGAGAGAATTAAGAGCCTAGTTTTTTGCCCACCTACCTCTTCTGGTGTTGGACATTTAAGAAAAGAGTTCAGTGGAATTCGAATAAAGAGAGCTGAATTTTAGCCAAAGTTCTCACCCTAGTTATGTGTCTTAGGGTGAGTCGGTTCTTTTCTTTGGGTCTCTATTTCCTTTCTCTCAAATAAAAGAGTTGGGGTAGATAAATAATTTTCCAAATTCTTTTAGCTTTGGATGTTATTCTGCTAAAAATTCATAGAGATCTATCTACTATGTAAAAGGCATAAACAAATTGCCTCTCAGAATGAAGCAGGGTTGGGACTCTGGAACCCTGTCTCTATTCTGTCCCATTTTTTGGCAGCCAGAATGAGTTCTTCTGGAGAAAATAATTCAAAAATAACTGAACTAGACAATCCTGCAGTCATCCAGAAAGAGCCCATAAAAATCCACATGCAAGCAGAACAAGTGAGTCCCAGCTCCCACACCAATCTTTTCCCGGGCACCGAAGAACCTGAGAGCACAGCATGTGTTTTTGAGTCACAACACTTAAGTGTAACACACCTACCCCTCTGGTGGTGAATAGATATTATGGGAAAAAACTCACTAGCAAGTTACCACTCCCAAGAATTGCAATGCCATTTCCCTCTCTCCATGAGGTAGAGTATGCATAGCCAAACAAAACAAAACAAAAACAGCAATGTTCCAAAAACAGTGCTCCCCCTATGGGATGAGCTTGAGGAAAGCCCAGACCACTGAAGAAATGCATGGGCATCAGATGAGGGGAAAGGACAACCAGATGATTTGTGTCATTTTGATAAATTGGAGTAAATACACATACATACTCGTACAGACACACGCCCCCAGTAAGGATATACTTGCTTTTGTTGTATGTGGATGGGGGTTCAGGACATACTACCCCCAAATATGGCATCTTGGCCTGTTAAAAAATGCCTTATTAAGCTGAAGGAGTTTGAGACTAGAAGAAACAGGAAGGTTACTCTGGTGGTCCCTGCCCCCACCCTCCCTTCCCTCAAACAGGTCATAACAGTCACAGGAGAGAGATACCTGTCTTACATCCACAGGACAGGAGCATCTTTATCTCTGAAGACGAAGGGAGACAAGTAGAATCCGAACAAACAGGCCTTGCTAAGTTTCCTACACTTACCTTCTATCTCTTAACCTATAGCATGCCTCCCTGACCACGCATTCTTCATACAGCCTAGCAAAAACTATTCAGGTCTAACCGTTTCTCTGGGCTTTCATTTCCTGTGAAGTCTCTATCATCATGTAAAACTTACATTAAATATATTTGCATACTTTTCTTCTGTTAATCCTTCTTTGTTAGTTTAGTTTCCAGACCCAGACAAGTACCCCAAGAAGGTTGTGGAAAACTTTTTCTCCCCTACAACTGCATGGGATTGAATCAGACATTCAAGTATCACAGATTGCAAAAAACAAACAGAAGAAGAGAATGGGCAAAGATGAGAATCATTAATAAAACCTATCAAGGTAAATCTAAAAAAAAAAAAAAACCCCACCCTCCACCCAACAAATGATAAAGAATCAGTGTGCTGCCTTTCCCCTGACTTGCCCTTTGTTATAAAATAGCCAACTCTTCAGAGAGGAAATTTTAGTCCAGGATGTAAGGAAGCTGGGATTGGGCAGGGGGCGGGCAGGGCAACTCCCAATTTCCCATTTTAATCCAGCTGGAAGCTTTAAAAAGTGTTTTGTTCCTAAATTGCAACTGCTTAATGACAAAGTAAAACAAACTTTTTTGTTCCTGATTTGAAATTAAGAAACTGGGAACAAAGGGTCTTTTAAATGCATTTTGTAAGGTGGAAATTAGGTTCTTAATCCTTTTTAAGTACTAGGTGTTTCCTTCAAACACAAAGGACTTGAATGCTAAGAAAACATCAAGTGAAAGAGAAGTAGGCAAGAAATGCATTAAACGTATTCTACAGACAACAGGTAACCAGATTGTAAAATAGCTCGCCAGGTTGCTTATGGTGGCCTCATCTCCGCATGCTTGATCAGAAACCACTGAGAGGAAAAGAAACTTTACGTTTCTTAATGGAAAAATTAAAGTGGATTTAGGTGACATCTGTAAAGGCCATAATGCTATATCTCTAGGAGGTCTCAGTAGAAGAATTGGAGACTCCTGCCAGAATGCAGGATACTGAAAAGCCTTCCAGGTCTGGACAGAGGCATGAACAGGAGAAAAATACCTACCTGAATGTGCAAATCGTGGGTCTTTGCGATTTTTCCAAGTTCACTCATCAACTTCTCAGAGCAGGAAAGAGCAAAACGTGGTGTCACTATGGGCTTCACTCTAGGATACTGGAAATAATTAAGAACAGTTGATAAGGAAACTATGGGTATCAGGAATATGTAGCATATCATACAACAAGGTGATTTTTTGGGGAACAGTCCTCCTTTCTAAGCCTGGGTAGAAGTGCTGGGTTTCATGGAAACAACTCATGGTTAAGGACACAGGAGAGTACATTCTGTAGCACCAAGTCCAATGGAAGAAGATCTTGTCCCAAATGATAGCCACCCCCTGCTCCACATCCACAGGAAGGCTCAGTTGAGACCTACTCTGGTGGTCTTTAGGAAGAGAACAGAGAGGCAAAAGGAGAACCTTCAAAAGAGAGGGCAGAGGAGACTAGGGGTGAGGCGGTGGCCTATTCCCCTTTCTGCATCCTGGGAAGGTATGCTGACCATGGCACCCCTGAAGGCTGTTTAGTTGCAGAACTGTCTCTGATGTCACCTGAGGTAAGGGTCAGAGCAGAAAGAAGAGCTCATAGAGGGATGGTGAGAATAAGGATCCACCAAGCTCCACCTCCAAGATTAGATTGAAAGACATTTTCAGATTCCCTATGGTTTCCAATCAGATTTCAAATGATGGTAAGGGAAGGGTCTGGCTTGCCGATCATAGAGCCTGTACTGTGGAACCATGAACCAGCCTGCTGGGGATGGGGCAGGAAACAGCTCTGCCTCCCTGGGCTCAACAGCCGCAAGGCCTGCAAAGCGGGGTGCCTGGCTGAGGGCCTGCAGGCATGTGACATGCCACACATAGGTATATGGACCAAGGCAGCCTGTGGCAGGGGCATCAGGACTGGACACCACCTGTATGTCAGATCCCATCAGGGCCTACAGCAGGTCAGAGCCAATATTAACATAGCCAACAAACACCATGCCTCGATTTCCAGGTGCCCCCAATCTGTCCACAGCCATGCAGCCATCCCCTACCTCTGCAGAGACCAGTCCTATGGAATTAGAAGATCCCAGAGGAGAGGGAGAGAAAACCACCAAGAAAGCAAAAAGTGCCCAGCCTCACTGAGCTGAGTTGACAGGTCCACTGTGAAAATGATTTGAAGTTCTAAGAAAACACTTCTGTGCTCATGGAAGAAGCCAAACATACCCAGACTATTCTCTGCCAAGTAACTTCATAACAAATCCTATAGCTAAGACAAAGGCAATCCCAAAACAAACTGCGAACAAGTTTACTTACGTTCTTTTGGAGCATTTCTGACACAAATCTGAAAGAACACAACACATGGGAAGTTAAAAATGTAGGCATTTTCAATAAAAAATTTTATTAAGCATGAAAACATAATCTTTCCACGTCCTGTTTCCCACGCAAACATTTGCAACACTGCACACGTTTCACCACCACTAATTAGTGATTAACAAGTAGTAATTACTCTGCTTTCTCATTTGCAGAGATGGAGTGCAAAATCACAGGGAAGCACAATTTTATCATCTAACATCAGCTGGGCTGTTCGCAAGGGTTCCCACAGACTCAAGCCATTCTCCCAGCCTGAGCTCGGTTTGGGGGAATATTGCAATATGTGATGCTCCAGGGATATTAAAGCCCTGGAGTCCTGTGCACTTAGAAGCATTTAGAAGCCATGGGGCTCTCTGCTCCTGATTTCCCTTAAGTGGAAGCTACTTGCTCACACAATATCCTCCTTTATTCCCAAGGCAGCGTCCTACTCCACCTGGATTTGGAGTAAGGCAGAAGAAAAAGGTCAGAGCTGGTTGTTCGAAATGCATGGGGGTGGGGGTGGAGATCTTACCAATTATAGCTGCACAGACAGTGGAATCTGCATGGCCTACAAAAGGGCTAATTCTGCCCTGGCTGGGAATGGTTACTAGTCAGAGCATCCTGCCTTCAGTGTGCCTTTGTTTCAGAAGAAAATGTGAATTAAGGTTTACTATGACCACAAACACAAATTCATAGAAAAGTAGAGCTGATGACCAACGGTAAGGGGAGGGTGTTGCTTCCTTATTCCTGGGAGCGGGTGGCAGCCCCTCAGCCTCCCATTCAGAGGGCACACTCAGGTGAAGGAAGCCTGGGGAATAAAGAAAAGTGGGACTTCTAAAATTTGCATTGGGATATGTTTGGACTTGGAAAATATTTAAATCTAAAGAAATTTCTTGTATGTATCTTTCTTGGGTGTTGAGTGTCATACAACACAATCCCTCGTCAAATCCTTAAGGCGCTATGGGATAGTGCCATAAAAGAAATGTAGAAAAAGTACCAACAGATACCAAAAGTACCAAAAGCCATAAAAGAAATGTAGAAAAGGTACCAATTGGTATCAGTAGACTATCGCAACATAAGATAAAAATCTGTGTTGTTCAAGGGTCAACTGTAATTTAATGAGTAGGCCACACACACACTTAAAGCAAGTCCAATACAGAGGAGAAGACCAGGTCTATAATAGAGAGGGTAAATCATTCACTTCAAAAAAGAATCCCTCTATTTACATAGGGGCTTACCCTAGGGCTCCTATAACAAGTTCCCAGAAGCTTTAAACTATAATTTGGGGCACAAAAACAGTATTGGCCTGCAACTTTTTTAAAGGACCTGGTGAATTTCATAAAGGTGGGCAAACCCACACCGCAACATTTGTGCACATTTCGCCTGGTGCAGAGGTTCCCCTCTGTCTCCAGCTCCATCAGTGCAGCCGAGGGGATGTCTTCCAGACAAATCAAGACAAACGTACCTCTCTGTTTCCTTGATTGATTCCTCAGTGGTTTCCTTATATTCTGGAAAAGTGTCGTTCATATCCATGCTGACTTTGCCCACAAATGCCCGCTGACCAAACTTATCTGAGGCACACAAAAAGAATCTACAGTCACGTGTCTTTCCCACATAGTACCTCTTCTGAGACTTTTAAAAACTTAAAGTCATTATGAAAACATAGGTGAGAATGTTAAAGATGATCCATTAAGAAGAATAACAGCAACAAAACCCCACTAAGATCTGTAAGCAGTAAATAGTCTTCCATCCACTGCTCCAACCACTGCCTCCCCCACCCCCATTTCCAGGCTGGCCAGGCAATAACTGGGTGATTTGTACTTATTATTATTCAGCTTTTCCCTTTGCTTACACAGGTTGTCTATATTTTTACTCAAGTCATAACTATCCTTGTTCCCATATTATCATATGGAGAGGGGACAGCCTCAGGTGAAATGCTCTATTCAACGTGTCAAGGTAGACATGTCGACTAGTATAGACCTTTTTCTTCTTTATTCCTTCTCTTTTGTCCATGACTCACAATTTCCCTCTCATTTCCTACCCTCCCACTGTCCCATGGATTGAGTCCCTCTCTATATTTTTCTTTCATTTTACAGAAAAAGCAGAATGGTCTAGTGATAAGAAAAAGGGCACCGGAGTTTGACAGCCTTGGTTGGACTTGACTCCTTCTGCCTCTGTTACTTCCAGGATAGTGGATACTATTTGTTTAAGGTCTAAATGGCTATGTATCCAGTGTCCTGTGCTATGTGCAGGGTTAGAAGGAGTATACCTGTAGCATACATAAAGTGTCTGGCACATGCTTAGAAAAGATACTGCCGCTATTCTTAACTGTAGCTAGGCCAATTTTATTACCTGTAACAAAAATTGTATTTAGTCCTATTAGCAGCTCTTAGCACTAAAGAACCTAGTCCTCTTTAGAGGTTCTAGAGGAATTCTGTTTCAGTTAGGAAGTTCAGCATACTTTGGGCATTGTTAATTCTTTTTACAATGTCTCCACTTCTGTTATAAGAATCTTACAGAAGTCTTTCTGCCTCTCTCTTTCCCTGTAATTCATTTTAATAACTGGCCATTAGATTACTCTTTCTTAAAACACCATCTTCATCACATACTTCATCTAGCTCAAAACCTTCTTTGAGTTTTTGATGCATATTCACAAATGAGAACCTGCATTTTAATGTGTATTCTCTCTACAGTCTGAACCATTCCATCCACCCAACCTGCTCACCCACCCTGCCCCATGCAATGAATCCTGCCCCCTGGTTCAGCTACTCTGTTCCCTGTTTCCAGTGTCTACTACGGACATTCCTGCCTCCATGACATTGTTCATGTCATTTCCCCTGTCTAGAGGACAGTTCCCTCTTTCTCCATTTTATCTTTCTTTCAAAGCCAAGTTTTTAAATCTCTTCCCTTCCAGGAAGTCTTCCTAGATGTTCCAGTTCTGGGTTCTCTGTCTCCTCCCAAAACAGCAATAGTTATTTTCAGCATCATGCTTCAGGCCTTTGGCACCAATGACCTTGGTCAGCAAGCAGAAGCGTCATCGTATCAGCCAACAGCATTTACTGAGCAGCTGCTATATGCTAGGCACTGTATTGGTGACAAGGTTCAGAATCATCAACCTAATTCAAGTCCCAGCTCTGCTAATTAGCTGTGTGACTTGGGTATGTTTTGTAACCTCTCTGAGCATTGGTTTATCCACTTGAAACACGAGGATATAATTACCTTAGAAGGCTGTTTGCAACTTAGCTAACATATTGCATGTAGAGTGCTTTGCATGATGCCAGGCATCTTAGTAAGAGCACTACAGCTGTTCCTAAAGTTACTAATCAATGTGTGTAGTTGTTAATCAATTAGTCCTATCTGTCATCTCATGGGCAGAGACTATGTTCTGTTTCATCTTGTTCCCAGAAATTTGCACAGTGCCCTGAGCCTAACCAACAGACAAGATATGTCTGTTGACTATAACACACTATGGCCATCACCAGAATTAATAAACCCGCTCCAAAAAGCCCTAAATTAATACACATCATTCTGGAACCAAAAATCATAAGTAAATAATCAAATTCTTAAATAATAAAAAACATTCAGGGGCCACAGTAATACACAGGCACCTAGTTATTTGCAAGAAATACAATGCTCAAATTCCAGCAATTAAAAGCCAAGTCTGCCCACAAGAATAACTCACTGCCAGAGATGGTCTGGCTGGCCTTGTTGGATGTGCCCATAAATCATGCTTTCATCTCCTCACCTGTAATTTCTGCAAGGAGCAGAGATGAGTCAGTGTAAATTGTTGCAAAGTAGCAAGCTGTAGTTGTTCCATTCTTCAGCGTTCTCCTCTAAAAATAAATCACAAAAACCATGAGTCGCATGTGCCAAGAAAGTCACGTGGAGTATACAGATGAAAATAGAATTCTAGTTTTTAATTTAAAAATGTTTTTATTTAAAGGTATGTCATCTCAATATGAAATACAGGTAAGGTAACTGGCAGTACTGACATTTCAAAAGTGTGAGCTGGAGAAGTCGATACTTTTGATTTCCTAGGTTCATACAGTTCTGTTTTGCAGAATTCATAAAATGTGATGCTAATTAATTCTTATCTTTTAGGTTCGTGTAAGCATATGCAAAATTTATTGTATATAGGAGTGAATAAATGAGATTTTTCTGTCTATTACAGCGTAAAAGAATTCAGCCAGACTTCTAGTTCATCCTGCCAGATCGGTCACATGTATCAATGTCTCTTCCTGAGCAAATTTCCACTAAAATAACAGTAAAAGAGTACAAAATTTATTACCCAACAAGAAGAACATAATAAGAGACATGAACAGAAGAAACATTTCAACATCCCCTTGGAAGACAAAGAATATAGACGAGAACCTTAGTGCAACTTAGGAGGAGAAACAGAGAGAAGCATGGGGTTGTTAACAGGGAATTGGCTCAAAGTCTGTCTACAGATGATGAAGTCTTGTCAGGACCCTCTTCCCATCACGCCTAATCTGTTCCTTGTGAGAGAGATGCACTCTTTGTAGAAATTGGGTAGTATTTAGAGGATAAAAGCCCCAAAGGACAAGATGGAACACAGATGGAAAAGAAGAGGTTTAAGAGCAAATCTGGCTCATCTCCAGGGTCCCCCAATCAGCTTGCCCAGATTGCCACACGTATTACACCCACCACTCCTGGCAGGACCGAAGGACTCTTACCTAGAGAAGATGAGTAACTCTACGAGAAAGACATCATCACAATGACAAGTGGGGCCCACAGTTGATAAGGCTGTTCACTACCTTCACTGTTTCTCCTACACTGCAGTTCACTAGTAAACAAGAACTACCCTCACCCAGATCTTCCAAGTGACATCTTAGGGCATCAAACTTAAGTATGAACATGTGTTCAAGCTTCAACAGACACTGAAGGAGAACTGCTGTGAAAAGGAAGAGAAGAAGGAAAAACTTTGGAAAAAATGTTGGAGGAAACAGGGTCAGAAAGAAGTTAGATTAAAAACAATATGATTAACATTTTGAAAGAATTAAAGAAGATATCACATCCATCAGACAAGAACAGAGGCTATGAAAATCAAAGAACAAGAGTTCTACAAAAGTAAATGTTTTGATCAACAGTTAAAATAAATTTTTTTAAAAAAGTAAAGGTTTTATAAGTGAAATTTGGAAGTCAATAAAAGCGTTGTAGGATAAATTAAAAGAGAATCCCTGAGAGGAAAAACACTTAACTTAAATAACAGGGAAGAGCATGCCCCACATCTCAGACAGCAGTCTCTACTCCACATCAGCAAATTGTTGAAAAAAGCAAATGAGAGCCCAGTGATGTCAGTCAGTACCAAAGGACAAGAGAATTTGAAAAGCTGGAATTTTATGTCAATCTTTTCAAATTTTAAGACACTTTGCACATGAAATAAAATGCATCTGGCTGCCAATAGAGGATGATTAGAACCTGTCAGTCACAGACAAGGATGAGCTGTCTCTCAGAATCACAAGTCCAGGAGGAAAGCTGATACCATGACACAGACATCAAATTCAATCTCCAGCGACTCCTAAAGTGTCTGCAGCCCGTGTACTCAGTAAATATTTATTGAATGAACACCTGAGGAAGCTGAATGACTAAGCAACAAGATACATAAATGAACCAAAATTAGTGTTCGTAGATAAATAGAATAGGACATGATGTCCTTGAAAGAGGCGATTATAATAGTAGAGTGAATCAATGACTTGCAAAATTGGACTATGTAGTTCTTAAAGAATGTGATACAATAGGCATAAAGAAACTTTTTTGGACTAAGAAAAATCTTCTGCCCTGGCTGGTGTAGCTCAGTGGATTGAGTGTGGGCCTGTGAACCAAACAATCGCGGTTCGATACCCAGTCAGGGCACATGCCTGGGTTGCAGGCCAGTTCCCAGCAAGGGACACACGAGAGGCAACCACACATTGATATTTCTCTCCCTCTCCCTCTCTCCTACCCTTCCTCTCTAAAGATAAATAAATAAAAAATCTTTAAAAAAAAAAGAAAAATCTTCTAAAACTGGATTGTGGTGATTTTTGCACATTGAACCTTAAAATTAGTAAATTTGGGATACGTAAATTATATCTTAATGAAGTTATTTTTAAAGGAAAAAATGAGATATAAAAGTATATACAGAAGTTTCAACATTTTTCTGATAGGAGTTACCAAAAAAAAAGAGAAGATTGAAGGGAAGAATATATTCAGAGAGACAGAAAAATTCCCTAATTGAAAGATAGACAGGAGTTCTCATATTGAATGAACTACATATTAAAGATAATGAACTGAAAAAAAATCTATAAGTGAAATTTCAGAATATCCTGAAGGCCAGCAAATTAGCCAGGATGGAATGAGAATCAGATTTACACCAGCACATTCGATGCTGATGGGCAAATCATTTCAAATACAATTTTCTCTATGATGAAAGCACACCATTTAAGAGTCAGACAAAGTAAAAACATTTTTAATAATTCTAGGATTTGAAATGTTTACCACCCACTTTACCAAAAACGAATTATCAGAGCTATATTCCAATGAAATAAAGAATGAATCTAAAAGAAAGGGGATCCAAATAGCTACAGAAAAAGTAAAAATTGGAGGAGACTTCTGGTCAAGATGGATGTGTAGGTAAACACGGCTCACCTCCTCACTCAACCACAGCAAAAATTACAACTAAAATAGAAAACAACTATCACCCAGAATCATCAGAAAATTGAATAGTACAGAAATCTGATAACCAAGAAATTAAAGATGTTACATTCATCCAGATGGGTAGGAGGGATGGAGATGCCAAGATGCTTGGAGACACATGGAGATGTGGAAATGCAGAATGGGCAGTCCCACACCCACAAATGGTGGGTAAAAATTAGAATACCTCAGGAGCGAAGGATCCCAGCCCCACACCAGACCACTCAGCCCAGGTTCCAGTGCCAGGAAGATAAGTCCCCATAACTTTGGGCTACAAAAGCCAGTGGGGATTGGGGTAGCTGGAGAAACTGCGGGATTCCCTGAAGTCTCCTCTTAAAGGGCCTTTAACAACTTAGGACTTACACAGACTCACTCACTCTGGACTCCAGCACTGGGGCAGTAGCTGGAAGAACACCAGTGGCATATGGGGAGAATCTGAAGTGTCTGGCATCAGGGAAAGTACCAGGGGACAGCTTCCTCCTAGACAAAACTCCAGAGGCCAGGCAGTGGCATTGTCCCTGGCATTTCTGAGCCCTCTTCCACACACAGAGCATAGAGTAGGGACACAATATCAGACATTCCATCAACCTAGTTCATACAGGCTGCCCCTCGCTGGTGATTACCTAAAGCTCTGTCCCATTCAACTTACTGGTGTGTTTTTCTACAATAGGCCATGCTACTAAGACAGAAAGTCAAAGCAGCTCTACATAATACATACAAACAAAACAGGGAGGCTGCCGAAATGAGCAGACAAAGAAATATGGCCCGAATGAAAAAATAGAACAAAACCTCAGAAAAAGAACTGAACAATAAGGAGATAAGCAATCTATCAGATACAGAGTTCAAAACGCTGGCTATTAGGATGCTCAAGGAACTCATTGGGTATTCAACAACATAAAAAAAGACCCAGGCAGAAATGAAGTTTACAATAAATGAACTAAAGAAAAATTTACAAGAAACTACCAGTGGAGTGGATGGACCCAAGAATCAAATCAATTATTTGGAACATAAGAAAGAAAAAATATTCAATCAGAGCAGTAAGAAGAAAAAAGAACCCAAAAAAATCAAGGATAGGCTAAGGAGCCTCTGGGACAACTTCAAACATACCAACATTTGAATCACAGGGGTGCTGGAAGGAGAAGAGAAAGAATAAGAAATTGAAAACTTATTTGAAAAAATAATGAAGGAAAGTTTCCCTAAATTGTGGAAGGAAATAGACATACAAGTCCAAGAAGCACAGAGAGGCCCAAACAAGAGGGGCACAAAGAGGACCACCCCAAGACACATCGTGATTAAAATCCCAAAGGTTAAAGACAAAGAGAGAATCTTAAAAGCAGCAAGAGAAAAGCAGAAAATTGACTACAAAGGAGTTCCCATAAGATTATCAGCTGATTTCTCAAAAGAAACTTTGCAGGCTAGAAGACACTGGCAAGTTGTATTCAAAGTGATGAAAAGCGAGGGCCTACAACCAAGATGACTCTATCCAGCAAAGCTATCATTTTGAATTGAAGAGGAGATAAAGTGCTTCCCAGACAAGGTAAAACTAAAGGAGCTCATCATCACCAAGCCATTATTACATGAAGTGTTAAAAGGACTTATTTAAGAAAAAGAAGAAGATCAAAACTATGAACACTAAAATGGCAATAATTTCACACCTATCAACAATTAAACATAAAAACAAACGAAGGAAACAAGAACAGAAACAGAATCATAGATATGGAGATTATTTGGGGGGTTATCAGTTGGGAAGGGGAAAGGAGGGAATGAGAGAAAAGGTGCAGGGGATAAGAAGTACAAATTGTAGTTACAGAATGGGCAGGGGGATGTTAAGAATAGCATAGGAAATGGAGTAGCCTAAGAACTTATATGCCCAACCCATGGACATGAACTAAGGTGGAGGGAGTTCCTGGAGGGAATGGGGTACCAGGTGGAGGTGGGCAAAGGGGGAAAAATTAGGACAACTGTAATAGCATAATCAATAAAATATATTTAAAAAAAGTAAAAACTCATTGTTAAAGTAAGTGCAGGTGTTGAAAATAATAAACTGGAATTAAATAAAATGAATTTTAAAATATTAAATTTAAACATTAAAATTTCTTTATGTTAAATTAAGTGGAGATGGTACATAATAAACTGAAACTAAATCTCCAATGATATATCACAGGACTTGGTGAGGGCATTATAACAGGAGAAGGGAAGGGTATGTAAGATTCTTGTCTCATTATACGAGAGGTATAGAGAAAAATGATAGAAGACTTGCTTAATACTTTTAACAATTTATTCTAATAGAGTTGCAAAAAGTGTCATGTGCCGATAACCATAAAAATTGACCTTCAGTTGTGTCATAAAATAACAGTGAATTAATTGCCAAGAAAAATAATCATAAAAATTACATTCATTAACCAGAGTAAAATAAACTCCAAATTCGAGTGGAAATATAATTAGACATTTTCTAAATTCTCAAAAATTTAAACACCTTCCTAAAACCTGGGCTTGAAGATGAAATTAAAATGGGAAATTTCAGCTATTTAGCAATGAGGACAATGGAAATACTACCCATAGACGTCAAAATCTATGGTGCAAAATTCTGTGGTCTTCATTGCCCATTTGTTGAAATATAGATCTAGAACCGTTTTCTGAGGGAGAAAATAAAAAATGAAAATGTCTTGACAATATTGATGGGTACTGCCTTAGTATAGCACCCCTATGCGTTGCCAGCTGCAGTCTTCAGCCTAAGGACACATTCTAGTTAACAAATCCTAATTTTTACATAGCTGTCAACCACACCCTTGGCTCATGCGGTTCTTACAGTGTGTGGTCCTGCTCATAATCAGAAACACTGGCTGCATGAACTGCAAATACTTGTTGAGAATAACACCTATTTTGTACTCACTGACATCAAAATCTTACCCAAATCCCTGACTTAAGAAATAAAACTTAGGGAGTATGGCCCGAAGGACACATAGTTATAGATACTCTCTCTAAACATAAAACACTGGTATCTCTGGACTTTTTGATACTATAGCACCTTGACAATATATGGATTTTGACAATATAGCATGTAACTATATTGGGATATTGGGTATAATTTTCTTAAATTTCAGTATGAAAAATAGATATGCTGTATTTCCCTTAACAATCACACTGTTTGATTGTCTGATTAACAATCACTGTGTGATTTTTAAAATCCCACAGATAGTGTAGAATTCAAAACTGATTTCCCTCTGTGGGTCAGCTGCTAGACACTTAAAGCCAAATTTGTGACAAAAAAAAAAACCACGGCATACATTTACCTCTTGGTTTTATTTTATTTTTCCTCCCCTCTTTTCTCCTTTACCATGATTTTGTGACTCATTTTCTTTTGTTGGGTACTATGCAATTTTAAGATATCTCAAATCATTTTTAGAATAATTCAAGGTATTAGTAAATTTTGAAAATACAAAGATTTGGTGTGGTTAACACAATTCATTAACACAATGCACTGGCAACTCCATACACAGCTTTAGTACTTCTCAGTTTTTCCAGGGTCATGCGGACACATGCTAAATATGTAAGATCCACAATTACACTGAATGTATAATTAAGTGAGGCAAGTGTCTAAATGATAGCACTTGTTTTTATTCTTTAAGGCTTGAGTGATGTAAGACCAGAGAACTGGCAGGATTGCTGGTCACAAAATGTGGCTTGTAATAGTGTCACCATCACATAGCCATCACTTTAGGAGACCATTCATCAATGGGTCCAACAAAAATGCAGGAATATTCAGACTAAGTGTCCTGAACAGTAAGAGGTAGTGGTCAGATAAGAAGATATTTTCAACTTTAATTCTCAATTGCAGAAGCTGTTTCTGGTTGCTAAATGGATTGGGCATAGGGCTGGTATAGAAAGACCGGAAATGATTTTCTGAGAGAGTGAGAGGAAGGACATTTTCAGAGCCTTCAACGCAGGGTTGGCACACCCTACAGCCACCACTCAGTGACTGAACTAGCCTCATAGTTCCCTCTAGTGGTGACAATGCTGGTCACATTCCCATACGCCCTGTAATGGAAACATCCTATTTTCCCTCCTTGTGAAGCTACTAAAATAGCATGACATCCTTATGACTGTAATTTAAATTTTTAATTTTACATTTCCTTGGGTATTTTTTAAAGCAAACACATAGAGTGCTTACCATATGTCAGGCACTATTCTAAGAACCTTACAAATATTAACTTGCCTGATTATTATAACAATCCTGTGAAATAGGCACAATCATTATCTCTATTTTTTTGCAGATGGGAAAAACGAGTTGCAGAACTTTCCAAAGGTTGTTCAGCTATTCCATATGGTTCCCAGAACAGTGTTGTGAATTAACAGGAGTAAGAGAACACACATATGCATTAAACCCAAATTTAGTAAAGTAAAACACAAAAAGTAAAAGACAGAGAGTCACGAGAGCCCACCAGATTGGGGGTTTGGGAACTCAAAATCAAGTCCTCTCTTTGCTAGTGACAAGCTGTGTAGTAAGGTGGTCACAAATCCACTGGGCTGTGAAAGACTGAGAAAATCTCAATAGTCCATTCTAGCCTTAACTGCCTGTTTTTCACACTTAAAATTTGCCCCAAGAAATGAATGTTTCTACAGGTGACCAAACATAGGACACCTAGTCTCACAAGCAGGATACTTACGACAACTCTAGTGTATACTTCTTCTGCAAAATCGTTGCTCTTGAATTTGAGTTCTGTAGGAAACGTATACTTGGTCAGCCACTCCAGAAGCTGCAGGTCCATATGACTCCCAGCAAAGTAATACTGAGGGGCATGGATGTGTGTATCAACCAGCCCGGGCATGAAGAACTCACTGGAAATGAAGATGAGAGAAAAAGAATTTAATAGCATCCGTAGTCATTTTCCGTATCTCTAAATCATGTTTTCTCTTGGCAATGATTGAACTGTTCACCCCACATAGGTTTAGAGCTGAAGCCATCAGATGAGTAAATTTTCCTCTTATTTAGAGATCAAGAAATCAAAATGAAGCTCTGCCCAGAAAGACATAGCTCCTAACTTGAATGGCTGGCATGAGGTTAACTACAGATGAAGAAGGGAGGGTAAAGCACAGCACTGGACAGAAGCAAAGCAGTCAGAGCACAAGAAAGGGGTGAAGCGATGCTTTCATTCTATGACTTTGTTCTCACAAGTTAGGGTTGTACAACAGGGAAAAAAGATGAGAGAGGAGGTCTTCAAATCTTCTAGAGCCATGCTGAGGAATTAGACACAAGTCACTAAGGGTAACTGAAGAGGAGATATTGAAAGCTTTTTTTTAAAGAACTATTTCTGTTCATCAGTATGTATTGTGTTTAATGTCATTGAAACAGATATTTGTTAAAAGATACTATGTACCACCATCACCCCAAGTAAATATTATATTTTTATATACATAAAGGATTTGAACTTAAAACTTGACCTAACAAAAAATCCCTTATACTACAATTCAAATGTATACCACCTCAGTGGAAAACAAATAAAGACATAGGTATCTATAAATGCTTTATTTTTAAAAAATGATAACTGGGAAAGACAACAATAATGATACTGATGATGGTGACAAGAGGTAATGTTTACTGAAAATGTACATGTACTGGACACTGGGCACAGCATTCTATGTGCATCATCTTATTTGCTCTGTACAGGGGTTTAGTATATACATTCTTGACTCAGCTGCCTGATTTTGTATTCATGCCCCACCATAAACCAGCAGTGGGATACTCAACATGTAATTTAATCTCCCTGTGGTTCAGCTTCCCCTATGCAGAATGGGGAAAGGAGTGCCAACACAGGGCTGTTGTGAGGATTGAGTTACCATGTGTAAAAACAGTACTTAGAGGATGGAAAACGCTAAAAAAATACTAGTTGTGATGATGATGTAATACAACAAATCTATGAAGTAATATTGTTATCTTCATTTACATAAGAGTAAACTGCAGCTCAGGAAATTTAAGTAGCTTGAAAAAAGTAATTATTCAACTAGTCAACTAGATGCAAACCATGGCAGTTGTCAGTGATTCAGGACCCTTGGTCATTACCCTCCATGTGTCAGAACTGTAAGTCACTTCAGAAGAGTAGTGACAACCTGTAAGCAAGGCGAAAAGGCAGTGCTGAGGGGACATGCAGAGAGGGAGGGTGAAATATGGATTCCCTGTAGGTATTAGTCACTGACTTCTTTAATCCTTGCATCTTTTATTGTCTCTACCACCATGAAATGGAATGGAAGTGTGACTTCTTCATATACTTTAATCGTTCAATCAAATATTATTTCCCAAGTTTTCAATATGTTTTAAAATCTATACTAAGCTTTGTGGAGTTTTTAGAGAAATAAGGCATCTTGTCCTCAAAGAGATTACAACCTAGTTAGGAGATTAGGGGTGAGTAAGGGCTGTGTGTGTGTGTGTGTGTGTGTGTGTGTGTGTGTGTGTGTGTGAGAGAGAGAGAGAGCGAGAGAGAGAGAGAGAGATAGGTGTAAAAAAAGGGATACATATAGTGGTCAAAGTATAAAGGGTCTAAGTGAGCAATTTCATGCCTAGTAATTTACTCAAATGAAATAAAAAAAGCAAAAAAATTTCAAAGCAGCTTCAAATTGGAAACAATCTAAATAACAAAGGAAAATAGATAAAGTTTGGTATATTAATACAATGGAGTATTATTCAGCAATGAAAAAGAATGAACTACTTACTGCTATACACAACAGTATGAATGCATCTCAGAAACATTATGATGGGTGGAAAAGTCCAGACACAGAAGAGCACACATTGAGTTATTCCACTTCTATGACATTCAAAACCAGGTAGAAGTAGTCTATGTGTCAGAGACCAGACAGGGGTTGCCTGTGGGGGCTGGAGTGTGACTAGAAGGGGCACAAGGCAACTTTTTAGGATGAGAGTAATCTTGATTGGCATGTTGGCTACATAGGTATATATTTATAAAACTTTATTAAATTAATACCTAAGACCTATGACTATATTAAATGTTTTCTAAATAATAACAATAAAAAGTTTTTTTAGAAAGGGTCTTGAATATTCAACTTAGTAGATCAACCTATATTTGTTATTCTATAGCCAAGAGTAAAGGAATCATGAGGACGTGCATTTCTCTATTTTTTATTTTCTTTTGCAGAACTGTAACATATTAAACATCTGGTTTAGAAGATCTGATGGTGGCGGGCATGTGTGAAAAGACTCAATCTCTCAAACATGAGGTTTCTGAATAGAGATTATGGTGACAAGAAAAAGGAAAAGGATGAATATAAGAGAAAGAACTTGATATTTAATTTGGAAGCAAAGGAGAGAAATGAGTCAAAGAGAATAAGTTTTGAGCATGTGAGGCTGAACATATGACATAAAGTCAAAGAATTTAGAAGAAAATTCCATTTGAGGGAATGGTGATGTCATATTAAGCCTTGAATCAAAGTACGACTCCCAAGTTTTTTAAAAGCAATTGGAAATGCAAGCTAAGAGGTCGCAGAAGAGGTAAAGATAAGATTCGGATTTGAGTCTCTTCTGTGTAGGGAACCCTAGAAGCTGGTGGTTCCAGAGGTTTCTGTAGTGGGAAGAACAAAACTAAACCTTGAGCAGTCCCCTCCTTTTTCCCCTCTTTGACAGTTGGACACAAGGTTTATTTGTGCTGCTTATTTCTTTAATTGAATTTATTGTTTTTAATTGAACTTATTGAGGTTTTAAGTGTACAGTTCTACAATACATCACCTGTATATTGTATTGTGTTCACCATCTAAAGTTTAATCTCCTGTCACCATTTGTCTCCTGTTTACCATCCTCTACCTCTCTCCACCCCCATTTTCCTCTGGGAATCACTATACTGTCGTTTGTGTCTATGAGCTTGTTTTATTTTTTACCTTTTTGCTTAATTCCTTCACCTATTTTGCCTAGCCCCCTAACCACCCTCCCCGCTGACAGCTGTCAATCTATTCTCTGTATCTATCAGTGTGTTTCTATGAGTTTATTTTGTTAATTAGATTCCACATATAAGTGAAATCATATGGTATTTGTCTTTCTTCAACTGGCTTATTTCACTTAGCATAATGCTCTCCTGATCCATCCACGCTGTCGCCAAAGGTAAGGTGTCCTTTTTCTTAACAGCTGTGTAGTATTCCATTGTGTAAATAAATGTACCAGGGCTTTTTAAGCCCCTCATCTGTTGATGGGCACTTGGGCTGCTCCCAAAGCTTGGCTATTATAAATAGCATTGCAATGAGCATAAGGGTATGAAAATTCTTTGAAAACAGCGTTTTGGGTTTCTTTGAGTATATTCCCAGAAGTGGAACAAAATCTGAAATTAACCCACTAGAAGAAATCAACGGCAGGTTGGATAAAGCTGAGGATTGAAGCAGTGATCTAGAGAACAAAATAACAGAAAACACCTGTTCATGGGTGAGGTTAATGCTCAGGACAGACCTACATCACAGTATATGAGGCACTGTGCAGGGGCTGCCCCCAGAGGCAGAATTGTTTCTAGCAGGATCTGATGAGTCAACCACAAGAAACATATTTTGAACAAATTATTAAAAAACTACTAAAAGCACTTGGAACATAAAATCATAGCTCAAATGCACTTTTGGAAATAGGTCTTACCTAACTAATCATGCTGTCAGAGCAATTGCTCCCCAAAGCACCCTCCTACCCTTCCGACAATTATCTCTACCATGCTTTCTTCATTTCCTCTACAGAAGGTACACCACCCATCACCGTCACACTTACGTGTCTGTGCACTTGTTTACGCTTTGTGTTCCCCAGGGACTGTACGCTCTGCGAGGGCAAAGATTTAGTAAACAATTTTCACCCCTAGATCCTAGTGTGTATATACTAAGCTCAACAAATATTTGCTGAAGGATTAAACGAAAGAAGGCAGCCCCTACTACTCAAAACTTCTGTTCTGTCCTTCAGCTTCCCATCTTTAACTACCTCCTTCACACCTCACACCTTAAAAAATTTAAAAAGCCTCTCTGTCTCTCAGGCAGGTTTCTAATCATTTGAGACATCCACACCGGGGAAGAAGTTGGCGATGACTTACTGGCGGCTCAGTTCTCTTACATCACACGGCTTGAAGTGCCATTCTTTGGCCAGCTTTTCTTGTTGAGATGCTTCTTCTAAAAACACTATCTTTAAAAGAAAGAAAGGAAAGAATCACAAATTAATGAACCGTACATAGTCACTCATTGCTGCTAAATACATAAATCTTTTTAAGAGAGACTATACTGTAGCTGAGTTAATTTTAAAAGGTAATTGATATGAAATGGGATTGAGTTTAGAGGCAAAAGGCAGTTGTTTGCCTTTGGCTGCCCAACGAAGTAAATTGCATGTTATTTCTCCTTTTCTGCCATTCCGTAGATATAAGTAAGACTTCAAAAATTCTAATTTTAAGATACAGGGTGTTTAAAATGGCTAATGGATATTTATTTCTTCCCCACCCTTGAAAATGATTGAAGGAGACAATTGTTTATAAAAAGTATACCTCACTGCAGAGGACTAAAAGATTTTTGTTAGGCTATTATGGGAAACAAGTCCAGAGTACTGCAGTAGTGCCTCATGGGCTAATTTATTAACACTAATAATTGCTCATAGTTGCCTGACAATTGAATCTCAGCACGAACTAGGCTGATGTTTTGATACTAGTCGTCTGCAGTATTCTCCTACTACTGCCTCTCAGACACAAACACAGTGATGGCTCCTGTTAGATTTGTGAGGTCTGAAGCCCATGGGCCGAAGGTTGGAAACCTCGACGGGTCTCCTAATCTCTCCTGGTCCGGTTCCCCCTCTGCAAACAGCGGGCAACACCAGTACATACTTCACAAGGCTGTTGTGAGGCCTTGCGATCATTTCAGTAAAGAAGTTAGCACACCCTTGGAATATGTTAAATGCTAGATACATCATACCTAACACTGATAATTTTTTAAGTATAGTGTGATTGCTTTCTCTATAAAAATGGCTTGCAAAGCAAGACAGGGCAAGGGAGAAATACCTTGTTTCATTTTTAAATGCAATGCTGTGAGAATAAACATTTCATAGAACATGAAATGCTGAAAAAAAACTGTAGATAAAATGTATCTAATTAATTAGAAGTAAGGCAATATACTGCAAAAATAATTTGTAGAAATAAAAATAAAGTAAATGTTAACTTCCTTATTCATTAAAGATACCCTTTCTTAAAAATTAGGATATTTTTAGAAGAGAAAATGAAGACGTAATTTCTACAAATAAAGAAAAGTAATTTGATGATTCAAAAAATACATTCAAATAAATAAATATCAAAGAAGACACAAAATTAATCAAAACACACAAAAACAGAATTTATTATTTTATCTCAGAACTGATTTACTATTAAAGCAATTAATCGATAATAAAATATTTGTAAAACACGATATTTCCACATTTGAAAATATATTTGAAATAAATGACTTTGAGAAAAATATAAATGATCAAAATATATTCCAGAGAGGCAGGAAAACTGAATGGACTAACTCTAGAAGAAACTGAGAAGTTTTACTAACTCTTTAAGAAATCGTATGGTTCAGAACCATGTTGCCTAATAGAAATGTAACGTCCATCACAAATGCACGTGTAACTTTTACTTTTCTAATAGCCACACTAAATGTTTGAGACAAAACAGGTAAAATTAATTCTAAAATGTTTTATTTAACAACATAGGTGGCCATGATAAAAGATTATCATGTCCACATGAATCAACATAAAGTTATTAATTTCATTTTGGTGGGGATATTTAGTCTTTAAATTCCTGGGTGTATTTTGCATTTGCATTTAAAACATATTTCAGCTGGATAACTACATTTTCATCAGAAATATTTTATCTGTATAGTTAGATTTTATGTAATTTACAAAAAGTAGATTCACATACCCAGACTGATCCAAAAACACTTAAAAGATTTCCAAAACTGAGATGAGTATCAATTCTTAAATGAAAAATTAAATTTAAAATAAAAAAACCAGAAGTTAAAAAATTAAAAACTTTAATTCATAGTCTTGCCACATTTCAAGTGCTTAATGTACTGCGTTGGACAACACACATTCAGAGAATTTCTTAGCTAATTTCTTTCCAGTTTACAAAGAACAGATAATATCTGTACAGGGTAAAGAGTCCCAGGGCATGGAAAAGAGTGGACACCTCCCCATTTTTACAAAGCTAGCATAATCCTCATACAAAATCTGACAAAGTACACACAACACATTCATAAACACATACATGCAAACAGGGAGCGAGAATTACAAACCAATGTCATCTGTTATTTCATAAAATAGATGCAAAAATAATCCCAATGATATACTGGCAACAAAAAGCAAAAGTAATTAAAATAATAATTTAGAATGTCTGCAACATGTAAGCCTCAATTATTCTAACCAAACAAGACACATCCTTCTATCAATTTACAGCAGATTTTTATTAGTTAGTCAAGAACCCAACTCCTTAAAGACCACTAGAATAAACCCACCCATTCTCTTTCCTGTTATCTTCAGCTGACATTAAAGCTAGAATTCACCTGCTCCTCACATAAACACTGAGGATCTTGATCTGTATCATTATTTTCATTAAAGCTCTGCCCTTCTTTGTCCCTGATTGAGCTCCCACTACTCTCCACCTACCAAAACCCTTCACTGTGACCCTCTGTTTCTGCCCTTCCAAAGCAGCAAACTCCCCTCTGTCTTCACTGTAAGGTCTGAGTTTCTCCCTTCTAATAGCTGAGGCTCTGCCCTGAGGACATGGCTTCCCCAATGCTTCTCAAATGGCAGGTATTCATACACCAGGCTCAGGCAATGAGTTTGGTGCATTCCATAACCACCATGGCCATTTCTAAACCATTTATCCTGCAGCTCCTTGTAAAAAAATCAGGCTCCTTCAACTTTCAAGAGCATCCTTTGCTTCTTTTTGTTGTTCTCCTTTACCAACCTTTCTCTCATTGCTCAAACCTGTTGACACCTGCCTCACACCTTTTCTTTAAGCCCTTTCTTACTTATAATATCAACATGGACAACCCTTTTGACACCCTAGCCTGCTATTTCCTTGAACTCCACATTGTAACTGCCCCACCTCCAAAACTCCCAATTCACATGTCTGATCACAATTTCTTCTTTTACTTGTTTGCCATTTCAACTCTAACCAATCTTTCACCTTAAAAAGCCTTCCCTTTACCTTCTCCCCTCCACTTTTTCTCAATCCATTAGCAGTCTTCTTTCACCATTTCCCTTGTACAGATTGAATTCTACCGTGTATTATTTCATACTGCTTATGACTTTTAGTCAACATACATCTGATAAAAGTTCAACCCTAACTAAAAGCAACTGTCTCCTTCTCTGGGAGGCACATGATAGATGGAATAACCAAGCATTAAGCTCAAATGTGTTCCTACCAACGCCTGTGCCTGACACCCAAGGATATTTCTCTAGCACTGTGGTCTTTACTTTTGAGAAAACTTATAGGAGACCTAATAACTTATCCACTGAGAGGATTATTTAAAAATATTTTTAAGTAATAATATTTAAAAATATAAAAATAAAAAATATAAATATAAATAATATTTTTATTATTTAAATAATTTAAATAATAATATTCAAAATAAAAATAAAATATTTTATTAAAAATATTAAAAATATTTTTGATGATAGATTAATACACAATTTTTATCAAATAACTCAGGAGTTCAAAGAATAGAGATATTGCTATAAGAAACTCCTCCCACCCTCATCTTTGATTTATGTGAAAATAACTCTCAGCATTTACTTCTGTAAAAATAAAAATGAGAAAAAGTGATGGTGCTTGTATTTCATTCATTCTACCAAGTAACACTCATCTATGGATATATTTATCTAGTTGGAGAAAAATAAAACAGACTTTCAATTTCACATTTAACAAATTATCTTTCAATACATATAATATATATTTTTAAATTTCCTCATGGACCAAGGAAATTTTAAACATTTAAATTTATGTACACAATTTAATTGCACTGGTGGATCAATGAAACTAGATTGTATTAGCACAACTCTGTAAGGAAAGTAGAATATAACTAGTAATTCAGGAACAGAAAAGAACTATATAGCATTTTAGATCATTAAAGACAGGTAAGCTCATGACTTTTAGAATAGTTTAAGGTAGATATGAAATCATTACATTTTCACTCCATTAAATTACATTGTAAAAATAATGTCAGAGTGTCCATCAACAGACGAATAGATAAAGAAGTACATATATGCAATGAAGTATGACTTAGCCATTAAAATAAAGAATGAACTTTTGCCATCTATAATAATGTGGATGGATAGAGGGTATTGTGCTGAGTGAAAAAAGTCAGAGAAAGACAAATGTCATATGATTTCACTCAAATGTGGAATCTGAAAAAAAGCAAAATAAACAAACAAGCAGACCAGAAACAGACTCACAGACACAGAGAACATTTTGACAGTTGTCAGATGGAAGGAAGATTGGGAGAATGAGTGAAAAAGGTGAAGGGATTAAAAAGTACAAATTGGTAATTGCGAATAGTCATGGGGATGTAAAGTACAATGCAACATAGAGAATATAGTCAATACTATTGTGACAACTATGTATGGTATCAATGGGTACTAGATTTATCAAGTTTATCACTTTGTAAATGATACATACTATATGTTTAATCACTGGTTTGTACACCTGAAACTAATATAATATTGTACATATCTGTAACTTAATAATAAAAAATATTTTAAAATGTAATGTCACAGTTCGATTTTACATGTATATATCTACAATTTGCCACAAATTATGAACTTTATTTAAATTTAATAAAAATATGCGTATCAGCTTTTAAAATATGAAAGCATATAAAGCTTTTCAAAATTCTTTTAGGGGCACATTAGCAAAAAACATGCCAAGCATTTCACTAGTCAATCCGTATTCTAGCTTTCTACTTTGATGATTTTAAATGCACTCTCTCTTCAAATCTCTGCCCCCAATTACCCCAAAAATATACACTGTACACATACAATACTGAAAATCTGAAAAAAATTCAAATCAGTCATTAAGGGATTGGTTAAATACGACTAAACACTGCAGGAGTTAAAGTGACAGTGAAGATATGTGTGTATTGAATGGAAAACTATCCTCAATACAATCTTCAGATATTTTTAAAAATGAAGCTTGTGAGATAACATGAATGGTATGATCAAATGTTTTATAAGAATATGGTGTGTTGGGTCTAAATGTTGACAGTGGTTAATATCTCTTTATAATGGATTCGGGGGTAATTTTTGCTTTCATTTATACACTTTTACAATTTTACCTTTTACATTTTTAGGTTCCAAATTGTTAATAATAAATGTTTTATTTTAGATAAAACTTTAAAGTCAATTCCATTTTAAATGTATATAAAAATGTAAAGTAAAAAATATGTAAATATATAATCTCCACTCAAATAGCCTAAAGTTGGGTAGTTAAGACACACAGATAGATAATGAATCACATGGGGAAGGAATGGTGACCAGATGGGAAGGAATGGTGACAGAGTGCAATGGGCCCCTCAGTTCCGATGGACAGACAGTGGGCATGGTCGATGAAGGTTTCAAAAAGGACAGAACTTCAACAATGATGGATAGGATTTGACACTTGATGGGTACCCGGGATTAAAGAGAGAGGGATGGAAGAGGTAAATAATGGTGGAAGCAGAGGCACGAAGGCCAAAAGCCACAAGATTTGTTATAGATATGAGTGTATTTTACAACAGCAGGGCATTGGGTTAGGGGAAACTTTAATTCACAACTCAAGTATTTCATAGATTTTTTTCTTGCTCTTATTCATGTATTAACTCAACAATTACTGCCCAAATGCCCCTTGTGTGAGAAGCAATATTCCAGGGAGTAGGAACAATAAATTCATAGATGAATATAAGATATATTACATATATAATGAGTACTATGATAAAAATAAAGCAAGGTAAACAGATGAAATAAAAAGTGGGGTGTGGTGTTCTTTCTGAGAAATAATTTTGAGCACAGGTTTGTGTGAAGGAAGTGAACCACTAGGGTATTTTGAGAAAAGCATTCCAGAGAGAACAATCAATACAAAGTCCCCAATAGGCATATTTAAATTAGGTGCTTGGCATGTTTTAAAACATCAGGGAGGTGAGTGGGATAAAATACAAGAAATAAGAGGGGAGAGGGGAGGGAATTTCAGGGGAAATGGGGAAGGATTTAGAGCAACAAGTATAAAGGACACATGGACAAAAACTAGGGGGGTGGAAATGGGAGGGAGGTGGGGAGGGCTGGGGTGGTGGGCTGGGATGGGAGTAAAAGATAGAAAACTGTACAGGAATAACAATTAAATAAAATTAAAAAAATAAAAAATAAATAAAATACTTAAAAAAATACAAGACATAGAAGAAAGAGTGGTAGGTAGCTTTGTAGGTCATGGTACAACCTTGAGATTTATTTTTAAGAAATCTCTAAAAATATTTTGGAAAACAAATATGGCAAAAATACAAAATATCATTGATGTTTTCTTTATGGGGCAATGAATCTTTTAACCTGAAGTTACCTGGGTTTATATGGCCATTCATTCAGTTATTCAACCATTCACTAGGAAGAGTGCCTATTATGGCCCACAGGCTTCCTCACAGGCCACAGTCTAGGTGGTCTGTCAAGCACATACAGCAGTCACTAAAACACAAATTTCGTAAAATCATAAAACCATAGATGGTGCCAGCTGGTAGGAACCTTTTCATCTAACCCTCTTATTTTCCAGATGAGGAAATTGAATCCCTTCTGTTAGGCAAATGACTCCAAGTGCTCTCTTACTTGAAACTGGGACAATTTAGGATGAGCAAATAATGAGAATGTCAAGAATACCAAAGCCAAAAGAGATGAGTAATGACTAAGAGCTAAAGAAAAAAAAAATCTCTGCAAGATAGAGGCTTCAAACACCAGATGGCAAATTTGGACAAGAGGCCTGTTGCTATGGAACAGAGTAAACTGCTCTTTGGGCCATTGTTAAATAGCTCAGCCATCCAACAAAACAAGGTAACATGTATACACTTGTGTTGCAACCCATTACACAAAATCCACTCTTAGGTACTGCAATGGGAAATAAAGTCAGGTTTTGAAAAAGGAGGTCTCAAGATTTCTGAAACTTGGACAAAGATGAAAATGACCACATTAACTCAATTCACCTGAAACATATTAATGGAAAAGAAAGAGGACATGAGTTTGCCTTTAAAAAAAAGCCAGGCTATAACGGTGAAATTCATACTATAATCTAGCAAATTCATACTATAAAGGCACCAAAGGAAAACATGAGGGGCTTAGATCTTTAGGGCCCAGATTCTCACTTCACAGGTGAGGAAGCAGACCAGGTAATGTGAATTGCCCAAGATCACAGGGCAAGCCAGGAGTACCTGCAGGACTTGACCCATCCCCCCAGGGATTCTTCCACACCTCTGCTTCTCTAGCATTATACACCAAGGGTCAGCATACTTTCAACAAAGGGCCAGACAGTACCATTTTTAGGCTTTGCAGACCATATTGTCTCTGTGATACTCAACTCTGTCATGGTAAAGCAAAAGCAGCCATAGAAAATATACACAACTGGGTGCAGCTATGTTCCAATAAAACTTTATTTAGAGAAAACAATTTACATTTTACATAATTTTCCTTTGTTAAAAAATTTTTTTCCCACCATTAAAAAAATGTACAAACCGTACTTAATTCACTGGCCATATAAAATCAGACAGTGGGTGGATTTGACCTGTGGGCCACAGTTTGCCCACATCTGAGGCAGGCTCCTAATAAAATGCGTGCAAATTGAAATCGTATCATTTGTGGCTTACACTAGAGTTTCTAGGCAGCATTATTTTAATTTATGACTGTATTTCAATTTGTAATAACTTTTAACAATTTTTTCTTTAACTTCAGGGCCAGATAAAATACTCTTGGAAAAGTACAAATTCTGGCAGCTTTACAAGCCCCACTTTGCTGTAGAAAACATATTTTTGATAAATAAAACTTTAGTAATTTTTCCAATCTCTGTTGAATACATCACTAATGATCCATTGGTATTTAGTAACTTTTTATTAGAAAAATAAGGCAATGTGATCCAAAATGATAGGATGTTTGGTAATAATAAAAATACTTAAACGTACTTATCTTTTCAAGACACTGTCCTACACATTTCACATGTATTAACTCATTTAAAACTCACAAGAATCTTATGAGGTATGTACTATATTACTAGCCCCATTTTAAAGATGAGAAAATTGAGTCACAGAGATGTTAAGTGGCTTGCCCAAGATTACACAGCTGGTAGGTGGTAAATGTAGAATTTAAACCACAATTGGTGTCCAAGCTGGGGACTATTAAAGCTATACTATATACTTTTTTTAAAAAAAAGTCTTTTGCACAAAATAAATTAATAAAAGAGCTCCCCTCTTCCCTTTCCTTTTTCTTTATAAAATATTTCTTGGTGCTTTCCCTTTTCCTTCCCTTCCTTTAATACAGCCTCGATTGGTGGGCCTGATTAGAGCAGGAATGCGAAGGTAGTCAGGTCTAAGGGAGTGGTCAGGGCTGAGAAGGCTAATAGGGACCGGAGAACAGGCTGAGGAAGTAGAGAGTCAAGGAGGAAGGTTAAGTGGTCAGGGGTTTGGCTGAGAAGAGAGCCACCAGGGTCAGAAGACTGATTACATACAGGGTTAACAAGCAAATATATAAATATATTGTGGATAATGAGAGCCAGCCTTCTTGGAAGGGAGGTACAAAACTCTGTGGTATTATGTTTAAATTAGAGATATTGGTGTCAACTTGTGGTTTTTAATTTATTGTAGATCAATTATACAGGGGTGGGCAAAAGGAGGTTTAGAGTTGTTCATATGGAAAAAACACATGCAGGTTATGAGTATGAACAACAGTTTTATTAACTCTGTGTTTTATGTACTCACAACTATAAACCTAGTTTTGCCCACCCCTTTATATATGTTAATATATATAGGTTTCCTTCCTTGTTCTGTCTGCTGAGGGGGCCTAGAAACAACGACACCCTGTAGCACTCAGCACACCTAATGCTCAGATCTTGGTTTCTACATACCACTCTTCAATAGAAAGAACCAGAGAGATTCCAGAGCTGGAGCAAAGAAACTACAATTCCTTCTCAACACCATATATATGTTAATGTATTTAAAAAATACTCAAAAATGTTAAATATTTTAAAAGAGCAGAAGCATTTTAGAAATATTTCCTCTACCTTTTCTCTGGCTTTTTGAAAGAGATTGGCACTTGCTTAAATTAAATACATTAAAGGAAACTTCCAAGAAAAATGCCTTCTAACTTGAGTGGATCAAATTTTATAGGACCTTTGGCCCCATTTATCAACACAACTGAAATAATAATGGAATGACTTTTAATAAATTTGAAAACAAACAAACAACAGCAACACAAAGAAAGATTAGTGGTGGGAAAGAGCTTGGGAATGGGCTTGGGAGGAAAGTGGGAGTGACTGCCAAGGGGTATGGGTTTCTGCGGGGGATGTTGAGCATGTGCTAAAATCAATAGTGGGGGTGACAGCACACTCTGAAAATAGGAAAGCCCGCTAAATTGTATGGTATCTGGATTATTAATATATCTCAATAAAGTTGTTTAAAAAAACCTAAAACGAGATAAATCTGGAATATAAATTTGCATCAAAAAGTAAAGAAGTGCCAAAATATAGATGGAGAGTGGTGAAAAGCACACAGGTACCACCTTGAAGGAGCTTCTACTAGCAAAATAGGGATGAAAATAAATGATAATAGCAATGAATTAAACTCCAAAGAGTAAAATAGAAATCCATGAGTCCACACAAATAAATGAGCAAATGAATGAATGAGGAAGCCTTCTTTCTACAGTAGAATACTAATACATGTGGAAGGAATGAGAGAATTAAAAAATGAGCATTTGGCACCACCATTTAATAAATTATTCATGCAAAAATCATCAATGAATGTTAAAACCAGTGGGTAATAATTCATTGAGGAAGAGGATGTTTTTATAATTTCAAATTGTTTCCTCACAAAACTTACTTTATAGAGAAAAATAGTAACTTTATGGTAGAAAGACCTGGTAAATATTATCTTGACCAACTGAACAAAGTTAAGATCAAGAGTAATGGGATAAATCAACAACATGTGCCTCCTGATATAACTCCCTGAGAAGAACACAGCATCACTTCTGTGATATTCTTACCAAAAAATGCATAACCCGCATCTAATCATGAGGGAACGTCAGGCAAACCCAAACTGAGAGATGTTCTTAAGACAAGACAAAAACCATCCTGTATTCTTGAAAATCATCCAAGACATGGAAAACAAAGAAAGACTGAAGACTCACTCCATATGGAAGACAACTAATGAAACATCACCAGTAAATACAACTTGTGATGTGATTCTGGAGGGGCTCTTGAACCAGAAAGAGGAAGAGAGCTATCAAGGACAAAACTGGGCCAATGGGCAAAGTATGAATGGATCTGTGGACTATGTATAGAATTGTGTCTACATTAATTTCTTGACCTAGATGATTGTATGTGATTATGTAAGACAGTAAGTATCCTTATCTTTGTACAAAAATACACCTTGAAGTATTTAGACTGGAACAGTATATTTATATTTATTCTCAATAGGTTACGAAAAATGTTATGTGTATATATTTACATATGTATATCTACATATGGGTGGAGAGAGTGGGGAAGAACGGTGGAGCAAATGTGGTAAATGCTAACACTGGGGAACATGGTTGAAGACTATATAAGAGTTATTTATACTATCCTTGTAACTTTTTTATAACTGTGCAATAATTTATAAATACACGATTTAACTACAAAACTTAAATGCTATTTCCATTTTGTAATAAAAATATAAAGTATAAGAAAAAGCAAGAGCCTGATAAACATAAGATTTAGGATAATGGTTTCCTCAGTTTGGGAAGGGAAGAAAATAGGATGGGGAGGCATACAGGGGGCTCCAAGATAATCAACAGGTCATCATGTCTTCATTCATTATACCTTACACAGATATTATAACTGTTGTTTCTTTATGAGCAAATATATGAGCAGAAACAAACTCTCTGTTCACACTAAATGTTATTTTTAAATATCAAAATCCATATCATATAAAATACTCACATTAATAATCTGTAGAACACCCAAATGACTAAGAAGAGAAGCTACAGAGGTGGGTGGAGGAGATGAAGAAACAATAACATACAGCAAGCGTTTATAGCACCCCAACATCAGCAACCTAACTTGTCCCTTGTTTTTATAAGCAGTCAGCAATGTGCCACACAATCTTTACATGTGCCTGAGTGCTTGGGAATATCTTTGGGATACAAATCATTACTCCCTAATTTATTTATTCTCTAAAATCAAAATCCCTTGATTCCAATCTGTGGACTAAGGAAACTCTTTTGATGGGTGCATAATTTTCACCAAGTACTCAGTCAGATTCAGCAGGAATCTCAGAGCCAAGGTTAAATGACAAGTTCAAATCCTGAAATCATGAAATAAGCTAATAACTTCAGCATCTGCCTCACAAAAGTCATCTTCAAAGACTAAATTTGATGAGTGGATAACTGAGAATGAATTTAGGAAAAGCATTCACTGTCTGTTTGATAACTGAAAGGTACATCAAATATATAGCTATGGGTAAGAAAATGCAGGTATGCCCAAAAGTGCTGGCTACACATACTTACTCATTTGGTCATTTTTAAAATCTGCCTTAGAGGTGTGTTATAGGTTGAGTTGTGTTTCCCCAAAATTCCTATATGGAAGTCTAAACCCCCAGTACTTCAGAATGTGACTGTATTTAGAGATAAGGTCTTTATAGAGGGAAACAAGTTATAATGAGGTCGTTAGGGTGGCCTCTAATCCAGTATGACTGGTTTCCATATCAAGAGGAGAAATATGGACACAGAGACCTGCACAGAGGGAAGGTGAAATGAAGAGACACTGGGATAAAATGTTTGTCAATAAGCCAAGAAGATAGGCCTAGACAGGTCCTTCCCTCACGGTCCTCAGAAATAACCAACCCCGCTGACACCTTGACCTCAGACATCCAGCTTCAAGAACTGAGAGGCAATAAATTTCTGTTGTTACGGCAGCTCTCACAAAACAGAAAACCCTATGGGATGGGGGGATTAGAAGACTGGTCTAATAAATCAACAACAAAACCCTGCAGAAACCTTTTTTTGTCTTTTCTGTAGGCAATTCGTCAGAGAAGCTTGAGGTGGTGAAAAATACACTAGACTTTCTGAAGAATCAAAATTTTACTCTCTATTGGCTCTGTGAATCAAGGCAAATCCCTTAACCTTTCTGACTTAACCATTTAAAAAAATATGCTAATATCTGTCGTAATGCCTTTCAACTCTCTTCAGACAAAAAACATTCCATGAACTATAGAAGTTCTCCACAAACAAGGCATTTTCAGTAGTGTAATTTCTCGCCCGGTACCCAGACTAGTATTTCAGGAGATAACTGCTGACATGGTGTACTTTGATTTCAGAAAGTTATCTGATGGCACCAGAAAAGTAACATTGTTGGACCAGCTCAAAAAAGGCAAGCTCATGACAGCAGAGTTGGAGGACTCATATCTGGTTTATATTCCTACTCTCAAAAAGCTGATTAACAGGAGGAGAGAAGCATGGCTGGAGAGCTCTAGAGACACTTCACCAAGCCCTGTGCCAGACTGTTCTTATCAACTTGGATGTGAAATGGACAACAGTTTGGAAGGGACAGTTTGTTCCTTAGATAGCAAAATCCAGTCATGAAAAGACAACCACAGAATAAGACTAAGAAGATGAAGCTTAATGGGAATGTAAGTAAAATCTGACATTTACATTTAAGAAAAATTAAACGCATGAGGTAAAGAAAGATTTATGAGCCCTGGCCAGGTGGTTCAGTTGGTTGGAGCACCATCTCCTACACCTAAATGTCGCAGGTTCCATTCCTGGTTAGAGCACATTCCTATGTTGCAAGTTCGAAGCCCAGTCAGGCCGTAAGTAGGAGGCAACCAATCAATGTTTCGCACATCAATGTTTGTCTCTCTCAATTTCTCTCCCTTCCTCTCTCTCTCCAAAATCAATAAAAACATACCCTTAGATGAGGATTTTTTTAAATACATTTTTTTTTTAAAAAGGGAGATGTATGAGACTCTGAATTACTGGTGTGGAATAGTTGGCGATAAAACAGATTCTAACTAAGTTCAAATTTGTAGAAATACAGGAGCCCTTGTTTTGCGTGGTTCTGATATACATAAATTTCAGATGCCACAGTTTATTTAAATAATACCAGTCCCTTAACAACATGTTCAAATGTCAGTTACCATGGCCTATTAACTGAGTGACCACATAAAGTACAAACTTGACTTCTAGCTCTTCAATCAAGTCACCATGTTCATAAAAGATGTATGTAATGATCAGTGACCAATCACGTCACTTCTTCCAAAGTCTGTGGTAACTGTTCATTGTGCATCTGTTACCCAGCTCACACGCACACAGCGAAGCCTGTAGCGGTGCTGCCTCCTTGCCTCCCAGCAATAAACTCGAGTGGCATTTTACAAAAATGAATAACTGAAAGAGTGAATTGCTTAACAAAGAGGAAAGTACAGCAAAGAAATGAAAAGTGGTAACATAAGTGAAATTTGAATCTAACATAAATGAAGTTATGGAAAAGTTAACCATGAAATGTTGACATCGCCACCATTCAAGAAACAAAATCTGTAGCCAGAGAAGTTTAGCCAAGGTAAAGTTATTGACACAGATGACAACAGTGATTGAAGACAGTGACACCAGCAAAAACCCCCATTAGAGGAACTCTCAGGGAAATATCTCAGAGATGTTTCACAATACTGAGAGTTTGAAGGACAAAATGTTAGAAACTGATTAAAATTTACAAAGCAGGATGATAATCTGCCAAGGCAAACAAAAGATGCTCACTCTATATTATGTTACATGGTGAAAAGAAAAAGGCAAGCACTGTTCAAACTACTTTTAAGTTGTTTAAATAAAGAAATAAAATACTGCCCTGGCTGGTGTAGCTCAGTGGATTGAGCATGGGCCTGTGAAACAAAGGGTCACCGGTTCAAGTCCCAGTGAGGGCACATGCCTGGGTTGCAGGCCAGGTCCCCTGTGGGGGACACATGAGAGGCAACCTCACATTGATGTTTCTCTCCCTCTCTTTCTCCCCTTCCCCTCTCTCTAAAAATAAATAAATAAGATCTTTATAAAAAAAGAAATAAAACGCTTTCTCTGTTTCTAATGTTCTAAATTGCAGTCTACTAAATGAATACTAGTTACATTATTTTTCATTTCTCCATGCATTTAGATTTCAAAAATAAACTTCAACATTTTAACAGAAGTTTTTAAAGGTTTCAGATTAATCCTAATTTCCATGTCGATTCTTCAGATTACAAGTATACCTCATTTTATTGCATTTCACTTTGTCAGGCTTCACAGATATTTCATTTTTGACACCCCGAAGGCAAGCCTTTCTACCAGCAGAAGGGTTATAATCTCCTGTACTGGAATGCTCACTTTACCGTGGTGGTCTGGGACTAAACCTGTAATTTCTCCACGGTTCGCCTGTACCTTGCATGATTTCAGTTTTCACAGTCATTTCTTTTCAGTCCTGCACTGTCGTGCAAAGCGAGGACTGCTTCGTCGTCATGTCCTTTTAGACTCAGCTTGGGTTATAGAACTAGCTGCTGATTTTCAGTCGCGGAGGGATGCACCGAATTGAAACGTTTTACAGGAAGGTGACCAAAATGTGAAAAATCCTGAACTCAAAACTTGAGAGGAGCCCTGACTCGTGTGGCTCATTGGATTGGGCACTGGCCTGCAAACCAAAAGGTCACCAGTTCAATTCCAGGTCAAGGCACATCCCTGGGGTGCGGGTGGGTCCCCAGCTGGGGGCCGGGGAGAGGCAACCAATCGGTGCTTCTCTTCCTTTCTTTCTCCCTCCCATCGCCTCTCTCTCTGAAAATAAATAAATAAAATAATTTTTTTAAACTTCAGGGGAAATTCTGAATAGAACTTAGTACTTTGTTTAAAGAAGAAAGAAGTCATTGCAAATGATGGAAAAGCCATCACATAAAAGCGCCATTCTAGAGCAGCAGAACTAGCTCCCATAAAGGAATATTCAGCAATAGAATTTTCAATTTCATGAATAAAAGAAGCTTCTAAAAATTGATATAAATGGAACTCAGTGACTCACAACGTAGTGAACTCCTCAGAGCTGGAAGAGCCAGGCAGAGGCTGACTGACCATCTGTCAGGGATGCTGTAACAGAAATTAATTCCTACACAGGGTGAGAGGGGAGGCTCCCTCCGCCGCTGACGCCAAACATCAGTGTGGTAGCTCTAAAATATGTCCACAGACCTTTGACACTCCTCTCTTCAAAGCATGGAATCTAGTTCCCTTCCCGAGCCTTGAGGTGGGCCAAACTTGGCAACGTGCTTGGAATGAAGTTTTCACAATGCTACATGACTTCTAAGGCTCGAAGTCAATGCCTTCTAAGGCATTTTTCTAATGAGAAGAATACCTTCCACTTGGCTCCTTCACTCTTAGATTATTATTCCGGGTGGGAGAAGCCTCCAGACACACCATGAGGGCACTTGAGCAGCCCTGGGAGAAGTTCTCATGGGGAGAAACCAAAGATTGCTGCCAACACCAGTAAGTACCAGCTTACAGTCACGTGGATGAACCTGAATGTTGTAGGTGGATCCTTCAGCCCCTGTCAAGCCTTCAGATGACTGCAGTCCTGGCCGACATCGTGGTAAGATGACCTTATTTCACGAGAGATCCTGAGCCACTCAGCTAAACTGAATCCCTGACACAAAGAAACTGTAATGATAACAAATTGTCAATTTCTGCCCCAAAGTTTTGAGGTACTTTATTTTGCAGCAATAGCTAGCAAATACAATCCATTTTGATCGGAACACTGAAGGTATGTTGCAATCTTAAGATCTTAAGAAGCCAGTTCAAACAGCTTTTTTTTTCTTTGCCAGTTTCCTTTTAATAGATTCAAACCACAATTCTCCAAAACTAGTCCCTGTAATTGAAGACTAAATAATTACTCGATGGTATTCTGCTGTAAAAAGTAGAGGAGGAATCCAAAGATAATTCCTCCCACTCTGGCTGATTATCATCCCACATTCAAATCTGCTGCAAAAGATTAACACAGATCTCACAAATGACTCTTAGAGATCTCTTTAGCAGGAAAGAAGTCCTTCTGCAGGTTCATTACTCAGTTGCAAATGGTCAATGAAATATGAGCTGAGCCCTTTCAGCCTCTATTTGGGAAGGAGCCATTTCCTTCAATATAGCACCATTTGCTCACCCATGCTTGAAGGTTCAGCCTAGACTTGTATGAATCCAGATCTATATATCTGACATTTTCCTTAATGGCTCATTTGTATTTCTCACAAGACACTCCCAAGTCAACATGTCCAAAACAGAGTCCATGATCCTATTGCCAAAACTAGTCCCTTTCCAGGGTCCCTGTTTGAGAAAATGAGACAACATTAATTCAGGGCACAATCCAGAAATCTTTGTCACATCTTTTTGTTACCTCCTGCTTAAAACTTCAATGGCTTCCCACTGCATTAAGAATCAAGGAAAAGCGTGTAACCTGGTCTACAGGGTCCAAAGTGGCCTGTACCTACTTGCCTCCCCAGGCTAATCCCATTTTAGCCTAATCCCAGCCCTTGTTCTTCCCTCTCCCTTGCTCTCTCTGCTGCACCACTCTGGTCCCATTTCGGACCCTGTGAGCACCTTACTCCCCCCACCACTGGGCCTTTCTTTACACACTACCTTCTCTCAGTATGGAGCACCTTTCCTTTCGTTTCACACAGTTAGCCCCAACTCATCTTTCGTATTTCAGTTTAGCTTATTTCAGTACTTCCTTAGGAAGTCTTTCCTGACTAGCTCAAATTACCCATCCTCACCCGCATTCATGCCCCCACCCCCAGTCAATGATTCTCAAAACACCAGTCACCCCTTCTTTATGGAAATACATTGTGTTAAATGCACAAAACCTAGAACCAGGCTGCCTGGCTTAAATCATTTCTGGTTGTGTGAATTGGGCAAGTTACTAAAACTCTGTGTCTATTTTCTATAAAGTGGGAATAATAGTGATGAACAATGTTGTGAGGATTAAATGACACAGTGTGTGTAAAAAGCTCAGAATGGGGCTCCATCTAAACTTTCCACCGGAGGCCACCAGTTATCTTTCAACAATAAAGCACTGGTAACTTGTCCCTCCCCTACTTAAAACTGATTCTATCTCCTTATCATTTCTGGAAAAGACACCTTCACAGAAAGCAAATAAGAAGGTTGGCAAAGAAGTAGAGATCAGGAGTCTGATTATCTGAGTTCATACCTTAGCACCATGCTATTTATAATAACAAGATGAAATAATTTTCATGCTCATCAATAGGGAATGATTAAATAAATTCTCGTCCATTTCTACAATGGAAATTATGGAAGAATGAGAAAGTGAGGCAGATCTTTATGTACTGATACGAAAGGATGTCCAAGATATATTAACTGATGTATATCGGTATCTAGATCTATATATCATACAGCAAAGCATTAAACAGCATGTTTGGTGTACTGCCATGTATGAGGAAAATGAACGTATAAAATTATATAAGTATTTTAATATGTAGTATATATTAGCTTGTATAGATATTGTCTATTTTGCACACACACACACACACATATACACATATATATATACAAGCTTGTATATTTTGCATACTATCTCTAGGAAAATACCCTCTCTCTAGCAAAAATTGGTAACAGTGGTTGTCTTCTGGGAGGTACAATGTCATGTCTCAGGGAAAGAAACTGGAAAGGGACTTTTTGTGCACTTGGAATTTCCCATCATGTGAATATTTTTTAGGTATTAAAAAAAAAAAGTCTAACACTTGTTAGCTGTGTAATATTGGCAACTCATCATTTAATCTCACAGGACCTCCATTTCCCCACTTATAAAATTGAATAAAAACACTACCTTCCTCATTAAGTTGTTGTGGGCATTGAATAACAGAAGTAAAATGCTCAAAAGAGTGCCTGGCATAGAATAAGGATTCAATAATGTTAGCAATTTCTGCTTCCATAAATATAGTGGGCAGATACTCTGAAGGGCCTTACAACTACAAAATAACTATTAACAGAGGATGTTCTAGGTAGCGCTTACAGAACATAGGGAAAGTATAAAGGTTTTTTTTGTGGGTTTGTTTTTAAGGTGAAACTAAAAAGAGGCCCTAGAACATAGATGGCAAACACAAGGCCCATGGGCCGAACCTGGCCCTCCACCTTGTTTTATCTGGCCGGCACCTTGTTTCTACCCAGTGACAGTGCCAAGCTCTCACTTAACTCTTAAGGAGTAGTTACATTTATACAGTCCCAAAATTACATTTGGCCCTTTGAGAGCGAACAGAAGGCTGATGTGACCCTTGGTGAAAATGAGTTTGACACTCCTGTACTAGACTGAAAGAAGAGCAATGAATGCTAAGCTCAGATGAAATGCATGGAGACCCCAGTGGACTCTAGCTCCCAACAGAAAACAATAAAAGTCCTTTGTAGAGGACCACATCCCATACCCATTTCACAGATGAGTAAGGAAGAAAGACACACAGAGGATATTGACTAGCCCATGATCACACCATCCTTTCAGCAATAGGATCCCTTCATCAGTTCTGGTATCCTGACTTCTGGCCCAATATGTTTTTTCACAATATTTAATTTACAATATATCCTTTACGTAAAACTCCTCAAAAATCTAATTATTAAGTTCTGAGAAAGATCTATGTTGGATGAACACAGCAATGAGTTTTATTTCTTATCCCAATTTTTATGTATAGTGCTTGCTTTTTCCTGTATTCTTTATATAGTGCAAGGAGAGTTATTTTTGCCAACCTGGATTCTATCTTTAAAATTAATATATGCAAATCCTAACCCCCTGAAGCTACTGCAATTGGTTCATTCCAAGAGCTCAGGGAAAATTACGTGTTTTCATGAGCACAGCCTTCATTGTCAAACCTGGGTCTAGTTCAACTTTCCTGTTATATTTTTTACGGCAAACAGAGAATGGTGTTTGATGTCATATCCCCTAACTTTAAAGAGAAAAAAAATCTTTATGCTTCATCCCATTTGTGTGATTTACAATTCATCTCTCTTCACCCCATTTGGTCACTGGGACACAGCTGTGAAAAGAAGCTAATTTGATAGCAGCACATCCTCACCTGCTCATCAACTTCCCAAGAACGCTACAACATCTTACAAAAATGCTAAGTTTTGGTTGTTTTCAACTACTTTGTGAGAGTTATGCATATAAAACAAGGATAAGAAATTGTTGAGCTGCCGATACTGACAGGCCAGCGGAGCTGGCTGGCTAGCTGAGTGCCACTGACCAGTACGCCCATGGGCAGCATGTCGACATCCATGTCCACAAAACTGCAGGCATGTTCCAGGGTCATCCATTAAAGTCACAGCTGTGTGTGCCAAGGGCCTGTGACAGGATACACGCCAATCAAATTATTGCATACAGAGGCTGGGAGGACAAATCACAAGATTTGGCAGGAGCTTGCTTAAAATATGCTTTTTGGAACATATACACTCCAAAAGCAGGGACTTCTAAATTTAAAAAGACAAAAGAAGCACAACAACAAATTCACAAACCTTGATTGGATTCTGTTTGTTTGGGTTTTTTATTTTAAGCTCAAAAGACATGTTAGGGACAATTGAGAAAATCTGAACATGAATTACATCTCATTAGAGGACATTGGGGAGTTATTGTTAATTTTCTAAAGTGTGATAATGGTATTGTGGTTACGTAGGAAAGTACCCTTGACCTAGCAGATGCAAGATGAAGAAACTCATGATGTCTGCCCTTGTCTTCAATTGTTTCCATAAAGACAGAGAGTTAGTAAATGTAAAACAAGCAAACAAACAAAAAAACATGCTTCTTGGTCTACCTCTTATCATATTCAGTCATGCATTTCAACTGATAACAACCCAGGGTGGTACCTGTTGTTTAAATATACATCAAACTGCTAAGGATTCAGATAAATGGATAAGAAATAATCCTTGCCTTTCAAGAGTTTATTTTCCAGCTGAGGACATAAAATTTCCTTGCATACAGGAAATTGAGGGCAATGCATGGTGACATGTTTCTAAAGCAAATTGGTATCACAGACTAAGCTGGGAAAACCCAAAGAAAAAAGAACATTTCTAGTGAGGACTAGAGAAGTCAGGTTGGCTTTTCCTTTGGAGGAGGTGATGGATACGGTGTGTATAGGGGAGAATAAGGAGTAAGGGTATTCAGGATGTGAATAAAAAGACGAGAAGCCCAAAGACGTGAGAAAATGTAAAGCAATATGTGGTTCTATTGCCATAATTGTCACATCATTTCCTTCCCATGTCTTCTTGTCTTCTCACTCTATCTACCCAGTGATTTGGCATTTTTGATTCATCTAATCCTGTCTAAACTATACTTATAGATTTATTCTAATTCCAAAGGCATATCTAGAATTAGTCTTCTTGTGTTTCTTCTTTCTACTTGACTGTCTAGACTGAAAAAGAAAAAAAGAATGATTGTACAGGCCTCCGCTTATATATATAAGAAGTGTGGTTCTTTTCTGAATGTGACTCATTTACATGTTGCTTTTCTAGCAAGAAGGGAGGGATGAGGTTTTCTCAATTCCCTTGGAGAAGGCAGAAGTCCAAAAATAATTCCCTAGAGCCAAACTGCATTTGTGTGTACGGAAAACATTTGGTTCTATTATCTTACCTGGTTTTACTTATTTTAATTTCAAAACAGTCTCAAATTTATTGAAAAATTTTGTCTTTCCTGTTTGATCTTAATAAAATGAAAAGAGTTTCACTCTGGCTAAATACCAATATTTCCAGTGCACTGAGGTGTTAAATTATACTCCTGAGATAAGATATAAAATAACTTTTAAGATGGCTGCCAAGTAATTCTAACTGTGGCACATCTAGGTTGCCAATGCTTTGGCTTCCTCAAGTATTTGCAAATGGGCAATACCAGCATGCTTATATAACTTTTACCAGTGCAAACATTTGCATTAAAGTCCTCAATAACCTAACTGGGGAAATAAAATATAAGTAACTTATTTGTATTTTATTACTCTTGAAGGCACATTATTATTCACCTGATGAATAAAAACATTACATATTTATTATCTCAAGAATTGTTTGTGGTCACTATCCGCATATCCTTATCTTCCTCCCATTCTAAAACCCAGACCAGGCTGATTGCCACCCTCTCTCAACATTGTAAGTCTTCCTAATGTCGACAATCTCAGGTTTGCTAAATGCATTAGGCATTTTTCCAGTATCATTTCTCTTACTTTTTCCCCACAGTAACATGCAACACCTCCTCTACTCCCTCCATCTTGAAGTATCCCCATCTTTTGCTTCCTATAACACCACCCTCCTATGACCTTTGGGTTGCCCTTCTCATCCTACTCATCCTCTTTTATTCCAAATTCAACCACTGGAGTTAATCTAGTTCCTGTTCTCTTCTCAACCCTTACTCCACATTTTATATCTCCCTCTCAGATATCTCCTCTGAGCTCTAGACCTGTGAGCTGACACCTACTTGACCTCTCCACGTGTATATCAACAGGTCACCTCAGCTTAGCATGGCCAAAACAGACCTCTGGGTCTGTCCTACCTGTGTGGACCTCTTCCTCTGTTCTCTAACTCAGTGATGGCCACCACATCCATCCAGCTGTATAAGCCCCAATAACCATCTTGTTCCTCTCCCTCCAATTTCACCTGCTCATGAAATCCCACTGCTTTTTACCTCCCTGTTGTCTCACAGATGTACTCACTTCTCTACAACTCTACCACCCTCTACCTATCTCTTCAGTGGTCCACCACAATTACCTGCTAACTCATCTCCTTCAGCAACTACTCTTGCCCTTCTCTAATCTGTTCTCCATTCTACGATTACTGCTTTTTTTTTTTTTAATGCAAGTCTGATCTGTCAAACATCCTTCATCAGCTTCCCATTGTCCTTAGGATAAAGGGAAAGACCAAAAAAGACACTGATATGACCAATGATTAGCTGTCTGGCTTCATGCATTTCTGCAACCGTCTCCTCCTCCATTCTTTGCAATATCTCACACCTGTTCCTAGTTCTTCCTTGCTGCTGGGTCATCGCACAGCCTTTCCCCTCTTTCTCTACCTAGTCAACTCCCATTTATCCTTCAGACTCAGCTCAAATATTGGGCTGGCCAAAAAGTCATATGGATTTTTCCATAAAATAAAAGACTCATTTTCACCGATAATGATATTGATTTGAATATTTTGAGTATGTCAACTATCTCCCACATGGAAGAATGTTGATTGTTCTCAATTAATGCCTCAATTTTGTCACTATCAACTTCAATTGGTCCACCCAACCATAGAACATCGTCCAGAGAGAAATCTCAAGCATGAAACTTTGCAAACCACTTTTGATATGTTCGATCAGTCACAGCACCTTCACCATACACTGCAGAAATCTTTTTTTGCATTTCAGTTGCGTTTTACATTTCTTGAAATACTAGGGCATAATATGCCAAAATTTTTGCTTATTTTCTTCTGTCTTCAATCTTAAAGTGATTACACAAAAATTCACCAAGTTTGATAAGTTTTTAAAAAATGCATACTGATATGACAGCTGTCAAAATATAATCTAACAAAATTATTTTGAATGAAATTAAAGACAACTAAGCACTATGAGAGCCACCTTAAGGGGAAAAAAATGAACTTTTTGGCCAACCCAATAGTATTTATATACTCAAAATAAGCCAAGTTCAGCTCCAGCCAGTGTGGCTTAACTGGTTGAACACCATCCCACATACCAAAAGGTCTCTGATTCAATAACCAGTCAGAGCACATTTCTGGGTTATGGATTTGGTCACAGGTTGGGGCAAGTACAAAAAGCAACCAGTCCAAGTTTCTCTCTCACATCGATGTTTCTTACCCTCTCTTTCTTCCTCCCTTCCCTTCTATCTAAAAAAAGTTAAAAAATAAATTATGGAACTGGAGAGCATTATGCTAAGCGAAATAAGTCAGGCAATGAAAGATAAATACCATATGATCTCACCTTTAACAGGAACCTAATCATCAAAAAAAACAAACAAGCAAAATATAACCAAAGATATTGAAATTGAGAACAGACTGACAGTCATCAGAGGGGAGAGGAGAGGGAATTTCAGGGGAAAAGGGGAAGGGTTTAGAGCAATAAGTATAAAGGACACATGGACAAAAACTAGGGGGAGTGGAAATGGGAGGGAGGTGGGGAGGGCTGGGGTGGTGGGCCGGCATTGGAGTAAAAGACAGAAAACTGTACAAGAACAACAATTAAAATAAAAAAAATTTTTTAAATAAATTAATTTAAAATGCAAATTAAAGAAAAGATAAGCCATGTCCTCTGGTTTCACACTTCCATAGCACTTTGCATTTTTCCTTTTTAGAAACTATATATATATACAATGTTTATTTGATTACTGACTCTGAGTGAAAATAAAGCAGAACCTGCAACTCTTTTGCTCACCATTTATTGCTAACCCCTGGAAATTATTGGTCCTTATCAGCTATTATCATTTCCTATGAACTCCAAGCACACTAGTTATACGAGGCTAGTCAGTCCACACCATGCTGAAGCTTAAAGACATTCACAAGGCCCCACCAGGCTAAGGACCTGGAGTGGCTTCTGTGTTTTGCACTTCGAAAAAGGGTTTGAATATACATGAGACCACCCTACAAATGGCAGGAGGAAAACAACTCCTAGGTTAAATAATACAGAGGGAAAAACCTGTACCACCTGTTGAAGACCTTAACAGTGTAACTTCTTGTGTTGCAGTCTCACACATATTGGCCACAACCACTGACAATGTTAACTATTTCATGTCTACTCTGCCAGGACTACCTGTGCCCCCAAAGCAATAGCGTACAGAGCACAGCAGTCCATTCTATTTATTCTTCAATTCAGAGCATTAATTAAATGCCGATTTTTGGGCTAACTCGGCAAGTACTTTGAGGGACAGGAGATGGATGAAAAGAGCTATTGTTTATGGAGTCTCTACCGTGTTTCAGGACTGAAAATTACAAGTGGCAATTTACAAACAACATTTTAAGTAAATTATCATTTTATGGAGATATGAAAACTTAACAAACAATAATATAAAAACCGAAGGGAGTAAGCAGGCCTTTATAATCTACATCATTCCAGATCCTTGACATTGTCCACAATAAAGGCACTTGAGAATTTATGAGGTCTCAGAGTTCCCATTAAAATCTACTCTTTCAGGGCTCTTAATTATTCACGAAGACATGAAACTAATTAACAGCTCCCAGTGGCCAAATATGTTCTATTAAGCTCCCTGTTAGAAAAACCCAGAGTCCTTATTCTAGTAATTGGTTATTTGGGTATTTTTAGCTGGCTGTACATTTTGCCACTTCCAAAAGTGAATTTTTCCAACCTGGTTATCTTGTGGTAAGAACCATTCAAACACTATTTACCTAACAAGTATTCATGTGAGTACCTACTATGTGCTAGGAATTATGGATCTAAAAGTGATAGTCGTAGCCCCTGCCTTCAATGTAAGGTTCATGGGAAGACTCATGGGATAAAGAGGTGCCAAGCAGAAAGTGGAGCACAAAGGAGCAAGTTTAGTCTGCCTGTCAACAGAAGGGCAAAGGTAATGTCAATGATAACCTCATTGAAAAAGTGGCATTTAATTAGTGTTCAAAGGTATTAATCCAGCAGATGAAAGGTGAAGGAGGAGCAGAGATAAAGGCACAAAGGCATAAACAATATAGAAGCCTGGGCAAACAGCCAGGCCAGACCTAGATTTATCTCATAGCTAAGCAATAAAGAGCCATAAAAAGATTTTAAAGACTAAATTAGTTTTAAAAACTTGCACACAGATGTTCATAGCCACACTACTGACAATAGGCAAGGGTGGAAACAATTCAAAAGTCAATCGATTAATGAATGGATAAATAAAATGTGGTATATCTGTACAACGAATAGATCCTTACTCAGCCATAACAAGGAATGGAGTTCTTAAGCATGTCACAATATGGGTGAACCTTGAAAACATTATGCTAAATGAAAAAAGACAGACACAAAAGATCACATACAGTATATGTCCATTTGTATGATCTACATTCAGAATAGGCGAATCCATAGAGACAGAAAGCAAATTAGAGGTTGCTGAGGAATGGTGGTGGCAGGAAGAATAGGGAATAACTGCTCTATGGTGAATGGCTTTTCCTTTCGGTTGATGAGCATATTTTGGAACCAGATAGTGGTGATAGCTGCACAACATTGCTAACGTAACAAATGACACCAAACTGTATACTTTCAAGTGGTGAATTTTATGCTAAATTATAAAAGAAAAACAAGACAAACAAAAGAAAAAGTTATACATTGAAAGGTAAAAATTCTTCTCCGCATTGCCAACCCTTAAGTATTATTTAGGTTTTTAGTTTTAACATGGACTTCCAGAAATGTGTTTTAAATGTGTATAGAGGGGAATGAATGGTCATACCATCTATTTTTCTGTCAGTTTAAGTTGTTTGGGAACCTCAGGGTTTTAAAATTCCTACATCCTATGTAAGCCTAGATGAACTCACTTTACATTAGAATTACCTTGTAATTGCTTTAGTTTTCAAAGATTTTTTTTTTGAACTCGTGAATCAATAGCTTGTCAACAAGTAAGGATTTTTAAGTAGGTCAGGTTTACTGAGGAGGGTTCATGCTGTCAAAGTAGTTTTAAAAAATCACTCAGGGGCGGAGAAGAGAAAAAGCATTTTGACTAAAGAGACAGGTCCCAGCCAGGTGAAGCCAACCTCAACAGGGCTGTGCCAGGAAGACTCAATAGGTATTCATTGGGAAATAGCTTGAGGTAACAGTGCATAAATCACTAATTCATGGAAAAAATTAGCTTTTCATATGAGTGGCATCAGCTTCAACAGTCAAAAGGTTTTGAAAAACAGATCTCAGTGGGGGATGGGCTGGGTGGGGAGGTGGGGGAAGAAGGGGGGAAACGGGACAACTGTAGTAGCAGAAACAATAAAACATTAAAGAAAGAAATCAACATCATACTGATTTGGATATCAATAAAGATGCTGTGAAAGTTAGAAAAAAGTTAAATTTAAAGTTAAAGTAATTTCTCCTTTAGAGTTAATAAATCAATGTGATATGTGGTCAGCTAAATGATGTTTTCACAAAGGAAAAGGTTGCAGCTTTTAAGAAGGTAGGAAACAACTCAAAGTCGTGCTGAAATAAGATCTTCTGGGAGAAGATCAACATTTATTGCTCAAGTTTAGAAAATGTATCAAAAATCTGTTCTTATTTTTAATCTTAGGGATTGAATCTGTATTAACGAGTTAAGTAAGGGAAGCTACTGTAACTTGGTTACTTGACTATTTAAAAACAAAGAGCTACACAATGGTTTTAGGAGAAAGAAAATTCATTTGAGGTATAGTCATCAGATATTAATTTCGGGGTTAAGATTAATACTCTGAAGCTCAGTTTTCTAGTCTATAAAATGAGAACTGTTTCATTTTATAAAGCAGTCAGGAGAATTGTGCTTTGCAAAGCACTCAGCACAGGACTTAGCACATAACAAGTGTCCAATAAATTTTCAATATTATTGTAGCTGTTAATATGACCGATATCACCATCAGTGTGCCTCCTGTCTAAAAGTTTATAATCCAGTGTCATCAGGCCAGAAGCCAGATGCAATGCAAGAATATGACTTATATAAAAAATTTATTTCCTTTTTATTCATCTTATAGTATCTAATGTACAACTGTTTAATACGAGATGGTGCTACTAATATTTTAACTGATCAAATTATTTAGATCATAATTTAAACATACCATGGAATTATTCATAAAAAGTTGCCATTGTAATTGAATGACCAGTTGAGAATTTATCTTGTACTTTGTTCTCTTAGTAACTTGGATGCACCAAAAAAGAATAAAACATTGTTCTCCTGTAGAAGGGAAGCTAACTATTAAGACCGGTGTGACCACAGGGCTCTGTATTGTTGTTCTTGAACAAGCTGAGCATAGCAGTGTAGTGCTGCCTCTGAGCTGCCCGGTGAAGTCCATATCCAGCCCCAACAGGATAGAGTAGTGATGGCAGACAGATGAATGGGCTCAGCACCCAAGTGCAGCATCATGTGGCCACAAAGGACAGGGCAGCCGAGGTGACCATGGGCTTAGAGATAAGAGTTATCTTTATTTAAGAACCGTGCATATGAAAGATTCCTTTTCAAAACTGAAAGTTCCATGAGGATAGCAGCTTTGTCTTGTTCCCAAAGAAAAAGCTGTAGCCCCAGAATAAGAACAGGGCCTAGGACATAACAAATACTGAATCAATATCTGGGAATGAATGAATAGTTTGATCATAAAAAGCTCTGGGAATCTTACGGAATGGAAAGAAAGGACAAAGAAGTCCCAAAGTGACTGATGTTGGACTTTCCAATTATTTTATGGGTATAGCTTAAACTGATGCCCTTAAAGTTTTAGAAATAAAAAAGTCACATTATTAGATCAATACATTTCTGGTATATTAATCATTAAAAACATTTAAACAAAAGATGGGTGAGAATGTGGTACAGGTAAAATAGACCCATTTGAGGTGTAAGATTAGATGATCTGAGGTTTTAACATTTTGAGATCATTTACTATTTTTTATAATGTCATGTATCTTCTTTTCTTTTTATTGCTGACACTATCACAGATGTCCCCATTCTCCCTCACTCTTTGCCTGTTCCCACCCCGCACCCACCTCTCTTCCCTTTGGCTATCACCATAATGTTGCCTGTGTCCATGGGTTATACACATATGTTCTTTGGCTAATCCCTTCACCTTCTTTTATCTTCACCACCCATCCCTGACAGCAGTCCATCTGTTCCACGTATCCATGCCTCTGTTTCTATTTTGTCCATCAGTTTATCTTGTTCATTAGATTGTCCACATATAAGTGAGATCATATGGTACTTGTCCTTCTCTGGCTGGCTTACTTCACTTAGCATAATAATGCCCAGGTCCATCCATGCTGTCACAAAAGGTCTGTATGCAGACATTGCAACAATCATAGGGGGAAGCAAGGAGATTAATGAATTAAAGAAAAAGAAGATAAGAGGAATCTAAGTGTGCTTTACATACACTATCTCATTTGCCTCACAACTTCTCCAGGGTGCTATGATTGTCCACATTTTATGAATGAGGGTGCCAAGTCTCAGCTATGTTAGGAAACTTATTCAAGTGAGTATCAGAGTTGGGATTTGCATCCACATACTCTGACTTTAGAAGCCATGCTTTTAACCACCAGGAGGCCACTGGTTTGGATATATATGCAAAATTTTATGAAAGAACAAAGGATAGTTTATTCTAACCAGGGATAATGGCCAGGGAAGCCTTTGGGAATAAGGGACATCAGAAGTTGTCCTTGAAAAACAGGATTTCATTTTTGCAAAGGTGGAATAGAAAAGGGGATATAAAAGGGAGGACTGACTTCCAGTCAATACGGAGGTGTAAGTAGCCACACTTTGCCTCCTCACACAACCATAGAAAGAATTACAACCAAATATCAAAAACAAATAACACCCAGAACTTTCAGAAAATCTAGCTGTATGGAAGTCTGACAATCAAGGAATCAAAGAAGCTACTTCATCCAGACATGTAGGAGGGGCAGAGTCACTAAGACAGTAGGAAAAAGTGGTGAGAGGCAGCGGCGGATGAACAGATGGCCCCACATTCACATGTGGTGGCTAAAAATTGGGAGGGATACTTTGGGAGAGACCTATCACAGCCCCAGGCCAGACTGCACAGCCCAGGGTTCCAGCACCAGGAAGATAACTCCCATTACCTCTGGCTATAAAAACTAGGGGGAGTTGGGCAGCAGAAAAACTGCCAGATTTTCACCGCTTCAAGTGTCCACACAGGCTCAGAATGTACACAAACCCCACAGCAGCAGCTGGGAAGACACCAATCAATCACACAGGGGAGGTAGGTGAGGGGACTGGAAGCAGGGCAAGTGTCAGACAGGCCTCCAGAAGCCAGGCAGCAGCACTGTCCTTTTTCTGAGCACTTCCCCTCACAGAGCCACAAAACAGTGAGGCAGTTGCCCTACCCTGGCAATTACCTAAGGCTCCGCCCCACACAATTTACATGTGCCTTTTCTACATAAGCCATGCTACTATGAAAGGGAGTAAAAGCAGCTCTACATAATACACAGAAACAAACACAGGGAGGCCATCAAATTGAGGTGCCAAAGAAATATGGCTTAAATGAAAGAATAGAGCAAAACCCCAGAAAAAGAACTAAAGGAAACAGAGATAGCCACCCTATCGGATAAAGAGTTCAAAACACCAGTAATCGGGATGCTCAGAGAATTCACTGAATAAAGAAATGAAGGACACAGTAAGTGAAATATAGAAAAATACACAGGAAACAAACAGTGAAGGGAAGAAAACTGGGATTCAAACAAACAATTTGCAACAAAAGGAAGAAATAAACATTCAATCAGAACAGGCAGAAGACAGAAGAATTCAAAAAAAAAAAAAAAATCAGGAGAGGCTTAGGAACCTGAGACAACTTTAAATGTACCAACATTCAAATCATAAGGGTACCAGAAGGAGAAGAGGAAGAGCAAGATATTGAAAACTTATTTGAGAAAATAATGAAGGAGAACTTCCCCAATCTGGCAAAGGAAACAGACTTTCAAGAAGTTGAGGAAACTCAGAGAATCCCGAAGAAGTCTGACCCAAAGAAGACCACACCAAAACACATTATAATTAAAATGCCAAAGGTTAAATATGAAGAACCTTAAAAGCAGCAAGAAAAGAGAGTTACCTACAAAGGAGTTCCCATAAGACTATCAATTGATTTCTCAAAAGAAACTTTGCAGGCAAGAAAGGACTAGCGAGAAGTATGCAAAGTGATGAAAAGCAAGGACCTACAACCAAGATTACTCTGTCTGGCAAAGCTATCATTTAGAATGGAAGGGCAGGTAAAGTGCTACCCAGGCAAGGTAAGGCTAAAGGAATTCATCATCACCAAGCCATTATAACATGAAATGTTATAGGGACTTATTTAAGAAAAGGAAGAAGATCAAAACTATGAACATTAAAATGACAACATATTCACAACTATCAAAAACTGAATCACAAAAACAAAACCAAACTAAGCAAACAACCAGAACAGTAATAGAATCATAGTTGTGGAGATCATTTGGAGGGTTATCAGCTGGGAGGGGAAAGGGGGAGAATGTGGGAAAATGTGCGGGGATTAAGAAGCGTAATTGGTAGATACAAAATAGACAGGGGGAGGTTAAAAATAGTATAGGAAATGGAGAAGCCAAAGAACTTATTTGCATGACCCATGGACATGAACTAAGTGGGGGAAGGGGGGATTGCTGGAGGGAAGGGGAGTACTGGGCAGATGGGAGCAAAGATGGAAAAGTTGAGACAGCACAATCAATAAAATATATTTTAAATGATTTAGTTTAATAAAAAGAAAATAAAACAAAAGGGAGGACTATTCCAAGCTGAGAGATTGACACCAACAAAGAGGAGGCATAAGAGGACATGGTGTGCTGGGAAACAGTGAGAAACTGGCATGGACAGACAATCCTTGGCTCATGGATCCCTCATGGTGAAAACCAGTCATGGCAATCCTACTCCCATTTGTCAGAGAGAAGGATAGAGCAGGGGGAAGTATTAGAATAGCAGATTGGGGCCAAATAATGTCATGCCTAGAATATCTCCCTTGGGCATTTGGACCGTAGAGGCAGTAGAGAGCCACACATGGTTGCAAAAGAGGAGATACGTAATACTTCCTATGCTCCAAGAAAGAAACTGTCAGTAATGTGGAGGAGATATGAGAATGGGGAAGAGAAAGCAGTTAGGAGGCTCCTGTAATATTTTAGGCAAGAGACAGTGAATGGCTGGACAGAGACAATGGCAACAGAAAAAGGTATGCAAAAAGATATCCCAGAGGAAAATTGGCTGGGTTTGACTACTGATGTGGGTGCCTCGAAAGGCACTGACAGGTGTGGCCAATAACGAAAAGATAGACATGGGAGAAGAGAAGGCAGCTAGCACTCCTTTGAAAAACAATATAATTCTTTGAAAAAGCAGGGTAACCAGTAGTGGTGCTCTGGGCTGCAATTAACAGAGGTGTTAATAATGAAGGTATTATTGTACATTATCTCCCAAAAGAAGTCTGAAAGAAATGAGCAGTTCCAGGGATAGGTAACTATTCAATGATATTCAAAGAGGGACTAGGTTAGTGCCCCTGAAATCCTCTTAATTTTTTCCTTATTGTCTCCAATAGTGTCAGCAGCAGCTCCACTCGTCATGTGAAAGCATCCAAAACACAAAGGACTTCTCTTCCCACATCTGTGTCCACTGATTAGGGAGAAAAATATTTCCCAGAAGCCTTAAGCTGACTTCCTGCATGTCAGAATGTCATCATTGGCCACCCTGAGCTGCCAGGAACCTGAGAAAAGAAGTATCCAGCAAATTGGATTATGATTACCAAGACTGGTTTACACCATGATGTATCTGCGAGCCAACTATATTACAAGAAGATCAAATTCAGATGTGTTAAAAAGGAAGCCAGTGTTATAGCTATTGAGTGGGTACCAACAGTGCCTGCTGGGAGCATTTTGAACAAAACAATTGCCTTCCACAAAACAGGAATTTACAAGATAATAACATAATACTTGGGCATGAACATATGTTTCTAATGAAAGCAAATCTCTGATTTGGCAGACTCAGAAGGAGTTCCTTCCTCAGAAGGAAAAGACTCCTCTGAGACTTTTCTCAAATTCCCTCTTCAAGAATATCAGGATATTCTAAGGTCCTGAGCTTGGTGGGAAGATGGGTGTTCACTCGCCCAAGCAGAAGGAAAGGATGATACAGAACCACTAAGATTTGTGATTTACACTGTGAGAACTCCTGGCAAAACAAGATGATGATTCAGTCTCAGGTCCCAGCAGGTTGGGGAATTAAAGAATATTGACTTATATCCTTCACCAGAGCTATTTAATCCATTTCTGAATGACCAAGTTCGATGTATTCTTTAATGTTCAGCTCAATCTTGGCTTCCTTTATCATGCTTTTCCTATCATCAGCCAATCCGTATCCCACCATATCATTTAATGCATTCACAAACATCTTTCCAACCCTATCATCAAATCCAGTTGACTTAACTAGCTACCAGTTTTGTCCACCTCTCTCCATATTCATTGCTGATAATAACTGCTGATGTTTATTGGGCATGTGCTACATGCAAGGCATTAATCTATGCACTTTATAGTTATTAATTCATTTAAAGCTTTCAACAACCCTATGAGGGAGACTATAGTAATAGTTTATACTATTACTATAGTTTCCACATATAGTATAGTAATACTATATAGTATTGTAACAGGGTGCAGCCAAGAGGAGGGCCCCAAATAGGGATTTGTAATGGGGTCCAGAAGAGCTCAGAGATGATTGGCTCCACACCACAGGGCCACACCTGCCCAGAATGCTAGCAGCTGTGGCCAGTTGTGAGAGGAGCCGGAAATGAGGCTGCAGAAGGAGATTGGCGCTGGGATTTAAACAGAGGCGCGCGGCAGCCATTTGGCATCTCTCTTTTTGGGATCACATGTCTGTTTAGGACCACATGGCTTTGGTGTTTCGATTGGGACCATGAGGCTTTGGAAGTGTTCCCTTTTACCACGTGGAGGGTGCTGGGAGGACTGTGTGCATTTGTGGAGAACTTTAGTTTGTATTATTTCAAATAAATAATAAATTCCTTTCCTTCCCACTGATCTCTGGAATTAAGAGACGTCTTTCCTCAGGCAGCAGGCAAAACAAACCCAGTAGGTGGGGAGGAACCCCCAGAGAAAAGGGGGGGTCTTTTATATCGTTCAGCCCCCCCATCTGTTCTGTAACAGCATCACTATACTATATGAGGAAACTTAGAGATAGAATTGTTAAGTAACTTGGTAAAATTCACAGAGGTTGTGACAGAAACACACTTAAGAGTTCATATCTTAATTGATACACTATATTACTTCCCTCTTTTAAAGCACAATGTATTTCACCTAAACTACCATAACAGGCTTCTGTCTAATCCCCTTGCCTGCATCAACTCCTCTCCAGCACATTCTTCATTCTAGCTAGAATGATCTTTTAAACAATGCAAAATTCGGTCATGACACAATCCCTCTCACTACTCTTTATGCCCTCCAAGATCTTGCCCTGCCTACCTCTCCAGTCATACCTTCTATTATCTTTGAACTCTAACTACCTTGATAATTTCATTCTTTTTTACCCCAGGGCCTTTGCACATGCTGTTTCTTCTACCTAGAAGACTCTTCCTCATCTCCTATCCTACCTGCCTTACCCACTTCATTTCTATTTATCTTTCATATCACAATTTAAGTGTCATTTCATATTTAGGAAAGCCTTCTCTCCTCCCCCATTTTCTGTTAATATATCATTAATTATCAACCTTGCAAAAACAGAGCAGAGTTTGTATGTTTCATTCATCAATGTATCTCCAGCAATGAGCCCAGACTTTGGCTCAGAAATCTGTCTACTTTTATCACAGGTCCAAGGCTAAGCTCCATTGCTAAAAATGCAAGTTCTTTGAGGCCAGGGCCTGTGCCTCAGAAAGGGGGCTATAATGAAGAGAACATGGGCTTTGGCCCCTGTGAGTTCAAAATCCAGCTACCCAACCGTCTCTGAATGTACGATTTCTCGAGTCTCAACTTCCCCATCTGTAATTGGGAAGAATGACACCATGAGAACTGAAAGAGATATTGGAAATAACGTGCTATCCAACCAGGAAGCAAATGCTCTTTAAATCTTCCTTCTCAGATGTATCTTTCTGACCCAGCGGGTCAATGACATGAGCAATGAGGCTACACAGCTGAGGTTTGGTGACCTCCCTTTTTCCCACATGGTTCATCCAAGCCTGTGGCTGCCTTCTCCATCAGTTGTCCTGCATGGATGCCACCATATGAAGATATGCAAAATAGCTGCAGTGAGCAATAGGTAGAGAATTTGCTACGGGCAGAGCAAAGGAAGGGGATAAAATGAACATGTATGTATTAAGTATCCACTAAGTGCCAGGCATTTATTTTCACATGTTATTTCATTTAATATTTAGAAAAGGAAACCTGATTCTACAACTGAGAAAACTGAAGCTCAGAAAGGTAAAGTATTTCTCCCATGATCTCAGATAAACAGTGAAGACCAAATTTGTTTCTCCACAAAACTTTCTCCTGCCACCCCAGCACATTATCTCCAAAATAATTCTTTTCCCTGTGCTTACCTCCATGTAAGTGTGCATTAAAAGGCTCAAGTCATCGTTTTATGTCTTTAAAGTCAACCTGACCCTGTGGCATGTGGAAAGAATCTAGTAATTTAGTGCTATATGAGTACACAGTGTCTCAGGATTAATTAAATATCTGCAAATGAATCATACATGGTGGGCACTTTCTTTTGAAAAGCCACATGCCACCTAAGTAGAAAAACTAATGCTGGGGAGATCCAAGATGGTGGAGGAGTAAGTGGAAGTTACACTAACTTCCTCCTAAGACCAATCTGGAATTACAACTAAGTTGTAGGGAAACCATCGAGAATAACCAACTGAACATTATCTGGAGAAAAGTCTTATAACCATGGACAGATGAAAGAAACAACTTCACAACGACATGACTGTGTAGAGAGTGTGAGGAGACATGAGAGGACTGGCTGGGCTCCCGTGAGTGGCAGCTGAAGTTCTAGAGGGATATTTCCGCAGCTGGGGGGAGGGGGCCTGAGAAGTGTGGGGTCTAAGCTCCAAGCTGGGCTCCTCAGCCTACAGCACCAAAGCCAGAAAGAAATCCATATATACATATAGCTTTGAAAAGCAGCAGGGTTTCTGTCTGCCAGGGAAAGATGGCTGGACATACAGAGAGCCTCTTAAAGAGCTAATGCACAAATTTCATTTGCAGCCATTTACCCCAGACTCCAGCAGAGGGAGGGCAGAGTGGACTACAGATGCTTGAGGAGAATCTGGGGCTGGTGACTCTTGGGAGAGAACTGAAGGATCAGCCACCAGGATCCCTGTGCTGAATCACCTCCCATACAGCAGAGGCCATCTTTCTCAGGCAGAGCAGTCCCCTCCCAGTGGCATCAGGCTGAGGGGAAGCAATAGCCCTGCCCGCAGAAATTGCCCTGTCTCATCCGATGCTGCTTAAGCCTGACTATGGATTATAGCTCAGCTTGATTAGATTAACCACTGATTGGTTTAACATCTAAGGTGGAAAATACAAACAGACCCCAAATGAAAGAACAAGAGAATTCTCCAGAAGAATTAGATGAAATTAAGGCAAGCAATTTATTAGAGAGTTTAGAGTAATGATTATAAGAATACTTGACAGCATGAAAAAAGACATAGAAACCGTAAAAAAAGGACCAGTCAGAAATAAAGAATGCAATATAATACACTGAAAGGAACAAACAATAGGTTAGTTAAAGCAGGGGACAGAGTCAATGTTTTGTAAGACAAGTAGGAAAAATACCCAGACAGAGCAGAAAAAAGAAAAAAGAATTTTAAGAATATGAGGTAAGCTTAAGGAACATTTCAGACAACATGAAATGTAACAACTTCCACGTCGTGGGAATACCAGAAAAAGAGTGAGCAAGGGATTGAGAACCTACCTATTTGAAGAAATAATGACCAAAAACTTCCCTAATCTGGTGAAGGGAAAAAGTCACACAAGTCTAGGAAGCTCAGAGAGTCCCAAACGACTTGGATCCAAAGAGGCCCACACATCATAATCAAAACAACAAGACTTAAAAACAAGGAGAGAATACTAAAAGCTACAAGAGAAAAGCAGGTAGTTATATACAAGGGAGCACCAATTAGACTGACATTTAATTACTCAACAGAAAAATTTCAGTCCAGAAGCCAGCAGTGTGAAATATTCAAGGTAATTAAAAGCAAGGACCTATAACCAAGGTTACTTTACCCAGCAAGGCTATCATTTAAAATTGTTAGAGAAATAAGGAGCTTCACAGACAAGAAAAACTAACTCTGAATTATAATGTTGACTAGAGAATTAATTTTAATTAACCTTATTTTGAATGAGCTTTAATTAATGGCTTATAAGTAGTGAGTTATTATCTTTCTCTGGGCATAAATAAAGTTATATGAAATAAGGGATGAGGTCTGGAAGGGAGAGGGAGAAGGTCAAAGGAAATTATGTCCCCTCTCTCTGAGATGCTACCACAGACCTGAGCTTGAAGTGGAGAACTAAGCTGCCAAGACCCCACACAACTGCCAAGTTCCATCACACAACCTGGTTCCATAACTGTTGTTACCCAAAATGTAATCCACCCACTACCTATGTTGGAATCTCCTGGCACCCTTGTTGGAATACCACTTCCTGGGGCCCACTCCAGGCCTACAGGTTCAGATTCTCTGAGGATGATGCCCTGGAACCAGCATTTTAACAAGCACCCCTAGATATTTCTAATTCATCTCAAGATTTGAGAATAGCTTTCAGAGCTCAGTAAAAATGTAAAGATCATGATGATTCCTCATACTTATTTATTTCATTAGGATACAATTTTCTGTTTAAAATCTTGAAAATATCTAAGTAAATAAGATATTTATCTTAGCAACTCTAAAGGCAAGGCGTTCCCACTTTCAAAGTGAGGGCTATCAAGTCTTGACTTATATATGACAGGTCTTCCCTTTACACACAGTTAGAAATCAACTGCTTGCATCTAGGAGCAGAGCAGTAAACAGTTATCAATTCAGTGATTGGGACATTTTATACCATAAATCGAAACCAGTTTATTAACTCACCTTTGTATTCAATTCCTAGTTAATTTTATCTTGTGGAGGAATGACATTTTTCTAAATTTATTACTTCAGTATGTTCCTCAGTTAGGAATAGACTTTCTGACTCAACTACTAATCGTATATCCGGGATACTCTTTTATTCTTCTTCTGTATAACACCTAGCAAAAGTAATTTTTTTAGGTAAATTACTTCCTTTTCTTATTCTTTACCACTGGTTAAAGCCAGTCCTCCAACTTACTCTCTTGGCTGCTATCCTACCAATTAAAATTCTGGAGATGGGAAATTAATTTGTAAAAAGAATCCTGAGCCCTAGCTGGGGTGGCTCAGTGGATTGAATACTGGCCTGCCAACCAAAGGGTCACAGGTTTGATTTGCCTGGGTTGTGGTCAGGTCCCCAGTAGGGGGCACGCAAGAGGCAACCACACATTGATGTTTCTCTCCCTTTTTTTCTTCCTCCCTCCCCCTCTGTCTAAAAATAAATAAATAAAATCTTAAAGAAAAAATCCTGAATTGAACAGCTCCTTGTGGTTAGGCAAACATCTTTGATCTTTCCCCAGTTTAGCAGTCTCTGTTCCTTTGTTTCTTAGGACTTGCCTTGAGCCTAAGGGTTCCCTCAAACTTTGGGGGGTGGTCAAGTACACAGGCAATAATTCATCAGTCTTGGGGTTTATGGGGGGTCTCCCTACTTGGGGGAGCTCTGAGAGTCTGATCATCTCAGAAACATAATAGCAAACTCCCTGAATATGCACAGAGAATATTTTTTTAAGCACCACAAGAAAACAGGAAACCAGGGTTCAGTTATCCCCAAATATAAGAGTCACAATTCAAAACTGTCACTGACTCTGAAGAATCTTTATTCAGGAGCTTCAAGTCACAATAGTAGCTTCAAGCTGACAAGTCACAATAACTGTACTTTTGCTACCCAAACTGGTGGGGGGGAAAGCTCAAAAACATCCCATCCCCATCTCTATTTTCTTCCCCTAAAAACGAATGTCTTTCACTGGCCAGGCCACTACTGATAGAGTTAGCACCGATGAGTATGGAACAGTAAGTATTAGACATTAAGTTATCCATGTTTTTTGTAGAAATCCTGATTTTGGAAAAGGAAGTGTAGAAGACACACTCATAGAAGACATTTTGCACCTTAAAATGGAGCTGCTTGCTTTGATGCAAATGTCTATGGGTGTGTGTTAGGGGAGTGAGGTGGGTAATTTCTCTTAGACTATCCTTTCCAGCATTACAAGCAGTTTAGTTTGAATCATTATTAGTAAGTATATTATCTGTTGAATGATCACGTGAGTGAAATCAATACTTTGCTTATTCTATGCGTGTAAAGGACTAAATAACACTGATCAAATTCCCCCTCCTCTGTTATTCCTTTCACAATAATTTTACGTAGCGCCTAGCCTGTGCCAGGCACTGTGTCGGGCGCCAAATATGCAAAGATGAGTGACGCAAGGTTCTAGTCTATTAATGATCTCTCAAGATTTGCGAGGGTATAGCCTCGCTCCCTCTCCCTCTACAGCCTGGACGGCTGTCGAACCAATGGCTCCCGGCTTCTGGGACTCCCGGGCCAACCCCGGGACCTAACGCCAGAATTCTTCCGGCGTCCCCCAGCAGGCAAGCACTCAAGTTCAACTCCGGAGCCGCGGCGCTCGCTGTGCACCGAGCGAACTCTGGGCTCGCGGAGCACCGCGCGAGATTCCCTTCACCTGTCCGCCCGCCCGCCCGCCGGCCGGCCCGTCGGGCTGCGCCGGACCCCGCGTCCGCTTACTTGGCCGCTGTCGCTCACGCCCAGGAGGTGATCCCTCAGCACCTCCATGGGGCAGGTCCAAGTGGAGTGGACGAACGTCCCTCGGAAGATGTGCGCCAAGGGTGACATCCCGGCAGCACACATATCAGTGACCGAGCGCAGCTCCGGGGTCCGCGGGCCAAGAAGGGCGCACCTGGGGGAGGCGCGGCGAGAGCTCCTGAGACTGCGGGTGGCGGCTGAGCGGGCACCAGCTCTGGCCTGGTCCTGCCCCCGCTTTTCTCAGCGATCACCGGCCCCCTTGCAGGCCGCGCCCAGGGGCTGGCTCTCTGCCTCCTCGATGCCAGTAAGATTTGCCTCCCGAGAGCTTACTCCCCACTCCCGTGGGTGTCGTCTTTCTCTCAAATCACCGCTTACGTTGCAGTTCTTTTAGTCCGGTGGCTGTCACCCAGCTAGGGGGCGGGAAATGAAGGAAGGAGCTGAAGGAGTCAGGATTCCAGCCCTGTACTTTGAATTGATCACTAAACACGTTATTGTTCTCTGTTTCCCAAGCTCCTCCACCTTTCTGGGCACACCTGGAGTTGCATCTGCCTGTTTTCTCTGTCTTTCCTACTCTTAGGGCTGTTTGTGGTCAAACCTGGGACTCCAACCTTCAGCAAACACAGGATCTCAACGGGCATAAGTTCAAGCAGTGAAAGGTCATTTAGGGCTGCAAACTTTACAGACAAGTTTCATTTTCAGTTTCTGCTAGCTGCAGAATGTGTCCTAACCTACGTTTTGGATGCATAATTTACAGAATTACTGGGGGCCCCACCACTGGAGGTTAATCTGGACCCTAAAGTACTTCTCTTTACCTTGAGGCCAATATTTTGGCCCTTCTATTTATTCACAAACAATTCCAATTCTAATCTTCCTCACACCTAAATTAATGTCTTAGATTTATTTTCAGTTGTACAAGGGGAGAAAATTACATACTCAAGCCAAGTAGCGAGGAATGGCAGTGTGGCATGGCTTAGTGGAACAAGCTCTGAGTTAAGAACCAAGAGACGATGGTCAATGTTAGGGTGGTCAGTGACATAGGCCGTGAAAGAATTCACAAAGGGAAGAAAGTACAGAGAGTAAAAGATTTTATTTTACTTTCCCGAGACAGGGAGAGGGCTAGATTCGGAGATATGCACTGACACCAGCACTCAGGGGTAGGGGCTGTGAGCATCTATCCCGTAATGGTAATGGATGTAGAGCAGGATTTTTCAGTTGGGCTGAAGCCGCTGTTATCTTTGGGTGCGGCATCTGGTTGGCCCATTGTGGTCTGGTACGTCCTGTTTCCCTGTTTCATAAATTCCTGGAGCCTCTGTGCCTTCTGGGCACTTCTAGTAATTTTCTAGTCCTGAAGATAAAGGCTCATGAAACAATTAGGGTCGTTCATGCTTTACGGGGTCCAGCCAGCTCTGGGAAAGAGGGCCTGAGGAAGTGGCTTTTGTCCTATTATTCCCTCCTCTGGTTTTTGAGATGAATTTAGTCATAATGACCTGGACTTGTTCTGATTCTGGGGAGTAGGGATGAAGGTCTCTTCTTCTGGAACTGCTTCCTGAGGATTATGGACGTAGAGTTATCTGCCCCTGCCCGTGGATCCAGGTGTGGGTCATTAAGAGGGAGAGAGTGGAATTGGACAGCCCAAAAGGTGAGAGCTGTAGCCGCTGGTCATTTGCAAAAGGAGTCTCCTAGAGCTTGGATGCTTTGTTGGATGAAAGACGTAAGGTATCCTGGGAGACATGGCCCAAAAGTGACAATAAAGAGAAGAGCTGCGAGAGGACCTAGGAAAGGAGTCAGCCAAGAAAACCAGGACCAGATATTGGCCTTAAAATCCCAAAAAGGGAGAGACAGAGTAGTAGGTGAATTCTGTATGGCTGACACTACATCAGTAGCTCTCAATAATTCCAAGTCAAGGGATGAAAGAAAAAAAAAAAAGAAAGAAAGAAAGTAAGAAACCATAGCTTGGAAGAAAACCAGAAAAATTAGGATTTAATTCAGTTTGTAGGTGAAAATTAAACATTGTAATTTCCATTGAAACACATTTTTTCTCCCTAAAGTCACCCTCATTTTATCAAAGAGAATGATGCATTAAGTCCAGGTTCAATATGTCCTGATTATTTGTATGAACACCAGAAGGATAGCGATTGATCATATAGGCTCTTTCAAATCTGCTTTGCTGGGATTTTACAAGGAACCTTCAGACTGAGCTTTAGTCAGCCACTCAGGTCAAAGCCAAGCCACACGGTTGCCATCTGGCTTGGTCTGAAGTATTTATAAGTTTGGGTGGATTCCTCAAGTTCTTGAGGACACCAAAATGTCTTGAGGTTCCTTCCTTGCCATCTTTCAGGAAAGTAACCTTTGTTCCTAAACCTGGAAAGACTGCCATGAACCAAGCAAGGTACCAGGCCATTTCTCTAAGGGCCTCTTACTGGCTTTGAAAGTCAATCTTAATTTTTTAAGGCTTTCTGGTGACACCCAGAGTCCAGGCATGACTCTTTGGTCATGGCATTCCAGACAAAGACGTGTTAATAAAACCACATTTGGAAACTGGTGCTGTTGTAAACAGAATAGATTCTAATTGGATTTGTGCAAACAAACATACTGCCATGAAAATAATACTCATTCATTAAGAGTTGGTGAATTCTAGAGGGATTAGATAGGGAGAAACATACAAATGTTCCAATATTGCTTATGGAGGTATAACTTATGAAATTGCTCTAGGAGAAAAACAGTTTCCTTATATCTGGAAGACAAAAAGACTTAAAATTAGCAATATTTTGAATCAATTTTTTTGTCTTATTTGCCTGCATTTCCATGAATCCAGTTATCCCTTAGGGTTCCACGAATCTTCGCTTACATCACATATGACTTGCCGAGCGAGATACCTGTAATTTAAGGTAAGTCAGAGAGTTCTTTTCATGAACCTTTCCAAAGATACATTTTCAAATGCATTAAACAATGGCTGTTTATAAATGACAAAATTTAAAATGACATGGTTATAGACTTAATTGTAATGCAATTTATCAGTTGAATTTTGCTTGTTTGTAAGATATAACGTTTCCAAGATAACAATTTCTTGGTAAGTAATAATTACTATGAAACTACGTGAAAGAATTATATAAAGCCCATATTTTTACATTCAACATACAATTTCAAAATATATAAAGACCAATCAGTATGCAAGATTTTAAAATGCTGTACAGGACTTATCAGATGTGGGCATTGAGCATTGGAAATGATTAATAAATTCCCAATGTATGAGTTACAAATACTCACATAAAGCAGAATACCACTGCTTTATGTCCCCATAGGGAACCATCACCCTTGGCTTGCCCAGTGTCACAGACAGGATATCTGTTAGCCCTGACAGTTTCCTGTTTGAACTTAGCTTTAACTTTTTGCAAGTTTCTGCCTTGGGCAGGTTGAAATTTTTAGAACATCTATTTTGATAGAAATATATACATACAAATAGAACACAGTTATTATTATTCTGTTTGACAAAGCTTCCCATGTAATTCTGAGCATATTAAATAGGCCTAATTTGGCCCTGGCTGGTATGGCTCAGTGGACTGAGCCCTGGCCTGTAAACCAAAGGGTCACTGATTCAATTCCCAGTCAGGGCACATGCCTGGGTTGCAGGCCAGGACCTCAGTTGGGGATGCACAAGAGGCAAACACACACATTGATGTTTCTATTCCTCTCTTTCTGCCTCCCTTCCCCTCTCTGCAAAAAAATAAATAAACAAAATCTTTTAAAAAAAACAAACAAATAAATAAATAGGTCTAGTTGCTCAAAAACTTCTCTTTTATAAGGAGAGAGAATAAATCTTTGAGATGTTCCAGGAGCCATTGGAATAACTCAAAGTCATTTCTCAGTTGGGAAGGTTGTAAAATATATTTAACTAAAAGATTATAAAAAAAATCTTGTTGTAAAACAAATATATACATATATATTTTATAATAACTTTAAGAAAACATTAATCAAATTTAAAACCAGGTTTTTTGTTAGTTTTTTAAAATTTTATTTATTTTTAGAGAGAGGGGAAGGGAGGAAGAAAGAAAGGGAAAGAAACATCAGTGTGTGGTTGCCTCTCATGTGGCCCCCACTGGGGACCTGGCCTGCAACCCAGACACACATACACCCTGATAAGGAATCAAACTGGCAACCCTTTGGCTCGCAGCCCATGCTCAATCCACTGAGCTACACCAGCCCGGGCTAAAACCAGTTTTGATATCAAATAATTTGTCCAAACAAGTGGATCCTGCTTAATTTATACTAGTATTTAATTTCTTTAAGCCAATAAAATATCACACCCTAGTTACGCCCTCTGGAGGCAGAAAAATGTACCACATGTAATACACAGATAAATACATAGCATATATAGGCCATACATATGAAAACTGAACACATAAAGACCATGAACATAATTTGAATTACTAATTGTTGTAGAGAGAGCACAAGATTTTTCATATTTGCTTTTGACATCTTTTAAGAAGACTGGAAAAGAGGATCCAAGGTCCTAAATACCAAGCAAGAAGATCTGTTGAGACTCTCAATAAAAGCTGTAAAGACTGTTAATGAGTGGTGGAAATAATGTCTCAGTCCAAGGAATTGAGCAACAGGAAGGAGCCTAAATGGGGCCACTATGTCCCCCTGAAATGTCAGAAACCTGGTAACAGGAGGTAATCGCTCCAGATAGAGGACAGGAAGTTACAGTAATAAAAATAACTCCGGGTTCCACCAGAGTCAAAGAATGTCACCAGATAGAAATTAGGTGGAAGAAGGGGTCCTGGAGCCTGAGGTTTCTTTCTTCACAAATTTGAAACTTCAACCAACTTTCACAAGCTTTTTGGCAAATTTTACAAGTTGCCTCTCTAGAATGAGAAACATAAATTCCTGTATTGGCAAATACACTCTCATGTTTTTCATTTCCTCTTGGCTCTTGTTGATAGTTTCTATGTCCTTTTTCATGCTGATATAGTATTCAGTAAGTCCCTCGTAGCTTTCCTGTAGTTTTTGGTAATTCTCACTCAGCTCATTAAGCTTCCTTATAACCATTGTTTTGAGCTCAATATTTGATAGTTTACTTGCATCTGTTTCATTTCGCACTCTTTCTGGGGATTCCTCCTTTTCCTTTGATTGGGGGTGGTTTCTTTGTCTTCCCATTATTTGTGAGACTCTTCTTGTTTGCTTCTGCTTCTTAAATTGATCTGTTCTGACTCCCTCAGTTTGTGGTGTGAACTTCTATGTTAGGAGACCTGTGAGATTCAGTGGCACAGTCTCCTTGATCTCTTGAACTTGATGCTCTTGGAATGCCCTTCATGCCATTTATATTGGCTCTCTGGATGTAACTGGGTTTTGATGGTTGCTGAGTTGTTCTTTGGTGGGTCATTCCCTCCTGGTGGTTGACTGAGGGTCACTCTACCCACCACATCTTGTATGCTGCTGTGCAGATGCAATCGGGTTGTGCTGAAGCTGATTCTTCTGTCTGAGGTTATAAGAATTCTTTCTCACTATTCCTCTGCACTTTCAAGAAATACACCTCCAACAGAACACAAGACATTTATCTACAGTTCCAAATCCATTCTATAGCCAAAGCCATTAGACTTAAATTAAATTGATTTGCTCAGATATAGTTAATGTTTTCCCTTTTTGATAATAATTATCTTCCCAAAATATGTCCAAAAAAAATGGTGAGCCAGTCCTCAGTTTGGGAGAGGTCTGACATTGAAAAGGGAGCCTGGATCTTAAAATGCCTTCCTGTCCAGCAACCTCATGGAGAGGGAGTTGGTTCACAGGCTTAGGGGGTTCCTGAGAGGATGACTAGAACAGAAATGGCCAGGAGACCTAATCTGAAGCAGGGTGCCAGAGCAGCACCACTCTGCCCCTGCACAGCTGACCTTCCATGGAGGGCGAAGGGTTGTGGTCAGCGGTCACAGCCAATCCTTGCAACCGACTGGCCTGGGTAAATTCCTCCCATTGATCTGCCAACAGTAGCCAAGCCTCAACCACAAGAGGAGGGTGTACTAGGCCCACACAAAGGGCAAACCTCAACTACCCAGCTTGGCTGATAGTGCAGGCTGTGCCACTGGACCCTACAGGACACCTACCATATTAGGCCATGCTACAAAGACAGGGAGTCACAGTGACTCTACCTAATACATAGAAACAAACACAGGGGGCCGCCAAAGTGAGGAGACAAAGAAACATGGCCCAAAGAAAAGAACAGAATGAAATTCCAGAAAAAGAACTAAACAGAATGGAGATGAGAAGTCTACTAGATGCAGAGTTCAAAACACTGGTTATAAGGATGCTAGATGAACTTAGTGAGAACCTCAACAGCGTAAAAAATAACCAGTCAGAAATGAAGGATACATTAATTGAAATAAAGAACAATTTACAGGGAGTCAACAGTAGGGTGAATGAGGCCAAGAATCAAACCAGCAATTTGGAATATAAGGAAGAAAAAACAACCAATGAGAAAAGCAAGAAAAAGAAAGGGTTCCCTCTAATGAGGATAGTGTAAGGAGCCCCAGGGACAACTTCAATCATACCAACATTTGCATCATGGGGATGCCAGAAAGAGAAGAGAGAGAGCAAGAAATTGGAAATTTATTTGAAACAATAATGACAGAAAAATTTCCTAACTTGGTGAAGGAAATACATATACAAGTCCAGAGGCCCAAAGAGGCCCACACCAAGACACATCATGTTTAAATTGCCAAAGTTTAAGGACAAAGAGTCTTAAAAGCAGCAAGAGAAAAGCAGAAAGTTACCTGCAGGGGAGTTCCCATAAGACTCTCAGCTGATTTCTCAAAAGAAACTTTGCAGGCTAGAAGGGATTGGCAAGAAATATTCAAAGTGATGAAAAGCAGAGACCTAGAGCCAGACTGCTCTTCCCAGCAAAGCTATTATTTAGAATGGAAGGTCAGATAAAGTGCTTACTAGACAAGGCAAAGCTAAAGGAGTTTATAGTCATGAAACCATTATGAAATGTTAAAGGGACTTATTTAAGAAAAAGAAGATCAAAGTATGAACAGTAAAATAGCAGTAAATACATACCTATCAACAATTGAATCTGAAAAACAAACTAAGCAAACAAGAAGAGCAGAGACAGAATCATGGATATGGAGAGTGTTTTGATGATTGCCAGGTGGGGGGCAGGGATGTGGGGGAATGGGTGAAGGTGAAGGGATTAAGAAATACAAATCGGTAGTTACAGAATAGATACCGGGGTGTAAAGTACAGCACAGAAAATGGAGTAACCAAAGAACTTATACGCATGACCCATGGACATTAACAATAGTGTAGGGATTGCCTGGGTGAGTGGGGGGTGCTGGATGGAGAAGCGCAAAGGGGGACAAATCAGGACAACTGTAATAGCATGATCAATAAAATATAATTAAATAAGAAATTAAATTAAATTAAAAAAAATTTAATATCCCATTGCGGTGCATGAGCATTCTTCCTCTGAACTGCTGCTTTTATAATATAGGGCTAGCTTATATGCACGATTCATTATTTTCTCAATTCCTTCAGTCCCCCTTGTGTCTAGGGTGACCAACTCATCCCAGTTAATTGGTGACTTTCCTGGTTTTAGCACTAAGAGTCTCAAAATCCAGAAAACTCCTCAGTCCCAGGCACACCAAGGTGGCTGGTCACCCAGCCAAAGACTCAAATTAGGAAGCCCTGAAGCTGAGAATGCAGCACTGACTTGTGGAGACATTACCCCTTTCTTCCTGTCACTTTCCCCTGGTTGTAAAGACCACACTTCCTCCTTGCAGTCCCCAATAGCCAGAACAATAAAACATCCTCTTGACCTAGGCCTGCATACACACAAACCCCAGAACGAAAAGTGAAGAAAATGTCTGGCTGTTATCGCAAAAAAGAAGTCAATTAAATGCTTCTAAAAGCTGTCTTGGTTCCCTACAACAGATACCGCTAATATAGTCCTTAATGAAACCCACCTAAATATACAACAATTGAGACTAGCAAATTAGAATATATCTACTTAGGCTCTGACCAGCTGGTGTGGCTCAGTTGATTGTGTGTCGTCCAGCAAAACAAAAGGTCATTGGTTCGATTCCAGACCAGGGCCCGTGCCTATGTTGTGAGTTTAGTCCTGGTCAGGGCACATCAGATACCCTGTTGGGACATGTATGAGAAACAACCAGTTGATGTTTCTCTCCCTTTTTCTCCCTCCTTTCCCCGCTCCCTAAAAATAAATAAAATCTTCAAAACACACACAAAAAATGTGTCTACTAGGTAGAATATTATGCAATTATTAAAAACAAGTAGGGGAAATATGTGGCCCCATGGGAATTCTATATAATAAAATGTTAAGTTTTTTTAAAAATGGCATTTATGCTTGGTTAAAATCATGAAATGCCTGTAGAAGTAATGGCTAGACTTGAAAAGGTATATCAAGCAGTGATTATGGTCCTGTTGGGGTAACGGAATTAGTAGGGAATTTGGAACGTTACTGACATTGTTGCCTGTCACACATGGTATGAGTAACTATTGTGTACCTTCAAATAAAGTTAATCTTAAACAGAAGGATTGACTATGGGCTTTCCGGGTGACATGGCATTTGCATTCCTCAGTTAAGTGCTCACTCTTCTGTGCAGTCTGTAGTTCTGCTTCCATTCCCGTTGTAGACGCCTTGCTCAGGATTCAGCATCCTCAGCTCAGTCACACGTCAGGATATCTTGGCTTCCTGACCACTCTCACCCTTCTCCCTGCTCAGACTCAGAGACTCCTTTAAACTGTTGGGCCTCCTACAATTCTGAAGCCCATCCATTTCTCCCCAGGGTAATTGTTCTCAAGGTTACCGAGGTTTGGAGGGAGAAAGGAGTGCAGAGCTTTGATACTTACACCTTTGTAACCTAGCCCAAACACAGCACAAGCCAGCTCCTTTCTGACCAAGGCCAAGTATGCAACAAATGGTATTTTTTATGCCTCCAAAGTCTCAAGGAAATTGAAGTTTCTATTCTTCAGTGCTTTCTATAGACCTTGTTTAAATTCATGCAATATTAGAACTCCAAGAGCCTTAAGGATTATTATTCGATATGCATTTCACTGTTATTTTCTGGTATTACTATCCCGTGCAATGTCTCCTTTCAACCCTCACCAACTCAGTTTGTAAAAAAAAGAAAAAAATCCACCCATGGTGTGTGCACTTTCAGGGCCTGACCCCCACATTTCACTTCCTTCTGAAGAAAAGGGACTCTCCTTTGTATGGATGCTTCCTCTCCCTCCTGTCCACTACCGTGCACTACACCTCTGCTCTGCCTGAAGTGCCCTTATAAGCCTTCCACAGTGCTTCCCTCATTTTACTAACCACTCTCCCCTGGGCAAATTCATCAGCTTAATTGCCCACTCCCATCCCCCTCCAGGAAATCTTTACACTTTCTCTCCCTCTCGATGTTAAGTGCTCTTCCTTCATTAGTCTGTCTCCACCAGAAGATTGCAGTCTCCTAAAGAACCATAGTCCCCTTTTTCCATTCTTACTCTGTATCCCCTAACACAGTACCTGGCCAAGAGGAGCTGCTCAATAGACTTGTATACATGCTGAATTTCAAGAGATGGCTCTATTGCCTATATTTTATTGATGAAAACATAAGGGGCTATAGTAAGTGTGTGTTAATATTCAACTTTTCATTGGGACTAGAACTTAAAAAAGAGCTTTATTTCCTTGATTTAGTTTTCCAACATTTCATTATAAAAATTTTCAAACATACAAGAAAGTTGAAAAGCTTCATTTCTTAAGATCTCATTTCTCAAGATCTCATTTCTCCCTATTTCAGATGGAAATAAGTTGTCTCAAAACTCCCCAACTACTAGGTAAGACCAATGTATTCTGAAAGTTTAATTGTCTGAGGCAAAGAATGGGACCATATTATAATCAGTTTGAATTTCAGCCAGCTTATTAGTATAATTTTACCTGCAGTTGGTCAGTCTCTCCTGCTAATAAGAACTTGATCTGTTTTGAAAGACCTTCTCTTTTACTATCTCATTTTGAGTCACAATACTACTTTATAAAATAGAGGCTGTATTTTACTCATTTCAGAGATGGGGAACTGAGGCTCAGGGGCATTGGCCTTCCTATTCACTCAGTATAGGATAGACCTGGGTCTTGACTCCAGTTATTCTCATACGTTGTCTCATCACAGTAGACTGCAAAGAATTTTCCATTCAATTTTTTCATGACTCACATGCTCACTGCACTGTGGGTTGTCATCTACAATGTTCACATTGTACATGGTTTTCCAACCACTACCAGTGACACATAGACCCACCCTGAAGTAAAACCAAAGTAGGAATAAAAGTTGGACCTCAAGGAGATAAGCAATTCATCGGCATAGGTTAGCAAAATAATGCAGTGGGCAAAACTTGTGTTTTCATGAGGCCCAGAGAATAAGGGCAGGTGGGTCAAATGAGAAGCCACTTTCCTCTCCCATCCAGGAGAGAAGTTGTCATTGCACAGTGAAATAAATGCCTGCCTATTTTATTTATTCTTTTCGTGTAGCTAAATCTATCAGTTTCCATGGTGCCCCATGTTCACCATGGAAACTCTGACAAGCTCATTAGGCTTTAAGGAAGAAAAAAAGCACACAAAAATCTGAGACGGAATAAATGCATTCCTTTTAAAATTGTGTTCTTTTGAGTAGGAAGCCTTAATGGATAGCAAATCATAATGATCTCAATTTTCTAGCTCTTAGGTAAGAATGCAGGTTTGCAAACCCACCAAAGGAGTATCCTTGAACCCCCACCCCACAAATTACTTTATCTGTGTAGTAGTTGTGTTTGTATACCTCCCTTCTGTTTACTAGCATTAGAGACATGGCTCAATCCTCATTTAGGTAATTTTTATGAGACTATGAGTATGATCCTAGTCCCTACATTTTTTTCTTTTTTTCATGCAACCAATATTTATTGGAAATCTGTAGTGTGATAGGCACTATGCTAAGCACTGTGGATATAAAAATGTATGGCACAGATATTTTCCTACCCTTCACCAGTTTACACTAATCTTCCTTCTAACCTCTAGGAGTAGGAATTAATAGTTTTCATAGTGTGAGCACAACATTTCCCTAGCATGATTAGAGAATAGTATATTACCGTATACATAGAAATCAAGTTTTTTGATGTGAATGTAATAAAAGGCACTGAAGAGTAGAGCTGAAGTGATACATATTGATGACAACGCAGAGATATGTGATTTCTTTAACATTATTTGTTTTAAAGACATCTACATTTTTAAGTAGATATTTTATTATTTTGTAAAATTTATGCTTATTTAAAAAATTTGAATACTTAAAAATACTCATATCTCACAGCCCATATCTTTCATCACCATTAGCACCCTTGAGGTTTTCTTAGATGAAGTTCAAATGTAAAAAAGACAAAAGATAGTAGACTAGAGGTTTGTAGAGGGAAAAGTAAGCTAGAAAAAAGTTACCTCTACTTTGTAGGACAGCAATTAAATTTGGAGAAATTTGGGGAAAAGCATATGTTTTCTCTGAATTTTTTTAAAGGATTTTATTTATTTATATTTAGAGAGAAGGGAAGAGAGGGAGGAAGAGAGGGAAAGAAATATCTATGTGAGAGGAAAACATCAATCAGTTGCCTCTCCTATGTGCCCTGACCAGGACCAAACCACAACCCAGGCATGTTACCCAACAGGGAATCGAAGCAGCAGTCTTTTGCTTTGCAGAGCAATACCCAACCAACTGAGCCATATCAGTCAAAGGTTATCTGAATTTTAATGAAGAAAGAAAAACTTCAAAACAAGAGAATTGAGTTTCAACTTGAACTAAGTTTTATGCCAGGCTGATGCATAAAGATTTTTTTCCCTCTGGGTAAGAAAGCTTTCAGTACCATATGACTGGCTGTCTCCATCACCTACTCCTACTGCCAATCCTTAGAATCACATAGCACCTTAGAGCTCAGACAGCAAGCTCAAAGTAAATGCTATTGATGTGGTGTTACCCTGTGTACATTTCTACCCTAAAATGGGTTATAAAGATATCCTATATTTAATATTAAGGGATAAGCACTAGATAGAATCAATACTATGGTTTCCTATTCTGGCTCAGCCTCTAGCCACTGAAGCCTTGGGAAAAGTCATTCCACCTCTTCTCACCTTGGTTTCTTCATCAGTAAAATGGGAGATCACATGCTATCAACTGGTTCCATATTTCTTTATTCCCCAAAATGAATTTTCTTATTTCTCCTGCTCAGACCTTAAGTCTTAAAACATTTTATCTATAAAGAAGACAAGGTAGATGCTTGATGTAAGTTGTTGTAGAATGAGTTATTTCCCTATTTTCATTAGTTGTACACCAACTAAACTGCCAACTACAGCTTCTTTTCAACATGAACTGTCTAGTGTTATCATGCTGAACTAACATAATTCAAACCAAAAGCAGACCTAACATTTTACTTAGCTCATGCAATCTATCTCATGTTGGACAAGTGTCAGAAATAGCTCAAGAAATATAGTGTTGAATTTGTCAAGGGAATCATTAAAATGATTTCACACATTTTTGGAAACTAGTTGTCAATTTTTCTGCCTTTAACTAGAAGAGTTTATTTTACATGTATCCAACATGTCACATTGACAATTGAGACTTAGAAAATGAAATCCTATGTAGGTACTAATTCTTGAGACCACAGGTAGGATTGATTTTCCTTACAGATGCCAATGTACAGCTCAAGTGGCTTGAGCTGGCAGTGGTTCCAAAGTTGGGGAAATGCTCGGCCCAGCTAAGGACGTGATAGGCTGTATACTAAGAGTTATATTGCATGCATGTAGGGTCCATGCTCCTAGAAACCATACTAAATTAGGGTTTCTACCCTAGCAGAAAGCCATCCACTACCACCCTTATAATAGCTACACAATTAGTGCCCCTTTGGATAGGTGTACATGTCACATGGAAATTAAAAGCTAACTGAAAATCAAGTTAAGTGACAAAATAATGATGCTCTAAAGAAAAAAATAGTTCTGAGAAATTCTTGTAGTCTAATTTGAATATATAAAATTAAACTTCTTTGGGAAACTATAAATGAATGGCAAAAATTCCTTCCTTTCTGCATATTTCTAAAAGGATGATTTTTAATATTATGTATATATAAAGGAACTTACAATTTATGAAAGGCTCATATGAAAAGCAAAAGACACTAAATATAAATCTAGCACAAATGAAAGGGGAAAAGCATCTAAGAGAAGCAATTTTGTTGGTGTCTTTATATGTTTGGTTTTGTATTTTCAGAATTCTTTGTGTAAGGGCACACAATAGAGACTCAGTAAATAGTAGATGAATTAATGTTACATTATATACTCTTAATACCCCAATTCAGACTTACTCAACCCCTCCTGCAACCATTAAAATTGCAATAATGTGCATAATAATAAAATATGCTATGAAATGAATAAAATGTAATTTGAGTTTGGAGCATGTGTAAGTAACAACTTTAAGATGAAAGTGGCAGAAAATCAGCCCAAACTTTTAAGCCAAAGGAGAATAACCAAAAAAACTTGTGGTCACACTAGCTTCTGGCATAGTTTAGTTGCAGGTTTAATCAATGTCTATAATATCCAGTGTCTCAGTCTCATTCTCATTCTCTCTCTCTGTCTCTCTCTCTTCTCTTCGCACAGACAGACTCCATCATCTGGAATGTCTTTTCTCATGGCTCTAGACTTAAGGGGAAAAATAAGCAATCTTCCACTAAATGTTCCAGAGAAAATCAAACAAACTGCCATCACCTTATTTGCCCCAGCTGGACAATCCTGAAACAATCACTGAAGCAGAACAGTATAAAATGTGACACCTTGACCTGAGTCATGTGCTCTTCCCCTCAAGAATGGGGATAGAGCTGAGAATAGAAAGGGGGTAGTTTTCCAGACAAATTGAGAAGATGAGTAGATGCTTGATAACAAAAAGAGCAGATGTTTATTGGGGTGTGATGGATACAGGTTTCTTTACTCAAAGCTACTGATGAAATATTAAGCACAGACATAATTAGAAATATACTCAGCATAAATATGGGTAAAGTATGACAGAATACATCATGTATATGAAATAACTATGTTGTGACATGCTTTCCATTTTCCCCTCAACAAATTTTGTTTTGTGCCTACTATGAGTAAGATAAAATGTTCTGTGTTGTGCATGATATAAAAATGAGTATATGGTTCCTGTCCACACACTACGAATGATGAGCAGAAGGGACTTTTTAAAAAATAAAGTGTGTAGTTGAATTACCCTTGTCATTTTTATTTACAGATTGCTGGATCCTTAGAAAGACATGAACACATAGATCTGGTCAGAGATTTGGTCACTATGACTGAGATGAAAGATGTTTAATATTTTGATACCATAAGAAATTTCCCTTTCTATTGGCCATGTACTTCCTTACTTACTTACTTTATAGAAATTTTAAGTCATTAATTAAACTAGTCATTTATAGTAGTAAATTAGTCATTTCCAGATATAGAACATTTTGATGTGGTTATTTCAATGGAAAGATATTTTAATGACATAGAACACATAGCATTACAATGTCAACTCAATCACTAATCTTCATGGTCTTTACCTACTGCTCATGCCATGCTGAAATTACTAATGAAATTTAGTAAAGTTACAGTTTGACCAAATACACCGAAGTGAGCCACATCAAAAACCCCTGCTTTGGTCATTTCTCTTGGTCACATTTTTATCTGTTAACCTTAAGGTAAAGTGCTAAAAAGAGGATGGTAGGCTATGCCCAGTTCATATTTGCAGATAATCCTGGGTGTGTTCAGATATGTTTCATGTTTAATATACTGGTTAGGTTACCACTTTCCATCCTTACCCAAACCTCTACCTTCTCATTCACTTAGTCAGTCAACATTTGTTGAGCATCTTCTATATTCCAGGCATTCAGCTAAACCCTTTGATTCAGGGAATCAAAAGGTTAAAAAGACATGGTTCTCAGAAAGATCACAAGATAATAGTGGAAACAGACGGATATACTGTTTAACTATGATAATATACAGGTCTATATCGTCTCCCTTCAACCTCTTCAACCTCATCCACCTCCCATAAAGCTCTGCAAGGACTAGGTCTGTACCCATTATTACTGGAACCACAGTGCATTATAATGCAGCATCTAGCATATTGTAGATGCTCAGTAGATGTGTGTTAGATTCATTAAGTGCAATGGTAAAGGTATGAATGAGATATAAATATTTAAGAAATTTCTTTTGGTTTCCTGTCTCAGAAGAGTAGATATATAGAGAGAGAAGTAGGCCTGGAGCAGTGATTCTCAACCAAGAATGGCCTGCTTTCTAGGAAACATGTGGCAACGTATTAGAGACATTGTTGGTTGTCACAACTAAGGCATGCAACTAGTATCCAGTGTGTAGAGGCCAGGAATCCTGCTAAATATCCCAGAGTGCACAGGAGAGCCCCTGCACAACAAAAAATTATCCAGTCCTAAATGTCAGCAGTGCTGAGGTTGAAAAATCTTTGTCTAGGCCACAGGGGTGTCCAAAGTTTTGGCATCTCTGCACCACACTGGAAGAAGAGTTGTCTTGGGCTGAACATTAAATACATCACAACATGTAATCATAAAAAAATCTCATAATGTTTTAAGTAAACTGATGATTTTGTGTTGGGCCACATTCACACCATTCTGAACTGCATGCTGCCTGTGGGCCACAGGTCGGACACCCCTGGTACAGTAAGAGCCTCAACTACAGGATCTTAAATATCAAGTGATCTTGGAGTTTCTAGAAGCACCATAAACTGTTGGAGAATGGTGGAGGTGAAAATGACCTTCAAGTTCTAAAGAATCTTAAATTTGACTCCAATCCCCCAAGTGATAAAATCATTTCTTCTCTATCAATCCTGGAAGATAGTCCACTATCAATTTTCCTGTGTAGAAAGCTCAGTTCTTTGAGCAGTATCCATTTCCCTTGTTAGTTTTAATGTTCATATTGTGTATTATATTGAGCTGAAAGTTGCATTCCAAAATGTTACACACCTGGTCCTAGTTTGACTTTTATGAGCCAGAAGGAAGAAATCAGTACTATCTCCCACATGTCAACCCTCCAGGTTTTGAAAATGATGGGGATTGTCCCAAGTCTTTTTTCCCTTTTTCCCACCACATTCAACATCCCACTATTCTTCAAGATAGTTAAGAAGAATGGTAAAGAGTATATTCAAAAACACTGGGGAGCAACTGGTAGAATGTGAGGTGTCCTTAGATGATGTGGACACCGGCTAACAGTGTCCACGTCATTATGGATGAAATAAAAACATACACACAGACTACCAAGTCTGGTGGAGGAAAAAGGACGACAGCATGACTTTTCTCTCAAGGGGAGCAAAAGCCGACAGCCTCCGCCATGACAGGCCTTTATTCTATTTCTCCTCACATTACAAGATGGTCCTCACTCACTATCCCCAGTTACAACAAAAGGAGCCAATGCCCCTCATCACATCACAGAAGAAGGATATTAGCAAATGAAAAGGCAAAAGTGGTTGAGCCGGTTACACTGGTCCCTGCAAGGTTTAGCCTGGATTTTAGGAAGTTACAACAAGCATTTGCAGGGTGAGGGAGTTTTAGCAAAGAGCAACTTAGGTATATTGCAAATATGATTACCCACGAGAGAACCTATCTGTGGGCGTGGGTCCTGTGCATCTCTGAGTGGGAGCTGGGCCCACGCCACGCAGAAGGGTCTGCCACACTTAGATGGTTCAGGAGATGATTTTAGCTATCTCACAGACACTGCATTAAAAAGCATTGAATTATACATAATTATAGCAAGAAAATTACTCTATTTAAATTTTTCAATTCTTCTTAAGTCAGGTACTAAAGGGTTTAGTAACCTTGCTAAATTCCTTTTTTAACAAAGAGAGAGGAGTCCTCAGAGCTAGAATCTTCTGCACGGCACAGTATCCAGCTAGAATGCACAACATTATTTTGTTTACAATGTATTTATGTTCATGGTTTCTTTCTGCTTATAGTAAGGGGTGCTGGTTTCTCTTTCATAGATTTGGCATAGTTGGTTTCTCATTTAGGCATTTGTGTACAGTTTTCTAGTTAAATAATTGAGTTTAAGTTTTAAAATGATATTTTTTAAAAAGCAGATTACAATACAAATTGGACAAAGTCAATACGTATGCTGTGTGTAATATCTGAAGTTGGGAAACTCAAAGAGATGAGTGGCCCGATCTTGATTCCACCACTTATTAGGTGATCTTATGTGAGTTACTTAGCTCTTTAAACCTCAGTTTTCTCATATTAAAATGCAGATGTCTAATACCTATTTCATTGAGTTACCATATTAATTGTGATAGTGTATATAAAATGTCTAGCAAATAATGGATGCCTTATCAATGGTAATTCCCTTCTCTACTCTACCTGCCTCCGTTCATTCCTGCACCCAGGTCACTCCTTGTAGTGCCCCTCTGGGACCCTGGTGTAACAGTGTGGATTTGAGCTTTGACTTAAATCAATTGCGATCAAATGTCAGCTTCGTTCCAAACAACTTACTGACCTCTCTGGGTTCAGTTGCTGCAGTTTTCTTTAAAAGTGCTTCATAGGAATGTTGAATTCGGATAACACCTAGCTCATAATCTGGTACTTGGTGGATTCTAAAACAATGTTGTCTCTCCTGCCTCTCACTGCCTGGTCAATATCTCCTTTAAAGGAAGACACCTGGAACTATGGTAATATTCTTTAAAAGTACAACCGATGATGATTACATTGGAACATCTTTCTTGATCTGAACATAAAGCTTCATCCTAAATTAGCAGCTATATCATGTTATATCAACCTACTTTACTTTTAAATCTTTTCTAGCCCAACTGTTTTTGCATCAATCCTATAACAATGTAATTGGCTTCCTGAACCTAAATCCAAGCTTTACGTTATCCTTAATGATGATTAGTTTTCAACCCAACGTGTCAGTGATTTCTCAAAGCCATATACAATTCACAGGATTTGTTATGTGGTAACCAAATCAATTGTTAAAAGAAATGAATAGGTAAAGGGCTAGGACAGAGCCCAATGGCCTATCTCTAGAACCTCACTCCAGCTTCACCTTGACTATATTAGTCAATCATTTTTCCCATTTTTCCATTTTCAAACAATTTTTATTTTTTAAATTACAGTTGGCATATATTACTATATTAGTTTCAGGTATACACCAGTGATTAGACATTACATAACTTACTAAGTGATCATCCCAATAAATTTCACACCCGACATCATACATACTTATTACAATATTATTGACTATATTCCCTATGCTGTATTTTACATCCCCATGACTATTCTGTAACAACTAATTTCTACTTCTGAATCCCTTCACCTTTTTCACCTGTTTCCCCAACCCCTCTCCCCTCTAGCAATCTCAAAATGTTCTCTTTACCTATGAGTCTGTTTCTGTTCTGCTTGTTTGTTTATATTGTTTTAGAATCAGTTGTTGATAGAGATGTATTTTTTGCCATTTTATTGTTCATGTTTTTTATCTTTTTTCTTATTATTCTTTTTTAATCTTTTTTAATTGTATTTTTCCAGTATCATTTATCCCCCTTATACTCCATTCCACCTCCACCCATGGCCTCCCCATTGCAATCACCACACTGCTGTCCATGTCCATGAGTCCTTTTTCTTTTTGCTTGATCCCTCCACTCCCTAACACCGCCCTCAGAGCTTTCTATTTATGAGGCTGTCTCTATTTTTCTTGTTAGTTCAGTTTGTTCATTAGATTCCACATATGACTGAAATCATATGGTATTTGTCCTTCTCCGACTTCTTATTTCACTTAGCACAATGTTCTCTAGGTCCATCCATGCTGTTGCAAAGAGTAAAATTCTCTTCTTTTTTACAGACAAGTAGTATTTCATTGTGTAAATCTACCATAATTGTTTTGATGTAGAGCTTCAATTAGTTCTGAAATTCTCCATACAGAATCTCCATTCTGTCATTTACATGATATTTCTACACTCTTCTTCAAAGACTTTATAAAATAAAACTTGTCCAATGCCTTGTTGAAGTCAAGATGTACCACACATTCTGTTACCATTTTTATTGCTTAAAAATAGAATATTTCCCGCCCTGGCTGGTGTAGCTCAGTGGATTGAGCGCGGGCCTGCGAACCGAAGGATCGCGGTTCAATTCCCAGTCAGGGCACATGCCTGGGTTGCCAGGCCAGTTCCCGGCAGGGGACATACAAGAGGCAACCACACATTGATGTTTCTCTCCCTCTCTCCTTCCCTTCCCCGCTAAAGATAAATAAATAAATAAATAAATAAAAATAAATAAATAAAATATTAAAAAAATAGAATATTTCCCCTCAAACTGTGAAAATGTACTATTTCTATAAATAACTATTATAGTAATTATTGTTTCAGCCTTGTGGGTCCCTCAATAATAGTTTTTATAATACTCATCCAAATATTAAATGGGGCTTGATGAAGACAGAAATACTAGTTTATTCATCCTTTTCTCCCAGTACACTGCACACCTTCATTAGAATAGATGCCCTTGATTGAAGATGGGAGAGCAAAGTTATTAAGGGACTTGGGTTCAAAATCAGACAAAGCTGGATCTGAATCTTAGATCTACCACTTACTACACAATCTTGTGTCTGTGGCTTATCTTAAGTCTCACTTCCTCAAGATATAAATACAAATATCTGTTCTCACTTTCACTGTTAGAATTAACTGAATTAATATAGATACTGGGTGTGGCAAAAGTAGGTTTATAGTTGTTCATATGTAAAATAATGATATTAATAAATAATAATACAAGAATAAACTGTTTCATGTGCTCATGACTATAAACCTATTTTGCCCCACCTTGTATAATTCTTAGCACAAGAGTCAGACTGTACAAGTTGCTCAAGTATTATTGCTACTTTTATTATCTGATCATGTAATTGCTTTTGTTGATTGAAGCTAAAAATTCAAAAGAAAAAAAATAAGCCAGGATGTCCAAGACCGTATCTTATTTCTTTCTGGAGTAAAAATGTAATTATTCAAAAGAGGATGTAAAAATGGATCAGTCTTGCCAATGAATAACCAGTTGTGAATACTGGTGTAAAATAAATAAATAAATAACCAAGTGGAGCAGGAACTCTGAATTTAGCTGGCATTTTTTTCCCCTAAACTGCAGAATTGTATGGTTCCAAAGAGGTATTACTCAACAGAGAAGTAACCAACAAGAAAGGAAAGTCAGTAGATATCATAGCTATGATCTGGCCAACTCCTTTTCTTCCCAGTAGCACAGTTCCCCCAAAGAAGTCTGTCCTCAGCTCTATTATAGCAGCACCAGGATTGCTACCAGGCAAAACTGTCAAGTAGAAGCTCCTCTACTCTTGTTTTACCTCACAAATGATTCAGTTCTATGTACTCTTTTGTACCCAACCTCTTTCCCAACAGATTTTGAGGCAGGATTTACGGATGCTTACACACCCATAATAAAACCAAGTGCCTCCCTAGGATGCAGTACGTTTTATGGAGAGTCTTCACAATGAGCCAGAGAGGTAAGTAGGGCAGGCGTAGTACTTTGCATTTTACAGATAAAAGAATTCAGATAAATAAACATTAAATGCCACGTCCAAGATCACATCACTGGTTTGCTAAAGTCCTCAGACCTTTGGCAATTAGCTCAAGGCTGTTCCCATCACTCTATTTGGTTTTTCATTTGAGCAAACACCAACCAAAAATTGGCATTTATCCCTACTGGCCAAGCCCCTTCTCCTTCTTATTCATTTATTCTCTTTTTCATGGTCTTCCTGCTCCCCATTATAGCAATGGCTTCTACTCTCTAAACGAGGAGTAAGGAGAGAATCTGATTGGTTCTTATGCAGCAAATGAGAAGCACAGAGAGAGTTCAGTGTGTCATCTAAAAGACCAAACTGCTAAGCACTGAGTGAAAGTTGATGGTTAAAACAGCACTGTATTATAGTGACTATTCTGTACCTAATTCATAGAGTTACTGCAGTGAAATATTTAATATTGTTTGGGAGAATATCTCTAGGAAGCCAGTTAGTACAAGATGAAATGAGGAAGTTTTCCTATTTCTCCTTAAATTATAGTAAGAGTGAACACCTATTCTGCCCATGAAAAATCAGGATCATAGAAGGCCATTGAATTTAAAAACAAGTGACCAAGGAATAATTTCCATGTGGTGTAAGGTTACTTGACTAATCTAAAAGCAAGCATTCTCAGCTTGGCATTCCCAAAGAACAATGTTCATGTACGTAAGTGATGTCCAAGTAGTATCTAATCTATACACATTGCAGATTTTTAGGACAGAAAAGAATTAGTGTAAAATAGCTGAAATGCTGGAACTTACAAATCAATATATAATATAGATTGAGGCAAAAAAAAAAAAAGAAAGAAAGCTTAGAGATTGCTTCCTAAACAAAAATTACTTTTTGTTATCAGAGATGAATAGTTCTCTGAAATTATCTCACAGGGTACACTGAGTTGCCTTCTTTTCTTCCTCAGTTGTACTTTGTTATTGGAAATGATGGGTCCCATCTCATAATCAAGTACAAATATCTAGGGCTGCCCTACCTAAAGGGGTCTGGTAAGCCAGAGGAAACAAATCTGGACCATTAGGTCAGGTATCATATTGTTTTGGTTGAGGATAGGGTAGAGGGTGGGGAAAGGACTCCTGGAACTAAAACCACATGGGTCCAGCAAAACCATCAATGGCCTGGAGTCTCTTGATGTGTCTGGACTACTAGGTCCTTAAGGAACACTGTTGGAGTAACATTATTGACACTAATGTGCATTTTCTTGCTTGGTTTGGAGATCTTCAGAGTGATATAACCATAACATAAATACACTGAGATTGCTGAGCATGTCATTTACCATCAAATCGGGCAAGAGAGAAGAGGTGCCAAACACATTCTTTCCCTTCTCTGTTGTGTAATGTCTGTCAAGCAATTCCATCATTTCAACCTCACTTAATGTATGTCATTGTTTTTTCCATGTTTCTAGGCACCATCATACCACGTATTCACTTGGTTCCTTGCCAGCATATTATTATATCCTGTACTTCAGGGAGTGCTCTTATATTGGTAAGCTCTCTTGTATCCAAATTGATCTTTCACCCACTTTCAACAGGCACCCTCAGAATCGAGTGACATGCATATTCTCTCCATTGGCTAGTGTTGAAATTATACTGGACGGGGGTATGGTTCTTTTCCTCCCTTAACAGTCCCCACAGGTCTTTGGCAGAGTTATTTTGTGACCTAACCCCAGTAACTGACCTGGTGGTTAGGAGGGGAGATGGTAGAGATCCCAAAAAGAGTGCGTGTCTTGCAGAGAAGGGGCTTCTGCATTAAATTCACGCATGAAGGGTGTGTGTGTTTGTGTGTGTGTGCTTATCTAGCTCTTTTTAAATTGTTATTCTACTACAGTTATCCCAGTTTTCCCTGCTTTTCCTTTCTCCATTCCCTCAGTCAATCCCCACACTGTTGTCCATGTCTGTGGGTCATTCATACATGTTCTTTGACTAGTTCCTTCCCCTTCTTTCCACCATTATTCCCCTCCCTCCTCCTGTCTGGCCACTGTCAGTCTGTTACATGTTTCCATGCCTTTAATTCTATTTTGCTCATTAGTTTATTTTGTTCATTAGATTCCTATTATAAGAGAGACCATATGGTTCTATCTTTCACTGACTGGCTTATTTCACTTAGCATATTCTCCAGTTCCATCCATGCTGTCACAAAAAGTAAGAGTTCCTTCTTTTTTCTGCTGCATAGTATTCCATTGTATAAATGTATCTCCCCCTTAACAGAGATGAGGAGAAGACTATTTTTGCAGGCTCAGAGGGGTCATGGTAATGTGGAGATACAAGATTTTGGGGGAACATCAACACAGATGCACCCATACCTTGGGTCAGGAGCCCACTTGCCCAACCTTGGCATAGCAGACCTATCTCAGCTACTCTTACAATTAAATTCAGGCCCTTCTCCTCACTTTTGAACCCCTTCTCCTCCCAATTTAAGAAATAGGAACCTCTTTATTGTTTCCAGGGAGGTCCTGTGGCCTTCACATTTGTCATTTATTTTCTAATTAATCAATCTCAGCTTTTTTCTACCTTTTCCCAGGACATCAGGGGAGCTTAACAGCAGCCAGCCAATTCACAGTCCTAATGATTACTATTTCCCTCTTACTTCTCAAATGCCTAACACCTTGCACCAGCCAGTCCATACTCTTCTGTAAGTATGCAGTACATCCCAGATTACAGATGGAAGTGTAAGCGGCTGCATGGGCAATATGTGTTCCACCTTCCAGAGACAGCATTCTCCTTGGCAGCCAGATGGTGATCTGCTCCCAAATCCCATCTCAGCGTCTGTTTGTGGACAACTTCTAATGTCGTGGGCTTGGATCACTGACTGCAGGCCCTGAGAAGGAGCTGAGGGAGTACTCTTGGGATCAACAGCTGTGAAAAGAAGCAGAACTGGGCATAAGAAAGGCTGGATTTCCCTGATCCATAGGAAGCTCTGGTGCTGAGATGGCTCCTCGGGCAGATCCAAGTTGGGGTATAAGGGACCCGGTCTTTATACCTCCCAGAATAAGAGGTCATTAGAGGAGGGCTGCCCCAGAAAAACAAAATTACAACTTTAAGTTTTCTTCTAGTGCAGCATGAGGCTGACAGGCAAATGCTCTTTTGACAACTGGGGAAATATATCCTCATTCCAAAGAGGGATCAGGGTGGCACATCACAGCATCCACCAAATACACAGCATCTCATTTAATCATTGTAAAAAAAAAAGTCACAGTTTTTATAATTATTACTATGATACTCATAAGGAAATTGAAGCCTGGAAGGGTTATGTAGCAATTATCTCAAGGATACACAGCTTTGGAGGCCACACCATTTCTGAAACAACTACTTAATATTACTTAATTTGCCATTGTAACATGAAAGCAGATACAGATGCTACTTAAATGAATGAGCATGGCTGTGTTTTAATGAAACTTTATTTACAAAAACAGGTGATGGGTTGGATTTTGCTCACAGGTTATAGTTTTCTGGTTTGGAGGGTATAGCTAGAGCTAGACCTTGAAGGGCAAGTAACTTTTTTTTGGTTTTTAGAGGGATAGAAGAAAGGCATTGCAGCAGAGGGAAAATGCATGGTGTGGTTAGGATAGTAAGGAGGTAACAAAGCTACAGCACAGGTCTTATGAAGCCAGGGGTGCAGAGGGATGGGGTTACAGCATAGGGTCATGGTTATAAGTCAGCATGGGAGGTGAGGAAGATGACAGATGGAAACATTAGAAACCTCTGAGTGTTTATCCAGGCACTTTTATATGTCTGAAACATTTTCCCCACATCCTTTGCCAAATTAAACTCTACTGACCTTTCACGACTTGGCTCAAGCAAAGGTTTAGTTTCATAGCAAAGCCTTCACAGACCCTTTCCCAAGCCTTAGGCTGAATTGGGTACATTATCACCCTTGTTATGCCCATAAACTCTTAGGAACCTTCATCATATAAAGCTACACTTAATCATTTGTCTCACTTGTATGTTGGTCTCACTAGACCAGAAGTGATTTTCAAGTTCAACTGTACATTTGAAAGTGGAGCTTGGGCATACACATTTTTTAAAAGCTCTCCCATGATTCTAGAAGATGGTGACATAGGTAAACATGACTAGCCTCTTCACACAACCACATCAAAATTACAGCTAAACTACAGAACAACCATCATTCAGAACCATCAGAAATCAAGCTGAATGGAAATTCTACAACTATGGAATTAAAGAAGAAACCACACTGAGACTGGGAAAAGGAATAGAGACATAGAATGGGCTGGCCGTACACCCATGTGTGATGACTAAAAATGGGAAGGGATGTCTAGGAGGAAGGGGATCCAGCCCCACACTGGGTTACCCAGTCCAGGGTTTCAGTGCCATGAAGATAAGTCTCCCTGCTGTAAAAAACCAGTGGGGATCAAGGCTGTGGAAGACAGAAACTTCTTGAGTCCCAAGCAGTTCCTCTTAATAGGACTTACTCAGATTTGCACAGACTTACTCAGACTCACTCTCTCTGAGCGCCAGCACCAGGGCAGCAGATTGAAAGGCCTCAGAGACAGGGACTGAATCATCTAGCATCAGGGCAAGAGCTGAAGGCAGCTTTCTCCCAGACTGAAGTGCTGGCAGAGGCCATTGTTTCTTTTCTGAGCCCTCCCCTGCATAGAGTCGCAGAGGCACAGGGCTGGAAGGAGGACACCATATATGAGATTCCTTCAACCTCACTCACACTGTTTCCCTGGCAATTCCCTGAGGCCTGACCCACCCAACTTTCAGGCCCACCCAGCTGTTTTTGTGACTTTTCTAAATGAATGGTTTGTCTTGGCCTATGCTTCGGACTTTCCTAAATTCTCTCAAACAAGCAGCATCTGACTTCAGCAAGCACCTTACCTCTCACTAAGTTTCCCTAGGCCCAGCACTAGCAGCAGCCAGTCTTGAGCTTTGCCTCACCTGGGCAACTCCAAGCCCAGCACAAGTAGCAGCCATCTGCAGATTGCTTCATAGCTTATGCTGTGTGGTCCTGGACAGAACACAGGCAGTGGCTGACCTTGGAAGTTCTAATGGTGATAAAGGCTCAACTATAATAGGAGGTGAACACAGCCCACATGGTGGGCACACCTTGACTTACCTAGCTTGGGTAATAGGGGGGCCTGTATCACTGGACCCTACAGGACATGTACTACATTAAGCCACTCTACTAAGCCTAGGAGAGGTAGCAGCTCTACCTAATACATAGAAACAAACACAGAGGGATGCCAAAATGAGGAGACAAAGAAACATGGCCCAAAGAAAAGAACAGAACAAAATTCCAGAAAAAGAATTAAGCAGAATGGAGACAAAAAGTCTACTAGATGCAGAGTTCAAAACACTGGTTATAAGGATGCTCGATGAACTTAGTGAGAACCTCAACAGCATAAAAAATAACTAGTCAGAAATGAAGGATACACTAATTGTAATAAAGAACATTTTACAGGGAGTCAACAGTAGGGTGAATGAGGCCAAGAATCAAATCAGCAATTTGGAGTGGCAGACCCTTCTGCATGGCATGGGCCCAGCTCCCACTCGGAGATGCACAGGACCCATGTCCACAGATAGGTTCTCTCGTGGGTAGTCAGATTTGCAATATACCTAAGCTGCTTTTTGCTAAAAACTCCCTCACCCTGCAAATGCTTGTCATGACTTCCTAAAATCCATGCTAAACCTTGCAGGGACCAGTGTAATCAGCTCAACCACTTTTGTCTTTTCATTTGCTAATATCCTTCTTCTGTGATGTGATCAGGGGCATTGGCTCCTTTTGTTGTATTGGGGGGGAATGGTGAGGGAGGACCATTTTGTAATGTGAGGAGATATAGAATAAAGGCCTGTCATGGCGCAGGCCTCGGCTTTTGCTCCCCTTGAGAGAAAAGCCATGCTGTCATCCTCTTTCCTCCACCAGACTTGGTAGTCTGTGTGAATGTTTTTATTTCATCCATAATGACTCGGATGCTGCTAGCCGGTGTCCGAGTCAACTGGCGCCCCGGAACAGGGACTCAGAGGCCACGAGCCATCATCATTATGGACAACACACCAACTTGGTGGGAGTACGTGCACATCAGCCCAGGTAAGGGCCGACGACCCTGAGTTCTTTTCGGGAATGCCGTCCGTTGTGTTGGATTAAGAGGAATAGGATTTTCTTCCTAGGTCGCTCTCTCTTGTGACCGCTTTGTAACTCTACCTTCTTTAGTAAGCAGAAGCTTTGCTCCCTCTCCCAGGCTTTTGCCGGGAGGCAACCTCAGCCAGGGTCTGGGCTTGGGAGAAAAAGCAAAGATTTTCCCTTTAATCAGCTTTAAAAACATCAACTAGTTACAGGACAGTTTACAGGCATCTCAGCAAATTCTTTCTTTGAAGCCGCATCTTGCAGCCCATTAAAAAAATTTCTTGGAAGATTTTTGCGCTTCCTCAACCACGAGGAACAGGCTCTCTAAGAACAAGAACAATGTTTCAGGTTCAGCTGCATCTTGGGGCTGCTGATTTTCTCCCAGATAAGGGATCTTTACATTTTGGAAGTATGGAAGGGAAGGGACGGATGCTCACCAGCTAGGCCCTTCTCTCACGGTTTGCGCCGGCTGCAGTTAGCCTCATGATGCACGCGACCTGGGGCAGCATGCTGTTCCGTGCCCCTCACTCGCCCCCATTGGGGCTGGCTGTGCTGAGGCCGAGTGCGCCACGGGGACGTGTGCCCTGGGCGATGCCCCTCGGGACGCTGAGGCATCATCCGCCACTGTGTGGGTCTCTTTGCAGAGAAGAGATGGGTTTTCCTCACCTCTTTTTCTCCCCAGTTCGGTGGTGTGTGCTGGGGGAGACCTTTGCACCCAGACTTACCGGCACACTTTCGACCATTTAAAAAAACAAAAAGTAGTAAATGTATTTGCCAGTAGAAAAAAACTGTTTCTGAAGGTTGTGAATGTGTTCATAAATTTGTCAATCTAAAGCATGCTATAAGTGGTATGGGGGTGCCATGTGTTAAAAAAATATTAAAAATCCTCCTTGTTTATGCCAGAGCTGTGACCTTTATTGTAAAAATGAAATATAGGTATATTGTCTTCTGTGTAAAACTAGCCCTTTTCCACAGAAGACAAAGTACCATTTTTTAACTCGGTACCTGTAAACACTGATCATTTCCTTGGGTAAGAACTGGCTATTCTCTGGAAGGAAATGGTTAATCAAATGAGTCACAAAAGGCCCCTGGCACACAATCACTTTTTGTCTAAAACATATTTTTTCAGGGCACCTCCCCCCCCCATCTTTCCCACTTTCCTTGAAAACTGAATGCATTGCAGCTTGCAGAAACAGCAAGGGGCCTGTCTTTCCAAGCTAAGCTAAAAATATACAAGCCCTCTGGCTTGACTCCTTTAATCATTTAGCACGGCCTCAGCAAATTAAAACTGATAATGGTCCTGTAAACCTTGCCCATTCTACTCAGGTTTTTCTTTAGCGTTGGAATATCCAACATAAAGCAGGAATATCTTACAATCCAACCGTTCAGACAATTTGTAGAATGAGCTTGTCATATTTTTTAAAAACCTTCTTAAAAAACAGAAAAAGGGAGAGTCATGAGTCCTTCCCCCCGAAAATTTGATTATGTTAGCCATGTTTACATGTAATTTTCTAAATTGTGGTGAATCGCTTTGTATTCCATTGAGAAACATTTTCAGAAGTAGCCAAAGTCATCTTATCCTCAGGTTTATATAGAGATCCACTGGGAGATGGCTCTTGGCAAGGCCCTGTAGATCATTTAACTTGGGGAAGAGGGTGTGTGCGTTTGTTTCCATCCCTACAGGTCCTGCTTGGCTGCCAGCCAAAAGAGTAAAGCCTTATCATGAGCGGGACAGACACCAAGCTCTGCTACCTGGAGCTGAGAACCAACCGACTGACAGACCAGATGGCCCAGCTGACCCTGAACAACCAGAAGGAAAACGGACATTTACACCATCCCTCACAGGCCTGGGTCTGCCAACAGAGGAGGATGGGGCCTGCCCCAGTGACAGGGACTGATGCTCAGGTGCCTCCTGCAGAGAGCAACAACCCCTCGATGCCCCATAATGTTCAATGGTTGAACCCTAAAAACTGTTTCTATGGACTGAATTTACAAGTTTGGGTCCTAGCAGCCCTTGGATCCCCCTTTGTCTTAATCCTTATTTGTGCTTTATGATATACATAAAGGTTGTTCTCTTAAGATTGCATTCGGAAACAGCAAATAGTAGGTTTCACAGGTTTAACAGCTACAGTTGCATTTACAAATAAAAAAGCTGGGAGATTATGTGTTGGAAACTGCCCCACCTGGTCTCAGAGGCTGTAACCCCCCATGGCTAGGCTGAGTAAGAGCCCAAGGGACCAGCTTCTTCTAGGTCTGTTCTGTCAAGGGACCTGAGCTCCCTGGCAGGAGCGTCGCTTCTGCTTCATCCATATCTAGCCTCCAATGCTTGGTCAGTTAGCCAATGACAGGTAAGATTCCCTCAAGGGAGGGGTCGCCTAAGACAGGCATGATCACGTGGATAGCCCTCAAGGAAGGACTTGGGGGGCCACAGTAAAAGAGGACATAGCCTGAGTCCTCATTCCGTCTGCAAGAACAAGTCTCCACCTAATCCTGAAACAATGCCAGAGGTGGGTGTGGCCCTGTGCTGGAAAGGGCAGATTCCCAGGGAAAATCAGGCCTAAGAAAGAAAGCATAAAATACTATGAAAACGATACCCTCAATTTAAATGATAAGGGTCCAAGCCTGAAATAAGTTTGTTTCCCCTGAATTTTATGGCCCTTTAGCTATTTGACCCTGACTCAGAATAGACCCTCAGAATTCTCTGAATGTTAACAATTTGACCATTACTGCCTGACAATGATTGTTTGGGCTTAATCTGAGAATGTGGGTCCTTGGAACCACCAGTTGCTTACTGATTATAATAATGTTCTATGTATTTTGATATATTTGCAAATTATTTTCTCAGGGTTGTGTGGGAGACCAGCAAGCTTTGTGAGATCATACTGGTTCTATTAAAACAAAAAGGGGGAGATGTGGCAGGAGCGTCGCTTCTGCGTGTCATGGGCCCAGCTCCCACTCAGAGATGCACAGGACCAACACCCACAGATAGGTTCTCTCATGGGGAATCAGATTTGCAATACACCTAGGCTGCTTTGAGCCTTGCTTTTACTGTGACTTCCTAAAATCCATGCTAAACCTTGCAGGGACCAGTGTAACCAGCTCAACCACTTTTGTCTTTTCATTTGCTAATATCCTTCTTCTGTGATGTGATTAGGGGCATTGACTCCTTTTGTTGTAATGGTGGGGGGATGGTGAAGGAGGAACATCTTGTAATGTAAGGAGATATAGAATAAAGGCCTGTCATGGTGGAGGTCGTGGCTTTTGCTCCCCTTGAGAAAAAAGCCATGCTGTCGTCCTTTCTCCTCCGCCGGACTGGGTAGTCCATGTGTATGTTTTTTATTTCATCCATAATGACGTGGATGTTGCTAGCCGGTGTCCACATCAATTTGGAATATAAAGAAGCAAAAAACAACCAATGAGAATGGCAAGAAAAAGAAAGAATCCCCCCAAATGAGGATAGTGTAAGGAGCCCCAAGGACAGCTTCAATCACACCAACATTTGCATCATGGGGGTGCCAGAAGGAGAAGAGAGAGAGCAAGAAATTGAAAATTTATTTGAAACAATAATGACAGAAAAATTCCCTAACTTGGTGAAGGAAATACACGTACAAGTCCAGAAATCACAGAGTCCAAAACAAGATGAACCCAAAGGGACCCACACCAAGACACATCATAATTAAAATGCCAAAGTTTAGGGACAATGAGAGAATCTTAAAGGCAGCAAGAGAAAAGCAGAGAGTTACCTACAGGGGAGTTCCCATAAGACTCTGAGCTGATTTCTCAAAAGAAACTGCAGGCTAGAAGGGATTGGCAAGAAATATTCAAAGTGATGAAAAGCGAGGATCTAAAACCAAGATTACTCAACCCAGCAAAGTTATCATTTAGAATTGAAGGATAGATAAGGAGCTTCCCCAACAATGAAAAGCTAAAGGAGTTCACCATCACCAAACCAGTATTATATGAAATGTTAAAGGGCTTCTTTAAGAAGAAGATCAAAAATATGAACAAAAATGGCATTAAATACATATCTACAAAAAATTGAACCTAAAAAATAAATAAGCAGAACAGAAACAGAATCATAACCACAGACAATGTTTTTAAATATTTTATTTATTTATTTTCAGAGAGAGTAAGGAAGGGAGAAGGAGGGGGAGAAACATTGATTTCCAATAGAAACATCAATTGGTTGCCTCTTGCATGCCCCGAGCTGGGTTCCTGGCCCACAACCCAGGTATGTGCTCTGACTGGGAATCAAACTGGTAACCTTTTGATTCATGGGACAGCACTCAATCCACTGACCCACATCAGCCAGAGCCAGAGAACATTCTGATGGTTGCCAGATGAGAGGACGGTCAGGGGGATGGGTGAAGATGGTAAAGGGATTAAGTACAAATTGGTCGTTACAGAATAGTTGCAGGGATGTACAGTATAGCACAGGGAATAGAACCATAGCCAAAGAACATGTACGCATGACCCGTGGACATGGACAATGGTGTGGGAATTACCTGAGGGAATTGGGGAGGGGGGTTGGATGGAGGGGGCAAGGGAGGAAAAATTGGGACAACTGTAATACCATAAACAATAAAATATAATTTTAAAATGAAATAAATAAAAATAAATAAAAAATAAAAAATAAAAGCTCTCCCATGATTCTAAACTGCAGCTAAGAGTGAGAATCATGGTACTATATTGTGCATTCTCAGGACAAATATCTTCTCTAACTTGTCTTTTATCTTTAGCACATAGTAGATGTTTGGTAAATGATTGTGCACTCAGAAATATTGACTAGAAGCTCAGGAATGTCATGATAAGGACTTTAGATTCAATATGTGGAGAAAATCTTAGAGAAAAACACTCAGCCAGAAAAGATTGTTACCAACAATAGCCTGTGTTATACGGTGATACATTTGAATGACTCAGTACTTTCCTTTTTTTTTTTAATTCATACTACCCTTTTCATTACTCAAAATCCAGTTTATAGATCACCTCTGAAAAGCCTTCCTGATTACTTCCAATAAAATTATGTTCTCCTATCTCTATTTTGTCACCATGGCTATCACCCTTGGATTACTGGGTATAATATGCAGTACTGTAAATTCCTTAAGTGAAGGTCTCCTCTATCAGACTGTGGCTTCTTGAGGGAAGGGACCATGTGCTATTTATCCTTGTGTCCTCTGGGTTAGGATCAGTGCATATCTCAGCACAGGTGTTCAATAATTGTTGGCTGAAACAAAATAAAAATTACTCCTGCGGATGGAAAAGGGACCACACACTAAACCTGACAAGCTCAGGGAAGGCCTGCAGTAGACCTTACAAACAGAGACTGAAAGTGACCGCAGAGACTAAAAGTAACCACACATGATGGTCTGAACATAAAAATTCCTAATTAAAAGTGAGTAATGGGAATAATCATGTTCTAGGCCTGTATCTTCCTTGACAACAGTCAATCTTTCACCTTAAGTGAGCTTGTTTGTTGTTGTTTTGTATCTAATATAACATACCTTTGAAATGTCAGAGTCATCTCCTTTTTCAGATCCTTCAGGGAATAATCCCCTACAGCAAAGCATGAGACCACAGAATCCCTCATTGTTATCTCATTCCCAGCATACTATCGCTATGTGCTATGAATGTTAATTATTAACTATTCTGTTCCCACCTATGTAAAGGAAATACGTGTCTCTCTGTTTTGTTTTTATCCAGTCCCAGAGATCTCCTTGCTTTGCTTGCTCCCGCCTCTTTAACATCCAATAGATTTCATGTAACCCTCCTCACATCTCCCCCTTTTATTCTAATATATCAAATAAGCTGCGAAACTGCAATTTTCCAGAGCATTTCCTCAATCTGTTGAGATTTTGCTTCCTGGCAATTGTTGTCAGTTTGGCTCAAATAAACTCATAAAAATTCTCTACAGGTTCAAACATTTATTATGTTGCTCCACATTCTCATAAGTTATCCATTAGCCAGAATTTCCAGGTCATCATCTGCTCCTTGCTTTCCCCTCATGCACTTGATGGTGAGTGTTTTGTGCTGGACAAAGCTGATGTAGTCGAAACAATAGAACAAAAATATGCCAAAAACCTTGGCATGGGAGCTGCTGGCCAGTTCTGAAGAAATTGCAGAGATGGGGAAATCCATCATGGTCCTCTCTGCACCTTCCACCGGGCTCTCTTCAGGTCCACTTGGCCCAACCAATGTCTCATTCTCAAAAAAGCACCCTTTCCCCATCTCCCTCAAACCAAAATTCCCTTTCCTTCTTTGGTGCATATCAACTGGGTAATAAGAGAAAAATAAGCTATACTTAATTGTGCCAAAAACTTTAGACTGAGAGTTAAGAAAATCAATGTAGCTTTGCCTGTGCAATGTGTCCTTTTGCCTAATCAATGTGTCCTCAGCTCTGTAGGTCTCATTTTTTTTTTTTATGTAAAGTGTTTAATCTTCATTTTCTATAAATCAAGTGTTAGATGTCGCCAAATATTATTCATTTAAGTGCAATAAGCTATCAAAATTAGATGGATTTAAACCTCCTGGGAGTATCTGTATTTTTTTTTTATTTTAATTGTTGTTCTTGTACAGTTTTCTGTCTTTTACTCCCATCCTGGCCCACCACCCCAGCCCTCCCCACCTCCCTCCCATTTCCATCCCGCCTAGTTTTTGTCCACGTGTCTTTTATACTTGTTGCTCTAACCCCCCCCCTTTTTTTTAAAGCAGCTCTTCTCTATATAAGTAAGCCATTAAATGGCATTGAAAGAGCTCTATTTGGTTTATGCATTCCTTTCTCACTTACTTCTCGTTTTGTTGTTATTGTTTGTTTTGGCTTATTTAACCCTACCACCTTTATTCTCTCAGTAGATGAGTAAAAGAAAACTATTTGGCATCTTATTTCAGAAAGATGGTCACTTCCTAATGTGAATGCAGAATAATAATGTCATTCTATGACTCTGTTGTCCAGGAGTGTATTGTTTAAGTATCTTTTTTTAGTGCCTGCTTACTGCAGTGTGCTGGCAAGAGGTGCCAGAGGCCTGGAAATATTTCCACTATCACCTGTGAGTCTCTTTGAGGCAGAAACTTTCTAGGGGAAGAAATGCTCTGGCCCAAGAATTTGCCTTCCCCACCTTGGTGGCAGCAAGAGTCCTGGTCCCAGGCTCATATAACCTGGTACCTTTAAATATTCAACTCATTCTGCTAACTCCCTTGCTCTACTTTCAAGCTTACCCCGCAGCCCTCTGATTAACATTTAGATTTTACTAGCAGAGAATTTTGGAGGGGCAATTAACTTTCCCATAGTCGATTAAACACCTTAGGTTTTTACATGGAGTCTGTTGTGAGCTAGGTGAGCATTAACCTGTGTTCTTATATCTGGGAAATTCTGGGATCTGAACAATATCATATTCATGGAGCTGTAACACAGGACAGAATATGGGATGAGAAAAATATCCTGTAGCAGATGCATGAGCCTTGGGTGGGTCCTCACTATGAATTTTCCTGAAGTGACCCCTTAACTTCATCTCATCTACCAAGTCCTAACTTCCAGACCAAGGGTTGGTCTGGAAGCAGAAGGGTGGGGATTAATGCCCCCTGAGGACTGTTGACACAGCAGAGGATGCCCAAGGTTCTGGAGGTAGAGTGGAGAGAACCAGCTCAGTGTGCTACAGCCAGCAGGCCAGGAGGAGCAGAGCAGGCAATAAAGACTCCAGCTGGGGCTGGTTTATTCTGTGACTTACACGTGAAGAGAGGCTGCTGGCCTAGTCTGTTGAAAACTTGCATGATATTTAATAAAAAATAAAGCTAAAATTGGAGTAATTTTATTCCATTTCTCATTGCCAAGCAAGGACATACCTCAGACACCCAGAGAGAAACTCCAGTAAGACCCCGCTCAATTTGAAGAGTGAATTTGTATTGTCTTGACTGCATTGTTGTTCACTATTTTATTTTTATTACCATGTATTGCATTCTAAAGATAAGCTAGGTGCTAGGCAAAAAACTGAATCAGGCTCAAGCCCTGCCTATATAAAGATACTAGCTGCCAGCCTGTCTCACAGGACTCCTATGAGTGCTTAGAGCTGGCTTGAAAACTGGTAAAGAATTCCTACAAAGAGCTGTTAAAGTCTTAATGCAAATAATACACTCTATATCAATATTAAATGCTTATTATATGATATTCTACAAATCAGCATTGAAAGTGAATAATAGAATCTCTCTTCTATTGTTATTGTGAAGATAAAGGATGAAAAATGCCTAGCACTTGGTAAGTGCTCAAAAATGCTAGTAGTTGTTCAAAAATTACCATTATTACTGTTACAATTAGCAAAAGAGATTGCCAATGGAAAGCAAATTCTCAGAACAATGAAGAGAAAGCGATCCAACACACTCCAACTCTACCACATTCCACTGAGGCAGGATAGTAAGAAGCTAGGAAAATTCCCTGCAAGTGGAGTGGGGAAAGTGACACAGACAGCTGAACAAACTGACTGAGAAATTTACAGCCAGATACACAAGGTCACCAGGGTGGAAAGCCTCAGGTGCCTGGCATTGGGCAAAACTGGTACCAGATCTCACCCCCAGGATGGCCTCCCCTCCCCTGACATATCTCTGGCCATTTGTTTTAGAGTCCCTGATTTTTCACATTGCTGGTCATATGGTTTGGACCCCCTTGACCTTTCCTCATTAGACATAATATCTAGGCCTCAGTTGTATTTTGTTTCCAGGCCCAGGAAAGCAGCAAAACTTGGTTGGCAATGCCAGAACCAACAATGGCTGACAATGCAGTGACTAATATTTCCCTACCCTGGGGCAGACCAATCAGAGGAGGTCGCAACCCTGAAAGACAACACATAGAAAAGTTGATGAATATTCTATTGAGACACTCCCCTAAGACCTCTCCTAAACTCCCAGCCTTTAAATCCATCCTTCAAGTCAAAGGATTCGATGTGTGCTTTCCCTCCCAGAAGCACACCCACGCTTTTCCTTTCCCTCCTTTACCCACAGGACTGCATCTCCTAAAACCTAAGAAAACCCACAAGACCTTAAACCAGGGGAATAATGGGCAGTGGCAGCTCTTCCCAGGCTAACTTCCTGAACCTGTCCTCAAGGCCCCCTTTTCTTTGACTCTCCAGTGAGCCGACAACAGCCCCACCTTGGCTCACTTCTTTCCCATGATGTTTCTAGAGAGCCAAACCTGCCCTGCCTAGTCTCTTTCATGTTGCTTCTTTTATCCAAGTCCTTTCCTTGCTTTACTGTACCCAGTTTTATAAAAGTCTTCTCAAAATCACCTGACTTGTGTTGTGAAATCTTTCCTGCACAAACTCAAGGGCCCATACACTACAGGCTGGCCCAAGGCAGACCCACTCTGGGCTGGTCCCCTTTCCAGTAACACTACCATTCCAGTATTTGAGCCCCTTATTTAAGAGAATATAGGCCCTGACTGGCATGGTTCAGTTGGTTGACTGTTGTCCCATGAACCAAAAGGTGACTGGTTGGATTCCCGGTCAGGGCACATGCATGGGTTGCAGGCCAGGTCCCCAGTAGGGAGGCACAAGAGAGGCAACCACACAGTTACATTTCTCTCCCTCTTTGTCTCCCTTCCTTCCCCTCTCTCTAAAAATAAATAAAGTCTTTTTTTAAAAAGATATAATTTCTTCTCCATTCTAAGTAGCCCATGATATACAGCAAGTATCATTCAGTTTAAGTCAGACATAAATAAATGGAAACTTAAGATACAACAGATTCCTCAATGATCTTGAACCATACAGGTAGCCATTTTGTGTTATTAAGGTCACAGAGAAATTTTTATTCTGGGATGTTTTCTAGGATTGACTTTGCATGCTCTCCTTGAACGGATTTATTGCAGGCAGGAAGTTTGCTCAAATAGGGACCCAAATAGGGACCCAAATGGTCTCAGAAAAAATCAGGCAGCTACAGGACAAATTTGAAATAGGGAGCAGAAAACTAACCAGTTTCTCAATATCCCTTTATACTTTTTTGTGAGACTAATTTCTAATTTGTTCTAAGCAAGCAGATGTGGTTGAGATACCATTTGTCTATCCCTACAGGTCATAACCTGTACTCAACATCTGGCAAGTTTGTGAGTCACCAACATTTATTGGATAGCCAGCACAGTGTCTGGAATATGGCAGGTGCTCAAAAAAAATGTTTGTTTAATGGATGGAGAGATGAATGAGTAAATTAGGTACTGAAGAGCCCAACAAGGGAAATACCACTTCTTTCAACCAGGTTAAACGAAACCAGCTAAACCCTGTTAGAGTATTCCAAAAGGTCCCTGTCTATTCAAAAACATTCCTGAATCCAACCTAATACATGAGTCCTTAAAAGCAGAGTACATTTCTCAGCTGAGGTCAGAGTCAGAAGGAGATGTGAATGTAGAAGAAGGGTTAGAGAAATGTTATTTGAGGAGTCAATCCATTGTTGAAGGTAAAGGAAGAGGCCCGTGTGTGCCCCAAGGAATGCGAGTAACCCTAGAAGCTGGAAACAGATTTTCTCCTGGAGTCTCTAGAAAGAAATGCAGCCCTACCAACATCTTCCTCCCCGTGCCAACATCTTAATTTTAGCCTGGAGAAACCTATGTCAGACTTTTGATCCATAGAACTGTAAGAATAAATTTGTGTTGTTTTAAGCCTCCCCCCCCCCCACACACAACCCCTAACCCAATCCTGTACTTTCCTAATTCATTGAAAAGCCATATCCATTATATATATTTCTTCTCTAAGTAATTGTTGTTGAGGATCAGACTTTGGATAAGAGGGAGACAAAGTTAGGAGTTTCTAGGGACTAGGAAAAATAAGAATAGAGTTTATTCAATCTAAGAAGCCAGAGAAAACTAAATGTTCTCAGTCTAAGACATTACCCACATTGAAATATCTCTCCCGCCTTCACCTCAAGCTGCCCTAATGTTCATAATTCTGCCATTAACCTGCTGGTAAGTCTTGTTGAATGTGCTGATAAACATCTCTATCATTGTATCACAAATTTATTCTTTTAATATTTTGATAATGGTGTGTCATATAATGGGTCTCCTCTGTAATTCTAAGAAGTATTTTACTTTATGCATATAAAAATATTATTTTAAGAAGCAATCCTTAGGCTTTTGCAGGCTGCCAGAAGGATTTATGGAACAAAATCCATTAGAAACCACTGCTTGAAAGGCAACAACTTAATTTGCATATTTCATGTCAACAGTCATCCAATTGGCAGAACTCAGTCACACAGTCATACCTCTGCAACAGCAACTAATAAATGTAGTCTTTACCTAGATCAGTACCACTAATGATGAGTCCATTGAGTCCTCCTTCAAATTAGCCAGCCTTCAAAGATAAAATATCAGACTTAGCTGAGAGCTTTAAAATATACATATTCTTGGCTCCCATCTCCGGAGATTCTGACTCAGTAAGTCTGGAGAGATATCCAGACAAATACATTTGTAATATATCCACACACATACATTTCACATTTTCTGCAGTGATTCTGATGATCATCAGATTTGAGAAACACTTTTTAAAAATTTTTTATTGAATTTATTGGGGTTACCTTGGTTAATAAAATTATATAGGTTAAAGTTACAATTCTATAATACATCATCTGTATATTGCATCATGAAGAAATACTACTCTTTTTTAAAAGACTTCCTTCCTTCCTTCCTTCCTTCCTTCCTTCCTTCCTTCCTTCCTTCCTTCCTGTCAGAGAGAGGGGAACAGAGAAAGAGAGGGAGAGAAGCATCAATGTGGGAGAGGGAAACATTGACCAGTTGCCTCTCACATGCTCCCAACTGGCGACCTGGCCCACAACTCAGCTGCGTGCCTGACAGGGGGAATCGAACCAGCGACCTTTTGGTTTACAGTCCAGCACTCTATCCACTGAACAACATCAGCCAGGGCAAGAAACACTACTCTTGAATATTGTTTATTGAGTACTTATGTGCCTAAGTGCAACAAGTCCTTCTTGGCAAATAATGTATACTAGTTACCTTGAATGATATCATTAATGAATACTTATTTGGGTAAAATTTTGTGAAAATTCAGGTTTTCTTTTTTTTTACTTCAAACATTATTTTCCCCCTTTCCTTCTTGCTCGCTCTCTTTCTCTCTCCCTCTCTCTTTGTTGTTTATCCATAATAAATAGGGTATCAAATATTAAAATAACATTATTTTCTCATTTAATGATGGAATGGCCAGTGACCTACATAATAAATATGAAAAATAACCTATGATGGCATGATAGTGTCTGTATTTGTATAAGACCTGTTTTTCCTAAAAAGAGAAAAGTATATATGTGTGCGTACTCAGAAAGTACAGATGAGGTGAAGAAATGGAGGCCCAGAGGTAAATGGTTCAAGGTGAGTGGTGCCAAGATTCAAACCCAGTCTCTGCGTCTAAATGGGATACTCTCACGACTTCCCTACTCCAGCCCTATGCCTGTAGGACATTAAAGTCAGAACTGGAAAAGACAGCAGATATTCAGGTCTGAGGGTGAGAATAGAAACCTGGGCTCCAAATAGAAATTTGAGATTTACCCTCAAATGGAAGTAAAACCATCGGAGTGGATGAGATCTCCAGGAAAGTATATGTAATGACAGTGTTTGTATTTGTAATGAAACGAGACAGATATGAGGCATTTCGACATAAAAGGAATAAACAGAGAAAAAAAAGGAAGCAACTGGCAACCCCAAAGATTAAGTAGGAGAAAAACTAGCAACGTAGGTGTTTTATGAAAGTCCATGGAAGAGAATGTTTCAAGGTCAAGATGTAAACAGAGTCAAGGACTGCTAGCTACCAGTCAAGCTAGAAGGGGGACTCAAGATTCTTCGATTTTAGAAATGAAAAGTTGCCCTGGCTGGTGTAGCTCAGTGGATTGAGCGCGGGCCTGTGAACCAAACAATCGCGGTTCGATTCCCAGTCAGGGCACATGCCTGGGTTGCAGGCCGGTTCCCAGCAGGGGACACACGAGAGGCAACCACACATTGATATTTCTCTCCCTCTTCCTCTCTCCTACCCTTCCTCTCTAAAGATAAATAAATAAAAAATCTAAAAATAAAATAAAATAAAATAGAATAATTAAAAAAAAAAAGAAATGAAAAGATAATTGATTATGTTGCCAAGTGGTTTCAGTGATGTCATGGACACATGCCAGGCTGCAGTGGGTTGAGAATGTGAAAAGTGAAGCAGAGATAGCAAGTGAACACAAGTCTTTCAGGAATTTTGTCTACGATAAGCTAGAGATTGGGTCCAAGAGAGGGTTTTTCAGAGACAAACAAGAGCAGGATAACAAAATGATTAAAATATAATCTTGTAAGTAGACAGGGTTTGGTTTCAATCCCTGTTTTGCCACAACATATTGCATAACCTTAGCCTGTGCCTAGCACTTCTGAGCTTCTGTTTCCTCAACTACATAATATGGAAAGGAGCATCGAACTTAAAAAGAGATTGAATAATAAGTTCATAGATTTAGAAACCATGTCCAGGATGGACTAAATGCTTAGTAAATGGAAATTGCCAGTTTATTAATTCTATTCATATATCATTCAAAAGGATGTTGAAAGGCCCATGACCGAAGTAAAAAACTGAAGATGTGGGAAAAGGGGCTAATTTGTGCAGTGCAGTCCCTGAGAAGGCAGGGGAAGTGATATCCAAAGCCCAGGTAGAGGAATTAACTACACCAAGAAGAGTGGATCAGGAGGTGCCAGAGCAGGTAAGTCTGTTCAGTGGAGCAAAGAAAACTCATTTTCTGCCTGGTGTCTTATATTTTCCGAATGATGGAAGGGTTGAAGTCTGTGTTAAGGGGCAGGAGATGGAAGGATAGGCTTGAAAAAAGCAGAAAGAACTTTAAATATCCTCCATGGAGATCCCAGAAAGCAACCTGGAGGTTGCTGATAAACTTGTCTTCAGGACAATGTGTTTACACCCAGTACTATGTGCATCACATGGGCCATGTTAAAAATGCCACGTCTTATGTTTACTGGATCACTTGATTTGTTTCTCACACACAATGTTATATATTGATCAAAAACAACAAAAGACCCCTCTGCTTCAAAACAGCCTCTAATACTATTTAGTTTCAGAAAGATGCATTTTGCTTAAAGTTTTTAGAAGATGGTGCACATCTTTGAGAAACATATCACTGTTGCTCATAGCTATTGATATGACTCATACAGCCTATTGATAAGTGTGCTTACACCACTCTTTAAATAGAACTGGCAAAGAGAGAGAAGCAAGTAAGTAGGTTTTTAAAACATTAAGTTGCTGTTCTTGCAGATGAGATATACAAAGCTGAGGCTTAACTTCAAATGGGGATTGAATTGTGACGGTCAGTCAGAACTGAAGGACGTGGTTCTACAATTGACACAGAAATTGGTGACTCTTTTCAGTAGTCTTTACAATATCATTTAAAAACCTGTATCTTTGCTGCAGAAAAGGGGGAAAAAAATCCCAGTTTCACAGTAGGAAAACTTCCCACAATCTGTCACAAAAACACCACTAATTCATTCTTTATGCTTAGTTTGGTTGACAGAGTATATATTGTTATCAAGCCATGATTACCAAAATAAAATAATGACATGTGATTAGGTGTAATCAAATGGAGAGATTTTTTTTTCGGATCATGCACTTGAAGAAAGGAACATTTATTCTTCTCTACCTTATTATAGAAACAATACATGTTAAGTATAAAAAATAAAAAAGAATCAACTCTATTCTCATCACAGTGAATAATCATTTCATATTTAGTTGTATATATTTCCAATATTTTTCTAAGCATTTCTGCATATCCATGTTTTTAACAAAAAAGATCATGCTATTTTGAAACCTTTTTTGACTTGATAATATACCTTTATGAACATCTTCAATGTTATTAAATAATCTGCAATTTTTGTATTAGCTGTCATATGAATTTCTAAACTAAATACTAATTCCTCATTACTAAGCATTATTTCCTCCACTGATTTATTTCTTATTGATGTTATAAATTACAATACAATAAACATCTTTACAGAGAATTCTTAGTACATAACTTTTATTTCTTTTATGTTTATTCCTAGAAACTGTATTGCCAGATTAAAGGTTATGTTTACTTTTTAAAATATGTTTTTAATTCAAAAATATTTAGTTCCCATTCAATAAATACCAGGCACATATTTATTAAGTTATTAGATAGTAGTCTAGACACCAGGAGTACTAGAGTGAGCAAATACAATCCCTGTAATCAATGACCCCAAAGTCTAGTGAAGTCAGAAAATAAACAATCCTTTGTCACACTTTGTTAAAATGACAGGCGGAAAGAAGGAAGCAGGTTACAATCCCACCATCAGTATATGAGATGCCAATTTCTTTACATGCTCATTAGTCTTTAATACTAGGCCTAAGCGGGAAAAAATGCCAGTTTGATGGATGAAGATGTTTCTCATGCTAATTTGTATTTCTCTGATTACTAGTGAAGCTGAACATTTCTTTTACATATTTGTACTTCTTTGACATATTTCTGGGAAAATGCTGGTTTAAAAATCTGTTCAATTGTTTGGTTTTCCCCTGCAATTCCTAAGTATTTTATTTCCTTTTTAAAAAATTTCTACAGCTCTTTAGAAGAGCATTTCATCCCCAAACAGCAGAATATACTTTCTTTTTAAGTGCACATGGAATATTTTCTAAGGTAGACCAGATGTTGGGACACAAAACAAGTCTCAAGAAATTTAAAAAGATTGAAATCATATCAAGCATGTTCTCTAACCATAATTGTGTGAAACTAGACATCAATCACAAGAAAAAAAACTGAAAAACACACAGAGACATAGAGGCTAAATAGTAAAATTCACTAAACAATGAATGGGTTAAACAATGAAATCAAAGAAGAAATCAAAAGATCTCTTGAAACAAATGCAAATGAGAAAACAGCAACCCAAAATCTATGGGACACAGTCAAAGCAATCCTAAGAGGAAAACATACAGGATTACAGGCCTACCTCAAAAAAAGAAAAATCTCAAATAAACAATCTAACTTTACACTTAAAGGAACTAGAGAAAGAAAAACAAACAAAGCCCAAAGTGAGTGGAATAAAGGAAACAATAAAGATTAGAGCGGAAATAAATAAAATAGACTCTAAAAAAATTAATACAAAAGATCAATGAAACCAAGAGCTCATTCTTTGAAAAGATAAACAAACTTTTAACCAGACTCATCAAGAAGAAAAGAAGACCCAAATAATTAAAATCAGAAATGAAAGAGGGGAAGTAACTACCAACACCAAAGAAATACAAAAGATTGTAAAAAAAATATTATGAACAACTATATTCCAACAAATTGGACAAACTGGATGAAATGGATAAATTTCTAGAAATATAAAATCTTTCAAAACTGAATCAGAAAGAATAAAAAATATGAGCAGATAGATTACAACTAACAAAATTGAAGCAGTCACCAAAAAACTCCCAGCAAACAAAAGTTCTGGACTGAATGGCTTCACAGGTGTATTTTACCAAACATTCAGAGAACTAACACCTATCTTTCTCAAACTATTCCATAAAAATTCAAGAAGAGTGAAGACTCCCAAGCTCATTTTATGAAGCCAGTATTATCCTAATTACAAAATCAGAGAAAGACATTACAAAGAAAAAATATTATAAGCCAATATCCCTGGTGAACATGAATGCAAAAATCCTCAACAAAATATTAGTAAACTGGATCCAGCAATACATTAAAAAGATCATACACCATGATCAAGTAGGATTTATACCAGGGATGCAAGGTTGGTACAATATCTACAAGTTAATAAACATGACACACCACAAAATGAAGGATAAAAACCACATGATCATATCAATAGATGCAGAAAAATCACTTGATAAAATTTGGCACCAATTTATGATAAAAACTCACAGTAAAGTAGTAATAAAGGGAACATACCTCAACATAACAAAGGTTATTATGACAAACCTACGGTCAATATCACACTCAATGGGCAAAGCCTACAGGTGTTTCCTTTAAGATCAGGAACAAGACAGGGATGTCCACTTTCATCCCTCTTATTAAACATAGTACTGGAAGTCTTAACCACAGCAATCAGAGAAGAAGAACTAGAAGGTATCTAAATTGGAAAGAAAGAAGTAAAATTTTCATGATTTGCAGATGACATGATACTGTATGTAGAAAACCCTAAAGATTTCATCATGCAACTACTAGAACTGATCAATGAATTCAGTAAAGGAGCAGGATATACAATTAATATTAAAAATCAGTTGCATTTTTATACACCAATAATGAATTATCAGAAAGGGAATTAAGAAAACAATCCCATTCACAATTGCTTCAAAAAGAATAAAATACCTAGGAATAAATTTAACCAAGAATGTAAAAGATCTGTACTTGTAAAATTATAATACACTGAAGAAAGAAACTAAAGAAGATACAAATAAATGGAAGCATATGCCATGTTCATGGATAAGAAGAATTAACAGCATTAAAATGTCTGTACTACCCAAAGCAATCTATAGATTCAGTGCAATTCCTAACAAGATAGCAATGACATATTTCACAGAACTAGAATGAATATTTCAAAAATTTTATGGAACCACAGAAGATCTGAAATAGTAATAGTGATCCTGAGAAAGAACAATAAAGTTGGAGGAATCATGCTACCTAACGTTGAGCAATACTACAATGCCATAATAATCAAAACAGCATGATACTGGTATAATAACAGACATATATATCAATGGAACAGAATAGAGGGCCCAGAAATAAACCCATACCTCTATAGTCAATATGTGACAGCGGAGGTAAGAGCATACAATGAGTTAAAGATAGTTTATTCAATAAGTGGCAATGAGAATATTAGACAGATACATGCAGAAAACTGGAACTAGATCACCTTCTTATACCATACACAAAAATAAACTCAAAATGGGTTAAAAACTTAAATGCTATACTTGAAAGCACAAAAGTCCTAAAGAAATCATAAGCAGTAAAATCTTGGACATTTCCTGCAGCAATGTTTTTTCTGATATATCTCCTCAGGTAAGGGAAGCAAAAGAAAAAAAATAAACAAATGGGACTATATCAAACTAAAAAGTTTTTGCACAGCAAAGGAAACCATGAGCAAACTGAAAAGACAACTCACTGACTGGGAGAACATATTTGCCAATGATACATCTGATAAGGGGTTAATATCCAAAATTTATAAAGAACTTTTAAAATGCACCACCAAAAAACCACAAACCATTCAGTTAAAAAATGGGCAAAAGACCTGAATAGACACTTCTTCAATGAGGACATACGGATGTCCAATAGACATATGAAAAGATGCTTAATGTCACTAATCATGAGAGAAATGCAAATTAAAACCACAATGAGATACAACCTCATACCTGTCAAAATGACTATCATCGATAAATCAACAAACAGTAAGTGCTGATAAGGATGTGGAGAGAAAGGAACACCCATGCACTGTTGATGGGAATGCAGATTGGTGCGGCCACTGGGGATAGCAGTATGGAGCTACCTCAAAAAATTTAAAATGAAACTGTCTTTTGACCCACAGATTCCACTTCTGGGGATATATCTGAAAAAATCTGAAATACTGATTTGAAAGAATATGTGCACCCTTCTGTTCATTACAGAATTATTTACAGTAGCCAGGTTCTGGAAGCAGCCTACTGCCCACCAGTAGATGAGTGGTAGGTAATAAAGCTGTGATACATTTCTTCAATGGAATACTGCTCGGCTGTAAAAAAAAAAAAAGAAAAGGAAGAAGGAGGATGAAGAGAATAAGAAGGAAGAAAGATCCATGCTGTTGCAAAACAGCATGGATGGATCTGGAAGTATTATGCTAAGTGAAATAAGCCAGTCAGAGAAAGATAAGTACAATATGATTTCACTTATATGTGGAATCGAATGAACAAATAAACAAACAAAATAGAAACAGATTCATAAATACAGAAGGCAGACTGACAGGTGCCAGAGGTGAGGGGAGTAGGAGGCGAAAGGACTAAGCAATAAAAGGAAAAAAACAAGCTCATAGACAGATAACAATATGGTGATTACCAGAGGGAAGGTGGGTGGGAGGAGCTAAACGAAAGTAAAGGGGGGATAAATGGAGATGGAAGAAGACTTGACTGGTGAAGTGAACATACAGTACATGGATGATGGATGATAGAATTGTACATCTGAAACTTACATAATTTTATTAACCAATGCCACCCCAATAAATTCAATACAAATTAAAAAGTAAATAGCATTGAAATAATCAATAATGTGATAAAAACTGATATTTATGGTGTATGATTTTATAGAGCTCATTTATCTTTATAACACCATAAGTAAAAATGGAGGAAGGAGTTTTTACATGGTACATACGAATTGTATTACCATAAATTATAAAAGTGTTTCATGGTTCTAAAAAAAATTGAGGAATAAATTTCCTTTTTCTTTTTTGTAAATCACATATTATTGGATTATACTATTACAGTTGTCCTGATTTTTCTCCCTTTGCCCCCCTCCACCCAGCAGCACCCCACTCCCTCAGGCAACCCCCCCACCCTTGTTCATGTCCATGGGTCATGTGTGTAAGTTCTTTGGCTACTGCCTTTCCTGTACAGTGTTTTACATCCCCATGGCTATTCTGTAACTACCTATTTGTATCCTCACCTCTCACCCATTCTCCCATCCACCATCCCACCCATCCACCATCCCATTTCTTTATCTTTAAACTTTGGACTTTTAATTATGATGCAACTTGTTGTGGGCCTCAAGTGTTTCTGTGTTTCTTGCTCTTTCTTTTCTCCTTCTGGCACCCCTATGAAGCAAATGTTCGATTGTTTAACGTTGTCCCACAGGCTGCTTACACTGTCCTTGGGGTTTTTTGGTTTCTATTTTCTTCTTGTTCTATGTGATTGTGTTTTGCTTCCTTATGTTCCAAGTTATTGATTTGATTCTTGGCTTCATCCACTCTACTGTTGTTTCCATGTAAATTGTCCTTTATTTCAATTAGTGGATCCTTCATTTCTGACTGGGTCTTTTTTATTCTGTTGAGGGCCTCACTAAGTTCCTTGAGCAACCCTATATCCATATTTTGGACTCTGCATCTGAGAGATCGCTTATCACCATTTCATTCAGCTCTTTTTCTGGAGTTTTGATCTGTTGTTTCATCTGGACCATGTTTCTTTGTCTCCTTGTTTTGGCGGCCTCCATATGTTTGTTTCTATGTATTAGGTAGAGCTACTTCAACTCCATGTCTTGGTAGTGTAGCCTAATGCAGCAGGTGTCCCGTAGGGTCCAGTGGCATAGCCTCTGCTGTCACCCAAGCTGGGTACTCGAGGGGCACCCTTTGTGTGGGCTGAGCACCCCCTCCTCTTGTAGTTGAGCTTTGGTTGTTGTTGGCAATCAATAAGAGGGATTATCCAGGCCAGTGAGTTGCAAGGACTGTCTTTGACCACCAACTAGTCCTTACATCCAAACTCCACCCTCCAAGGAGGATCAGCTGTACAGTAGCAGGGTGGTGGTGCTTTGATGGGGTCTGTAGCTGTCCACTAGGTCATATTTTCCTTCTTTTAAGGCCTGAGTTTATATTCTTAGTGGTTTTATTCTACATATGTATTTTCACTTCTACTCATTTAAGTAGCATTTTATGCACTAGGGAGACCCCTAATGTCAGCCTGGCATAGTGGATTTAATGATTGTTTATTGACAACCATTTTCTCCCTTCTTTTATGTTTGCAAAACCCAATTTTGTTCCATTTTCCACTCTTCAGGGAAGGTAAACCTAAACCCAACAGCATGGTACGTACTAACCAATCATGTTTATCTCATTCTTTTGTCCCAGTGATTGGTTTAGGTATATGCACGTGACACACTTCTAGCCAATGAGTGGAGATATCTGTCTGCTGGATGACCTCTGAGAAAGATGTCCTTGCTTTCACAAAAGATAAACACAGAAAGAGACCGTCTCCTCCTGTGTTGTCAAATACCAGCATGTCACCTCTGACATCTAGAATGGTGACTGCCACCTTGAAACCAAAACCACCCTATTGATGGCTGAGCAGGGAACACAGAAAAAAAATCTGAATCCTTGGTGACATTTCACTTGAGTTTTTTACTACTGATACACTTTGGTTTGAACTTACAATGTAAACTTAGTGATATTACTTCATCTCTCTGAGTTCAGTTTCTTCATTTGGCAGAGAGAGAGGGGTGGGGAGAATTGTTCTGGATATCTCAAATTATCATTTTATAAAAGCAAACTCATTTTAACATTTTAAGAAAGGGCATGAAAATAATTTTACAGTTTGACTTCATTAAACCTTTAAAAAAAAAAACAATACTCTATCCTTATTTTCCTCACTTTTTGTGAAATAAAAAATTCCTCCAGACTCTGGTTGGGAAATCATTTGAAAAGACAAGTTGTGTATTCATAAACTAAATAATAATATAAATAAATTTTTGATTCCATATAAGAGTTCTGAAAAATCAGAGATGATGGAAGACAAGAAGGCTGGGGAAGCTTCACAGAGGCAGGAGGGAATTAGCCGTGTGTCAGTAGGAGTTAGATCAATTTCTGAAAAGAAAGGAATAGAGCATTCTAGGCAGGTAAATTGCAAAAATAAAAGTGCCCACAGCTAAAAATAATTATAGTGAATGAGCAATAATGGGGCAGCAACCAAGCCTGATGAGGACAGAGATTTTGTTTTGGGTGATGTTTCCTAAATTTGGGGCTTATGGGCCTCCAGGACAGCATATGTCTTCTCAGAGGACTTTGCATTTTTAAAGGTGATTTTGACATTTAATGTTTTCATTTTAGAAATATTTTAAAACATGAGTGTAGTATATGTAGATCATCAGGATGGCCACTTAAATCCAGTCACTGCCACATTATTACATTCATTACATAAATACATTTTGGCACTTATTTTCATAATCTGGTTTATATAAGAATTATGGTTCACTAAAAACTAAGTTTTTCATAATGAGGAATATCCTGTTATATGTTTATTATTTCCTTTTTAAGCACAAAGCTGGACTACATACAGTAGCCTCTCACATTTGGGTGTGCCCAGGCGACTGAGTTCTGGCCGGTAGTATGTGGGAGAAGTTATGTGTGCCATTTCCAGGTCTGATCGATGTAAGCACCCACTCTGCCCAGCATGTATAGTCCTTGCTCTCTTTCCATATCTGCCAACTAAGCAGAAACCCCACTGAAGATTGAAGGCAGGTAAAACCACAAAATAAAAGGAGGCCTGGTCCCTGAAAGAAAGAATGAAAGGCTACCTGACAAGACTGTGACATGAGAGAGAAGTGAACTTTCATTGTGTCGAATTTAGGACTGAGAATTTAGGACTTACCTGTTGTAACAGCTAACACTATCCTTAACTATTACACAAACCTGTGAAAAGAGAAAACTGAACCATCGTGCAACAGTTAGCGGTAGCTGAAACTTGCTGAACCCAAGTGAATCTGCTTTCTGGTACCATCAGGACCAGTCTGCAGTAGTTCAACAACAGCTTTGTAAGGCAGTTAACACATGATGACAAATGCTTAGTTTCACATTTCAGTGATAATTCATTTAGGTACTCTTTAATGCAGATTTCCAAAAAGGCAGAATGTTAATCTTACCTTCAAGTAAGGAAGATTGCTTACAGAGCTTTAAATGACTCCATTAAAATTGGCATTTAAGCATTCTCACTGCCTTGAAATTATTAATAGCATTTTATATGAATACCTCATTGCTGCAGAATTTGATTTTCCACAGTACTTACAAGTACTAGTGGATAACTTTAATATGTTTCAAGCTAATACAAACAATTTAGTTTCAGCAAAACAGCATCTTCTGTCATGTTAATATAACTAATTTAAATTTTATTGATTTTGTAATTTGCTTGGTATTTAATTTGCAATATTGTTTGACTTTATGGTTATATAAGAAATATGGACATAAAAGAACATATTTTGTACATATTTAAGCTTCTTATACTAAAATAATTTATGTCAGCACCATGAATCCATGTGAGTTATATTTTTAATATGTTTATTTATTTGTTCTCTAGAGAGAGGGGAAGGGAGGGAGAAAAAGAGGGAGAGAAACACCAGTGTGAGAGAGAAACATCGACTGGCTGCCTTCTCGCATGTGATGAGAACTGGACTGAACACACAACCCAGGCACATGCCCTGAACCAGGAATCGAACCAGCAAACTTTCTCTTTGCTGTATATCACCCAACCAACTGAACCACAATGGTCAGGGTATGAGTTATTTTTCTTAACAGAGATCAGCACAAAAAGTTCATCATTCAAGTTTGAGAAACACTGGACTACATCAACCGTAAAATCTCTCTCATTCCTAAACTAATAGCATTGTAAAGTGGGCCTCAGGAACAAAGTGTCTGCAACCAAGTCCCTCTCAGTTTGGGCCCGAGTTCTGTTATTTGTTAGCTGTGTGGCTTTGGACCAGTTGTTTAAACTCCACAGATACTGTAACTTAGATGAAATGTTAGGATTGGAAATATTGCTTCTTAAGATTCTGCTGTTGTTTAGCACTAACACATGATAAATAGTCACTGTGACTGTCTGTCTTCTGTGGAGGTCAACTCGCTTTACTTCTCGTTTTCTAGCAGTTCAGCCTGGTGCAAATATGATTTACATTTGTACAAGTTTCTGATTTTGTTAAATTCATATCATATTCAAGGTTAATAACTGCCTATATTTTAAGAATCTGTGGTATTATTTTAAGTATTAATTAGTGATCTTAACAACCAATAATGCATAGCTTCAAAAATATAAAAGCAAATTTAGGTGAATCTCAACGTAACATAGTTTAGACTAAATTAATTCTATTTACTAAATGCAAATAAAAGAAAAGTGTTCTTTCTAGTGCTTTGTACTATGATTCAGAGTTAACTCTGGCTGACCTCCCTCAGGACTAGCCCAAGTTTATAAATCATGCAGATTGAGAAGACTGTTCACGATCCTTTGTTCTGTGAGATGCTTGACTAGATTCCACTGAACTGGCATTCTGTTAATACACCAGTAATGGGCCACGTCATTCCCTCTTAATCTAGGCTCACATTGTAACCTGAGCACCACTGAGGAGAAATCCTAGCATCATTGGACTGAAAGTAATCTGAGACTTTCGGACACAGAGATTAGTTTTAGCTGGAACAGGCAGTAATTTAAAAGAGTTTCGTAGACACAGAGACATCAGGAGGCACTGAAAAGAAAGAAGACATAAAAGAAAGGAATAAACTGCCCCCTAACATGGTGTGGAACCACAGGAACTCTTGTCCACCTGGAACATTTAGCTTTTCATTCTGAGGACATGAGGCATTCTTTCTAGACTACAGGAATAAACATGTATAATTTCTCATGGACAGCAATGAGCGTCCCAGCGCTTAGCCCTCTCAGGAGCTCACAGTGAAAAGCCATGGGCATTAGTAAAAGGCCTCCCTTCAGAAAAAGTTTATTAGGGATTAGCAGGGGAGCACTTTGCTTTAGAAAGGTTTTTTCAAGGCCATTACAATGCATGGAACTGGTTAATCGAAGGCTTTGGACTTTTTCTTGCAGTGACAAAGTGGAAGTCACACTGTGCCACAATCACTTTTGGCCACTATGGAAACCATCTCTCAGAGGTGGCTTCCAGCTTCATGCATTTCACTCCAGAGTGACCCTAAGCCAAACCACAGGGGGGATTTTTTATATTCTTTTAAATTCATCAGATGCAACAGCTTCAGCCAGAGTCTCAAATATAGTCAGATTAATGGGAATATCTGGTCAAACAGTGAGTAGTACAGGTGTGGTAATTAGCAGGACATTGGAGTGAGAGGTGCATCAGTCTAAATTCCAGCTCAACTGCTTTGAAGCTCAGTGAACTTGAGTAAATGACTTAACCTTTTACTCAGCCTCCATTTCCTCTCCCATAAAATGTGGATCAAAATGTGTATGTGGTTATTGTTCTTGGGATTAAATACAATACCAACAAAGAGCCAAAACATGGTCAATACACAGTAACTATTCATTTCTCTCTTCCTACCCTCCCGTCCCCTCCAACCCGTACTCTGCTCTCTTTCTCTCTCCCTCCCATTCTTCACCTCTTTCTTTCTCAATATAAACCTGGTATATTTAGGCAGACGAAATGAGGAAGATGCTCCGGAAAGACGAAATGCCATTACACAGGCATGAAGTCATTAGGCTGTCTTTGGTGTAGAAGTGAAGCTGGACTGCATAAGAAAAGAGAGCTGAGCACGGGGAGACAGGATGAGGCAAAACTGTGAAGGGCACTGTTTGTGATGCTGAGGAGTTTACATATGAGAAGTGATGGGAACCATCTGAAAATTTTAAGCAGAAGAATGAAACTATCATGTCCAGGATTTAAAAAGTCACTCTGTTGGCTGTGAGGCACATGGATGGGAGCAGAAATTCTGAAGGCAGGGAGGCCCACCTGGAGGCCCCAAAGGTGATGAGGATCTAGATGGCTGGGTTTTTTCTTCATTTAAATAATGCACAGGCCAGATATTCTGCCTACTTCTATCCAATGAAACACTCTTTAAAATGAGGATGTGGTCGATTATTTTATTCCAATGACCAGAGTGTGCTGCAAGTGAGCAAATGGAGCAAATACCAAAACTGGGTTTGGGGCTGTGGGAAAGGGTGTGGCAGACACTGTTGGTGAGCAACCCCACAGACATTCTCTCCTTTCTTGCTACTGATTTTGTTTTGGCTGCAAAGTGCTCAGCCTCATCAGATAAATAAAGATTTGCTTAAGTCACTTATGACATTCCCGTCTCTCTCTTACAGTGATTGGTCTCAGAATGGGCACGTACTCTACTTCTGGGATATGAAACAAAAGAAGGCAGCTGAGGTCTTCTAGGAAAGATTTTCTTTCCTGCTAAGAAAGGTACATCTGAATTCCACTGCTAGGATTATATCCTAAGAACCCTGAAACACCAACCCAAAAGAACCTATGCACCCAATATTCATAGCAGCACAATTTACAATAGCCAAGTGCTGGAGGCAACCTAGGTGCCCATCAGTAAATGAATGGATCAAAAAACGATGGTACATTTACACAATGGAATTCTATGCAGCAGAAAGAAAGAAGGAGCTCCTACCCTTTGCGACAGAATGGATGGAACTGGAAAGCATTATGCTAAGCAAAATAAACTAGGAGGTAAAAGACAAATACCATATGATCACACCTTTAACGGGAATCTAATCAACAAAACAAACAAATAAGCAAAATATAGCCAAAGACACTGAAATTGAGAACAGGCTGACAGTGACCAGAGTGGGGAGGGGATGGAATTTCAGGGGAATTTCAGGGGAAAAGGGGAAGGATTTGCAGGAACAAATATAAAGGACACATGGACAATAACGGCCTGGGGGCAGGGGTGGAAATGAGAGGGAGGTGGGGAGGGCTGGGGGGTGGGCTGGGATTGGAATAGAAGACAGAAAACTGTACAAGAACAATTAAAATAAAATTTTTTTAAATAAATAAAATAATAAAAATTAATTAATTAAAATTAAAAAGAAAAATAAATACCATATGATCTCTCCTACATACAGGATGGAGTAAAAGTACATTTACAGTTGTTCATATGGAAAATAGTATAGTAATTAATAAAGAATAATATAAGAATAAAAAAGGTACATGTGAATAGAGTATTTGATCCTCCAGCATCCTTTTTTCTTGCTCTGGTCATTGTCACATGAGAACATGATGCCTGGAGAAGCTGCAGCCACCTTGTGCTTGTGAGAGAAAAGTCAGGAGAATTGCATAGACATGCATTTGTTCAAATACTTGGACATATATTTATTGGGTACTTACTGTTACCAGGTGTTCCAAGCTTTGGGGATACACTAGTAAATAAAACATAGTCTTACATTAGACATTAGCTCAACACATATTGTGGAGCAGAAAATATCAGTGTCATTACTGTTTAGGATACTATAATTAAATAATTCTGTTACTTGAAGCCCAAAGCATTCTAATTGATACAAAAAGTTTATTGTTAATAATATTAAAAGTTCAATGGAGTATCTAAACTGACCATAAGAGGATGCTAGTAACTTCTTCAAATCTCCAACCTGAAAGATTTATTCACATGCGTCACTCTGCATGCAGGATTTATCCCCCACCCCTACCCCAAACACACACATACAAACAACACACATGCACACATAACACACACACAAAGAAGGCAGAGGGGATTTCCATGATCATCTGGAACAGAGAAAAGTGTGATGTAAAGAAGGATAAAAGAGTATCTGCTATTCACCCCCAACTTTCAGGATCTCCCTATAGAGATGCAGGGATTATAAATAAAAGCTAAAACATTATGCTATGAGACTTATAAGATGGATTGCATACACAATAGAACTCGGTGTCAAATGGCTACCTAGATAGAAAAGCTTGTTCCCCCCCATTTCTGCACAGCACAGGGTGACATTTGGCAGGAATCTCAGGGCAGCTGTGTAGCAGGAATGCTGGGAGGCGGCACTCCCACTGAGGATCCTGGCCACCACGCCTGGGCTGAAGAACTATAACACAATGGCTAGTGGCAGTGGACTTCACTAATGATACAAAATTAAAATGTTTGAATGTACTCCCAAGCCCAAGTGAGACACTCATAAAATTGCCAAAAAAAATATAATAATTAGAGATGAGCTGATGTCTCGACATATGACAGAAAGGGCTATGAGAAAGTTAAATTTAGAGTTTTTTAATGTTCTAGTGATCTTATGTATATCCATTGGCTGGTGAGCTGGGGATGTTCAGGTTAAACTACAACATTAAAATTAAGGAAAATGACCACAGCTTCTCTCTCCTTCATTATTTCTAATTTACAGCTAGCTTTTCTTTGTTCCTTAATTTAAAATTCTTCCCCACAAAAAACCCCACATGTATTATTTTATCAAATTTTAGATCTTGACTATCCCAATAGAATTTAATCTTTTCCTAGAGAAAGGATATACAAGTTTTCCATTAGAAAGTATGGGGCATAGGAAATTTGGTTAAGAAAAATGCTATGGAAAACATTGAAATTTCTTTATGGTAAGAGGCTCTTAAAGTTTGACTGCTTTGAGAATCTAAGAACCCTCTGGGCTGCTGTGCAGATAAAGTCTGTTTGCATTAGTACATCCAAAGTTCATCCATTCCTGAAATCTTGGATGCAGTGGGATCCTAGGTTAAAAGCTCTTGCCTCAGAACTCTGGCTTCTAGCAGTATTTCCCTGTGGGTGGTAGAGTGTGATGCAGATAAAATAAAGTCCATTAATTTGACCTACCTGCTGGTCAGTTAACATTGGATGAATCCTTAGTACATCTCTAAACCTCACCCGAGTGCAGCATGTATGAATGGGTTCGGAGTTGACAAATCATCTCTCCAAGTAGGTGTCTTTTCTGGCACAATAGATAGCTTCATATTCCACTGTGTCTGACTAACAGTGTCTTTGTCCAACCCAATTGATCACCCTCATATGGAAGGGTAGTAAAGAGTAACTGATGCCCTGGCTGGTGTGGCTCAGTGGATTGAGTGACAGACTGTGAACCAAATGGTCACCAGTTCGATTCCTGGTTAGGGCACATGCCTGGGTTGCAGGCCAGGTTCCAGGTTGGGGGCATGCAAGAGGCAACCACACATTAATGTTTGTCTCCCTCTCTTTTTCTTTCCCTTCCCTTCTCTCTAGAAAATAAATAAAATCTTTTTTTAAAAAATGGTATCAATGTTTTTAAAAAAAGGATAACCGACACTTTGTACTCATAGAAAAGTCCTAACAATAGCTACCTAAACAAAAGGCACTTCATCAAATACTTTAGAAATATACCCCCTTTCATCCTCATAGGAGCTAAATGAAATTATGAAATATGACTCCCATTTTAAAGATGAGAAAACTAAGGTTAAGTGTCATAACTAAGGTCACACAGATAATAAGTAGCAAAACACATAACCCAATACTATGATCTGAATGTTTGTGTTTCCTTCCCCCACCCCCAAATTCATATATTGAAGTCCTAACCTCCTGTGTGATGGCATTAGTAGGTGAGGCCTTTGAAAGGTTATAAGTGTTGCATTCACCGACGCGAGAAACAGATGCTCGGAAACTTTCAGGATTCAAAGGTGTTACTTTATTGGCCAAAAGTTTAACCTGCGCAGGGGCGGACTCTCAGAGTGTCCGGAGACACAATGCTCAGAAGAGCTACAGACGAGAGCCGCACCTAACGCTTACAGATAAGCCTTTTTATAGACGCAGGCAAGCAAGCATTTCACAGAAGCAGATGTGGCTGTTAGCTATTGGCTATCTTTTAGCGCGTGGGATCTATGCGTTGCAGGGTTTGGGGAATGGGAAATTTAAACCTAAACATCTCCTTAAATGGTAATCTGCCTCAAGTTCTTTGTTCTCTGTCCTTGGAGAGCCAAATCTCACAGGGACAGTCCTTCAGCTATTTTCCTGGTTCCAACAATAAGGTTTGGATGAAGTCATGAGGGTGGAGCGCCATGACAGCATTACTGTCCTTATAAGAGGAGATGGCAGAGCCTCCTCTCTCCCCCATATAACAAGAAAGTTGCCATCTTCAACCCAGGAAGAGGGCCCTCACCAAAACCCAACCATGCTGGCATCTTGATTTCAGACTGCCCAGCCTCCAGAACTGTGAGAAATAAATGTCTGTCGTTTAAACCATTCAGCCTATGGTTTTGTTATAGCAACCCAAGCTAAGACGTCAAGGATGGCTTAGACTATGTTTTTCACCTCTCTGCTCTTTGCATTTCAACTAATGGAAACATTATACTTCGTAATGTTAGCCCCAAGTGGCAATCCCAAATTAAAAAGGTTAATAAAAACTCAACATAAACACTCTTAAATCTCCTAAAATGATTTCAATTAAATAAAACTGGCGTTCAAAAGACAATAATATGTACTAAACACTGAAAGGAGACAAGAATGTCTTTTTACTTAATAGTTAAAATCCCATCCATATCCTGCCCACATGAATCTCAACTAATAACAGCCTATTTCACTCAATGTCAGCAAAGAATACAGAATGCTGTAATCCTCATGTGTGTTATTTTGTTGCACAAACTATAATTAGCAGATATCTTCTTCAAACATCAAGTCAAATATTTTTGAGAGGTTTTTTTCTTGCTTACAGAAAATTCAGGAGCAAACAGCTTTGTAAAACTTAAAAAAAAGAAATATGAAAAGGAAAGCTTTTCTAAATCATATCACAATTTGGCTTTGAATTTATCACATTTTCTAATTATTTTAGTCATGTCTGAAATAGGTGTGACTCAAAGCAGAGAATATATCCATGATAATACAAACATCAAAGAAAACATATCAAAGAAGATGACTGTGAGGGAGGCCTTGTAAGAAGAGAACTTGAAAATGGGATTCCTTTGATTGAAAGATATGAAGACTATTAGTGAACTCAGGAAGACTCATGCCATTACTGACGACTGCAGAAGCACACTGCAGTGAGTTAAAAAAAAATTATGGCACCTCCATACAATGAATTGCTCTGCAGTGTTTAAATAGATTGAGGTGCATTTATAAGTACTAAGTCAGAAAAATGTCTATGAGGAAAGCTACCAAACAACATGAACAGCACAATTTCAAATTTCTAACAGTGAAGCTGTTAGCATATAGAAATGCATGTAGGTATAGATATATAGGTAGCCGTAATTGTATATTTGTAAATACACAAGAGAATGGTCAATTAAAACAACAATATAGCCATATTATTTATAAAGACCTAGAAAAGCTGAATGTAGTTACTGCTAAGGAACAAGGGACTGCTCTTGTTCTAGTAACCTCTTGTTACCCTTTGATTTTTTAACTATTCTCGTACATTACTTAGATATTAAAATGTTTAAATTTTTTTCCTAAAGTTTATGTCCAATTTTTACATGCATCTGAGGTTTCTTCTTGTTTTCATGTCAAATTTCCAAGAAGAGTCTATGCAGCCTTGGCCTGTGTGACTCGGTTGGGCGTCATTCCCCAAACCAAAGGTCGCAGGTTTGATTCCCAGTCTGGGCGCCTATAAAAGGCAACCAATAGATGTTTCTCTCCCTTTTTTTTTCTCCCTCCCTTCCCTTCTCTCTAAAACCAATCAGCATGCCCTCAGGTGAGGATAAAAATAACTTCAAAAAAAGAAAAGAATAAGAAGAGTCTACGTATGCTGTCCCTCTCCTCACTTCCAATTTTTCCTCAACCTATAACAACAATCAGGCTCTACTTTCCCCACTACCTCACAGACACTTCTTTCACTAAGTCCTCTCCTAAATCCTCAATCCAGTGGGCACTTTTCAGTCATCACTTCACCTGAAACTCTTTGGTATCTGACACTTGCCAGCCTTCCTTGCTTCTTTGCCTTCTTTGTATTATAATATTAATTTCCAGCTCTCCTCTGACTGCTCCCTCTCAGTTTTCATTTCTTCTCATTGTCCCTTAAAAGACAGCATCCAAGAGATCTGTGCTCTCTTTTTCTCATTCTCCCTGGACACATATTCATGTATTGCATGAATGCTGATTTTATCTCCAATCCACCCCCTTATACTCCTGATCCATATATACAAAAGCCTACTGGACTTCTCCACCTAGATGTTTAATAGGGATATTCAATATGTTAATTCTAACGCTAAATTTATACGATCTGCCCTCGAACCTACTCTTTCTCCTGATTTCTGTACCTTGGTTAATGGCACAAATATATTCCCAGTCACATAAACTAGAAACCCACCTCTCCGTTTACATCAATCAAATCCTACTTTCTTTATCTTCTAAATATCTTTATTTTTTTCAACTCCCTCCCTGTTACCTCCTTGCCATCTCCCTATTCTAAGTGGATGGCTCTGAGGGTCTTGTGGCTGAAGTAAATATGCATCAGCCCAACAGTCTAGGGAAATAAACCATGTTAGGTTCCTGGGAGAAAGAGAAGCTCTAGATACTAGGAAAGCAAGCACAAATGGCAAAATCAAAGGATCAGGAGAAGTCATGGAACCCAAAGTTCTGAGAGAGAAAAACAAAATCAGAGGGAAATCAAGTTGGGAATGAAGATCCAAGTAGGCAGGAGGTGAGTCTAGACCTTAATTAGGCAACAGAGAAGAAGAGAAGGGGCATCCTGAGCAACTAGTGGGGATACTTAGCTTCTCTTTAAGGACTGACAGGTACATGGTGTATATTCATGGTGTTAGACTGAGCTCTGATGAGCTAAAACCAGAGAAGGGAGTCTTCTCATTTCTCTCTTTTCTGTTCCCTCTCCCACTGTTTTCATGCAACTCTTTATTATTTTTCTTTTGGACCATTGAAATAACACTCTTACCAGCATCCCTTCTTCTTGCCTCATGCCATCTCACATACTACCACTAAAGTCTCCTTTGACATATACAAAGCTGATCATTTCCATTAACAAAAATTCCTTAATACTGACATTTTAGTTATCTATTTTCTTAGTGACTTAAAACAACAACTTTTTTTTTTATCACAACTGAGCAATCTGGGCTGGGCATGGGGAAGTCATTCTGTTTATTCTTGTCTAGGGTCACTTTTGTGGTTACAGTCATCTCACAGCTCAAATGGAAATCCAAGAGTGTTCACAAATCTGGTACCTCTGCTGATACGTCTGGAAAAGATGGGACCCGGCTGGGCATCTCTCTTTGTTCATATGGTCTCTCCATAAGGATAACTGGATCTCTTTACATGGTGAATTGGAATTTTAAGAAGGGGTATTCAAAGAGGATATGCCCCAATGTGCTTATCAAGCCTCTGCTTGCATCACATTGGGCTAATGCCCAGTTAATGAGAGCAAGTCACATGGTGATGTCCAAAGTCAGTGTGAGAAGGGATAATCTAAGTATGTGAATATACTATGAGATGTGGTTCATTGGAGTCCACTAATTTAAGTCTACCACAGACATTAATTGCTTACCAAAATTTTATCTGAACTCACAAGTCCTTCAAGATCTAGGCCTTACCCACCTCCCTAACCCTATCTTTTTCTACTCTGCCCACTAATTTCATCTTCTCTCTATAATAACAATAACTAACTCTTATATCTCAGTATGCACAAGACACTGTCCAAGTAACAGTTTTCATAACAACACAATCTGCAGATGAGGAGACTGAGGCACCAAGGGGTTAAATAACTTGCTCCAGATCCCTTAGACAGTAAGTGATTGAGGTACTTCCCTCAGTATCAAAATGTGAAGTAAAGGCTTCCTATCTCCCTCCTGGTAGATCTCAATGCTATCTTTACTTGCTTCCACCACCCACCTACAGTCTTTGAGAGATTTATTGTAGGGAACCACTTTGCATGGTGTGGAAATGTAGCTCAGCACTCATGTGGAAAACCAGTGGCGAGGGAGTGGCATGCAGGACCACGCCCACGGAGATGGTTTCCCATGGGGAATCAGGCTTGCATTGTACCTAGACTGCTGAGACTTGCTTTTGCTAAAACTCCCTCACCCTGAATTGAGGCAGCAAGTACTTACCGAAACTTCATAAAATCTGAGCTAAACCTCCCAAGTATGAGGTGTGACCAGTTCAACCACTTTTCCCCTTGGTCTGCAACATCCTTCTCTCTGAAGTAGTTAGCAACATTCTTTCCTTTGTTATCTGTAAAAGGTAATCACCTACAGTGAAACTGTGCATAATAAATGAGGACTACCCTCCATGTATTGTACCCAGAAAAGCGATAAAAGCCTGTCCAGGCAGGGACTGGGGGCTCTGTGGCCCTCTCTGCCCTCTCTCTCTCAGAGAGGGGCCATGCCATCCCTTTTTCCCCACAGGACTTCTATGGTCGATGTGCATTTGTTCTCTAGCAGCCACAACATACATGGATCCTGCAGACCAGATCCGTCACAAATTATCATCTCCTGTTGCTTCTATTTATTTTCCTGCTTGTCTTACCTAATGAGTGTATGAATAGAGGAAAGGAGCTTATGCAAAATGCTGATTTCGCCCTGGCTGGTGTAGCTCAGTGGATTGAGCACGGGCCTGCAAACCAAAGGATCGCGGTTCGATTCCCAGTCAGGGCACATGCCTGGGTTGCCAGGCCAGTTCCCGGCAGGGGACATACAAGAGGCAACCGCACATTGATGTTTCTCTCCCTCTCTCCTTCCCTTCCCCTCTAAAGATAAATAAATAAATAAATAATAAAAATAAATAAATAAAATATTAAAAAAAAATCCACTCCTTAAAAAAAAAAAAAAATGCTGATTTCTACTCCATCCTCAATGATTTTGACACTTTGAGAACCATAAACCTGGACCAAAGACTGGCAAACTTTTAAGGGTCAGTTAGTGAATATTTTAGGCTCTGTGGGCCATATGTTCTGTCACAACTACTCAACTTTGGCATTGTTGCAGGAAATCCACCATAGATGATACATACATGAACGAGCAGGCTGTTTCAATACAACTTCATGGATACTGAATTCAAATTTCATATAGTTTTCTTGTGTCATGTGTTATTCTTTTTTTTTTTCAAGAAAAAATATTCTTATTCTTAGTTCACAGGTCATATAAAAGCAGGGAGTAGGCTAGATTTGGCCTTTGGGCCATAGTTTACTAACATTAGTCCTAGGCTATGAGTCTTTTGTGTTGTTTTCTTAATATTTAATAAGTTCTAAATAAGTATTTGTTAAATGAGAGAATTGATGAATAAATGAAAATAACAATAGACTGAATTCATTGTTTACGTAATATAGTCATTTTATTTTAAAAATTGTGCCTTTTTTCCCCCCTTGGGCAAATCTTGAGGTGTGATTCCTCATCAGCAAAATTAAGTGTTAGGATCAGTGAGCAGTTTTCAAACTATGCTCCATTAATGCTACAGGCTTTCATATGTGTATTAAAATGCAGAGTGGGGATTCAACTAAGTGAGGGGAGATGATTCATAGGCATCAGTGAACCCTATACTTACATCAACTAAAACAAATTTACTGTTATTTCTTTTATATATTTGGCTCCCCAAAAAGAGTTCACTTGGGGAAAAAAAGTTTTTTTGTATTATGTTATTCTTTTCTGTAACTACTAGTTGGTGTAATTAATGTAATTAGATAAGAGAATAAAATAAGAGAAATGAAAATTTAAAAAGAAGCATCTAAGTTATTATTCACAGCAGATATGCTTGTATATCTGGAAAACTTAGGGAAATACACTGAAAAACTATTACAAACATTAATATAAATCAGTAAAATGGGTCAAACTGTTTTTCCTACATTTAGAAATAATCTATTACAATAAATAAATATATATATACCAAGTGGTAAACTAAACAATAAAAATGCACCTGAAAACTTTAAAATACTACTTTGATCAAAGATTCAACATTATAAAAATTTTATTTTCTATTAAATAATTGATAAATGTCAACAGGACTTTTTTTTTTTTGCACAAAATGAGATTATAGATTTTATTGAAAAAATAAGTAGACAAAAATAGGTAAGAAAAATCTGAAAAAAAGTCAAATAATTAAAAGAAATTAATGCTCACGTTGGCTGTTGTAGCTCAGTGAATTGAGTACCAGTCTGCAAACCAAAAGTTCACCAGTTCAGTTCCTGTTCAGGGCACATGCCTGGGTTGCAGGCCAGGTCCCCAGTTGGTGGCATGTAGGAGGCAACCTATTGATGTTTTTCTTGCACATTGATGTTTCTCTCCCTCTCTTTCTGTCTCTTTCCCCTCTCTGAAAATAAATAAATTATTTTAAAAAGAAATTACTGCTTATATTTGCATATGAAAAGATAGTCTAGCCCTGGCTGGCATAGCTCAGTGGATTGAGCACAGGTCTGTGAACCAAAGGGTCACCAGTTCAACACCTAGTCCGGGTACATGCCTGGGTTGTGGGCCAGGTCCCCAGTAAGGGGACACAAGAGAAGCAACCACACAATGATGTTTCTCTCCCTCTCTTTCACCTTCCCTTCCCCTAAAAATAAATAAATAAAATCTTTAAAAAAATAGACAGTCTAAATCTACAAGTAATTAAAGCAGTTTAGTTTGGTAGTGGTGCCCGAATAGACAGATCAATGAAACACAATGGAGAGCCCAGAAACAGGCTGAGATGTATATGGGAATTTAGAATATGATAAAGGTGGCATTTAAATTCAGTTTGGAAAAAATAGGTTATTCAATAAATAATGATAGTACACTACAGCTGTTTAACCATCTGGCAAAAAGTTAAATTGGATTCCTTCATCATTTCTTATAAGAAAATTAATTCCAGGCAGAAAAAAAAATCAAACCTAAAGAAAGGAAACTATAAATGTACTAAAAGAAAATATAGGAGAATGTTTTTATAAGAATAGAGTAAGCAAGACCTTTCTAAGCAAGAAACCAAACCAAGAACATATTAAAGAGACTATATAATATGCAAATTAAATACTTCAGCATGCTAATTTTCTCAAAACATGAAGACATCAAATCAATAAGAAAAATTCACATTCCAATGGAGAAATGGTCAAATAACATCAAAAGAGCTTAAAGAACAAAAAATACAAATGGCTTTTACCATGAATACAAGTTGATAATTGCACGTAAAATGGCACAGCTATATGTTTACCCATGAGAGGGGAAGGGGGATATTTATAGCACACCATATAAGTAAAAATATTAGGAAATAGAATTATCACACACTTTTCTGAGGAAGCATAATATGGAACAAACCCTTTGGAGGCAATATGCTAATAGCTATAAAAATTTAGACCCCACAATTTCTTTTTGAGGAATATATTCTACCAATATGTTTACACATGTGAGAAAACTTAGAATGATAGCCATTGTACATTTGTAGTCGAAAAAGACCAAAACATAGTTAAATGCCATTAATAGGATTTTAGCTATGCTGTAACACTTCAACGGGAAACTCTGCAACCATTTAAAAAATAAGATAACATAGAGTGACAAATATGGAATGATCTCCTAAATATATTTTATGCAGAAAAAAATAAAAGCAAACAAGAAAAAGGGAAGAATAGTGTGTAGGCTTTTAATTGTTTAAAAAAGAAGCAGGGCTGTATATATGCATACATGTATATATGTGTACATATATATTGTATGTTTATATAGACTAGCTCTTGAAGACTACACAGGAAACTGGTAACAATGGTTGTCTATAAAGAGATGGGTGGGCTGAAAACAATCCTTTGCCCCTCATTACCTGTTTTCCAGTTATTCTTTAGTAAGAGAACCCCAGAGGTTAGCTAATCTCATGGCCAACTGGAATAAAGCGATATTTTCCAGCTTTCTTTGCTAACACGTGTGGCTTAGTTCTGGCCAATGTTGTATCCCTTAAAAGGGGGCTGCACTCTTTCTCTCTCCCACGCCTTTATACCAGTCAGATTGTGGGCCTGCTTCCTGAAATTCAAGCTGCCTATTCAGCCCATGGGAGAGAAACTTCATTATGACAATAGCAAAGCAGTGGAAAGGAGTCAAGGTCCCTGATAACAGTGGCTTCATCGTGCCAACCTTAGACTGCTTGCCGCAGGACTTTGTCTTAGTGAGAGAGCAATAAATTTCTATCTTTATTTCCTTGCTGGTATGCGGGAGTTTGTGTCATTCATAGCTGAGGTTAGTTCTGACTGATTCAGGAAGGAAGGCTAGGTGACTGGGGAGCAGGGACAGGAGCTAGACTCCTACTACTGAGTCTGTTTTGCAATTTGGAAACATGCCAGTGTAGGAACAGTCCCATAAAAAGTCTTTATGAAAAGGTCTATTTTCTCTTTTCTTGAGCTCCTCTAAATTTTTAAGTACTGTTGGGGCATCTTCATCCCTTAAGGTTATCACAGTTTTAGGATATTTTATTCACTCAAAAAGCCTAAAAGTCCACATGCTAGATCAAATAATTTCTTACAGAGTATTCTGGCTATGAGAATCCATGAAATAAAAAACAACAAAAAACAGCTGTGTGTGTGTGTGTGTGTGTGTGTGTGTGTTGCACAAAGAAAGGAGAGGAGAATGTTCACTTCAGCACACCTCAGTCTCAGTTGGATTCTCCCTCATTATGGATGTTCTGAGGCTGAGACATTTTATACCATCATAAATTAAGTTGTTTGTTACTGGATCAATTCTTAGCTGGAGTCATTCCAGTGTCCTGCTAGGATAAGTAACTCTCTTATTTAACTTAGAATGTGCTGGCAAGAACCGAGAAACATTCTCAAACAGAAGGCATTTGATACATTGAATGATGCTAGTAATGTCTTTGCTTTCAATTTTGATTTATGGATATTGTTTTCAGGGAGTCAAAGAAAAAAAGATTTGGAAACACCATTCAGAATGCCGAGGGGCAGGATGCTGATGTGGTACAGGACAGGCCGGCCTAAAAGTATGCCACTTTGGCATGTTGATTATTGTAAATTAAAGTCACTTCAGAAACAGTCAGTGCAGAAAGGATACTCTGACCATCCTTTGTCTCACAGACAGCAGAAAACACCCATATTTTGCCATGTATTTTGTGCTCCCATGTATAATGTGCACCCACATTTTTGGCCCAAGCTTTCAGGAAAAAAATCTTTCATTTTAATTTTTTAATTCAATTTTTAACTTATGCATAGTTAAATATGTGTTATTTGCATTATAAAGGAATTTTGGCATTTATTTTTGAATATATGGATATTATTGTTTTCTGGAGCTATACTTTTAATGCATAAGCATAAATAAAAGAATTTAAAACATTTACACAGATACAGAATGAGTACTGTATTAGGTAGTATATAAGTACATTATACTACCTATGTATAATGTGCATCTTTATTTTTCCCTCAAAAATCTGGGCAAAAAAAGTGCATGTTATACATGGCAAAATATGGTGCATCTCATGTATGAAATGTGGCCTCCTTGCACTGGGACATAGAGCGACACCCTTGTGGCCAGAGATAGAAAATTTAGGGCCAAGCAATTAATAAACTCTGCTTACATTCTTCACTAATTAAGTATCCAAGCCTAAGTTTCTTTGTCTTGTCAATTCTTTACCAATTTATGGTTTCCTTGTCTAAAAAGTATAAAAGCTGCCAGTTTTGGTCATTTCCTTCAGTCCCATATCTACGAGACCTCTATATGTATGAATTAAATTTATTCTTTCTCCTGTTAATCTGTCTTGTGTCAACATAATTATTAGAACAACCAAAGAGCTTAGAAGGATAGTCTTTTTTTGTTAGCTAACGATGGTATTTAGGTGGTGGCTTAAGCCATCATGGGGAGTTACTCAGCTTTCTTGGTTATCTTGAAAGTATGCATGAGATATATATGTTAATAAATGTATTTTTCCCCATATTAAGCTTCTTTTATTTCAAAGGGTCTCAGCCAAGGACTCAGAAGAGTGCAGGGAAAATATTTATTTTCCCCTATACCAGGAAATGGTATATTTTCATGCCACTTCTCTGTAGAGAGTATCAAGTTGATTATGGGGCAAATCCCTCCAATGTGAGCCTAATGATGACATCAATGATTCTGCAGCCTTGCCGATACTTTCAAAGGAGAAAAAAAAAAACACTTATTATCTGATACACACATGTAAACATACTATCTATATATACTACTATAGCATGAACTCCAGGACATATTGTCGTACAATCTGTTTATTGCTGTATAACACACTACTTCCAGTTACTGGACATAAAACAATGCTTTAGTACTTCTCATGATTCTGTGAGCCTGGGACAGGGCTCACCTGGGAGTTCCTTTGTTCTCTGCAGGTTTTGACTCAGTTATATTCATCTGTACCTGGGTTAGGCTCAAAGATCCAAATAAATAATTATTTTATAGTATATGTTTTATTAATTATGTTTTTAAAAATAATGAAAAGATATGCCATTTTTTTAAAGAATTTTTTTAAAGATTTTTTTTTAATTTATCTTTAGAGGGGAAGGGTAGAAGAGAGGGAGAGGGAGAGAAATATCAATGTACGGTTGCCTTTCATGTGTCCCCTGCTGGGAACTGGCCTGCAACCCAGGCATGTGCCCTGACTGGGAATTGAACCACAATCCTCTGGTTTGCAGGCCCGCGCTCAATCCACTGAGCTACACCAGCCAGGGCCAAGATATGCCATTTTTAAAATAGCTAGTTATAGGAGAAAGGGAGGAAACATGGTAAGAGAAAAGGAATAGATTTTTCTAAATACATCATGTTTTGTAGAACTATGACTTCAGAATTATGTAAATATTTTACATAAAAATAAAAGCAAAATTAAATAATTAAAGCAGCCTCTGAATTTGAAAGTAGCAGGAAACACATGAACATAACTATGTTTCTAGTTGGTAGAATAATCAGAGCGAGAGAGAAAGAAATTATAAAGGATTGTAAAACATAATAACTGTCTATTTCAAAGAGTATGCATTAGAAATATATTCTAAGAACAAAAAGAGCTGCAAAAAAATAAAAAAACAAATAGTCATAGTTTTGATCTCCTTTTTGTTAAATAAGTCCCTTTATCATCTCATGTAATAGGTCTTGATGATGATGAATTCCTTTAGCTTTACCTTGTCTGGGAAGCATTTATCCGCCCTTTCATTCTAAATGATAGCTTTGCTGGATAGGGTAATCTTGGATGTGGGTCCTTGCCTTTCATGACTTCAAACACCTCTTTCCAGCCCCTTCTTGCCAGCAATGTTTCTTTTGAGAAATCAGCTGATAGTGTTATGGGAACTCCTTTGTAGTTCTCTCTTTCTCTTGCTACTTTTAAGATTCTCTCCTTATCTTTAACCTTGGGTAATATAATTAGGATGTGCCTTGGTGTGTGCTTCCTTGGGTCCAGCTTCTTTTGGACTCTCTGAGCTTCCTGGACTTCCTGGAAGCCTATTTCCTTTGCCAGATTGGGGAAGTTCTCCTTCATTATTTGTTCAAATAAGTTTTCAATTTCTGGCCCTTCATCCCCTCCTTCTGGCACCCCTATGATTCAGATGTTGGAACATTTAAGGTTGTCCTGGAAGTTCCTAATCCTCTCCTCATGTTTTTGAATTCTTGTTTCTTCATTCTGTTCTGGTTCAATGTTTATTTCTTCCTTCTGTTCCAAACTGTTGACTTGAGTCCTGGTTTCATTCCCATCATTATTCATTCCCCGTACATTTTCCTCTATTTCACCTTTCATAGCCTTCACTTTTTCTTCTATTTTGCAACCATACTTAACACCAGTGTTTTGAACTATAATCTGATAGGCTGGCTATCTCTTCATCTTTTAGTTGTATGTTTTCTGGAGCTTTGATCTATTCTTTCATTTGCCCCTCCCCCCCTTTTTTTTTTTTTTTTGGTCTCAGCACTTCTGTTATGTAGTAAGGGGTGGAGCCTTATGTTTCTTTTTTTTCCCAAAAAATCATTTATTATTTATTTTAGAGAGAAAGGAAGGGAAGGAGAAAGAGAGGAAGAGAAACATCAATGTGTGATTGCCTCTCATGCTCCCCACACTGGGGACCTGGCCCACAACCCAGGCATGTGCCCTGACTGGGAATCAAACCAGTGACCCTTTGCTTTGCAGTCCAGTGCACTGAGCTACACCAGCCAGGGCTGGATGAATGTTTCTTCTTTAACTCCTTGGTTGTCAAATTTCTATACAGTTCAATTTTCTGTCAGTTTCGATCATTCTTTGTTTTTAAATTTGTTGTTCTTCTTTTTTTGGTTGTGTGAGGATGCACAGTGTATCTACCTATGCCTCCATCTTCTGCATCTTTATTTTTCCCTCACAAATTTTTGCCCAAATTTGTGAGGGAAAAACAAACATTATACAGGGCAAAATATGGTATTTATCAGAGACAGTGGTCTTGAAATAGCTGCCTAGGCAGTGAAGCTTAAGTTAGGTACTTGCCTGAAGAAAAAAAAAGCCAACCATGTGGGCTTTCATTACAATTAATAACACATTTGTGGTGATGCTGGTGTAAACAAACTTACTGTGCTGCCAGTCTCATAAAAGTATAGCACAAAACAACTGTGGGACATTCACACAATGGGATACTACTCAGCCATAGAAAAGAAGAAGATTTTACCCTTTGAGACAGTATGGATGGACCTGGAGAACATTATGCCAAGTGAAATAAGCCTGTCAGAGAAAGACCAGTATCAGATGATTTCAGTCAGATGTGGAATCTAATGAACCAACTGAACCAATAAGGAAAACAGAGACAGACTCATAGATGGAGAGCAAGATGACAGGTAAAGGGGGAGGGAGGTTAGGGGGTGGAGGGACTGAGTAAAAAGAAGAACGATTCACGAACATGGACAACAGTGTGGGGATTGCAGAATTAGGGGAGTGGTATAAGGAGACCAAATGGCAATGGAAAAAATACAATTAAAAATGTTTAAATAAGGAAAGTGAAAAAGTATAGAACATACCATTACAGTAGTGGTCCATACCAGCTGGGTTTGTGTAAGTGTACTCTATGATGTTCACATGATAAAATCACCTAATGATGCCTTTCTCTGAACCTACTTCCATCCCCATCCTTGTCATTAGTGGAGCATAACTGTAAAATAGTCCCTAGCAATCTTCCTGTGATTGGATACTCTCCACATTAAATGTCACAGCATCTAGATATACCTGCACCAAGTCTTCATAGTAACCTTGCATCAAATGTCCACCATTAACAGCCTTTTCTGCTCACGTCCTTTCCCCATGTCCTCCCAGAAATAACCAAAATCTTGGTATTCTTTTTCTTTGAGGCTTTGGCCAACTGCTCAGTTTCTAAAAGTTCTGCTCCTCACACACTGAATGTAAGTACTGCCTACTACACAGTAGTTAGTGGGAGGTAAGAGGAAATCCAGCCAGAACCTGAAGAAAAACATTACATGGGGAATTGAACCTAAGTGTAAAATGATAAGCTATGTATGTGTTTCTAGAATTTTAAAAGGAAACCATGATGTCACTATTAAAACCTGAGTATGCTTATCAAAATTCCTTAGTCTAGTTTGATGGGCACATGCAATGGGATGCTGACAATGTAAATTTAGAAGAAAACATATATATGGGAGGAAGGATTTGAATTTCTACCCCCTGAAAGTAAATCTTATTAACATGAAACACTTCACAGTAGATAAAACGAAATGTTATCAAGGTATCTCCCTGTGTTCCTGTGAGACCCTCATAGCAGCAACAGCTGGGTTCCAGGACACGGAAAGCAGCAGGCCACTCCTGAACATTTAACTGATCTTGTGACTCTGAGATATCGAAAGCATTGGGAGGCCAAGCATTGTGGAAAATATTTTGGCCTCCTCTCTCCAAGATACTCCGGGCCACTGAATTGATATTCCTGTAGAAGACATCTCCTTGTAGGTGACGACTGAGAAAATAGAATAAATATATAGCATAGATCTTCTGCCCCCAATTCCCTACTCAGCCAGCTCTTACTCGTACATGTGGGTGTTAATTTGGTAGCTCTCCCAGAATTCAGAAAGGCAGAGATGGTTTTCAGCTAAAAATGGTGGCTTGAGGATACATTTAACTACATTTTCCAAGTTAACTCTTAGAATAACCTATATATGCTATAAGCAGGAGACATAGCAATTCTGGTAATTAAAAAATGAGGGAAAATTTACAAATTATTAGAAATATAGGACCATGTAAAAAAGCCCTATCACCCCAGGTTTCTCTGAAGTTTGGAAATTAAATTTAAAAAAACCTCAGCAACACCTGACTATAAGCTTGATTGCACTAAGAAGGGCCGGAGGTAACAACAGGCCATCAGTGCCCTTGTGAGGGGCATTTGGAAATCAGTCCCCACGTCTGGGGCATGGTGTGCTGCATTCCACAAGGCGCAGCGATCCTGGGGTCCTTCCAAATGTGTTTTTTCAATTACATTTTACATTCAATATTATTTTGTACTAGTTTCAGGTGTACAGCATGGTGTTTAGACAGTCATTTACAAAGTCCCCCTGGATATTTCCAGTCCCCACCTGACACCATACATAGTTTAACAATGTCATTGACTGTATTCCCCATGCTGTGCATTATGTCCTCGTGACACACTGAGCATGAATTGCCTTGTTGGGAAAAGGGCAAAGAGGCCACCAAAGCCCTCTCCAAAGGAAGGCAACTCTGACAGACAAAAAAAAACCAAAAAGGCAGGGGGCAGGGGGGAACCAGTGCCCCAATTAACCTCAGGCTTAGGCAGTCTGGCACACGAGAGCCACATAATCTCTGGAAGAGTACAAACCACTGATGCTGGACAAAAGCAGATCTCCCTCTTTAATTCATTATATAACTGAAAATGAAGGAGAATACAAATCAAAAATATTTAATGAGATTAAATATTTCTGTATAAAAGTTTAGAAATTCTCTGATTAGTTGAAGAGAATTTTTCATGTTGATACAAAATGAGCAATAAATAAAAAGGAGAAAATCTCTCCCTGACTGGTGTGGCTCAGGGGATGGGCATTGTCCCCAAGACCCAAAGGTTGTATTAGGGCAGGGCACAGACCTGGGTTACAGGCCAGGTCCCTGGTTGCGGACGTGTGAGAGGCAACCGATCAATGTTTCTTTCACATATTGATGTTTCTCTTCCGCTCTTTCTCCCTCCCTTTCCCTCTCTCTAAGACTAAATAAATAAATAAAATATTTTTTCAAAAAGGAGAAAATCTGAAATCAGAAAATATTGAGAAGGTAGAAAACCTTGTTATCAAGTTTCAAACAAATCAATGAATTAGAATTCAAGCCCCAAGCAATCCTCCCACAACCTGGGGAAAGAAAGAAATGAAAGGTGGGAAAAAGATAAGAGCTGTGGAGAATAAATCCAGGAAATTCAATGTATGTATGATAAAACTGACAGTTCAAAAGACTTAAATACAGGGTCCAGCACAAATAACACCCCGTTTTTATTACAAAATCTTTTATTACAAAATGATAAGCATGCATTTCTGTAACATAAAAATATCACACTCAAGCACACCATATGACATTTTAGGTGAAATGTTCAAATTGCCGTCCATGTCCTGCGAGACATTCATGTTCCCTACCAACCACACTCATGCAGGCATTATTTCTGCCAGACCCTGTATTTAACATCAACATATTGGAGAAATTGAAAACATTTGATAAATTAACTTAGGGGTTAGGTTGTTAAAATACCAATCATACAGACGAATTACTACAAAGACTAAACAAGAGAATATTTTTAAAAAGCAAAATATACAAAATTACCAATCACATTTGCAAAATTTATACACAAAATGTACCACATATTTGACAGACATGTAATTTGTTTAAAAATCCTTAGTATATGTCTGTTAGTATATTTGAAATTTATAAATAAAAATATAAATTATAAATATATAAAAATAAATATAAATTATAAAAATTACTCAAAAGTGGCAAAACCTTGAGTAATACTCAATTTTTACAAAGTAAATTTAAAAACAAGTAAAGCTACTTGCCTAAAGTTATACATCTTATAAGAGGCAGAGCACGAATTTGAAACTTCACAGTACCTAAAATAATATGCAAAGCTTCTCAATTTATTTTAAGAACTACCATAATGGTTGACAGCAAATCTAACCAAAACAGCATACACACACAGATACAAATCCCATGTAGGTTAATTTTACTAAATGTAGAAATGGGAAAAGCAAAAATAAAACACCAGAAAATCAAATGCATACTAAAATAAAATAATAATATACAATAACAATGTTTATTTCAGTAATGCAAGGGTTATTCATTCAGAAAATGTATTGTATTATATCAATACATTAAAGAGAAAAGTCCCATAATTTTGATAGATTGGATGTACCTATCAAAGGCCTTAATATAAATTGATGTTATTTTCTCATAAAAACTCTAAACTAAGACTAAAACATATTCTTAATATGATTAAGACTTTTTCCCCCTCAAAAATGCAGTCAGCACCATAGTTACATGAAACCTAAATGTATTTCCAATGAAGTCTGGAATATTTAATATTGTCCTCAATGTTCTTACTAAATCAATAAGACAAAAGAAATGAGTACGGAAGGGATCATATTTTTACAACTATTAAGGTGGCACCCTCCTTTAATCTTCCCCACCTCCACTCCTACCCTAAATCATGTTTCTCCCATCCAAGTACTAACCAGGCCCGGCCCTGCTTAGTCCCGAGATCAAATGAGATCAGGTGCATTCAGGGTGGTATGGCTGTAGACTAAATCACGTTTCTTACAGCCTTTCACCCTGTGAGACAACTTCAGGGCAGAAAACAGATGCTAAATAATTTCTATCCAATTCTTGTGGTTCCCACTTAACGTGTCAAGAATTCCTATGAATAAGAACCTAGAGAAGATAGTAATGTTCACCGTTGAAGTTTAACCATGGATCCTAAATCAGGTCAAAGATTACATGATATAAGAGAAGCAAAAGTGCACAGATTTTTTTCTGCCTGGAGTTATGTTGGAAGATGCAGAATAAGAGAAAGAGAAGGGAATGATGTGGCCGTATGGTGACTCCAGAGCTCTCTCTTCAAGCTCTGTCATTTAAAGGGAGAGAGTAATATGAATTGACATGATGCTGAAGGTTGAGGAAGGAGCCTGTTTCCTAACCCCCTATTTGGAATTCTAAGAGGAGCCTATACAGGGTGCTCCATACCAACATCTGCCCACAGAGCCCCATCCCTCTGTCACGGATGAAAATAAAAACTACCAAGACATCTTCTGCTTGGGGAGGAAAGGGGTCAAACTCTCAGAGGAGAATGACCCAGAGCCCCTTCCTCACTAGGCTTTTATTGGGTTCGAATACACCTGAATACAGGTTTAACATGTCAAAGAAATCTGAGGGCTTAATCTGAGTCAGTGTCTGTCAGGAAAGGGGGTTGCCAAACTTTGGGAGACATACTCATTTCCTCCTGGGACACTTATCACCTAAGGGAGAGCACTCTTAGCAAAGCAGGTTTCACGGGACTTTAGGAATTCTTTCTTATGCCAATCACCCAGGGAGCCGTCCTGGCCAGCACAGGGCTGCACCGCTCACCCCCACAGTTTCAGGCTTTAAGCCTATTAGGAAGCAGGAGACATCTCCCAGATGGAAATGAGGACTCGGGTTATGTCAGAATAGCCAGGGGGCGAGCGTCCATCACATCCTCTTTGCTGCAGCCCCCCGAGTCCTTCCATGAGGCCTCCCAAGTGGTTGCTTCTGGCTTAGGTTGCCCTTCCCATGAGGAGTCTTACCCGTCATTGACTGCCAACCAAGCAATGGGGCCAGAGATGGGTGAGGCAGAAGCAGCACTCCTGCCAGGGAGATAAGCTTTGTCTCCTTAGTAGGTCACGTCCTTGTGACAGAACAGACCCAGATGAAGTGGGTCCCTTGGGTCTTACACAGCCCACCATGGGGTGAGGGTTACAACTCCTGAAACCAGGCTGAATGGTCCACAACAACATATTAGATTCAACAAAATATGACAGACTCTTAAACTGTCATATCAGGTCATGTCTTAATCTTCGCAGCCTTTTTCCCTAAGTCAGCATTTGGCATAAAGTTGGTATTCGATAAATGTTGAAAGAAAAGTGTGTGTGTGTGAGAGCGAGAGAGAGAAACATTAATGTGAGAGAAAGATGCAACCTTGGTATGTGCCCTGACTGGGAATCTAGCCCCTAACCTTTTAGTGTATGGAGCAACAGCTCAACAAGAGCCACACCAGCTAGGGTTTGCCCCATTGTGGGAGACCCTTCTGCGTGGCGTAAGCCCAGCTCCCACTCAGAGAAGCACAGGACCCATGCCCACAGATAGGTTATCTCGTGGGAAATCAGGTTTGCAATATACCTAGGCCACTTTGAGCCTTTCTTTTGCTGAAACTCCCTCACCCTGGATTGGGATAGCAAGTGCTTATTGTAATTTCCTAAAACCCATGCTAAATCTTGCAAGGACCAGTGTAACCAGCTCAACCACATTTCCCTTTTCATTTGCTAATATCCTTCTTCTGTGTTGTGATTAGCAGCATTGGCTCCTTTGTTGTCTGTAAAAGGTAACCACCTATAGTGAACCTGTGCATAGTAAATGAGGACCATCAAGTAATGTGAGCAGAAATAAAATAAAGGCCTGTCATGGCGGAGGCCATGGCTTTTGCTCCCCTTGAGAGAAAAGTCATGCTGTCCTTTTTCCTCCACTGGACTTGGTAGTCTGTGTGAATGTTTTATTTCATCCATAATGACTTGGACACTGCTGGCCGGTGTCTGCATCACCCCGTTGTTTTAAATCATCTGAGATCCTATATTTATTCTCCTCACTTCCAGTCACTTCCTTTCTCCTGTCCAAAGCTTGCATCAGAGCTTTTTTGTCCACACTGTTCTGAGGGCCAATTATGACAGATGTAAAACAAGACACACTGACAACAAGGAAGGTCTCTAAGAGTAGACAGCATGAACTGAGGCTTAAAGCATAAAAGGAATATACCAGTCTGCAAAGACAGGTAAAGGCACAGTGGTCTCTCAGATGAACTCAGCATGCCTTGTCAACAACTCAAAATGCTTAAGACAATATCTAAACTTCTGATTGCTCAAAAATATAGCTTTTCATAATTTTACACTATAATTTATGCTTCTTGTGCATGAGTGCACAGTGTATTTTTTTCTCATAGGTAGGCTATTATTAGATAAGATTTCTGAAGCCAAGGTCTAGGTGATTGAAAGAGTGCATATTTAGCAGGTGATTGTCTAGCTATTTATATCAGCAATTGCCTTGACCGGAAGGACTTGGAAATATTCCCACTCTTGGAAAATGCCAGTCTCTGTTTTTCCCTTGCTGTTTTCTCCTCCTTGGTCTTTCACTGGCAACATCTCTTCCAGATTAATGAAAATTGGAGGACTCCCAGAATTTCTCCCCTAGCCCTCTTTTCTTTTCTGTGTGTTTTATTTTTTATTTAATTTTTAAATTTTGAAATATCAGATACATTCAAAAGAACGCATGTAACTTTTGCAAGTTATGGAGCACAATGGTAAAATCACCTCAACCCAAGGTGAGAACTGGAGTGGGGCAAATGAGGTGTTCATTTTGGGTAAAAAAAAAAAAATGTAAGAGGCAAAAGAAACAAAATATGACAATTTTAGATAAAGACAGGCTCTGCCCTGTACTGCTACAATACTTCCTAATCCGAATCTCAGCACCTTGTTTCCAATACGATTTTGTTGAGAAAAACGGGTGGCTGGCCTGTGTGCAGTGATTTGCCAATTTGACTCGTTTAATACAATACTAAAAATTGATTCATCTTGACTGAGTTTTTTGACATCCCTTAAATTAGCGCGTGAGGCCAGTGCCTCACTTAAGCTCTGCTTTTTCTCAGTCCTGCCCACTGCCCAATTTATGAAATAAATTGTTGTTTATTTATTGTTGTTCAATAAATAAATTGAAATAAAGTGTTGTTCTGTTTTGTTAGTTGGTAAACTTTATAAAACTAAAATATAAATGTTATAAAACTTGAATGTATTCTTCTAAACTATAGTGTTTTTTTTCTTCACTTATTATTAAGCCTTGAAGAGCCCTCCATGCTGAGAGCAGCTGTATGGTTTCATCCACCTTCACAGTTATCCAGCGTTCCTTCATATGACTACATCTTTATCTATTTGTCCATTTTCTTACTGAGAGATGCATGGGCTGTTTCCAGGTACTTGGCATTACAAGCCTTGCTTCGGTGAACCATCTTGTACACGTCTGCTATCCACAGTCTGAGAGGTACTCTAGGCCCCAGAGACTGCTCCTGGGGAGAGAATTACTGAGTTATAGGGTGTGGTAGGTGGGAATTTACTAGGTAAATTTACTAGCAATTTGTCATCCAAATTGCTTTTACCAACATCCACTACCACCAGCAAGTATTTCTGTTGTTCCTCAGGCCCAACAGAATAGAACTTTTTGCAACTTTTTAATTTTTTCCAATCTTATGTTTTCATTTGTATTTCCATGGTTAATTATGATCTTGAACATGGTTTAGTATGCTTGTTGAGTATTCATATTTCCTCTTTAAACTATCTGCTCATGTATTTTTGCCTAATATTATATTAAAATATAATCTAATAAATATAACATAGGTAAAATGATACATAGATATAATAGGATATATAAGTTGGTCTTGTTAATTTTTTCAGAAATTCTTTATATATACTGAATATCAATCTTTTTTGTATGCATTCCAATGACTTCTGTAGATTTTTGAGGCATCTTTTTGCTCTTTATATAATATCTGTTTATTTAAAAAAAAAACCTTAATTTTAATGTAGTGAAATTTATCACCTTTATCCTTTTTTTAGCACTTTTTGTTTCTTGCTTAAGAAATAATTCCTACTCTGTTGTCCCAAAGATAATTTGCTATATTTTCTTCAAATAGTATTAAAGTCTTGGCTTTCATGTAGGGCTTTAATACATCTGGAACTGATGATTGGATATCATGTGAGGTAGGGATCTGACCAGTTTTTTCAATGTGGATAGCCTTTTGCTTCAGGAACATTTTCTAAAAAGTCATTATTTCCCACTGATCTGCAATGTCACACCTTTCATACTTCAAGTTTCAGTATATGTGTAGGTTAATTTCTGTTTTGTTGGTCAGTTTGTTAATCAGTGCCACTTGGTCTTACTAGTACGCTTTTCAAATAAATCTTTTTTTTTAATATTTATTTATTTTTATTATTTATTTATTTATTTATCTTTAGAGGGGAAGGGAAGGAGAGAGGGAGAGAAACATCAATGTGCGGTTGCCTCTTGTATGTCCCCTGCCGGGAACTGGCCTGGCAACCCAGGCATGTGCCCTGACTGGGAATCGAACCGCAATCCTTTGGTTCGCAGGCCCGCGCTCAATCCACTGAGCTACACCAGCCAGGGCTCAAATAAATCTTTTTTAAACAATTTTATTTATTCACTTATTTAGAGATGGGAAAGGAAGGAGAATGAGAGGGTGAGAAACATCGATATGAGAGAGAAACATCAATCAGTTGCTTCTCACATACATCCCAACCAGAGACTGAACCCACAACCCAGGCAAGTGCCTGGACTAGAAATCAAACCAACAACCTTTTGCTTTGTGGGCTGACATCCCACCAAATGAGCCACACAAATCAGGGCACAAATAAATCTTTTTTTTTTTTTTTTTACATTTTATTTATTTTTAGAGGGGAAGGGAAGGAAAGAGGGAGACAAATATCAATGTATGGTTGCCTCTCAAGCGTACCCTGCTGAGAACTGGCCTGCAACCCAGATATGTGCCCTGACTGGGAATCGAACCACGATCCTTTGGTTCATAGGCCCGCGCTCAATCCACTGGGTTACACCAGCCAGGGCAGGGCACAAATAAATCTTGATACTGAGTTTGTCAAATCTCCTCGCCTAGTTCCTTTTAAGAATATCTTGGCTATTTGTCTCTTTTAGAACCAATTTATCAGGTTCCATTAAAAAACTCCTTAGGGGTATAATTGATATACATTGAATCAATTTGGTAAAGACTGATGTCATTAAAATATTTGTCTTCATTAATCTGAAGATGCTGCATTCCTCCATTTATTGGATTCTTTATTGTAGGTAGTAGATTAAATGGTGCCCTGCCCCCAAAGATATGTCCATGTTGTAACCCCTGGAACCTGTAAATGTGACTTTATTTGGAAAAAGAGTCTTTGATGTAATTAAGGATCTCAAGATGCTATACCCTGAATAATCTAGGTGGACCTAAGTCTAATGGCAAATGCCTTTAGAGACAGAAGAGAAGAGACAAAGAAGACCATGTGAAGGTAAAGGCAGAAATCAGAGCTATGAAGACACAAGACAAGGAACATTTGGAACTACCAATGATTTTCCATATATTTTTGTTATACTTATTACAAATTTCTTATTTTTATTGCTATTGTAAATGGCATCACATAGAGTTTATGTTTGTTAGTGGTTTACTGATGATAATCAGGAAGGCAATTACCATATTTTGCCATATATAATGCATACTTTCTTGCCTAATTATTTGAGGGAAAAATAAGGATGCACATTATACATGGGTATAATGATTACATACCATGGGTATAATAATCCAGTTTATAACATGCATAAAGCCCTATATGTGCATTATACAAGGCAAAATACAATAATGTTTGGAGACAAACCTTATTTCAAGAAACTTAAAAAAAAATCTTTTTAAAATAAATGTCATCTTATAACAATCTTGCATGCATACAAGAAAAAAATGCTCTTTGTAGGTCAATTAAAATATTTATCCCCGGTAGGAAAATTTTCTAGAAAAAGAGAATGGATTAGGTACAGAAAGAAGGAACAGTATCATTGAAGGTCACTAGATTCTTGATTGGCAGTCAGCTGATAGTCAACTGTATGTATCACTAGTTATCCAGTACAAGTTTTTATTCATCAAAATTCATTAGAAACTGGCATAAGAGTTTGTTAGAAATGCTAATTTTAGTACAAATAGGACTTCTGGTCAAGATGGAAGCATAGGCAAACATGGCTCACCTGTTCACAAAACCACATCAGAATTACAACTAAGATATAGAACCATCACTCAGAAACATCAGAAATCAAGCTGAATGGAAGTTTGACAACTACAAAATTGAGTTGAATGGAAGTCATTCAACTAAGGAATTAAAGAAACTATATCCATCCAGACTGGTAGGAGGGGTGCAGATGTAGAACAGGCTGGTCCAACACCAACGTGGATAAAAATTCAGGAGGGATATCTCAGAAGTGAGGAGTCTCAGACCCACACCAGATCACCCAGCCCAGGATTCCAGTGCCAGGAAAATAAGTCCTCACAACTTCTGGTGCAGAACCCAACAGGCATTGAGTCTGTGGAAGAAACTTCTGGAGCCCCACGCAGTTCTTGGGGAACCCACACACAGACTCACCTACCCAGACTCACTCCCTCTAAGCTCCAGCACTGGGGTAGCAGCTTGAAAGACACCAGTGGTATACGGGGAGAAACTGAAGTGTCTGGCATCAAGGTAAGCAGAGGCCATTGTCCCTTTGCTAAATTCTGCCCCCTCAGAGCCAGTAAGCTGGTGCTATATCTGAGACTCCATCAACCTGGCTAACACTGTTTGACTCACCTTGGAGATCCACAGAGGCTCTGCCCCACCCAATTTATGGTCCCACCCAAGCTGCTTTTCCATAAGAATGGCTTGTCTTGGCCCTAAATCCTATCAGACAAACAACAGCTGGTTTCAGTGAGCCCCAGCAGCAGCCAGATTTGAGTCATGGCTTGGCTTCACCTGGGAATCTCCAAGCCCAGCACAACTAGCAGCCATCCCAGATTGCTTAACAGCTCAGGCAGGGTGCCCCAGGCAAAACACAGGTAGGGGCTGACCTTGGCCTGCATTACCTGGAAAATCCCAATGTCAGTGCACATAGTGGACAGCTATAGACCATGTCAGAGCCCCAGCATCCTGCCACTGCACAGCCGATACTCCACGGACATCAGAGTTTGGTGATCAGTGATCATAGTCAGTCCATGCAGCTGACTGGCCTGGGTAAATCCCTCCCATTGATCTGTCAACAGCAACCAAGCCTCTACTATAAGAGGAGGGTGTACTCAGCCCACACAAAGAGCACACCTCAAGTACCCAGCTTGGGTGATAGTGCAGACTATGCTACTAGACCCTCCAGGACAACTACTACATTTGACTATGCTACCAAGACATGGAGTCAAAGCACAGGGAGGCTGCCAGAATGAGAAGACAAAGAAACATAGTCCAAATGAAAGAACGTATCACAACTCCAGGAAAAAGCTGAACAAAATAGAGATGAGCAATCTATCAGATGCAGAGTTCAAAACACTGTTTAAAAGGATGCTCAAGGAACTTAGTGAGGACTCAGCAGCATAAAAAAGATCCAGTCAGAAATGAAGGATACACTCATTGAAATAAAGAACAATTTACAGGGAAACAACAGTAGAGTGGATGAAGCCAAGAATTAAATCAATGATTTGGAACATAAGGAAGCAAAAAACAACCACACCAAACTACAAGAAGAAAAAAGAATCCAAAAACATGAGGATAGTATAAACAGCCTTTGGGACAACTTCAAGTGTCCCAACATTCGCATCATAGGGGTACCAGAAGGAGAAGAGAAAAAACAAGAAATTGGAAATCTATTTGAATAAGCAATGAAAGAAAACTTCCCTAATTTGGTGAAGGAAATAGACATGGAAGTCCAGGAAGCACAGAGAGTTCCAATTATGATGGATGCAAAGAAACCCACCCCAAGTCTCATCATAAGATTAAAGATAAAGAGAGACTCTTAAAAACAGTAAGAGAAAAGAAGTTAGTTACCAGATGGTTGCCAGATGGGAAGGGGGAGGGGGAGAATGGATGAAGAGATGAGGGAATTAAAAAGTACAAATAGGTAGTTACAGAATAGCCATGGGGATGTAAAGTATGGTACAGGAAATGGAATAGCCAAAAAACTTATATGCATGACCTGTGGACATGAACAATGATAGGGAGATTGTCTGAAGGAGTAGGGGGCACTGGGTGGAGGGCGGCAAGGGGGAAAATCAGTACAACTGTAATAGCATAATCAAAATATAATTTAAAAATTTTTTAAAGAAATGCTAATTTTTCCCAGAAGAGGGGTATGAATTTCAACCTTTAAAAGGACTATGTGCCCTATGCAGCAGAAAGAAAGAAGGAGCTCCTATCCTTTGCAACAGCATGGATGGAACCGGAGAGCATTATGCTAAGTGAAATAAGCCAGGTGGTGAAAGACAAATACCATATGATCTCACCTTTAACAGGAACCTAATCAACAAAACAAACAAACAAGCATAATATAACCAAAGACACTGAAATTGAGAACAGACTGACAGTCACCAGAGTGGAGAGGGGAGGGAATTTCAGGGGAAAAGGGGAAGGGTTTAGAGCAACAAGTATAAAGGACACATGGACAAAAACTAGGGGGGGTGGAAATGGGAGGGAGGTGGGGAGGGCTGGGGCGGTGGGCTGGGGTGGGAGTAAAAGACAGAAAACTGTACAAGAACAACAATTAAAATAAAATTTAAAAAAAAAAAAGGACTGTGTTCCAACAAGAAAGAGAAAGAAATATCAGTGTGTGACAAAAAAATCAATTCATTGCCTCCCATAAGTGCCCCACCAGGGATGGAGCTGGTAACCTTTCAGTGACAGGATGATGCACCAACCAACTGAGCAATACCAGCCAGGACCAAGACGGGGTTTTTTTGTTTTGTTTTGTTTTAACACAGATATTCCAACTTCTACTTTCCCTCAACTCCAGTTTTCCCAACCAGCAGCCCTATTTTTAAAGTAAAAATATAAATTTAATCATGCTATCTCTGATCACTAGCAAAAGCTCCATTGTTCTTGGATAGAAGTCAAAAGCCTTAAATGGCCCATAATACTATTCAAGCTTGCCCCTCTCTCATCACTCTTACACTAGTGCTCTGGGCTTCAATCACATTAGTTTTCTCTTAGTTTTTGAGAACCAAAGTACCTCCTTGTCTTATAAAAGCAAGTACTTCTTTTTTTTAATATTTTTATTTATTTTTTATTATCGTTCAAGTACTGTTGTCTCCATTCCCCCCACACATCCTGACCTCCCACCCTTGATTCTACTTCTTTTTTTTTTTTAAACAACCCTTACTCTTTTTTTTTTTTTTTTTTAATTTATTTTTAGAGAGGGAAAGGGAGGGAGAAAGAGAGGGAGAGAAACATCAATGTGTGGTTGCCTCTTGTATGTCCCCTGCCGGGAACTGGCCTGGCAACCCAGGCATGTGCCCTGACTGGGAATCGAACCGCGATCCTTTGGTTCGCAGGCCCGCGCTCAATCCACTGAGCTACACCAGCCAGGGCTGATTCTACTTCTTAAAAGCTATTTTCTCTGCCTGAAATCCTCTTTTCCCCACCCCTCTCCTGGCCAACTTCTCACCATCCTCTATAGTTCAGCTTAAAGTTACTTCCTCAGGGGGCCTTCCCAGATCCTTCAATATAAATAATAAATTTGAATCTCACCTTACTGTTTCTTTTAACTCCCAGTATCTCTCCCTGCCAGCACTCATAGATTTTTTCTTATTAATATTTCAAATTTATTTTAAAATTTATACTCACTGAAATTCACAAATGCATAGTCTTATAACCACTATCATAAACAAGATACAGGACAGTTTGATTATCCTTGAAAATGTCCTCATGCTGTTTTTTGTAGTCAGTCTGTCCCTTTCCCCTCAACCCCTTGCAACCACTACAGTTTTGCCTTTTCCAGAATGTTATTTAAATGTCATTTAAAAATAGTATGGTATTAGCATAAAAACAGCATACAGATCAATGGAAGAGAATAGAGGGTCCAGAAATAAATCCACACATATATGGCCAATTAATTTACAACAAAGAAGCCAGAAACATACAATGGGAAAAGGACAGTCTTCTCAATAAGTGGTGTTGGGAAAATTCAAGTGACATGCAAAGGAATGAAATCAGACCACAGTTTTACATCATACGCAAAAAAACATAAAGGTAGGACCTGAAACCATAAAATTGCTAGAAGGAAACAGGTGGTAAGGTCCTTGACATAGGTCTTGGCACTAATTTTTTTTAATCTGACACCAAAAGCACAAGCAACTGAAGTAAAAATAAGTGGGGACTATATCAAACCAAAAATCTTTTGTGCGATGAAAGAAACCATCAACAAAAATCAGCCTACCAAATGAGAGAAAATATTTGCCAATCAAATACCTAATAAAGAGTTAATATCCAAAAGAACCCAGTCAACTCAATGGCAAAACAACAACAATAAAAATCTGATTTAAAAGTGGTCAGAAGATCTGAATACACATTTTCCCAAAGCATACATACAGATGGCCAACAGGTACATGAAAAGGTGCTGGGCATCATCAATCACCAAAGAAATACAAATCAAAACCACAGTAGTATAATTCATACCAAAAACATTATATAGCAATGAAAAATAACGAATTACTGTGAAAGACTGACATAGGTTTTCAACATATTTTTAAACAAGGGGGGAAATAATATGAGAGTATAATACTATTTTTGAAAAAACAAAACAAAAAGCAATATTATGCATATTTCCAAGTTACAAGTGTATTATAAAAATGCACAGAATAGCCCTGGCCAGTGTGGCTCAGTTGGTTGGAGTATCGTCTCATAGACTGAAAGATCACAGATTCCAGGTCAGGACACATACCCAGGTTGCAAGTTCAAGTCCTAGTAGAGTATGTAAGAGAGGCAACTAATCAATATAGCTCTCTTGTATTAACGTTTCTCTCTCTCTCTCTCTCTCCCTCTCTCTCTCTCTCTCTCTCCCTCTCTCTCTCTCTCTCTCCCTCTCTTCCCCCCCACCCCCGCCTTTCTCACCCTCTAAAAGTAATGAAAAAACATCTTTGGGTGAGGATTTTTAAAAATGCACAGAATAAAAAGAATACCCAACATATTGACAATGTGGTTACATTTGGAAAGACATTGGATTTGGTAGGGAACATAGTCAAAGATGTTAATATTCTTAGTATTTTAATTCACTTCAAGAAAAATGCAGTAACTGGGAACTATATATTAATTTAGAAATAAACACTATGTTTAAAAATCAAATTGCTTTCTGAATGTACCAAGTTCTGCTCTAAAGATATATTTTTAATGAAAGAAGGAGCTACTACCCTTTGCAACAGCATGGATGGAACTGAAAAGTATTATGCTAAGTGAAGTAAGCCAGGTGGTGAAATACAAATACCATATGATCCCACCTTTAACAGGAACCTTATCAACAAAACAAACAAACAAGCGCCCTGGCTGGTGTAGCTCAGGGGATTGAGCGTGGGCCTGCGAACCAAAGGATCGCGGTTCGATTCCCAGTCAGGGCACATGCCTGGGTTGCAGGCCAGTTCCCGGCAGGGGACACACGAGAGGCAACCGCACATTGATGTTTCTCTCCCTCTCTCCTTCCCTTCCCCTCTGAAGATAAATAAATAAATAATAAAAATAAATAAATAAAATATTAAAAACAAACAAACAAACAAACAAACAAGCAATATAAGACACCGAAATTGAGAACAGGTTGAAAGTGATCAGAGGAGAGAGGGGAAGGAATTTCAGGGGGAAAAGGTGAAGGGTTTGGAGGAGCAGGGGGAGGGGGGGAGGGAGTGGAAAGGGGAGGGAGGTGGAGAGGGTTGGGGAGTTGGGCTGGGGGGAGGCAGAAAACTGTTCTTGAACAATTAAAAATAATTAACTTTAAAAAGATATATTTTTGATAATCAAGACTGAGTACTTTATATAATGAACAGAGAGTATGCCCCCATGGCTATGTACTTGTGAACTAATCAATCTGTAGCATGGTGAATATAGAAATCTTTAGCCTCATTTACAGTTAATCAGTTGATTGACTTAGCCTATGATGTTAATTTCATGAGTAAGGCATTTAAGTTCCATGTATATCAGAGTGTTCAAATGAAAAAATTGTCTGTTTACTTTGGCAAGTTTTACTGTTTAAACCGTTTGGAATCTGGTCAATCAGACACTTGCCTTGTTGGTTTCAGTTATAACGGACTTCATTACATCAGGAATTTTACTTGTTGCTATCCTTTAAACAACCTCAGACCTAGAAAATTCCCACAATACCTCATGATAAAGGCAGGTAAGTCAAGAATAACTGAAATGTTACATTTTAACCAATCTGAAAATGTCTTTCTCTTCATTTTAATAAGTATTAACTACTGTTAACTATCATAGAATACTTTTTCTTATAAATGTAATCATTTTCAATGAAAGTATTAGTTTATAAAGAAGCATAAATAAATACTTGCCTTTTGGCAAATAATTAAAAGGAAATTTAAAGTATATCGATCTAGAAATACCATCTGTCTTACTTCATATTTTTGCATCAAACAATTACTATTCGGGGAAAGAAGGGAGACAACAGTATTTGATAATGAGAAGACACCTAAACTTAGAATGTTCATTGGAATGAGAAGTTTTATGGTTAATTTTTGATAAAGACAGGTACCTTATTTTTCCTCCTTCAGAGAAAAAAAATTCTATACTTTATTAATGAAATAAGTGAAACTTGGCAAGTCATTTCTCTTTTTCATAATAGCTAACATAAATGTGTAACTTTTTTACTTCCTCAGGAAATATTTAACAGTGGGACATATCTTTCCTTCCACCTTTTTTGCCTAGAACCATGAGAATGAAAAGGATTGTCTTCAGTAGTGCTTTTGTCTTATTCTGCCTCTTATGTGGTAAGTCATTAAGAAAACATAAATCAAAAGGAGGGAAAATTATCTAGGAAACTGCTGAATTACAACATAAGTGGTCTGCGGTCTTAAGGTAATTGAGGTGCTTACAAAGAGGCCTGAGTAAAGACATACATAATAACGTAATACAAGCTAACGAATAAAGTCATAAAATAGAATAGCATACTTCAGAATTAATCACATAAAGAAACTAATTTGAAGCTTTAAATTTAACTGTCGAATCAAAAAGATGTCATGTGTTAAAAACAACAATGTATTTTAAGACAATAAGAGGCTAAAAGGAGGTAAATGGGATCTGAGAACATATAAGTATTTGGGAAAAATTATTATCAGCAAGAGGCCTAAAAGTTAAGGCATCTTCTTCAGTAATAGTAAAAAAATGTGAGAGCCAGGGTTTTAAAAAGGGTATGGCTATTGGGTGTGGAGTCAGAAGAAAGGAGGACCATCTGAGAGGGAGAAAAAGAAGACAGTGACATCAGAAGGTTTGGTAGCTCCAGTGAGTGACCTGGTGTGGTTACTGAGAACAGGGGTTTGGGATGCCAACAGACCTTTTTAAACTCTATTTCTGCCACTTGAGCAAGCCACTTGAAATCTTGAGGCCTCAGTTTCCTTTTCTGCAAAATGTGGGCAACTATAATGCCTCCTGGAAAGATTCATTATGTGAATAATTGGACTAATGCATGTAAATGGATTGTCAATCGGCATAAGTTTAGTTATTAAAGATATTTGCTGATTGATACTTGATTATGGATTAAAAATCTGTCATGCTTGGAGAGAATACCAATGTGCAATTTCCAAAGTGTCTTTAGTTGAAGTTGAAACTGGGGGGAATAGTTAAGAGATGTTAATTAGCTTCATCAGCCACTATTTTTTATTAAAAGCAATCTCTTCTTACTTCCAACGTGACAGAGGGAGATAGAAAACACATTGTACAAAATGTCTAATAAACTCTTCTTTGGGGTTATCAAGGAGTAGAAGTGACTTGGCAATGGTCCTCATATATTAAAAGGTAGGAACTATGAACACTAAGACACATTTTAGCTGAGTTTCAGAAGAATCTTTTAATAATCTGAGCTGTTTTTAGTAGTGATGAACTCTCTATCACTAGCCAAGACTCCCTGCAGCACTTATCATAATGGACATTCCTGAATTGGGCAGAACCAGTGGTTCTCAAATACCAGTCCTGATATCTATATCTAAACAACATCCTTTCTGCCCTGACGAGTATGGCTCAAATGGTGAAAGTGTCACCTGGTAAACAGAATGGTCACAGGTTCAATTCCTGGTTAGGGCACATGCCTGAGTTGAAGGTTTGGTCCTCAGTCAGGGAGTAGGCAAGAGGCAACCAATTGATATTTCTCTCTCACATCGATGTTTCTCTCCCTTTTTCTCTCCCTCCTTTCCCCTCTCTCTAAAACCAACAGGCATGTCCTCAAGGAAGGATAAAAAATAATAATAGTAGTAAATAAGTAAACAAATAAAATGCAAGCTTTCTGCTTTTTCTGCATGTCTAAAATACAGATTCCTGGGCCCCACTTTCTATAAGTTCTAATTCGGGGTGAGGGTGCCCTCTGGGAATCTGTGTTTACTTTAACTGCTTAGGTAAATCTTATGCACAGACAAATTTGGAAACAGAACTTCTAGATAATGTCTTCCATTCTTATCTATGTTGATCAAGTTCAAAAATTTCTAGGTGTACATAAAAAAATGAATAACATTTTTGAACCACTGAATTTAGGTATTGAAGATAACCAATACATAAACATGAATCAAGCAATAAATATTCACAGAGAATTTACTATGTATAATGTGCTGCTTTAGGTGTTAAAAAGAGGGCCTAATAGTGACTATATGGCTGAAATTAAAATTTCTGGCTAAATAACTTTGATTTGATTTAATTAGGCACAGAAGAACTGAATACATTTTAAGCAAATTGTTTAGACCACCTGGCCTCATTTCTAATTAGTACCAGTTCAGAGCACTTCCAATTCATGAATGTAGCATATGTGAAATAAAATTTTTAAAATATTGCTTACTTTTGAAAGTTGAAAATCACTGCTTTATTTTTGGATCTCTCTCTTTCTCTTTTTCCCTTTTTTTCTCTCTCTGGTCTTCATCTCTGTTTTCTCTCCAGTGCTTAGAGAAATTAGAGGTGTGATTTGTAGATCATGCAACCTTTCACTCCCCTTCCATGGATGTCTTTTAGACTTTGGAACCTGCAGAACAAAACCTGGTCAGTACTGTATAAAACACATCCACTCTAGAGGTAAGTCTTGACACTTAAAAAACAAGAAAGCTTAGTTCCCTGGCTGGTGTGGTTCAGTGGACTGAGCACTGGCCTGTGATCTGAGAGGTCAGCAGTTCAATTCTCTGTCAGGGCACATGCCTGGGTTGCAGGCCAGGTCCGCAGTTGGGTGTGAGAGGCAACTAATCCATGTTTCTCTCCTTCTCTTTCTCGTCCCCTTCCCCTCTCTCTAGAACTAAATAAATAAAATCTCTAAAAAAAAAAAAAAAAAGAAAGAAAGAAAGAAAGAAAGAAAGAAAGAAAGAAAGGAAAAGAAACATATGTAAAATGAGCATATTCATGGAGTATATACTACATACCACATTCTATATGAAGGGCTTTACCTGGATTATTTTACACCAACAAAACAAAACAATGATGTGAGCTGGATCTTGTAACTATTCCCACTTTTTAAACATGAGAAATTCGAGGAATAGAAACTAATGAATGTCAGAGCCAAGATTCAAATGCAAGTAGTTTGACTTCTGAGCACACATTCCCTATGAATCTATATACTACTTCAGTCACATCACTCACATCCCCACAAAAAATAAACACATAACTTGTTGGCCCTTCTAAGCATAGCTCTTTGCAACTGCACAGGTTGCATGAACAAAAAGCCAGCCTGGCCTGCATAAATTAAAGAGCTAAATGTAAAGATCCAAATGAAGAAAACATTAGAAAAAAATACCGGAGAACATATTTTAAGCTTGAAAGAGAGGAACCCTCCTTAACGTCCAAAAGGCAAGAGTTGTAAACAAAATGATAGATAAATTTAAATATATCAGTATTTTAAAATTTTAAACTGAATAGCAAATCCAAAAGATAAGGAATAAACTGGATGAAAATATTTGAAATATAAGTAACAGAAAAAATATTACTATCTACCTGGAATAAAGAACTTCCGAAAAACAATTTTTTAAATGTTTGTCATTATTATTACTGCTATTTTTCCTCTTTATTTATTTTAATTGTTGTTCTTGTACACCAAAAACAATTTTTAAGTAGACCAACAATCTGAAAAAAAATTGAACTTATTAAAGGAATTATAAGGCAATGTTCAAAGGAGGAAATATAAATGACCTCACCTAAAACACAAAAAGCTGCTCAACTCATCAGTAAGTATCAAAGAAATGGAAATTACAGAAATGATATATTTTTAACTCATCAGATTGGTAAAAATTATGAAAGTTTTATAATGTCGAGGTTCAGTGAGAGTGTGAGGAAATGGGAACTCTCATACATTTCCAGTGACAGTTCAGACGGGTTTAGCATTTTAGACAATCTCATTAAAATTTTATTTTAATTTTAAAGATTTTATTTATTTACTTTTAGAGAGAGGGGAAGGGAGGGAGAAAAACATCAATGTGCAAGAGATACATTGATCAGTTGCCTCTCACATGTCCCCAACCTGAGACCTCGGCTATACCCCACTGGGAATCGAACCAGCAACCTTTTGGTTCTCAGGCTGGTGCTCAATCCACTGAGTCACGCCAGCCAGGGCTCATCAAAAATTTAAATGAGCACAGCCTTCTACAGAGCAATGCTATGTCTTGGTATCTACTGCAGAGAAATAGCTACATGCAACACAATAAGGCATGTATCAAAGTTACCAGCACAACCAACTTCATATTTAATGATAAACCAATGGAAATGACCATAATATTTGTCTACAGATGTTATTTAAAATTATGATACATTCCCATCATGAAATGCTAGGCAGCACTTAGAATGAACTAGATCTCTTTGTTAATGTGGGAAAACTCTAAAACATTGTTGGGAAGAAAAAAAGTTGCAAAACAGGTATGTATAGCATACCCTTACGAATAAAAATCTCCACAAAGCAAACCTCTAAATTTCTCTACAGAATTTGAAGGGGAGAATAAAAATTAGAGGAGATCCAAGTTAGTTGGGAAAAAGGAATAGAATTTTGGGCTCATATCTGCTGGGGTTGGGGGATTATAATTACTTGAGTTTTGTTCAACCTGTAAACCCCGAGTTCCTTATGACTTGCAACTTTGCCAGTCAGGGTCCCTTCCTTTGAAGTAGAAAGGTGCCAAGCCCCCTTGGAGTGTCCCTCCCTTCTTCTTCTGAGTGTGGACAGACAGAACAAGTACTGAAGGTCTCTGCACACAAGACAGAGCACAGAAGCTTATATAGCACAATATTGACAATAGTTCTTGGTGGGTTAGCCACCTAGAATGACCACGGAATTGTGGGAAGAGCACTTTCCTAACCTGGAAATGTTACCATGTCACAATGATGTGAAACAAGTAGAACTGGAATTTACCCTTTTGCTAGTTTTTTCAACAGGGTTTCTCACCTTGGATATTGTTCATGCTGGCAGGATGCTGCTTTGTTAATCGGGGCTATCATGTGTGTTGGAGGATGTTTGTTTAGCACATCACTGGCCTCAACCCACTACATGCCAGTAATATCTTCCATGTTGAAAGAACAAAAATGTCTCTGGGCATTATCTACTGTCCTGGGGCTAGGGGAGCAAAATTACCCCTAGTTGAGAACTACTGTTTGCTCAAGTTTCCAACCATCATATATTTTGCTGCTTTGGTGGAATTGCTCTTCTGCGTTCTCCCAAATGAAGCTGGGATGCTAGGGTTACAGGATATTACTGTCGCTTACTCTGCATTTTTGTGTATTTTTCACATTTCCTACAGTGAACACATATTACTTCTATAATCGAGGACAAAATTAAGTGAGGTCAAGGACACACCTCATTTCTGAGAAACACACATCTAAATGATCCTTTTAAGGATTTAAGGCCTTTGAATAATTCATCACCTCAGTTAAACTAGAGGGATGATATTTAGGAAGCTTCCAAATAGCTAAAATTCAAAAATTTTACAGTCAATGGCAATAGCATATCTTTCATTATCTGAATTTGAAAGCTATTTTGATTTATGATTTCAAAGTTCTTGTATTACAACGTACCCAACTAGAATACTTTCAGGTGGGACTTCTTAAATGCAAAATGATTGTATCTTGATAAACTTAGACTTTTGCTTTGCACTTTTTTTAACCTGTTGTCTGAGGCAGGTAGATTGCACCTCCCAAGGGATTTCTCAGCCTCTATCTCTTCGTTTCCCTCAGGTGGAATTCACTGGTTTTCGGTTAAAGGCTGCACGGAGAGCGGCAAGGAGTGCTTCCAGAGAATGAGGACACATCAGGCCACTCAGTCTACTCACTGCTGTTATCGTCCTTTGTGCAACCTCTGAGCCCTCAGCTCTTATTCAAGTTGCCTGACTAATCAGTCAGTCTCAAAGCCTGACCTGGTCATCAAAAGGTGACGGCCACCATCCATCCACCAGCCCTCTGCAAATACCTCAGACCTTTGCTGGTTGTAAATTCTGATCTGAAACCAATTTGGGTTTCCAAGTTCAACCCCGCCAATTCCAACTCCTCTCAGAAACATCCTTTTCAACACCATCTCTCTCTGGTCCTCTTTCTGCTTAATTCCCCTTCCAATAATTTCAGGGCTACAAAGACGTAAAAATGTGAGTGATTTCCTGAGTCAAATTATGTACATTATCTCTAGGTATCAATCTTTCTAAATATTTCCATAATCCATAATATAGTTATGAATGAAAGATATATCACAAGATACCAAATGACCAGAACATGTTCATTTGATTTCCAAAGGCAACTGCCTTGCTCTTTTGGGGTAACTTATGGTATGGAAGAAACTGATTTAACAAACATTGTACCACAGGAAAAACAAGCCATAAATCACCAAACCAGACCTGAGAGAACTGACCCCAAGTGGCAAAGGGCTCAAAGCAGGTGCAAAGGTTGACACTTATTTCTTCTATCTAGATTAGGATTTGTCCCAATTCTGCATTTCCATACCTTAACAACTCATAAGTGCATTGGCTTGTCTAATTTTGACAGATTAAGCATTCCAGTTTAAGCAGAGGGATAGGTTTCCATCCATAAGGAATTAAAAAAATTTGAACTTCACATTTTTTAACATGCCACATACTCATTATTCTCATTAAATGCCCTACTTATATTACTTCAAGGTTATCTCATTTTAAAATTTGAAGTTATTTTTCTCTGTATTTTCAGGAATTTGAGAAATTCAAATTGTAAATAATAAATCTCAATAAAACCTTTTTTGGTTGTCTTTTTCTCAGTACCGAGGATTCTCACATACAGTGGGCCCTCAATAAGTACTTTTCTATAAATTTCAAAGAAAAACAAACATTTTTTTTAAAGCCCAAGGAAAGTAGACATTTCCCTCCACATTCTTTTCAACTATATTTCTTAGACCATTTTTCTGAACTCACTAAGAAAAAAGTTCTTCATCCTGAGATTTAAATCCATTTGCCATTATTCTGTCACTTTATGTGTCTGGCACATTGGTGAACAGTGGTTACACAAAATCAGTGAACTTCATGGAGAGTTTCCATGAAGCTTTTATTTTTCTTGCTTTAAAATATAACCTTATTGCCCTGACTAGTATGGCTCAGTGAGTTGGGCATCAACCTGCAAACTGAAAGGTCTCCCATTTGATTCATAATCAGGGCACGTGCCCGGGTTGCAGGCCAGGTCCCTAGTTGGGGGTGTACAAGAGGCAGCCCATAGATGTTTCTCTTGCACATTGATGTTTCTCTCCCTCTCTTTCTCCCTCCTTCCCCCCTCTAAAAAAATAAAATTAAAATACAAATAAATGATAAATAAATATAAAAATAAAATATCACCTTATTTATCCAATATCATGGGGAAAATATAACAAGATCAGATAATCCCTGACTAACTTGGTAGAGCTTTCCAAACTTAATTTGCAATCCCAGTGATGTAATAAAAGAATTAGGAAAAACAGGTGCTAGTTTATTGTGTCACTAACTAGTTGTTGATCTTGTCAATATGATCTCTCTTCACTTTATTTTCCTCACATATAAGATGAAAAGAATTGGATCACATGATCTTACAGATCTCTTCCTCCTAACATTTTATGACTCAACATTGACCCACACCTCTTTGCTGCTGTTTTCTCACATTTAAATATAAGACTTGGTGCTGAATACAACCTGTAAAATAGGCCCTGGGAGTTACAATGAATGCTCCCCCAGCTCTGTATGAGGTAGGACAATGAAAGGAGAAATGCAAACAGTGACCACCACTGAAGCAGTTTATATGCCCGCTAGTTTCACCCAAAACTGGGAACAAGAAATAACCTTCATGTCCTTGATGTGCTAAGGTGAGTAACAGACCCCCAAAGCTGTTCATGTTCTGGTGTTATGATCCCTGCAAGTGAGATTAGGAAATTATCCTGAATTACTCCAGTGGCCCAATGTAACCACAAGAGTCTTTTCAAGAGGGAAGCAGGAGCAGATCAGAGAGAAATTTGAAGATGCTAAACAGTTGCCTTTGAAGATGGGAGAAGGGTTCATAAGCCAAGGTATGTGGAAAACCTCTAGAAGCTAAAAAAATTAAGGAAATGGGGTCTCTCTTAGAGCCTCTAGAAAAAATACAGCGCTGCAGACACATTTTAGATTTGTGACATCCAGAATGGTAAGATAGTAGATTTGTTTTTTTCTAATTTAGATATAATTGACTTATAACATTATGTGAGTTTTCCATGTGTGGTATGATTATTTGATATTTGTATATATTATGAAATGGTTACCGCAATGCATATATTATGAAATGGTTACTAAGTCTAGTTAACACCCATCACTATATATAGTTACAAAAACACTTGGCTTTCTTTTAACATGGTGATTTGTTATTGCAGCTGTGGGAAACAAACATAATTGATCATGCAAGGAATGGGATAGTGAGTCATTTCCTCACTATCCACTAAGGTTCACACATCCAACCCTTGACTTACAAGGGATCTGATTTCAAGAGAGGTACCTCAGTGTCATATTGTCTTCCTTTCGTTGTGCCAATTTCTGTCATAATTTCCCTAGAAACACACAGATGGTCTACAGACATGCAATCACATCTTATTAGTTTATACTTCCCACTCAAGCAAGCCCCTACCCATTCAAGATTTCTTTGGCTAAAAAGTTTATTCATTTCCTATCCTTTACACTTAAAGACAAAGTGACACCTAATTTCTATGTATAAGTTATCAAAGTGAAGGGTTAATGGATCTTGGGACTTGACTTGGTCCTCGTCTTAGTCCTCTGAATACAAGGTTGGCTTCCTGTTGATTACTTTTTTTTTTCCTGCAATGAATAGAAACCGATGTGGTTCATGCCCCATAATTTGTTACAGGGGTGTCCAACCTTTTGGTGTCTCTGGGCCACACCAGAAGAAGAAGAGTTGTTTTGGGCCACACATTAAATACATTGGGACATGTAATCACAAAAAAAGCCTCATAATGTTTTAAGTAAATTCACAACTTTGTGTTGTATTTACAGCCATCCTGGGCTGCATGTGGTCCCTGGGTCACAGGTTGGATGCCTCTAAATCTTCAAAGATAAATCTTTGCAATCAATAAGTGGTAGCATCTGGAGGATGTGGCAGAGAAGAGACTAAACGATTCTATTAGCAAAGGAGGGATGGAACATTGCACCTGCTAGCACTCAGGTACAAGGTTTTCTGAAGTTGCAGGGAGCGTACATTTTATAATTGATATGGCCATTGCTTCCTTCCCCACTCTACTGATGAGCTGCCTAAGCCCATGTAGCTGATACAGGTAGAGTGAGAACTTCTGGTGACATACCACAGGATCTTTGCTCCACACAAATGCCAGCCCTTAGGAGCACCACATGGGTGGGCAAGAAGCTGCGGGAGGGTGCGACCCTGACTCCTTAGCATATGTTTCAAATCTCTGAGAAATGAGATTAGGAGTCCTTGAAAGAAGCATAAAAGCAAAGAAATAGAAGGAAGTAGGATGGTGGATGACTGATCCCTGAGCTTCATAAGCAACTCTGAGTCTGGCCAAGGACTTTGGACAGAAAGAAATATTCAGTTAGATAACAATGGAGAAAAGTCTGGGTCCTTCAATGTTGCAGGCTACACAAATAGAGAGCCATATTTTAACTTGATTTTCTACAGTGAAGAACTTGATGTGCTAATACCTTTATGGCTAAAACTGCAAGCTGATGTCCAATGCTGGAGACATGGTACAACACCCACAATTTTGGGGAGATCCAGGGCCATCTCAGCACTGTCTGCCCAGAGTAGTTCACGTTTTCCCTCCCAGTAGCTGATCCATATGATTGCAAACCCTACAAGTGAAGCCTTAAAGGCAACTGTACCTACTGGTGGACACAGTTTCCTACCTTGCATATTTCCTTGATTTCTGTAAGTTACCGCTGGTAAGTTATGCTATGACCTCTTTTTGGCTGAACCTCAAATCTTTTTTATCTTTATTATATTTTTTCCATTATCATTTAGTCCGCTTGAACTTCAAATCTTAATGTTCCGATCTATCCTTCCTATAACTTACTAGTGTGAATGTATTTTCTACCTTCTTATCTCCCCACATACTGAACAAAGTTCATAGATCTGCCATCAGAAATTATTATGTAGAATGGAACTTCCAGGCAGAGCTGTAACTAGCAATTTTGGTGCCAGGGCAAGCATAAAACATGCCCTCAAATTAACTTTGTAATTCATGTCTTGGCTCACATACGGGTGTTATTGATGATACTTGCCATCTGGTAGCTTCCCATTTTAACTAATTATTCTTGCTAACCAGGCATTAAGCTTAGTGATACTATGTGCATGTGCTGCTGAATTAATTGCACAATCACTTTTTTTTTTAATGGCACCCTGTGAATTTCAGAGACCTGGGGCAAAAGCACCACAGCCAGGCCAAGATACCACTCTGGTGATGGAGAGGAAAGAGAGAGAAAGAAGAGCAGTCAATGACAGTAGAAATTTGAAGCACATTGGACCCATTAGTTCAATAATATATACTGAGCAATTTTCACTTGTTGGGTATAATGGAGGTGATGAGGATACAATAGTCAATCATTTATGGTGCAAGGGAAGGATAAACAATAGTCATTGTATTATTATCTCTCTTGGTTCTGGGACTGACTAGGCTCCAATAGGCAATTCCTGCTTGGGGTTTCCCTGGAATTAGAATCAGAGGAGAGCTGGGCCTGAAATCATCCACTGGCATGTCTAGCTGGGGGCTGGAAGAGGTGGGGCTCACCCAGCATCTCTCTGTGTGGCCTTTCCACGTGGTGTCTCTAACACGGCAGCTTCAAGGTAGCCTGACTTCTTACATGGCAACCCAGGATCCCAAGGGAGAGAAGGCCAGACAGAAGCTAGACTGACTTTTATTACTTATTTTCAAAAGTCACATATGTCACTTCTACTTGACTGTTAGTTGAGGCAGTCACAAAGGCCCACCCAGGTCCATGGGGAGAGTATAAAGACACCACCTCTTGATGGGGAAGTACTGAGTTTCTGGAAAAAGATGGGACCCATAAGGTGGCTGAGGCCATTTTTATATAGCATAATCTACCACAGGGCCCATAAATTTCACCAGCCTATCAAGAGGGTCCCAAGTGCTAAAAAAAATGAAGAACCCCCTTCAAGAGCCTCATCATAATTAAAGTTCACGCACATTACATCCCTCACCCTAACATACGAATCACTTTTTCTGTTCCCTACATTATGATCACATCCGGCCTGTTCTCTTGTGTATATCTTTTGTTTTGACTGTGTTTCTTTGAAACTCTCCTTCTCAAGAACTCCCACCTCCAAAACAACACACAGGCATGCATTCTTCTGTATTTCATTCTCCTGGTATAAATCCATCAGAACCAAAGTGAGCCTATTTGAAACTCATCAGCAAATTCTATTTTCTACCTTTTTTGAATTATATTTGCCTAAACAACTGGTCCTCACTGTAGAAACCCTGTTACCAAATCCTGCCTTTGGCTCTCAGGCCTTTGGGAAGCCTCACCGGTAGACAGGTCCTCAGCCCACCTTTAGCCTCCTTGCCGCGCTGCCCTGGGTGCCTCTGCCATCTGGTGGCCAGAAGTGGTAACTGCACCCTGTGGTCTAGCCTAATGGCTGCCCTGCATTGTTCCTTCCTAGACCCATCAAGTCAGGATATTCTACTTATTTATTATCTATTTAGGTTACAGTGTCCTCCACCAAGTTATGCAGAAGCAACAGCATTGAGTTACCAAAACGTATGCCAAGTAGTCTCTGTGGCAAGTAAATGAGTCAAAACCCGTAACAGTGCCTATGGAGATGGTTTGAAGTCTGACAGAGGGGATCAAGGTAAAAAATACAGGATTTTTTTAAAAAGGAGGGAGAGTAATTCTTGGGCATAGTAAATTCAATTGACCAAGTGGATTATGTAGCTCTGAATTTCAAAAAACGAGTGAGAATTTTGTACGCATTGTTGATAACCACAGCTGGATTCTAGTCTAGATGCACAACTGACCAGATGTGGGCAAGTTACTTAACATTTCTGATCCCTGGTGTCCTTATCAACAACATCGTGATTGTAATAATTACTCTGCACAGTCGTTCTGAAAAGCAAATAGAATATCTTGTGAAAAATACTTAGACCAGTGACTAGCAAGCAGGAAGTCCTCAATCATTGGTTGCTTCAATTAATGTTACTATGAAGGTGATTCAAATGTCAGAATCCTTTTCAAGACTAGGAAAACTCTTATTACACCCATATGCTTGTGGGAAAAGAGCAGTGCTGGATACTTAGACAGGGTGTAGATATTCAAGAGAACCTGAGGGAAAAGTTGGGACTGGGACTTTTTTATTTATGGAGAAGCCATTTAAAATCTTTTTAAGCCTTTAGCCCTGGCTGGTGTGGCTCAGTGGATTGAGAGCTGGCCTGTAAACCAAAGGATTGCTGGTTCTATTCCCAGTCAGGGCACATGACTGGTTTGCGGGTCAGGTCCCTGATAGGGGGTACATGAAAGGCAACCACACATTGATCTCCCTCTCTTTCTCCCTCTCTTTCTCCCACCCTTCCCCTCTGTCTCAAAATAAATAAACAAATAAAATATTTTTAAGCTTTTAAAAGTCTCTCCCATGGAGAATAATAATATCTCACTGTCCTGTCTCATATCCTCTAAAGGAAGAATCAGAGGGAACAAGTGCAAATGGTTTGCCAGTAATTATGCTTAAACAGAAATACCTCAAAGAAGTTTATGTACCCTCCTTATGTTTATAATCTCAAAAGTATTATATCTGCCCTCAAACACAATAAATTCCCAGATATAAATGGGCATATGATCCGAACTGCTACCTCCTAGGAGGGAAAGGTCTGATGTAACCAACCTGACACCACGTAGCTGGCCAATGTCCTCCACTGTGGGTTTAATGTCATTCCCTGATACTAACATGTTGGACATTCAGCGAAGCAATAGCCAGAAGCCAGAAGGTCATCTTTGGTGAGAAGCAGCTCATTCTGTTGGTCAAATGCATAGCCTCCATCCCTACCAGTATAGCTACTCTGTTTACATGCCCATTGCTTAAGCACCATGTGGCCAGGGAGATGTTGGCTGATATTCACAGAGTCATCTTGTCCACCTGGCTACTGCACATCTCCTCTGGAAGTGATGCTCTCTCACACTATTTCTACTTCTAGGCATACATAGCTCTCTAATCTTCCAATCTGGCTAGTTTCATGTCCTGGACAACTAACCACACCATTTCCACTTGCCCTGAAGCCTGTGTTTCTGATCACTTTTCTAAGCATACAGGCTGCAACTCTGTCTTCTGGAAGGATTTCCCCTCACTCTGTCTTTGAGGGTGAATACTGAATGACTACAAAGTGACAACTGTCCATTTTCTTTTTCCCACAATATGCTGCTCGAACCCACCTGTGAATCATACCCAAGAATTTCACCAGTGGATCACATGGAAGCGGTTATGAGGCCATGTGCATGAACTGAGGAAGAGGCACTATTGCCACCCTCTGGGCTAGCTTGGGCCTGATTTTTTTTTTTTTTTTAGATATTTTTTAAAACAATTTGGTAGTTTTTTTAAAAATGGATTTTTAAACACAGGAAGGAAGAGGAGAGAGAGAGAGAGAGAGAGAGAGAGAGAGAACATCAGTTTGCTGTTCCACCTATCTAGGCATTCATTGGTTGATTCTTGCATGTGCCCTGACCAGGGATCAAACTCGCAACCTTGGTGTATCGGGACAATGGTCCAACCAACTGAGCTATCCAGCCAGGGCTAGGCTTGCTTCTAATGAACCATTTTTCATCAAACAATGGATTGTGGAAGCTCCTTAGGACTCAGTGATAATGACGATGCCCAGCCCACAGTGAGGAACTCCACTCACCTTGCCACTTGGTACCCTGTGATCAGGTGCTCAGTGTCTACAATGAGCTGTCCTGGAGCTGCTTTTTTTATGGTGAGTGATTTTCTGCTACAGGAGGCATGACCATGTCCAGAGCCCTATGAGTCTGGGTTGCAATTTTCCTGTTGGAGCTTATCAAAGACCAAACAGCAACCTTTTCACCACGGATACCTCCAGCATCATTGGGCCTGCTGAGTCATTTAACACAAATGTCAGGGCAGATTGTAATGAAACCCAAACCTGCTGTAAAGTCCTTTCCTGCTCTGGTCTCCATTCAAAACTGGCCGTGTCCATATTCCAAAGAGGCTCAAAAAGCACTAAACTTCTTTCTTAGCGGTCAAGGGTACAAGGTGCTATAATTTGGTTTTCTCCTTAAGTGGGAAGTCCCAGCTCACCCCCAACAAATGGACCCCTAATAGCTTCACCAATATAGCAGCTCCTGAATCTTTTTCACTTTATCTTTCATCCTTTGGACTACATATGTCAAAAACAGCTGTAGTATTTGCTACCTTCTGCTCACTATATCCAACTAACACAGTATCAGTGATAGAAATGGACCAGCATGCCATGCTGCAAAATGTCGAAATGATAATGGTTCTTGGAAACTATTTTATTCAGAAATCAGGACAGTCAACATAACCTTGGTTCTAGTCAGTCAATGTGCATCACTGTCTTTTCCACGTTAATGTGAACTTAATTACCTTTACTTACAGAACTGGAAAAAATGCCTTTCCCAGTCCAGTAGCCATATACCAAATGCCAGATCTGCAATACTAGATACCACGTATAGTGCAGCAGCTATAAATGAAACCTATAATCGACTTTTATTGCAATAATCCAACTAGTTTTTGAGAAGGTCACACCAGTGAATTGAGGAGGAGTATAATGAGGGTCCTCTGAGATTTTGAGCTCAGACCTTGTAACTGGAAGGTTGAGGCTCACACAGAAACTTCCTCAGTGAGTAGTTCTATTAAGGGGAGAACTGCCTGAATATGTGTTGCAAACACTTGCTGGTGAGTTGAAGAAGCCTACCTTCAGGGACCCATCTTGCCCTTCAAGTGATGGGCTTTGGGTCTAAGAACTACTCGAATATGAAAACTGGGACAGAGATTACCTGTAGTGGAGTCTACATTAGCCTTTTGCTCACCAATTCTTAATTTTTTCTGGTTATTCAAGTTGAGCATCGCCCTGGTTGGCTACTCATCTGCCTCACCCCTAAGAACACTTTCACTACAGATCCCCAAAGGTCAGGTGCTGTGCCTGACACTCCATCCTTGCTATTAATCATGATAAGTATGTTTATCTTGTATCTGATGCTTAAGTGCTGCCACTGGCCTCTGTTATTTTGAAATCTTCCTGTCCCTACTGACATTAGGGAGACCATTTTTGCAATAGCACCTACTATCGCAAGTCCCAGCTGATGAGGACAGCCACCACTAAGCTTTCAATGATTCTGGTGAGCTTCCCTAGTGCTTTATCGCTTTAATGAAAGGAGTGCCTTCTGGACCTTCTTGGAGAATAGAGTCAGCAGGTGGCTTCTCTGGTCTTACGGAATGAATCCATTCTGGCCGCCCCACCCTCCTGCGCATGCCGACCCTTTCCCCCACAGGCTTTCGCATCAGTCCTGGCATCTCCACTTCATTTGCTGAAAACCATCCTCATGGTCAAGCTTCAGGGAGCTATCGCAGCAGCATACTGAGACCAGCAGCATGTTTCTTTGCCAGGACTTTTAACCCCAAGTCATGGGAGAATGTTCCGGTGTCATTTCACTCTCCCCTGTGCAGTGTTATATGCTGCTCCTCCGCCCTCTCCCCCATCCTGATACTCTCCGAATCCATTCCTGCACATCCTCCTCTGGTTCTGTACAGTACACCTCAGCCATGCCCCGTAATTATTTTGGTGCATACCTATTTCTACCATAGCAGGTATTAAACCTCCCCTCTTGGGTTATGCTGAGGCCTGACTCTAGCAGTTGATCTGGAGGTAATGAGCTGGAGGGCAATGATGGGAATGTCAGATCTTGAGAACAAACATCTTGCAACACAGCCACCTCAGGTGAGGTGAAGCCACCCAGGCAACAGGAGGCTTTCTCTCCTCCAGCAAGGAGAGCTGTTGCTTCGGCCTCCAGGAGTGTTCCGAGCAATATAGGGAGGGGTTCGAGGTTCTTAGACACATTCATGCAAACACTTCATCCTGGAGCCCTGACTTAAGGATAGGAGATGGTGAAGACTGTGTATTCAAGAATTCTTTGCGGTCCTGCCACCTTATTAAACTCTGGGCCTGGTTTTTAGCACTGGCTGCCCTACAGATTCAGGAAACAAGTCTCTCTTTATATGCTGACAAAAAAGCCTCTGGCTTTGACAGTTTCTCTTAAGCTAGTCATTGGCTGACTTACATCTGTTCTTTTCCTTCAAAGATTCCAAGGCAGACATCCAGCCAACTCCACTATCTTTATAATGACCGTTACCCCAAACCACCCAGGTGCTGAGCTTCTGAATAACTCAATGCTTCCTCTTTCACTTACACCTTATCCTGACCCACTACACTGAGAGCCTTAGCAATCGTGATGCTGCGGCATGCAAAGGGTTAATGCCACCACACTTACCATCAGTGAGTGAGCTATTTCCAGAAACCCATTCTAATGGCCTGCTTTCTAGGGCTAGTTCTGGTACCAAATGTTCTGGTTTGCAGAATTTGAGACTAACACTTGAGTGTAGGTTGTTTATCCGTGAAGTGATTCCAGGAAAGAGTAGTGAGGGAGCATGAAAAGTGAATCAAGGAAGAAAGACAAGCCAATGTGACTGCGTATTGTCAAGGTCACTTCCATCTTGATTCCTATGGTACCTTCCGAAAGGTAGAATTGTCCAGCTGAAGGCTGGAAGGCTGGGGCATTCATTCACTGGCCTCCCTCCCGCATCGGCGGGGCGCTGCCCTCGGGGCTCATGGCAACCCTATCTGTTGTCTGCATAGACCATTTTAAAGCTCCATTTCAGTTCCTTTCATGGACTAGAAAAATAGGCAGTAGAAATTTTCAGTGAATTTTTAGCAAGATTAAATATAGACACCAATTTAACTAAGATTACAATAAGTCTATATATTTAACCTTATTGTTTAAAATGTTAATTATCTTGGCACCGAGCTTTAGATTTCAAAAGGTTGTCCCTGTACAAATTTCACGGTTATTAAATGTTATAGTAAAGATCCAACATGAGCACATGATAGTCATTATGAAGAGTCCCTTCGGTGACATTCATTAGGCCGTTTGGGGCTGCACTGGCACATCCTAGAACCAGGGTGCAGTTTGTCCGCATCCTCGAGTAGAGGGCCCCTGCTCTGGTAAACGCTGCCGCGACTTACCCGAAACTCCGATTGGTCACATTCTGGCAGTGCACCAGGTTGGGCTGATTTCTCCAACCCCTGCTGAGATCCCTACTGCTATTCAGAGCTTGAAGAAAAATAGTCAGTAGTGCTCAAACTGGTAGCTTCAAACAGCTCACAGTTGAGGAAGCTCTGCTGAACGCTTCGGTGGCCACTGAGGTGTGGCTGTGGTTTCACACCGGCGATATCATAGGCAAGTGTGGCATCACTGGCTATAATGTTTGAAGGGTAATCTTTAACATCCGTTTCTTTTTGGTTTGTTGTTTGAATGTTCTTGGACCATGAGTGATCTGAATGATATTTGAATAAAAAAAAAAGATATGTCAAAAAAAAAAAAACCTGTCCCTTTAGCATCAAACACATACACATACACCATTACATTTAATTACATATTTGGAAGGATTGACTGTTAGAAAACAATCACAAGAAATATATTTTTTAAGATTTTTATTTATTTATCTTTAGAGGGGAAGGGTAGGAGAGAGGGAGAGGGAGAGAAATATCAATGTGTGGTTGCCTCTCGTGTGTCCCCTGCTGGGAACTGGCCTGCAACCCAGGCATGTGCCCTGACTGGGAATCGAACCGCGATCCTTTGGTTCGCAGGCCCGCGCTCAATCCACTGAGCTACACCAGCCAGGGCACAAGAAATATTTTCTTGGACAAATTATTGCTTCACCATGCCTCAGTTTCCTCACCTGCAACATTGGAATAACGATAATCCCTTCTTCAGTGGTTTGTTATCAGGATAAAAAGCATTACTGATCTTAGTCCATTGACCTCTTTCTACTCATCAAACATGCCAAGCTTATTAGTATCTCAGGAGCTCTGTCCTTGCCTTTTTCCCTGCCTATAATATTCTTTTAAAAACTAGTTTCTTTGTGTGTGTGTGTAAAGCATTTAGAGCAGTACCTGCCGTATAGTAAGTACTCCATAAGATTGAGCTATTGCAATATAACTATTATCCCTTAACCCTGCAGAACTCTTAAAATCCTGAGGTCAGACTCTTCCAGAGCCAGTTTTTCTAACTGAACTCTGGCTACATATACTAGTTCACTAAGAAATGTATCCTTCCCAGACACCCCCATTCTCAGATTCTTTAATCACGTACTTAGAATATGTGCAAATTAGCCCTGGCTGGTGTGGCTTAGTGGATTGAATGCCAGCCTGCAAACCGAGAGGTTGCTGGTTTGATTCCCAGTAAAGGCACATGCCTGGGTTGCAGGCCAGGTCCCCGGTTGAGGGTGCATGAGAGGCAACCACACACTGATGTTTCTCTCCCTCTCTTTCCCCCTCCCTTCTCCTCTCTCTAAAAATAAATTTAAAAAATCTTTTTTTTAAATGTGTAAATTAGATACCACATCCATGCTCTTGTCCTTACCATTAACCCTACTTTGAACTTAGTGGGTGCCCAGAGAACAGTGCTGGACTTGGGCGTGTGAAGATCCACATTTCAGGCTCTGCTCAGCCCCTGCAGGTGAACTTTGGATCCCCCATATAACTTTTCTGTAGCTTCCTTTCTTTATGTACTTATTAGTCTTTAAGTACTAATTTCCTCACTATCTATTGAGAGCATTAAATGAGATAAGTAGTATACATGTAAACCAAATTGGGTAACTCACCTGTTCCCTCGTTCTCCTTTGTCCTTAAAACAGAAATTTTAAGAAACTCCATGTCTTGACCTTTGCCCGACGGACCTCACCCCTCAAGACTGGTCTGTTTCTCTGTTCAAATATCCATCATCCAAGAGGCCCCCCGAACTGCCTACTCTAAGTGATACCACCTCATCACATATTTTCCTCATGGCACTTGTCGTCATCTGAAATTATTTAGTTCACCTTTTCATTTCACCACTTGCTCTGAGGGCAAGGAAGATGTCTGTTTGGTTGACCACTGCCCCCTCAGTGTCTAGTTAGCACCTGGCCTGTGGGAAATGTTCCTTAAATATTTGTGCATAAATGGATATGGACACACTCCACAAAAGAGTGAGTAAGCAGCCCTCGCTGGCATGGGTCAATGGATTGAGGACTGGACTGTGAAGTGAAGGGTGGCCAGTTCAGTTCCCAGTCAGGGCACATGTCTGGGTTGTAAGCCAGGTCCCCAGTGAGGGGCACACGAGAAGCAATCACACATTGATGTTTCTCTCTCTCTTTTTCTCCCTCCCCCTCCTCTCTCTAAAAATAAATAAATAAATAAAATCTTAAAAAGGAAAAGATTAAGTGAGCATCCAGGTGTCCTGGAGGGCGTACTGCAAGGACTGGCTGCAGCTACTCTGCTAGAGCGGTGGTCGAGAGAGCAGAACAGCTCTGCAAGTCCCAGAGGCCTTGCCCTCAGGGATGCTCTGAAAAAGTATCACTTTAGACAAAAGCAGGTGAGCAGCATGGTGTAGGGAAATCCTTTGGTGAAGAGAAGTTCTGTGAACCCCAAAACAAGGGAGGGAGCCCCTCATCTCCTCATCACACCTATACAAAGACAACAATCACTCAAGAAGGAAACCAGACCCAGAAGAGACCACATGGAGGACATCAAGTATGCGTCCAGGAGGAAGGAGAAAAAGGCACCATAAACTGGATTTGGAACAGCAACATGCCAGGGGGCCATTGCGGGAATGGCCTGCCCCCGGAGGAAAATACCAGTATAATTTATCACCGACCTTGTATGTAACTATACACAGCCATCCTCAGAAAATATCATTTCATTCAATGTCATTTCATTATAACGGATAAGAAAAAAATCAATTCCCAGCTAGGGCCACTGCCGGTGTAGAGCTGGTGTGCTCTCCCCAGCCTGCATGGGTTTTCTCTGGATATTCCAGTTTCCTCCCACATCACAAAGACGTGCAGGTGAGGCAGACAGGCACGCCTAGACTATCCCAGTGTGACTGAGTGCAGGTGAGGGTGTGGGTGTGGGTGTGGGTGTGCCCGGCACTGGAAAGGTGCCCCGTCCAGGGTGGGTCCGGCTTTGTGCACTGAGCCAATGGGAGTGGTTCCAGCTGCAGGGACCCAGAACTGCAGTAAACAGGTTGGCAAAGAATTATCTTCCTTGTTTTTCTTAATCTTTCTTAAATCTAAGTAGCTCACATTTATTTCAGTGTTTAATAGCAGAAGGGTTTGGGGTCTTTAGTTAGAAGATTAGTGATGATTATGTCACCAGAAATATGCCGTGAGAACTGAATCTATGCCAATTAGCTTAGGGCAAGATTGGTTTTGTTATATGTCATTTTGCTTAAAGTGGCAATTTCCAAGAGCCTGTCCACAACATTAAGTGAGGACTCATTGTACATTGGATCCTGCCATTGTCACTGGAGCTTTAGTGAGAATGTGGTTTGATTCTGATAGAATTACTCTGACAAGGCAGCAAAGCCAGGAGACGTCAGCATGCAGAACCCAGTCACTATGAGGCCTTTGAAAAGAAGATGCTTCCTACACTTACATTACACATTTTATTGATTTTTTAAAACTGGTGTTGATAACATTACGTAATGATGATGCTTGCTTATGCCCCCAAATCATCTACAAATTTGATTCATCTTCAAGTACTGAGAATAGTGTGACTATTGAAGGTAGCAACAGAATCTGCTTTCAACTCAGTCCTTCTTCCTATACAGGGTCATTGACCCTGTGCTTGCCTGCAAGTTCCGGGCCAGTCACAACCTGGTTTTGATTCCTACTCTTTCAGAGCCTATGCCTGGAAAACCTGACTCAGGGTCAGTTCCACTCAGCGGTTTGTATTTGCTGGTCCCTCCCCAAGTTTTCCTAGTCTCGGGGCCTTTGTACTTCCTTCCTTTTGCCTGGAACAGACTCTTCCCAAATCTTCATATGCCTACTTCTTACAGTCATCCAGGGCTTGGCCCAAATACTATCTCCTCAAAAATATTCTGCCACTGAAAAGTAAATTCCCTGAGAACAGGGGTCATCCCTGTTACTCACCCTCTACATCCTCTCATTCCTAGAATAAAGCCCGTCCTATAGTAGGTGCTCAATAAACAATAATTTATTCATTGAATAGCACAGGAGTCCAGGTGTTGTGCTGGTCTGTTGAAATTTATGATTCTTCATGACCAAGGTCTCTGATACCTACGTCATTTGTCAGTGATCCATTTAGCTTCAAGTTAAGAGCATTGACTTTGGAGCCGACCAGACCTGGGCTTTAGTTTTGGCTTTGACTATAGCTAAATGACTGTGGGCACATTATTGAACCCCCCCCCCATGCCTCTCTCTCCTCATTTATTACCTTATAAATAATACTTTCTCATAGGCTAATTTAAGAATTAATTAAAAAATACATGTAAAAGGCTTAGTGCAAAACTTGACACAAGATAAGAACTCAATCAATATAACCCATGAACTTTATAGATTGTTATTTTTTTTATTTGTGCTGTTTTTAATTATGGATGCACTCTGTCCTAGGAACAGTGTCACTTAGGGAGTTCCAGGGACAGCAACTAGTGCTACATAACTAGACCACAAGTCTGATTCATGCATTTATTCATTGTGAAACCGTTTTCCAACCACCTGCTGTTAACCAGGCACTGTGATAAATGCTGGGGATAAAAAGGAATTAGAATGTGGTCCTTGCCCTCAGGTTGCTCAGACTACAGAGGGATACAAGAGCACATTGATGCCTTGTGAGAGCTGCTGTTGTAGCAAGAAAAAAAAAACAACAGTTTTCCTCGCGGGGAAGAAGTGAGCAAGAGCCTGAGAATGGAAATGGAACCTACTGCAGAAGCACTGAAGACAGAGAGCTGTTGAACAGAGTAGCATGGAAGGTTTCAGAATAAGGGAGCGATATGAAGACCAGAAATTGGAAAAGTAAATAGGGTACTCATTTTAGAATTCACCCATATCCACTCAGCTTTATGGACTCTTAGAGAACAGCAATATCTTTTAATTATATCAATCCTCTCTGTGCCGGGAAGGGGCAGGTTCACCCTGGATATAGCAACTTTTCCATGGTCTGGGACCACTTGACCTCCAGAGGGCGCTGTTCCCCTTCCATTCTCAGCGTCTAATTAGTGAGCCAGCCTCCGAATCCCCTAGAAGGCTAGTTAAACACATCCCTGGGCCCCACCCACCGAGTTCCTGAGGTGAGGACATAAGAATTTGTAGGCCTAATGTATCCCCAGGTAGATGCTAATGCTGCTGATCCCAGAAAGCACACTTCAAGAACCACTGGTCGCAAGGATTTAAAACCCTTCTTTGTGTCTTTCAAAAGCACAGGTGAAACAAGGCCAGAACCTTGGAAGAAGACCTTACTAAGAGCTCAGGAGGAAAACAAACAACAGCCAAACAAAAACAGAGCTATACCCATCCAGACAATGAGGCTTCCATATAACGGGCTTATGTCTCCTGGCTTTGAGTGCAGTGCTGTCTGAGTTCTGGCTTCCCAACTGTCAGGGCAGATGCACAGGCCCTGTAGAAAGAGTGAGAAGTCTTAGCCTTTGCAGGAATGAAACCAATTAAGAGCATTACACAGAATACAGCAGCAGAACTGCATAGTCTGAATGAGTGAAATACATATAAAACAGCAGGAAGTCTTCATTTCCTTAACAGAAGAGTGTCTTATTAATTTTATAGCTCTCTCCAATTCCTAGAGCAGAGCTTTATCCCTGATATGTAGCTAATGAATGTGCGAAGTGAACTGAGTTATGGCTTATAGTATCTCTTTATGCATAGAAGCACAAATGACGTTACTCATTTGTTCTTATCCAGCAATATTTATCCAAAAGTTTTGAATCATTTATTATTTTTAACATTGCCACAGCTTTCCAGATGGTAAACAGGCTCTACAAATACAGATTTATTGTCCCTTATCTCTGTACTATGTCTTCCTTGGACCATTACCTTAGAAACCTATGCTCAGTTACTAGTCTTGAATTTATTTCAGTGTCTTGGTTTGCCATGACAATGGGTTGCCTTTGAAGAAAAATATACATAAAATGTCCCCCTTAAAGCTAATCAATGATTAGTTACCCTTAAATGCCATCTATGATCCTACTGGAAAGTAAAATTAAACTTCCCCACTGTCTTCCCTTCTTATGTGTGTGTGTGTTTAAATGCCTTCTGTGTTGCAAATAATTACTTAATTAATTAGATTTTACTTATTTTTGAGAAAGGGGAAGGGAAGGAGAAAGAAAGGAAGAGAAACATTGATGAACAAGAGAAGCATGGATCGGTCGCCTCCTACACACCCCCAATCGGTGACCTGGCCTGCAACCAAGGCATGTACCCTGACCAGGAATTGAATCAGCAACCTTTCGGTTTGTGGGATGATGCCCAACACACTGAGTCACACTAGTCAGGGCTACTTATTTATTTAAAGTCTTAACTTTTTTCTTTTTTTTAAATTGACTGTTGCGGGAGTGGGGAGAGACATCGATTTGTTGTTCCACTTATGTATGCATTCATGGGTTGATTCTTGTATGTGCCCTGACCGGGGATCAAACCCGCAACCTTGGTATTTTGGGATGACACTCTAACCAACTGAATTACTCAGCCAGGGTTTAAATTTTTTTTAAATTACAGTTGACATTCAATATCATATTAGTTTCAGGTGTATAGCATGGTGACATTTTATCTTTTGTGTGTGTGTGTGGTCATGTTCCCCTTACAGATAGAGGCCAAGGAAATCTCCCTAATGATTTTTTACACAGAAATATTTCCAAAGACCTAGGGGCTCTTCAAAACATAGACTTAAGCAGGAGTAGAAGGAAATGAGGAGTGAGAAGACATGACTGCAGCATCTAACCCCCCCGCCATCCCCACCCCATTACAGCTTCTCTGCAGACATCATTGGATCCAAATAAAGGACAGGACAGGGAATGGAAGGGGAACAGAAGGGGTGCACACGAACCTCCACCAGTGCCAGCCGCAGGCACGCAGTCCTCTTCCCTCCACGGCCCTGTCATGTCTCAGGCCAAAGCCTCACGCGGGACTTAAAAACTATAAGGCATTATAGAACTATACACCTGAAACCCGTATAATTTTGTTAACCAATGTCACTCCAATAAATTCAATAAATAAAAAAATTTTTAAATGACCGAAAAGGATGTGTTGGGAAGAAATAGGAATCAAAGCAAGTCTGAGAGAAAGAACAAAAAAGAGTTACAGAGAGTGTGAGACAGCAAACGAATGAGGGGAAGATAGAGCACATGAGAGCAAGAGAGAAAGAGAGAGAGAGATTAAGACAGGCAGCAGGGTGTCTGGCTTGTGAGTGGGAAGCCCTGTATCACACGTGAGAAAAGAGCAATTTAAAAATGGGTGCTGCTGAGCAGAGCAAGATTTTTTGTTCAGAAGTGCGCCCAGTGCCTTACTGTGGGAAAGGGAGGCAAGCACAAGACGGGGTCGAATCTCCATGGCCTTTTTGGGCAAAAGACAGGTCAAGCCCCTAGGTGTTCTTACAGAGATGCCAACACAAACAAAGGTATCACATGGGGAGAGGCTACACTGATGGAGTATTTGGAGAATCCCAAGAAAATATCCCTGGAACAAAAAGTATCTTCGCTGGCATTGGGAAGAGTGCAGAAAGGGCAGGCCTGATAGCTCATCTTGAAAAAGCTACTAATAGTTGACCACTGCTTTATTTATTACAAAACAGAAATGACTCATGACTTTTTAAATGTGCACCATATTTGAATTAATCTCATACACCAGAATTCAGACCGTGAATAGCTGATAGATTATTTAGTTCAGGTTTTTTTCTTATTGAATTTATTGGCGTTACATCGGTCAGTAAAATTATATAGGTTTCAACTGTACCATTCTACAGCATGTCATCTGCACATTGCATTGTGTGGTCATGGCTGAGTAGAAAACATTTCTTTTGGCCAGTCCTAATATAACCAAATCTGGCTCACGGAGAAATGCGCGTGATCAGCTTTGCAAACTTTGATGGTAATTTCAGTTCAGCAAGTGCTATCAGTTTTCTCCTTTTAAAAACATGATTGCACTGGATTCATAATGTTCAACTTTTTACAGAGATGGTGAACGCCATCTCAAAACCTGTAGGAAATTGGCTTTACATTTAGAGTTATAGAACTATTTATATTAAATGTTTAAAGACTGAGGAAACCCCTTCACGGTCTCTCAGAACAGCAAGACTTGCCTGTGTTCCAGGTTGTGTTCATTAACCTGTTAGAAGGCAAGGGCTGAAGACAAGCCATCAGTATCCACCTGATCTTCTTGGTTCTGACCATGTCAATTTAATTAAAAATTCCCCGTATCTAAACTGTCGCCTTTTACTTAATGAAAGGCATTTTAGTGTATGTATAATATCAAATAAAGACTAACACCCCACATTTTATAGATGAACTACAAGGTCGGATGCTTTTAAAATTCAGCATGACAAGGCATAGTAGCAAACTTTGCTTGTAAGTTCTTTACATCAAACTAAATTATAATTCAGGATTGTCTTGAACAGCTATTTAAGAACACAACTGTAGAATTACTATGTATGTACGATTGGTAATGGTGCTTTTGCCAACTCACTAGAAGGATTAAAGTACAGGAGAATAAACTGTCAGCCCAAATTTGTAAATTATATCATCATAATGCTTGAGATAATTAAAAACAAAATCACAGATCAAAAAAGAGAGAGAGAGAGAGAGACAGAGATGCAGAGAGACTCTTCTAAGAGTGAATCACCCTTCTTACCCAGCTACACACACACTCCCAAAACCACCTCACAGGCCCCTCAACCTGGCAGTCCGAGCCTCTGCAGGCTGAGTCACCACCCAAGCCCTAATAAACTGTTTGACCCAGTTCTGAAGAAGACTGTTTTCAGTCTTAGTCATTCGTAGATTATTCTTTTATACTTTCAGTGGCCACCTGTTATCCGCCCAAGGTGACTGACTAAAGTTATTTTTCTGACATTAGTAATATCAACTTCATGCAGCCCTGTTAGTGTTTAGAAAACCATTCGGAGGCTGAATAAAATACAGTATGGCCTCAGGATTCTTTTCCAGATTCAAACCATTGAAACGAGACCAGATTAGAAAAATAAAAACAAAGAAATCAAAATGTGGCAGCTGTTGACCAGCCATCAGCCAAAACTTGATCTTTTCTGGAAGAATAACACCTTGGTGAGCAAGTGTCACGCTTGCAGGTCTTCGTGGAGCTGAAGGATTTAAACAACTTTTAAAATGATGATTTATGGGCAAAGACCAATGGTTTATCACATTTGATCCCTGTAATGGCCCAGTGAGGGAAACAGACTTCTTTTTTACACATGAGGAAAATGAGGTTTGCAGAGGAAAGTGATACACCAATGATCACACAGCAAGAACCAGGAAGTAGAACCCCAGTCCTCCCAACTCGTGGGTTTGTGTTCTCTAAAGCATGTGTGGGCAAAACACGGGCATTCGGTGCTTAAAACAAAGAAATACATCTCCTATAGGCAATGCTATTAAAAAACCCACACAAGGTTATGCTAAATTGAAAGTTACTTATAGAAAACATAGAGACTTATTATGAGAAAAAAAGAGTCAAAGTTCCTTAGATTTTTCTCCTACAAAGACAATAACATGTAAAGTTGAGGGAAAGATGAGAGTCAAGAATGAGATGCTTAGTCAAAACCAATAGCTGCCCAAGCATCCTCTTTATCCTTCAATTTCCTCTCAACCTCGCTCATAGCATGTTTGTTACACCACAAGAATAGCTAGACTTTTGTTGAAAATTTCCAAGTAGAAAAAAACAGAAGCCTAAAACAAACACATTCAAAAGAACCCAGAAGACACAGTGTAATGTATTCAGTAGAATGACACGTTTTTTAAAACGGCCATTGTTTATTCTTTTAAAGATTATTTTTGCAGTTACTGATGTTAGAGACAGAGAAGAAGGGAAAGAAACATTGAATTGCTGTCCCACTCATTCATGCATTCATCAGTTGAGTTTATTTTGCCTGTTTGTTTCATGATTTTATTTATTGATTTTTAGAAAGAGGAGAAAGGAGGGAAGAAAGAGAGGGACAGAAACATCGATATCGAGAGACATCAATCAGTTGCCTCTCTCATGCTCCCCACTGGAGACCTAGCCCACAACCCAGGCATGTGCCCTGATTGGGAATTGAACTGGCAACCTTTTGGTTCACAGGCTAGCGCTCAATCCACTGAGCCACACCATCCAGGGCCCACTGGTTGAGTCTTTTATGTATCCTGATTGGGGATTGAACCTGTAGCTTTGGCATATTGGGATGTTCAGTGAGGCAAGAGAAGATATTTTGTCCATAAAAACTAAACAGGGTGCTATGAGAAAGGAATCAAGAATTTTTTTTAAGTTCTTGCAAACTCAGTGTATGACCAACCAAATAAAAAAATTAATAGATACGTAGGAGTATAAAAATTAGGTAAATCTTTCAGAATGTAAAACTATAAAAGATAAAAAGCTGAAAATAAGAGACAAAAGACAGTAGGTTAAGAGAAATCAAAGATACCTGTCAAATAACTAATAGTAGTTTCAGAAAAAGTAAACCAATAAAATAAAAACAATAAAATTATCAAAGAACTAAAATTTTAAAAATGCAGAATAGGAGAACATAAGTCTCCAATTTGAAAGAGCTTACCAGTTGCTTCGTCTAAAGAAATAAAAAGACCTACTCCTCAGCATACCATAATAAAATTTTGGAGGAACAAAGTAAAATGCTAACCACTTTCAGAGAGCAGAAAGAAGCAATGGGGAATCAAAAGGATGTTTAATTCTCAACAGCAACGCTGAAAGGTGTTAGGACAATTACTTCAAAATGTCTCAGGGGCCATGCCTGCCAAATTCTGTATCTAATTTCAAATCACATGTGAAGGTAGAATAAAGACATTTGTAAACATGCAAAGGCTCCAAAAATTTACCTCACATGCCCTTTCATAAAGAAGCCATTGCAGAGTGTGCCTCAGCAAAATAAAGGAGTAATAACAACAAAGGAGGCAGAAAACAGGGACTACAAAAGGAAGTCGCAGACAGAGTGGAGGCTGGAGACCAGCACTTCACAATGGACATGAGGACAAAGGACAGCAGCTGTCAGCCTGGAGTCACAGACTCAGTAGCACTCTTTTCCCTCCTGGAAAAACACAGACTAAGATTGTCTGCCGCCAAAGATGCTCACTAGAGAAATAAGACATTCCTGCTGACAAAAAATGATCCCACGAGACGGAAGGAAATAGAAGGAGGGGTTAGAGAAATGGGCTAGCGTGCTGGTAAATATGAACAGACAGAGGCCAGCAGTGTAAACCAGTAATAATGAAGTCTAACTTGGGGGGAAACCCAAAAAATGATAGAATTAAAGCCCTGACAAAAATAATGTCCAAGACAAATTCCAAGGTCCTGAATTGGGGGGTAAGAGTAGAGATATTGATTAACTTTGACTTCGTTAAGCATATTTATTAAGATTTTAAGGATTGAAAATAAATAATTAAACCTTCATATTATCTTTGAAGTAAGAATTGCAATTAAGAGTAGCCCAGCTGGCCCAGTCAAACGGAAAGCTCTTCCTTGTCGAGGAATTCCAGCAGATACATGTAAAAGGAATAACGAATTAGAGAGGCGCCATTTTGAAGATCCTAAGGCGGGGGTGGTGGTGGTGGTAATGATTACCAATCAATACTAAAACCAACATGCGGAAAGCTGATGGGGAACAGAACGTTTGCAAAGTAGCAAGGTGTCACCCCACGGGAGACTTGTGAGTCACAAGAGGAAAAACCAAAATGACAATATTGGCATCAGGCTTGCCCCATCTGAACCCAGTGATGAATATTCACCTCGCTATTAAATGGAATGAGACATTATGTGCTTCCTGACTGATGTAATGGCAAGTAAACAACATTGTCTGCCCTGCATTCTGGCCAAAAATATTTAACCTGAATCTAATGAAGCCTTCAGCTCTCACTTCTAGTTTACAGAAAACACAGGGGCTAAAAGAACCAGTTAAACAATACTACGAGGAAGCAATCAGACAATTCCAGAAATGGAGACATTCTGCACGACCTAACCTTTTTAACTAGACAATGTTATAAAGAGAAAAGCTGTGGGTGTGGGAGAAGGGAGGGGAGTAGCCTGGATTCACAGAAGTGTAAGAGACAAGAAACATAATGACCAAAAGCTGTGACTAACCCAAGACTGGATCCTAATACACACTAAGTAACTGTGAAAGCTATTTTGAAAACAGTTGGAGAAATTTTAACACTAATTGGGTACTAGCAGTAGAAAATAATAGTTAATGTTAAGTGTGATAATGGCATTATGAAATGTAGAAATGTCTATTTTTAAAAGGTCCTTATTAAACTATTTTGAATGTAAATTTCATAGTTTCTCCAATTCCTTTTACATATATAAACATAAATGAATATATGTATATAAAGCAATTATGGCAAAATGTTAACATTTGTTAAACACAGGAGATAGGCATTCACTAAACTAGCGCTTCTCACACTCTTAATGTGCACGTGACTCGGCTGGGGCTCTTTTTAAATGCAGATTTGGTAGGTCTGGTGGGGGGATGGGGGTTCTTTGTTTCTAACAAGCTCCCCTGATAACCCAAAGGTAATTACTATCCTTGCTTGGAATAACATGGATTAGTATTGCCTGTCTGAACATTTTATAATTATTCACTTTATAGGCTGTCTCTCTGGGTTTTTTCACTCAACATAGGCCTGATATTACTGGTTCGTCAAAACAGAAGAAAATAAAAGTAATTAAAAGTAAAAAAAACTCAGGAGAAAGTAATATAGACAAAAGAAGGACTATAGAAAAAGCAGGGTGAAAAAGCAAAAGATAAGTTAGAAAGAAATTTGAATTCAACAGGAATCACACAAAATAAAATAAACGCAATTACCAGTTAAAAGACTGCAATTGTCAGACTGGGAACCTTTAAAATCCAGCCATATCCTATATAGATGAGAAAATCCTAAAACGTAGACATAGGAAAACTGATAGTAAAAAAATTGAAAATATGGACAAATATTAACCACAATAAAAGCTCTTGTAGCTATAGTAATATCTGCAAAAGGGAAGTTAAGTCAAAACTGTTATTAGGTTAAAGAAAGTCAGTAGGTTGACAAAAGTTTCAAGTATGAAATTGTGGTATTCTTGTAAAGTGGAATATTCTAAGAGCAGGGAAAAGGGACAATGAACCACAGTGAAACCAGGGAGGTGCAGAAAGATGCGTGCAATAATATATCACTTCTATAAAGTATAAAGCCAGGCAAAACAATAATATATTACATACATGTGTATGGTGCTTAGGGATGCACAGACATGTGAGACAATTATAAAGAAGGGCATGAGAACAACAGAACAATAGAAGGGCAGAGAGAAAGACTTGAGCAGGTGCGGAGACGTCCAACGTTCACCAATAGGAAGACAGCATCAACATGTGTTCATTTTCTCCACATGAATGTATAACTTTAGTGAGATCTCTGTACAAACCAAAATGATTTTTTGTTTGTTTTTGGTGTTTGTTTGTTTAGAATTAGACTAATAAATATAAAATTAATATTAAAAATGATAGAAACACTTTAAAAAGGAAGAGCAGTAAGCAGGGACTAACCCTACGGGATATTAAAACACACTAAAAAACCCCTCAATAACTAACACAGTGTGGATGGCAAACCAATGGAACAGGATAGAAAGTTTATAAATAGATCTAAATACTTGGTAGATTTTCACTGTAGCAAGAGATACCACTCATCTGTGTGGGAGAAATGATTACTCAGCAAATAACGTAGAATAGCTGGTTAAAATGGGGAAAAACATTAAGATGGAACCATATCTTACAACTTACTTCAAGAAAATTCCTAGGAGATCAAAGATTTAAAATACGAAGACATACAGTCCTAAAAAGAAAACAGGGGAATTATTTTATAACTTCAAGTCATTAAAACCATACTGTGTTTAGTAGCCATTAAAAAAAATGAGTAATTGCTAAATTCCACTGCATAAAAATAAAAGCAAAGAAAAGCTTCTACGTGTGTGGGGGTGGATAGGAGCAAATCAGAAGTAGAGTCAAAAATAAATAACACCCAGGAAAAATCTTTACAATTAACATCACAGAAAAAGAGCTGATCTCCCTAATATTTACAGAGCTCCTAAAAATCCAAGAGGGAAATACTGAGCACCGCTAGGAAAAAGTCAAAGAATGAACAAACTGTTCGCAGAAAAGGAAGTACAAGTGACTAAATTTATAGAGTTGCTTATCCCCACTCATAATGAAAGGACCGGAATTAAAACTGTCCTGAGATACCCTTTGTCCTCTACTAGATGAGCAAAAATGCAAAAATGTAACAACACATTCTGTTGACCAGGCTACGGGAAGGCAAGCACTTTGCTTAGATTACTGGCAGGACTTTAAATGGACACAGTCCTAGTGGAGAGTCACTTGTCACTATTAGAATTACAAATGCGGATGCCTTTAATCTAGCAATTCCATTTCAGGGCATTTATCCTGCATCTATAAGTGCATACCTCTGAAATGACATATGTATACAGAGTTACTCATTGTATTATTGTGACAGCAAAAGATTGGGCTCAGACAGTAACAGTTCTCTTGACTCTTGGATCTGCGTGGGACTGGTCGCATGTATCCCATTCCTATTCATAACGGAACGCTTTGGCACACTGTTTTATGGTTCCGTGGAGATGCCCATTCACGTCAGGGAGTTTGGGTCACGCACATAGACGATACATATAATGATAGTTATGATCCCTATAACTGCATATAATGGAATATCACACAGTTTCAGGAATGAATGAGGAAAAAAATTACTGTTGATTTTTGAGAGAGGGGAAGGGAGAAAGAGAGGGAAACATTGATGTGAATGAGAAACATCCATTGATTGCCTTCCGAACTTGCAGCCCAGGAATGTGCTCTGACCGAGAATCCAACTGGCGACCTTTTGGTTTGTAGGATGATGCCCAACCATCCGAGCAGCACCAGCTGGGGCAATGAGGAATTATCCTTAAAACAATTTGAAAACATCTCTAAGGTATAGTGAGTGGGGTGAGGAGAGCATGCTGCGGAGCAGTGTGCACGTTACTTTGCATATATAAAAGGGGGAAAAATTAAGAACCTATCTTTGTGGGAAAATAAAAAAGCTCTAGAAGAATACTGTGCTTCAACATATACTTGTAGAAAGTGTGTGGATTAACTTTGGAATATAACAAGGCTATTTTATGATATTATGGATATTTCAATGCAGATGCAGGAGATAGAATGATGGTGTCATGATATGAATATAAAAAGGAAGAAGAGAAAAGGGAGGAGGGGAGAGAGAAGTGGGTAGAAGAAGAAAATGAGAGAGAAGACAGGAAGCGAGAGTGTGGGGGCAAAGAGGAGGACACAGGGACAGAGGGAACGGAGAGAATAAAGGAGGAGAAGATATACTCACTCGCAGAGTGGTTCCGAGGAGGAAGATAAAATATATCAAGGCCATATACACACTAGGAACAAGGGCTTTAATCAGAAGCTAGGAACTATCTCCAAGATGAATGGGCAGGGGAGAGCAAGGCTGTCCATAAAGACATTTTTGGTATTTCAAAATCGAATCGAAACCTGCAGAGTGGCGAAGACGTTGAGTTCCTTTGAATTGAATCCAAGCTGACCGTCAGGGTGGAGCTGAAAGAGGTCTGGATCAAGAGATGTGTTCTTTGATCCCAGTTCTACCAAAGACTGAGACCTCTGATCAGCTTTGTCATCTGTGGGCCGGGAAGTCAAGTCATCTGTCTTTCCTATCTCTAGGGGTGTCCTACAGGTAAAAACGGTGACTGCTGATACTATTGTGACTTTGTGCTTTTCACATTACAGTTAAGTTCAAATACTCTGAAAATGGCGTTGTAATGTATGTAAGTCCACCGGACCACAGGGAATGCGGCGGGGTAAAGGAAACAGGAGAGAGGCCAGAGCTGATGGTGTGAGGTGGTGACCCAGTACAGCCTTTGATGAAAACCACCTCCCAACTCTCTCTTCCCCTCCTCGCATGAAGCGGAAGCCTGAATCACCCAGCAGGTGGTGAAAGGGGAAATTGCTGAGGTGGTTTCCCATATTCAATCCTGTCTTCCCAGTCCAATTACACACCAATTCAAAGACACTCTGCTCTTCCAAAAGCCACCTCCCTGATCAAAATCCTTATCACTTCATACCAGAGCTTCTGCTACAGCCTCCAAATCAGTGAAACATCAGTATTTCCCCTAAACCAGCTTTTCCAGATTTTGCCATCTCAGTCAATGACATACTTAGGCTTTCGGGTTAACCTTTTCGGTTTCCAAATTTGGAAGTCACTCCTGAATCCTTCCTACTCCCATCCAGGGCCACGTTATGATTTTCATGGACCCCAGGCACTTTTGCCTTTGTGGGCCCCTTCTTCCATTAGGAAAAAAATTATATATATTTTTTACAACTGCATGATCACACAGATGAATATAAACCAAACTGGATTTATTCTACGTAGTCATTACTTTTTTCTCATTTTTAGATAAATTAAAATTCAAACATAGCACCATAGTACTATGGGCATAGGTCCTAGACACTGTGCCTCTGGCCTAATGGGTCGGTCAGTCCTGCCGTTCACTAAGATCCACAGGCTACGGGACCAAACCTTAACTCTCTACCTTGTGTCTCCATAAATCAGACTGCTGCTCACCACTGTAAGTCCAAAGTTCTGTCCATGGGAAGGGCTTCCTGTCCCCACAGTCTCCCAGGAGCCCCGCTGAATAAAGGTACACTACAGATGCCAGCATACTAGAAGATCCTTCAGTAGAGCAGGCCCATACTCCTCCATCGAGGGGCCGCAGAAATTTTCCCATGAAGACATATGGCTGAGGCAAGGGGGGCAGTGACACAGGGGACCAGGCAATGCCCCAGGCCCAGCCACCTGCTTGGCAGTTCACTTGACTCTTGGATCTGCGTGGGACTGGTCGCACGTACCCCACCCCCATTTGTAATGGAACGCTTTGGCACACCATTTTATGGTTTGGTAGAGACACCCATTCGTGTCAGGGAGTTTGGGTCACACACATAGACAATGGCCTGTGGTCAGGCTTTTGGGCTCCACCAGGCCCAGGAGCAAGCCAGAGCTGCTTTCAAATGGTAATAATTGCCAGCAGGTCTTGAGTCTCCTACTGGAGATTGCCGGAGGTTCTGTCAGTCATTCTGTTGGTCACAGACGCTGTGGGTATCTCAGAGTCATGAGGCTCCAGTGGCCAGGCAACCCACACCACAACCTGCACCTGCTTCAGAACACTTTCTTGCTCTCTGGATACTATTCAAAACTGCCAGCTTCACAGCTGGCCAGGTAAATAGGTTGGAACAGCAAGCTCAAACTCGGTCTACGCTGCCTCCAAAATCCACAGACCCAACACGCCCTGTGCCTTTTTGTGATGGTCAATGCAAGGTGCAGCAACTCTCCTCTCACTTTAGAGTGACATGCCTCCCACTGCTGCACCCCTCAAATCCCCACACACGTGGCAGGACCCCGAGCTTTCACAGACTTTCTCTCTTATCTTCTGGCATAAATGTAATTTACCAAAGCATCTAGGATACTTGCTCCATCCTGTTCTCCAGTTCCAATTAGCATTATGTCATCTTTATTTTTATTTATTGATTTGAGAGAGAGAGAAACATTGATTCGTTGTTCCACTTACTCATTTGATTCTTGTATGTGCTCTGACTGGGTTGGAACCCGCAAGCTTGGTGTAGTGGGTGACACTCTAACCAACTGAGCTATCCGGACTGGGGCACTGTCATCTCTGTAGTGGATTAGACTGATGACATCAAGGTGATTGAAGTCCGTTTCACCTGTTCTATAAGGAGAGCAGAGTTCACATGGCCTAGAGGCATATCAGTAAAGTTATATTGCTGCCCTTGAAAAAGCAATCTGCTTCGGAATGTTTCTGGTTTTTCTTAATGATAAGAATGGGGGGTGGGGAGCATTTGCTAGAGCAACAGCTGTAAGCAGATGCATAGGGCTGTACTGACTTGTTCCAGAAATGATACTGCCTCCTGGTCATGGTCGTGATGGGCATTACCATCTGTTTAAGTTTGCAGTAATATATAACCATCACCATAACCCATCTGACTTCTACACTAGCCAAACAAACAAGTCGAATGGGGATGTGATAGAATCACACCACTGCCTCTTTCCAGTGCAAATGGTGACACCAACCTCTGGGAGGTCCCCTGTGGGTGGGGAATTTTTCTGGCTTAATGTCCTGAGGAGGGAGTTGTGTAGTTCCAGAGTTTTCACTTAACGCTTTCCGTAACAGTGACCAATGTCATCTGCTCTGTGACTACAGGAGCTCTCATTCTCCAAGCTGCCATACAGGCTTTCTGATTATCCACTGGCAATGGGAAGCTCAGCTTCAATTTCCCTTCATCCTTTGTACACTCTCTAGGACTGTCAAAAGAAACCAGATGGCTCCAGGATCTATCTACTCACTATTAGCGCCATAATGACAATGCCACAGCTACTTGATCTCCCGATGCGTTGCCCTCTTCCTGTACTTCTTCTCAAGCCCCCACAGTGATGATCTGAATAATCATGATGCTGCACATACTGGGGATGATGTGTCTTATTTCCCATTGGGAAATAAATTCTCTCTATGCTCTTTAGATAGAGGGGTGAGCCAAATCCAGCACCCCGTTTCGAGTATCTATTTCCTTGGGCAACATGTGATAACAATATTTACGTCAGTCAAGATCCCAGAGAGAAACGGACAACACACTAAAATTGGTTTGTTTAAAGAGAGTTTTAAAATGGGACTATTTGCAAGGATGTGAGTAGGGTTTAGGGAATCCACACAGCGCGATATAGCACCCTCAAGCTGGGGACAGCGTGGGACCATTACCACTCTTAGACTTCAAAGAGCGATGAGAATCTCCTTCCAGAACTGGAAGAGAGAGATGCCTGTATGTAGCAAACCAGACCCTCTCTCTACTTTCATCAACCCCATAGTAAGGGAGCCAGGAGAATAATCTGGACTCTTCTCTTAGGAATTTCCATTGAATGAATCCAACTGGAAGCCAAGGGCAAGGACATCCAAGAATGTAACCTGTAAGGTGAGCCTCCCAGGAGGAATCTAGGGGCAAATAGAATACACCTTGTGATTTTTACAAATTAACTTTTGTGTGTTTATGTTCAGTCCCCTCATATAGATTACAAACCCCGTGAAAGGGTAAGAGACTGTCTTACCCTTCCAAAGAGACTGTCTTACCCTTCCACAGATCCTCCCATAGCACCTAAGATAGTTTGTCATGAATGAATGAATGAAAGTACTTCAATGTTCAGAGTTAGATTACACGTCCATAGACCAAGTTACAAAGCATGATTTAAAAAACTATCTAAATGCCCTGGCTGGTGTGGCTCAGTGGATTGAGCGCAGGCTGTGAACCAAAGGGTCACGGTTCGATTCTCAGTCAGGGCACATGCCTGAGTTGTGGACCAGGTCCCCAGTGGGGGCCATGTGAGAGGCAACCACACAATGATGTTTCTCTCCCTCTCTTCCCCTCTCTCTAAAAATAAAGAAATAAAATATTTTAAAAAAACTATCTAAAGAAATAATCTGCCCTATGTATTCTACCCAATTCTAATAGAAGGACATCAGAGTGATTGGAACGTACTGGGAGAGAGCACAGCAGTTCAAACAGACCGGTCCAGGTAAAAATCGGACAGCATTTAATACAGTCCCAGCTGAACAATGACTTGGACTCTCCTTGAGTGACTTCATAGACAGGCGTCAGCCAGTCCAGCCCGTGCTTCTGATTAGAAGGGCTTCAGATGAAATCACATCACCCAGTGCATGGCCTTAAAGTGATAGCTGAGTAATGGATGGCGATTTCCCATCTAAATTATGATAATGCTCCCTTTTCAATGAGTTTTTGTGAATTCTGCTAAGTGGCTCTGATTTTCATTTCCTCAACACATATTTCTTCCCCGAATGCCCTTCTAATATGCCTTGTTTTGACAATCTGTGGCTTAGTACAATTTGCAAGGTTTTGTTTCTCTCTGCTACAGATCAATTTTTACCTCACCTTGATTTATTACAATGCATTTAACCTGTCACTGACAAAAGAGGTGGTGGGGCCCTTTTCTGCAGATAATAAAAAAAAGAGGTAGTTTAATTTCTCGGATTCTATTTCAAGACTTGAAGACGAAGAAAGAGATGGCAGAGGGTTGCTGTAAAAGGATCAGTCACTCATGTACTGTTGCAGAGGTGCCCTGAACGCAAAAACCTAGACAAACAGGCTTCACATACAAACAGACCGTGCCAGTACCTTCTCAGCGTGGGGACCATACAGAGTGATACGCACACTTACCTTAACGTCAACATAAAATCCAAGTGCTACCTTCATCTCTGGTGACCACCAGTGGCACAAATCAAACGTCTGAGAGACAGTGGGCTGGTGTGTCAATTATTCCCCTTGAAGATTACATTTCAATTTTCTAAGTGAAAATTATATTGACATTCTTTCTTAATATTGAGAACATACATATGTAAAGTGCACAAATCTTAAGGGTACAGCTCAGTATACAAATATGTAGACCGTATGTGTGTATGTATATGTTCATGTGTATATGTATATAATTGTCACTATATCAAGAAGTAGGACATTTCCAGCACTCTGGAAGTTTCCTCCATGCTCACTTTTCGTTATTACCAACGTGTCCAAGGATAATCACTATACTGACCTCCATCAACATAAATTTTGCCTGCTTTTTATTTTCTCTTAAGGGAATCACATAGTATTTCTATTTTGTGTCCAGCTTCTTTTTGCTTATTATTAAATTGTGAGATTCAGCCTTGTCACTGTGTACCTAACAGCCTGATAATTTTTTGTGTGTTGGTTTTGAGAGAGACATCGATCTGTTGTTCCACTTCTTTATGCATTCATTCATTGTTTGATTCCTGTACGTGACCACCTTGGTGTGTCGGGACAATGCGCCAGCCAACTGAGTGAGCTACCTGGCTAGGGCCTCACGAGTTGATTTTTATTGCTGAGGGGTATTTTGGTGTGTATGTACGTACCACAGTTTATTTATTCATTCTATCATTGAGGGTCATTTAATTTCTTTTAATAAAATCTAATAGATTGCAATTGAATATTTAACAAATTGTACTCACATATAAATCACAGAACATATCAGAAGAAATACATTTTCTTCCTCTGCATATCCAATGGCAAAGTTTTGAAAATACTTTTCCTTCTCTATTACTGCAACACCTAGTGGCCTAACAAGCCTGCAGGTCTAGACAGGAGCATTTATATTTGGAGACAGTGACTTTTAGTTATGATAATCTTCACACAGCCCACAGATGTTCATTAGAACCAAATAACAATGCCTGGGGCCCACTAGAAATCATAGAAGTCAGAAGTCAGACAATCCCACTAGAAGTCAGAATCTTCAGCAGGTAGAGCCCAAAACCTGAGAACTAATCTAGACTAATTGTCCTCAATTTTTGCCAAGTATCAGAACCCCTGGAGAGCTTGTTCAAGCACAGATTGCTGGGCTCCACCACGGAGTTTGTTTCAGTAGGTCTGGGATGGGGTCCAAGAATCTGCATTTCTTACAAGTTCCCAGGTAATGCTGATGCGCTGGTCTGGGGGCCACATAAGAACCACCGATCTAGACCAACTCTGTTATTTTAAACAAGGAGAACCTGTGGGCCCAGCAGGCTGAAGTGATTTGCTGGAGTCATCAACCTAGTTAGTGACAAAGTTATAATTAGAACAAAGCCTCACAATCACTTTCCCTTTCATCTGACACACAACTGGACATCTCTACTAAGTCATCTGAAGCACTGTTAAAATAGAGACCACTTCCCCTCAGCAAAAAAGAAATAAAAAAAGAGCATTTAAGGAGTGGATTAGGGTAACTCTTTCCTATAAAACTATTTGCAAAAACCTAAGCATTCTGAGGAAATGAGATTATTTACATTAGAACCAGGATTTGAGGACAGGAGACATGGGAGAGGCAGTCCATGAGACTCCTTTGGGCAGCTTAAACTTGGACCGCTGCCCAGGGAGGGGTGCATCTGCCCTTCAGCACCCCACCCAGCCTTCCTCTCCTTCAGCTTCCTCCCAAAGGCTGAGCTGTTGCAAATCAAATGGGCCACATGGGCACAAGTCACCCATTCTGGAGGCCAACTGTTTATTTCTTCCATCTCTCTCTCACTGCACAAGATTTAGTCTGTTTTGCTGTATTTCCCTATGACTTGTAAATCTCACCCACATTTGCCCCTTACAATAGAATTTCTCCAAATATGGCCAGCTTGTCCCTGCCAGTTATGGCCCAAACCTGAGGTGCAGACAACTCTGTGCCTAAGCATCTCTAGTGTCTGTGAGCCCATCCTCCTAGCCGTGCTAAGCACACTGTTATGACAACGCACTGACAGCGTGGACCTTGTTGCTGAGCTATTTTGACCTGCTTCAGTGGCACCCTGAACTACCTGCTACCCACACGATTGAAGAGCTTTGCCTGTGGGGCCAGAGGGCCTATATTTTAAGTACACAACTCAAGTGATTCTAATGGAACCCAGATCTGGGGACCACGGTCCAATTTCTTATCAGGTATTTATTGAGTAATCATTAACCTCAGCTGCTGATTTTTTTTTTTTTTTTTTTTTGCTGGGATGGGAGCGGTTCAGTTTAATGGCATTACACAGTGATTTTCGGTGTTCACACTTTTGGGAAGTGGAGAACACTTTTAACAAGACTCCCATTCTACCAAATGGGAAGAGAGAAGACAGAAAACAAACTGCGTTGGCCACAGACTGCAGGTGCAGGATATTTGCATATGATATAAAAAATGATTTCTATAGAAAACTAACTGATACAGACTCATTTTTAAATAAATAGTAAAGACTGAAGGACCCCCTGATATGGAGCAAAAAGCATCCATTCTAGATGTGCACAAAAGAACTGAAGGGGAAAAAACATCCAAAAGTGGATCTAGAACGGACCAAAATGATTCTTGCAACTACAGTGGGTCTATCACCATTCTCTTAGGAAGAATCAGAGGCTGATATGAGAATCCATATCATGACTTTTATCATTTACTGTAAATGCAGTTTTCATTATTGAAGGAAGGTCCACTTCGTCTCGTTTCCTTCATAAGATCCATAAGCTGAACTACTCCCTCCAACCATGTTTATTTATTTACACACACCCAGAAACACACGAATACACATGTACTCAATCACAGAGACCCCACTTCGACTTAAAGGCAATGAAGGCCATTTCTTCACATTCTCAGGGAATGGCGCTCTCCTCCCCTCCCCAGAATCATACTGGACAGGTCCACAGTAAATCCACCACAGAGGAAAACAACATCTCCTCATTTAAAATTTCATATTAACTTGCGTCTTGAGGCATTGTGTTGTATTAGTCTCTATGTGTCTTCCAAGTCCAAAGGTCTGTTCACATGAAACGGCACACATGGTTACTCTACAAGTTTCGTAAGCAATGCCATGTGTAGCTGGCGGGGGTGGGGTGGGGGCAGGGGATAGTTGTCAGGCTTCAGGATTTCAAGGCTTCATGGCTACCAGAGGGAGTATTATGTCTTCACACTATTAATTCCTTAATATGAAGCATATTTTTTATTTTATTTTATTTATTTTATTTTTAAAAAGATTTTATTTATTTACTTTTAGAGAGAGGGGAGGAGAGGAAGAAAGAGGAAGAGAAATATCAATGTGTGAGGGATACATCTATCAGTTGTCTCTCACATGCCTCAATCTGGGGATTGACTGGGAATCAAACCAGTGACCTTTCAGTTTGCAGGCAGGAGCTCAATCTACTGAGCCACACCAACCAGGGCTGAAGCATAATATTTTTAAATTGAGACATATTTATCATGTTGTGTACATGTAAATAAAACTAGCCACAAAGTTTGACAAAACAACACAATATTTAAAAACAGGCAAAATATCAGATAGACATTTCACTACAGAAGATACACCACTGGATGATAATCATGTGAAAAGATGCTGATTCAACATCACTACTCACTATGGATATATAAATTAAAACCACAAAAAGAATGGACACCCAACAGAATGGCAATAATCAAAATGGATCGACAATTACAAACACTGGTGGAGGATTCCACCTTCTCAGTGTAGAAGCCTCATACACTGATGGCAGGATTGTAAGATGGTGCAGCCACTTTGGAAAACAGTTCCGTAGCTTCCTAAAAATTAAACATACATTCACCATATGATTCAGCACTCCTACTCCTAGTATATATACCTAAGGAAAATGAAAACATGGCCACACAAAGACTTCATAAGCAAATGTTCACAACAGCGTTATTCATAACAGCCACAAAATAGGAACAATTAAAATTTGAGGGGGTAGCCTGGCCAGGCGGCTGTCTGTTGGAGTGTCCACCCATACAACAAAAGGCTGTGGGTTTGATTCCCAATCAGGGCACATACTTAAGTTGCAGATTCAATCCTCGGTCAGGGTGTGTACGGGAGGCAACCAAATGATGTTTCTCTCTCTCTCTGTCCCCTGCCTTCCCCTCTCTCTAAAATCAATAACATATCCTCGGGTGAGGGTTTTAAAAAAAATCTTATATTAAAAAAAATTTTTTAATGGCCAAACAAAATCAGTATGTTCGTACAATGGAATACTATTCAATAGGAAAAAAGAAAACAAAAAGAATATAATTAATAAACTGCTTATACATGTTACATGGATGTATCTCAAAAATGTTGTTAGGTAAAACAAGCCAAACTTAATGACTGTATATTTTATGATTTCATTTATATGAAAGGTTTGTAAAAAGCAATTTTACAGACAAAGAAAGATTAGCTGCTTGGGGCCGGTGGTGGGAATGGAGAGTGCCTTAAACTGAGCAAGACAGACCGCTGTGAGACAATGGGAATGTACTAATAAAACTGCATTGTGGTGTTAACTGCACAGCTCTGTACATTTACCAGATATAAAACTATACACTTAAAAAGGGTGAATTTTATGGCATATAAATTATACCTCAGCATTTAAAAAGTATAGAGACAGAATTATCATTATACTGCGGAAATAGCTTTTATAGAATTTTACAGAATTTACAGCACAATGAAGGCTGGTCCTTTTATCATTGGTTCCCAACCCGACTGAGATCCCTTCTTTAACAGCAAAAAGAGTAACAATCTTGTGTATTTGTTTTTTTTTTATTTAATATATTTTATTATGCTATTACAGTTGTCCCATTTCTCCCCCATCATTCCCCTCCACCCTGCACATCCCCTCCCACCCACACTTCCCCCCTTTAGTTCATGTCCATGGGTCATAAGTTCCTTAGCTTCTACATTTCCTACACTATTCTTGCCCTCCCCCCTATTTTTTACCCACCATCTATGCTACTTATTCTCTGTACCTTTTCCCCCTCTCTCCTCCTCCTACTCCCCTGTTGCTAACCTTCCATGTGATCTCCATTTCTGTGGTTCTGTTCCTGTTCTAGTTTGCTTTTGTTTTAGGTGTGGTTATTAATAGCTGTGAGTTTGCTGTCTTTTCACTGTCATATTTTTATCTCCTTTTTCTTAGATAAGAGACCTTACAGGCAAGAAGGGGCTGGAAAGAAATATTTGAAATCTTGAAAGGCAGGGAACTACATCCAAAATTGCTCTATCCAGCAAAGCTGTCATTTAGAATGGAAGGGAAGATAAAGTGCTTCTCAGACAAGGTCAAGTTCAAGGAGTTCATCATCACCAAGCCCCTATTATATGAAATGTTAAAGGGACTTATCTAACAATCTTGTGTATTTGAATTGGACCTCTTGGTCACGTAGCTCGGTTGGTTAGAGTATTGCCCCCACACGCTAAGGTTGCAGGTTTAACCAGTTTGCCTCCTAATGCAACACTGAACAACAACAAAAAAGTAAAATTACTGATTTAAGTTCATTTCCATGGTGTTTTTTAGTCATCACTGCAGTCAGTTTAGAGCTGGGAAAAACACGATTGACTTTTGGACTACAGGCATGGCCCATGTGTGGGCAAAACGTACTTGACAAGTGGATCATAAGAAAGGAGGAAGTCGTATGACTTCCATTGCATGCCCAACATTATAGGCAAGGACAGTATGCCCCAAAGTGGCTTCCTTCCCCTGGGATTTTCATTTTCTGTAGGATATCCTCTCTACTTTATGGACAGTGGCACAGCATCATTAAGTATTCCCAGAACTAACAATTGAGGACTTCCCACATATAAATCAATCACTGAATCGGATCTGAAATGTACTATTTCCATTGCCAAGAAATGGATTCTGAAATCGTTTCCAAATGATTTACAAGAAATACTTGTTTGCTTCCGTAAGTCTTGCTTTTGTCACTGTTCACTGACTGCCACTCACGCTGCCCCTGACCTGTTCAGCTGACAACCACAAGTGCTGCATAGGTGAGGAACATGGAGAAATCTACTTTAAAACAGTGTGTAACTGTTTAGTTGCACTTCCAAATAGTATGATCGGTATGCTTTTAGGTAAAGTATAATAAATACACTATCCTTCCTATGTTTTCAGATATTCTGGACACTCTCAATGTATTAATTATTTTCCCAGAATAACAATGGACCTATAGTTTTAAATTTAGAGTATCTCACCAGAAAACATACTGTGTGTATTATTTAAAAGAGTAAATAGTTTGTCAGTTTATCTTATGTTTCCTGTCTTTGCGGACATGCTGTAATATCCTGTTAAGGGACATCCTAACCTCAGCTGGTCCTGGCAATTTCCCCAGGGCCAGTTCATTTCCTGTATCAGTAATTCATATTTCTGTTCCCCGTTACTATAATTTTTCTTCAAAATGGTAAAAGAAAAAAACCTCTTACAGATTAAAGAAAGTAAACACCACATATGGAGCACCTACTATGGGCTGGGTGATATATACAAGGTAAATTTAATACAGCAATCTTACACTGTAGAAATCACTGTCCCCATTTTACAGATAGGGAAGGTATGCACAAGGAAATCGCATGTAGGTAAGGAGACTGAACCACGGTCACATGACTAGTAAGAAGCACACTTAGGATTCAGACATGCCTCCTAGACTCCTGGAGTGCCTCTACCTCCTATTCTTCCTGAAGGCAAGGCCGACCTTTATCTCAAGGGATGGATTGGACAATAGTACGCTATTAATTTTTTAAATTAAGTATTATAATTACTTTTAAAACCAGGCAAAATTTATACACAATAACATGAACAAATCCTAAGTATTAAATTTCATACTTCTATACACAGTGTGAACATCACCTAGACCAAGATCTGGGCCATTTCAGCACTCCAGCAGGTTTCCCCATGCCCCTTCCTGGTCAGTCCACCATAAACTAGTTTTTATTATATTTGTACTTTGTATAAATGGGATCATAAAGTATGTGGATTCCTGGTTTTTGTATTTAACCCTCATCAAAGGACACTTTTTCATTGCTCTTTTAGAAAAGAGAGGAAAAGGGGCAGGGAGAGACATCGAAGTGACAGAGAAACATCGATTGGCTGCCTCCCGTAAGCTCCCCGACCTCGATCAAACCCACAACCCGGGCATGTGCCCTGACTGGGAGGGAGTCAAACCCATGACCCTTCGGTGTACAGGATGACACTCTGACCAACTGAGCCACACCACTCAGGGTGTTGTATGTGGATTATTTTGCTCATCATATCTGCGTGGTTTCTCAATGGACAATGTACAAAATGGGAAAGTTAATTTATATACTTCAAATTAATGTTTCTGGGAGTTGCAAAAACTTCTAAACCAAATTTTGGTAAAATATCACTTAGCCTCTTAACACTTTGGTACTATTTGTATTTTTGTATTGAATATATTTTTTAAAAACTTCCATATTAATACCAAGTACCAACCACATGTTTTATAACTTTCTGAATTACATAATTTCCTTTAGACGCAAACATACTTTTTAAGAGTATAAAAAAATTTTTAAGCTAATATAGAGTCTATGGCTATAGCACCCAGAACTCGCCCAAGCTCATCTGATCTCGGTGAAATTAAGCTAATGTAGAAATAAAAGGTGAAACTTCATGTGTAATTTTATGTAGTAATATCTTTTGAAGGCCTGGTGCTTCAATTACTTAAAAAGTCTTACATATGACATTTGGGGACTCATAAGTTTTTCCATATGTATACTTACTCACAAAATTGCGGGATTCCTTAGTATAGGGCTGATTAAGAAATCCTAACACACTCCCCCTGCTTGAAAAGGATTGCCAGTAAAAATTGCGGAAAATTGTCTTCAATATTCAATATTACTAAAAAATGTGAACATAATGAGTGACACAAATCTATGCCCCAAGGATGGTGATTGCCAGAGGGAAGGGGTTGGGGGAGGTAGAAAAGGGTCAAGGCGGAGACGTGACGTGGGGGGGCAAACACACAATACAATATACAGATGATGTATTACAGAACTTACACCTGAAACCTACATAACTGTATTAACCAGTATCACCCGAGTAAATGCAATATAAAATAATTAAATAAATGAAAATGAAAAAAAAAACGTAGCCTTTAGCCTGGACAATCATTCCGCACAGGACTAACAGTACAAGGGAAGGCAAAGACCTAGAAAGAGGGACAAGGAAGGGATAGAGGTGTGTGTAAGTTAATGTTACCAACGTCACCTAAGAAAATGAAAAAAACATTTAGGAACATAAAATACTTTTAATTTTGCATACATGTGGTTGAAATAATATAGGCTTTGGTGCCACAAACACTTGGTTTGAATCCCAGATTTATTATTAACTTTTTTTACTTTGGCAAATTATTAAACCTCTCAGCCTTAGTTGAGTCACCTGAAAAACGAAGAATACTTACTCAGAACATTGCTGTTATCTGACGTGATAAAATACATGTATACGGATAAGCACCAAGTACATATAAAAACTGCTTTTTCTCTTCTAATAATTACTACTGTATTAGGAGACAATCACTACAACTTATCTGCCAGATACAGCTACAGCTATACCTAGAATTGTTACAAACATTTATATTCCTTCCATTATGCAAGTAAGTCTCACAATAAAGTGACATTGCCTAATTAGAAAGATTACAGGAGTTATGATTCACACATGAAAATCAACAGTCATGGGGGAAGAATTTTTAAAAAGTGAGGTGAATTCAGCTGCATGAACAACAACTAAAAACCTAAGTACCCTCCAATGATGATTGTGATCCAACAGTTCTTCAGAAAAAAAGCTCTAAAATGTCTAAGATAATAATGGGAATGACACTGTGCCGGGGGCCTGTCGTTGGAGTCCTGAAACAGGGGTGAGGAAAACAGTGAAGTTCTCCAGTCGGCAACTCACCCATTCTTATGCACACTGCTCCTGGTGTGCAGGACAAGTTCGGGGATCAGAGGAGCGCAGAGGTTTAAAACCCAGGCCTAACAGTTTCTGGCTGTATGCCAAATCATTTAACCCCAGTTTCGCATCTGTAAAGGTAAATGATGATAGTTATCACCACACGAGTCTGTAATAAACATTCAATGAGGTTATCATGTAAAGGGCTTAGATGAGGGCAGTGCCAAGATATGTTAAGCACTCAATACATGTGCCCCTTGCCTTCCAGGACACCCTTTCTTGATTTCCTTCCACCCTGCTCACTCCTCAGTCTCCTGAGCTGCATACACGCAGGGCACAACTCCAGGAGTCCCAGCAGAGAACTGCTGCGAGAGGCTGAGCTAGACAGGGACTTCAGAGGTCACACGGGCCGGAGATGGGGCTCACCCGAAGTGGCGATACCTTGGTGAACATCCCCGGTATTCAGACCCCAGAAAATACACGCCTAGGAATAAAGACAACACTTAAGGAGTAAGAGACAGAAATGAGAAATTCTAGAAATAAGGGCAAAACTGAAATAGACCACTCCTAACAAATTTGAAGCCCAATTTAACAGGCTCAAGGTGATCTACAATAATTTATTTTTAGAGGAAGTCTCTGTAATGCAACACACAAAACTTCTAGCACACAATAAAAATTATTAGATATGCAAGGCAGGGGTAGTGACCAATAACCAAGAGATAAAATAATCAACTAAAAGCAGACAAAAATGAACAAGGATTTCACAATAGCTATAATTAATGTCAAAGAAAATAGAGAAGATGGGAAAGATAGGTAACATGCAGTATTTTAACAGAATTAAAATCTATTTAAAAAGAATCAAGTGTACATTTTAGAACTGCAAAATTCAGCACCCAAAATTAAGAATTTATTAGATGGGTTTAAAAGCAGATTGAACATGTTAAATCTATTATCTAGCAGCTAGAATTAATAAGTGCAAAGAAAGGCCAATAGAAAACATAAATTGAAGCACAGAAAAAAAGAATGGAAAAAAGAAAGCAAAGCATGAAAAATACTTGAGTCAGAGTCAAAAAGGTCCAACAGTAAATGTAACTGGAGTGCTAGAAGTAGAACTAAGAATTAAAAAAGAAGTATTGGAAGAAATAATGGACAATTTTCCGTCTGTTGTAAGGACATTAACCGAAAGACTGGAGGAGCTCAGAAAACCTTAGGTAGCATAAATAAGAAATTCACACCTTAGAAATCACAGTGAAATGCATAAAAACCAAAGATAAATATTTTAAAAGCATATGTTCATGCCTCTTAGGATTCTCTAACTTAATCACTCCCTTCCTTGCTGGTACACACCTGGCACACTTCAGAGACCTCATAGTGGCTGTTCTCTCGGCCAGGGACACTTTTCCCCAACGTGTCTCTCCAGACACCGTATTTAAAAACCACAGCCTACTCCCCACCCACTTGTGCACCCTCCTTTCCACCCTATCCACACTCTTAGACTTCCAATCACCCTACCATGCCTTATTTTCTCTTACAGCACTCTTCACCTTCTAATATATGGTTTACTTATGTTTACTACTTATTGTCTGTCTTTATCCACTGAAAGGTATCCTCTGAAGGGATAGGTATCTTCATTCTGCTGATTGTTGTACCCTAAGTACCTTGAACAGTGCTTTGCACACGTAGATGCTCAAAAATTATTTGTTGAATACTATTACTATTATTATTCCAAGCCTTTATAATCACCACATAACTTGTTCATGCCATGTCCTCCATATAATATAGCTTTCTCTATTTACCTTTAGAAATGCTTTTGACATGTGATACAGTGGTACTACAGGGCAGTAGTTAAATAAAAAACAGACTCTGGAGCCAAATAGCATGGATCTACAAGTTACAGGATTCCATATACACACATTCTGTATCTTATATATACGTATTCTTTTGCAGAACATAGGCAAAACCAAATTGATGTTCATTAATTAATTTAAATACACACGCACCCATACTCATAGTAGCAATAATGTCAATCGGCAGTGCTCTTGTAGGTTCCAAGCATTTTTACATATTAATGCCTTTAATCCTTCTATCAACCTGATGGAAACCAAGGCACAGGAAGATTAATCTGTATCAAGTCAGACAGCTACTAAATGGCTGAGGCAGGATTTAGATCCATGCTGGGTTCTTATTTTTAAAAGATACTTTTTAGATTAGAAAGGATAATTCCTAAAGAAATAAAAGTGAACTACATAGAACACTTAAATTTAAGTCTGTTAAAAGAAAGCAAAACAACCTTTCTTAGCATGAAAGAATGGAATGCAGATATGAGTAGATGTCACTAGGTGATGCTCTTTATTCAATTTCCCTCTTGGTTATCTGAGGAATTCTAATTTATTGAGATGGGAAAAAACTTATTCTAGGCCTAATAATAATTTAGTTGTCTATTAACCACAAAAGTTACACAGTCCAGAAAATAAATTTATATGCAACTAGGTAAGCCACACAAATCGGGAAAGAAACTTTCAGTAAGCCTGCAAGCTTAGATGATTGAGACTTTCACACAATGAACATGGTACCTCTCTCCACTTATTTTTATCTTCCTCTATTTTTGCCTTCATTTTCTGTAATGTCTTGAGAAGATTTTATACTTTTGTCAACAGAGTCCTTGAGTATTTTTAAAATTTACTCCTGGTTGACATATTTTTGATGCCACTGTAATGTTATCCATCTTTACTTTTTTATGTTGAAATATTTTAAAGTAAATTGACATTACACCCTTAAATATTTAGTATGCATTTCTTAAATAACATTATTAAAATAATGCTTTAATAGCATCTAATAATCAAAAACCAGTCAAAACGTAAAAAGGAGCTCAAACTTAGTACTGGAGAAATAAAAATCAATGAGGCAAAGACATACATTGCACACATATCAAGCTGACAAAATTTGAAAGTCTGATACCAAGTGTTGGAAACGATGCAGAAACACTGGAACTCTAACACATTGCTGTGGGGAAGGGAGATAACAATCCTTCTGGAAAGACAGCTTGGCATTATATTGTAATACTGAAGACATATGAACCTGATTCCCTCAACCGCTGCTACATTCACATATATAGAAATGTATACCAAGAAACAAGACGTGTTTCAAAAAACACATAACAATGCTAACAGCAGTATTGTTTTTAATAGGAAAAAACTGAGATAACTCAAATGTCCCTCAACATAGACAGTATAAATAAATCGTGGTATGAAAACACAATAGAATAAAACAAGGTAATGTCAAATGAACGAATCAGAGCTCTTGCAACAACCTGGATCAGTCTCACCAATTTCATAATAATGAAATACAGAAGAGATACAAAAGAACATGCATAGTATAAGTCTATTCAAAACCAATGCCTGCCATTTATTATTTTCAAACAGCTTAGCAAATCCATTTCCACCCATTCAAATGCAAAAACATAAAAATAAAACATGGCAAATTGTTAACAAACATGAATCTAGGTAGGAGTAAACAAAGGTTCATTGTATTATTTTGTTACTTTTTTTTAGGTTTAATATTTTTCAAGATAAAAGGAAAAAGTTCAAAAATTAGATAAAGCTGATTTATATTGTTTAGGAGTAGTTTCTTTTTTTAAAAGATTTTATTTATTTATTTTTAGAGAGAGAAAGGAAGGGAGGGAGAAAGAGAGGGAGAGAAATATCAATGTGTGGTTGCCTCTCAAGCGCTCTCCTACAGGGGCACCCAGCCTGCAACCCAGGCACATGCCCTGACTGGAATCAAACTAGAGACCCTTTGGTTCCCAGGCCAGCGCTCAATCCACTGAGCCACACCAGCCAGGGCTGTTTAGGAGTAGTTTCTTCATCTGGGAATAGATGTGAGTTTTCTTTATAATTATTTACTAAACTACACATATATATTATACGCATTTTCTGTATGTATACTTCACAAAAGAACAAGGTAAATAATGTGATGATGTATATAAAAATACCTTTCGAAGAAAAAACTTCTATACTTGTTAAACCTATTATTAAAAAATAATTAGAAAGCAACCAAACATTAAGTAAGGGGGCTTTTGTTATGTGGGTCATTTACTTGATATCAATTTATCAACAGGTACACACTGAGGACCAGTTTTTGAAGCTAGCAGTAATAATGTCACCTGATTTTTCCACGAGACAGTTCTTACATAACCATCAATTCTGAATCTTGTTTACTTTGATATTAGTTAGTATATTTTTCTAAATAATTCCCATGAGCTGAATTTGATACCCCAATACTCACTTTGGCATATGTTACTTAAAAATTTATTGTAAGAAAACTTTGAATTAAAGTTTTACAATTATTCATATATCATATAAAATTTATACTGTCCATGTACAAATGTGGCCATTTCTATAGGTTATTCCAAATTCTTCATTAGGATTTCACAGTATTTTTTTGTAAAATCTTCAAAGTCTAAATGTTCAGAATTTCATGTTTTCACATTTTTAATATATTAATTTATTTGATTGTCATCTTCTTCTGAATCATCTAAATCAATATCAAACTCTAAATCATCACTTTCTTCATTTCTTCTGCAGCTTTTTCTATGGCTGGAACGTGGGTTATTTTCAATGTCTTCTGTCTTTTCTGGTTCTTTATTAAACCTAAAGGTGGAAGGAAAATCTCTTTATTTCTCAGGCTTTTACTATTTAACTGTGTAGACTGAAAAAAAAAAACCAACTTTGCACTATATTTCCTGATTAATAGAAGCCTAATGAAATAAGTACAGAGAAAAAGATCCTTGAAGACTAATTTAACTCAAGATCCAATGAATTATAATACTATTAATAAGGTATGCTCAAAGACATTAATGCATAATATCCATTAAAGGAATGTAGTTACCTAATAAGGAACTTTTCTGTAATGAGTAAGAAATATGAACTTCATGGGTAAATATTTTAATTTTCTAAAAACATGAACTTTTACTTTTATCGTAATGATAAAGTAAGGCTTTTTCGTGTATGGTAGAAAAAGTCTACATTAGTGTGGAACACTGCAACTTAAGACTCTCAGAGCTACTGAATGCTTCCTTAAATAAAATTCACTTATCAATTACTAAAACAGTAAAACCCAAACATAAAAGAAATACTCACGGAATAACAATGTCTTCTTTTTTTCCACATTTTGCACAAACTTCAAGTTCACAGGCACATGGTCTACACATTATGTGATAAGAATCCTTCACTGTCTTTTGTAAACATTTAACACTAAAAATGGAAAATGAAATCAAACATTAATTTGTTAATTATCCAACATTTATTTGATAAAATGAGGAAGTACAGCTAAATGTATAGGTAAAAAGCCTAAAGACACAACTCATAGATTTCAATCTCAGTTAGATATTTATCTTATGTAACTTTAGATTCATTATACAGCATTTTTAGATAACAGCTCACTGATGCAAAATAACAATAGTACTTGAGATTTATCTACTTTTTATTAAATACTTTTGAATTTTATTGTTGTTCAAGTACAGTTTTCTGCCTTTCCCCCTCACCTTTCCCCCGCCATATGTACTTCCTTAAAGCCTTAAAAAAAATGTCATCTGCACAGAGACAGTTTTACTTCCAACTTTCCAATATGGAGGCTATTTATTTCTTATATTGCCTAATCACTCTGGCTAGGACTAACAACACTATGTTGAATAAAAGTGGTGAGAGCAGGCATCCTTGTCTTGTTCTGATCTTAGAGAAAAAGCTTTCAGCTTTCCACCGTTGAATATGATAGTAGCTTTGGGCTTGCCACACATGACATTTATTATGTTGAGGTGCTTTCCCTCTACATCCACTTTGTTGCGAATTTTTATCACAAATGGATGTTGGATTTTGTGAAATGCTTTTTCTGCATCTATTATTAAGATGATCATATGATTTTTATCTTTCATTCTATAAATGTGTCATATCACATTGATGATTTGTAGATGATGGGCTACCATCACATTCCTGGCATAAATTACACCTGATTATGGTATATGACCTTTTAAACGTACTGTTGAATTTAGTTTGCTAATATTTTGTTGAGGATTTTTGCATCTATATTAATCAGGAATATTGGCCTACAAATTTCTTTTCTTTTGGATTCTTGTCTAGTTTTAATATCGGTGATGCAGTCTTGTAAAATGGGTTTAGAAGTGTTCCCTCCTCTTCTAGTTTTTGGAAGAGTTGAGAAGGGTTGGTATTAATTCTTTGAATGTCTGGTAGAATTTGCCAGTGGAGCTGTCTGATGCTGCACTTTTGTTTGCAGGGAATTTTTGATTATTGATTCAGTCTCCTCACTAGTAATCAATCTATTCAGATTTCCTGCTTCTTAATGATTCAGTCTTGGTAGGTTGTATGTTTCTAGGAAGTGATCCATTTCTTCTAGGTTGTCAAATTTGTTGGTGTACTTTTGTTCAGAGTAATCTCTTGTGATTCTTTGTATCTTCTGTGGTATCAGTTGTAACATTTCTTATTTTATTTATTTGATTCCCCTCTTTTTTTCTAGTTAAAGATTTGTTAATTTTGTTTATGTTTTTAAAAGATTTTTAAAACTTTATTTTCTATTTATTGATTCTAGAAAGAAGAGGGCGAGAGAAAGAGCCATTGATCCCATCGTTCCACCCTTCCATGCACCCATCGGCTGACTCGTGCATGTGCCCCAACTGGGAGCAAACCCACAACCCCTGCACATCACGATAATGCTCCAACAAATGGGGCCACCTGGCCAGGGTGAATTTTGTTTATGTTTTTAAGTAACCAGCTCTTATTAATGTTTTCTGTTATCTTTTTAGTTTCTATTTAATTTATTTCTGCTCTATGCTAATTCCTTCTTTCTATGAACTTAGTACTTTGTTCTTCTTTCTCTAGTTTCTTGAGGTATAAAGTTAGGTAGTTAAAATTTTTTCTTGTTTCTTTTTTTTTTTTTTAAGATTTTATTTATTTATCTTTAGAGGGGAAGGGAAGGAGAGAGGGAGAGAAACATCAATGTGCGGTTGCCTCTTGTATGTCCCCTGCCGGGAACTGGCCTGGCAACCCAGGCATGTGCCCTGACTGGGAATCGAACCTCGATCCTTCGGTTCGCAGGCCCGTGCTCAATCCACTGAGCTACACCAGCCAGGGCTCTTGTTTCTTGATATAAGCAGTTATTGCTGTAAACTCTCTTAGAACAGTTTTTGTTGCATCCCATAACTTTTGGTACGTTGCATTTCCATTTTTATTTGTCTTGGGGTTTTCTTTCTTCTCTCTTGATTTCTTCTTTGACCCATTGGTTATTCAGTAGCATGTGGCTTATTCTCCACAAATTAGTGAATTCTCCAGTTTTCTTCTTGTAATTGATTTCCAGTTTCACACCACTGTGGTTGCAAAGATGCCTGATATGATTTTAATCTTCTTCAATTTTTACCACTTGTTCTGAGGTCTAACATGTGATTTATCCTGAACAGTATTCCATGTATACTTGAGAATATATATTCTGTTGCTTTAGGATAGAATGTTCTGTATATATCTATATAATATTGTTAAAATGCCCATACTACAATACCTAAAGCAATATACATACACTGCAATCCCTATCAAAATTCTGATGGCATTTTTCCCCGCAATAAAACAAACAATCCTAAAATTTGTATGTAATGGCTAAAGACCCCATGCAGCCAAAGCAATATTGAGGAAAGAAAAACAAAGTTGGAGGTACACTGCTCCCTGGTTTCAAACTATATTACAAAGCTGTAGTAATCAAAATAGTACAATATTGGCATAAAAACAGACATATAGGTCAATGAAACAGAATAGAGAGCCCAGAAATAAACCTGCACATGTATGGTCAATTAATTTATCACAAAGAAGCCAAAAGCACATACATGGTAGCTCCATAAATGCTACGAAAACTGGACAGCCACATGCAAAGGAAAGAAACTGGACCACAATTGTACACCATATACAAAAACTAACTAAAAATGGATTAACATCTTGAATGCAAGACTTGAAACCATAAAACCCCTAAAAGAAAACAAGCTGTAAGCTCCTTAACATCAGTCTTGGTGATTTATTTTTGGATTTGACACAAAAAGTAAAGGGAAAATAAATAAATAAATAAGTGGGACTGCATTAAACTAAACAGTTCTGCAGAGCAGAGGGAAACTATCAACAAAATAATGGGGAAAAAATATTGGAAAAACATATACCTGTAAGGTACATAAAGGACTCTACAACTTAATAGAAAAACAATCTGATTAAGAAATGGGCAGAGGATCTGAATAGGAATTTCTCAAAAAAGATAAACAGATGGTCAACAGGTATATGAAAAGATGTTTAACATCACTAATCATCAGGGGAATGCAAATCAAAACTACAATGAGATATTCCTTCAAAAAGCTATTATCGAAAAGACTAGAAATAACAAGTGTTGGAGAGGATATAAGGAAAAGGGAACCCTTGTGTACTATCGATGGAAATGGAAATTGATGCAGCTGCTATGAAAAGTGGTATGGAGGTTCCCCCCCAAAATTAAAAACAGAACTACTATATGATCCAGCAACCCACTCCTGGGTATTTATCTGAAGAAAATGAAACACAAACTCAGAAAGATATATACACCCTCCTGTTTATTGCAGTACTATTTATAAAAGCCAAGAAATGGAAACAACCTAAGTGTCCACTGATGGATAAAGAAATATGAAAAAAAAAAAAAAAGAAATGTGGTATAATGTACAAGTGAATATTATTCTTCCATAAAAATTAAGGAAATCTTGCCATTGTGAAAACATCTATGCACCTTAAGGGCATTATGCCAAGTGAAGTAAGTCAGATAGAGAAACACAAATACTGTATGATCTTATTTATATGTGGAATCTAAAAATAAAAACAAACAAACAAACCTAGCTCATGGATACAGAGAGCAGAATGATGGTTGCCATAGGCAAGAGGTAAAATGTCAGTGAAATAGGTGAAGAGGATAAAAGGGTACAATCTTCCAGTTATTAAATACATAAGTCATGGGAATGTAATGTACAGCACAGAGACTATAGTTAATAATGCCATATTGCATATTTGAAAATTACTAGAGAGTAAATCTTAAAAGTTCTCATAACAAGTAAGAAAAATTTTTGCAACCATGTATGTTGATGGATGTCAAATGGACATATTATTATGATCATTTCACAATGTGTACACATATCAATTATTACGTTGTACATCTGAAACTAATATTATGTTACATGTCAATTATACCTCAATATAAAAAATGTAAAGCTTTTGTAAAGGATATTATGAAGAATGTAAAAAGAATACCCTGATGAATGGGTGTAAACATTTGCAAATCATATCTGATAAGGGATTTGTATCTAGAATATATAAAGAACTCATAACTCAGTAATAAAGACAAATAACTCCATTAAAAATAAACAAAATAGCCCTGTCTGTTGTGGCTCAGTAGATTGAGCATTGGCCCACAAAATGGAAGATCTCTTGTTCTATTCCATCAGGGCACACACCCAGGTTGTAGGCTGGGATCCCAGTTGGGACCATGCAAGAGGCTACCAACTGATGTTTCTCTCCTTCTCTTCCTCCCTCCCTCCCCCTCTCTAAAAATAAATAAATAAAATATAAAATAAATAAATAAAACGTCTGAATAGATATTTCCCAAAAAAGACACATAAATGGCCAATACATACATGAAAAGATGTTCAACATCAATAGCCACCAGGGAAATGCAAATCAAAGTCACAGTGAGATACCACCTCACACCCACTAGGATGACTATTAACAAAAAGATGGGCAATCACAAATGTTGGTAAGGATGCGGAGAATCCCTGTTTTGGTGGGAAGCAAAAGGCATGGTCACTTTTTTAAATAACACTTCTTCCATTTTTTTTTAAAAAAAGGTTTTATTTATTTTTTAGAGGGAGGGAAAAGGAGAGAGGAAGAGGAGAAACATTGCTGTGCCAGAAGACCATCCAACAGCTGCCTCTCGCACACCCCCAACAGGGGACCTGGCCCGCACCCAGGCATGTGCCCTGACCAGGAACTGAACTGGCAGCCTTTCTGTTTGCAGAATGACACCCACCCCACTGAGCCACACCAGTCAGGGCGGTATCTACTTTTGAAAATAGTTTGACAGTTCCTCAAATGGTTAAATATACAGTTATGAAATAACTCGGGAGCTCCACTTCTAAAAATATACTCAAGAGAATTGAAAATGTAGTATATGCACACAAACACTTGTACATGAAATGTTCATAACAGCATTATTTGGAATAGCCAAAAAAGTGGAAACAATCCAAATGTCCATCAACTGATGAATGGATAAATAAGATGTACAGCTATACAAGACATTATTATTTAGTGATAAAAATGAATTAAGTATAGATACATGTTACAGTGTGCTTGAAAAAATTATTCTGAAATAAGCCAGTCACAAAGAATATCTATTGTATGATACTGTTTATATGAAATATCCAAAATCAGTAAACCTACAGAGACAAAAAGCAAGGGGTGGGGAGATGTTTGGAGGGAAATGGAGATCGATGGCTATGAGTATGGGTTTCTTTCCGAGACAATGAAAAGTTTCAAAAATTGATTGTTGTGACTGCTGCACAGCTCTGTGCTGCCCTCCCAGCCACTGAATCGTGCACTTCAGACAGATGAGCTGTGTAGCATGTGAATTCACTCTTGATCCAACTTGTACAAAAGTCAAATGGAAATGTTAGGAAGAAAAACAAAGTGAAAGATAAAAAATATAAGAAATCTACTTTAAATACAAATAAAGTAAAACAAGAAAAAAACCATGCAACCACTAATTGAGAGAAATTAAACTAACATGGCAATAAAGGATCAATTTCCCAAAACCACACAATAACCCTAAACGTTTATGCACCAAAAATGGTGTTAAAAGAAATGAGGGAAAATTATTGAAATAAAAAGATAAATAAACAAATCCACAATTACAACTAGGGACTTCAATACTCTCTCTGTAACGAAAGGAACAAACAGACCAAAAAAAAAAAAAAAATCAGTAAAGATATAGAACACCTGGTTGATAGAAAACTATCAACTAATTGACATTTATAGAACCCTCCACCCAAGAATAGCAATATATTATTTCCAAGTACACATGAAACATTCTTCAGGATAGACCGTATCTGAGCCATAAAACCAACCTCAATAAATTAAAGAAAAAAACCAACCTGTAAAGTTACATGATGTATGTTCTCTTACCACAATGAAATTAACTAGAAATCAGTAACAGAAAAATATATGGAAAATGCCCAAATGTCTATAAATTAAAGAGAATACTTCTAAAGAATCTACAGGTCAAAGAAGAAATCACAGAAAAATTAGAAAATATTTTGATTGAATGACAATGAAAACCTATCATCAACATTCGTGAAATAGAGCTAAAAATGTTCTTGGGAAATATATATAATTATATGTTTATATTAAACAGGAAAAACTTCCTAAACTTTAACCTTAAGAAAGTAGAAAAAGATGAATAAATTAAACTCAAAGCAAATAAAAAGAAAGAAATATTGATATGAACTGAAATCAGTGAAATTAAAAATGGAGAAATAGGGAAAATCAGAAACACCCAAACCAAGCTCTTTTGAAAAGACTAATATAATTCATAAACACATAATCAGACTGATCAGGGCAAAAAAAAAGAGGACACAAATTACCAATATCAGGAATTGAAGAGGGGATAGCACTACAGATCTAACAAATATTAAAAGAATAATAATAAAATTTTACTAACAACTCTACACCCATGTATCCAACATCATTCAAATAGCCAAAATCTGTAAAGTACTTTATCAAACTTGATTAAGAAGAAATAATTAAAATTTCCCCTATCCATTAAAGGAAAATTTAATCATAGTTAAAAACTCTCCAACAAATAAAACTCCAGGCCCAAATGTCTTCACTGATAATATGCTACCAAACATTTAAGAAATATCAATAATACTAATTTTACACAAACCCTTCCAAAAAACAAAATAGGAAGAAACAGTTCCCAACTCATTTGATGAGGCCCTAATATCAAGACAAAATTATGGACTAGAATTTCTAATAAACATAGATGTAAATATCAATGACAAATCAAATCTATCAATATATTACGAGAATGCATATCATGACCTACTAGAGTTTATCCAAAGGCCTGCAAGACTAATTCGGTATTAACATAAATAAATGTAATTGAACAAATCAATGTTCTAAAGAAGAAAAACCATATGACAATCTCGATAGATGCAGAAAAATCATTTGATAATATCCATTCATAATAAAAAGCCTTGGCAAACTACAAATAAAGAAAACTTCTGCTCTGGCTGGTGTGGCTCAGTGGGTTGAATGCTGGCCTGAGAACCCAGAGGTCACTCTTCTGGTTCCTGGCCGGGGCTCCTGGCCTGAGCACATGCCTGGGTTGCCACCCCGTTCCCAGTTTGGCGCATGCAGGAGGCAGCCAACTGATGTATATCTTGCACATTGATGTTTCTGACCCTTCCTTTCTCCTTCCCTTCCCTTCTCTCTAAAAATAAATAAGTAAAAATATTTATAATAGAAGAAAACTTCTTCAACCCAATAAAATATCTACAAAGAACCTACAACCAGTATACTTAATGATAAAAGACTGAAAACCTTTCCCATAAAATCAGGAACAGGACAAGAGTATGTGTCCTCATCATTCCTAGGCAGCACATAAAGTCAAAAGAAATAAGTCATACAGATTGGAAAGCAAGAAATAAAACTCTTCATGTATAAAATCCCTAAGTATCTATTTTAAAAAGTATTAGAAATAAAAAGTGACTTTATTAAAGTAACAATATATAGGGTCAGTCAACAAAAATAAACTACTTTTTTTTAAATTAAGATTTTATTTATTTATTTTTAGAGAGAGGGGAAAGGAAGGTGAAAAACATCAATGTGTGGTTGCCTCTTGCTCACCCTGCACCAGGGACCTGGCCCACAATCTAGGCATGTGCCCTGATGGGGAATCAAACCAACTATCCTTTGGATAGCAGGCCAACACTCAATCCACTGAGCCACACTAGCCAGCCAGGGCTAAATTGTACTTCTATGTCATAGCAATGACAGTGATTTTCTGTAAAACTTGACACTCTGAGTCTAAAAGTTACGAGAAAAAAGCAAAGAAATTATAACAGTCAAAACAATTAAAAAAAAAAACAAAAAACCAAGGCTGGAAATTCTGCCTATATTTAATCAGAGTAATGGGGGGGGGGGGGGCGGTAGTGGTGAAAGGATAGACACACAGATCAATGACACAGAATGGAACCCCAAAAATAAACCCCTATATATGTCAATTGATTTCCAACACAGTACAAAGGGAATTCAATGAAGAAAGGACAGTTGTTGTTTTTTTTCTTCAACAAATGATACACGAGCAATTAGGGAGCCACAGAATTAACAGGAAATGAGTCATACCCAAATATAAAAGCAGAAAATATTTGCAAAACACATATCTGATAAGATTTGTACACCCAGAATATAAAAAACTTTCAAAAGTCAGTAACAAGTAAACAAAGCAACTCAATAAAAACATGAACTAAAGATATGAACAGAACTTCCTCAAAGAAGAAACAGGGATACAAAATGAGCACATGAAAAGATGCTTAGCATTACTGGTCATCAGAGGGATGCAAATTTAAATCACAATGAGATATAATTTATGGCTAAGTTAACTGGAACTCTCATAAACTGATGGTGAGAATGTAAATGGTACGCCACTCTGGAAATAAGTTTGACAGTTTCTTATAAACATACCCTTAACATACAACCCAGCAATCTCACTGAAAACATATGTTCACACAAAACGTGTCAAAAATGTTATGGGAATCTACTGCATAATCAGCAAAAATTTGTGACTTTATGGCACTATGGCAGCACGTCTGACTCCATAGTCACTAAAAATTAGCCAAACCCTAATGAATGTACATTAACTGATGAATGGATGAACAATTAGTAGTCCCATCCGTGGAAAAAAACAAGTTTGGATCAGGAAAATTTTCATTGTTTTTTCTTTGCTTTAGTTTTTTTAAACTTAAAAAAATTTTAAAGACAGTCTATCTTGGTTAGGTTTATCTGAGGCTTCAGGAAAATTAGAATGTTTTCATTTCTACATACACGTTGTTTCACACCAGGGACTCCCGGGGCAGACCAATCTTTAGGTATTCAAAATGCTAATTCAGAGATAAAACTATTTACAGAACTGTCAATGTTAAAATTTACATGTAAAACAGGCTTCAAAAATGGGACCTCCGGTTTTGGAACCTGAAGTCAAAAGATCAGACTCTACATTCTCTAGCACATCTCTTCAAAACACCAAACACTGACTCAGTCACTTGCAGAGCTTATTAAAATGCAGATGAATGGCTACGCCCATTATTTACATAATCAGAATCTTGGGGATGGGTCCCAAGAACGTACTGGTTAAACAGACTCTTCAAGACATTCTTATGCACACTAGCACTTGAAAACCCTGGACCAGATCAAAGCAATACTTCCTTGACAGGGGGGCTTTCCAGCCTTCCCACTGCCGGTTGGGGTTGCAACGGCCAGTCTGGAGAAGGAATTCTATTGCTGAGAGAGATTATTCTCTTTTCAAATTTAAATTCCTTCTGGAAACCAGAAAGGATGTATTAGGCTACTACCTCTGTTAATTTAAATACCTATGTCTTTAAGGAGACACACACATTTTTTCTGAATGACGTGTTTCTTCTTTATAAATGTAAGATATGTTCGTGAAAATGTAAACTACATCAGTTTTTAGACGTTTATAACCTTCAAATTTCACTGTCACAGAAGTGGCACCTTTGTGTCGTTTCTTTCAAACTCTTCATCCCTGCTTTACATCCTCCTTGGGCGAAGAGTGAGATAAGGTCTGAAAGTAATTGAGTTTCTGGATTTTTTTTTTAACCGCATAAAATCTTGACCTTAAGCATAAAATGGCTTAAATATTATTTAATGATAAGAGATATGCATTCCAAGTTATCATAAAACTTGTGAAATATACTAAAACATCTTTAAAATAACTGGAAATCATTTATCACTCCTGAGTATTTTTTCTTACAAAGTGCACAGTAAGGAAAAACTTTAGTCACCTAAATGTAAATTTTCCCTTGAAAATGGCTATATTTTGAAAATATCATGAGTACACTGCTAAGAGAACTTCAAATGTTAAAGTAATGATGGTTTTCCTTCTTTTACTTCTCCATAGAATATAAATTCCTAGGAATAGCCAAATAATCTTGACCATTCACATACCACAACTAATTAAATCAGTGCAAGCTGTGGTCAAATATAAACCGTGTTCACTAACAAAGAAGAACAGTAATATACTTTTTAAAAATGCTGTTTTAAAAGTAAAAGATATTTACCTTTTTACAAAACAAAAGAAAAAGTAATTAAATATTAAATTTTTTCACTCTATTTAAGGATGAAAATCAGAGATAAAACTTGAAGTTTTCAATGGATCTCTGTAAATACTAGAAAACATTACTTTGAAAATGGCGCTGATTTAGAAAATGGACCCAGATTCTAGCCTAGCTCTGACATATCCTTGCTATACAACCTTTGAAGTCACTTTAACTTCTTTGAGTCTCATTCTTATAACAGATACTAAAAGCGCCGGCCCGTTAGGCATGAACAGACAGTGGCACTTCCACAAAGTCAGTTAAAAAACAAAAATAAAAAATCTGTATCCCTTTTAATGACAAGGTTGTGATATTTAGATGATTTGTTATATGGTATAATAAAACATATCAACATCTGGAAGGTCTGTATAAGTTAGTGAATTAGTATTTTCCAAATGAGCAAATGCATTATGTTACAAAATTATCTGTAAGAGATTTATTCAAAGCACAAGACAGAAATTTAGTTTAACAGCATCTAGTGTTCACTGCTGTATTTCAGATTCTACATTGTAGGAAATGGACATTTGTTGAGATTTGGTATAGTATCAAGGATGAATCACTACAATTATCAGGAAAAGGCTATTAAAGTTTACTTTCTTTTTCCTTCTGAAGCTGAGGGTCCTTATGACACTGATTAAATTTACTTTTAAATCTTAGTTCTAGTAATCACCTCTCTCCCCGCCTCTCCCTCAGAGATCTAGCCTTGACCCCCATCAGCAGCAACACCCTGGGCTGCAGGAGAGAGCAGCCAGACCTGAGTGATGAGTACAAGGTCAGGACCTCTAAAGGTAACATCTTGACCTAAGTTTTGTGTCAGCTCCTGTGCCCTAAGGTGGACTGACCCTTCGGCTACTTTCCCTGAAACCAGAGAGAAGGACACTGGGACAGACCTCAGATCTGTCCTAAAGACCTGAAGAAGTGATTCACTACCCTCATCTCACTTCCAACCAATTAGTTCCCAGCTCAAACCAAACCCCTAACCTGGGGTGTTTGGTGATTTTGCCCCATATAATCTGTAACCTACCTGCCACTGGGGAGTTCAGGTTTTTGAGTATCAATTCCCCATTCTCCTGGGTGGTACAATTCATCAATAAAATAAACAATATTTCTCCACTGCAATTCTCAGCGTTTACTGTTTGGCTCTGCTAGCACTGGGTGGATGAACTCTTTCTGTTCCATAACACTTCTACTAGGAAGGCATTAAGGATATTTGTAAAAGTGTAAAACAATTCCACTTGTTTCACTAATATTTTTTGGCTCAAAATTTACTTCTCATAAAAAGTTACTAATATTAACACTTATAGGCATGTTATTTATTTACTAAATAATTATTTTTCAAGTGTAAAAGGGTCCTGAGATCAAGAGTTTAAGAACCAGAGACACACACAATCAATACCAGTGAGGAAAAGAACTTATTATTTCTAGTCCTTACTAGAAGTCAAAGGTTTGTTTTATTCTGCCACAACTTTTCTGGCATTGCTTTCATTTCCTGGTCATATTATTATACTTTAACCTTTATCATAATTAAACTCCACTTGTAATAGACTCACATACGTGATGACTAAGTACTCTTGTAAACAGTCCACCTTTGGTGTGTGCAAATAATAGAAACTTAACATTGACAGAATTCCATAACATTTCCTCCAGTGGCTCTAAGTAATCTGTGCTAACATAGAAAGGTTCCGAAAATATACTAATTACATCATATGCTACTTAGCAAATGCTTTCAAGAAAACAATATCCCCAAATTCCAAGAATTTTCTATTTAGTTTCCTGTGTCTCTAAATGATGTGTTTGAAAATAAGTGGAAAGATCAGACCAAGTCTTCTAGTTGCAGTAGTAAATTTGATTAGGATAATTCTTTTTTTACAGTTTTGTTTATTTTTAAAATATGTATTTTTAATTTTTATTTATTGATTTTGAGAGAGAAATATCAATTTGCTGTTCCACTTATTTATGTTTATTGGTTGCTTCTTGTATGTGCCTGACTGGAGATCAAACCAGCAACTTTGGAGTATTGGGGATGATACTCTAACCAACTGAGCTACCTGGCCAAGCCTAGAATAATTCATAAGAATCCAAAAAGATTCACCTCTGATCAAGAGTAGTTTAAAAAAAGAGAGAAGATCAAAATCATTACACTAATGATTTTTGATTTAAAATCAAAGCTTGCTGTACAATCAACATTAGTGTCAAAAAGTAGGCTTCATTCACAGGTGAGCAGTGAGGACAGTAACAATGGCTCCACTTTCGCCTTTAAGTAGTATATTCAAAGCCTATAGAAAGTGTCCTTTTTGAAAGACAACATTGATTAATGTTCCAAGATTATGTCACAAAAGGAAAGAAAAACTAAGAAGAGCAAATGAATGAACAAATGACAATTTATGTGGAATTCCCCCAAAGACATACAGAGACAGCTCGAGGTCATTTGCATTGTCTATTAAAGAAAACAGAGGATTCTTGATCATTTTCCCCTCTATTCTCTGGTGCCTTCCTCAGTGTTTTGTGTAAACACTGTTTATAGCAAGCACTCTTGTATTTTTATTTTATAAATTTTCTAAATCTATCTCTCCTGCTTTCCTTTTATTATTCCTGTAAGGTCTTACCGTGTGCCCTAAAAACAAGTAATGAATGCCAACTGATGGACAAAGAACCCAGTGCCAAAGAATGAGTGCAAGGTGCTGCCATGAATATGATCACAAGCTGGCAAACACCTCCAGTGCTCTCTGTGCATTAATTTGCTTCTTTGAAAAATGAATGTCGTAGTACTCTTCATTAAACAGAATTTTATGAGTACAGTGCTTCTTTCCTTCAAAAGTTAATGGGTTAACAAATGCTGGCAAGGATGTGGAGAAACTGGAATCCCGTGCACTGTGGGAGGGATGGCGCAATGGTGCACCACTATGGAAAATGTAGAGAGTCCTTAAATACTTAAACACAGAACTACTGCAACCCAAACGTCCATCAATGAGTGAATGGATAAACAAAATGTGGTGCACGCACATACACACTGAAATATTATTCATTCTAAAAAAGGAAGGGAATTCTGTCAAGTGCTACAACATGGATGAGCCTTGAAGACATTATGCTTAGTGAAATAAACCAGTCACAAAAAGACAAATACTGCATGATTTCATTTATATGAGATATTTAAAGTTGTGAAATTCATAGCAATGGAAAATACCATGGTGGTTATCACAAACTGGCGGGGGGTGTGAACAGGAAGTCATTGTTTAATGGGTATGGCGCTTCAAACTTGCAAGGTGTAAAGAAGTCCTGGAGATCTGCCGCACAACAGTGTGAGTATACTTAACATGAATGAACTATATACACTTAAAATGGTTAGGATGGAAAATTTCATGCATTTTTTACTACCACCAGAAAAACAGACAGATACGTAGATGGATAGATAGGGAACTTCAAAAAGAACAGGCAGGGCTGAGGTTTAAAAGATTATCTTGAAGGTCTTATTTGGGCTAACTCAGCTATAAAAACAACCTTGTAGTAAGTAGGGAGCATATGGTTAGAGAGGTAAGCCACAGAGTGGGGCATGACCTGTTTAGCAACCTCTCATCCCCCTCTATCTCATTTTCTCCCGGATAGCGTTGTTGTTGTTGTTGTTGTTGTTGTTTCCCACAAAGCATCCCCACCCTGAACTCCTCCACACACTTACTAGACACAGAAAAGCAGAAGTTCTCTTGGGGACAAAGCTCCCCCATCTGCTGCTAAAAACCCAACTCTTCCCCATAGAAACCCTTAAAACATTTATGTGTAACAAGCCTTCTTAAAAATACTAATTTATTCAAACTCCAGACCAATGGAGGTATTTGAGTAGAGTTGAGATAGAAGAGAATTTATTTATTTAATGCAATGAAATATGAAGAGATAAGGCTGCCTGTGGCAGTCAGTGGGAATAAAAACTAAGAGGCAATCTAGTTAAAAACTACCAGTTAGAATAGCTGGATGTGAGGACCAGGGCCTCAGCGGGAGAGGCTTTGTTTAATGAAAAGATGTCACGAAGAGCAGTGTTAAACTCGAAGCAGCACCCACATGTCATGAAACTGGTAGGCTGGCCTTCCCTGGGCAATGCTGGTTCCAAGGCATGTTACTACACCAACTCTTCTTTTCTTCATTTGAATTATTTTTAGGATGAAAGCGACTTTCAATCACCTTCTTCTTGAGCCATTTAAGGTCTGGGCTCCCTCTTTCCCATTCAGGAAAGTTCTGTTTTGGCCTGTTGTAGTTAATGAACTCCTGGGTAATCTTTTGTTTTATTCGAGAATTCTACAGCTGAAAAGTTTGTAAAACACTAACCTAAGATATTGAAAAGATCAAAGTTTTGCCTCCCTGAAGCTGCTTTTTTGGGATACTGATTTTCAATTGTTTATTAAAAAACAAAAGACTCAGAAAGAAACGCTGACCACCCCCGCCCCTTTCCTGCCCAAGAGATTCAGACAGAAACCTGCTTTGAGAAGGGAGCCTTGGCTTAATCTCCTTAAGAATCTTCACACTAGTGTCAGTCAGGAAGACTCCAAGCTTGTTAGCTAGATCCCCCCACCCGCTGTGTCCATTGTTTCTGAGTTGCCTAGCAAGAATATTCCTGCCCACGTGTTCCCCTCTCCCTCAACTACCTGTAAATTGTCCATTTTCACTCCTAAAATCTAAGCCTCCATCCCATACCCTCCCATTTCTCTTTTGTCCAAAAATGTCTTTATATACCCAGTGTTGCCTCACCGTCTTTGGAATTGTCACGACTATGTGAATTTCCCATGCACGTGTATTAAAAACTTGATTTTTCTCCTGTTAATCTGTCTTTGTTAATTTTATTATTAGCCCAGCCTAGAAAAACATAGAAATTGAGAGCAAAAGTATTTATATTTTTAGCCCCCTACAACATACATGACATTTCAGAGGCTTGATCTTGTGAACATCCATTTTATACCCAGCAGGGTTTCTCAACCCACACACTACAGACACGCTGGGGTGGTTATGTCATGGCTGTGACATAACCTGGCTGTGGGGACTGTCCTGTGTATGGTAGGATGTTCAGCAGCATCCCCGGTCTCTACCCACTATATGCTAATGGCATCCCTCCCAGATCTTCTGGTCATGATAATCAAAAATGTCTCTAGACATTTGAAAATGTATCTGGGTGAGGGCAAGGGAGGGGTGGGGGGTGGGGGGTTGGGGGGGAGTCAAATTCTCCTCCTTTCCTGTTGAGAACTATGATACAGAGGTCTTACAGGACCGATTCTAAGCTCAGATCCTAATCTATTTGCCGCTTGTTGTTTTATACCAGCTTCTACGTTCTCTTGTACTACTATGACCATGTTAAACATTTTCTAGCACTGTAGTTGTGGTGATTTTTCCTTTATGGGTAGGAAGAAAGAAGAAGCAGGCTAGAGAGTCTAGCACAAGTCTGGGTATTTGCCCACCATACTTCTAAATTAACAGGAGAAAAAGATTGCTTAGTTACCTAAAGTACAAGGCGTGACAAGTTCTAGGTACCAGTTTAGGCATTTCTGTACCTGAACATATCATCTGTTTCTCTAGATGCATGTGTTTTTTTTTTTTTTAGAAAGCTGTATATAAATAAGCATAAATCCCAACACAGAAAAAAATTTAATTTCTAAGTGATTAGCTTAAACAAACCATTTAAAATTTCAATACAAGTTCTGCTACTGTGACGAGTCTAAAAAAATATAAATATTTTCCACCCACTTTCTAAGAGCTTCTGGCTGGGTTAATAACAAAATTAAAGGAGACAGATTAACAGGAAGAAATACAAGTATAATACATGTCCATGGGGGAATTCACATAGGCATGATAAATCCAAGAAAATTCCAGACAGTGAGGCAACATTGGGTATATAAGACATTTTTGGAAAAACGAGAAAAGAGAGGTGGGTGACAGGTTACCGGATTTCAGAAGTGAGAATGGGGAATTCACAGGGAGTTGAGGGAAACAACACACATGGCAGAAAAATCCTTGCTGGGTGACTTGGAAACAAGGGGACACAGCGTGTATCTAGCTAACAGACACCTGCCTGAAGTTGTCTTGTTTACCATACTCGATTCAAATTAGGTGAAGGAGAACATCGTAAGACTACCTTCCTGGAGCTGCTTTTTCTGAATCTCTTGGGGAGAAAAGGCAGGGGGTGGGGGTGGTGTCAAAGGTTCTTTCTGAGCCTTTTGCTTCTTAAAAAAAAAGCTTACAATCAACATGCCCAAAAGCAGCTTCAGGATGGCAGAATCTTGGTCCTTTCACTACCATCAGCTTCTTCTTCTTTTTTAAAAATTTTATTTATTTATAGAGAGGAAAAGGGAGGGAGAAAGGGATAGAAACAGTGTGTGGTTGCCTCTCTCACATGCCCTCCACTGGGGATCCAGCCTGCAACCCAGGCATGTGCCCTGACTGGGAATTGAACTGGCAACCCTTTGGTTCATAGGCTAGCACTCAATCCACTGAGCCACACCAGCCAGGGCCCATCAGCCTCTTTTATCAACAGATTTAAGTCCCTTTACAATATTGGTCAAATCTTAATATGAAGAGAAAGCAAGGTGGACATAGGTGAGTCATACTTTCTAAAGACTCTCAATCCTGGATTGGAGTTCGAAAGCTAGGCTTTCTAAAATATCTAAGGTGTCACAGGTTCAGCGTAATCTGAAATTAATAATGCTCTGGGACAGAAAGGCAGCCCCCTAAGTAATATGTTTGGACCATGTTTTGACTAGTAGTTTGTTAGTCTCTTATTAGCCACCATTTATTTTGCATTATCTAAGGCTTCTTTATTCCTAGAGACCTTCCTTCAGGCTTTTATGTCCTGTTATCTGTATTTTGGTTATTTATACAATATTTGATTTCTCTGATTTTGCACTCATAATGAGCTATTCTATGGCTAACCTCATCTGCCTCAAGGTGACATTGAATAGCAGCTCCTGATGTCATTCAAAGGCCTCTGGGTGAAGCTATACTGCCCAGGTAGTGGCAACATCACCATGAACTTACCTGACTCTTAAGAACTTCAATGACTCCAAGATAGGACATAGTTGGTGGCCTCTGGGTCCATGTACCCACAGCCAACCGTTCTTAAGGTTGTTACATGTTTTTTAGAACTAAACATAAGATTTGCTATTAACACTGTTTCTTTTCTTTTTTTTTTTAGATTTTATTTATTTATCTTTTTTAGAGGGGAAGGGAAGGAGAGAGGGAGAGAAACATCAATGTGCGGTTGCCTCTTGTATATCCCCTGACGGGAACTGGCCTGGCAACCCAGGCATGTGCCCTGACTGGGAATCGAACCGCGATCTTTCGGTTCGCAGGCCCGCGCTCAATCCACTGAGCTACACCAGCCAGGGTATTAACACTGTTTCTGTTCACATTTTTTAAACTGAGTTTCCTTCTGAAGAGAATATTTGTACTTCCACAATTTAAAGTATGCAAGTTCTTCTGGAGCAGAACAATATCAAGACCACAGCAAAACACACACAAAAATGGAAAATCCAAGAATCGTCACAAATAAGTAAATTCAGAAATTCTACAGAAAATCATAGCATTTACAAAATTTATAATACAATAATCTTTTACACACTGGCATATTCACAATGAAGATAAACATACAGGATGCAGCACATAAAAGATAAGAAATTAAAATACAAATAATGGATAAAGCAGGGACGTTTTTAAACAATTTCCTTTGCTTTAATATTACTCTATTAAACTCTATGGCTAAGTAAATATTTGTTACCTATACCTCAAACTCTTTTAGGAAATAACAATACCAACAGAAAAATGGAGTGTGATAATCTCTAAATACATTTTTATAGAAAGATTGGCTGAAAATATTCAGAAAGTTACGAATCTTTTATCAGGCCTATTAACTAAACCTACACGCTCTATAAGAACAACCAGTACCTAGTTTCGACTGTACAGAACAGTTAACTCATTCATCCAAATTGGACATCCAGCAATTGGACACTAACAGTTGCCAAATTTCCTACTGCTAATTAATTTGGGCCAGTGAGCATAAAAGTCATTAGATTGGTTTCAAAGTGTTTTTTTGAGGAAAAAATGCTAGAAGAACACAGCCAAAAAAAAAAAACCAAAAAAAACCCCCCAAAACCCAACTACCTTAAAATAGCAAAAAGAAACTTATAGCTATATAAAAAGGGGCCAACTATACCTATAATAAGTAGTAAAAAAATTTTATTAAAGTGTAATACAAAAAAAATTAAATAGCTAAAGTTAATCTATCCTTCCTTGAGGTGTTTACACCTTTCAATATTAAAAAACAGCATCTTAAGCAAAATAAATTGCCCAAAATAAAAAATTCAAAACTGGTAAATAGTCTCAAGAAAACAAATTACACTACAGCTTGATTTATAGAGTCATAAAATATCTGACACTATTTTTCAAAATACATAAACAGCAAAGGTTATATTACATTTATTTTTTAGGCTAACCTTCCAAACTAAGTAAATTTCCTCCTGTGAAGGAAAAGGAAGAGAGAACACATTTAAGGAAGCTTCCACTACTCAAAAACTAAAAGGAAAATAAAGCAACAACGCACAACTAACTGTGTTCTCAACAGCTAATACCTAAAATACCAAATTAAAACTCATAATGTAAAAACACCATCACACATATTAACGCCAACTTTTGTATCAAAAATGATCGCTTAAGCAGCAGTTACCCCCCAACATAGTTCTTATGCAGCTGAGCTGAAGGATCCAAGGAAGCAGCACCAGGATGCACGAACGGCTGCTAAAAGAGAACCCCAGAGTCCCAGAAAAAGGTGGAGGGACAGGGGAATGAGAAACAAAGTCCAGTATCTGCTCATTTAAACCCCAGTATTCAAAGGAATGAAATGATAAATTATCAATCTAGCAATTTATTTATGAGACTTCATCTGAGCTATTTCAGTAATCTTCATGGGTTGCATTAAAACATCAGACCCATTTTTAAGACCCTTTGGAAGATAATCCATATATAGTAAATATTGTTACCTCATCAGTGGGAGGTAGATTTTTGCAAAACCAATATTCTCTTCTCTGCCCTAACACACCTTTTATGAACAAAAGTCTATAAAAACGGTGCATTATTTATTTATAGAAGAATGGGATAGGAAATGAGCGATCGACTTTCAATCTACTTGTCTTCACAAAGTAGGAGTCAGCATGTAAGATAAGTTCTACATGGGAGAATGAAATCTTTTCTCTATTTACCTTAATATTTGCATGCAATTTTGAAAACTGTGGAATGAAATAGCAAACAATGGTACATATGATACTGGTAAGGCAATTAAGAAACTTAACTCACCACTTTTTAGGCTTTGACAATGGTTTGTATTTGCTGTATTTTACACGCCATTCAAGAACTTCTTTACAGCGCTGACATACTCCATCATGAAGTTTTTCATTAATTTTCTTAAAAACAAAAAGCAAAGCAAATTTTTACATACATTACTCAATTTGCCCTTTACAAACCAACGATTCTTTACCGGTGTGGCTTGGAATCATCTCTAGGAAATGTTTTAACTGGCTGGCAGGAGGATTTTGAGCGAGTCCCCACCATTGATTCTGATGTATACATACGTTAAAACTAAAACTGTAGAGTTAAGATATGTGCATTTGACTGTAAGTTATACCTCAATAAAAAAGCGATACTAAAGAAGAAAACCTAATTCATATTTTAAGACTATTCTTTTGACAATTCAAATCTCACCGTTGAGAAATGAGAAGTGAGACCTAGAAATCAGACAGTGCTAAACGGTCTGCAGGGCAGAGTGGGGACTTAAAGGCTGAGAGAGGAGGGCCAGGGAGAGGCCCCTGCAAGCAAGAAGGCATCTGACCATCCAACTTAATCCTGTTGTATTCTCATGTAAAAAGATGGTTTAGAAAAGTAACCTTGTAACATGTCTTTATTAAAATAAGTTCTAATGGGAAAAAGAAAAGTTACCTTGCTAATCTGGCTTCTTCAAAACACAAAATAAATATGCACATGTAAGTAGCTGTGGCGGGAAAAGGGCTGTAGGAGGGGGAAAACCCATTTTTAAAATAATTCATTTGATTCAGGACCTACAGTAAGTATTTTCACTAAGTACTCTGAGAATTCTCTAACTTACGTGCAGTGGGAGCCTGGTCTTTACTTACTGTTAGAATGAGTAGAGGACAGTTTAAGTTTTCTTTGTTTTCATGTCTCAAGAGGAAAAAGAAAGGCATCACAAAAAAAGCAGATTCTAGGGAAGGTTGTTTGATTCTGAGTTAAATAAAAGTACAATGTTTAGTGATCACCCGAAACAAAACTTCCCACCGGTGCTTGTTACTCTTTAAAGTTCTAAACAGGAAGGCAAAATAATTTCGCAAAACTTTTATTCAAAGAGAAAATATTTCAAGGGTATTTTCAAACACCATAAATTAAGCTGTGAATATATTATGTTTGAATTTAACTCTGGTGAAAAACATAAATCTGTTACTCAGGAACTGGGTATTTCTTTCTTCCTGATTTAGATGGAGTCTCTGGGAAAACACATTCCGCGTGCCAGTATATTCCTTCTTGCTGTGGTCTGCTAGCTGTGGCCAAAAGAAGGAAATCTGTGCTTGATATCAAACTCCTCTTCTTATGCTAAGAAATACCCAGAACAAAAGTTCACATTTCATCTTTTGTTCACACTGCCTTCTGTAGCCTACAGTATCTTACTAGAAGCACTCCTTAGATTTTCATAATTCTAGCAATGGGAACAAGCTAATGACTTGATTATGATTACAGTATGAATAGGATATAAACTTTCTAATTAGAATATTCTTAACATGCAGAGCTTTTCTTTACCTGCAATTTTATTATATATGACACTCTGCTTGTTAACCAGGAAGCATTATTTGGTCTCGTTTGTTTCTGTATCCAGTTTCTGACCAGTTCATCTTGATTTACAAAGCTACGCATGGTTCTGAAACTGGTTTCTTTAGGTGGATCAGTAGTAGAACAAAACAGGTCTTTGTGGGAACTTGTCCTGTGAGTGATGTGTGAGGCAGTGTAAATGGAGATGCTGCACAGAGCTCACATGACTAACAGGCACTACCAAAACTTAAACTTGATTTTCATGTGTTAAGAAATGAATGGAAGTCAGAGTGAGAATAGTACAATCACTTAAAAACAGTTTCAGAAAGAGAGAAAATTGCACATCTTGTTTACTATATTTTGGCAAACCAGAAAAAGTGAATTCCAGAGATGTGAGTGATGAAAGCTAAGTCTTAGTTCTAGGAATCATTCTCCCTGGGGCAAAAAAACATGGCAATGTTTACAACTAACCCTGTTAGGGCAATTAATTTTAGCATATTCCTCATGGTTGAAGATTCCATGGAAATGGATTTTCAACGGCAGTTAGAATTGGAATTTTACTTGAGAATTTCATTTGAAAAATGTTTTTACTTACTTTTAGAGAGAAAAAAAAGAAACATCGATTTGTCGGTCCCCTTGCTGATATATTCACTGGGTGACTCTTGTTTGTCCCTTGACAGGAACCAATCTCTCAACCTTGGCATATTAGGACAACACTCTAACACCCAGCTAGGGCTAGGAAATTTTATCTTTTTAAACCTGGTTTTTTAAACTAATAAAGGGAAGTAAAATATACCATTGTTCTAATGTTAGCATTTCTGAAAAAATTATGATGTACAAAAAATCCAGGTGAAAGATTATATTAGATTATACTTCCCCCCACAATAGTACAATCCTCCTGTTAAAAGCAGTGGTCCCCAACCTTTTTGGTACCACGGACTGGTTTTGTGGAAGACAATTTTTCCACAGACTAGGGGGATGGTTTCAGGACGGTTTAAGTGCATTACATTCAAGCGACCTCCTGCTGGGCAGCCTGGACTGGTCAGGTTGTGGCCCAGATGTTGGGGACCCCTGTGTTAAAGGATACTTTATATTAAGATTATTAATGATAAGATTTAAGCATGCCCAAATATAAATTCAAAACTTAGTTCTGTAAGAACAAAATCCTTGAAAGATCATTTAACTACCTACTCTCCAGATCTTTAAAAGAAAAATATTTTCAATTGAAGATTCCATTGAACTTAAGAATCTTAGTAAAAGAAGAAAACTTTCTTTTCCAGTGAATCCTTTGTTTAAAAACATCATCATCACCAAGCCCTTATTATATGAAATGTTAAAGGGACTTATCTAAGAAAAAGAAGATCAAAAATATGACAGTGAAAAGACAGCAAACTCACAGCTATTAAGAACCACACCTAAAACAAAAGCAAACTAAGCAAACAGCTAGAACAGAAATAGAAACACAGAAATGGAGATCACATGGAGCCTTAGCAACAGGGAGGTGGGAGAAAGAAAGAGGGGGAAAAGGTACAGAGAATAAGTAGCATAGATGGTGGGCAGAAAATAGGGGGAGGGCAAGAATAGTGTGGGAAATGTAGAAGCTAAAGAACTTATGACACATGGACATGAACTAAAGGGGGGAATGTGGGTGGGAGAGGGTGTGCAGGGTGGAGGGGAATGATGGGGGAGAAATGGGACAACTGTAATAGCATAATCAATAAAATATATTAAAAAAACAAAAAAAAAAGAATTTGGACTGGGAAAAAGAAACATTACAATAAACTTAAGCTGTATCAAAAGATACTCCTACTTAATATATATATATGAAGTCTTAAAAATGTCTTGGTTACCACTAATTCACACAACATATTTTTTATTAAATGTTATCCCTGCTTCAAATACTCTGCTGTCAGACAATTCGTCTTTGGTTGTAACGTAGCAATTCCAAAAAGAAACTGGAGGAGGACTTCAACTCGCAAGAAGGTAGCAAGAGTAACTTGTAAATATAAAATCTGTATCAACATGCTGATGCTGAAAAATATTTTATATTATAAAGGTATCATTTAACAGAAGGACAACACTACTGAGGAAAAGGAATTTGAATACTATTTAAGAGTAATATTATCTTTCATTAGAATTTTTGGGTACATCATAACTCAGAAATACTGAAAGTAAAACAATGGTGTAAAACTACTTCCTTCATTAACTGAAAAAAAATTCTAAGGAAAATGCTAATTCTTCTTTTTAATTAAAAAAATTAAAAAGGATTTTATTTTACCTTTTATTCTTAGAGAGAGGGCAAGGGAGGGAGAGAGAGAAGGAGAGAAACGTCCATATGAGAGAGAGATATCCATCGGTTGTCTCCCGCAGGCCTCTAGCCTGGGCCACAGCCCAGGCATGTGCCCTAACTGGGAATCAAACCTGCGACCTTTTGGTTGCAGGCCGGTGCTCACCCCACTGAGTCCCATCAGCCAGAGCAGGAAAATGCCAATTCTAACTGCTGTTTAAAATTTTAAATTTTAAATTTAAAGCTACCTAATATTCACAGATCTACAGCAATGCATTGCAAATCATAAGGACACTGTCAATAACTGGTACTCAACTGAGTCTAAAAACATTCTCCTCTATTATGAAAATTTTCAAACATGCGCAGAAGTTAAAACTGTAATACTAATGCATAGCCATATATACACTGTCTGGAGACAATTAGAACATTTTACCTCTTTGCTTTTTGAGTGTGTGTACATATCAATTAAGTTACAGACCTCAAGACATTTCACCTCTTAATCATATGTATCCCAGAAATAGTTTCTTACTTAATCACAATATTGTTATCATCTCAGAAAAATGAAAAAATAATCCCAATGTTATTGAACGTAGCCAGTCTACACTGATATTAACTCAACTGCTCCCTGTCCCCCTAATCAGTATTCAAATGCTATTTGACTAATATCTCTTTTGATCTAGAAGGGTCTCCTCTATTACACTGTTTTTAAAAATACCAGGCAAATTGTCTTCAAGAATAGCCCACATTCTGGATTTGTCTGCTTGTTTTCTAATGGTGTTATTTAACTCATTGCTTTATCTCCTACATTTCTGTAAAGTAAAAATTAGGTTTAAAGTCTTGATTAGATACAGATTTAATATCTTTCATAACAGTTCGTAAGTTCTGATGCTGTGAACTTCACATTACTATAAGTCAGGCAGCACAAAATGTTCAGTTCTTGCCTAGTCGGCAGTGAGAAATTTGACTGATCACCTGGTTAAAGAGGGACTGCATAGATCTCTTCAAATTAAAAAGATCAGCAATAACCTATGGAGCCATTTCAATACGCTGTTCCACAATAATATTTCAGCTCATGGTTTTAGCTGCCATTCAATATCCTTTGCCTGAAAAAATTATTTTAAATGTTAACTTTATTATTCTCTCTAAACTAATTAATTTTTTAAGGTTGCCAGCTAAAGTCAGTTTTGAGGTATAATATCTTTAGAGTAAAACCGTATGATTCTGTGAATCTGATAACCAAAATACAGAACACTTCCATCACTCTAAAAAAGTTCCCTATGGTCCTTTATTTAAATCTGCTCCTATAGTTCTGCCTTTCCCAAAATGTCATGTAAATGGAATGATAAAGTATATAACTATTTGAGGAGCTCATTCCTTTTTATTGGTGAATGGTATTCCATTGTATGGATGTGCTACAAAGTTTATGCATTCACCATTTGAAAGATATTGGGTTGCTTTTAGTTTGGGATGCTAAAAATATTTGCATACAAAAACTGACATCTAAACAAGACTGTGTGAATATGAACAGATATTTATTTCTCTTTGGTTAATATCTAAAAATGGTATTTTGGGTTATGTGATTAACTAGGCTTAATTTTGTAAGAAACTAAAAGTTTTTCTATCTTTTTTTCTTACCCTTACCTGAGGACATGCTTATTGATTTTAGAGACAGGGAGAAGGGAAGGAAGGGAGAGAAACATAGATATGAGAGAGAAACATTAATCAGTTCTCGCATGCGCCCTGACTTGGGACCAAACCCACCCTGAATGGGGACCAAACCTGAAACCTATATATGTGCCCTGACTGGGAATCAAACCCACAATCTTTTCATTTACAGAACAATGCTCCAAACAACTGAGCCAAACTAGCCAGGGCAAGAAACTAATCTAGTTTTTCAACATGTCTATACTATTTTGCATTCCCACTAGCCATGTACGAGGATTGTTTTTCAGCATCCTTTCCAGTGTTTGAAACTATATATATATATATATATATTATTTTAGCCATTCAAATATATTTGTATAATTACCTCATTATGGTTTTATTTAAAATCTCCCTAACAACTAATACGTTGAACATGTTTTCATGTGCTTACTGCCATCGTGTATTTTCCTTAGTGAAAGGTCTATTTAAACCTTCTGCTCATTTTTTTAATTGGGTTATCTCTTTTCTAATTGACATGTGAGGGCTAACTATATACTCTGCATACCAAGCCTTTTGATAAGTGCTTTGCAAATATATCCCTTCAATCTGTACTTTTATTTTCATTACCTTAATAGTATTTTTTCTAAGACCTTTCTAATTTCAATGAAAAACAAAATTTCAATTAATTCTTTTATGCACCATCCTTTTCATTTCAAATCCAAGGAGTTTTTAAAGAATCATGAAAATTTTTGCCTATGTTTTCTTCTGGAAGTTCAGTAATTTTAGGTTTTACATGTAGTCTATGATCCATTTTAAGTTAATTTTTGTACATGGTACAAAATACTGATAGAGGTTCTTTTTAAATTATATATGTATGTCCAAGTTCCAGCCACATTGAACTGTATTTGTATCTTTGTCAAAAATTAAGTATGTGTGGGTCTATTCCTGAACGCAATATTCTATCACATTAATCTATGCATCCATTCTTTTACCAGTACTACCCTGTCTAGATCACTATAGCTTTAAGGTTTTAAAATCAGTACTGTGCATCTTTCAACTTTGTTCTTTTTCAACATTATTTTAGCTATTCTAATTCCTTTGCTTTACATTTTGGAATTAGTTTGTTGATTTCAATCCAAAAGCCTGCTATAATTTTAATTTTTATTGTTGACACCATTACAAATGTCCCTCAGTGATAAGATGACATTTTTCTTTATCTGTATTTTTATAAAATTTCAATGTGGACATGAGCGTTTACATATGTGTTCACATTATAGAAATTTTATAAAAATACAGATGAAGAAAAATGACCACTCATCAGTGAGATTCTATACTTTCTAGCATTTAAGCACATATATTTACAGAAATATGCATTGTTTCTGTACATGTTGTTTTACAACTTGTTTTGTCTTTAATTTTTTCGTACTAGTATACATATGTACATATATACTTTGAAAGCATGTTTTTATTGGCTGTACTATATTCTCTCAGAGAAACACTGTAATTTATTTAACCTATTCCCTATAATTTGACAATTTTGTGGTTTCCAATATCTGACTGAATGTATATTTTTAAATGCAGTATGTAAAAAATAAAAAATAAAATAAATGCAGTATGTTATATGCATCAGGACATTTCTAATGAACCTGTAAATTCTCATCACATTATATTTGCACATAAAAAGTTTAGTCCCATTTCAAGAAGACAGTAAAAATAAGAGGAATTTATCAGAGACAAAAACTCATAGTAAAGAATAATTGTCCCTTTCTTGAATCAAGTACACAATTATTTGGATATTGAAGAAGCAACTGTTTCCTAATATTATCTATAAAAATTTGCTTTGCTTTTGTATTCAGGCAGCTGAAATATTAAAAATAATAGAAGACATAAACATTTTCCTTTTAAAAAAGGGAATTAAAAATATTTTTGCTATAATCAACAATATTACATTTACTAGATAGAATACCATGCCTATGTAACTAAAATGTCAATACTGAGTTCTAGTCACTTAAAACTTTCAAATCTACAAACTCTTTTATAATGTGATAAGAAGTAATATTTTAAATATCTATTAGGTACTCATATAAGAAATACTTTATTTAGATAAGTTACTAAATCTTACTATTTTTATGTATTTTATTATTTCACAAAATGAGCTAGTCATATAAATAGCTCAGAAATACTTTTGAAGTAAGTTCTAGTAGTAAAACTGGTTTTATTGCCATTTAAGGAAAACATATAAAACTAAAATTACTATAGACTTTTTAAATTTATTTTTTAAGGAAACTACATCTGTTCAACATCACTAATTAGATTGGATATCAATATTTATAAGAATTTTTCACAAAAAAATCAGCCCAATTCTCCTTTAAGCAAAATACTATCCTAGTTATCTGTAATACTTGATATATACATTCATACATACATTCACAAAAACATAAATATTTGAGTTACCAATATTTGATTTTTTTACTATGTAAAATTTTAAACAAAGATACCTAAGTTATTAAGAGTGAGGTCTCTTTCTACCACAAGCTAAAATTATTTTCTTCCCTGAAGTCTAGTCCACATTCCTCTATTGACTTGACATTCCTAATTCCATAAACACCAATATCAAACCGAGAGAAGGAAAAACAAATACTAGAAATACTTAAAATACTCCTCTTGTTCCATATACTCACAACATAAGCCTTTTCTAGTCAAGAAGTAATACTTGGTTCCCTCTCCCACTTTTTTGTTGTTGTTGTTATTGCTGGAATCTTTAACAAGTAACATCTGCGAAAATAAACAACTGCATTTTCATCCAAAGACTGAATATAAAATGAGTTCTAATCATCCCAAACAGAGGACTATTCTCTCAATAAGTGGGTAAAGCTATTGTCAGCTTTAATTATACAGAGAGGGTTTATACAGCATCTACCCAAAGTACCTACGATTTATTTCAGCAGCCAAGCAAACTATACAAATTTTCACTGGCAACCTTCACACAAAACACACTGAATCGGAGCCACACCTGCCTACGAGCAGAAACACGCTGTTGCAATATCCTTCTTCTGGCAACAGGGAAACCTATTAAGAAAGCATTTTTCCCCAAAAATACTCTAGTTCACTCATTTATTTTTAAGGAAAATTAAAATAAGTAGGTGTTGTGTACTTTAGCAAGCAAATATTTCTGTAGGATTTTAATAACCACATCACTGCACTGATAAACTAATCACATCTTTAAAAGGTGTGGACAGTTGAAACAAAGAGCAATCTGGTATGAAGATTTTTAATTCTCTCCAATTTGTTCTAAAAGGCACAACTTGAAATGACATATTATAAATGTTAAAAAAAATTTTAGGGAAAGACCCACAATGCAATGTTAAAAGCATATTATAAGCAGAACATGGAAGGAATAATCTGACAAGGAACATTTTGCCTTTCAATACTTAATACATGGGTACTTAGTATTTTAAGATAATGTGTTTTCAGTTATCTTTGAGACATCTTCATTAACTTTAGGACATTTTTAGCAAATAAGTAGCCCAAGAACAACTTCTGTAAATGGAAATAACCTTATTGTTAGGGCAGTTCTAAGAGAAGTAAGCCTTTTCTTTCTCAGAATTCTGCTGTAAATTACCAAAATGTTAATGGTTTTATCAAGAAATATTTTTGTCTTTTCTGAACAAAGACTCACCTTACAAAGTAGGATTGTAACCCCAACTCCATTTGCTCCTTCTCAAGAGCCTTTGCTAATAAGTCTTCCCCTTCTTTCCCCTTAAAAATATCTATTTCCTGATATTTAATCAGCTCACTCACTCTCATTGTCTCTGTCTCTTCAACCTAGGGCTCCGTTCAGTACTCCTTTCTATTCACACTATTTTAACTCTTGGTGAATTGAACCTATAACTATAGCCTCAGCAATGAGCTCAATGAGGATTGCATCCAAAACCATTGGCATGTTCCCAGTCTTGATGTTTCTGGAAGTCATGTGAGATAACACCTCAAATTCATGGACTAAATAGTAATCACTATCCTAGCAATAAAATCTGTTCCCCTTTCTCTCAAACTTCATCTTAAAAAGTCTTCTTTGTAGGCCCTAGTACAAAATCTCAAGTCACCTGTGACTTTCCCTCTCATTTTACCAAAATGCCAATACTAACTAATTAATTTTTCCACAATGTCCCAAACTTTGTCTTCTACATACATCCCCCGCAACTTCCCAGTATCAGGTCCTCATTTTTGAGCACTTTAGTAGGTGGTCAGGCATATATTAGATCTAGGAATACAGGTTTAAAAAAAAAAAAAAGAAGAGGTAAGGTCCTTGCCCTTGAGCCAGGAAGCAGGCAGTGCTGAAATTATCAGGGCAGATACGCAAAGGGCTGTGGGGCTTGTCCTCTACCTACCGAAGCCCAAGTGTGGTGCATGAGGAAGGCCCCAGGGAAGTGTGAGAAAGTATACAGTCCTTTTGGAAACTGCAAGCAGTGAGGAGCAGCTGAACAACAGAGTGTGAGGAGAAGGGGAGGAATGAGCTAAATTGTAAGAGAACTTGTTTGCCAAGCTAAAGAATTTAGACTCTTAAAGAAGGAAGGGACCTAACTGGACAAGATCCTAAGCAGCAGTAAAATACTGAGGGAAGTACAGAGATCAGTAAAGAAGTTGCTGTAGGAATGTAGAAATGATACACTAAAACATTAAATTTGGCTGTGGCAGTGATGATAAAGAGATGGACACAGGCATGGGAGGTAATAAAGATGAAGAAATACTTCATCTAGAAATTCTAGATTCAGTCAATGGTTGGAAAAAGACGACTAGTATAGACTTGGAGCACAGGCAAGACTCTGGGGAAGAGTGACTTTTAAGCTAGTTCTCAAACTCCAGGATACATAAGACCCACCCAGAAAGCTTATTAAAAATCAGATTTCCAGGCCCTATTTTCTGAGACTGTGATTCTGTATAACTCAGGAACTTCTGCTGCACAGACCATGAGAACTTGTGGTTACAGACAGGGGAATGCTCTGGAGCAAGAAAGAACTCAGAGAGGGCGGCGGGCTTCTAGTATAACAATCCCTCCCTCTCCCATCTTCCCAACATAGATCAAAATGCACAAATCAAGAGAGTATGATCCTTGGGAAGATACGAATGTAGATTAGACCATCAATTTGAGTATCGAATAAGAAGGAAATTACCCAAGTATTTTTTAATTATACTTTATCATTTACGCTATTAAAACTGTCCCAGTATTTCACCCTCCTTATCCCCCCTCCATCCAGCCCTGCCCATTCCTTCCAGCAATCCCCATGCCATTATCCGTGTCCATGGATCATGCCTATGCTCTTTGGTTACGCTATTCCCTATGCTGGATTTTACATCCCCAAAACTATTCTGTAACCACCAACTTGTACTTCTTAATCCTTTCACATTTTTCACCCATCCCCCTGAGGCCCCTCCCATCTGGCAACCATTAAAACGTTCTCTGTATCTATGATTCTGTTTCTGTTCTGTTTTTATTTACTTATTTTTTAGATTTGTTAGTAGATATGTATTTATTACCATTTTATTGTTCATATTTTTTATCTTATTATTATTAAAGAAGACCTTTTAACATTTCACACAACACTGGTTTGGTGGTGATGACTCCTTTAGCTTTTTCTTGTCTGGGAAGCTCTTTATTTACCCTTCGATTATAAGTGTTATCTTTCCTGGGTAGATTACTTTTTGTTGTAGGTCCTTCCTTTTCATCACTTTGAATATTTTTTGCAATTCCCTTACAGCCTGCAAAGATTCCATTGAGAAATCAGCTGACATGCTTATGGAAGCTTCTTTGTAGGTAAGTAACTGCTTTACTATTGCTGCTTTTAAGATTCTCTCTTTGTCTTTCACCTTTGGCATTTTAATTACGACGTGTCCAGGTGTGGGCCTCTTTTGAGTTCATCTTGTTTTGGACTCCCTCTACTTCCAGGACTTGTATATCTGTTTCCCACACCACACTAGGGAAGTTTTCTTTCATTATTTTATCAAATAGGTTTCCAATAACTTGCTCTCTCTCTCTTCTCCTTCCTGCACTCTGATGATGTGAATGTTGGTACTCCTGAAGTTGTCCCAGAGGCTCCTTACACTATCCTCATTTTTTTTAATTCTTGTTTTCTTCTTGCTGTTCCGATTAGTTGTTTTTTGCTTCCTCATATTCCAAAATGCTGATTTCATTCTTGGCTTCATCCACTCTACTATTGTTTCCCTGTATATTGTTCTTTATTTCAATTACTGTACCCTTTGTTTCTGACTGGATCTTTTTTATGCTGTTGAGGTCCTCGCTAAGTTCCTTGAGCATCCTTGTAAACAGTGTTTTAAACTCTGCATTTAGTAGAGTACTTAACTCCATTTTGTTTAGATCTTTTTCTAGAGATTTGTTCTGTTCTTTCATTTGGGCCACATTTGTCTCATTTTTGGCAGCCTCTCAGTGTTTGTTTCTATGAATTAAGTAAAGCTGTTACATCCTCCAATCTAGGTGATGTGGCCTAATGTAGTAGGTGTCCTTGTAAGGTACAGTGGCACAGCCTCCTCTATTACCCAAGTTGGGTACTCAAGGTGCACTCAGTGTGGGCTGTGTATACTCTTCTGTTGAGCCTTGATTGCTAATGGCACATCCAAGGTCAACTACCACCTGTGTTCTGTCCAGGGTCACACAGCATAAGCTACAAAGCAATCTGCAGATGGCTGTTACTTCTGCTGGGCTTGGAGGTGTCCAAGTGAGGTGAAGCTGTGAAGCAAGACTGGCTACTGCTAGTGCTGGGTCTGGGGCAATTTACATGGAGATGTATGGGGCTTGCTGAAGCTGGATGCTGCTGTTGAGAGAATTTAAGAAAATCTGAAGCATGGGTGAAGACAAGCCATTTGTATGGAAAAGCCACTGGAAACAGCTTGGGTGGGCCTGAAAGTTGTATGAGGCAGGGCCTCAGAATCACCAGGGTGGGGCAAACAGTGTGAGCCAGACTGATGGAGTCTCAGATATGGCACCCGCCAGCCAGCCCTGGTCCTCTGTGAGAGGGGCTCAGAAAGGAACAATGGCCTCCGCCAGCACTTCAAGTTGGGAGAAAGCTGCCCCCCAGCTCTTGGCCTGATGCCAACAATGCAGTGCTATCCATATGTCTCTAATGCTTTCCAATCTGCTTGCCCCAGCACTGAAGCTCAGAGGGTGTGAGTCCAAGTATGTACATAGGTCCTTTAAAAGGAACTGCCTGGGACTCCACAAGTTTCTATATTTCACAACCTCAATCCCCACAAGTTTCTATATTTCACAACCTCAATCCCCGCTGGTTTTTATAGCCAGGATACTTATCTTCCTGGCACTGTAACCTTGTTGGGGGCCTGGTGTGGGGCTGGGACCACTTGCTCCTAAGATATCCCTCCTGATTTTGATCTGCCACACATGGGTGTGGGACTAGCCCATTCTGCCTCTCCACCCCTCCTACCAGTCTTGATGTGGTTTATTCTTTAATTCCATAGTTGTAGGACTTCCATTCACCTCGATTTCTGTTGGTTCTGAATGATTTTTGTTTTCTAGTTTAGGTGTAATTTTGGTGTAGTTGTGCAATGAGGCAAGCCATGTTTACATACACTGCCGTCTTCCAAAGTATTTTTTTTGTGTGGTTTGAGGACCATGTACATTAGAACCACCTATGAAGCTTCTTAAGAATGATGATTCCTGGACTAAACCTCAAGATTTACTAATTGAGAATTTCTGGCAACTAGAATTCTTCATTTTATACAAGTTTTCCAGCTGATTCTTAAGCATGCCAAAATTTAAGAACCACTACCTGAGACAGCTGCTGCAAATGGACAGTTCTAGAGTGAAGAATGTATTTCCCTTCATCTCTGCCACAGGTAGTATTATTATTAAAGAGGTGACATTTTTCCTCAGTTGAAGCACTACAAGTTAGTGTGGTAAAAACAATAATAAATAAAATTCGTACATACAAGTTCTGCTCCTTGAGGCTGGCCCCTCATGGCACCTTGACCACTGTATTCACAGATGGACCTTGCAGCTGATTGGCCTGGGCATCAATCCCACCACAGACATGCCAACAGCAATCTAGGCTCAAATACAGACAGCAAGAGGGTGCACACAGCCCACAAGGGAATGCTCACCTAGAGTGTCTGGCTCTGGTGACCAGGGAGAGCGTGCCACAGGATCCTAGAGGATACTTACTACGTAAGGTCACCCTACCAAGACTGGATACATAGCAAATCTACCTAATACACAAAAACAAACACTGAGAGGTGGTCAAAATGTGGAGGCAAGAAACATGCTCCCAATGAAAGAACAAGAGAAATCTCCAGAAAAAAAATTAAATGTAATGGAGGTAATCAAACTACCAAATACAGAGTTCAAAACAATGGTTGTAAGGATACTCAAGGAACTTAGTGAGAATTTCAACAGCAAAAACAAGACATAGAGCCCTGGCTGGTGTAGCTCAGTGGATTGAGCGCGGGCCTGCGAACCGAAGGATCGCGGTTCGATTCCCAGTCAGGGCACATGCCTGGGTTGCCAGGCCAGTTCCCGGCAGGGGACATACAAGAGGCAACCGCACATTGATGTTTCTCTCCCTCTCTCCTTCCCTTCCTCTCTAAAGATAAATAAATAAAATCTAAAAGGAAAAAAAAAAGTACTTAAAAAAATCTTAAAAAAAAAAAAAGACATAGAAACTGTAAAAAAGAACCAGTCAGAAATGAAGAATATACTAACTGAAACGAAGAACACACTAGAAGGAATCAATAGATTAGATGAAGCATGATCAAATAAATGAATTGGAAGACAAAGTAGCAGAAAACACCCAATCAGAGCAGAAAAAAAAAAAAGGAAAAGGAAAAGAAGAATTTAAAAAAATGAGTGAAGTCTAAGGGACCTCTGGGATAACATCAAGAAATAATATCTGCATCACATAGGTACCAGAAAGAGAAAAGAGCGAGCGAGGGTTTGAGAACCTATTTACCTATTTGGAGAAATAATGATTGAAAACTTCCCTAACTTGATAAAAGAAAAAGACACACAAGTCCAGGAAGTGCAGAGAGTCCCAAACAAGATGAACTCAAAGAGGCCCACACCAAGATACAAAATAATTAAAATGCCAAAGGTTAAAGACAAAGAATCTTAAAAGCAACAATAGAAAAGCAGTTAGTTACCTACAAGAGAGCTCCCATAAGACTCTTAGCTGATTTATTAACAGAAACTTTGCAGACCTGAACTTAAGTGTCAATCAACATATGAATGGATAGAGAAGCGGTACATATATACAATGGAATATGACTCAGCCATTAAAAAAGTGAATTTTGCCATTTCCAACAACATGGATGGACCTAGAGGGTACTGTGCTGGGTGAAATAAGTCAGAGAAAGACAAATGCCATATGACTTCACTTATATATGGAACCTAAAAAACAAAACAACTGAAAAAGCAGACCAGAAACAGACTCATAGATACAGAGTACATTTTGAGAGTTGCCAGATGGGAGGGGATAGAGGTGGATAGTTGAAAAAGGTAAGGGGATTAAGTACAAATTGGTATAGTTATAGAATAGTCAAGGGGATGTAAAGTATAGCGTAGGGAATATAATCAATAATATTATAATAGCTACTTATGGTGTCAGATGGGTACAAGATTTATCAGGGTAACCACTTCATAAGTTATATAAATGTCTAATCACTGAATTGTACACCTGAAACCTATAAAATATTGTACATCAACTGTAACTGTAAAATACAAATTATTTTTTAAAAATGTCTATGTGGTTGTCTGCTACAAAGATATTTGTGGAGCACTGCGTGGAGGTTAACAGTGTGAATTTGGGCACAAGTTTCAAATCATGCTTCCATGTTAGTGAGTTCTCTCTGCCTGTTGCCTCACATTTATTAAACAAGAATATCTATCTTATAGTTATGTTTTCCTTGGTAAATCATATGTACCAAATAAATGTTGGATATTGTTTAATTTTTTTAATATAGTATATTCTGCTTATCAATTAATATTCAGTTAATTATATCATTTCCTAACAACTACCTTAGGGGATAAATAATATTACTACTTTTTTACAGAAAAAGAAACAAATCCAGATAAGTTTAACAATATACGTATGATTACACATCTATAAAGAAATACAATCAGGGCTCAAGACCATGGCCTCTGACTGCAAATGACATTATTCTGCCCCACTATTCCATATTGCCTCAATTTTAGAAACTAAATCTCAGACTGATTTCTAGTTTCACCACTGAGAACACCACTTATTTGAGAAGATGCATTCTCATTTCAAAACAAGTGACTTAAAGAAATTTTTGAAACAGTGTTGTGAGTAGACTATTTGCATGCTAATTTAAGTTTTTCCAAAATGTTATATATACTAAAAGGCATCACCCCCCAAAATAACTTCCCTTAATTTCTCACTCTGTATTTCCAAAGTCCTTAATTCAGGCATCGTATGCACTGTATAGAAACCATTTGTTTTCTACTCTCATTTCCTCATGGTCTAGGGAAATGGAGTTTATGTCAGCAGTTTCTGGTCTTTATTCCTTGTCCTGAAATTTAAGCCAAATCTAAACACATGGAAAGCTGTAATTTCTTCTTCATTCTTTCCTATGTGTTAATCCTGCCTTAGTTATAAGATCAAATGTCAGACCAAATCTCAATTACCTAATGAAGCTAAAATTATAAACATGCTGGGAAATCTGGGTAATTTCTAGATCAGTGATTCTCAACCTTTGCTTCTGCATCTACTGTTCACAATCTCATGTTACTCTTATCAAATATAGAAAATAGTATATCTGAGCCCTGGCTGGTGTAGCTCAGTGGATTGAGCGCGGGCCTGCGAACCAAAGGATCGCGGTTCGATTCCCAGTCAGGGCACATGCCTGGGTTGTCAGGCCAGTTCCCGGCAGGGGACATACAAGAGGCAACCGCACATTGATGTTTCTCTCCCTCTCTCCTTCCCTTCCCCTCTAAAGATAAAGAAATAATAAAAATAAATAAATAGCCCTGGCTGGTGTAGCTCAGTGGATTGAGCGCGGGCCTGCGAACCGAAGGATCGCGGTTCAATTCCCAGTCAGGGCACATGCCTGGGTTGCCAGGCCAGTTCCCGGCAGGGGACATACAAGAGGCAACCGCACATTGATGTTTCTCTCCCTCTCTCCTTCCCTTCCCATCTGAAGATAAATAAATAAAATCTTAAAAAAAAAAAAAAAAAAGAAAAAAAAATATATATCTAAAAAATAAATAAATAAATAAATAAAATATTTTAAAAAAAAGAAAATAGTATATCTAATTAACAGGACAGTAATGATTACTTTGGGGAAGGACAGAGAAGAGAGATCCTAATACATTCTCTCCCAACAGAGAATGTCTATATCAAAACTAAGACAGAGGTAAATAATATATGAGGTAAAAAATGGATTTCTATCTTCTCAAGAGATCTTCTACTATACTTATCATTTAACTCCCTGCCTGGTTTACAGTTCCTGGTCAATGTGTTTTTGCTTACTCATGTCCTTGAGTGATTTCACATACATGAGATATGTCTGGACTTTGGCCAGGTGTCTATACAACAGCATGCATAGGACAGAGTTGTTCATGTGGTTTATTACAAAACAGGTCTTTTTGGTTTTAATTTTAAAATGAAACAAACCAAATAATTTTTACACAAAAGACTACTATCATAAATCTATAAACCTCATGCCTAATTCTTTATAAAAATTCTCTTTGCTGCTATTCTTAGAACATTCCTGTGGCTGGGGCAGGCATAATTATCTTCATTTTCCAGATGAGAAACCTGAGGCTCAGAGAATTAAGAGATTTGCTTGAGGTCACATAATTAATCAGGAGCAGCAGAGGCAGAACCCATAAAAAGATGCCTTTCAGTTTAGGGCATTCTATTAAAGTGACAAGTAGAAAGTATTTTCCTACAGCTTTCAAGGTTTTCTAAATATTAACAGGAAAAAAAAAAACAGCTCACAATTTGGCAGAGTACACATATCAATTTGTACTCTGTTCAACTTAAATTCTAACACTAGTGTACTGTTTTGCAGAGGGCCAAAGCTGCTGGCTTGTTCCTATGGTATCCCTGTAGTATTACACATTATTGGTTTTAAAAACACAAGACAAAATATAAAGTCAGAAAAATTCACTTAGGAAACAAAATTTATGTTTGCTGAGCAATGTTCTAAAAGAGGAGGTCTTACTTTTCTATCACATTCCTCACGGATTTTTCAATACGCTAAGTCCTAAACAGTAAAGGGAAACCAAGTGGTAAGCCACATGGACTAGCTATGTACGACTCAACTGGAATGCAAAAAGCTCAAGCAGCAGTTGTGCAGTGTCATGAGGTAGCACACATGTTTTCATTAGCACTCATTAACAGTTAGTCACATTTTGAGATCTTGTCCAACCGGAATGGTATGCCCCAAGTTAGTGATCTTAAAAGAGACAAACTACTGACTTTGTTTCACAATGTTACGTAAAAGAGAATAATAACACTCACTTCCTCCTACTAGCATATTTAGAAGTTTATGGATTTAACTCTTTCAACCATAATAATTGGTAATGTTCACATACCAAATGATTTTACCTTTTAAAATAAATCAGTATTGTAAGTCATCTGCTTGGGGGGAGTATAAGTATAATTACCATACTGAAGCTAGTTAACTTCTTCAAAGATATGCAGTTGTCTCATTTTGGTCACATTAATATGTCACATGTATAACCTATGTACGCTGACAACTGATTTAGGGGTCAAGTCACATCAGGAAACAACTAGGCTCATGCCATGATTCACTTGGTTCAGAGCTCAGTATTCGCACATGACCTACCTAACCTCAGTTGACAGTATTTACTCATTCTTAAAAGGAAAACAAAGATGTTTTTGATGACAAGAATATAAAAAGCTAAGAGATAAAATTAAGGTATATTCTGAATGACAAATGCAAATCACCTATAACAAAATATTACTACATTTTGTTTCTACAGATTTTTTAAAATCTGGTTTTGTCTTATACCTCTCATTTTATTCTCAAATCATCACTATGTGGAAGGAAGAAAGTGATACTTATATTTATCTGTACTCTAATTTGTAGAGTTGATATAAGTTACCCATGGTTATACAGAGAGTGACTCAGTAGCCACACCAGGAGTCGGAAGAGTAGTCTACTCCTGATGTTGCCCTGACTCTGAGCCTAGGACTCCTTCCAGCACGTCAGGCTATAAAATGTGTCACGGGTTAGTATTAAACAGCACACGTCGTGGCTATCTCTCTGCTGTCTGTAGGAGCAATCTGAAAAAGTATAACCATGCACTTAGCACTATGCTAGGAATCTCAAGGATTCATAGGATTCACAGTGCTTAAAATCTAGCTGGAGAGATGAAAGTAATGGACATGAAGCAAATTTGGAGAGCAAGCAATATTTGCTAGAGTTTAAATGCTGTTTAAAATAAGAGATTAACTGGCTGGCTTTTTCAAACTGGGCTCGTAGTTGGATTGAGGGGTAATCACCACAGATTCAGGGCTGATTGGCAGCCACGATTTATGGCAGATAAGTCACTCCAGTACTTATGGCAAATTTGCAAAGGTGTCACAGAATAGGAAAGACATTTTATGTTTTCAAAGACCATTGTTAAATCTTAGGTAAGTAAGTCCTCAAAAGTTTTCAGATCAAAGTCTCAAGTGATACACAAGCTTAATTTAGAACAGCCACCGATCTTCCTTCATAAATTCCTTATACATCTTCTGGTCACATATTAAAACTAGAGTTTTACTGGAAAAATCTTAACTTCCATCTATGTTGTATCACAGATTCATAACCTGTTTAGCTGCATCAATTTAATCCTATCTATTTTATATCTTCAACTTACTTAATGCTCTTTTCTGCTTTTTCAGTTTTCTAATATTGTAGTTTTATTTTTTATTCTGTCATTTCACTGAAACTTGGGGAAAACAAAAAGATAAATGCCTGTTTTCAGTCAACCGTTTTGAATTAGAAGCCTAAGTAAAATTTGACTTAATTTTCTTACTTGGTAGCTAAAAGAAGGCCTTAATAAAGGTGTCCCTAGAGAAGTCTTAAGATTAGAGTTAATTGCCACTGTAAACCAGGGAGTTTTCTATTTAAATTTACTAGGGAACAGTTGCCCTTGAAGTCATCATACGAGTGTCAAAGAATTGCCCATGGTTCAATAGTAGTTTAAATTAAAGCAACAGCATCCATATGCAAAAGCAACAATAATATTTTAATATAGATGATAACAGATAATAGTTTATCCCACATAACTATAAGATTTTATTTATTTATTTTTAGAGCAAGAGAAACATTGATGTGCAAGATAAACATTGATCAGCTGCCTTTCACACGCCCCCAGCCAAGGACCTGGCCCACAACCCAGGCACGTACTCTGATGGGAAATCAAACCTGCATGCAACCTTGTGGTACACAGAGGAACATCTAACCCACTGAATCATACCAGTCAGGGCCCACATGACTATTTTAACTTTATTAAAAGCTAGATCTAGCACCATGTCCTATAAGCATTCAAGTTTATAGGAAACATGCTGTCAAGTTACGATAATGCCTTATATATAATAAAGGATGGTATATAGAACGTTCACATGTTCTATATGAATATATACCAGGATGTCAAATATTACTCAAATTGATGACTTCAGTGATATGAGTAATTTCAAAACAAGTCAGCTACTTGATAAAAGATGGCTAAGCACTTACTAACATATAAATCTTTACAGAACAAAAAAGCATTTAAAATAATCCCTAGCTTAGCTTGGTATTTCATACCAACATTCCACAATGTTGTAAATGGCCTACATCACCAAATGACCTTTAAAACCAGATCTGATTACTATAAGGTTACAATAGACTTCTACTGCTAACAGAATATATTCACCAGAAATTATTATACATACATAGCTCTATCACCTATGAGACTACTTCCTTGTTAAAGGCATAAGACTCTGTAAAAGCAAAAACAAATAAAAAGGAGAACAAAACAGCAAAAACAAAAATACAATTTAGTCCAAAAAAACAATCTAAATAATTATATTAACTTTAGAATGTAAACCCAACTATTCCAACTAGAAATAAACTTGATAAGATATCCAAGAAAATGTATACCATAAAGTTCTAAAAATGTCATTCAACCTCATAAGCAGACAAATTGGAAGACAATTAGGCCTGAGGTTGACATAATCAGCTCCAAAGCTATGGGGAACTTAGAATTTACTCTTGGTATTTTTAGAAGCCAAAAATCCTACAGATACCAAATTAATCACAGTTGGGAAATCAAATCATAACAATTTCTTTCAGCCAAAGTAGTATTATACAAAGCATTAGGATGCTTAACTACACCCACTGACACCATTTCTAAAAAGAGAAACTGGTCACCCAGGTACCTGTACCTCTCTCCCTCCTAGGCCCTCAAAAGCTGTGACTATTTTAAAATACTTTATATTCATGAACTTCCGGTCAAGATAGAGACATAGGTAGACATGCTTTACCTCCTTGGGCAACCACAAGAAGAACCACAACTTCAAAACAAAGAACACCCAGAACTGCCAGAAAATAGAATTGTATGGAAGTCAGACAACCAAGCATTTAAGGAAGCCATATTCATCCAGACAAGTAGAAGGGGTGGAGCTGGGGAGTTGGGGTACAGAGAACACAGTTTGGTGTGGACAGGCTGTGGCAGTGGGATGGGTGCCCCACATGTACGTGTGGTGGATAAAAATTAGGAGGGATACCTTGGGAGCGAGCTATCCTAGCTCCAGAGCAGACCACACAGCCCAGGGTTCTAGCACCAGGAAGAAAAAGTCTCATAACGTCTGGCTGAAAAAACCAGTGGGGTTTAGGGCAACAGAAGACACTGCCAGTTACTTTGGAGAGTCCATTTAAAGGGTCCACACAGTCTTAAAACCTATGCAAACCCACCCCCTCTGGGATTCAATACCAGGGAAACAGTTGGAAATCTGCCAGTTCCATTTGGGCAGTGGGTGAAATGACAGGAAATGGGGCAAATGGCAAACAAGCCTCCAGAAGTCAGGCAGCAGCACAGTCTCCTCTCCAGCCCCTCCCCCTCCACAGCACCACAAAGCAGTGAAGCTGGTTGCCCACCCCTGGCGAATACCTAGGGCTTTGCCACACACAACTTAACAGGTACACTAACACAGGGAGTCAAAGCAGCTCTACCTAATACCCAGAGACAAACACAGGGAGGCCGCCAAATTGAGGAGACAAAGAAATATGGCCCAAATGAAAGAACAGAACAAAACCCCAGAAAAAGTATTAATGAAATGGAGATAGTCAACCCATTAGATGCAGAGTTAAAACCTTGGTGATCAGGATGCTCAGAGAGATCATTGAGTATAGCAACAACATAAAAGAAGAAATGAAGGTTACACTAAGTGAAATAAAGAAAAATCCACAGGGAAGCAACAATGAAGGGAAGGAAGCTGGGATTCAAATCAATGCTTTAGAACAGAAGGATGAAGAAAACATTCAATCAGAACAGAATGAAGGATCAAGAATTCAAAAAGATGTGAAGAACATAAGACTCTGGGATATCTCCAAAAGTGTCAACATTGGAATCATAGGGATGCCAGAAGAGGAAAAGCAAGAAATTGAAAATCTATTTGAAAAAATAATGAAAGAAAACTTCCTTAATTTGGTGAAGGAAACAGCCATACAAGTCCAGGAAGCACAGAGAGTCTCAAACAAGTTGGACCCAAAGAGGACCACAGCAAAATACATCATAATTAAAATGATGAGGGTTAAAGATGAAGAGGAATCTTAAAAGCCGCAAGAGAAAAGCAGAGAGTTACATACAAAAGAGGTCCCTTAAGTTTATAAGCTGATTTCTCAAAAGAAATGTTGCAGGTAAGAAGGGACTGACAAGAAGTCTTCAAAGTGATGAAAAGCAAGGGTTTACAACCAAGATTACTCTATCCAGCAAAGCTATCATTTAGAATGGAAGGGCAGATAAAGCACTTCCCAGACAAGGTAAAGCTAAAGGAGTTCATCATCACCAAACCATTACTACATGAAATGTTAAAGGGACTTATTTAAGAAAAAGAAGATCAAAACTATGAACATTACAATGACAACAAATTCACAGTATTGACAACTCAATCTAAAAAAAACAACAAACTAAGCAAACAGCTAGAACAGGAACAGAATCATAGATATGTAGAGCATTTGAAGGGTTATTAGCTGGAAAGGGGAAAGGAGAGAATGGGGGGAAGTTACAGGGAATAAGAAGCATAAATGGTATGTACAAAATCGACAGGGGGAGGTTAAGAATAGTATAGGAGATGGAGAAGCCAAAGAACTTATAAGCATAACCCATGGACATGAACTAAGGGGCGAGGGGAGATTGCTGGAGGGAAGGATTGCTGGATAGTTGGTGAAGGAAGGTAAAGGAGGAAAAATCAGGACAACTGTAATAGCATAATCAATAAAATATACTTAAAACAAGTATTTCATATTCATCAAGATAATGGTTTCATTTCAGAAAGAGAGTGGTAGTAACGAGGAGAAGCCACTGCATTCTCTTGATCTGAGTATGGGGTTGCACGACTGTGTCCACTTTGTGAAAATCCATTGAACTCTATTATGATTTTGGCACTTTTCTATATTTGTATGTTATACTTCAACAGAAGTTTATTAAATGAAAATGCTTCATATTTACCTTTTCTCCACTTTTCAAAGTAGTTACTTGTTGAAAGATTCGTATCTTTTAGTGCCAGGACTCAACAAAGACAGGAGAATTACCAAAGATCAATAATCCACCGTACAATGTCAATAAGAACTACTTGATTTCCATTCCTTCATCGCACAGGATAGAACTGCTGCTACAGGTGCATATTATACTCCATGAGTAGTTAAAAAATACGAGTCCCTGTTCTCTAAGAGATAGAGAATATGCCTGTATGTGTATGTGAGAGCAAAAGCCAAGATTTACATACTAGTAACTAATATGACATGCACCATATGTGTGGTGAGGGCAATAAATGCCACAGGGAAGGAGAGAGACATTCCAACAGGATTCATCAAGAAAGTCACTCACTGAGGGAGCAGCATGTGAGCATGATGAACATCTTAGTTAAGACGAAGGAATGGACCAGCACTTACATAATACTTAATGCCAGGTACCATGTGAGCATTTCCATAAACCTTACTGAACTCTCACAATACAGCTAAACCCACTGAGACCCTGACAGGTTAAGAAATTTGTTGAAGATCATACAGCCAGTAAATAGCAGAGAATTTGGCCTAAATCTTTTGATTTCCAGATCGATGTCTTCTACGACACCATGTTGCCAGTCTTAAACAAGAGCTTGATACCTTTGGCCAAAATTCCAAAAACATCTGAAATCTGAAAACTGACAAGAAATTTTCCCACCCAATACGTACACTTCAAAACGTTTTTGTTCTTCAAAGTAACCTGACCAAAACCAAAGTAAAACAGACTACATCCACTTATAAGACCTCTGGCCTAAACTGACTAGTACTGGAATTTTAACTGACAGCTTGAGATCAATTCATTTGGCTATCTTTTTTTTTTTTTTTTTTTAAGATTTTATTTATTTTTAGAGAGAGGGGAAGGGAGGGAGAGAGAAAGAGGGAGAGAAACATTGATGTGAGAGAGAAACATCGATCGGTTGCCTGTCACATGCGCCTCCTGCCCAGATACAAACCCTCAACTCAGGCAAGTGCCGAAACAGGGAATCAAACCAGAGACCTTTTGCTTTTCGGAAGATACCCAACCAACTGAGATGCACACTGGTCAAGGCTCATTTGGCTATTGTTTTTAGCAAACAGGTCTTAGTTAAGAACAGTCTTCTAACCAGAGAGCCTATTACGTAAGAGAGGCTTTCGAATTGTGATTTTGCCATCACATAGTTGAATATGTTCATTTTGGAAATAAGCATAAATACCTATGTATAATCTTGTTTTGGAAAAAATCCTTTAGACTCTTGGCCTTTTCTGCCCTTCCCTCTTTCTTTTCAGATGACCTTTATTCATTCACTCAAACATTACTGAGAAAATTCCAAAGTGTCTAAATTCTTCCCTCAAAAATAAATAAAAGAGAAGCCTCAATTTCAAAAGATTCCCCAGTGCAACAACAATTTTACCTGATCCTTCATTTCATTTTGTTTTCAGATTAAACTCCTTCAATTTCCTGACCCACAACCTACAAAATCATCAGCACCCATTCTTCTTTCTCCCTTATTCCTTTCATCCACCTGATTCTATTCAACTTCTCGTTGACCTTTTCATCCCCAAGATGTACTATCTCCTTGAGGATAACACTTTATCAGTTATTCCATCTCTCCCTTTATTTCTGATCTATTATGATACTCCCCTGTTCTACCTTCATCACAGCATTTAACATACTGTTAGAATTATTTATTTATGTTATTCAATCACCAACTACTTATCTAATGCCTCCTACATAGCAATTCTTATGTAGCGACTCTTGAGAATGTAAAGAAAATCTTTCCTTCATAGAAATCATATTCTACAGTGGGCTATAAATAAAACAAGTAAAAAAAACCCAGTATGTCAGAAACTAATGAGGTTAAGAAAACTAACATAACAACTCATAGTATTGATGATTAAGTTGAAACACACAAGGTGAGAAAAGGCCAAGAACCAAGGATGATTCTTATATTTCTGGTTTGAGAAACTGGGTAAATGGTGAGGTTGTGTACAGAGTTGGAGAACAGTACAAGAGAAAAGGTTTGAGAGAGAAAAATGAAGATTTCTTTCTTTGCCATGTTAAATTTAATATGCCTTTTGGATTTTCAAGAATAGAAGTCAGGTAGGTAGTTTAACAATCACCCTACAGATCAGGAGCAGATTAGCCTGGAGTTCCAGATCTCAAAGGTATTAGTGTGAAGATGGCATTGAAAACCATGAACTGAGCTGAATGAAGAAATTATTTCAGGAGACCAAGAGGCAAATGCTGCTGAACAACTGAGTGAGATGAGAACTGAGCATTATCAACCAAGGATTTGGAAAGTGAGATCAATAACCTTGACAAGAGTGGTTTTGGTGAAACAGAGATAGAAACAATGGGAGGTAAAGAAGTGGAGAACCAGAGGCTTTTCTATTAAGAGGAAGAAAACATAAAGTGGAACTATAAAAGAACATGGATTCTACCTAAGGAGAGTTTTTTAAGAAAATGAAATAACCCATCGGAGATGGAAAGATTGATGATGCAGGAGAACATGGGCAACAACTAAGGAGCCTTAAGTCCTTTATGGACAGAACTCCAGTGTTCAAGTAGAAGGGCTAGACTTGGGAGAGACAGGCCTTTCACCCACTGTAACAGAAAGGCAGCCTATATGGGCACAGATAGAGGTAGTTTGGTACATGTGATGAAAGGGTAACAGAAAGCTGGATCTAAGCAAGGTTAGGATTCTCTCAGGCAATACCACAGAGGGAAAGAAGAATAAGGGAGCTGAGAGGTATGCAAAAAAAGCAGTTATTAATGGAGCGTGCACTCCAAGCTAGATAAGACGGGAAAAGGGGGGCATGAATGAAGTACAGTGAAAAGTGGAGGGTTGACAGGAGTAGCAGTAGCCAATGAAGTTAAAAATACAGGGTCCAGAACAAATAACGCACCTTTTTTACTACAAAATCATAAGCAGGTAATTCTATAATTTAACAATGTCACACTCAAGCATACCATATGACATTGTAGGTAAAATGTTCAAATTAAAACTATAAGCTATTAAACCCATATTATTACCCCAACAACCACACTCAAGCAGACCTTACTATCTATCTAAGGAATAAGGAAACCAAGAAAGAGATGGTGGTCAGTCTTTTTAAAAAACTTGTAAGTGGAGCAATTATAAGCAATAAAAGAGTTTAAGGTTTCTGACCATGGAAGTAGATTTCCAAAGTGGGGGTGGGGGGGGGGAATTTAAAGCTGAGAGATCAAATGTTGGATTATCCATATAGATATAGCAATCACTAAACATGACAGGAACTGTGGAAAAGTAGTGAGCCAGGTACAAATGAGGAGGCATAACTAGAAAAGACGGACAGATCTGGAGGGCACAAAGTCTGATGGTAGGTATTTCTGAAGTGCTGGTGTTCTGAATAAGGAAGAAATAGACTGAAGCAATAATGGGAGAAAGGGTTCTACCGGGGTGGGGGAATCATGCAGCAAACATCATTACGTAAGACTACAAGGAAACATAGTCAGGTAGGGCAAGAAAGTGAGAGAAATTTTATTTTCAACACTATGTCTCTATTTGATGATAATAAACTATCAATTAGGATGCAAACTGGAATAGTTTAGGGCAGGGGGCACTGAAAGTTTGGAAGATTGCATCAAGTTGGATATGCACAAAACCAAGTAAGAATCAAATTTCCCAGTAGTAATGGCCAACCTGGGGATCTTGGACGGGGGGGGGGGGGGGGGGGGGGGGGGGGGAGGGGGTGACCCAAATCAAATAAACAAATACTCTAAGCTTTGTGAGAGCAGCTCAGTATCTTTCCAATAAATTCCCATTCTGCTTAAGTTAGCAACTAAGATATCCTACTGATAATTACCTTCACGTAGAAAGCCTTGCATGTATCAGACAAGTTCAGAAAAGGAATGTTTATTTAATTTATTCACTATATTTAAGTGCTATTTGGTCTAGAATGATAAGGAAAATATCAGCAAGGAATCTTAAGCGTGTTAGCTATTTCTTTATCCTCTTATCATTTCTTCCTTTCAATGGTGAGAAAGAGCAAGGACAACTGAAGACAGAGTGAGCTGGCAGTAGGGTCGTTGTGAGGACAGCCAGGTTCCCTGTATACCTGTGTGACCTCATATTAACACTTGTGCAGGTGGGGAAAGAGTCCTACAGCTGAAAATAACAAATGCCAGAGCAGCTTAACTCTCAGCCCTGAGGTTCTTTGTCCAACTGCTCCATTCCCTACTAGCATTTCTCTAAATGAAAATAAACTATTTGGGGGAGAGTTAATATAAATGATGACTTTCTCTCTCGGGTGAACTAATTTACCTATATCAAAAATTCTGAGAATATTTCTAATAGTGTAGTACAGTATTTAACTTCCTGTAGAAACAAGTGTTGACAATTTAATTATAAAACTGCATAACCCTAAAGTGAGTATAGTACTATTCCACTATTCCTTAACACAGATCAAATCAAGACAAAGTAGTTTCCGTTGTTGTTCACTGCATATTAAATAAGTATCTAAAATATACGATTGAGCCCTGACTGGTGTGACTCAGCTGGGCCTTGCTCCACAAAGCCAAAGGTGGCCTGTTTGATTCCTGGTCAGGGCACACGCCTGGGTTGCAGTTCAGTCCCAGGTCGGGGCACTAGAGGCAGCAGATCCATGTTTCTCTTTCACATAGGGGTTTCTTTCCCACTCCTTCTCCCTCCCTTCTCCTCTCTCTAAAAATAAAATCTTTAAGAAAAATAAAAAGAAAACATAAGACTGAGGTAGTAAATACAATTATATTGTAGCAGGTCTCAACATTAAGAAACATACAAAATCGAGTTACTGGCTTCAAGTGAAAGCACCTTGAAAATGTAGGTATACGGAATATACCAAGCATGGATGAAATTATTTAGTGTTGTGGGCGGTGGGGGGCGGCGGGGGGACATGAGAGGCAAATAATAGAGAGTACTTCAAAATATTCACAATAGTGAGCCCTGGCTGGTGTAGCTCAGTGGATTGAGCGCGGGCCTGCAAACCAGAGGATCGCGGTTCGATTCCCAGTCAGGGCACATGCCTGGGTTGCAGGCCAGTTCCTGGCAGAGGACACACGAGAGGCAACCGTACATTGATGTTTCTCTCCCTCTCCCTCTCCCTCTCTCCTACCCTTCCCCGCTAAAGATAAATAAATAAATTCTTAAAAAAAAATATTCACAATAGTGAATATGCACTAGCACTATGACTTTTATTTGGAATAATATTCTTCTGTACTCATATATCATAAGACCCAGCGTATCAGAGACTAAGTCACTTTGTCAATTGAAAAAATATGTTGAATTTAATAACAAGTCAATTGGGGGGAAGATACATTTAACATAAATCCAAGTGGTGTCAAATTGCTTCCATTATGCACAAAAATACAGTTTTAAAAAACAATGACAAGTAAACACATAAACAAAGGAAGGCTTTCTTTTTTAACTGTCCTATGAGATCTCCTAGCATATACCTCACCTAAGCGATGGATAGCCATGTGCTAGTTATGTAACTTTGGACACATCATTTACCTCTAAGTTCTAATTTCCCAATATGTAAAATGGGATAATTATATCATTATCTTAGGGCTATTTTGAAGATCAAATCAGATAATGTGCATGAAGTGCGCACATTGACTAACACACTTAAGTATAAAATATTAGCTGTTATTAACAGTTCCAGAACTATTTAGAGTATATAGCCATCGATTTTCATTTTCCATCTCAAGGTAAAGACAAGAGTTTCCCAAAATTGAGTGACCCCCCACCCCACAAAATTAGTTCAACTTCAGTAGGCATTACGTAAACCAAAGGTTTCCACAGCCAAGCAAGTTTTGGTTGACTTAATTTTTTTAAACTGCAAAACATCTGAGTGCATTATACTAATGTATACTATGACTCCCTAAAAGTAAAATCTAGTTTAGTATTTCCAAAGTAATTTCACCATGAAATTTGACTCCTGCCTTATTGAGATCATATAATCCTAGAGCCCTAACATTTTAGGAATGCTAGTAAAAACAATGCTGAATACATATATAAAACAAATAGCATCCTTCGGAAGATGATATATGCTCTTCCCATTTTTAGTTAAATGTTATGTATGCATCCTTCAGATCTCAGGAAAGCCTTTTTATTTTTTTTAAATCAGAAATTCTGATTTATTCATGTTTATTGTGATTAACAATATACTTTGGCTTGTTTGTACTCTCTTATTTAGTGATTCCATATGATCTGATGATTATATTTTTTTACTATTTATTTTAATTGTTGTTCTTGCACAGTTTTCTGTCTTTTACTCCCATCCCAGCCCACAGCCCCAGCCCTCCCCACCTCCCTCCCATTTCCACCCCCCATAGTTTTTGTCCATGAGTCCTTTATACTTGTTCCTGTAAACCCTTCCCCTTTTCCCCCTGAAATTCCCTCCCTTCTCCCCTCTGGTGACTGTCAGCCTGTTCTCAATTTCAATGTCATTGGTTATATTTTGCTTGTTTGTTTGTTTTGTTGTTTAGGTTCTGATTAAAGGTGAGATCATATGGTATTTGTCTTTCACCACCTGGCTTATTTCACTTAGCATAATGCTTCAGGAAAGCCTTTTTAACCCTCCAAACTTAATCAAGTCTTCCTGTCAGATGCTCTCAAGGTTCCCTTAGAGTAGACTTTTCCTTCACAGGCCTTACTGCCATTTGTATTAACATGCTTGAGAGATTACTTGATTAATACCTGTCACCTTACCCACCAAACCATGAGCTTCAATTGAAGTCATGCCAGTATTTTATGCTGAACTCCACACCATAGGTAGATGCATGATGTTTGATAACAGACGTGGAACAAATATGTGATACAAAAACTTCACTGCAGCTTTATTTGTCATAGTGAAAAACTTTATTAATATGAAAGTAATTCGCCTTGGCTGGTGTGGCTCAGCGGATTGAGCTCCAGACTGCAAACCAAAAGGTCGCTGGTTGTGGCCCACAACCCAGGTACATCCACTGACCAGGAATCGAATGGTTTGCAGGCTAGCCCTTAATCTACTGAGCCCAACCAGCCAGGGCTCATTTCTCTGTTATTTCAATATTTTTCAACAAGTATGCACTTCTTCTCTAATTTTTTTAGGCTTTGAGCAAATGCAAGTCCACATAAATTATATGTTTTATGCTTAGTTCGTATTTGTATCCTTACTTCTTAAAAATATTTTTTAATGATCCCCATAGCGATCTTTGAGAAGAAAGTAAGACAACAGATAGTACTAACCCCATATTGTAGATTAAAATAAATGAGAGAACTGGGGTCAAAATGTGGCTCTTTTTTCTTATTCTAGTGTTCTTCTCATTACACAGCACTGCCTTTCCAGTAAGAATCACAAGACTGTCCTAATAATATCTAAATTTTAGTACCAAATGACTAGAAGAGATTTAATCCTATTTCTGACCCTTCAAGTCCCAAGAGGGCACTGCAGGCAAATGGCTATAGAGGCCTCTTTCAAATAACCCCAGTGAAGGTAAAGTGTAAAATCACAGTGCAAGCTCCTCGCTATTAGACAACTCCCTTATATTAAGCTAAAATTTACCTCTGCTAGTTTGAAGCTTTGGTCCAAGTATGACTATTTGGAATGCCACAGAACAAGATTCTCTCCGGTTCTAGAAAATATTCAAGTATACGAAGACAGCTATTACTTCTGCCCTTTTGAGAATGTGTGCTTTACCTATATAAATTTCCCAATAAAACATCTGTCATTATCCACTTTCTAATTTCAGTGACATCCTGACAAATTGCTTGGCAGAGAAAGAGAAGGAAAACTATCATGCAGAACTCCTGCAAAATAATGAGGTACATGTAGTCAATTGTTACTACAATTGTTTAAGGAGAGTTACAGAGAATCATGAACTTATCACTCCTTCTTTGTTAGATGTCACTGAATCAAACAGCTCTCTGATATAAAGCATAGGAATGAAGTCAGAGTCAGATGCTTCTGACAAAATCTTGGCTTTAAATAGCGGCATCTAGCTGGCTCCAGAATTTGCTATAAATGCAGCCAATTATTAGTCCTCCATTAGATAGATGAACAATCAACCTAATTATCTTTCCTCAGTAAAATATTTCTTGCTGTTTTTGTCACTACCTCCAATAACAAAAAACCTGGTATTTATACCAATGGACAATTGAGGCTTCCTCACAATTTAAAAAGAAGAAAAGGAGTTAATGATAAAAGTAATGAACAAAATTAAAACTTAGTGACTAAACTTGAGACTCATGAAAAGATTTAAGACCACAATAACATGGCTGTTGGATAGCACCAAGAAAATGAACAGTGAAAAAGTACAAGAAGTCTATGAAGAACTGCTAGCACAAGAAGTACAAGCTCAAGAAGTCTTATACTTAAGTACAAAAAGTGCAGTAAGGTACACTATAGCAACATAGTTATTAAAACTGCTTTTTATCATCTAATGAAAAACAATCAGATTTAAATGCCTGTGCCAAAACTTACAATAAGAATACAGGACCAGACAGACATCTCTTGCAAATAGCACAGCTTTTTATTCAGTACCTAGTGACAGTAGACACAAACTTGGGGAAGTCTTCCTAAATGCTGCTTCGGTTTTGTTTTTGTTTTTTTCTGAATCTGAACCTAAGGTAAACAAAAGGTTCCCTGAACACTTAATTGAAAATATCTCTCTTTACTGAACTGTCTTTCCCTCACCAGAATTTATTATAATTCATAACTATACATCTTTGTGCTTGCTTATTGTCCAGTGACTCAGGAAACTATAAACTCCTTCAAGGCAAAGTCGACTCTTTTTAACATTGTATGCACTTGAGCATAGGGCCCTGTATATGGAATGTGCTCATTAAATACTTGTAGAGTTTGTGAAGACAGAAAGAGGAAAGGAAAAGGGGGCCGCAAGTTACCATAGTTTGCTTTCAACATTAATTTCTCAACGTTGAAACTTAATCACTTCTTGGATACTCATGATCTAGACCATTTATATACATCATTTAGTTTAGTTTCACAACAATCCTGCCAGGTTTCTCATTTGAAACTAAAGTACAGCTTAGAGAAATTAAATAATTCCCTACATTACACATCTGGTAAATTCGAACTCCAGTTTATGTGAATATCAGGTTTATCTGATGTGATGGTGGCCCCCAAGTTGCCCTTGGCTTTGATGATCTCCTCAATTATCTCCTCTCCATAGGACTATGGAGAAGTTGGAGGGTCAGACACCTATAGCAAATTAGTAGTTGTATACAACTCAACACCTCTGGCTATGTAGGAAGTCTAAATTTTCTTCCAGCTTACAAAAATCCTGCTGCAGAAGTAAATAAGCCCTGGCTGGTGTCGCTCAGTGGGTTGAGGACCGGCCTGCGAACCAAAGCATCGCGGTTCCATTCCCAGTCAGGGCACATGCCTGGGTTGCAGGCCAGTTCCCATTAAGGGACACAGGAGAGGCAACCATACATTGATTATTTCTCTCCCTCTCCCTCTCTCCTTCCCTTCCCCTCTAAAGATAAATAAATAAAATCTTAAAAAGAGTAAATGACATGAAAAGTAAAACATGCTTTTTATGTACTAATCACACAGTTTGATCCTCAAAATAATCTTTACAAAATCGTCTTCTACCCATTATGTTGGTGAGGGCACTAGAACTAAAAGCGATCAATCCTTCACATTTTTCCTACAAATTTGTGAGCTTAAGTTTTCCAAGAAGAAATAGTTGCTGCTAAACTTTGTACAAACTCTGACACTCGAGCCATAATCCTCGTTCTCCTACGGCAAATATGTAAACCAGATGGGAGTGTTCAACAACTCAATTTACCCATTTGCATTTTAGGTTTGACGAGGGTCTCATTCACTCTTTATGAAATTTAAGTGTTGACTGCCAAATGCATTTATAAGGCAACACATCCAGGTCAAAGAAAGGGTGTGGGAATATCATTTTGGAAAGGGTTGCACTGCAGCCAAAACTAACTGGGCTGCGGTCCACACTCGCCCTCGCCAAGTCTTTTCATTTCCTCTCTCCCCTCCCTTCAATCACTCATTCCTTCCTGGAGTCAGATTTCGTGCAACAGGTTCCTACCTTGGTTTGAACAGTCTTATCAAACTTGTCATTTTTGAAGCTAAACGTATTCTGATGCCTCTGAGCCCTGGAACGGGACACGTTCCCTTTCTGGGAGCTCATCGCCAAAATCACAATCACCATGCGCTGGGACAAGGAAGATGCAAATAAGACCAAGACGCCAGAAACTACCTCTTGGAGTAGAAGCTTCCGTCACTGACCCGGAAGGAACTTAACCGGTTTTTTCCGCCCCGCCCCTGCCAGCCCATGTGACTCCGTGAGGCGGTCAAAGGACACCCTCAGCTCCTCAGCAACTTCGATGTTCTAGCCCGGAGCCAGGGCTGGCTCCCTCCACTTAACATCTCTATCAAACCCTACATATAAATCCCCCTTTCTTCGAAGCGAGAATTCCCCCATTGGTCCGAACTAGGCAGTTCATCAAGGCGGAGGTAGAGGGAACTTTTACTTCTATTGGCCCTTCTTTTCCGCAATCCCCGCCTCCTGCCGACTCATCTCAGCCTCTCCTGGCGCCCGACTCCGCAGGACGAATTGTGATTGGTGGAGGTCGGGCGAAGCTAGGCTGCGTCCCTCCCCCGGCCAGCTTGCAGGCTGGAGCCCGGGTCAGCTTTGGCATCTTCATCCAGTCGGTGACCAACTCCTGGCTGAACAAGTCCTCTGCTCGTGCCCCTTCCCTTTCTGCCTTCCTCCGGCCACGAGGGCGAGCCCGGCGGCTGCCAGGCTGAAAAGGAGCAAAGAAAGGAAGATTGAAGGGAAGAAAGACCTGGCTGGGTCTGGGTGGTGTCTGCAGTGCCAGAAAGGGCGGTGGTGGTGGCGGCAGCGGCAGCTGCGACCACGGCCACTCGGGACCTAAGGCCCGAGAGCAGCCGGCGGCGGCGGCAGCTCCAGCGCCTTGCGCCGGGGCCGTTAGTCAGCAGAACACGAGCCCGTGTGGAGGAGCCAGGGCCGTTGCGAGGAGGCGGGACTCGGGAGCGCGAGTGGGCCCTCTCGGGCGCTGCCGTCTTTACTCGTCCGGTCGCCGGGGACAGCAGCTCTCGTCTCTCGTCCTGGGCCCGGCCAGTCCACAAGCTGGGAGAATCCAGCCGCGGCAGCAGCTTCGCGGATCGCGCCTTGTGGAGGACAGCGCGTCGGCAGAGCTTCCCTCCCAGCCCTTTCTGCCAGACACCTTGGCTGCAGCCCCTCAGGTGCAGGTGCGTGAGGCCGCGGGGGCTGGGGCACTGCGACCGAGCTTGAGGAGGGGGCGCTAGGCCCGGAGCCGCAGCGTCAGAGGGACCAGGAGCGGCCGGCTGGGCTGGGGGAGGGGACGGGAGGTGTCTTTGTTGTTGGAGACCGGGATCCCACTGGATGTCGGGCAAAGGCGGGGAAGCCCATCCGTATTGGGTCTGCATTTTGGAGAGGCTTCTCCGGTGGTTCGGTGGAAGGGAAAGGTAGAATAGGGTCCCTGGGGTCCGCCTGGTTGCGGGAATCTGGGGGCAGGGAGGGACGGACTGACAGACTAGGAAAGGTCTTGTTAGGTCCTTCTTGTCGAGAAGGGTCTCAACATCACTTCCTTTGCTTTTCTCCTTGTGGGCCGACAGGTGAGGTCAGGTTCACTATGAGATTCGCGGTACCCAAGAGCTTTCTCCTGAATGCCCTCGTGTGTCAGCCTCGATTTGAGATCGAATCTGCCGGGTGCTTAGTGATTTGTGTATTTCGGTCGGGCGGTAGGGTTCTTTTTCTCTAGGTGGGTGAACTTCCTAAACCTTACCTATTTTTGAACTCTAGGGTAGACGTATCGGGAATTTTGAATTGGATAATTGGAGTTTCTGCTTGGGTTTTTTTTAAATCCTGAAACGAAAGTTCTGTCAAGTTAGATTGTATTGTTGTGAAGGTCTTTTGTAAAGAGAGTTTAACCCCGCGTTTTGTTTAAAAAAAAAAAAAAAAAAAAAAGCCCATGATGATCCATGGTGAAATTTCTGCCAGTGCCTAGGCATAATTTTTTTTAAACGATGCTTTGATTTAAGTTAGTGTGAGGTGGATTTGGTAAATAAAAGAATGAATAACGGACTACAGAAAGGGTGACCTTTAAATTTTGGCTGTTTATGAAAAGGTATTCCTGTTTAATACTTTTTGTAATAATACTTGATCCGCAAGGTGATTCATTTGATTTTTTTTTTAGGCTCAAATTACCAAAATGAATTTGAGTAAAAAGTCAGGTACATGTAGTAATAGCATTCATCTGTTTACATTAACAGGGAGACTTAAAACGAACTTTTCTTCATTAAAAGTTTCTCATTTTTATAGCATAAAGTCACTTGGGTAATAATGCCTAATATCTAATAACAAATGTGTTGATAATAGTCATAATTGCAATGGTCTAATTTAAGACTGCCAAACTCTTTGTTGATAAATGTCTGTTTTGGGAGTGAGAGTGGTGGGTTACTTGAAGCAGTGCAGGTAGGTATGTTTCCACTAATAAAAAATTTAGAATCCCTGTTGTGTAATAATTGCTATTATTTGAGATGGAGGAAATGAATAGCACCCTCACCCATATTTTGACCTCTCTCTTCTACTCTAGTATTAATAAGGTTAATTGGCAAGGATGGGATTAGATTTTTAGCAGGCCTAGGCAGTTTTAATTTTGTCCCTCGCTGTATGGTACTGTAGTAGATAAGGAGTTTGTTTTGTTGAGTGTTTTTGTCCATTTTGAAATGTGTATGGAATGACATTAACAATTTTCAGTACCCCTGTGACAAATAAAATTACCATAAAGTATCATGATAAAATAATGTTTTTGGTAGCTTAATGGACCTAGAATTGGTCTGTAATTCCAGGCCAGCTATCCAACATCTGAGTCAATTTCTCCTTCTGTGATACAAGGCTAATAAAATGTCCCACCTGCTCACTGCATATAAAGGGCAGTGAGAATCAACAGTTACTCTGGTTATGTAACATTGTTTTAGTTAAATAAGAGTACTCTGTCATACAATTCCCTTATTTTGTTTTAGTATTATAAATTTCAATTTTTTTGGTGAAAATTAGCATAAAGTTTTGATAGAGAAAATCTGTATGCCATTTAGGACTTGATAAACTCTGTTCCTTTTATTGTAAAGATTGATGTTATATCTTTAGAATCTGTGATAACAAGAAAAGAAAGTAACAAATTAACTTGTTTGGTTTATTTACTAGTAGATTTTATTTCCAACATATCCAGGTATTCACTCTTACTGTACAAAAATTATACCTGCCTCTTGTACCCCGTTAAAAATTTCTCACACACGTTGCCCTATATGCCTCTCAAATAACAGCCTTGTGAGTTAGGAAAAATAACGTTTATGACTTTTTTTTTTTTAACAAATGAGATAAAGCCCAGAGAATTTGATTATTTGAATTGCCTGAAGCTACACAATTTGTAAGATGCAGAATTGAGACTTGAAGCTGAACTTTCTGATATCTAGTTCTGAATCCTTTGCCTCTGAGCAGTATTTTTCCAAACACCTGTCTAGACCCAACAAGTTTTTGCCAATTCAGGTAAAATGAGAAATAATACAGCGATATAAACATTGGCAACGTACAACATAAATGGATATCTGTGCACCCATTACCAAGTTGAAGAGAGAAAACTACAAAACAAAATGAAGCTTCCTCTTAATACTTCATGTATCTCTTTTAAATCCTACACCCTTTCCCCCATTCCACACCACTAACTCCAAATTGACATACATCCTTCCTGTAGCTTGCTTTCTTCACTCAGTTTGCCAAGATTTTTCTGTTTATTCAGGTAGTTCTAGTTTCTTTATTTTTACTGCAGTATGGTATTTGTTCCACAATATGTGACTATATCAAGTTTCTGTTGGTTATTTTAATTGTTTCCAATTGTTTGCTTATTAAACAGTATTGTAGGGAATATTCTTGTATATGTTTACTTAGGCACATGTTTCTTGACCCTATATTCCATTTTTGTAGAAATATTTTGCAACTTCCCCAATACTGTCCTAAAATAAAATTTATAATAGCCTAACATTCATATTTTAAAGTAATGCACTTACTAAAATATAAGAAGTAATTTATAGCAAAGTAATATAACATGCTGAGGCTCAACCACCCTCTGCATCTTGCTACCAAGTGTGATAGTCGACCAGTAACATCAGAATTCTTGGAGCCTGTTAAAAATCAGAAGCTCAGGCCCTACCCTACTAACTCAGATGCTGAATTTTAACAAGATTCTCGGGATTTGTGTGCACATTTAAGTCTAAGAAGCACTGCTAGAAGAAGTAGTAGTAGTCACCTGCTTTGCTCCAGTGGGTAGTATCACCATGACTAGGACAGCTACTACTGCAGATTAAAACAGATGTGTTGAGTTGGCCATCACTGTTGATGAAAGTGTGGTCATCTCTTTAATCAATGGATGAATTCTTAAAAATGATCTGCATTAAAACACAAATATTCTGTGTGAAGTTTTGTTTATAAATATCTGACCTTATATTTTCTCTCCCGGTTCCCTTAAATCAATGTCCAGCAGAATCTTCAAAAGCCATGGGGCAGCATTAGCTCTACACACCAAGAGTGCTTGGCACCCCTGGTATCTGTTAAGTTAGTGCCCCCCACTCATTATTACAGCTAACAGCCAACATTGAGGAAGATGAAGATTGCCCTGGGATATGTCTAGTAGCAGTAGCTTGCTCCAGAACACAGGTAGATGCTGCTGCTTCAACTTTATTAGATAATTACCAGTTTCTCTCCAAAGTATTTGTCTCAGTAATGGATAGGACCGTCTATTTTCCCACCTTCCAAGTATTTTAGACTTAAGTTTTGCCATTTTGAGGAATTTGAAATGGTACCTCATTGTAGCAGTATTTGCATCTCCCCAGTTAATACTGTAATTGAGAACACTTTCATTTATTTTTATCCATTAGTGTCCTTTTCTATGAATTATGTGGGTTTTTTTATGGGATTGTTTATCTTACTGATTTGTAAATGTTTTTCTATATTCTGGTAATAATATTTGGTAGGCTTCATAGATACCTTTCTAATCTTCAGCATGCCTTTTTTACTTTAAATGTGGTGCCTTTTGATGACTAGATGTTCTTAATTTTAATGTCAAATTTAATCTTTTATGATTGTGCTTTTTCTCTTTAAAGGAAGTCGTCGCTATCCTGAAGTTGTTGATTCTTTTAGAGCTTTTAAAAGTTTTACTTTTTCACATTATATCTTAAATTTACATAGAACTATTTTTATGTAATGAGGTGTTTATGAATCTAAATTTGCACCGTAAAAATGACTACCTTTATATTGAAATTGTCATTTTTATGTTAATGTAGTTGATAAAATTACTAGCTACATTTCATGTGTAATATCCTTTTGTTGTAAAATTAAAATTTGGCAACTATAATTCCACATTGTTATTGTTTTTTGTTTTTTAATTTAACTGTTTTTGAAGTCTGTAAGGTTTGAGTCCTGACCAGTGTGGCTAAGTTGGTTGGGTTTTGTCCCACAAAGCGCAAGGTCGTGTGATTCTCTGGTTGGGGTGCTTGCAAGGCAGCCCAGCCTACTGATGTTTCTCCCATTGACGTTTCTCTCCCTCTTTTTCTCCCTCCCATCACCTCTAAAAATTAAATAATAATAATTATTATTTTTTTAAAGGTTCTTATTTTTATTTTTTTTATTATTTATTTATTTATTTCTCTTTAGAGGGGAGGGGAAGGAGAGAGGGAGAGAAGCATCAATGTGTGGTTGACTCTTGTATGTCCCCTGCCGGGAACTGGCCTGGCAACCCAGGCATGTGCCCTGACTGGGAATCGAACCGCGATCCTTTGGTTCGCAGGCCCGCGCTCAATCCACTGAGCTACACCAGCCAGGGCTAAATAATTATTTTTAAGAAGAAATCCATAAGGTTTGAGAACCACTGGTTCAGAGTACTCTGATTCCTATGTTTCATCTGTGACTCCCATTCAGCCTCTGAAACATCATAGAAAGTGGGTGGGAATTCTTAAGTACTGATTTTCTATCATTTGTATATTCTCCGCATTCGTTTATTTTACATATTTTTCATAACTTTTTATCTGGCTACAATTTTTTTAAATGATACTTAGTGGCCCTAATTCTTAAACATAATTTTAGAGTAAATTTAAACATTATTTTAATGTTAATTTGACTCAGATATAGGCCCAAACTATTTTGTCTGCTCAAGAATTAAAAAGCAAGAATGGATAACAAGTTTTTGCATTATATGGTGAAAATAAAAAGTGGGAAAGGAAAAATGGGCAAGTCTACTGTAAATTAGTAAATATTCTAGGTTGGGGGTGGCGGGGTACATCTGTAAAAGAAGCAAAGATCCCTGGCTTCCTAGAGTTTCTACCCCACCTAGCAGAGGACCATAGACAGTGTGAACAATTAAATAAATAAATGTTAGAAAGTGATAAATACTTCTAAAAAAAAGTACAGAAAGGTAAGGGGGACGTATTAAATAAGGTGGTTAGAGTAGATTTATTTGGGAAGGGGAGAATGAGCTGGGATGTGCAGTGAGGGCATTAGCTGTACATGAAGAAGACATTACCAAGCAAATCTTGGAAGAGTGGGACAGAATGTAATCTTTAAGTTTAAACCTGTGTTCCTGGCTCTGCCATTTAAGTTGTGTGAACTTGGGCAAGTTAATTGACTTAACAACCAGAAGTCTTGATTCCCTCCTGTGTAAAAGATGATAAGCTGAGAAAAGTATTATTAAGATAAAGGAGATAATAAGTGAAAGCATCTACCTCCTACCCCCCCACCTAGTTCTCATGTAGCACTCTATATTTTCACAGCGTTTATCATAGTGTATAATAATCTGTCTTTAGTTGATAAATTTTATCTCACCCATTCAGAAATATTAATGAGAAGAACCAGTCAGTGCGGTAATATATTTAATGAACATAGTCATTTGTAAAGTAACTTTACACCTGTTTTTATCTGAGGATCATTTTATGCAAATTTGTTGAGAAAATGTTTTGTATTTATAGTGTCTTTATGCTAGAGCTCCACATTGTATTATTATAGGTATTAGCTTATTAATCACAACACATCATCTTTGTGATGGAGGCAGTGGATATGTATCATCTTGCACCTCAAGGAATCTGAGCTGCTAAATGGCATTAAGTGACCACAATGTCAAGGAGAGTTTGGATTGGATCTGATTACATTTGACTATATTTTCACTATGTTCCTCATTTTTCTTCAATATTGCTAAAATGGACTCTAAATTATAAAAGCAAAACTATGTGACTTAAGTTATATTGTTAGATCATGGCCTTGGGAAAATTAAGACACAACAATATTTTATTGGGTTGGCCAAAAATTCCATATGGTTTTCTATGTAAAATAAAAGGCATATTTTTCATTTTCACCAATAACTTTATTGATTTGGATATTTTGAGTATGTCGGCTGTCTCCCATGTGGTTATAACATTGATTGTTCTCAATTAATGTATCAATTGGATTGCTATCAACTTCAAGTGGTCTACGGCACTGTGAAGCATCCTCCAGTGAGAAATCTCCAGCATGAAACTTCAGAAACCACTTTTAACCCTTGGGATCAGTCATAGCACCTTCTCCATACACTGCTCACTTTTTTTTTTTTTTTTTTTTTTTTTTTTTTGCATTTCAATTGCATTTGTGCCTTTTTTACAATAAAAAGCATAATATGCCAACAGTGTTGCATATTTTGTTCCATCTTCAATATTAAAATGGCTACACAAAAACTCACCAATTTTATTTTTTAAGCACACACTGATATGACAACTGTCACCATACAACCCAACAAAATTGTTTCAAATGCATTTAAAGACAACTGAACGCTACTAGAGCCATCTTACAGGAAAACAAACTTTTTTGGCCACCATAATAGTTATTACTTTATTTCAGTTATCCATCTTAAAGTTTTTCAGCGTCCAAGGAAGAGATATTAGAATTGGCAATAGAGTAAGAAGTTTTTACCTGTAAAATACATAGTGCTAAAGAGATTGTTTTCAATAGTTTTTTCTTTGGTTTCTGAATTTGGAAGATTGATCTTAAATGTGTTTTTAAAATCAATTGAAATAATTCCTATAATACTTTTACCCAAAATGCCATCCACAGACAGTGACCTAGATATTTTGTTTCTGATTAGTATCCTGTTTGGTGTACTGATGATTTTTCATTCCCTAGCTTTGCCACCCCCACCTCCAAATGTAAAAATTATTCTCTGCACATAAATTATCAGCATGAAAATAATGCTAATCAGTAACTTGGTTTGCCAAGCTTATTTGAAACACTACAGGTTACATTTTGTTCATTGTTTTTAACACACCTCAATATCACTTTAATTAATAAAGATTTACAGCAATAAAGTTAATAGGAGTGAGGACTTTTTAAAATTATGCATTAAGGATATTCTGATACAATCCCCAAGGGTTAAAATGGCTTTCAATTTCTCTGTTAGAATCTACGAGAAAACATTTTGGTTTGTGAACTAATATATGCTTGCTTAGGCACACATACACACAGTTTCACTGGAGAGATTATATGGTCAGTGTAAGAGTGGGTCAGATGTTTTTTCCCCTAGAGAAAAAATTAAAACTTGAACAGGCTTTTTAAAAAACAGTAAAAGTTGTTTTATTTAATTGTAGGAAGGAGCGGTAAATGGGGGAGGATTTTACCAACAGAGATGGCGACAGTGTGTGCAAAGGCATAAAAGCAAGAAAGAATGTTTCTCTTACTGAGGAAAGATACGTTAAGTAGAATGAATGAATAGCGTGGACCAAAAAAAGGGGGTCATATACTAACCCTGACTAGCCAGATGCGAGGACTGCATGGTGCACCTTATAAATTCAGAGATGTAGGGTAACCATGTAGGATGGTCTGAAATTAAAACTTCCTAACTAAAACAGTTCAAGGCAGGTATCATGTCCTAGCAAAGGTCAGTCTTCACCTTAACTGAACCTGTCTTTTGCATCGAAAATAACATACCTGGTAACATACCTTTGGAATATCAAAGTAATTTCTTTTTTTCTGGTCCCCTCAAAGCACAATCACCCCACCAGAGCTGAAACCACAAATCCCCTCATTGTATGTTAATTGTTGTTAATTATTCTGTGTCTGCCTATGTAAAAGAATTATGTGTCTTTCATTTTTTATCCAATCCTACAGATTCCCTGTCTTGACTTTCTCCCCCCTTTCCTAATCTATCACCAGTGATTTTCATGTAACCCCCTTATATCTTCCCCTTTTATTCTGATGGACAAAATAAGTGATTAAACTCAATTTCTACAGCATTTTCTCAATCCCTTGAGATTTTGCTTCTCAGCAATTATCAGTTTGGCTCAAATAAAACTCAAAAATTCTTACAGTTTTTGGCGTTTCCAAAGTTGACAATAGGGAAGTGCTCAGAAAAAGGACAGAGACCAGGAAGCAGAGAGGGTAAGGGAATCATGTATGGCATGCTGAAGAATTTAGATTTATTCAAGAGGGCTTGTAAGGTTCATTGAAAGATTTTAATCAAAGTGACATCACCCAGCTGCAGTGTTGTATGGATTACAGTTATGAGAGAGATACTAGCCAGTGATTTTATAACATTAAATGAAAAGTGGCTAAGATACGGCTGAAGGGATGGAGATACATAGGAGATAGATAGACCTTGGTTAAATGAGAAGAGTGAAGAGACAAGGAGGGAGGCTGATACTAAGGAGATTATCAGGGTCAACAGCCTAAATAAAGGACTGTGTTAGAGATTTAAGTTTTTAGATTTAGGCATTATTATTGTATAAGTAGTAGTTAAATCCCTGGGTGTGGTTGAGATAAAAAGACAAGGAAGACAACATCAAAGTGGTAGTTGAAGCTGTGGGTTTGAGTGGGTTAAACAGATAAGACAAAAGATGTCCAATCTGTTTTTTAATTAATTAATTAATCAAATAAATAAGTAAATAAAACCTTTGAAGAGGTCACCAGAAAACTGAAATTTATTTTCAAGAAGGAAAGAAAGGACAATAGTGTTTAATGCCACAAAGTGATCTTTTTCAAATTGAAGACTAAGAAATGTCCAGTGCACTTTGAAATTGTAAGAGGTCATTCATTCATCAGTGATCCTAAATGGATTGACAATTTGATGATAGATGTTAGATCACAATTCATTTGGGGCCCAGTGGAGGAATAGTGGGGAGTTTGCTTCTAGAGCACACTCAGAGTTAGTAGTTAGAATGTAGATACACTTTTTCTTTCTAGTCTTGAGTATGTTTATGAACAGAAGAGATAAACCAGTAGAGCAGGAGAGGCTGAAGGTGCAGGAAACCTACACAGAAGATAACTGATTACCCACGATCTCTAACGATACTAGAGGTATTGTAACCCTCTAGAATATGAATTGATTTGTAGGGTCCAGAAAGAGATTATCAAATACATGTCTTCCTGTTCCAAGTAAAAGAACAAATTAATATACTGTATATCAACTATATTTCACAATAACTTTTTAAGAAAAAGAACGTCTTTTTTTTTTTTTTGCATCTACTATGCCAGGAATTTAAATGATGTATCATTTAATGTTCCAAGCAACTTTGCAGTTTACAGATAAGAAAATTAAGGCTCAGAAAAGATTTGCCTAAAATCATACAACTGGAAGATAGCTGAACTGTGATTTGATTGCATTTATGTCTAATTCCAAAGGCCGGTGGTTTTAAAACTTTTGATTTGAGGGAACCAGTCAAATTTCCTAAAAGGAGGGAATAATAATAAGAGGCTACAAATTTAAGTTTCACCTAGAAAAATTAAAACTTAGTAGTATCTATTACCATTTTTAATTTTTTTACAAAGGTTTTATTTTTCACAGAAAGATTTTAATGTTAGAAAAAGTATAAAGGATATAATCTCTGAAGAAAAAGGCAAACCTTTAAATTTACTAAGCCAACTATTTTTGTTCTTAGCTTTTATTTTGCCAAAGAATGGTAAAAATTTATAGACTAGCACTAGTCCTCAGGTTACCTTTGCCAAGAAAGACTCATGAAATAACTTTATATATAAAAATAAAATGATTAAAATTAATATGCTATTTTTACATATTTGAAACTTTTCATAGTTTGTTTTGCTGCAAATTGATTTCTAAGGGTTCTCATTACCAAACTTCTAAGAAGTTAATAAAATGACTGAAATTGAAGCAACTCTGAAAAATACATAGCATTAATTCTTGAACTTTTCCTTCTGTTAATTTATTTGATACTTTGGGTTTTATTATGTCTCATTTTAAAATTTACTGGAAGACATTGAAAATCTACTTATTTTCAGGAATAAATCAGATTGCTCTAGCAGTATTTTGTAACATTGCTTACTGTGCTGCCTTGTCCCAGTGGGGAATATTATCCTGTATGCAGAAACTTACTGACAAAAATGTAAATAGTGCCAACCAACTATAACAAGGTATCTTTAATCAACACATTGGTTTCTACCAGAGTTAAAAATCGAGCTAGGGTCCACATTCTTTTTCTCTTTAAATCTGAAGTTCTGGTTCTGCTTGTGATGGCACTGGAAAGTAATGACAGTAATACGGGGCCGGGGCGGGGGGGGGGGGAGTACCAATGTTTAGGGGCTTAACAGCCACGGATGTTGCCAGCATTCTCCTCCATCCAGCATTCTCCTCGGAGTCCTGAGGCCATGGAGATGTTTAGCATGGCATTCACTAGTATCCCTTGATGCTGGTGCTGGTGGTGAAGATGGAAAAAACTTACTTTCTTGGCATCTGAGCAATCTGGTCATTGGGTGGTCTACTTTTAGGTTGTAATTGGGATAAGGCTCTACCACCTAAGCTCTTCAGCAGTTACAGTTGGTCATCCTGACTAGATGGCAAGGCAGGGCACTTTTAAAAACAAGATCGCGTTTGTGGTATTGTCAGGGCATTATCACTTATCTCTTAGGGACTGGATATGGTGCACTTGGGGACTTCAGGATCAAATCAATGCATTTATTTTAAATGCCCAAATCCTTTCAAAATACTTCAAGGATACACATTTCATCCCAAAATAAACTGTCAAACATATAAGAATGTTTGGTTTGGCCAACACAAAGCTTAAATTATCTCTTCAAAATAATTCATGAATATTAGGCTCTCTAAAGTGGCCTCCCAAATTAATCATTTGGGAAGAAGGGTTTCAACCTTTTTTTTTTTTTTGTCCACCATCCAAATAACCCTTTAAAAAAAAAAGAATTTTCCAGCCTTGTCAAAGAATGCTCATGATATAAGTTAATATATATATATAACAATGTAGTGTTATAACTTTATGATGAGGAAGTTGATTTGATATGTTGCAGTTAATTGGCATTAACCCGATAAAACATACCTCCAGTTAGTAAATTGTAATTATCCTCAACTTAATGGTCTGTTTATTGTCTTTTGGGGGTTATATAGGGTTGGTAAAGTATGTTTACAGTTTTGACTACATGAAATAGTTTTTTCTTGCATTAATAATTACTGTGTTGCTGTTAACATGAACAAACTGTACACCTACTTTTGCCCACCCTGTAAGCCTGTCAGAAGGTGTTTTTTAACCTGTAGAGTATAATGTAATAGAACCACAATTTTGTTGTTTAGCATGGTTTCCAGAAAGATTCAAGCCATAAATTACATACATTAATGTTTTTAATTTGGTTCAGAACAAACCTATTTTGATTATATTTACCATTATTCTCAGTTCATTTGCTGTCAGGTCATTAGGTGTAACTTCAGGTTCTTATTTGTTTTACTCCTTTCTCTTTCATTTAGTTAGTGTTTAGATTATTTTTGATCAGGTATTGCTTGTATGCCACTGAAGAAAACACACATGGTCACTGACCTAATACAGTAAAGACAGTAGGCATTAATCAAGTAAGCCCATAAGTGAATACATGGCAGAGAGCACAATTTGCAAGTACACTAAAGGAAAAGAACTGGATACTGTGAGAAAGAATAACCTAGTTGAGATTTTGAATTAACAAGATCTCTGAAAATGACATTTTTTGAGACTGTAATAGTGAAGTCAAGTAAAGCATATATGCAGACTTGGAAGAGGAAACAGCTTTCATTCTTTCCAGAAACTGAAAGATGATGAGGGAGACTACAGCTATGGGGAAGATATCAAAGTTTGAAGAGTTTAAGGAAAGGTCAGATTATGCAAGGTCTTTAAGGAAGAACCTGTGGAGAAGTTTGGTTTTGTTACAGGTACAGAAGGAAGTCATTAAGGAGTTCTTAAACAGATCACCTTGCAGGCTGGCTACATGAAAAAGAAATTGTAGATTAGGAGACCGTATGAATGGAAGAAATTAATACCCGAATTTATTTTTTGTTTACTCACACATTTTGAGTTTACCCTTCTGCTGTCTTATTCTACATAATCCTGGTCAGTCCTTTTGTTTGTAAAGGCTAGTTAGTAACTACTGTAAAAGGGTAGAAAATGTAACCTCAATAAACCAAGATACTTGCCTATCTGTTAGGTACAATTAAATATGACAGAAATTGAATGACTTCCCAATTAAACTTTTTATATTTAAACTTTAAGTAGTTGAGGTCAATGAAAACTACCTACTATTTGATACTGTTTTGACTTGCTCTTAGTAATACTCCTACAGGTGTTAGAAATGTGTTTTTTCTTTAGCAATGTGATTTTTGGACTCTTTAATAGAACATACAATAAGATTTCTCTTTCTCTAGAGGCAAGGAGAGCAAGAGAACCATCTAGTTGTATAAAGAAAAATAATGTGAATATAAAATAAGGTGCCAAAAAATTTTAGGCTGATTATAGAGAGGGAGAATTTAGTATAGTAAAATATTCTTGCCGGGAGAAAGCTCTAGATGTGATAGTTCAGGCTTTTCACATTAAAATTGAGATAGTTAAGGAAGGGCTTAAAAATTCATTTAAAATAGAATTATAACGAGAACCTGAGTTTCCTAGGTTGGTCCTGTTTCTACTATGCCTTTATTTTATTAAAATGAGGTAGGTATAATATGAAACAAGGCTTCTTCAAAAGTTTAATATTGTATGCAATGCCAAAAAAAATTAGATGAATTAAATACTTCATACCTAACATGGTATGTAAGATAATATTTAATGACTTAATTGATGAGGTTTGGAAGGATGGTCTTTAATGCTTGCTTTCTTCCTCATCCCAAACAAATATTTACACCAGAGATACGCTAGATATGCAGACTACTAAGACTAGCTATCACATGCTTTTCAAGTCAGTTATCAAGGATTTTCCTCCATTGTTTTTTTTCAACATCTCTTTGCCATCCCTCCATCCCTCTTTTCTCTGGCTGCATTACTTGGCATACATCGTCGGTATATTGTTCTCTAAAATACTTTAGAAATTGTCTCAAAGACAACAAAAGAGTCTACCATATTTACTTGTTTGCTACTTGTGTCTTTAAAAGAACATAAAATATTAACTGCAATATCCACTAAATCAACAATGTCTTTATTTTGCATAGTAGAAAATTACATGTTACCAAATTGGAGAAAATTACTTTTAAGTGTAGTCAAGTATTGAAAAATTAACTGAAAGACGTGATTGGTATATTTTGCAATATAAATGATCTTCATTCATTTTTAAAAATTTTTTTCCTCCTTTCCGCAGAGCACTCTTTGCTTTGGTTCTTTCTCACTGTCATACTTTTATACATGTTGCTCTCCTAGCCTGGAGGGTTTTCCTTCTGCTTTTGGAAATTATATCTTGCTCTAAAATTCTAACTCCTTCACAGACTCTTTCCTAAATTATTGATATCTACTTCTGTCTGATTTCTGAAGCTTAAAGTCTACCCCACATTACATAACACTTAATTTTTCATAGGATGAAAAGACCCTCTGGAGCATTGATTTATTAATATTAAGTTATATAGCATTCATTATAATACATTTAAAATACTGAGTGCCATTGTACAAAAAGAGCTCATGAATTTAGAATTCAGAGAGACTAACAAACATTAGGTCAATTGCCTTATAAGTTTTGAAGTGAAGAAACACTCAGTAGTTAAGTAATTTAAAGGATTAAAACCGATTCCTAATCTGTTAAATACATTGTTTTTATTTTCTTAGGCTTTTACATGTTTCTTTGAAATTATTCTAGTTCTTACACACTCAAGCAAAAGGTAAAATTTCAGTGTTTTAAGAAATCTTGGCAATATGTTGGTTTGTTGAGTCCAGGAAAAGAGGTAGGCACAGCTGACAGTGACACGTGTTTGTTACACATTTTCTAGGAGTAGCAGTTTTTCTTCAAACTTTGACTTGTAGATGAGTATAACTAAGGGGAGGCAGCTGGCAACCAGAGGAAAAGGAAGTGGTGAAGATGGCCAGTTATGTAGGTAGTCAAACTTTTGGTAGACAAACTAACCATATTAGTGGAAAGAATGACTGGCTTGTTACACAATCTGTGTAAAAACGGGTGATGATCCTTATTAAGGAAAATCATACTTATACTGATGCTGCATAAATGTGATAATTCTTTCAGTATCCCTACTAAAAAGTTATATATATGGAGAAAGGACTGATAGATATGAGGAATATACTGTATGCTGCTTATCATGCAGTTCTGTGGTTTTGTTGTCCCAATGGTTGGTAAAATACCTCTTTCAAAAAAAATAGCTATAGAAACAGTTGAAACTATAGTCCAGTCCATTCCAGAGACATTTGTTTTGTTTTGTTTTGTTTTGTTTTTTCTTGTATGCTTGAAGAGATCTGTATCTGTTCTCTTCTGTACTGCTGCATTAAATAAACTGTAGAATAAAACTGGCTTAATTTAAATAATTTAAATTGTACTCCACCAGATAAACATGTTTAAGGGGTTACATTTCAGAACTGATCTAGTGCAAGAGCCTATTGAGAATTAATGTTCAATATTTGTATGCAAATTTGGACCGCTTCCATAAGAGACATTCCACCACATTCATAAAGTGGTGGGAGATGTCATCATAAAAAAGAAGACAGTTGAAATTTCTTTTTCTTTCAAAAGAAAAAAAAAGTCTCTGGACAAAAAGCTAAATTAAAGGGAACATCTAAAGGAACCAAGGAAAAAAGTAGCTGTGACAGAGAAAGGAAAGGTTACAGCCTGGATACATTCAATGAGAGGAAAGCCTAGGAATTCAAAGAACATTTTGAAAGGAATAAATTATTACTTTGTTTCCATCTATTTAAACACTCCTTTAGTTCTTACTTACTTTATATTTTATATTCAAAACTTAAGTCTATAGGCCAGAGTGTAATTCAAGTCCTGTTGAACCCAAACCTTTGTATTAGAGATAACGAAACAGGCTCAGGAAGGAAAAATGACTTTAACTAATGTCTAATTTAACTAATGACCTAATTAACTTAGACCATGGGCTAGAATCCAGCCTTCCTAATTCATGGACTGGGGTTCTTCATACTATACTGGAGGCTAGTTAAAGAAATTGGGGATGAAGGCAGAGAGAGTCGGGGAGACTGGACCTTATACATTGTTAAATTCAGATACTAGTTAGTCGTTAGTGAAACTTTTATATGTTCTTCTGATTTTTTAAGCAATTCTTTTTTTTTTAATCGAGATATGATTAACATATTAGTTTCAGGTGTACACCATAATGATTTGATATTTGTATATGATATTTGTATATATTATAAAATGATGACAGTAGGTCTAGTTTAACATCCATTACGTTGTTTTTTTCCCCGCACCACTCCCAGGCATCCCAGCCGTTCCCACCTCCCGCCCATGATCCTACCCACCTTTGGCTTTGTCCATGTGTCCTTTATACATGTTCCTTGACGACCCTTCCCCCTTTTCCTTGTTATCCCCTCCACCTCCCCTCTGGTTACTGTCAGTTTTTTCTTTATTTCAGTGTCTCTGGTTATATTTTGCTTGCTTATTTGTTTTGTTGATTAGGTTCCACTTAATAGGTGAGATCATAAGGGTATTTGTCTTTTTTTACTGCCTGGCTTATTTCACTTTGCATAATGCTCTCCAGATCCATCCATGCTGTCTCAAAAAGGTAGGTGCTCTTTCTTTCTGTTGCATAGTATTCCATTGTGTAAATGTACCACAGTTTTTTGATCCACTCATTTACTGATGGGTTACCTAGGCTATTTCCAGCACTTGGCTATTGTAAATTGTGCTGGTATGAACACAGGGCTGCATCGGTTCTTTTGAATTGATATTTCAGGATTCTTAGGGTATAATCCCAGCAGTGGAATTGCTGGATCAAAAGGCAGTGCCGTTTTTAGTTTTTTATGAAATTCCATACTGTTGTCCATAGTGGCTGCACCAGTCTGCCTTCCCAACAACAGTGAACTAGGGTTCCTTTTTCTCCACATCCTCAGAAGTATTTGTTTGTGGATTTGTTTATGACAGCCATTCTAATGGGGTGCGAAGTGATATCTCATTGTGGTTTTAATTTGCATCTCTGATGGCTAGTGATGCCAAGCATCCTTTCATATGTCTCTGGGCCCTCCTCCTTGGAGAAGTGTCTGTTCAGGTCCTTTGCCCATTTTTTAATTGGATTGTGTGTCTTCCTGGAGTGGAGTTGTATGAACTCTTTATTTTAGAGATCAAACCCTTGTCCAAGGTATCATTTGCAAATATATTTTCCCATACAATTGGTTCCCTATTCATTTTGCTGATGTTTCCTTTAGCTGCACAGAAGCCTTTTTATTGCAGTGAAGTCCCATTTGTTTATTCTTTCCTTTATGTCCCTTGCTCTAGGGGACATATCAGTGAAATATTGCTGCATGGAATATCTGAGATTTTCCTGCCTATGTTCTAGGAATTTTATGGTTTCAATCAGTCTATTAACATTAATTGGAACTTAAAATTCTTTTTAGTTTTAAATTCATGTGTCTTTTATGAGACACCCAAAGGGTTTTGGTGTTTTTTGGGGGGGTGCTGCTTCCTCCTTGGAACCTACCAGTAGACAGCCGAATAAGCTTTATTCTAGGAAGTTTTCTATCTATTTGCTCCAAGGCTGCTAGACGAGATATATATGACATTTCCTGACCTGATTTAGCTTCTTCAGCTTAGAAAATGGACCCTTTCTCTGCCAACAGAAACATGTACATTTTCTTTTTTAATCCTTACCAAAGGATATAGTTATTGATTTTTAGAGACAGAGGAAGCAGTGGAGAGAAAGAAACATCAGTGTGAGAGAAACATTGACTGGTGTGTCCCGTACACTCCCTGACCAGGATAGAACCTGCAGCCTTTTAGTGCACTGGATGGTGCTCCCACCAACTGAGCCACCTGACCAGGGCCTTTTTAATCTCTACATTTGCCTTTTAAAAAGTAATTGGGGAGAGGGATAGTCCCGTGTCATGAGGAAGGGAGATATAGATATATAGATATATATGTATATATGAGAAATATGTATACAGCTCATATCTCCTATTTCTTCACTTGACATTATTTTGATAATCTTAGTACCTTTTTTACAGATCTCCCACTAGCAAAAACTGGCAGCCTTACCAAAATTTCAGCATCTCATTATATTCATAGATTAAAATTCCCCATCGGTAAGTCTTCCTTCAATAAGGATTTAAGGTATTTTTCTAGATATACAATATAATGTCTTGACCAGGTTCTCTGGAACTGCCACTGTATAGGTGACAGTGCTAGGGATAACCCTTAATGCCAGGTCAAGACATCCCCAGGTCAGGGATAAGAAAAGAAATTGAAATTAGGAGTGCAAAATAGAAGTTCCAGTCTAGAGCCTAGAATGTTATACAGAGGTGAAGTTTGGAACAGAACGAGCATTTACAGAATCAGGTGTAGGTAGTAGGTTAAGATCCAGGTTGATTCCTTTTGTGACAAATGCTTTAGTGCGATATAGGAGATACTCATCTTAACCACAAATCAGGTGCAAAATAGAAGCATTCTTTTAGCTTTCCAAATACCTCTGAAGAGATTCAGATACTGCAGCTGTTCTAGATTGTGTATGTGGTAACACTTGAGCGTTTTCAGGTCACTGATATTAACTGTTTTGGATCCTTTGCATGTGGTTTCAGGGGAGCATCGAACCACACATCTCCTTAGTAGTACTATTGCTGTTTAAATAAGATAATTTTCAGGTTTGACCCAAAGCTGATAGCACACTAACTAATTTTACATGGAATTGATTAATAAATAGTACCTAGCTCAGAACCAACCATCCAGATAAGGGTTTGTTATTAATTCTTAGAGCATTACTATTTTGGGGTAGAGGGTGTTAGTAAGAAACAGCTCGTTAAGCATTAGAACAACAGTCCCCAACCTTTTTCGCACCAGACTGGTTTTGTGGAAGACAATTATTCCACAGACATAGCGGGGAGGTATGGTTTTAAGGTGATTCAAGTACATTACATTCAAGCTCACCTCCAGCTGTGTGGCCTGGTTCCTAACAGGCCTGGCTGGTTCCTAACAGGCCTGGACCAGTACCAGTCCATGGCCTGGAGGTTGGGGACCTCTGCATTAGAACATTGACAAGGTGGCGTAATAGAGGCTGAAGGGCACGACACATTCTTCTAAATACTCAGACTGCAAAAGAAGATAATGCAGCACTTCTCTACCTCACAGATCTTTATTGGCTTTTAACCTTCACCCATCACTAGATTTAGTCAAAGTTAGTATAAGAGAACAGAAGGAGCAGCAACGAGAACAATTTCTAAGTTGTCACTGATTAAGGTTGGCGGAGCTGAGATTCTCCACACTGATATTCTACAAAAGGCAGAAAAATCTTGAGTAAAAACAGATCATTCAGCCCTGAGACAAGATAGTATACAAGATCTATCTGGAAAAAAATTCTTGCCATTGTTAATATAATGAGAAGAGTTTGTGTGACGTTGATGTAACCTGGCAGCCCAGGAGACTGGACCAGAATGTGCATGCGTGAACAATGACAACCTCACTGTACTAGGCAGTGGGAGCGGTAGAGGCCATTGAGTGGGCATGTGTACTGTGTGGCTATTACATTGAAAATGAGCAAGTAGAGCAACAAATCTGCATCAGATTTTTGTGTTAAGCTTGAACTCCTTCATAGAAAATATTCAGATGATTTAGAAGGCTGCAGCTATGGGCAACTGATGAGGGCAGCTTCATCACAACAATCTGCTCACTCATGCATCATATCTCGTGCAGAGTTTTTTGGTAAAATATATCGCCCAGGTGACTCAGCCCCGCTACGGCTCAGATTTGGTGCCCTGTGACTTCTGCCTTTTCCCAAAACTAAAATCACCTTTGAAAGGGAAGAGATTTCAGACTGTCAGTGAGATTCAGGAAAACTAAATGAGGCAGCTGATGACAACTGGGAGAACTGTGTGAGGTCCCTAGGTACCTACTTTGAAGGGGACTGAGGCATCATTGTCCTATGTACAGTGTTTCTTGTATCTTCTTCCATAGATGTCCCTATTTTTCATATTACGTGGCTAGATACCTTCTGGACAGACCTCGTACAAGATTAAACACCAGAACTGAAAACAAATGATCCACGTTTGTAACTACTGGTATTGAGCTGGATTTGGTTTTGGGTTGGGGTTAGGGAAGAGACATTGTTTTAAATCTCTATCAAATTCATACATGCATGTGATTAATAAGCCAAATGACTATACAAACTTTGTTATGGAAATTGGCAATCCTGGGCGTTCATCTCCTTGATATATCCTTTAGGATTTTAGGATGTTTATGTCCATATTTTAGATAACAGTATTACTATTGCTACTTCTTACATGTTGACATCCCACTTACAGAAGAGAATATAGCTCCTTACCACCACTGTTCCACACATGTCTCTGATTCCCCAAATTTCGTGTGTAACCTCCCATATCACTATCTTTGGATCTTTCTTCAGATTAGTCTGATTCTTCAGAGAAAGTTCTTTAGTGTAAACCTTTGGTCTTCCAAGTTAGAATATCTAGGGAACTGAATTCTAAAATTAGTTTTAACAAGTGCTTATTTTAGCCTAGTGAGGAGACTTAATTTTTATTTCATAACCCTCTATGTCATTTGAAATTTTTATACCATGTCTTATAATACTTTTGTAATTGTAATGTTGTTTTTTTTTTAATATAGCAAATCTTAAAAGTACAGCTTGATTAATAATTATTTGAAGGTAGTGGTTGTGTTATCACCATTTACATTTGTCTTTTGACTGGCTCCAGTTTATCTGTTTTTTGATAGTTTATTGATTATGCTATTAGAGTTTTCCCCCCTTTACACCCCTCTACTCAGTATCCCCAATTCCCTCCACCAAGTCCTCCTTTGTAGTTCATGTCCATGTGACATGTATATAAGTTCTTTGGCTACTCCATTTCTTATACTGTTCGTAACATCTCCCTGTCTATTCTATACTTAGAAATTTGTACTTTTTAATCTCTGCACCTTTTCTCCTATTCTCCCTGATAATCCTCCAAATGATCTCCATGTCTATGGTTCTGTTTCTCTTCTGCTTTTTTGCTTAGTTTCTTTTTTAGATTTGGTTGTTGACAGCTGTAAATCTGTTACCATTTTAATGTTCATAGTTTTAATCTTTTTTCTTATATAGTTCCCTTTAACACTTCATATAATAAGGGCTTGGTGATGATAAACTCATTTAGCTTTACCTTATCTGGGAAGTGCTTTATCTGCCCTTCCATTCTAAATGATAGCTTTACTGGAAAAGTAATCTAGGTTATAGGTTCTTGCTTTTCGTCACTTTGAATACTTCTTTCCAGCCCCTTCTAGCCTGCAAAGTTTCTTTTGAGAAATCAGCTGATAGTCTTAAGGGAACTCTTTTGTAGGTAACGTTCTTCTTTTCTCTTGCTTTTAAGATTCTTTCTTTGTCTTTTAATTATGATGTATCTTGGGGTGGTCCTCTTTGTGCCCATCTTGTTTGGGCCTCTCTGTGCTTCCTGGGCTTGTATGTGTATTTCCTTCACACACTAGGGAAATTTTCTTTCATTATCTTTTAAAATAAGTTTTCAGTTTCTTGCTCCTCTCTACCCCTTCCCACACCCCTATGATTTGAATGTTGGTACATTTGAGGGTGTCCCAGAGGCCCCTTAGCCTATCTCTGGGTTGTTTTTTGTTTGTTTGTTTCTTTTGGATTCTGTTTTCTTCTCGCTATTCTGATTGAAGGGGTTTTTTATCCTTAAGTTCCAAATTGTCGATTTGATTCTCCGTTTCATCTACTCCACTGTTGATTCCCTGTGATTTTTATTTCACTTAGTGTAACCTTCACATTGTTGAATTACCCAGTGAATTCCTTGAGCATTCTAATAACCAGTGTTTTGAACTCTGTATTGATAGATTGCTTATCTCCCTTTCGTTTAGTTATTTTCCTGAAGTTTTGTTCTCTTTTGTTTGAGCCATATTTCTTTGTCTCTTATTTTGACAGCCTCCCTGTGTTTGTTTCTATGTATTAGGTAGAGCTGCTCTGATTTCCTGTGTTAGTAGCGTGGCCTATTGTAGAAAAGCACACGGGTAAATTGGATGGGGCACAGCCTGAGGTAATCCCAGGGTGGGGGAACCCTTGTGAACCAGGTTGATGGAGTTTCTGATATGCTGTCACTGCTCTGTGGCTCTGTTTGGAGGAGGGCTCAGAAAGGGGACAGTGCTACCTCCTCACTCTAGAGTTTCGTCTAGGAGGAAGCTTTCCCCAGGCACTTGCCCTGATGCCATACATTTCAGTTTCTCCACATATGCCATGCCACTGGTGCTTTTCCAGCTGCTGCCCTGGTGCTTAAGCCCAGAGGGAGTGAATCTGCATTAAGTCATCTGCATTAAATCCTAAATCCTTTGTGGGACCTTGAAGAGGAGATTCCTGAGAATCCTGCATTTTCTTCCTCCACTCCAACCCCCATTAGTTTTTATGTCCAGAAGTTATGGGGACTTATTTTCCAGGCACTGGAACCCTGGGCTGGGTGTTTTTGGTGTGGGCCTGGGATCCCTCGCTCCCTAGGTATCTCTTCCGATTTTTACCCACCATATGTGGGTGCTCTGTGTCCCCCCATCTCTCTTACCCTCCTACCTGTCTAGATGAACTTGACTTCTTTAATTCCTTGGTTGTAATTCCATACTGCTTGGTTTGTGACAGTTCTGGTGATAGTTGTTTTGTAGTTTAGTTGTAATTTTTGCTGTGGTTGTGCAAGGAGGTGAGGCATGTTTACCTTCTCTGCCATCTTGACCCTCCAGTTTATCTTGTAGCATATTTAATTGCCTGAGAACAAAAGCTTTGCTGTTGTTGCTAGTTTTATTTGATTGGAACAGCTTATTAACTACTTGCTAAGGAATGGCTGATTGGATAATTGTTCATATGTAGTGTTGATCTTGTTTACAACTCTTAGAAAGTCAAACTAGGATACCAGTGATGTGAGCCATGTTTTTGAAGAAATTTCATCAATAAGTTTCCAAAACTTACGTTTACCTTGATTAGATTATATCAGAGGTTTTTGGCTTTTTTTTTTAATCTCATGGCACACATAAACTCATCACCAAGATTCTCTGGCGCACCAAAAAAGTATGTTTTGCCAACTTGACCAAAAAAAAAAAAAAAAGGCAGGTATAGCCTTGGCTTGTGTGACTCAGTGGATTGAGTTTGGTTCCCAGTCAGGGCCCATGCCTGAGTGGGGAGCCCAGGTCCCCACTGGGGACATGCAAGAGGCAGCCTGTCAGTGTGCCACACATTGATGTTTCTCTCCCTTTCTCCCTCCTTTCCTCTCTCTCTCTAAAAAATAAATAAATAATTTTAAAAAAAATAGGTACAATTTGATTCATTCCCACTGAACATTTATTGTCATACTAGCTGTTACCTTTTTCTTTCTTTCTTTTTTTACTTAATTCATTTTTTAGAAGAGGGGAGGGGAGGAAGGGGGAAAGAAAGGGAGAGAAACATCATTGTGACAGGGAAACATGGATCAGTTGCCTTTTATAAGCACCCCGATTAGGGACCAAACCTGCAACCCAGGCATGTGCCCTAACTAGGAATCAAATGAGGGACCTTTCACTTTTCAGGACTACATTCAACCAACTGAGCCTGTGGTCAGGGTATGTGGGGGGGTTGGGTTTTGTTGTTGTTTGTTTGTCTGTTTGTTTGTGTTTGATAATTTAAAGGAAAAAAGGTCAGTTCCCCTGACTGAATAGTCAGGTATTATGTGTTTCAAACATTCTTGCAATATACCAATGTGCTGCTGCACGCCCGTTGAAAATCACTGAATTATATTGCGCTGTAGACGGGTTCTGCCTCTGTGAATTCAACCAACTAGGGATTGAAAATAATCCAGAAAATACCACAGTGTTGCTAAAGGTGCTGTGAAGTTAGGCCTACAATGCATCTATACTGAACATGTACAGATATTTTTTCCCTTGTCAGCATTTCCTGCGCAATACGATGTGACAGTATTTACCCAGCATTTATATTGTATTAGGTGTTACAAGTAATTTAGAGACTATTTAAAGTATACAGGAGGGTGTGCAGAAGTTATATGCAAATACAGTGCCATTTTATATGAGACTTCAGCTTCTGTAGATTGTCCTGGAACCAATCCCCCTTAGATAGGAAGGGATGATTTCATGTGGTATGGAATTCATTAAATAAGTGTTCACCTGAAAAACTTCTTAGAGGCAGATTTACCTATAAGTGAGAAGGGAATAATGTGTATTACTGGAATGTCTCTACCAATGTACTGTGACAGCTTTTCTGTGAACTTTGAGGATAAGCATGGATTGGAAAGTCTTTCCACCTAAGTACCAAAAACTGATGGGGGTTGGCTGTGTGTCCATGTTGTAGCTTACACTCAGCAGCATGCAGAGGTGTGACTTTGAATGCTAAACTAATTGCACTTTTCCAGTCACCAAAAGCTTGAAGGGAATCTATGGTATTAGCATATGCAAAAATTGACAACCTGTCCTTCTGCTTGATCTGGAAGACTTGATTCACTTGTTAGGGCATTGGTTAAGTGGATCATCCGGATTCTTGTTAAGTGTTTAGAATACTGTATGGGCTGTGTTTAGAAATTAGTTGACTGATAGTCACAAATGTTTTTACATTTTCTTATGGTTTACTTGCAACTCTGGCTTACAGGGAACCTTTCAAGAACCATTGAATCCCATTGACCATGCATTAAAATGTATAGATAGTTGATTAGAGTTGCTCCTTTTTAATAAAATGGCTTTTACCTTAGAATTGGGTTAGCTGTTGTAATATTTTTGTCCAATTAACGTTCTTCTAAAACAGTATAGGGTGGGCAATCTCATTTCGTCTTGTGTGGAATATACAGTGTTCAACAGGATTCTGTATAAAAAAATTTCAGTGTATGTACTTAGATGGGAAGGCCAGTAAGGCTCCAGCATTTCAAGCTAGTAAGGATAGAAATAGAAAGCATGTAAGCTCTGGTCCTGGATTGCCTAGGTTTGAAAGGTTCTATTGCAGCACTGCTTAATAGGACTTTCTGCAACGGTTAAAATGTTTGTTCTGCACTGTGCAATTTGGTATCCACTAGTTGTATGTGGCTAGTTGTCTAGGACCCAAATTATGTAATTTCATTTAAATTTTGATAGTCATATGCAGTTAGGGGCTCCTGTATTAGATAGTGCACTAAAATGTTAAGAAACTGAGGGAAACGTTAAGTATAGGAATGGCCACATTACCCTGACAAGGTAGCTTGGTTGGTTAGAGTGTCATCCCATCATGCCAAGGTTGCGGGTTCTGTCCCTATTCAGGGCATATACAAGAAGCAACCAATGAAGCATAAATAAATGGAACAACAAATCAATGTCTGTCTCTATGTCTCTGCCCATCTCTCTCTCTCTCTCTCTCTCTCTCTCTCTCTCTCTCTCTCTCTCTCAAGTCAATAAATTTTTTAAAACTGATTTATTTTTTAAAAAAGGAAAGAAATGGCTGCATTGACCATGTAGGATTTCTGATCCAAATTGATTTGCTTGGTATAGCTTACAAAAAATAGTTTTACTAAAAAACACTTTATAACTAACACTAGGGTTGAAACTGTTTTCGATGTGTCTAGTAGATGCTTGCTTAGCATTTCTAGAATCTTAGTGGTATTTAAAAAATTGTAGCCTTACTTTAAAAAGTAACTAACACAATTCCTTTTCAGAGAAGAAATGCGCCCTGACTGGTGTGGCTCAGTTGGTCGGGCCTTGTGTGGATAAGGGAAAGTGCTGCGGTTGGATCCAGGTCAGGGAGCCGACTGACGTTTCTCTCCCACATTTTCTCCTTCCCTTCACCTCCCTCTAAAAATGAAGTCTCTTTTTCTTTTAAAAAGAGGTTTTGCCAAAATTTCTCCCTTCAATTGAAATTTTTTTAAATAATGGTATTTTAATTTTTTTCTTAAGTCTTTAAGTTTCCATTCCCATATAGCATAGATACTGCGGTCTGGGTCTTCAGAGCTGAATTTTCCTAGCAGAGCCTCTCAGTCTTGTCCTGTTATCTCTCAGACAGTGGAGTGCTGCCGCTGCTGATTTCTATAATAATCTAAAAGAGGAAAGAGATAAAGCCTACCTCAAAGAAAAAAAAGTTTCACAAGCTGTATTTCTAAATAACGCATACACTAATAAGGTAGAAAATGTGTTAAAACAACATTGTGTTAAACACCTAGTTTCTAAGTTACACTTAGCAGAAATCTTGGTCATTATAAATGTTTGGATGTTCCATCTTGACTGAAAAAACATGTTACCAGACTTCTTATAGGATGAATATTTAGCTTCTCTGTGTGCACTAAACTCTGTAATGTATATGGCTCTCTAAAGACCCTGCTACATTCATGTTTCCTGCTTAGCATGGTACTTTGGTAAATGCAGCCACAGATCACATGCATACCTGATCTTAGGACTAAGTTGTATCTTATTTTCCTTGCTTTGGTACTGATATATCCCCAGGCTACAGAGCTATTATATAACTGACCACCTTTGTATAGTAGTAGTATAATGGTTTCTTTTGGGCCATTCTTTTGGGATATGTTAGGCTCCTGGCCCCTTTGTACAGAACTGACCTAAAATCTGATTTCTTTTTATGCCTTTTCATAGTTGAGTATTTTCTCTGCTGTTAATTCTGACTTCATTCTGATCTTTGCTATCTCTTGCTGTCAGCAAACATCCACCTCACTTTCCATTTCTGGTGCTGTAAATCTAATCTAATTTTTATAACCAAAAATTAGCGTTAAAAATGAGTTTGTGTGGTTTTTATATTTTTTCTTTTTTGTTTTTTTCCTTTGTTCTTTGCATGTGTGTTTTTAATAGTAGCAGATGGACCAATCTTTACATTTTGTGCAGTCTTCCCAGTTTTAATTATTTTTTTGTCTTTAAATGCTCAGAAATTTGTTTATAACTAAAAAAATAATCTCTGGAAGGTGTTGCTGAATCATTTGAGACCTCTAGAAGCCTGATTTCTAAATGAATGGACCTATAGCTAACTGGACATAGTTGCAGATTCTCTAGGTGACATGATAAATTCTGACATTCTACAGTACAGAATGTGTAATATTATTTCTCCAGATTTATTCACGAATGAAGTCAAATTCAAAATAATTCATCTGGACTTTGGAATATAGTTCTTAACCTAAACTAGTATATTCCAAGTTAAGTGGTTTATCATTAACTGCCTACACTCTAAATTGGACAGAGCACAGTTATCAAAATATCACACAAAATGAAGAAAAGATATAAGCATTTTTCAATGTTTTCTCTAAAATCTTCTTTAAAAGACTGTTGAGTACTAGTTTTGTTATAACAACAAAATCCTGAATCCCTAAGAATCATTTGTCCTTTGCCAGATGAAGTAATATGAGTCAATCTGCATTACCAAACAACTATTAAAAAGGAGATCGAAGGGAGAGTTTTCCCCCCAGTAAAGTGTTATTGCATGAGGAATTGACAGGAGTCATTTCAGTAATTTTTCTGTTAGAAGAGAGGAAGGAGATATAGTAGGTCATTCTATTTAGGGACTTTTTTTTTAACACTAGTCTTCCTGTTTTGCTGAGAAAGAACTCAGATGTTCATCCTTTTCCCTTTGTCACTGAGCAGGAGAAGCGGGTTCTTAAATTATTTCATACAGTTTTAGGAAGTTCCTCCTGCTATAAGTGAAGTAAGTAACTGAGTCCTCTGCCAAAAGGAAAACCTTAATTTTCACAATGGGCCATCTGTTTAACATTGAATTGACCTTCCATTTGTGAATGATTTTGAGAGAGGCAAGGTTTCCTTCTCCGTGAAAGACTATTCTGAGCTTCATAACATATTGCATGATTTTAGTACCTAGTAATTATTTTTCCCACATACGCCCACCCCCCAAACTTAGGTTTATAGGCTTTTGCTTGACTGCTTCTATTTTATGCCCCTATAAGAAACTTAAATAACCTTCATAAAACATATTTGCTTTCTTTGTTAACATGTGATTTGATACTGCTTTCTCTGTTAACATGTGATTTGGTAAACTTTTTTCTTTTGTGGGGTCTTAGATGCAGAGAGTTGAGTTAATCTTATGAATTTACTAACTCGTCCAAAAAAATTAGAAACCCTACTATGTGTCAGGTACCCTGGGGGACCAGCGGTAAGCAAGCAGATATGACTTTGCCCCCTGGAATTTCTAGTCTAGTTTGTGGCACATTATCCTCATCATCAATGAACATGGACCCTGCCCTTGTGTACTTGATACTTACTTTTTCCCTTCCATAAATGTTCATTCAGATATGCATGTCCTCGCAAATACATAACATTTTTATGTTTTTAATTTACATTAATAGTAGCATAGATCTGTTTATTCTTTTTTTCACCTAGAACTATATTTTTGAGTTCTAGCCATCAAAGTACTACTTCCAATTCTGCATAATGTCCCATTATCAGCATCCAACACGTTTACATTAATTTCCCCAGTGATGGAATCTATATTGGTCTTACGCTTGAGACAAGTAACACTGCGGTGAGCAGCCTTGTGCACGTTACCTTAGGGTCTGTGCAGTTACTTCTTTGAATGGGATTTGGGGTCATAGGTAAATAAAATAGCTTACCAAGCAGTTCACAAAGATTCCTCTCCCCACCCCTCCATTCTCACCAGTACCTGATGTTACTCAGTTTTCTAATTTTTATTTTTTATAGTGTTGAAGTGATATTTCTTGCATTTCTTTGACAGTTGGTGAGAATGATCTTTCTTGTTATATTTGTTTATCTCTCTGTAAATCACTCATTCATATATTTTGCCCATCTGTTCTCTTGAGTTACCTGGGGTATTTTCTTGTTTTTCAGAAGTTCCTTATATTTTAATATTAATTCCCTGACAAGTCCTGGGCATCAGAATCCTTATCAACATAGCATTGCAGAGAGTTTAGCACTAATGGTCATTTTTGTTCTGGCTCTTGTTGCTGTCAGACTAAGCATTTTTTACTGCATAGAAATCCTTTATTTAAACGAAGCTAAATCTACCAATGTTTTATCTTTTGTGGATTTTTTTTTAAGTTATATTAGTTTTGCCTTTTAGTTCTATAATCCCTCTGTGGTTTATGTTCTTTATGTTCTACATACTGAGAGGTAGGGATCCAAGTACTTTTGCCTATCTGGTAAATTTTCCCAGACCATCTTTTCAAGGATCCGTTTTTCCCTACTGCTTGGAGAAATCATTCAGGGGTGTCCAACCTGCGGCCTCACAGGTTTCATAAGGTTCAGAATGGCAATGAATATGGCCCAACAGAACTCTTCCAGTGTGGCCCAGAGACACCAAAAGGTTGATGACCCCTGACAGAAGACTCTCATTTGTGCATAGGTCTGTAAAAGCTCTGTTTTGTGTTACTAGGTCTGTTTGTTTCTTTCCAGCACCAGTCTGTCTGTCTTTGCTTTTGTCTTTGTGTAATCTGTTTTAATAGTGGAAAGGGAAACTTCCTAGCTACCCAACAAATACATGGATATGTTTGCTCTTTCTTTGTAGTTACCTAGCTTACCAAAGACCCTTTTTCCTCCATAACGGTTTTATTAAGATATAATTCACATGCTATATAATCTACTTACCTAAAATGCACAATTGGGGGGGTAAAAATAATATATATTTTTAGAGAGAGGAGAAGAGAGGGAGAAAAGGGAGAGAAACGTCATCAACCCAGGCATGTGCCCTGACCGGGAATTGAACTGGCAACCTTTAGATTTGCAAGTTGGCACTCAATCCACTGAGCCACACCAGCTAGGGCTGGTGGTTTTTAATAATATACTATTAACAAAATTGTACAACCAGCACCCAAATTGATTTTTGAACATTTTCCTTACCCCCAAAACAAACCACAATACTCTTTTAGCTGTTGCTTCCCAACCCTCCTAACCGCGGTAGCCATAGAGCCGCTAATGTGTTTCTGTCTGTATCTATTTGCCTATTTCTGGACATTGCATATAAATAGAATCATACAATAAATGGTCTTTTGTGACTGGCTTTCATTTACCATAATTTTTTCAAGATTTGCCCACTTTGACCCCGACTGTTGTGGCCCAGTGGGTTGAACATTGTCCCGCAAAGCGAATATTGCCAGTTCGAGTCCCAGTCAGGGCACATGCCTGTGTTTTGTGACCAGGTCCCCAGTTAGGGGCATGTGAGATCGTTTCTCTTGCATATCGATGTTCATCTCCCGCTCCTTCTCCCTCTCTTCCCCTCTCTCTAAAAATAAATAAAATCTTTTTTTTAAAGATTTATCCACTTTGGAGCATGTCTTGTTTTATGGTTGAATAATTTCATTGCATAGATGTAACACATTTTGTATGCTTATTGATTGGTGGACATTTGGTATTTATTTTGGCTATTATGAATTATAGTTCTGTGAACATTTATGTACAAGTTTTCGTATAGACATATTTTCATTTCTTTTGGATGTATACCTAGGAGTGAAATTGATTGGTCAAATGATCACCAATCAATTTCTGGGTTGGTGGGTTGGGTCTATTGCTACTGACCCACAAACTCTAGGTTCAATTTTAAGGAACTACCAAACTGCTATTCAAATTAGTTGTCCCATTTTACTTCCCACCAACAGTGTGTGAAGGTTCCAATTTCCCCAGATCCTCATCAATGCATTTAGCATTTTCTTTTGCTTTTCTCTTGATCAGCCTTGTCTGAGTACTCTTTCCACAAAACGGTGAATATGGGTTCAAGGCTCCCTTCATCGTACAACTTCACAGTTTCAACACTTACCACCTTGTCAGTTTTGGCAGGTTACATTATTATTACTCTGCTCCTATTTCCTCAGATGATAGTCCTTATGTCGGGGGGTTGTTGAAAGGATTAGATGAATTAATACATGAACTGTCTAAAATAATGCCTGACAGTAAGTACTTGGTGAATGCTAGGTGTCAGTAGTAGTAGTGGAAGCTTTTTCTAATAATCAGCTTTTGGGTCTGTTACATTTCTCTGTTCTTTTTGTTCTCTGTTGCTCTCTGCCCCTTATTTTAGTTTTTCTTATTTCTTTATGCTTATGTTCCTTCTTAAATTTAACATGCTGATAAATATTCAAAGCTAGACACCTGTAATGAAGTTATACTTAAGGTGTGTCCTACAAACTGTAATTTTTGTGGTGGTTTTATCTGACTCATACTTACATTCATGTTTTTCTTCTATGTCTTAATCTTGTCAGTATTAGTATCATTCTGAACAAGTCGAATGACTGGTGCCCTAGCACATTTTCTTAAGTAACTCTTTTAACTCTTTCTTCTAATCCTCTCCATGTTTTTATTCTCCAGAGTTTTGATTTTGGATTATTAGGGATGTTCTTTTCTTTCCTTTTTTTCTTTCCTTTTTTTGATCCATTGCTAACTTACAAAAATATATATTAACTTGTCAGAGCTCAGATATCTCATAGGATCTCCTAGATTTATTTTCCCCTTTGCCCGACAAGCCCTGGGCATGCCCCCAGAATCCTTTCCAGCATAACAACACTGCAGGGAGTTTAGCACTAGTTGTCATTTTTGTTCTGGCTCTTTTGCAGTCAGACTAAGACATTAACTTATTCAGGCTGTATTTGCTTCGAAGGCTAAAAAGGAATAAATGTAAAATAGTAGGTAAAATTGTTTCCCAGTATCCAAGAGACACTTTCCTGCCCTTCCCTTACTCATCTTTTAAAATGCCACTCCAACCATTGTTTCTATCTGTGCTGTTTCTGCTTCTTTCTACCTAATTACTTCAGAGTGGGGAATAAACAAATTTGTATTGAGCAGTACAGACTGGATTTTGATTTGTACTCAGTGAAGAGGGAATTTTTTTCCTTCTAAATATTCTCACCTTTTTAGTCACTCCTGAGGTGATTTCTTCTCATTTTTGGTATAATTCTGTACATTTTTCATATTGTATTTAGATTTTTTGGTAAATTAGGTGTCAGCCAAGCCTCTGGAAGGTGTTTTGAATGCTTCTTTTTCCTGGAACTAAGCAAAGGTCTATTACTGCTCAAAGAAGATAGGGATTTGAGAATGGACAAGATAGAATGAAATTCTGATAGGGCAAACAAGTATTTATTTTTTAATAGGAGGTGGATATTTTTTAAATATTAATGAGAAAGACATAGCAGGAAATGAACCATTCCTAAGTGAGCCCACTCCCTGACCATTATTACTCTCTTATATGCCTGAACTGTATCATCGTACTTGTTCTTCACAACCACTCTGTTCAGTGTGGGTATTGGCCTGGCTTATGAAGGCAGTGAGAGTCAGAAGGTAAATAATTTGCCCAGCGACACACAGCTAGTAAGTGTGGTAGGGTTGGGATTCCACCCTGCTCTGTCTGCAAACCTTTATGTTCTTTCTCATCTAACAATTTGGGAAATTTTACCTTTACTGGATTCTACCTTTATGTCTTGTAGGTTATTTAGGCATCTGGCACAATGGTTATAATGATAAAGTTCTGGTATAAATAGTGTTCTGAGCCCTTGATGGTGTAGCTCAGTGATGTAGGACAGTGACTGAGCTGGGTGACAAGTCCTGATTCCACCACTGCCTTCCCTGTGAGGGACCAGCACACAGGATTATTTTGAGGATTAAACTTACAAATATGTATAAAAAACACTTAGCACATGCCTGACAAATAGTAAGTGCTTCATAAGTACTATTATATATTTACTGTTCTCATGTTAAATTCTTAGCTTTTCCATGAGATTATTCTGAGGAGTTTCATGGAAGTTATAAACTATACTAATAATATTTCATACTTCCTGTGTTATTTGCAGAGAAATAACAAACATTACTCTTGTGTTATTTTTCATATTTGGGGTAAATGTTTTAAGATATAATCACTGCTCTTTGAACTAAGTCATACAGTATTTGAGTCTCTCTCTCCTGATTAGTTTTTGATTCATCCCAGGATTTACAGTATTTCTACAGAGATCCCCAAAATCTATTTTCGTTGAAGATACTTGAAACAATAGTAGTAGACACTGAACACTGGTGTCTTTATTTTAACCTCCTGTTGTGTGAGAATGCAGAATCCACATTCAGTGATTAAAACATTTGCTATCTCCTTTTCTTTTTCAGAAGATGAATAATCTTTCATTCAGTGAGCTATGTTGCCTCTTCTGCTGTCCACCTTGTCCAGGGAAAATTGCTTCAAAATTAGCGTTTTTGCCACCTGATCCAACTTACACGCTAATGTGTGATGAAAGTGGAAGCCGCTGGACTTTACACCTATCAGAACGAGCTGACTGGCAGTACTCTTCCAGAGAAAAAGATGCTATCGAGTGTTTCATGACTAGAACCAGTAAAGGCAACAGAATTGCCTGCATGTTTGTACGTTGCTCACCCAATGCCAAATACACCTTACTCTTCTCACATGGAAATGCTGTTGACCTTGGTCAGATGAGCAGCTTTTACATAGGACTGGGATCAAGGATTAACTGTAATATATTCTCATATGATTATTCTGGATATGGCGCAAGTTCTGGGAAACCAACGGAGAAGAACCTCTATGCAGACATAGAAGCTGCTTGGCTTGCTCTCAGGACAAGGTACACGTTGATTGGCAGTTATTTTCTATACTTAGGATGATTAACTAAAATTGTCTTGCATTAGAATAGAATAAATGCTTTTTTAATAAGACATCTGAAAATACTAAGTAGAGATTATATTTACCACTATATGAACAGTTAAAATTAGATTGTAATTTAACTTACTAGATTGTGATATAAAAATGTTTGTTCAAAGCTGTGGCATTTCACAAGAATGAGAGAAAATGGTGATTAACTTGATCTATCATTAACAGTGTAAGAGGCTGGGCTTTTAAAGTATTCTATTAAACTGAGATTATACTTTAAATTTGGAAAGTTTCTGTGAAGAAAAAAGTAATGTTATAATAAATTGTTTAAGTAAATTCTCTTTGTCAATTATATCTTGATTATGACTGTATTTTGGGGGAACTAGAAATTGCATTTAATTTTTTCTAGTCACCAGTATATTTATAAATTTGCTTGAAAAATAATGCAGTTTTGTAGGCTTAAGTGTATTTTCTCATCATTTAGCGTACAATAAATAGATGTTTTAGTGTAAGTTAAGAAACAAAAATGAATGCCCGTTTTCAGAGTTAGCCAGTTGAATATATTATAGTATAATAACTGTCAGGGGTGTGATGATATATATTTTTAATAACATTTATTGAGATGAAAATTTACATGTCATAATTAACTCTTAGAATATAGTTTCAGTGGACTAGCTAAGTTAAAACAGATAGCCTTTATTTTATTTAGGTTTTTTTTTTTTGTTTTTTTTTTTTTTGTTTTTTTTTTTTTTTTCCATGAAACCAAGGAGGGGAAAGTAAATAATGAACTTAAGTAATTATTACTTGGTCTCCTTTTTAGGATAATCTTTAATAACCTCAAGCTTGTGAATTTCTGATCTATGAAGAAAAAATAAATAAGAGACTAAAATTTACTATGCATCCTTCACGCATAAACTTTAAAATCATTATCTTTCTGTTGTAATAGATAAAACACTAGACTGAGCCTTGGCTGGTGTGGGTCAGTGGATTGAGTGCCAGCCTCTTTGAACCAAAGGGTAGCTAGTTCAATTCCCATTCAGAGCACATGGCTGGGTTGCAGGCCAGGTCCCTAGTTGGGGACATTGCAAGAGGCAACTACATGTTGATGTTTCTCTCCCTCCCTTCCCCTCTCTCTAAAAATAAATAAGCAAATCTTTTAAAAACAAAACACAGGATTGAGATTCAGGATACCTGTGTTCTAATTATAGGTTTGTTACTAACTTAAAGTCCTTTCTAACTTGCAGTATTCTGAAATTCTGTTACTGTTTTGAGTCCTCTGATGTGAAATCGGCAGCTGCCTCCTCCGCTGCTCTGGAGCCTCATCCATTACCACCTTTAGCCTAAAACCCATAGTTACCACCAACAAGGCTGCTACCCAGCCAGCAGCAACTGTGCAGCCTTCAGAGTTATGCTGATGCTACCAAATGTTCATTTTCCTAATTTTTTCATTCCCATAAAGTACCCACAGCTAAGTCTGTTACAAAGAAAATTTTTCTGCATTTATTTATGTTTAGAGTTAGTCTGGAGTAGATGGAACCCATACTCTGAAACATACCCAAGTGCTTGAGTAGGAACAATGGGAAGGTATGTTGTCGTCCAAATGGCTCTTAGCAGCCAGAAGTGATGCCCATCAGGCTTCTAAAGCAGAAAGTCATATCTGGCGGCACTCTCACTCTTAACCCCACATTCATTAGTTCCTGTAGCATCTCACTTAAACTTGAAGTAGTTTACATTTGAACAATTACACTGTAGACAAGTAGCAGTGCCTGAAACATAGTATTATTACCCAGTATTACTGGGTCAGTGAGTTTATGTACTTAAATCTGAAGCATTTTTAAGAAGATTAAAGCAATACCCTTGAGATTTTAGCTGAATTATGTGTCATTGGAATTGTCATTCATCCATCTATCTTTTCAATCACTAGTTCATTTCTATGGTAAGTAAAGGCAGATTTCAAGAAATACAGTAATCTGCTCTTGTCTAAAACAATACATGTATTTATTCCATATTGTAACCATACGTCACATTTCATCATTATGACCAACTTTAAAAAATAAAATGACTCACTTTTGATGTTTGAACAAATAAAGAACTTTTCTTACATTGAATAGAAGATAAACAACTATCCATTAAACCTCAATCATTAAAATAGTGATTGATATGTTTCCAAATTTAGTCAGTGTACATTTAATTACATATATCTATTTTTAAGATTGAAATTTCATTCTTTCATATCCTTTCTTTTTATTCATGTCAAAACTACCAACTTGGACATTTGTGCTTTTGGTTTAAAGTTCATTGATATTACACCTTGATGTTATCCAAAGAGTAAATTTATTTGCCTTTGATAAAAAGACAGTAGTGCAAGAACAAATTAGCTTTAAAAATAAGAGCGTTACCTGGTTTCCTGTTTTTGAGCCTATTCAACACTATCTATATATGATACAGAAGAGAATAATGCAATTTAAGTAAGCTTTGTTTTACCATTGTCATAAACTCATCATAAGCCATTTTTCTGCTTGTTTAATGAAAAGAGGTATGTGAGATTTATACAGATTCACTTGTGTTGGACAGGGATTTTTGTGTAAATTTTTCTCAAAGCCTAGCAGAAAGTAAAAAAAAAAAGAAAAAAGTTGAAGTTTTAAAAGACCAGCAATTTTTCCAAAAGATAATAAAATAAGAAATAAGGTAAGAAAAAGGATTTTACTATAGCATTAAATATGATAGTGACAACTAAAAACTTAAACAATGCCAACAAATTTATATTTAAAATCTAAGTCATTTGGTTATTAGATTAAGTCCTTAGGGATGACTGAGCATTTCATACCAGTCCAACTCTCTTTTTTATTTTTCCCCCTTTAACTTCTGAACTTTGTAGATACGGCATTCGCCCTGAAAATGTGATTATATATGGCCAAAGTATAGGGACAGTACCGTCTGTGGATCTTGCTGCTCGATACGAGAGTGCTGCTGTTATTCTTCATTCTCCTTTGACGTCGGGAATGCGAGTTGCTTTTCCTGACACCAAGAAGACGTACTGTTTTGATGCATTCCCAAAGTAAGTATCAATATTCAAAATACTTAAATTCAAAGAAACTTTTGAGGGAATTTTATTCCATCACTTAAGGCATACATGATACAACTCACTTAGCCACGAGCTTCTATTTTACATATATTATAGAAATTGTGAAAAATTAACCTGTGAAGCAAGTGGTAGCAGGACATCGGTCAGGAGGCTGAAATGTTTGAACAATAGTGATCTGATGCAAAGTGTGAACGGCCTTTACCCAGACAGTGGCACCAGTACTAAAGACAAGATAATGAATTCAGGAAATAAAATTGATAGAACTAAATGTCAGGCTGGATAGAGGATGCTAAACAAAAGAACTTGAATGTAATTCCCAGGTTTCTGACTTAAAAACTGCTAATGGACGGTGGTGTACCATTCAGTGAGACACAATACTGGAGGAAAGAAACTAGTAGAGGAAAAATAAGACATGTGCGTAAAAATAAGTTAATGATGTCTAATGGTATCTGATTGAGAAAAGAAGTGAATTGAAAAAAAATTTTGAGTCTGAAGTGAACTAGGATAAGTATTGTCACCAAAAAGTCTGCCAACATTAAAGTGTTAGACAAATTTGAAAGAAAGGCTACTTCTCCTCAAGGTAGTTCCCACCAGCTCAAGAAGTGAGAGGCTAGCAGATTTGTTTTATTTTCTTTACATGATTAACTACAATACAAAGGGATTTTTTTTGGTGAATGATAGATAGGCCAAAGGCCAGATCATCAGTTGGTTCTTTATAAGAACAGCAAGGGTCATTTCAAAAACATTTTTTTCATCATTAGCCAATAAGGAGTCACATTTGCAAAGAAGTTTATGGGAATTTACGATGTTATCACCAGAGCAGGCTGTGGGAGGGAGATTTTGATTTTTACTTTTATTTTGGTTTAGATAATGGTAGGTTGGAAGGAGTGTGAATTATATTGCTTCTGTCTAGCTCAATAATAGATGATAAGGATGTATTTGGGGTAATGCTATTGCAAATCATATGCCTAAACATTCTTTCCTTACCAAGTGCAACCTTGTACAATTTCATTAATGTTCCCACTTTTCATGATTATATACTCATTTATAGTTACAGTGCCTTTTCTCTCTCGTCTCTAAGGATTTTTTAAAAAGAGTTGTTATTTGTAAGATTTCTTCTCTCTGTATTTTATGTCTCCTTTGAGTTGCCTTTTTAGTTCTGATTGTTTTGATGTCTCATGTTAGTGTTCTCCACTGATGTCTGATGGTTCTTGGTTGCCTGTTCATACAGAGTAAGACAGGAACTGAAGTGCTGACCTTGAAGTAGGTGACTAAGACTTGTTGCCTGAGAGATTTGCCATAGAGCGATCCATTCAAGCCAGTTAGTTGGGGATTCCCAGCCCCATGTCAGTATTCATGTACCTTTACTCTTAAAGTGGACACAGACTGCAAAGAAGACTCTAAAACGCTCCCCCTTGGTGGGTGAAGCTCTGGGTGCCAGCATTCTGGAAGCCCACTAGGGGAATAGGGTTCGCAGCAGCCAGTACATATATGCTCATATGTCCTCTGATGCCTCTGCCCCAAACTGTGACTGACAATTCCCTAGTCCACAAACCTTCCGGTTTTAGGTGGAGAGCAGTTACTCAGCTGCAGAAAATAGGGGAAAGACCCTGGGGGCGAGGGACCTAAACTAACTCTTTGAACAAATTCTAGAGATTTCAATCACTCACCTTCATCCCCCCTATCATTTCCTAACCTTCTCGGGTATACCATGGAATGAATGGGGTTGGTTCTTTACCTTCTATTCTCTTAAAAATTGTGTTTTCTACTGTTTTTCAGCTCCAAAATTTTGTTAACGTGTTGTTACATTTGCTCTATTTTTGTGAGTTAGTACCCCAATAACAAGAAAACTTGCTGCCATGTGAGTGCAAAGAGGTATGAAGTTAGCACAGTAACCATTGAGTGATTTCCTCAAAACAGAAGTGCATGAAATTAACTTTCTCAGATAATCGTAAGGTAGCAAGTATGTGAAGGTGACTTGAATAATGTTTGAAATCCAAGAGGCATCCATCCCTTCTGGTTAGATTCTGATGTTTGAATTATCTGTCTGATATAGCACAAGAAAATTTGTTTTATGGCTGTTTCATAGTTAATTCATTGACTTTTCTGCCCTCCTTTTCCCCCACAGCATTGACAAAATCTCTAAGATAACTTCTCCAGTGTTAATAATTCATGGGACTGAAGATGAAGTCATTGACTTTTCACATGGCCTCGCATTATTCGAGCGTTGCCAAAGACCTGTGGAGCCTCTGTGGGTTGAAGGAGCAGGTCACAACGATGTGGAACTTTATGGACAGTACCTTGAAAGGTTGAAACAGTTCGTGTCACAGGAACTGGTAAATTTGTAAAATATTATGTAAATATGCATACTGGGTTTTCTTTTGCTGAACTGCACTCCTTGGTAAATAACATAAAACCTGAAGGTTTTGTTTACAAATCATGTAAGTTGCCTTCATAAATGTACAGGTAATGATTTGTTAACAGACTTAATGAAGGTTTTAATTACCAGAACTATAACTGGAAATAACAGTATCATGCAGTCAGGCTGTGTAATTTATATTTTTTCTGTGAATTTTTTTTTAAACATCAAAATGAGTACTGTATGAAATTTTAATTCTATAAAATCAAATGCTGTAAAAGTATTGCCAAATGCTTTTGCATATGAGAAACAAATTTATAAATATTTTTAAAACATCTCAATGTACTAAATCTTATCCTGGTATACAAATGTAATATTCTTTCAATAAAAAGCTGTATATCTAAAACAATTCAAGTACTCAGTAGAATACTAAGAAAACACAAGTTCACTAGAGGTGACCTAAACCCTGTTGTACAGGGATAGAGGTATAAACAGTTATTTTATTGTAAAATACATTGAATTTTCTGTATTCCTTGGTTATCATACATTTTCTCCTTTTAAAAAACTGATATAAGTCTTAATTTTTATGCCATCTGTTAATTTACCGACTATTACCTTGTAAATGAGAAGTCATTATAGCACTGAATTTTAACTAGCTTTGATTTGTAAGTTTGGTGCTGTGAGGCAACTAAAATTTTTTATTTTAGTTATTTAAAAAGCATTTAGAGCTTCAAGAATGATTTTTGTATGCATCGTTGTTTTAAATTTTGACTAGTCTCGTAAAATTGCAGTACTCTTCATTATAAATAGACAACCCAAAAATCCATTGATGTTCTTGAAGACCACAAACAGACTGGCTTTGGTCCCTTTTCACTTTGGCTATTTTTAAGAATAGAACCTATTGTTTTCGATGACTATCTGAGGATTTCATGGATTCACTCCTGATGCAGGAGATAAGAAAACATTTAATTCATAACTTTTATATTAACCAGTGTAGTAAAAAATAAAGTTCAAACACAAAAACTAAGTTGCCTTTCCTTGAATGAATCATGCCTGAATTTTAAAAAATGAAAGAAAAATTGAAAATTTAATTAACGGTATGTAGTCTAATTTGTAAATGAATGAATATTGAAATAATACACACTGTGGATATATTTTAAGGCCTTATGTAGTTTTAAATGTTCTGCTTGTTCTGTGGTTATGTCTAAGACTCTAGTATATGATTCTCTTCAAAGTATATCAAGTATTGTGAATGCTTTGGTTCAGATGTGTCAAATTAACAGTAAAACAACGAATATACCACTGAGCTGTGCTTGTTTGCCTTCTTCCACGCTCTCCACTTTATAGAAAGAGTGAAAAAAGGTTTCAGTTCATCTTAATAGAACATAGTTCTTTAGTTTTCTAAATTTTATCACTCCTTTGGAGAGATTTTTCCTTCTCAAGGTTGTCTTGGGGCCAATACAATTCCTCCTTTGTACAACATACACCCCAGAGTTTAGCTGGGATATTTTTTTGTTTGTTTGTTTTTTGTTTTTTGATTACCTGGGAAAGTCAAAATTTCGATCCTGCTGATTTCTTACTCATTCAACAAATATTTATTGCATGTTTAAATTGTGCAAAATCCTATGCCAGGTAAAAATAGACATCAACCATGTCCTTAATAGACTTCACAGTATAACTGAGGAGACATACCTCATTGCACAGGTATTACTTTTTGGATAAGAACTGAAGGAGATCAGTAGGGTGTCATAATAGTTAAAAGGTGTATTCCTGGGAGGGGAGGTTGTGGAGAAGGCCAAGGAAGAGTCCCTTGAAGTAGTTTTTGAACTGAGCTTTCAAAGATGACTAAGAAATGACTAAACCTAAACATTCCTGGCTGAGAGGTGCAGCATGTGGAAGCCTGGAAGAAGAATGGCATACGAAATTAAGGTTGGCCAGAGCTCAAATGGAAAGGATGGCATGAGGCTGGCAAGCCAGGTAGAGGCACAGTTATATGTGGTATCATGGGCCCTGATCCCTGTCCTAGAAACAGTAGAAAAGCCATTGATAAAAAAACATGAAAGTGCATTGTCAAGAGGTTACAGATTTTAACTTAACAAGAAAAAAATGGAAGCCAACTGTTCAGAAACTGATGCAGTCTTAGGGTGCTGAAAAATTTTGTCATTGGTGAATAATTTTATAAAGTGCTGCAACATCTACACTGTTAATTTCATTTCAAGATTCAGTGAAAGGATGTTCACAAACTAGAACAAATCCTGGACTATTTTACGAAGTTAGAAAGAGTCTTACAAACACAGAAACTAAATAGGGTTATGTGACTAAGGAATGATCGTTACCTTCAATTTTTTAGTGATGTACAATTTATTCTTTTTGACCCTCAGTAAAACAAACTGAAAATTGTAAAATGGTAGATTAGAGCTCAATATAAACGCTAACTTTATGGTTTTTTTGTCCATCAAGGTAAAGGAATTGCCTCGGAAGGATTAATGAGTATCCTACTACTGGAGCAGAACAGAGAAGCTGAATGACATGTCACAGTGCTACAAAAGAAATTCCAGATTTAAATATGTTGATCAGGGTCCTTTAAGACTGTATATGCCACCCTGACTGGTGTGGCTCAGTGGGTTGGGCATCTTACCAAAAACTGGAAGGTCGCTGGTTTGATTCCCAGTCAGGGCACATGCCTGGGTTGCAGACCAGGTCCCCAGTTGGGGGCTTGTGAGAAGCAACTGCACATTGATATTTCTCTCCCCCCTTTCTCCCTCCTTTCCCCTCTCTAAAAATAAATAAAGTATTTTTTAAAAAAAGAAATGATTGGTTAATATCTTTACATTTCTAATGTGATAGGAAAATCTTTCGCCCCATTCATGTAATAATTCATACCATTTTTTAACCTTGGCTAGAGTAGACCCAGGTAAGCTTATTTTTATATTTGGCCCTTTGGCATACCAACATGTGGTAATTTGGATGTTAACACTAGTCCTGGAAAAATGATCAGCAGTATACAGAACTCCTGCCATATCTTACAACTATAAGAAGTGGAATAAGAACAATAAATTGATTTTGTTATCTTTATACTTTTTCAGACTTATAACTTACTCAACTTTATCAGTTCTATATCTCACCTAAGAATATATATCATGGCTCTGACTGGTGTGGCTCAGGCCGGTTGGTTGAGTGTTATCTTACAAAGCCAAAGGTTGCAGGGTTCGGTTTTGGGTCAGGTTACATGCCTGGGTTTGGTCCCCAGTCTGGGCGTGTGCAAGAGGGAACCAATCGCTATTTCTCTCTGACATTGATGTTTCTTTCTCCCTACCTCTCTCTCCAAAAAGAAATCTTTTTTTTTTTTTTTTTTTAAGAATATAGTCATTTTTTCTCTTTGTGATCTCTGTTGCTAACTTTAAAAAAGCTTGGTAAATGCATTTAGACGTTCATAATGACAAAAACTTGAACAGCTTTTCAAGAACAACAGGTATGGAAAGCCTGATCAAAGTCACAGTCTTCTTAACCCTTTCATTTTACAGGTGAGGAAACAAACCTGAGGAAGAAAAGTGAGTTTCCTAAGGTCTAACAATCTAATTGCCAATGATTGTACTATCTCATCCTCACCAACACTATCTGGACTTATATACCAGTGATCTTTTGAACTATAATACAGCATAAAATTAGTTATTCTCTTGTTAATCGTAATTTTATTTAAATGGCTCTTAGATACCAGCAGGTTTATTCACTAAAGAGTAGATTGACAGGTTGTGCTTTTCACCTTTCTCTGATGAATTGTACGTGTAAGTATTTAACGCTATTTTACTAAGCTCAGTAACAGCTATTGGTTGTGTTAAAACCTAGTGAACATGGTAACTAGTCAAATAAGTGTTTACTCACATTTCAAATTGTAAACATGCTGAGAATATATAATTACATTGAATAAAGTACCAGAAGTTACTACTAATTGCTAATGATGAGCTTTTAGTTCATTGCTTTGGTTTTAAACAGGCTACATATTCATATACAGTGATAGCATATTGCTAATAATAATTCTAATAATAATGTACACCCCAGATGTCCTGTGCCCAAAAAGGAAACTATTCCCATAATATTTGGGATCGTGTTTGAGTTAAATTTGCAGAATGGAGAGAGAAGTACTAAATGGATTGTGCCTGTGAATAGTAGAATAACTAACGCTAAGGAAGGAAGCAAATAGAAACTCTAGCCTGAACATGACCCACCTCACATTACAGTTTTTTTAAAAAATGAAGTAAAGCATAGTCTTTATTTTTTAATTTATTTTATAGTATTTTTATTGCCATTTATCCCCTTATACTCTATATCACCTCCACCATCCCCCTACATACCTCAACTATCACCATTGTTATCAGTGTCCATGAGTCCCACTAACCCCATCCCCCAGAAAGGTAAATGTTGGTGAGCTAAAACCTTTGTAAACTTTTTTTTTCATTAAAAACCAAATATACTTCAGATTATTTTATTCCTATTTACTCTTGTAGGTCATGTACTGAACTTGCAAAATATAATAACATATATTAAAAACGTTTTATTAGTGCTCTGACCAGTTACTCGGTTGGTTGGAGCTTCCCTTACACACCAAAAGGTTCGATCCCCACTCAAGGTGTGTATGGGGGGCAACCAATCAATGTTTTTCTCTTCCTCTTCCACTCTGAAGTCAATAAACATTGTTGAGTGGGATTTTTAAAAGTTTTAAGAAATGAGATGCTTATATTAGGAAATGCTGTTTTTAATCCGATACTCATTATCTGCTGATAAGATGTAAATTTCAGCTACTGTATGTACTACTTGATTTAGAGTTGAATTTTTCTGAAATTACTGCCTAAGGCAGTATATTAAAGTTAAATACATCAAAGGTATAAAAGTACAGTAAAGGATAGAGGGTAGGTTTATGGGTCTAGGGGCATCCGAGTCAATGGTTTTAAACATACCGCTTTTTCCAAATGACCTGCAAACTGTGGTTGGATTCATAGACTTTAAATCAAAGCTTATAATTAGTATTTTACATTATAAATGTTATTCAGGTGATACTTGTGTCTGTTTTTAAACATTTAATTTTAATTATGTAAATAAAAGTTTAAAACTTTGGTCAAAGTCAGAGACTGTTTACATTCACCACGGTCACAGTTCAAGTTCTTTTTTTGAGTCTGGAAGTCTGGGCTCCAACCCTTCCCCCTTCTACACTACGAAGTAGAATGGACGGGTTGGAGAGACAGGGGAAAATACTTATATATCCCTGAATACATGTGATGCTATCAAGAATGATAATTAAACTTGCTAAAGTATCTAATAATACCAAGTGAAAAAATTAAATATACAGTGTCTGGCACAAATAATGCCCCTTTTATTACAGAATATTTTATTATAAAATCATAAGCATGTATTTTATAACTATCACTCAAGCACACCGTATGACATTTCAGGTGGAATGTTCAAATTAAAACTAAATTATTACACCCATATTCTTACCCTGCCAACCACACTCAAGCAGGTTTTACTTCTGCCAGACCCTATATATTAATGGTGTACCTCCATAAAGTAAATTGTGAATGCCTATGGAATAGAACCAGAAGGAAATAAATAACAAAAAATGATGTTGAAGTAGAATGATAAATTGAGTTTTTTCCTTAGAAAGTCATCTTTTACCTTGCTATGTTATTTTTAATGATTATAAAAGGCAAGCAAACATCTTTTTCAGTCCAGACCTCAGATATCATAGGATTGTAGCATAGACCAAGGAGAAGTAACTAATATATTTTTAGCCTGGCTGTCAGAGCAGCAAATAAAAGTAGCCAAAAGAAGATTCCTTATATTTCCTTGCTTGGTGTTTTGGTTTTGTTTTTGTCTTGGCAAGAAGTATAACAAATTGTGAAATATCTAAAACTTGCACCCCTTGAGTACCAAGTCTAATGAAAGTATTTTCTAGGCAACACCTACATATCACATGTTACAAATCCAGCAATGCGTTCTTACAGCTGTTCGTCTAACATTTGTAATCATTTCCTCAGTGCATTACAGCTTTACTCACACCTTATTTATGCTGTTTGCAAATGTATTACACATATATTTCTATATGTATAGTCCCAACAATACATTGCATACATTTTTTTTTTTTTTTAGAGAGAGGAGGGGAAGGAGAGAAACATCAATGTGTGGTTGTCTCTCATGTGTCCCCACTAGGGACCTGGCCTGCAACCCAGGCATGTGCCCTGACCGGGAATTGAACCAGCAACCCTTTGGTTCACAGGTCAGCACTCCGTCCACTGAGCCACACTAGCCAGTGCTGCATACATATTTTATAAAAATGCTTTTTAAATCTTAAAAAAATACGCATTTATAGTTACATAATTACCTTCAACTTTGTTCCTGTGGCTTATTACTTACTGTTTCGGATCACTTACTTTCAGCCTGAATGTCCTTTACTATTTTTTGTAAGATCAGTTGGCTAGCAACAATTTCTCTCTCTTTAATAGCTTTGCTGGGTAGATTAAGAGTCTTAGTTGGCCCCTGGCTGCGTACCTCAGTTGGTTAGAGCTTAGTCCCAATACACCAGGTTGTGGATTTGATTGGGTTACCGTATATTTATGAAGCAACCAATGAATGCATGGATGGATGGATTCTCCCCTGAAGTCTCAGTCTTTAGAGAACAGATAAAAACCCTTAAGACAAAGGACCCAGTATGGCCCCCTATCACTCTCTGCCCCTCTCCCCGCCACACCTCTCTCTAAAATCAATAAAGTAAAAAAAGATTATTGGTTGGCAGTATTTTTATCTGAGCACTTCGTTTTCCAACTACCTTCTGCCTTCCACTGGACTCCCTTTTAAGTCGCATGCTGTTTTTTTTCTAGCATTTCCAAGGTTTTTCTCCCTGTATTTGACTTTCAGCATTTTTACTATGATGTGTCTACATGTGGGTCTCTGCATTTATCCTTGGAATGTGTTTTTTCTTTTTCTTTCTGATATTCACTTCAAGGGCTACACAGATTACAGAATCAGTCACCTGCTCTTATGTTAGTCGACGCCAGGCTGCTCGGTTGTCCTTTCACACTCTTAACTCACTTCTTGCTACTGTGAGCTTGTTTCTTCTGCCTTTTTGTTTCTGTTTCACTCAGACAATCTCAAAAGTAGATAACTGGATTAATTAAAGTGTGTCTAAATTGAGAGCAAAAGGGCTCTGCTTTAAGGTCCTGAAAGGCTAGTCTCTGAGCTACAGCCAGATAGCCAAGACCAAGGCTACCCACCCTGAAGTCAAAATTAGTTACTGGCCGCCAAAGAGATTGGTTCTGTCCAGAAGATTTTGGATTTTCAGGGCTGGCTTTTAGAAGCTGACTTTCTCTGGCAAAAGCGAAGTGCTGTTATCTTCTATATATTTCTATTTAAAAAGTCATGAGTTTCCAAGACGTTTGCCAATGTTGAAACAGTGGATTCTAAATGACATCTCCAATCTGAAACAGGGACCGTATGAAGTGGTAGTGTATGTCAGTTGTCCTTGACATTAGTAGCCACTGTTTAATAGCCCTCATTGACAGATGATGGATTCGAAAGTGCTCTTTTTAGAATCATGAAGACAAAAAGTTGAGCAGTTGCAAACATCGGGGAATATGGAATCAAATTTAGATCGATCCTGAAAATGAAGGAACAGGTTCAATAGGAGAAATAATGCAGTATACTTTAGGACTAGTAAATTCTTCCAGACTAGTGCATAATCAGGAGAAAGGCAGGGTAGGTAAGAGTAACAGCCCAAATATCCTGTTCATTAAGGAATGTTTTGCAATTGATGAGATACTTGGAGCACTCTTTTTTAAAGGATTTTAAATATGAGTGAATAGTGTGGAACTCTTGAAATGCTGGAAACAGCAGTAATGGGGACAGTATGAGTAAGAACTAGTTTTACCTCTTCAGCATTTCTTAAGCCTTTATTTTGGACACATTGATCTCTGCATTTTTGCGCCTCAGGGCCTAAGAGAAATGGGCAAAAAGTAATGATAAAGAATACAAAAGGGCACATAAGGAGAACGTAACAGTTGCTGTCAACCAGCTGAGATTGGCTGCACCAGTCTTGAGGATGCTTCCCGTTGTTTCTCAGAAGTCATCTACTCAAAGCCTATTGGACTATACTAGCACCACCCCACTTTTTTTGCATAAAAGCATAAACAAGGTAGTGTATTTTTTCCTCAAGTAAGAGAAGTCTGGAGGTAGAATATCCAGGATTGGTTATGATCAGGGACACAGGCTCCCTTTTTTTTCCTTAAAGTGGAATTCTTTTTCAACAGCTCCAAGATGTCTGCTAAAGTACCTGCCACCATGTCTGATAATTGTCCCATGGACTCTGCTTACGTCTGGGCTGCTGCTGTCGATCCATCCAGGTGAAAGGGCCTGGTGGGGTAGTCTGAAATCTGTGTTGCAGTAAGTAGTTTATCCTATGTTCTCAATTTCGTTTTGCACCGGTCTTGATCATGTATGCATGAAGTTTCTAATATATAGGTCTGGCAAAGTAGGTTTACAGTTTGTATAGAAAAATATATACAAGAATAAATAATACAAGAATAAACACCATGTTTCATATACAACCATAAACCTACTTTTGTGCACCCCTGTATCTTGGTCACTTGCTATCAAGAGGTGCTTCAGATGTGTATGATCCTTGGTTCTCCAAGGATCATGCACATCATTCCACAGTTACAGTTCTAAAAGACTCAGATCAAGGGGCTGGCAGACCTCTCTTGGAGAGACCTCTCTTCCTGGCTTGTAGATGACCACCTTCTTATGATAGCCTTCATTCTATCTGTGGAGAGGCAGGGAGAGAGAAGAGCTCTACTATCCCTTTTAATCCTACCAGTTCCAGGTAGTTCTCTAAACAGACTGCCATGCACAGTGTTGTAAAGAAAAGAGGTAAGATCTCCAGACACCTGAGCCCTCCAAGAAGCTGGCTGCTATGTTCTTACTGTTAGATTACAAATCTCTGAAGGGCAAAGAATGTAATTGTTTTACAGTTGACCCTTAAACAAGGGGTGGGGGAGTGGGAGAATGAGCACTGAACCCCCTGCTCAGTCTAAAATTCCTGTGTAACTTTTGACTACCCAAAACTTAACTACAGTCAGCCCTTCGCATGCACAGATTCAGCTATTTCTGGACAGGGGGCCTAGCATGAGTGGTCTGCCTAGGGCCAGCCAGTAGTGTGTGGGTTCTTTACTTCAGGGGACCATAGGACTATGAGGGCACATTTATTAAAGCTGGGGACGGGAAAACAGGAAGGGCCTAGGCTGGGAAGAGCCTAGCTCATTGGGAAGTCATACAAAAGGGAGCCTTGGGGACAGATTCATGGGATTAGCCTGAGACAAGTGGGGAGAGCTCATTAGTCCCCTGATTGCAAGTCTGGGCATCCCTTAGAGTTTAGGAAATGTGTGCTTGTGGGGGAAGAGAGGGAAGAAGAGGGGAAAGGGAATGGCAAGAGCTGCTCCCCTCAGGGAGAGCTCACCCCTGGGTCCTTTGTCTTGAGTCTTTTATCTCTCTCTTAAAGGCATGAATCTTGGGGGAGGTCTCAGGGAAGGGTTTCAGAATATTCATCAGTTTTCCAGGTGTGGCCTTTCAGGATCACGGTCTCCACTGATTGGTCATTGCAGCTGGTCCTGGAGCTGCCCACCTGGTTTTGCTGCTTTTCTGGGCCTGGGGCTGAAATGCAGTGGAGGCCTAGATGTCATCTCTAGGGTGGTGAACTTCTGTATCTGGCTGTAAATTGTTTGACCACTCTGTTCAGCTATCTGTCTCAATCTCCCTGTTCCAGTTGCCAAAGAATTTTCTTAGCTTCTTACTATCCTGCCTCACAATCACAGTTTTGAATCTTTAATTGGAAATGTGAAGATACTAAATTCTATCTGCAGTTGGTAGAATCTGCAGATATAACACCTGGGATATGAAGAGCCAGGTGTATTTACTGGAAAAAAAAATCTGCATTTAAGTGGACCCAGCCAATTCAAATCTCTGCTGTACAAGGATCGATTGTATATCTACCCTTCCCTTGGTAACTGAAAGCTTCCTGACAACTGAATTCATACTGTAGAAAAAATATTCCAGCCCTGGCTGGTGTAGCTGAGAGGATTGAGCACAAGCCTGTGAACCAAAGGGTCGCTGGTTCCATTCCCAGTCAGGGCACAGGCCTAGGTTGCAGGCCAGCTCCCCAGTGGGGGCCATGTGGGAGGCGGCCACACACTGATGTTTCTCTCCCTCTCTTTCTCTATCTCCCTTCCCCCCTTTCTAAAAATAAATAAATAAAAATCTTTAAGAAAAAAAAACAATCTTTTATTTAAAAAATTCCAAAAGAGGTACAACTTCATTTTTGTTTATTTCGAAGTTTTGAGTCAATAGAATACCCTCATAGTTCAAAGCTGTGACTTTATATATTCCTTTTGTATGTTTAAATTATTATAATCAGAGTAGAAAATAGCAAAATCAGGAGTGAAAGGTAGGTAGCTTTTGAAAACTTGGACGTACTAATTGATCTCTTGGAGCCACAGCTTTATTATCAGTTCAAGGGGAATGTTGATAATATCCATTCTGTTGACCTTGGAGGGATACTATGAAGATCAAATGATAATCCTAAATGGGAATTCTTTCAGTGCTGCAAATGAAAATAAAAATATATGAGGTTGCTTATGTTCTAAAGATGGCTATCAATGTCTGGAAATTAAGAGGATCGGGCCATGAATTACTTTTAGGCAATTTTTAAGGAGTTTTTATTTTTAATAATGTGCCAATCTACTAATGAAGTCGCAGAGAACACTCTTAGTCTGTGATGAAGGCTGGCCCGTTTCTTTCTTGAGCCGTGTTCGTATAACTGGTAGAATCTAAAGCAACCAAAAGTCCCGGTGTGTCGGCCCTTAAAACGATAATCCAGCCGAGAATGTGGCAACAGCTGGATGAGCCTTAGCAAAGGTATCTTTTGTCCTGTCCAGCCCTGCCCTGCTCTCGTGACAGTTTGGTTCTAAATGTGTACTATTGTCCTCAAACATACTGCCTCTGTGTTCTGAGTTTTGAGAGTTAAACTGGAAATGCTGGAGACAAGACAATACTGGGACAGCTGAAAGGAAAACCCTGTGGATTCAGAAAAGATGTAATCTGCAGTGGCAAGTCTTTAGTGATCACTGTTCTGAAAATGAAAAAGAAAAAACATACTAATAGATTTTTTTCATCACAGTGCTTCTCTACTGGTATAAGAATTGATTATTCAAATTTAATTGATTAAAGATTTGATGTTTAACTTAAATCTTAATAAATTACTAACATGATAATAAACATTTAATCTCTTATAGAGGATTTATTTAAAAATGTAAACCCCTTTAATTTCATAATCTATTTCCCTTTACAATAAAATAAAAAATATGACCTGACCCACAAAAACACCATGTACCTTGACCAAGTTCTTACCATATCTATCTTTTACTTTTTTTGAGTGTATTTTATTGATAATGCTATTACGGTTATCCCAAGTTGTTTTCCCTTTGCCATCCTTTGCCCAGATCACCCCTTCCCTCCAGCAAGCATCCCCTCCCCTCAGTTCACATCCATGGGTCATGGGTGTAAGTTCTTGGGCTTCTCCCTTTCCTATACTATTCTTAACATCTCCCTGTCTATTTTGTTCCTACCGTGATGCTTCTTGATCCCCACAGCATTTCCCTCTTTCTCCCAGCTGATAACCGTCCAAATGATCCCCTACCTATGATTCTGTTCCTGTTGTGTTTGTTTGCATAGTTTTGTTTTTGTTTTTATTTTATAGATTCAATTGATAGTTGTAAATATGTTGTCATTTTAATGTTCATAGTTTTTATCTTCTTAAATAAGTCCCTTTAACATTTCATGTAAAATGGCTTGATAATGATAAATTTCTTTAGCTTTACCTTGTTGGGGAAGCACTTTATCTGCCTTCCATTCTAAATGACAGCTTTGCTGAATAGAGTAATCTTGGATGTAGGTCCTCGCTTTTCATCATTTTGAGTACTTCTTCCAGCCCTTGCTTTCCTGCAAAGCTTCTTTTGAGAAATCAGCCAACAGTCTTATGAGAATTCCTTCGTAGGTAACTCTCTTTTTTTCTTGCTGCTTGTAAAATTCTGTCTTTTTTTTTTTTTTTTAAGATTTTACTTACTTATTTTTAGAGATGGAGAGGGGAGGAAGACAGAGAGGGAGAGAAACATCATGTGTGGTTGCCTCTCCCACACCTCCTACGAGGGACCTGGCCTGCAATCCAGGCATGTGCCCTAGACTGGGAATTGAACCAGCAACCCTTTGATTCTCAGGCCCACACTCAATCCACTGAGCCACACCAGCCAGGTCTGTCTTTATCTTTAACCCTTGGCATTTTAATTATGATGTGTCTTGGTGTGGTCCTCTTTGGGTCCAACTTGGTTAGGACTCTCTGCTTTCTGGACTTGCATATCTATTTCCTTTACCAAATTAGGGAAATTTTTCTTTCATTGTTTTTTCAAATAAATTTCCAATTTCTTGCTCTTTCTCTTCTCCTTCAGGCACCCCTATGATGCAAATATTGGATCTCTTGAAGTTGTCCCAGAGGCTGCTTTTACTACCCTCATTTTTTGGATTCTGTTCTCTTCTTGTGGTTGTGATTGGTGGTTTTGTGCTTTCTTATGTTCCAAATCATTGATCTGATTGTCAGCTTCATCTACTCTATTGTTGTTTTCCTGTAAATTGTTCTTTATTTCAATTAGTGTATCCTTTGTTTCTGACTGGATCTTTTTTATGCTGCTGAGCTGAGGTCTTCACTAAGTTCCTTGAGCATCCTTATAACCAGTGTTTTAAACTCTGCATCTGATAAATTACTTAATTCCATTTTGTTCAGCTCTTTTTCTGGAGATTTGATCTGTTGCTTCATTTGGGCCATGTTTCTTTGTCTCCTTGTTTTGGCAGCCTCCCTGTATTTGTTTCTATATATTAGGTAGAGCTGCTTTGACTCCCTGTCTTGGGAGCATGGCCTAATATAGTAGGTGTCCTATCGGGTCCAGTGGCCCAGCCTCCCCTATCACCCAAGCTGAGTATTGGAAGTACACCCTTCATGTGGGCTGAGCATACCCTCCTCTTGTAGTTGAAGCTTGGTTGCTATTGGCAGATCAATGGCTGGGATTTACCCAGGCCAGTTAGCTGCATGGATTGGCCATGACCACTGACCACCAACCTCCACCCTCTGTGGAAGATCAGCTGTGCAGGGGCCATGTGGCGGTGCTATAAAGTGGTCTGTAGCTGTCCACTGGGTGCGCTGGCTCTGGGGTTTCTCGGGTGGTGCAGACCAAGGTCAGCCCCCACCTGAGTTTTCTGAGTTTTGCCTGGGGCCACCCTTCCTGAGCTATGAAGCAATCTGAAAAGGCTGCTTTGGAGCTGAGCTTAGAGATCTCCAGGCAAAACCAAGCTGTGAAACTAATCTGTTTGCTGCTAGTGCCTGGCCTGCAGCTCACTGAGGCCAGCTATTGCTTGTTTGAGAGGATTTAGGAAATAAGTTGTGAAGCTTGAGCCAAAACCAGCCATTTATATGGAAAAGCAGCATGGGTGGGACTTAAGTTGGGTGGGGCTGGTCAAACAGTGTTAGCCAAGTTAATGATGTTTCACATATGATACCAGCCTGCCACCTCCATGGCTCTGTGGGGGCAGGACTCAGAAAAGGGACAATGGCCTCTGCTTGCCCCCATGCCAGACACTTCAGTTCTGGCCTGTGTGCCACTGGTGCCTTTCAAGCTGCCACCCCAGCACTGGAGCTCAGAGGGAGTGAGTCTGAGTAGGTGAGTCTGTGTGTGGGTTCTTTAAGAGGAACTACTTGGGGCTCCAGCAGTTTCTTCTACCGACTCAGTCCCCGCTAGTTTTTGCAGCCAGAAGTCGTGGGAACTTATCTTCTTGGCGCCGGAACCTTAGGCTGGGGGGCCTAGTATGGGGCTGGGACTTCTCGGTCCCGAGATACCCCTCCCAAATTTTTATCCCCCTTACCTGGATGAGGGACCAGCTCATTCCATGCCTGTGCCCCTCCTACCAGTCTGAATGGATGTGGTTTCTTTAATTCCGTAGTTGTCAGACTTCCCTTCAACTTGATTTCTGACAGTTCTGAGTGATGGTTGTTCTATATTTTACTTGTATTTCTGATGTTGTATGAAGAGGCAAGCCATGTCTGCCTACGTCACCAGCTTGATCAGACAACTTTATTTTACAAAAATATAACCTATAAGAAATTATATCTTGACAAGTTCATATCATAATCAGTATATTATTTTATATTTTATTTTATTATAATGTTTTGACCATAAGGTCACTCCTTTGCTTTATCTAAGAATTAATGGATTTAGATGGAAGAATTTTTTAAAACAGTAGTTCAACCCAGATGGCACAATCTCATTAAAAAAGGCAACTTTGTCCAGGCAGAGTTACCATTGATTTAACTACCTTGAAACACAAGCTAATAAATACAAAATCTGCTTCCAACTGGGCCCTGGCTGGGTAGCTCGGTTGGTTAGAGCGTTGTCTCCATATGCCAAGGTTTGATGTGTGGTCAGGGCACATATAAGAATCAACCGATGAGTGCATCGATATGTGGAATAAATCTGTATCTCTGTCTCTCCACCCCCTCTTCTGCTCTCTACCTAAAAATGAATAAGTAAAAAATTTTAAAGCGTCTTCCAGCTGTCCTGGAGCTCTCCCAGGTCTTCTCAGTGATGACTTCCTTGTACAAAGCTCATCCCACCGGAACCTGGAAAAGGGGAAGCAGGAACATTTTGATTGAAACTATTTGATGAAGAAAATATTTCTTCTACTACCTAATGTGACAAAATGTGCATAAATTAACAAATTTTATTTTATTTAAACTTCACCTGTACATGGTTTGCAGAGTGTGTGTATGTGTGTGTGTGTGTGTGTGTGTGTGTGGTTCTGGCTTGTATAGTTCTGAGAAAGACATTTTTAGATTGAGATCCAAAAATATTCTCTATCACCCATACTTCCTAAATTTTTCTACTTACAGTCGTAGACTGTCCCCATCAAAAAAGCTCTGCAGTCCTGGCTCAGTGGATTGAGTACTGGCCTGAGAACCAAAGGGTCACTGGTTTGATTCCTGGTCTACAGCCCACGCCTGGGCTGTAGACTTTATGCAATCTTGTCTAGACTCAATGTCCTGATCTATGCATGGCTGTAGCCTAATACCTGTAAAGCCTACTTTACTGGGTCTTCTCAATGATCTAAGAAAATAATACATGTGAAAGAATTAGGTAGATAGATAGATAGATAGATGCATCTATAGAAAGAAAATTGTACAGAAATTTTGTCATGATTATTAATTGAGGAAAACTTCAAGACACTACTTGATATTGGAGTAAGTGAAGAAAGAAAGCACTCCAGGTCTGAGGCAGGTGATTGGTTATGAGAGCAGTGTTAATGAATCAGTTACATTTAAAACAAAGAATTTATTTGCAGAGCCCTGGCTGGTGTGGCTCCGTGGATTGAGCGTCAGCCTGCAAACCAAAGGGTCTCCAGCTCGATTCCTAGTGAGGGCACATGCCTGGGTTGCGGGCCAGGGCCCCAGTGCGGGGTGTGAGGCACCCCAGTCGATGTGTCTCTCACACAACAATATTTCTCTCCCCCCTCTTTCTCCCTTCCCATCTCTCTCAAAATAAGTAAATAAAATCTTTTTTTTAAAAAAGAATTTGTTTTCAGAAAAAATAATGTATAGAACTTCATTCAGTTTCTTCTCTACCCAGTGTATAGAGTAGGGTGCTATGGAATGGACCACGGATGGCATGATACGCTGTAGAAAAGGCACAGAGAAGTAGGAGAGATTAGCAAGATCACACTAGCAATTGCCTAGAAGACAGAGGGACCAGAGAGGCAGAGAAACCTGGCAAGCAGCCTAATTTCCTGGCTTCTCTTCTGTATCCTTACCAGTGTTTGACATCTCCGTACACTTCTGTGGGACGGCAGTGGCTATCACCACGCAGGCCTTGCAGGTGCGGTCAGTGTTCACGGACCCCAGCAGAGCTGGACAAGACCGCCTGGGTGCTCTCGTGCACAATCTGTGGGATTTCCAGTACTCTCCCCAAGGTTTCTGACAATTCCTGGGAGGTTAGGCTCTCTACAACAACCCTGGTTCTGAACTTCTTATACAGAATTAATTACTTAAAGATTGTCTTTCTTTTCCATGCAAGAAGTCCTTGTTTTGTATCTTGTTGACTCAGAGGTAGAACTTGCCTTTTTTCCTTGATTTACGTCCCCTCTCTCCAATACATACACCACACACACACATACACACCTCCCATGAGGTGTTTGTACATATGTCAGATATTACTGAAGGTTTGGAATGATTGAGGGGATTTATAATTTTAACTCTGAATGTTAGATATTCCTATATCTATAAAAAGTCCCTTAGCAATTTCATGTTGGTCAGGCTCCCTATCCTTTATTTCTTTATTTTTTTTATCATTTAATTTTTCTTTTTTCCAAAGGGCTATAATTTATTTATTTATTTTTATTTATTTATTTTTAGACAGAGGGGAAGGGAGGGAGAGAGGGAGAGAAACATCAATGTGTGGTTGCCTCTCGTTCCCCCTACTTGGCACCTTGCCCACAACCCAGGCATGTACTGTAGATTGGGGATCGAACCAGCAACCCTTTGGTTCACAGGCCAGTGCTCAATCCACTGAGTCACACCAGCCAGGGCTATTATTTTATTTTTCAGTTACAGTTTGCACTCAACACTATTATTTATTAGTTGCAGGTGTACAGTACTCTTTAATTCTTGAATCATGTCCCTAAATTTCTTATCCTACCAGTAGAAATTTTACCACTCCTTTATTGTTCTTTTTCCTGGTGAGCTCCTGGCTCAGGGTCTCACTTCTACCCCCAAAGCAGCACCTCAGGGAATATTTCTAAAAACATAATTTTAAAAAACATGGTGGGCATGGAAGTGCACGACTCTGATCTCCCTTTAAGAGAACCTGCTCCAGGATCATAGGTAACAAACAGTCTCCAGCTGCCAAACTTTGTCTCCACAGTGGCAGCCAGTGACTGGACACAGTGAGGCTCCTAGAGTGGCCAGCATTCTTGCCTGGCATGGAACTCGGCTCAGGAAGACCCCACTAACCTGGCCAGACTTCCTCGGAACTTTGCTATCGTCGGAGGTTCGGTCCACAAATTCTTCTTCCTTGTCTCAAGGAGGAAAACCTGGTAGTATCACAGCTTTATGTCCCAAGAAGCCCTTAGTGGTACAAGTCCATTGTTCTAACAGCCACTTGACAGGGACTTGTCAGCGTTCCTTCCGTAGCAGGACAGACGTAGAGTTAGTAGACAACAGACAGAGTTACATCCAAAAGAGAGTTTGGGTGTTGAGGAATTCAGGACTCCCAGCTTTGCAGATGAAGGAATGAGTGGTGAGGTGTTGGTCCAAGGCTACACTCAGGGTTACAGCAACAACTCTATTTGCATCTCCTGGCTCAGAGGTGTAGCAATATAAATAGAAAGTACATGGAGTTACAGAATTGGGTTTTTGTCTCTTGTTCTCTGGGAAAATGTGGACATGTTACTTATGTAATATGATTCTGTTTTCCATCTTTAAACTTTCCCTTCTAGTAAATACCTTCCAGAGTTGTGTGGAGGATAAAATAAAATAAAAAATGTGAGTGCAGTGTTTTGCTTACTAAATGGTTAACAATTAGCTCTCGGAGCTGATAGAAGAGCCATGATTTGTAGCATTTGATGCTTGTCATGGTATAACTATTTCTTCTGCTGTCTATTTCAAGCTTCCAACAGTTTAAAAAATGGCTGGCAAGATTCCTGAAAATTTAACAATTGCCTTTCACAACCCATATGAGCTGGCACAGGCTGGCTCTAGCACACCACAGAATGGAAATACTTGGCATATAGTAAATACTCAATAAATATTAGTTGCCCTCCAATCCTCACAAGGCACAGGTTCTTCATACCATGCCCCATAACTTTTGTTTGATGAACACTATGTCTTTGGATTCCCCAACAAATGAGAATCATTCTTGTAATAATCTATGTAAATAAAATGAACTCTCCCATGTTAAGATGCCTGCATTTCTCTAAAAATAAATAAATAAAATCTTTTTAAAAAAAGAAAGAAAAGGAGCCCTGGCTGGTGTAGCTCAGTGGATTGAGCTCGGGCTGCGAACCAAAGGGTTGCAGGTTCGATTCCCAGTCAGGGCACATGCCTGGGTTGCAGGCCAGGCCCCTAGTGGGGGCCACGTGAGAGGCAACCACACACTGATGTTTCTCTCCCTCTCTTTCTCCCTCTCTTCCCCTCTCTAAAAATAAAATAAATAAAATCTTTAAAAAAAAAAAAGAAAGAAAAGGAGAGAAGAGAAGGGAGGGGGAAAGAGAGGGAGAGAAGCATTAATGTGTGGTTGCCTCTCATGCATCCCCTACTGGGGACCTGGCCTAGAACCCAGGCATGTGCCCTGACTGGGAATTGAACCAACAACCATTTGCTTTGCAGGCTGACACTCAACCTACTGAGCCATACCACCTAGGGCAGTATGTTCAAGAATTTAAAGAAAAAAAATAAAATGAGAAGAAAATCAAAACTATTAAGATAGAAATTGGACAGTAGATTTCCCTGCCCAACACCACTTCGCTTGAGGCTGTCAATGTGTGCCAGGAGCATGCGCTACCTACTGGCACATGAAAGCAGAAACAACTACCTGCTTCATCATTTGATACAGAGCATCATAGAAAAAATGGAGGTCATCTAGAGAAGATTGTATTCTCAAATACTTCACTCTCAGAGTTCACAAGGAAATAGTAAACTCTTGACTGTAAATCATATAAGAAAATGCAGATCTGAAAAATAAGCTTTTGCCCAAAATTGTGTTTTCCACGTTAGAGAAGAAGATAGGTGGCTGCAGGCTTGGCTGGGTGCTTAGTTTGTTGGAGCATCGTCCAGTGCATCAAAATATCATGGGTTCCAGCCCAAGTCAGGGCAGGAACCCATAGGTTGTGGGTTCAATCCCTGGAGGCAGCACATGTGGGAGGAACCCATTGATGTTTCTCTCTCTCATCAATGTCTCTCTCTCTCTGTCAAATAATACACACATCCTCTGCTGAGGACTAAAACAAAAGATAGATGGCTGCAGATCCCAGTTTACATCATGATTACAGCGAGGTAGTAATGAATGGAATTTATACACAGTGTATTTCTGATGGGTTCTTAAATGTTACCTGCAAGTGTGTTGATTTGATTTTGTATGTGAATTATTCAGCTATTTCAAATGCATGTTAAGAAGGATTCATTGATGCTTTTAAAATTTGTTTTATTTATTGATTTTAGAGAGAGGCAGGAAGGGAGGGAGAGAGAGTGAAACAGAAAAAGAGCAAGACCTGGATTTGTTTTCCATTTATGCACTCATTGGTTGATTCTCTTTTTTTTTTGTCCTCACCCTAGGACATTTTTTCATTGCTTGTAGAAAGAGGTGAAGGGGGGTGGGGGGTGGGGAGAGAAGGGGAGAGAGAGAGAAACATTGATGTCAGGGAGAAAGATCAATTTTTTGCCTTTCCAGATGTCCCCTTGATAGGGGACTCCAGACTTGGAAAATTTTAGCTTAAGGAAAAAGTTATAGGTCTAGCAAGTAATGTGCTTGTTAAAGCTTTTGTTTCAGAAACTACAGATAAGGCCCACCCTGGCTCCTGGGAAACAGCCGGCCTCCTGGGGCACTGATAGAAGATTACCACCTGGGGACATCCGAACCTTTGTTCCAGGGAGAGCAGATGACCACTCTCCCCTCTTGGGAACAGCTAGCTGCTGAGGACTGGAATGTTGCAGCTTCTGAGTCTCAAAGCCCCCACCTCCCTTATAAAAGATCTGGCCAGGAAAGAGAAGGGAAGATGGTTTGTTAGGGTATGAACCCACCATCTTCTCGGATCAATGGCCATCTGAATAAAGCACCCATAAAAGATTCAATCAGCCCTGGCTGGTGTAGCTCAGTGGATTGAGCACAGGCCTGCGAACCAAAGGATTGCTGTTCGATTCCCAGTCAGGGCACATGCCTGGGTTGTGGGCCAGTTCCCGACAGGGGACTCACAAGAGGCAACCGCACATTAATGTTTCTCTCTCTCCTTCCCTTCCTCTCTAGAGATAGATAAGTAAAATCTTTAAAAAAAAAAAAAAAAGATTCAATCACTGTCATTGCTTATTGGATTTGGTAGTGACAGGCAGCCTGAACGCCAGTGTCTTTTCCGGTTATACCCTGACTGGGGATCGAACCCAAAACTTGGGCATATGCTCTGACCAAGAATTGAACCTGCAACGCTTTGGTCCATAGGACAAAGTTCCAACCAAATGAGCCACGTTGTCCAGGGCTAATTGGTTGATTCTTTATGTACCCTGACTGGGGATTGAACCCACAACCTTGACAAATTGGGACCATGCTCTAACCAACTGAGCTTCCTAGCCAGGGTATATTGATGCTTTTCAATCAGAATAAAAAAGAAACATGTTTTTTTTTGTGTGTGTGTGGATTGAGACAATTTGTATCTAGGAAGTTTTGGCTTAGCTTCTGTATTATTTTCGACAGCTGTTTTCTCTCTACAGTTCCCTTTAAACACATGAAAAACCATGTTTCATCTCTAACCTCTCAATTTTACCCCTTATCTTTTTCCTTTCTTCTCTCTTTATCTTCATTTAAATTCCATTCAAAATTTTCTCTTAAGCCAACCATAGGTCATTTTACCAAACTGTTAATATCATTCTAACTTGAAGAGTAAAAATAACAGTAACCACTAAGTAATCCATGCTTATTATCTCATGGTGAAAAGCGAAATCTCTTCTATCAGGAAATAACTGAAGGATCTGTTGATTCATCATGAGGCTCCAGGAGGTCCAGCCTGCTCTGACACAGCTGTGGCTGTAGGGAGGGGCTAGCCAGGTGTTTATTTAAGCGACTGAATTTTGCCCTCCTCCTCCTTCAAAAAAGTGGTTCTGTAACTGGAAAAGAAACCGGCATTTGGGCTGCCTGTCACTACCAAACCCAATAAGCAATGGCAGCGATTGACTCTTTTATGGGCACTTTATTCAGATGGCTGGTGATCTGAGAAGATGGTGGGTTCATACCCTAACAGAGCATCTTGTCTTTTCTTTCCAGGCCAGACCTTTTATAGGTGGGGGGCCCGGGGGGGGGGGAGCATGGAATAAACAAGGTGCAGTGTGGGCTTTGAGATTCAGAAGCTGCAACATTCCTGTCCTGGGAAGTTAGCTGTTTCTAGGGGAGGGTGGTCCACCTCTTTCCCTTCAACACAAAGGCCCGGATGCCTCCAGTTGTCCCCAGGCAGTAATCTCTAGCAGTGCCCCAGGAGGCCAGCTGTTTTCCCAGGAGCCAGGGCGGGCCTTATCTGTAGTTTCTGAAACAAAAGCTTTAACACACATTACTTACTAGGCGTATAACTTTTTACCTTAAGCTAAAATTTTCCAAGTCTTGAGTCTCCTATCAGTTCTAAGAAGCATGTTGTAGGCACAGTGCCAAGAGAATACATTTTCTTCCATTGCCAAACTTCAGCTCTGTTGGTAAGTAAAGTAAGAGGGTATGTAGGGACAGTCCCTTTTCACTATCATGCCCAATATGACATTAGACTTCATCCTATTTCTAATTCAAGCACAATGAGCCATTCCAAGCCTTAGCATTTTAAAACACAGCTTCAAAGAATGAAGAGATTCTGAAGAAGATGCCAAAAAACAAAATCAAATTTAAATCAAAGTGTTTGCCACAAATCTTAGCAGATTCAGATCACACTGTTATGGTGTGCTCTGAGCTTTCCCAGATTAACCTCTCGTGAACAGGGAGAGAAAGTAACTCAGCCAACAGTGGTGAAAGGTTTTTGCATACGCCCCAAGGATTTCAGCCTGTTCTTGAATTTGTGTTTTTGAAATTCTTGGGGCAAGAATGGGGAGAGGAAATTATCAGGGAAATACTAATGGCAAACTTGTTTGTGTGGGACAAGAGTGAGGAGAAAAGAGTAAAAACAGAAGAAGGAGCAGAAGAAGAAATAAGACATGCAGTAAAGAGGAGAGTTTGGATTCTTCAAGTGGGGAGGGATAACGATTGATAGGTTCTTGCTCAGACAATGTCCAGTTGGGCCATTATGACTGGGTGGGAAGGGAGAGGTGAAATTTTACAAAATATGTACAAAGGTTTATTTGTGGTTTTTTTACTGTTCATCAAGCTGGTTGAAAGTATTTAGATGCATTCTGGATACTAATCAGAAGATCACAAAATAAGTAATGATTTCTGAAGGTTTGGGAGGAAAAAATTAAAGAGCATTACCCAAAGAGTCACAAATACCCAAAGTTCTTATTACTGAGAATCTAAGATTAAAACTGTTACTAGACTCAATATGCCCACCAATGCAACAAACGGCACATTTGTATTCTCCCAAAAGTTTGAGTCTCCTCAAGGGCATTTATGCACCTGACATGTAGTAGACACAAATGTTTGTTAAAATGAGGGGAAAAACCAAGAAGTATCATTATTAAAGCTATTAAACATTGAATAAAACATAGCTTTGGGATAAGGATACTTATTCTTGAACACTAAATATTCTTATTTATAGTCTATGTCATTTAACAAATGACTTTACTTTGATTAAAATAAAATCGGGTGATATTTCCCCCCATAGATTAGTAGCTAAGAACTCAAAACGAGATGGAGTCTGTTGCTTTATGAGACACTGAAGTAAGTGGCTAGTGGGAAGGATATCAGCCCTGTGTTATTTGCGTCCCTAGTCACCCCAGGGAGGCGGGATCCAGCACTGCCTTAATCTTTTGCATCTCTTTGTTCTTCCTGTTGGGTTGCTGTGAGGACTACAGGAAATACTGTTTGAATAAAGACTTTTATTAACCAACAAGCACTTTTCATGTCATTTGCTTGAGAATTTTAGCTATCCTGTTTTGTAATACACATTGAAAAAAAAAGAAAAAGAAATACTTACAGAATTTGTCAGAGGAATCTTGTTCTTTTGGGTCATTTGACTCCAGAACCTGGCAAAGAGGATAGTCCTTATTTCCAGATGGAATTAATAGTATATGTGGTTATTGTATTTTGTTTTAAAAACCCCACAGTTCCGAGTGGTATTTTCACTACAATGTTAAATTTAAACAATTTTAAATATTAAATTTTAAATATTAAATACATTAAGTAAATAACAATGAATTTATTTTTAAATGCTTGCATCCTGATTTTGCTTTCAGTCAGCTTAAGAGGATAGAAAATAGCCCTGGCAACCTGGCTCAGTTGGTTGGAGTGTTGCCTCATCCACCAACGGCTTTTGGGTTTGATTCCGGTTGGGGCATGAACGTGCCTGGGTTGCAGGTTCAATCCCCAGTCAGGGCGTGAGTGAGAGGGTGGCCAATCTGTTTCTTCTCTTCCTCTCCCTCCCTTCCTCTTTTTCTAAAAGCAATGAAAAAATGTCCTCAGGTGAGGGTTAAAAAAAAGAAGATAGAAACTAAATAAATATGAAAGTTGTAAAAAGAATCATACTAGTGGTTTATGAAAACCAGTCTGTCCTCAAAAATTATCCCCAAGGCCCTGGCTGGTGTAGCTCAGTGGATTGAGCTCGGGCCTGCGAACCGAAGGATCGCGGTTCGATTCCCAGTCAGGGCACATGCCTGGGTTGCCAGGCCAGTTCCCGTCAGGGGACATACAAGAGGCAACCGCACATTGATGTTTCTCTCCCTCTCTCCTTCCCTTCCCCTCTAAAGATAAATAAAATCTAAAAAAGGAAAAAAAAATCTTTAAAAAAAAAAAAATTATCCCCAAACCACTTTAGTGAGTCACCAGGGGAATGACTTCTACTACTGTGTGTTTGCTTAGCAGATGCATTCCTCTCTACACTATGCCATCAGCCCTCAAGATTTTATTGTTAATGTACTTTGATGCTATGACAGTGATGCTATAAAGCAATGGTCTCAACCTTTCTTTCTTTCCTTCTTTTTTTCTTCTTTGATGTGGCTCACCTGACTGTGTAGGTGACTTCTGTTTTAGCGCTTGTTCCAGAGAAGGCTCAGTACTGGATTCTCCTGTTTGGGGTTTTCTCAGTTTCTTGAATCTATAAGTTTGTCCTTTGCCAAATTTATTTCTTTGAATTCTTTTTCACCCTCGCTCTCTTTCTCCTCTCCTCTGGAACTCTGAAGACACAAATATAGTATCTTTTGTTATAGTCCCACAGGTCCTTTAATCTTCTGAATCTTTGATTTTTTTTTCATTCTGTTTGCTTTCTGTTTGTTCAGATTGGGTAATTCCTGTAGTTCTCTCTCCAAGTTCATTGATCCATTCTTCTGATTTTTCCATTCTATGAATCCAGTTGAGTTTTTAATCTTGATTATTGCATTTTTCAGTTCTAAAATTTTTATTTGCTTCTTTATATTTTCCATTTCTTTGCTGAGGTTTTTAAATTTTTCATTTGTTCCAAGTGTATTTGAAATTCCTTGCAGAAGCATTTTGTTTTTTATGATGGCTGCTTTAAAATCCTTGTTAGAGAATTCCAGCATCTACATAATCTTGGTATTCGTACTATCTGTTGATTTTCTCCTCCCATTTAAGTTGAGATTTTCCTGGTTCCTGATAGGAGTGATTTTCAGTTGTAACTTGGACCTTTTTGCTATTCTGTTATGAGATTCTGAATCACAGTTAAGTCTTCTGTCTTAGCACCATACCAGTGGAGGAAGAGTAGTGATGTCTAGTTACATTACTGTCTCATGTTGTAGACACCCAGATGCCCCACCTGGCCTCCACTGAACCCTGGGAAGCAGAAGGGCATCTCATTACTGCTGGGTTGAGGTGGGAGTTCAGCCTTCCCCTGGACCTCTGCTGACGCTACAGGGGCTAGGAAGCCTAGTTATGTGGTAAGACTCCCAGCCTCCCTCTCAGCCCCCTCTGATACCACCTGGGCGGGGTTCCATGGAAGTAGGGACTCCCAGTATGGTCCTTACTGACAACCTGGGACAGAGGTGGGGTGCTTTCATTACTGCCAGGTGGGGATAAAAGGCCCACACCCCCACAACCCAGGCTTCTTAACACCACTCAGGAGGGCGGGGAAGAGGAGTGCCTTGGGAGAGCTGGGCAAGAACACAATCTAGGCTCTTTATTCTCATTTTCCCCCTTGTGGTATTTGGCAGAAGTAGAGCAGTTATTCTCTAAAAGTTATTTGTGTTGCTATGCTACTCCTTTCCTTGTCCTAGGGCTAGAGTGAGCTGACTTTTCTTGGGGCTTTTTTTTCCCCCCCCGTCTGTGCCTGTTGTCTTTTCCAGGCTGCCTGCTCCTTCAGAGCCCAGTCTGGGCTACATGAGGCGAGAAGAAGACTCATGTCACCCTATGGTTCTTTAGGTCCTGAGTCCTTAGCAGGCCTGCCTTCTCTCCACCTTTTAGAATCTTCTTATATTTGTTTTCCATCTAAGGGTGGACAGAAGAAGGTTTGCAGTTGTGAGTATATGAAACACGGTTTATTCTTATGTTTTATTTATTTATCTTTTAAAATATTTTTAAAATTTATTTTTAGAGAGAGGGGAAAGGAGGGAGAAAGACAGGGAGAGAAACATCAATGTGTGAGAGATACATTGATTGGTTGCTTCTCAGACACCCCCAACCAGGGACCTGGCCCTCAACCCAGGCATGTGTTCTGACCAGGAATCAAACCAACAACCCTTTGGTTTGCAGGCTGGTGCTCAATCCACTGAGCCACACCAGTCAGGGCTATTTATTTATTAATTATTGTACTACTTACTGTTATTGTTATCAATCCACTTTTGCCCACCCCTGAACAATGTCCGGGGCCTTTAGCTATTCTCAGACAAGGAACAGGGAGACGTGTGTCTACTCCATTTTGTGCTGGAACTGGGAACTCAATATTGAACTTCTGTGTTTCTGCTCTCACCGTTGTGGCACCACAGGCAGCGATTCCAGGAAGAAAAGTGGACATTTGAGTCCCCATACTGTTTATTGCTAACACCCACCACCCCCAAGTTCCTGTCCATCTGGGTGGATAGAAAGGGTTTTAGCTCCACACTCAACACAACACAGTTTTCCCCTCCCAGTGCCAGTGCATCAGGTGGCAGGTAAGCTGGTTCTGGTGCTAGAAATCTGAATTTCAAAGGTGAAGGGTTGTCTGCTTCTGGTTTGGGAAGCAGGGCCCCACCAGCTGTGCTTCTGCAGGAAACATACCTGCCAAGACAAGATCTCTGTCCTCCATCATGAAGGCTCCATCTGCTTTTAGGGCATTTTAGAGCTTAACTAACTATCTCTTAAGGATAACTTCTGGATTGAGGTAAGAGAAGGGACCATCACGTTTATAGATTTCAAACGCATTCTCTAACAACCAACACAAGTGCTGGAAGCCTTAAAATCCTTTCCCCTGGCACACATTTCAAGTAGCAATTGGGGCTGCCACTTAAAGAAATGAGTGCAGTTTGTGCATTACACAGAGGCACCCAGCCAATGGGAGAGAAGGGAGCTAAGCTCCAGCCCAGGCTCTGCCTGCCAAACAATGTACCCACAGGGCTGCATCACCCAGAGGGCGTGCCTCTCCCCAGTTGCACAAAGGCTCCCTATAAGCAATCAGCTGGGCCCTGAACCTAACAATAGCAGTATTGCAGCATCTCAAAAGAAATACTCTCTTGTATTCCATAAATCCATTATACTTGAATATTCAATTGATACTCATACATAATTTATATTATCACTTCGAAATAATATGTTTTCAAAGATTCGGGCCTATTAAAGTGAGCTCCAAATCATCTGAGGTGGGAGAACTCACTGCAAATTTTGGCCAGGATCTCCAATTGGCTTTTTAAAGGGATTTTCCATTATCTCCCTGGGACTGCACCTTTCCATTAGTGAGAGTTATTAATTATCAGGTGGTAGGCAGATAAGATTTGTTTCCTGATGTGCATAATCCTGCCCCTTAGTTGTGAACAAAACCCTCCTCGCTCCCCTACCGATGTGTGACACAGCAGAACATTAGAGGCAACTGAGAACCCCTGCGGTCTTGGGAAGACTGCATCACCGATTAAGTCTGGCTACAGAAGGGCGAAACAGGTCACTAAAGAGACGTGAGGAGGGGACCATTATTTGTCTCCTTAGCCAGGTAGTGCCCACATAGTGCACACATATATCTTTTCTCAGAGTAATGTTTTTAAATTCCTTGGATCACATAAATGTTATAAAATATACCATCGTCTGCTAGGTGAGGAGTTTTAGCTAGCTCCAAAACACTAATTTTCATACATCCCAAACAAGTATAGCTTAAGTGAGTAATGTCCTTTGAGTTGCATTTTTTGCTTTTAAACATTTACTATAGTTCTCTTATTAATACATTTACAACTTTTACCTCCTTCATTTGGAAATTGATTTCCCATGTACTAAACTCAAAATTGGTTTTAGAGACTTGCTATATGTTTTCTTTTGGTAGTTAAGGGTGAGCAGAATAAATATTTTTAAACAGTTATTTATTAATTTTTTTTTTAGACAGAGGAAGGGAGAGAGAGAGAGAAACATCCATTTGTTGTTCCACTTATTTACACATTCATTGGTTGATTCTTGTATGTGCCCTGACCAGGGATTGAACCTGCAACAGTCTTGGTATATCAGGATGATGCTCTAACCAACTGAGCTATCTGAGCTATTTAGCAACTGAGCTAAATTCTTTATTATCTTCCCATATTCTGTGTTCCACTGTGTAAGTGTAAAGGGTAACATTGTACAAGAAATGGTATTTTTTAAAATATTTTATGCATTTATTTTTAGAGAGAGGAAAGGAGGGAGAAAGAGAGGGAGAGAAACATCAATGTGTGGTTGCTTCTCTCGTGCCCCCTACCGAGGACCCAGCCTGCAACCCAGGCATGTGCCCTGACTGGAAATCAAACCAGCGACCCTCCGGTTCACAGGTTGGCACACAATCCACTGAGCCACACCAGCCAGGGCAAGAAATGATATTTTGAAAAGTAGATTAAATCACAGAACTTGGCTAACATGGCTCTCTAAAATGCTGGTCATCAGTCTACATCTTGCCATATGAATGGACTTCCATAATTAGAGTGTTTTTGAACTGTATAGTTTGGAAAGATTCATTCAATGTGAAGGATTAAAACAGAACTCGTTAAAAGACCAAGATTCTGTTCCTCTTTCTGCCATGTGTTGTGAGATCTTAGATAAGGCACTTCCCCTGCATATTTGGTTCCACATCTGAAAAGAAACTAAATTTAGATGCTTACTAAGGGCTTAAAGTCCTAAAGCTCTGTCAAATAGTTCTTGTAAAGCTCTGTCAAATACTTCTTGGACTATTCTTCAGAAGTCTCAAATTATGAAAAGAACTAGTAACTCCTAATTTACAGATGAAGAAGCTGGGATTCAAATAAGCTAAGAACTTGCTCAAAGTCACAGATCTAAACTGTGAACTGGCTGATCCTTTACCCAGGTCTGTCTTATTCCAAAGATCATGATTTTACTTCCTTTTTTTTAAAAGATTTATTTATTTATTTTTAGAGAGGGGGAGGGAGGAGAAAAGAGAGGGAGAGAAACATCTATGTGTGACTGTCTCTTGCTCACCCACCCTCTACTGCGGACCTGGCCTGCAACCCAGGCATGTGCCCTGACTGGGAATCAAATCAGTGACCCTTTGGTTCGCAGGCTGGGCCCAGTCCACTGAGCCATACCAGCCAGGGATCATGATTTTACTTCTAACTCCAATGCAATTCTTTATTTCAGGAGGAAATTTTGGATTCTATAACTTTAGCATAAAATCTATATTCTATAGAAGAGCCCCCTTGGAGAAAACAGAAGACTGCTTGAGGGTTGGTCTGTATATCTTATTTTTCAATTAACTAAGACAGTGGTGTTCACACTGTGGTCCCTGGACCAGAAGCATCAGTAATAACTTGCCAGAAATGGACATTCTCAGGCCCCACCCCACGCATACTAAATCAGAAACACTGAGAAACGGGGTGCAGCAAATTGTCATAACCAGTCCCCCCGTGATCCCATTACACACTACAGTTTTTGAACCCCTTCACTGAGTTGGTGACCTTGGAAATGGCTATGAGGATGCAGAGCTCCAGCTGCCAGCTCTAAAATCCTCTGGTCCTTCTGTGACCTAACATCTGAATTATTAATGGAAGGATAGATCAGATTCATATCCTTAATTTTGAAAACTGATACCCAATAAAGTAAAAAAGGAGGAGGCAGATGAAGAGGACGAAGAGGACGAAGAGGACAACCTTTCATCTAGCCCCCAATTGGTCAAAGTGGTGATTTTGTTTGTGATGATTTATGGCAGCCATGTCTGTAATATCCCAAATTAGAACGTGTTTTTTGGAGTCACTCTGAATGCAACTAGCTCTTTGGGAACTTAAAAATTTATTAGGCTACTTGAAGCTCTGCTCAAAGAAAGACAGAATCAATTAAAATTCTGTTTCCTTAGCCCTGCTTTAAGTCATTCAGGAGACAGTTTCTGGGAATGGAGTCGAATGGGTCTTTTCTGCAAACTGGAACAAAGTAATATCTCACTTCCCGGGAGCTGAAGCCTCTCCCCTCATTGCCCCACCCCCACCCCAGGAGACCGACATATATTTGGGGATCCATTTCCACCACAGATGACATAACCAGCCTGCCAGGTAGCTTCAGGATATGATTCCCCAGTTCAGCAGTGACTCAGCGGATGGCAGGGAGTGTGAATGGCCTTAAGTACCATGCTGGCGCCAAGGGTCGTATTTTCATTATTTATTAAACATTTTACTTGCCCACAGCCTAAGTCCCTGTAACTCCATCCTTATATTATGCATGGCTTGGGTCAGAAATCTCTTCATTAGGCCTACCCCTGCGGTTAGAAAAGATGCCATTCTTTACTTGCAAGGTTGAAACTGCAGATCAAAATGTCTGGTGCATAGTGACCAGTCAACAAATGTCTGTTGAATGAAATAATGAGTTGACTGCAGTAATGCTCAGGCCTTAGTTTAGTTTGTAAATAATAATGATAGTGGTACATCATTCTGAACACATGCTCCTTTTTTTAAAGATTTTATTTATTTGTTTTTAGAGAGAGGGAAAGGGAGGGAGAAAGAGAGGGAGAGAAACACTGATGACATCGAAGAGTTGCCTCTCACCATGGTCCGAAACCCAGGCATGTACCCTGCTGGGAATCGAACTGACAACCTTTTGGTTTGAAGGACAACACCCACCCCACTGAGCCATGCCAGTCAGGGCTGACCACACACTCTTCCCTATTTCTTTTAAATTAATGTGTTCTGAGCACTTACTATGCCCCAAGTGCTTTGTGCTTCTTTGTCTCATTTAATCCTCACAGCAACCCTTCGAGGCTACAGTTGTTAGTCCCATTTCGTAGGCAAGAAAACTAAGGCCAAGATCCCTAAAATTGTACAGCTGATAAATGGCAGTTTTTCCCTGCCATCTAATACCAGATTTAGTGTGTGCACAAAATGGCTCCCCAGAATTGGGTTCATTCTGTGGCCTTGAAACAGGTTGATGTTCAAGAAATCATAGGACCTACCTTGCAATAAGAGAGACGGCCCTAACTGGGTGGCTTAGTCGTTTGATGCGTTGTCCTGGGGACTGGACTGAAAGATCACATGTTCGATTCCCCATCAGGGCGACTGGTCAATGTTTCTCTCCCCATCTCTCTCCCTCCCTTCTCTCTCAAAAACCAATAAACATGCCCTCGGTGAGCATTAAAAAAAAAAGAAATAACAGACAACTGATTATGACAAAGGGAGAAATAAGTACCCTATACTTCTGTACTTTTTTTATCAAATATTTTATACATATATGTGTATAAAATGATATATCATTTGTGGATATATCATTTCTATATAAAATATAGATTGAATATAGATAAATCTAAAGAATATAATAAAACAAACACTTATGTGTTCATCAGCCAGCCATGTGTATTATTTCTTCACTGTATCTCTTGATCCAGAAGTAGCCACTAGCTTGAAATTTTGTTATCCTTCCTTTGCTTTTCTTCATGGTTTTAGTTTTAACCACTGTACTGTGGTTTCAGTACATTTTTTGTGTATGTATGTAGAAATATATTATTGACTTAGTTTTTAAACTTTCTATGTAAGATATTATACTGCAAGTATTCATCTATAATTCTCTTGCTTTTTTTTGAAAAATGGTTACTTTATTTATTTAAAATTTTTTTTATTGTCATTCCATTACAGTTGTCCCATTTTCTCCCCTTTGCCCTCCTCCGCCCAGCCACCCCCTGCTCCCACAGTCAGTCCCCACACTGTTGTCCATGCCCATGGGTCATTCACACATGTTCTTTCTTCTTCCTTTGTTAACTGAACATTATGTTCATGAGATTTGTCCATTTTGTAGCATAGAGCTGTGGTTCACTCATTTTCGCTGCTGTGCAGGGTCCCAATGCATGAACAAATCATGATCTATTGCCCCTTCTGTGGATGGCCATTTAGATGGTTTCTAATTTTTGACTGTCACAAACAGTGCTACCTTCCATAAACATTCTTGTATATGTCTCCTGAGCACACGTATGTTTGTCAAAGTAAATGCTACCTAGAAATTCACTGCCAAGTTGTAGGGTGTGCACATGTTCACCCTGATGAGGCGATGACAAATTATTTTCTAAAGAGTTTGGATCAGGTAGAAAGAGAGAAGAAGGGACCATATCGCAACCCACTCCCTCCATAAGTGTCCAGCTCGCACTGAGCTCTAGAATGGGAAGGGATATAATTTAATTTTAAATCAAGTTTGGTATTGTCAGTGTTATATGGGAGTGGGTATTTTGAAATTTGAACTGGGAATGTGCCATAACAATGAAAGTGACCATAATTCTTTCTGTTGCCCAAGGGGGAACCAAAAAGCTGTTAAAACTGTGGGCTTTTTCATCTAAGTAGGAGAGAAGAGACGGTCACATGAAAGGTTAAAGGGACCGTGGGAGACAGACACTAAGTTGTTTCCTGATGATTTTCCGTGAGTACTGATTTTTAAAACTCATATAACTAGAAAGAAGCAAGAGAAGAGGTTTTAGGGACGGTGGTAAGGGCCAGATCTGAAGGCAGAGAATCACAATCACATGAGTATTTGGAACTTTCTCCTAACGAACCTCAAAAGCCACCGGAGTTCTAGGTAGGGGGATTTTGTGATCAAAATTGTACCTTTTGAAAAATGACCTCTAGTTTCGGGCTAAATGATGACGACTAGGAGAGCCAGGGGTTGCTGGTTTAGATGGCTTGGTCCAGATTTGTGGCAGTAAGGACAACAGAAATGCGAGGTTTGAGATAAGCCTGAAACTAAACAGTGCGGCAGGTCAAGGATGGCTCCTACAATTCTGTTTGGATCCACTGAGCAATCCATCAGCTGTGCTCTGTCCTGAGACTGAGAATTCTTTTGCTGCTTTACTGTTCTTGAGAGACACACAGGGTAGACAGTAATGTCTCCATGTTACCAATGTAGTGACTAATATTCAAGAAAACCAAGTAATTTGCAGCAGTCCACGTGTTTCAACGCAGGGGGAGAGCTGTTGACATCTTGCATTTTCTACTTCAAAGGGCAACGCTTGAACTAGTCCTCTTGGATTGCATTCAGAAACAAATGCCCCACCATAGTTGAAGTTAAGTGTGTAATATAAAGACAGAGGGAAAAAACTGAGTTCTGATGCAGTCCTCAAGCTTAAAATATTTATATATTCAACAACATTAGCAAAACATAATTATGCTTCTTGGAACCATGGCAGCTTTCAATAAAACCCCAAATTGTAACACAGTCCAGAAAACTGCGAGCTGGCCTGAGTAACCTTTTGTTTCTCTCACAGCCACAGGCTTCTGCAATTTATCTTTTAGAGCAGTATTTCTCAAACCTTAATGTGTGTAGGAATCACTTGGGGATCTCATTAAAATGTCAATTCTGTTTCAGTAGGTTTGGGGTGTGACCCAAATCTCTGCATATTTAACTAGCTCCCGAGGGATAGCCGGGTTGCTGCTGGTCTGACTTTCGAAAAATATAAATTTTACATAAGCCCAGAAGTTTTCAAAGTAGATGTAGGCACTGAGAGAGAGAAGAGTGAACAGGCACAAAAATGTAATTATGTCGGAGCTAAACAGAACCAAACCTTGCGATATAGTAAGGCAGACAAATTTTGTCCGGTCTGTTTCCCCACTTTCCAAATTCCTTTCCTCATTCAGCACTTCTGCATTGCCTCAATCTACATCTCTGCAGATTAACTAGCTAATCCTTCCCTTGGGGCAGACTGGAAAGTGGTTTTTCTTGTTACCCTTCCCAGGAAGCTGCATTGTCAGCTGCACCTTCAAATTTCAAGACCCAAAGAAGTAAAACTTTAATGTGAAGTGACAGGCCATACTTTGGTATTTGTGGGGAGGGGTTCCTGGATAGCGTTGCTTCTATATCCGACACAGACAAACCCTGGAGAAGGGAAGAAACTCCACCATTTCAAGTGGCTTATCCTCTAGGGAATATTTCATCTTGCTTACTTCCTGGTGCTTCCAGAAAATCAATCTTTAAGCTACTCCAAATGTTAAAAAGGAAAGAGTTTCTCTCCAAAGAATTGGCAGTTCTGCCTGCGCTCTCCTTAGGAGCAATGTGGAGTGAAAGGACATTGTAGAGGTCTCTGAGAGTTGAGGGATAAACATGTGGAGATGGATTGCATTAGACAAAATTGTTCCCATTAATCACGTTGACTTTAGAGCCAAGAGATGTTAGTCCTGCTCTGGGTTTTGCCATTTACATTCTCTGTGACCCTGAGCAGCCATTTCACATCTTTGGTTTCAGACTTTTCATAGCTTTTAATCATTTTGAAATTAAACAATGGAACAAAATCATCTTTAGGTTTCCTTCTGGTTCTAAAAATTTTGTTTTAGAAGTTGTTTCAGGTGAGCAACAACAACAAAAAAACAGGAGTTTTAAGTTATTGGTATTTACAATGGCTGTCATCAGAGTTGCTTTGGAGAGCTTTTTAAAAATACAGATCTCCTCCTACCCTGTTCTAATCATCTGTGGACTCAGCCTTGAAATCTATTTCTGTTAACATTCTCCAGGTAAATTACGTCTGTCAGATAAATTTGGGAATCACTAAACCATGCCACAAGGGGGCACCTGGGAGATGCTGATTTCCATCTCAGCAATTTAAACCCATTTTGAATATTAAAACAAAAATAAAGCAGATTTTCCATTTCCATATCTAATTTTACTTCATATGATTTAAAATGAATTTTTGGTTGAAAGCACCTCTTGTTCTTTGATATTTTGGATTTAATTTTTCTTCTCTGTGAGCTAAAACTATGTTAATGTGTGTATAATTTCTGGCATCAAACACACATAACATTAATGTAATCTTTAGTATTCAGGCTAAGGTTGGGGGCTGGGAGAGTGGCAAGCCATTTTCTGACACAAATGAAGGATAAATATTCCAAATTTTCTAAGACAATCCCATGACCCGTGGTCTCGACATTTCTCTTGCCTTTTTCTTGGAAGCTTACAGACAGACTACTTTCTTTTCCTGACTGCCTCAGAAACTGACTCCAGCATCTTTGCCCTCAAGGTATCTTTTGTTCTCTTCCTCTCTAGAATGAAGTTAATAAGAGGACTAACCTTACAAGGTTGTTTTGAGGGTTAAATGAGTTAATCCTCACATCTAAAAACATTTGGAACAGCACTTAGCACATAATGAGTTTAGCAAATGTGTAAATTATTCATGTAGTTGTTGTGCTGTTATTACTCTGTCTGGGTAGGGCCAAGAGGCTTGAGGCTTTGTTCTTAAGATAGTTTGATACCAGAATTTGACGTCCTGAGGGTTTAATGACGAAGGAAGGCGGAGAGAAAGGTGAGAGGGTCGAAGGAAGGCGGAGAGAAAGGTGAGAGGGTCGTGGGAAAGTAAGAAGTTTCTACATGGTAACAAAAACACTGCACTGACTTCCTCAGAATAATGTCCAAAACCTTTATCTACTTCTTCAGACATGTCCCCTACTGTTTTTCTCACTTAATGTTTAAGCTTCAGCCATAATACATGATTTTATTTTTAAAAAATATTTTTATTTATTTATATTTAGAGAGAGAAGAAGGGAAGGAGAGAGGGAGAGAAACATCAATGTGTGGTTGTCTCTCACACGCCCCCTACAGGGGACCTGGCCCACAACCCAGGCATGTGCCCTGACTGGGAATCGAACCTGCCATCCTTTGGTTCATAGACCCGTGCTCAATCTACTGAGCTACACCAGCCAGGGCTGATTTTATTTTTTTATTTTAATTTTCTAAAATATTTTATTTATTTTTGGAAAGAAGAAGAGAGGGAGAAAGAGGAGAGAACATCAATGTGAGAGAGAAACATCAATCGGTTGCTTCTTGAGCACACACCCTGACTGGGGACTGAATCCCCAACCTGGGCATGAGCTCTGACCGGGAATTGAACCAGTGACATTTTGCTTTGTGGGACAGTGCTAAGACAATGAGCTTAATAAAATGGAGAGCATGAGCCTATTTGCTTTATCAGGAAGCTACAGCTTTTCACATTCCAGGGACCAGAGCATTGTGCTCTGCCAAGGGAATGAATTCTTCCCCTCTCATGGCTCCCGTCCACTCCCTAGCTTGTTGAGAGGCAAGGGAAAGAAGCTTGACCAAAGAGGCTTGTCAATCTAAGTGGGGAGTATGGACTCATCAAAAGCCTGAGAAAGCTTAGGAAGTTTGTTAGCCAATTTGAAAAAGCTTCTGGTCTTTTTGAAGCCCAAGCTAATATAATCCCAAGGGAACAAAGAAATATCCCTGCCCCTCTACCCTCTTTTGCTCAAAACCTGCACTTGCCCATGCACTCCCATGCACACGCACACACATGTCCTCTCTCCACAGCCTTGTGGCCTTAGCAGGCACGTGGTCCACGGCTGTGCCAACTCCACACACAGGCTCCAGGAGGGAGCTTGAATGCGGCAGCACAACAACTGACTGCAGCTGGAAGTGCACACTAAGCTAGCTGGATGCTGAACTGGATCAGACTTCAATATGGAGTGGAAACTCTAGGCAGTGGCCCATAAACAGGCCCTACTGAAGACAAGATTGGACCTTTTCCATGGTGAGGCAGATGGAGATGGGACATTGGGAAGTCAGGAGAGGAACGCCCTTAATTTTACATCATCAATAAAGTTTACCATGGCTCCGGCCGGTGTGGCTCAGTTGGTTGGGCATTGTCCTGCGAACTGAAGGATCCTCAGGTCGACTCCCAGTCAGGGCACATGCCTAGGTTGCAGATACGGTCCCCTTGGTACACATAGAAGGTAACCAATTGATGTTCTCTCTTACATCAATATTTCTCACCCTCTCTTTCCCCCTTCCTTCCCCTCTTTCTAAAATAAAAAGTAATAAAATTAAAAAAAAAAACACAAAGTTTACAATGGAGTACAATCATCACATGCATGTCTCAGGAAATTATTTTCCTCATGATACCATAAGAACTCATTTTCCATGGACAGCACTGTGGTCTTCACTCGCTGGTGTACCTGGAAAACTCCTACTCATAGTTCAGTACTCGGGATGTAATCCCTCCCTCCTGTATAATGCCTGTGTTACTTGACAGAATTCATCACCTGACTCCCCTGGGCTATGTTTCTCATTTTGACTCCTGTGCCCTATTCTCATGTAGTGTAATTAGTCTGTTTCCTCTAATAAACTCAGAGTTCTTGCAGAACAGAGTCCCCCATTGCTGTTTATTATGGCATCCCAAAGCCTGAAATCCCGATTTCTGTCCTCTTGTGCGCATAGATATTTTTATTTTTCCAGGCCTTGCTGGTTTGTCACTTTTTGTCATTTGAAATGGCCACAATGACATTTTATTTGCTGCTGCTTCCTGTTGTTCTCAGCTGAAGCTTGGCTCCTGACTTGTTTTTTATCACTTTTTCCCCATGAGGAGGAAGTGAGCCTTTACTGATGGGGGTGGGGGAGGCTGAAATCTGGTGGTCATCGCTGTTCCTGATAAAGCTCCCTCCAACCCAGTGACCTCCTTTCCTTACTCGAAGTCTGTGTGTTCCAGCCAGTCCTTTTACCTCTTGGGAGTCCCAGTTTCCTCATCTATGAAAAGGGCACAGTTTAGTCCAATAGCCCTTATAAAACAGTTAAGCAGGAATTTTCTCTCTACTCTTCTATGCTTTTGGTTGACACTCCTGAAGTCTTTGGACTAAGGATTATCTTGAGCTGGTTATTTTTAAGAAACAGCACACATAGGAGAAACTCTGAAAACCAAGAAGATGTGACTATTTTGTAAGAGGCATTTACATTTATGAGGGAAATCTCATTTTTAGGGTGACTCTAGCAGGAAGAGAAGCATGAGATATTAAATCTCTAGAAACTCTTCGTCATTGAAGAAAGTTCAAATTAAATCTGAATTGCAACCTTCTCCTTGCTTACCATGCTTTTCCTGGTAACCTTCCACAAATGCCCCCCACCCCCATCTTTTTTTGTCATTAACTAAAGATGGTATTTAAGGAGGGGGTCTCAGCTGAGAACATAGAATGGTCAAAGAAATAGTACTTTTGTTCCCCTACACCTCCATGTAATAAAAGACAGACTAATAAGAAAAACAAATCGCTGCCCTGGCTGGTGTGGCTCAGTGGATTGAGTGCCAGCGTTTGAACCGAAAGGTCACAGGTTCGACTCCCAGTCAGGGCACATGCCTGGGCTGCACGCCAGGTCCCTAGTTGGGGCTGTGTGAGAGCCAACTGATCGATGTTTCCCTCCCTTCCCATCTCTCTAAAAATAAATAAATAAATTCTTAAAAAAGAGAGAGAAAAGAAAAACAAGTTAAATAACATGTACACCTCCTATACATATGGGAAATACATACGAAAACTTAGTACTCCCTGAAATGCCCCAGCCACCACCTCATATGCCATCTTTAGCCAATGACAAAAGAAAGATATTGGGGGCGTGCGGTTATGCGAGGTGACCGTGAAAAACAAGATAAACAAGGGTAAGGCTGTGATGCAGATTTAGTCAGACCCTCTCCAAAATGACGATTTCTGGAGTTTTCGAGTCTCACCTTTCTTTCAGTGCTGGAGAGAGGGCGGCACACAAGTGGAGATTTCCCTTGTAAATGTAATTTCCCTTCACAGAGAGCAATTTCTACTCTGTTTTCAGAGCTTCTCCTGTGTCAGCAGCTTCCCAAATATGATCAGCTCAAGATAACCCTGATGCCAAAGAGGCATATTTTGGAAGGGCCAGTTCTGTTCTCTAACTTTAGTTATATTTTATTTTCTGTTCCATTTGCTTAGGTTTCCTATTAAGACAGTTCATTTCATTTAATTCTTCATGTTCACTTGTTGAAGTTCTTCAAGCATTAATAGAAACAAACAAGTTATTTTTTGAGAGTATCTAAGTCAAAGATCGGTGTGCCCCACTAGTGAATATGTGTCCCCCTTTGAATTTTTAGGTTTGCAATCCATGGAGATTTTTAGGGCAGGGCAAGCTTAGCACAGCTGAGAGCAATAAATGACCCTTCCAAAAGTTCCACGTTTTCATCGCTTATTTTTACTACCATTCAAAACAATACATTTTGTGGCTTCAAAGAAAAAGGATCCCTTGGAGGAGAAAAATCTTGACATGGGCAGTAAAACACATTCACTTTGAAACACCACTGGTGAGGACTGAGTATTTTCTTCGCTGATGAAATAGACCACATGCTTAAATTATGCCTGTTGGGGACATAAGTGACTCTGGGATGAACACCTCATATTAGTCAAGTCCTTGTTTTTCTTATTCAATACTTGATTCCAGTGCCTAGGACAGTGCCTGTCCCTTGTAGAAACTCAACACATATTTGTTGAATGATTAAATGAATGAGGTCAACAAGGCTGTTTGCAGGGGAATGTCAGAGCTCAGAGTCTAAATATATTGAGGCAAGTGGAAAAGAGAACTCTAAAGAGACAGGCTCTTTGATGTCCCAAATTTGCCCCCAGGATACTGCTGGGTGCCCCTGCTTAATCGGCAATGATCTTCAGCTACACCTCCTCAAAGCCTTTCTGAGGTGGGTATTCTCCAGCTGTTTTTGGAATTGAAGGTTGTAGCAACAGTTCTTGGTTCCTTTGTGCTCCTGCTGTTTGTTTCATGCTTCGGGTTTTCGAGCCTGGGGTTTTCTGGAATAGTTCTGCTGTAAGATAGGCTGAGTTACTGACAGCCCTTCCCTTGCTCATCTGCTCTTTATCGACACAGGACAGTTTCCTGTACTCATCAGTGATGGGAAAGTGATTCAATTGACGTTGGTCCATGTGAGATCCCAGGGCTGTGTTGTATTAATCTTCTGGGTCATATACTCAACTTAGTCACATTTTATATGATTTGCAGTTATTTTCTTTAAGACCCATTTTATTTTCTCATTGAGTTCCTGTAATCTGCTTTGTCAGATTGTCTGCATACTTAGCTCTTCTTGCTGCCCTTCCAGTCTGGGGGACTGACGAATGACAATGTTGGGGCAGTGGGTGAGAGGGGGACCTTAAGATGGACTCTGTAAATCATCGATGTGATGTACTGTGCATCCTCGGCATGAACTGAAAATGAAAAAAAAAGTACTGCAAATAGAATTGATTCTTTTAGGCTTAAATTGAATTGGCAGCCACACAGATTCTGCCGTGGGTTGAAGTCATTTTCTACTTTGGCATTACTCAGTCCAGGGGGAATGGAGGAGTCATGATTTAGCAGCAAGATTTTGGGAGCAGGCCAGCATCTACATCTGTTCTAAACTGTAAGTGGACTGGAAAAACGCTTTGAAAAGAAGCCAGAGGAGGGAGGTAAAGAACAAGAACCTTTAAAAAGGGCCATGAAAAATGACTCGATCAATTATAAGGAGATTGGATTTAGGGAAAAGTTTTATGTAATAATATATTGGGGCAGTGGGCAAGAGAGAGGCCTTAAGACGTACTGTATAAATCATCAAAATGTGATGTACTACACATCCTCTGCATGAACTTTCGTCTTCTTCCTCCATTAATTTTCTCTTTCTTTTCTTCTGCTACAAGAATCATAATTCACAAAACTGGAGAATCTTATTAGGAAGGACTGAAGCATCACTTACTGTACTTGGGATGAGTCTTCATGATTGAAACATAATACCAAGATGACAACTTCTAGCCATTCAACACTTTTTTAGTGAATTGCACAATGGATATCTTTTCTCCAAACATGTGACTACACCGTCTCATAGGAATTGTTTATTTTTACTTTTTATTTTTTTGCATTAGGAGGTACTCTATCATTTGAACATAGGGATGATCAGAGTTGAGAGAGAGGATGGGCTGATTTACTGGAAAGTTTGGAAACATGCTGGTCTGGGTTCAAATTCCAACTCCATCATTTCCTGGCTGTGTGACTCCAGGCAAGTTGCTCCTGACCCTGAGCTTTTTCACCCGTGAAGGGGATGCTAATATCTAATTCATAGGGTTGTTGTGAGGCATGAGTGAGTCCCTGGGCACTTGAAAAGCACAGGACAAATGTATTTGCTTGGTCACTCTTTCTCCTCTATGAGTTCCCTTCCCACCTATCTTACTGCTCTGAAGACACTGTTGCACATCCAGGGAAGGTAGTTTTGTCTGATTGGAGTCTATGAAATACACTTGGCTTGCCTCAACTTGAAGTTAATTTTTAACTAGTCAGAGTGCCTAGGAAAACAAAGAGAGCTTGCAGGCTGCATGGCCTGTAGGCACAGTGTGGGAAATTTGAAGTCGGCTTAGAGCAATCACAGGGGATTTTGCGAAGGAGCTGGGGCAAGAACGACTGGGCTATTTAGCTAAATGTCAGATTCTTTTTGGAAAGAGTTTCTGAAATAGCAGTCAAATTTCAGAAAGCAGCAAATAGAAGTTTCAAAATAACAGAAACCATAGAAATAATTTCTACATGAAATTAGGAAGTTTTTTTTTTTAGTTTCTCAGCAAAGTACCGTATTTTGTTGTGTATAGTGTGCACCCACATTTTTGGCCCAAAGTTTCAGGAAAAAAATTCTTGGCTTCAATTTTTTACATTCAATTATTTATTTATTTATATTTAGATACTTGTCTTGTATTATAAAGGAATTTTGGCATTTATTTTTGAACATACTATGGTCCAAAAAATTTATGTAACAAATACTTACAAAATACAAGAACAGATACAAGACACTTCAGTCACTACCCACGTATAATGCACATCCTTATTTTTCCCTCAAAAATTTGGTTCAAAACGTGCTCATTATACATGGCAAAATAAGGTACATTCAGTTTTTGAATTAATTCCTGGGATGTATAAAGAGAATAAAATAGTTCTTAGGGGGTACCAGGGCCTGTTCGATGTCTTTGAGTCAGCATTTCCTTACGTTAAGTGACAAAATGAAATTGATTATTTCTAAGGTGTCTTTTAACCTAAATTTCTAAGATTTTGTGCTTTGTTTAAACTGATATTAAGCATATTTTTATGCTCCCTATAACAACAATGAACAACGGCGATTTGCTGAGAACTTACTTCTCATGCTTCAGGTCCTTTACTCCCTGTAACTTGGAGTCTCATTTCACAGACGCGGAAACAACCTGAGAGAATTTAAGGAACATTTCCAAGGTCACCCAGTTAGCCAACGGTGACGCTAGGATGTAATTGGTACTCTCTGAGGCTACCTCATGTTTTCAACCCAAACCTAAACTGCCTCCCAGGATAAACACACTGATTGCTGACAATGGGATAAGAAGCTTCATTGGTGACAGAGAAAACTCAATCTTGGTGACAAACATTTTCTTAAATAAATGGAAGTGAATAATTATACATACCAGAATGGAAAAATTTGTCACTGCTTTGGTCTGTGAACCCTATGAGTAGGAAAGTTTGTTTTGTTTGTTAAACCTTGCCTGCTGCTTGCCAGGCACAATAGGAATTGAATACATTTTTACTGAATTAAAGATATATTGTATAACTTCATCATACATCATCATAAAGGCTTTGGAGGCTAGAAGCAATGTTATAGTTCATCGACTCTATGTAACCCCTGAGACAGGATAGTCAGAAGCTAGGAAAATTCCTTGGCTAGTGGAGTAGGGAAACCGAGAACACAGTGGTGGAGCAATTTAAGGCCAGGTGCAGATGATCACCAGGGCGGAAGGCCCCAAGTGCCTGGCAGGGGGCAAGAGTGGAAAACGAGGACCTCTGCTCCCCTGGGCTTTTCTCCCTGGAGATAACATCTAGGCCTCAGTTGTATTTCAGCTCCAGGCCCAGTAAAGCAGCAGAACCAGGTAGGCAACCCCAGGACCAGCTGCAGTGACTAAGAACACCCAACCCTGTCACAGACCAATCAGTGGAGACCATGACCCTGAAAGGGAACACCTGGAGAACTGATGAATATTCTGCTGACAGGCTGCTCTGAGACCTCCCCTAAGATTCTCCCCTGCAAGACAGATAAAAACCTCAAGACAAAGGACCCAGTGAGAACTCTCTCCCTCCAGGGAGCAGCTTATGCTATTCCCTTCTTCTCCTCCTACTTCCTTCTTCCTAAACTCTAAGGCAAGTTGCAACTGGCAGCTTGTCCCAAACTAATCCCCTTAACCTGTCCCCAAAGGTTTTCTCTGACTTCCTTTTCTCTGACTTCCCAGTGAGCTCAGGCAGCCCAGCCTAGGCTCTCCTGTTGCTTCTTCTATGCTAAGCCCTTCCTTGTTTCACTGTCCCCAGCTTTAATAAATGTATCCTCATAGTCACTTGGACACATGGTACGGAATTTTCCTTTCATGAAGTCAAGAACCCACACACTACAGCTGGCCCTAGGCACCCACTCAGGGCCAGACTACCCTCTCCAGTAACACCCCACCCCACTCTTTAATAGACAAACTGAAATTTAAAGATGAGAGAGAGAGAGAGGGAGGGGGGGAGAGAGAGAGAGAGAGAGAGAGAGAGAGAGAGAGAGAGCGCGAGCGAGCGCATGAGCGCGTGGGAACGCAGGTGTGAGAGAAAAACACGAATTAGTGCCCAGGGCTCCTCATTCACAAGCCAGGTCTTTTTCTGCTCTACTGTCACGTGAAATTCTTTGCTCCTGACAGTGTATGCACAGGGCTCAAAGCCCATCATCTCCAGGTCTCCAGTTTACAGCCTCTACTTTTTTGCCCATTATCTGCCCTTGAAACAGGCCGAGGGCACTGCAGGAAATGCCAGCTGGCAGGGCACAACACTCCCTTGAAAGAGGCCTCGTTTTGCCTGACCCTGGAGAACTTGCTTGCCTTTTTTTCAGCTGTGTCTGCACCAATATGGCTTGATTTACAAGAGCCAAGAGGATATTTCACCATCTGCCTGTTAGAGGGGAATTGCCCTTTCTGCTCCTCTAACAGGGTTTTAGACAGATTGGTGGCTCGGGGCCAGTCCACTGAGGAGCTCCTCCTTGGACTGCAAGCTGCTGAGGGAAAGGAGACTCTACTGAGCTCCAGAGCCAAGGGGGACAAATGGCTGGAGGCGTCTACAGCAGCAAGTGCAATCTGAACACAAGTGCAAGACTGTCACCATTTTTCTCCTAAAAAATTTCATTGTGTGGCAGACTTTCTTCTAAATTCATGTCATTATCACATTTGGACCATCAACTGATAAAGGTGTGGCTTCAAAAAAAAAAAAAAAAGAAAGAAAGAAAGAAAGCATTTTTTTCTTTACAAAAATACGACATGGAGCCCTGGCTGGGTAGCTGAGTTGGTTAGATGTGCCAGGGTTGTGGGTGTGATCCGGGTCAGGGTACGTACAAGAATCCACCAATGGATGCATAAATAAGTGGAACAACAAATCTATGTTTTTTTCTCTCTCTCAAATCAACCAATAAAAAAAACTAAAAAAAAGACAAAACTACTACATGCTTATCGCAGAAAATTTAGGAAGTATGGAAAAGTACAGAGAGGAAAACTAGTGCCGTCATTTAGATTGCCATTTCGGGGGAATGGTCAGGAAGTTTTTGTTACATATTTTTGTACAGCTTTTAAAGCATGGGTGTAGGTATTTTTTCTTAAAATACACCATGAACATTTTTTATATTAATTAAATCTTATTTAACAGTATTTTAAGCGGCTGCATAGGGTTTCATTCTATGCTTATACCACACTCTTGTTTATACCCCTCTTGTACTGTTGGATATTTAAATAGTCTTCAGGTTTTCGTTATTTTAAGTAACGGGATGATAAACCTCCTTTTTTGCCTAACTGATGGTTTTCATAAGTTCTTAACAGCACATTGTTGCATCACAGTCACGGCTGGTTTCCAGTTTTGAAGCTTTGATACCCACTGTCAAACTGCCTTCCAGGAAGTCATGCTAACTTATACTCCGACCAACGTGTAGTAGAGAGCAAATCTCAGTCTCCTAGAGGCACCACTCAAGGTAAGAAAATGAGAAGCAAGTGAACTGAGAAGGAAGGCTGGAATGCTGGGAGTTTTAAGGAAATGACTGAAGAAGAACAGCTGCCATTGACTAAAAGAAAGGGAAAGGAGAATGTTCACTATGGGAGATGTTTGTGAAGGTTTGCTCTGTCGTGCAATGTGATTCCTTTTTTTTTTTTTTTTTTTTTTTTTTTGCTGCCTCTTTAAGAGACCCAGGGGATCTATGGAACTCGCTGCTGCTTTTTGGAGAAGGATTTGTCTTCATTAGAGACCTGACAATGTGGTGAAGCTGGACATGAGATTGTCCTGTTATTTTCAGGTTAGACTTAGGAACTAGCAAGAGCTACTTCACCTGCAGCCCTCATTCATTAAACGGTGTTATTAAAAAACAGGCCATTTAGTATGTCAGCCATTCACATACATTTTCTCCGATATTTTCAACAATTCAACAATGTAGACTTCAAAAAAAAATTTTCCCATATAAAACTCTGCCTCTGGAAAGCATGGCATTTTATCTTGAGACATTGCATACTTGCTCTTAGGAAAGCCTCAGAGAAATATTGCATCAAATATGCAAAATTTTGCAAATTTCTACAATAAACTCAGCCATTGCTGTTCTTTGGTAGATTAAAAATTAGGCAAAGCTGCATTATGTTAATATTGCCTTTTTAAATACTAACGAGTTAAATCTTTATATATACTATGCATAAAAAGTGTGAATGTATTCGTCAAACCAAACATTTAATGAATACTTAAATGATATAAAATCATCATACTTATAAAGCAAAGTGAAAGAAATATGAATCATTTTTAAATTGAACATGCATAACAAAACGTCTAAATGCATATGGAACTTGGTTCACCCTCTTAGTATGGACGAAGTTACTCAGGGATTAGTATAGCTGAGACCAGAACCAGGTGACAGGAACCAAAGTTTTGCCTCCCTGAAGATGCCTTTTTGGGATATTGATTTTACGCTGTTTATTAAGAAACAAAATATCAAAAAGGGCTTTGACCCTTCCCCCTTTCCTGTCCAACAGATTCAGACAGAGAAACCGGCTTCAGAAAGGAGATTTTAGGTTGTTGCCTTATCCTATATTAAATTCAGCATGGTGAATAGAGATCTTCAAGTAGGAAGACGCCAGGCTTGTTAGTTAGATACCCCACTGCACCCCCTCATTTTCTGAGTTGCCTAGCATGAATTTTCTGCCACATTTGTTCCCCTGTCCCGCAATTACCTGTTAATTGCCCATTCTCACTTTTGAAATCTAAAACCCCATCTCCCACCTTTTCTCCTTTGTCCAAAAATGTCTTTTGTACCCAATGTTGCCTCACTGTCTTTGGAATTTTCATGCCTGTGTGAATCCCCATGCTCATGTGCCAAAACTTCGATTTTCTTCTGTGAATCTGTCTCTGTTAATTTGATTTTGAACCCATCCTAGAAGAGCTTAGAAGGTGGGAGGAAAAGTATTAATACTCTTTTAGCCCCCACGATTGTCTCCTGACCCCCAGACTCGGTCTGATTTTTGTTGTATGGACTGCTTCAAACACAAAAGACCCTCTTCAGCTCACTCCTTGTCCATTTTGCCTCTAAAAACAATTACTCAATTATAATTACAGGCTGTATTCCCAACCCGGCCAAGGCTGGACTCAGGCTCTTCTGGGTGTTGAAATGATAAGAAGCATCATAAAAAAATCTTGAAGTTCCACAGAAGTGCTGTGGTAACCAACCCCCAGGTCTGTTCTCCACTCACACCCACACTGGCTCCTAGAGTAAGTGACAGACGGACTTCCTAAGTCCTGGGCTCTCTCTGCCCAGTAGGCACATGATGCCCTCTACTGGCAGAGTGGAGCATTTCCAGAAAGACATGGAAAATGATTGTTGATGGTTTTGGGTATTTAACTAAATCATTCTATAGCACACACTAATCTTACAGCCACCAATTTGTTTGTTTATTATGAACTTTATTTAAGTTAAAGGTAGAAAACAGTATACTTTTATTTTCAAATACTTTTAACTATTCTTAAGTTTTCTTATACTTTTAAGATCGAAGTTGCTGTGGCAACCCAAAATAGGTCACAGTGATTTCTATATACTTCATCATATCATTTTAGACATGTTTTTATATATGATGAATAAGGTAATCATTTATGAAGTTGACCAATAATCAGAAAAATTTCTTCAAAAGGATTTTCTTAATGTGCTATTGGTATTAAAGCTCATAATAGCCAAGAAATATGTATCTATATATAAAAGGCATGAACCCTAGAGCACACTCAATGAAACTGGTCATGCAAGCATTTACAATGCTGTGCTCTTCAAGCCTGTTTTTTTCCCTGTAAAAATGTTGCCCTAATTGCCTTCCCCAATATATAGTCTTCATTTTACTTTATTTTATTTTATTGAGAGTGGGGTAAGATACCTGCCATTTAAGAAAATGAACAGCCTGGCCCAGTGGCTCAGTTGGCAGTTGGTTGGAGCGTTGTCTGGTGTGCCAAAGGATTGCGAGCTTGATTCCCAATGAGGACACACACCTAGTTTGTGGGTTCAATCCCCAGTGAGAGCGTGTATGGGAAATAACCAATCTTTGTTTCTCTCTGGCATCCATGTTTCTCTCTCTCTCTCTCTCACCCCTCTCCTTCCCTCCCTCTCTCCCCCTTCCTATCTAAAATCAGGAAACATATCCTCGGTGAGGATTAAAAAAAGAAATTGAACAGAAAATTTAAAACCTGAGCAGGGGTGGGTTAGGGATTAGTACGCAAGAATCCAGCTGGTTAAGCCCAGCAGCACACTGCAGTGGGCTCGTGGTTTTGGAAAAGCCTTAAACTCTGCACATTCCCTCACACTCCGTACAAGTCCAGGAATGGAGATGCTTGAGGACTTCTTGCTTGTCCAGGGGACTCAGGAGTAGATGAAGGAAAATTACTTGGCCCTGGAAAGAATGGCACTGTGGCTGTCCATCCTAAATGAGGCCTAGTGAGGAAGCAGTCTGGGAGTGTACGGTCATGGTCACCTCATGAAGATGTGTGGCAGGAGGGCTCAGGAAAAATGCCATGTCTGGATCATCCATGTGGCAGCTTTGCACAGAGGGATGACGGCTCTGAAGTGGAGCTGAGCTGCCTTCCACCCACTTAACCAAGGCAGTGACGAGGATGGCCAGTACATGTGGTGTGAGTGGCAGGTTTAAAGAGAAGGAGATGTTTTCTTGCTTGGTGTTTCATTTGTCCTTGGGCTGCTCAAGCTGAACAGTAAGTGACCACTGTTTTCAAGGAACCAGCCACGGGTTTGGTTCAGAGATGGTTTTAGTTCCTAGCTCTGAATGCCTCTGGTCTGGAATGTTCGCTTATCTCATAATACCCATAGGACATTCTCTCTGTAATTATGAATTGTGTTTGTTTTACATTAAAAGACAATATCTTGATCACTAGTGTTTGTCAGTGTTGGATTGTTTCCACTGTGAGGTTCTTAAACTTTTTCGCTTCATAATTAACATTAAAGCAATTCATGTTAGAGACTCTTTCAACATGAAAGGTTTGAAATTGAGACATATGTTATTGTTTTTCATAAAAATCATCTATATAGAAAATTAAATTAAACTATTTTATTCTTCTTAATCATCATGATTTCCGGGTTTTTTGTGCTCGTATAGAGATGTGTATAAACATAATTGCCAAAGATGATGAGTTATTTCACAATGGATCAGATTTGGAGAGGTGACTGTCATGACATTTATTAATAGAGAGCACAAAAAATAATGAAACTCACTTTGTATTTTCCTTTCATGTTTCATTGCCAGTGACAGGTCTGAAATTATCATCCCACAGCCAACTGCTGAGGACTGCATTTAGGGACAGGAAGAATTTGGTGCAAGCAGCCTGCCATCGCAGTCTGGTGTGAGTTGCTTTCATCTTATTTTTATTTTTCCATATATATTACGAAACACTCCTTTTAAAAAAATTAAAGGAATATTTTTTGAAAAAGTACTCTTTATCTATGTAAAACATTCTAAGTCAAGGGCCTGACCGCCACATGTAGTAGATGGCCTAGAATGCAAGTCCAGTTTCAAACACTTGAAACTGGGGCGAGGGGACCTCCTTTTCTCTCTGTTGCCACCCCTGCCAACCTTGCTAAAACACTGTACTGAATTTCCTCAAAGCAAGGGAAAACAAAAGCCTTTTATATTGCCCTGTATTTTTAAACCAATGGCTCCTTTGGCATAGTTCCATTTATTGCATAATAAAGAAGAAGAAAGACTGTGCTTAGAGGAAACTTCTCTTTAAAATGTTGTTGCAAAACTTGTAAAATACAACACATTATGAAGAAAGTTAGTCTTTTTTTATAAAGAAAACAATTCAAAATGTTTAAATGTTAATATAAACACTAATGATTTCGGGATATTCTATGTGAAACCTAAGTTTCGTGTAAAGTATTAAGTTGCAATAAAGTGAAAACTTAATTCGGCAGAGATGGAAGGATGCCACATTCTATATTTTATTCATGCTCTTTACAAAGGATGTGACATCTTTGAAGGTAGAACAGATAAAATATGAAAGCATATGTTTAAAAAATGATCTTGGATAATTATAACTATTACATATGCTGAAATTTGGCTTGCTTTGCCTTTGTGAAAGGGCTCAGGCAAATTTAAGTTTTCATTACATTTCTATTTCCCACACATTCAGAATAAAATATTTGGTGTGGCTCAGTTGGTTAGACTGTCATCCCGTACATGGAAAGGTCGTGGGTTTGATTCCTGGTCAGGATATAAGCCCAGGCTGCAGGTTTGTCCCCAGTCGGGGTGTGTATGAGGTGCACAAGAGGCAACCAATGTTTCTCTTCCTCTCCCCCCTTTCCCCTCTCTGAAAGTAATAAGCATGTTCTTGGGTGAGGAAAGGAAAGGAAAGGAAAGGAAAGGAAAGGAAAGGAAAGGAAAGGAAAGGAAAGGAAAGGAAAGGAAAGGAAAGGAAAGGAAAGGAAAGGAAAGGAAAGGAAAGGAAAGGAAACTTAAAAAATATTCAAAGACAAAAAATTAGTAATAGTAAGAAAAACAGCCCTGGCTGGTGTGGCTCAGTGGTTGAGTGCCAACCTGTGAACCAAAGTGTCGCTGGTTCCATTCCCATTCAGGAAACACGCCTGGGCTGTGGGCCAGGTCACCAGTAGAGGGGGCATGAGAGACAACCACACAGTGATGTCTCTCTCCCTCTCTTTCTCTCCCTTTCTCTCTTTCTAAAAATAAATAAAATCTTTAAAACAGAAAAACAAAAGTCTGTCTTAATTTTCTCATTTAAAGCAATCTCTTCAAAGCTAGAGAATGGGGAAAACATTTCATTTATGAAATTCATAATCACTATGAAGTACTTACAATGCAGGTTCTTTGTTATTATTATTTTTAATTAATTTTTTTTAGAGTGAGGGGAAGGGAGAGAGAAAGAGTGGGAAACTTCAATGTCTGCACCCCCTATTGGGGACCTGGCCTGCAACCCACGCATGTGCCCTGACTGGGGATCAAACCAGTGACCCTTTGGTTTACAGGCCAGCACTCAATCCACTGAGCCACACCAGCCAGGGCACAAAGCAAGTTCTAAAAAATTGTAACTCCAAGTACAGAAATCTTGAGCTTTGGCTGGTAGCAGAATACCTACTGCATGACAACTGAGGAATGGCCCGTCAAACCTTTTAATAGGTTAAAAAATCAGCTTGATATTTAGCAACTTTGCCCATACTTGCTAACAACATTTTTCAGAGAAGGAAGCCTAAATGGCTTACAGATCATGTCATGATTCCTTATATTTTTTAACTGTCACTAAATTTTACAGCTTGGTTCTTTCTGTTTAGATCTGAAGGTACTAGTAATAATTTCAATCTCTATTTTATTTTTTAAAATAAATAAATGACCAGGAGGTGAGTTATTTTAAATATCAGACGAACTTTAAACTCTGCAGTTTATGTTTAATGTGCAGCGTTTCCTACTAAGAAACTTAGGAGAGCAGATAATTAACACGATGAAAAGAAATTGTGTTGAATGAGGTAATTTTCCAAAGTTCTCTTTCGGGAGGCTCATTAAATTGGTAGATTCCTGTGAAGTGTCGCCTAATTCAGTTTATTCAACTCATTCTGGGAGGCAGGAACACCTTTCTCTGTAAAGGTCACATGGAACCTCACTCCTAGGCTGCCATTTAGGTAATGCCATACATCATCATGATGTGTGACAATTTATAAAACATTTGCATGGTTGTTAATCCATTTGATACTCATAACAGCCCTAAGGTAGTGAAAGCAGATACTATTGTCCCATTTTATAAGATTACAGAAGTAAACTACCGGGCCAAGGACATAGAACTAGCTATTAAGTGGTGGAGGCAAGTTTTGAATTCTACATTTTAAAAGAATTATTTATTTATTTCTAGAGAGAGGGGAAGAGAGGGAGAAAGAGAGAAACATCAATGTGTGGTTGCCTGTCACATTGCCCCCACTGGGGACCTGGCCTGCAACCCAGGCATGAGCCCTGACCAGGAATCAAACCGGAAACCCTTCAGTTCATAGCCCATGCTCAATCCACTGAGCTACACCAGCCAGGGCTGAATTTCCAATTTTTATGACTCCAAATTTCAAGCTCTTCTTACAATTTTAGAGTAAAATGTTCTAGATCCTTTTTTAAATTAAGGTACAATTGACATAGAACATTATATTCATTTCAGGCATAAAATATAATGATTCAATATTTGTATATATTGTTCAGTGAACCCACAATTAAAAAAACCCTGGAACTAGATCCTTTCATAAACTCCTACTGCCACTAGTACTCATCATCCGTCACCAGACCCTACCATTGGGCTTGACTGGCAGTCTTCCTGAGTTACAGGGAAAAGTAGGGAAGACAGAGGCCAGGCTAAGTCACGATGCTCGCTGGTGTCTTTCCAGGTAAGCATGCGCTGTCACAGTTTTACCTCAAAAAGTAAGCTTTAGCCCTGGCTGGTGTAGCTCAGTGGATTGAGCTTGGGCTGCGAACCAAAGGGTCCCCAGTTCGATTCCCAGTCAGGGCGCATGCCTGGGTTGCAGACTGGGTCCCTGGTGGAGGCCACGTGAGAGGCAACCACACGTCAATATTTCTCTCCCTTTCTTTCTCCCTCCCTTCCCCTTTCTCTAAAAGAAATAAATAAATAAAATCTTAAAAAGTAATAGTAAACTTTAGTACAATTTAAATAGATTGCCCTCGCTGGTGTGGCTCAGTGGGTTGAGTGCTGGCCTGCAAACTAAAAGGTTGCCCATTGGATTCCCAGTCAGGGCACATGCCTGGGTTGTGAGCCAGGTCACCAGTTGGTGGCATTCTCTCCCTCTTTTTCTTTCTCCCTTACCCTCTCTCTAAAAAATATATAAAATCTTTAAAAATATTAAATAGATTACAGCCATCTGTCCCACGATTCCTTTCCATCATCCTGCCACCAGAGCAACCCACATGCCAAATCAGCAAAAGTTTATCAGGAAAGCTTATAAGGAAGTGCCAGCACACTCAGCCTCCATTCCTAGTTCTGAAGTTATCTCCGGGTTCTCAGCTGGTGCTCAGTCTCCCTGCTCCCGGCATCACGCAACACTCAGCTCTTGCCCATGAGCACAGCAAAGGTCTCAGATGGATCCCAATACTCCTGACATTTCGTGCCCAAGGTCCCACTTGGATTTTTCATGACCTTCCCAATCAATATCCAGCTCCCATAGATATACATAATGCTAACACCAAATAAATGCTACTACTGGTTTTAAAAAAAGGAAAAGATTTCTATTGCAATTGTACAAATTTCAAAAAAGGATGACAATTATTACTGAATGGCCCTTATGATACCCGTGAAAAAACATTTTATTTATTTAAGTAATTTTATATGCCAGGCAATGTACTAAGAGCTTTATGTGCATTATATCATTTAATCCTTATAGCCACTTTATAAATATTATTCTCCTTATTAAAAGATTTTATTCAGTCCTGGCTGGTGTAGCTCAGTAGACTGAGCATGGGCCTGTGAACCAAAGGATCGCAGTTTGATTCCCAGTCAGGGCACATGCCTGGGTTGCAGGACAGTTCCCATTAGGGGACACATGAGAGGCAACCATACATTGATATTTCTCTCCCTCTCTCCTTCCCTTCCCCTCTAAAGATAAAGAAATAAAATCTTTAAAAAATTAATTAAAAAAGATTTTATTCATGTATTTTCAGAGAGAAGGGAAGGGAGGGAGAAAGAGAGGGAGGGAAACATTGATGTGTGAGAGATACATCAATTAGTTGCCTCTTGCACATTCCCAACCAGGGAGCTGGGCCACAACCCAGGCATGTGCCCTGACTGGGAATTGAACTGGTGACCCTCCAGTTCATAGGCTGGCGCTCAATCCAATGAGCCATACCAGCCAGAGCTATATCCATTTACTTTTAAAGGGTGAGGTGTGAGAAGAGGGGATGTATTCTACAGTCCTGTGATTATGTCTCAGTCTTGAGCTCATGGCTCTGGACTGTGAATTTACAAATGCTTCCTTTATTTTCTCCTACCTTAAGTAGCAGAAGTTGGCTAGATTAGGCTGGAGCTGAGTATTTCTTTTCTCTCGCATAGAAGGCTAGAGCTGACTGGAGTTGTATATTTCCCTTTTCCCAGGTCAGCTGGGCTCTGGTAGAACTCCAGCAGGTTACCTTCTGGTCAATCAATTTCTCCTGAGGGCAGACCTTGTTAAGAAGAACAGTGATCTGGTGTATTTCAAAATGGTTCCTTTTCCCCTCCCCTATCCAAAGGAGAAGCTGGTGGAGCTTCAGGAGGTAAAATTTATGAAAGTGCAGGGTCCTGCTGATGACATGGTCCTCTGGAGTTTTTGTCTCTCAGACTTGTCCGCATTAAGCCTCCAGCAACCTATCAATTGTAGTTGAGGTTTCCCTACCCTGGCACTGGTTCCCAGGGAAGTTACTGCTCCGGTGAGCTGCAATTTTCCATATCCATTTGTTGGTTTCTTTAGTTTTGGGTGCAGCGGTTTGCCCTGTGGCTTTACTTCTCTAATGAGTCTAAGAGGAGTTGCTAATTTTTCAGTTTGCTCATCTTTTTCCTTGTTGTTAGGATGGAGTGGTAACTTCCAAGCTTTTTTGTGTTTTCCTTTAACACTTTTAAAAAATATTTTATTTATTATTTTTAGACAGAGGGGAAGGGAGGGAGAAAAAGAGGGAGAGAAACATTGATGATGTGCAATAGATACATTGATTGGTTGCCTCTTGCATGCCCCCAACTGGGGACTAGGCCTGCAACCCAGGCATGTGCCCTGATCAGGAATCGAACCAGTGACTTCTGTTTGCAGGCTGGTGCTCAATCCACTGAGCCAGTGCCAGGGCTGCAAGGTTCTTATGTGCAGGACCAGAAGTCCCCATACATCTTTCTGGAATGAGATATACTGAGATTAAAACCTGTTCCTTTTCTTCTTTCCGTCTGTAGACTTATAGCACTCATAATCATCATTGAGAAATTTATTTATTTTTAAATATTTTATTTATTTACTTTTAGAGAGAGGGGAATGGATGGAGGAAGAGAGGGAGAGAAACAGTGATCAGATTGGTTGCCTGTTGTACCCGCTCCCCATCTGGGGAAGAACCCACAACCTGGGCATATGCCCTGAGCAGGAATCGAACCAGCAACTTTTTGCTTTGCGGGATGATGCCCAATCAACTAAGCCACACTGGTCAGGGCTCATTGAGAGAATTTATTCATAGGAGAATCTGTTTATATGTAAATTAATCTTGATATAAACATAAACATGTTTTACATACGTTAGACACAGTGATTTAAGACAGTACATACAACACAGAAGTGAACTGAATGGCCTTCGGAGGCAGACGTGCTGCAGTTCGAATGCTGGCCTCGCCATGTATGATCTGCGTGCTCTGGAGCAAGATATTTAGAGTTTCAGTTTGACATCTTTTAAAAAATAAATAATATATAAATGTAAACTATATAAATTTTATATAAATGTATATACATAGAATAGAATATAAATATATAAACATTTAAACTGTAAAATATATTTTTAAAGGATAATAATGTCTGTATGCAGAAAAGAACTGAAAGACATAGCAATCTTGAGATCTCTAATTTTTGAAAGGCCAGCTCACACGATTGGCCCTTGGAAGAAAATTCAAACTGGGAAGTTGAATTTGGGGAGGGTTCCCACTGTTCTTGTATAAGAGTGGCGCACGGTGTTTAAACTATTGGTGCAAGTGATATGATTATGCTGAACACCTGTTTTTCTTCTGGGAGTCTGGAGTTTTGGTAAGTGCTAGGCAGAGAATGCCTATATCAGCAGCTACCAATGAAAGTCCTGGGCACTGAACCCAGGACTAATGAGCTTCCCTGATAGATACCATCTTACATAGGTTGTCACAACTCGTTGCTGGAGGAATTAAGCTCGGCCTGTGTGACTCTATTAGTAGAGGACTCTTGAAAGCTCATGGTTTCTTCCAAAGTTCACCCATACATCTTTTCCCTTTGCTGGTTTTTACTTCTATCTGCTTACTGTAATAAATCATAGCCATGAGTAAAACTATGTGCTGAGTCTTGTGAGTCCTGCTAGCAAATTATTGAAACTGGGAGTGGTTTGGGGTTCCCCTGACATAGCCTCTTTTATTAGACTTTTCTAAGTAGTAAATGTGATTATACTCATAATAGAGTAATACATAATAATAAATACTAATAAATGATAGTCAGAAGTATTATTTATCATGTGATAATCTGGTGAATTTGAGTCTTATACTAAAGGACATGGGACAGAAAAATGGCACTAGCCAAGCCTGAACTTTGCAGAACACTTTCCAAAGTGAATTATCTTAAAATAATCATGAATAAGTACTAGGCTTTATTTATAGGAGAACAATTAGGACATTATCTTACTGTTCTTCCCCTTCTGTTAGATTCGGGTCAATGAAAACGGTACATGTACCAGCCAGATACATCCTCAGATATTGTGTGTGTGTTTGACATGTGTGCGTGTTGGGGGTGGGAAAGCATGGTACTGTTTGGAGCCTTTGAGAAAATGATTTGCTCTAGCTACTTCCTGTGTTTGAAGAGTTGTAATGTATGAATATCTGACAAGACCCCATTTGAGGTCAAGACATGAGGACAACAGGATGCATGCCTGGCTGATGAACTAGAAAGTGTAATTTTTGCATGCCTATGGAAGAAAAGCTTTGGGGCGGCGGGGCAGGCAGTGTTGTATTCTCTAGTGTATACTGACTCCAGCTGGTCCCTATGTGCAAATTGAAGTACTTCTGCTGGGTCTGCCCACATTCAGCCACCGTCATTGTCATGTTTGTCAAAATGGATGAAAACTTGAAGCCATGGGGATGTTTTGGTTGCTGCTGTAGCTCATATACTCAGTGACGTGAAAGACTGTGTTGGGCCTTGTGCAGGCACTCTGCTGCAGGTCCAGGCTGAGGTATGTGTAGCCCTGTGTTTTGGGCCATATGATGCTGCAGACTCCACGGTGTTAGAGGTATCTGTGGTGGGAAAAGATGCCAGATGGATTTTGTGGCAAGCTCTAGTGGGAGGATCACTATTCAGGGCCTTGGGAGTTGGGAGCAAGGCCTTGCTATCTGCAGTAGAGAATCATATACCTTTAAAAAAACAAACGAACTAATGCCCTGCTATGAGGCTCTGGAAGAGACAGAAGGCCTGTCAGTGGTCATGAAATGACCATGCAGTGAAATTTCTCATCACAAGCTGGGATAGATTAACCAAGCCACAAGGGGGTCCAAGCAGCAGTCCATCACAAAATGAAGATGCTACATCCAGGACTGAGCATGAGCAGGACCAGAAGACAAATAAGCGACAGGATCAGCAGCTCAGGCCTAACATTGTTGCCCAGTGCCCCTCCTCAGCTCACACCATGGCTGTATCGGGGATTCTACATGGGCAGCTGGAGGAGGAAAAAAGAGTTTGAGTTTGCTTTGCAGATGGGTCCACCCTGGATGTGAATGCAAGCTGGAAATGGATGGTAGCTTCTCTACAGTCCTCTTAGGAGCAGCCTAGAAGACAATGGCAAGGCAAAGTGCTCTCAGTGGGAAGAGCTTTAAATGGTGCATTTGGTCCCTCATTTTGTATAGAAAGAGAAGTAGCCTGAGAATGCAAATTCACAGGCTGTGGTAAATGGCTTGGTCAAGCTGGCTAGAGGCCTGGAAGGAAAAATGGATTGGAAGGTTGCAGACATAGAAGTCTGGAGTAGGAGCATGTGGATATTCATGCAGGAGTGGGCGTAAATGGCATCAAATGATAACACCTACCAGAGAACATCTATTAAGGAGGCACTAAACAACAAGATAGACAATGGCCTGGACTTTTGGCTGACAGCCAGCTCCTGTCATCAGTCAACCCACATGAATCAAGTGGCCATGGAACCATTGGGATGTAGACCATTGCAGAAACAAGTGTTATTGATTCCCACTTACCAAGACTGCCACTGATGAATGTCCAGCTGCCAGCAGCAGAACTGAGGGAAGAAGTTGACTATATTGAGGCCCCTTAATCCTGGAAGGGCCAGCAGTTCTTTCTCAGAAATAGCTACCTATTCATGGGTTTGCCTTTTTCCTACACTCTGGGCCTTAGCCAGAACCGCTTTGGAGGGATTACAGAGTGTTTAATTCCATGTAACTTAGTTAGTTATCAGTTCAGGGGCTCTATAGCAAAGGAGATGTGGAAGTGGGTCCGTGACCACTGGCCCGTCACATACGATGCCAGCCAGAAGCTGCCATGCTGAGGCTCAGCGTGTTGGAACAGCCTGCAGAAGGCACAGCTGAGGGCCAACTCAGAGGCAATACTCCGATAGGGTAGTCTGTGCTGGGATTCTCCACTGGGGCTTGCTGTGAACTGCACAGACCACAGGGCCTGACAGCTCGCACAGCCCAGTGGCAGGGCTGCTAGTACCATAACTTGGACTTGATGCAAAGCTTCTTTCTGTTCTGGCTTCACTCAAGTCTGGCAGCCTTTGGTGTCACTTAGTATAGGGGCAAAAACAATACCTTAAAGTGTGAAATGTGTTATCTCCAGAACCCAAAGAGGCCTAGCAGACATTGTGCTCCCTTCTTCATGGTAGCAGGTGCAAGATGCAGCTTGCAAAGTAAAAATTAATCTTTTACTTTGGGGGGATATCCTGACATACCCCTTACTAATGGGCCCCTTAAAGTTGTACAAATATGGCAAGCTCTGAATCTTCACGGGGCATCTCTCTCACTCTCTGAAGCACATGCATCTTACTAAGGCCTCTTGGAATTGCTAGCCGTTTCTTGCTTATCCAGGCCAGTCAACACGATGTCACTAGTGTAATGGATCAGTGTAATATCCTGTGTGATGTCCAGAAGGTCAAAGTCTCTTTGGACTGTATTGTGACAGAAAGAGGGAGAGTTGATACAACCCTGCAAATATATACATCATTGTCTATTACATGTGAATTCCAATTGTTTCTGGTCCTTTGCTGACTGGGATGGAAAAGAATACATTTACAAAATTAATGGCAAAAATAAATTGGGATAGAAAAGACACATCTGCAAAATCAAAATCATTTTCTGTATCGCCATTGTCCCAACCATTGAAGGAGTTTATAGTAATTTACGCAGAAATATTTTCAAAGTGATTGAGAATAGTGATTGTTCTTTGGAATACTTACAGAAGGCAGACACAATGTGAACACCAGTGGTATACACAAGTTCCATGGCTGGAACAAGTTCCATGGCTTTCTAGGGAAAGTGCAGATGTGGCCAGAGGTGGCAATACTGTCTGGAAATTCAAGGATAACAGATACTTGTAATGACACCCAAAGCTGAAGTAGAATGTGGACGTGAATATTTGCGAAAGTCATGTGAAAACAGTCAAGTACATAAAGTTGATCCATGCAAAGATATCTTGATGTTCTTCCAGACTGGAGAGAGAAAGAGACTTCAGCCATTGGCTGCATTCCAAGTGGGATATTATTGGTTCAGACCTTGAAGGTGAAGACTTGTCTCAGAAGTTAAGCCATCAATACATCATCATCTGTGCTTACAACTGATATTGCTGGGTACATGTATCCAAGAGACGCACTGTGCCTACCAATGTCTGTTGAAAAGTCCTCTTCAGTCTATATTCCTGAGACCATATTAATCTCCTCTGTCTTAGATGACACATCTGGTCTGGCAGCTGTGATTAGACTATGACTTGGCTGAGTTTGCAGCAGTCTACAATCATCCTAACAGATCTACTCTGCAGGTGACAGTCCAGGGAATGAATAGAGCCATAATGGGGGCCAACAATCCCTAAATCCTTTAGATCCTAGCGTACAATATTGTTTATTTCTTAATAAGGAGGTGTGGGCTACACCTGCAGCCTCAGAAGGTCCAAAAGAATCCAGGCAATCAAAATCTTTGGGGATGTCTGCCCAGATGTTCCATCCCATGTGTCAGAGTCCCCAGTGTCCCAAAAAGGACCTGCCCTTAGCATGACAGAGCTTCTTTGGCTAGGCTTTTAATCACTTTTAAAGTTCAGCCATTCTGTTAACACCTGGGCTTGGACCTTGACTTTCTCCACCCTCCACCTGCAGGAGATGAGAACTTCTTTGTATGCAACCCAAGGGGCCCTCTGTCTTTACACACAGCTTTCAGTTTCCTGTGTTTTACTCTCAGCTATTCCCTATCTTCCTGCAGCACATCAGCAATGCTTAGCAACTATCCAGTGCTGTTTTTCTCACAGCTAATATTTCTTTTGTATGTCTGAAATTCTGATTCATTGCACCTGCTAGGGTATTCCCTTTCACAGGTCTATCTTCTCAATCCACTGCCAGTGAAAGTTTATGACAGAGATTGTCTGTGTTTCAGTGATGGAGTCTTTATTTGCCAGCATGGGCAGTAAGTAATTCAGCTCCAAACCCCATCTTACCACCTGCTCTTTCAGATGCTCCTGGTACAGTCGACATTCTCCAGAAGCAGATGTGAAGACAGATTGGGTTGCAAGGTATTTGTTGGGGGTCAGTACTTTTTTAAGGCAGAGAAAGCAGAGGAGGAAATGTGATGTAGGCCTGACAAAGTTTCTAGCAACTCAGGGGGCAGTGTTGCAATTAATATGCCTTTCATCGTTGTGCATTATTGGGCCAAAATAGTCAACCCTTTATATCCCTCTTCTATCAACCACCAGATGCAAGCTGCCCTGGGAGCCACCTTGGATGAGGTGGCTCTCTAGCTAAGGCATACCCGAAGGGACTGATAGCTGGAGGCTGTCTGCTGTTCGCAAGCCTTGAGGGAGATTCCAGACAGTGCGTCTCTGTCTGCTGCACAGACTCACCTCTTTTCATGCACTTCTGCCACCCCTTTCAAGGATTCAGGCTTTTACTCTGTTTTTTTCCCATTGACTTTTTCTCTTCTCTCCTCTGTTTACCCCTACTCTGCAAAACCCTAGCCTGCTCTCCAACCAGCCATCTCCAGGGCTGATGCAAGACAGCCAGTAATGAGAGAAACTTTTCTTTGTTTTGCTCTCTCACTTCTTGTAGTGGCTGCCAGGTCTGAGCTGGATTAACATCTTTTTTTTCTTTTTTTAAGATTTTATTTATTTATTTTTAGAAGGAGAAAGAGAAGGAGAGAAACATCAATGTGTGATTGATTCTCAAGTGGCCCCCACTGGGGACCTGGTCCACAACACTCCCACTCCCCGCCCCCTCCCCGCCCCGCCCCAGCAACCCCGGCATGTGCCCTGACAGTAATTCAACTGGCAACCCCTTGCTTCACAGTCCACGCTCAATCCACTGAGCCACACCAGCCAGGGCTGGATTAACACCTTTTTGCGTGAGGTTCACAAAGCTCTTTCAAACACATTTTTGAATTTTACTTCTCGTAACTGCTCTGTGGAAAAGCTGAGATTATTTCTCATCTTAAAGATGAAGAGTCTGAGGTCTAAAGAGATTATGTGGCTTCTCCAATTTATTCAGATCCTGTAAAGTGTCAGAAGCAGGACTTGACCCAGGTCTTCTGATCCCAAGTCCAAGACTGCTGTGTCCCAGCTACCGTGGCTACCTCGTAATGGGAAGATTGAGGGCAAGACAAGCAAGTAGTTGCATTAAAGAAAATAAGAGCGAATAATATGCTGGTATCAATCTGGAAACCACTGGGTGGGGACAGTGTCCTTCACACCACCAAGCAGTTCTCAGACACCAGCTGGGCGTGCTGTAATTCAACTCAATTCGGACATTGTCTACCTGGAGATGGGGTCATATTCTACAGGTCAAGGACTCAGCCCTACAAGCCTGCTCCCCACCCCGCCCACTTTAGATGCTAAACACAAGTCCAGTTTGTTACCTGGGCTTTTGACAGACTAGCTACAGATTGGAGGTTCCCATACCTCCCTCGTTAAGTTTAATTAATTGGCAGCAGGGGCTCATAGAGCTCAAAGACACATTTTACCTAGTAGATTACCAGTTTATTGTAAAAGGGTGTAACTCAAGAACAGCCAGGTAGATGCACAGGGCAAGGTACAGGGAAAGGGCTTGAAGCTTCCAAGTTCTCCCTGGAGCTTGCCACTCCCCTGAATCTCCACATGTTCACCAACTTGGAAGCTCTCTGGACCCTGTCCTTTTGGCTTTATTATATAGGCACAGCTGATCAAATCATTGGCTCTCAGTGATTGATTCAACTTCCTGGCCCTTTCTTCTCCCAGGAAGTCAGCGGGTGGGACTGAAAGTTCCAATCTCTAATCACATGGTTGGTTCTCCTGGCAACCAGCCCCATCCTCAGGTACGGCCCAAAAGTCACCTGATTTATATGACAAAAGACATTGTTGTCACTCTCATCACTTAGGAAATTCCAAAGGTTTTAGGAGCTCTGTGCCAGAAACAATGACAAAGCCCAAATAATATATATATTGTGTTTCTTTTCTTTTTTTTAATCCTCCCCAGAGAACATGCTTATTGATTTTAGAGAGAGAGGAAGGGAGGGACAGAGCAAGGGAGAGAAACGTCAGCGTAAGAGAGAAACATCAATCAGTTGCCTGTTGCACACACCATGACTGGGATGAAACCCACAACCTAGGTACGTGCCCTGAACAGGAATTGAACTCTCGACCTTTTGGTTTATGGGACAACACTCCAGCCAGCTGAGCCACACTGGCCTGGACTATATTTCTTATTATAGATGACAATATCACAGCTAGCATTAGGTGTGTGATTTCTGTCTTGTTTGCAGAACCCGCCGGCTGTTGGTGACATACTGGGCAGAACGAACTGGTCTAAAGGACTCATTTTTCATCCTGATAATCTCTGTATCTACGCTTTTGATCCCAGGGCCACCAAAAATCTCTGGTTACCATGCGGAAATAGAAAAGAATCATTCTCTTTCCTCTTCTCTGCTTCCACGCTCACTCTCTCCTGTCTCTTTTCCCCACAGCAGCTAGAGAGATCTGTCATAAAATAGAAGTCAGTTCAGAATCCTACCCACCTGAAAACCTTCCAGTGGCTTCCCACAACTCTGAGAACACAACTCCAAGTCCCTGCCAGGGTGTCCAAGCCTTTACACGGTTTGATTCCAGGATACTTCCAGGACTTCCCACCACTCTCTCCCTTGCTCACCTCCCTCCAAGCACAGTGGCCTCCTAGCTGTTTCTCAAACACAGGCAGTGCATTCCCTCCCCCAGGCCTTTGCATTTCCTCTTCTGTGTTCCTGGAAAACTCCCCAGACGCTTGTGTGACTCACTCCTTCACTCCATTCTGGCATAGGTTCAGGGGTCTGTTGCTCAGCCAGGCCTTCCCTAACTGCCCTCCATCATTCAACCTTCCCATTGTGCTCGCTTTCTCCTGATGTGTTTTTCTCTCTGGTGCTCATTACCATGTGACATCATATCATAAAATTGTTTTTTTCCTTGTTTATTGTTTCCCTCCCCCACCGCAATAAGAAAGAAGGTTCCATGGGGCAGGCACTTTGTCTATTTTGTGCTTCGTATGTCTCCAGCTCTTGGAACAAGGGCTAGTGTCTAGTGGGGATTCAGTATAGATTTGTTGAATAAATAAAGGCATCCACAGTTTTCTTTCTTTTCCTTTGTAAGGAATCATGGACTCTTGTCCTTAATTCACCGTTTGGGACTATGGAGAATTATTTATTGTAAAAGGCCTTGTTGTAATTTCAGGTATTAACCAGAAAAATGTATTAACTCTCATCCTCTTCCTTTCTAAGTTTAAGCGCCTGGTTGTTTCGACTACCTTTAAGGTAGCTAAGATCCCCATGTCAAATAGAAATACAAGGGATTGACCTCCAGAGCTAGTATGGTCAATTCTGCCTATTATTACCAGGTCCAGTCACCTCCTGCTATAGTTTAGCTTGAGAGTTCTTAACATGGAGTGGGGGAACCTACATGAAATTAATGGTTGGGACTCTGGGGACTCAAGAATCTCCTGAACTTGAGCCAGAATTGTGGGTGCATTTTTCTGGATTTTAAAGGAGACCCAGCACCTGTTACAGAGCTTAAGAACTCCTCAAATAGTTTCAAGGGTGGGGGGCGGGTATCACCATTCATTCATTCCACTCTTTGTTGTTAACAAAGGGCTATTGACTGGGCAGAAGTTTTAGGCATAGCAGAGGCCTGAAGTTCTCCCTTCTCTTCCTTAACAGGTTGTAACAACATTTAAAACTATGGTCATTGTGAGAATAAACTCTAAAATACTAAAGGATGAAAAGCTAGGATTAATCTGGCAGTCCACCTCTCTTCCCAGTCACCTCCAGTTCCTTTATGTAGTGATATGCCATGCACATTCATAACATACTTCAATCCACTCATCTGTTCATCCATCCACCTGTCTGCGCATTTGTCTATCTATCTGCCCATCCATCAGCCCATTCGTGTATCCATCCTTGTACCCATCTACCCCTAAAATGCCCCACAGTATGCTGTTCTTAAACAAGTGAACACATCTTGTTTTCTCTTCAGATTCTGACCCGAGTGATGTAATACCATTTTAACATACAATGTTGGCATGGCTTTCTTTAGTGTAATTCTGATCTTAGACATTAAGAATAATGTCTCCAGCAACAATTTTATAACACTGTTCAACACACTTTTGGGGTGGTTAATATTCACCAGTGAAAATGAAAGTGAAAAGAAGATATTTGCTTCTTCTTGCAATAAAAAAATCACTTTATTTTTCCTATTTAATGAAGTAATCATTTACATAAAAAATTCACACATTATTAAAGATAAAAAAAAATCAGACCTAGCTGGCCTGGTGTGGCTCTGTGGATTGTGTGCTGATTGTGAACCAAGGGGTCATCGGTTCAATTCCCGGTCGAGGAACATGCCTGGGTTGCAGGCCGGGTCCCCAGTTGGGGGTGTGACAGAGGCAACCAATTGCTGTTTCTCTCACAGATTATGTTTCTCCAACTCTCTTTCTCCCTCCTTTTTCCTCTCTCGAAAAATAAATAAATAAAAATCTTAAAAAAAAGATAAAAAAATCAGTTGAAATCAATTCTAGTCTTGCTTAAAGGCCATCACTAATGATATTTTGGTGTATTTCCAGACTTTTTTCAACTCTTGCACACACCTTTACACATTCACTTTTGTAAAAATGGGATTATACTATACATAATATTTTAGAGTTTACTTTCATATATATACAAGGTCTGTCCGGAGAAAGTCCAACTATTATTAATATAATGAGACTTCAGTGTAACCTGGCAGGCATGGAGAGTGGACTGGAATGCACATGTGTGAACAGTGACAACTTCATTGTACTAGGCAGTAGGGGCAATAGATGCCGTTGAGTGAGCATGTTACTCTGTGGCCATCGCATTCAAAATGACTGAGTGAGCAGAGCAATGAATCTACATCAGATTTTGCATTAAGCTTGAAACATTCCTCAACCAAAATTCTTCAGGTGATTCAGAAGGCTGCAGCTATGGGAAATGCGATTGACAGCTCCATCACGACAACACGTCTGCTCGTGCATCACGTCTTGTGCAGAGTTTTTTGGCGAAACAGCAAATCACCCAGGTGACTCAGTCCCCCTACAGCTCAAATTTGGTGCCCTGTGACCTATGGCTTTTCCCAAAACTAAAATCACCTTTGAAAGGGAACAGATTTCATTAGAGGGGAGAGGAGAGAGGATAATGGGGGAAAAGGGTGAAGGGTTTACAGAAACAACTATAAGGGACACATGGACAATAACAAGGGGGTGTAGAAACAGGGGAAGGAGGTGGGGAGGGCTGGGGTGCTGGAGAGGGGTGGGGGGAAGGCAGAAAACTGTACTTGAACAACAAATGAAAAAAAAAAAAAAAGAAAGAAAGGGAAGAGATTTCAGACTGTTGATGAGACTCAGGAAAATATGACCCGGCAGCTGATAGTGACTGGGAGAACTGTGTGAAGTCCCAAGGTGCCTAATTTGAAGGGGACTGAGGGGTCATTGTCCTATGTACAATGTTTATTGTATCTTGTGTCTTCTTTAATAAATGCCTCTATTTTTCATTATTACATAGCTGGATACCACCTGGACAGACCTTGTATATATAATGAACATCTTTCATAAAATATACATTTGCATTATTATTTAATGAGTGTGGAGAATCTAATGTATTGACAAAACAATTAAAAAAAATGACCTCCCATTGATGGACATTGAGATCATTTCCCTTTTCATCTTTATTATAAACAGTGCTGGTTGAACACCCTTGTACAAACATCCATAGTCTGGGTCATAATCTTGTTTTCTGTGAAATCAGGAGTTGAATTGAATGATCTCTAAGGTTCCTTTTCTTTAAGCATCCAAATCCTGGAGCATATCTTACATTATAATTTTATTTTCTTGCTTTTGTGTAAACATGCCTTACACATCTCAAATAAGGAAATATTTATGTTATTTTGAAAAGTTAAATAAACAAATAAAAAGAAAAGAAGCCCAGACTTTTATAGAGCATTAAAGATTCCCTTAGTAATATATTTTAATGATAAGTTATTATAATCACCTATTACCTTTTTGCCTGGCTAAAACCTGATCTTGTCATGTAAATTTTTAAAACTAATTTTGTACACCAGTGAATCCTCCCTGAACCCTCTTTCCCTGAGAATAATGTTTTATATATGTACTTTTAAGACTTAACAGTCATGTGTTTTTCTTTTCTTATAAATAATTCTAGCTCTTCTTGGAGAAGAGAGAGGCTGAATTGATAAAATCCTTGGAATTATAGTTTTAAAAAATCATTAGTTTTTCTGCCTAAATTAAGGGAGGTTATACAAAACAGTTGGCCTGTGCTCTTCACTGTTCATGAAAGAGAGACTAAAGGACTGCTCCGGATCAGGGGGGACCGAAGACACGTGATAGCCAAACACAAGGAATGACTCTAGTCCTGACTCTGGGATTGGAGAGATGTTTAGACCAATTGGCAAAGTTTCAATATAGACAGTGTCTGCTAAAAATTTTGATTTCGATGATTATGTTGTTATATAAAAATAGTCCCTATTCCAGTGAGATACACTCTGAAGTATTTAGGGGTAAAAGGGAATGCCATCTGCTGTTTATTTTCATATGGTTCAGAAAAATACACATTACTGTGTAGATAATTAGATAGCTAGAAGTAAGCAAATGTGGCAGTGTCGCAATTGATGAATCTGGGTGAAGACTGCACAAGAGTTCTCGTACTATTCTCAGAGCAACTCCTGTAAGTTTGAAGTTATTTCAAAATGACAAGCCACAAACAAAAGACAAAAACAAACAAACAAACAAAAAAACCCCAAAAAACCCAACCCCAAACCACCATTTTCTTTTCTTTCCTGAGGAACCTTTCACAGTCTATGAATTGGGTCCTGGTTTGTAATCTGGTGTGGGTGGGTGTGATCAAAACAATTTTAAGCTGCCTAATTCCAGTCAAATGTGAGATCAGGACTTTTCCTCCATTTATGTCTCATACCAAGTTTTCCACACACTGAAAGGAAGTTCAGGAAAAGGTTAAAATACAAAGAATTTAAAAAGACAAAGATATTCAAACGTAAAAGGAAGAATATTGTCACCATTATTTATTTTTAGAGAGAGGGGGAGGGAGAAAGAGAGGAGAGAAATATCAGTGTGTGGTTGCCTCTCATGCACCCCCTACTGGGGACCTGGCCCGCAACCCAGGCATGTGCCCTGACTGGGAATCGAACTGGAGACTCTTTGGAAAACAGTCTGGAGCTCAATCCACTGAACCACACCAGCCAGGGCAGAACAGTTTTCTTTATAACTACAACACCATTATCATACCTAACAAGACTAACAAAAATTCCTTAATGTCACCTAATTCCTAGTTCATATTCAATTTTCCAGTTTGATCCTAAATGTGTCTTTCACTGATTCATTCAAATCGGAATTCAGTCAAGGACCACACATTGCACTCAGTTATTGTGTAGTTCAAGTTTCTTTTGATCCAGAACTCTCTCCCTCCTTCTTCTTGGCTATAACTTTCTTCCTCTTGTGACCAGCAAATATAATCTCTGTGTGAATGTGTGTGTTGGGCTTGGGTAGTGGCGGAGGTGACTAAGGCTGAGTCTTTATATATAATATGGGCTAATCATGCAAAAGTATTTGATTTAAAAACTGGGGATGTTTTTATGTCTTGGAGAAAAACTATACCGTTTTATATAGTATTTATCATTCTTGAACCTCACTTTTCTTGTCAACATAATGGGAATTTTATTTTATTTTTTAAAGATTTTATTTTTTGATTTTTAGTGAGGGGAAGGGAAGGAGAAAGAGAGGGAGAGAAACAATGTGTGGTTGTCTCTCCCACACTCCCTACTGGGGACCTGGCCCTCAACCCAGGCCTGTGCCCTAGATGGGGAATCAAACCCAGGAGCCTTTGGTTCGTGGGCGGGCACTCCATCCAATGAGCCACACTAGCCAGGGCCATAATGGGAATTCTAATTCTTGTCCTGTCTATTCTGTAGGCGTGTAATGAAGATCAAGCAAGACAGGTTTGTAAAAGCATCTTGTTCACTTGTATGCACATAAAAGTCAGCATTCTTTTTATTATTTCCTCCAGCAGGATGACTTTTAAATGGGAGAGTTAGCATAAGATTTAAATGCTTCTAAACGCAGAGGAGAGCAAAGGAAGAAAATCCTGTTATGACCTATTAATCCCCTTGTTCCCCTTTCCCCTCAAAATCCAAACCCCAAAACTAAACCCACGGTAGTAACTTTTTAGAATTAAATGTATTGGGGTGACATTGGTTAATAAAATTATGTAGAATTCAAGGGTACAATTCCATGATACATCATCTCTATGTTGTACGGTGTGCTCACCACCCAAAGTCAAATCTTTTGTCACCATATATCTGAACCTCTTTTTACCCTTTACTACCTACTACCTACCTCCCACCCCCGTAAGGTAGTAACTTTTAACACCAAAGTTTCACACATGTAGTGTGGGCTCCCGGCAGCCCCTGCAAACGACCTGAGCCTTGTACAAGCAGCTGCCAGACATGGCCAGGGGCGCGGAAGAGGGATGCGGCAGGCAGAGCGGCATGACCAGCTGTAACCTGTTAGCACAAACAGCCCGGTTCTCCCACCCACTCCCTTTCCGCCCTGCGTGCGTCAGCGCCCCGCATCGCACGCCCGAGGCACTGTGCTGGTGACAGTGTTTATTTCCTGTGTGAATGAAAGTGCAGAAGGATGAGCTGGTTACTGGTCGTCCTGTCACACTGGTGACACCTAGGGTCTGGCCTTAGGAAATGTCTTTGGTTCGCTGCCCTGCTTGTAATGCCAGGTTTTCTCTGCTGCTTTTCCCCAGCTTGGGAGATGCTGCACCAGGGGTGGGCAGTCTAGTGCTTAAGGTTTAGGTCATTGCCGCCAGCACCCACCCAATAACAAATACACCCTTCACACTATTGCTCGCAGGCAGTTAGTGAAGTGGTTAACAGCAAGACTTCCTGCGTTCAAATTGCACCCACTAACTGTATAGTCCCACACAAATTACTTAGCCGCTCTCAGGTCCTCATCTGGAAAATGGGTATGATAATATATCTTCCTCATAGTGTTGTTGTAAGGATCAGCAGAATTTATCTATATATCTACATCTACGCCTGTGAAGCTGAATGAAACACAGAGGATTTGGGAAACCTGCCCAGAGTCAAACAACGATTAAATGGTTTAGTCAGAATTTGAAGTGGGGCTTCTTAGGCTCCAATATCTTTTTTTTTAAATCATTTTTTATTGTTGTTCAATTTTTTAATCATTTTTTATTGTTGTTCAATCCAGTATCTTCAAAAATTGGAAAATAACTGTCATTTTTCCCATTGAAACTTTGGTTTTTGCAGTGGCTGGCACATAAGTTCTCAAATGATAGGAATTATTATCGCTAATTTCTATTAATGCTTTATATGCTGCCTGTCCTTTAGAATCATCTTTTCCCTCTTTTTAAAGATTTTTCTCCTTGCCGAGGCTGGCCGCTTGCGACATTCTACTTTACTTGAATTTTCCTGTATTAAATATGAGCAGAGTAGTCTTGCCCCTGGGCAGCTGTGTCCCAGAGAAATGGTGACTCCAACAGGTACAGACGCATTTGACAAGTCCCTTGGAAGTTCATTTCTCCTGTAGCACAGGAACTTTTAGTCAGTATTCAGTCCCTTAGTGTTTTTGAAAGGAGCTGCCCTCACTGCATTTTTGCTAGGATCATTTTTCTTCCACAGACTCACACAGGAAAGTTAAATGTCAATAGACATGTCTTCTCACCGAGCATCAGACACTTAGCTGTGGTCTCTTCTTACAAAGCCAGGATGGCGCAATCCTGAGGCAGCCTGTTCCATTTTGATAGCTCTTATTATTTACTTTTTTTATTCATTCATTTATTCAACCAATATTTATTGAGAGCCAAGAGCTGTTGCCAGGCACTGAGCCTGGGGATATGATGGAAAGTAAAAACAGCAGGTTCTCCGTAGGACAACCAAATTCTGCATCCCTTGATTTTTCTACCTATTGATACCACTTCTGCCCTCTGGAGAAACAGAATGAGATTGATTTCTTATCCTCACAATAGCCCTTTATAGACTTGAAGATGGTTTTCCAATTGCATGCATGACTAAGAATTTTTTTTCTGGGCTTTCCTTATAAAGATAGTGCTTTAGTTAATGTTGGCAGATGACCTAAAGGTGATGAAAAAACGTGGGTCTTATTTATTTTCTCTGAGTCTCAGTTTCCTTATCTGTGAAATGAAGATAATTGAACCCAACAGGTGACCAAAAATTTGAATTATTGTGTTACTTGTCTGAACTAGAATAAATATGTGCATTAATAACATTAAGTCACTTTAACTGTATGCATATATGGACCAGGTACTCTTCTAATTGCTTCACATTTAACTCATTTACTGTCATAATAGCTCTGTGTTGTGGGTACTGTGAGTATTCCCATTTTATGGCTAACAAAACAGAGGCATAGAAAGGTTAAGTAACTTGCCGAAAGTCACACAGCTAATAAGTGGTAGAGCTGAGACTTGATCTGAAATGGTGTGGCTCCAGAATTCTTTTTTATGGGTCTTTGAAAATTTTTTTAAATTGATTTTAGCAAGAGAGAGAGTGAGAGAGAGGGAAACATCAGCCTGTTGCTCTATCCATTCATGCATTCATCGGTTGACTCCTGCACGTACCCTAACCAGGGATCAAACCTGCAACCCTGGCGTATTGGCATGATGCTCTAACCAACTGAGCTACCTGGCCAGGGCCTGGTTTATGTGCCTTGGTTGGTAGCCATTTTAAATTAGGAGGGTCTAAGAGACAGACAAGAGTGAAATGCTTTAGAAGGTAAATGGGAACTTAGAGGCGGGTTTGATCTGTGGCATCATCTATTGATTTACATGATTGCCTTCCATTTGAAATTTAGTCTCTTGGGTCCACAGTCGGGCTTCAAAGGGGGTTTCTTTCTTCCCGATTGCAGCACCCCGCCCATTCAGCCCTGCTCCCTACTCACATGGGCTGGTTCTCTCGTGTGGTTCCTGGCAGGAAATAAGCGTTTTCTTTCCTCAACACATCATTCGTTAGTTTCTTAGACTGGTTCAACTTACCAGCATATTTTTTCACTTAAGTGTAGTTTTCTTGGTACAGTTTGGTCTCTAGCTATTTACCTCTTTAATCAGTCTGCTAACCTGGGAAATCACAGTTGCAGCTCAAATCACAAACAAGGGGATAATTTCCTTAACACATATAGAGCTTTTACAAATCAATGAGAATAAGAACAACATCGCAGTAGAGAAATATGTGAAAAGACACTCACCCTCAATTATTATTAGAGAAATATGTGATAAAGTTACTATGCTTTTTCTATGGCAAAGGTAGGTACATAGCTTTCCATCTGTATTTATATCTGTGGTCATAAAGTCTGCTGGTGAGGCAGTAGGAAAATAGGTATTCTTATATGTTGCTCTTGGTAAAATACATTGGCATAGCCTTTATGAAAGACTATTTGGCATTTACCTATCAAAATCATAAATGCTTATACCCTTTGTTTAGGTCAGAGTTTCTCGTCCTGAGCACCAGTGACATTTTGGGTCAGATGCTTCTTTGTCCTGTGCATTGCAGCATGTTTAGTAGCACACCTGACATCTATCCACCTGATGCCGGCAGTACACATACCCACAGCATGACAACCAAAGTGGCTTCCAGACATTGCTGAATATACCGTGGGGGACAGAATTGTCTCCAGTCAAGAACCACTTGTTGAGGTTTCTTACTGCTGCATAACATCTGTCCTAATCTTAGTGGTTTGAAATAACAACTATCTCATTTGCACATGATTCTAAGGTCTGGATTGGGTCGGGCTGGGCAGTTCCTCTGTTATTCTTGCCAGTAGTCACTCACATAGCTGCATTTATTTGGTGGGGCAGATGAGGCTGAACTTAGCTGGGGTACTGAGAAGGCTGGATTTTCTCTCTATGATATCTCCAGTCCTCTCTCCCCAGACATGGTCTCTCGGTATAAGAAGAAAGTCAAGTCTACGGCCATACCACCCTGAACACGCCTGATCTCCTCTGATCCCGGAAGAAGAAAGTAAAGGCACAACACTTCTTCATGTGGTTTTCCAGCAGGGTAACCAGATTTTTTTTACATGGCAACTCAGGTCTTCTAAGGACACAAAAGTGAAAGCTGACTTGCCTTCTTAAAATTGTTGCATATTTTCAGCTAAGCAATTTTTTCTTTTCCTTTTTTAAATGTTTTTAATTTGTTTAAATTTATTGATTTTGAGAGAGAGAGAAAAACATCTACCCGTTTTTGTGCCCATCCATGCACTCACTGGCTGATTTCTGCATGTGCCCTGAACAAAGATCTAACCTGTGGGATGATGCTCCAACCAACTGAGCTACCTGGCCAGGGCTCAGCTAAGCAATTTTTCTACATTTCTATGTAAAGTGAGGAATCTGCTCGGAAAATTCTTGGACCCTTATGGTTTTTTCTTTTTGATTTATTTGGCATCTTGATAAGACCAGTTCAAGCGAAATCATACAAAATGTTTGCCATTGGCTCTCCTGAGTCCACAATATTCCAAGCCTGGATTGCCCGGTCCTCAGGGCTTAATCTGCTTTGGACCTTCCCTTTTACCATGAAAACTTATCTATTCTCACATTTCTGTTCTCCAGGTTGACATCCTTTTGCTTTAGTTTAGCTATCACTTCCTCTGTGTCCTCTGACAAATTATACAGCATTCCCTTTCCCCCACCCCAGCTGCAACAGGTGGCAACAACCACTTGTGCAAGTGCTTTGAAGCCTCTGCTTACATTAGTGCTGTTGTTGCATTAGTCAAAGCAAGTCACATGGCAAAGTCCTGAGTGAATGTGGGAAGGGACCTCACAAGAACATCAGTACTGAGAGGTGTGATTCATTGTGGGTCATCAGTGTCACTTCCATCGTATGCATTATTTCTAATTTTATTTATCTCCTTTACAGAGTTTATCACAGTTTGTATTGTCATTTGCTAACCTGTTTGTCAGTGCCTTCTATTAGAAAGAGGAATGCTTACTGAAGTATATTAGCTTTGCTGTCTCATCCAGCTCCAGAATCTATCTCCAGTGTTTGGCATGCAGAGCAACAGTAAGTGTTTGCTGAATAAGCAATGGTTCAGAGTTTTCTAAGCTGTTTAGGCTGATTTACAGAAAGACTCGTTTTGATGTGTCCATTTGGAAGGGTTGAAATTCCTCCTTTGGTTTTCAAGTGCCTTGTACATTTTAATGGTGGTTTTCTTTCTTTCTTTTTTTTTTAATGTTAAATTTTTTTAAAGATTTTATTTATTTATTTTTAGAGAGAGGGAGTAGGGAGGGAGAAAGGGGGGGAGAGAAACATCAATGTGTGAGAGATACATCGATTGGTTACCTCTCGCAACCCCCCAACTAGGGACCTGGCCTGCAACCCAGGCAACTAGGATAGAACCTGTGACCTTTGGGCTCACAGGCTCAATCTTGGGGCTCAATCCACTGAGCCATAGCCAGGGCTGGTATTAATTTTTTTAATAGCAAAATTAAAATGAGTCATTGTTAGTAATTCTTTTTAAAAGAATTTTTATGCTATTATGGTTGTCCCAATTTCCACCCTTCACCTCCTTAACAGTGATTTTCTGAAAATAATACCTTAGTTTAAAAGTGTGACAAATTCTTACATCCAAACAGAACATAAAATCAGATTTTTCTACTTTTTTCATTTTTAGCATTTTTTCATTGTACTCATAGAAACATGGGGAACATTTGATGACTTTTGTTAGTATTTCAAGTAATTTTGATTGTCTTTCAAAATAGCCCTGACTGGTGTGGCTCAGTGGATTGAGTGCCAGCCTGTAGAGCAAGGGGTCACGGGTTCCATTCCCAGCCAGGGCACATGCCTGGGTTTCAAGCCAGGTCCCCAGTAGGGGGTGCACAAGAGGCAACCACACCTTGATGCTTCTATCCCTCTTTTTCTCCCTCACTTCCCCTCTAAAAATAAATAAGAAAAATCTTAAAAAAGAAAAAAACCCAAAATAATCAAATATTCTTTTTTTTTTTTAAACAGATGTAGGAGATTTATGGAATTGAGATGGACTGGTGGTAACTTCTGAGAAGTTAATTGGATTTTCAAATCGGTGGTGATCTCAAATTCCCTGGAGACCTTTTCACTATGGCCCTGATGCTGCAGGGATATATTATTTCTTTTAAAGTCTTTTTTTTTTTTAAGATTTTTATTTATTTATCTTTAGAGGGGAAGGGTAGGAGAAAGGGAGAGGGAGAGAAATATCAATGTAGGGTTGTCTCTCGTGTGTCCCCTGCTGGGAACTGGCCTGCAACACAGGCATTTGCCCTGACTGGGAATCGAACCGCGATCTTCTGGTTCGCAGGCCCGCGCTCAATCCACTGAGCTACACCAGCCAGGGCGGGATATATTATTTCTTTCTTGTTTGTTTTTTTTAATTTAGTTTTTAAAAATAACTATGAAAAATGCAGAAAGCTTTTATATATTTTGGGAAAATTTGACAGCTATGAATTTATGCAGATAAGGTACTCCTAATCTTGCCTTTCCTTTCTAATTGTGTTCCTTGGAGGAGCATACAGATTCCTTAGTCTTTCAAGGTGAAGTGGATTTATGCCTCTTTGCTGGTGGTCCAGAAGGGAGGAACAATAAAGAAGGGATAAAACCCAGGAGATAATGGATGACTTCAGGATAATGATGTTATTTTAAATTAACATCTATATACATAACCAACTTCCTCAATTTTTATACAAATTTACTATTTTTAGTACACATTTATATGTGAATATAATGAAGAGATGCTGCATTTCTCAGGTGTATTTCTTCAGCTTATATATGTCATACAGCAAACATAGGATAGTGGTGGCAATACTGCGTGCATCTAGGGCATCATAAAAGCAAATCTTAATCCAAAATGGTAGCAACTTTGTTCTAGCTGAGTGACCTCAGGCTATTCATTTCCCTTCTCAAGGCCAGTGTCCTCAACTGTGAGATGAGACAATTGCGGATATGTCCCTTTGATTCTTGGGTCTCGATGGCAGCAGCAAGCTTTAAAACCACTCCTGTAAAGATGCCTGTTTGGGTCCTTAAAATAGAAAAATACTAAGAGTATTTAACTTAAGAGGATTTCCGAAGACGTCAGATGGGAATCAGGAATCACTTTTTTTTCCTGAGAAAAAGGTCATGTTGTCAAATGAGAAAAAGGGAAGAAGTTTAATTCCTACTTACCTAATGGAATTTAGAGGCCTAACATAAATGAATAATATTTTCCCTGTCTCTGAAATGACTGTGTCAGAGTTTTAGCTATATGAGAAATGCTTACATCATGCTTTAACGCCAGTAACCAGAGGACTTTAACCAGAAATACGCAGTGTTCCTAAGAGGCAGATAAAGTGTGAGAATGAGGTTAGTTTGTGCTTAGGAGGACATAAAGAAAGAAGAGATGGTTTTGTAGATATTCAGCTGAACCACAGCAGCGGAAGGTCACACCAACATTCCTGATGTTACTGCACTAGGTCAACGGTGGGGGGGGGGGGCGGGGGGCGGGGGGGGCGAATTCTTCCAAGGCTTTTAACAAAAGTGAGAATGGCAAACAGCATATTAACACCTTCCTAGTGAAGTATTAGTCACCTGGAGAATCATTTCCACATCAATCCACTTCGTGTAACAGGGAACAAATATGAACAGGAAAACGGGATTCAAAAACAATCTGTTCAGACCCTCATGGAATGCAACACCAGTAGGAATCAGTAAATCCTACAGCCTGAGGGGAAACAGGAAGGGAAGGAGTGGGTGGTGGTCAAGTGCAGTTTTATCTTAAAAGGGTTTGAGCTAGAAAATTCAAGCAAGCAAAGGTACTAAAGTGCTGAACACAGAGGTGCACAAAATCTTTCCAAATCTTGGTATTTGGTCCTTTCCCCTCTCCTGAAGCCTCTGTGCACTCCTTTGTCATCCACTCAGCAAGGAGTGTCCCTCTGCAAAGTGAGGATTTTGCTATGAGTGAGGTTCCATCTTGAATTTCTTAATCTTCAGGTGCCTGCTTTACCAGCTGTGAGGAGGTGGGCAGGATGGGAATGGCTGGGGTAAGACCCATTTAACAATCATTGCATGATGTGGAACAGTTGCAACAGATGTGTGTACAGGGCCACTGGGGCTGAGGGGAGGCCCAGAATGACCCTAGAATGTCTATGCGGTGACATTTAATATAGTCCTCAGGAGATGAAAAGGACAGTGGCAAGTATGGTACAGGGTTGGGCCAATCAGGCTGTGGAATGGGAGAACTGGCATTTTAGAGAGATGGGAGAAGGGAAGCACACAGACAGCCAGAAAGGTCTGAAAGAAGAAGACATGTTTGGAGTGAGGCTGCTGTTCCTTACTTCTATTTCCTTTAGGTGATGCTCGCTGCATGTTTCTCACGGCCTTCACCTCCAATGTAGATCCCAAGAGCACTTGGTTTCCTGTCTCCACTGAAAAAGTCACTTTGAGTGTAACCTGATACAAGACTCCAATTTAGCCAGTCATGGAGGACTAAGGAAGAGGTGATCCCATAATATAGTCTGCTCAGCACTTGTGGGGTGTGCAGTTAAGGTCCTTACAGCATTGCCATGGTTAATTCTCACAATGACCACATGGACTTGGTACTGTCATAATTCTCATATTAAAATGAAGAACCTGAGCCAGAGAGAGGTTAGGCATCTTTTTCTTTAAATTTAAGGTTTTTAAAATTTTATTTTTAGAGGAGAAAGGATGAAGAGAAACAGGCTGCCTCTCAGGGGTCCCCTAGTGGGGACCTGGACTGCAACCGAGACATGTGCCCTGATTGGGAATCGAACCAGTGATCCTCTGGTTCACAGGCCAGCACTCAATCCACTGAGCCACACCAGCCAAGGTTAGGCATCTTGTCTGAAGTTCTATAGCTAGAGGGCTATGGATCCTAGTTCTAACCTAGGCAATCTGACCCAAGGGTGTCAACTCTGAGCCAGTATGTTCTTCTGCTTCAAGACTGAGCACTGCCACCACCTGGAAAAAAAAATCAGATAAGTATCCTACTCACCCTGGGGCTTCCCTGCTCTAAGGCAGAGGACAGCACAACAGTGACAGTGTTACATACTGTGTGAATGGATGACCTGGAGATGTGCCGACTACATTTGCCTTCAAGGAGGTACATGCTGCCCAGCTCTGAGTACTGCTGAGAGTGGGCCTTCTTAGGGACCACTTCACCTGCTGAGTTTCCCAGCCCAAGTTCATGCCAGTTCCAATGACTGATTCAGGATGGTCTATGGAAGTTCAGCCATGTCGGCCCAATAATTCTGAAGGACCGTGCAGGCTCCAGGGCCTGTTGTTGAGTCCACATTATGGCTCAAGGTCTCCCTCTGCCCCGTCCTACTTCCTGTCCCTCCTTCCTCTGGTGTCTACTTCATGGGTATATACCTTAATGGACATACTGCCACCGGGTCTCAGAGACTGCTTTCCTGGGAACCCAATTGGTGACATTAATTCCACTGACCAGAGAAATCTTTGGCCTCTCACTTCGCTCTATCTCCTCTGTAGCTTCCTTTCACATAATTTTTCTTGATTTTTTCATGTTCCTGATAAATATCTAAGAACAAAAGTTTATAAAAATTCTCAAAGGAAAGCTACACAAAGATTCATTCACTTTTTTCTTGTTAATATACTCTACTCAGACAGTTTTAGGTTCGCAACAAGACTGAGCAGAAGGTACAGAGATTTTGCCTATAACCCCTGCCACTTTCCCCCGTAGATAGTCTCTCCCACTGTCAATACCCATTTCCCTTGGTTTTGATGATATAGGATATGGAAGTAAGAACCCTTTAAAACCAAACATTTTCATTAAAAGAATACATGTGAACTTTTAATTGTTATTTTTAATGTTTGAGGGGTTGACATGATTCCAATAGGCTCTTGCTGTGGGACTTTAGGCAGGATCCTTAAGCTTTTTGAGTCCCAGTCTCCTTGTCTCTAAAATTGGAATAAAAATTTTTGAGAGGATTAGATAACATCCCAACTCCAAGCAAAGTGCCTGGCACTTAATAAAAATTCATAAAATGGACATTTTAATGTGAATTTGGCACTATACCGCCCATGGGGTGTATTTGCTTCCTGTGGCTGCTGTAACAAAAAGGAGGTATTTATTCTCTCATACCCGAGGTCCGAAATCAGCTTCACTAAGCTGAAATCAAGTTGTCAACAGAGCTGTTCTCTCTCCGGAGGCTCCAGGGGAGAATCCTTCCTTGCCTCTCTTCCAGCTTCTGGCGGCTGCTGGCATCTCTTGACTTGTGGCTGCATCTCTCCAATCTCTGTTTCCATGGTCACAAGACCTTATCTGTGTGTGTCAAATCTCCTCTCTGCCTTCCTTTTATAAGGATACACCAGATTGCTACCAACGCTCATCCTGATAACCCAGGATAAGCTTTCCAAATCAAGATCCACCAGCAAAGACCCTGTTTGCATATAACGGAAAATTTCCAGATCCTAGGATTAGGATATAATACCTTGGCAGGGAGTGAGGGTGTATTTTTCGTCCTACCATATGGGGTGCCACAATGCCTGTCCTGAATTTTTTTAAATTTTAAAGACATTATGTATTTATTTATTTAGATATAGAGAGGAAAACATCTATCAGTTGCCTCTTGCACACGACCTCCTGGACCTTGCAACCCAGGCACGTAACGTGCTCAGGCCTGAATCGAACTGGCGACCAACGGGAAACCAACTGAGCCACGCTGGTCAGAGCCTTACCCTGTTTGTATAAGCCATGTTCCTATACATTTCACCCTTGAACCACTGACATCGTCCCTCCCAGTTTGTCACTGAAAGCCATCTTCCTTATTTTTAAAGAACTGTGCTCCCTCTTTCAGAAGGGACAGTGGCTCCCAAATTTGCGTGTTTCTTTAAGGTCTTACCATGGTTCACTCTATGAACCGTGCTATTTTGCAGGTATCTTTCCAGGGCTTTAATTCGAGGATGCTCTGTAGCACTGTTTCTCAAACTTATATATTTCAGGCCCCTCTGATTCAGTAGGTGCGAGGTCTGGGAAGCCAACATTTTCAAAATGCTCGAGGGAGCTGTCATCATCAGCTAAGATTTAGGAACATTAACTCCTACAAAGTCCTGAAACAAAACGCTTGAAATAAGAAATTCCCCTTGTCGCCTGCTGGGTGTGTCATGGTTACATGACTGAGTTTTTATTAAAAGGAAAAAAAATTCTGAAAACGGAACAATCCTATCTGTACAGTACTTACTGAAAGAGTTCCCTATCGGGAAAACTCCCAATTCCGAATTAAATAAAGAGTGATGACGGCCGGGATTTGGCAATCCTGCTGCTGCTCGTGGGTCTGACTGATCAAGCTCCGGCCGCGCCCGCAGCTGGAGCCAAGCTCTTCCTTCCTAAGAGCAGATCCTCGAGGGGCGAGGTGGTGGTGAGCTGTGCTACCCCAACGCCGGCGGGTGCGTCCTTACAGAGGTACTCAGACACTGGGGTGGGCCGGGGAGGGGCTTTCGGCGCCACCCCTGCAAGCGGCAGCCATTCCTGAGTGGTGCGGGCAGGGGGCGTGGGGAGACGTAGGTGTATTTATTCTGACATTAGAGCAGTGTGCTGTCAGAGCTGTCCGAGGAGCTGTCCTGACCGGGGAGCTGGCTTGTTCTTCCCAACAAGCTAAGAACCCAGCGTCCTGGTTGGCCAGGTGGGGGCGGCCGTGATGCTGTGGCCGGACGAACTGAAAATATGCGGGAGTTGTGGAAGTCCCTTTGGGGATGATGGGGCGCAGAGTTAGGCTCAGCCGGGAGCGATGAAGGCGCGGTGTCCAGCTCAGCCATGGGGTGATGCGGACGCGGTGTCGGACTCAGCTGGGAGGTAATGGTAGCGCAGTCAGGCTCAGCTGAAGGTGATGCGGGTGCAAAGTCATGCTCAGCCGGGAAGTGACGGGAGCGCTGGGTCAGGTTCATCCAGGCTGGGGCCAGCGGCACAACAGGGTAGAAGCTCGCAGCTGCAGCTCCGGGAGCAGGTTAGGAAGCCAGCCCCAGCTGCGGTGCGCGGGGGAGAGGCCCCTGGGCGCCGCAGCTACAGGCTCTGAGTGCGGTGGCCCGCAGCTCGCGCAGAGCCGGTGTGGCGGGAGGAGCCCTGCACGGCCACCGCCTCCTCCGGCCTCAGGCTCCTCCTCTCCCTCCACCTCCTCGGTCTTGCCAGCCCGCCCGCCGGATCCGCAACCCTCGGCCCAGGAGAGCCGGGTCGCTTGTCTGGCTGGCGGAGGCTGAGCGCGACCTTAGCAAGCCGCGGCGCCCGCCGACCAGGGACAAGCGCGACTCCCGGGAACGCGCTCTGCCTGGTGCTGCCGCCTGCTCCCCATTGTCGCGGGGACACTCCGGCCCGCTCCGCCGGGGCTCCGATTCTCCTCCTCTTCCTCCCGAAGGGGAAGGAGCAGGAAAGCGGTGCAGCTCCGGTATACAACCAGCCGAGGCCCCTGCCCCGGAGGCTCGAGACTGGAAGAGGGGGAGGTGGAGGCGGAGGGAAGGCCGCGTCACTCCAGGGAGGACAGTTTCACCTCCAGGCTGCGGGTGCTGCTGCGGCTGCGGCTCCGGCTGCGGCTGCCAGTTGCATAAAAGCAGCGGCGGCCGAAGGCGCCGGGGCTCAAAGGGGTCCCTGGCCATGGAGAGGAGACCCAAAGCCGAGGACGCCAAGAGCTCAGCTCGGTCTCTTTGGACCGCTGTGTAGGCACCTGAATTAGCCGACGCTAAACAGGAGGGGGAAAGGTAAGAAGAGTTGGGGCCACCCGCCCTCCGCCCCGCCTCCCTTGCTGCCCCCTGGGGGCCACTGTGAAAAGGCGGACCAGGAGCCCCTCTCCGCCCCCCTCCCCCCACCTTCCCTGCTCCCGGCGATTTGGCATTTGGGCATTTCTGCTGAAATGGAAAACATCCTCTCGCTCCCCCCACACCCCTGCTGCACCCTTCCCTCCTTATCGCTGCGCGCCTCCTTTCCCCTCTTTGGATTAGGAGTAACGGGACTACCCCTGACTAAATCTTCACCATAAGAAAGGGTCTTTGGGAACCTTTGGTCTGTGATTTCTTTCTCTCGCTCTCTTCATTACGTTTAAGGGGAAGGAAACAATGGACCTTTGAAAGTCTGTGTGAACAGCCTCAAACTTTCTGGAGAGGGCTGGCGTGGGGGAATAAACCCCACAGGAAGCCGCCTACAGTGAAAGGTTGATGGAATGTGTGTTGCAGAGTCTCAGCTTCAGTCCGAGCGCGTATGCCTTTGGGGTGATCTTTGTCTTTTTACTATTCCCTGGGGTTGGTGGGCCCTCGCCCCCACCTCTCTTTCCGTTAAAGTAAAGCGAGGCTTTAAGATCGTGTGCAGCTTAGCACTGGACACCAGCCTCAGCTTTCCAATGCAGAGTTGTGAGGTCTTGGCAAAGTGGGGAGAGGGACCCTCAGGATCCCCAAATGCTGCAGTTAATGCTAGTTGCTACATCCCTTGCGGTAAAACCTAGGACCCGACATCTCTTGATGCTCTCTGCTGAGGGTTGATGTGTGTCACCAGACCTGGCTGTGGAGCAGAAATCGCTCACTTAAATTCTCTAGGTAAGGTTAGGAAAACAGGCTTTGATACATGTCTCCTTTCATCAGCAGTAGGGGTTAGGAATAGAGCACTCAAGGTTAAGAACTTTCATTAGGCATAGGAGCCACTGACTGGCCTGGGTTCACCCTTCTTGCTTGGGGGGGTGACAATGTGATGTTGCATAATTGCACGTGTAGAGCCTACATAGCTGTCTTCCTGACCTCTTTCTTATCAGAACTGAGTGAGAAGAATTTAGAGGAAGGGGGTTGGAGGAAGGTTCACCTGAGCTGAGGGAGGGCCTGAATCTTTGTGACAGACAGGCATATCTGTTGGAAATAGCTCCGTGTTAAAAACAAACACAGTTAAACGATTCGGCCTTAAGGTTATTTGGTTGGCTGGAATGGAGCTGTTACTGTTTCTTTAACCCTTGAAGGAAGCTTGCTGCTTTCCAAGTAGATCTGGGCATCGTACTCTGGTTGTGTGCCTTTGATTTGCTATTCAAAGGGCTCTTTTGAGTTTTGCATTTATGGGCAAAACTGAAGAAAATGCTGTAGGTGCTTCCTCTGCTTCGTAGATATTGAGTGTAGCACCTTTTGGTGCTTTACATTAAAACCACTTCCCTCAGCTTTCTGTGTGTGCGCGCGCTCTACTACAGGATCACAGTGCTTGGGAGTGAAACTGGGAAGTCAATTTTCTGGCTTTCAAGTCAACCCCTCTAATGTTTTTTATCTGATGAATGTGTGTTTACAGGCTCAGACAGTTGAGGTTGGAAGTGAATTCTGAGTCATCACTTGTTCTACTTTGACAGTCTGTGCTTGAGTGAGCAAGCTGAGGACTAGTCACTGTGTGGACAGAGAAGTTCAGTCAATGAATCTTACATGATGTCCCTTGTGACAGCTAATTGAGTAAAGCCTCCCTTCTTGATCTGGCCTGTAACCCACAGATTTTCAGAAGTCTCCAGTTTCACAGCTGGAAACCAGAATGGGACAACACCTTATTCGTGTTCTAATAGACCTAATCAAGCCTGTTCTTGAGCAGCTACCTTGGATATAGAAGAGAAAAGCAAGAGAGTCAAGTAGTTATGGGCCATACTGAAGTTGAAATGCTGCTACTTACTAGCTAGGCACCTCTGGGCAAGTTTCTGAAATTGAGAATGAGGATGTGATGAACTACACTAAAGAAAAATTAAAAAAATTATTTTTATTTATTGGTAGAGAGAACAAGAGATAGACAGAGTGAGCGAGTGAGTGATTTGTTATTCTGCTTACTTGTGCATTCATCGGTTGCTTCTTGTAAGTGCCTTGACTGGGGACTGAACCCGCAGTCTTGGCATATGAGATGACTCTAACCGACTGAGCTACCTGGGCAGGGCCACTAAAGAAAATTTAAATGATCGCTATCAAATTCACAGTTTAAGGCTCACTTGGGATGCTGTATGTAAATGTGTAGCTTGTAAAGTGCTGTAAAATATGAATATTGCATCATGCACCCTCCCACCCACCATCTATTTAACTAACAATTATTCATCACCTATTGTGTGTCAGACTCTACAGAAGCAAACTGAATTCCTGCCAGCTCTGTGGAGTGTTCTTGTTGTTTGAGAGAGGGAGTTGGATGGAGTGGTTGAAGCTCAGGAGGTGGCAGGGAGCCATGGTAATGTGTGGTGGCTTCCATTTATAAAGGCAGATGAGACAATCTCTGCTATTGAAGAAATGAGTCTAGCCTAGGAGAAAAGGAAATGAACAATGAGAAGGCCCAGTGAACGTGCGTTTAGAGTATGATGTGTAGAATGCTTTGAGAACCCAAAGGAGGACCAGAGGTTTTTTTTTTTGAGGGGGGTGCAGAGGAATTTCATGAAAAGTAAAATTTCCTAAATCAGACAAAATAGTAGGGACTGAAAACTCATCAAAAGTACCATTTCAAAATGTAAAGATTAGAGGATTTGAAATAAGAACTGAGTTTAAAACAAGGCTTTGACAATTGCTAACCATTTGTTACTGGGCAAGTCCCCCAATTTTTCCCACTTTGCTTCTTCATCTGTAAAATTAGTTCAGAAAACTTAATGGAATTCTTTGAGGATTAACTCAGATTTAACCTGCTATGTATATGATAAAGTACCATATAAGCTAGTGTCTTTTGGCATCAAAAGGTACGTTCAAAATATGTTTTTTTTTAGAGCTATAAATAGATACAAGTCATAATGTAGTCTGATGGTTGTCAGTTACAGATTTCTGTTTTGTTTGAATAGTGCAAGTCTTCAGACTTGAGGTTAGCTCTTGTCATCTGGCATTCCTCACTTGTTCAGGCATCCTGGCCTTTGGAAATCTTTTCGTTGCATTTGGCTTGGAACACTGTTTGGAAGGATGGGCTGTGTAGTGTAAGTACATCAGTTGAGAGGAGCTTGTCTGGGTCTGTTCTGTGACTTCCATAGCTTTCCTCTATCCTAGCAAGATGAATATAAAAAAGGAAGAGAAAGCTATGTACCTGCATTGTTGAGACCATAAAATCATCCTTACTAGATGGGTACTAGACTTTTTGGGGTAATCACTTCATTAGGTCTCTAAATGTTTAATCACTGTGTTGTACACCTGAAACCAATAAAATTGTATCTCAGCTGTAACTGGAAAATAAATTGATAAAATCACCTTAGTTTAACTAGTTCTCTCCATTTGTAAAGAGATGTAATTTTCAACTACACTGAAAGAAATGCTGTTCTCTCAATAACAGCAGCTGCTGTCTAGGTGAAACTTGACTCTTTGAGCACTACTTATTTAACATACTTACCTTACTTCTTGTCTTGAAGTGGACTGAAGCTCATCTGGCATTTTAATGAATGGCCTTTGATAGGAATCCATACTCAGATGTTTAAAATCATCATATTCAATGTGTCTTTTCTGGGGAGGAGGGCAGTGTGAATGTAAATCAGTTTTCAAGTTCCTGCTGCACATGCTGAATCTTAGCATGTAGTTTTAAAGGGCCTTAAAAATAATAGTAAAATGAGGAAGTTGAGACCCAGAGAGGCAAACTGATTAGGTAAGGTCATATCGTAAATTAATGGCTGAGCAGGGACAAGAACCCCTTTGTCCCTATTTCCAGTTAGCATTTTCCCCCTCCAATGTACTCTAATTTGTTACTGTTTGGTTTTGTTAGGAGTTTAGTTATTTTAATGTTTTAAGGTGAAATTATTTGCATTTGGGCTTAGAAATTCATTGCGCCCAAGTTTAAGGCAGACAGTCTTAACTTTTTTTGTCTGGGAGAATTTACACATGATATGTGCATATAATGGGGTGATGTTACTTGCAATAAGTTCTTGTGAAATAAGACCCTCAATGTAAACTTGCATTTTCTATATATAGTAAAGAAATTTCAAGTATCGTAGAAGTGAACTTTTTAAAAAGGAAAAAACCAAGTTCCCGGAAACATTATTCAGGTTTGTGTTATGAATCATCAGGCAGAAGCACATAACAATGTTTGCACGTTCTTTTCTTTTCCCTGTACTTGCTTTAGGAAGCCTTCAATGTTGGTTGTCAGGAACTGTGTTTAGCAAATATTTTATTGCATTCCTAAGATGGGCAAGGCGGTGCATTGGTTGTTGTGAATAATACAAAGGTGAAGAAGGCATAGGGCCTTTATTAAAATGTCTGTTTTAAAAAAAGTGGAACCAACTCAGAAGCTATGTATGACCTAAAACACAAAATTGCTATCTCCAAACAAATCAATCCTCTGATCTAGTGGGCAGAGGTGCTTCAAAATTGTTATATTACACTAACCTTTCAGCTAAATTTGTAACAAGGCGTTCGTTTTCATAACATGATGACAAGCGGTAAACATTTTACATTTATTTTATCAGGGCTCCATCTTAGTTTGGACAAGAAGTAAAAACCAGGCAACATTTGATGGGGTTTTATATTGTGAAGTTTGCCTAGGAGAGCTGTGGTAGTCTTAGCTTTAATATGATTTAAAAAAATGGCTTTTCGCTGCACAGAAGTGCAACAGAACGCCATTGTTTCCGGCAAGGGTTGCAACTTAAGGCAACCCATAGTGAGCCACCGAGAAAAGAATTGTCCTTGTTGACTCTGAGTTTGATGCGTCTTAAAACATGTGGACATCTACCGCAAACGAGATGTCCCGGTTACGTTTGATTACTACGTTTCTCTAAGAAGTGAAATTGTTACTGATTTGGGGCTCTTGCCTCATTATTGGGTTGTACTTGGCGATGATAAGCTTTCTGGTGTCCTAATGGTCTCTACCAGTGGTGACTCATTTCCCTGAAGGGTGAATTGTTTCTTTACTTACAGTGAGGTTGGGAAACTAATTAATAACATTATAGGGATTAGAAAGCTTAAGTTCAGCACAAGGACAAATGCCTGATTTCTGTTTCAGAAAGAATGAGAAAAATTAGTTATTGTTTAGTTTTCTTACTGTGGTACAAAGAAACACACACACACATCATAGTTTTTTAATGCCATCAGTGCCACCAGTATAAAAAATAAACTTTACATGAGGGTTTAAAAACTATTATACTTCATTAATGCAAAAGATGTGGCTTTAATTGTTTAATAGGTGTTTCATGATAGCCCTTCCCCAATCATCCTTGGCAACCTCAAGACAGAAACAAAGTTCCAGCAATGCTGAGAAGCTCGCTGTCCAGTAGGAAGTAGGTTGTGTATGAGTGTATAGCTGAAAGGTCAAATGGGAGGTGAATTGTCTTTTCAGCATGATTAATAACATTTTTTGATGAATGTGTAATTGCTGCTTTTCCAAGAGCCTGCACTGATTTAGACACTGCCTGTTCTTACCATGTGCCCAGCCTTCACAATGTATGGTCAGCTCGTGGATAACTTTCCCCAGCTGCCTGGTTACTGTCATCTGAGCTTGGCTTTAACCTCAAAGTCTTTCCTCTTGCTCCCCGCTTGTGCTTGAAGCATTTGAGTTCATCACGCAGCCCCTTTTTGCAGGTCCTGCTGACTGTATTCTCTCCCCATTCAGCCATGCGAAGTCCTACCATCGCTGTAGTGCTGAGAATTGCTCATTCACTGGGGGTCCTGCCTTTTTTCTCTCTGGCACTCTTGAATTTTGAGGAACATCAAGGGGACTGTGCAGGAGGTGTAATAGGGTTTCCTTGGTAGGCCTAGTTTTCACATGGCCCAGGAGGACAGGGACTGTGGCTGACTGCTTTGAATTTTGGCCTGGAACTTATTTGCAGGTGACTCTGCCTTCCAGAGAATACAAAAGACGTCATGAGACTGTTTCCCCACATAATGGTCACTGCTGGATGGTCTGTTGTCATTTTAGCGGCAGAGGTCAGTGGTGGATTTTAGCTCACACATACAAAGTAAAGAAATGATTAGGAGTAGTCTGATTATATACATGTGGAGAAGTAAGTTTGCCAAGGCTCTTAAAACTGTAAACTCTGTTCCTTTCTTAGGGATTTAATAAACTCAGGTGATCAGCTCTTTAGACTCTTCAGCCCAGTCTCTTTCGCCCAGCATGCATGGTAATTTTGTTTACTCAGGTTATCTCCTGACCCCCTTAATCCTGGCCTTTGAGCTCCTTGAAGGGAGAGACCGTACATAGTTTTTTTTGCATCGCTAGGTCCCCATCTTATAGCAGAGTCCTTGTCTCATGGATGCTCAGACTTGAATGTGTTCCTCTTTTGGCAAGGCTGTACCCTCAGTGGTTAGGACCGTATTTAAAATAGGCTGTATTGTAGATATGAGAAATAGTACACTTGTGTTCTGGTCCTGGCCCTGCTATTAACAGACACTTTGCTTTGATCCTGGATTGAGTAGCTCTGGATCTCTTCAGTCTGCACATCTCATTATTCATCTGGAATATTTCTTAGTTTGAAAGGCATGTCAAAAACCTACTCATTATACGTTTCCTATTGTCACTGCATTTTGATGTCTGTGTATCACTAGATCATGAACTTTTGGTACATCTGTGCCTATTTATCAAACACATATTTACACCCCACGCTGCCCCCCCCCTTTTAACATTTCTACCAACATAACTTCTCTGGATCTTTTTTCTTGAGGAGTATTTTAAAGCTTTGTCCCTGGTGCTTGACAGAGAATTCAGCACACAGGCAGCTCTGCCCTTTGCTATAACCTTAATTAAATCAGCCTCCCTCAGGTCAGACTTTGGTTTTGCTTCTTTCTTTCAAAGGCCAGCTGCAAGGCTGATGACATGCCTGTGCCTGCCATTGTGTGCCTCTGCACAGCCATCCGTCACTGTCAGCAGGTTGGGCGCCCTTCCGCTGTGTCCTCCCAGCCAGTGGGGTGCAAGGGCGAAGGGGGATGGTCTCAGGAGAATTGGGAGGGAGAAGAGAAAACAGAACAGCTTTTCAAAGGAAAGAATTAAGGAGAAAAAGGAATCTGAGGAATAATAGGCGGAAAAAGGAAACAAGTGAAAAGCAGGAGGCTGGTAGGTAACGTGACCCCCTTTCTCCAGTTTTCCACCCTGAGAAACAGTCTTCCTCCAGTTTTCTTTGCCCTTTAGTTCTTCCACCCAGAGGCCTACGGACTTTACTTTTTAAAATTTTTTATTTTTGATGGAGCAGGGAGTGTTAGATATTCTGCACTGTCACCCTTTCTGTAGATTGTCACACCATCCGTGTGTAGATCTGTATTTTTCCGCCTCTGCTTCTCTTTTGTTGCCCATGCTAATGTTCTCCCGCCTTTTCGCTCTATCAGCCATCTTGGCTTTAGGGTCAAGCATTGCTTTTCAAGGACATGCTTAACAGACTTGAAAAAAAGACAGGATTAATGAGGTACTTGGTGGCAGAAAAATTAGACATCTGCCTAATGTCCCTGGGATAAATGAGAGAAATAAATGAATTAAAAGTATTTCTTCAAGATCACTTATCTAACTTTGAAAACAGGAAAGCATTCACTTGGTTTACTTTGGGCATTAGATGTTATACATAAAGATTCTTTGTTTTGAGGGCTCCATATTTTAACAGAAGATTCCAATGTCATTTGCTGAGGATATATCCACTTTCATGATTGTAGCTAACTTGCCATTCTGAATTCCTTTAATATAGATCCATAAGCATTTGTCTTGTTGTTTTCAATAAAAGCAAACTCTTAGACTTTTTAGTTAATTTTTGTTTTCCAAGGATTTACTATTCCTTGACGATAGTTTTCTAGCAAGAGTACAGTATAGCTTAACTGAAAACTGAATTTCTAAGCAGGAAAAAACAAGTGTCTTTTAACTTTAAATAACACTTATTCTAACTCATGTATTTATTCCAGCTCAAATGCTTAGTGGCTAAAAAATATTTTTTTTCAGTAAATTTAGTCCTTTTAGGACTCTGTGTTTGAAATATTTCTTATTTTTCTGTATGATACTTTAACAGAGTTAGCACATATTGGGAGAGCTGTTTTCAGGGAGAAGATAATGAGAACAATACATGATACCACACTAGAAGTCTGGTATATATTGGTGTTTATATATAACAGTAGTTTAATTTTTGGGAATATCATTCATTGTATGTGTCTAAGTCAACGAAGTGGAAAAAGAAGGTAGGGCAATGGAATGAAAGTTTCTCAGCCCCTTGTCCTTTCCCTTCACTGAGAGAGGTTTATAATGAGAGGTTGGCGCATTCCCCTTCTACCTCTAAACATTGGCCTGGGTACGATCAGCTTAGCAAAAGTGACCCAGAATCATTGTCAGTAGACTAACTGTGCCGAGTGTCTTGTTTCTGGGGAATGTGCCAGACAGTTGCAGGTGGTAGCGCTCGTCTTGATTCTGAGAGTGGGAAGGAAAAGACAGAAGGGCTGAGACAAGTAGGAAAGCACAGTAATTGATAATGGAGACTGTGTCACGTGCGACAGCATTGTCCTCTCTGGGGATCGCAGGGTATTTGATTCTTCGGGACTAAGCCTACACAAAGCAAAGCCCACCTCTGAACTAAATTGCGCTTCATTTCCCCTCACCATTTATCTATTTTCTATTTTCAAAAAGTTATAGGTTTAGACCTAGCATTTATGCTGAATTTCTTCACAGTGGGTGTAGAAAAGTGTATTTTACCCTGTATGCTCTGGGAATAGAATATGTAATAAAATATATTCCTCTAAACTATATGTAAAAGGATTTCCCCTGAAAACTCTTTGTTTCAACATATGTTTCTGAAAATTTTTATACTATGTAACTGTATTTAAATACATAGTGTAAAATCACAATCTTCATGAGAATATTGATCACATTTAAATATTTATTTGATAATTTGACAAATTAAAGGGCCTAAAATTCAACTTTTTAAGTTTATTCCTTCCTGAACAGTTTTGTATGATTGAGGTATCAAACATATCGTTTATTTATAACTGCATATATAAGCTGAATCTAAAAAACTAAATGAAACATCCTACCTCCCAGCCCCTCAAAAACCCCAAGCCTGAAAATCACCTTGATGTTATTCTCTGTTGTTTTTCTCCTAAAACAGGAAATTGGAATTTGGAACCATTCACTGAAAGTTCAAGGCCATTAAGAGTTGGTTAAAATTTTATTAGATCATAATTACTAGTGACTATGAACGTCTGTCATTTGTGCCCATGATAACCCGTGAACACCTCTCTTCCTGGCGTTTTACGTTTTGTCATGATGAGTGCATGAGTCAATCTGTTGTAAAGACCAACTAAGATCTCAATAAAAGATTTTGGATAGTTGTACTGAAACTCTTGTAGAAAGACTGTAACTCGTCAGAACCTTAGGTTGGATACTGTTTTAAGAATTATGTCCTTGATCAAAGAAGAAAAAATCTTGATGAGACCATGCCAGCTTCTTGACTATTCTTACAAGCCTGGATTTTCCATGAAAACATATGTTCTCATAACAAGTGTAGGGAGGATTGAAAAGAGCTGACGTGAGTCAACGTTGTTCCATTTTCTTTAGGTGTTCAATATAGTGGGGCCGATATGTATGGCACAGCATCAGCAGTAAGCCCTCTGTGTTGAGTTGGTGGGGCTGGATGATGGAGCTTATCATACAGTCTACAGGGCAAGCGTACGGCAGTGAATTTGTCTTCTATATTAGCATCTCAGCAGTTAGAAATAGCATGAAAACTCAGCCCTTTTAAAGAGCCCTTCTTAGTTTTGAGTTACTGCTGCTATCTCTGTATTGAGAAGACTTTCCAGACTTTTCCTTTCGTCACAGCATTTACTGGCTGCCAGCAGAACAATATAAAGTGGAATGGAACATTTTCTTTTTTCCTACGTGCCTACTGCATTTCATGGTGGTGTTACAACTGTTACAAAATATTGTAAAAGATTGAGCTTGTCTAGATATCTTGCTGCTCTTTATCTTTCGAGTTCCTATTAGTGGTTGTTAATAATACCTTTTACCCACCAGATTGCCTACTAGGATTGCATTTTGTAAAAATTAATGCATTGACTTTTTTGTTTGAAATAGTAAATGTTTTCAGTTTTTCCCAAATTCCAGGCACCTGATGCAGAGAGATTAGACAAGTTTCTTAGAGCTTCAAGGATGTTGAAGAAGGATTAAATGCGAAATTCCTGTGTGTATATGAGGGGTGAGAGAGAGAGAGAGAGAGAGACAAACTGTGACTGAAATTCAACAAGCATTTATTGAGAACTCACCATGTGTAAGGTCCTGTGAGAATACTAAGATCAGTATTAAGACCTCATCCCTGCTCTAAAGAGGCTAATAGTCAACTGTAGGAGATGGACAAGTACATATATTAACTGAAACATAAGGCAGAAAGCAAGGTAATCTAATAAGAGTTTTAAGCAGAGGACAGGAGAAAACTTGTGAAATTCTGAGAAGTTTTCAATAGATGAGGTAGGCACCATGTTTGAAAACTTTAAATAATGAAAATAGCTCAATTTTCTTAAAGGTGTGTTCTTTTTATAGTTCACCCCCAACAATGTCCTTTAGTTCTGAAATGTTAAAGTAAATTACTTTCTTTGATTACTTATTGTAACATGCTAACAAATAAATTAACTGAATGCTCTCACCACTGCACAGGCCAGCCCCACCTAGAGTTACTGTTTGAGGTTATACATTCTTTTATTCAAGTAACATATTTATTTAAAATGACAGCAGATTTTTAAGATTTTTTTTCTTCTCTTTTTTTGTGAGGGCACCAGAGAATTAGACGAAAGTACTAGGTTTTGAATGCTTCCCCCTTTTCAGCATTTGCATTTGCATTTTGTAAGTTGGCGTGATATTTTTGTATTCTTAGTAGTTTCTTTCATTATCTACTTTAAATATTTGTCTAAATTCCCTGTGCAAAGTTTTAATTGCATGATTTTATTTTTATTACTAAGCCTTTTGGGCTACCACTTTTTATTATTCACAGTAAATACTCACAAGATAACTCTTTCAAGGAACATCTAAATAACAAAAATTGTGTTTCAAAACCTCTGTGGAGTTTTTTCCCAAATTCAGCATGAATGACTTGGGTTATACCCCATTTGGATTATGTTTAGAAATTTACCACAGGCTGTAATGTGTCCTAAAATATGTCATTAACTATGGATGTGTTCCTTCTATATAGTATGTGCTTCCCGCTAAGAATGATTTAAACAAATTTACCATGTAGTAAGTAAAAGCATTGGTCTTTAGTAAAAATTTTAAAATAACTAATAGTACTCTCTGCGAAGTCTTGAAAGCCAGAGGAAACTCATCCTCTCTCCTCTATTAGGTTTTTCCTTTGTTCTCAGAATTCCAAACTCAAATCAATGCTACAAATATTAACACCCTTACGGGTTAAACAGTCACTGTTGAGATAGCCTGGGATCCAGACTCTCATTTTCACAGTATTTCTTTCGTCAGTTTTGCTCTGCCTTAAATCAAGTGATTTCAAATCGAATTTAGGAATTGCATTTTGTGGGGATGTTGTAAATCGTTTGTAGTTTCTTCCACGAGAAACTACAGGAGCACAAGAGCTAAGGACCGCAAGAGCTCATGATTGCTTCTTCAGTGAGTGAAATATCATTTTTTCCCATGAATAATTAAAATCTACAACTAGCAATCAATATATTTTAAAATAACTGTTTCATAATACTATTCCTAATGTAAACTCATATAAATGTAAAGTGAAATTCTAAAGCATTGTATTTGTACCATGTATCTTTAAAAATTATAATAAATTGAGGACATTTGCATAAACTTTTTTGGTTATATTTAGAAAAATGCTTTTGCATTTATATATTTTTCAGTAAAACAGCTAGTGGGCTCAGAATATGTATGTAGGAAAACATAGTTTTGCAGAAGGGGTATAGGGAAAACACAACCATGATTATTTTTGATTTACTGACATTTTAATTTGGGGTGGACACCATCTGAGTTTTCTTGGTAGAAAATACTATTTTGTGAATGTGAAGACACAAATTACTCCCAGTGGGTTGGTGACTTCATTTAGCCTCTCCCTGCCTTTTATTTTATTGCCGTATATCCGGTGACACATTATCTCCCACAAAGGGCTCTGCAGCCCTTTAAGTAACAATCTTTCTCACCCTGAAACAATGAAGTGTCAGATGATCACAGCTTCAAACAAAAGATTTTCACTGCCTTCAGCGCACAGCACAGTTACGATCCCCCTCCCCACCTGGTGAGGCTGGCACTCAAGAATACTTAGTTCAGTCCTGTATTTGATAATTGATGGTCATAAAGGGGTCTTTGTTGTACTCTCGTTTATTCCGGCAGGATGTTTCCATTGTTCCATACTGTACCTTGGCATATGCGGCACCTTCCATTGGTTGTTTTTTCTTTGTCCTGGAGCTTAAGCTTCATCTAAACCCTACAAACTGAGTGTTTTTGACAGACTCACTGAGAATGTTCTTTGCTGGATGTAAAATCAGCATCAATTCCTGCTTAGATGTCCTTTCTGTCCCCATTAATTTCCAGGTTGTTTGGTTCCTGGGAATACTTATTTGTGGTTTCTTTAATGACCACATTTTGTGTTAATGGATTTGCTGTAGTTTGGAGCAATTTGGAGATACCTATATTACTAGGATATTACTGTTGTGGCAAGAATGGAGGGGGATTCATTATAAGGGTATTGAATGATGTCGGGTGACTCGGAGACACTCTAGTTGTTGAGGAAGGGAAGTAATGGAAGAGGTTGAACGTCACGTTTCCGAAGCCATTGAGCACATCTTAATTATTCACACTCATTGCAGTAAGGGCAGTGTGTAGCATACTCTCTCTCTGTGTCTTTCACTTGGCAAAGAAACAGTAAAGTTAGTAAAGTTTCATGAAAACTTATTTTTTCATTCAAAAACTTGCAAGTGCTTACTATAAAGAATATTTTAAAAAGGACTGTCTTTTTTGTGTGTGTCAGCTTCTTTTAGGTAATAAAGAACCATGTATAGTCTATTGAACTTCCGCATAAAGAATTTCCGAAACATTACTATGGCCTTGCAACACAGTTCTAGCTACATCCTTGCGAAAATCATTCTTTGAAATTACTGCCTCTCAATTGCTTTGAAAAACAGCCTGGTGTAACTCTTAAGAGCCTGAAATCTAAAGTAAAAGTTCTTGGGTTTGAGTCCTTGTTCTCCTGTACACTAGCTGATTAACCTTTCTAGACCTCAGTTTCTCATGTGTAAAATGGGGATAATGGCGTCTACCTATAGATTTATTGTGTTAAATGTGTTAGATGAGCTAAAACACATCAAGTGTTTGAGACAGTACCTGGCAGTAAGTGTTCTGTGAGTGTTAGCTATTTTTTGATCATCTTAACCATACTATTTGAGTATCTGCTATTTTAAAGAGGAGTTGGAGGATTGAAAGAGATAATATGGAGTTTAGACTTTCTCCATAAATGAATTCACAGTGTACAGTTAAGAGATCATAAAAGTAAAAATGCGTAACTCCCTTTACCACGAGATGAATCCAGTGGGGAAATGAAACACTAAGCATGAGTGCTTGTCTGTTGGAACTTGTTAGGGCCTCCTGTGGTCCTCATATGACCTGTGGGCTTCAATTTGAAGAACTTAGAATAATGATACTCAAATTATGAGCACCTGCTTCTATGTCACCAGGATATTGTTTTCAAAATGTAAAACCCAGGGCTCTCTTTGCACCAACGGAGCCAGAATCACAGGGGTGGAGAGCCCAAGAATCTACATTCTTAACAAGCTTCCCTGGTGATTCTTATGCACAATGACAGTTGAGGACATTTGCCATAGAAGAGTAGCTCTCAGCCTAAGTGCTCATTAGAAGCATGTTGGGGGGGGGCACATTCAGAGGGTAACAGGTGCTTAGATTCTGACTTAATTGTTTGAAGGGGGGCAGGCATTAACATTAGCAGGTGACTGTAATGTGCAGCCAGCATGGAGAAGCAGGGGTATTAGAAGATGATTAGTGAAGGTGATTAGTGAAATATAAGTAATAGTTTATTATATTAGGTGTTGGTGTAAGAATGTCCAAACCTGTAGAGATTTTTAATAAAAATGTATTTGAACCAAACAGGATATACCTGGAAGCAAGATTGCAACAGAGGGAGAAAAGTTAAAAACACTTTCTAGAATAGCAGTTTGCAACTTCTTTCTTCGAGGGAATTTTAGGAAGATTACATAAAGTGGGAGGAAGCAAGGCAGGGATTAGAGTACAGGATAGTTCAAGATTATGTGCTCTGCTGAGGGTGGTTTTGCTTGAGGGGCCTGGAAAGAGGCATTTCAAAGGAGTGTGCACCCACAGGCACCGAAACAATAGGGCTTGCTTAAGGCAAAGATAAACCTTTTACTAAATAAGTTCTATGCCTGAACATGACTACCTGCCGTGACCTGCCCAGTTAGGAATTTACACTCAGATCACCCTGTAAAGTTACTTTCCTTAGAAAGCCCTTGAAAAAATTTTTTTTAAATCCTCACCGGGGGACATTTTTTGTTCATTGCTTTTAGAGAGAGGAATGGAGAGAGAGGGAGAGAAACATCGATGGGAGAGAGAAGGATCAAACAGTTGCTTTCTGTATGCACCCCCACCGGGGATCTGGCATTGAGGATTGAATTTGCAACCTAGGTGTGTGCCTGACTGGGAATTGAACCCACAACCTGTTGGTCACGGAACAGTGCTCCAACAAACTGAGCCACACCTGCCAGGGCTAGAATCTCTTTCTGATTCCACACAGGGATATAAGCTGACTTGGTATTTTAAAAAGTCATTATAGTGTTTCCCAGGGACTGAGGAGAAGGTGGAAATGGGGCGTTGTTGCTGAAAGGATGTAGAGTTGCTGTTTGGGATGAAAAAAATCCTGGAAATGGACGGTTGTGATGGTTGTGCACCATTGTGAATGTCCTTGATGCCACTGCACTATACACTTAAAAGCTGTTTTAAATGATAAATTTTATGTTGCATGTATTTACTACAATAAAACATACTGAACAAAAAGCCATTCCAATTCTCACATTTCTGAGCCTTAATTTTTCTTCTTTCTGCAGTGACAGTGTATCATGCATGCCACTAATTCCAGGGGACGCTCCCCTGCTTTCCTGCAACCTCAGAATGGAAACGGCCATCGCTCGTCTGGTTATGTTCCAGGGAAGGTTGTCCCACTGCGTCCCCCTCCTCCTCCAAAGAGCCAAGCTTCAGCCAAATGTCCCTCCATCAGACAGGAAGCCCGGGCCAGCTTTGCTTTCTCACCTGAAGAGCAGCAAACCCAGGGAGAAAGCCAAAAGCAGAAGAGGCACAAAAATACTTTCATTTGCTTTGCTATTACTAGTTTCTCATTTTTTGTTGCACTTGCAGTCATTTTAGGGATATCCTCAAAATATGCTCCAGATGGTAAGTGTTTCTGTGTTTGCATATAGAACATGCTCTTTTCTTTTGTTTGTTTTTGATTTATGTACTTTATTTTCCATGTTACTGTATTTTTTGGACTATAAGATGCACCCCCTCATTTGGGAGGAATAATGGTTGTTATGCTGCTGTTGAGTTCTGTTTACATTTACATTGGTGAAATATTATGTTATTAAATATTTTACCACATTTTTTGCTTCAAAAATTTTTTTCCTATTTCCTCCTCTAAAACCTAGGTGAGTCTTATGGTGCGAAAAATACAGTAATTAACTTTGAAAATATTCTAGGAAAGGAAAGAAAGAAAGGAAATAGTAGATTAAAAAATTCTTTTGTCTAAAGTTGGCTCTAACTACCTAATATACTCGTATAATTAATTAATATGAGGCATAACTTCTGAATGAGAGCCATTGTTAAAAGAATCCGTGGGGAATGAAAAAATTAAAGGATGGCTCTTCCTTTCCATTTTGTCACTTCCTCCCAGTGCTCAAGACATTCTTGGAGTATTTCTGTTTGAAGTGCTAATTTTAGGGGTCCTTACTGAATTCTGGCAGCAGCACAATTTTATCCTTTGTGGGAAGTATGATTTTTTTGCCAAAAGGTTTTAGTGATAAAAATCACTACTATAATGATAAACTACATTTGATTTCTTAAAAGTATAAATTCAGATAATAAGATTTGTGTTCTGCAGTTTGCAGCTGGCGTACTTGAGGACTGTTCCACAAGAAGCCTCAAATATTTTTGAGGAACAATATATATCCTAAAAGGAAAACATCCATTTGGAGGTGTGATTTCTGAATCATTTGTCTAAAAATCACTCATTACTTCATAGTTAAACATCGTATAGGGAGGTTTTAATTTTTTGATGGCCTTTGCTTTTCCAGGTGGTAATATATTGGGTAATGTATTTTGGGTGATGTTGAAGACATTTGTTATTTGGCCCAAACACTGCACCAACAAAGAATGGCCTTGTCCTGGAATCCCATCTGTGCACGTGAATGTCCCAGGGCCCCGGGCTGTGGCAGCAGCAGTAGACCAGAAGAGCCGGGGCTGGGCCCTGTAGTTACCTTCCTTTTCTTCATCTACAGCATGTTTTTGTCAAATTAGATGCCTTCTTAAATGGGTAGAACATTTGGGAAGCATTTTACCATTTATAAGACTTATAAATATTATTTTTATTTCATGTTCATGGGTGATTTAGGGGTTTTCATGGGCTTTAAGTTTCTAGGGAGGGATAGTATCAATACTTCTACATAGACCTGAAGTGAGAGAGATGTTCCTGTGAACATCTTTCTGGATCACACCAGTGGACCACATTGTGAATTGTAACGATGCTCTTCATTGCACACAACATTGCCATTCTTTCCCCTTTTCTCCAGCAGAATAACCCAGCTCACTTGCTGTTGATTTATTCTTTCCAAGTAATTTTCAGAAAAGGGACGCTAGGTTAGTGGAAAAGCAGAGCTGAGCTCTGTGGCTTTAACTGATGTTTTTATATTCCATCTGAGACATTGAATTGCTGATGTGGTTCATTGAATCAACATTCATCAGTTTCATTTTTGGCAGTCTAAGTGCAGAATATCAGTGGAAAGATTTGGTATGCTGAAATATTTTCAGGGCAGCCTCACTGTGGTTATTGCTCTTATATAACTTTGATAACACACCCACTGCTTAACAAGTGGGTAGCCGGGAAGATGGGGTGGACTGAGCTATTTTTCAGTGCTTTCTGCAGACCACACATTTTCTCATTAAATATACTTTGTTGAAAGAAACAGCCAGGAGTTTTGGGTGATGGTTCTAATGAAACATGCTCTCTTGGGGAATAATTATAAACAATGAAGTGGAATTGTGTAACTATTGTAACAATAGGAGGCTCTAGGTGTCAAGACTGGATTTCCTTCTCCATGGCTGGGTACAGTACTTGTTACATGGGGCATATGTTTGCTTCTGATATAACATTATGGAGAATTCCAGCTAGATGTTTTATGGAAAGAGAAGGAGCTAGAAGAAAAGTTCAAGAAATCCTCAGTATTAAGTCAGAACAAATTTAAGAAATTTCTTGTTTATTTGATGGAAAGGAAAGTTTAGGGATTATTCTCAGTATCAGTGATGATCACTGATTTATCAGAATTGAATAACAGTGACTATGGAGCTCCTATGAGAAAAATTAATTCCATGACATGATTTCCAAGGTCTTAACTTGTGGGACTAATTTGAACTGTAGTAGTTCCCATCACCGCAAAGAGAAGGTGTGAGCCTAGGGCAACATGAGTGCTTAGAAGTAACATGTTGCACACCTGAAACATATATACTTCTATTAACCAATGTCAACCCAATAAATTCAATAAAAAAGAAATAAGATGTTTGCACTAGTGTTACACAAGTTCAAAATGAGGAATCAGAATTTTCTTTCTATAAAAACATATCTTTGTGCTGCACCCTTTCTTTACTTTTACTTATATTATCTCCCAACGTATTTGTACCGCCTTCATATGAGCACCAAGCATATTTTGCCTGTTCTGTTATTTGTTTCACTGAAGCTGCCTCAGGTACTTGTCGCCCCACCCCTCCTTTCTCTGAGCTCTTTTGCATCTAAAGTAATTACCACATTGTTAAATATGTAAGTATTTCATACATGGTGGCTTTGTGTCCCAAGCTGGAATATAAACTTGGAGGGTTATGGGCTCATTGCTTTATATATATAACTATATAAAATATAAAATATATATATTTTAAATAAATTTTACAGTATCTAGTGTAGAGTGGACAAATTTATCATGAATAAGTATTAATACTTGGTGTGTAGTTGGTCTGAACTGGTATGATGCCCCCCTTCAAATTGTAGCAGAAACCAAAGGTCTCATGCATGAAACAGCTGTAGCAATGCAGAACACTATTATGTTTTCATCATCACCTATTCAAGAGGAAAGTTCTAATTCTAGTAAAGGGCCACTGCAAGTAAAGTAATCCTCATTTCTGAAAGGGGAACTTCCATTTCACTCACTGTGCTCAGTAATCTTGGGTTGGCTTCTCTAACCTATGGTTTCCTCATCTCTGAAAAGAGAAGTCCTGTCTTTGGCCATTTGCTTCTTGCAGTTTTGTTGGGGAAAGTACATGTCTGAAGTTAGCGATAGTCAACTTCAAAGGCTGTTGCCTTTGGAGGGAAGAGGTGCTACTATCACCTACTAAGGATTCACTGTGCACAGGAAAGAACTTGGAAAGATCTAATATACATACTGCTTAGCAGTTTCCTTTTTTTATTGACTAGTATGTTGTGAACATATTTTCTTTTCTAAAACAGCTTTCTAGTGTGGGTCCAAGGACAATTCACAGTTTTGCCTCTCACTGTTGATTTACTTCCAGAGTAGATGATGATTCAGGGGAATTCCATTTTCACTTCGTGGAGTTTGACTGGAATTAGATGGTAGCAACTTAGTTTTGTGGTGAAAACTTTTCTATGTGTGGGGGAAGTAAAGGATTTGACCTATCTCTGCTGGATTGGTGGGGGTGGGATTTTCATCCTATGGCAGGGAACTAAAATATGTAAGCCTGTTAGTTGTAGATTGCAATAAATGATGGTAGAGCTTGGATTCGTGTAAAGATATCCTTACATTTGGTTGAGTTGATGGGATATTGAGGTTGCATTATCTTACAGAAAATTGCCCAGATCAGAACCCTCGTCTCAGGAATTGGGATCCAGGACAGGATTCTGCAAAGCAAGTTGTTATCAAGGAGGGGGATATGTTCCGTCTGACCTCAGATGCCACAGTGAATTCTATAGTCATTCAGGATGGAGGTAAGTCATAGTCACTGTCTATGGGAACTGCAAGCTTGCTCTTTACTATGAGGGCACATCTGATGTTCTTTCTGTAGAAAACTATTAGTCTTCAGGATGTGGTATCACTCCAACCACAGAAACATGAAAAGTTCCTGAGGCAGAACCATAGAATTCAAGAGCTAGTGGACCTTAGAATCACTCAAGTTAACACCCTTGATTTGTAGAAGAGGAAACAGTCCCGGATAGTGATTTCTTGTAGCCACATCTTTGGTAGAGCTGTGGAGAATGATGAGAAAATTAAGATGGTTAACATGTAAAAATGAGATGCAGGTTTGTAGGCTCCTAGATAGTTTTCTGGAAATAATTTGTCTCTAAAGTGAACGGATTGAAGCTCGGATGCATGGGCATTTTAGTGTGTTGAGATATGAGCTCTTCATTTCTTCCTTCACGATGCTTTGAAAACGGATTTAATTTTCTAAGGAGACTCTTAGTAAAGTCTTTCTTCCTAACTTAGCTGCAGAAGTGTTCCCCTTCCAGCCTCAAGATGACATTACTTTTCTGTGTGTCAGAAAAATGTTTTAGAAGTGGACTGACACTAGTGTTGTTCTCTGCAGGACTGCTTGTATTTGGGGATGATAAAGATGGATCCAGAAATATTACTTTGAGGACTCGTTACATCCTGATCAAGGATGGTGGGGCGCTTCATATTGGAGCAGAAAAATGCCGCTATAAATCCAAAGCGACAATTGCCTTGTATGGCAGGTCAGATGAAGGTGAAAGTATGCCAACATTTGGCAAAAAATTTATTGGTGTGGAAGCCGGCGGGACACTGGAGTTACACGGGGCACAGAAGACATCGTGGACATTGTTGGCGAGAACTCTGCATTCCTCAGGCTTGGCCTTTGGCTCCTATGCCTTTGAGAAGGACTTTTTAAGGGGCCTCAATGTGAGGGTCATTGACCAAGACACAGCCAAAATTTTGGAAAATGTGAGGTTTGATACCCACGAATACCACAATGAGAGCAGACGACTTCAGGAATTTTTGAGAGTGCTGGACCCAGGACGGATTGTTGCTATTGCTGTTGGAGATTCAGCAGCCAAAAGCCTCTTACAGGGAACCATACAAATGATCCAGGACCGGTTGGGAAGTAAGCTGATCCAAGGCCTGGGCTACAGGTGGGCATACCTTAGTACTCTCTTTCCCAGCTCTGTGTTAGAGTCTACGTTTGTACGAGAGGAGGGCGAGGGTGGAGAAAGACACAATACACCACAGCCAACTTCAGGTCAGAGTGGCCACTACCATTTAGAGGTCTGGTTGTCTCCTTTGCTTTGAAACGTGGGACTGGAGGACAGGATACTGGTTACAGGAGCTGGTTTCTTGGCTTTGGTTTATGAAGCTTTTTATGAACAGTAGCATCAGGGTTGTGAAAAGAACAGAAATATGAAACTGGGAAAACATGATCAGGCAGTTTAAGGGCAATTTACTTTCCTCTTTCATAACCTCCTGAAGTGTGTCATATGAAACTTAGGTTAATTGAAGCAATTTAGGAGTTGAAAGGTTAGGGTCCAGTTTCATGCTAAGGTGTGAAAGTTATCTTAAAAGCCTTATGGGTGGAACATACACAGTTTCCTTGTTCTTTCTTTTTTGGAATCCTTTGCATACTGAGTTGGGTCTGCTGGTTTGATTGACGCAGGACTGTGGAGGCCTGGTGAGAGGAAGGACCCAGTAGGAGGGCTAGGAAGTTCATTGAGATAGTAGGAATCATTTCTACTATTTATGGTTCTTGTGCCGTATTCTAGTTAACCATGATTTCCTAATGCAGCCACGAGCTGGCTCAACACTTAATTCAAAAAACAGAAGTTTCAATTCTGCTTACTGTTCTTCATCAAGTTGGGAATATTTGCAGTGAAAAGTAGCAGGGTTTCAAAACTTGCAATTTGAAATGATCTAGTTATTGTTTTTGATAGTTGATCTGGTCATTATTTTTTGCCTTGGAAATTTGCTTGTTGGAATGCAATATTACCTACAGAAATTTGGAGAAAGTTAAGTGAGTAGAGAAAGGGGATCTGTAATGTTTTAAAAATGCTTTTTGTTCCCCTTGGGGAGCATTTAAGAGGTGTTGAGAGCTGGGTATCTGTAGATGCTTAGATGAAATGACACTGTCTCAGAGCCTTTGATTGAGATGGTGGATAAACAGAGACCTAAACAGATAAGCACTGAACAATAAAACACTTGCTGCATCCGCAGGCTGTAATGAAAGCGTGGTAGGAGCCCCAACATTCGCCTGGGTTGGTCAGTGGAGGCTTCCCCAAGGCGAGGGTGTAGGGCTGTGCTCTCTAGGCAGTTGGATGGAGATCTGTACAGATGGGGTAGAGCATGTGCAAAACCTCAGAAGTGTTTTCTTTAAATGTTTAATCAAATATAATACACATACAGAAAAGTGCTGAAAACAAGAATATAGAGTTTAATGACTTGGCACAATGTGATATCTGTGTAGCTACCACCCAGTTCATGAGATGGAACTTTGCCAGTAGCCCAGAGGCACCCCGCTTCCGCCTCCTTTTCACTTCCTCCACTCACCCCTGATTTTGTGGAGAATACCAAAGGTGAGGGATTCCTGTTTTTGAACTTCATATAAAGGAGGACAAACAGTATATCACATTTTGTGTCTCGTTGCTTTGCTTGATTCTGTTATTGAGAGTTGTTTACCCATACTTTGCCGTGTACAGTGTGCACCCACGTTTTTGTACCATGTGTAATCTGCATTATACATGGGAATTAGTACTATGCATGTATAATGTGCATCCTTATTTTCCCCTCAAAAATTTGGGCAAAAAAGCGTGCATTATACATGGCAAAATATGCTATGTTCTTGCATGTAATGCTGGCTCATTTTCATTGCTGTTCATTTTTTATTGTATGATTATGCCACGACGTATTTGCTCCTGGATAGCTGGTTGGTTTTCCAGTTTGGACCTCTGTTGTAATAAGTGCTTCTGAATTTTCTTTTGCCAATCTCTTGATGCACATGTGTACATATTTCTGTGGTTCATAGACCTTGCGGTGAAGCATGGTCTTTTCTAAGTTAGACTCCTACTTTTTCATTATCCAGTAATGCCAGAGGTTACAACTTTTGTTTCTTTTTTTAAAAGATTTTATTTATTTATTTTTAGACAGAGAGGAAAGAAGGGAGAAAGAGAGGGAGTGAAACATTGATGTATGAAAGAAACATTGAATGGTTGTCTCTTGCATGCCCCTAACTGGGGACCTGGCTCACAACCAAGGCATGTGCCCTGATTGGGAATTGAACCGACAACCTTTTGGTCCATAGGCTGGTGCCCAGCCCACTGAGCCATACCAGTCAGGGCACAACTTTTGTTTCTTTATGCTATTATTATTCTAGACTTGTGTGATCATTAGCTATGATATTTTCAAATATTTTGTTTGACCTTTTTTGGGGGGGGGGGGCAGTTGCATTCTACTGGTTGCTCAGTTCCCTTTAAAATATGGCTGCTGATTTGATGGAGGAGTTAGAGTTGTGATCCTTTGCCAATGTTCCACTGCTTTGACATTATGTCCAGTGGACATAAACATACTCCTTTGAAGATAATGTTCTGGAGCACTGAAATTTTCCTCAAGTGGAGGAGGAAAGTAGTAGGAGTGTTTTGGAGATAGTGTCAGTAGAATACAACATTGTTTTATAGTGGCTGAGGTAGTCCTGGTAAATAAAGGAAGGCTTTGATATTTTTCCTCCTTCCCTCTCATATAAGAGATCATAAATTGAGACATTCTTCATTTGATTCTTTCTGCTGTGTCAAGGAATATAAATAGAGCTGTAAAGCATTGTCAGCCAAAGAGCAGCTGAAGACAGGCAGGGGCGGGTGTGGAATTTATAAGGACATAGGCATGCTTAGGCTAACTTTTATCTGTGACTATCCGGCCATCTGTTTGGCCTAGATTACATTTGGTGTATTTTTCCCCCCTAGGGAAAGAAGTTGGCATTTTTCTTTTCATGTTTTAAACCAGGAATCTTAAGGCAAATTTTCTGCCTTTTTGTCTTTGTTCTTTTTGAAAATTTTCATACTGGTTTTTGGCAACAAGCTCAAGCAAGTCCTTGGGAGGGTTTAGCCCAGTATCACAGAAATAAAATGGTGTTTTCCACACCTTGCTTCTAACAGGAGTAGAGCCTGTATAATCTGTTGGATAGCAATTCTGCAGTTTCAAGAATGTTAAGAAGTGATTAACCCCGAGGTTTCAGCCTTACTTGTACCCTGAGATTTTAAAAAATCCTGTCCTTGGGGCCTACCCTGGATCACTTACTTCAGGATCAGCAGAGGTTAGGGTCCCAGGCAGTGTGTGCGCCGGCAGGGTTGGTAACCACTGCTCCATGCTTTGGCCTCTAACAGGTTTACAGTGTGGTCCCCAGACCAGAAAGCCTCAGTGGCACCTGGGGACCTGTTAGAAATGCAAATTCTCTGACAGCATTTCAGACATGGGGTGCAGCCCAGCAATCTGATTTAACAAGTCTTCCAGGTGAGTTTGAGATCTACTGACCTTGGAGAACCACCGCTGTAACTCAGCGGTTCTCAGGTGCACCTGCAGAGCTTTACAAATCTGCTAATTCCGGGCCCCTGCTGTATCGGCGTGGGCTGCATCTGAGCATAGACATGTTCTGGAAGCTCTGCATGTGACTCTATTATGCAGTTAGATTAGTGGACATTGCAGAGAGGAGAGTTGAAAGAGCAAGTTTTCAAAGAAGGAAAATAAATGGGTTTGTGGCCAGAATGGTAGTAAATGAAACGAGTATGTATTGAAGAAGGAAGTCAATGATTAATGGAAGCCACAGTCATCAGTGTTTCACCTGCTACAGAGCTGGACAAACAGGGATGTGAAATCCAGGTGCGTGCGCCCTGGCTGGTGTGACTCAGCGGATTGGGCGTTGTCCTGCCAAACCAAAGGTCGAGGGCTGGGTTCTTGGTCAGGGCACCTGCCTGGGCTGCGGGCCAGGTCCCCAGATGGGGGCATGCAAGAGGCTACCAATCTGTGTTTCTCTCCTTCTCTTTCTCCCTGTCTTCCCCTCTTGATATAAACAAACAAACAAACAAATAAAATTAAAAACAATCCAGGTGCACTTCCTTCCATGACATTTACTTTAGTCAACATTCGAACTTGCATCCTCATAAGGAAAAAAGGTGTAGGGACTGACAAAGAATGAAAGGTGATAATTAGCACCTGACTTAACATCTGTGCCAGGAATTTGGGTACCTTGGCAAATGATCAAACGCATGTGTTCTTTTTCCTTCCAGGCAAGCTTGGGCTTTGGTTGGTGTCATTGATGGTGGAAGTACTTCTTGCAATGAATCTGTGAGAAACTATGAAAACCATAGTAGTGGAGGAAAGGCTCTTGCCCAGAGAGAGTTTTATACTGTGGATGGTCAGAAGTTTGCTGTGACGGCTTATAGCGAATGGATTGAAGGTAGGCAAGTACAATTTCTATAGTCTTGTAAGACATTGGTAAGTATTGTGACAGATTTTGTTTTTTAAAGTGATACCGTTTGCAAATGACATACCAGTTAGATTTCTCAACTGGTTGAAGTTAAAGCCAATAGTTTCCCTACTGTACTCCATCTTTTAGACTCAAGGGTTCTTTCTGGACTAGAGAATGTTATTTCTAGATCAGGCACCACCAATTGTACTTTGTGTAGTGTGGCTAACTAGTGAAAATAGATTTGCTTCCTGGATATGATATGGCAAGCTGTCTTTGGTTATGCTCTGTGACAGTGAACATGATCTTGTATTTTGCATCTTTTCTTTTATGTAGATAGGTCAGCAAGTTTGGTTTGCTACGCAAACCAACTGCTCATTTTCTTAGCTGGTTCATGAGAGGGAAATTGCTAATACCAATTGAAAACATAGAAAGTACAAAGTAAACATTAATCTTTAACCCTATCATTCAGAGTTAATTATCTTGGTGCAAATATTTAATATTTTTTATCTTACTTATGTCTCCTCCTGATGCTCATCTTTGTTTTAACCTGTTTTTCTCTCTTTAAACAACATATAAAAGTATTTCATGTCTTTACATTTTCTTCAGTATATTTTTAATTATAATCCACCTTTCAGAAGAGCTATAATTTGTTCAAATAATGCCTAGCACTGGGTGTGTAATGATGTTCACTGTATAATTTTTTTACTTACCCACTTTGCTGCTAGATTTTTGGCTTCAGGTATGGATTGGCAGCCTCCCGTCTGTGCTTGCGTACCACCTTTTATTCCTTAACCAAATGTTATACCCAAACAAATGTGAAATGAGTAAGAGGTGCTTTATTACATCTCTCATTATCCAGAAGGGCTTAGTGTAGACTCGGTTCACACCTGTTTTTAGAAGCAATGTAGCGAAGTGTTCACTCAAGTGGATTTCTGGAGACAGAATGCCTCGGTTCATATCCCTGCTCTTATACGTACTCTGTGATGGTGGGCATGCGACTTCAACTTCCTAACCCTCAGTTTCCTCATTTGATAATAGAAACTAGAAACTACCCTATAGGGCTGCTATGAGCATCAGATATGAAGAACATGAAGTTTTTTCTCTCTTTTTTAGTATAGTATGTATAGTGAGCACTCATTAAATGTTACCTATTTTAATGATGAGCAAACGTGACTTGGGTTACAATGGTGTATTTTGTATCGCAATTAAAGAGTGATTTTTGCTTTAAAACAAAAAGATAAATAGAGTTCCTGTTATGATAAATGGAGTTCCTGTTATTAAACAGGGACTTTCACATGTTGCTTCAAAGCAACCTTCTGGATTTGGGGTCAGGAGATGGTATTATTATGGAGGAGGAAGCTGGAATAAAGCCTCAGCTTTCTGCCTCAGAGAACACGCTTTTTCTACTATACCATGGTTGCCTCTGGCAAAAAAAAAAAAAAAAAAATGGTTGGGTGAGAAGCATTTCTTAGTAGGAATTTGTATGAAAAGTTTAGTACAACTGCCTCCAGTAAGATTCCAGGCAAGAGATAATTACTGACAAACCTCGAGTCACCACTTCCTTTGTGGGAAATTCTGTTTTCACGTCCACGTCACTGATGACAGCTCATTTCTGGAGAGGGTGCACTCCAGCTGTCTGTCAGAGGGCGCTGTCTGTGTCCAGTTTCTCAGTGACTCTTACTTTCATTACTTACTGGAAGAGGTGGTCATTCTCTTCAGGAAAGAGGGAGGATGAACTTATTTCCTCTCATACTTCCAATCTGGTAGTGTTAATAGGAGATAATCTTAGGCAGAGTTTTCTTCTAAAGCCAAAAAAGTGAGGAATAACTGAATAATACAGATCTTCCTTATCTAACCTTCTGGATGTAAAAAAAAAACAAACAAAATAAAAAACCAATAAAAACCAAATTCTAACAATCATTTAAATCAAAACTTATTTACCTAGTTTTTTTTAAAAAAAGATTTTTTGCTTAAAATCATCCTTGTCATCATTTTCAAGACACTATTACAATTTATATGAAATTCTAATAAAAAAACTAATGTTTAGTTGTCCTTTTTAGATACTTTTTTTTGGTAACAATCTGGAGTTTTGGGTAGTGATTGTTGTTGCTGCCATGAGGTTTTTTTTTTAAATTATTATTACCTGTGTTCTTATCCTGTTTGTTTTTATTCTTGGGAAGGGAGACTGATAAAGAGGTTAAGAAATTGGGCTCTGGAATTAACTTAGCATTCGGTTATGGGCTCTACCATTTTTTGGCTGCTATTCAAATGCCCTGAACTTTTGTTTCTTCATTTCTAATACATACAACAGTTTCTATCGCTCACAGTTGTTTCGATGAAAGGTTATTATGTGTGTGAAGTCCCAACAGATTCATATCTACAGAGTGACTTCCACATGGTTGCCATTAATAACAATTTGCTGACTTGTGTTTATCTTAACTGTTGCTTTGTTAATCAGTGAGAGGATCAATATTAGGTGAAAAAAATTCCTGCTAATACAGCATTCTCTTTCTTGTTTTTTGGTTTAGGAGTTTCTCTTTCAGGTTTCCGGGTAGAAGTTGTAGATGGAGTGAAGCTCCATCTGCTCGATGATGTTAGTAGCTGGGAACCTGGAGCCCGGATCGTGGTTGCAAGCACGGACTATTCCATGTACCAGGCAGAAGAGTTCACGCTTCTGCCCTGTCCTGAGTGCAGCCGTTTCCAGGTCAAAGTCAAAGGTATCAGACTGCTCAGAATGCTTTTTGGGAAACACTCTTTTCTTGGGATTTGATTCCTGGAATTTTCCCCCCAACCACCACCACCATTACCAGGTTTCATGCCTGTTTCTTTGTTTAATAAAAGATGCAGAATTGATGGATCAATTATTTTCCATGGTTCTTTTCAACTTCCTTTTAATTTTCTACTGTCAAATAATAGTAAACTAGATTTATTTTTTAATAGAAGTTTTGTCTTCTTTTTTTAAAAAAGATTTTATTTATTTATAATGAGAGGGGAAGGGAGGTAGAAAGGGCAGGAGAGAAACATCAACGTGTGGTTGCCTCTTGCATGCCCCCTACTGGGGACCTCGCTAGAAACCCAAGCATGTGCCGCAACTAGGAATCCAACTTGTAACCCTGTGGTTTGCAGGCTGGTGCTCAGTCCGCTGAGCCACACCAGCCTGGGTGAAGTTTTGTCTTCTTAAGTTAAAAAAAAAAACTATGGGTTTTGAGTACCTACTTTCTTGGCAAAAAGTAGATTTTACTAATATTTAAAATAGAATCAGAAAGGTATTTTAATAAGACTGTGTTTTTTATATAGTCATGAATAATGCATCTTTTGAGGGACAGTAGTACACAGTCAGCATCTTACTATAAACTGTGTTTAGAAAGAATGGGTGATGTTTATCAGTTACTTATTCTGAGCCTGGTAGTAAGCAAATCTTCATGCATTGCCTCCTTTATGGACTTCACAATGAAGTCCATAAAGGACTATTGCTTTCCTGACTTTTGTACTCAAAATTATACATTTATGGTACAAGACAAGAGCTTAGAGTAACTATTTGATAAGTACTCTATAGATAATTTAGAGCTTTGAAGTTTAAGGGAAAATTTTTTGCTTAACTGAAGAAAAGAATGATGGGCTCACTTGGCACTTTTTCTGTGTGCTTCAGCATATTACTTTCCCTTCCTGGTAATCCAGGGCATAAACAGAAGACAGAAAAACCCAGAAAATGACAATATCATCTGGCATTAATTTTTGTTTGGAAATTCCCACTTTTGTTAACAAGTGTAGAGGATAATGAATCTCCATGATCTCAACTCCTTGATATACTTGTATTTTTTCCTGAGTTTATATAATAAAAACACCAGAGAGAAGCTCATTATTAAAGTATTTTGAAATATCTAATCAAGGTAGGAATTAAAAAAAAAATGCACAGCAGTGTTAGAATAAGAAGAAGTAGGGAAGAAAAGAGGGTAATTCCTGTGCTGTTCACATGCAAATGCAGACCACTGTAGCTCTGAAGTGGAAACAAAAGCAGCTGAACACCCTGCTGTCCACATCCCCTGGTAGCTGTTCTGGCCTCCCGTGCATTTGGTGCACTTGGTTCAAGGGCGTGGAGCCAGAGAGGGAGAATATGGATTCCTAAGTAGATTCCAGATTATTGGTGCTGTTCAAGAGAGTATCGAGCTCAGGGAGGAGCAAGCCCTGTGTGTGGATTTGACAGTTGGTAGTAAGGGTTTAGGCATTGCGTGGGTCGTTCAACTAGATAACCTTTAATATCCTGACTTCCTGGGATTCTGGGATTCTGGGATTCTGAGGCAGTAAAGATTAGAAGCAGGCCATAAATTTTGATAATGACTTGGGGTTACAGAATAAACTCTGTCTTTTTGACATAAGTTCCATGGTTTCTTTGTTCTGATATTCTCACCTTGCCCACATCAACCAGAAACCCCTCAGTTCCTGCACATGGGTGAGATCATAGACGGCGTAGACATGAGAGCCGAGGTTGGAATTCTCACCCGGAATGTTGCCGTCCAAGGAGAAATGGAGGACTCCTGCTACGCTGAGAACCAGTGCCAGCTCTTTGATTACGATACCTTTGGGGGCCATGTCACGGTAGGCAGAAGGATTCGATGAGTTCTTTGAAACCTTGGTTGCTAAATATATTTGAAAAAACTTTAAAGTTTTGGAATGAGATCTACAAGGATGTGAAGGAGTCATGTTTCATTGTTCTATCAAATGACAAGGAAGAGATTTTAGATAACTAAAAACGTATTTGTTTTCATTTAGTGGACCTGGACTTGAGGTTAAGTTGTTCGAGAAGACTTGCCTTATGAAGAATTAAGTCAATATGCAGGGAAAAACCAATTACACAGGGACAAAAAAATAGTAATCTTGGTATGAAAGAATCAATTGGTATTTTTAAAGCACGATTAAGCAATATACACATACAAAATACATTTTTGTAAAAAACATGTACAGTATATATTTTTAAAATATTTTGTTTATTTATTTTTAGAGAGGAGGAAGGGAGGGAGAAAGAGAGGGAGAGAAACATCGATTTGTTGCTTCTCATATGTACCCCGACTGGACCAAACCCGCAACCCAGGCCTGAGCCCTGAGCGAGGGTCAAATAGCGTCTTTCACTTTGTGGGGACGACACCCAACCGACTGAGCCACAATGGTCTGGGCTGTAAAGACATTTTTTATATGCAGATTTTTATTCTGTAAAAGTATCCAGTGCTTACTCTGTGGTAAGCTTTGCTCTGTGTACTGATTTATTGGACTTCTGGACTGCATTTTGGCTATGTGTGTTTTAAAGTCAGTTTTTGTGCAATGAGCGGGCAGTGCTTATTGGCAGCTGTTCTGTTACACTGATTTCTGAAATATCGGTCAGTGTTATTTCTTTGTTTTTCGTCGTATGATTGACAATCCAGTGTTTAAAAATATTGAATGCCCTAATTGTAGATAGCAGGAAGTTTTAGAAAGAACTGAAGTAAATAATATTATGTGCTAACAAAAAATATTGGAGGATGATTTAGAAATAACTCTTTCAAACTGTAGTGAAAGTTATGGAAACAAAATAGCAAGATGAGACTGGAACTGACCAAAATATTTGAACAAATCAAAACACATACATAAATTATTTCTACAGCTTTCCTGGTTGCATGTCCTCATTTTCTTTTATTCTGTATTTTTTAATTTATTGGGGGTTTTTTGGAGAAAGAGAAACACTGACTTGTTATTCCACTTATTTATGCATTCATTTGTTGTTTCTTTTGTGTACCTTATCAGGGATCAAACCCACAAAGCCCCTTGGCTTTTCGGGGACAATGCTGTAACAAACTGAGCTACCCAGCTAGGGTCATTTCCTTTTATCTTAGTAAGATGCTATTTCTATAGCTCTTTAAAGCAATCACTGAAGTAAGCAAAGGAGCACTTGCTAAATTATTAACCGGGGATCGGGAAAATAGGATGCAAAAACAAAAAAATGTCTTAGTGTGTATTCTCCTTCAGACATTTTCTATTAAAACAGTATATTTTGCTACTGCCCCTTAATGAAAGGTATCATTTGATTTTGGTTACCATGTCTTGCAGATAAGGAAAAATTTTACTTCAGTCCACCTTTCTTATGTGGAACTGAAACATATGGGTCAGCAGCAGATGGGACGGTATCCTGTTCATTTTCATCTGTGTGGAGACGTGGATTATAAAGGAGGGTACAGACGCAGAACATCTGTGGATGGACTGTCGATTCATCACAGCTTCTCCCGGTGCATCACTGTGCATGGGACAGATGGCTTGCTGGTAAGCAGCCTCCCGTTCTGTCGGTGCGTGTTACCGAAGCAGTCACGTCTCCTTAAGTCTCATGACTTCGCAATTTTATAGAAGTGAGCCTTGTACCACATGCCTTACTCTATCCCATTTCTACTAAGAATGCTGTTTTTCTGTGTGAAGGAAGCCTACTTTCTTAGCTACCCAAATTATTCTCTTAAGAGATCAGTAAAACCTGACATTTGACTTTGCCTCTTCAGATAGGATTAAAAATTCTTTCTGCATTTGTACGCAGCATGCTATACTGAATGGCACTTGTTACTTAAACCACAATCAATCTTGTTACCGATGACATTATATACTTGTATTTCTGCAGATAAAAGATACCATTGGGTTTGACACACTAGGTCATTGTTTCTTTTTGGAAGATGGTGTTGAACAGAGAAATACTTTGTTTCACAATCTGGGACTCCTCACCAAGCCAGGCACCCTCCTCCCCACGGACAGGAATAATTCCATGTGCATCACAATGCGAGAAAAAGTGTTTGGAAATTACATCCCTGTGCCTGCCACTGACTGCATGTGAGTAGTCGGTAGAGAGAAACAGTCATGTGTGATGGTTGAGGCCTTTGACTGTTGGGGAAGAGGTCTTGGGGGAAGAAGCTTAAAGTGGGCAGGATTTTTCATGATGAATATTTAAATCACCTTATAAAATGCTTTGCAGGGCTGTTTCAACCTTCTGGATTGCTCATCCCAATAATAACCTGATTAATAATGCAGCTGCAGGCTCACAGGTAAATAATGCTGAAGTGCTTTCAGTTTTTTTAATTCATGTTTACAAATCGCATATTCGGATGGTACGTTATGGATGGGATGTAATGTGTGGCAGTCCGTTTGCAGTGTCATATTGTTTTCTGGTTCTACCAGTGTAGTGGAGAGCAGGATGTGGTTGACATTCTTTTTCTATTTCTTCTAAATCATTTATGCCAGCTCTTATCTTTCTGCAGTGAACCTTTTAAAGCCCCTACGGCATCTTACTTCCCCCCTAGCTCAGGATGTCTTATAAATCCCAGTCCCCCTTTCTGTCTCTGAACCTCCTCTGCACGTGGAGTCCCCGGCTGTCTCCTGTATGTGGGTTCCCGTACACAATGTATGTACTAAATTTGGTTATTTTCCTCTCACTTATCTGTCTCATGTCTATTTGATTATTAGACCAGCCAGAAGAACCTTGAGGACAGAGGAAAGTTTATAATTAAAAATATACATAATACAATACTTTAACTTTTTATAGCATCAGATGAATTTTATAATGATCCATTTTGTTTTTTATCAGTAAAGCAATCAAACTTCAGAAGAATGTTTGTAGTTCACTGGCTTACTTAAAATAAAAAAAAATTAAGTTGGTTTGAAATGTTCAGTAATTTCTACATCACGGGCCCTGGCCAGATAGCTCAGTTGGTTAGTGTCGTCCTGGTACGCCAAGGTTGTGGGTTCAATCCCCAGCCAGAGCATGTACAAGAATCAACCAATGAATGCATAAATAATGGAACAACAGATTGATGTCTCTCTCTCTCTCTGTCTCCCTCTCCCTCCCTCCCTCCTTCTCCCCCTCCATTCCTCCCTCTCACTTCCTTTCTCTCTCTCTAAAACTCAGTAAATAAAAAATTAAAAAAATAATTTCTACGTCATGAATTTTATTGAGACGTGTCATTTAAATTTAGCTCAACTTGCCTTTTTGAGTCTTCGGCTTGTTTAACTGATGCCCACCAAGTGGATAATAGAGAGAAACTGTCTGTCGGCATTAAATACCACGTTGTACAAGTGAGGAAAAGACATGGCCATAATCAAAATTAAGTAAAGAATTATACAACTGTTCCAATAGAACGATCTTGTCAACATCAAAAGAAAATCATTGATGCCAGTTAGCGTCTCCGAGTATAGTAGGACAGGTTCCAAAGGGAGGAAAGGTGGTTGGCTGATCTCTAGGGTTATCATACCGTCTCCACAGTATGTCTTTACTGGGTGATGTATCATCTTTCTGGCTTCGCGTGCTTAAGTCAGGTGTGGCCCAGTAACTTTGATTGTAACAGTTTTTAGTGTTGATGAACAATGAAAACTGTAGCTTTTCTTTATGGGAATGGATTTTTCTGTGGAATACTCTGACAGTTGTCCCTCTGCTCCCTTAAGGGCCTCATCTTTTGTTAATAATATATACTTGGGGATTTCATCTCCTCCGTAAAGCAGCTGAACTCAACTGTGTGCCTTGAATTGTTTCACAAATGTAAGAACAACTTAAAAGAATAAATAAACTATTTTGGGATTGTGCAGAAATGTCCCTCAGATAAGCTTTGGGAGATTTACATTCATAATTGATTAAGATTTAAAACTGCTAATTTATAATATAAACTGAATATTTAAGATATTATACAATTAGGATTATATGCCCAAAATGAGCTTTATAGCAATACCTAAATATTCATACTCCTATGTCATGGCTATTAAGATTTTAAAAAGGGAAGAAATATTCAGCGTTGTTTTTTAAGGTGAAGTAAAAGATTAGTTGAAGGGAGTATTTCTTTGAGATGAATAGAATAAGGCATCTTTGGGTGATGGTAGAATTCACATCCATGACTTAAAAAAAACATAAAACATAAAATTCTTATTTGACAGGAGAGACCTGGACATTTAATCATTTCAGGTTTTCATTCATTCATTTTTTTCATCAAATATTTGTCAAGACCATGTGAAGTTTGTGTTGAGAGTTTCTAACTGGGAGATGAGTTTTTGGGTAAAGAGCACCAAGAGGGTGGTAAGCAGTGTTATTCCAGGATCATTACAAAGGAACAGCCAGAGCAGAGATTCTTTTCAGCTGTTTTCAAAAGTCATGGGTTGAAGATCAAAGCAAATTGCAAATAGTCCATGAAAAATGTGAGGTGAGGTTGCCAGAAGCCCTTACTGGAACTCATGTGAAAAAATAAGTTCATCTCATGTGCATTCTTTTTCCTTTTCCTTTTGTAAGTTCTCGTTTCTCTAGGAAAACCGTTTCAGTAAAGCTCGTGTTTTGGCAAGAGTTTTCCTCTCCAAGTCAGTCAAAACCCTTTCTACTTGTACCTTTCTACTGCCTTTTACAAAGCTCCCTTTACCTGTTTTGACACCACAGTATTTAACAGGAAACAGCTGCTGTCCCCCTTATTCCCTTCTCTCCCCACACCCCCAAACTCCACTGCACCCTGGAGGGCTCACTGTGCCCTCAGTGTATAAGGCTATGGAGTGGAGCCTTTTCCACAACCCATGTCTTCTTACATGGTCTGTTTTGTGCCCCAAAGAAAAGAGGTGGTAAATAATTAAAAAACAATTTTATATATTTATTTTAGAGAGAGAGAGGAAGGGTGGGGGACAAAGAGAGGGTGGGAAGGGGAGAAAGAGAGAAAAAGAAACATACATTGATTTGTTGTAGTTCCGCTTCTTTATGCATTCATTGGTTACTTCTTGTATGTGCCCTGACTAGGGATCAAACCTGCAACCTTGGAATACTGGGACAGTGCTCTAACCAACTGAGATACCTGGCCAGGGTGGTAAATACATTTTTCAGAACAGTTTGTTTTAAGACTCATCTGTAAGCTTACAGGAAAATATTAAATATTGCATTCACTTGGGTGTGTAGGTACATATATTTTTCACAATTCATTTCTCCTCTATGCTTCCAAAGGACTTGCTATTACAGCTAGTATAGCACTTATTACAAATATTTTAGTTCTGTCTGTATTTCCCATTGCACTATGACTTCTTTGAGAATAGTCTTACTGTATACTTGGCATATAGTGGGCACTAAATAAATGTTTGCCAAATTTGAATCAGTACCATATTTTTTGGACTGTAAGTTTCAGCAACCTGTTTAATCAAAGTTCCATCATGTGAAGTTGCCCTTTACACTGGGCTGTTTTTTAATTGAATTGTAAAATAAAAAATTGTCACAGGGATTAAGAACATTTAATTTCAATTTTTATATCTTACTTTGAGTGTCAAGATATTTCAAACAGTTCTGCTCCTGTTAAGGTCAGTAATACTGAAATCGAACAGACAGGATCCAGACTGAGACAGCATCCTGATTCATGCGTGTGGTGTCTTTTTTTCACTTGGCAAAACTTTGCCTTGAGACAGGAAGGGCATTGGAGGTGTTTGAAAGAAGTCAGTGAGCTCTGCCTGTTAGTGGATAGTTCCTTAATAGGTATGACTCATCTATTGATCAGGTTTGGGGGTAAATGGAAAAAGCCTGATGCTTCTAAAAGACATTGCTGTCCTGGTCCCATGGAAGGAAGGAAGGCTTGTTTGGTTCTAATTCTGCATAACTTACAATAACAAAACTTATTTTGAAAATAAATTTTGCTGTCAGCCAATTATTTCTATGTTTTGTCCAGTCCTGCAAAAAAAATTGAATGTGCTTTTCCCCCAAAACATAATATAACTGCTTTGAGGGTACTAGAGGAGAGTGCAACTTTTTATACTCAACTTCTAACCTGCAACGATGAATAGTTAGTGTTAAAAAAAATTAAATTTGCTTGTAAAGTGCTTAGTTTATAAAGGTGTTTCAAAGTGGCTTTGTAAAAAGAGGCTTTTAATGATCTTGCCCTTTTAATTATAGGATGCTGGAATATGGTATTTATTTCACAAGGAACCTACTGGGGAATCCAGTGGATTGCAGTTCTCAACGAAACCAGAACTTACTCCATTGGGGACATTCTATAACAACAGGGTCCATTCAAGTTTTAAGGTAGGTTCCTCATTTGTAACAATCAGTGCATATGATTTACAGGGTAAAGGGCAGACTACTGTGATTACAACTGAGACATGTCAGTTTTAGGTAGACTTTGTCATCAGAGAAAGTAATTTGTCAAAAAAGCAGACTCCTAACCCTTCCATATTACAGATATACATACAGTTTTTCTATTTATACACACAAGAATATACATTAACATACATGTGTATGTAATCTGAATAACATACAGGTATATATGCTAACACACATGTTCATGCAATTGGAATAATTATAATAATGGATTCGATTCACGAGTCTTCATCCTCTTCCTCCTTCTCTCCCTCGTTCCAATCTTTAATACCATTGTATGTTTTTAGGGAGGCACACATTAGATAGTGTGCTCCTGAGGGTTGTACAGCATATTTCCTTTCTCCGGGCTGACAGAGCGTCCTATGGGTGTTTAACACTAATTATGTAAATAGTGAAATACTGTTTAAGAATTTGACCTAATTAAAAATGATTCAGGTCCAGTAAACTAAAGGCCATTTAGGAGCTCCAGTTTCCTTGGTATTTGGCTCTCTTCCCTCACCCCCCTTGGTGGTAAGTACATTTGGTTTATTTACCCTGCTGCGATCTACATCGAAGTTCAACGAATCCTGTCCGTTTATGATACTCAGAGGGTCCTTTAAAAACCTGAGTGTGTTGTAATTTGAAGAGCTTAGAATCAGTTGATGAAGAGAGAGAAAAAAACTTTACACAGAATTAAAATTTTTGTGAGCCGATTAGTTGATTAATGATAATAATTGTTGAAAGTAGCATTTCAAAGTGGAAGTCTGCAAAATTTTTTGATTATAAGTGAGTGGTATAAAGAATACCTCATTCTAATTAATTTTTTAGTGTCATGTACCATGAGGACATAATTATCTACATTAATAAGAATATTAGATATTCTTATTTAAATATTCTCATATTTAGATATGAGTGGGTGATTTGGTTTTAATTTCTCAAATTTGGGGCTGACTGCCCATTATGATATTTATCGGCCAAAGGAAATCGAACCCTGGGAGCCCTCAGAGAGGCACCTGTCCTCGTGAGGCCTGTCATAAATGCACAAACACTGACCTCTGAGGCTTTGGCCACTCGTGCCTCCCAAACCTAGTCCAGGTTCAATCACAGCTGCACAGCTGCCTACTGTGTACCATTTGGATGTCTCAGGGACACATAAATAAAATGTTTGAAACTAAAATCCTTTTTTTTTATCAGCAGACCCACTTCCATACATGTTTCAGTGAATGAAACCACCAGCCACCTAATTGCCCAAACTAGAAATACATGAACCTTTATTGCTCCCTCTCCCTCACCCTTAGCCATTTTATCAGCTCCCAATACTGCATGGTAAGGGATTCTCACTCTCGGTTTTTCCCTGTTAGTACTGCCACAGTCTAGGTCATCGTTATTTCTCTTCTGGGTTATTGCCGTCATCTTCTTCCTTCTCTCTTATCTTTCTTGTTTGGCTTTCTCCAGTCTTTTCCATTTTGAAGATGGAGTATTCTTTCTTCAAATGCAGTTGATTATGTTACCTTTATTTAAAGTCCCATTGTCTTGACTCTTTAGCGTGTTACCTCTGCATCATCTGACATTTGCTTCTCTCTCCTTCCTTACCTCTGTACATTTCCTGTCAGCCCATCTAAGGTTCCTTTTTTTTTTCCTCAGATGTTCATGCCCTCTCTCATCTTCAGACTTTTTGTACAAATGACTCTTTTGAATACTTTCCTCTGGGTTCATGAGCTGCTTTACACCCACTCCTGGTCCTTCATCCTCAACCTGTCCTTTTGTGTGGTTGATTCATCCCCATCCTTCAAGTTTCAGCTTCAAGATGCCACTTCTTTTAGAAGACATTCCCTGAACCTCAACTCCCAGCTTCACTAAAGTTCTCATTGGGGTGCCTTTCTTATGTGCTGCCAAGGCACCATTGACTTCCTTTATCATATTCTTATCATACTGGATTGTAATTATTTTTAATTGCATGTCTTCCTGCTAGTTTATGTGTCAGTAACTGCACTGTAGTTTTTTCATTAATGTACAATGCTTGGTGCCTACCACAAGGTGGGCACTACATAAATATTTGCAAATGACCAAATGAGTAAAATTATAAACATATCCAGGAGCCCTGGCCAGCGTGGCTCAATTAGTTAGAGCATCATCCCTGTAGACCGAAAATGGTGCGGGGTTTGATCCCTGGTCAGGGCTTGGGTGAGAAGCAACCAACTGATGTTTCTCTCTTACATCAATGTTTCTCTCTCTCTCTCTCTCTCTCTCTCTCTCTCTCTCTCTCTCTCTCCCCTTCTCCTTCTTTCCCTTATTCATCTCTCTCTAAATGCAATGAAAAAATGCCCTTGGATGAGGATAAAAAAAATATCCAGGAAAGTGGCTTTTTTCATGATATCTGTGCTTTGCTCTTTATTCCTTCCTTCTTGTTTTTTGTAGATGCAATAATCAAAAATTTATTTTTCTGAATCATTTACATTCATAGATATAAACTTGGGATTCATATTTATTTCAGTCCATTATTATATTTTCCAGGCTGGCTTATTTATTGACAAAGGCGTCAAAACCACCAATGCCAGCGCTGCTGACCCACGGGAATACCTCTGTCTGGATAACAGTGCAAGGTAGAACCAGTCCTTTTAAATCCCACTCAAGCATATTTTGCCAAAGCAAAACTCTCTGAGTTAAGCCATTGTGTTCTTTTATCCAGAAACACATTTAAAATGAAGTTCTCCAAGTTTGCAGGAGGGTTTTGGAAAAACATTTATTCTGCTGTCCTGGGTCTGTGGCTGGGCTTTTTCACACTCCCCCCTCTTCACAGTTGGAAACTGATGTTAGAGTTGCAGAAGGAGAAAGAAAAAGAGAGGTGTATTTAAAAAAAAGTCCAAATTTTGCCTAAAGTAAAATAGGATTCATTGAAATACAAGTTAAACTTGAAAGTTTTTGTATCATCCCTGAAAACCAAGGCACACAGCCTTTATTGTGGGCGGTCAGAATGGAACATTGCATGAAGTCGGTTTCAAAGGGAAAGTTCTCAGACTTGCTGATGAAGCTAATTAATGCTGGTTTAGTCATTCATTTGTAGCGTCAGATTCACTTCATAGCTTGGCTCTATGTTATACTTCTTTATGACCACAGAATGTGGTCAGAATATGGATCAACCTTTCAACCAAATTCTTTTACATGCTACATGAGAGCCAAAGTAAATAAAATATCTCCAGTGGAAATACAGTTTTCTGAAAAAAAGATGGCAACTTATAGTCATATTCAGTAAGAACGGTGTAGATGTTATTTTTTCATACTTCAAGTCCATCAACCAACTTAAGATGTTGAGAGGGTGCTCGGGTCTGCTGATAGGTGTCAGATGGATGCCACACTGATTGTTAGGGGCCGCACTGTAGGTTAGTGAGGCGATGTAGGTGTGAGGCAGGATCCTGGTGACATGGTCATGAGGCAGGAGGGCAGGAGGACACTGGGGCAAGTATACTTAGTAAAATTACTCATCAGGATATCTTAAAGATCAAGTTGAGCCTGAAATATTGTAAAGGAATGATTAGACAGCACTTGAGTTGCTGCAAAACTGTGGGCATTATTAATTAAAACACAAGTTACTGTACACCTTATAGCCAAGCAAGATAGAAAATTGAAAACTAGAGGAGATAAACTTAAGATGAAAATGAAGCATAGAAAGGATGGCAAATTATGAATCAAGAAGAGTACATTATTTGACAGAAAAAAAAGTCTTTGCTAGATATTGCTGCTACTTTAGTTTGAAAGAGTTCATTATAACTTGCATGCATATTGCTAAGTTAATATTAGTGGAGAAATGCTAAACACAATAAAATTGACTCTCTTCCCTGCTTTAAAAAATTATGTGTGTGTGTATGGATGAGGAAATATATTGCAGAATCTATTGATATTTTAATTAGATTTGACAATAAAACAATTTATCTTTAATGGCCCAAGAAGTTTTTTATGGGGTATGGGTATATGATATTATGATATATGGTAATTTTTCTCTGCTCTCCATGATTTCTTTCACCAGTTATAAATGCGTACATCTTGGTAAGGAATTAGATTCTAATTGGAAGTGGTTATTGAAAAGAACTGATTATAGACGAGAGTAACAAGTGGCAGCTGGTATATCCATTTAATTTGTTTCAGCTAATAAACAGAATATGTCCACATGCATCCATGTGGTCCAGACATGAGTAAAAATGATAAAACTCTAACACAAGTGAGTGATAGGCCAGCCAGTGAATTAAACATCAAGCTCATGGGATCTGGAAGATAATTCAGTCTGTTCATCATAGAGGAAGTTGACTCAATAGTTATTCAATGAGCCTTTTCTTATATCTGATGTGAAACTACACGAATCCAAAGATGGGAAATTTTAACTCAAGAAAATTCTTAGTTTGAGATTGAGAAATTTCCTCTGAAAGTGAAAAAGCATGAGAACCAACAAGTACATTTAAGGCTGAGGACAATTAAGGGAGAAGGTTGGGAAGGATGCTGAAAGCCCAGAAATGAGGATGATGAGAAATTGGGAAGTTGACTATTTTTGCCCACCAAGTGGGGGAGAGGATGAAAAGAAAGGGTGGCCAAGCAAGTGGTCAACTAGTGATTTATATAGATGGGAATTTCAGAAAAAATGAGATAGCTATAGAAGAGAATCGGATGTTTTATTGGTACTTTTTTTTTTTGGCTTTCCTTTAGAACATTGTGTATAGTTTTCTTTCCAGAACTCGATCATCTGCTTGATGTTATATAATGACTGCAAAGCTCTTTGGCAGCAACTACAATGCCAGAAGAGTGGATGGTGGCGCAGAGTCAGGCTTTTCCTCCCGTAGGTTAGAGCTGTTTAGTGTAAGGGTCATCTGCACAGTCGGAGGGTGGAGATAATGCTTTCTAGGCTGGTCTCTTTAAGGTCTGTTCTCTATGGTCCTTTCACCAAGTAGCAGCTGGTGACCACTTTTTAAAAAAATGAAATCTGGTCATATCGCTTATCCAATTCCATGTTTCTGATGGCTTTTCATCACTCTGTCTACAATATATATTTTTTGATCTATTTACCTACTTTACTGAGGTGTGGTTTACATGGAAAAAGTTGTGTATATTTAATGTATGTGTAACTTGCTGAGTTTGGGCATACATACACACCCATGAAATCATTACCCATCGAGACCATAGACCTATCTGTCACCTCCCAAAGTTTCCTCCTACCTCCTTTATTGTTATTATTTCCTAAATTAAATTTTTTTGTCACAAGGACGCTTATAGTATTACTCTCTTAGTACATTTTAAGTATGCAATACAGTACTTTTAGCTATAAGCACTGTGCTGTATGGTAGATGTCTAAAGTTTGTTTATCTTGCATAACTAAAACTTTGTGCCCTTTGACCGTCCCCTCCCCATTTCCTCCTCACCCAGTCCCTGGCAACCACCATTCTACTCTCTGCTTTCCCTGTTCCATTTAGAATAAAGAACTCCCTCATTGCCTGGTGCATGCCCAGCTTTCTGTCCTCTTCCCCCTTGCTTCTTACCCTCCAGCCAGATTGCTTGTTCCCGGAGTGCGTCGAGCTCATTCATGCCTATGGGCCTTTGGACTTGCTGTTCCCTGTGCATAGCTTCTTCTCCTGTCATACACATTTAGGGAGCACCTACTGTCTGCCAGTTACTGGGAGTAGTGTTTGCATGAATGATACTTCTTGATCGTATGAAAAGCTTGACGTGCTGAATTGGTTTTTGAAAAGCTGTCTAGTTTTCTGTCTGCCCACTCTCCCGCCCTCCCCTGCTGCTTGTAAGATTAAGATAGAAATGGTTTTCTAAAAAATAGGTGGCCTTATGGTGTTATTTATTTGAGTTGTTATAGGGGACAGTTTTGACACAATTTTTTTTGACCTCTTTGTTAAGGTCCTGTTAAGTGTTTTAGAAGGGAGAGAAAAGTAAAATGTAGTCTTTATAATTAATATGTCAATTAACAACAATATATTAAATTTAGGCCTTTTTAAGATATTAAACCCAGTTTTATCTCTATATCTAAGATATTTCACCAGTATACAACTCCAACACTTTTCAGTTCAAATATATGTATGTTAAAATATATTATTAATTAATTTAGTAAGTTTATGTTCGTATTATGGAGCTTAAGAATGTGAAAGTACGCCAGTTTTTTTCGTCTGAGGATTTTTATTTTTCATTTTAAATGTGTGTTTAAAAGTGTTTAGAATGTTCTGCAATATCTGGTGTCCATTCTATTATATAAGTTGAACAAAAAATAACTCAGAAGATCTGAAAGATATTTTCATATTTACATAAATTTATGTTAATGAATGTAATTATTTCCCCAATATTTGAAATACAAATAATTAAGTTGTATCTTAAGAGGCTTTTTTTTGTTTACTTTTGGTCAAATTTAAATCTTTTTGACACTTAAGCTTACAATCATAAATACCTGATGTCCACTGCCTTTTCATTACTTTTTAAAACTGTCTTTTTTTTTTTTTTCAACACCAAGGTTTCGGCCTCATGAGGATGGTGATCCTGAAAAGCCACGTGTTACTGCTGTGATCGACAGACTCATTGCTTTTAAAAATAATGACCATGGAGCTTGGGTCAGAGGGGGAGACATCCTCGTTCAGAATTCAGCGTGGGTATTCTGTACCAAGTTATTATCTGATGACACTGATGTATTTATGTTCTTATGCCTGCTTTGAAAACCCAGTTGACTGAAAGTACAGTGGTGGTTTCTGGAACAATATTATTATTGCTAATAGACAGGGCAAGCTCTGAGGGAGTGTGTTAGTGGTAACAGACTGCATGCTTGGAATCGTCTCTTTGACTGCTTTTGCTGGAACTGAACTTGTCTGGTGACATGAAAGTTTTTTGATGAGATGGAACAGAAACTGGGAAGTTAGCTTTATATAACAAACAGGGTCTATGTCAGAGAACTCAATAAAGATTTTGTAACTACCTGTTTTTTTTTTTTTTCATTTCTCTTGGAAACACAAAGTTTTTTTTGATGCTCTTTTACTGCCATTCAAAACAAAAGTTGTCAGTTCCACCTTAATAAGTGTGTTGACTTACGTCTTACCATGACTCTAGGAAGCAGGCATCTCACTTTTTTCCATTTGTATAATTTTACAAGTCTGATGTATATTGAGCTATGATTTGGTATTTAAGAGTCTAGAAAAACTTTTGCAGGGTTGGCATTGACATTAGCTTCTTGGCATTTTATCATCATCTCTGCCATTTATCATAAAAAATTGATATTATATTAAATCAGTAGAAATAGCTTGGGTATTAATGTTGAAAAGTTTTGAAGAGACTATCATGATTGTTTTTAAAACTAATTATAAAAATAATAATCCCAGCTAATACTTACATACTGCTTACTATGTGCTGGGTATTTTTCTAAATTGTTGAAATTAATTAGTATGTGTAATGCCCTTAAGTATCCTATGAGAAAGTTTAAATTGTTATTTTAACTTATAGGTAAGAAAACTGAGGGAGAGTCAGGTTGAGTAATGTGCCCAAGGTCATGTAGCTAGTAATTGGCAAAGCTGAGATTTGAACGGGTGCCTTCACTGTGCAGTCTGTGCTTTTAGTTACTGGAAAGTGAAACTTATTTTTGTGGTCTTGGAGAGCAAGCATTGGAACCTCCTGGATTTTGTGACAATTAAATATTGAGAGAATACCTCCTCTTACATGATGTGGTAAATTAAAATGTTCCCCATCTTTTTTTCTCACAGATTTGCAGATAATGGAATAGGACTCACCTTTGCCAGGTTTGTATTTTTATACTTCTCTGATTTTAAAGCTGTAGGTAATGTGACCCTTAATTGATTTTTTTTTTTTTTTGCTAACACACTGGAATGTTAGACCATTTATTAGCATTAAAAAAAAAATAGCACCCTCTTCCTGATACCGCTAGAGGGCCAAAAGTACAATTTTAATGATAATTGAATTCACACCGAAGTAGTAGGTAAATAGAGCTGGAATTCCACAAAAGGGTGGGACCACTGTGTTTTTTTGCTTAGAAGAAAACATGTGAGCATTGCATTAAAGATGTTAAAAAGTGTGGGAATAAAGAGGAAGGAAGTAAACGTTGGGAGCACATTAAATATTTTCTTTCTTAGAAGTTGGTCAAATTTCTCAGTGGTCTTTAAGAACTGAATTTTTTGTGTTATATATTATTCGCCTGATAAGTTATTGACATCTTAAACATGCTTGTCATCTAATTGTTGTATTCAGGGTGAGTTTATTGTCCTCATTTACAATACTGTTGCTTGAGACTAAAATAATCGTTGCTGCTAAATTAAATTTCATCGTTTAAATCAGTTTGCAAACCTCTAATTTACAATACAATTAATTTGTATTAATTTAGAAAAGGCAACATTTTCACAGTTTAGAAGCACTTTCTGATAACTCAATAATATGTATTCGCAAAAGCTATGGGCTGCTTCGAGAATTTTTAGCTATTTGAGTTATAGCTTGCCTTTATTGAAGGATTGAAATAAATTTCCTAGAACTGTGTGGTTAATGATTATTCTTATTTTAACAGTGATGGAAGTTTCCCAAGTGACGAAGGTTCTAGCCAGGAGGTATCTGAATCTCTCTTTGTTGGGGAGAGCAGGAATTACGGCTTTCTGGGTGGTCAGAACAAGTATGTAGGCACGGGTGGAATAGACCAGAAACTTCGGACGTTACCCAGGAATAGGTAGGCATTGCTTTACCAGTGGAGTGTTAAATTTAAACCATAAATGAAAACCTAATCCTTATGGAAGTTTCTGTAATAATTCTGGATGATTTGTTCTCATTGTGATGCTTATCCCACCTTATTATTATTATAACTGTTATTATTGCTGTTACTATTTCTATTATCCTTTGGAATTCCAGAGCATTAACTATTAAACACTTTATAGATTTCATTAATGATTTTATAACAAAGGAACCTGTCTCTCTTTTTTTTTCATTCCTTACTTAAGACTTTATATAAACTGATCATTTTTGTTTTAAATTTCTTTCTTGAGCCACAGAAAGTTGCCAAACCGTAAACTATGACATTAGGTCAGCTTTCCCTCAATTTGTGATGTTGGTTTTCAGAAATAGCCACTGGAAAAAGGAAATTACCTATTGAAAAGAGTCCTAGAAAATAAGGGGGATAGATGCCAAAGCTGACTCAAAGCCTAACCACGGCTGTAATTAACAGTGTTTCAGATGTCGAAGGGGACACGGGTGTAGACTTTTGGCATGTTTTCTGTCAAAATAATCAAGAGTCATTAAAATAGCACTTAGCACTAGAAAGATTTTTCAGAGCTTTTAGGGAACTATTAACTAATTAATCCATCCTCAGTTCTATGACACAGTTTATAGTTGTCCTCATTTTACTGGTGAGAAAAACAGGTGGAGAAAAACCAGTGTTTTAAAGGCCATGTCTCAGAGCTAATCTCAGAATTCATGAAGCATCAGTTCCCTAAGTGATATGGACATTGGGCTTGGATGAGTCAGGGGGATGGGGCAAGGAGACCATTAGCTTTAGGGGCATGGGGGTTGGTGAAAGGGCCTTACTCTCGATTTTGGCAGAGGGTGACCTATGCTTGGCCACTGTCCCTTGTGCTTGTCATTGGGGAAATATTAAATGTCATTATATGCTACACTCTGTGTAGAACTTCTGTGAGTAAGACCATGGAAGCTGGTAGGAAAAGAACTTCATGGAATTTTAATAGCTAACATTTATTAAATGCTTATGATGTATCCAGCCCCGTTCTAAATACTTTATTACTCACTTAATCCTCACAGAGCCCAGTGAGGTGGATATTGCCATCATCTGCCTTATGAATAAATGTAGCTGAGGTGGGATTTAAACCCTGTTACTTTGGCCTCACTTTCATGCTTTTCACATTTGGGCTATAGCTGCCTCTTCCACAGAGTAGATTAAAGAAGAAATAAATGTACTGGTTGGGGTATGGGCTGCAGTGTGATGGCAGCCAATTCACTTTCATTCTTTTTATTTTGCATTGGCCTCCAGTTTTACTTCAAAATGCTTATTGCTTCTTTGCTAAGGAGTATTTTCCAGAAACAGATTCTAATTGGTCAGTTGATCCATTTTATTTGACTGTGTCCGTACAACCTTTTCTGTGAAAGAGAACTATTTTGGGATAGATCCTTAGAAGTACATGAAGATACATAGGTTTTTTTTTTTTTTTAGCCAGGCAATTTGATATTTTTTTCTAGCATATATTGTAAAACACTGCCAATTTGTAAACTAATTAGTTGCCGTAGGAATCATCTGCAATGCCATCAGATAATTAACGGGGGAGAAACCTAAGGGATAGAGAACATTATGGGTTTTATACATTAATTCTAGTTAATAACATATGATTAAAGTGTTTGTATTTGAAAGGAGAAGAATGTATAAAATTAATCTCTAAATCTAGCTAGCCATAGTAAGCCTTCAGGAATTACACTTTTGTACTTTTGACTGTATCCTTTTGCCTTATTACTATCTTTTAGTGGCTTGAAAGGAGCTTCTCTCAGTTTAAGCACAGAGTCATCTTTTGTTCTCATGTTAGAGATTTTGGAACCAAAACTAAAGTTGTACCAGATAAAAGGTCTCAACTGGTTGATTCAAGGAAGCAAAAGTCACCTTTTCAGAGAGCCCTGCATTCTCTCTAAAATAGCATCTCTCCCCTCCCCTAACTAAAGTATTACTATGTTTTAACTGTCTCCATAGCACTTATCTGTCATTATCCTTTGTTTTCCTGTTTATTTGCCTTTCCCTCCACGGTGTATATTTCAGTTGATTAGGTATCTTGTCTTGGTTACTATTGTACTCTAGAACTATGTTTTGTGGATACAGGGTATTCAACAGTATGCATAAAACAGATAATGTAAGTGAAGTGCTATTCGGGGAATGGGCCCATGTGCATTAAACAAAACCTTGTATTTCAACAGGACCTTCCCAATTAGAGGCTTTCAGATTTATGACGGGCCCATTCATCTCACCAGGTGCACATTCAAAAAGTATGTGCCAACTTTAGATAGACACACCAGTGCTATCGGCTTCCTCATGAAGAATACCTGGCAGATAACCCCCAGAAATAACATCTCCCTTGTGAGGTTCGGTCCACATGTAAGTGTGTCCTTATGGTTCCCCCATGGTGGGTGACTGTGGTGGGAGAAGGAGGGTAGCACATTCCCAAAGACAGAGACAGAGACAGAGACAAAGGGTTCATACCGAGTCTTTATCACCGGGGGGAGACATATAATATATGCCAAAGAAACTTGTCATTTCATTCACTCTGTCCCATTGAGTTCGAGGTGAGAATGGAAGTCCCATGTGGCCTGGGGTATTTTTTAACATTTAGGTAATAACTTGAAAAGAAAAATGACCTGAAGTGATAACATGGGGAGAGGGATTGTAGAGTTTCATAAGAAAAGAGGACACAATTTTGGGAAATTCAGTGTAATGATCCATGAAGAGGTTTGGTATCTGCGTGGAACTTTACTTGTCTGGGTCTCTTCCTCTGGGGAACTGCAGGATAAAAGTTTGAAAAAGGAGAGGGATACCGGCTGGAGTGAAACACATTGTTTTAGTGAAGGGCTTTATTCGCTTCTGGCAGAAGGTGACCTGTGCTTGGCCCCTGTCCCTTGTGCTTGTCATTGGGGAAATATCAAATGTCTCTGTGTAGAACTTCTGTGAGTAAGATCTTGGAAACTAGTGGGAAAGGAACTTTATGGAATTTTAATAGCTAACATTTATTAAATGCTTATGATGTATCCGGCCCAGTTCTAAATACTTTATTATTCACACTAAGGCAATGCTTAGACTGTGTTTTAATTTGGGACTGTAGTTATTTTTTTAGTGGGAGGGGAGAGTTATATGAACAAGTAACTGAAGCACTTGGAGAAAAATAAAATGATTAACTAGCTTGGGAGTTAAATTTATATTTTTATTTAATTGAGGTATAATTTGATACAGGCAAATGCACAGATCTAAAGTGTAAATTATAAAGTTTATAATTGTTAACAAATATGTATGACTGCTTAATTCCCCTCCCTACAGCCATTCTAATTTCTTTTACTACAGATCAGTTTTGTCTGGAGAGCAGGTAATAGTTTTTAATCAGAAGAAAGGTAAACCACTGAAGGTGACCTTTAACCTTTGTTAATTGAACTTCACAAGGCTTTGGAAACGTTTTCCTCCCAACCATGTCATACTTAATGGAAACTGGAAATTTCCAAATGGAAATTTGATTGACTGGTGCCTGAGTTGACAGCTATGAACTGAGACTCCATGCTGCTGTACTCTGAAAGCAGTTGGGATGCACTTGCTGTAGGATCCTCGCAGGGCATGCTGACTGAGCTGCAGCCACCCTCGTATTGAGATGTCCTTGTTTCTCACTGCCATCAGGTCTCTCTGAATGTCTTCTTTGGAAAGCCGGGCCCCTGGTTTGAAGATTGCGAGCTGGATGGTGATAAGAACTCCATATTCCATGACACTGATGGCTCTGTGACAGGATACAAGGACGCTTACGTGGGAAGAATCGACAACTACCTGATCCGCCATCCTAGCTGTGTAAATGTTACCAAGTGGAATGCAGTGGTCTGCAGCGGGAGCTATGCCCAGGTAGGCCAATGCATCAGGATGCCTGGTTCCTTTCCAGCTCCTGACATCACTGCTTCTGTGAGGAGTGTTCTCAGATCTTCAGCATGATCGATACTTTCCAAAGCCTGATTTTCTTTAGGAAAAAAAAGAAAAAAATTCAATAGGAACCATGAGCTCAGAGAATTGTATTTCAAGCTCCCCGAGTCCAAACAAGTCAAATACTGTGTCCAGGAGAGGCGAGATGATTTGCCCTTGGTTAAACATGGTTGGGATGTAGTTGGGGTGAGAACCTGTATTTCCTGAGTCTTAGGCCAGGATTTCACCACGTTACAGCTCTGCCCCTGGAGAGGGAGCTTTATTCTTTGCTTTCAGGGACATCATCTGTATTAAATATGGGAATCTGAATTTTGGGACAGAATATCAGTATCACATGGGAAGTGAGGTGTTCCCAGAGACAGCTGGGAATCGGAAATGAGTGGACAAGGAGGAATCCAAGGCAATTCTCTGACTTATATTATGATATACTGTCTATTAATATGAAAACATGAATAGGATGGTATAGATTGGGAAACATCTCTTTGGAAACGTTAAGCTACTGTGCATTTATTAATTGGATGCCAGTATGAGAGGATGGACTCATTTGGAAGGTAGTATGTTAAGAGCACAGGTGCTTGAGTCACACTCTCTGGGTTTGGCTTATTGTTTCTTTAAATCGGAGGCGAGCAAGTTAATTAACTGCTCTGTGACTACACACAGCGAGGATACTACTAGTTCCTCTCATACAAGGCTATTGTGAAGAAAGAATCCATGACTATATGTAAAGCATTTAGCCTGCGACCTGGCACGTAGTGAAATGTTTGCTGCAATTAGTATTATTTGAGGAACAGAGCTCTAAGTTGCAACAATGATTTTAATAGTGATATTTGGATGGATGGAGAGGTTACAGACAGGGGTACCAGTTGCCCAGAATGTTGAAGGGAGCAAAGTTTTATTTCCGTATTTTATACAGTTAAATGGTAGGATTTAATATTATACATAAAGGAAGAAAAAAGATAAAGGAAAAGAAGGATTAGAGCATGGACAGGAGAATTCAGCGAACAGCAACGGATCTTCCAAGGGGAATTGGCCTCTGATAGTCTCAAAGGCAGGAAAGAAGGCTTCCTTGTTGGTTTGCTGCTAAATGCTCTTATTTTTAAGGAGGGTTCTTGGGGAAGGACTAGTCTGTGATGAAGCCCCTTTCCCGAGCTCTAGCTACTTTGCCTGTCAAGGGTGTATTTGTGGGCTTCTGTATTTCAACTTCTTGAGCCTCTTCTGGTTTTTAACCACTGATGCCTTTTATAGTGGAAGCTTCTTGGAGCAGAATTCTTTATTGCTCCTCTGATTTCTGGATGATGACTGCTAAAGAATGTTATGATTCTTAAGTTAAAAAAAAGAACTTTAAAAATATTTTTATCTATAGACAAGACAAAGGACTTAATAAGGATAAAGACTGGAGAGATTTTGCTTTTTTTAAACGTAACATTACCTTCTTTGTTGTGGGATTTCCCATTCCTCTTTATTTTATTCTTAAGTTGACTCATCAATACCTAAGAAGTGATAGAAATTCTAGAATTAAAATAACAAAAACAAAGTTTTTAGTCCTTTTGTGGCTACAGTTTTATTGAAATTTCTTGCTATTTGTGTGTATTTAAAGGTGCATTCATGTGTCTATCTTAAAATGATGTGTACTCACTAATGATAACTTTCTATTTTAAAATTATTACCAACGGGTCTTTAAATCTTTGGTTTATAACATGTTTGAGATTGTGAACTTGATCCCTCTATCTTACAAACCAGGGTAGTAATTCTATTTTTTTTTTAAGATGAAGATATTTCCTAGGAGGCTCTGGGAATGCTAGGACCACAGGTTAGAAATCTTCTGAAAATTTGGAATTTGGGTCAGGAGCTCAGATCTGCAGCTGTTTCTTGTTGTTACTGAGCTAATGGATGATATCGTATGTTTTTAGACCAAAGATAGAAGCAGATCTCAAGACAGAACAAACATTATTTAGCTATTTGTAAGTTTATTTTAATGGAATGTCTGCTCTTCAATGACCCAAGGGTTAAAAGAGCTCAGGAAGAAAGGTGGTAACATAACGAGAATTAAGGTTACATGTGCTACTTTAAAACCTTGTTGGATTTGGAAGACGGCAGGATGTGTGTGTGTGTGTGTGTGTGTGTGTGTGTGTATCCTACATTTATATACCTATTACATAAAAACTATATTTAATTGTATATATAAGCATATTTAATTATATATTATATAAATCTATTTAAATAATATAATATACTCAAGTATATATTAAATGTATATTTGCATAAAGACAATCTCAAAATATATATTTTCTGTCTCTTTATTTTAAATCTTTAAGTGGTGTCAGTAGGGAAGAGTATCATATTGAAGTAGTCAAATGTGAATGAGAGTTAAGAAGGTTTTTCTGTCTCAAAGGATGTATATTTGAGGAATTAGTTGTGGGCAAAACTGTAGAAATGACCAAAAGAGAAAAATAGTTGTATTGTGGCTTAAATACAATATTCTGCAAATGTTTTAATACTTCTGGGAAAATCTGTTACAGGATACTCATTTGTTTTAGAAAATTGTTCTGAGGTTTGTTCTTTGGAGGATGCATTCGGGGAAGGCTTTGTTTTGGCACAGCAAGGGGCTCAAGTGCCACTGGAATAAATTCAGGACTTTCAAATAAGTCTCAGTTTAATATGTTTTTCCAACTTTTGCAGAGTGCTTTATAACCTCCCTTGTTTTTTGAAGGGGTGAAAAAATGACTTCTTGGGCTGATGTAGGTCATGGAAAAATTGAAAGCCAAAACTAGGGTATTTACATTTTCCCTCTCTTGTTTTAGAGGAAAGTCTCTCAGATTTGAGTAGAGGGTATCAGTTTTCACATTAATTTACTAATTTCTTGTATGTGTATTCTTCAGTTGAGGGATTTCTCTGACAGGCTACATAAGCCACAGAGATTTTATACCCTGATGAATAAGCTGGCCCGTTGTGGTGGAAGAGATGATGACAATCTTGGCCAGCAGAACACACGGTCTGTTTTTACCACTTCAGTTTAAGCAGGTTTCATTGTAAGTGTGGCTTACAGTGAAGTTGGCTACTGCTCATTCAGTCTGGCACAGATCACCGAATCTTTCTTTTGAAAGTAGAGACACTTGCGTTTGTGCTGGAAATGTTTTTAGCTCTTTAATCGTTCATGCGCTTCTTCTTAATTCTTAATTCATTTCTTAAAGGTCTATGTGCAGACATGGAGCACTCAGAATCTGACTATGACCATCACACGAGACGAGTATCCATCCTACCCAATGGTGCTTCGGGGCATTAACCAGAAGGCTGCCTTTCCACAGTACCAGCCTGTAATCATGCTGGAGAAGGGGTATACCATCCACTGGAATGGGCCAGCGCCGAAGACAGTGTTTCTATACCTCATAAATTTCAACAAGTATGTTTCCATTACTGTTATTTCAACTAGTTGAGCAAGTAGGAATTTAGTGGAGAAAAATGATAATTAACAATGCTGGTTTCATGTGCTTCATTCCTCTCATAGGGAGGCTGTATATTTTATGTGGATGAGATTAAGAGATTACACAAATTGAATCTTTTCATTTTAAAAAGCATTGCTCTTTTACTGTGGTCAAGTTTTTGTGTACAGAAAGCCATTTACCAATAGGTTCTAATAGAGTCTGCTGAGCACTTTAATTCCCTTTAGTTGGGATGGAAAGTTTTGCCTTTTTTTTTTTTTTTAAGATTTTTATTTATTTATTTTTACAGATTGGGGGGAAGGGAAGGAGAAAGAGAGAGACAGCAACATCAATGTATGGTTGCCTCTCGTATGCCTCCTACTGGGGACCTGGACCGCAACCCAGGCATATGCCCTGACTGGGAATCAAACCAGTAACCTTTTGGTTTGTAGGCCGGCACTCAGTCCACTGAGCCAACCAGCCAGAACAAGGATGGGAAAAAGTTTTATGTGGTATTTGAACTGAGCAGTTGATTACCTAGGAAATAAAAGGATTTTTTTTGAGGCCAAGTTTAGATTTGACAGAAGAGACAGTGGTGTGATTGATTAGTAATGTCTGTCATGGGTAAGAGGGCAAGGTTTGTGGCATGAATGCTGGTTATTTACCACTCCTGCCTGAAAGCATTTTCTATCCCTTCTTGATTTCTCAGTTGTCTGCCAAATAATATCACTTACAATCAAAGGCTCTATGTTTACATTAATTTATTTTAGTGTTTACTGTGTGCCAGAAAATGACAAGTGAGAAAAGTACTTGTCCTCTAGGCGCTCACAGTATATGGGTAGAAAAAAACTTGAGAAAATCAATAAACCAATAAAATTTTTTTTTAAATGGACAAAGGGTAAAGCAACTAATTCTGCCTAAGGGATTTGGGCCAGTCTGTGTTGAGAAAGTGATACTAAGTGATCTATCTATCTTGTTACAAAAGCAACAGAGCTGGGGAAGGGCTAGTTCTGTTCAGGGACTGATGGATGCAGTATGATGGGAGTATAGGGTGTGTCGGGGAAGCGACCGGAGGTGAAACTAGAAAGGAGAGGGTACGCTTTCTAAAGGCAGAGTTAAATCAGTCTAGATCTGTATGATGGCTAGCCCAAGGAACTCCATGAAACTGCTCAGATAAGAGGTGAACATAGAACATGTAGGAAGTCAGTTCTGAGCAAGGTCACTTCCAAGGATTGGTGATTGCCATGGTGGATGCTCTTATTCTGAGATGTGAGGTCCCTCACCCAAGCTCTCCACAGAACCATTACTGTTTCCCTATGACACTTGTTGCTGCTTTTCTGTGTCCTTGCTGAAGAGTCTCATCCCCACCTGCTGAGTCAATAAAGCCACAAGTCCCAGCACTCATCTTTCTTACTTCCTTTTTCCTCATCTCTCATCAGTGACCAAACCTGGCTAGTTCTGTGTCTTCAATGTGGTTCCAATCTCTCCACTTCTTTTCCACCCCCACTGTTTGTGGCTGAGTTTAGGCCATCATCATCATTTGTCTGGGTCCTGCTTGATCTCCCCACCTCTAGTCCTTAGTCCACATTTTGTCCAGGGCGAGGTTTCTAAAAGCCAACCCGATATTATCACTCCCGTCAGTGAGCTGCAGTGCCATCAATGAAAGAAGCAGGTGAGGTCGGAGGTGAGGACCAATGAGAAATATAAAAAGTGATCACTAATCCAAAAACTTCTTGGCTGGTGTAGCTCAGTGGATTGAGTGTGGGCCTGCGAATCAAAGGATCACGGTTCGATTCCCAGTCAGGGCACATGCCTGGGTTGTAGGACAGTTCCCAGTAGAGGACACACGAGAGGCAACCATACATTGATATTTCTCTCCCTCTCTTCTTCCCTTCCCCTCTAAAGATAAATAAATAAAATCTTAAAAAAATAAAAAAAAACTTACATCTGGCAGGTTATGAATTTTAGGTGAGAGACTACAACCAAATGGTATATAGGGTTCTGTCAGTGTCATGCACAACTTTTGAACAAATACCAAGTAAAAACATTTTAAAGTAAAAAACCTAAAACTTCTAGGCAGAGCCTAGATAGAAAAATCCACATGGCCTTGAAGTTCAGTCAAACTTTCCCTGTTTAATTAGCTGAAAGTTTGTAAAAATTACATCATGGGCAGAGGCAAGAGGAAGAGATGGGCAATCTTATTTTTCCAAATTTAATATAATTATAGAGAGGTCATAGATTTTGTCATAGCGCCACTTCTGAAAATAACACTTTAAAAGTTATAAAAGCTGTACTTATTCATTCAACAAAATAAGGAAAATGCAGAAAAACATAAAGAAAATTGAACTAACCCATAATTCTCCTAAACAGGGTAAGGCATTATAAACATTTATAGTGTTCTCTCTCTCTACCCTCAAATGTTTTCTGAGCATGCAGATGTATCAAAATTTATTTAACTACTCTCTTCCCCCATATAAATTTTGAGTGTTTTTCTCCTGCCCACCCCTCCCTTTGCTATTATAAATATACCACATCCCTGTCTGGTATGGCTCAGTGGATTGAGCCCTGGCCTGCGGACTAAAAGGCCACCAGTTCGATCCCCAGTCAGGGCATGTGCCTACGTTGCAGGCCAGGTCCCCATTTGGGGGTGTGTGAGAGGCAAATGATCCATATATCTCTCACACATTGCTGTTCTCTCCCTCTCTTTCTCCTTCTCTTCCCTTCTCTAAAAAGTAAATAAAATATAACTAAATAAACCACAGAGAACATTTTATTTAAAAAAATTTTTTCTGTTAGAGTTGTTCCAATTTTTCCCCCTTTGTCGTCCTCTATCCAACCCATCCCCTGTTCCCATGGTCCATCCCACTCTGTTGTCCATGGGTCATTCATACATATTTTTTGACTAATCCCTTCCCCTTCTTTACACTGTTCCCCCCACCACTCTTTCCTCTGGCAACTGTCAGTCTGTTCTCTGTTTCCATGTCTCTGATTCTGTTTTGCTTTTAGTTTATTTTGTTCATTAGATTCCTCTTTTAAGTCAGATCATATTGTATTTATCTTTCACTGACTAGCTTAGTTCACTTAGCATAATACTCTCCAGTTCCATCCATGCTGTCACAAACGGTAGGAATTCCTTCTTTCTTTCTGCTGCATAGTATTCCATTGTGTGAATGTACCACAGTTTTTAATCCATTCATCTACTGCTGGGCACTTAGGCTGTTTCCAACACTTGGCTATTGTATGTAGCATTGCTATGAACATAGGAGTACATAAGTTCCTCTGAATTGGTGCTTTGGGATTCTTAAGTTATATTGCCAGCAGTGGAATTACTGGGTCAAATGGCAGTTCCATTTTTAGTTTTTTGAGGAAATTCCATACTGTTTTCCAAAGTGTCTGAACCAGTTTGCATTCCCACCAACAGTGCACTAAGGTTCCCTTTTCTTGACATCCTCACCAGCACTTGTTTGTTGATTTATTGATGATGGCCATTCTAACAAATGTGAGGAGATATCTCATTGTGGTTTTAATCTGCATCTCTCTAATGGCTCGTGATGTTGAGCAATTTTTCATATGTTTATGGGCCCTCTGTACATCCTCCTAGGAGAAGTGTATATTCAGGTGCTTTGCCCATTTATTAATTGGATTGTCTTCCTGGTGTGGAGTCATGTGAGTTCTTTATATATTTTGGAGGTTAAACCCTTATCTGATGTATCTTTGGCAAATATGTTCACCCTTTTCATTTTGAAGTTGGCTTCTTTAGCTGTGCAGACAAACACTTTCTAATTGATGTTGTTCTATTTGTTTATTTTCCCTTTATTTCCCTTGCCCTAGGGGATATATTGGCAAAAATATTGCTACGTGGGGTAACGGAAATTTTATTGCTTATATTTTCTGCTAGGACTTTTATGGTATCACAACTTATATTTAAGTTTTTTTATTAATTTTGAATTTTTCTGGTATATGGTGTAAGTTGGTGGTCTAGTTTCATTTTTTTTGCATGAAGCTGTCCAGTTATCCCAGCACCATTTATTGAAGAGGCTATTTTTACTCCATTGTATGCTCATGCCCCCTTTGTTAAATATTAATTGATCCTAGGAACATGGGTTTATTTCCAGGCTCTCTATTCTGTTCCATTGACCTATGTGTCTTTTCTTAAGCCAATACCAGGCTGTTTTGATTACAGTGGCCTTGTAGCTGGGACTATGCAGGGTCCTTTTTGGTTCCATGTAAGCTTTTGAAGTATTTGTTCTAGATCAGTGAATTATGCTATTGTTATTTTAATAAGAATTGTGTTAAATATATAGATTGCTTTGGGTATTATGGACATTTTAATGATGTTAATTCTTCCAATCCATGAATAGGGTATATGCTTCCATTTATTTGTATCTTCCTCAAATTCTTTCTTCAGTGTTCTATATTTTTGTGAGTACAGGTCTTTTACCTCCTTTGTTAAATTTATTCCTGGGTACTTCTTTTGTTGTTTTTGTTGCTATAGTAAATAGGATTTTTCTCTTAGTTTCTCTTTCTGATATTTTGTTGTCAATGTACAAAAATGCCATTGATTTCTGAATATTGACTTTGTATCCCGCTCCGTTGCTGAATTCACTTATTAGGCCAAGCAGTTTTTTGGTGGAGTTTATAGGGTTTTCTAGGTACACTATGATGTCGTCTCCAAATGACAGTTTTACTTCCTCCTTTCCGATTTGGATGCCTTCTATTTCTTCTTCTTCTTCTTCTTTTTTTTTATTCTTTTTTTAATTAATTAATTTATTTTTTTAATTTATTTATCTTTAGAGCGGAAGGGTAGGAGAGAGGGAGAGGGAGAGAAATATCAATGTATAGTTGCCTCTTGTGTGTCCCATGCTGGGAACTGGCCTGCAACCCAGGCATGTGCCCTGACTGGGAATCGAACCGCGATGCTTTGGTTCGCAGGCCCGCGCTCAATCCACTGAGCTACACCAGCCAGGGCTATTTCTTCTTCTTGTCTGATCACTGTGGCTTGGACCTCAAGTACTTTGTTGAGTAAGAGTGGTGAAAGCAGACTGAAAGTGGACACCCTTGTCTTGTTCCTGATCTTAAGGGAAACACTTAGTTTTTGCCCCTTGAGTATAATGTTGGCTGTTGGTTTTTCACATATAATACAGGCCATCCTTTGTTATGTTGAGGTATATCCTCTATTCCCACTTTGCTGAGTGTTTTTTTATCATACATGGGTGCTACATTTTAATCAAATGTTTTTTCAGCATTTGCTGATATGATCGTGCAATTTTTGTCCTTCATTTTGTTTATGTGTTGTATTACATGTACTGATTGGTGGGTATTGTATCATCTTTGCATCTCTGGAATAAATCCCATTTGATCATGGTGTGATCTTTTGATCCCATTTGATCTTTTGAATGCATTGTTGAATCTGGTTTGTTAGTACTTTGTTGAAGATTTTAGCATCTATGTCCATCAGAGATATTGTCCTGTAATTTTCTTTCATTGTTGTGTGTTTACCTGGTTTGGGGACTAATATAATACTGGCTTCATAAAAAGAGTTGGGGAGTCTTCCCTCTTCTTGAGTTTTTTTGGAATAGTTTGAGGATAGGTGTTAGTTCTTCTTTGAATGTTTGGTAAAATTCACCTGTGAAGCCAAGAACATCTTTTTAAAGTACAGTTTGGTCTCCATTTTTAATTATTCTTTAGTAGGATTAGTGGGTGGAACCTATGTGAACAATTTTAAGGCCTTGTTACCTATTGTTTAAAAATTCTTTGGAATGATTTAAGTTCTGGAAATGGATAGTGGTGATGTTTGCACAACCTTATGAATATACTTAATACCAGTGAACTGTACAGTTAAAATGGCTAAAATGGTAAATTTTATATTATGCATATTTTACCTCAATTAAAATATACCCCCAAAAAGCAAATGATAAAAAGGGGAAATATTTTAATGGTTTAAAAAAGTATTAATTTTATATCTAAGGATTTTAGGTAAGAAGAAAGACTATGGTGATTTGGTCCCATGCATCAAAAGCTTTACAAATATTCATACCTTTATATCCAGATTTCAGCACACTAGGTATTTATCCTAATGTAATAATAAAGATAAAAATTGATTCAAGAACAAAAAAATTCTTTGGAAAGATTTTACCAATGTACACTTCCACTGTCAGGCCACTCTGACCATCTCACTTAATGGTATTATCCACTGGCAAGAGTCTAAGTCCATCTTATTCAACTTCTACTCACATTCCTGAAAATCTTGTTGAAACCAGAAAGTTACTGTAAGCCACGTGATTGTTGTAAATCTATTGATGGGAGAAATTTGGGTAACATTTAAAGGTGGATAATTTGTTAGTCAGGGCGCAGGACTTCCATTGTTAGTGGCTCAACACGCAGCAGACATTTAAGGAGAAAAATCATGGCTGATGTTTATATATGCTGTAGTGCCCAAAGTATATTGGCTCAACTGTGAACTCATTTTTTAATTTTCTCTCTTTTATAGGAATGACTGGATTCGAGTTGGCCTCTGCTATCCATCAAACACAATTTTTCAGATTAGTTTTGGCTTTTTACAGCGGCATAATGGCTCCTTATCCAAAATGGAAGAATATGAGCCTGTGAATTCACTGGAAGAATTGCAGAAGAAGCAGTCTGAGAGGAAATTCTATTTTGACTCTGGCACGGGGTAATTCAGTGTAACTAGTGAATGAGAGTTGTTGCTATTTTTCTTTAATGGTGAAATTACTATTCTTCAGCCTAACTAAGAATAGGCTATGATGTTATGGCTCTTTAGATAAGCAGCTGATGCGGGTAATTCTCTGCTCATCCACTATTACAGGCTTAGAGGACTAGAATGACTCATAATTGTAGTTGGCAGTGGGAAGTGAGCGAAGATGTTTTTCATATGCCTATTAAAGCAATTTAGAGAGAGAAATTATCCTCGTCAATAAAGAACCAGTAGGCCCAATTGAAACTTAAACTTATTTCTTTTCCATAACAACTCTTTTAGATGATTATTTACATATGATATAATTCATATCTCAGTGAAAGCTCTTTTTTCCTTTAAAGCTATCTCTCAAGTTGACCTTGAGTTTTAAAACGAAATCACTGTATAACCATGGCATGTTTGCTTTCAACTTTCTCTAGGCTGCATCTTTCCACTTTTTAATTCTAATCCTGTTCACCTGGGGTCCTGTTGGCTTTGTCTGCTATTATCCAGTTACAGCCTCTCAGCCTTTGGGTGATGGTAGGCTCGATCTCTGTACTCTTCCAGCAATTAGCATGCTCCTTAGCCATTCCTTAAGCTGATATTCCACCTACATGCCATTGCCTAGGTAACAGAGTAAAGATAATAATGTAAATGAGATGCATTTCTTCTGTGAATTCATAGACCATTGAAGGATGTGGGCATTTAAAGTAGGTAACTGGAGAGTGAAAAGTTTAAATACTAAAAGTCCTATTGTGGGATATTTACTGTACCTTTTGACATAGCCCAGAAGTTCGGCCTAAGGTAATTAGTGACGTCCCAAGAGAGTGACACTGGGGTGAACTCTTGAGGAATGAGTAGGAGGAAATGGGAAAAGAAATGGGCAAATCGTCCCAAGAGCAATGTGGATAAATGCATGGAGGCATGGAAGAACGTGGCATGGCATGTTCGGGGGAAGACAGATGTTCAGACTGGAGTGAGGGTGGTACGTTTGATTGGGGGAACAAGGTTGGGGGTTGAGTCAAGTGCCTTGTTAGGCTTTGAATGAGACACAACTTATTTGCCCTCCAGGGTCCCTCCAGCAGCCAATGTGATTAGCTTAAATCTTTTTTTTTTTATCATAGTTATCCTTGATTTTCAGTTTGTAATTAGACTTAACCTACTTGGACTTTTAATCTATATATGACAGAACTTCCACGTTCTCAGTTGATTTTTCAGAAAAACAAATAGAACAACCAAATTTGTAAGGACAATCTGGTAATCACAAATTAATGATTAAATGTATAAAAAGATGGGAAATGTGTTATCATCTGAGTATTCCTAGAATCCCTCATCCTTTGGGGTTAATCCTTTTTAATTCTATTCATTTTGATAACTTTAATTATATATCAAAAGGCCCATGTCAATCAGGTTTGTGTCATTCAATATATATATATATACATGTTAAAATTACTGGATGTTGGGACAATGGCTGATTTTTACTTCATAATTGCTACTTTGCATTGTTCATTGACCTCATATTAAAATGTGAGTTCTTGATCTTCAGTAATCAATCACATCCAATCAACCTTGACTTCCTTTGCTTTAGTCGGACTAGGTTTGCTGAGGCATGTTGGACTGCTGCCTGGAAGTTACTTCTCCATTCATCTTGGCAGTAGGAGGATAATTTGGAATCTGTGGGACTGCTCATTTTATTTGATTTTGGCCAAAGTACAGACAGAAGGACCTCAGGCCCATCTGAGCTTAGTAAACATCACAGGAACTGATTTCAAACTATTTCTTAGTTTAAGCCAAATGAATCACAGTTTCTGTTTTTATTTGAATTTTGTGCTTTAAACTAAAATGATTTATAAACTAAAAAAGAGAGAAACAAAGAAAGAAAGAATAAACCATGCTAGTGCACCAAATTCTAAGCTCAACACAAGTATAAAGTGTTCTAAGGAATTCTTGAGACAAGCCATATTCCATCCTTTGAAATCACCTGTTGAATTAATTCAAACCAGAAATCAGCTTTGATATTTTTTGCAACAGCTGAATTAGGTCACCACTATATTTTCTACAAGAGTATAGAATTTGACTTAGGTGTGTAGGAGGACAGAAAGGAAAGCAAAACAATTGTATTAGCTTTGTAATTTCATTTTTATTATAGGGAAAATTTAGCTTATTAGAGGAATATCCTTTTGGCCATGAGTTATTGAGGAATTTTCTTTGTGCGTGTACGTTTTTGAGAGTCAGTCTAACACCCAATGGGTTGCTTTCTGTTTTGTGCAGGTTGCTGTTTTTGTATCTCAAAGCCCAAGGCCACCGGGATGGCCACAGTTACTGTTCAACTCAGGGATGCGAAAGAGTCAGGGTCCAGGCAGCAACAGACTCAAAAGACACCAGTAACTGCATGGCCAAAGCATATCCCCAGCATTACAGAAAGCCGTCGGCAATCAAGCGGATGCCAGCCATGCTCACGAAACCCTGTCAGGGCTGCGGGACCCATCAGGTAAATGAGCCTGAAACGTGGGCTGTGGCCCTGAGAAGAAGTCAAAAGGTTCCTTGTAATAGGTGCACTTTATTTATTTATTTTTTTGGAAACAGCTGTGTTGCTAGTTTATAAATATTGCATAGTTTCTCCTGAATGTTGGCCCATTCTAGAATATAATACTCATATGAAGCAAACTTGTCCAAATTATAATAAAAATACCTTCCCTCTGTGATACATCAGTTTACCCTGGATGACTGTGCATTTATTGGTGGTTATCCTTTCTTTCTCGGATGTGATTCTGTTAGAGTCTTGTTTCTGGGTTTACATGTCAGTGATGTAGAAAAATACTATGTTTTATTGGCAGTGTGAAATTTCTCTCCTGAAAATGCAACTCATGGAAATTGTTTTCTTTTTTGAAGGTGGAAAGCCACTCTTAATTTTGAAGCATCTGCTATTACATTTACCTGTAATTAAAAGTACAAACTGACTCTGGTTAGACAGGAAATGCTTCTCCTGACATATTTTTAAGTAGATGAACTTCTTTTGGTTCTTGAAGAAGCATGACAATGAAAGTAAATCCAAAATATGACTTAAAATCAGGCATAGGGTTCCAAAGGAAGTCAGATCAGTTCCAAGTACAAAAGAAGTATAGACTTATTACCACCCTAACTAATGCTTAATCTTTGCATAAACAAATGTGGGTTAAGGGAAATGGTTCTCAAAGTGTGGTCCCCTAACCAGCAGTGACAGCATCACTTGATGATTCTTGGACCCGATACCAGTCTTACTAAACCAGAAATACTGGGGGTAGGGGGTGGCCAGCAGTCTGTGCTTTAATAAGGCCTGCAGGGGGTTCTGCTATGTGTTCACATTGGAATTGCACTGGGCTAGATACTTTTTTTTAAAGCAAGAATTGCCACAGTAATGCATACTGCCTATTAATATGGAGGAAACCTCTAAATTTTTCCATCCTAAGTGATTTTAGAAAACAAAAATTCTTTCACTGCTTAGGTTCTTTATTTCTTATTTTCCTCATTTACTTCTGCCCACTGGTGGCATAGAGAGGGGAAGGAACACAGATTTATGCTTCTTGTTGTGTGTGATGAGTATCAGCATGCAACTCACCATCAGTTACGGTCTCATATTCCTGTGCCGTCTCCATTCTCCAGTTCAACTAAAGCCAAAAAAAAAAAAAAAAAAAAAAAAAGCTGTGTACCTGAAGAAGTTTATACAAGTCCTTGCCTATCCCATGCAGTGTTTTGACAGTTCAAATGACATTTTGTAGTTGATTTTGTGGAGAAGTAAATGTTCTACCCTAAATCATTGGCTGAGTTTGTTGAGAAAGTCCTTTATTACTGAGAAGACTTTATATAACTTATGATAGTTATAATAAATGTTATAACATAAAAATAATTTAATCATCATTGGCCTATCTTGTGAGTGGACCCATGCATTAGTATTTAGCATTCTTTATTCTTTGTGCTTGAAGCATTGATTGCAATTCATTTTAAAAAAATGCAATGATTACTGACTTTGTGCAGTTGCAAAGTATTTGAAGCATCTGGGGACATCTCTTTTACTTGGAAATTTAAGGGGAAATTTGGGTTGAATATCAGAAACAAAACATATGAGGTCTGTCCAGAAGGTATCCAGCCATGTAATGTGAAACATAGAGATATTTATTGAAAAAGATACAAGACACAAGAAACACTGTACATAGGACAATGGTGCCTCAGTCCCCTTCAAAGTAGACATCTTGGGACTTCACACAGTTCCCCCAATTGCCATCAGCTGCCCCGTTGTCTTTTCCTGAGTCTCATCAGTGGTCTGAAATCTCTTCCCTTTCACAGGTGAGTTTAGTTTTTGGAAAAGCCAGAAGTCCCAGGGTGCCAAATCTGGGCTCTAAGGTGGCTGAGTCATCTGGGTCATTTGATGTTTGGCAAAAAAACTCTGCGTGAGACGTGATGCATGAGTGGGTACTTTGTTGTGATAAAGCTGCCAGTCACTAGTTGTCTGTAGCTGTGGCCTTCTGAATCATCTGAATAGTTTCCATGGAGGAATGTGCACGCTTAGCACAAAATTGGATGCAGCTGTTGTTGCTCTACTTGCTCAGTGATTTTAAATGCATTGGCCACACAGTACACATGCTCACTTAATGGTGGCTACTGCCCCCACTGACTAGTGCAGTGAAATCATCATGGTTCACGCATGCACATTCCTGTCTACTCTCAGCTGCCAGGTTACGTTGATGTTGTGCAAACTGTTCTTGTTATGGCTGGACTTTTTCCAGACAGACCTCATATACTAGGAGTAAGTAGGAAAAATTATATGAATGTTTGACCCCAAACCTGAAACTTCAAAGAAACATCCAGCTTCAGAATACTTAGTATCCTGATGATTAGTTGTACTTGCAATGAAGTTGCTAAGATCAATTAGGACACATACTTTAGGTCTAAGAGCACCTGAAGCTTAGGTTCTCCTGTGTGAGACTTCAAGAGTGCTTTTGAATGATGAGAGCCTTTAGGAAGGAGGTAGGAGGTAGGACCTGGAGACTGGGAGTGGTTTGGAAGAGAAGAAGGCAACAGGGAAAGACATTTTGGGGAGGAAATAGATAGCATCTGCAAAGGCAGACTGTCAGGAAAGGCAGTAAGGCGCTTGTGGGAAAATGAGGGAACTGCCCTGTCTGTTGAATGCTACAGGACAGTGGGAAATGGGAGCCTGTATATCAGGCGTGACTGGATTTATGTGACACTTCACAGGTCAGGCAGAGGAATTTAGACCTGGTGATGCACAAGGCTACTAAAGGTTTTTACACTTGATACTTCTTTCCTTAGTCCTGGAATGACTGAGTCCCAATTCAGAATAACTGGTCCGAAAAGGATCTTTAAAAAGATTTGCATAAAATGTTTACAAAGAGGTAAATACAAAACACACTTACTTGGTTATTTGTAGAATTGATTTTATTAACAAGATTACAATTATTTGAAACTGGTATTGTTTCAGAAAATGAGGAACATGCCCTTCTCATATTAAACCTATATCAAGAATTCCAGGTCATGAAATAGGTATAAAAAGTTAAGAGGGGGAAAAAAACCCCACTCATTTGTTGTGATTGAGTTTACTCTGAGGCACCCTCTTTGAGAAAAACGCAGCTGACATAATTACGGCACTTCTTTCCTGTTTAGATGGTATTTACTAGTGATCCTCATAAAAGCTACCTCCCTGTGCAGTTCCAGTCACCCGGTAAGGCGGAGACTCAGCGCGGAGACCGATCTGTTATCTCCGTAAGTACCTTCTGGAGTGTGTACTGCTTTAGCTTCTTGCTTTCATGTTTCACCCTGGTGACCTGATTATTTCTGGGAACAGTCACTTGTTTGCAATCACATTGTTGGTTATTGGGGACAAGCCATACAATAGAGGTATTTATACCTCCTAGACATTTATGTTTTTAGGTAAATATATTGCAGTTTTTTTCTCAGTAGATTGTATTTATTGATCGCTTTTAGGCAAATGTTAAACTGTTCACATTACTTTTCATTCATTAACAGTGTAACAGGTGACCCCAATTTCATTTCTAAAAAAGAAGAGGCATCTTTGGTTAAAAAATAATTGCCACAGGCAATCAAAATGTAGGAAACTGTGTTTAACTTTGATTTTTAAAATTTAAGAGCTTTCAAGTTGTTTGTCAAAAATGTGGGAAATGAGTTTTAAGTTTTTTCCTTGGCTGGCTAGTTTGAAGTTGTCTGGCTCCCGTTTTTTAAGACCAGGAAAGTGAAGATGCAGAGTAGTGGTTGTCTTTCCTGCGTGGGTTAATGGAAGTGTAGGTCTGAGCCTCAGTGTCAGCATTAGAATTTGTGCTAAGAGGCAAGCTGGCCAGAGGTAACTGGCTTTTGACACATGGCCTATTCAAAGTCAGGTTGACCTGAGAGAGCCACCATGTAAAGAGCTCTTTGGGGAGCAGATGCCTAGCTATCTAGCTATTTCCAGCCTGGGCCTGGGCCCAGTCTCACATGGTCTCTTCAGGAGCTCTGCTTGTTTTTTAAAGTCATGGGCAACACAATCACAAGTCCACATAAATGGGGAAAAAATTGTCTTACCCTTTGTTTCTTTCTTAATTTCTTATGTGTGTTAAAATATCCATAACATAAAATTCACCATCCTCCCCATTTTAAATTACAGAGAGTTCAGTGGTATGGAATACATTCGTATGGTTGTGCAACCATCCCTACCCCGCATCTCCAGAACATAATTGGACTTTTTAACGTCTCTGAATTAAGAGTATTCCCACTTAGAGGGGAGGGAGAAATGGGGAGTTATTAATCAACAGACATAAAGTTCAGTTGAGGAAGATGCATAAGCTCTGAAGATCTGGTGGGAGTTAGTTGTAGAAAGGAAGCAAGCACTGAGTGATTGCTGCTCTACCAGGTCACTAGATAAAATATTGAAATTACAGTGTAGTTGGCATACAATAGATCAGTTCCAGGTGTGCCGCAGAGTGATTCTACATTTATAACCTTATGATGGAGTCACTACAATACATCTAGTCATTATCGGTCACTGAACAATGGTATTGGCTGTATTCCCTGGGCTGCATGCTCACTAGATAAGTAAAGAAGGTATGTTTTGCCCCAGAAATGTTGTACGGGCTACGCCTGAGGGTCTGAAGACACTGCCTAATTCTGTTGCTGTACACAAGGTGCCTGGGACCCTAGAAAAGTCATAGGACACTTTTTTTTGTCATTTGCCACCAGTACTTTTCAGATGCATTACCTGAAGAGTCTTTGCCAGGACATGGCATTGCTTTTTTTTTGTTTTCAAGGAAAGTATGGTGTTTCCTTTAAGCAATAAGTTTTGGGGGAGGTGGTTCTTTTCAAGAGGACAGTTTGAGTTGAAGACTATTTTCTATTTTTTCTCAAATGTATTTCAATTTTAAGTATTTAGATTTTTGAAAATAAGAGCATCACTTCCAGTCTTTCCAAATATAAAATTGCACTTCAAGCATTTCCAGAATCATCTTCTGAATTAGAGCAATTTAAACACAGCTAAAAGACCATTTTGCTTCCTGGGAGATTAGTAATGATTAGGAATAAAATTTAAATGTAATTTCCCCAGGCAAGGACAGAGGTAATGCTGAGAGTATTTCTCCTTTGTTAGGTTTTAGTGCAGTTTATAATTTTACAAAATTTAAACAGTGTTGAATCATTTTTCAATCTGGTAAGTTTTTTTTTCTTCCTTTTTGGCTGAGGAATTAATGATATTTAGATATGTCTAGAGTTCCTTTTTCTTGAAAAGGCCTCAAACCATTACTTTGAAGAGGATGACTGAAAATATATTTGTGGCTTAATTCCTGTAAAATTACCACCTTTCCACTTTGATTTCAAAGGACAGCCATATATGAAAGGAAGGAGATGAGGCCATCTGGCTCCTCTGATGGCCCCAGTGTGAGGGGGTTATATGTTTTCCGAACCGATGTGACAGTAAGTGAGTGGAGCTGCAGTATAGAGGCTGCCTCGTGATTGCCGAGTTGAAAAGCTTTGACTCCAGTGAAAGAGCATGGGTGTAGAGTGAAGCCCTTGAACCTGCAGGGAGAGTCACTCTGCTCAGCTGAGTGCCGGCTGCCAGCCTGTGCTCAGAGTATCCCACCCAGTCGGTAAAGTCCAGTCAAAGCCAAGTCTACGAGGACACAGCACAGTTTCAAATATTGGCAGAGAGAGTAAATGCAATGTAGAATCTGACTCCTGGATGTAATTTGATGTGTGGGTTAAGAGACAGAGGGATGAGGCTGGAAAGACAAGTCATCTTGGGGACACTGAAACGGTGATGACACTTTTGTGTTCTCAGGTCAACGGCACTGACTTTCCCTTCCGGAGCGCAGGTGTCTTCCTCCTCATTGTGGATGCCTGCAGTGTTCCCTTCCGGTTGCTGGAAAAAAAGTTCTTCTCTCTTGCTGATGTCAGTCTCCTGAAAGAATATTTAAAAACAGGCATCCCTCCAAGGTAGGTGGAACCTGCTCTGTAGAGGGACAAGCCACATTAAAGGTGACACCTGGTTCGCTCCGAGCTTTGGTTGGTTTTCCTGCCCCAACCTGTGGGCATTTGGGACTCTGGGAAGGTTTTTATTCCTTCTTCATCTCAGATTGATGCCTGTAAGCTGCTTATCATTGTAAACCTCTGGTTATCAATAGCAATAGCTTGCACAGTAGAAGAGTTTGCAGGTGGTGGGACGGTTCCTATGAGAAGAAAACTCGATATTTTGGAACATTACTCTCTATATTTTTTATTAAGTTTATGCATCAATACATTGCATCCAACTCCTTCAGAGAAGGCTCATTATCATTTTAAAGCAATTGCTAGAGTTTTACCTTTGCAGCTACCTGTCCCACTGATGGGACCTCAGACAGCAATGCGCTGTGACTGTGGTGTGTGAAGTCATCACCTTGGTCCCTTGGAAGTGACTAGAAAAGAGTAAATTGTTCTTAAGTGGATGAGTGTGTGGTCTCTTTTTTAATAGCCATAGTCTGATTAATTTTTTTGTCCTGGATTTTGAAGAGAGGTGCACAGGAGAGAAACATACATTTATTTACTTACTTACTTACTTATTTGTAGTTGGTCAAACCCTGTCCAGAGGCAAGGAAATAAATTTAGACTCCTTTCTGCTCCAGATGTTGATTTACTCACAAGCCTTCCTATAGTGAAGCCACTAAGGGAAGAACATACACTTCCAGGGATTAAAGGCCCATCTTGCTTTTGAATCATCCTCAGTTGATCCAGTGACTTGCACTCTTTACACATTACAAAGCCGGATCTCAGTAAATCCCATAAAGCCATTGGATTATTTGAGTGTCATATTCAGTGTGTACGTATAGCTCTATCTGGTTTAAGACACTTACATAGAATTCCTTTCCAAGGCCTCTATTTTCTTTAAGGATTTAAAGATTTTTTCCTAATGTTAAAAAGTCATGTACTTACTCCACCTACAACAATCCAGTACATAAATCTTAACACAAATATTTAGGGAAACATGATAATCCTGCAAGGGACCCTATAGATTTATAAGTTCCAACTAACTCATTGATATGTCACTAGGTTGTTTCTAGAAAGGGGACACAAGGAAGGCTTTTGAGCCACTTGAAGTGTGCTGTTTTTTGATCGGGGTGCTGGTTACACAGTATGTTTAGTTTGCAGAAATTTAATGTGCTGTACACTTAGGAATACTATTTTGTATGTACGTTGTATCTTAACAAAGTGTTAGGAAGTTATTGGGCAACTGACAGTGACTTCTAGGGAAACTGAGCGTGTGTGGGGTGTGGGTGGGTGGGGGGACCTGTAAGTGATGGCATGGGACACAGAGTCACTGTGACCCATTGAAGAAGGTCAGGCCTGCAGGGTGGCTATGGTCAGACCTCTGGTCTGACTATGCAACTAGTCACCGCTGCTGTTAGAAAGACTTGAACAAAAACCCACACCAACATAAAACTGAAGAATTTTAATAAGAGATGTCAGGATGTACACTGAGAAAATAAATGCTTAACTAAATCGTATAGAAGAGTTGAATAGAAGGAGAGACTCTTTTTCTAAGTGGAAAAGTTAATATTGTAAAAATGTCACTCTATCTACATTAAATAGAAATTTAACTCATTTCCATTAGTGTCCCAATTGGTTACTTTTCTGTTGTATTTCATATATGACACTGAAGTTCATCTGGAATAATAAATGTGGGAAAGTTAAAAAAATACAATTTTTAAACAAATTATACTAATACAAGGGGCTTATTTTATTCGATATTAAAATAAACCATGAAGTTGTAGTGTTTAAGCTGGTGTGGAATTGGCAGAGGAGAGATTGGAAGGGAGAATCTACAAATAAATCTGAGTATTTGTGTTGATATACTGCATAATAAAGATGGAAATTTAAAGCAAACCATGGGGAATAGACTTGACTTTGTTTCTTTTTAGAATTGGTGTTTATCCATTTGTTTAATAAGTAGATTAATAGAGCACCTGAAACAAACAAAACTAGTTTCCCCTGTTACAAGAGTTTATTCTGTAAAAGGTCTGTGTCCCAAGCATCCACTATGTCAACTGATCTGAAATAACGTGTTTTCCTTACATTTCTAGACCTCTTGTAATGGCAATGTAAGTTCTAGGTGGGGCGAGAAGACTGGATCTTGTAATAGTGGAAATAAAAAAGCATCTGGGTTCTTTGTGTTTTGTTTTGAATTCTGCTTTTATCTAGTATTTCTCTACAATAATTGTCCGGTGTGAATGAATCAAAATCATGCCTATATTTTGTTAGATTGGCAAAAAAATGTATGAGTACATTTTTTGGCATGCCGCAGAATTTTAGTAGTTTGTTGATATGTGCCGTGAGATGAAAAAGGTTGAAAATCACTGTCCTACTGTATATACCTCAGAAAAGAACCCAGTAAATATATGCTAAATTATTGAAATTTGCTCGATTTTTCTAACTTGTGCATGTAGGTCTGTTGTCCTGTTGAGCACAAGAGGAGAAATAAAGCAGTTGGATATTTCAGATTCATTAGTACCTCTGGGATTAGCCAAACCAGCTCATCTTTATAACAAAGGTCTGTATTTGTATTCTTCTATGAAGTTCTTATAATGCTAGCTTATTTTTTATGGTGGAGTGTAGGTACCAGCCCATTTTCATGAGCTTGTTTTGCTAGAGTAAGTGTCATGAAAAGCCTTTCTAAATAAGGAGACTGTGTTAGAGGAAGTGTGTTGGGATGTGGTTTGCTATTTAGGACATAAGGTGGGTGGTAAGCATTTATTTGCTGACGTAAGGAAGTGTAGTTTTTTTGTGTTTTGTTTTATAGCCAGCCAACTTTGTTTTGCTCACCTCTGACATCTTGCCTAAAACTAGGAGATGTACAAATTGAACTTTTCTTTTCTTTTCTTTTTTTTTAGGGAGTACCATATTTTTGGGATTCAGTGGAAACTCTAAACCATCATGGACTAAGCTGTTTACCAGTCCTGCTGGACAGGGCCTTGGGCTGCTGGAACAATTCATACCTTTGCAGCTGGAGGAATATGGTTGTCACAGAGTCGGCACTGTCCACAGGAGAGACCTGGAGCTGTTGAAGCAAATTTCAAAAGCACATTAGAGACTAACTGTAACTTAAGTGCTGGGGGAAAAATGTGAACTAACTTATTTAATTTATGGCATTTTAAAATGACACTGTTAACCCAATGGAACCATTTTCCTGTTTGATACAGAAAGGGGAGAAAAGAGTTTAAAGTGATTGCTTAAATACCAGCTCATGCACCTTCTAGTTGTACAAAATGTTAAGGAATTTATTTGTATTTTCTAGGCTGGTATTTCTCTTATTCCTCACCTTCCACCCCAGTGTTTTGTAGTGACCGTAAGCAGTGCTTCACCTCTTGTATTATGGGATGTCATGCGGGCAGGTGGGGTGGGGGCTTCTGAGAGTTAGCCTGAGTTCCTGAGAGGACTGGCTCTTTGTAGCACCTTGGATACTTGAAGTCTATTGCTCAGTGTGTCATGGACTTTGGGTCAGCAGTTGACTTGGGTGGCTGGCATGTTCAGTGATGCTTTGGGCCCTGGTTCTGGGCAGCCTTTGAGGATTTTATATGATACAGAATGATAGAGATTTAATTGGCAACTCAGGCCCAGCTCATGCCCTTTTTTGCCTGGACATGTGCTATTTTTATTCATTTGTATGTCGATTCCTTCTAAGCATTCAACTTTCCAACAGGAAGTACATTGGGACAAAAGGGCTTTTAGGGATCAGACATCCCTTTGGTCTGTGACCATTGGGCAAAAATTTGACCTACACCAAGGTCTGAGGTTGTTGGGACCATTTTTGCAGCTTTAATCCTTAACCCATTTTGACTGTATATTTGTGTTTAAAATGCAGAGCTGAGCTGAATATTTAACCTTTATTTTCTTTTTTAAAAGAAGCAGGCCATTTTCCTGAACAGTAAACTCGTCATTTCAACTTGCACAAAGGAAGTCTGTTCTCAGAGTTGCTCCTGCATCCAGGTTTTTTGTAGTTGTTTTTGTGTATAGATTTGTTTTCAGCTTTTCTGCTCACCATCCTGCCAAGAAAACTGCAGAAAGCTTAATGATACCCCAAAATATTGCACTCAGGGGGAGAAAAAAAGGGAGAGCCTTTTAAGGGTCCTGTCGTAGAGGGAACATTCAGAATTGAATGTCTTCATAGCCTTGGAGGAGTCAAGCACTCTTAATGAACTTGTTAGAGCCAAGTTAAAAAGGTGCCATAACAGCCTATTTCCCTTCCACTGGTTGTGTGTACTTCCCGTCAGCAAGGGTTCCACGTGGCAAGAGGAGATTGGCTCCTGGCCTGCGACACGACCACACCAAGAGTAAAGAAGCATCAAAATGCCTTTACCTTTCCCTAAACACCCAATGCATGGAGTGTAGTGGAGGAATGGCCACAGTGAGATAGTAGGAAGTGTGTTCAGGCTGACTTTGGCAATGAGTACAGTCAAAAATTACTTTCGTCTACCAAGAGCTATGGCTGATGGCTTGTCTCTTGTGTCCAGGAGAAACTGCAGAGCAGCTCTGTGACTTACATTATTTTACAAAATATGCTACCTCAAAGTGCCACCGATAAACCTTTCTAACTGTAAGTGCTCTTCCTAAGGGCACAAGTCTTAATCAAAGTTTAGGGGTTTTGTTGTTGTTGTTGTTGTTTGTTTGGTTTGTATATTGATGAATGAGATCTTACCTTTTAAATATATTATTGGATCATGGTTCCTGAAGGTGATTAGTTTGAATGTGTGTGTTTTTTATGACTTAAATATTTTTATGTGTGTTTTTAGAGTTTGGCTCTTTAAAGATTTGGAGAGAATATGTAATACAGTTCTAAGGCACTCAGTTTTTCTGATTTATATGCTAAGTATCAAGTCCTAAGTTAAATAAATAAAAATATGTGTGCATGTATTTTTTATATGTGTGTCTGACTATATAGCAATCAGTCAATCAATCTATCATTTTTAAATTCCATATTCCAGCCATAAAGAAGCTACCAGCAAAAATAAGAAAGGGAAAACTGTCCACTAAGCAGATTTTCTAAGACTAAGCTTCAGAAGCATAGGGATTATTCTCTAATGCAGAGATTGTCAACTTTGGCTGCACGTTGAAATCACTTGGGAGTTTTAAAAAATATGATGGCCAGGGCGCCACCCCACCCCCACCCCCTCCATTCAAATTTAATTGGTGTGGGGTGCAGCCTGGGCACTGGAATTCTTTAAAAGCTCCCTGGCGAGTCTAACCTGCAGCCAGGTTTAGGAACTGCTGCACTAGGATAATAGGCCCACTGTTTTGCTTCGGTCTGTAATTTTTGTGTGATAAAAACAAAATTACATTTATCTATTATTTTTATTTGCAATTCCTATATTACAGAACTCTTAGCCATAAACAAAGCATTTTACTCTCCTTTTCTTTTAATAGAACTTTTAAATACAGTTTTTAGTCCTTAATTGCCTCAAATTGTTAAATTGGACATCTAAAGTAATATACACATTTAGGCAACTGGGAGTTGGCAATCTATTTCATTTCTACTGAGAAAATATATTCCAAAGTAATGTATAAGAATTGGTTGAGCTCCAGAGATGTGGCCGTCCACAAATCATCCAGCTGATGAGAAACACAGGGCCCTCTCATAAGCCAGCACGCCTGGTTTTAAGTCTTTGCTGTGAGATTCCTGCCTGTCCACCTGAACAAGCATGCCATATATTATCTTCAGAGGCTGGAAGAGAGTGCTTGCGAGAAGATGAAAGGCAGACACACGGTCTCACAGAAGATGACTCCAAAGTAACCGCTAAGCTGATGTTTAGACATGGACCGGGTAGGGGGGCGGGGAGTATTTATGACTCCTCTGTTCTCTCATTTCATCAGAAGAGAACACATCCTCAAGCCATTAAATGGGTTGCTTTGCTTTCAGGAGGAGTGGGTAATGAGGTGGCGGGTAGAGGCTTGAATGTTTCAGATAACTAGGTGTTCATTCTTTTAAGAGATGAGGTAATGTTTGGATAAGGCCAGTTGAAAGGCTTTTCAGTAAGCAGGAATGTGCTTAGTTAATTCAAGTGAGTGTTTTTTTTCCTCCAGTTGGTCCTACTAGTTACGTATTTAGATTCCATTGTGACAATGTTTGTTGTTTTCATGTTGCAGCATTGGAGTTTCTCCTCCAGAATTCTCTTTGGGTTTCAGATACTTAGGATATGTTCAATAACAAAAAACTCCCCTAGAAGTGAAGACTGAATGGGAATAATTGGATAACGGATTAGTATTGTTAGTGTTAGTCTTGCTTGGTCATAGCTCAGTCTGCTAGAAATGTGAGCAGACACTCTGGACTGGACCAAATTTTCAACATAAGGTCGGGGAGGAAAAAATTAAGGAAAGGCTTCCCCAGTCTCTTGTTCACAAATGACAAAATGGTATTCATATCTTGTTGGATCACTGGAGTCCTTGAGAAGGTGTAGAGGGGTTTTTTTGTTGTTGTTTTTTAACCCTAATTTATCTTCAATATGAGCGAAAAGCTGAAAAAAGGATGCTAATTAGGCCCTGGGGTTTTGGGGAAGGGCGTTCATACTTTTTTATGTGATAAAATTAGAGAATGACCAAACTATGACTTATACATGAGGAACTATGCCCCATAGGGCATCTAAAAATACTAGCCATAGCAAGCAACAAAATGTTATATGTGAAAATATAACAAAGAGGTGAGAGAATAACTTTATAGATTTGCTTTTTAAAATTTCCTAACATGGATGATGTGACTAGTGTCGATGCAAAAAGCGATAAGTAATTTAAAGTCCGTTCTGAGAAAAGCCTCGGGGTTGCCACGCTGACCCCTTCGGGCCACACCTGTCCCCAAATCTTCGTACCAATTTTGAGCTATGAAAGGTTTTTACATCTTTACCTGCAACATATTGGAAAAAGTCAAAAGAAGAGTAATTTATGATGTGAAAACCACGTCCATAAAGAGCCACGTGGGGAGAGAAGCACACTCATTTGCTCACATGCTGACCGACTTCCATATTGCGTCGGTAGATTTGAGTAGTTGCCACGGAGACGATATGGCCTGTCTGCAAAGCCCAGAATATTTACTATGTGTTCCTTTACTGAAAAAGTTTGCTGACTTGATCTCAGCGAAGGGTATACTGGTGTTCATTGTACTGTTCTTGGAACTTTCCTAAGGTTTGAGAACTTTTAAAAATAGAAGGTTAAGGAGAAAACTTGTGGTTTGAATCATCCAAGGTGCTTATTGAAAATGCAGAATCCCAAGCCTGCCCTGGCCAGGTAGTTCAGTTGGTTAAGCCATCACCCCGATATCCCGAGGTTGTGATTCTGATCCCCAGTCAGGGTATATATAAGAATCAACCAATGAATGCATGAAGAAGTGGGACAGAATCCCAAGTCACAGCTCAGACTGGAGAATTGGCATCTCTGGGGGTTGAAGCTGGCAATATCATTTTATGACAAGCTCCCTAAGTGTTTCTTAGGAACGATAAAGTTTGAGAACCCCACAGTGATGAACCCCTGTTATTTCTTTCCTTCTTCCTTAAATAGAGAACACATCTGAACAAATCTGAATGTTGGGTGTTTTAAACCCCAGTGGCCCCATTCTCCACCGTTTTCCCAAGAATTCTTTGTGACTTAGTGCAGGGCAGGTCTGAGGCACAGCACAGCATGTGCCAGGTACTGGGGCAAACAAAGGTTTGGGACCCGTAGTGAAATCCTCTCTCCATTTTGTCTGAAATCTCACTGCCAGTCTAATTCCATTAGTTACAGTTATTCCTACAAAGAAATCCCAGCCATCCTTCATTTTCTGCAAGTTCTTTTTATTATTTTAAGGAGTTTAAAGGAAAATGTCCGTAGAGCCACAATCGGGCTGTGCAGTCTAACAAAGACATAGGCTTCTTAGCTTTCAGATACACTTACTTTAAAGTTTTTACAGTTTTTTGGAACTATACCCACCTTAGTTACTTCACATTTATCAACGCACTGATTGGTAATTGCAGATTTTTTAAGGGGTAGGATAATTTATCCCATACAAGCGGTTTACCTTAGAAGCAAAGCCTTTCAACACGTGAACTTCATGGCAGAGGTGGGAGGTTGTTGGATGGACCTGGGGGATAATAAAATTGACCTTTGCCAGGAAAGAGGGCGCTGCACTGCCTGGGAGCGCCCGGCAAGTTTACTTTGTCTCACCAGCTTATGCTGATCAAAAACACCCGGTTCTTGAGGGAGAAGGCTCCAGTCAGATAGGTTTCTGGTGGTGGAGAAGGTAGGATTTGTAAATCTCAGGAGGCAGGGAGCATCAGTAGCTCCCTGAGAATAACTCCCTGAGAGCTCCAGGGAGAGTACCTCTCCAGAGTACCTCCACAGAGAGGAGGAGCTCTGATGGAGGCAAGACCAGTCAAAACTTGTCCCCTGCTTCTCAAATGTGAGTGATCAGAGGATCTGAGACAGTGAGGTAAGTGCCTGATACAGTCTGCTGCTATAGGTGTGTGGTAGATGCTTTGGCCACCAACCTTAGTTTGATGCCAGCTGAGGCTCTTTACCAGTGATGTTACTTTCCAGTGGTTTTCTACTGTAGATCCTCAACTTTCTCATCTATACAATGGGACTACTGATACTTTTGTAAAGTTATAAAGGGCATTAAGTTAGAATAGTCATGGTGCCCAGACAAGACTTGTTACCAACAATACCTGGGTCGTTAGTCTAAAAAAAAAAAAAAAAAAAAAAAGCTTCCCAGACATCTGTGAATTCTAATTCAGTAATTTTTCAAGGGCTAAGGATTGGGAAATATGCATTTTTCAAAACAAACTTCCGAGATAATGCCAGATTTGGGAACCACTGAGAATAACTGAGAATACCCTGTGAAAGCCCTTGCCCTACTTTTAACACACTTCCCACACTCAGTTGTTTGTGTCTAGAAAACAGGACCTGGGGCCAGGCAGTGCTGGCTTAGGGAGCTGGCTCGAGCATCCCCCTGAGGTTTGCACGTGTGCCCTCAGTAAACCAGCTGCGTGTGCTGGAGCTATGAAATGTGGGAAGGCAACTCTGAGATGAAAACACGTGGCTGCACCCCGTTCTGCAGCTGGTGTGTGCAGTTTTCCGTTCCTCGTTCTTGTGAGGGCAAACCTCGGTTCAGCTAATAGTTTGCCTCTTCCAATCCCTTTTACCATAAACTGACAGAGTAAAAACTCATTTCTAGTGATCTCTCGGTACTTTAACCACCTACATTTTCACTCTTTCTTATCAAATACGAAAAATGTTCACATGCAGTGAAATGGTTCAAAGCTGATTTATGTGACAAGCTGAAGCTGACTTAGAGGACTTGGAAAACGAATGCCTTTGGCAACCAACTTTCCCATGTTTCTGCACCTCATTTCTTCCTAGTTACGCCTCCACCCCCTCCTTACTGCTCAGGGTCCACTGCTACAGCCTTATTACAGGAAAGACCACATTCCCACACCTCGTACCTTTCACTCCCCACCACTGCTCACATATTCTGTGTTCGACACTCAGGACCTTTAGCTCCTGCTAAACTAATTCCATGTCAGGTTGGTCCTCACATCTGAAACAAATTCCCTCTTAGGTAACCATGCTATTTTAATATCTGTGTACAGTGTCTATAATGTTAAAAGTAGTATGTTGCTGGAAGTTTCGTTTATCTTGTTTGGTTGTTTTTAAAACAATTTGCCCTCCTGCGTACTCCACCTACATATGAAGCTGATGCCATCCGTCACAGAGGAAGTTGCAAACCTGGAAAATCCACTCTGGATAAGCATTCACTGGGTGATAGAGTCAGTACCATCTGTAGGATATGAGTACTTGCGTTTGAATGGAGTCCCCCTGATCATCCTCAGGAAGGCTATGGACAAAACTGGGATTTTGCTCCTGAACACTGAAACTAGATAAGTAACCCTACCTGGCTCTGAAACATATAATCCATTTGGATTCCAGACCCAGGGGCTTGGCCACAAGAAAGTGTACTTATCCCAACATCTTCCTGGAAGCCTTGCTCTGTGAGCACTGGAAAATCCTCTTTGTTTGCAGTGTCTTGCATTTCTGTAAATCACCTTTTTTAATAGCTGAAAGGAAGAGATTTGGTAATTATAGCTTTCCTTTGTTGCAGCTTTATATTGAAAACATATGCCAGCCAGGCTAAGTAAGGATCCAAGTGGATAAATGATACATAAACAAGATTAGAAATCACAAGGATTAGGGGCTTCCTGCGCAGTTTTATCGAGAGGAAGAAAGTCAATTACAAACACATTTTTCTTTGTATGTGAAGGGGAGTGAGTTTATTATATCGACGATCTCTACAGGGTGGGGAAAAAGTAAGTTTACTGTTGTTCATAAGGAAAAATCATACAATAATTAATAAGTAATAATAAAGAAATAAACTTTGTATTTTGTGTACTCAAAACTGTAAAACTATTCCCCCTGTACTTTCTGGCTCTTGTTTCCAATTCCTTAAAGTTAGTTAATTTGTTGATTTCAGTTATAAATTTTTAATTTAATATCTAAGATAATCAGATTAAAATTATTGACAAGTATAATTATTAGATATTTGGAAGTCAAATTCTAAATTATAAACTTAATCCCTATATTGCTGCTACATATCTGATTAAAATAACATTTTATTTAATTTTATTTAGTCCTTTATTTTATCTGCTTATTAAAGACATATAACTAATATGAAGCATAAAGGTAACCAGTCTGTTGTATGGATATCATCACTACAACCTTGAATTTAAAGTCTTTATCACTATGACCTTGAACTTAGTCTTCTACGCTACTGACTTTTAATTTAGTTTTCAACACTCTGACCTTAAACTTAAAGTCTTAACACTGCAAATCTTTATTATATTTTTTACATTTCATCATTTTTGAAATGTGTATAAAAATAAGTATTGTGTTGCTTATTAACAAAAGATTCTTCACAATGTCAGCATAGTCCAAATTTGTAGATCCTGTGTCTGTTTTCTCTTTTTTACACTTAACTATGTGGTAAGTGACATAAATTTTATGTTAAAGATAAGTAGGTTTCCCTGAAACATGGATTTTGTTTTGTAATTATACAGTGGAAAGTTTGAAGTGCAATCCGCCCGAGTGTCAAAACCTCACATTTTAAACGCAGATTTTGGTTTTGATCCTGTTACAAAAATTATCTTGAAGAAGGCTGCATAGAGACTATTATACTGGTTTGTGTGGTGGTAAAAACAAGAACAACAAAATTCAGGACACTTGTTAAAGATGGCAAGGCAGACTTCATTGAAAGGGGCTATCACAGTGGAGTTTTGTACTAGGAGGGACAGATTAAGCTCAACTTGGAGTACGAGGACAAATGGAGATTTATAGCCAGGTAGCAAGGTAGGGATTGGTGGATGGCAAATTACTAGGAGGAAGCATCAGGGTTGGAGGCATTCAGCTTGCCAGGATTTTTGTGGACAGCAGATCCAGGGTGATAAAATTATGAGATTGAAGATGATGAATTTGATTAAATATCAAAGATGAGTAATATTTCCCTAAACTGACCAACCCAACAGGATTCTTACTAAAACTGGACTAAATGGGTCAAGGCCAGAGCCCAAGGTCAGCAGCCTAGTCAGAAAGAGGACCCAGAGGAGCCTGATTTATGTTTAGTCAAGGAGAGAGTCTTTGTCGGTGGTAGGCAGAGTCCTGCTTCAAGGGTCAAGTTAAGTTGCTATAAATACCATGGGGAAGCTAGCTATTTAGATGTACACACTTGCTTGGTATGAGTTTCTAAGTTCAGAGAGAGAGAGGATTTAGCCTTTGTGATTAGACTAGTGTGAGTCAAATTGCCTTGAAATGGGCTGTTAATAGTGAATGTTAAGTTTTCAGGTAGCGCATGAAAAGGAACAGGTTATGAAGGGGGAGGAATCCCTGTTGGGGAATATTATGGGCTCTGCCATTCTTTGTGGTTTTCCAAAGCCCAGGACTTAAAGTGTGGTTTTGGGGCCATTTCCATCAGAACCATGGGGTTTATTGTTAAATTGCAGATCCATGGTCTCCATTCTAGACGGACTGCATTAGAATCTTTGGTCAAAACCCAGAAATCTGCATTTAAGTAAACGGCCTAAACAGTAGAATGAAACGTGGCACCCAGAAATAGACCACCTGTTACAAGGGTGGTATTACAATCAATGGGAAAAGGATAAACTATTCAATAAATAAAGAATAATTGGTTTTCCATGTGGAAAAAATGCAGTTAGATTCCCATTTCATACCATTAAGAAGAATAAGCTTCATATGGATTAAATATTTAAGTGTGAGAAGTAGAACTATAAAACTTATAGAGAAAATGTAGAACATAATTGTGACATTTGAATTAAGTGGATATCTTAAATATATTAAAAATAATTTAAAAACCCAGAAAATTTCTACTAGATTACATTTAATTAATTTTGTCTGACAAAAGGTACCATAAACAAAGTTGGATATTTGTAACTAGTATAACCAACAAAGAATTAGTATCAAAAATAGATAAAGATCTCCAAATCATTAAGGAAAACAAAAGCAAACCAAGGGAAAAATGGGAAATGTTCATCATAACCAGGTCATGTAATGGGAAACCTGAGAGGCAGGTCTAACTATGTGAGTATTTAGGGGAAATGTAATTAAAAAGTGAGATACCATTTAAACAGTTCATGAATACGTAGAAAAAATAAAATTTTTGGATACATTATTGACTGGAAAGTAAACAGGACAAATGCTTTGGACATCAAATTGGCGGTATCTGATACCTTTGTATATAAGCAACCCTAGTTAGATGTATTGCTATGAATTTCTTGCTTTTGCATGCAGGAAAACGTGTGGAGGTATTCGTTTCTGTGTTTATTTGAGTGAACAACTGGAAACAACCTTCATCACTGAGGAACCACATAAATACATTATACTGTACTCACACATTGGACTGCTGTACTTCAGTTAAATTGAATGAATATTGCCTAAGTATCAATATAGATACAACTAGAAATGTGATGCTGGGTTGAAAAGGTGCGAATGGATACATATGAAATAAGAACATAATTATGAATACAAACCTATTGTTGAAGGTGCATGATCCAATTTCCTATCTCAGATTTTCTTCCTACTCTTACTAACCTTGGAGATGTTATTTTGTGTCTAGATATCAGAATGTTGAGGCTAAGTAGTCTCTTAAATAGCATCTCATCCAATCTTTTCCTTTATTTTGTTTTAAAAAATCTTTTTTTTGACAATTTAGTATTTTTTCTTTTTTATTTATTTTTTTAAATATATTTTATTGATTATGCTATTACAGTTGTCCCATTTCTCCCCCATCATTCCCCTCCACCCTACCCACCCTCTCCCACCCACATTCCCCTCTTTAGTTCATGTCCATGGGTCATAAGTTTTCTAGCTTCTACATTTCCCATACTATTCTTGCCCTCCCGCTGTCTATTTTTTTCCCATTATCTATGCTACTCATTCTCTGTACCTTTTCCCCCTCTCTCCTCCTCCCACACCCCTGTTGCTAACCCTCCATATGATCTCCATTTCTGTGGTTCTGTTCCTGTTCTAGCTGTTTGCTTAGTATGCTTTTGTTTTAGGTGTGGTTCTTGATAGCTATGAGTTTGTTGTCTTTTCACTGTCATAGTTTTATCTTCTTTTTCTTAGATAAGTCCCTTTAACATTTCATATAATAAGGGCTTGGTGATGATGAACTCCTTCAACTTGACCTTATCTGAGAAGCACTTTATCTTCCCTTCCATTCTAAATGACAGCTTTGCTGGATAGAGCAATTTTGGATGTAGGTCCCTGCTTTTCAAGATTTCAAATATTTCTTTCCAGCCCCTTCTTGCCTGTAAGGTCTCTTTTGAGAAATCAGCTGACAGTCTGATGGGAACTCCCTTGTAGGTGACTGTCCCCTTATCCCTTGCTGCTTCTAGAATTCTCTGCTTCATTTTAATCTTGGCTAATGTAATTACAATGTGCCTTGGTGTGTTCCTCCTTGGGTCCAACTTCTTTGGGACTCTCTGAGCTTCCTGGACGTCCTGGTAGTCTATTTCCTTTGCCAGATTGGGGAAGTTCTCCTTTATTATTTGTTCAAATAGGTTTTCCACTCGTTGCTGTTCTTCTTCCCCTTCTGGGACCCCTATAATTCAGATGTTGGGATGTTTAAAGATGTCCCGGAGGTTCCTAAGCCTCTCCTCATTTTTTTGAATTCTTGTTTCTTCCTCATCTTCTGTTTGGTTGTTAGTTTCTTCCTTCTGGTCCACTCCATTGATTTGAGTCCCAGTTTTCCTTCCATCTCTATCAGTTCCCCATGCATCTTCCTTCATTTCACGGATTGTAGCCTGCATTTTTTCATCTAGTTTGTGAGCAAAATCAACCAATTCTGTGAGCATTTTGATGACCAGTGCTTTGAACTGTGCATCTGACAGGTTGGCTATCTCTTCACTGCTTAGAGGAATTGGCTCTGGAGCTTTTATTTGTTTTCCGGTTTGAGCCATTTTTGGTGGTTTTTTTTTTGTTGTTGTTGTTTTGGTTTTAGTCTGGTCGTGGCTATTACGTAGTGAGGGGGTGGAGCCTTAGGTGTTCCTCAGAGCGGGGCAGCCCAGTCGCTGGGTTGTGAGCTGTATGTGGGGGTGGGGCCTGAGAGGGAGCAATGGCGCCTGCTCCGCTCTCTCCTGGATTCAGTCCCCTCTGCCACTTCCCCTCCGCCTGGACCATCTGCGCGCTTGAATGTGAGACCACCTGGTCAGTCAGCCAGCCGCCTTGTGCGGCCTCACTGGGTCTGCACAGTTGCCCCCCTGTGCCCGGGGTCTGTCAGCCGCCGCCTGTGCACCTGGGAACTGCCAGCCGCTGCTGCTTGCGTTCCCGGGTCCGCACCTCCACTTTCTCCTGCCGCGACTCCGCCCCTCTTACCGGTCTGGACGAATGGTTGTTGGACTTCCGTACAGTTCAGTTTTCTATAAGTTCTGGTTGTTTTCTTGTTTCTAAATATTTGTTGTCCTTAATTTTGGTTGTGAGAGGAGGCACAGTCTGTCCGCCTACGCCTCCATCTTGGCCGGAAGTCCTGTTTCAAAAAATCTTTTAAAATGAACTTTTGATTTTAGAATAGTTTAAAATTTATAGAAAAATTGTGAAAATAGTGAAGAAAGTTCCCACACACCCTGTACCTACTTCCCCCTATTATTACCATCTTACATTAATTGGTACTTTTGTTACAGTTAATGAACTAATATTTATATGTTAAATAACGTTTATGTTTTATCCAGATTATCTTAGTTTTTACCTACTGTCTCTTACCTATTCTAGAACCCCACCTAGGATACTATGTAAATTTATTAGTTATTTATTAGTTTCCTCAGGCTCCTCTACATTGTAGCAGTGTCTCAGACTTTCCTTTTTTTTTTTCTTATAACTTTGACAGTTTTGAGTGATAATGGTCAGGTATTATTTAGAATGTTCTTTACTGAAGGCTATTTGATATTTTCTAATGACTGGACTGGGTCTGGAGAAGAAAGCCATGCAGGCAAGTCGCATTCTCATCACATGGTATGAAGAGCACGTATTATCAGCATAGCATCACCTTTGATGTAATAACCTTGATCGCCTGGTAGAGGTGTGTTTCTCAGGTTTCTCACCTGTGAAGTTATTCTCTTTTCTCCCCTCCTTCCATTCCATACTTTTTGAAAGGAAGCCACTCTGTGCAGGCCCTCCCTAATCTTGTTAAGAGAATTGTAGCTCAGGGAGATAGAGTAATTTGCCCTCGGTCACGGAGTTCATCATACCTAGCCCAAGGTATGAAATTGGGCCACAGTAAGAGGATTACTTAATGTATAGTCATTTAATTTTATTCTCAAATTAAACAATGTGATTCAATAAATTTTATTTCATATAAACTTTACATTTAATTTGCGTGTAAACCTAAGGTCAAGGCAGTTGATTTAGCACATACACAGTCTAGCTTCCCCTCACCCCAACAACCCTTCTACTCAAAATGTAGAATTATTAGATAATGTGTTTTTCATATTAACACACCCAGATTTGAGCTCAAAAAGAATGAAGGGAAATTTATACATGTTGGAAACTAGGAAGGAACTAGTTCAAAGAGCAGGAGCTGGAGTTCCATGGGGACCAGAAACATATACTGCAACCCAGCCCCTAACACGTGCCGCCCGGGCGGGAGAGCCCAGGGTCCGGAATCTTTGGAGCATGGTCCGGAAGAGGACAAGAAGCGCACGTCCAGATGGATGTTTGGTCTTCTGCTCCTGGATCCCTTGCCTCTTCAATATGAGAACTGTGGGTGGAGGCCCAGACAGACCTTCTAAATGCTGGATCACAAACAAGGGACCCCGATCCAAAGACCCGAGAGTATACTCTAAACAGCCACGGGGACTGTATTTGAGAAAGCAGAGAGGTGGCTGCAGAGTGAAGCTGTGAGGTATAGAAAGAATTGATAAACAAAGGGTGCAGTAAAACATAGAACACAATTTTTAAAAAGGACTGTTACGTTTGTTATTTCCTTAAAATAACAAACATAACAGTACTTGTGTTTGCTTGAAAACAAATGGGAGGTGCGATACTCCATAAAAACTTGAAAGGTATGAGGCAAAAGAATTTACTGTAAGGTCCTTGTCTTTATCAGTAAAGAGATACAGACTAACTTTGACTTTGCCAGTATATTATAAATGTCAGAATGTATGCTAACGATAATCAAAATGCATGACTTTCAAACTAGAAAGTGAAAAGAAAGAAGTTGAAGAATCTATCTATTTAATGAAAGAGTAAAAAGAAGAAAAACAGGAAGAATGAATAACAAAAAACCCCCCAAACATGGTAGAAATCAATTAAAATATATTGATAATTATAATAATTTGATTCAGGTCACACTCACTTTTCCAATATTAGATACAAAAATCTCTGTGTGGATTAAGAAATAAAATATATAGGACAGTAGATCTTAAAAATTCTCATAAGAAAAAATTTATAACTATGTTTGATGACAGATGTTGATTAAACTTATTGTGATTATTTTGCAGTACATATTTCAAGTCATTATGTTGTACACATGAAACTAATGTAATCTTATATATCAATTATACCTCAACTAACAAAAACACACCTATATGTTATTTATAGGTAGACACACCTTAAACAAAATAATGTGTAATGATTTAAAAATGACATGAAAAGGACAGAAAATTATACACTAACCCCCAAAGTTGATATAACAATACTAATATTCAATTGATAGAATATTATCAATAGAAAACTAATAAAATGTTAAACAAAACAATGCATTGGAAAAAGGAAAAACATGCAATGTTAGGAGGTAGCGTTAGGAGACAAAGAGGAGAATCCCTTTCAGAAACTGATGGATCAAGGAGGCCAAACGAAGGAGCCAGTTACCCTGATGAGTTATCAAAGTGGGACATGCAGACTTGTTCTCCAATTCAAGAATGAGGTTTCAGCCCTCCACTCACTTTAAGATCTGTGACACATATTTCCCCTTTGTTTCTTAAGGACGTCTTTTCAGTTCTCCAAACTCACCACATGTTCTCTCATCTTTGGGCTTCACACGTGCTTTTCTCTCTACCCGGATATTTCTCCTCCCCACTGCTTTTTTTGGCTGGTGCATGACTTCCCCCCACTGCCCTGAGTTTAACCATAATATCCTCCGGGAAATTGTCCCCGTGCCAGGAACTCCCAGATCACCCCATACTTCTCCCACAGTGGCGTGTGTAGTTCTGCATGTGTTACTTGCCTGTTACTTCTTTGTCTCCCTGTGCACAAGAAGCACTCGAGGACTGGGGCTATGTTCTTTTCTCTACTGCGGCATAGTGCCTGGCACAGGATTTGCTTCTCGAAGTAAATAAATCAATGAAGGAATGAGGTATACAAAAATGAAATAAGATCACAGATGGAGGGATTCACTTTACCTAAGGAGATGGCTTCAAAAAGGAGGTGGCATTTAAAAAAAAAGCTTGGAGAATGAATAAGGACAAAGGCTGTTCCAGGTACAGGGAGCAGTATGAACCAATGCTGGAGGCCAGTGAGAGCACAGCATGGCAAGGAATATTGAGCAGGCACATTTAGTGTAGCAGGAGCATATGTGGCGGTGAAGAGAGGGAAATGAAACTGAAAAATAAAATTGGGGTTTCTATGCAGAGCCTGGAATGCTGTGCTTAGGAGTACAAACTTCAACTGGCAGGTGAGATATATTGAAGACATTTAAACAGAACAATTGTGGTAGTTATGAGAACTATTCGCAGAATAGTTCCAGTTCTTCCCACTTCTAAGCCTGTATTAAAATTGGCCTTCCCTGCATTTGAAGTTAGGCAGGACCACACAAATTACTTTGACCATTGCCAATCAGTAAAAGTGACATATGCTAATTCTGGGTGGAAACATTAAGAAATGTGTCATTGACCCTTGTCCTGCCTTAGCTATTATGGAAGCACGAGCTCTGGCCCTTGAGCGGGAATGACATAGACGAGAGCTGCAGCTCCTTTTCACGGAAGACAATAGGATATAGTGGTTATGTGTTATTGCAGCATTACCTTGCCTGTTTTGGTTATGATAGGATTTGCAGTTTTTTTCCCCCCAAATCAGACAGCACTTAGACTTGAGGCTGGGAGAAACATTAGGAGACCATTCCTGAAAGGCTTAGGCAGTACGGAAGGTGAAGAACAGACTGTAAGCATGGAGACAGGGACGACACTGATTTACTCATTTGCAGGTTTCTGGTGCCTGGCACAGTTCCTGGAATAAAAGAGAGATAAAGGGAGCATCCTTGTTCTCATGTTTCATAAGGTTGCTTAGCGTTCTCCCAGAAGATCTGCCCAAGTCTTAACCCCCATTACCTGTGACTGTGACCTTATTTGGAAATAAAGTTTTTGCAAATGTGATTAAGTTAAGAATCTTGAGATGAAATTATCCTGGATTTAGGATGGGTCCTAAATCCAACGACTAATATTCTTCTAAGAGAAAGGGTGGGGGCAGATTTGGCACAGAGACAGAGGGGGAAGTTCACATGAAGATGGAGGAAGACACCAGTTGCGCAGTTATAAGCCAAGGAATGCCGAGACACGACAAATGGGGAGGAGGGAAGGAATGGATTCCACCTCAGAGCCTCTAAAAGGTGCTAATGCCACTCACCTTGATTTTGGACTTCTGGCTTCCAGAACTGTGAGACAATAAATTTCTAGGTTTTCTCCCCCCTCTGTTGTTTTAAGCCACTAAGTCAGTGGTCATTTTTATAGTACCCCTGGGAACTTAATACAAGACTTGAGCTCCACTTCTCAAGAGGGAACAGCATTAGAATAATATTTTCAGTGATACTGTCTTCTTCTGTCCTATACTCTGCCCTCAGCACAGAAATAAGACTGATTTGTCTGATTTGTGAGATTGGGGAATTCACTCATAGCAGCTGATGATGTCCTTCTAGGCTATCCTAGAGGGAGTGCATATGTTCTTCCACTCATCATTGCTTCTATTAAGTAAGCAAACTTGATTGATGGCCCTGAGCCTGTTTTCTAGAAGCTCTCTAGGCTTGAGGGGTGCAAGGCAACATGCAATTCTCCATGTAGATGGCTGGGCACATATATGGCTTGCAGACTGTTCCTTCAGATGGATTTCAACATTGGACGTGTGTGTGTGGTCACTCTGAAGGTTTGAGGGCCCGGAGGGCATGAAGATGAGTTTCTGTGTGAGTCATAAGTACTTTACCACATGTTACTTCAAATTCCTATCAAGGTTTACTTGGTACTCAGCCATGATGAAGAAGAGATATTTCATGAACTCTAAGTTTCCACTGATTGCAAGACTCACCATTATATTATGTGCTATTAGGTATTTTATGTGAAGAAACAATTCCAGCTTCTCCTAGTGTTCCCAGGATTCTGCCTGCAGGCTCTGGGGCAAGTGGGGTGACCCAGAAGGTGCCATCCTTGTCACCAGAAACTGTAGAGGAGGAAAATAATTTTCCTTCTCCTCTTGATGATGAGTATTTGGCTGAGACTCCCCCCTTTTTTTCCCTAGAGCATCTCATAAATGTATAAACTTGTCTAGGTTAAAAGTTCTCCACTGTAACTTAAGTTTACTACTGTAACTTAAGATTATCTTTGGGAAGTTTAAGCCGATTATTTAGTCTTTTTAATTTTTTATTTATTGATTTGAGAGAGAGAGAGAAACATAGATTCGTTGTTCCACTTACTTATGCATTCATTCGTTGAGTCTTGTATATAGCCTAACTGGTGATAGAACCCATAACCTTGGAAATTGAATCTTCAACCTTGGTGTATTAAGAAAATGCTTTAACCAATTAAGCTACTTAGGTAGGGCTGCTTACTTAGTCCTAAAACAAAATTTTATTCACCTGAGGTCTCACAGGAACCCAGTTCAGTTTAAGTCTGGCCTAGTCCCGCCGCGGACCCAGCTCGGTTTCTCAGTCGGCTCTGTCTGACCCCGGACCCAGACCTAGTCTAGCCAGTTTAAGACCCAACCTGGAAAAAGACATACTCAGGTTAAGTCTGAAAACTCACAACGCAAACACTGTGGAGCCAGGATGGAAGAGGGACTTGCCCATCAGCTTCAGAGGCAGCCAGAAAGCAGTGAGCTGAAGGGGCTCAGGAGGTATGGATCGCAGCCTCCCTGCCTGTTGCTCCTGGGCGCTGTCCCGGGTGGGGGAAGGGGTCTCCATTGGTTTCTTCTTCTGCCATCAGAACGGTGAAAAGATAACTGAGGCATATTAAAAATTTTAAGGGTTTATTTGAGCAAAAATCTATTCAGATCAGGAGGTGTCAAACTGGAAGAAGTTAGGAATGTCCCACCACCAAGTGCTTGGGGTGAGGCTTTTGTAGACAGGGGGGAGGCCGAACCAGAGTCAGGACATTATGGATTGGCTATAGCTTAAAGCCTTGTTGGCTGTTTGTGATTGGCTGTTCTTAGTGTTTCGATTTTGTTACCTTGAGGCATTTACCCGTAAGCTTAGATTTTGCTTTGCTTACGCAGGCCGTCACAGCATGACAGCCACCTTAGTTTCCTGGCCTCCTTGTTTAACTGAACAGAAGGCATGGTTCAAAATGCTGGTCAGGTCTCCTTCAGTGTCTGTTATACATTCCCGAGAACAAACCATCTCCCCCATCTCTATGCTCTTGCCTTCTATCACTCACACCTATCTCTTGTCATTTCATTTTGCTTTCTTTGTTTTTGTCCCTTATTGGGTCAAAGGTTTGTTTGGTCTGTAGAAATAACAAATGCTTGATTTCCCACTCATGAAAGCTCTGGCATGAGTTAAATCTGCAGATGTTTATGCGTGGTGACAATCCCCACCAGCAGATGCAGTAGCAGTACTTTTGTTCAGGAACTGGCTACACTGAATGATGCCAGCTGAAGGGGAATCCCAGGAATTTGCTTTCATGTAGATTGGACACTTGAATCCATTGAAGAATGGGCCCTGCTTTTTTAAGCCCTTATAAGCCTGTATGAGGCCCAGAATTTGCCTGTGCAATCTGAGAACTCTGCTTTCATCTGGTGTGGCTGGGTATAGGGGGTGTGGAAGACAATTGTTCAAAAGGAAGCTCTTTGTTCATCCTGACTCTTGAATCTGTTTCATAGGAAAATTTCCATAGAAATTCTAGAAAGAGAAAAAAACCCAGCTTAGCCAGAGAGCAATATTTGCTTTATTAAACATTCCAGTGGCTGGGTCTGTGGCCAGCAGGGTAGCCAAGCCTAAGGAATTCCAAGGAGCACAGCACTTTTTAAAATTGGAGCCCTATGTCTGGCCACAATGCTAATTGTTTCACATCAGCAACTTGGTATATAGTGCTATGGGGATTTCAATGAGTTCTTTGGTCAGAAAAGAGCTAGTGTTTATTCAAAACTGTTACACTTCAGAAACTTAGTAGAACGGAGCTTGAGAAAGTAATTACTCGGCATCAATCTGGCCTTTCATTGTAAATCGCTTCCTCTTCCCTGCTTCTGTAGTAGTCAGATGCTGAGAGCTTTAATCTTTGGGGTTCTCCTGTCCTAGTCAAGGAAGGACACAGTGTAACCTGGGGCAGCAGATATCTGAATGCAGTAGTATAAACAGCTGCCATGGGAAACAGGCCTGGAAGTGGAAGCTGGTGGTGATAGGAACAAAGCCCCAACATGCCTGGGTTAATTTGATTTACAGGAATCAACAGAACCTGGAAAAGAACCAAGCTGTGAAGCTTTTGTTTGGAAAGTTTTGCAGGCTAGCCAGAGCTAAATAAAGCTTTTCCGTTGGTATTTCAAAACAAAATATTGAACAAAGCAGAGGGTGCCTCTAACTTTCCTTTGCTACTGGCCGGGTTTTGAGTTCAGCTAGAGGACTAGCGAGCTGGATGCAGAAAAAGATGCAGTCTCTTTGAGCAACTCAAGAGTCTGTCCCATCCTGGAACATGTAGCAACCACTCTCTGAGCGCGCCTGGGCACCTGTCTGGGCAGCTTTGTCTGTGGGCTGGAAACAGAGGCTCCCGTGAGGTTGTCACTTATGCATCCTGTGACGTGGGTCACAGAGTGATGAGTAGCAACACACATGGCTGGCTTTGCCTTTTGTTTTATTGCTACCCAGAGAAGTGGTTATACAATAGTCACTGCAGGGTTGGATTTATTTCTATTGCCCAGGGCAAAAGCAAATTAGTTAATTTTTCTTGATTTTTAAATTGTGGTGTAATATTTGCAGGCCTCACTAGAATTCGGGGACAATGCCACACTGACACGGGAAGTGTGACTTGGGAATGCGTACTGAGAGTGGGCCCAGGTACCTTCCATTCCTAGCTGCCCTCTCTGGCCTGGCCGCCAGAGGAAGGTCTAATCTCATTGTCCTCCTCTGTGCAGTGGTGATGTTAAAAATACTGACTTAAAAAAAAGTCAGGTGAAAAACTGCATGTAAATGTAAACTGTAAAGTTTCCAGGACTTTATATAGTGTCTATTCCCTAAACACTGTCGTCTCCCCAGCCCCCCACTGAGATTTGTTTGTCTATGCATCCAACAACATTTATGGAGTCAGAACACACATAGGCCCTCAGTAGTTTTTGAATGAAAGACTGTTTTGCGGCAAAGCATCATCATGATCCTCTACAGAAGAGGTTGGCAAACTATAGCCCACAGGCTTCTTTTCCTAAATGAAGTTATATTGGAACACAGCTGCACCCAATGGTTTCGTTTTTCTGCTACCACCGCCAAGGTGAGTAGTTGTAATGAGCCCTGACCTGCAAAGCCCCACATACTTACTCTCTGGCCTTTTACAGAGAAATTTTGCCAACTCCTTCTCTACCTCCAAACTTCTCTACCTTTTCCTAAACAATGCATCCACAAATGTTTCTAAAATCGTATTTCTCTAAGTGTGTTTCAAGGAATAGCCATTCTACAGGTTATTCCTTCCTTGGCTAGAAAGTTCAGAAAATAGAAGTTTATAATGTATATTGTTGAGTTTGACAGTTAAAGGAAACCTGTATAGTTTCAAATTCATTTGACCCTATAATTCTTCCGCCACCCCCTCCCCCCCCCCAATTAATGTTTGAGGGAAGGAAGTTGCCACAGAAACACCTTAGGAAATGTTACCTAGATCAGTCAACGTATGTGTGCCAAGCATTTGTCAGCTCTTGTTTAGGCCTTACTCTAACGCCTTCACAGGGATGGCCTCTGGGGTCTCTACACTGAGCCCTGACGCATGTGAGATGTGACTTCATAGATGCTTTTCTTGTGTGGCCGATAAAGTAGTTATGAAGGAATTTCACAGAGAATTAGAGTGAGAGTATTTGTTTTATCTTCCAAGAGAACTGCTTACAAGATGAAATTTGACTGGTCATGTAGATACAAACTTGATTATTATACATCGTTCTAGTCCTGATTTTGCCATCACACTTGTGTTATACCTTTTGTAGTTGTTCCAAAGTCCTGGGATATTCTGGTTTTCTTCAGCCTTTGTTTTTTTTTTTTTTTTTTTGTTTTTTTTTCCCTTTGCTTTTCAGAGGTTGAAGCTCCTGTTGACATATGCTCAAGCTATCTGGCCTACTAATGCATACTTCATTTCTGTTCTAGTATTTTTGAATGCTAGCATTTCTTTCTGATTCTGTCTTAGAATTTCCTTTTCTCTGCTTGCTTTACCCATCTATTCTTGTATGCTGTGAGTTTTTTTCATTGCAGTCTTTAGCATATTATTAATCCCAGTTGTCTTAAATTCCTGGTCTTAAAATAATAGGTCTAATAATAGGCCTTACCCCTGCCATATCTGAGTCTGGTTCGAACAATTGCGCTATCTCCTCAAACTGTTTTTTGCCTTTTAGTATGCCTGGTGCTTTTGTTGTTGTTGTTGAAAGCCAGTCATGATGTGCTAGGTAACAGGAATTCCAGCAAATAGGCTCTTAGTGATGTGAGGGTAAGGTGTGGGGAGCAGGGGACACGTTCCGGTGTCCCGTGTGGTCCTGCCATCCGCGCTCAGTCTTTTACTGATCCTGTGTCTAAGGGCCGTGAACTTCTCACCTCCCTGCCCTTCTCCCCTGCAGGCTAAAAAGAGCTGCAGTTGGATATTTCCCTTCCCCAAACTGGTTAGGCTTGATTTGCAGTTTGTTCAGTTTTTGTTGTCTAGATGGAACGACAACTTCCGAACTCTACATACCATGCTGGAAACTGGAAGTCCACACCAGATTGTATGTTGCCTGGGCCCCCAAAACATAACAAGCCAGATTTCACCTGTAACTTTTGACTCCTCGGGGGTCACTTGGGACACACAGGTTGTGGGCTCCATCCTCAGAGTCTCTGATTCATTAGGTCTGTGGTAGGACCTGAAAATTTGCATTTTAAATAAGTACCAAGTGCTGCTGCTGCTGGTCCAGGCCTGCACTTTGAGAATCTCTCCTCTGGGCTTTATTTGACAGTAGTATAGCTAACTCTCTAGATCAGAAATTAAGGGTGGCCATTAAAAGAATAGAAGCTATGTATGGCTTTAAAACTAGAGGAGAAAGGAAGAATGTATATAACAATAAGTACAACAGAAGGCAAGAAAGGAGAAAACATAAGAGAATGAGGAGGAAAAGGAGGATGGTAAACACAAATTAAGATGGTAAAACTAAATCCATAGACTGAAAGATAGTTCGTGCAACACATAAAACTAAAAAAGAATTTGTATCCAGAATATATTAAAAATGTGCAAAAGACATGATGAGGCAATTTACAAAAAGGGAAACCAGCATGGCTGATAAACATACCAAAAATGTATAGTCTCACCAGTAACCAGGAAAGTGCAAATTAGGACGTGGATTCATATCCAACAGATTGGCGAAAACACAAAAGTCTGACAATCCTGACTGCGAGTGGAGATATGGAGAAACAAGACAGGCCCTGAGAGGGTGTGACAGTATAACTCCTTCAAGAGCAATTTGACAATATTTAGTAAAGCTGTGATTCTTCTGTCATGTAAAAGTAAAGATGTACATTATCTGTGACCCAACAGTTCTGCTCGTGAGGGTCCCAGAGAAACTTTCGCATGCGTACACAGAGGTGTGTGCACAAAAGTTTTTGCAGCATTACTTGTGATAATGAAAAACTGGAAATAACCTAATTCTTTCACTAGTGGGTGGACAAAAATGTAGACTCTTTATAAACTGGAATACTGCAAAGAATAAAAATCAATTGGTCCTATGCGGATATAGATTCTACCTATAGATTCTTTGATCTATAGTTCTCTATTGTGCAACATTATTAACCCTCAATGTTTTGAATCAATTTCAGTTAACATCATACCTGAAACGATAAACCACATGTTTCAGTGCTAAATAAGACACTTCAGTGAAGTTATTGGCACAAGCGCTGTGAGAATCCCAAACACCGGGGTAGCCATTATTCTTTGTTTAGATTAGAAAAATAATACAGAAGGTTGGAGAATATTTACATTTCAGTAACCGCAACTTTTAAATTAATCTATGCTTGGTTTGTAGTTTGTTATTAGAATGTTTTCTCTGTAAAGTCTGTTTACCTAAAAGAACAAAGAACTTTCCTATAATATGCAGAAGTTTGTTTAATAGTTATTGTTCAAAGACCATTGACTTGTAAACTTGAGACAAGATCTGCTTAAGAAACTCCATTTTTTTGTAGTAGAGAATTTTGTTTTGTACTTAGGATTTAAACTATGTTAGCCATTCTGTTCTTTTGTAATCAATGCAAATAGTATAGAAATACTGCTCATTTAAATTAGCAAGTGGAATTCAAAACTTCCTCCCTGCAAAAAGGTTTTTTTCTGAGTAAAATAAATTAGTGCTTCTAACATTAATGTAAAACCATAAAACTAAACCTAATTTTAAGGTTTAGTTTTATGTATTAACATGGGAAATCTCGAAAACAAGAAGTAGAGCGAAAAAAACAAATTGTGCAATATGTACAGTAAAATGACATTTAAACAATTAAAACATTCAAAACAACACTATGTATCCCATATAATATTATTTTGCCAGATATTATAGTGTCAAGTAAATGTCAATATTACTTACAGATAATATACTTTGGTGATACATTATGAGAACATGGAGGGTAATCAAACAGTCTGTCGATGTCTGGGAAGAAAGGAAGGAAGAGGTACGCAGAAGCTTCAAAGATACTGGTCCTGTTTATATTTTCTAGCTTTGTTGAGATATTAGTTGACATATAACATTGTGTAAATTTAGGGAATACATGTGTTAATTCCATATACTTGCCTATTACAAAATGATGACCACTGTAACCTTAGCTAACACCCCCAATCCATGACATAATTACCTTTTTAAAATCTTTTTGGTGTAGTGAGAACATTAAAGATCTACTCTCCTAGCAACTTTGAAGTATATAAGACAGTATTATCAGCTGTAGTCCCCATTTGTTAATCTTACAACTAAAAGTTTTTACCTTTGACCATTATCTCCCAACTCCCCCGACATCCAGCCCTTGGCAACTGCCGTTGTCAGGTTTATGCCTTAAAGCAAATGATGAAAATCTGGCAAACATAATTTATGTTGAATATAGCTGGTGAGTACTTGGGTGTTTGGATTCTTAGGTTTTAAAATGACAAACTTTCATGCATTTTTATTTGGATGATAGAACATAGATTAAAACTATGTGAAAAATATATTCTTTTCCTTATATATATAATTCTTCCAAACAGTTACACACAGAACATCATTCCCCACCCCCAGGGCCCCAAATCAATTCTCCATTCCCCTCAGCTTTTGTGAGAACAGTGGCCTTTATTCTATGTTAACTTGCCCATCTGTGTTCTGGATCTCCTTTTGTTTTACTGTCTCAGAATATCACTTTATCAACGATGCCTCTGACTCTTCTGTCTTTCTTCTCATCTGTGTGCTTTTATTTCCCTTTGGTCCGTAATTATGCTTAAATATCTTCCAGCTTAAAAGATACCTCCCTTGATTCCCTATTACCTTCCCATTTCTACTATACCTATTTATTCCTCCTTTATTAACAGCATTCATTTCTAAAAACTTGGTTGCCAAATGAAGAGTCATTATGGTGAAATCCTTCATAACCTTTCACTGTCAAACTTCTGAAAGACAAATACCCTTTTACTTTCACTACTGTCTCCATCCACTTGCATGGTTGTTTGATTTCTGCCTCTCTTGGTTCACTAAGTTCTCTTGCCAAGAACTTTGCCAATTCACCATCTTGCTTGTAAGTACAATATTTTGACTTGTCTTCTTGGAAGTAGTTCATAGAGTAGATTATTTCCTCTTATTTGAATGCCTTTTCTTCCTTGACTACAATTTTGTTGAACAACATTTGTTAACGGACCAGATACAATGTGTCGGAAACCATCCTTGGTACTAGAGATGTGGAGGTGAATAAGACATGGACCTCGCCCTGAGAGCTGTAGAGGCTGGAGGCTGGGGGTGGGGAGAAGACAGCTAAATGCTGCTTTAATATCATGGGTGCTGGGCTGTAACTCAGCTTAAGAGCAAAAGGGAAAAGCCCATAATGTGGTAAGGTGGGAAGGAGAGGACAGTAGCCTTTTTTTCCTTTGGTAGAAGGTGGTACCTGAACGGCGTCTTAAAACCTCCTCCTTTTCACTTCCTCTTCTCTTGATTTAGCTTACACTGACCCACAGTCTTCATAGCATCATAGAAATGTTTGTATTTAGCATTTATCACATCATGCATTTATTACCAGTTGACCTATCTAGATCTTCTTCGTATTCTCTGGGGTTCTTGAGGCCAGAGAGTATGTTTTTGTTCTCTGTGACCTCAGGTCCCAGAATAGTGCCCGGCACACAGGCATAAGACATGCATGCAACAGATACGTGTGAGTGAAAAATGGACCCAGCTGCCCTAGGGTCTCTCCCCACAGCCAGCAAACTGTGCCGGTTTCTTCTCAGTCCACATTATAAAATAAAGAAAAAAAGGAGTAATAGAAATAAGATAAGTGATTTCTCAAAAATTAGAAAAATAAATGTTGACCAAATGAATCTTTTTAAAAAAAATGTATCTATTTGTTTTTTTAAAAGATTTTATCTATTTTTAGATAGAGGGGAAGGGTGGGAGAAGGGGAGAGAAACATCAATGTGTGGTTGCTTTTGGCACACCCCCTACTGGGGACCTGGCCTGCAACGCAGGCATGTGCCCTGACTAGGAATCAAACTAGCAACCCTTTTGGTTTGCAGGTTGGCACTCAATCCACTGAGCTACACCAGCCAGGGCTGACCAAATGAATCCTGAATAAGGTTTTAAAAAGTCAAAACCAACATGTAAAGAAAAACCACCCATAATAATTTCTATCAAGCCAAATGGCCTAAAGAATCACAAAAGATCTTTTGCATAAATTAAAAAGTAACAAAGTGTAATATGCCCTGGAATGTGAGTTTGAGATTTACTTTAGGGCACCTGTTTTAAGAAAGTCTTAGGTTAAAATTCTCAAGTACTGAAAAGATGTTCTTAATAATAAGCAGGTATACTTAATAATAATTTCAGCTAATGTTTATGAGTATGTTTTTTGTGCCAGGTGCTATACTCAGTATTTTATACTCAGGGTCTCAGTTAGGAAGTATGTATAATTAAGAAGCATCTATGAATGCTCACTATGAAGTACGCATAATTATTATGCACAGATTACTGATGGTAAATCAAGGCCTTTGTATGTCAGGTTGGCTGGATCTAAACCTAGTGCTTTCTGCCTTAGAATAAGGAGGATTTTCCTTGGGAGATGGAACTTGAGTATTCAGGTAATACACAGGCAGGGACCATACCAGCCAAAGCACATTTCCATTGTATTCCCATTATTGCCCTGTCTGTATTTGGAAGTCCCATTATTGCAGATGTCTGTATTGGAAGTCTTTGAGGAGAGAGATTCACAAAGTCACATATAACAGTGGACCAGAAGCTATGGAGGAAGATAAACATTTTTACTTAATCCCATGTACCATGGAAAGTTTCCCTGTGAGGTCTGTGGGTTTGAGTGTTGATTATGAGCTTCCTCTTCCAAATGAGGAAATGGTAGGGCTAAGAGCCAGAATAACTTGTAAGAAGTCCCCAAGGAAGTTGTGACTAAATCAGGAGGCTAGATTGTCACCATGGGACATTCAGATGACTTAAACTGCACATGTATAAGTGTAAGAAAGAGGCCCCAAGGGAAGGAAATGCAACCTCACAACTGAGTATACAGAGACTGAGTGCAGAAACCTGTCTTCAGTCATTCTGAGGGCCTTCAAAATATCTAGCTCACAGCTCAGCTCACAATGGGCCCTCTCTCCCCCACCATGCGTGTTCTTGATGAATTAGAAAGAGTTCATGGACTAATCATTATCTGATTTAACCATCATAAATTTTAATCAGTTAGAGATCATTAATTATCTTAAAAAGATGAAAGTTAAGAGACTAGGGAGGTTAAATAACTTACTTGTTCAAGGTCTCTCCAAAAATAAGGACTGGAGCTTGAGTTTCAGAGCAGCAGTCTACATGCTCACAGGCTGAAAGGCTTGCATTTTGCTGTCTGGTATTGGCTCACAATAGCCCATTGTTAAATATTCAGGACTTTCCAAGCTGGTTATTAAATTATTAGTAGTTTGAAATGGTGTGGTCTAAGTATGTGTACCACAGAAATTCGCAAAGCCTACAAATCAGGGCTCCCCTCCCACCACCTGCCGGGATCCAGTTTATAGAACTGCAGTCTCAGATGAGCTGCAAAAGGTGTCAAGGGAACTGTCTTGTAATTTTATTAGAGCAAAAAGAAATTTTTTTCAGAGTTGTCCACCTTAAGCTTGTATAGGGGAAAAAGGAGGCTTGGTGCTGGATAAATTAAGAATAGGGAAGGGAGGAAGGCAGAAAGGCAGGAAAGAAGGAAGGAATGGAGGAAGGAAGGAAGGAAAGTTGAGGATGAAGGAGGGAAGGAAGAAAGACATACTGGGCAAAACACAGATGAATAGTTCAATCCATATTTCCATGGGTGCTTCAGGTCATGCAAGAATTATGAGTAGGAATTTCTTATTAAGAACAGGAATATAAAAAAGTAAGAATTTAGGGACAGAATGGTAAACAATAGCATAATATGCATATGGTGATTTTAGAGCCAGGAGACCAAATTAAGAATGAAAACAACATCATTACAAATCTTATATATAAATTGGAGACTGCAAAGGAAACAGTACACACAGCTGAAAATCAAATTATTTACATAGAGAAAAAGCTGAAGGCACTCATAGTGAACAAAGAGGAAAAATGCAAGAGTTGAAAGGAATTAGAACAGAGTGTCACCACCACTGGTGCTCTGTCTCTGTCTCGCTCTCTTGTTCATACCCTGCCAATTCTTCTCTTTCATTCAGATCCCCATTCCATTCATCCTACAACTTTTCATTATTCATCAAGCTTTATATACTCACTTCTTTTGTACCCAGCTTAGATTTATTTAAAATCACACTTCTTGGACTTCTGATCAAGATGGCAGCACAGATAAATGTGGTATGTACATCCTTCTACAACCACATCAAATTACAACTCAACTAAGGAATGACCGTCATTCAGAATCACCTGAAATTGAGCTGGTAGGATGGGTAGAGAGGCAGAATGGGCTAGTACCATACTCATGTGTGGTAGGTAAAAATCAGGAGGGATATCTCAGCTGTGGAGGTCCCCCCTGAGAAGTGAGAGGTCCCTGCCCCAGACCAAAGTCCTCCTGCACAGGGTAAAAAGAAGTCCCTATAACTTCTGGATGAAAAAATAGCAGGGATTGTAACTGAGTGAGCTGAAGGGCTTCTGGAGTTCCAGGTGCTCCTCTTAAAGAGCCTACACGTAGAATTTTGCAGACTTATTTGCTCTGACCTCCAGTGCTGAGTCAGCAGCTTGAAATTCACCAGGGAAACTGAATTGTCTGGCTTCAAGATGAGGGTTGGAGTAGATAAACTAGAGGATCAAATCACAGATTTGGATGATATGGAACCAGAGAACACCCAATCCAAAAAGCAAAAAGAAAAACTAATCCAAAAAATGAGGATAGTATAAGGAACCCCAGGGATAATGTCAGGCATACCAACATGTACCTCATGGGGATGACAGGAGAAGTGAGAGCAAGTAATTGAAAGCCTATGTGAAAAAATAATGATAGAAAACTCTTTAACCTGATGAATGAAATGCAAATACAAGTCCAGGAAGTGCGGAGAGACCCCAAACAAGATGAACTCAAAGAGGCCCACATGTAGACACATTGTAATTAAAATGCAAAAGGTTAAAAACAAAGAGAGAATGTTAAAAGCAGCAAGAGAAAAGCAGAGAGTTACCTACAAGGGAGATCCCATAAGACTGTCAGCTGATTTCTCATCAGAAACTTTGCAGGGCAGGAGGGAGTGGCAAGAAATATTCAAAATGCTGAAAAACAAGGACCTACAATCAAGATTACTCTACCCAGCAAGGCTATCATTTAGAATCAAAGTAGAGATAAAGAACTTCCCAGACCAGAAAAAGCTAAAGGAGTTCACCCCCAAACCAGTATATGAAATGTTAAAGGATATTCTTTAAGAAGAAGAAAAAAAAGACAAAAATATAAATAACAAAATGACAATAAATACATATCTATTAACAACTGAATCTAAAAAAACAAAATGCATGAGCAAGCAGAGCAGAAATATGCTTATAGGTATAAAGAACATTTTCATGGTTGCTGAATGGGAGAAGGGTGGGGGTTGGACGAAAAAGGTGAAGGGATTAAGAAGTACAAATTAGTAATTACAGAATAGTCATGGGAATGTAAAGTACAGCATAGGGAACATAGTCAATAATATTCTAACTATGTATGGTGTCAGATGAATACAAGATTTATCAGAATGATCTCTTAAGAAGTTATATAATGTCTAGTCACTGGGGTATACACTTGAAACTAATGTAATATTGCATGTCAACTGTAATTGAAAAATAAAAAATTACTTAAACTAACAAAACACTCCTTAAAACTCTGAATAATACTTTTTAGTTAGTTGGGAGTTTTTTGGCAAATTTCTGGTGGAACAATAGACTTTTTGGTAAGGCTCATGTCTGATGTAGAGCAAGAGGTTTATCATACTGAAGGCTTTGATTCAGATCTGTCATTGCAATCAATCCCCGGGAAACCAAAGAGTTTAACTCCCTGGCCTCTGTCTCATCCTTTATTATATTCACTCGGCAAAACAAACAACACAAATATCTTGACAAAGTTAAAATAATATAACTTACAAAGCTAAGAATGTGAAGGAAATTGTTCAGAGTAAGGAATAAGTCTTTTAATTTCCTTTTCCAAACATTTCTTCTGTTAAATTCAAGAACAATTAAATCTTGCTTCATATAGAATATAATGTCATTTTACATTTTCCCCCTACCTATTTATCCTGAATGGATACCTGTTGGTATCTATTAATAGGAAAAAACTGTTACAAAGAGAAAAGAGATGATTATTTTTGTATTGTGAGAGTTCTGGTGATTTTTTCTTTCTTCTTTCATTTTTTTCCTATCGCTTAAATTAAAAGAGATCATGTATCAATGATGTCATTCTGAAAATAGTAAATGGGTAATGAAAAAGTAATGACTGCATGTGCAGAGAACACATTCCTCCAAGAAACTAACTGTGATGGAGAGTATTGACACAGGGATCCCACTGGATAGGGTTCATTTAAACCTTTGTTAGTCTGCTTCTTGTTTAAGAAAGGAGGTACTAGAATATATCTGAATATAGATGAAAAGGTTCAGAGGCAAAGATGCATACATGTGGCATCTTTAGGGAAGAGATGATCTGTGGCGTGAGGTCCCTTCCATAGAAGAGGAGAGTGAATGAGTCTTACAGAGACCATTCTGAAGGATCCTTTGTTCAGAAGGGTTTGTAAAAGTAGGGAGAAAAGAGAAGATGCATGAAGGCTGGTACAGAAGAGTGTGTAGATTCAGAGTCAGTGGTGGGGAGTTAAGAGGTTTGGTAACTCATTGCTTTTATCATCTCAGTGAAGTTGGAGACAGTCATTACTTGAGAGTGAGAGTGAAATGTTTGAGGAAATTGGGAAAGGTATAAATGGAAAAGCTATTACTGGAGAAAAATTGTAAGATTAATGGGCACTGTGGAGAGCTCATTTGAGGTGGCTGATTATAAATGTAAAGTGGTAACAGTTATTCAGTTGAGTGATTTTTCTCTAGCTTTGGTCAGCCATTTGGATGCAGGAATGGAGAAGGTGGTTGTTCAGGAATTTACAGAAGGGTTGTAACGGGATCAAGGTGGATGAGGAGAGAAGCGAGAAGGCTCTGATGGGCAAGAAAAAACCCATTGGTTTGCCCTGTGGGTTGAAAGATGATGATGAGTTCGAAGAAATGTTGTTCCTGGGGAATTTGAGCTTTATGTTGTCTTTTCGTACACAGTAAAAGTAGATTAACTGGAGAATTCATTTTAAGGGTCTAGTCTTAACCTCTCTGATGTAGATAGCTTTATGGTTTGGCACAAGCTACTTACTTGAGACTCAGTTTCTTTATCTGTAGATAAATTGGTTGAACCAGATCAATGTATCTCCAACTCTAGAATTCACACATATTCACTGAGTATCTTGTTTAAATGCAGGTTCTAATTTAGTAGGACTTGAGTAGGGTCTGAGGTTTTGCATTTATACTAAGCAACCATATGATTCCAGTGTTGCTAGTCACACTTTGAGTAGCAGGAAACAGATAAATTCTATAGGCTTCACAATTCTGATTATAAAATCTAGGACTTTGAAATATATTTCTACCTCTTTCTCATCTTCCTTTTCTGAGCTTTGCCAATTCATCTTGAAACCAAGTTTCTGGACACTTCCATAGTTTTCCCTTAACTGAGCAGGAAGTTAATAGAGAAAGATGCAAGTCCTGCAGAATGGCTAACACCCAACAACGGAAACAGAAAGGGTTCTGATGACGTCTTACAGCTGTGTCTGCTGGGTGGGGGTAAATGATACTGCCTTTTCCCAGGCATGGTGTGGCAAACAGGAATGTACTATCATGCAGGAAATGGCTCTGATACAAACAGGGACACCAGAGATCAGGGTTGGATGAGAGACCTATCACAGCAAATGACACTCAGATCAATTTCCTTCCTTTGTCATGTCAGAAGTTTTAACTGTATCAAGCTTTCTTTCCTTAAAAAACACATGTCCCCAATCTAATATATACATATATACATATACGTGTGTGTACACACAAATACATATACGTGTGTGTACACACACACACACACACACACACACACACACACACACACAAAGTCACCAGAAGTTCTCCTTTATTGAACCAACTTTAGGTTTCATTTTGTCTTAAAGCTGAAGACTACCAGAAGATCATCTGGTACTAACTCAGAGAACCCCCTTTAAACTTCTTCCATATTGTGTATGTCCCATATGTAACTTCCCTATTTCAAAAGGTCCCAAATAGAGAGATGTGTTTTTCTGGACTGAACATGGTTTTCACAGGCCATCATTTCACATTTCAGTCATTAAAAAATAATAAGCATTTTAGCAAGCTGAATGTAATTTACTAGATCCAAAGGGAAATTTTGTTATAAGGAGAAATAGATGAAAGAAAGAAATAAAAATTTTGTAACAGTCATAACAGTTTGAGAATGATTTTAATTCAATGAGATGGGCGTTATTGATGGTAGGAAATGCTGAATATCAGTAATTGAAGGATCAGAGTCAACGTTTCCTTTCAGGAGCTGTTTCAGTGGAAGAGGAAATCATTCTGAGAAGTACTTCTTGGCTTATACTGCACATGAAACTGCCCGTATGCCAAGTTTAGAAAGGATTGGGAAAGACACTCAGGATTGAGATGTCAGCTTCTAGCCTTTCATTTTGTGGGGCAACCTGCCACCCTTCAGACTGATAAAGGGGCTGATGTTATCAAATGGCTTCTTCTTGCTTTCTGGAGGTCAGTGGACCCCATATTTGAGGATGGCAAAAAATAAAAGAGCCATCTTATCTCAGGTCTTTCTGTTGGGTTTTGTTTAAATATCCTGACTTCATTCAAGAAATGTCTTGGAATGTGTGTTACATTGTACTGGAATCTAAGCCATCTTTATCTCCAGGAAATGTTGGTTGGGTCTCACAAACGAGAGTTAGAGTGTTATTGATAGCAGCTATTTGCAGTGGAGCAATCCACTGAACTCTGAAAAGAGCAGTCACAAAAGCCCATTTCCACAGGAAAAGAACATTATACATGAAGAACACAAATGAACTCCCAGCTGCCTCTCCTCCCCCACCTTGCTCCACACCTTCCTACATACTGTTAAGTTCACTGGCCATGGAATAGACGACAACATTGACTAATAAATTGAAGTACCAGAGAGGTCACTCTAATGATAAAGCCAGAGCTCATCTATGGATTGAAATGAGGAAGAAGAAACTGATGTAACCTTGCTCAAATTGCATTCAGTTATTATTTTGCAAAGCCAAGAAATTCCAAGGGTCTTCACAGTAGGCATTGTGGAGATTTTTTTCCAAGGGCTGGGTGGGGGGTGAGAGTGGATTATGAGAGATTTCAAATTACTTTGAATAAAGAAGGTATTTTTTTAATGAAAGAAGTTTCTACTACTGAACCCAATTAAGTTCCAGATGTTCATTGCTAAAAAATTTCTACCAGATGTCCCAGCTCATGGTGGCTGTGGATGTTTATTGCAAGGAAGGCATTCAGCACCTGTCCTAAGAGACCTCCCCCTTATCTTTTCATGTGTACTAGCATGTTAATCATGCAGGGGTAATGAAATATTTCACCTCATCCATAATTAAAGAGCCTAGAAAAATTTCTAAAACTATTAATTACATTGTTCTAAATGCCAGTTAAGTAAATGACTATTATTCCTCCTGGGACATTGTTTTGAAGACTTATTAATCACATCGTTTCAAAATAGGGGATTCATTTTGGGAAGCTAGTTCAAAGTGGAAAAAACATTTCAGATAAAGTAATTCAGCCCAAGGGAAAGCTATTGACACCGAGCAGCCCCACTTTCTGCTATAAGGTAACACATTTGCTAATGCTAAAGAGTCACTTATTGTAGAACTTCTACTTTTACAAGCCACCAGACTGCCTCGGTTTTTTCTATTTCAAGGAGCAGATGAACATCATGTCATCAGCACATTGCCAATCTTTGAGGCCAGGCAATCCCAGGCTGTTGGAGGGCAGACCTTAAGCAAGTCACTTCTTCTGGTGTCATCGATTAGTCTGCATGTCAGTCTGAGTTCTGCAGTTTGGGGTTTATATTAAAAATGAGAGTTAAGATTAAAGTCATTGCTACTTTGGAGTGAATGCTTCCATTTCTACTACTTGGAATTTAAACCCCTTCTAATGATGGTCACTGTCTCTAGAGGCTGCTACTTGCGGGGGAGACTGGACAAGTGGAAGGAAATAAGGCGGCTTTCTTTGAAGCTCACACTACTTCACAGCCCATGAAACAGACATCCTCTCTTCTTATGTGCAGCCTTTTTAGATTGCAGGACAAACATTTTTTTATGATCTCTGGCCTTCTGAGACCTGCCCTTAGGAAGAATTTAGCCTGAATTGATTTTTCTTTATTAAATAGATTTTATTTTTGGAGCAATATTAGATTCACAGCAAAACTGAGCAGAAAGTATAGAGTTCCTGTATATATCTCCTGCCCCCTGACCAGGAAACCTCTTTCTTGACTGTCAACATCCATTGATACTCTTGTCAACAGTCAGTGAGCCTGCGCTGACACACTGTTATCACACAATGTCCATAGTGTGCATTAGTGTTGTGTCCTGGTGTTGCACGTTCTATGCATTTGGACAAACGTGTAATGACATGTATCCACCATTATAGTATCACGCAGAATAGTTTCATGGGCCTGGAAACTCTCTGCACTCTGCCTATGCAGTCTCTGGCAGCCACTGATCTTTTCATTCTCTCTGTGGTTTTACCTTTTTCAAAATGTCATGTCATTGGGGTCATGCAGTATGTAGCCTTTTTTGATTTAGTAAGTAAAGAAGTAAAGTTTCCTCTATGTCCTTCACGGCTGAACTTCTTTTTATCCACTTTTTTATTAATGTAAAAGTTTCCTTTTCTTTTTTTTCCTTTCAGTGAACTTTTTATCGGTCTTCTGCCCTGCCAAAGGATGCCCCACTTCTGCTGCCTTTAATGCCTCAGAACTTTGGTGTCCTTGACCTCAGACACCACTCTGCCGTCCACAACCCTGTGTGTTGTGGTCTTTTGAATAGTTTGTAAGGAGGGGCTCTTGTCCAGGGTGTCGACAAGATTGAAGTTCTCCCCTTCTTCCAGTAGGCTGTGGTAGGTAGCAGTCTCAGCCTCCAGCTTGACCTTGATGTTCAGCAGGGCCTCATACTCCTGGGCCTGCTGCTGCCCCTCTGCCCAGGTCGGGGCCAGCTCTGACTCCAGGTGCAGCAGGATCACATTAAGTTGTTCCATCTGCATAACGCGTCTCCACCTCCTTCAGGCTGTTCTCCAAATTGACCTTCAGATTCCTCATTGAGTCCAGGTTGATCTCCCATGACTGGACCATGCTTCTCAGCTCCGTGAGAGTCATCTCAGCAGCACCCAACTCAGCGGTCTGTGAGGTGACCACTGTGGTGCTCTCTTCGGTCTGATGGGACCAGTACTTGTCCAGCTCCTCTCAGTTCTTTCAAGCCAGCTTGTCATACTGGGCCCAGATGTCTACCATGATTTTACCGAGGTCCTGAGATTTGGGGGCATCCAACTCCATGGTCAACCCAGAATTGGCAATCTGGTTTTGTAGACCATTTACTTCCTCCTCATGGTTCTTCTTCATGAAGATCTGTTCCTTCTTGAGAACCTTGATCTCTGTCTCCAGCTGCAGCCAAGTGATATTGGTGTTATCAATGACCTTTCGGAACCCACTGATGTCATTCTCCACAGACTGGCGCATGGCTAGCTCCTCAGCAGCAAGACATGCATTGTCAATCTGCAAAATGATGCAGGCATTGTCCACAGAATTTGCAAAGATCTGAGCCCTCAGATCCTTGATGGTCTTGAAATAATGCCCCCAGTCTCTGACCTGGGGTCCCTTCTTCTCTAAGAGTTCCCAGATTTTGATCTCCAGTCTCCAATTATCAGCCTCCAGGCTTCTCACCCTCTCTAGGTAGGATGTCAGATGGTCATTTAGGCATTGCATAGTCTCCTTCTCACTCTGGATGCCGTCTACACCCACCAGACCCCTGGCTATCCCTGCAGCCAGGCCCCCAGATCCCTAGCTGCCCTGCAAGCTGGTAGAGTGGGACACAGAGATCCAGGAGCCCAAGCCCCTGGCGCCTACGTAGACACTAGCCATGCTGCTGGTCTGCCGGACCCAGTAGCTGGGCAACTGCATGGAGCCCAGGGTCTGATAGCTTGTGGAGAGGCTGGAGCTGTGCTGAAGCTCATGTTGTTCAGGGAGGGAGGTGAGAAGCCGAGACTCAGGTTGAAGCTGCTAAAAGTGTCTTTTTATCTACATTGCAGCAGGGAGAATAAAAACACATGGTAGATTGCTAGGGACTCCAATGTTGTTCTCATCCTGTGGAATGGCCTAGGCTAACACACCTTGGATTTTGATAGCCCATCGGTCAGCTGGAAAAGTTTTTTTAATTTTAATTTTTATTTATTTATTTATTATTATTTTTTAATCAGTATTTTTTTAATTGTTGATATTGTACAGTTTTCTGTCTTTTACCCCGCCCCCAGCCCACCGCCCCAGCCCTCCCCACCTTCCTCCCATTTCCACCCCCCATAGTTTTTGTCAATGTGTCCTTTATACTTGTTGCTCTAAACCGTTCCCCTTTTCTCCTGAAATTCCCTCCCCTCTCCCCTCTGGTCACTGTCAGACTGTTCTCAAATCCAGCGCCTTTGTTTATATTATGCTTGTTTGTTTGTTTTGTTGATTAGGTTCCTGTTAAAGGTGAGATCATATGGTATTTGTCTTTCACTACCTGGCTTACTTCACTTAACATGATGCTCTCCAGTTCCATCCATGCTGTTGCAAAGGGTAGGAGCTCCTTCTTTCTTTCTGCTGCATAGAATTCCATTGTGTAAATGTACCACAGTTTTTGATCCATTCATTAACTGATGGGCACCTAGGTCGCTTCAGTCTAAGTCTGTTTTGCCTTTGGGATGTTCACATCTATTTGATTGATGTTCTTTGCTTCTCCTTTATTGCCTCCCAATGAACATAAGAATTCAGCAAGGGTCAAGAGCAATTATTGCTAGGAGAGGACGATTATTCAGTTCTACAAATAGAAGGGTGCAGAGAATATTTTTATATAGGCAGAGTTAGAATAGTTTGCGTTCTAATTCTTGCTTCCTATTTCAGTAGAGGGCACTCTGACCTTACCTAGAGCCCAGTGGTTTTTCATCTGACCAGTTTTGAAAAGTAGTGAGCTTGTCATATCGACCCTTCAGTTTAACAGTCAGTGTGAGCATATCGTCAAAGAAGAAACCAGAGGCATCCTATCCTGTGTGATCCTGAAGTCCTTTGTTGTTTTCTCCCCTGAAGCCCCTACTGTTCTCTATGTAATCCATGCATGTACATGTTGCCTTTCTGACAAATCTGTGAACTCCTTAGGTCTGGGACCCATATAACCAGAATGGAAGAGCCCACTGTGTCACTTTATTCATATGGCTTTATGTTTGATGCCCATAATGGCCTGATATGGCAAGCCATATAGGTAAATAAATGCTCGTACTCTCAGCAAAATTGGAGCTGGCCAAAGTCCAAGACAAATCCAGCCTGCTAATTTGCATATAGTTATCCCTTGTCCTAAAATGCACCGCCTTCCTCTCTGAATCTCAAAATCCTACCAAACATTCAGTCACTGGCTCAAATGTTACCTCTTTCATAAAGTTCTACTCTAGGCCACCAGGAACCCCTCTGTCTGGCCTCCTAGAAGTTAAACCTTTGTATAACCCTCATGGAACTTACTCCATTGTCTCTTATCTTATAATCTTTCATGTTTATGTTTATCTTTTCTTTTAGAGTTTTAGCTTCTTTAGTAACGAACTTGATATTTTTTGATGCTGACTGCATGTGTTATTTCATTTAATCCTTACAACTCTTCATTGGTAGGTATTATATTCTCATCTTGCTGATGAGAATACTAAAGCTCAGATGAATAAAATCTCTTGACTGTTATTGCCTAGCTAGTAAATGATGGAGCCATTTTAAAACTAGTTTGGTCTAATGCCACAGTCTGTGTTCTTTATATTACATTATGCTGCTTAAGACCAGGATCCATGAGGCTCCTGAGAGGGTTGAGGCTTAGCCAGTTGAGGAAGATAGATCCTTTTTACAGGCCTCCAAAGTCATTATGCTTTTCTTGTTTGATGACTCATGACAACCTGCTCTTACAAGAGAATCTGTGAACCTGTTATTCATATTATCTATATTTTTATATTAAAAATGGATATATAATATACATGTAATAAAACAGCAAAATATTTTTTATTTTTTTGCTTTATGTTATTTTTTTATTGAATTCATTGGGATGACATTGGTTAATACAATTATATAGGTTTCAGGTGTACAATTCAATAATACATCATCTTCATGTTGCATCATGTGTTCAACACCTGAAGTCGAGCCTCCCCCAGTCACTATTGATTCCGCCTTTACTCTCTTCTCCCTCTCCCACTTCCCTTTCCTTCTGGTAATCACTGTGCTGTTGTCTGTCTACGAATTTTTTTCTTAATCCTTTCACCTTTTTCATCCAACCCTGCAACCCCTTTCCCTCTGATAGATGTCAGTCTGTTCTCTATCTATGAGTCTGTTTCTATATTGTTTGTTAGTTATTTTGTTCATTAGATTCTATATATGAGTGAAATCATATGGTGCTTCTTTCTCTGACTTGCTTATTTCACTTAGCATAACATTGTCCAGATCCATCCATGCTAAATAGCAAAATCTTCAATGCACAGCATGGTGAAGTTTTTTCTTATATATTGCGCAGAAAAAAATTAGCATAGCAGGCCTGACTACTATCTTTAAAAAGGCCTGCTTGTAAGGTTGGCCCTTCGCTGGCATCTAGAAACTTGAATTTAAGGAAGGTTTGTATTATTTTCCTGATAAGAATGGTTCATTGTGTATTTATGCAAACAACATGATTTATAATAAACTCATGCTTTCCTTCTGAGAGTCTGAAATTTTGGTAAATGCTTGGCAGAAGCTCCCCATGCAAGTAGTTCTAGTAAAACCCCTGGCGCTGGGTGTCTAATGGGTTTCTCTGGGAGAAAACACTTTACACATATCACAACTTGTTGCTGCAGGAATTAATGTCTTGTGTGACTTCACTGGAAGTGGTCTCTTGGAAACTTGTTCTTGGTTTACTCTAAACTTTGTCCCATGTGCTTTGTCCATTTGCTAATTTTAATTTGCATCCTTTTTATGTATGAAGTTATAGTCTGACCATATGCTGAGTCCTGTGTGTCCTCCTCATTGAACTTGGGAGTGGTCTTGTGGTCCCCTGGCTCAGATACATGTAGATCTGTGTGTAACCGTCAAGCAGAGCAAGATATAGAACATTTCCACTGTTCCAGAAAGTTTCCTTGTGCTTCTTTCCTGTAAAAACCCTTACTTTTAAAGAGAGGTAGACATTATTCTGACTTCTATTGCCATAGATTATTTTTGCCTGATCTTGAATTTCAAATCAATGAATTCATAACAGTGTGTACACTCACGTCTGGCTTCTTTCACTGAAGGTAATGCTTTTTTTGAGATTTATAAAAAAATATCTGATACAATACCCAATATATCCAAAATATCCAACATAATATCTGTCGTAGTGTGTGTCAGCAGTTGATGTATATATCACAGTTTACCCTTTCTTCTGTTGATGGATGTTTGTGTTGTTTCCAGATATTTGGCTATTATGAATTATAGCTGTGATGAATATTCTTATATAAACCTTTGTGAGAACATATGCATTACCTGCTCTTGGAAAATATCTAGGAGCCAAACAAAATGTTGGACAATAGGGAAGATGTATTTTTTACCTGTATTAAAAGCTGCCAAACAGCTTCTAAGGAAGCTGTACAATTTTACATTCACACCAGCAGTGTATAAGAATTTCAGTGGTGCTATATACTTGCAAACACTTGATATTATCAGTCTTTTCCATTTTAACCATTCCAGTGGGTATATAATATCTTGGGGTTTAAATGTGAAATTCTGATTAGCAACATTGAGCATTTTTATAAAAGATTTTATTTACTTATTTTTAGAGAACAGGGAAGGGAGGAAGAAAGAGAGTGAAACATCAATGTGTGGTTGCCCCTCATGCGCCCCCTACTGGGGACCCGAGTGGAACCCAGGCATGTGCCCTAATTGGGAATCGAATCTATGACCCTTTGGTTTGCAGGCTGGCACTCAATCCACGGAGCCACACCAGCCAGGGCACATTGAGCGTTTTTTCACATTATTATTGGCCATTTGGATATCTTCTTTTGTGATGTAATTCAGGTTTTATATTTTCCAATAATTGAAAAATTTTCTTATTTTGTCTTTAGTTCTTTCACCTCATTTCTGAGTTTTTCTAATTTCTATTTGTGTTGTTCTTTTATATAATTGATCATTAAAAAATTTCCATTAGTTTATTTGAAAATATTAGATTATGGTTTTCATCTGTTCTTTGGACATTTTCCAGGAGTGCTTTCATTTTCTATCAAAATGTTTTCCTATGCCTAATTTTCTTATAAAAATATATAGAATTCAATTATGATTCTTTTCTGTTGTTCATTTTTACATGAGATTGATTTTCCTCAACTTTTAGAAGAAAGGGATAGGTCAGGATTGCTGTAGAGATTTGTCTTTCTGGTATTTGTTTTTGTTTTTGTTTTTGTTTGTTTTATTTCAAAAAATATTTTTTCCCTAGCTCCACTGCTGTAAAAATTTGTCTTTTTGTTTAATTTTTTTTTGTTGTTGTTCAAAAATATGTTTCCATACTTCTGGAGATCTCGTGGTTTGTTCCCCATCCCCACTTTCTGTGGACCTTCTCTCCCACAGCCCTCTTGGTCAGTTTGGGTTCTATTCCCAGCAGTTTCTCCTTGGTGTGCAGCTCTGCCCTAGGGGAGCACTTTGGCAAATTAGTTTCCACAGTTCCTGAATACCAGATTAATCCAGTCTCTTAAAACCTTAGTGCCATTCCATTGCACTCACTTGCAAACAATACTTCCAGTTCAGCTGCAGTCCTCAAATAGCCTGCCCATCTCCCTCCCTCCCCCGCATAATATATACCGGCAATTTTGAAGATATCTTGTTTTCAGATCTGTTAGATGCCCCTTTAACTTCCTTAGCTTCTTCCAGTATAAATGTTGGTACTACATGGGTCTTGGTGACTTGTTCCCACTTACTCCTATTCTGGGGTTCATGAGAATCACTTATGTTGTGGCCTTTTGGTTTGGCTCTGTCTGTTATTATGGAGTAATTTAGACAGATAAAAAAACTACACAGCCTCACCACTAGGTTTCTATTTTTTTTTTTTTTTTTTTATTTAAGCCATGTGTTTTCTTTCTTCAGGGTATTTATAATTTAGGTGTTTTCTCAAATTGTGGGACAGCACATCTCTGGGGACTCTCAGGGGATGGAAACAGAGTTTGCAACCCCTTGAAATCATACCATGGTCGATCGATGTCTTCTGGGCCTTTGTAGCTTGGGAAGAACATATAACTCTGTTTGGCTCTTTTTCTTTCCTTTTTTAAACAATTTCCCAACTTCCTCTACTTGTTTTCCTTTTGTCAATTTAAATTCCTGGGAGTATACTTCACTGGTTTCTTACATAAGGGATGGCTTAGCAAAAGAAATGTAAACTCTTTCCCACTTCCCAAAGCAACTATTGACAAAGGTGTGGATTTCAGTCCAGACCTGCAGTGGAACTCATGGGACTATTCAGATCTTTGCATAAAGCAATGTCTCCATGGAATTCTTTCTTTCTTTTCTATGTCATCAGGACTCCTCTTCTACTGAATTTCAGTAATGAGTTTTTGGATTAGGGATTTTTTTCCCTCTCTTATTCTATGGTTAATGACCAATTTTAGAGTGCTTTGAATGAGGGTAACCACATAATCCAGTGGTTCTCTTCACTTTGTCTACATAAGAATCACCTGGAATTTTGGATATCACAAATTGGAGATCTGGATACAATACTGTGGTGAACCTAGGAATCTGTACAGAATATACATCCCAGAAAATACTGATGCAGTTGGTTAGTCCAGGGACCTTGAAAAATAGTAGCATAAGACGAAACTATTTATAGAGACCAAACCAAAGCTGAATTTTGAGGCTGTATTATCTAAAATAGGCAGTGAGCTTTCAGAAAGAAATGCTCTGTGCGGACACTTATTCATTCATCGTTTCGGTTAACACCTCAATGCTCACTGTGTGTCAGGACATGTACTCATCCGTTCTGAGATGAGTGAGAGATGGATCTACACTTTGCAGCTAATAGAAGACAAATGTTCAAAGGAATAATTTCAACCCAATGTTAAAAGGGCAAAAACGTTTACTCCTGATATTCCAAATTTGCCCCATAATTCCTCCCTCAAAATATGTCTGTATTCAAGAATGAAGAACAGCATTTTCAGTGAGCTGCAGAGTCTGCGCTATTATAGACTCTTTTCCTGTAAACAACCTCCACAGGATTCTGTTCCAGTTTTCTTCAGTTAGATGGTAACTCTGTGTCATAAACCTTCTCTTTTATCAAGGGCATTAAATCCAGAATTGCCAAAGGTTATCTGAGATTACACTATTGTTGAATAATGCTTCTTAAATTTAAGCAAGCTTGTTAAAACCCAGGTTCCCAGGCCCCACTCCCAGATATATGAGCGCTCAGTTTTAATAATCTCCCAACTTACTTTGTCGTTGCTGCCCTAAGGACTACATTTTCTTTCAATTTATTTATTTATTTATTTTAGAGAGCAAGAAAGAGAAACATCTATTTGTTGTTCCACTTATTTATCCATTCACTGGTTGATTTTTGTATGTGCCCTGACAGGGATTGAACCCTCAACCTTGGCATATTGGGACGATGTGCTAACCAACTGAGCTACCTAGCTAGGGCAAGACTACATTTTAAATAGCACAGTTTTAAAAGACCTGCTGGTAGCACTCAGGAACTAGTAATTAATGGCCTAGACTGGGGAGTGACAGAACATGAAGATGAGGAGGCTCTTCACAAAGCACCTGGGTGTTGGAAATTCAACAGGATTTCTTAATGTGGGAGAGGGTGAATCATAGGTAAAGACATTTCCAGGCAGATGGCACAGGATGTGAAAAGATACGGAGGCACAAAACAGCACAAAGCTGTCTATAGACATCTCTCTCTACAGTCTAAAAGCCCACAGTGACTCTGGAGACAATGGAAAAGAACTAAGCTTCTACGGGGGCAGCTGAGGAAATGAAAGCAATGGAAAAGCTAAACTCCTACTTGAGCAGTAGAGGAAATGAAGACAATGGTATTCTAGCCTCAAGGAAGCAAATTGTGCCAAGAGATAGCAGGATGCACTGGTGTATGATGTCCTTTTGAGATATTTCTGAGAAAGGGTGGATGCTTTCAGGGATTAGTTAGGTTAGAGTTCTGCCTCTCTGAGGCAGATAACATTTAGAGATCTCATCCAAATCTCTGATTCTATGTTATTAAAAATGCATTTAACCTCTGGGGATTTAAAGAGGAAAAATACATGTATTTCTATTTGATTAGACTTGAAACACGCAAAAAAAGTAGAAAGTCAACTTCTGTCATAGAAGGGGGAAAAATTGCCCCAATTCTCCTTGCAATGCCTCTGAATGTATATGCATTTGTGGCTGCAATTTCTGCTTAAACTATAACTTACTCTACTGTATTCCTGGGCAAAAAATCCTGCAAAAACCCAGTCTCTCACTACAACAAACTGTAGGAAAATGTGTAACTGAACAGCAAAGAGCACTGCTCTTTGTCAATACATGTAATAATTGGGTGTCCTCATTAGTAGCATCAGGAGGTTATAGTAAAGAAACACCATATGAGAAAGAAAACTTCTAATTGTGGCTTTCACATCGCTGAATCTTCATTTCTTTTCCCAGAAGGACTGATAAGCCTTTTGCAAGAGGAAATAATGAGTAAGACCAAGCAAGACAAACAGTTTTTTCATGTATTTTTACAGGAAAAGAAATATCCACTTTTACCACACATTTTTCTGATGAAAGGTGAATTTTCTTTCTCTTTTCCCCTTCAGCAGCTGCTGTGTACTTCTGGAGCCTGAAGTCCTTTTGCTCTAATAAAAATTTTCATGTTATTTCTCAGCAGCAGCTAATAGCAGAACCCTAGGCGTATGTGAATAGCCTAACACACTCTCTCTTTCTTCGATTTTAACTACCCAGATCCACAGGCAAAGTTAGCACTGCAGGCTCAGCTGCAGAACAAAAGCCAGCAGCTCTTTATTTGCTACTGATGGGCTTGGTCGCAGAAATCCTCTGTGACCCAGTCCTCTGAAAAGAAGTGACCCAAGTCTGTTGGCTTCTATTATTTATTTTACACTGCTAAGAATTGAGTTTGACTCGAGGGTTTTAAGAGAGCCTTCACAGCTCATTCAGAGTCATTTTTTTTCATTTATGAACCTGTAGAGAGCATCCACTATGTGCCAAGCACTGTGCCAGGCACGGGGATACTAAGAGCAGTAACAGTTGGCTCTAGAACTGCCTTTTTAGTAAGGGGATTGGATAAGTGAGTAGCTTTTCTCATTATTTTGAGATATAAGGAGTATTTAAGTCTACCTGGGGAAGCTCCACAGTCAGGGCAAACTGTGATATGACTACGGGAAGAAGGAGCAATTTGCCTCTCGGATAGAGGGTTGGTGGGGGTCAAGGCGCTGCTCCTGGGAAACTGAGGAAAATGTGTGGGAAAGCAGTAACAGCAAATGCCAGGTCACAGGAGCACTGCAGTTTTTGGGAAACTGCAGGGAGTTTGGATTGAATTTGGATTGAGATTGGTGGTGCTAGGAGTTGGAGACAGAGATCCAGAAGGGGCCACCCAGTGACAGACTTAACACGCAGGCATGGGGAAAATCCCTGGGATCTCTGAAGGGTCCGAGTCTCTCTCTGCGTGTGTTTGTTATCTCTATACCACACACTTTATTTGTATAGTGGAATACTAGTTGTGCTAACTTCACAGGATCATGGTGAATTTAAAATGAGATAACGTTTTTCCAGGTCTTAGCCTGATTACTGGCCATGTTTTGTTGTCCATAAACTACAGTAATAGTGGTGACAGTGATGATAGCGGCTGTCCTTGTTGGTTATGCTGATTATAATATTTCTGCAGAGTCCCTTCTCTCTAGGGTTGTGAACAACTGTGGCAAGTCTGTTATCATCCTAGAGGGGCTGGGATGGTTAAGATACTGCTTGGGAAAGAAAGAGAATTCTGGGTTTTCTCCCTGAGCTGAGAATCCACGTAACCTTAATCAGGACAGTGAGGATGAAGAGGCAAATTTGGTAACAAATATGTCTCTAAATCTTCACCCCAAACTAGCCTCTGCTGAACCTGACTCTGCTCCAAGGGTGCTCTCTAGTGGCCCATAAGAAAAGAATATTTCCCCTCAATAGGAGCAGGACTGAATAAATTACACAAGATATGCAGATCATAGAGTACTATGTAGTCATTAAAAACAGTGAATTAGAGCAATCCCAGTCAAGTTGGAAGGATTTCCACGGGATGTTGAAGGAGGAAAGCAGGATGCGAAAAAGAGGAAATAATGTTAGTTCTCTCTTGTAAAGCAATGACCAAAAATCCTTGTCCCTATAATGTATAGATGTGTGTGTATCTCTTCATATATGTCATATAATGTATATGACTAAATAGAATTATGTGAGCATAAATAATATATAAAAGGATATAGACTAGGCTGTAAAAATGGATACTCTTGGAATGGGAGTAAGGGCTGATGTACATACATAGAAAAGAAGAGATTGTAAAAGTCAAAACAAACAAACAAACAGTTTGTTTTATGTTTCAGTTTCTCTGGTTATATTTTGCTCGCTTGTTTGTTTTGTTGATTAGGTTCCTGTTAAAGGTGAGATCATATGGTATTTGTCTTTCACTGCCTGGCTTATTTCACTTAGCATAATGCTCTCCAGTTTCATCCATGCTGTAATGAAGGGTAGGAGCTCCTTCTTTCTTTCTGCTGCAGAGTATTCCATTGTGTAAATGTACCACAGTTTTTTGATCCACTCATTTATTGATGGGCACCTAAAGGGGAGGGGAGAGGGAGATAATGGAGGAAAGAAGGGAAAGGGTCATAAAGGAACATGCATAAAGGACCCATGGACAAAGCCAAAGGGGGGAAGAATGGAGGGTGGGAGGCGGGGGTGGGTGGGGCTGAGGGAAGTGGTGGTGGGAAAGTGGAGACAACTGTAGTCAAACAACAATAAAAAATGATAAACGAATGAACAAAAAAAAAAAGCTCCACATTATGTACTTACATAAAATTATGTCTGAATAGATATATTCATAACTAAAAATTTATTTACAAGTAACATAATCCAGATGATGGAATTTATGAAAAAATGTTTCCAAAACAGTGAGGTTGTATGGAAGATAATTTACTTATCAATTTATAGTTTGTTATTTAGTGCCTTTTATTTTTGCTCAAGTCTAAAATGGCCACTCTTTGAAATGATGATGCTATCGAAATTCAACATGTATAGAAGGATTTGTTGAGTTATTTCTAAAGTTTTTGTACTACAGTTTCCTGATAGCTCTTGTGCTTTCTTTCTTCCACAAAAGTGTGAAAAGAATCTCATGTCTAGCCCTGATATTGTTTCTTCCATTTGTAGTAGCCTTCATGTGTGATAAAACTATGCTTGTTTTTATTTGCTTGTCTTATAATGACTTATTCTTCACTTTCACATGAAGGGCAATACAACTCTATCTGAAGATGCTAATTAATATGTGTACTAATAATATGGTGTAATGGAAAGATGCCAGACTCGGATCTCAGTTCTGTCACTCAGTTCTGTAACTCGCTAAGGTGAACCTTAGCAAGTTGTTATATTTCTACTCTTCAGCTTCTTCATTTGCAAAATGGGGATAAAATAAGACATGAGTTGTGAAGATTGAATGAAATAGTTACGGTAAAGTCTTAAGCAATACTTCTGGCACATGATATTCAATCATCCATCTATCTATTCACCCAAGATATGTTTGCTGAGGGCCTACTGTGTGTCAGGCTCTGTGCTGGCACTGTACAGAGGATACAAAGATCTAGGAAGCCCTAATGAGCCTACACAGTAGCGGAGAGATAGACAAGTCCAATGGCCACACAGTGAATACTGAAAAGCTGTGATATGTGCTGAGAAGAAAAGATATAGGGAGGAATGACATACCTGATTTGGTTGGTGGGGAAGTCAGGGAAAGTTTATCTGAGTAAGCAATATTTAGGTTGATATATGAAGGATAAATATATAATAATTGGTTGAAACCAAGCCTGTACAACATTGTAGGCAAATGGAAGATCTTATGGAAGGCCTGAGCCAATGGGGAGAATGATCCATTCTAGGAATGGCATTTCAGTAAATGTCTATTAGTAGTTACTTAACCAACCCTAGTCCTGCTTTTCTCATGATACCTATTTTATGGGCTGTGGAGCTGAAACAACATACACTTTGTAGTGTTGTGTGGATTAAATAAGAACATATATTTAGAGATATGCAATAATAGATATATAATACGAGATAGATATACAATAACTGCTTTCCTCTCCAATAACTAGACTTTGCCACTGAGGTGTTTAATGTCAGTTATTTCATTGCTGGCTATAAATGTGAATTGATGATTTTATACACATACCATACAGCAGTGCTACCCCTGGAGGTATGGTTTTGTCTGTGAAAGGTAAAGTTTTAGCCTAATGAAATCTGTGCCTTCTGCCTTATGAGCCCTATTTCGAAAGCCTTTGTGTTACTGAATTTCCTTGGGGAAGTCCCTGAAATTGCTGATCTGGGGGAAACAGGTTGACACAACCACTGCCGTTCTTCAGCCTTACGCATGTCAGCCAATAGGCTCTTCCCTTCGGGATACTAACGCAGCACTCATTTTAATTCGCTATGTTGTAATGTGTAACAACTGCTGTACTTTGCCATGTATAATGTGCACTTTTTTGCCCAAATTTTTGAGGGAAAAGAAACAATGCTTATTACACATGGGTAGTACCTGAAATACCTTGTATCTGTTCTTGGGTTTTGTAATTATTTGTTACATAAAATTTCTTGTCCCATGATATGTTCAAAAATAAATGCTAAAATTCCTTTATAATACAAAACATAAGCATCTAGATATAAATAAATGAAAAATTGAATTAAAAATTAAAACAAAAGATATGTTCCCTAAAAGTTTGGGCCAAAAGCGTGGGTGTGCATTTTACACGGCATAATATATTATGTGTTAGGCATTATACTAGTTTGGGGTAATAAAAAATTATTAAAAGAGAGTCCTTATTCAGAAGAGGGAAGATCCATACAATAAAAAGTAGTATTTTTAGTATTCTACTTTCTTGGAGGGCAGTTAAGCAACTTTGGATGCCAACTGTTGGAAACCCTGCTGCCTGAAGAAACCTCCAGTCCTGCCCAGAACCGATGTAGTAGTACATTTTCCCTGCAATGCTGCTGTCTGTTCAACTCCAGTGATTTTAGGGACACTCAGTAAAATCTTCATTGGGTCAGCCCTAAGAGAAGCAGACAGTCGTGCCGTGTACTTCTCTGAAGATCTAATGTGCCTGAGCTGCTGTCCTTCCCTTTACTCATTTCTACTCTCAGGTCTTGAATGGATGTCTTTTCTTGGCCGAACTTAGGCCACATGTAAAATCCCAGCTAACAGAGATTCTTAGAATTGAAGTGTTGACTTCCCACTCTCTAATGCAGAGAAAAGCATGATAAAAAGAGTTAGGATTGGGAATTGAATAAGTAACTTTGTGATACCTTCCACAGTTCACTTCCTTAGCTGGGTCCACAGTCTTATAATTAAACTTCAACATAACAATGGCAACAAAAACATTTTCCCATAAGACAAAATGCAAGAATTCCTTATTCTCTCCAGAAAGGGGAGAATCAAAACATCACTAGTGACTCTAAATATGTTGATGAACATTTATCTTTTAGTTCAGGATTTGTCAAACTACAGTTTCCAGGTTAAATCTGGTCCACCAATCATTTTTTTGTAAGTAAAGTTTTATTGGAACACAGCCATGCTCATTTATTTGTGCATTTGTGCATTGCCTATGCCTGATTTTGTGCTCCAATGGCTGAGTTATTGCTCTAGAGTTGAGTAATTGCTGCAGATACAGTTTAGCTTCCAAAAAGTAAAATATTTACAATTAGACCCATTATAGAAAAAGTTTGCTGACCCCTATTCTAGCTAACTGTAATTCTGTATTAAGAACCCATAACTGTACTGTTAATCACCATACATATACTCTATATGAAATAATAGGGGAAAGTAATTTTTTAAAGAATAGATTAGTTAATATATTTGAGCAAGGAAGAAAGTATGGGTATATACCATGACCATCACATCCACAACACATTAGCAGTTTCCTTTCCTCATTCTCCTTTCTGCTTCTTGCAGACTCACTGAGGGTATAATACCCATGGCAGGATAACCCATACTTTTATTTCTACAAGTCCAAGTCTCAGCATCCTATATTTATGTGGTTGCTGTAGTTAATCATTTACTATTATCATTGAACATAGGAGAAAATCCAGAGGATTTATTGGCTTCTAGACATGTGCATCTCTGCTTATAATTGTGAAGTAGCAACCTTCTTTTCCTTTTGATTATTAGGATCTGGAGCCTCAACCAACAAAGTATTCATCTAGCCATTTTACCAGCACATTCAGGGACTGAGGAGCTCAAAATGATCAAGGAGCATTCTTACCTTCTGGATCAGTGATTTTCAATCTTTTCATCTCATGCACACATAAAGCAATTGCTAAAGTTCTGTGACATGCCAAAAAATATATATATTTGCCAATCTGACAAATAGAGGTATAATTTTGATTCATTCACACCAGATAGCTATTGTTGCACTGGCTGTTTTCATTTTTTTTTATTTTATAATGTAAGGGAAAGGAGGTTAGTGTCCCTGACTAAATAGACCAATATTGCATGTTGTAAAAATTCTTGCAGCACACTGCTTGAAAATTGCTATTCTAGATCAATGGATCTATTACTTTGTCAGCTAAAGTTTTCTTCCTGTCTTAGGTACTAAGCTCTGTGAAAAAGCTGAGCCCTAAAACACAAGAATGGAGAACCAATTTTTTTCAGAAGTTTATTAATGGTAAAATTGAGAAATGTCACTTCCCTTCCGCCTTTTTGGTCTTATTATAAGCTGGACCCCCTAAAAAATCTATATGTTAAAGTCTTAACCCCCAGTATGGTGGAATATGACCACATTTGGAGATAGGATCTTTACAGAGAAAATCAAGTCAGAAAGAAGTCATTAGGAGGGCCCTACTCCAATACTGGTGTTCTTATAAGAAGAGGAAATTTGGACACAGAGACATATAGAAAAAAGACAAGATGAAGACTCGGGGAGATGGCCACCTACAAGCCAATGAGGGAGATCTGGAACAGATCCTCTCCGCATGGCCCTCAGAAGAAACCAACCTTGTTGACACTCTTCTCCCAGACTTCTAGCTTCCAGAACTGTGAGAAAATAAATTTCTGTTTTTAAGCCATCCAGTCTGTGGTACTTTATGATGGCAGCCCAAGCAAATACACATAATCCTGGACCCACATATTTTGGATTTGAGTGGAACAGCACCTTATATTAACTTCCATAGGACAAACTTTACAAGAGCAGTCCAAATTCCCAGCTAAGGTTATGACTCTCCATTTGGCAATTTCACTTTCGATAAAGTCAGCTGTGATGGAGAATATCCTAAGATCAGTGACTCCTGTGAGTGGTAGCCATTGCTTTAGTTCTTTTGCCACAAAACTGAATTAATTAGTCAGAAGCAATATTTTGCGATCTACTTTAATGTGTGGAGAGTTCAGGAGTTGTGATGTTGGCATAAGCATGGCTGGCAAGGAAGGCAAACCCGTATCCAGGATAAAGGTCTGTTCCAGAGAAGACAAATTACTTTCTCACTTCATCAAGGTGGCTGACTGATCTCTGAGAGATGTGGTGCTAGAAGTTGGCTTCTGTGGTTGGAAATTTGGACAATCATCAACACTATTAGCCAGATGAACTTTGGTCCCCTTATACAATGCATAACTTCTATTCCTGCCACTATTTTTACTTGATAGATAAGCCCATTGAGAACTGTCTAGGTAAGATGCCAGCCTTGTCCACTTGATATTGTTAAACATTATAAGGAGGGGTCTTTGGATGATTATATACAAATATATTAACACTTGGTTCATTCTGAAAGATCACACATATACTTCTTTCCTGATACCTGTCATAAATCCAAGTCAATGACCATCCAGGCAAACCACTAGCTGCTACCTTCCATGAATCATTGTTGATCAGAGTCTCCAGTCATTTCTTCTCTAGACATTTTTCTTCTGCTATTCTTTAGGACCCTGATAAAAACAATATCCACTAGAAGTCATGATTCTCTGACTGTGCCTTTGGTCAAATATTAAAAAAAGCCCCAAGCATGTAATTTTTTTAATTAAAATTCTATAGCACAGTTAGAAATATCTAGCCCACCTCCAACATTATGTATGCCTCATGTTTTTCAAAATAGCTTTTCATAGCAGTACCTTTGTCCAAGCAAAGTCCTCTAGTAGGTCTCTTATTTAAGGTGACCACAGTGACAATTGGACACTGAATTCCACAGAAGTCCATTAGACGACTAGTGTCCCAAGCCATAATGCTAACCAGCACTGACAAACTTTACACCTACCCAGGAGAGGTAACTATTATAGGGTTAATGTTTGTCCTACCCCCTACCCCCAATTTATATGTTGAAACCTGGACCCCAATGTGGATGGTATTTGGAGGTAGGGGTCTTTGGGACATAATTAGGCTTAGATGAGTTCATGAGAGTTTAGCCCCTATGATGGCATTTGTTCTTATAAGAGAAGAGAAAACAGTTCTCTCTCTCTCTCTCTCTCTCTCTCTCTCTCTCTCTCTCTCTCTCTCTCTCTCATTCTTGGTCTCTCACTCTAAGTCTCTCTTGCTCTTTCTGCCATGTGAAGACACAGTGAAAGGAGGCCATCTGTAAGCCTTGAAAAGGCCTTCATCCAGGAACCAAATGGGCTGGCACTAAGATCTTCCTCCTTCCAGCTTCTATAACTATGAGTAAATAAATTTCCCATGTTTAAACACCCAGTCTTTGGTATTTTATTATGGCAGCCTAAGTGGACTAATACAATAGCCAACATTAAATTCCCATTTCTTAAAGGGCCCATTTTTGGCAAGTATTTCTGGTACAAATTTCTACGTGGGCCAGTATTATTAGTTGCAGATCACAGTACGTACTCTAGGTAGTTTAAACAAAAAGTGATTACTTTTAGAGCTTTAAATAGCATACCTCATTTCTAGGAGGGCCAGGGAATCAAGTTTGAACCTTATATAATCAAAAACAGCATAGTGTAGAGAAACTCTAAACTACCTTGACATTGTTTTAATGGAAACTTTTCTGTTGCTGTTGTATGCTACTTGACCTCTGCGGTATTTGTGGCATGAGAATAGAACCTTAACCACAGTTGCCCCAGGAGACCCAAATGCCTCTTCTCCTTGCCAGAAATTCTCATCTACCTTTATGGCTACCATCTCCCATTGTTTGATTATGCATGATAAGTCTCTAAATGGTATTTCTATAGGAGAATACGGGTAATGTAGATGTTAACCTTTTAGTATATGAAGGCAAGTACTACAAAGAGTCTGAAGTGGGTGTTGATTGGACCAATCTGTAGCATCTACTGTAATGTCCGTGGAGTCTAATGAGAAATTGTGAAGACATATATACAGAAGATTGTCGATCTGGTCTTTCATTATCTAGTTTTAATATTCAAAAGACCTTCTATTTTGGGAATGTAATCTGTAGTTATTAACTGAGTCTTTGTTGGGCAACAACTCATTATTCTAACTCCATTCTGTGGGAGACACAAACAAGTATCACCCTTCTATTTTAATGAGCTGCCCGTTAGAACTATGTTATTGGAACTGGCTGCCTCATTTCCTGGATCTGAGGATAAGTCATTCTTTGTAAGAATGCTTTAGGGAAAACTGGCCAGGAGGGAGGAAAACTAGGTTGAAATTCTACCTCGCTTTCCTTTTTCAAGCATTACTTACCATTCAGGTTCAGCCTGTGTACATTTTTCAGTTCCCCAAGATCTAGCTGAATAGTTCAGAGCTTTGTTGTTGCTTTCACAACAAGGAGACAGTTGACAGATTACAGCCGACTGTCTCCCTCTGGGGTCCTCCTGGATTTTATTTTTCCAATGGCATGCCAATTCCTTTTTAACCATCCTAACAATAAACTGTGTTTAGCAATGAAAGCTGTTTTCTGCTAATCTTTCATCTTCTGTGAAAAAGCAATTTGTCTTCTCAACGAATAAACTATAGGAACTCTTATTCTCCCACATGTATTTTCTCACATTCTTCTTAGGTGTGAGTGTTGAAAAGAGATCTACAATATTTCTACAAAAATACTAGTGAAATGACTCTCTGAGAACTTTGGTGTCTTTAATGGGAGGGATGTAGCCTTTGGCTAAAGGCAAAAGCTAAAAGGAGATGGGATGTTTTGATGCCTGAAAGACCTTTCTTTTTTTGTGGGGGGTAGGGAAAAAACCCCAACTCGCTCAGGATCCTTTTTCAGGCATTGAGGAGAAACTATAACCACACTTTAATGAGAAATGTATTCTGCCTGAGAAAGAAATGTTTGGGCAAAAAACCACTAAAGGGGTAAGGATGGTCAGGCTTATTTTGTTAAGAAACAGTAAATGTGTTCTTTTAGGAAGGTAAATCAATGATCTTTAGGAGGAATTTTAGAACAGTGATCTTTAGGAGGAATTTTAGAACAGGTATTTGAAGTAGTCATACTTCAATTAAAATTCTAACTATTCCACTTACTACCTATATAAGTTTGGGCAAGTTATTATCTCGTTGAAACATAAGTTTCCACATCAGTATAAAGGGTATACATATTAATAGCTGCTTATTGGAAAATTGTGAGGACTAAATGTAATAATGCATAGAAATATTTTAGTACCTGGGTGATTTTATAAGCATCCTGAACAATGCAAGTTTTCATGGACCCATTGAACTGGAGAGCATCAGGACAAAAAGAAATTTATATATAAATACATAAAATATTAAAAATACATAAACTTTTCAGGTATTTATAACTGATCTCTTAGTTTTATTTGTTTATAAATAAAAATAGTTAACATATTGAAACTTTATATGACAGATAATGCTGGTCTGTATATCTTTTTTTCTCATTTTCCTAAGAAATCCCTAATGCACTGTGATTAAAAAAAAAAAAACAATCACTAGCACCCTTGCAGCTAGGAGTGCTCACGTGATGCAGTTCTGTTTCCCATGAAGTATGAGTATGAAGGAAAAGGAGGCAGAAGTCTGTGGATGATTTCTGGAAACTTTCTATTCCTAGCAGTGCTATGCCCTTTTTCTTCTTGTCTCTTCTTTGTGCTTTTTGATCAGAAGGTGAAGATGGGGATGGAGTTAGAGTTCCTGTCTTGAGGACAGAAGGTGACGGTGAAAATAAGGGCCCCTCCTGAGGCTGGAAGAGCAGAGAGAAGGAAGTAGCTTGGGACACAGCCAATGCCACTGTGCAGTTGCTGCCTTGGACATGAAGTTTTTGTTTTGTTTTGTTTTTTAAATCTAACATTTACCATCTTTTAAAAGATTTTATTTATTCATTTTTAAAGAGAAGGGAAGAGAAGGAGAAAGAGGAGAGAAATATCAATGTGTGGTTGCCTCTCGCTTGCCCCATACTGGGACCTGGCCGCAACCCAGGCATGTGCCCTGACTGGGAACCAACTGGAAACCCTCTGGTTTGCAGCCCACGCTCAGTCCACTGAGCTACACCAGCCAAAGGCTTGGACATGAAGTTTTTTGAGAAACAATGACTTTTTATTTGGTAACCCCTGAAGTAGAATTTGTTATGTACAGCTGAAATTAATCCTTAACTAGTGGTCCTTTCTATTTGCTGGCAGCAAGCTCTGTTTTTTTTTATTATTTCTTTACAATAATCACCCTCACAGTAATCCCATCTTAAGAAGTACAAATTCTATTCCCATTTAAAAGATTAAGAAAGCTCAGAATCATTAAGTCACTTGTCTATGGTCACATGGAAGAGCAAAGATTTAAACAAAGGCAGACATCAAAACGAATGCTTATCTATTTATACCTTCATTTTATATAAATTGCAATAGGAGACAAAAACCGAGAAGGCAGCTGTAAGAGGGAATAGAACACAGGTGTATGGACCCCACAGTTACCCTAGGGAAGATCTGCCCCATCTGAGCTTTTTGGTAGAAACAATGTGCTCATACTTCATGGCAAACAAAGCTTTTCCTAATAGTAAATTCTAAAAGGAATTGCCAACGTAGGGTTTCATATGGGACATAAATGTGCATAAAACCCATATTGCTGGACCCTACCCTCAGAGGTTCTGATTCAGTAGGTCTGTAGTAGGGCCTGAGAATTAGCCTTTGTTCCATATTGATTATGCTGGTCTGTGTATCACATTTTCAGTAGCATATATATAGGACATAGGTCACAAACATACATCCAGAGGTGCCAGCCAAACCCTGTAAGTGGGCCCTGTGTAAGACAGTAGGGAGGGGTTGCAGCTGTGGAAAATTAGGAAGTTAATGTTTCATTTTAAAGAGGCAGCTGCTTCTCAACACCAGCCAGTTGTTGCCTTGTGAAAATGCAAGCAAATCTTGCTAGATTTTCAAATGTTTCAAGAGAAACTCAATGTTATCAAGAGAAAATTAGGGGAAATTTCTATTTCTAAAAATATTGCTCAGGCCAAATACACCCATCTTCTAATAAAGACGTGGGTGGAGGGGCAGTGGTGTGTGTGAATATATTGCTTTTGTTGTAATTTCTCTATATTTTTGTGAGCTTCATAAAATGTTTCTTTGCATGTTACTGACATAGTCATTTATGATCAAGGAGTTCCTCCTAGGATAAGGTGTGTTTATGGTTTTATCATGTTAGTGATTACAGCCTTTGTTCTGTTCCTAATGGGAGTTTTTATAAAACAGGATAAGTAGGTGGGTGTGGCTGCAAAAACTTACTTTAATATCTTAAAGCTGAGGTGCTTGCTTTCATTTTCTTGGAGATCAAAGATTTATGTGAAATGGACATTTTATTTATTGCAAATAATTTTTTTTTAGTTTCTGGTCTAGACTCCCTGCTTCCTGCAAATATGAGCTAGAAGATTTCACATAGTCTTTCCTTCAAGGTAAATTTTTTCTTCCAATCAGAAGAAGAATCTCTGTTTGAAATATTTTAAGTAGTATCTCTTCATCGACTGGTCTAATGTAGTGTGATAGCACCTTTATTCTTTCTTTGATAATTTCTTCCTTTTTATATCCTGTACTCTTTTCCTAGGACTCCTAATACCTAGTTATTGACTTAGACTGATCCTCTAAATATTTGATCTGTAGCTTTTATGTGGACACTTTTTTATAAGAATAAAAAGCTCCCATTTTACTAACAGCTTTTTGTTTTATATCATAAATGAGTTTTTAATTTCATCAAGTGATATTTTTATATTGAGATTTTAATGATTTCTCTTGTTAACATGAAGAATTCCTTAGACTGATTTTAGAATGTTAAATCATCTCCACATTCCTGAAATAAACACTATTTGATTAGGCTATACCATAATTTTTATGTATTGCAGATTTGATTTTCTGAAATTGTGAAATGATGTGGATCTCTTTATAAGAAACTTTAGCCTATAATTTTGTTTCTTATACTTGTCAGATTTGGGGATCAAATTATACTGGCTTTATCAAATGAGGTAGAAGTATTCTTTCACTCTTGTTCTCTGGAAATAATGAATATTAAATAATATTGATATTATTTCTTCCTTAAATATTTGCAGGATCACTGATAAAACCAGCTGAACCTGCAGATTTTTTTGTAGAAAGGTTTTTTTAATTAACTCTTTTTTATTGTTATTTTATTATAGTTGCCCCAGTTTCCCCCCCTTTGGCCCCCTCTGCCCATCCCACACCCCTGCTACCACAGTCAACTCCTACACTGTTGTCTATGTCTATGGCCCATTCATACATGTTCTTTGCCTAGTCCCTTTCCCTTCTTTCCACCATTATTCTCCCCCGCCCTGTCACTTTTGTTCTATTCCGTGTTTCCATGCCTTTGGGTCTATTTTGTTCCTTCGTTTATTTTGTTCAATAGATTCATCTTATAGGTGAGATTATATGGTGTTTATGTTTTACCATCAGGCTTATTTCACTTAGCATAATACTCTCCAGTTCCATCCATGCTGTTGCAAAAAGTAGGAATTCCTTCTTTTTTTTTTGCTGCATAGTATTCCATTGTGTAAATACACCATAGTTTTTTGACCCATTCACCTACTACCTACTGATGGGCACCTAGGCTGTTTCCAGCACTTGGCTATTATAAATTGTGCTGCTATGAACATAGGGGTGCATAAGCGCTTTTGAATTGGTGGCTTGGGATTCTTAGTGTATACTCCCAGCAGTAGAATCGCTGGGTCAAAATGCAGTTCCATTTTTATTTTTTAATGGCTAAAGAAACCATCATCAAAATGAAAAGGGAACCAACTGTGTGGGAGAACATATTTTCCAATGATACATAGGACAAGGGTTTGATCTCCAAAATATATAAAGAACTCGTAAGACTCAAGACTAGGAAGATAAACAATCCAATTAAAAATGGACAAAGGACCTGAATAGTTACTTCTCCAAGGAAGATATACAGAGGGCCCATAGATGTGAAAAGATGCTCAACATCACTAGCCATCAGAAGGATGCAAATTAAAACCACAATGAGATATCACCTCACACCTGTCAGGATGGCCATCATTAATGAATCAAGAAACAAGTGTTGGTGAGGATTCGGGTAAAAGGGAACTCCAGTGAACTGTTGGTGGGAATGCAGACTGGTGCAGCCACTATGGATAACAGTATGGAATTTCTTTAAAAAACTAAAAAGGTAGAAAGATTTTTAATTAAAGGTCAATTTCTTTAATGCACATAGGATTATTCAGATTTTCTATTTTTTTCTTATGTTAGTTTTGGTAAGTTGCGTTTTTTTCCAGGAATCTGTCCAGTTCATCTAAAATTTCAAATTAATAAGTAGTATAACTTATAACATCATCTTATTTTAGAAAATCTCTTAAATATGTGGTGTCCCCTTTTTATTTTTGTTAAAGAATTACTAGAAGTTTATAAATTATTATTTTTTAAAAAGCCAACTTTTAGCTATGTTAAATTTTTCCTACTGAATAATTTATTTCCCCCTTCATTAGTTATTTTTTTGTAACTTTGTGATTTCCATAATTTTTTTTTCTTTTGGGTGTAATTTGATCTGCTTTTTCTAACTTTTAGAGATGTATTTTTAAGTCATTGATTTTCAGTCTTCTTTTCTAATAGATGTATTTAAGGTGCTACAGTTCTTTATATGATCTGCTTCAGCAGCAAATCACAAGTTTTGGTATATTGTAGTTATTTTTTAGTTAAAATATATCCAATTTCCACTGTGTTGTCTTCTTTGAGCCATAGGTTTTTAGAAATACATTGTTTAATTTCTAAACATTTAGAGATTTCTTGATATCTCTTGATGTTGATTTAATGTTTAATTCAACTATGATCAGAGTTTGTTCTCTGTTTGACTTCAGTTATTTAAAATTTTGTTGAAACCTGACTTATAGGTCAGCATATAGTCAACTTTTTTATATGTTCCATGTGCACTTGAAAAATATAAGTATTCTGCAGTTGTTTGCTGAATGTTTTATGTGTTAATCAGGGCAAGGACGTTAATAGTGTTGCTACAAACTTTCATAATCTTATTAACTATCCATCCTCTTGTTCTATCAATTGCTGAGAAATAAATGTTGAAATTTCCAACTGTAACATAATATATGGATTTGTTTACTATTCCCATTAATTTTATTGATTTCTTTCATTGAATACAAATTTTAAAATTTTGTGTATTTGTGGTTAATTGATCCATTATCACAAAATGTTCAGCTTTATCTCTAGAAACTTTATTGTCTTAAAATTTATTTTATGTAACATTAGTGTAACTATGAAGTCTTACTGGTTTGTATTTGTATGATTTATATTTTTCCATCATTTTACTTTTTTTAAAGATGTATTCTTTTCCTCCTCCAGACTAATTGAGATATAATTGACATATAACATTGTGTAATTTAAGATTTACAACATAAAGATTTTATATATGTTTATATTGCAAAATGCCATCATTTTACTTTTATTAATTCTATATCCTTATGTATGAAGTGTGTTTCCTGTAACTAATATATAATTAGGTTTTGTATTATATCCAGTCTGGCAACTTTGACATTAAATTGGAGTATATAGGCATCCATATTGGAAAGGAAGAAGTAAAGCTGTCTTTATTTGCAGATGACATACTGTACATAGAGAATCCTAAAGATTCCACCAAGAAACCACTAGTACTGAATTGAGAAAAGTAGCAGTACACAAAATTAATGTCCAGAAATCAGTTGCATTATGTGAATAATGAACTATCAGAAAGGAAAACTAAGAAAACAATCCCATTCATGACTGCTTCAAAAAGAATAAAATATGTAGGAATGAATCTAACCAAGGATGTAAAAGAGCTGTACTCAGAAAATTATAAGACCCTGAAGAAAGAAATTGAAGAAGATACAAATAAGTGGAAGCATATACCATGTTTATGGATAGAAAGAATTAACATCATTAAAATGACCATGCTACCCAAAACAATCTATAGGTACAATGCAATTCCTATCAAGATTCCAATGACATATTTCACAGATTTAGAAAAAATATTTCAAAAATTTATATGGATCCACAAAAGGCCCTGCATAGATAGAACAATCCTGAGAAAGAAGAACAAAATTGAAGGAATCACAGTACCTAATATCAAACTATACTATAAAGTCATAGTAATCAAAATAATATAGTACTGGCATAAAAACAGACACATAGATCAATGAAACAGAATAGAGAGCCCAGAAATAAATCCACACCTTTGTAGTCAATTAATATTCAACAGAGGAAGCAACACATATAATGGGCTAAAGATAGTTTATTCAATAAATGGTGTTGGAAAATTGGACAGATATGTGCAGAAAAATGAAACTAGATTACTTTCTTATGCCACAGACAAGAATAATTCAAAATAAAGACTTAAATGTTAAGCTCAGGCTGTGAACCAAAGTGTCGCAGGTTCGATTCCCAGTCAGGGCACATGCCTGGGTTGCAGGCCAGGCTCCTAGTGGGGGGCCACGTGAGAGGCAACCACACATTGATGTTTCTCTCCCTCTCTTTCTCCCTCCCTTACCTTCTCTAAAAATAAATAAATAAAATCTTTAAAAAAAAAAAAAAAAAAAAAGACTTAAATGTTAGACCCCAAACCACAAAAATCCTAGAAGAAAACATAAGCAGTAAAATCTCAGACATTGCTGGCAGCAATATTTTATTAGATATATCTCCTCAGGCACAGTAAATAAAAGAAAAAAATAAGCAAATGGGACTACATCAAACTAAAAAGATTTTGTAGAGCAAAGGAAACCATTGACAAAATACAAAAACCACCCACAGAATGGGACACATAAGATAAGGGTTTAATATCCAAAATTTATGAAGAACTTGTAAAACTCAACAAGAACAAATTATCCAATATAAAAAGTAGGTAAATAACCTAAATAGACACTTCTCCAAAGAGGACATACAGATGGCCAATAGACACATGAAAAGATGCTCGAGGTAACTCACTATGCATCAGAGAAATACAAATTAAAACCACAATGAGGTATCACCTCATAGGGGTCAGAATGGCTATCATCAACAAATCAACAAACAACAAGTGCTGGCAAGGATGTAGAGAAAGGGGAACCCTAACACACTGTTGGCGGGAATGCAGACTGGTGTAGCCACTCTGGAAAACAGTATGGAGGTACCTCAAAATATTAAAAATGGATCTGCCTTTTGACCCAGCAATCCCACTTCTGTGAATATGTCTAAAGAAACCCAAAACACTAATTTGAAAGAACATAAGCACCCTTATGTTCATTGCAGCATTATTTACAATTGCCAATGGAAGCCGCCCAAGTGTCTATCAGTAGATAAGTGAATGAAACTATGGGACATTTACACAATGGAATACTACTCAGCCATAAAAAAGAAGAAAATTTTACCCTTTGTGACAGAATGGTTGGACCTGGAGAACATTATGCAAGAGTAAAATAAGCCAGTCAGAGAAAGACAAATAGCATAGGATTTCACTCAATATGATCTAACAAGCAAAATAGAATTAACAAACAAAATAGAGATGGAGTCATAGATGGAGAGCAGGATGACAGCTATTGGGAGGTTAGGGGATGAAGGGACTGAGCAGAAGGGAAAAAGGACTCATAGACATGGACAACAGTGTGGTGATTGCTGGGGGGAGAGGAGTAAAAGGGGGATAAATAGTAATGGAAAAATACAATAAAAAAGAAACAAAAACTTGGGGTATATAGTACATTCATACTAAATACAATTACTGTTATATTTTGGTTTAAGTCTACAATCTTATTAGATTTTTATTTGTCCCACCTATTCTACATTTTTTTTTTTTTATTTATCTTTAGAGGGGAAGGGTAGGAGAGAGGAAGAGGGAGAGAAATATCAATGTACGGTTGCCTCTTGTGTGTCCCCTGCTGGGAACTGGCCTGCAACCCAGGCATGTGCCCTGACTGGGAATCGAACCACGATCTTCTGGTTCACAGGCCCGCGCTCAATCCACTGAGCTACACCAGCCAGGGCCTATTCTACATTTCTTTTCCCTCTTTTCATGCATTCTCTTTGATCAATTAAATATTACTTGTTCTCTTTTCCCTCTGCTTGCTTGTTAGTAATACATTGCTCTACTGTTCTTTTAATAGTTACCTAGAAATAACAATATGCATCATTATTTATTGAAGCCTAATGTAAGGCAATGCAAGAAACTTAGTAGTTTAGATCTTTTAACTTCCACCCAGTGGTGTGCTGTAGCTGGCTCATACCAGCTCCTGAAGATTGATTAATAAATTTTCAGAAATTTTGCAACCCAACTATAAAAACATGGGTAGTATGAGATTGGCTATGGTAGGGAGATATATATATATATGACAGAAACAGGCATTAGTTAAAGTGGGATGTTTTCAGTGTTTTTTCTGAGAACTTGTTAAACATTTTCTAGCATATTACTGCCTTTATTCCCATTTATGTTACTGTTTCCATTTATTTTAATACTATATATATTTAGATCCCATAATACATTATTGATATTATTTTGCATTGTTAGTAATCATATATAAATGGAGTGAGTAAAATCATAGTTCCCTGAAAAACTTCCTATTTTGTTTACGAATCAGCATGGTTTCCATAGCACAAAGGATTAACGTACAGATAAAAAATGTTTTATCCAGGTGAATCGACACGAGTTTTGGGCACAGGGTTCACCTGATTTGACTTCCTTTCATGTCAGCAACCTGAGGAATGTCAGCTGTCTTCTTACGCACTTGGTCTAGTGTTTGTAGAATGAAAGATAGTTAATAAACACACATTCTATAACTCATTAGACAATGCTATTTTGAAACTACTGTTGTTGCTACTAATCAAATAAAATTAAGAAGGGAATCCCTTTTGCTATATGCCTGAAACACAGTGTGCATTCAGTAAATATTTGTGGCATTGATGAGTGAATAATAACAAGCCACAGACAAGCCCCTGTCCTCACCAACATAACCTTTTTAAAGCTGGGAATAGTCCTCTTTTTATTTTGAGAAGTCTACTCATCATTCAGGCTGCAGCCTCCTCTGAAAGGCCTTTCCTGGCTTTCCAAGAGCATGCTGGGTGCTCGCTTGGGCTCCCATGCCATCCCAGGTTTCCTCTGGCACGCACATGTTGTAATGCATTGTAACTGCTTTTTAAATTATCCATCATTTCCACCATTCTGTGTGCTCTGTGAAGGCAGGGATCATGGCTCCTTGTTGTAAAGTAAAGGCTAAATGCATTAATATGTGTATTTGAGCACATGAATTGTGGATTCCCAAGGTCAGATGCTAAATCTCATTTCCCTGTTAGTACTCCATTGCTACACGGTTTTCAATGAATACTTCTTGTTTGAAATTGCCTCTCTTTCAGACCATGTGCTCAGAAAAAAGAAACTGCTCTTAATATTTACTTGGACTATGCTTGGCTTAAACAGCTATGCAATACTATTTGAAGTATTTTCCATTTTAGCGTTCCAGCTTTCATTTCTCTCCAAAACAGGTGACTAAGCCCTTTTGGCAATTAAAAAAAAAGGAAGGAAAAATACAGTCATAGAGCACATTAGTTAGGAGATTTCAAAAACATTTAATGGTACTGGATGGTAATATTTAGCAAAACTTAGGCAGGAGTGAATCAAACATGTATCATGTTAGGTCTTTAATCAGAATTGACTCCCAACCTCATGGTTAAGTAACTTTGTTCCATTTGCTCAGCAGGCAGAATGCCTTGGAAGCTATTGTTCCCCACGTAGTACCACGGCCCATGTTCTACCCAACAAGTCAGAATCTAAGTGTTTCCATCCAGTCATCATTCCTCTACAAGCCTTGAGTTCCGTTGAAAACTGCTTTAACTGAAATAACAATTCCCCTCTGTCTTTCCATTGTCAGAGCATATTGTGAAAGTTTAGAGATTAGAATTACAAATTTGGCACTGGACAAAGTTTACAGAACTCCCTGAACATGGCCTTCGGCTTAGAACCAATTGGCAACTCCAGCTGGTTGCAAGAGTCAATTACATTTGTAAAGGTTTTAGTTCTTAGAAAAATCATACTCTATGAATAATGAGAGATTAAAAAAAAAACAACTTCTCTAACTTGGCTGGGATGAGGTTAGTCATATCATCTGTCTTAAATTTAAATTTCTTGGGAATGCAGAAGACATAAGCTTTATTTTTAATGAGTATAGGTCATGATTTCCAAAGCCTCATGGCTTTTGGAAGCATAATATTGTGTTAAATAGCACATAGTTTTAAAACCAAAAAATGTGAGATTGTTGTCTTCTTCTTCTTCTTCTTTTTAATTTGCTAATCACAGCTTGTTTTTCTAGAATTTCTCTTTGGCTCTGTGCTATTAGAGAATCCTAATCAGAATTTCCACAGGGAATATTCTTCTTTTGGTTGGTCACTGGACATATTTTTTCTACTTAACAGAGCACTTCTAATGACTAATTAAACCAGTAGATGGTCTATCATCTAGTTTGGAGAACTCATTCAGTTTCTGGTGGCAAAAAGTGTCCAGGACATTGAATTAAGATGGAATCTGTGCTCACCATCGGGGAGAAAGATTTGCTGCCATAATGCCTGCTTCACGCCACATGCCACATTATTTGCCTAGCTCCAATTTCTCTCATCTCTACCGGACAAGTGATGTTACGCTCCCACCTCACATTTGCAATTATATGTTTATTCTTGCATGTACGGTATGGGGGAATAATGGGGTACCCCCTTATATCTTTTTTTTCCAATAGTGTGTTTAGGACTTCCTTCGTGATACCTATTAAATACAGAGACTATCTGAGTGGCAAGTCAAGGTTACTTAAAGAACACAGGGCCAAGTCCCTTTGCTTTAGGTATTCTCTTTAACCTCTGCAGCGAATGGACTCCTCACCTTCTCATCTATGAGCCATCATCCCCAAGAGAAAGTGACTGACCAAATCTGCATTCTCTATCTTATTTTCCTTATTCTTTCTTTAGTCACTACAGACTCCCTCTTATCTATGGTTCACTTTCTGAGGTTTCAGTTTCCCATAGTCAACTGTGACTGGAAAATATTAAATGAAAAATTCCAGGAATAAATTATTAATAAGTTTCAAATTGCATTTGAAATGTGTAGTAGTGTGATAAAATCTCACATGTGGAGTCCAGGTCATGAATGAGCCCTTTGTCCAGTATATTCAAGCCATATATCACTGCCCATCTGTCAGTCACTTGGTGGCCATGATCTTGATCAGATCAACTGTCCGGGAATCACAGTACTCAGGTTCGAGTAACCCTTATTTTACTTAATAATGGCACCAAAGTGCAAGACTAGGGATGGTGGCAATTCAAATATGTGAAAGAGAGGCTGTAACTGAGAAGGTAAAACTTCTCCACTTAATAAGAAAAGAAAAAAGAAAAACAGCATGAGGTGAGGTTGCTAAGATCTATAGTAAGAACGAATCTTCTATCCACAAAATTGTGAAGGAAAAAGAAATTTGTGCCATCTGACGGGAATCTTGATATTGAAGCCATAGGATGATTTGGACCTATGAATTATTGAGAATGAAAATACATTGGTATAACTGCCCCACCTCAAAAATAAAATCTTGTTACATTCATTAAAAACTATGAGATCATAGTATTCATATTTTTTTGAAATCTACTTAAAATGATATATTATGGACAGCTTTCTGTGTGCTCAGTAGAAATCTGTTATTCTTATCGGCTCCATTCTATACCATGATAATTTACTTGACCTTCTTCAGTTAATATAAAAAGTTAAATATTTTATTAATAGAGTTCTTTTGTAATAGAGCTCATAGTAGTTGCTATGATTTATTTCAGGCCCAAAAGTTGCTACCTCTACTTTGGTGTATTCTTTTCTAAGCCTTTGAAAAGAAATTCTAAGTCTCTTAAGGATTTTCAGAACATTCTAAGTAAACATAATGCTCATATCAGGTATTAACAGTCAAGCAATTGCTAGTGAGGTTTAAAGTTTTAAAGAAGATTAGAATGTATTTCAGGAAAATTCCCTAACTTTCAGGACTTACCAACAAATAGAGTTAAATCCCTGTATCTGACTAAAGCTGGGCCTAGGTCCTATGGGCAGATATTACACAGCACCATCATCATTAATGTGATGTCAGAAATACTCACTTGCCTCAAACGTTTTGACAATATTTGAATACTCTGAAATCCTACCTATAGTAACTTCATTATTTTACCTTATATTTTTTGGACCAATGGTTACAAAATGCCATTGAACCATTTATACTATGGTATGACTGAATTTCAGAAGCCTTGTGGATTTTTTTCTCAGATCCCTCTTGAAAAAATACTGTGAGAGGGAAAGCATATTGGGCACCTAATAGGGAATGTGGCCTGACGAGTGTGATGGGGTGGAGCAGGTTTTGGGAGAGCCAGGGAGGTGGGTCTCCTGAACTGGGGATCTGAAATCACTACAGGGCATTTTAGCCAACTGTAGTTTTGTCTGCCACAATTTCTGATGGCATCATAGGTAATTGTGTAAATTTCAGCTCTTATGGGGGAAGGGGCAATTCTCATGTCCCATGGTCTGATCTGATAAGGACCTTGAAGAAAACGACTGATTTCACAAACTGGCAATGAGGAGAGATTCTCTTTAACATTTAACAGATGGCGATCAGTCCCTTTTATGTAATATATTGCAGAAAACAAAAGAATCATAGGCAAAAGAACCTGTAGTTGCTCTGTAGGTACTAATTTCCTGACTGTTGCGCGCCCCCTAGGGGATGGCAGTGGAGAAGACGGTCCAGGTCTCTGAATTTTGCCCCCCTTTTTGCTTTCAGTCTATGGGGCAATGTCTGATGCCAGTTGAGGATAAAAAGATCCTCGAGGCCTCTAATCGTTCATAATGGAACAACCAGAGTTCCAGCTCTATTTATGTCTAGCAGTTGTGAGAATTAAGGAGACAGGGCTTTGCAATCCGTGAGGCGCCCCCAGACGTTAGTTAGTAGTCATTACGCTACGATCACTCCCGGTGAGGCTGTTTGAGACCTTAGGTGGAAGAGAATGTAGTATCTTCCTCATAACAACCCTAAGAAGAGGAAAAGAAACTATTTACAAAATAGACATGGGTAAAGGAAACTATTTTAATTTTACTAAATAAAAATGGGTAAAGCTGTATTTTTTGTCTGTGGAAATAATATTTATATAGAATATCCAAAAATAAATATAACAAAGAACAGGGCACATGTCTTTAAAATTTTGCTACGTATCACTATAGAGCCCTTTGAAAAGATTTAATCAATCAGTATACTTAGCAGACATGTTTGTATGAGAGCAGCCTACACACTTACAAATGCTGGATTTTACCCATCTTTTAATTATCGTCAGTCTGTTGTTTTGTTTACTTTTCTTTGATTACTAGTGAGGCTGAATGAACATCTGTTCATATATTTATTGGCCTTGTTTTTTGGAATTGCCTATTCATATCCTTTACCCATTTTTCTTTCTGTTTTGTGCTGATTTATAAGAACTTGATGCCCTATGCATATTTACCCTTTTCCTGGTATGTATGTTGTGACTATTTTTCTCCAGTTGTGGTCTTTTACCCTTGATTGAAATCTTTTTGTTATTAAAAACTTTGTTTTATGTAAATATATTCACATTTTAATTTATGGTTTCTGGCTTCACACCGTGTATGGAATGGCATTCCTCATTTAAAGATACAAAGTTATTCAACCATATGTTCTTTGAAAATAACATTTATTAGATATGCTAGGAGCTGTGCTCATCTCACAACATGTATAATTTCGTTAAAGTTTTACCCAAATACTATGAGGTAGGGTATTCTCATTAGTATATCCATTTTACAAACGAAAAATGTGCAGGTCATAAAACGTGATTGACTCGAGGTGGCCTCGTTGGGAAGTGGCGATGCGTGACTGCAGGTCAGACCTCTGGCTCCACATGCTACCGATCTTTCCGTGTTTTACATTCCAAAGATGGCTCTGCCTGCAAATATTTAACTTGAATAAACTCGTAAGTTAAAAAAGTAGCTATTACAAATACTTTTCTCAGAAAAAATACCCTATTCTGAAAAGAATTATTTTTTAAATATGTTTTATTGATTATGTTATTACAGTTGTCCCATTTATCTCCCACCATTCCCCTCCACCCTGCACACCTGCTCCCACCCACATTCCCCCACTTTAGTTCATGTCCATGTGTCATAAGTTCTTTAGCTTCTACATTTCCCACACTGTTCTTGCCCTCCCCCTGTCTATTTTCTACCCACCGTCTATGCTACTTATTCTCTGTACCTTTTCCACCTCTCTCTTTCTCCCACTTCCCTGTTGCTAACCCTCCATGTGATCTCCATTTCTGTGTTTCTGTTTCTGTTCTAGCTGTTTGCTTAATTTGCTTTTGTTTTAGGTGTGTTTTAGGTGTGGTTTTTATCTTCTTTTTCTTAGGTAAGTCCCTTTAACATTTCATAGAATAAGGGCTTGGTGATGATGAACTCCTTGAACTCAACCTCATCTGAGAAGTACTTTATCTGCCCTTCCATTCTGAACGACAGCTTCATTGGATAGAGCAATCTTGGATGTAAGTCCTTGACTTTCATGACTTGGAATACTTCTTTCCAGCCCCTTCTTGCCTGCAAGGTCTCTTTTGAGAAATCAGCTGACAGTCTGATGGGAACTCCTTTGTAGGTGACTGTCCCCTTATCCCTTGCTGCTTCTAGAATTCTTTACTTCATTTTAACTTGGCTAATGTAATTATGATGTGCCTTGGTGTGTTCCTCCTTGGGTCCAACTTCTTTGGGACTTTCTGAGCTTCCTGGACTTCCTGGTAGTCTATTTCCTTTGCCAGATTGGGGAAGTTCTCCTTTATTACTTGTTCCAATAAGTTTTCCACTATTTGCTCTTCCTCTTCTCCTTTTGGTATCCCTGTAATTCGGATGTTGGGACATTTAAAGATGTCCTGGAGGTTCCCAAGCCTCTCCTCATTTTTTTGAATTTTTGTTTCTTCATTCTTCTCTGTTTGGTTGTTTCTTTCTTCCTTGTGGTCCACTCCATTGATTTGAGTTCCAGTTTTCCTCCCATCACTATTGGTTCCCTGTGCATTTTCCTTCATTTCACATATTGTAGCCTTCATTTGTTCATCTAATTTGTGACCAAAATCAACCAATTCTGTGAGCATCCTGATAACCAGTGCTTTGAACTGTGCATCTGATAGGTTGGCTATATCTTGTTTGCTTAGATGAATTGGCTCTGGAGCTTTGATCTGTTCTCCCGTTTGAGCCATTTTTGGTTTTGTCTCTTTCTTTCTTTCTTTCTTTCTTTCTTTCTTTCTTTCTTTCTTTCTTTCTTCTCTCTCTCTCTCTCTCTCTCTCTCTCTCTCTCTCTCTCTCTCTCACTTTCGTCTGGTCACGGCTGTTATGTAGTGAACTGTGGAGCCTTAGGTGCTCCCCAGGGCAGGGTAGCCCAGTTGCTGGGTTGTTATGCTGTATGTGGGGACGGGGCCCAAGAGGGAACAATGGCACTTGCTCTACTCTCTCTCGGATTCCAGTCTCTTCTGCTGCTTTCCCCAAGCAAATTGGGCCCTTCTGGTGCTGATTTCTGCGTGGGTGGGCTTGTGTACATTCTAGGACCCCGTGGGTCTCTCCAATGAACTCTTCTGTAAAGCTGGGAGTCTCTCCTGGCACTTCACCCCCGACGAGTGTTTTCAATTGGTGTTTTTAGTTTTTATTTCCTGGCACTGGAGCCCTGGGTTGCGAGGTCTGTCTTGTTCCCCGTTTTAGCCTGGATTATCTGTGTGTGGATGTGAGACCACCTGGTCAGCCAGCCCCCTTACGCAGCCTCAGTGGGTCTGCCCATTGCCACCCTGTGACCAGGATCTGCCAGCCACTGCCAGCAGGCACGAATACTCTAACCTCCACTTTTTCCTGCTGTGACTCCGCCCCTCTTACCAGTCTGTATGAATGGTTGTCAGACTTCCATACAGTTCTGTTTTCTATTGGTTCTGGTTGTTTTTTTGTTTCTAAATCTTTGCTGTCTTTAATTTTGGTTGTGTGAGGAGGCATAGTGTGTCAACCTACACCTCCATCTTGGCTGGAAGTCCTGTGTCCCTATTGTGAAAAGAATTATTTTAATAGCCTTTTGCAGGCTTGATAATTTAAAAAGTAGGGATAATGGCTGAGAATGCCAAGAACTAGTTTATAGCATAAAATTTATTAATTTTCATACTGCAGATAGATGGAGTATTTTGGTTATTCACATATTCTGGTTAAAATAAAATGCAGGGCAGTATTGCATGAACATTCATGAGGTCCTTTTTGGACAGTATTCATGTTTTTCTCTAATAATCAGGAAGAAATAAATGAAGGTTATGACCCTTTTTACAACAGCCACTTAGTAGGGGCAGTATTTTATTTCTACTATTTTTACTTATTTTATGTGTTAATATATTTTTATAGTCAAACTTTGGTTTTGAACCTATTCTCTTTCAACTCAAGTGCTGTTTGATGTAATAACCTGTTTTCTTTGAATTCTTTGTCATGTTACACATTTCTGGTCCACTTCTAGCAAAATCAAACCAGTGAACTCTAAAATGTTTTATAAATGAGTTATTCAGGCTCTTGGTAAGATGAAAACTGGTTGGCAAATTGCAAAAAAGTGTATGATAAAGATATTGGTGTCGATAGGGGTCTTTCATATTGACACTATGAATTTTGGCTACTTTCACAGGATTTGAAGAGGAAATGAGATGTTTCAAAATTGCATAGGAAAAAGAATTATTACCACTCCATTGAAAGTTTTATATCACAGAGAAAATAGTGCTTTTTCTTGACTGATAATTCAGTAGCTGAGGATAATTTCCAATAATTTAAAACCAAGAAAAAAATACAGGGGATAGTAATTCAGTGTGAGATAGTTTTAACCTGTGTAATATTAGAAAGTGTTGCAGAATAATTTTTAACTTAAGAAACATAATATAGTAAGAAACCATACAATATCCAAGGAGTTTTTGTTTTTTTGGCTGGGGTTGTGGTTAAAAAAATAGAGAGCTAATCCATAAGATATGAAGAGGAAAGTTTGCAGGCTAATTATCTATCAAGTAAGAGAATTCAGCAGAGGCAATAAGGAGTCTAACCTTTGCTGTTTTCAAGAAATGATTTTTAGACATCAAAAACATATGCTGTATACCTGAAACTAATACAAAATAATATTGAATGTAAACTGTAATTGAAAAAAAATTTCTTTGAATAAGCCAAATTTCTTTTATCTGCTGTCCTTAGAAACATGAGAGGCAAGAAGAGGAAGGGAGAGAGATAGAGTTAGAGACTGATATTACTGGGTAATAAATTAAATTTTTTGGCCTTGGCTGGTGTGGCTCAGTGAATGAGTGCTGACCTGCAAACCAAAGGGTTGCTGGTTTGATTTCCAGTCAGGGCACATGCTTACCTGGGTTGTGGGCCATGTCTCTAGTAGGGGGCACTTGAGACACAACCACACACTGATATTTCTCTCCCTCTAAGTAAAAAAAAGAAAAAAAATTTCTGGGGGTGATCCATACTTAGTGGAGTTACACAGAGTTGGAAGATATGATCTGAATAGTTACATAGATAATGGTTCCATTTACTAAGATGGGCTATAGGAAGGAAGGCTGGGAGGAAATGAATATATGTAGGTCTGGAGTCCATGACAGGGACCTGGACTGGAGAAACAAATTTAGAAGTCATTTATTTATTTAGTCAACAAATATCTATGCAGGACCTACTATGTGCCAGGCACATATTGGGGAGCAAAATTGTCTGTTCCCTGCAGCTGGTGCATAAACAATTGGACTAATTGGAGGAGTGCTAGGAAGGGCACTTTGTCTCTTCTCATATTCCCTCACGTACTCCCTGCTAAGGCAGAGAGAAAAGGTTCATCAATAGCTCAGAACTTGAAATTAATGGGCTGCATTTTATTGTGGGCAGAGCCACTGTTAATGGTGAGTGGTATTACTGACCTGCCCTCAACTTTGATCCACTTTCTGGATCAAATCCAGAAATCTTTCTGGATCCATGCAGCTGGATTTAGACTGTCCAGGACTTTATCCTGTGTGAAGTGGGGAAGAATGTTTCCTTTCTTTGCTCTGTCTTCCCCATGGGTCCGGTAAGGACTACAAAGCCAGGTAAGCTCAGAGTAATGCTTTTGTTAAGCATATTCTTTCATCTGTCTCTCTGTTTCTCTGTGTTGTCTCTGTTTCCGTGTTGTCTCTTTCTGTCTCTATGGTCAGGCTGGAGAGGCTGGCCTCTGACTCTTCTTGTGAGTAGTTGTGTAAGTGGATTTGGGGCTGCCCATGTAAGGCTCGTCTTTACTGCTCATTCACTCCAGGCATGCCTAGCTAAGTCCCAGGGCCCAAGCCTGGGAAGCAGAAATTCCCTCTGGGACCTTGACCCTGAGCTGTGTTTCTCATCCCAGCTTTTGCTAGAGCTCTGCTCTACTAATGCCATTAATGAACAGCATGTTATGGTTGGCTAGTGATCTTTGTGTGCATACTTCATTGGCTAGGCCTTAAGGGAAGAGGAGAAAATGTCAATTTAATTCAACTCTAATGACATTTAAATAACCTCTATGGTACCTGAAAGCTTGGAATTAAGTAGATAAGCCAGGGACAGTATAAAAAGTGAGAAAAGAGAAAAAAAGATGACAGAATTCCAGCAAAGAACCAGAACATTCAAGAGGCAGGTGTTACATCATGTAACTCTGCGGAGAGAGAGGATCTGGGGGAAAGAGTCAGGTGAAACGCTTTGACAGTGACAGTGTGATTGCTGATGCCACGGAAGGTTTTGTTACTCTTCATTTTCACTTTTTGCCCCTTCCCCTCTTAACAATGAGCAGTAGCTATTTTTATAATAGCTTTAAAAAACTTAGAACAACGTCAGATGGAGAAAGAAAACCCCTTCGGAATAATAGTTTTAAGATGTTAGCTGTTTCTAAATGTTGCTGTCCCTCTATGGTCTCAAGGAATAAGTGTACTGATTTTCACAGATATGAACCAAGTATGGGTTTTGAGAAAATTCATGCTGTGAGGAACCACTCGGGGACTGTAAAGTCTGAGGCCAGGAAGCACATGCCAAAGCAAGGGAAAGTGTGCGAAGGGAGAGAAGAAATCTGATCTAAGAGTGGAAGGAATTCATCTGTCCACTAAACACTCACTGAGGGCCTTCTGCATATGTGCAGTGTTAGAAATGTGATGGTCAACAATATTAGTGTGGTTTTTGCCTTCACTGACCTTGCATGTTAGTGAGGATACAGGCAAGTCAGAAGGGGGTCACAACAGAGTGAAGGTGCTAGGGGGGGCCATTGCTGTGGGAGCACCTGAAAGCATCTATGACAGGCCTCAGCGAGTGCTGAAGGAGGTGGTAGTAGTGTTGGTGGTGGTGATGGTGGTGGTGGAGACCAGTTTTCCCTAGTTCTATACCTGAAGATGTGGACAAGAAAGTAACACTCCCCTAATAACTGTATGCAAAGTTGTGATGCTTCAGTATGGATGCGCTGATATTTCTGTGACTAAGAAAGAAATGACTGTTATATTAATCAATGAAATAGTTAAATGTTATGTGTACTCAGCCCAGAGTCTGAATGTGCTTTTTAGTTCTGCTTGAGAAGCCTCTTTTACTTTAGAAGCTGTCTGGTTTCCATACCTACACCCAGCTGAAAAGCTCATTTATGAGCAGAGGACGCTGAATGCCAAGACACACAGGCCGTTCTGCAGCAGCTCTAGCAGATTATGACCTGTTAAGTTTGTAAAGACAGATGTCACTGTGCCACTCTGCTTCAGGGAAGACATATGTTCTATTCTTGAATGCTTCAGCTCTGTGTTTCCCCAGGGTTTCAGCTCTGCGGCAGTGTGCCTCACTGATGTGCAGGGAGCGAGGACCTAAGAACTGTATCTCCTAGGCTTAAAACAGAAGAAAAATTGCATGAGCAGAGGATTGAAAGGGAGACCAAGAAGCCCTATCGTTTTATTCTCATTGCCATATGGCTCTGAGGCAATGATCTCCCAGAAATTTCAATCTGATTTCTGGTGAGGTTTTCATTAAAGTTGAGAATTGCTGCATACAAAATGACCAGGCTAGCTATAGGAGGGGCTCACCTCTGCATTTCAGGTTTAGAGATGCCAGGGGGCTTGCGGGAAAGTGAGACATGAAGCCCTAACTTAGGCCGGGCAGGGGGTGCTCTGAGAAGGTATGCAACTGTAGGGTTGTGAGGATTTTAGGAGCAAATGCTCAGGACAGCACTTGCTATATAGAATAAAGACTTGGTTAAGTGTTCTTCTCTTTTCCTTTACTAAAATAATTTCCCTTCTCGCTCTGGACCTCAGATCCTACCAATTCTTCTGCCAGCTTGTCTGGGGACAGAACAGGCTTTGTGGAAGCAGAGCCGTGGTAGTGAGACGGCTGTTTTTACTTTGGCTTTCAGGGCAAGGACATAGTTTTTTCAAATTGTGATGGTTTTGGGGTGTCCTGGACTTGGTGCAGAAGTATCTCCCAGGTTGGTTCAGTGCCCACGTCACGTTTGGTCACTCAGTCAGGGCCTGAGGAGAGATGATCAGAATGTTGGGTACAAAAGAACAAGTCTCTCACTTATCACAGAGTTCTCCCTCCCTCCCTCCGTGTTCTTTCTGGCCCTTCCTACAGAAAAGAGAAAAAGCAAACAATTTAGAAAGAGTAAAAAGATACCTGAATTAGGAAACTTAGTTCAGCCATTTACTATAGCTACGTGCCAAACGTAGCTCCAAACTTGCTAGCAGCAAAGCATAACTACTTAAGCTGCCCCGAGGCCAAAAAATAGCCTGTCTTAGCAACTTGAAAATAATACATTTGTGAGTAATCCTAACCATGGCTGCCCAGTAGGCTGCATTGTTTATGCAGCTAGAGGTAAGAAGAAATAAAAAGTGTTTCAATTCTTATCATCTTCATTACTTGGTTCCTTTTTTTGCACAAATGGTTATTTATAATTACATAAAATTGCACATTTGTCGTTCCACTGCAATCTTGAGGGCAGGAACCATGCTTGCACTGGTTGCTAATGGATATCCCTTGCCTAGTATGGTATCTTTTACATAGTAAATGCTCATAAACTTTGGTGCACACACTAATAAATCATAGAGTTTGAAAAGGTGCATTTTCCAATAACACACAGATGAGTAAATAAAGTCAAAATGACCCCAGCGAGAATGAAACCTAGAATGAGATTATCTCATGTTAAAATGTAGGAGAACTAAGACCAATAATATCATATCATATCATATCATATCCATTTCCAATGGATTCAAGATATTGAAGAGTAAGTAATTAGAATGGCATTGCTAAATAATATCTCTTGCATCTATAACTGAGTATCCCATTTGCATTGTCTTTCTGCTAGAGCATTTTATAGACCAGTCCCAGAGGATTTCTTCCTTAGGTAGGAAGACAGGAATAACTATGTCCTATAAATAAAGAAAGGGATGACTTATCTAAATCTAAATGGTGAGTCAGTGACAGAGATCCCAGAAATGATGAAAGAGACAATGGGAGCCTCTCTGAGTCACTGAGTTCCTCCAAGCCTCATCTGGCAGGTGGGTATAGCAATAGATGTCCTACTACTTGTTTCACAGGGTGATTGAGAGAATTAAATCTACTAGATGTGAAAGCCTTTCAGAGACACCTTATAAAAATATAAGATAAGAAAGTGTTCTGTTATGTTTTGCCTGCCAGCAAGTAGTTCTGTTTTACTTGGGGAAGGCTGAACTGTTGAAACAATCGACCTAAAAGTAGTGGCTCAAACAAAAGAGAAGCTTCTTTCCCTCTCACATACCAGTCCAGGCTGATACAGGCAGTGACAGTGGTGGTGGCCAGGGGTGGGAGTGGACCCTTTCCATGTAGTCCTTCAAGGACTTAGGGTGACTGTGGCTCTGCCACTCTCATGGTTGCTGTGGACCACATTATTGTCACTCACAGGCGTGACAATGAATTTAATGGCCCAGGCCTGGGAGGGGCACCATTGACTTCTACTCATTGAAGAGAACTTTGTCACTTGGCCACATCTAAAGGCAAAAGAAGACAGGAAATGCAGTGCGGTTTGAGCAGGCTGGTGCCTTCTTCTATAACAGAAATTGAGAGTGAATTTTGGTGGGCAGCCAGAATCTCTGCCCCTGTTCTTTGATCCAGGTGGGGTTACTGCCTCCCTTTATAGGATCTCAGAGCACCACAAACCTCACATCCTTTGCATTGGTCAAAGACACAGTTTTGCACTTTATGATTATTTTGTTAATTTTGCCCCACTAGGCAAGGGCAAGGGTTCATTGTGGATTTCTAACACTTGACCCAGTAGCAGGCTCACAATAGACCTTGAATAAGTGTTTGTCCCACGAGAAAGAATACATCAATATATCAAAGACATTGGTTGATACTGAAGAACCTCAGGTGAGACTGGATGTGTCTGGTGTTGGGGCCTTGCCCTCATCAGGCATCTCTTTGCAACTTTTAGGGAGAGGAGGTGGGGTAGGCAGGATTCTAGGATGACCCACAATGACCCTGACCCCTATATAAGCTCTTCTCCTGGAGAGAGTGGGTGAAACCTTGACATATGGTGAAATATTTGTCCACAATTAAGTTATGTTATATGGCACAGTTGACTTTAAGAAAGGAAAATTATCTGGGGTAATTAAAATTAACCTGATCTACTTGGTGAGCCCTTGAAAGGACTGGGTTCTCCCTGAAGGGGTTGGGTGTATGAGAGGGATTCAATGCAATTCCTTGTTGGTGTTTTTGAAGATGGATGGAGGGGACCACTTGGCCAGGAATTTGGGGGGACTTCTAGAAGCTGAGAGTGGCCTCTAACTAACAGTCCGCAGAGATCTCAGTCCTACAACCACAAAGAACTGAATTTGGCCAACAACCTTATTGAGCTTATAAGTGGATCCTTCCCCAGAACCACTGGATGAAAACTTAGGCTGGGTGATTCCTTGATATCCACCCCTGAAGACCCTGGGCAGAGAATCCAATAGAGACACACTCAGACTTCTGAACTACAGAATTTGCGATATATTTAATGAATGGATGTTATTTTAAACTACTAAGCTCATGGTAATTTGTTAGGAAACTAATGTAGGTTTATGTATATTTGCTGGGGGCAAACACAGATGGGGTGGGGTTGAGGGCAAGAGGAGGTTGGAGAAGAAAGAATGATGCCTGTTTCCCTGAGGGCTTCATCTACCTGGCATCTGAAATTTGGGATGAATAATTGCTCCAGTTTTCCTGCGGTTTCCAGGTGTGTGGAATTTTCAAAGCCACCACCAGGACAGTCCTGAGAAAATGGGGTAGTTGGTTCCCCTGCAAACTGAAGGAGCTGCTTTGTGAAGAGAGGGTGCAATGAAACGTGGTGGTGAGTTGGCATAGCCTACTTCTGCTCAGCAGGCAGCAGAAATCCAGTGCTACTTTGGCCCACAATAGCCTGTTATTTTATGAGCACAGACACTCATATGATCTTGATGGAACCTGCAATAGAGGCTGTGGTGAGGTCCGGCTCTCAAGTGGCCAGACTTAAGTGAGGAATCCCTCGGGGAAATTACATGAACATGAGATGTGATCACAAAGATTGGACCTCCCAGAATTAACCACACCCATCTCTGAAATGGATCTGCAGCTCCATCATAGTATATGTGGAAATTTCCCCCACATGTGACAGGGAAATTTGCATTCTTACTGGCAGTGTGACCTCATTGTCATCACAGGCTCGTGAAAGTAAGGTACACGCACATTCCCTGCGCCAGGCACTGTGCTAGGTGTTCTCACATGTGCTAGGAATCTTACATGGTAGATATTTTAAGCTCTATTTTGATTCTGACATTCTGAAACTTAGCAAATTTACATAATTTGCTTAGGGATGGCCACCTGGGGCTATTCTACATGCATGCCAAATCTCCAGGAACGACTAAAAACAGCTTTAAGAATTAGTACATATAGCATCTGCAAAACTCAAGGAACTACTGAGGAGAGAGCACAATGGTGCTTATCCTCCCTGTTTGCCTCTGCTGACTGAGCTTGGGAGCTGGGAGCTTTGTGGAGAAAGGTAATGAACACAGTAGGAAAGCCATCCACAGAGTGTTTATCAAGGATAACTTAATTCTACTATCTGACTAGGAGCTGACATTTTTAAAAAGGTATTTGCAGACAGATTAAATGGAGTAATTAAATTAAAACAAGCATTAGCACATGCCTTACTACCTTGTTTTTTCATAAAATAAAGAATGTCTGGCAAAAAGTCAGGGCAAACATCATGCGTCCTCCACATTTGCTTCTTATTTGTAGTGCCAGGGCTAATATTAACCAGAAAATGAGCAGCCTCCCCTTCAGTTCTTGTTTGTGAAGAAAGTAGATTAGGTTTCTCATTTCTTGATCAAGGGCCACTGGGTACAGTTGGGCATGTTTACTATACAAGAGTGTCTGGTATAATAGGCATCTTTTTCTAATTTGCAAAGAGAAAAGTGCTCAGCTGGCTGGAAGCAGCCCTCCTAACCCGAAGGTGGTGCCATGCCTCTCTCTCACAGTTCAGGTAGAGCCTAAACTCCAGAGAGATATGATGTGTGTTGGCAGGTATAGGCCCTTTCAAATAGTACTGCCTGGACTGTCTGTTTGGCGGGATGGGTGTGGGAGAGATGGAAAGAATCCTGTTAGGCCTGTATGTTGGGAGTTATCATTTTCATATACCGTATCTCCTTAGTATATCAGAGAACAAAATATGGGGGTAACAGGAAGATATCCCTGGGCCATCAATAACTCTGGACCTACCCCCAAACTTATGAGAGGGTCTGAATCTCTAACCAGCTATACAAATGTAGCTTCTTCATTCTTTCTGTACTGCAACTTGCTTTATTATCAGTGCTTGATGATAGAACACAACATCAGTCTTTTTGTTGTTGTTGTTGTTGTTTGTTTTGCTAATTTCAGTTATTTTTAGGTCTCAATTCAGACAATGCATGTCTTCATCTCCACCCCTAGCAACCTCATCAAGTGAGAGTTTATTTTCTCTCTTCTTTTTTAGATGCAGGGGCTGCAATAGTATGATGGTATTGCAAGGAGGGGACTGTCCACTGTCATTGGCAGCCATCCCTTTGATAGGTAGGAAATTTAACTCATCCCCCTTGGACTTTGTTTTTCCACACCTGTGCCCACTGGTGTTCAGTGCTGCCTTGGTGCTGGGGCACTTAGGGTGCACTTGCTTCTGCTCGTAAGGAGCTGCATATGCTGCAAAACTTTCTTAGCCATTTCTTCATACTTTTGAAAATACAGGAAACATTCAGCTCTTCTTTCAAACTACCATGGACTTGTTAAGTGTCCTGGGGTACAGTCTTAGGATTTTCCTGGAAAATAAGGTAGAGTTCTTTCTGCTTTATAAGCCCCACTGCACCCTGGGAGTTTACTGTCCCTGTCATGAGGTCTGTCCCAACAGAGGTGGACACTTGTTGGGGATACTTTGCAGGATCTTTAAACACTCTTTTAATCAAGTCTTGGACTTAAGAACTGGTTTTTACATCATGTATTATTTATAGGATAAACTTGGCTTCTTGTATTTAAAGCCCGGTATTTGAGAAAAAAAAATCTCTCAAAGTATTATCTCTGCTGAGCATTCCAGAGTTCCACATGGAGAGAGACAAGACATGACTGTATTTTGTTGTTCTCCGTGTCTTTCCTTCCCTAAGACATAAGCCTGAAAGGGCCTGACTGCTGCCTGAGAAGGGAGAGTAAAAAGCCCAGAGCAGTTCATACTAACACATTGCCCTCTTGTGCCTGTTAGAATGAAATCAAGGACTGGACTGGTGCTGGGCAGGAATGGACAGAAAGCAGGACCACAGGTCAAGTCCATAGTTTGTCTGTCCACTGACAAACACCCAGCCCAGGCAAGTCATCCCTGAATTGAGGATTGGTAGAGATGAATAACCTACACAAGATCTAGGAAGAAGCCTTGTAGAATAAGGGGGAGGTAGTTGCACCTGACAGACTCAGAAGAAGTGTGAAACTTTGCAAAATCACCTACAGTAGCATCCAGAGAGGAAATGTTATTATCCTCAAAAGAGTGCATGGAAATAACAATAAGAAAAAAAGAGTGCATGGAGAGTAAATTTGAAAAGACTTCATAGTCTCTGTCTCCTACTTAGTTATACTTGAAGAAAGAGAAATGCAGATGACCTTGGTTTCATTCTGTCCACTTGAGCACCAGTTACATTTCTTTTGGTGCTACAAGTGGATGGCAAGTGAATGCGTTTGGTCTTACCTCCCTAACCTCCAAGGTATTCTCTATCTTTAGATTCTAATTTGATTTTTAATTTCTTGTATTAACTGTACAGATTGCAAATATGTCCCAGACTTGGTGGTATCACCCTTAGATTTTGCAAATGGATCATATTTCATATTTTATATTTCCAACGATATTTTATTGAAAATTTGGAGAGGCTAAATTAGGGCTGCCATCCTAAGTGGGATGTCCCATTTTATGTTATTTTAAAGAACATTTAGAAATAGTACAAATAGATATTTTCATTTGACAATTATTAAGTAATTTAAAATATTAAAAAAACATTATTTTATAGCATTGTTAGAGTCAAATTATCCTAAAAAGGCTTTTGTTTCAAAACAGTTAAAAGTGATAAATAAAATGAATATGTAAATAATACGTGGCAAACTCACCCCATACCCCTGTAAGTTGTGCAGCTCCAGAGGGAGCGGTGCCCCTGGAGCTGGTTAACTCAGAATTTCTGAATGGAGTGAAATCAATTGTACCATTTAGTAAATGACGAAGGAAATCTTCTTTTTTTGTTTGAGAGACAACAAACATTTATTTGAGGTCCAAAAAAAGAGTAGCTATTTGGGAAGCACTGATTCAGGCAGAAGGCCAAATACTGTTCTGATTAGGAGACAAAGGCAAGGGGGATTTATGTGAAAGGGGGGGGCAATAATGTTAATAAAATGAAAGCATTTGTATAGGTGTGGATAAGCTAAATTGTGACACTAATTTTAATAAATGTTTTAAATTTTCAGTCCAGTAGCCAGCAGTCTTACAGTCATAGTACCTGTTTTGTTTTGTTTGTTTGTTTGTTTGTTTGTTTGTTATCCTTGAAAACAGTTCTTTGGGACACAACCTTGTTTTAGGCCCGATCTAAAATGTTATTTTGCCCCTGCTTTAACATTCCAAAGTTCGAGACTTACGACATGCAGGTGGGCTCTGACACCATTTTTTTTAAGCTCTTTTCCTGGGGTTTGTTGTTTTCTTTCATATGGTACATGCTTCTTTGTCTCATTTTGGCAGCTTCTGTGTGCTTTTTTCTATGTATTATGTAGACCTTTATGTCTCCCAATCTTGGTAGAGGGGCCTAATGTAGTAGGTGTTCTGTGGGGTCCAGTGGCACAGCCTCCCTGTTCACCAAGGCTGGGCACTCCAGGTGTGCCCCGTGCCAGCTGTGTACACTCTCCCCTTGCAGCTGAGCCTTGATTACTGTTAGCACATCAATGGGAGGGATTTACCCCATGTCAGTCAACTGCAAGGACTGGCTGTGACCACTGACCTCCTACCACTGCAGAGAATCAGCTGTGCAGGGGCCCACCCCACAGAGAGGGACTTACTTCAGTGGGGCTCCAGTGCCTGCCGTGTCCACCCCTTGAGTGGGTCACCTGTGGAAGTGGTTGGGTAGTGGTGCTTTAACGTGGTGTGAAGCTGTTCACTGGGAACACTGGCTCTGAGGCCTCCTGGCAGCTGCAGGCCAAGGCCACTGGCTGTCTGTGTTTCCATGTTTATGACCTCAGTTAACTGTAATCACCTTCTTTTTGGTCCTATCTTCAAATATAGGCACACTGGAGGTTAAGGCTTCAACACTTGAACATAATTTAGGAGGGGCACAATTCAGTCCCTATCAGTGATCTTCTACTTTCAGTTGATATAATCTCCTGGGAAGGGGGACAGGCATACTCAACTTCTTGCAGTGCAAGGGGAATGAAACCAGCATTGGGATACAGATACAAGAAAGTGCTGAGGGAGGTAAGTTAGTGGTGGCCACAGCCTTTTCCATGTAAACCTTTTTTTATCTCTTAGCTACTCATTTCCCCCTAAACTTTAATGGACTCTGCATCAATGGTGTTTTGTTCTGCAGAGCCCTAGTGTTCCAGGGCTGGGTTTTAATGATTCCTTAAAGGTGTGATTCAGATTGTGTTTAAAATATTTTTTGACTATTAAAATTGTAATAAAATAACATGCAAATGAGTCACATGAAATAACTCATGTGTTGTACAGCATGTTTTAATATAATAAGGTCCATTTGACATATGACAACTTAGGGTGCCAGCTTATCTCGATTTCCTATGGACCTTGGAATAAAACCTCTGCTATTTCTGACTAATTGAAGAATAGCTTGAGAACACAGGGCAAGTTGTTGGAAACAGTTTATCTATGCAGAGAACCCCCACAAATGCAAATGAATTGCATGCTGCGGTTGATACATACTCTAATTTTCATTTAAATCCTGCTTTCTGCTGTCTTTTTCAGTAAAACAGACTTATTGACTTAAAATTGTTACGCACACAAACTTATAAATTATACTTATGCTAATAAGTGTACATATATTTTTAATATATATATTTTTTATTTTAGAGAGGGCAAGGGAGAGAGAAAGAGAAAAAGAAACATCGATTTGTTGCCTCCCATGCACACACTTATTGGGGATCAAATCCACGACCTTTCAGTTTACGGGCCGACTCTGCAACCACCTGAACCACACTGGCCAGGGCACTAATAAATTTATATTAATGAACATCACCTTTATACTCAATTAGGGTAAGATTACTTTTGAAAGTAAGGTTGTTGCTAAAGCAGGTTTGAAAACCACTGTCCTATTTGCTTACACGTACTTTATGCTGCATGTGCTATTAAACAATGAAAAACTGCAGAGGCCTATCATATGATATATGATAGGAATAAAACCCCTGCCATTTCTGACTAATTGGAACAGTCAGAGGCCTATCATATGATATAAACCAAACAGTGAAGCATGATATAAACCCAATAGTAAAGATCAGGCACACAGAAGTCTAGGTGGGTAGAAGTACATGTCATTTAGGTGCCCTTGAGTCATTAATTTTACAGCCTGACAGTGAGCAGTCATTCATTATAAATCATTAGAATTTTAATTTTAAAAATTAGTGTAGAGAGCTGAGTTGGGGAGGGACATTAATATGAGTGTTTGGTATTAAGATGAGAGCAGCTCGGTAGGAAACTTCCTAATGGAAATGTCACTGATAGTAATTACCCCTTTCCAGTCAAGCGACTCTTTGATTTTCTTCCAGCATTCGGAGACCAGGCAGCCTGACACATACAGTGAGACAAAGAGGGTGATTCAGGAAGCTAGAGAATCTAGAGAGCTGGCTAGGGAATTTGGAGGCAGCAGTGTGATTTGATATTTGCATTATTTGAGCAGTGCTTTGGGTTATGCTTTTTAGTCACTAAGCAGAAATTCAATTGGGGCAGACTGGTATGGGGTACTACTGAGAAGTGGAGATGAGGAGCAAGAACCCCAGGACTGGCAGATTTGTACTGGTGGACAGGGATGGGGTAGGCAGAAGAACCTACCAAGGTCAGGGGAAAACTAATGGGCAGTCTCTGTTGCACTTTATCCCTGAGATCTTTCTAGCTCTTTGAGGGCCCAAGGGTGGCACCCCAATGAACCTCAGAGAAATTTTAGGAAGATGTATAGTGTTCTCTTTCTTATAGGCAGCATGTGAGATGTTTGAGGCTTATGAAATCTCATGTTAATTAAAGTGAATGTACAAAAAGTTCTAACCATATAGTCCCATAACCAAAATAGAGGGTTTTATTTTATTTTTTTTATTTTTTAAGTCATGCTTGGAATCTTTAAACCTAGTACAAGCAACATCCTACTTTCAGAGAAAATGCTTACAAGTCAAAGGGTAAAATTTCTGATGATTACACAGCCTCTTGCCAGTGGATAAATATATTTGCCTTTTATTCTTTAGTTTTCCAGTGTTATCATTCCCTGTGTTTCTGTAATTTTCTCCCTCATGGAAACAGCGCTGGGATCCATGCCAAATGAAGACATTGAATGACAACACTGGTCCTCAATGTTTGTTCCTTCTTCAATGATGAAAACTTTCTTTATAGAGAATATTAAGGGAAATGTGTCAGAGGGCTTAAATTATCTATATTTGCCTGTGACAAGTTAATAATCAGATTTATTTCTTTTTGTCTGCCTCTAGAGTATCTTATTTCTCTGAGAGTATATAACACATACACAGAAATACACATATGTAACAGTGAGTAAGCATGGAAAATATGCTTAAGGATATCCATGGATGGAATTAGACTAATGCTTTTAATATACAAATTGCTGGGTCTCAAGAAAGAAAATAATATAGCTATTCCTCTGTAAAGCTAACCCATCTCTCCGTGTTAACTGCCTGATCTAATGTTCAGGGTATTTTTTGCTTGATTTCCTAGCAAGCAGAGGTAACGTGATGATTCATTGTATTTGGTTTTTGTGGGTTGGTAATGGTTTAAACGCATGGGAGTAATTCAAAGCTTTGCTTCTTCGGGTTCAATAATTCCATCTCCACTTAGAAACAAAGTAATAGGATTTTTTTAAAAAAACAACTAAATAATGCATGGTGTGATGGGATGAGGAGAATATTGCTAAAATTCACATCAAAAAGCATCTCTATCACATGGCTTGGTTCTCAGAGCTGTTCCATTAGTGCTCCCTTTACATGTAATATTTCCCAATTAAATGCGTTGGTGAGAATTATTCATTTTAATAATGAAAGAGCTTCCCCAGCTCCCTGAAGAGCGTTACCATGGAGGCCCAGCCCCACTGCTGGGAATAATCGCAGCATGCTAATGTAAGGAGAGGGTGACCGTTGAATGCCAGTGTGCCATCGGGTGAAACTAGTTTGGGCTCATTTCAATGGTTGGGCCCTGGGACACCTGTGAAGTGACCTTCCACTGTAACAGGCTATGATATGGACTGTATCACACTTTGTGGCTATAATGGAGTGTAAAGTGTCAGTTTGTATGTATTTAGACTCTGTATTGAGACATACTGGGATGCCATGTGAAGACTTTTTGACTGTGTTCAATGCCACTTCACTCGTTGGCAGTGATTTCCCCAACTGGTTTTTGTGATGCCTTAAGTCTGCCATAAAATTCTGCAAACAAAATGTCCTTTTATTTTAATTGAAAAGAAATATATGGCCTTGGGGCTTTTAGGAGGGGCCAAAGCAAATTCAGCTTTGAGAAGGATAAACCAAATGCGACAGTACGCATGGGTCTGTTGGCAGCAGCTGTGCTGTGGAATCAGGGTCTCTGGGTGGTAGTGAGGCAGTACCTCCTCTGGTATCAATTGGTGGTAAATGTAATCACAGCTGACAGCATCAGGGGACTGATAATTCTCAAACTCTCAAGTTTCTGTTATAAGAAAGTACGTATAAAGTACTAGAAAGTTATATAGTACAGTGAATGAAAAGATTCTCATCCCATCACTGAAAAGAATAAGAATCAAGGTAAATACCACCACCACTACTAGTAATCATCCTAATAATGTAGCTCAGGTTTACAGGATACTTGCCATGAAGCACTGTTGTAAGTGCATCACATAAATGGACTCACTGAACTGTGAGCTACAAAGATCAGGTCCTAGATTTGGATAATTTGCTAGTGACATCAATAGCTATAACCATGACTACAAACATGAGCACTGCCTCTGTGATGATGATGCTTTGTGACTATTTAGTACTGCATACCTTTCAAGCCACTCTCACATTTATTCATTTGATTCTTTCAATAAACCATTGTACTAAATAGAGCTATTTTATGTTAATTGTACACAGACATGGGGTTTTCCAAAGTTTCAACAGGTAATCTTCGATTCCCAGAATTTTCAAAAATGCAAGTAGGTTCTAGTTTTTTTCTGGTAAACCTGACTTGAAAAGATGTGTGTCTTACCCAGGTTTTTGGTCTTATGCATTTCCCATGACATCAACATTTTTGCTTTGATTTTCAAAAGTGGGACAATCATTCCTTTGTGTTCCTGGATGAGAGGTAGTTTTGCTTAAGTCACTCAGGGACACTCCAAGAGTGAGAGCAGAGGCAAACTGTCTCCTCTAAAAGATTTTTATTGTTTCCCAACTTGGTTAATCTGGGGGAAAAAAAAGAAAGTTAAAGGCAAAGGGTCAGGAGGCCAAGAGGAAGAGCAGATGACCTGTCTGATTTCTGATGCCCTCTGTGGGACGGGACAGAAGTGAGCACTTGCTGGAGTCCCAGGCGATGGGTGGACTAGTGCTGCTCCCCTCGATTCCAAGCGGCAGTCAGCCCGTCTTGGGGTGGCTTGCTCGGAGCTTTCGTCCACGTTTGGGAGTCGTCGTGATGTGGTCGTGATGTGTGAAGCGATGGCCAGAAGCCCAGGCTGTGCGAGCCGGCTGTCCACCGACCCTCACAGGGTGGGTCTACTTCTCCATCTGTCGGCAGGCCTTGCCACCTTCTTCTCTGCGATCAGGGCCTGTCTTGACAGATGGTTCTTATGTGATATTTTAATTGTTTTTGTTTTGGGTGGAGCTTTCTCAGTTCTCAACTGATATTTAACATTTTAGGGAAATCTTTCTCAGTTATCTTGGGCAATATATAGATATGACCTAGAGATTTTCATAGGCACTGTGATGTATGTCACTTGATAATAAGCTTCAACACAACAAGTCATGCATATGATGTTTGTGCCACCCCAGAACTGAAGGTAGAATCATCATTAACTATTATGAGTAGATAGGGAGAGAGGGTCATCTCATGGTTTGTCTCCTAAGTCCTTCTGTGTCCCAGTCACACTGTTTTGCATGTTCCTAGATAATTAAAGTTTGTTACTTATTTGGATGACTAAATAGGATCGCAGTTGGTTACATCAAAGAAAACTCATTATAAAATGAATCAAGTTTAAACAATGAGGGATTCATAGGATACAACAGGGATTTTCAAGACAACCCCACAGGTAGGAAATGAAGTATATCCTGTTTTTCTGGGCTTGAGACTGGAAATATTAAATTAGAATGCAAACTCTCTTACTTTTTTCTTCCCAAAGCCTCATTGTATTTGGTGTCTGCCTTTCTTGAAGCATCTACAGTCTTCTGCTACTGGCACGGCCCATCGTGGCCAACTCTGAATGGCAACTGCAGCTCCCATATTTCCCCTCTCTTATGGTCTCATGCTAGCAGCCAGCTGACATTACTATTTGTATCAGTCACTCATTTTGGTTTGCGAGCAACAGAAACCACTATGGGTAATTAAGCAGAAAAGGAACTTAATGGAGGATAATGGAGAGCTCATGGTACTATTGGGAAGGGATGGACATAAGCAGAAAAGAAAGGAGATTCCACAGCCAGAAACACAGACAATGAGTATACCATAGCCCTGGTCTTGTGAGGATACAACTGCTGCTGAGTACTAGACTTGACTAGTACTTAACTGCTGAGCACTAGACTTAGGCCACTGATGCTGGGGGCCACTGGATTCAGCTATTTCCACTGCTGCCCATCCCGGCCTCCTTGAAGCAAGATTCTTTAGTGTCCCTACAACTGTACATCTGTAGCTTCCAATTCAAAGTCTAGAGCAGGTATTTCTGATTGGTTAAGTCTGTGTGATGTGTTAGTTCCTTCGCTGCAAAGGAGGCTGGGAGAGCTTTAAGGCTCTATAAGGGAAGGAGGGCTATGACTCCCACTATGTTTCATAAAGTGGGAAATTCCTCAAGTCTAAGAAGGGTATTTATATTCTGGGCAACCCCGAAAAACAAAATAAGCAAATGGCCACTACACACAATCCCAGTTCCTCACATCTGAATGAACATGAGCCATCTGAGTCAGATATTTATCCTTAAACTAATCAACTGTGACCAATGAAGCAAAATACCTTTTCAACATGGCTGTACTTTCCAGGGCTGTGGGTGAGTGGATTCTTCTCTAAGCCATGTGTAAAGCCATGGTGAGGTGACCCTGGTTACCTTTATTTCTGCTATTGGCTCGTGATTAAAATGCTGGGTGCCTTGTGTCCTGCACTACCCATCTTGGACTACTTGCTAACTTGCCATTGGTTGCATTAATATGGCTATATGTTCATTTAACCTCTCTAGGACAGAAGTGTTACTTTGGGGGCGTTTGGTAGCTTCCTGGACCCAGACCTTTACCAGATGATCCAATTTCTTTTCCTGCTTAGGAATAAACAAATTTGAGCCTACGCTTTGGCCAGGCATTTGAAATCATAGTTTCTAATATTCCTTGACTGTGTCTAATGAAACAATCCTTTGGGGCCCTGAGAAAGATTTGGCTGGTACAAATAATCTTTGAGAAAACCTACCTGTGTATCTCTCAGAAATAGGTCAAATATGCAAGTGGAAATGGGCTTTGGAGAGATAATGCACCACTAAATAATAAATTATTATAATTATTTTTCCTCATTCAAAAACTATTTTGGGTGGCTATTATATGATAGGCACTGTGCCAAATTTCATTCAAGTTAGTTTTTTTTTTTCTTATTTTAGGGAGCAGTGCTCATGGTCAATTGAAATAAAAGAAATATTTCTCAGCTGTAGCCAAATAAATAATTAGTAAAAGCTATACATAATATAAGCCATATATAGCTTTTCAGTTCTATAATTTAATAATTTGGATATTTGAGTTTTAAGTATGGGAAGGCTGGATAGTTAGCCTAATACTGCAGTTTCTCCTTGAGAGTGTTTTAAAAGGTTTTTTATTTAATAAAAATTCTGAAACTCTGGATTTTTTGTTTGGGGGCCTGAATTTTAACAAATGCAATTGGGCATTTTCTTTGAATTAGGTAAATGGTGCCAAGAGCAATAATTATCATTAATGTTTATTGTTATTTGAGTTTACAGTAGAAAAAGAGAGCTCGTGGGAAATACCTAAGTAGACAAGTAATAAAAGTAATCTGTAAGAAGTAAAAACAAGTAAGACTATTATATGAAAATCCCATTATATTAAAAGGCAAGAATAGCAGGATGATTTTCTCAATTATATACAGTCAGACTTTAAAAATATGAAGTTGTTATATTAAATGTGATGAAAATATGTGGACTTTGGAAGAAAAATGCAGACACTTAAACATTATTTGAAGAATATCAATGATCTACTCCATTGTCATTGATTTTACTAGTTCATCTTATGATTGACGTTCACACCTGATCTCTTGTTCTGAGGTCTGTTGCACCCTGGAAAGATGTGGTAGCTGTTTTTCAAAAGTAATGACATACTTATGTTATAAACAGAATGGTGGGACAGTTTTATTTGACAATATGGTTGTGATGACATGTTTCAAAATAAACCATGTTCTTTCATATCATTTTTAAAAAGGTGCCCAATGACATGAAAATGGCAATTGATATACTCAGTGGATTAAGACAAAGCACCATAGAAGAACCTCTTAGCCATTGGAGGGGACTGAGTTTCTCTGAAGGGACAAATACGCACATAGCAGCAGGTGTGACTCTAACTTAGAACTGCATGTTGTATAGTCTCCTGGAATAAGACCCTCCTGCAACCACTCCTATTCAACAAAAGTGTGGATGGATGAAATCCACACCAAGTTAAAGATTTAATCAAGCAAACTTATCATCCAGAAGAATTAGGTAAAGTAAGAGTTGGCTACCTTTTTGTAAAGAACCACATAGTAAATATTTTTTGCTTTGTGGGTCCCATGTCTCTATCACCATTACTCAACTCTGTTATTAGGGGCAGATTACATTCTCTGTTGTATCACAACTCTGTTCTAAGATACTGTGGTTTAACTTTCACACATCCTTCCCCACCCAGGTGTTGATGTCCTCAATTTACAATGTCAAGGATGTGAAATGTAAGTAAGGCTGGTCAGAGTTTATAGAGTCAGTATTTAGCTACTCTCCTCCACAAATTTAATTAATCTTTAGTTTCCCCAATTTTAGAACATAATTCTTAATCCCCTTCCCTTCACTTTTCCCTTCAAATCTAATTTGTATGTGATATCTGTAATCTTCTTTGGAAAAGATATTTGTCATGACTCGAACAATTCCTCTGTTCACTCTCCGTTTCTTACTCTTGAAATGAGAAAACACACATTTAGTCCCAGATGAATTAGAGAAAAGAAAAGTAAATGGAATTGAACAACAGCCAAAATACAGGCTTTGCATAAGATGTCCAACTAATTTCCTTCAACTTTGTTTGTTTTATGAATTTTCTGCCAGTTGCTTATTCTTTCACAAATCTTATGCATCCTCTAGATGCAAAAGCAACACCAGTGAAAGACCATATTTGAGTCAGATAAGCAGAAAGAACTCAGCTATCATCCCTATTATAATAAAAAGCATTTCTTAATTCAATTTAACCAACAATGAAAGTGTGAGCATGTGTTTTACCATATACAGTACTCTGCAGAGTAGGGGTTGCTGAAAGAGTATACAGTAGACCTTCATGGAACTTGCGATTAAAAATGCTTCTGAATATATTAAAATAAAAATAAAGAACAATAAATATGCCACCAACCTGGCCAAGAGGGTAATGACATTGGAAAACAAAAATATTCTGTGTGGCAACTTTATCTCCCCGCTCCTCAGTCCTTGTACTGCACTATTGGAAAGTTATAGCTCCTCTGAAGTCCTTCCTAACCCACCAGGTTGCTGAAGAATTTCTCACAATGCTCCCTTTTGTAGTGCCATCTTAACATAATGCAGGTTGTGGTAGAGCTTTGTAGAACACGTCTGAATTCACAGCACTGAGGATACCTACTAGCCTGAGTTCCTCACCTGCACAGAGCCCCGCATCTGGGAGTGCCTGGTTGTTAATCCTCTGTTGTTTTTAGCTGTTCACTCTGAAAGTCATGTTACAGGTGTGGGGGAAATGTCTTTTGCCTATTTTTTAAAAAATCACCCCAGTGGTGGCTGTCAGCCTGTTCTCAATTTCAGTGTCTTTGGTTGTATTATGCTTGTTTGTTTGTTTTGTTGATTAGGTTAAAGGTGAGATCATATGGTATTTGTCTCCTGTTAAAGGTGAGATCATATGGTATTTGTCTTTCACTGCCAGAGGGGAGAGGGGAGGGAATTTCAGGGGAAAAGGGGAAGGGTTTACAGGAACAAGTATAAAGGACACATGGACAAAAACTATGGGGGGTGGAAATGGGAGGGAGGTGGGGTGGGTTGGGGTGGTGGCCTGGGGTGGGAGTAAAAGACAGAAAACTGTACAAGATCAACAATTAAAATAAAAATAAAAAAGAAAAATAATCACCGCAGGATCTGTTTATTAATTTGAGAGAGAAGGACAAGGTTGGAGGGGGGGAGAGAGAGAGCAAAAGGGGGGTGGGGGAGAGAGAAACATTAATTGATTGCTCCCCATACACATGCTGACTGGGGCTGAAACCAGCAACCTAGGTATGTGCCCTGACCAGGAGTCAAACCCACAACCTTTTCGGTGCATGGAGTGACACTCCAACCAGTTGAGCCATCTGGTCAGGGCTTGCCTATTTTTGTCACCCTCTGCTGCAAAGCACTGCCATCTGTACTCAAAGTCTTTTATCAAATAGAGAACAAAGCTGAAACATTTTATTTCATGTTTATTGCAGCCCATTCCCCATCTCAGGACTCAGGAACTGATCCTTGAAGACTGCTGTGAATAATTTGAGGGTCAGACACCAAATATTATCATCTCTTTCTTCAGCAAGAACCCAGTGAGATTAAACCACATGCATGCACCTCAATTCTTTTCTTTCTTAGCACAAATTTCTTTCCCTAAGCTTTTGCACATACTCATTCATTTAGATCCTGGGCTAGGCAAATCCCAGAAGTCCCACTAAAGTTCTCAATGGCCACACATAGCTTGGATTTCCATTCTGGAATTTCCACAAACATAATTAATAGCCAGAGTGAATCACACAAATGACAGAAGTTGTAGATAATTGTTCAGAGAGAATAAACTTTATGGCTACACTAGACTTGTCAGAAGAAGAATCTATTAGAATCTAGGACTTGAACTAGACTTTGAAAGATGGATTATGCATAGAATATATAGTCAATAGAATATAGATAGTCAGTGTCTTTCTCCATTGGTCTGGATTTACACTTTAGGAGTTGAGAGTCAAAGGCGATTTAAGTGGACAGACTACCAGGAGATGGACAATAGAATAGGTGGTTATAAAAACATGAAGTAAATATGTAAACAGAAGTTTAGAAGAATGGATCAGTGGAACAAAGCATTGCTTATCTTAGTGAACACACTTTGGGCTGCCCACCAGAGTGCACGCTCTGCTCCGCAGCGTTTCGATGATGTCTGCGAGAGAGATCGGCGCACTCGTGTGCGGGGAAGGCTGTATGGCAGAGATGATTTCAGAAGTTTCTGAACATTTCCCTGAAGTTTAAGAGGCTCTGACCAATATTAATTTATAAGATTGCAGGATAACGTTTCTTGGAATACCATCAAGATGCAACCCAGGGTGAAATGTTTTTTGCACTTACTTTAACAGCTTTTTCCTTGAATAGAGTTTTAATCTTTAAGGGGTTGATTTTTGACTGAAAGGTAATATTGATTACAGTGCTAAATCACCCCAAATGACAGAAAAAATGAATAGCACAACTAGTTGAATTCTCTGGTTATGATTTTTATAGTTGTGTTTCTATTGCGTCAAAGACAGTGAAGGGAGGATAATTAAATGTGGCATAGGAGAATTGCTAGGATAATTTATAGGAAACTATAACTTAATTGTGAGGTTAGAATAACTCTGAAAAACACTTGCCTCAAATTCTTCCTCCTCTTTATTAACAAACAGCAGCCGAGGGTATTTCTCACTCATAGGTTTCTAGGGGTTGATGGACACAGTCCCGGTAGACAGTTAAGTTGTATAATGTATCATCCCTCCTCTTCCCACTACAATAGCCTTTTTATCACAAACGAGGTCAAGGACAAGGAATAGTTGTTATCAAATCCAAAAGTTCAATCGTTGATATAGTGAAGGGGAAGTTTGAAATGAAATCTGGTGATAGATATATGGAGTTCTTTTGTTCAAGTCATTGAGAGAAGCAGTATAGTCAAAAGACTCCGAGATTTAAAGTCACAGTGGTAGTTTTGGAAGCCCAGCTTGGCTATTTAGTGACTATCAATCTAAGTCATTACTCTCTCTAACTTTTGTCAGATGAGAAATAGGAGTAATTAAGGCACCTGTGAGAATTCTTCAGGGAAATGACTTAGTTAATGCTTTTTAATAAACTCCCAACACTTAGAACAATGTCTGGTACATAGTGAATGCTCAGTTAACATTTGCTAAAACATGAATTAGTGAATTCTAAAGTGAAAGTGACTTACACAGGCAAGGTACTTATATTTGTCAAGGTTTTTCAGGGACGGAGGGAGGGAAAGAGTGAGAGCAAGAATAAAAGAGAAGGAGAGATAGAGATAGAGAGGGAGAGGAAGAGGGAGAGGGAGAGGGAGAGAGGGAGAGAGAGAGAGATTGAGAGATTGAGGAGAAACTGAGATTGATTTTAAGGAATTCACTCACATGATTATGAAGGCTAGCAAGTCCAAAATTTGAATTTGCAGAGTTTGCCAGCAGGCTGAAGACTCAGGAATTTGCCAATTAGCCAATATTGCAGTCTAAATCTGAAGGCTGTCAGCTGGTAGAACTCCCTTTTGCTCAGAGGAGGTCAGTCTTTAATTCTAGTCATGCCTTCGACTGACTGGATGAGGAGCACCCACAGTTTGGAGGGCAATTTTCACTATTCAAAGTCCACCAATTTAAATGTAAACTTCATCCTCAAATCCCTCACAGAAACATCTGGAATGATGTTTGATCAAGTATCTAGGCACTGAGGCTATCCAAGTTGATGCTTAAAATTAATCACCTTGGTGCTCAATAAGCACAGATGCACAGATTCCTGTTATTCTTACTCGGCAGTGAAATACCAGAGAGGCATCATTACCAGAACATAAACCAAAACTCAATTTGTTCTTAGTAACCCATTTTTAATTTTTTTTTTTTTGTAGAAGCAGGAAGAGAAACAAAACCAGAGTATTTTCATTGATGTTCTAAGGTCTTATTTTTTTCTAGGTTTTCACTCAGTAATAAAAGCATACAGTGGGGCAAAGTATTTGGGGCTTTGCCTGATCTCTTGCTGTAAATTTCTTTTTATCTCATCTAGAGTCACCTTTTTCCTTTTAACTACTTTCCATCTTTAATATGTACTGTTCATCAAAAACATGGTCATTAGTACTGCCAGACTTGGAAATACAAGCTTGTTTCTTGTTGTGTGGCCATTTATGTTCACTTTAGTTTCTTTTGATTGCAACAAGCAGAGGCCTGGTTATGCTCATTTATGTGAAAGCATATAATAAGGATTCAGGAATCTGTCATAGGAACCTTAGGGCCAGTGGCCTCAGCCAGTTCACATGGGAACTGGGAAGTGTCGAAGAATAGAAGTTGCCCTTTTCACCTCTCAAGCACTATCTGGCACATTACCTTTCCAAACAAAGCACTACAAGTTTGGTGGCTTAAAAATCCAGGATTTTCTTACAGTTCTGGAAACTGGAAACCCGAAATCAAAGTGTAGGCAGGGCTATGCGTTCTCTGAAGGCTCAAGGAAGGAATCTTCTCTTGCTGCTTCTAGCTTCTAGCGGTTGCCAGCAAGCTGATGTGACTTGGCTTGTGGCAGCCTAGCTCCAGTCCCTGCCTCTGCCTTCCCATGGTCTTATTTCCCGTGCTTGTCTGTGTCCAATCTTACCTCTTCTTATAAGGACATAGACATTGTATGACTTTATCTCAACTTGATTATATCACCACAGGCCCTATTTCTAAATAAGGCTACATTTGGAAGGGACTAAGTGTTAGGATTTGAACATTTCTTTTTGAGGTACAGCCATTTAACCTACAACATCTGGTATCTCATCCCTGTGTTTCACATCATTGCCATTCCAATTTTCTCCTTCTCAATGTCCTCTACGTGGCTTTCCCTGTTTAATCAGAGTTTTGTCACTCTTCTCTTTCCTCCACCATAACATTGTCTCGTACATGGTTTTGGCTTGCATCTTGCCAACTCCAGTTCATATTTCTTCTTTGTTTTCTTCTCTTTAACTTCTCAAGTGAACTACAGCATTTTTATTTTCCAATTCAAATACTTGGAAGAAGATTTCAATTGGCCAGCTCTTCTTTTTCAGTACTAGGCTTGAAATTATAGTCAGTCAATATAGGGGCCACTTCCAAGTCAGGCATTCACTCCTGGCTCAAGTATTTGTGTCTGAGGTTACATAGGCATGACTTCTTAGGCAGAAGGAGCACTGGGTAAGTCCTACATACCCTTGATGCATGAGTATCCACTAAAACTGTATTCAACAAGCAAGATATTTTATAGAAATAGACAAGGTTATTCTAAAATTTATATGAAAAAGAAAGGAAGTAGAATAGCTAAAACAATTTTTAAAGAAGGCCAAAAGGGGGGTGGATCATTCTATTTTATTGAAGACATTATAAAACTATAGTAATGAAGATTATGTGGTATTGGGCGAAGAATAGATACATGGACTAATGGAATGGAACAGAGAACCAAGAAACACACCCAAACAAATATAATATACCCAAACTGATTTTTGACAGGCAAACAAAAACAATTCAATAGAGAAATAATATTCTTTTCAAGAAATGGTGTTAGAAGAACTGGATGTCCATAAGCATAAAAAGAAACTCAACCTAAACCCTATATGTTTTACAAAAATTAACTGAAAATAGATTAAAATTTTAATTGTACACCACTTAACGTACAGTACCTGGTATCTCATCCCTGCTTCTCACAGCATTCCCATTTCATTTTCTTAACATTTCTTTTAAAAGGGTCTTACTCAAAAAATATTTTTAAATTTTGCTGAAAATCGATTGATTCCCTCCCCCCATTAACTGTGCTTTTGGTATCATGTGTAAAAACTCTTGACCAAACTCTAGTTTCTAAAAATTTTCTCCCATGTTTTCTTCTAAAATTTTTGTCATTCTGTATTTTACATTTAAATATTTGCAAACTACATACCTAATAAAGTAGTCATATCCAGAATTTGTAATGAACTCTCAAAATTCAGCAGTAAAAGAAAGCAAGCAAAAGACATGAAATCATTTCACTAAAAAAGATAAACATATGGCAAATAATCCATGAGAAGATGTTCAACATCCCTAGCCATTAACGAAATGAAAATTCAGATCAAAATGAGTTATTACTTCATGTCTATTAGCACAGGTAAAACAAAAAATTAGTGAGAACACCAAAGGCTGACAACAATCTCTAATATTTGATGATGGGAATGTAAAATGGTATAGTAACTCTGGAAATAGCTTGGTAGTTTGAAAAAATGAAATATACCCTTACCATATAATCCAGTAATTACATTTGTGCATATTTGCCCCAGGTAAATACAAACTTTTATCCACAGAAGGAAATTGTATGAAATGGTTACACAGCAGGTTTATTTGGAAGAGCTCCAAGGGGAACCATACAAAATATTCTACAATAGGTGAATGGCTAGACAAGTGGTGGTACATCTATACCACTGAATATTACTCAGAAATAAAAGGACAACTTGAAAGTATCTCAAGGGTGTGATGCAGAGTGAAACAAAGAAGGCAAATTTAAAAAGTTCACACACTGTATAATTTTATTCATATAATTCTTAAAATGACAAAATTGTAGAGATGGAAAATGATTAGTAGTTGCCGGGGCAGGGATGGTGTGGGCAGGGTGTGGGTATGGCTATAAAGGGTAGCATGAGGGAGATATTTATGGTGATAGAACAGCTCTATATTTTGATTATGCCATGGTTACACAACTCTACTAGTATGATAAAATGACATAGAATTCATAAACACATATAGCAATATCATTTCCTGGTTTTGATATTGTAGACTTATTTAAGATCTAACCAATGGAGGAAACTAGGGGAAGGGTACATGAGCACTCTATGTACCATCTTTGTGAGTTCCTACGAATCTATATTTCAAAACTTTATTAATTTATTCACTATACTCATCTTGAACTCAGAGAGCAGAAAGCATAAGGAACCAGTTCTGTATGTGAGACTACCTTGAAATTGATGTACTTGTTTCTTTCTTTTGTTATTATGTATTTTTAGGTGTGTATAAAATTATATCTTTCTGATGTATTGACTCTTTTATCATTATAAAATGTACCACTTTGGCTTTAGAAATATCTTGTGTTTTTAAAAAATATATTCTATTCATTATGCTACCACAGTTGTCCCATTTTCCCCCCTTCATTCCCCTCCACCCTGCACACTCCCTCCCATCCACATTCCCCCCCTTTAGTTCATGTCCTGTGTCATAAGTCCTTTAGCTTCTACTTTCCCCACAATATTCTTGTCCTCCCCCTATCTATTTTCCACCCACTATCCATGCTACTTGTTCTCTGTACCCTTTCACCTGTCTCCTCCTCCCTCTCCCCATTGCTAACCCTCCATATGATCTCCATTTCCGTGTCTCTGCTCCTGTTCTAGTTGTTTGCTTAGTTTGCTTTTGTTTTAGGTGTGGTTGTTAGTATCTGTGAGTTTAATATCTTCTTACTGTCATATTTTTTATCTTCTTTTTCTTAGATAAGTCCCTTTAACATTTCATAGAATTAGGGCTTGGTGATGATGAACTCCTTGAACTTGACCTTATCTGAGAAGCACTTTATCTGCCCTTCCATTCTAAGTGAAAGCTTTGCTGGATAGAGCAATCTTGGATGTAGGTCCTTGACTTTCATGACTTGGAATACTTCTTTCTAGCCCTTTCTTGCTTTCAAGGTCTCTCTTTTTTTTTTTAAATTTTTATTTTCATTGTTGATCTTGTACAGTTTTCTGTCTTTTATTCTCACCTGAACCTACCACCCCAACCCTCCCCACCTCCCTCCCATTTCCACCCCCCCCCCCATAGTTTTTGTCCATGTGTCCTTTATACTTGTTCCTGTAAATCCTTCCCCTTTTCCCCTGAAATTCCCTCCCCTCTCCCCTCTGGTGACTTTCAGCATGTTCCCAATTTCCATGTCTTTGGTTATATTATGCTTGTTTGTTTGTTTTGTTGATTAGGTTCCCGTTAAAGGTGAGATCATATGGTATTTATCTTTCACTGCCTGGCTTACTTCGCTTAGCATGATGCTCTCAAGTTCCATCCATGCTGTTGCATAGGGTATGAGCTCCTTCTTTCTTTCTGCTGCATAGAATTCCATTGTATAAATGTACCACAGTTTTTTGATCCATTCATTTACTGATGGGCATCTAGGTTGCTTCCAACACTTGGCTATTGTAAATTGTGCTGCTATAAACATAGGGATGCATAGTTTCTTTTGGATTGGTGTTTCAGGGTTCTTAGGATATAGTCCTAGCAATGGAATTGCTGGGTCAAAAGGTATATCCATTTTTAGTTTTTTTAGAAAATTCCATACTGTTTTCCATAGTGGTTGTACTAGTCTGCACTCCCACCAGCAGTGCAGTAGTGTCCCCTTTTCTCCACAACCTCTCCAACACTTGCTGTTTGTTGCTTTGTTTATGAGGGCCATTCTGACTGGTGTCAAGTGGTATCTCATTGTGGTTTTAATTTGCATCTCTCTGATAGCTAGCGATATCGAGCATCTTTTCATGTGTCTCTGGATCCTCTGTATGTCCTCCTTGGAGAGGTGTCTGCCCAAGTCCTTTGCCCATTTTTTAATTGGGTTGCTTGTCTTCTTAGAGTGGAGTCGTGTAAGTTCTTTGTATATTTTGGAGATTAAACCCTTATCTGAGATATCATTAGCAAATATGTTTTCCCACACAGTCAGTTCTCTTTTTATTTTAATACTGTTTTCCTTGGCCATGCAGAAGCTTTTTATTTTGATGAGATCCCATTTGTTTATTCTTTCCTTTATGTCCCTTCAAGGTCTCTTTTGAGAAATCAGGTGACAGTCTGATGGGAACTCCTTTGTAGGTGACTGTCCCCTTATCCCTTGCTGCTTCTAGAATTCTCTCCTTCATTTGAATCTTGCCTAATGTAATTATGATGTGCCTTGGTGTATTCCTCCTTGGGTCCAACTTCTTTGGGATTCTCTGAGCTTCCTGGACTTCCTGGTATTCTATTTCCTTTGCCAGATTGGGGAAGTTCTCCTTTATTATTTGTTCAAATAAGTTTTCCACTAGTCACTCTTCTTCTTCCCCTTCTAGTACCCCCATAATTCAGACATTGGGATGTTTAAAGCTGTCCTGGAGGTTCTTAAGCCTCTCCTCATTTTTTTTGGATTTTTGTTTCTTCATTCTTCTCTGTTTGGTTGTTTCTTTTTTCCTTGTGGTCCACTCCATTGATCTGAGTCTCCCAGTTTTCCTCCCATCACTATTGGTTCCCTGTGCATTTTCCTTCATTTCACTTATTGTAGCCTTCATTTGTTTACCTAATTTGCAACCAAAATCAACCAGTTCTGTGAGCATCCTGATCATCAGTGCCTTGAACTGTGCATCTGGTAGGTTGGCTATCTCTTGGTCACTTAGATGAATTGGCTCTGGGGCTTTGATCTGTTCTCCCATTTGAGCCATTTTTTTTGTGGGGGGGGGGGTCTGTTCGCAGCTGTTACCCAGTGAGGGGTGGAGCCTTAGGTGTTCCCCCCGGGTGGGGCAGCCCAGTTACTGGGTTCTGATGCTGTATGTGGGGGCGGGGTCTGAGAGGGAACAATGGTGCTTGCTCTGCTCTCTCTTGGATTCCAGTCCCTTCCACCACTTTCCCCAAGCAAATTGGGCCCTTCTGGTGCTGATTTCCATGTGGGTGGGCTTGTGTACATTCTAGGACCCTGTGGGTCTCTCCAACGAACTCTTCTGTGAGGCTGGGAGTCTCTCCTGGCACTTCAATCCCCACAAGTGTTTTCAATAGGTGCTTTTAGGCTTTATTTCCTGGCACTGGGGCCCTGATTTGCGCAGTCTGTCTCCCTGCCTGTTTTCGCCTGGTTTATCTGTGTGCGAAAGTGTGACTGTCGTCAGCCGCCTTGTGCACCTCCCTCGGTCTGCTCGCATCCGGTAATTGCCGCCTATGCACCTGGGGTGTGCCAACCACCCACCTGCATGTCCAGGACCACTAGTCACTGCTTTTTCCTGCTGCAATCCTTCTCAGCAGGCCACCGACTCCGCCCCTCTTACCAGTTTGGGTGAGTTGTTGTCAGACTTCTGTACAATTCAATTTTCTATCTGTTCTGGATATTTTTTTGGTTCTAAATTTTTGTTGCCCTTAATTTTGGCAGTGAGAGGAGGCACAGTGTATCCACCTACGTCTCCATCTTGGCCAGAAGTCTAGAAATATCTATTGTCTTAATGTCTAGTTTATCTGATGTTTTTATAGCCAGTTCAGATCACTATGGTTACTGCTTGTATGGTATAGATATCTTTTTTCATCCTTTTACATTCAATCTGCTTGTAGCTTTGAATATAAACTATGTTTTGCATAGACAGCATCTCACTGGATCTTGCTATTTACCCAGTCCAACAATCTCTGTCTTTTGATAAAAGTATTTAGTCCATTCACATTTAACATAATTATTGATATATTTGAATTTATATCTCTCATTTTGCTATTTGTTTTGTTACTTTGTTCCTCTGTTCCTTTGTATTGTCTTCTTTTGTGTTAAACAAAGCTTTTTTGTGTATCATCTCAATTTCTCTGTTAATTAAAATTTTTTGAGTGTTTTTTTTTTTTTTTTTTTTTTTTAGTTGTTGCTCCAAGGCAGTGATTTTCAACCTCTTTCATCTCATAGTGCATATAAGCTAATTACAAAAGTCCTGTGGCATGCCAAAATATATATTATATATATTTCTGATTTGACAAAAAATAGGTATAGTTTCAATTCATTCACACCAGATGGCTATTGTTGTACTGGCTGTTGCCATTTTTTAATTTGACAGTCTAATGGAGCAGAGGTCAGTGCCCCTGACTTCTGTAGAAATCTTTAGATATTTCTAAAGCCAAAGAGGTATTGCACATTTTCAAAATTCTTGTGGCACACCGGTTGAAAATTGCTGTTCTAAGGATTGCAATATGCATCTTAATTCATCACAGTCTACTCAGATAATACTGAATCAATACTGGTAAAATATAGAAATTTTGTTCCAACAAATCTCCTACTTCTTTTCTGCCCCTTTTTTATGCTAAAATTGTCAAATATGTTTTATATGCATATAAAATTTATATGCATATATGTGTATATATTTTTATGTGTGTGTACTAGTGTAAGGTGACCTTATATATATATGTTGGTATACCTTGTGTTTTTCACAGGTTTCTGAGATTCTGGTAATTTTTCTTCAATCTTTTTCTCTGTTCTTCAGATTGAATAATTTCCACTGACCTATCTTCAGGGTTACAGATTTTTGTTCCCTTCCCATCTCAAATATATTGTTGAGCCTGTCTACTGAATGTTTCATTTTGGTCGTTGCTCATTTCAACTCTATTTTTTTTTATTGTTTCTACTTCTTCAATCATTTCTACAGTCATTTATTTATTTATTAAGTATATTTTATTGATTATGCTATTACAGTTGTCCCATTTGCCCCCTTTGTCCCCCTCTACCCAGTACCCACATTCCCTATAGCAGTTGCCCCCCTTAGCTCATGTCTAGGGGTTGTACATATAAATTCTTTAGCTTCTCCATTTCCTATACTTTTCTTTTTTCTTATCCTTTAAAAAAATGTTTTTATTGTTTTTCAATTACAATTGTCCCCATTTTCCCCCTATTCCTTTTTCCTGCTCTGCCCACACCACTTTCCCACATTCAATACCCCCTCTCATGTTTTCTCACTGACTTTTCTGAGATTTGAATCATGTTCATCTTTTCATCAGAAGCTAATTGACCACAGTTCATTTTACTCTCAGGTGGCTCAGCATTTGAACATGTCAGAGCACCACTTGGCACTCACTGTGGCTCAATGAGAGGGCATGATTTTTATGCTAAGCAGCAATTAGTAAAAGATTCTTTGCTTCTGATGTTTTCCCACAAATACACTACAGTTGAAGATATTCTCAGCCCCCCGGGATATGTTAATTGTCCTTAAAAAGTCACCACCATAACCACCACCTTCCCTTCAGGATCCTCCAGTTCCATTTGCCCTCCCTTCACACAGTTTCCACCAACTACTGTTTATAGTCCTATAGATTCAAGAATGCAGTGGGACAGCTTCTAATAATAGAATGCAAATAGATAATCATAGAAGAACTAGGGCTTAGTGCAAAAGTTGTGTCTTAATACATTGGATACTGCTGTAACATTGTGGGCAAAGTATAATTTTTCAGGCCACCTTTTCTGAAAAGTGAGGTTTCAAAACAAGGTCCTTAAGAAGAAAAAATTATTTGAAAACCAGCAGAAGTTTAAGTACTCTTTGATAGGAAGAGAAAGATTGAAAAAACTTTCTACATGTGACCCTGTATATATAACGCAATATTCAGATTTATAATTAAACTCACCAGGAATTGAAGCACAGGCTTGAGGTCTGCAAAAATGAACAAGAGTGACTATGGGCAGATGAATAGCCTACAGAAAATTTTGGAAAGAAATACATTAATGTGCAGTTTCAGAATGCCCATGTGAACTCCCAGGCATGAGGATTGTAAAAAGGAGATAAACATTCCTCAATATCTTTTTAGATAAACAGTAAAAACAAAACAATTTTTAATTTCAAATCAGTGTGAATCCTGCTAAATAGAAACATCTAGTCTAGAAAGTAAAAGGAATTAGAGTTGGCACTGAGATGTAATTTTTTCATGAAGCTCTTTGGAATTCAGAATCGACAGAATGGAATGTCAGCTATTGTTTATGGCCATACACAGTTGCAACAGAACATAAATAATAAATATCTGCTTCTTCTTATTTTCAAGGGCCTGGGATGACCTTGTTGATGTTGCCTCTTTCTCACTGGTAGTTATTTGGAGACTTTTCTGATCAAGACTTATGGCCAAGATGGAGGTGTAGGTAGATATACTTTGCCTCCTTGCTCAGCCAAAAGAAGGACAACAACAAATTTAAAAACAAAACCAACCAGAATTTCCAGAAAGTTGAACTGTATGGAAGTCCGATAACCAAGGAGTTAAAGAAGAAGCATTCATTCATACTAGTAGGAAGGGTGGAGATGGGCAGCCAGGGTGGATATGACATGTGGCAAGGTGTCACTGGAGGACTGGAGCAGGTGAAGTGGTGGCCAGAGGACCTGGTGGTCCCACATTTGTGTGTGGATAAACTGGGAGGAACAACTGGGGAGCGAGACAGACTGTGCAACCCAGGGTTCCATAGCAAGGAAATAAAGCCTTAAAACCTCTGGCCGTAAAAAGCTGTGGGGGCTGTGGTGGTGGGAGAAACTTTCAGCCTCACAGGAGAGTTTGTTGGAGAGATCCATAGGATCCTAGAACATACACAAGCACACACACTTGGGAATCAGTACCAGAAGGGCCCAATTTGCTGGTGGGAAGCAGGGGAAGTGACTGGAAGCATGCCAAGAGCTGAGCAAGTAACATTGTTCCCTCTTGGCCCCTCCCCCACAGACAGCGATACTACACAGTGAGATGGGTTGCCCCACCCTAGTGAATACCTAAGGTTCTGCCTGTTAGAATGTAACAGGCTGACCAGACCCCCACAAAATAAAAAAAAATAGAGTATGGCCCAAATGAAAGAATAGATCAAAGCTCCAAAAATAGAATTAAGTGATGAAGAGATAGCCAATCTATCAGATGCAGAGTTCAAAACACTGGTAATCAGGGTGCTCACAGAAATGGTTGAATATGGTCCAAAATAGAGGAAGAAGTGAAGATTATGCAAAGTAAAATAAAGGAAAATGTACAGGGAACCAACAGTGAAGGGAAAGAAACCAGGACTCAAATCAATGGTTTGGAGCAGAAGGAAGAAACAGTCAACCAGAACTGAATGAAGAAAGAAGAATTTGAAAAAAAAAAAAATGAGGAGAGGCTTAGGAACCTCCAGCACAACTTTAAATGCTCCAATATCTGAATCATAGGGGTGCCAGAAGGAGAATAGGAAGAGCAAGAAATTGAAAAGTTATTTGAACAAATAATGAAGGAGAACTTCCCCAATCTGGCAAAGTAAATAAACTTCCAGGAAGTCCAGGAAGCTCAGAGAGTCCCAAAGAAGTTGGACCCAAGGAAGCCCACTCCAAGGCATATCATAATTACATTACCCAAGATTAAAGATAAAAGCAGCAAGAGAAAAGGAAACAGTAATCTACAAAGGAGTTTCCATAAGACTATCAGCAGATTTCTTAAAAGAAACCTTATAGGCAAGGAGAGGCTGGAAAGAAGTATTTGAAGTCATGAAAGTCAAGGACCTACATCCAAGATTACTCTCTCCTGCAAAGCTATCATTTAGAATGGAAGGGAGGATAAAGTGCTTCCCAGATAAGGTCAAGTTAAAGAAGTTCATCATCACCAAGCCCTTATTATATGAAATGTTACAGGGACTTACTAAGAAAAAGATGATCAAAACTATGAACAATAAAATGATAACAAACTCACAACTATCAACAAATGAAGCTAAAAAAACAAAAACAAACTAAGCAAACAAGTGGAACAGGAACAGAATCACAGAAATGGAGATCACATGGAGGGTTATCAGTGGGGAGGTGAAGTGGGGAGAATGAGGGGAAAGGTACAGGGAATAAGATGCATAAAGAGTAGCTACAAAATAGACAAGGGGAGGTTAAGAATAGTATAGGAAATAGAGAAGCCAAGGAACTTATATGTAGGACCCATGGGCATGAGCTAAGTGGGGAGGGGATGCTGGTGGGATAGAGGGTACAGGATAGAGGGGAATAAAAGAGAGAAAAAAATGGGACAACTGAAATAACATAATCAATAAAATATATTTAAAAAAAGATTTTTCTAACCAATCAAGGCAGAAACCAATATTCTTCCCCATGAAACCTACATCCATGCCATTGGCTAAAAGAAATAAACGTAGGTTGTTTTATGTTCTGATTTATATGAAGCAATCATTACATTTCTCAGGTGAAGCTTTCCTTTGTATGAAACAAGTATAGATACTATTTAGCAGCTATAATATTCCTACACTTCAGAGTATATGATAATTTTGTATAAGTATCAGCTAGTCTCCAAACAGAAACTGCTCTGAGTTTAAAACTGAGGAGATTTAATACCATGTTTGCTACACAGGTGGTGGAAAAGCTGAGAAGCCAATTGGGGGACACAAATGATGTAGGGATTAATAGCAGCAGGAGGTCATACCATCTTGTATTAGTAATATGTTGCTGAGTGACAAATTACCTCTCAATTTTGAGGCTTAAAACAGCAAAATGTTATCTCCCACACTTTCTGAGGGTCAGGAGCATTGGTGTGGCTGAGATGGTTCACTCGGTCTCAAAATCTCTCACGATGTTGTAGTGAAGTTATTGGCTGGGTTTGTAGTCTTACCTATGGGTGTTTGACTAGGCTGAGAGATCCACTTCCAAACTCCCTCAGGTGGTTGTTTGATGGCCTTGGTCCTTTGCCACGTGGGCCTCTCCACAGGGCAGCGTTCCATCAATGGCAGTGGGCTTCTCCTGGAGCAAGTGGTCCGTGTGAGGGAGAGAGTGCACCGAAGATAGAGCATCAGTATTTTCACCTCTGAAGTAATATCCCAGGACTGCTACTATTTTTTATTTATTAAAAATGAGTCACTAAGTTCAGCCCATTCTCAAAGGGAGAGGATTACACAAGGATCTGAATACCAGAAGGCAGGTGTGTTGGTTTGCTAGGGCTGCTATAACAAGTATTACCACAAACTGGGTGGTTTAACAGAAATTTATTGTCTCAATTCTGGAGGCTAGAAGTCTGAGATCAAGGTATCAGCAGGGTGGTTTCCTTCCAGGGCTACGAGGGAGAATCTGTTCCTTGCTTGTCTTCTAGCTTTTGGTGACTTGTGGTCAATCTTTAACCTTCCTTGGCTTGTAGATACATCACCCAAATATTTGCCTTGTCTTTGTCCAAATTTTCTTTTTTAAAAAATTATTTGTTTAGTTATTTTTAGAGAGAGGAAGGGAGAGAGAAAGAGAGGAAGAGAAACATCAATGTGTGGTTGTCTCTCACGTGCCCCCTACTGGGGACCTGGCTCACAACCCAGGCATGTGCCCTGACTGGGAATTGAACTGGTAACCTTTGGGTTCAGAGGCTTGCACTCAATCCACTGAGCCACACCAGCCAGGGCCAAAATTTTTTCTTTTAATAAGGATGGAAGTCATATTGTAGTGGGGCCCACCCTAATGACCTCATCTTAACTTGACTACATTGGCAAAGACCCTATTTTCAAATAAGATCACATTCAGAGGATCTGCAGGTTAGGACTTTAATACATCTTGGCGGGACTCAATTCAACCCATAACTGTTAGCATCATTGGAGATCTTTTCAAAGGCTGCCTACACACACCCTTAGTCGGGAAGACAAAGAGAGGAAGTAATGTTACAGAGCCTAGTGGATCAGCTTCCACCTACAGGGAGCTAGAACCATATTAGGCTATCTGGCCAGACCTGGGGCCATGGAGAAGACAGTTACTGCTAGAATTGCTATATGAGCAGAGAGGGAACTGGAGAATAACCTGGTTTCTTCCCCATTCTGCCCCAGTCCAAAGAAGACAGTCCAATCTTCCTCGCTGAAAATGAGTTGACAAGACACCTTCAAGAGCCAGCCCTCCCACAAGACTAAACAGAGTTGGAGAAAGGCAAGTCATGGACCTGACGGCAAGCAGTCCCAGGACTGGCAGATATGTGTTGCATCAGCTGTGTGGCGGGGCATCTCACAGTGCTACTGTACACTCAGAGACATCACAGGATGTTTGAATGATTTTGAGGTTAACATAGTCTTACCTGATATCTGTTGGATACCACATGAAATACCAGGTTAAGGTAGTTTAGACAGTCAACATTAGATTATGCTACATCCTTTTTTGATATCCTTGCAGTTGCTGTGATTTAACTACTTTAGTGTGTGGAATTTTTAGGTATATCTAGGACTAGAGGAGCCATAAAACATTTCCTAACACACTAAGAAAGTTTGGGAACCTTGGAAATTAGGCTTTATTCATATTAGTCATATTTATAGACCATAGCTGGGGAGGCTGATTCTTTAATGACTTGGCAGCTAACTTCTTGCCATCCCATTTTGACCTAAGAATTACTGAACTCAAGTTTGGGCAATGAGAAATGTGTACTTGGAATCATGTCAAGAGAATGAAAGTCTTTTCTAAGAAACTCAAAATATTATTTATGAATTCTGGAGAGTGGGACTTTCAGATTTTAGTGATTCATCCATGAAGGATGCTGTTTGAAAAGAAGGAAAATCTGGAGCAAAAATATATACCCTAGCCAAACCAAATAGCTCTCCACTCCTTACGTACAGATTGCACGTTCCCGAGCAGCTCCAGCGTCTGCACCTGCTGTTCTTGCTGCCAGAGCAGCTGCCGTCCTCACCCCACCTGTCTCACCTCCCACCAACAAGCTAATTTTTATTGTAGGGCTCAGCCATGTGCTCACATAGTCCAGGAAGGTTTCCTTCATTCCCAAGGCTGGTTAGGTGGCCCTTCAATGTTCTTCTGTAGCTGCTGGTGTCCTCCCTATTATAAGAGTTACCACCCTGGACCAAAAGGCATCTCTGTCTATCTTCCTTGCTGGTTTGTAAGTGCCATGAGTAAGTGCCATGTAGGTGCCACATAGGTGCTCAATAAATGTATAAAGTATGATGGTTTTGGAACCAGATTCAAAAAGAGTGGTAATAGCTTTTCATTCCAGTAAGCCTAAGCACATGCTTCCATCAGTAATCTTCTGCTATTGTCCCCAAAGACACTACAACAGGAAATGGTTCTTTAAAAGGAAATCTAGTTTAATAAGATCTAAATATTCATGTTACGATTCAAATATGCATAAATGACACTCTATTTATAGTGGACTGTGTATCCTTACATGTCCTTTCCAGGTCACTTAGCCACTTGCAGTTTGTGACTTAGTCTCTTCCCTGTTAACTTATTCTCTTTGGGGAAAGAAAGGCTTTTTCTTTTCATGGAGAAGGCGGCTCAGCTTGGGGGGCTTTAAGTGCTATTTGCTATCAGAAAGGGGGAATCTGCTGTGCAGCCATCTTTGGAGCCTGGTTCCCACTGCGGAACAGCTCATCCCGCCTGACCATGGGCATCTTGTTTGGCACCTGCCAGGTTCCTGGGTGTCAGCTAGCACCCATGATGATGTCCAGGTCCTGCCATGCCTGTGATCCTGAGGGCCTTATGTTTTATATCTCTCTCAACTCAGACTTGGTCTCTTCTTGTTCACAGGACATCTTGGCCTCTAGAATGTCCAAGAAACTTCAGCTGCCTTCTCTGCTTCACCTTGGAGTGTGTGTGTCCCTCGGCTCCCATGGGTCCACCCACGAGGGCTATTTTTATCACCTAACACCATGTCCCTGTATTGCCAGGCTGAATGCCAGGCTCCCTTGAGGCAGCTTATACTCTTTCCAGGATATTCCCTGGAAAGCCAGGCCCACTGACTTTCTCTGTAATTCTGCCAAGCCTCCTTGGGGGTCCTATTATTATACACTCCCTGCAGCCAAGGGCCAGAGAAATAGGGTGTTGAAACTGTCTCAGTGACCCATGTAGCATGTGAACCCTGGTCTCACATCTTCTAAACTCTTCTCTGCTTTATGACTTACATTTATAAACTCTCTAAGCTCAATCCTCTAAACATAGTCTGTTTTGCAGTTCAAAAATATAACTTTTTTACCTTAGTGCTTAGTTCTGACTAATCAAAAGTATTTTGGTTTTAGGAGGATTATTTTTCGTGTGGGTATAAAAACCTTTTATTTGAAACTCAAAACCAAGCCATGACTCCTTTGTCATAGGAGGTATATCTGCCCTCCCTTTACCCAGCAAACGTAGCTTCATGTTCGTGGCTCAGCTTCACTGATGGGAAGGATAACAAGTTCAAAAAGCAAGGTGGGTGAGGGTGGGCAGGGATGGAAATTTAATATAAAGACATTATTCTACTGTATTTATAATGTCAATATATATTGCATTTGTGTTATATTTATACAAAGCTTTATAGTTTACAAAATGTTTTCATGTATGTTATCTTGAAGCAGTATAGAATAATGGTTAAAACCCAAATGTTAGATATGGGTTGTGACCATGGTTCTGCCACTTGTGAGCAGTGTAATGCTGGATGAGCTAGTTTAACTTTAGACGCAAAATCAAGGTAAAGGGGATAACAGCAGTACTATACTCATAAGGCTGTCAGCATTGAGTAAGGCGTCATCTATGTGAAGAACCTAGCATAACACTGTGTGTACGTTATTTATAATTGGCCTGACTTTTTCAAGAAACTGAAGAGTATAAATAAGGGCCGCATTGTTTTTGTTTTTGTTTTTTAAAGCCAGTATTACTCTCTATGGAGCCTCCTTCTTTTGTCAGGTCATTCAAACTCCAACCTTACTCATGGATTTCCTTTTCTTTGTGGAGAGTTGAGTAAAGAAAAGTGATCCTTAATTGCTTCCGTGTTTACTGGTTCACATGTGCCCTATCAATACGGTCATTCCACATGCTCCTGTGCTGCTGCTAGGCTGGCCAGGGCTTGCGGACTTCGTTCATGGACTCGGGGAGCTGGGGGCAGGGAGGGGTTCCACCCTCACCGAGCTGCATCCTGGCCAACGTTGCTCTGCCTTTCCCGTCCTCACCCAGTGAAACTCCTTTCCCCCTGTCCTCTGCTCCAGCCTAACATAATCTTAGGAATGTCATACTGTAAGAACAAAAGTCAGGAAGGAGATTTGATGTCAGAATGTTTCTACTGTCTGCGGGGCAGCTCTTGTGTGCAAGCAAAGTTCTGCTGCATCAGATACAGAGCACATGTTAATATCTCAACTTATCTGGCTGTGCGTTGAATAAATGGAAGCAGTTGTTACAGTTGTGGCATAATATGATGGAACGATAAAAAAGTTTTGAATCATACTTTACTCGCTTCATCTAAATCTAATGAAAGAGTTTTAGGAATGAATATTTTGATGATGCTGAAAATGAGGATAAAATATCAGACTTAATTTTAAAATTCCTATCAGACTTATAGAAAGGACAAAAAGGAATCAGTTTAACATATGAATATGACTGGTTTTGGGAATTTGTCCTCATAATCAGAATGAATTTAGAAATCTGTAACTAGTATCCATAATGATTAAAGATGGAAATGCAAATATGTATACAAACAAGCAAATATACATTTATAAGAAAACCTAGACTATATATAGGAATGAGAAAGAAATTCACAGCCAAGTTTGGAAATTTTAATCTGTAAAAGAAAAATGTAGGTATATTTATTAAAAGTTAAAAACAATTACATATGTGATACCATAATTAAAGTAAAAAATAAATAACAGATTTGGAAGCAGTATTGGTAATGCAAGGACAAAGGGTTTATATACATAATAATATTCAGAACACTTAAAACTTGAATAAGGCAAATAAGCCAGTAGAAAAATGGAAAAGGTGTATCCTTAATAAACGTAAAAAATTGACATGATGTATCAATGTACTGACATTAGATCAACAAAGTTAAACACACAAACATGGAAATGTGAAGACCAGTCTTGGAGGACACACACATAAAGTAGTGCATTCATACATTGGCTATAGGACTTGCAACATCCTTTTGGAGAGAGACACAGCAATGTCTACTAAAATTAAGATTAAAGGAATATATATATCCATCGACCTAGCAATTCCACTTAGAGAAATGTATTTGTTGAAATAAAAAGTCAACTACAAAAAAATTAAATACAAAGATACTTATTGCCACATTGTTCATAATAGTTAAATAAATTATGAGAACCAGCATAGAAAGTTATGCATTTATTAAAAGGAAAGAACTAGAACTATATTTGTCTTCTTGGAAGGATTTCCTTAAAATACTGTTGACTACACAAGCAAATATTTGCAGAAATATGTATAATATGATCTAATTCTTATAAACAATAATAACCCTCCCATATAAATGACTGGGCATGTGTGTGTGTGATTAGAGAGGCACACAGCAGATTTTAACATGGATTACCTGGAGGGGCATTGATAGGGGTGGGGGCAAATGCAAAATGATGGATGAAAAGCAAGAAAAAAATACCTACGCTAAAAATCAGATGTACAGTCCCCAAATATAAGTATTCGCACACACATACACACTCAAACACACACATGCTAGAAATAAGGGGGGATAAAAGGATATACAAGTTCCAAGTATAAATGGCCTATGATACTCTCTTAAGTTTCCATTTACAGATTAATTTGTATAGTATGTTCTATCTTTCTAAAACAAGTAATCATCTATATATGTGTATATATATATATTTCTACACATATGTGTATATATTTCTTTTAAAATTATTTATTAATTTTTTACACTTTATTTTTTAAATTTAATCTTTATCGTATTTTCCCATTACCATTTAGTCCCCTTTTACCACCCTTCCCCCAGCCATCACCACACTGTTGTCCATGTCCATGAGTCCTTTTTCCTTTTTGCTCAGACCCTCCACCCTCTACTCTCCCCTACCCACTAAGCTGTCATCTGCTCTCCATTTGGGTTTGTCTCTGTTTTACTTGTTAGTTCAGTTTGTTCATTGGATTCCACATATGAGTGAAATCATATGGTATTTGTCTTTCTCTGAATGGCTTATTTCACTTAGCATTGTACATATTTCTGCACACACGTATGTGCAAGGGATAAGGCACGAAAAATACGCACTAGACTTAATATTGTACACTGAGAGGTGGGAACAGAGCAAGAACAAGATTATATCTTTATTTTTTCACTATGTATTGTTTTACTTCTTATACTAAGCTCAAATGAATTTTTTAATTTAAAACACAACAAATAAATTTAAATAATAATACCTACACATGTATAGCTTTTAGATTCTATAAATCTGTTGACTCAATCAAATAATGCACCAACCCTGGCCAGTGGCCAACATTATCTAAACCAAACACTGATCTTATTTCAAAGTGAAATTTATCCTCCTTATGCTAAGTGATTGCAAAAATGCCATTGCCCCATTAACCTTCTTATCTACTTCTCATCAGTAGCCTGAAAAGATATTATCTCCATATTTATACTTATAAAAGAAAGAATCAGGGGGCATTAGTGACTTGCCAAAGGACAGAGCTAAATGGGACCTAAATCCAGATCTCAATTCCAGGTTTTTTTTCCCCTCTATTATATCACAAGTACCTCTAAACATGTGTTTTTCTAGCTCCTTCCAAAACCCCAACGGTTGTCCAGGCCCTGGCTATGGAGAGCTATAAAGCTACTCATGATACATAGTGACAATTTCCTCTTTGGTTGTCAAGGTACCATTGATTTTTTCCAGTTTCTAATGCTGTTTCTTCTCTCTGCTTGGCTAAATTTTGTTCATTTGTGAAATCATTTGGGTTCTTACCAAATACATGACATCACAGGAAGACTTGGCCCTATAAGCTTCCTTCTCTTTCAACCTGGTCCTTAAGATAGTACACAGTCAAGATTTTCTCAGCTTGAGTGTTAAAGAAATAAGATGGAACAGCACTAATAAAAAGGCCCCATAGCCGCAGGCTACTATAGTGAAAGAAACAGAAAAAGAGTAAAAATAAAATGCTGATATGAACTGAATATTATTTTAGCTTATTTAATTTTAAAAAATTTATTGGGGTGACATTGGTTAATAAAATTATATAGGTTTCAGGTGTGCAATTCTATAAGACATCATCTGTATATCGTACTGTATGTTCACCACCCCAAGTCAAGTCTCCTTCCATCGCCATTTTTCCCCTTTACTTTACCTACTTCCAATCTCTTTCTGAACTGAACGTTTATGTCCTCTCAAAATTTATATCTTAAAGCCCTGACCCTCGATGTGATGATATTTGGAGGTGGAACCTGTGGGAGGTAATTAGATTAGGTCATGAGGGGGAGTCTCTCATGATGGCGGTAATGCCCTTGTAAAAAGAAAAAGAGGCATGAATGTTCTCTCTCCACTACAAGAGGATACAGCTAGAAGGGGGTGTTTTCAAGCCAGGAATTGTGCCCTCACTAGAAACTGAATCTGCTGGCACCTGATCTTGAACTTCCCAGCCTCCCAAACTGTGAGAAATAAATGTTTGCTGTTTAAGTCACCAAGTCTGTGGTATTTAAAAAAAAATAGTATCCTGCAGAGACTAAGACAAAGGTGCAACCATTGAACAGAAATCGTTGTTAGCAATAGGAATAGTCCTTTAGCTGGTAGGAAGTGGAAGAACTATTGTATATATATGTTCGTGCTTTTATTTCTTGAATTATACATCTGGTAGGCAGGCTTTTAAGATAACCCCCAATGAATCATTGCCTTGCCTAATGCCATCTCCTTGAATGTAGACAAAATTTGGGACTGGTTTCTAGCCGATAGACTATACCAATGGTGGTGGGATGGTAAAGTGCTTTGATTGCATTGCGTTGTAGAAGATTGCCTACTGAAGAGAGATTCTCCTGATGACCAATAATCTGCCATGTTGTTAGAAGGACCACATGGCAAGGAAGTGTTGGCAGTCTCTAGGTACCGAGAGCGGTTCTCAGCTAACCACCAGCAAAAGTGCCTGAAGGCCTATCCTACAACCCCAAAGAGCTTAATTTCAACAAAAGCCACTTGAACTTGGAAGAAGATCCTTAGCTCCAGAAAGAAAAGCAGGCTGGCTGATACCTTGATTGCAGCTTTGTGAGGCCTTGAACAGAGGATCCAGCTACACCATGCCTGGACTCTTGATTCATGGAAAATGTGGATAAGAAATGTGTTTTATTTTGGGCCACTAAGTTTGTGGTAATTTGTTGCGCAGTAATAGCAAATGAATATAATATCTAATATGTACAAACCATAACGTCATGGAAAGAACACAGCTGTGAAACATAGGAGACTTGGGTTAATTTCTCATGTCCCAATGAACTTTCTATGGAGCATCAAGGAAGTCACATAACTTTTGGGGACTTCAGTGACTTGATATGTGAAATGCAAGCCTCTTCAAGATTTCTTTAAGGTCTTGCTACTAACACCTCCTGGTTAATGTTGACATTAAATGTTATAGGACTTTTAGGTATAACAAATATACTACATATTGTTATAACATATTTTAATCTGGCCCACTTTATTTATTGTTATCATACCCCGCCCCCCCCAGTATTAAAATTAGCATCCTTAGCCCTGGCTGTTGTGGCTCAGTGGATTGAGCATGGGCCTGTGAACCAAAGGGTCACAGGTTCGATTTCCAGTCAGCATAGATGCCTGGGTTGTGGGTCAGGTCCCCAGTAGGGGGTGCAGGAGAGGCAACCACACATTGATGTTTCTGTCTCTCTCTTTCTTCTTCCCTTCCCTTCTCTCCAAAAAACCAAAACATCAACAATGACAACAACAACAAAAAACCAAATAGAAATAAAATCTTTAAAAAAATGAAAATAAAATTAGCACACTCAGATTTTGATTTAAGAAGGCAGAAAGAAGTATAAGGACTAATTTAGAAAGTTGCTTAAGAAGAATCATGTTTTCTTCTATGCACTTTATGCTTTAGGTCTCACATTTACTTTTTTAATCCATTTTGAGTTAATTTTTGTGTATGGTGTAAGATAGCGGGCCAATTTTACTCTTTTGCACATGGCTGTCCAGTTTTCCCAGAACTGCCTATTGAAGAGACTTTCTCTATTGTATACTTTTGGCTCTTTCATAAATTAGTTTCCCGTATATGTGAGGGTTTATTTCTGGACTCTCAATTCTGTTTCATTGGCCTGTGAAAGACAGAGATGTCTAACAGGCACAGGAAAAGATGTTCAACATCACTGATTATCAGGGAAATACAAATCAAAACCACACTGAGATATCCCTTCACACCTGTTAGAATGGTTATTATTAAAATGACAAGTTTTGGAGAGGGTGGAGAAAATGGAACCCTCATACAGTGTTGGTGGGATTATAAATTGATGCAGCCACTATGAAAACAGTATGGAGGTTCTTAAAAAGTTAAGAATAGAATTATCACTTAATCTAGCAGTTCCTCTTCTGGGTATTTATTTGAAGAATATGAAAATACTAATTTAAAAAGATATATGTACCTCCATGTTTATTGCAGAATTGTTTATCATAGCCAAGATATGGAAACAACCTAAGCATCCACTAATTAATGAATGGATAAAGCGGTGTTGTATACACATACATACCAGAATACTTCTCAGGCATAAAAAGATGACATAGTGGCATAAGTGACAAGGTGGGTGAATCTTGAGGGTACTATGCTAAGTTAAATTAGACAGAAAGGGACGAAAATTGTATGATTCCACCAAAAAAATAAAAAATGAACTAACAAAATGAAACAAAAGCAAGCTCATAGATACAGACAATAGAATGTTGATCTCCAGAGAGAAGTGGGGCTAAGGGAGGGTAAATTGGGTAAAAAGGCTCAAATGTATGTTAAGGGAAGGAAACCCATCTTTTGTTTGTGAGCACACAATACAGTATACTGAATTATAATGTTGCATTCCTGAAACTTATATATAATTGAACAATGTTACCTCAATAATAAAAAAAGGAAAAAATTGTGATGATCATCATTACCTTTCATAAGTTTCATTGTAATATTTAGCACCACAACATAACTAAGATCAAAAAAGAAGAAATGGAAATTTTACTTTCTGGAACATTTTCAGGAATATGCGAGATGAGTTGGATGTGATTCCTGTCTCTGTTTCTGGAGCTTTGTACAATGTAGGAAAACAGAGCAAACTCTTAACATCCCTGAAGAGAACTGTGCACATTCCCCAGGTGAGGCTCTTACATCAGAAGGCAACACCTTATCACCATCAGGATGCTGGTGATTCAGCAGGTTCATCTTAATGGTGTGTACTTACTTAGGCATAAATGAGAAAAGTAAACAAGATGGAACCATCAACCATTTTATGGTACTTTGTCAGTATTAGGAAACATCATAGTTCATATTTATGTTTAGTGTAAATAAGAAGCCATGGAGAGACAAAGCCCCATGCTGCGCAAGGTATACGGTATATTCCCTCCTGATCCCACAAGCCTCTGTAAACAAAGGAGACTTCTGCTATAAATAGGACCTGGGTTAGGAAACATGTCATGCAAGTATTAATAATCAATGCACTACACAGTGTTAGGGGAGTGCCAGAGTAATTATCATCCAGTTAGGAAAACCAATGAAATCCTGAGGAAATGAAGAAATGACTTCTTTGCTCTAGGTGGCAGTTGGTGTGACGAGGATGACAGGATTCTTTGTTAATTTAATTTCCCCTCTTTGCACTGATTTAGCTCCACAATTGACACCCGGGTACTGAAGCTTACTCTAGGAGCCAGCCTTTGGAGCACAGGAGTTAGCCTCATTTGCAAACTCACCACAGGACTGGAAGCAAAGCTAGAAGACAGAGCTGTCATAGCCAATCGCTGCTACAACCTGTGGCAGGCTGCACTACCCTGGCTCTCTGAGCTCTCCGCCTGCCCTGAGAGGTGGTTCCCTCCCCCTCAGTCCTCCTCAACGGTGAGGTTGGCTGCTGCTCTCCCTGCACCTGTCGCTCAGTCCGGCTTTGGCAGAGTGAAATGAGGAGACAGCTGGAGTCATTATAGTTCCTCTGTTTGAAGGTTGCCCAAATGAAAAACAAACAAACAAATCTGGTGAGTTTCATGTTTCTTTTAAGTGTACAGAAATGCAGCTGCTAAGTGGTGTAGGAGATCAAAGGAGCCTTTTAAATTCAGCACACCAAAGTGTTCTTCCTGGCTTGATCCTTGGTGGAGATTTGTTAGAAAACTTGAGAAGGAAGTTGCAGAAGAGGATTAGGTCTATAAAACTCATGTGAATTGTGAAAAGTTCTTTATAAAGCCTATTAAGTGTCCTCATTGCTTGCTGATCTCTGGAGAATGTAGTGAGCTCAGAGGTTGTATTTTGAGTGGTTAGGAGTCAAGAGCATAGTTGAAAAGTATTTATTTATAGAATGATAAGGTAATATGATCGATTGTCTATTTAATATTGTCAATTTCTTACAGAGAAACAAAGATATAGTCTAAAGCAATCAGTAATTTAAATACCTTAGACCCCAAGTTTGAAGTTGTGTCTTAAAATATGAAGGCATTATATAGATAAAATAACTGGCATATTATTTGCAGTTTACATTGCAATATTTTAAATAGCTTAGACTCCAATGATTGTATATTTTTAATTTTCTATTGGTACCTTAGCATTTGTTAATCTTCTTAAAATTTCTATTTGTAAAAGAATGTAAAATTACTTTCTAATTATGGACTGAAGTAGAAGAAGTATGGGATAGTATCTGCATATTTAAATTTTCTGAACATAAAAATCTTATTAAAGTTTCAGCTTTTGACTAGAGTTGGTTATTTGATGGTTTGTACTTGAAATTTATTTTTCTTTAAATTGACATGCTTTAAATGACTTCTTGATCATGACACTCCTCTATTTAGCAGCAGAAAATTTAAAAGTATGCTATATGGATAGAACAAGCATGGCAAAGTGTCTTATAATACATTTTAGTTGTTATTGTTGATAATGTTTATATGTGTGGTAAAATCTCTTGGTTATCCTGAGTCTTTTTTTCTATTTCTCCAAATTCAATATTTCGCTTTTAACTAACTTTTTTTTCTGGCTAAAATAATATATCTGCATCTAAAAAATTTAATTTTCACCTAGCATTGTTTTAATATACAAATTTAATTGAGAACTGCTTAGTAGATAGTTGTTTGGGTTTAGCTTGAGCCTTATTTTGACAGCTTAAGGGGCTGCTGAGGAGGGGGAAGAAAGAGTGAGTGTGGAAGAGGCTCTTGACTTAAATAATGTATAAAGGTTAAACATCAAACACTGTGACTGTCATCATCATAATTCTAAATCCTAGCTGACCATGGATATTGATAATAAACCTGAACCTCCTTGATGTGTTTTTCTTCCATTGACTTGATTTTCATTTTCTTAGCCTTGGGATGTAGCTCCATTAAAGGTAAGTTTGAGGGCAGGAGCTGCGAAAGGTAGGTTTTCATTTCGGATTCATACCGGACACCTACCAGAGAGTTACAGACTGCGTCCTGTTTAGGATATACCCTTGAGGTGGTCTTGTCCAAGTGCTAAGCTCCAGCATGGGTTGGTTCTCCAGTGGAAAGTGAGTGATACATGTATGCATCTAATTACAAGAGAAACTCGTTTTGAAATGACATGTGTAAATTTCTGGAAAGGAAAATTGAAAAACAGTTTATCGCCATTCAACAAGAAGCCACTTTTATTTGTTCCCCCCAAAACTAGAGGGTTAATTTACAAAATACTTAATTTGGTGATTGGAATATGGCTTGACTATTGGAAAAGAGCAGTGATTGTCCGTCTTTTGCCTTCTATGGAAAATGCCAGCATTTTTCTTGTTTTGGTACCCAATGTTTTATATTTTCATTTTAAAAATAAAGCCATCCAATTTTTAAAATAAAGCCTCTATTACTTGTAAATTAATTTCATTAGAGAGTTGACCGGAGAGTGTGTTTCACAAGGTGCATGGGAGTTGAAAACTTTATCCAGGTACTTGCTTTTTAATGCGCAGTGAATTCATGTTACTTTTGGGAAAAAATTAAAAATAGTACATGCTCATTGTAGATAAATTAGAAGATATAGAAAAGTGCATAAAGAGTTATGGAAACCACTCAGTCTCAAAAGGCAGAGATAACTATTAGATATCATGATGTATTTATCAGTGCAAAATATGCATAATTTTTACAAAGTGACATTATACTATATACAAAATATATTCTGCCTTTCCCCATTAAACATTAATTATTTTCAAGCACACTTGACTATTTTTAAGTAGCTGCATAATATTCATATAAATAGATAAAATATAACTATTTAAAATATCCCTTTGTTGACATTTAAAGTTTTATTTTATATTAAGTGCATACAACAAGATTTGCTCAGAATGGTGCATTTTAGATATTGAAAATGTGAGCTCTTTCCTATTCCTAAAATGTAGATATTTTCATTTCTCCAAAATGAAATACTTCATTATGAAAATGGGTAAAGGAGGCTATTCAAGTGATTTCTACAGCATCATTTTAATTTTGATGATAAACATTTTAAACATTGATAGCTAACATTGACTCAGTGAGTTCCGCAAAGATTCATTTAAAAAAACTTAATAGACCATTAATACATCAAGGGAACACTTTGTAGGGAGTCTCCATTACAGATCATTTAGAACACCTTTCTTACCGGAGGGTACCATTACACTTGTAAACACTTGTAAGCAAATAGGATAGTTGGCGTTATTAAAATTGTCAAGGTACTTTCTATATTACTATTTCTAACATAACAATAGTAGTGTCAGCTGAGGTTTATGCTTTTAGGTGGGTTATAAAATCAGTAGGTAGTGATGGGCTTTTAAAAGCTAATTATCAGCAACTAGCTTAAAATAGCATCTGGTTAGCAGTCTCTGACTCAAGAGTTCCCCACTTTACACCAAAAGATTTTGGAACACATTTTAAAAGATGAATTGGTACTACTCCCAAAGACAGTACTGACAGTCGACCTATTATTGTTTGTCTGTGGGAGAAATTTCACTGCACTGAAAAATATCAGTGACTCAAGGTTTTGATGCTGCCAGAATATAAGAAGAACCCCACTTTATACCTTTTCTTGTATTCGACTCCTAATTCACAACCTCACCACCTATACGAAACAGGGAACTGGGTCTCCAACCTTTCAGTGGGTGCTGCTTCTGAGGAAGCCCAACTACTCTGTCCATGCTTCTCCCAGATATGAGTATTTCCCTTTCTTAAACTGTTAGATGTGGCAGACCACGTGAACAACTGCGGAGCATAAGGACAGAAGAGTAACAGTGGCGATGATGTCTTGCACACTCATAATGGTTCTGAAGGCAGGCTGAGAGAGACAGGGAGAAGCCTAGCAGGAGTGTACCCAGTGCAGAGGGTGTTTGTGAACCCCATCTCTTCAGTCAGGCTCCCCGAGCAGGGCTGTGCAGTGAGTGCTATTCCCAAATGACCCGTGCAGATGGAGGCTGTCTGAAAAAGCAACAGCGCTTTTTCGATATTTTGGGTCTGTGCATGCACGCAAAGTTCCTGCATGTCTTAGAGGTGGCTTTGTCTTCAAAGCGTCAGACACGCAGACTGTGTTGGCAAGAGAAATGCTCACCAAGGCTAGGAGAGCCATGGTGTAAACACTGCTAGACCCTGGAAATCGGGATGGGAGCTGTGCAAATTGGTCTACCTCTCAGCAGCAGCCCTGAGGAGGGATGTGACCAAGTGCCAACTAGCCCAAGAGTGAGGTCAAGGGGAATTCTTTATACCTCCTTGTGTGTTGGTGAATACCTGGCTGATATTTTAAAAAAACTGAGATCAAATGCAATGCTGTTAGATAACACGTGCATTCAAAAAATACAAGAAGGAAGATAACCTGACCATCCTTGAGGTGGTGAAATGAGATTTTGAGTGATTTTTATTTTGCTTAAAAATAACCTGCATGTAATAGTTTAATAATCAGAAAAAATAAGGCTATTCTTAACTTAGAGAACAACTAAAATAAGTTTATACTTATTGAATTTTAATAAGAAGAAATCAATAGTTCTGCTTTCCTTTTGAAATCTGAGTGAGGGTCACGTTTTAGTTTATCACACATAGGTTGATTAGGTATGGTGGTAAGAAGACAAGGATTGCTTAGTCACCCAGATATTCTGCCTTCCTGGAGTAGTGACACCACAGGCCACACCTGAAACAACTCCTTTAATCTCAACAACTACCCCCCTTGCTTTGGTTAGAGAATGTCAGAGTGTGCTGGGCACCAAGGTTATGTGATCTGGTGGGCCAGATCCGATTAATGTTTTTAATTGTGTTTTCAAGATGTAACACACCCAGGGAGATTTGTTCCAGATGGATGAAGTACAAAATGAAAAATAAAATAAAACCCCCTCCAAGCACAATATTGTTCTGAATATTTCTTTGAGGCATCAGCATGTTTTAAATCATTAGAAGATGGGCTGAAGGCATTCTCTACATCACTGTGCCTTTCCCAGTAATTTGAAATAAGTTTTAGCATTGAAGGCTTTTCTGTGTAGCCCTACTGTCTACCTGTCATTGGTGATCTCACCCATTATATGAAAAAAGAACCAGAACAAAGTATATGAAGTCATAATGTGGATAATTATGACTCAAGTATTTTTATATGACATACCCAATATTTTCTTAGTGTATAAAAATTTCTGCATCTATTTTTGTGTGTATATGCATACTTTAAGGGGTCAAAGATAGTATAAAAACTTTGTTTAAAAATATTAAATGTGAAGTATATGTAATAGAGCAAATTGATCTATAAAAACTATTGAAATAAATACATTTGACTGTTTTTTGTATAAATATCACATGTTCTTGGGATATTAAAAAATATCAAATCAGGGAGTTTAATTATGTGGTAATTTCTGATAGTTATTATATTTCTTTTATGATACATATCATATAAGGTGTAACTAGATAATATTTCAAATGGCTCTTACAGTATGCAAAGAAAAAGCAAATTTCAGGAGAGAATATTTTTTAAAGTAAGTTAATTTGGATTTAGGTCAGTAAAGCTCTCACACACAAATTAGGCTCAGAAATTGAAAAGTTTCATTTTCTTATAACTGATAATTAAGGAGACATCTTGGCCTATTAATATACTACTCCATAGCTAATGCCATTTTTGTTTGTTGTTGGAGACTCGCAAGATTAATCTCCAGTGTATTTAAATTCTGAAAATAATGAAAAACCTAGGGTTTTAATTCTTTTTGATTTTGCAATAATTTACCTTTTCATTTTGAACTTAAGTAGCCTTAGAAAAGTAAAAATGTCCTTGAACTTTTCCTTACACTCTAGAGGGGAAAAAAAAGATGCATTATAATCTGTGTAGCTTTAGGTGTTTGAAGAGTGAAACTGTTTAGGAAATTGATTTCATGTGATTATCAGTCCTCCAGAATGTAGAAAATTACTTTTGCTGAGTATGGACTATGAGATGTGGTCTTTGTCTTGGATTAGAGTGTTGGAGAAATTTTACACATGTAAACAAGATGAAAATTGAAGAAAGTTACTAACTGGTATGTTTAAAATATGTACACCAATAAACCTCAGACAATTTATATATAGCAGGGTGCTGCATCACAACCTTAACTAAGCTCCACTTTTAGGTAAATCAATGAAGCATTTTGCCATGAAATTTTTCCTATTAGAGATTCCATAATCTCTAACGCAAAGGAAAAAATACAAACTTGTTTTAAATGTTTAGGCTCTGGTCACTAACATTGAGGCTTTGTTTCCAATTAAGATTTCTATATGACATTAAAATCACAGAAACATAACAAATAGCATGAGCATGTTTGGCTTAAAGTGTAACTATTTGAGCCTCGTGGGAGTGGTTGTCTTCATTTTTTAAAGCAAATCACATGAGCAGAAGGAGTTGTTGACAATGGTCTGAAATTAAGCGTGGAAAACTGGGGTCTTTGTAACCGGGGCACAATCACAACTGTTTTGACTCCTTACAAACACAGCTGTCTGTCTGCATGTGCTATTTCTTTACCTTGAGGTTCCTAAGCATCTCTGTCAAAGCAAAATTTTCAGTTACATAGCTATTCAACGAATAGATATTTGAATATGATGATGATTCAGGAAGTTAATAGAATAGGAACTGTTTTAAGTTATTCTTTCAGTCTAAATCCCGTTGCTTAAAGTAACAAAGTAGTTTGGTTTCAATATAGAAAAATAAATCATATGCTAAGGATATTTTCCCCTGCAAATAAGTCTCCAAGTAACTGGAAGAAACCTCCCTGATTTGCAGAGTTAAAGGATGTGAATTGTGTAGAATCCTAGACTACGTATAGATTTTAGTTGGAAATTTTGGGTGAAATCACCAAATTATTTTTTCATTCCCTTATTCTTTGTAGGATGATCTCATTTTGAACACAGTAGATATGTGCTAACATTCACTAGCAAAACCTTTCTCTGTAAACATTGGGAGACCTTGCCAGTTCTAAATTGACAACTTGGCAAATGTGGAAATTATTGCAGAAAGGCTGAAGTATCACAGGCAAACTGGTTTCTGGGTACTACTTGAAGAGGAAACCCCTTTGAGATGATTAATTGACAGCAAAAATGACTGAATGGCTGTTGCATAATCTGCAAAATTATGGCTGCTGTTTTCTTCAAGCTATACTTGCATGTCTCGCCTTTTGTTAGTCACGACTTTGTCTTTTCCAGAATTTATAGCACAATAGTTACAAATTGAATATGGGGTTGAGGCATTCTTTCACCTTCTTTTTTTAGGTTGCTGTTTTAGTTTGTGATTTATGTAGGTTTCTTCCTACTCAAATCTCATTTTGCAGCTTGTTTTTATCAATGTTTATGAAAGTGTGAGCAAAACTATAACTGCTGGAAGTAGGTCCCGGGTATCTGCCTGTTCCATAGGCGTCCTCCTGGTAAACTTTGAGTCGTTGCTGTAGGTGTTTCAGATGCTTTGAAAGAAGAGGAAATACACACATCTCCCTCCCATTTCCCACCTCCATATAGTAGATTTATTTATTTTTTTTTACTTAGCATTTTGACAAATGGTTTCATGTGGAAGAAATTAACCTAGATAGCTAAGATTGGATTGTCTAGGGTGCTAGTTTACCCGATGCAGCACAGTTTAAAGCAGAGATGATGTCATAGGAGTGGTCTAAAAACCCTAAATGATAGATGCAGGCATAGTAGCTATGAAGGGAAATTTTCAGAACATTTCCTGATTTTTAAAAATAAGAGGTCAGTTCTTCAATATTATTGTCAGTCACTGTCATTACTGCCATCGTTAGCAATGATGGTTTAAAATATGGTGATTTTAAAGTTGAGCTATGAGGTCCAAATGGTTTCCAGACTGTGAGGATCTTGACCTGGAGCTGATAATTTATAACAAAGAAAAGTTCATATGTAACTAAATCAGTGCTAAAATCTAATAGTATAAAATTCAGTCATTTGTATCTATGTTGAGGTTTTTCAGCTGAAGTTTTGGCTCTTTACAAGCCAAAAGAATGGTTAAATATAGAGATACCCCCAAATTAACATAACACTTCATCTTGATATGCTACTGAAAGCAATAAAGTGAGAGAAATAACAGCTAGGAAAAGAGACATAAAATATATGTAAATTTTAAATAAAATATATGAATTAACTCATATACATTTAGAGAAGTGAGTGATTTGTGAGGGAAATGGCGTTTAATAGTGTTCCAGGATGGTAAATAAAGCAACTTTTATTGTGCTGGGGTTCCTAACTTCAAGTACCGTATTTTTCAGACTAGAAGACACCCCCCCTCCCAATTTGGGAGGAATAATGTTTGTTAATGCTGCTGTTGAGTTCTGTTTACACTTACATTGGTGAAATATTATGTTATTTATGTTGCTAAATATTTTACCACATTTTTTGCTTCAAATTTTTTCCTATTTTCCTCTAAAACCTTACTGTCCAAAAAATATGGTAGCTCACAACTATTAGTGACCTTGCAAATACAATATGATGTGATAAATACTACTTTAGATATACAAATGTTGAAAGGAAAGGTTATCAGAACATGTAACCCCAGAGCTGCTCCTAGATCCTATATGCTCAAGAAATATTTGCATAATATTGTCATTATTAATCTTTGTGACAATTGACCCTGTAATCAGGTAAATTTTAGATTACTTTTTCACTGGGTTGAGTTTAATTGCCTATGGTTCCGGATATCTTGGTGTTCTCAATTTTTCCTGCCTGTAAATACAACAGAAGTAGCAGTGAAACCAATTTGGGGCTGTGATAAAATGCCTCTAATGATGCTATTTGACATGCATTTCAGTTTTAGAAATCCAGGGCCTTTACACAAATAGCCCTGGGAATGGTGTTGAGGGGTGCTGAGGGCAGCTACTGTGAATGGGAAAGGATGTCCTAGAAGTACATGGACTGTACTGAAAGGATAGTTTAAGGTTACAAAAATAGTTGAATAGACAACGAGTGTATCTGCTCACAGTACTGCGTGTCTTCCTTTTGGGAAAGGCTGGTGATATCAAGATAGCTGATTGGTTGGGTTCTCTTTAATCATTTCCTTCATTGCCATTTCTTCTTCAATAGCTAGAAAAGAAATGAAGAAAAGAGTACGTAACTAACTTTAAGTGAGGTGCTTGGACTTCTAACGGCTAATTAAAGAGAAATGTGGCTAAAGATGAGAAACAGTTTGAGGCCACTGTGGTGCTAAACCACACTGAAAGTCAGGATGGGTCTCCTGGAACAGCACTTATCTAGAGCTGAGAAAAGTTTGGAGACTGCAATTAACAGCAATCTTTTGTACCAATGAGAGATGAATTTACCTTCTTTACACATTGCCTTTGCAATGTCACCTTTTAAAATGATGCTTACTTAATGAATAATTTTGTTTTAATTTGCCAAATTTAACATTTTCACCAGTAGAAAACCTCTTCCTTTTATGAGGAAGATCTGACTAGAGTCATTTGGGGAGGCCACTTACCATGCGAAGTGAGTTATACCAGGGAGGCAGCCTTGTCACCTCATGGTAGTACATTAAAATTTCAGTTTTAATTTCAGTTTAAGGTGAAGTAGGAACTCTTAAAAAGTGGTAAATACTACACAGAACAATAGAGAAGTGACAGGAAATGTCATCTCACCTGTCCTTAAAAGATACTATATGAATCGTATGGGTTAAAAGATTGTAGAAATCTCTGGAAAGCAGAAGCTAGGGAAAAAATTCTTTACTTGGCAAAATATCCTTCACTGATGGGCTCTTTCTTATTAAATATAGAACACTGGATACTAAGAAAAAAATTAAATATCTTTTTTGAAAGAGGAGTAAAACATGGCCAAAGCACTGCATGACATTTGTTGAGTTCCAGAGGAAATGGAGATTGTCAATCCCTTGTCAGTCAGCCACTGGGACAACACTCTCTGTACTTTCCGAGTCAGTGACATGCAGCACACAGAATCACAAAAGCAGGCTGAGGCTCTCAAGACAAAAACAAAAACAAAAACAAAAACAAAAAACCTTCTTTAGCAAGAAATTAATGAGTAACTCTGTGCTAGCTCTGTATTTCTTCCCTTGTCCTTTGCAACTATTACTACTTTTGTGCCCTTTTCCCATCTATATTATTTTTAGCATTAAGAATGAAATTTCTAATCAGCCGACATACCATCAGCATCTATAGATTAATTATTCTTTGACGTTACAGGAAAGGGAATTTCCTATTATTAGACTCAGGATAGTAAGAGCAAAAGCAAAATATACCCTTTTAAGTATGATTCTTTGCATAAATCTTCAAGTATTTTAGTCATCGAGCCATAAAGTCACATAATTCTATTCTCTTTTTTTATTCACCTCATTATAAAAATCTCTTCGAGAGATGAGCAACAGAAAGTCACCCTGAGTTTTTGATATATTGTTAGTGATTTCTTGAAAGTGATAAAGTATGCTAGTCTAGTTTTGTGTCTTTCTTGTTGGTGACTCACACACAGACAATCCCCCCGTTTCCCAGGCTAGTCCCGGCACTGAAACGGTGCGTCCTACAAGGTGCTGCCTAGGTAAGCTGCAGGGATGGCTTCCAAACTTGTTTGGGTGGCTGAGCACCTGGACACTGGGGAGTTTGTTGTGATACAGCGTAGTAACACTGAAACACACTTAATATTATTAAATATATATATTTGGGACTCATGCTAGATTTTATTATAAACAAGTCATAGCAGCAACCAAAGATTGAAAAAAGAGCTATGATGTTGATGTAGCAAAGTTTTGCTCACTAACCCATTGTTTCTATTTGAAAATTGGAAAAATACACTATTTTGGTTGAAAACTACTCCATTTTCTCTTGTGAATACCAGTGTTTTAATATAGTTTGAAAAACATTACACTAAGATCAGTGTGTCTCAATCTGGATGTATATTAGAATCACCTGAGCAGTTTTCAAAAATCACAACAATAAAACCCACCCCAGATGGATTTCCTAAGAATTCTTGGGTATTTTGCTTAGGATTTTATAGTTTTAAAAAGTTTTGCAAGTGATTCCAAGTGTAAAACCAAGGTTGCAAATGTCATGCAGGGCAAGGAAGGTGACGGATAGACAGTGGGCAAGATGGCACTTGTGCTTTGTCTGTGATCGGTCAGCTGTTGCCGTCACTCTTGTGGTGTGCTCCGACTGATAGTAGTGACAGCCCCAGCCATTCTGCTGCTGCAACTACCTCCCCCCAGTGATGCATACAGTCAGTTTCTGCGTCACATAGGCCAAACCCTGCGTGCTATGTCCATTTTTCTGTCTCCTTTTGGCTTCTTATGTGCCTTTATTCCTTAACTATCTGCTTAAAATGTGTATCTCTTGAGTAGGTCATATTGCCTAGAGGATAGAGCATAGGCAGGGAAGTCAGGCTGACTTAGTTAAAATTCTGACTCAACCATTTGCACACTGATACATGGCTTTCTGAGCTTTTATTTCCTCAGCTGTACACTGTGGGCTCAGATGAAGTCCCCGCATGTGCACAGTGCCTGCTGCTCCCTGTTGTTGCTGTCCGCCCTGCAGGTCCACATTTACTTTCTGTAGCACATTGCAAACACTGGCAGTTACGGTTGTACTGCAAATGTGTTCGCTTCACGACTCTGTAGTTTGGGTCTAGAGCTGGATTTCACATAGTTTTGTCAGGGATGCTGTCTTCCCTCTCTTGGTCATTCTCAATCTTTTTGTCATTGTCCCCAACCCCAATCTTGAGTATGTCCCAGCCTTATATAGTTCTCCGTATAGTAGTTGTGTCCTAAATGTTTTTTTGAGGCTGTTCTTTCCTAGTTTCAAAATGCTATAGATTTGCTAATGTAGATATTGAAAACAATGACATAGAATCAAATCTTCAGTAGTTTAGTTAATAAACTCTATAATGTTCAATTAAAGGCATTTCAAAATTTATTCTGAAATATTTGTTCACACCAGGTAGAATCACCATTTTAAACTAACATGAAGGCATAATGGTATTTTCATGTAAAACACCTTTTCATTAATAATCAGAGGCTGTATATTTATATAAATGCATGTACAAAATCAGAAAATCCACCTAGAATTATCTTGAGGCAATTTACATTTGTGACTTCTTTCTAATGTAAAATCAGTTACTGTGGCCTCTTTGAGCTCAAATATAACTTTAAATATATCTCAAGACAGTTCCTCATAGTCTTGTAAGATTTCACACTGTTATGCTAAGAGCAGATGGGAAAAGGTGCTATAATATTACAATGTAGTCTTGCAAACAGGTGTGAAAAATTAACCTTCTAAAATTTCATAGGCTTATGCTTCTGATGGCTGTGCCTATGTGTTTGGTGCAAATATTTTTATAATTTTACTAACGTTCCTTCTTTGGGGTTTATCTTTATTTCTTTTAGGCTTCAAATCTAGTTCCATAATGATTTATTTAGGGTCCTGCCTATGAAACTGGGACAGACAAGACAGCTGCCCATAAAGCGGAGAGTGGGAAGGGAGAGAGGCCTAAGGGTTTGAGTCAAGACTGAAAGAAATCTGCACACGCTCCAGGCCAGGGATGAGGAGCTGGGAAGTACTGGGGAGGAGAGTCAAGTGCACAAAACCAGTTAACTGAGACAATAAACATTTGAATGAGAGAATGGATTCCTGACTGCATACCAGTCACCACACAGATCCTTCCATCTGGAACTCCCCCACCTGGTAGGCATCTAGATACCTTTCTCCAGCCAGCACAGTTTCAACTAGGTAACTCAGGTCCTCAAAGCGGGGACATTGTTTGAGATTTTTTTTTCAATTTCTCTTTTCTCCAATTGAACTATCAACTTGAAAGAAAAATTAAAAAATGATATTTTAAATTGTCTTCATAAAAATTACTGCAAAATAAGACTGACACTTTTGTCTTCAGGTTCTAGAAATGTATGGGTTTCATGGCACTCCCCCAGCCCACGCAGGGTTACCATGTAAGTTATACAGATTTTGACCCATATAACTCTAGGGAGACACTACCATTATGAAAGTGAACACTAACCCCTAGAATTGTGTAGCGCGTAACTGGGACAACTGTACCTGGTAGCCCAGAATATGTGACCCCCTCTTTTCAGACGATACTTGGAGCTCATAAATTATAATTATGATAGTCATTTATATGAAGATTTAAAACATTCAATAACATACCAGAGTGGTATGTGCAGTTGCTATTAGGGGAACTGCAACTGGGCAGCCATCCCAACACTTCCCTGTCTGTCAGTCATTGGGAAGAACTGCTTTCCTATGTTAGATGACCTAAGACCTTTTATGAAGAACCAGTTGGCAGCCTGACCTTCTCCATCATGTTCTTCTACCTTAGATTAACCAACGTCAGTCACCCACCTGAAGTAAGGTTTCAGGGTAACTATTTTAATTTGCCATCCCCTAGGCAGTATATTTCCTATTTGCCTGATGTTAGAAATAGTAGTCTGTAAATCATACAGACCTCTAGCCTCCATTTTATGTTTGCAGATTCAGAAGTTGTAAGGTAGGGCCTGGAGATTTTTGTATCTGCTCTGGGGTATCATATTTCTTTCTTTTTAAAAAAATTTGTCCCAGCTCACACTATGGATGATTTTGTCTTTTTTTAAAATGTATTTTATTAATTATATTATTACAGTTGTCCCAATTTTACCCCCTTTGCCCACCTCTGCCCAGTACCCCTTCTCTCCTACAATGCTCCCCTTAGTTCATATCCATGAGTCACGCATGTAAGTTCTTTGGCTTCTCCATTTCCTATCCTATTCTTAACCTCCCCTATCTGTTTTGTATCTACCAACTATGCTTCTTAATCCCTGGACTTTTCCCCCCATTCTTCCCCTTCCTGCTCCCAGCTGATAACCCTCCAAATGATCTCCATACCTATGATTCTGTTCCTGTTCTGGTTGTTTGCTTAGATTGATTTTTTTAATGTATTTAGTTGATAGTGTGAGTTTGTTGCCTTTTTTTAAAGTATATTTTATTGACTGTGCTATTACAGTTGTCTCAATTTTTTCTCCCCTTTATCACCCTGTCCCCTGCACCATCCCACCCTCCAGCATCCCCCCACACCCCGCCCACCTTAGTTCATGTCCATATAAGTTCTTTGGCTTCTCCATTCCCTATACCATTCTTACCCTCCCCCTGTCTATTTTGTATTACCTACCAATTATGCTTTTTATTCCTTGTACCTCTTCCCCACATTATCTCCCTTCCCGTACCCCACTGATAACCCTCCATGTGGTTTCTATTTCTGTGATTCTGTTCCTGATCTAGTTGTTTGCTTAGTTTTTTTTTTTAGGTTCATTTGTTAATAGTTGTGAGTTTGTTATCATTTTACTGTTCATATTTTTGATCATCTTTTTCTTAGATAAGTTCTTTAACATTTCATATAATAAGGGCTTGGTGATGATGAACTTCTTTAACTTGACCTTATCTGGGAAGCACTTTATCTTCCCTTCCATTCTAAATGATAGCTTTGCAGGAGAGAGTAATCTTGGATGTAGATCCTTGCTTTTCATGACTTTGAATACCTCTTTCTATCCCTTCTTGCCTGTAAGATTTCTTTTGAGAAATCAGCTGACAGTCTTATGGGAATTCCCTTGTATGTAACTTTCCTTTGTATGTGGCACTGTATGTTGGGGAGGGGTCAGAAAGGGTACAATGTGCTTCCTTGCTTTCTTGGCTCTTGATCCACTTTCTGTCATTTCTCTCACTTCCCACATGCAAATTGGGCCCTTCTGGCACTGATTCCTGGGTTGGTGGGTTTGTGTACATTTTAGGACCCTACGGGCCTCTCCAACAGACTCTCCTGTGAAGCTGAGAGTTTCTCACCCTACTGCAACCCCCACAGATTTTTACAGAGAGGTTTTGAGGCTTTATTTCTCCTTGCTGGAACCCTGGGTTGCATGGTTTGTCTCGCTTCCCAAGTGTTCCTCCCAGCTTATCTACACGAGAATGTGGAAAGTCCCATCCACCAGCCACTGCCTGGCCCCAGCTTCCTGTCTCTGCCCCTCTTACCAGTCTGGATGAATGTTTCTACTATAACTACCTGGTTGTTGGGCTTCCATGCAGTTTGATTTTCTGGAAGTTCTGGTTGTTTTTTGTTTTTAAATTGGTGGTTATCCTTTTGGCTGTATGAGGAAACAAAGCATATCTACCTATGCCTTCATCTTGGCTAGAATCCTCCCAACACCTTGTTACCTTTTTAATGTGCATAGTTTTGATTTTCTTCTTTTCCTTAAATAAGTCCCTTTAACATTTCATATAATAATGGCTTGGTGATGATGAACACCTCTAGTTTTACCTTGTCTGGGAAGTACATTCTGTCCTTTCATTCTAAATAATAGCTTCTCTGGATAGAGTAATCTAGGTTGTGGGTCCTTGTTTTTCATCACTTTGAATACTTCTTGCCAGTCCCTTCTAGCCTGAAGTTTCTCTTGAGAAATGAGCTGATAGTCTTATGAGAACTCCTTTGTAGGTAACTCTCTGCTTTTCTCTTGCTGCTTTTAAGATTCTTCCTTTCTTTAACCATTGGCATTTTAATTATGGTGTATCATGGTGTGGTCCTCTTTGGGTCCAACTTGATTGGGATTCTCTGTGCTTCCTGGACTTGTATATCTATTTCCTTTGCAAAATTAAGGAAATTTTCTTTCATTGCTTTTTCATATAAGTTTTCAGTTTCTTGCTCTTCCTCTTCTCATTTTGGCATCCCTATGATTTGGATGTTGGCATATTTAGAGATGTCTTCATGTCTTCTCATACTATCCTTGTTTTTTTGAATTCTTATTTCTTCTTTCTGTTTTGGTTGAATGTTTATTTTTTCTTATGTTTCAAACTGTTGATTTAAATCCCAGCTTCCTTCCCTTCACTGTTGTTTCCCTGTAGATTTTTCTTTATTTCACTTATGTAACTTTCGTTTCTTCCTGGATCTTTTTTATTTTGTTGCCATACTCATTGAATTCTTTGAGTATCCTGATCACCATTGTTTTGAACTTTGCATCTGATAGGTTGGCTATCTCTGTTTTGTTTAAATCTTTTTTAGAGTTTTGTTCTATTCTTTCATTTGGGCCATATTTCTTTGTCTCCTCAACTTGGCAGCCCCCCCCCCCCCATGTTTGTTTCTCTGTATTAGGTAGAGCTGCTTTGACTCCCTATCTTAGTAGTGTGGCCTACTGTTGAAAAGGTACCTATAAATTTTGTGGGGTGGAGGCATAGGTAATCAGCTCGGTGGGCCAACTGGCTTCACCACCTGTGGCTCTGTGTGGGAGGAGGGCCCAGTGAGGGGTCTGTGCCTGGCTTCTGGGGGTTTCCCCGGCACTCGCCCCATTTGCAGTCACTTCACCCACTCTCCATATGAGATTGGTGCCCTTCCAGTTGTTGCCCTGGTTTTGAATCCCAGAGTGGGTGGGTTTGCATATATTTTAAGACCATGTGGGACCTTTAAGCAGAGTTTCCTGAAAATCTGGCAATTTCTTCCACCATCTCACTGTTTTTTACAGCCAGAAGTTACTGGGGTTTAACTTCTGGCATTGCAACCCTAGGCTGTGTAGTCTGGCCTGAGGCTGGGAAAACTTGCTCCCAAGGTATCCATCCCTGCTGATTTGTATCCACCACACATGAATGTGGGAGCTCCTGTTCCTGTTCTGCCACCACAGCCGCCTTTCCATGCCACATCCCCGCACCATGTTCCTCGCCTCTCTGCCCCTCCTACCTGCCTGGATGAATGTGGCTTCTTTAAATCCTTGGTTGTTGGACTTCCATACAGTTCAATTTCCTGACAGTTCCAGGTGTTATTTGTTTTGAGATTTAGTTGTAATTCTCTTTGAAGTTGCGCAAGGAGGTCAAGCATTTCTGCCTATGCCTCTATCTTGATTGGGAATCTGGATTGGGGTATCTTATTTCTTATAATGTAAAATTTCCTTATATTAAGACATTGCTCTAACAGAGTAGGTCCCACAGAGCATCTTTATCACTAAAAACCATAAATAAAGCCAAAAGTGATAGGTTAGGAGTATCCCAGAAACTTCTTACTGGGTCCTCAAATATGCACATTCAGTGAAGATCCTCATGTCAGGTTTTGCAAATTATTCCATTGCATAATATTAAGTCCATTGTATTTGAGTTAGAGCTGTTGCAAAACAGGGAGTCATGTTGCAGTTAATAAAATAGTTCCTAATTCGCTACTGACATCATTAATCAAAGGCAGGTAGGCATGCTCTGATGAAGTCAGAGTGGAGTCTCGTGCATAATTAGGAAAAGTTTTTGGAACTCTGCCACCTTGCTCAGGGTGCAAATTACATGCCTAAAAACTCCTTCGTGGAAGTCACATAACACCCCATGAAGTGGGTGGGAGTGTGCTATGCTCCTGATGGGGGAGCTGCTAGTCAGTGAGGCTAACTCAATTTCCAAAAGACACACAATCCGCAAGAAGCATGGCTGGGGTGAACTTTCAATTCTTGGGGATTCTGGCTTAATAATGTTATTACTATTTTGGGGAGTCAACATCACAGCCCCTCTTTATAACAGTTTATCTGTGTGTGTGTGTGTGAGGGGGGTGTTTGTGTTTTGAGCTCTGTAGTCTTGGGCAGGATAGACATTCTAGGGTGAGTGTGTGGCCTGTGGCAATGTGCGTGCAAGTTATGCTGAACTGTAGGGTCAAATAAGATCATGCTGGATCTAAAGTTGCTTTTTTATTGTCATCATCTCATCTGGGAGAGCCATTTTGCTCTGTGGCAAAAATGAAGGAAAAGCAAACAAGGTATGCCAACTTTGGTTTGGACACTTCAGCATTGCTTTCCTGACTGCTTTCATTCTGGCACCAATATTTGGAGATACTGAACATTCCCTCCAACACAGGGATCTCCCAGGTGAGGAGTCTTGATTCCTAGGGAGGTGGATCCATGTGCTTTTGGGCAGTGGACTCCTCTTGGAAGCAGTTGAAAAACAAGCCTGTAGGGAATGCCTACTTAGCTGTTATAGATAGCATTATTGACTGGATCATATTTAGGTCTTGAATGACCCTTTGTCATCCTTGGGTTCTCACAAAAGACTTTCTGTATTATTTCACCTCAGGGATGAGAACAGAGTGCCTTCTAAGTGATTCTGGATAAATAATTGCCTTCAATGTTTGCTGAGGTTACAATTATACCTTGTCTTTAATTTTAGGCAACATTAAAGCTATAGTTCTGGTCAGATGAAATGTTCCAAGGCAGCCGTCTCCATATTGGGGTTCACACACACTGGAGGCGCGTGAAGACTTCCCACACTCTTAACGTTCCCGTGTGCTTTTCTCTAGTACTGGTGGGCCTGAGATTTGCTAGTTCCTCCCAACTCCACCCACTGTGAATGCCCTTTCTCTGGTTACTACATGATTTATCATGCAAACTGGAACACTTTTGAGAGTGAATGCGGGCACTACTAGTCATTATGCCATGGCGACAAGTATGAACCAAAATTATTCTGGATAAAACTGTATTGTATGGTCACCCTAACACTTCTACGATTTTATAAGAGGAAGGCAAACCTCTTCTCCCTCCGATCCTTACTATGGTGTATGACCCTAAGTTGAGGAAACTTCTGCAGAGTGGAGGGACAGCCGAGGATGCATGGCTCTTTAGGAAATAACTGGTAATAGCAAGGCGAAGGTTTACAATAAGAAATGGGGAAGGGGTGGCATTCCATGTCATCCATGCATAAACTCCTGGTGATTCCCTGTGGCTTCTCTCTCCCTCTCCAACTTAGAGTTAGAATTAAGAAGTGAGATGGCTGTCACAAGCATGTGTAGTGACAATTATTTAAAATTAAAATGAAACCTGGCTTTTTAGGATGGAACACAGATCCGAATTGGCTGATAGATTTGATGAGGACCCGTGATTCCTATCAGGTCATATGACAGATGTTTCCCCTAAATTAAAAAGCTAAATTTTCAGCTCCGAGGTTTTGGAAAAAAAGTTTTAAAACCCATATGCATTTTACCATATGTCATAAAGTACACCTGTATCAACTATTAAATATATAACAATTTTTAAGTGTTAACTTTAAAATACACGAGTGGTACATAATAGTTTTCCATGATTCTTTTAGCAAAAACCTTTGAAGACCATTTGAGGCACTCACCATTGGCGCATTCGTGGTATTTACCGCCCAGGCCTCCTGTCTCTCTGTTAGTGTGTTAGGCACAACGGCTGCCATGTATTTTCAACTGTGCCCCCTCACCCCCCCACCCCCTGCCTCGTGGAGCCACTGTGGGCCTATTTAACTCAAGTGAGTGAACCCCATGTTAGAGAAGGTACCCAAAAGGAAAACCCTGTGATCTTGTCTGGTCAAGCAACTCAGATGCCCTGGCCAGGACAATTCATTTGCAACTGGGTCTGTCAGGGTACGAGCATACATATTTCTGGGACACTTGCTAAGGCCAATTTATTACATAAGGTAAATTGATTACAAAGCACGAACACTTTCACCACCATCACCCCTTTTTCACCCTGATTTGGGAACTTGGGGGAGAAAAAAATAATTTTCCTTCTACCTTTCTAAGTTTTTCTAGCTGGACTATAATCAAATTATCATAAGACAGAGTAACAGGAGAAAATAACTAAATTTATTACTCATATAAACACCAGGGTTCCATAAGAATATAGGGCCCAGTCTTGGCCACCATGAATAATGCTGCAATAAACATAGGGGTGCATGTATCTTTGCAAATAAATACTTTCAAGTTTTGGGGGTGGATACCAGGAAGAAGCGTTGCTGGGTCATATGGTAACTGTATTCTTAAGTTTCTGAGGAGCCTCCATATTGTTTTTGATAGTACCAGTTTACATTCTCACCAGCAGTGAACAAAAGTTCCTTTTCTTCCTATAACCTTTCCATTTCACAAGTAATAACAAATTACTTGTGAAATGACACAAGTGTCCCTCAATAGACTATTGGATAAAGAAGATGTGGTACGTACATACAGTGGGATACCACTCAGGCCTAAGAAAAGGCGAAATGCTGCCATTTGCAACAGCACAGTTGGATCTTGAGACTATTATGCTAAGTGAAATAGGTCAGACAGAAATAGCCAAGAACCATATGATTTTATTCATGTGGGATATAAAACTGAAAACAAAAAATGAACAAACAAGAAAAACAAAAACAAAATTCATAAACACAGGTGACAGTATGGTGGTTACCAGAAGGAAGGGGGTTGGGCAGACATAGTAAAGGGTAAAAGAGGTCAAAGAAGATTTGACTATGAGTGGTAAACACACAACACAATATACAGATGATGTGTCATAGAATTATACACTTGAAACCTGTGTAATTTTATAAAACAACGTCACCCCAATAAATTTAATAATAAAAAAGGCTATGAACATACATCTTGAGCTAAGGAGAAAAGGTGGAGTGTGTTGTTTGGGACTTTGGAGGGAGGAAGGCAATTCACGTGGAGATAGAAAAACAAATGTTTGGTAAACAAATGTTTGCTGGGCCATCTTTAACAACGGGATACAGAGAGGCTTGGATCAAAGGGGCCTTGCTAAGTTCCTCCCTGTGTATCGCACCTGATTTATATTAGACTGTAGTTACCTCTGATGATAGCTCCCTTCCTGGAGCAGGTCCTCTATCTAAATTCCTTTAGGCAGGTGGGGGAAAGGTCAAAGGTTTGTTCTGAGTCTTTCGTTTCATGAAAATAACCAGTTTAAAATAATCTCTATCCTCCAAATCCTATTTTGAAGAGGCAACTCTGCTTCCCCTCACAACCATAAGGTAAATTTCTATTCATAGAATACCAGAATTTGTACCCATGTCATTTATTAGATTGGCACATTTGTCCTGGTACCTAGCAGATTGCTGTTTTGTGTCTTATTTTGTTCTTCCGTGAATCTTAATACACCTATAGAGATGGAATTTAAAGGAAAGTGATTGAAAAATTTCCTGAGGGAATTGAACATCAGTCTTACTGGTCACTGCACAGAGGAATAAATTCAGGTGTGCACAGGAAAGAGAGTGATGATGGGAGTGAGCCCTTTATTCTCCTTTGTAAGGCTTAAACCCGAACTTGCTCAAACGGAACTAGTGAGTTTTTCCAGTATTGGAAATTTGAAGGTCAGAAAACAGGAAAGAATAAGTTCAAGAAAAAGGCCTGCTGCTTTGGAGCAGGAGAGGGTAAGGAGGGCCCAGCGGGGCTGCTCCTGCGGTGTTGCTCCCCTGGACAGAGAGGCTGTCATAAACATAAACACTGTAATTACGGAAATGTGAAGGCAACCTTGCTGGTGGGCAAATAGGAATTCTTAACTAATTCTGGATGGTTCTGAGAAAGTAACTTCTCTTTGAACAGGTTGAAAACACTAATGTACCTTTGGTATCTGATAAGAAGATCCACAAAAAGTAGCTCATGTGTTTGTAGTTTCTTAGTTAGAAAATGGCACCCTTTCATATATTATTGTTTCACTTTGACAAGTGTAGTTTACCACACGTGGAAATGGTGTTCTTGTTGAAGAGGCAGTGCTCAGAACATTTTTGCACGACTGGAAGTTTTAAATATCTTCCAGGGTTGCACTCTGCTTCTTGTATAAACTCTGCTCATATCAGCAAATTAGCTTGTGAAACAGCTAGTTGACTCATACCCAATTAAAGAATGTCTCTATATACAAGATGAAAACAATTAAATGAGTAATTCCAAAATTATTTTTTAACACTTGTCAGAGCTAATTGTGTCGATGCTGCTACTGTAGGTCACCCCAAACGAATTGCATTGTAATTATAATGTACTCGGTTTGCACAGATTTAACCCAGGGCTTCAAGCTTCAAATTTTTCTTTCTTTTCCCAAACTAGCAATTTTTTGCAAAAGTCTGTAAAACCCTCTAAAATAATATACTATTAGAAAGTAAGCAGTACAATAAATTCATGTTATAATACACAAATTGCCACAACTTGGCATGCAATCAAGGTGGAGGGTTGGGGGTAAATCATGTAATTTTATTGAAATAGATGAACCTGCAAATGGTAAAGGAGGGTTGGGTTGGCACATTAGATATTAATATTTATGTAGGTATTTTTCTTGTTTGTTGATTTTCACCTATACCTATCTTTTTCTTCTTGCTATCAATTTAACACTTAATATTAATGATTAGGATGAAGTTTTAAAATACATTTCTCATAGAAGTCCTTACTTAATAATCTGGAGTGTTAGTCCCAATGTATGACAGAGAAGAAATTATATCAAGTGATTTTAATCATGAGTCTTGTTCCAGTTGTTCTTCCTAGTTCTGCGGCCACTGACCGGAGGCGGACGCTTATTTCGGAGTTGGACTGTGCTGTGACAGCACGTAAAGCGGCCTCTCCTCCTTTGTGTCCCTCTTACTCACTTTGTTTTGCCCCTTTAATCTTCTTCAACTGCCACCACAGTCGTGTACATCCCTCCAATGGCTCATTCTACCAGTAGTCGATACGTGATCTATTTTGCTTGCTAATCAAAACTACCTATCATTTGTTCAGTATTTACAAGATACTAGGGCTATGTATGTACATTATTCTATTTAATCTTCACAATAACCCTATGAGGTAGATATCATTTCCCCCTTTTTTATGAAGAAGGAAAAGCTTAGAGAGTTTGAGTGCTTTTATCAAGGTCATAGAGCTTATAAGTGATGAAGATGGGATTTGAAGCTGATCTGATTCCAAAGATTACAACTTTAACTGCTATTTAGACTTCCTCGAAAGAGACTCCCAAATCTGACCCTAATTTATGTTTTTGCCTTTATGTCAGTTATGTCCCCACATCTAATATCTGTCATTCATTCATTCATTCATTCATTCATTCATTCATTCTAAAATATTTATTTAGTAAGGATCTATGTGTGCCACAGACTGGTAAGGAACCATTGGTCCTTGCCTTCCCACTGTTACAGTCTAGTGATGATGTCTGTGCTTTAGGTAGGTAACTTGGTCTGATCATGTTCTTTAAGCATGCAGGGCACTGTGCCTACCCCATGACATTTTTTCATGCCTTCTTGCTAGATCATGTTTATTCTTGAGGACTGTCTTATGTCCTTCCCGTCCATGATGTCTTCCTAAACCATTCTAACCTATGAGATTTCTCCCTCTCTGAAGTTAGAGTTTACACTCATTCTCTAGTTTTCAAGCACTAGCTCCAACACCAATTAGCTGTGTGACCTTGGGAAAGTTATTTAACTTCTCTGCATCTCAGCTTCCTCATCTGTGAAATAAGGAGAATAATAGTAACCCATAGAGTTATTGTGATGATTAAATCAATTTATTTATGTAAAGTACTCAAAACACTGCTTGGCATGTACTAATAATATGTGCTAATTAACAAGTTATTATATTACATTAATAAACAAAATTTGACCTAGTAAATTTGAAGCTCTACTTGGAGTTACTAGGTAATCATGTGTCAGACAACATCACACCCAGCAATTAGAAGGGCACTTGCTCGGAGGGGCTGCACAAAATGGAAGGCTTTTATAGAGATAAGGGTGGGGCAAGGGAGCTGTTAGCACAAGAAAAGGATTACTTTTAGGCGAAGGTGTCTTCATTTTGCAGGGAAGGGACAGGTGAGGGGGGTTTTATCATGAAAATTGTCTTTTCTTCCTTTGGAGGATAGAGACGGTCCATGTGGCAGATTACCTTAGTGGGTCTTGACCTGAAAATTCCAGACTGTTCGATTAAGATGACATTTCTGGTGAAGGTTGAAACTGCTATTAGGTCAGGTATTAAGTCTAGGTGTATGTGATATCATGGGCTTTAGCATAAGTGACACCATGTGGGGCCTGTGGTTTTCTCTTTAACAATTATTATTCTATGGTTTATCTGTAAGGAATCATATAACATTTCCGGTAGGTTTGTTTCTAGTATCACAAGCCTCTTATATTATTATTTCAAAACTGTTTCCATATACATTTTTTCATTTCTATGGCATTTACCAGAGTTCTTTGTCCAACTCTAATTTTGCTGATTTTTTTCTTTATAAGTGATTTTACTGTTACTAGGAACATTATTGTTATTCCTAACAGGGTCGTATTTTAAGGGGGAAAAAGACTGTTGTAGTAAACTTCCAAACGCTAAGTTACCACTGTGACTTAGCCTCATCCTACTTATCTTCTTGGATTTTACTCAGCAATGTAAATAAATGCAACTTTTTCCTGTGATTACATAGACATATACTTTGTATGTACTACATTAATCTTTGAACCAAAGACTAGAGTACGCATGCCTCTTCTACCTGAGCCTAGTACTGGTTACGAACTCTGAACCCTGAAGCTGTGATCACGTTTTGGAGCTCCTATTGTAACACATTTGCTTCAGGCAGAAGTCATAAAAATGATCAGGAAAAGGATCTCTTTTGCAGTAAAACAAATACTTGAAATATTTGAAAGATTGTAAGAAAACGTATGCATAATAGAGATAAAAATGTTGAAGAGACAGCTTGTTCCAAGAGAATAATCAGATCAGTTTCTTATCTTTCCCTAATGAAATCTTGGTGTCTTGGGTAAACTGACCACGGAGATCTTCACGATCTGAGAAAATACAAATTCCTGCAGAGAACTACGAACCCCTTTCTAAAAATCATTTTATTTTTCCATGCTCAAGAGAATTCTGAATGTCGATATATTGTTGATGAAGGTTACCCTTGAACTGAAGGAAGAACAGTGAGCACCAGTAATGAAAATCAGTGCAGGGTAAAATAGTTTAAAAATAATCTTCCAAATAACTTTCACACTGCATTTCCACTTTGAATTAACTCAATGTGTGTCTTAAGAAGGTAGATTTTTTTCTGTGTTTATTTTCTAGTTATATATTAGTGACCATTGAGTACATTTTTTTAGGCAGGTAAACAGATGAGGGAAGAGAAGTAACATGGGTCTATTCTGGGCCAGCCGCTCTGCTGGATAGATGTTTTATCTATTATTTTATTAGCAAATATTTCATAGATTTTTTTCTTATAGCAGGTATCAAGAACCAAAAACTGCTTTGTTTAAGCAAAAATAAAGTGTATTTTACTATATACGAAGATATCCAAGATTGAGGCACAATTAGATGCAGGGATTCAGTTGATACCAATTGGAATTGGTCTCTCTCAGCTCTGCTTCTTCCCTCTGTGTTGGCTTCCTGTTTGAGAATACTCTTTCCATGAAGAGTTGATCTAGTCGAGGCTTACATTTTTCTTTCAGATAAGAATTTCAGCAAACACTAGTTTGTGGAAGAACTCAGATTAGCCTTATCTGGACCTAGTGCCCATCCTTGAACAATCACTTTGCTTAGAGGAATGAGGAAATCTGATTGACTTGTCTGGGTTACATGTTCGCTCTGATTCTGGTGAAAGGAAGTCTCCGTGAGGTCGAGAAAGAACGTTTTCCAAAAGGAAAAAATACTAAGTAGTATTCACTAGATAGGAATAAAATCACTAATTGTATTCTGGGCTAATAAGAATAGTTAGATATGGCAGATATTTGTAAAATAAACAATGACAAAAAGCTTTACTGCTTTTCTTGACTCTCTCTCTGTTCCTAAATCTCCATTTATGGGTTCCTGCTATGTCTGCCTACTATTGGTTTCACTATGACGAGTCCTTGTCCTGTTCCCTAGGGTGACGTCAACCTGACCACTCATAACTTGATGACCAACTTCTTTTGACTCCCCTTCTCCGGTTACTGAGAACTCCACTGTCTGCCATGTCACTCTTTGACTGAAGCCTTGTTTATCACTCCAGCCCTGCCAGGGACTGGATTTTCTTTCTGCAAACTCCTTACCACAGAATTAGATCTAATACTGGGACCTGATCCCACTTTTCTCTGTTGCTACCCATCTTGTTGGAGGAGCACTTTCCATTACCTTGTCCTTTGAATTCAGCAGTTCACTTAATCATTCATTCTTTCATTCACTAAATAAAGTTACATTTTTTTCTCAATAAATATTATTCAGGTCTATCAGGTGCTCATTTCTGGGTTTAAGATGGAGGAAAAATGAGGAATGGTTTCTACCATCAAGATTTTGAATTCAGTGAGAAAAGGCTGGTGCATAATAATTAGAAACCAGTAAGGGTGCAAATACCAAGGCCAGGCCTGAAAGGAAAAGTAGGTTAGGAGGCTTCCCTGTGAATGGGGTCCTTGGTTCTTGAATGTAGTGGTTAACTGGGGCAAGAAATAGAAGCTGCCCAAGTAATGGAAGAGAGTAGGGAAGGGAGTGGGATAGCTGGAGTAGCAAGTCGTCCTCCCTTCTGAGAGCACTACACATTCTGCGGTCCTCCGGCTTGGTTCACTTGGTTCTGAGACCATTTACTTCTAAACTCATGACATTGATTTGGCCTATCTTTGTTTTATTAGAGATGCCTCATTTACGAAAGAAAAAAGTCACCTTATCTTGAAAAATATTCTATATAAAGAGAAGTGAAGTTTTCTGTATGCATGTTTTTTTATGGGCACCAGACCATATTCTGTGCTTCAAGCATTCATCTCTTCTAATTTCACATGTGTACGGTCAACAAAGCTACCTTTGGACACAGTACAGGGTTGCTAGACTGAGGCTATTTTTCTTTCAGGACACCATTAGCAGAAGACAAGATTATTTAAAAGAAACAGAAGAACTATACCTCTTATAATTCCTTATTTGTTGGCTCATTGCAGTAGCTTTCTATGCAGGTGAATTGAGTGGCCGTGCAGAGCTGAGTTTACCCATGTTTCTCCTTCATCAATTGCTACAGGGCTGAGCTTCTCCTTTCAGAATTATGTTTTTGGATAAATAATTGGCCTCATGAAACAATGTTAAAAGAAGTTTATAGAGCTGTAGCATCTAGGAGGAGCCACGTGTTGGCATAAGGATGCCAAACGCATGGTGTGTGTGATACTTGGCCTCCACTCCTGCCCTGTGGCATGCATTGCCAATCAACCTGACACTCTTTGCCACTGAATCTAAAGAGGGCCTTACAGTCCTTTCCAATGTATGCTCCAGGAGGCATTGCCAATCGGTTAGGATTGACACATGGGATAAAATCAATTTATTCTCAGTGCATGGACTGAGTAGTTTATACAGCTGATGTAGCAGAGAGCAATCATCTAGTCGTGGATCATTGGAATACTCAACTTTTGGTAAATGGAGGGAGTTGGGGAAAGAGGACGTCTCCCCTACTTTAAAAGAGCATAGTATTAAAGAAAAATCAGATACAGCAATAATGTGTGTTGGGACAGTGTCAGACATCACAATTTCTCTTCAAATTACCTCTGCTCAGGTGCCTTATATCTCTTTATGCTCTAAGAACAATAGAAAGAAGAGCTGAGAGGTTGTACAAAAACATCAATTAAAAATATCCACCCCATTAGTTTCCACCATTCCATAGCACTTTTAGGTTCTAGGGAAGTTCTCTGCTCTGAAGGCCACTGGCATGAAAAAAAAAATCACATTGGGACCCTGTTAGGATCATAATTTCTGAAATTACTTACTGACTAGGAAAACCTTTCCACTCTTCTCTGATCACTGTTCTTTGTAATAATTTCTAATGTATTTTAAAGGATATCACTTCCTGTTTTCACCCTCTTAATCAAAGCTCTTAAGTGGATCAGTTGATTTCATCCAAAGAAAGGTCTGTCAGGTAGAATGGGTTTTTGGTTTCCTCTCTCTTGGGTCAGGTGTGACATACAAAGATGACAAAATCCATCTCACTAAATTAGAAGGTTCTCTCTGTCACCTGCATACAGATCTGTTTCTGGGTGTTTTGATGGGACAATTCTTAAAGAGCTTAACTTGGAGAAACTATACTTAAGAGGAATTAATAAATGGTGATAGTGTCAAATAAATACCAAGGAGATACTCCTAAAGGGCGTTTCTGGAATCCAGTCCACACAATATTTCCATATGGGCCTCTTCTCTTTGAACTGACTTGATTGGGGAGTGTAGCTTGGATAGCATTTGGCTTTTTGTTTTGTTTTGCAGCTGTTGGACTTTTTTAAAAAGCTGTATATGGCGAAATTTCATTTATATAGTTCTGAGTAATTTTATACCATGATATTTTACAGGTTTCTGGGCCTGCCAAAAAGAACATAGGCTTCGAATAAATTTTCCCTATACATCCTATTTTGTATGTGTTCTGTTTTCATTTTTGGTTGTTGTGAGGTTACCCATTTTGTTTTCCCTTGGCTATCCAACATTCCTGGACAATTTTCTGTGGCCTCAGAGAGACTCAGAGGGAACAGATGTTGTATAAGCCATATCCCCCACATGTTTTCCCACTTATGTCCTCCTTTTGAAAGAAAAAAAGACAGAAGATAGCTCTCTGTGTATAGAACTTTTCTTTAAAAAATACCCAGGGACCCTTTATTTAGTCTAACCTACCTCTATTGTGGAAAAGAAGGCTGCTTTTTGAACGGTATGACTAGTAAATTGCTCTAGATGCTCAGAGAGGTTGATAAAGGACATTTTCTAAAGATACCCAATACTCTGCATAGTATATATTATACAAGCCACTAGTTTACTTGTTTTTTAATCTCTTTATGTGGAAACCTTTAAAAATACATATTAAGTTCCAGCAAAGGTCACTAAGTCCAGGACCATATGTCAAAAATTTCAGCACTGATTAATTGCCCTACTTGCTTGAAAGTCAAAGACAATTTCAGTGTCTGTGAACATTAATTTGTGGATTTTATGTCCATGGGTCTGTTCCAATTTGTCAAGTCAAGCCAAAAATCCACGTCACAGTTTTAATCCTTTTTCGCTGTGTAAATTTTGTGCCCCCTCCTCTGCAAATGTTTGGAATGAGCTGAGTAAACAAAACACAGTAGGCAACCTGGGGAGTGTTCTAATCAGAAATATTTTCGCTCATGGGATAAAGCCTTATGTGATCACCAGGAGCTGTGATTTGAACCAGCCATTGCAAGCAATAAAGCATTGAAATAAGGACATATTTTTTTTTTATCAGATCCCTAGGCCCATGTTTATTTACCTTTTCCTCAGCTGCTCATGTAAAACTTCATTGTGAATTGTGCAAACGCATCTCTCTCCCTGCCCATTGGGCATACATTCAAGTGTCAACTGTAACTCTCAGTTAATTTTTTCCATTATGTTTTTTCTTTTTTCGTCTTCCAAGTGACAGAAGATAATATAAAAACACAAATGCACTGAAGAGACAAATGCAAAATAAAACACCCTTGTGCACTGCTCATTTCAACACTAGGTAGCTGACTTCCAACACACACTGAAGTCCATGTTTTCTAAATGATAATCAGGTCCCACAGCATCAACACAGTGAGATGCCTGAAAAAAACTTCTCTTTACTTGGCTTTCTAAGAACATAATTTGGTGCAAACTGTATTCTAAAAAGGTTGCACAATGTTTATGTGTATTATGTGCAGTTTAGACTAATGATAAATTGAACATCTGTATATTCACCAATCAGTTTAAGAAACAGAAGATTATCAGTGTCTTTTAAACCCTTTGCTTGAACTTTCCTAATACAACTCTGCTCCATTGACTCAGAAATAACTGCTATGCTGAAAGTTGTTACTATCACTTTTTTTAAAGCTTTACTTTATTTGCATGATCCTGTAAGTGATTTTTGAGCATGCAGGATTTAAACTTTATTTAAATGAAACGTAAACTTCATGTTTGTTTTCTCAGCATAATTCTTGTAGGGTCCATCGTGTTAGTGTGGGCAGTTGTAGTTCATTGATTTTCACTACTGCATAGCATTTTATTGCATGAAACAGCTACTGTTTATTTAGCTGTTCTCTTGTTAGGGCACATTATGAATTGATCTAGATTTTTAATTTTCCTTCTTAAAGTTTAATACAAATTTTATACAAAGAAAATGGAAAAAATACATTTGTATGCTAAAAGCAATTATGCCTCTTCATAAATAAGGCCAGTTAGGGTATTTTTTTTTGACAACTGCAATTGACAAATGTTCTTTCTTTCCTGATTTCTTCTAATACTCACTTTTTATTTCTTCTCTAATGTGGGTAACTAGTTGGAAACTGTACAGTTTACATCCTCTTATCAACAACAAAAAGAAAGTAAATGAGACTAAAATGTACAACAAAAAATACTGGAATGATACTGTACCATTGTTTTTCTCATATAGATACATCATCTTGCTTAGCTCAAAGCTTTTTGTTTTAGCCAACATACAAGATGGTACTACAGCAACAGATAGCATGGTGGGGCTTAGATTTTTTCTTACTGCAAAAAAGTTGCTAGAGAGATTCTTGGTCTATGTTGCCTTGAAGTTATGTGTGAGAGTTTCTCTATGCTATATATTTAGGAGTGGAAGCACCGAGTTGTGGAATAAGGGCATCTTGAACTTTATCTGGTATGGCTAGCCTGTATTGGGTTTTTGTTCAATTTTTTAAAAATTGTATATTAAAGAAATCAAACTTGAATGAAATTTCAACTTGATGTTAATTTCTGTTTTATTTCTCCCACGTGCTAAAACAATGGTCCCTGGCTTATAGTTATAAACAATAGATCTGTGTGATGCTGTTGTTGGTATCTTTGCTGTGTTTTTATTTTCTGCCCATTCTGATTATACACAATTTGTCTAGACAAAGTTCCTTCCATTCATTAGTGTAACACCATGGTTCCTGTGCTCACCCATCCCCAAGGTCTTTCCCATTTGTGATAGGATGAATAATCTTCCTTCCCATCTGTAAATCTAGTGGTCATACATTGTATTATCTTACTATCATCCTGTCATTCTTCTGGAAATAGTACTTCCTCTTCTTTTACATTTTTTTTAAAATTTATTTTTTATTGTAAAATATGCTTAATATATAGCTTATCATCTTAACAGTGTTTAAGAGTGAAGTTCAATGGTTTAAGTGCATTCACATTATTGTGCAACCAAGCTCCAGATTTTTCATCTTGCAAAACTAAAACTCTCTACCCATTAAACAGCACCTCTCCATTCTTCCAGCCATGGGCAACTGCCATTCTACTGTCTGTCTCTATGAATTTAACTGTTCTAAGTACTTCATATTAGTGGAGTCGTATGGTATTTTTTTGTGACCAACTTATTTCACTTAGCATATTGTCCTCAGGGTTCATCTATGTTGTAGCCTATGCCAGAATTTCCTTCCTTTTTAAGGTAGGATAATATTGCTTTGTATGTATAAACTACATTCTGTTTATCCGGTCAGCTGTTGGTGGATTCTGGGTTGTTTCCACATTTTAGTTATTGTCAATAACGCTTCTATGAAAATGGGTGTACAAATATCTCTTAAAGACTCTGCTTTCAATTTTGGGGGGTATGTACCCAGAAGTGAATTGCTGAAGTATTTATCCTTCTTTAAGGGATACTCTTCTACTCCCATTCCAGCCACGTGGTTTTGGTGGTGGCTTCCAATCCAGTCATAGCACAATGCTTTCTCTTGCCTCAGCTGACTGACTGACAGATGAACATCGGACCCAAGAGAAGCCAATAAGAGTTCCTCTCTGGGAGTTTTCATAGTGGAACTGGAGGAAATAATTCAGTCCTTTCTGTTGAGGAAGCTGTGAACCTTAGATGCTATCAGTGGTCAGGTGCCCCGTCATGTGGAGAAGACCCTGCTGTGACAGGGGGAAATTAAGCCAGAAGGCAGGAAGAAGTAAAGATCATGAATGAAGAGTCCTGGCAGTGCTTGCTTTACTCTCCATTCCACCATTGTGTGAGCCACTAAGTCCCTCTCTTTCCTTAATCTTTTCGAGTGGGACTTCCATTTTGTGCAGCAAGTGTCCTGATGAGAGTATAGTGTCATAGTTATACTCACCTTATGCGCTAGGCAGGTTCTACCTTATATTGGCCAAGAGTCCATGCTGATTTCTCTAATTCTGGAAGCTGTTGTAATAAGTGAGAAGAAATAAAGCGATATGAGAGAGCAAATGGTGCCCTACATTCCCTGCTGAAATTAGCAGTAGGGAAGAATAAGAGAATGAAACTGATAAGGATTAAAACCAAAAAGGAAAAGAGATGGTAATGAACTATCAGAAGAAAAGATTTGGGCTCATCACAAATGTTTGATGAGGAGGTTGACCTAGGCTGTAAATCTAGGAAGTATGAGTAATAGAAAGATGTCCGGAATTATGAAATGCAGAACAATACAATTTTCTGTGTTGGGGGGAGGATTTTCTGGAGGGGACAGATCTATTTTAGATCATAAGCGAGTGTATGGACTCCACTTACAAATGCCTTTGGTCCTTCCCAAAGTTTGGAACCTGAGAATAAAAGAAAGGGTTCTACCATAGCTGGTCTGGAAAACATGCATTCAAAAATAGCCTTAACTATTTCCTGGCTATAAGAAATAGAAATCTTATACAAGTAAATGAAGTAAAGGAAAAGGAGGAGGAAGAGGAGGAAAGGAAATTTACTGGAAAGATACAGGAGTGTCTCAAAGAATTCAAGGACAAGACATACAGTTTGGCCACATGGAGAATTATTGCCTCAAACAGGAAAGCCCAAGGGATAAAAGCAGTTATTTTCTTGCTATCCTTTCCTCTCTCTGGAAACTCTCTTCTCTTTTTATCTGTTTGTACTTTATCCTTCTGTGTTTATAGTTTGATTCTCTTTATTTCTTATTTTCATGTCTTGAACATGGCTACCTTACCTCTGAATTGACATATTCTTACAACCCAATACTCAGCTTTAAGAGAATGAAAATCTGATTGGCTGAGGTTGGGTCTGGTGTCCACCCTGGTTCATCTGCCAGCTCTCAGAGAAGTTCAGTATCCATTCCATAGGAAATGGTTGGCTGATAACTTCGAGGCCGATGTGAGTACATTCTCTAACAATGAAGTTGGCAAAAGAAAAGAAATGATTGACTTGTAGATGTATTAATCTGGACCAAGCTGGACACCATAATCAGGGTGGAGCAAAAGTAGGTTTATATTTGTGAATATGCAAAACATGGAGATTATTCTTATATTATTATTTATTAATTATTGTACTATTTTCCATATGAGCAGTTATAAACCTACTTTTGCTCTACTTTGTATATGCCTCAGATGTACTTTATACAGCATGTAGACTGAACTATCTAATTCTTCAGAGTTCTGTTCTCCACTTTTTTCTGATGATAATGTTTTAGTTGCAGTTTTTAATGCATGCAAAGCCCTCACCATGTATTTTTTTGTTACCCAGAAGATAGTTACGGATAACTCCTGCAATAGTGCTAAGGGCATGTGGTTTGGAGCCAGAGGGCTGTGGAAGAGAAGTAGCCACTCTCTAGTTGAGTGACTTGAGCCACATGATTTCCTCATCCATGAAATGGGTCTAACAATGCATGTCTCACTTATCTTACAAGGTGATTATAAGGGTTGAACGAGATATTGGTAGTAAAACTGACATGTTACTTACAAGGTCATTCCAAAGAAATGGTAACTAGAACTTTGATTATCATCCCCAATGTAGATATCTTGGAATGTCATCATAATTTGCAAGGGGTAAATGATTTGTTGCCAGTAATTTATTACTAATTATAAAGATTTGATGTTCATATGATCCCTTTAAAAACTGAATATTGTGGCAGACTCTTCTGCGTGGCGTGGGCCCAGCTCCCACTTGGAGATACACAGGACCCAAGCCCACAGATAGGTTCTCTCGTGGGTAATCAGATTTGCAATATACCTAAGCTGCTTTGCTTCTTACTGAAAACTCCCTCTCACCCTGCAAATGCTTACTGTGACTTCCTAAAAATCCATGCTAAACCTTGCAGGGACCAGTGTAACTGGTTCAACCACTTTTGCCTTTTCATTTGCTAATATCCTTCTTCTGTGATGAGATTAGGGGCACTTGCTCCTTTTGTTGTAACTGAATGGGGATAGTGAGTGAGGCCCATCTTGTAATGTGAAGAGAGATAGAATAAAGGCCTGTCACAGTGGAGGCAAAAGTGGCTTTTGCTCCCCTTGAGAGAAAAGCCACTCTGCCGTCCTCTTTCCTCCACTGGACTCGGTAGCCCATGTGTATGTTTTTATTTCATCCATAATGACTCGGACGCTGCTAGCCGGTGTCCGCATCAAGTATATTCAAAGTTATGCCTATAGTTATGTTACTGTCATTCATCTGCATTATAACATCTTCCTTAGTGGGAAGAGAATGGGTGGAGTTTGGGATAGCATGGTGAGAATTACCTGCAGTTTTAATTCCTCCGGGAGTATGTGATACATGTGTGCTTCATCTACCATGTGTGTCATGCAGAATGTGGGTGAAGGGTTGGGAAAACTTTAGACTGTCAGCTATGTGAGGCAGCAGCCGTGTTTCCTCATTCCCTACTGTAAGCCTAGCTTACAGTGCTGCTGTCACTAGCACAGTTACTGCCATGTAGGTTCTCAGCCAATACTGGAATGACCAGAAAAGGACATTCTAAGGGACTAGAGTTTTACTCATGCCATAGACACTAGAATTTCATTCTTGTACCAAGTGAGGAGAAATACGTGCTTTCTTCCTCTTATTTAGAAGAAAAATATAATGCTTAGAGTAGCTGTGGTTGATTTTAGGTATTAGTCTCCATTGCTGACTTGTTCCTTCGAGTTGTGAACAGAGAGACATTCATTTACTATAGAACGCCTAACTATGAGGCCTTCCCAATGTGTGCATCATAAGCCATGAGGGATTTTTGATGTATTAATGAAAATAATTGATTGGAAAGTGTAAAACCTTACTATGGAAAGTGGTTTGGGGAACAGAGATTTAAAGGTTGCTCCCTTGTTTTTTTAAAAACAAAACAAAACACTAAATAATATCTTTATCCTGGTAAAGACTCTCAATGGGAAATGAGATATAAAAGGCTGTAATTGACTACTTTGGTTTTTAAATATTATTTCATTAAAAATTAGTAAAAAGTCATAAAGTGATATCCTGTAGTGTTGGCAGAGTGAGAGTGAGGGAAGAGAACAATTGCTCCTTTGAGGGAGCCTGTTGGGCGCTTGCCTCTGCAGTGAGATTTTTCTCTTTGGGGGAGCCATCTGCCGCATTAAACTTTCCAAGATCAGTCACTGTCTACAGGGAGTCCCACAGTGTCTTGAAACTGAGAGCTGCAGCAAAGTTTTAAGTTGTTGCCAGAAAACCAGATGTTAATCAGATTGTCAAGTTCTTTTTTTTCCCTTCCAGAACCCAAAATTTTAAGTGAGGCTGAATGAATGTAAATGATAGACAATCCTTATGGTTAGAATTCGGAGTCAACGTTGAGCTCCTGTGGCCTCTGCTCACGAAGCTCCTCTCAAGTCAGTCAAAGAGAAGTCTGTTTATGTTTCTTTTTTTCTTTAAGAGTGCGTGGGGAGAAATTCTGGCTTTGCACAGTCCCTAATGCACATTCCTTACTGAAAAATTACACATGCTAAATGCTGGAGAATTTAATAGATATTCCCAGTGCTATTTCCTTAATCCAACATGCATTTCTCTGCATTTTGGATGGATTTTTATTTCTGATTGTACCCTGTAGACTGCCTATTGATCTCAAAGAGACTGCGTGGAAGAAAAATATGCAATGGAAACTGAAAATGAAACTGCTCCTTTTCATGTCCCCCAAGAGCTGACATTTGAATATCTGAATTATTTGTACTGGTGCACTCAGTATAGATTTGCAGGCACAAACATCAGTATAGCATTTCCAGAAACAAGTGCTGAGGGAGGCTGTGTGGTCAAATGCTTGTGGGGTAGGAAGGCCTCCATTTTGTTTTGACAAGTGCTAATTTATTTCCTGCGATTAAGAGGATCAGAAGTTCACCCTGCATTGAACAAACAAGGCAACATTCATGTTGTTAGTGATCTAAAAGTCTTTTACATTTTCCCCTCTTAAACTTTCAAATTAAACTAAATTAAAACACTAAACAACTGAACAATAACAACAAAACAAACAAAACAAAAAATTCTTTCTTGTCTCTAATCCGGTCTAATATTTTAAAAATGGAAAGAAAACATTTTAGGTGGAACCATTCTATCATTAACTATTATTCTCCCATTTTATGAGACTAAAGCAAGAAAAAACTATAGGTTTTATTTATCTGGCATGGTCTTATAATTTTATTTTAATGAGTTGACCTTAATGTTTGAGCTTAATATTAATCCCTATCGCTTAATGCTTACAAAGACCTACATTTTAGCATTGGGAGACTCAAAATAGCCTAAATTCTTGGAATGCCAGACATAAAGGTATTCCACAAGTATACCTAAATGGCCTGATTCTGTTTTTTGACCCATAGATGGATCTCATTGTCATTGCAAGTAAGAAGGCATGATTGCTTCTCTGTGGTAAAGATGTAATTTTTCTGTCAGAATTTGCTATCCTATATTGAAAACATACATGCACTCATGCTTTCTACTGTTTAAAGTTACCTCAATTAAGTTGCTCGTTTCCATCACTGGAGTCTAGTATTTGGATTCAAACAGTACACTATTTTCAAAGTTGGTCCCAAGAATAAATTGGAGAAACTAACTGGCTTAACGCGCCCCAGAAAATGCATAGGGGCAGGGACATTCCATTTCTCAGTGTGCTTTATTCTTTACTCACACCAGCTCATCTTCCCTGAAGACCCCAAGAGAGATGTGTAAAAACAAACTCATCCATTGCTAAGGCAAAAAAGGCCTACATTTCCCACTGGCATACCTTTATTACTTTTTTCCACAAAAGAAGATTCTTATTTACCAGTTTCAGAAGATGTCAACTATTCTGTCAATGTCACCTCTCAACTTTGTAAGATTCTCCATAACCGTTTTTGTGATCATGTATGATTATTCACATCTTTCTATTTTTAGCAATTATCCAGACAAATCAGTGTGGCTGTTTGAAGCAACATTAGCAGCTGCTGCAGGAGAAACTTCCTGTTCCCTGGGATAACAATAGTTTAAAACTACTGGCACTTAATCTTTACTCACCACCGTCAAGCAGAAAGCTCATTGTCAGTGGCTGCACTGCTCTTTCTCCAACTGTATTTCTGTCTCCCAAAGTAGCAGTGTATTATTTTGTCATACCATAGACACCTCTGGATTCCAGCTACTCCAAGACACAGTGATTAGCGACAGAACAGATTTCTTATCAAATGAGCCATGGATTTTAAAACTGCCAATTCAACATGAATTAACATAAAGTTTCACTTCAAAAATGAGAATATCAATCAAAGAATATATTTTTTAAACCAAAAAGCAGTTATGACTTCAAGGAAACATTAATCATAATCCTTTTTCAAAATTCTCTTCACCCATGAGATCTGCAAATAATATGCCCCAGATTTTCCTTATAAATCGGAGTAGTCTGCCTGTCAATTTTGCAAATATGAGAGAGACTTCTTGGCTATCTGCCTGGGTTCTGCAGCTCCTATACTAGCCAATTGAGTTTGAATCAACTTTAGACTAATGCTGATGGAAGGACAGGAGAAGGCCCTGCAAATATCTCAGCACCACACACCATTAAATACAGTCTTGGACTATTCTAAGGCTAGAACTAAATTGTGAGTTCCTTTTTGGCAGGAACCATACCTCTTATTTTCTTTGTGTTTTCTCAATTCTGCTGTTACAGAACTGAGCATATACAATATAATACTAGGTACTCAGTACATTCTCTGAACAATTATGACTCATTCTCTCCCCATCCCAGCTCAAAAAGTGCACTAATTAAACAACTCTAAGAAAACATAAGAAGAAGAAAAAATTCATTCAAGATGCCACAAGCCAAGTATCAACAGGGTTGGTTTAGTAAATGTGTAGTAATTCCTCTGTTGAACAGGCCAGTGCCCCACTGTTGGTCCATTAGTCCAGTCCACTCTTTCTCAAATCCAATAGCTCTAACATAGTTCTTAAATGCCCTTGCATCTAAAAAACTTCCATCTGCCCACCCATGATCTAGCTGGCTGAATGGGACATCACATTCCTTCTAGTGTGCCTCTATTGTTGGGTTGATGGGAATTCAGAAATCTGTATACAGAATATGACATCAGAGCCTTTTTATCCTTCCATCCAGCTACTCATTCATTCACTGAATTGAATACATACGTGTATATGAATAGTGCTCACTATGAACTGAGTCACTGTATATTCTTAGAAAACAATAGTAAACAAAACAGACTAGACCCTTTTTATCCTGGCCCTTAAAGTCTGGTGAGAGAAAAAGGAAATAAATAAGCAAGGAAGTGAGTAATCATAGAATTATGAGACAATCAGGAAGCCAAGAGAAATAGGAAAGTAGACTAGATGTAGCTGCTTTTGATTTTTTATTTGGCTAAGAGCTTTTCCCACTTGGATTTTTTTTTTAGTATCAGCTCACCTATTCAGTGCCATGAAACCACACATGGTACAAGGGCAGTTCTGGTGGAAGCCCTTGCACTTGAAGGCCTGCATTCTAGTTAGCCTAGCAAAGTGTGCAAACCAAAAAACAAAAAAGAAACAAAGAACATAAGCTGTATTACATTGTTAGGTCGTACGTAGCAGACAAGTGAAAAGTAAGATTAGATGTGATATGGTGCCTGTGGAGTTTTAGAGACAGAGAGCGATGCAGGTAAACAAGGGGCACCTTACTGCAGGACCTGACAGTACTCTGCACTTCTGGACAGTTACAGCTTTGGGGTGTTCTGGATCCTCTTCTCCTCACTGCTGCTTCACTATCACCCTCCAGCAATGTCTTCAGATATTATTGCAAGAGGAGATTGTTGATAGGGAGGTGATGGCTGAACAGTCCTTGTTCTGCTGGGAGCGAGGGCTGGAGTAGTTAGCAGTGATACTGTGTTAGTTGTCTATCGTCTTCTTTCTCTGCTAAGGTCACAGTTACTACATGTTGCAGTGTAATTGCAAAGGCACTCACATGGGCAGGAGTTGGATACTCATCTTTTCTCTCTCTGCTTCTTTTCACATCTCCTTGTTTTGCATTTGAATAGTTTCTTCAAAATTTTCTACTTTTAATTTTCATTTTTTCCCAGCATCATTGAAATAGAATTGACATACAACATAGTGTAAGTTTAAGGTTTGCAACAAGGTAATTTGATATACACATACATTGTGAAAGGAGTACCACAATGAATGAGTTAACACATCCATTGTTACATAGTTACCATTATATTTTATTTTTGGGGGGATGAGAACGTTTAAGACTTACTCTCAGCAGATTTCAAGTGTACAATACAGTAGCGATTTTCAACCAGTGTACTGCAAGAATTTTTTAAAACATGCAATACCTGACTATTTAGTCAGGGGCACTGACCTCTTTTCCCTTAGATTTTCAAATAAAGAAAATTATAACAGCCAACATAATAATAGTCATTCAGGGTGAATGAACCAAAATTATACCCATTTTTGTCAATTGGTAAAAAATAAAATAAATTTTTTGGTGAGCCACAGAGTTTTAATAATTAGTTTATGTTTGCCATGAGATAAAAGGGTTGAAAATTGCTGCAATACAGTATTGGTAACTATAGTCACCATACTGTACATTAGATCTTCGGAACTTACTTATCTTTTAATTGGAAGTTTGTACCCTTTAACCACCTTTACCATTCCCCGACCACCCACCTTTGCCAACCACTCATTTACTCTATCATTCAGGTTTTTTTTTTAAATTCCACATACAAGTGAGATAAGACAGGATTTGTTCTTCTCTGTCTGGCTTATTTTGCTTAGCATAATATCCTCAAGTTTCATCCATATTGTTGCAAAGGGCAGGATTCCCTTATTTTTAATGGATAAATAGCATTCCATTATGTGTGTGTATATCATTTTCTTTATCTGTTCATCTCTCAGTGGACACTTAGTTGCCTCCATGTCTTGACTATTATAAACAATGTTGCAATGAACATGAGGATAGAGATATCTCTTCAAGGTAGTGAGTTAATTTCCTTTGGACATAGTCCCAGAAGTGGAATTGCTGGGTCATAAAGGTAGTACTACTTTTAATCTTTTGAAGACCCTCCATACTATTTTCCACAGTGGTTGTACCAATTTGCAGCCCTACCAAAGGCACACAAGTGTCTCCTTTTCTGAGAGTTTCTTATGCAGTTGGGCCATTAACCCATTATCAGATATATGATCTGCAAATATTTTCTCCCATTCTGTAGGCTGCCTCTCCATTTTGTTGACATTTCTTTTGTTGTACAGAAGCTTTTTAGTTTGATGTAGTCTTACTTGTTTACTTTTGAATTTGTTTCCATAAACATGATTTTTTCATTTATTTTCTTAAATTTTCATCAATATCATAGATTACTGTATACAGATCTTTCATCCCTGGTTAAATTTATTTTTAAGTATCTTATTTTTTGATGTTATTGTAAATAAGATAATTTTATTTATTTATTTTTCAGATAGTTTGTTGTTAATGTATAGAAATGCTGCCTATTTTTGTCTGTTGATTTTGTATCATGCAACTTTACTGAATTCCTTACTTAATTTTAACAGTTTTTTCATGGAGTCCTTAAGGTTTTCTATATATAACATCATTCATTTGCAAAGAGACAATTTTAGTTCTTCCTCTCTGATTCAGAAGACTTCTTTTCTTTTCTTGACTGATTGCTTTGGCCAGAATGTCCAGTATTATGTTGAATAATTGTGGTAAAGTAACACTTTGTCTTATTCATAATCTTAAAGAAAACCTTTACAATCTTTCACCACTGACTGTGATGTTAGCTGTGGGCTTGCCATATGTAGCTTTTATTATGTTGAAGTATGTTCTTTCTATAACCAATTTGTTGAGAGTTTTTATCATAAAATGAAGCTGAACTTTGTCAAATGCTTTTTTCTCATCTATTGAGATCATAATATTCTCATCTATTGGAGGGAGATTTGAATGTGGGAGGTGGGGGATGGGTAGGCCAAGGGAGCGTAATGGAGGAAAAGTGGGGATAACTGTAATTGAACAACAATAAAAACTTTAAAAAGAGAGATGATAATAAAATTATATCCTTGTTCTGCTAATGTGATAGATCATATTTGTTAATTTTTGCATGCTGAAACAACCTTGCATCCCAGCGATGACTTCCAACTTGATTCTGATGTATGATCCTTTTAATGTACTATTGAATTCAATTTGCTAGTATTTTGTTGAGAATTTTTGCAACTGTATTAGCCTATAGTTTTCCTTTTCTGGAGTGTCGTTATCTGGCCTTGGTATCGGAGTAATTCTGGACTTGTCAAATGATCTTTGGAGTGTTGTTACCTTATGTTCGGTATTTTGGGAGTACTTAAGAAGGATTGGTGTTAATTCTTCTTAAAATATTTGGGGCTGTAGGCTGAACTCCATGGCTTGGTGGTATAGCAGGCTGGACTCTGAAGCTTCACAGGGCAACTGTTCAGAGTCCCTGATCATGTGGGGCCAGAGGCTACCTTCAACAGTTGGGCAGGGCTGTTGACTTGGCTCCCTGCCTGGGTGGCCACAGGATTTGTTCAGTGACTGCCAAGTGCCTGTGGCCAGGCTTCCCAGAGGGGCAGGACTGTAAGCAATGCTCAGCATCTGAGTAGCACTGCAGATTTCTTCCCCTGCTTGGGTGGAGTCAAAGAATGAGCTTTACAGATCATGGGCTGGGGATTCATCCCTCTGTGCCATGGGAGTTCCCAGGCCAGATGGGGTTACCAGCTCAGTTTTTCAGATGCAAAGAGCCACTAGCTGGGATCTCTGCTTTAGTGACTGCTTCAAGAAGGAATGTGGTCTGCCACCACTTGAGCAGTAATTGCCATAAGCCCTGTCCCTTCTCTGTCTCTTTCTGATCAGCAAATTCCACAGATTCTCCCAGTGAATTCTGTGAAGCGAGTCCTGAGTGGGCCTCCGCAGAAGCATCCAGTAATGCTTGGGAATGTGGTTGTCCACCTTGGGTTCTCTTTGGTTTCTCTTGGAGAAATTATGGGATGGGGAGGTCATCTTGGTGCAGTGCTATGCTCATCTGAAGAGGGGCATTGTGGTCAAAGTGAAGTCTTTCTCCATCCTATGGTCCAGGGGAGTGCTTCAGCCTGCCCCCAAGTTCTGGGATTTTCACAGTTGTGTCCTGTCTGTGAATGATTGACCGAAGTCAAGAACAATCTATATCACTGTCTTGATGACATCATACATTTTTTCATCATTTTCTAATTTGTGAAGTTTTGTCTTTGGACCTTATGCATGTGACATAGGAATAAATAGAGCTGTGCATTTAATGGTAGTATCTTTACACAATATATAACACAGAATTATTTACTTATGTTCTATGAGCTTGAGATCATCATCTGAAAGTATCTGAAAGCAGAAAGCTTTAATTTTCTAAAATTGTGATAGTGATAAATATAATTTCTAATAATAGGTTGCAATTTTCAAATGACCTAAATAAAAAATCACAAGGCTTCTTGATCTAAATCTCACTATGCCTACCTTACTAACAGTGTGACCATGTCATGTTAAAGCTCTTTGAAGTTCAATTTGCTCATCAATAAGATGGGGGAAGATTCTGCTTCACAACTTCATTAAAGACATTAGATAAAATACTGTCTATGGAGTTTTATGCCTAAATCCTGGAACTTAATAGACAGTCAATGAATGTAAGCACTCTCATTTATTATGGATGATTATAAGAACTTGTGCATTATTCAGTATCTGGAAGTGAAGAAGAATTTGAAAGGCTCACTTTCAGTTCAGATACCACAGTGGTTCTTCATAAAAAAGATGGATAGGTTTTAAAAATTCACAGCTTATACTTTAAAACCATACATATATGTAAATCATACAGATCAGTGGAAATATAATAATATAACGAAAATAGCAATAATTATTAAGATAAACAAAAATAATGATAGTAGCTAAAATGTGCTGAAAGCTTATGTTGTGCACAGAGAGCATGACTTCATTTCATCTTTGTAAAACATTAGGGTGTTTATTATTCCCATTTTATGGATGTGGATAGTAAGGCACAGAGACTGAATTAATTGCTCATGGTCATGTAACTAGTAAGTAGAAGATTCAGAGCTGTAAACTTCTCTGCCTTAATCCAAAGCTCAGGTGGCCAGTACCACTTTTAGGTCTAAGCAAATGTGGCCAGTACCACTTTTAGGTCTAAGCAAATGGGTCCATGTTCTGTTCCGACACTTAAAAGGATCTATTCTGGCCCTTCTCTGGCTGTGTCTTTTCCCAAGAGGCAAGAGCCTTAGGAGCCAATGGGATACAGCTCACTGAGAGCCTGTGACTCACCCTGGCACTATAATTTGAGTATTCAGGGTCTTGAAATCCTTGTGCTAGCAGTCCCCAACCAGCCTCCCCAACTTGCTTAGAAATGTTGCAATTGTGTCCTTGTAAACATGGACCATTCATGGTGTGCACACCCCAAGTGGAGTTGGGAGATGGAGTATCTTACAGGTGGCTATAAAAGTACCATGAAGTGTGGGATGAAATTGGAGTGATGAGGGAAGGAGGTTGCATAAATAAAGCCCAGGTGTTGCCATGCTTTCCTGGCATCGGCTATTGTAAAAAAACTGGTCCAGGACTCCAAAGAATTCAAGAACTCAAAATCTGAACCTGGTCTTTCAGGTCAAGGCGAGGGCATTTTCTTCCCCTTCAAGGCAGGAGGTATAACACATTTCATTTAACAATTTATTATCTTCATTTATAGCTTTTAAATATTAAGTTTTTGAGTTATAGGAGTTACTTTAAAAACATTTTCTGGTAATTTTAATATCTGGTAATTTGGAGATCATCTCCAATGATTACCTTTCTCCCTGAATGTGGGCCATATTTTTCAGGTGATTCATAAATCTAGTAATTATGGACTGTATTCTGCACATTGCAATTGTGCTCTTACAGTTGTCCCAGTTTTCCCCCTTTTCCATCCTCAACCCAGTACTCCCATTCCCTCCAACAATCCTCCCACCCTTTTGTTAATGTCCATGGGTCAGGCTTGCAAGTTCTTTGGCTAATCCATTACCTATACTGTTCTTAACATTCCCTGTCTATTTTGTAGCTACAAATTTGTACTCCTTAATCCCTGCACTTTTCCCTCCATTCTTCCCCTTCCTTCTCCCAATTGATAACCCTCCAAATAATCTCTGTACCTATGATTCTGTTCCTTTTCCGGTGTTTGCTTAGTTTTTATTTGGATTCAGTTGTTAATAGTTGTGAATTTATTGCCATTTTAATGTTCATCGTTTTGATCTTTTTCTTATGCTAAATTCCCTTTAGCATTTCATATAATAATGGTTTGGTGATGATGAACATCTTTAGTTTTACTTTGTCTTTCTCTGACCTTCAATTCTAAATGATAACTTTGCTGGATAGAGTAATCTTGGATGTAGGTCCTTGCTTCCATCATTTTGAATACTTCTTGACAGTCCCTTCTAGCCTGCAAAGTTTCTTTTCAAAAATCAGCTGACAGTCTTACAGGAACTCCTTTGTAGGTAATTGTCTGCTTTTCTCTTGCTGCTTTTAAGACTCTCTCTTTATCTTTAACCTTTGGCATTTTAATTATGTTGTGTCTTTGTGTGGTTCTCTTTGTGTCTATCTTGTTTGGGACCCTCTGTGCTTTCTGGAATTGTGTGTCTATTTCCTTCAACAAATTAGGGAAGTTTTCTCTCATTTTTTCAAATAAGTTTTCAATTTCTTCCTCTTCCTTTTCTCTTTCTGACACCCCTATGATTCAGATGTTGGTAGATTTAAATATGTCCCAGAGGTTCCTTAGCCTATCCTCCTTTTTTTGAATTATTTTTTCCTCCTGCTGTTCTGAATGAATACTTTTTCTTACCTTGTGTTCCAAACTATTGATTTGATTCTTGGCTTCATCCCCTCCATTGTTGGTTCCCTGTACATTTTTCTTTATTTCACTTAATGCAACCTTCATTTCTACCTGGGTCTTTTTTATGCTGTTGAAGTACTCGATGAGTCCCTGGAGCATGCTGATAACTAGTGTTTTGAACTCTGCATCTGACTTATCTCCATTTTGTTTAGTTCTTTTTCTGGAGTTCTGTTCTGTCATTTGGGCCATCTTTCTTTGTCTTCTGATTTTGACAGCCTCCCTGTGTTTGTTTCTATGTATTAGGTAGAGCTGCTTTGATTCCCTGTCTTAGTAGTGTGGCCTCTTGTAGAAAAGTGCACCGGTTAAGTTGTATAGGGTGGAGCCTTAGATGTAATCTCCAGGGCCAGGCAACCCATGTCAGCACTTTGTTGTTCTCTTTGGGGGAGGGTTCAGGGATGGAACAACTCCACTGCCTGGCCTCTGGAGTTTTGCCTGGGATAAAGCTGTCTCTGGTACTCACCCTGTTTCCAGTCACTCTACTTTCTTCCCATATGCTGGTACCCTTCCAGCTGTTGCCCTGGTTCTGAATCCAAGAAGGGGTGGTTCTGCATAAGTCCTGAGTCCATTATAGGCCCTTTCAGAGGAGTCTCTTGAGCATCCTGCAATTTCTTGTGCCCCTCAATCCCCACTGATTTTTACAAGCGGAGGTTATGGGGACTTATCTTCCTGGCACTGGAACCCTGGGCTGGGTGGTCTGGTCTGGGTGATCCCTGAGTAGTGAGGGATCCCTCCCAATTTTTATCTATTACACATGAATGTGGGATCACTCATTCCTATCACTGCACCTCTCTGCACAACTCCACATCTCTGTCCCCCTTCTACCTGTCTGGATGAATATGGCTTCTTTAAATCCTTGGTTGTTGATTTCCATACAGCTCAATTTTCTGACAATTCTGGGTGATATTTGTTTTGCAGTCTAGTTGTATTTTTTGCTATATTTATGTGAGGAGGCAAGCATGCTTACCTGTGCCTCCATCTTGGCTGCTGTTTATATATTATAGAGACTGTACATTCTGTTATATTTCTCTGTAGGTTCTCCCCCCACCCCCCAAATTTTCTAGCAGGCAGTTAATTGGACTGAACTGATACTGTCAACTCAATTTTCTCTGTGTGGGGAGCTAACATCTCAGGTCAGTTTTATTAGGCTTAGTCGAGCCACTTGGAGTCTGCGCAGCTTATGAATATTTTATAGTCAGGTGAAGATTTGGGCAGAGTTTTCATACCAAATTTTGGGCTATCACTCTTTCAGTTCTCCTTTATTTGGGGCTTCTAACTTTCCAGTTGCTGTAGTTTTCCTGAAATCTGTCCTCTCTATCAAGCCAGTAAAACTGCAGGTTTCCATCAGCATGATGACAGAAGGGATCTGCCCTTAGATTAAAGGACTTAAAATCAGGGAATTTAGTGCTGTTGTTCCCTTCTTCGAAATTTCTACCCCCATCTCATGCCCCCTAATCTGACTACTTTTGGTCACAGGTAAACATAATAACTAATGAGTTCTTAATTATATATGTCTATTGTTGATTATTTTAATATGTCACTTATATTTCTTGGGCATAAATATTGCTCATCTTCATATAAGAAAATAGAATTTAATTTTATTTAAAATTTTCAACTTAGAGTAAAAATAATCCCTAATCAAGACTTGATTTCTTGGGTTGATTAATTTTTTCCCTTGTGCTCATCTACAGAATGATTGTTTGATCTCCTACAAAATTATCTATCTTTGGACATCCCAAGAGTATATCTTACTGATAGTGAATGGGTCAAAATCACAGTCAGTGTGTACATTATTTAAGGAATTAATCTGATTTAATGAAAATAAGTGCCTATTTGTTGAAGACAAAACCACCTTCGACAAATGCCCATGTTGCTGTTTTGGTTTACAACATTGTTTACGTATTGGTACTTGATGTTAAAAGACTCATAGACCCTATCTGCCTTACCACTTCAGTCCAGTAAAAAATATAGTGTATTATTTCCAGGTTACAGAACTTCCATAACCAAATTTACCATTTTTTTTTAAGTTAGAGCAAGTTCTAAGTAGTTGGGACAAAGTACCTAAAGACCAGAAACAGAGATTCAATGTCCAAGTATCTGGAAAATAAAATATTCCAAAGAGAAAAAAATCTTAAAACATTATTCTTCATTCACACACGCTGCTTTTAAGTCTCTTAGAAAGGCCATACAGTTGAACAGAAGATAGCTGAGCACTTGTAAAACTGTGGATATTTTTCATTTCAAAGAGAGGTTTTGAATGCATATCAGTATTGGTATACTGAATAATGGATGAAAGGGATTCAACTCTGGAGGCATTACTGCTGGATTCTAATGAACCCATAAGTCTGGGCAGAAGAGTTCTCTGCACTGGAGTCAGAGGTGATGAATGTTTCACAGAACATGCCTACTTGGAGGGGTTTTTAACATCATTTGTATCTAAGTCAGTTTGCTATATTTCTTAAAATCAAGGTGATGATTTAGGACAACCCAAAAAAGGCTCTTTGTAAAAATGAGCTACTTTTTTTGTCAGTACTAGTATATGTCTCATTTTACTGCCCCCAACTATATTTTACTTATTACATGAAATCTTAGGTATAGCAATTTCTCTCTAACAGCAGTGGTTAGAAAATAATATGTTCTGACAACAAATAACTTGATTGGTGGAATATGCATAATGTCTGACCTTTCTTTGATAATTCAGAATATAATTCAGTATTTTACTGTACTTTGGAGCCATTAAAATTAATCATTCTTTTACTTATATGTTGGCTTATATATTAATTTTTCTAATACCCATTTGTTGATTATCTTCTCTGTGTAAAATACCATGTTATCCAGTATATGTGAACAGAAATGCTGTTAATATAGTGTCATTTAATCGAATGATGTAAAATTAATAATTGATTGTACTTTGCATAAGCTTCTGTGCTCCACAGCTTGTATTGCTCCCATATCACAATGTACAGTCCTGATGAAATTAAGGAACAATCAACTGGCAGAAATCTGATAGAAGCTGAAACATAAAGATACCTACCCAAATTTGGGACCATAAATCAAAGTTATTTATGCTTTTCAATCAATTTTTTGACAAGATGGAAAACCATAACAAGGATTAACATTGAGCACTCTCTCCTGGAGAAATTTGCTGCTTTCACGTAAGATTTGGCAGGCCTAATCTTGATGCCTTTATCTCTGATGGAAGGGCACTTTGATGTCTTTACTCTCAAGTCATATATTCTCCTATTGGGAAAGACCCTTTCATTCTACTTATTACTTTTTCCCCTCATTCCTTTTTTTTTGTTTTGTTTTGTTTTGTTTTGCTCTTAATCTGTGAATCAGAGACCTAGCAGGAAACATAGAAGGCTCAAACTGAGTCATCAAACACTTAATAACAGCAAAAGGTGTGACCAGTGTGTAGGGAAACCAATCAGTGTTTTTACTTTCTCTAGAACTGAAGGGGCTATGGCGAGAACAGTGACCTGTTAGCTGGACAGAGCAGTTGCATAAAGAGGACCTCCTGACAGGTTCTCTGTCCTCCAGGAGATGGACACAGCCAGCCTGTGACAGCCTGGCAGGGAGGGAGCTGGGACAAGACATTCTTTGGCTCACTTTCTCCCTACTTTTTCTTCCAACTAGCCAAACCCAGCCAGCAGCCAGAGGCACAGGAGCCTCCAAGGGCTTATGGGCAGTAGAAAAGTGTGGAGGTTGGATCTGAAGACCCAAATGGAAAATATTTAGCATGTGCTGTATTACATGTTGTCAACTCAGGGTCTTTCCCAATAGGAGCATACATAACAATAGGAGTAAAGACATCAAAATACCCTTCTATCAGAGATAAAGGCATCAAGATTAGGCATGCCAAATCTTACGTGAGAGCAGCAATTTTCTCCAGGAGAGAGTGCTCAGTGTTAATCTTTGTTATGGTTTTCCATCTTGTCAAAACAATTGAAAAGCATAAAGAACTTTGGTTTATTGTCCCAAATTTGGGTAGGTATCTTTATGTTTCAGCTCCTACCAGATTTCTGCCAGTTGATTGTTCCTTAATTTCATCAGGACTGTACATTGTGATACGGGGGCAATATAAGCTGTGGAGCACAGAAACTTATGCAAAGTACAATAAATTATTAATTTTACATCATTAAATTAAATTACACTATATTAACAAGCAGTTCTCAGCAGTTTCTAGGCCAATCCTGGCGAACCACCCACTGCATGTTGAAGCCTCAGCTAGCTATTGGGAGCATCTCAGAAGTTTTGGAGATTCATAGCCCCTTTCCATCATGGGTTGAGCTCATCAGTGACAGCTTTCCTCTCCTGCTCTCTCAACACTTTCAGGGCTATGTATGTCTGTACTTCTAAATTTGGGCAATGTACAGTGGCTGCAGTTTTCATGACTGAATCCTGACTGATAGGCAGTGCATTCCCTGTTTGCCAAGGTGCCTGAAATTCTCACTTTCTTTACGGAGGAAATACTGAGATAAATGGTTAGCTTGGCACTGATAGGAGGCCAGCACAGGGAACCTTAGGAATGGTGAGACAATAGGAGGCTCTGGATTTGCATATCAGTGAATAAAGGGAAGAATTTGTGTTCAAGGAGGAAAATGGAGTCACGCTGTGCTGGGAGTTCCCTGGCTAGCTATGAAGAATTCATCTGCAGCCATGGAGCTGGGTGGCATTATAGGAGTGCCTCATACATATATGCCAGCTATAGTTTTGTAAACAATAGTCTGCCATTTTAAGCATACTGTTACTATAACTGTCAGGGCTGTTAACCTCTTAGGAAAATGACATGGTGCCTCTTTTGTACACAATTTAGCTCATGGAGATGCCATCTGGTACAGCTTCAATCACAACCTAAACCGGTGGTATTTTTTAAAACTTTGGTTGCATATTAAAATCACCTGGGGGGAGATATTTAAAAACATCCCAATTCCCAGGACTCTCCCACAATCGGTTAAGTCACAACCTCCAGGCATCTGTCATTTTTTGAAGATCCACAGGCAATTTTAACAGATGACCGCTTTGTGCAGGGGTCCTAGAGCCTTGCTGCTCAAACTCTGATTCATCCATAGCAGCATGACGTCCATCTATCCATCCATCCACCCACCTTATGTAGCACGGATAACCCTGCCCCAGACCTACTGAATCAGAATCTGCATTTTAACAAGATCTCCCACGGAACTTTTAAGGACTGAGAAGCACTAGTTCTGGCCATTCTAAGTAGGTAAATGTTACCTACTTGATCCATCATTCTTTCTCATCAGCACTTACCTTTTTTACAAATAGCTTTGTAAGATTTAGCTGTTTAGAGTGTATATAAGTTTTGTGCACAACTGTGAAACCATTACCATAAGAAGACAATGAACATACCCATCACAACCCAAAGTCTCCTGCTCCTTTGTAATCACCTCCTTCCCCTCTGCCCTTCCCCCAACTCTATTTGCATGCAATCATTGATCTACTTTCTGTCATTGTAGAGTAGTGCTTTTTCTAGAGTTTTATGTACATGTACTTTCTTCAATTTGATGTCTTTCACCCAGCATCATTATTGGGATTCATCTGTGTTGACATATGTGTCTGTATTCCTTTTTATTGCCGAGTATTATTCTGTTGTATAAAGTAACACAATTTGTTATTCATTCACTTGTTGACGGATTCTTGGGTTGTTTCCAGTTTTTGGCTTTTACAAATGAGGCTGCTATGAACTTTCAGATACAAATCTTTGTATAGATGGAAACTTTCATTTTTCTTGGGTAAATTCCTAGGACTGGAATGATTAGGTTTTATTGTAGGTGTACATTTAACTTTTCATGAAAATATTTTCCATAACAATCTTCTAAGATATTATTGATGATCATGTTTTGCAGTTGGAAAAAGAGGCCCAATGTGATTAAGTGATTACTTTGCCAATTGTGAGATGTTTCCATACTCTTTATACTGATACCTCAGTAATGACAAGTTTTTCACATGTTCCTGGATATTCACATTATAGCTATTATTATAGTTTGAGGCCCATAGCTGGCATCTCAGCCAGATATGATGGAAACCCTGGGTTTCAGGGAGGGCCCTTACATATTCAGCAAGCTCTCTTTCCCTCTGAATTAGCAGATGATGCTGATTGAAGTGAAATCCCACTATGACTCTGAATCAGGTCAAAGCCCATATCTGTATACTTCTTGAGCTAGCAATGTTCCCTATTTGTAATGTATTTGTAAAGAAGACAGACATTTCCTAACTCTTGTCTTTATCTATCCTGTAACTATATCTTAGCAGAAAGACTCTATTCAACTCATAATTGCTAATAATTTTCTGCTGAACAGTTTTACCTAACCTTATACATCTGTCTCACTTCAATTACTTCCTGTATTGCTGAACTTCAGTCTGTAAAGGAACTCTGCCTTATTGTATCATTACTCTTATTAACTCAATCAGTTTATTATGTTCTCTTAGATACATGAAACAGAATATATGAAATATTTATTAGTTGTAAAGCATAAGAAATATTCATGAACTCACCACCAACTTAACAGCAAGAAGCCTCTCCTATCCTATTGCATCTTACAGTTCCTCCCTCTCCTGCCTGCCAACTTCTAGAAGTTTTTAACGGTATTTAAAATTTTGTATTTATTGCTGCCTTGCTTTAAATATATAATTATATGTAATGTATTGTATATGCTTCCTTATATATTATATTATGTTTCACTCTTTATGAGCTTTTAAAAATAGCATAATGTAATAATAATCTAGGAATTGCTTTTTTTATTCAAGAGCATATTTCTAAGTTTCAGCCACATTATCATGCATAACTTTAGTTCATTTATTTTTCACTGCTCTAGACTGTTTATTTTATGATAGTTGATACTGCTCTGCATATTGTCATACAGGTCTCTTGTTGCTGCATGTAAGAGATTCTCTCAGTCTAATTGATGGGTAGTGATATGGGAATGTCTAACTTTGTAAGATTATTGCCACTGTGTTTTCCAAAGGGGTATAACCTGTTTATATTTCCACTAGCAGTGTGCAAGAGTTGACTTTGTCAGATCTTTAGCAATATCAGATGTTGCCTTTCTGGTGACTATAGAATTGGATCCCACTGTGATTTTGCTTTGTATTGCTCTGGGTTACAAATAAGTCTGAACAATATTTTATATTTTTAATTTCTATGTTCCATCTTTTGAAAAGGTTCAGGCTGAGTCCCACATGTATTTAAAATTTTGGATTGTCTTTTTCTAATTGATGTCTTGGGGTCCCTTACCGTGATATTAGGTATTAATTTTTTATTGTATGTATGTACTACAAATACATTTTTCACGTTGTGGCGTCTGTTGTTTCTTGTTGCTGCTGTTTGTTTGCTTTTCACTTCTTGGTAGTTTTGGAGGAATAGAAGTTCTTATTTTTAGTGCAATAGAATTTTCTACTTTTTCTTTTATAAGCAGTATTTCTTGCTTTGAATTTAAGAGATTCTTTTCCACTTAAAGTAATAAAGATAGTCTCATATATTTTACTTTTATATTATCTTCAATATATTGGAAATTGATTTTTGTGAATGGTGTGAGGTAGGCACTAAATTTCAGTTTTTTGCCTTATGGCTAACCAATTATCTAAGCATCATATCCTATCTCAAATTTCCATAGATACATAGGTCTGTTTCTGCAATTTCTGTGCTCCTTTTTTAATCCTCTTTCATATGTTCTTTCCTGCCCTTGAAAATTATTTGAGGCTTTCATTTTCTTGCTTAGCCTTCCTTACTTAATTTTTCCTCTTAGTATTTTAGTAGCTATATTCTTTGCTTGTATTCTTTTTGTGGTTCCTTTTAAAATTTTATCATGTGTATTTAATGTTACAAAATCTATAGGCACTATCTTAATCATTATCCTAGTATAAGAAGTCAGAGACTACTCTCACCAGGATGAATTGTTTAGTAGTTTAATGCTATTCTTAGAAAAAAACCTTGCGTCCTGGCTGGTGTGGCTCAGTGGATTGAGTGCTGGCTTGCGAACCAAAGGATGCGATTCTCAGTCAGGGCACATGCCTGGGTTGCTGGCTGGGTCCCCAGTAGGGGACGCGTGAGAGACAATCACACATTGATGTTTTTCTCCCTTTCTTTCTCCTTTCCTCCCACTTCTCTAAAAATAAATAAATAACATCTTTAAAAAAACATTATTAGTTACAAATAATTATTTTATACCAACTTTGTTTATTTTAACATACCTACATATTTCCTACTTTGCTCACCATTATTTGTTTCATCTCAGACTTTTCTTCTGGGGATCATGTACTTCCTTTCTGAAGTTTCTTTGATAAATATCTGTTGAGTGTAAGTGACTTTTTTCTCCTGTTCATCTAACTTTTTAGAAATAGTTTTTCAGGTTATAGAATTCTAGGTCAGCTATTACTTTATATCAGCAAATTGAAAATACACTTCCATTATAGTTGTTGGGAAATCTACTGTTAGATAAATTTTTGTACTTTATAGACGATCCTTGTATCAGTAAGCCATTGCTGTGTCATAAACTAAAAGCTAAAACCTAAAAACTTATATTTACTCTCACATGTCTGTGAGTTGGCTGGGATAACTGCTTCAAGCTGTATCTCTAACTGACCTTGATTTTTACTGTGTTTGGGCTCAGGTCAGTTCCACTTGTCTTTATGCTGGAGACTACATATTAGTTATTATTATTATTATTATTCTTTGTAAGGACAACTGGCATACTGAACTTTCTGCAATAAAATTGCTAAGTGCATGGGTAGTTTTACTAGAATGGTAAAATAGAAATGTTCAAGTAGGGATAGATTTAGTTTTTTTATTTTTTAAAGATTTTATTTATTTAATTTTAGAGAGAGTGGACGAGAAGGAGAAAAAGAGGGAGAGAAACATCAATGTGTGGTTGTCTCTCACATGCCCCTGACTGGGGACCCTGCCCACAACCCAGGCATGTGCCCCAACTTGGAATTGAACCTGTGACCCTTTGGTTTGCAAGCCCATGCTCAATCCACTGAGCTATACCAGCCAGGATGAATAGAGAGGTTTAGAAGTACACATACTTTTCTGTGTAGGTAAGATATCTTTAACAAATACTGCAGTTATTTTTCACCATCCAGTCAGTGAAGAGGCTAACATGTTCACTTAAGGAATCTTGGATAAATAAGGGGTGAACTGATTTCATTTTGCACTACAGTTACACCCAAAATACTGCATTCCACTTTTCTGCTTGAGAAAAGCCTGGAAACAACCTTGGTAGGTTGTGAAGGATACTCATAAAGTTGTAAATTCTAATCTTCCAGTTCACCTTAGGTTTGATGTGTAACAGACTGATGATTTTGCAGTATGAGAATAAATTTAGCATAGTGAATTAAATGAACTTTCTGGTACAATGTGCAAGGCACAGATACGACTGGCTTTGAATGGGATCATCGAGGTGATGATAACATAGTGCAAATGAATTAATGATTGGCAGATACATACATTGTATGCTTTTAAAGTGATAATAGCTACAAATGCTCTAAATGTTATTAGATTAAGTCAACCTTTGACTGGAATAAAATTCCACCTTTCCCTCTTTAATTAGTGTTTGTTTCTCTATTTGGGAGCAAATAAATATTTTTCTTATTCATGTTACCTAAATGTCAAATGAAAATGAAAACATAATTAGTATAAATATTTGGGTCTTGGTAGAGTGCCCCAGTCTGTTAATTCTAATTTCAGAAATTCATTGCTTTTATAAAGCACGTAATATAAGACCACTTGGTTTGCATATAATGGCACCAAAACCATCACCACCATTGGAACTAATTTGATGCATCATCATGTAAATGAAATGTGGGCATGGTTCCCTAGGGCTAAATGCTTTTAGAGATAGGCAAAACATTGGCACACTATCACCAATCATGGAAAGTGTAATTTAATACTCTGACCAGGAACATTGCCGTCCCTTGGATTTTTTTTTTTTTTTTTTGTAAACATACAGGTGCTCTTCTTTTCACTATGGGTTAAAAAACAAGTTATTTCAATTTTATAAGTTAGTAACTCCTGTATTCTTATTAATATAACAGTGGTTGGAATACAGAATCTGTAAAGGTTGAAGTTCCACTTAAATTCATTAAGGTATCCCACGGTATTTTGATAGTAAAGTAATATGTGGCATGACCAATCCTCCAAGTTCAAATTCAAGTCCCCAAGTCTTTACCTTTTATCTAGGACTTGCTACACAATAGAGAAAGAGCTCTTTTCCCTAGATCATTGGTTCTCTCACCTGGATGATAACAAGGATATTCAGGGATGCTTAGCAAAGCTTTGGATTTCTGGGACCCACCACAAAATTTCTGATTCCACATATCTTGGATGAAATGGAAAATCAGCATTTAAAAAAATATCACAGGGAATTCTTTTGAAGGTGGTCATGAGCACATAGTTTGAGGTCCATCATTGGACCTTTGTGATAAGAATAGAACTGTCTCATAGAGGTAAGGGTGACATTGACATGTCTTAACATCTAAGTGTCTAGAAGAATCTCCCATTTTCTTCAGCTTTATTACACAAAAGACTTGAAGTGGAAGTGGCCTAAGAAAAACATAGATTTAAAATAACATATTATAAACAAATAAACAATAAAAACAGGTGTTAGAAACACTGAGTAGGATACCATGATTGAGAGAAAATGTGAAAAATTCAGACTATAACATCTCAATTATTTGCTATAATTAAACTAACAACTTTGTTCAAATTCTCTAGGCAGCCTAAACAATAGTAAGATACAATAAGTTCTACAGTTAGTTTTTTATTACCAAGGTGAGAGAGAAATGGCCCTGCCTTAGCAAAACTTTCCCTGGCAGTGCCCTGGCATAGAAAGTTGAGTGCAGGGGCAGGCCGTTTCCTCAATGGCTTTCTTAACTGGCAGGGACGTTTCAATCCCCCACTTCACTATGATCTCCCTCCTCCTGAAAGATGTGAGTGTTCATGCAGGCTGGGTACAAGAGGCATCCATTTGGTCCCAAATGGCCATATCTTGTTTATTTCCTGTGAATTATGAAAATCAGCATCCAAGGTATTTGCCTCTAATTTTACATCTTTCTTCACTCATTCCTGCACTGGTCACAGTTATTTACAATAGTCTACTCTCCTGCCATGGAATCCTGTTCTTCCAGCAAGCAGAATCCTGCACATGTGCTACCTTCTCCAGATGGCCCTCCAGCCAGATGACAGTTGTTTCCAAGATTATTCAATTTTGTCTAAGGGGGAATGCAGTGTGATGTCCTTGCAGTTGAAAAACATGGTATGAGCCAGAATCCTAACACCTTTCCCATCAATCTCAGATCTCAGTCAGCTTTTTGGTCTGGGTAGGGAAGACCAAGATGATGTAGGTTCCCAACTGTTTCCTGCTACTGAACTGAGTTGGATGAAAAGAAATCTTGAAAGCTGCTTTAGGTCATTGTCCAGAAAGCCTGCCCGCATCTTGAAACCACTGCTACTCTTACGTGATGGTAAAATGAGCTGACATCTAGATGCTGTGATTTGAGGGGCAGAAACAAAGCCCTGTGATAAAAAATATCTTTCCAAATAATATGGAGTTTAGGTTTGAAATTCCACCATTACTAATTCATTCTTTTGTGTTAAAAATGTTCAACTCTGGTTCTATCCTAAAGTATACAGAATGATTTAACATGAGTACATTCATCAGCTTACTCTTTGCAGCAGAGGGACCAGTGTTAATTGAGAGCCCTGAGATGCTAGGGGCAGGAGTCACTTACCAAGGGAGCATGGGTATCAAAGGGTAACAGATTAAAGATATTTATCTATCTCATAATTTTATTTAGGGCTATTTTTGTCCACCATATTCAGGTGGAATAAAATGAAATGATATCTATTTATTTTTGGGAGGTACCATGCGATCTGCTCATATTAATAAAGGAGGAGTAATCTAGAAACAAAGGAAACCCTTCAAATACTAGGGATGCTTTTGTTAAAATTCACACATGTAGTGCAGATGTATTTAAAAGGAGCCAGAGGAGATATAATGAACAACTGAAGCATGAAGAGGAGAGTGTAGCTGATGCCAAATGAGAACCTTGAATAATTTTTTTCCCCCAGATGACCCTTATTTTATTTGTGCATAGCAAAACTTGATTCCACTGTTTGAAACAATAGATCTGGAGTGGATTTGGTCAGGGAGGGGACATTGTTAGAGGGTCTTTTGATTCCTGGTCCCTATTTACTATGGGAAGGTTTACGTTGTAACCACTGATGTCTAATATTCTGGCACAACCTGGGCAAAAGCACAGTAAGTTGTAATTGTCATTGCACGTGAAAATAAGCCAAACTTTCTCAAGATTAACCTGAGGGAATCGTAGTAACTATGAAAGGAAAATGTCCAATGAAGTGACTGGTCTTGAGAACATTTCAATTACCCATCAGAAGGGAAAAGTACATTAGTTTTTCATGGAGGGGAAATGAGAGGAACTCATTTTCTTTTGTTTGTTTTTTTTTAAAAAAATATACATCACTGGTGTATTTTTAAAAACAATTTTGAAGTATGTAGATGATCTTTGTGTTTACAGAAACATTTTAAAATCTTTGTAGGCTAAAGGTCAACTTTTTAAAATAAATTAAAATGTATATTTTATTATTTAATCAATTATTTTAATCTTCACAGATTTTTAATTTTAATATCAATATGAGGTTTAGAACTTTGAACAAACTACACCCATAGACAAAGGGATGTAAGTGGAATTTAGGTCCTTAAGTCCTCTTATCAGGCATGACTGAACACATAATATAGCCCAAACCAAATCAATTCTACTTACCCTGACACATGTCCTTGAATCTCTGTATTACCCAGAGTCCAGAACTATCAATTCTGACTTCCCATGGGTTCCTTGGGTTAGAGGTCCATTTCTTTGTGGTTTTCTAATCCTTAGTATGGTAGTGTTCTTGCATAGAATGGGGACATCATAATGAGAGGCAAGCCTGGAGAAGTGAAAGAAGGCAGAGACTCCATAAACAGCAAGATGCGAGGTCAGATTCAGGAAGGTTTCTGCTGTTATGGAGTAAGATCAGTGTGGGTATTTCAGAGCTCTCAAGATTTTAGGATGAGAACTAACTGTCCCTCACTTTTGAGCATAATGTTTGAGTGGGGAAAAAATTAGACATTTTACATTGTCCCTGAAGTCAACCAGTGAGGTTGGTTTTGATATTTTCTTGCAGCTCATCAGTTTGGAGAAAATAATTGGTTCAAAGTGATTGCAGAATATAATATTTCATTTAGAAGTTTGACTCACAGCCAACAGCAAGTGGATGTTACAGATAAAAGGGAGACATAACAATAATAAGTCAAGTCATATATAGTTACGTAGGAGATCATTTTCCTTCCAAGTCCACCAAATGGGTTTCTATTTTCTAGAAATGCAATGGATTATATGAAAATACAGCTGTAGAAATGTTGGAACACAGTATAGGATTGTGGAAACATTATTATGACAACCAAATAAATAGCTTTTATCAAAGTATACATTAATAATATTAAAGCTTTCTTTGTAACATAATAGACATAAAACCCCAGTTTGTTGGAAAGACAAATCTAAAGTGAATTCAAAACAGTGGCAGAGTGGGTAGATGTTATACTCACCTCCTCCCAGAAATGAACTAAAATTTCAACTAAAACACAGAACAATCAACCTGAATAACCAACTGAAGAAGAGCTGATCAGAAGTCTTATAACCAAGCATTTACAGAAGATGCCACATCAAGACTGGTAGGAAGGGCAGAAATGGAAAAGGGCTGGCCATATTCCCACAGTGGTGGCTGAGATTCCTGAAGGGTATCTCAGCTGCAAAGGTTTCCCCTGAATGGTCGAGGTTTCAACCCCATGCCAGGCTCATCATACCTGAACACCAAAGCCTGGAAGAGGTGCCCACATAACATCTGACTGTGAAAATCAGGAGGGATTCTGTCCACCAGAGAGAGATAAGGGTCTGCTAGAGCAACAGTTGTCCTCTTAAAGGGCCAGTGCACAAAATCTCATTTGCAGTACTCATAGTAGACTTTGGCAGAGAGAGGGCTTAGTGGACCAGAGTTGTGTGAGAATGGACTGGGATTTGTAACTCTGGCAAGAGAGCTGAAGGGGCAACCACCAGGATTCCTGTATCTCCCACAATGACAGATACCATTTTTTTTTTTTTTTTTTTTAATCTTTAGAGGAAAAGGGAAGGAGGAAGAGAAATATCAATGTGTGGTTGCCTCTCGTGTGTCCTCTTCTGGGAACTAGCCTGCAACCCAGGCATGTGCCCTGATTGGGAATCAAACCACAATCCTTTGGTTCGCAGGCCCGCGCTCAATCCACTGAGCTACGCCAGCCAGGGCCAGATACCATTTTTGGGGGTGGATCACTCCCCTTCATACATCATAAGCCAAAGGGAATGCAATAGCTTCACCCTCTAGACTCCCTCTCAACCCACCCTACAGAGTTTGCACCATGCTGGGGAGTCAGCTGCCTGGGCCAGGGTGTAGAGATCTGGGCAGACTCAGGGGGTGTCAGTGAATGAGTTGCATGGCTTAGGGGTGGGGCCATTCTTCCCACTTTCGTGCGAACCTGTGATTTCCTGTGATTGACACCTCCCCCTCACAGGAGATTCACTAGCCCCACTGACCCAGTGCCCAGAGATCGAGGCAAAATCTGGAATTGACTGAGTTGTGTGGCTCTGATGTAGGAGCTACTTTCCCACATTCCTCCAAGCCTCACCAGCACCTTCCCCTCACAGGACATTCACTAGCCCCAATCCCTGACTCCTGGAGGCCCTTCCAGGCTGAGATTGGGCCCCTGGCAGAATCTGAGACTGGCTGAATTGTGTGGCTCTAGGATGAAAATAATTTTTTCCTTTGTACACATGAGTGTACAGGGCTTTCCCTTCACATGGCCAAATTTGGTCTGTTTGGGCCTGATAAACTCCGCTGGCCTCATCCTAATGACTTCCTGAGACTCTGCCCCACAATAAAGGTGATTGAACACCCAGTGGGTGGCAGCTAGACTTGGTGTAACCTGGGACATTTTCTGAGTGGCCTCAGACCCAGCACCGACATTGAGTTTGAACCTGGATCAGTTTGGTGAACACCACACGCCCCGACTTAATGATTCACTGAGAACCTACCTCATGCAACTTGAGTACAGCCAGAGGCTCTTTTAGTGACTGAGCCTAACAGGCAGTTGGCAGACAGAGGAAAGTAGAGGTGGATCTCAGGATGCCTTGGAACTTTTGCTGATCTGCCCCCAGGCCCGGTGCTGGACAAAGCCAGCCTTGGTGCACAGCTTGGTCCTAACCAACACATGCCCAAGCCCAGAAGAGGATGCCACAAACTTTGCATCACTTTGTAGCTCCAGACATCTTGTCCAAAGATAGTTATGGGCAGCATCTGACTTTGGCTTACACCAGAGGCCCCAGAACCTACACATACACTGGCCAGCTACAGACAACACCAGAGCAGGATCTAATAAGCTTCACAAGCAGCATATCCAAAGGGAGATTTCAGCAGGCACTAAACCCTACTGAGCTGAATTCTGCTTTATGTGGTCAGTGCCTACATAGCAGCTTGTGCACCATGGCCAGAGTAGATCCTCACATTCAGCCAGCCTGAGAGTTGACTGCATGCATGAGTGGGCCAATAGCAATCAAGACTCAATTACAACAACAGGGCCCACATCACCCACATAAATAGGTCATTCTTGGAGCACACAGTTCAGGTGATCAAGGAGATTGTGTCTCTGGGTCACATAGGGCACCTACTTGATATGTATCTTACCAAGACTGGGAGTCATAGCAAATCTACCTAATATATAGAAACAAACACAAAAAGGCAGTCAAACTGGGGAGACAAAAAGCATGCCCCAAATAAAGAAACAGGGGAAATCTCTAGAAAAAGAGCTAAATGATATGGAGGGAAGCATTTATCAGATATGGAATTAAAAAATGGTTACGAGGCTTCTCAAGGAACTTAGTGAGAACTTCAACAACATGAAAAATAAGCATAGAAACCACAAAAAGGAACCAGTCAGAAATGAAGAATCCAGTATCTGAAATAAACAGTATGTTGAATGAAGCAGAGGGCTGAATCAATGATCTGGAAAGCAAGGTAGCAGAAAAACACCCAATCAGAGAAGCAAAAAGAAAAACATTAAAAATAAGAACAGTTTAAAGGACCTTTGGGACAACAGGAAGCATAACAACATTTACCTATTAGGGATACCAGAAAGAGAAGAGAGAGAGCAAGGGATCAAGAAACTATTTGAAAAAATAATGGCTGAAAATTTTCCTAATCTGGTGAAAGAAAAGACACACAAGTTCAAGAAATGCAGAGAGTCCCAAACAAGATGAATCCAAAGATGCCCACACCAGGATGCATCATAACATGGAAAAGGTTAAAACAAAGAAAGAATTTTAAAAACTGCAAGAGAAAGACAGTTCTGTAAAAAGGAGCTCCCATAAGACTGTCAGCTGATTTCTCAACAGAAACATTTCAACCAAAACTACATTGCTTAGCAAGGCTAAAATTTAAAATTAAATTAACAGCTTTCCAAACAAGAAAAAGCTAAAGGAGTTCATTACCATCAAACCAGTAAAACAAGAAATATTGAAGGGTGAAGAAGAAGAAGAAGAAGAAGAAGAAGAAGAAGAAGAAGAAGAAGAAGGTTATAAAGAATAAAATAGGAACAGATATACAACTATCAATAATCACTTTAAATTTAAAAGGCTTAGATGCTCCAAAAATGACATAAGGTAGAAGAATGAATAAGAAACAAGACCAACATATATACTGTTTACTATAGATCCACCCCAGAATGAAAGATACACACAGACTAAAAGTAACGGGATAGAAAAAGATACTTCATGCAAATGAAAATGAAAAGAAAGCTGTGGTAGCAATACTTATATCTGACAAAATAGACTTCCAAACAAAGGCCATAACAGGAGACAAAGGATATTGCATAACGCTAAAAGGATCAATCCAACAAAAGGATATAATCCTTGTGAACATATATGCACCCAACATAGGAGCACCTAAATATATAAAGGAAATCTTGATGGACATAAAGGGAAACATTGACAGTGATACAGTCATAATATGGCATTTTAACACCCCATTGACATCAGTGGATACATCTTCCAGACAGAAAATCAACAAGAAAATGGTGACCTTAAATGACACACAGATCAGATAGATTTAATTGATAACTTCAGAGCATTTCACCACAAAGCAGCAGAATATACATTCTCCTCAAGTGTACATGGAACATTTTCTAGGATAGATCACATGTTAAGACACAAAAAGTCTCAATAAATTTAAGAATATTGAAATCATATCAAGTATTTTTTGTGACCATAATGGCATGAAACTAGAAACCAATCACAAGAAAAAACTGAAGAACACACAAAGACATGGAGGCTAAATAACATGTTCCTAAACAATGAATGGGTTAACAATGAGATCAAGGAAGAAATCAAAAGATTTCTTCAAACAAATGAAAATGAAAACACAAAATCTATGGGACAGAGAGGAAGCAGTCCTAAGAGAAAAAAGCAACAACATAGCATTACAGTACCTCAAGGAACAAGAAATATCTCAGATTAATATAAAGGATCTAGAAGAAAATCTTACAAAGCCCAAAGTGAATAGAAGGAAAGAAATAATAAACATCAGAGCAGAAATAAACAAAATAGAGTCTACAAAAAAGGTAAAAGATTAAACCAAGAGCTGATTCTTTGAAAGGATAAACAAGATTTATACATATTTAATCAGACTCATCAAGGAAAAAAGAGGAAGGATCAAAATAAATAAAATCAGAAATGAAAGAGGAGAAATAACAACAGATGCCAAAGAAATATAAAGAATTGTAAGAAAAATATTACAAACAATTATGTGCCAACAAATTGGAGAACCTGGATGAAACATATAATTTCTGGAAACATACAATCTTCTAGAAGTGAATCAGGAAAAATTAGAAAATCTGAATAGACTGATTACAACTAATGAAATTGAAGCAGAAAACGCGCCCCCCCACCACACCTCCTGTTCAAAAAAAAATCCTGGATCTGATGGCTTCACAGGAGAATTTTACCAAACATTCAAAGAAGAACTAACACCTATTCTTCTCAAACTATTTCAAAAAATTCAAGAGGAGGGAAGACACCCAAGCTCATTTTAGGAAGTCAGCATTATTCTAATTAAAAACCAGAAAAAGACAAAAAAGAGAAAGAAAATTATAGGCCAATATCCCTGATGAATATGGATGCTAAAATCTTCAGTAAAAATATTAGCAAACTGGATCCAGCAATACATTAAAAAGATCATACACCATAATTGAGTGGGATTTATTTCAGGGATCCAAGGTTGGTACAATGTCCACAGATCAATAAATGTAATACACCATGTGAAAAAAAGAGAAAAATAACCACATGATCATATCAATATATGCAGAAAAAGCATTTGATAAAGTCCAGCACCCATTTATGATAAAAACCCTCAGAAAACTAGGAATAGAAGGAACATACTTGAGCATAATAAAGGCCATATATGACAAATCCACAGTCAACATCATACTCAGTGGTCAAAAATACAAGTGTTTCCCTTAAGATAATGAACAAGACAGGGATGTCCACTTTCACCACTCTTATTCATCATTGTACTAGAAGTCTTAGCCATAGCAATCAGACAAGAAGATTGGAAAGGAAGAAGTAAAACTGTCATTATTTGTAGATGACATGATCCTGTATATAGAGAACCCTAAAGATTTCACCAAAAAACTAGTAGAACTGATAAATGAATTCAGTAAAGTAGTAGGTTACAAAATAAATAGCCAGAAATCAGTTGCATTTTTATAGCCCTATGATGAATTATCAGGAAGGGAAACTAAGAAAACAATTCTATTTAGAATTGCATAAAAATTTCTAGGAATAAATTTAACCAAGGATGTAAAAGATCTATACTTGGAAAATTATGTCACTAAGAAAGAAATTAAAGAAGAATCAAATAATTGGAAGCATATACCATGTTCACAAATAGGAAGAATTAACATAATTAAAATGTCCATAATATGCAAAGCAATTTATAGATTCAAAACAATTCTTATCAAGATACCAATGGTGTATTTCACAGAACTAGAACAAATATTCCAAAAATTTATATGGAACCACAGAAGACCCCAAATAGCCACAGCAAGCTTGAAAAAGAACAACGAAGTTGTAGAACACATGCTACCCAATATCAAAATACACTAAAAGGCCATAGTAATCAAAGCAGCATGGTAATGGTATTAAAAAGACCAGATATAAAGATCAATGGAACAGAATAGAGATCCCAGAAATAAACTTAAGTCTTTATGGTTAATTAATACTTGAAAAAGGAGGCAAAAATGTACAGTGGGATAAAGATAGTTAATTCCGTATGTGATGTTGGGAAAATGGACAGATATGTGCAAAATAATGAAATTAGGCTGCCTTCTGCCTCTTCTATGGAAATTACACCATACACAAAAATAAACTCAAAATAAATTAAAGATTTAAATGTAAGATTCACAAACTATAAAAATTCTAGAAGAAAACAAAGGCAGTAAAATCTCAAACATTTCTCATGGCAATATTTTCTTCTGATATATCTCCTTGGCCAAGGGAAAGAAATAAAACTAAAACACATGATACTACATCAAAATAATAACATTTTGCATAGCAAAGGAAACCATCAACAAAATGAAAAGATAGCTCACTGAATAAAAAACATATACACCAATGATATAACTGAGAAGGGGTTAATTTCCAAAATATCTCTGTTGGGGTACTTGTTTCTTCTTTTAGGTCTTTGTGCTTAAACACTGTTGTATTTTTGACAAAAGATGAATTTGTACAACTAAACACCAAGAAGACAAACAATCCAATTAAAAAATAAACAAGGACTTGAATAAACCCTTCTCCAAAAAGGACATACAGATGGCCAATAGACATATGAAAAGATGGTCAATGTCACTAATCATCAGAGAGATGCAAATTAAAACCACAATGAGATATCATCTCATGCCTGTCAGAATTGCATTCACCAATAAATCAACAAAAAACAAGTGCTGGTGAGGATATGAAGAAAAGGGAATCCTCATGTGCTATTGGTGGGAATACAGATTGGTGTACCCGCTGTGGAAACAGTATGGAGTTTCCTCAAAAAATTAATCATAGAATTGCCTTATGACTTAGTGACTCCACTTCTAGGAATACATGCCCCTAAACTCAAAACATGAATTTGAAAAGAATATATGCACCCCTATGTTCATTGCAGCATTTTTTTTTACAATAGCCAAGCCTTGGAAGGAGCCCTAGTACCCATCAGTAGATGAGTGGATAAAAAAGCTGTGGTACATTTACACGATGGAATAATACTTGGCTGTAAAAAAGAAAGAAATCTTTTATGACAATACAGATGGACCTGGAGAGTATTCTGCTAAGTGAAATAAGCCAGTCAGAGAAAGACAAGTATCAGAGTTCACTTATATGTGTAAACTAATGAACAAAATAAGTTAACAAACAAAATACAAACAGACTCAGATACAGAGAACAGATGGACAGCTGTTAGAAGGGAGGGAAATTGAGGGCCTGTATGAAAAAGGTTAAGAGATTAAGCTAAAAAAAAAAACAACAAATAGACACAGATAATCATATGGTGATTACCAGATGGAAAATGGAGTGGCGGCAGGTAGAAGAGGGAAAAGGAGGAATAAATGGTGATAGAATAAGACTTTGGGTGGTGAACACACAATATAATATACAGATGATGTATTGTAGAACTGTACACCTAAAACCTGTATAATTTCATTAGCCAGTGTCACCCCACTAAATTTAATAAAAATAAAAAAGAAATCCATTCATGGAGTAAATCAATACATGAGCACACAAAAGCAATAGGACATTAGAGCTGGGATGTTTATTGAAGATTATCTGTGCAATTGTGTCATGTAGATGTGGAATTATGCTCAGAACAGTTAGCTCAAGCTTGCATAGCCAAAGGAAGGATTAGGATTGGATTCAAATCCAGAATTCTTGAATTCAAAGCAAATAAATTTTCCCTCCTTTGTCTACATTTTTTCGCCCTGGAGCAGAGGTTCTCAATAAGGGTAATGTTGCTTCCCAAGTGTACTCTTTGGAAATATCTGGGGACATTTTGGTTGTCCCGAGTGCACGTGTGTAGGTTGTTAACTGACATCTGGTGAGTAGAAACCAGAGATGGTATTAAACACTGCACTGTGCACAGGACAGTCCCCACAACAAATAGTGATCTAGCCCTTAATGTCAAAAGTGCTGGCATAAATCTTAGAGCATTGTGCATTAAGCAAACAGAGTGCAGGAAAATATAGATGAAAGGACAGATGCTTTATAAAGCATTTACCAAATGGTTTTATTAATTGATAATATTACATATTCTACTCTGGGACTCTTAAATCAATTCACTCAACAACAAAAAGACATATGTCAAAGACACATGTACTACAAAAAAGCTGGATACCCTTACATGAACAAAACATCAGACAAGTGGGAAATAAAACGTAGTCATACTGTTATTTGTATTCATTCTATAGGATATAAAGCAATTTCTATTTCTCAATACTAGAGTTTTAAAGCAGACAAGTTAAGTTGGAACAAGCATTCTTATAAATATAAAAAGATTTGCTCCTGTCATTCAGTATTGAAGCTGGCACTCAAACCCAGAATTTGTCTCTGACAAATCTGACAATAGTCTCTCTACATTTATGTATTGTCTACAAGATACATGAGTATAGGAATTTATATGCATATATTTTAAGAAGCCATAGTCTAGAACATGTGAAAATTCTTACACCTTGTGTTCTGAAAGTCTTTCTCTGTGCAGAGAAAACCAGTCTTGCATTATTTTTCATTGGGAATCAGAAACAAAAGTAGTAACAATATTTTATAGGAAGTTCTCTGACTGAAAGCAGAATAATTTTAAGAGTCACAACTTGTCTAAAGCCTTTCTTCTTGGGATCATTAGGCTGGTGTTAAGATTAGGTGAAGGAGACCATGACCAAAAATCTACGACGGGCTCCAGACAAATGTCACAGGTGATATTCTCAGTTAATTTTTCATGGGCTTTTCAAACGGTTTCTTTGCTCACAGACTTCAGCAGAGTTATGGGGATGGGGTAAAGCTGACAGACCATTATGATCTGTCGAAGTCAAAAGGCCACCATCGTCAAGAGTGTCAGCTCTGCTACTTTGAAACTCAAGTGTTTACTTTTCAATTTCTCTCTGTCTGGTTTCTGTCCTTTTCCCTTCTGAAAGATTTCAAAAGGAAAAGCCTGTCCAAGTGCTTATTTCAGCAACATGACATTTGATATTAATAGGATATCTCTGGTGGTTCTTGAGTTTACTGAATTGTTTTAAACTTGCAAGATAATTGTTTCTTCTGTTTTTAAGAAATTGATAATTTGTAACCTGTTAATTTTAGACCTTTTAATATAGGTGTTTTTTCTTTAACAGGCGGATACTTGTTTATATGCCTAGAACAAAACCCAAATCAGACTTTTTTTGAGAATTCAATTTAATATTGTTTTATTTAATTTTCTGTAGTCAAATTCTAAGTATCTTTTCTGTAGGCATTTTCTTATGGACCTCCAAGATCAGACGGTTCATTCTCAAGATTTTCCCCCATCATTGTCATCTTTTAATCTCTTCCATGGCAGACTGAAGGCATCTTTATTACCTGTGTTACCTTCCTCCCAAGTCTTTCCATTTTGTACTCACACTATAGGTCAAGAAAGTTTCTTCTATCAAAGTATCATTCTCCTGAATGTTCTAGGGAAGAAGACATTCATACCTGGTTGATTCCAGGCACCCAATGGTTCAGAGGCAGGAGTCAGGCTGGTCCAGATTTTCCTATCATAGAATGTTTTGAGTTTCTTATACCACTTAATGACTACATCTACTCTTAGGAAAGCCGGCTATTCAAAACACTGCAAGAGCAGGGTGAGCAAGGGATTTAACAGAGTGAGAGTTCTGAGCAGCCATTCCTGGGAGCTCCTGGGTGGTATGAAGGAGGACAGAACTGTTAGAGTGCAAGAAAGTACTCAAACTATTTCAAGATGTTTTCCTTGGAGGCCTCGACCCATAGCAACACATTCAGCTGCCAGTATTCCATTTATTCATCATTCCATTCATATATTCTTAATCCATTCATTTAGGCATTAATTTAATCAAACAAATATTTACTATGGATTGTGATGACTCCCAGCACCACATTCTCAGGAAATTAGTTGACCAGTGTTCTCAGAAGAGTTCCCTTGACTATGAATATGCCAATAATACAAATTTTTCAGGTGTGGAAGCATATAGCTATGTTGTTATTACTTTTAGTACTTGCGAAAAGCATGTAAATTGGGGCATTTTAGGGTTGCCTGTTGGGCAACTGTATACACACATATGCAGAACCCATAGAGACTGGTGGAAATGTGACTTACTTGGAGAAATGTTCCTGTATAAAGACATAGATATGCGTACATCAGAGTTATGATCCTGAAGTATTGAGGCTGATTCTACAGTCAAGCATGAAATTTATTCTTATCACTCTACAGTTATGATTTTGCACAGAAATCAGATGCAAAGACAGAAAGAGTCAGAATCTAAGACAGAGTCAAAAAGTAGGGCAAAAAGGTACATGTCTGAAAATTTCAGAGGTGGATGAAATCAATTCATATTTGAAGACCAAGGGTAATATTTTATGGAATTGATTTACACACTATTTCTAAAATGATATTTAAAAGAATAAAGAAGGACAAAAAATAAAAAAAGAAATAAAATGATACATAGATAATATTTTTCCTTCTGCATATTATGGATAAAAGTAGAGAAATAAAGAAATGAAGAAGCTTGTGTCCAAATTCTCCCAGATCCTCAGTCCTATTGAAGTAATAAAGTAAGTATCAATCATTTTTTAGCAGAAGTGAGTTGTTTATTATGACATAAATTAAATAAATGAAAATAATACCTGGGAGAAGTAGCTAAATAAATATTTAAATGGAGAAGAACTTGAGAAAGAGATTTATTTTTGTGAGTTTTGCAGGCTGTGATATTAGATCTGGGCAGCTCTATGTGGGCCAAATATAGGGTGGTGTTATGTTTGTAGCTTCAGATCCTTCCAACAGAGCCATCTTTGTATTTATTAAAAGTGTGGAATGTGGGGTGGGACAATAAAACCACAAATTCATCACAGCAAATCTCAACAGGGGAAAAGTACATGTGTAAGAAGCATCAGGAGAAGTCCATTTAGCAACAGGAAGCTAATTGCTTCATTTTTATTCCACAACAAAATCAAAACCAGGTGGCTGGCTGGCAGCCCACACGTGAAGATCTTTCTTCGAGTCCCTTGGTCATGGCCATGGATGCTGTCAGATGAAGTTGGAAGGCTGAAACAGCCATCTGGTGGCCAATCATATTGTTGAACTCTATGGCCTTGGCTCCATCATGGTCACCTCCTGGTGGTCTGCACAGCTTTTATCAAGAATCAACAGTGCTATAAAAAAATTAAAAAAATAAATCAATAGAGACGCTAACACAAGCCAGGCAGGTAAGATCTCATTAACTCATGTTAAGGGTGATGCTTAATTCTTTGTGAAAGTAGAACTCATCCACAGTGTTTCTTCAGGATCACCTGGCGGGTTTATAGAGGAACAGAGTGCTGAGTCTCCTCCCCTGGGTTTTTGATATGGGAGATTGGGCAGGGGTCTTGGAATTTCATTTGTAACTTATTTCTTGGGCTCCAAGGGGAACCTGCTGCTCTGGTCCGCTATCATCAAGGGAGCCATTTATTGTGTTAGGTATATGTAAATAAAACAAGGAGAGAGCTACATTATAATATATTTTTCTCCTTTCATGTCTGACTCTAAATTTCTGAGAATTTACTTTTGACAAAGTTATAGGGCAGGGTTGCCTGTATTGATGTTTTCATATAGATTCCTCTTAATCATTGTTCTAGGTGAGACCCCTGGACCCACCCTTTGACTCTGAGAAGTACAAATAAATGAATGATTCTAATTAAAATGACTCATTATTTGGTTAGAAAACAAGTTCACATCCGATCTGAGCTGACCAGACTTGCAGCCTTGTTGAGAGAGAGAGAGAAAGAGAGAGAGAGGGTGGGGGGGGGGGGGAGAGAGAGAGAGAGAGAGACTGAGAGACCTATTGCATTTTCACACTAACAAGCATTTAATAAGAAGTGAGGTTTCTTTTTCTTTGCTCCTCTTCCTGTAGAACTACACTGATCTATACCTGGTATTCTGTGTAATGAACATTTTTAAGAGATTGCAGTGATAGAAAGGTAGAGAGCACAGGTGGGCTGCAGAGAGATGGAGAGGTTAAAATAGTTGCTTTGTAATATATTTGGAGAGGAATGTTATCTCTTTTTTACTAAAAATAATAAAGACATGTTCTGCATGTACAATTTTAGTTTAATTGACTAAAACGGGAGTCAGTTAGGTATATCAAAGGAAAGAAAAACTTTTTTGTAATGTGAATCTCAAAAAACAGGAACATTAACTAGCCTAGGCACAAAGGAGACATGATGGTTTAGAAGAAGTAGTATGTTTTTCAGTTTGGTGATTTAATACAAAATCTCGCCAATGGCCAAAACAATTTCCTTCCCCCTTCCATTTTTTCTTCCTCTCTTCTTTCTGCCCCTCTCATCACCTCCCTTCCCTTCTTCTTCCTTTCCTTCTTATCACTCACTAGATTTTTATTGGGCCCTAATAGGTGAAAACAACATTCAAGATCATAGGGGGAGAAGATGACTCACACATAGATTCTGTCTTCAAACTTGTGCTCCAGCTATAATGATCGCACCCCAGATCATTAATATGCATTTGTATTATTATGGATTCTTTGAGGAATGACACAGTTACCTCCCACACTCCGTTATGTTTTCCTTGCCCTGAATATTCCCTCTTCTCACCCTGGGTGCTTCTCTAGTAGCCTATGTCCTTTGCTTTGATATTCTGTTATCTCTTAGTAGGTTTAAACATGTGCAGCTTACAGTGAATGAAGCTGGGTGTTCAATACTCAAGGGAATTGGGTTTTCAGGATGAAGCATGTCTATCCTTTCAGCTATTGTCTGCAGTATGTGCCCAAAAGATAAGCAGTATGCCTGTCAATGGAAGTATTGTAGTTATTATATTCATACAACTATGGCTAATCCTAAATTACATAGATTCATACAGTGGTTTAAAACATGGTCACCATATTAAATGATTTGCATTGTGGGCATGTTTGTTGGTCATTGTACTAATCTGGAAGACTTGAAGAGCAGAGCATGGTCATAGCTTGGATGAGTCTGTCTTTGAGTCATATTGAGCCATTAGCAGCACTGATTATGGAGGATGGAAGGCACTGGTGAGTGAGCAGGACTGGGGTTGGGGCAGCCTCATCTCCAGACTGTTGCATTGGCCAACATGGAATAGCACAGCACAATACATAGGGAAATATAGTTGTTATAGACAAATGAGATATGACCCGATTCATCACCTATCATCTGTGTGAACCTGCTAAGGTAAAATTTACAATGAAATAGTGAGCAATCACAGTGCAGTTCCGGGGAACTGGCAAACAAAGAAGAGGCTTCTAGTTATCAGCTAAAAGTACTAAAGATGCAATACTGAAGGGAAAGAGGCTGGGGCAAGAGATAGGCAGGCTCTGTTCCTTCCTTCCTTTCCCTATCCCTACCAAACTACCTGGCAACGGGGACAAGAGTTTGTATTTCCATTTCCCCCTTAAGAGAATGGAAAGGCAAATCATAACAGAATTCCATCATACACTGGGGCAAGATAAGCAGAAGGTAAGAGAAACCTGTGATTCTGTGGATATGTAGGTATCCAAGGCTCACTTCCTGCAGGAGCCAAACTTATCCCTGGCCAGGTATAGATAGACTCTGGAATTAGTTTGGAACTGATGATGAAGATAACAAGTCTTCATTCTTCCAGCTGATCAGAGCTCGGCAAAGTAGGGACCAAGACGCTGGGTAGATTCACACAAACTCTTGGCAAAGTGTAATCAATTTCAGCTCAACACACCTCTGATCCTGTCTACTCCATAAGCATGCTGCTCTGTGCTCCTGGCTGACAGATTCACAGGCATTATGGAAATATATTTTTACTTTAGTATTTTCTTTTTTAAAAACATTTTATTTATTTATTTTTAGAGAGAGGGGAAAGAGAAAGAGAAGGAGAGACATATTGATTGGTTGCCTCTCCCAGTTGGGGACCTGGCCTGCACCCCAGGCATGTGCCCTGACCTGGAATTGAACCTGTGACCCTTTGGTTTGCAGGATGATGCCCAACCCACTGAGCTACACCAGTCAGGGCAGTGTTTTCTTTTTACAGCCAGCATCACAAACACAATTTGTATCTAGTGGCAACTGAAGCCCCTGGGATTGCCTCCTTATTTATAGATTGTGTCTGGCTGTCCTGGGCTGGGAATCAGAAATGTGTACTTGTGTGGATGATCACACTTGGCTACAGGTGATGCTTTCATAGTGACTTTTCTAGATGCCTCCAAGGGGGGAATCATAGAATGATATAACTGGGAGGACCTCTGAGATATCATCCGGCCTTGCCTCCAGTGGGAAGTGTAGGACAGAGAAAACAAGGAAAAGAAAAAAAAAGCAACCTTGATATTCTCCCCTCTTGCTGACACACTATATAATTCCAGTGCTCCATCCTCATGTTAGCAGAAGAAATTAGGACCAGGATGCCAGTTGAATTTTTTCTCTGCCCGCTATCATTTGAATTCTCTTAGTATGACACTCAACAGCTTGGAAATATTAGCCCTAACCTGGAAGATATGGATTGAAATTCAGCTTCACAATGATGATTAGAAATGAAATCATGTTGAACCAATGACTGTCACATTGTTATTAAATAGAAATTAAAACCTAAAAATGTGAATGAGTTCAACAAATATTTAAGCTTCCATCAGGGTAGTTCTCAAATATCAAATAGAAAAATCATCTGAAAGGCTATTTAAAATGGCTCCAGGAGTGGTGAACACACAATACAATACACAGATGATGTATTACACAGCTGTGCACCTGAAACCTAGAAATTCAAGAAAAAAGTAAAATGGTTCCAGGACCACACTCTCAGAATTTCCAATTCATTGGGTTGAGTGAGACCCAGAAATCTACACTTTTAACAATTGTCCCTCGGGTGATACTAACTAACACTAGTGCTCTACAAAGCATACTCTGAGTAGCGCCAGTAGGGAAAAGGACAAATATACTTTGTGAACACTTACTATAAACAGACCATAAGCTTCCTACTGATGCAGACACTGGCTAGCAGTGTCCACGTCATTATGGATGAAATAAAACATACACACAGACTACTGAGTCTGGTGGAAAAAGGATGACAGAGTGGCTTTTCTCTCAAGGGGAGCAAAAGCCGCAGCCTCCGCCATGACAGGCCTTTATTCTATCTCTCCTCACATTACAAGATGATCCTCACTCATTATTCCCAGTTACAACAAAAGGAGCCAATGACCCTAATCACATCACAGAAGAAGGATATTAGCAACTGAAAAGACAAACGTGGTTGGGTCAGTTACACTGGTCCCTGCAAGGTTTAGCATGGATTTTAGGAAGTCACAGTAAGCATTTGCAGGGTGAGTGAGTTTTCAGCAAAAAGCAGCCTAGGTATATTGTAAATCTGATTACCACGAGAGAATCTATCTGTGGGCTTGGGTCCTGTGCATCTCTGAGTGGAAGCTGGGCCCACGCCACGCAGAAGGGTCTGCCACATCCTACCACAAGGCACTCTGATTTTTCATTTACCACCACAGCATTCAGTCTCATGGCTTTCAATACCATTTATATGCTTACAACTCCAGATTGGTATCTTAAGCCCCAGACAACAACTTCAAACTCCAGACTCATATACCCACCAATACTTCCATACAGATGTCTAGGCAGCATCTGCAGCTTAACATGTTGAAACTAAACTTCTGCTTATTTCCTAAACCTACTCTACTTTCAGTATTCCCATCTCAACTGATGGGAAACACATCCCTCCAATTGTTCAAATAAAAAATCTTGGGGTCCTCTTGGGCTCCTTTCTTTCATACCCCTCATCCAAACTGTTAGAAATCCTGTTACCCTTCTCTTTAAACTCTACCCAAATTCTGGCCACCTCCACTTTTAACACCATGATTCAAGACTATAGCTAATCTCTCTTGAGTTACAGCCAATTGCCTCTTAAGTGATCTTTATGCTTTTACCCCTGTCCCCTACAGTCTATTTTGAACTTAGCAGTCAGAGAGAGACTGTCAACATGTAAATCAGGTGATGTGATTTCCTGTTGCAACACTTCTTGTGTCTCCCCATTTTATTTGGGGTAAAAGCCAAAATACTTACAATGGACTGCAAAACCCTGTGAGAAGTGACTTCTCATTGCCTCTCTGACCTCATCTCTTGCCATTCTCTTCCTTGCTTACTTTGTCACAAGCACAGGATCTTTTGGTTTTTCCTGCCAAACATTTGGCATGTTTGCATGTAGCCTTTATGTAGCTGTTCACTTTGTCTGGAACACTATTTCCTCATGTATCCACAAAGCTCACTTCACAGCTTCTTCATGTCTTTGAGTCTTGGCTCAACTTTGTCTTTGTTTCATTCTCTGAAAGGTCCCTCCTTGGCTGCCCTATTTAATTTGTAATGGCCTTATCTCCCACCCACTCCTAGCATTTCTGAAATCCCTCCCTTTCCTCTCCAAACTATTTTTATAACATTTATCATTATCTAAAATACTGTGAAACTTAATGATTTATTATGTTTATTTTCTCTTTTCCCCCACTAGAATGTAAGTGTCACTTGTGTGGAGATCTTTGTCTATTTTGTTCACTGATGCATCTCAGGCACCTAAATAGTATCTTTCATATGGTAAGTGCTCCATTAATATTTATTGGAAAAAGTTAGTCCTTGATACACTGTAAATTATCAATATTTATTGAATGAAAAAGACTTTAGAAATATTACTTTAACTCATAGCAGCCATTTTATCCCCATTTTGCAAATGAAAAGACCAAGGCTGATAGATATTAAGTAACACGGTCAAGATCAAACATCCAAATTTGCCTGACTCGGAATGCCTTCTCTTTCTACACTCTTATGACCTATACAATGCCTTAGGCACCACACTAGCTATTTGGAAGATAGAAAATGAAAGTGGCATGGATGATTCCTTCTCCAATGACCTCATCTGATAAAGAAGACAGATAAAAAAACATCTTACAAGGAACCTACAGTCTATTACTATAGCAAACATATAGACAACTATACTACATAGCAGAATGTGGCATATATTTTCAAAAATGCACTAAATGCCATGGGAAGGAGAGTTAGTCTTTGCATGGAATTACAAGGATTATAGGAGAAAAAAATAATAATCATCAAAACTGTGACTAACCTTGGTTAGCTACTGCATAATGGATAGGATCTAACAGGTAGAGGTGGTAAAGATGAACATTTCAGCCTGAGCAAAGGAAACAAGCAGGAAAGTAAAGATTAAGTGTTGGGAACATAGTCTTTTCCAGAAACACAGTGCATGAGGTGGCATAAAGGCAATAGCCTGGGTAAATCTACTGGATCTTTCCTTTGAATCTACTGAGTTTTTGTTAATGGGGAAAGCTGGACTTTGAAACAGTCTTTCTGGCTGGTATGTGTTTATTTAGGTACCATTATTTACTAAGTGCCTACATTGTGTTTGATGAGGGGTTAAAATGGAAAGAGAGGTAGGGATGCCTCTGTTCTTCAAAGCATGCAATCTAGCAGATATGGCAACTACCTTATTTTGCTGTGTATAATGCACACCTTTTTTGCCCAAAATTTTGAGGGAAAAATAAGATGCACATTATACATGGGTATAATGGCTATGTACCATGGGCATAATAATGGGTATAATAATCCCATGTGTAGTGTGCACCAAAATTTGAGTGCTCATTATACATAGCAAAATACAGTAATTAAATAAGCAAATATAATCTAGTGAAATATGTACAATGAAAAGCAACATTGAGTCCACAGCAAGGGAGAATAACCTAGCCTAGGGTTAGGAACAAGATCAGAGAAGATTTATTTACTAGAAGAAGTTACCCTTCAGCTGAGACTTGAGGGATGTGTAGGCATCTCCAGGGCAAACAGGAATGTGAAGAGAGTTGTAGGCAAGGGAGTGACGTACATGGAGGACAAGAGGTGACCGACCCCTCTCACTGAGCACTCCAAAACCTAGAAGAAGTTGACTGAAGCTGGGGTGTAGAATGAAAAGGAGACAGGAGAAAGGTATAATGGTGAAGGAGTGGTCAAAAGTCAGATCATGAAGCACTTTATAGCTATGAGTCTAAATGTAATCATAAGGGAAAAGGGGTGTTACTATGGGTATCAAGTAAGGAAATTATATGGCCAGGTTTATATTTTAGAAGCTTTGATATTGCTTCCATGGGCAGAATGGATTGGAAGGGACTAAAAATGGAAGTAAGGAGACCTATTCAGAGGCTATTGTAATAAACCAGTCAGGTGAGGTTGGACTGAAGTGTATGGGTGAGATTGTCAAGATTTGCTGTTTGATGGAAATATAGGATGGAGACAAGGGAAGAGTCGAAATGACTTGCCTAGGTTTCTGAATTTAGCAAAGGGGTCATGGTAGAGTTATTTACTGAAATGTGACTGAAGGGAACTTATTCTCTATATGGGTATGTACAGACACGTGTATGTGTACTTGTAATCCATTAGTAAGTTTTTATATTAGACCAGACAAGGGACTTAACAGTGGTAACAGCACAATGGAAATTAGGTGATTAATCTTTCACCAAATTTATAAAAATTTTAAGCTTATCAGTAAGAATCCACATAGACTTAGAAAGAGAAGATGGCACAATTTTTATAATCTATTTGTAGTTCGCTAAATCATTTTTTGATAGTCTGTCTTCTGAGTTGTTGAGTGAATGCCTCATTTATTTAGTCAGTGCTTACACAGGGAGAGTATCTCAAACCATTCTATGAGATCAAAATTTGATATTTAAAAAACCATTTAAAGTATCCATTATTTTTATTTTATCATTTCATATCTCTTATGTAAAGAATGACTGCCCTGTTTAGACACAGTGTTAATTTATTAGCTCCAGTCCAGTAGGAGTTGCTACCAATCCTTTTTTTAGAAACACAGTAACTATACAACTATAAAGTCTTAGAAAGTCAATAGAGGCCATGAAAAGCCACATATGGCTCATACATGAGGCTCATTCATCCTCATGTACAAGCCATATGTGGCTTTCAACTTAGCTTGATTCTTCAGGGAGTGATTTTCTTCACACACTTAGCTGAATTCACATACAATGTTCATCCAAGTGGTTCATTGAATCTGCAGAAAAAGCCCAATTCTGGACTTGCAAACATTAAACTTAAACATTAATTTTGAAAGCTTAAGTATAAAAAATGAGCCTTCAAAACACCCCTTCAGGGCTGTAATCAATGACCGCACAGGCATCGCTGCACCAAGAGCGAAGGTGGCCAGAGCTCAGAGGCCGTCTCTGCACACTCTCATGGCCCTAGGACAGTGGGAAAAGACCCAGCTTTGGGGAAAATTAGCTTCAGCAACTATGTGGGCTTGGTAAGATACTTTTCTCTTTTCTACTGTATTGAGTAAGTGACATTATATGTTGTTCATATAATTCTCAGGAGTGTGGTCTGCTTTCACTGCATACCTCCCTCTTTTTAGAAGATGTGTGAAGATCCCCAGCCCTCCATCCAGGCACTGAGCTTGGTGCTGGGGGCACAAGATACAGGTTCTGGCCTGTCACTCTGGCAGTGGGGGACTCTCTTTAATGCCATCTCGAGTGACTGAGTGAGCAGAATGTTGACCTGCTCCTAGGAGGTATTTGATAAATGAATAAGTGAAATAACAAGTAAAAAATTATTTATAATCCAGACTGCCTGGCTTTACTTCCCTGTAGAAACTCTGCACTCGAGAGGTCCATTTTTCATGCAAAAGGGAATATTTCATGTAAAATTTAAAAAATAGATTGCTATTGCAAAGCCCTTAAATTTGCCAAAAATAGATTCTTTTCTGTAATTGCTGCTATTATTCCACAGAACTTCTAATAACAAAATTATTCCCTGCTAAGTTATTAGATAAAAAGTAACACATTCCTGCCCTAACTGAACCTGAAATTTGGAAATTGGATGTACACAGCTGAATGGAAGACAATTCCCTCACTGAGCTGAATGGAAGACAATTCCCTCACTGATAGAGGGGGACGATCAGCAAGTGCTTGGGGGCTTGAAGGGCCTTCAGTTTACTTTTCCTCTGTTTTTTCCCATCTGTGCTTTCTTTTTTGAGTCTCTAATGCCATTTGATTTTCCAAATTTGCTCTTAGGAAAGCATCTATAACTTCATAGAAAATGAAAAAAATACATTATTCTCTTACACTTTAAAAGCTTAATTCTTCTTGTGGGGGAAAAAAAAAACCTGTTACTAATAAATGGATTGTATCTTTTACATTCAGGTGAGGTGGGGGGCGGGGGGCGGGTCCTGAGAGGAACGGTGGGTGATTTGCTCTGAATAAGCATTCTTAATAAATGAATGTATTCGTTCCTTCAACAACCGAATACTAATAACGTATTTGGAACTTATAAGACAAAATGAAGTAACAGAAATGATGATTCAGAAGTAAAAGCCATATAGTAAGTAAAATGGCAGCAGTGAGGTCAGTAGATGAGCGGAGTAGACTCAGGAAAATGCAGACACTACCAGGAAGAGTAGCTGGCCTCCAGTGTCTTAAAAAACCTGAGGTCAGGGCCATCCATGCCTGACTTTTATCCTTGGAAAAGCATACTGGAAAATATTTTAAAACTCTACATGGAATGAAAGTGAGAAGTTAGGAACCAAAGAAACGTTCAGCCAGCACATTCTCCTTTCTCATGCTGCCTTTCCCCCTCAGAATTCCAGCTCTACTTCTCTTTCCTGTGGCTACTTCTCTTGTTCATGGCATCCTTCCAAGGCTGGCTTATCTGCAAATTCTTAATCTGTTCCCCAATTTCTAGAACATAAATTCCCTGGGAGTAAGATTGGCCCAGCTCAGCGGTTCATGGTAGATTTCCTATATTTATGTCAAGTGTTTCTATCTAGGTCTAATTCATCGTCCATCAATGGCTGCCGAAAGCCTGCTTCCTTTAAAAGAGATCTGGGACACAATAGGCATGACAAAAATCTAGAAAACAGTGTGTTATTAGAATATAGAAAGAGCGAACCTGGAATTATCATTGCCATATGTTTCGTACTGCTTCATACACTTTAAAATTTGTCTAATCTTAATAACAATCCTTTCAACCAGGTAGCCTCATTATACTCACTTTATATTTGGTGAGACTAAGGCATGGAGGTAGCAAACTGCTCAAGTTACTGAAGACAGCAAGGGGCAGAGTTGAGATTTGAACTCACACAGCCTGGCTCCCAAACTCATGCACATAATTATGTTCTATGGTCTAGGTTTAAATTCTATTTTCTCACTTATTAGTGTGTTCTTCTAGGCAAGTAATACAACTTCTTTAAATTCCAGTTTTCCATCCATAATGAAGATATACTACATAAGATTGTTCTCAGGATTAAGTAAGAATATAGTTGAAAAATCTTGCTGCACTGTAGAGGAAGGTATTATAATTTAAAACAACAATGTTTTTAGTAACAGTAAGAGTAATAAAAGCACATGCCCTGGCTGTTGTTGCTTAGTGGGTTGAGTGCTGGCCTTTGAACCAAAGGGTCATCAGTTCCATTCCCAGTCAGGGCACATGCCTGGGTTGCGGGCCAGGTCCCAGGTTGGGGGTGTGTGAGAGGCAACCGGTCGCTGTATCTCTCACACTTCAATGTTTCTCTCCCTCTCTTTCTTCCTTCCTTTCCATTTCTCTAAAAATAAATAAATAAAATTTTTAAGAAAAAAAGAATAATAAAAGCACAGAGGTTTGCTGAGTAGTTAACTTGTTCATAACTTCTTAAAAATTCATAAGATCTTTGCCTTAAAGTTCCAATTATAAAATAGTTGTAGTAATCTTTTACACTTTAACATGACACCTTTTGGGGACTTTTTTCCTGGAGGCTGATCAGATTACTGCTGTATCATCTGAGAAATGATAGTATTATTGACAAAGGGCAAGTGTCCAGGACCTGAGTCTTTTTCTTTCATATCCTCCCACCTGTGATTATTTGTGGAATGAATAAATTTGTAACATGATTTAAAAGCTCCAGATGAAAGATGTTATAAGCAATTTAATAACAGTATATTCTGTTACATTGTTTTTGTTTTGAGATGTTCAACAATCAATTGCACAATACAAAATTCTTTTAACTTACTACTCATCTTTTTAGTTATATGTCTGCTTTATTTTACCACACTCAGATTTGCATAGTATATATTTAAATAAAGTTTCTTAAAAAGGAAATAATTTCTTAATTTTTTCTCACCTATGAGCTTTTACCAGAGTTTGGTGAAAGAAATAGAAACACCACTGTGTTTAAAAGGGAATAATGGGGAATACAGGCAGTTTTTTTCCTTCCAAGTTTCTCTACTGAAGTAGCAAGCACATTAAATGCCAAACCAACATTAGCCCCAAGAACATATTAGTTTGCTATGGGCTCCTTAGAGCTTCATGGTAACAATTATTTGCAGAATTCATAAGATATACTTTTGGAATTAAAAATGCTTATCTCATTTTTGGAAAAATAACATGCATAGATGAAGGAGGACAGAAAAAGGTTTAAACCAGACTGTTTTTTAAAATAATTGACTTTATCCATAATTAATCCTTTCCTGTGGATATATTTATGTTCTTTCACTTTCCTTTCTTATATTTCTCATCTTTGTTCACAGTGAAAAAGTGTAGGCTTGTTGTGCTTGCAGTCTGCTGGGAGATTGTATATGGTTATGAAGTTGGGAAAATATTACATTTCACTTCATAAAGTTGATTAGGCCCTCAGAGTATGCATAAAAATGAAATTTGCTTTATTTGTTTGCACTTGAAGTAAGATTCTCAGATAAAATACTTGTCTTTATTTTAATTGAGTTGACAACCAAGTCCTCCTCCTATCATTCATAATATTCTTCTGTCCTTATTTTTGCAACAACAACCTGTATTTATAAACAAGAATTATGTGTAGCCACTATAGACATAGTTTACAAAGTCAGAAAGTCAGCTGTCACCCCCAAGTCCTGGCAGAAACTGTCGTTATAGGCATAGATGAAAGTGGTCCTTGGAGAAGGGAGGGTTTAGAAATTATAAAATGAATATTATCATCAATTTTTCATGGTCATAAACACAATGAAAGCCATAGATGCAGAAAAAGCATTTGACAAAATCAATACCCTTTTATTATTAAAAAAACACTCAACGAGCTAGGAATAGATGGTAACTTCCTCAATATGGTAAAAGGCATCTACAGAATGCTCACAACTAACACCATTCTTAATGGTGGAAGACTGGATGTTTTCCCTTTAAGATCAGGAAAAATTTAACAATATCTACTCTCATCACTCCCCTTCAACATTGTACTGGGGTTTCTAACCAGGGCAATTAGGCAAGAAAATGAAATAAAATTTTACAAATCAGAAAGGAAGCAGTATACGTGGAACCTAATCAACAAAACAAACAACCATGCAAAGTATAACTAGAGACATGGAAATGAAAAATAAACTGACAGTAACCAGAGGGGAGGAAGGAGGGAGATAACAGGGGAAAGAAGGGGAAGGGACTAGTCAAGAAACATGCAAAGGACACGTGGACAAAGACAATGGGGGGAAGAGGAGGACTGAATGTGGGGTGGGGTGGTTATGGAGGGGGCGAGTAATGGGGGGGGGGAAATGGGGACAACTGGAATTGAACAACCATTTCTAAAAAAGAGTAAAGCCCTGGCTGGTGTGGCTCAGTGGATTGAGTACCAGTTTGCCAACCAAAGGGTCACTGGGTTGATTCCAAGTCAGGGAACATGCCTGGGTTGTGGGCCAGGTCCCCAATTTGGAGTGTGTGACAGGCAACCAAACATTGATGTTTCTCTCACTCTCTTTCTCCCTCCCTTCCCATTGCTCTAAAATAAATAAGTAAAATCTTTTTTTTTCCATTTCATAACAGCTTTATTGAGGTGTAATTTACATAGTCTAAAATTAACTCATTTTAAGTGTACAATTCAATGATATTTAGTAAATTTATAGAGTTGTGCAATCATCATCTCAATCAGTAAAATCTTTTTTAAAAAAGAGTAAAGAAAAGGAAAAACTATCTGTTTGCAGATGACATGATGTTATATGTAGAAAATTCTAAATAATCTAATTTAAAAAGCTATTAAAACTGGTAAATATATTCAGAATGAGTACAGGCTATAAGATTAACAAACAAAATCAGTTGTATTTCTACGTACTAAGAATAAACAATCAAAAATGAAATTAAGAGAACAATTCTATTTAAAATAGCATCAAAAACAATAAAATACCTAGGAATAAATTTAGCCAAGGATTTTAAAATTTGTGTACTAAAAACTACCAAATATTGTTGAAAGAAATGAAATAAGATCTAAATAAACAGAAAGAACCCTCACATTCATGGGTTGGTAGTCTTATTAGAATAATATTATCATTAGGATAGCAATATTCTTCAAATTGACCTACAGTCTTGATGCAATCCTCATCAAAAGCTCAATGACTGTTTTTCAGAAATGGAAAAGCTGATCCTAAAATTCATATAGAATGCAAGGGACTCTGAATATCTGAAATAATTTTGAAATATAAAGTTGGAGGGAAGACTCACATTATTCAATTTTAAAACTAATTACAAAGTGACAGTAATCAAAACAGTCTGGTACTGGCATGAGAATAGACAGAATAGTGGAATAGAACTGAGATTCCAGAAGTAAACCCTTACATAGTCAATCAATTGTTTTTTTAATACAGTAATCAAGGAAATTCAATGCAAGAAAGAACCATCTTTTGAACAAATGATGCTAGGACAATTACATATCCACATGTAGAGGAATGAAGTTAGCGATACAAAAAAGTTAACTCAAAATTCATCATCCACCTAATGTAAAAGATATAAAACACTTAGATAAAAACATAGGGGTAATCTTTATGATCTTAAACTAGACAATTTTTTTAGATATGACACCAAATCACAGACAAACAAAAAAGTAGGTAAATTGGATTTCCTTGTAAATAAAACATTTATGCTTTACAAAATTTTATTGTTGTTCAGTTACAGTTGTCCCCATTTTCCCCCAATTACTCTCCTCTGCCCTGCCCACCCTCTCCCACATTCAATCGTCACCCCCGTTGTCATCATCCATGGGTCCTTTATACTTGTTCCTTGACTTGACCCTTCCCCTGCTTTGACAGACAGACCACACAATGGGAGAGTATATTTGCAAATCATATATCTGATAAGAGAACTGTATATAAAATACATAATAAACTACAAGTCAATTATAAAAAGATATAAAATCAATTAAAAGGATTAAAGGATTAGAATAGATATTACTAGAAGATAGATACATGATCAATAATGTCATGTAAAAATGAATGACATAATTAGTCCAAGACCAGGAGGCAATATCACTTACTCCACCAGGATGGCTGTAAGAGAAGAGACAGATACTGTGTCCACAAAGATGTGGAGAAACTGAGACCTCATATATTGCTGGATGAAATGTAAAATAATGGTACAGGTGCTTTGAAAATCTTCCAGTTCTTCAAAATGTTAGACATTTACTGTATGACACAGTAGTTTCACTGAGTATACATCCCCACCAAAACATACATGCATACAAAAACTTGTACACAAGTGTTTCTAGCAGCCGTACTCATCATACTAGATAAAAATATCAAACCAAAAGTCTCAGCTGATGAATGGATAAATAACTGTGGTATATTCCCTACAATAAAAGACTATTTGGCAATAAAAAGAAATGAACTTCAGGCATACATCAGAGATATGACAGGTTCTGTTCCAAACCACTGTAATAAAGTGAATATCGCAATAAAGCGAGTCATAACCTTTTTGCTGGTAGAGGGTCTTCCCTTTAGTTTTTCAAAAACACAACACCTGTGAGGCTAAATAAAATGAAGTACAATAAAGTGAGGTATAACTGACGGATACATGTTACAACATGGATGAACCTTGAAAGCATTATGTTAAGTGAAAGAAGCCAGGCACAAAAGACTGCATGTTGTATGATTCTATTTATGTAAAATTTCCAGAAAAGATATATCCATAAAAACAGGAAGTAGGCTAATGGTTGCCTGGACTAGGGGAGGGCAAATATGGGAGTATGGGATTGATTGCTAATGGATGTGGTGTTTCTTTTTAAGGTGATAAAATATTCTAACATTAGATTACTGTGATAGTTTCACATGTCTGTGAATATATTAAAAATAATTGCTTTTACACTTTAAATGGGTGAATTTTATGGTATGTGAGTTATATCTCAATTAAGCTGTCAAAATAAAAAAAAAGTTGAGCAAATTTCAAACGGGATAAACCCAAAGAAATGCATGTCAAGACACGTCATAACTAAACTCCAAAAAGCTAACGGCAAAGGAAAAATCTTGAAAGCAGTGAGAGAGAAACCACGCTGTCAAAAGAACAACTCGAACAGCATTAGATTGCCATCAGAAAAGAGAGCATGGAGGACTGGAGGAGCATGTTTTTCAAGTGCTGAAAGAAAAGAATTGTCAACTCTGAATTCTCTATCACACAAAATTTTCTCTCAGGAATGAAGAGGAAATGCAGACTTGTGAGGCAAAGAAAAAACAAAAAGAATTATCCCCAGTAGATCTATCCTAAAAGAATAGCTAAAAGAGGCTTTGACAAAATTGCACATAAAAAAGAGGTTTTGCAAGAGGAATTATATCTTAGAACAGCAAGAAGGAAGAAAGAACAATGGAGAAAGCCAAAATATGGGCGAATACAACAGACTCTCCTTTCCTCCCAAGTTGTCCAAATTACATTGGATGGTCTACACAAAAAGTTAAACATTGTCTGATATGGGTCTCAAAATGTGTAGAGAAAATATTTTAGACAATTATATTATAAATAGAAGGGGGTAAAGGGCCTTAAATGAAGGCAAGTTTTCACTCTGGAAAAGGGCGACACCAGTAGATGTTTGGAATAGTTTTGTGTTTTTTCTCCCATGGTGGCTATAGGAGTCTACACGTGTAGTAAGGGTACACATATGTTTACCAACATCTTTTTCATGACTTTGATGTTGTACTTTAGTTACACAAGATGTAACCCTTGAGGGAAACTGGGTGAAGTGTTCATGGGAGCAGTCTGTACTATATTTGAAACCCTGTAAATCTTCAATTACTTCAAAATAAAGTTTAAAAAAGTAATGATGACTCAGTGGCAAGATACTCATATGACATGAGTGTGTGTATATGTAAGATATAGAATTACAGGGATGGAAGTGGTGGAATGTGGGGGGCGGGGAGAGAGAGAGAAAGGGGGGGGGGAGAGAGAGAGAGAGAGAGAGAGAGAGAGAGAGAGAATGAATTGAATAGAAAGACGCTAAATGGAAGGTTAGCAGATGAGCAGACATAAAAGGCCAGCCTGGTGGCTTCTGGTAGTCTTTACATTTCCCACATAGGATATTATTTCCCCACAATTACTTTTTCTTATTTTTATCTCAATGTTTTCTAAGAATTCATACATGTTAACTTCTTAAGCCATCATCATTACAGTCAATCAGCACAATTACTTGGGTCCTGTTCTACCTCAAGGACTTTCCCTTCATCCATCCTCCCCAAGGTCACGATGCATGCTTTAGTCTTGTGACTTTGTTTCTCCACTTAAGTGTGTCTTTGATGTTTACTAGCATCCTTCATGATTTTATTTACTAGAAGACAGATTTTAAAAAGTAAGCATGTGTTTACTAAATACAATATATGTGCAAAGTAGAGTAATTTAGGGACTAGGAGATTAAATAAGAAATTTTAGAGACTAAAGAAATAAGAAATGCGTCCAATATTTTATTTTGTTTTTTTGTGTGTCATATATTTTAAAATTTTATTTGTAGCAATTTTGAACCACTGAAAGAGATTAAACTATAAATATAAAACACAATAACCTTACCAAACAGAGAGCCTAACTATAATTAAATCAGACAGAAGGTGGGATGTCTTGCTGACAAAAAGGAAAAATAAAAGCAATGACTAAGATAGTGGGAAGAGTTGAAATGAAAAAACAAATCCATTTATAAATAAGTATTTCTTCCTGCACAAAAAGTTAATAAAAAGTTTAAGGCAATTTTTATTCCCTTAGAGGAAGGCAGGGGATATGAGAAACATAATAACCTATACATTTAATTATATTCAATAAATATCCACCTATTATGATGAATGTCAAATGCTTCCTAGAGTTCTGCACCTTTGAGCAAAGTGGCAGATTGATATATCTGAGGGGGAGCAAGTAGGTGTGAAGATTAAAAAATAGTAAGTGTCATGATTTGCATTGCACTGATTTTAATAAGTAGATGAATCTGGATGTAGATGGGACCTGAACATCATAAGTAGATTGAGTGGCTTATCCATCAAGAACTCCATGAATATATACAAGAGATACCTAGTACATGTTCTCAAACTCAAAAAAATATCTTGTGAAACGAGCTTCAAGCTTTTATGTTTCCATTTGTCAAGGGCCCACCAAGAGTGTTTACAGCTAGATCTTGCAACTTAACCTAACAAACATATACACAACATTTGTTGTACTTCCCCTGCATCTAGGAAAATGTAATGAGATTATCAGACACAGAAAGGAGTACAATTCAGCGGCCCTGATATTTACAAGAAAGGGAAGGCACTAGGGCTAATTACTCTGCACATTCTCCCTTGCCCTCCACTTCAATATCAGAATGCTTACAAAATCCAGCTAACACAAATTTTTAAAATGAATAGTAAAAATTCCCTGATGATGTGTACCCCACTACATTGGCTTTGTTGTGGTGGAGGCAAAGAAATTGTAGGTTGAAGGTATAATAAGAGCCCTCAGTTATTAAAAAAAAATCATTGGTGGGTAGAGCTGCCACCTGCCCACCAACTACCTCCATGACTCACGGGCCATTCTCCGACAGCCCTGGGGAGCAGGGACGGGGGTGGCTTTTGATAGGTCTCATGTAGTGTCAGTTCTTTGCTGAAAAGTTTGGCTAGAAATCTGGCTGGTGGGAGGTGTTTCCCGAAGCACTAAATTGCTTGTTGACATCACTCTGGATTAGGCCAAAACCAGACAGTAGGTAAAGTAGTAGGGCCTTATATAAATAAATATAGTCTTGTTATCATTCATAAGCCCTAACACCATCACCACCAGTGTACTGGGGATGAGACGTCAAGAACTGGCTTTCTCCATTAAAGAGTAAATAAATTGTCAGCATTTGCCTTAGAGCGGTTTAAATATGTATGCTTATATCTGTTATATGCTTAACACTGTTTGCCTCCCCACTGTCACAGGGCTGAAACTGATTATGTAAGTAAAAAGGGAAACAGCACACAAATGCCCAAGGTTGTTTTAAAGTGTGTGTTAATTATATTTTCTGCAACTTGTTTTAAAGATAATCATCACCATCAGTGATGAAATTTTCAAGTACAATAAATAGCTGAAATTTTGAGGTGCAAAAATTAATATGACTTTCTCATTCTTCATTTAATGCAGATTAAAATAAAATTTAAGAGTAGTATATATCGATAATTTAAGAATGAGGATTTTAAAACTACTTTTAATAGGAATCCCCTCTCCCCCCCGAAAGGGAATAACAAGCCTAATGTTTATTTCCAGGTGTAGCAGCATACCTTATATATTGCATATGTTCAATACATTATTTTTGGTGCAATTGATATCTATAAATTCCTTTTCTATTATTAGGTATAATTATGTTAAAAGAATAAAACATTTCTTTCCAAAAATTATAGGTTTGTTTAGATAGAAGGTGATAAGAACTTTTTAAAAATTTTAGTTTAAATAGTTATAGATTCTTAGGAGTTTGCCAGGAAATGTAGCACAAAGCTTGCAGCAATGAACAAGTGCACAGCTTCCTGGGTGTGGATGGAGTTGTCATTGAGGAACCCCTAGAGCTGGTTCCTGAGGAATTGACAAATCAGGAGTCACTGGGACTGGAACAAGAATGCACAGCTGAAGAAGAGACAAGGGAAAATAAAATAGTAGGAGAAGAAAAAGTTCCTCAAGAAAATTCACAGTGAAGCATTTAGCAGGAGCGTTTGCAAATCTCAAGAAGCTCCTTCAAAAGTTTGAAAACACGAACCTCAGCACTATACGGTTTTCATTAATAGAGAACCAATCTATGGTGGAAAAAAGAAACAAACCAAGCTAGTCACCATGAACATGCTTCTGAAAAGAGAGACACCTGCTCAAGGAAAGCCTAGGGCAGGTCCTTCAGGAGCAATTGCAGATGGCATTGTTATCACAGGAGATGCCAGCTCCATGCTTGTTATTGCCCCTGAAAACTTCGTTTCCTGGGGCCTAAGATGCAGAGGTGGAAGACAGTGAAACTGATGACCTTGACCCTGTGTAGGCCTAGGATAATATGTGTGTTTGTGTCTGTCTTAGTTTTTAACAAAAAAGTCTCAAAAGTAAAAATAAAGTTAAAAGAATAATGCTTATACAATAAGGGCATAAAGAAAGAAAATACATCTGTATACTTGTACAATGTGTTTGTCTTAAGCTATGTAATTACCAAAGAGTCAAAGATTTAAATAAATAAAAAGTTCATAAAGTAAAACAGTTACAGTAAGCTCAGGTTGATATATTATTGAAGAAAGAAAAATATTTTATTTTTTAAAATTTTCTAGTATTTTAATTGTTGTTCTTGTACAATTTTCTGTCTTTTACTCCCATCCCAGCCCACCCCCCAGCCCTCCCCACCTCCCTCCCATTTCCACCCCCCCTAGTTTTTGTCCATGTGTCTTTTATACTTGTTGCTCTAAACCCTTCCCCCTTTCCCCTGAAATTCCCTCCCCTCTCCCCTCTGGTGACTGTCAGCCTGTTCTCAATTTCAGTGTCTTTGGTTATATTATGCTTGTTTGTTTGTTTTGTTGATTAAGTTCCTGTTAAAGGTGAGATCATATGGTATTTATCTTTCACAACCTGGCTTATTTTGCTTAGCATGATGCTCTCCAGTTCCATCCACGCTGTCGCAAAGGGTAAGAGCTCCTTCTTTCCAAGAAAGAAAAATATTTTAAATAAATTTAGTGTAGCATAAGTGTTTACAAAGTGGACAGCAGTGTTCAGTGATGTTCTACAGCTTCACATTCACTGCTACTCATTCTTGACTCAACTAGAGTGACTTCCAGTCCTGCAAGTCCCACTCACGTTAAGTGCTCTGTATGTGTGTACCATTTTAAATTTTTATACCATATTTTTACCGTACCTTTCTATGTGTAGATACACAAATACCATTGTGTTGCCATTATCTACAGTATTCAGTACAGTAACATGTAGTACAGGTTTGTAGGGGAAAAGCAATAGTTTATCCACACAGCCTAGGTGTGTAGTGGGCTGTACCAACTAGGTCTGTGTGAGTGCACTCTGTGATGTTTGCACAGTGACGACATTGCTTAACAGTGCATTTCTTGTGTCATATCACTGTTGTTAAGCAACACAAGACTGTATATGGATCGAAGTTCACAGTTTCCTTAGAGTTTTCGTATTCTTTCTTTAGAGAGATGCTCTGAATCCCCTGAAGTCTCCATATAGACAAAGCTTGGAACTTCAAAGTAAGGCTCAGGTTTAGCTGAAATTTCACCCTCATAGTAAAATAATTCTTAGATCTTTCTAACTGTGGATCAGCTTGGTCCCACCAGCAGAGTTTCTACTATATACTGTTTCCAATTGTGGTTAATTCCAGGAGGGAAAATAGTAGTGGCCAAAATGGAGAGGCACCTTTCTCTCATGGAGGGCATGATCTGGGGTTTCTGAGCCATCCACTACTTATTTCTGAATCTCCAGGGCATATACTTCCTGAGTATACTTTCTAGATACCACTTTGAAGCAGTGACAAAATAGGTAATCACCATATAGAAAGCAAATGTGGTAATGGCTTAAAGTGTGGTCCCTGGAATAAGACTGCTTGGGGTTTAGATCCTAGCTCTGCCATTCACTTGATTTATGACCAAGGACAAATCACTTGACCTTTAATGCCTTAGTTTACTTTTCTGCAATATGGGGATAATTGTAGCTATATTATAGGGTTGTTGTGAGGCTCAAATGAGCTAATAGAGGCAACACTTGGAATAGAGTTTAGCATACAGTAACTACTCTAAAACTATTTTAATTAGCTTCATTTGGTATTACTTATATATTATAATTATTGAAGGGTTCAGAGTAGTTTCTAATCAGTAGTAAGTCTCAAATAAATATTACTTATTACTTATTATTCGTTACATGTTTCACTGACAGACGGTGCCTCCTTTGTTGACAAGTACATTTAAAAATACAGTTTTCACTTGAAGAAGGTTTGCTTTATTGGTGGGAGTCACAAAAGGTCATTGTTTTGTATTGTTCCTTGGTTTATCTAAAGTTTCTCCTGTGTGTTCAGTGCAGCATAAACCAATTCTTTGTAGGCTGAGATATTACACTGAAATCACGGCTGAACAAAATAAGCTCATAGTGAATAGTACTGGGAAAATTGGACAGATACATCCAAACAAAATTAAACTAGACCTTCTCATACCACACACAAGAATAAACTCAACATACATTAAAGACTTGAATGTAAGACTCAGAACCACAAAGTCCTAGAAGAAAACATAGGCAGTAAAATCTTGCACTTTTCTTGTAGCAATATATATATATTTTTCTACTATGTCTCCTCAGGCAAGGGAAACAGAAGGAAAAATAAACAAATGGAGCTACATCAAACTAAAATGTTTTCCACAGTGGAAAACAGTATGGACACTCCTCAAAAAATTAAAAATCAAACTGCCTTATAACCCAATGATTCCACTTCTGGGAAGATACCTGAGGAAACCCCAAACACTAATTTTCAAGAGTATATGCACCCCTATGTTCATTGCAGAATTATTTACGATAGCCAAGATTTGGAAACAGCCTATATGCCCATCAGTAGACAAGTTGATTTAAAAAAAAAAGTCCTGGTACATTTATAGAAAGGAACATTACTTGGCCATAAAAATGAAGGAAATCTTACTCATTGTTACAAAAGAGTAACCTGGACATGGAGAGTATTATGCTAAGTGAAATAAGTCATCCAGAGAAAGACAAATACCATATGATTTCATTTATGTGGAATTAGATGAACAAAATAAACCACAAAATAGAAACAGACTCATAGACACAGAGAACAGACTGACAGCTGTCAGAGGGGAAGGGGGTATTGGGGGATGGGTGAAAAAGGTGAAGGGATTGAGCACAGAACAAAGACCCTCATAGACACAACAGTATACTGATGACCAGAGGGAAAGGGGGGTGGGGGCAGGTAGAAGAGGGTAAAGGGAGATAAATGGTGATGGAAGGAGACTTGACTTGGGGTGGTGAACACCCAATATAATGTACAGACGATATATTATAGAATTGTGACCTGAAACCTATATATATAATTTTATTAACTGATGTCAGCCCAATAAATTCAATAACTCTTTTTAAAAAAGAAAAAGTCGCAGTTCAGAAACCTTTATTGAACAAAATAAGGAAGTGCCTTGGAATACTAAAATTTAACAGAATTTTGTATAAAGCAGCTTAGCCAAGATAACTTTTCTTCAGAGTGAGGTTTTAGTATTAAAAATAAAAAGTAGATGAAAACAAACAGAACAGAAAAAGACTCATAGATACAGAGAACATTTTGATGGCTGCCAGATGGAAGGGGGTTTGAAAGGGTGGATGAAAAAGGTAAAGGGATTATGAAGTACAAGTTGGGAATTACAATTCCCAATCGTCATGGGGATGTAAAGTACAGCATAGGGGATGTAGTCATTAATATTCTAATAACTATGTATGATTACCAGATGAGTACTAGATTTATTGAGGTGATCACTTCGTAAGTTATATAAACATCTAATCATTGGCTTGTACACCTAAAACTAAATAATATTGTGTATCAACTATAAAAAAAAGTGGATGAGCCAATAATCTTACTCCTAAGATTATTTGTCTTCTATATGAACATTCGTCTTCTACTGTTGTTAGCGTGAATCCATCCCATTCTTTCCTTTCCTAAAGCTGTAGCCTCCATTGGGTAGAACTTGCCTCCTTGTGGTGAGGAGTTAGAACACTCATTTTCCTACCTCACACACGTATGGAAGGGCACCCTTCAGGGCCTGCCTGTTCTGAATCACCCACAAGCCAGAGAAAGAGCCTGATGAAAGTGGTGGGGGGAATGATTTTGCTAGATGGCCACTTTAAGTTTCTTCATGTACAAAGTTGCAGTAGCTCTCTTGAGCTTATGTCATTTTCATTCAACATTTTATTCCCTGCAGAGTAAAACAAATGTATTTTAAATTCTTCTTTTTCCCTTTTTATTGGATTTATTGGGGTGACACTGGTCAACAAAATTACACAGGTTTCAGGTGCACGATTCCACAGCACATCATCTGTGCTCTATGATGTGTGTTCACCACCCCCGGTCAAGTCTCCTTCCATGACCATTTACCCTGTCCTCTGGTAGACCCTCAGCACACAGGGTGGGGCAAAATTAGGTTTGCAGTTGTGAGTACACGAAACCAAGCTCGCTCTGGTATTATCATTTATTAATTATTATTATACTATTTTCCCTATGAACAACAGTACACCTACTTTTCCCCCACCTTGAATATGTTATTTTAACTGGAACCTAAATCTGCCACCCTACAATAAAACCTTAAATGTTACTGATTTTCTCTGTCGTGACACTGTTGATTGTGTGACAAACACTGCAGTGATTTTCTTACGTCTTCTGAGTTTTATATTACAGCTCTTTTCTGTTTTAGATTTCTGTGGCTACTTTTCTAAACAGATCTACCTGCCTTTTTATTTACTGTCAATGGCGTAGGTGTGTGCGTACCTGTGAGTGCATATGCCTGCCTGATGCAGCTCTGACCTGTATTATGTTCTTTACTTTGTATTTGGAGCTACAGTGTTGTGACACAACCAGCATCATTGCAAAGCCCCTCTCTGTAGAAACAGGGTGCAGAGAGCAGTCTTGTCACTAGCAAGTTATTGTGGTTTCTATTGTATTGTGACTCATTAACTTAGAAATAAAAGGATTTATGGTTTATGAGGTGGGACCAAAAAAATCCCCAGAATTTATTTATAAAAAATTTGTGTATTTATTCTTACATGTTTAATTTTCAACCACCTTCAAAGCACTTTCAACCTGATGCACTATACCTAATGAGACATTTTTTCCACTGCCCAAAACAGTGTTTGAACTTGTCTGTTTTATGTTCCTGTAACACTCACCTAGTAGGGGAAGTGTATACTAACGGGCCTGCTCTCTATAGATAATTCCAGTTTTTTGGGGGATCCCTCCACGTGTATCAATTTTATGAATCATTCAGACCACAAATAAAAAAGCAAATACATTTCTTGTTAAAAAATGGAAATCTTTTTAAAGGGAAAAGAGTTTACTGGCTTATTTGATTACGGAACAGAAAAAGAGTAATGCCAATGAAATGACTCAGTTCTAAATAATATTAAATGATATATAAAACTGTGGAAATAGTTATTGTAAAAAAAGCAGTTACTGTAAAACTGAGAAATAGTAGGTATTATTTAACTACCCTTCACCCAATAGTCCTGGCATTCGGTGCTTTATAATTACCCTCAGACAGATGTTGTTGCGCCCATGCTATATGCTGTGCAATACCCGCAAGGACACTGTAGGTCAGAAAAGGAAGATGTTTGCCTCAAGTCACATACACAGCACGTAAGAGCTGAAGTTTGAACTCAAATCTATCTGACCCCCGAATCTTGCTCATTAGACTTAATCCTTTTTTTTTTCTGGCATAGACAAAACATTTTTTCTTTTCAAAGACAAGACTTATAAAGGTCAAACCCTTCTTGGCCTCTCTTGAGTCCAAGATTTAGTTACAAGTAAAGCCTGTTATTCTTGAACAAAAAATGTGGTATTTAAGGGAAAGATCACCTAGGAAATTTTTATTTCCGAAAGTTTAGCTTACGAGGGAAAACTCGATGAACTGGAGTGTCAGTGTCAGATCACCCAGTGCTATTCTCACGGAAGACGTCTTTTCCCCAGAGACTTTCTGAATTTAAGAAATTATAAATATACACTTGTCAACAGGGATTGTCATAATATTTTATATACACGTACATATAACAAATGCAAACACTCCCCTCTATTATCTTTTGTAGCTAGAAGAAAAAACTTTATAATTCCAGGCATTTTGTTGAGGAGAGAAGCAGTGAGTACCATATGGTGTGTCTGCTGTGAGAAGTGGTATGCTATTTTATCATCTAGAGAACAGCACTGGGTAAAAGAGTAGGTTTGGTGTTATGGGGCCGTGGAGCCAGAAATAGTCAGGGAAGAGCTTCCCAGCCTCCTCTAATCCATCAGTATGTGTAACACTCAAGTTACCACCTTCGCAAAGACAGGGCAAATTCTGGAACATCTCCAAGGGTGGGAATCCAGACAGCAAGGGACTCAAAGAAAATGGAACTTAAAGTTCTCATGACTTTTTAGACTGGACTAGAGAAAGAGCCAAGATGATAGATTTATTCTGGTAAAACCCTAGGATGCATCTGCAGAGCCGGGGGGATTCCTGAATCTTCTTTAGCTTTGGCTTCCCCATGGGTTGTTCTAATTGGTTCTCAAATTGTGCTGTTTGGCTTGAAATACAGTAAGCCTTTAAGATACAAGAGTGGGTTGAATGTGGGGTGAGGTGTGATTTCAAAGGCACCACCCTTAATCAGATTTTTGAATGGTATGTATTGCTTATTTGGGGTGTTGAACACACATGTGCGCACACACACACACACTCCTACATCTCCATATAATCCTTTCTAACAATAAAGACTCTCTCCTTTGTGGAGACCATGGCTCCTGTTTTTAGAGTTGTTTATAAAGGTTCCGCTGTAACTCCTATAGCCAGGAGACATTCTAGGGTAAAGGGAATTAAATACATGTGGCAAGAAAGGAAGGGAAATAATGAAAGAAATAATTGGCTTTTCAAAAGGAGATTCTCTAATTTTTTAAGAAAGCCAAAACTGTAGTTTGGGGACTATTTACAAATACTACAAAGAGAAAAGGAAATCTCTCTTCCTAATACAAAAGCACAGGTTGCAATAAATTAAAATATAAAGGAGTAGGGTGGGTGGCTTAAATACTTCTTCTCTCCAAGGTAATAAACGCTGTGCCTGAGTATATTCTCATTAAGCCTCTGAAAAATGCACTGCCACGGTTAGTACAGAGTCCTTTGTAAACAGTAAACAGTCTCCAAGGTGCCTCCACACTTAGAAATAATAACTTACTCTGTCAAATTAATAAGAGATTGATGGAGAGCAGACGTTACTGAGAAAGGATAAGTAAATGTGTAATAGCCAGTTCGATGAAAAGCATTAAATAATACTCTGTATACTTTTCTTTTTACAAAGATAAGCAGAAACATAAAATATGAATTCAGAATATTTTGCATTTGGAGTGATTTTATTCCAAAATGGGTGAGTGAGACCCAGTGACGGTGACATAGTAAATAATAAATATCAGGAGTTTATTATTGTTATTGGTACTGTTACTGTGAAGAGGTCAGTCACAGTAACTGCTGACTGGAGGTTAAGCTCAATGCCACAACTTAAAGGTTGGATGATTTTAGATCATGTCATTATTCTGTGTGAATCTCCGATTTTCTCATCTGCAAAATGAGAATAATATTTCCTACTTCATAGAGTTTCTAACCTTAGTGATCTCATTCAGGACACTTAGCACAGTGCTTGGCACAAAGGAAGCAGTTTGTATCAGGCAGGCATAATAATTATTTCCTCCCTCTTTTTGCTTCTCTGTATATAATGACATAATGGTAAAGTGCATGGGCTCAGGATCCAGACTCCCTGAGTTTAAGGGTCTGCTGCTTTCTAGCAATTTATTTAGCCTCCTTTGTCTCAGTTTCCTCATCTATAAAATGGGATTAGAGAATTAAGCAAGTTAAGCCATATAGAGAGATGATGCCTGGAACACAGTAGATGCTTAATAAATGTTAACCATTTTAATTCCACTGTTATTAGTCTTGAGTTTCTTATATTCTCTTTTCCCTTTTATAGTTTTACTGCTTTTCTTTCTCTTTTGGATTCTTTCCAACATATCACTTGGCTATCCAGGGGCACTCGTTAGTGCAACGTGAAGAAGTTGGTGACAGCTAAAACTCCTACCACATTTTCAATCAGTGTGTGCGCCTTGCATCATAAAGTGGTTTGAAAAGGACGTGATCATGACAGACATGTAGCATTTTTATGTTACTCATTGTCTTCAAGTTGAGCTTCATCACAGACACAGTCAAGAAGTTGAGATTCTGAGAACATTTGAAAAAATCACAGATATTTGTAATATTTGAAACCCAGCTGGCCAGGGCACATCACTGTTGCAGAGCTGGCTAGATAGAAACTTTCAACCAGTGTGCAAAGTTGTTCACACAGGTGAACAGTGTGTAGCATCCAGCAGCATTTTGATCAGTGGGTGTGATGGAAGTAATGAGGAAGAGCACTCCAAGTGTTTGCCAGGGCTCCATGTTAGGTTTGACTGCAAAATACTAGTGGAAAGTAAGAAGTGAGGCTGACTAACCTATCTATAAATACTGAGGCATTGTGTTGGTAGGAATCCTAAGAATCACTTAATTTTTAACTTTTATGTAAAAGAAATATTTATCTATAAAGCCTTTTCCACAGAAAGCATTTCGGAGGACTATGACTTTTCCATTGTGTTTCTCAGTTTGGGTAAGTTTTTATTTTAACCAGCTTGGCATTGCTGCACATCTTCCTATACTTTCAACACCCTGGTGAGTTTTGTTTCCATGACACCAACCCAGACATGCAACTTCGCTAGACTCTTTTGTTGTTGCCCATGTTAGCCACTCAGATCAGCTTTCTTTTCAAGTAAATAATTGGCATGACTCTGCATAAACCGGTGCAATGTATTTCCTTTAAAACCACCCACTTTAATACGAACCATCTTTTAATCCCAAGTATCATAGAAATCTCTACTGCATGTCTCAAGACCCCATTCACATGGCAAAGATAATATCCACAGAATACGTCCCGTTAATGACCACGGCTTGTCTCCCTTCCAGCATATTGTTGGTTTTGCTTCTTTTGTGGGAGTCGAAGGAAACAGGTGAAGCCCTGGAGCATTTTCATTAGTTCATTGAACCCCTGCCTTCAGGCTCTTCTCAAGCTCCAATAATGATTTTGCATGAATTGGAGGAAATGAATTTTGAAAGTATAATAAAAAAGAAAAAGGTAACTAAACCATTACTTCTTGTTTAACTAATTACTTTCACTTCATTCACTTTGTACTTGAGAAGTGAGAACACTCAAGTTTGTTCTCTTTTGAGCAGTGAAAAATGCTTCGTAGGATTCTAATTAATGTGCTCAGATTCAAAATCACACCTAAATAATTTGGTTCCAGCAAGACTAGAAATTGTGACTCTTACAAATAGGAGAGTTCGGCATCGTCACTTCCATGTTCCCTTTCACTCTGTTAAGGGACCAGATGACATTACTATTTGTCCTTCTGTACAAAATGACAAAATTGCACAAAACTGTTCAAAAGGACAGTTTACAATTTTAGTTTTATAAGGCCACTTAATGCATTCACATTTAGGAAACTAAACATGCCTAAGTGCTGGATCTAATGATTTATTACCTACTACTAAATATTTGTCTTGACCTGTGTGATACTTGAAAAAAATCCATTCTTTCTTAAAAATAAAAAGAAGAAAAAGTAATGACTTCCCCTAATGACTAGATCCTGCCCCTAAGAATGTGTGTTCACTTTCGAGATGCCTTTGATGTTTTCCTGCTGTTTATACTGGACAAACAGAAATAATTGGACTTTAACACAAATGACTGTCTTCTGCTTCAGTGTTCTAACTCAAGAGCAGGAAGGAAATAATAGTTTACCTTAAAAAAGCCTCAGGCACTGGATTCTGGGCCTCTCCTTTCCACATCTGTGTTGTGTATCCTTCTCTAGCAGTTTCCTAGAGTTCTTGTTACATACTTAGAAAATCCTAACCACAAAAGTGGTAATACGTGTGATAAGATTCAAAGGATTACTCATTGCAGAAGGAGTTTCATTTTTAGTGAAGTAAAGGTAGTGAAATCGTAAAGGTAGATGTTGAGGTATCTATGATCTCAGAGAAGCAGTTTGAGGAAAAATTTAGCCCTTTTAGATGGGTAGAAACTTTTTTCTTTGACCGTTAACAAGACCATTTTCACCTGGAGACAACAGAGTCTTCTACCAGCTCAAATATTGAATAAGCTGTAGCATTTTATTTAACTTAAAACAGATTATGTTCATTTACTATTTTTTGATATAAGGGTAGTCTTTTCTTTGACTATTTTACTTGTAATTGAACCTCTGATTTATCTTTTTACATAAACCACGTCCATCATGTAGAATCTAATTTCCAGCTTCGTTTCTTTAAAATAGAGATCTTAATGATAACTTCACAGCAATCTGGTAGAAGCTAACTTCTGTCTTTTTTCTACTTTATTGTTATTATTTTTACAGTTATCTATAACGTTGTTGCTGCACCATCCCTGGTTTTGCATATAACAGAGGTTCATTCATTCCCATTGCTGTATAGATTCCATTGTTTTAATATACCATATTTTATTTACCCGTTTTGAGATTGATGAGCATTTGTGTAGTTTCTGGTTTGGGACTTTCACAAATAGTGCTGCTATGAATATACTTGTAGTATTTTAATGACCCCATTCATGCATATCTGTTGGGCATGTACTTGGAGTGGAAATGAAGGGTCATAGTATGCATATCATCAGCTTCAGTAGATAGTGCCAAATAGTTTTCCAAAATATTTGTACCAATATACTCCCATCAGCAGTGTGTGAGTTCCGGTTGTTTTACATCCTTGAAAATACTCAGTATGTTTTTTACTACTTAAATCTTCTATCTGCAGAATTTAGCCATTCTGATGGGAGTGTTATATCAATATTTCTTTATTCATGTATTTTAGACATTATTTTATAATAGGTAGGAATTTAATTCACTTATACCTCCCTTCCCCTTTCTGTTCTCTCTCCCTTCTCCCCAGTTGTGTTGATTACATTATTTTCAATTATATTGGGTTGTGGGTTGGCCAAAAAGTTCATTTAGGGTTTTCTTTCTCTTTTTTTTCTCGTACAGTGCCTCTAGGAGTACTTAGTTGTCTTTAACTTCATTTGAAACATTTTTGTTAGATTGTATTGTGACAGCTGTCATACCAGAGTGTATTAAAAAATTATAAAAATTGGTGAATTTTTGTGTAGCCATTTTAGTACTGAAAATGGAAAAAAATGAGCAACATTTTTGGCCTATTATGTTTATTCTTTCAAGAAAGATAAAAATGCAACTGAAATGCAAAAAAAAAAAAAAAAGATTTGTTCAGTGTGTGGGGAAGGTTCTGTGTCCTATTGAATGTGTCAAAAGTGGTTTGCAAAGTTTTTTGGTACTATTGACATTTTGGCCAAATAATTCTTCACTGTGGGGCTGTCTTATGCATTGGAAGATGTTAAACAGCACCCCTGGCCTCTCCCCACTAGAAGCCAATAGCAGGAGATAGTCAACCTACTGAAAATATCCAAGTCAATAAAGTTACTGGTGAAAATGAAAAATGTATCTTTTATTTTATGAGAAAAGCTGAACAGACTTTTTGCCAATTCAATATTATCATTTTCCATTATAATTTTATACCATTCACTTCAGTTATTATCTCTTAACTTTGAAACAAAGTTTTATAAAATATCTATGTATAGATTTAGAAAGAGGAAAATTGTTTATCTATAAATTCATACTAATACATCAATGAAATATAAAGAGGGTGTATAGTAAAGATTTCTACAAATTACAATAGCACTTAAAGAGTAGAAAGCTTGGGAAACTGTAGAATTTTGTTTTTCATTGAGGGAATGGTCTGCAGAAAAATTAAAAGGAGGAGGGAAAAAGGAAGGGTAAGAGGAGAAGACAGAGGAAAGAAAGGAGAGGGAGGGAGAGAGAAGGGGGGAAAGAGAGAAACAGAGAGAGAGAGAGCTAAAGAGGGAGGGAAGAGAGGAGGTAAAAGAGGTGAGAAGGTAGGTAGGTAAGACACGAGTAAGAAAGGAAACAGTGTAGGTATGAATCTTGATTCCCTGACCTGCAATGATTTTTGTAGGAGGCCTTGCAGGATGTGTAACCAGAAAGGCTCTCCAGCCGGTATTTCAGGGAAGATATGAGATTGTTTTCCACTGAGAAAGAGGAGAATTTTTCAAGTTATCATCCAGTAAATTTCAACCACATAGATGGTTGATTTATATAAACCTGTTTAACCCGGCTGCTCCTTTTCTTTATTAATTGTCATGGTCTTTGGGTGATTTTTCACTTGAGTTACAGGAATAATGATTTCAACTCTCACATTTGTTTGGCTTGTGTGAGACTCAGCCCTCATGTTTACTGAAGGGAACCTAATAATAACAACTAAATGCAGATTATACATCCTGTCTCCTGCTTCATAGGTATTGACCAATTCCATTTTGCTGTGTGTCTATTCATAGTGATTAAGCTTTTAGGGAATCCACAAAATAGGTGGCCCCAAATTCTTCACACTTTCAATTTTCATATTTCTCTTAGTATGCAAGAGTGCTGATTCTAACTGCTCCTTCATGGTGGAAGGAGGTGACAAAAGGACTTAGACATTACATAGCTTAAGGGAAGAAAAATTTTAGGAGACTTGCAAAGGCCATCACCAAGTACTTCATGATTATCACAAGGAAAAGAACAAATATTAAATTAGTGTGACTCCCGAATTTAAAATAAAGGTAGAAGATATGGGTTTTAGCTTAGTTTATAAAGATGGGCTTCGTACTGATTAAAACTGTCTAAAAATGAGATTTCCCGCTGATGAGGAGGAAGAATCTCATGCTGAAGACTGAGTATTTAGGCAGAGTGTGAATGATTGCATGTTGGGTTTCTAAGGTCAGAACTCCAGGAGTCTATCTGTCTCTGAGGCTCTATGATTCATATTACACTGAATCTGAGATATCATCTATTATAAAAGGCATCCTGTTTCAGAGAGGTTTAAAGTGTGAAAAATGGATGGTGGCAGAATTGATAAAATATGTTTTATACTCTCTTATTTTTTGAGGAGGGTTTTGGGATCAAACCTGGCTCTCTAGTTTTCATCACTTTCTCTGTTTGCCCTGACCACCTGTACCTTGCTTGATCTGGTTAGTCCCATGGTATGTCTGAGAGTTACAAGTACTGGAAATAACCAAAATAAAAAAAATTTTCTTATTAACTCTCTTACAATAAGTGCATGACCATGACCCCCTAGGGCAAATGGGGTTTGTTTATTGACTCATAACATACTCAGCACTAGGGCCATGTAAGCTTCATAGAGTTCCTGTGGCTAATAGCATACCTTTGGCATTTGATTTTTTCTTTTTTCATCATTTTTTATTAGTGTTCGAATACAGTTGTCTCCATTTCCCCACCACCACTTTCCCCTGCTGATATTTTCTTGAGAATTTTTTTTGGACACTATGTAAAATTTACTTTCCAGACCAGGACATTGAACAATATTATATTTTGGTTGATTCAAACATAAAGATATATATTTACACTTTTATTTTACATAGCATATCTATTATTTAACAATATAATTAATTTTTGCCTTATCTCTGTCTACTAATATTTATATATTTACATTTTTATTTATATATATTTAATCTTAACCCAAGGGTATGCTTATTGATTGGAGAGAGAGAAGGAGGGAGGGGGAGAGAGAGGGAAAGGGAGGGGGGGGGAGAGAGAGAGAGAGAGAGAGAGAGAGAGAGAGAGAGAGAGGCATTGATGTGAGAGAGAAACTGATTGGTTGCCTTCTCTATGGTGATTGAGCCTTAACTGGGAATGGTGGAGCCTACAATCTTTTGGTGTATGGGATGATGCTCCAAACAATGAGTACCTGGCCAGGGTGATATATTTACATTTTTATTTTATGTAGACTATCTCTTATTTAACAATATAAGTAATTTTGCCTTAATCTTGATCCACTAATATTCACATTCTTTAATGCCTAGAAACCATGGAGGACAAAAGATTTACATCGCACTTCCCATTTGCATCTTAATGTACTCACATCCACCTCTGTAATTGCAGTGACTCTTCCATTAAAGTTAAGTTGCTCTGGAAATGGCTTTCAACTCTGATTCCAGAATGTCAGTGCTGGCAATTTTAAATGTATTCTTAGCTTTGGTGCTGCCATTCTCTGCTAACTTTGTAAGAAATATGATAGACTTTCATCCTAGTTTTCCACTTCCTGGGTATTAGGAAATTTGGAGAAGACAAATGAACATCAGAAGTGGAAAGGGCCAATTTTCTGCTTGCCTGTAATCACACCTAATTTAGCCTCTTGTACAGTTCCCAGATATTTTTGGTACATGTTCAGTGCAAAAAAGAAATGCAGAGATCATCTTCAAATAGGGCTTTAAAAACACTACTGTTGGATAAGGGCAATGGAAAGCTCATTTTTAGACCAAACAGAAAAAAAGACATGTGCAATCACCAATCATCATTACATTTTTCTAAGTATGTCTAAAAAAATCATCAGTTGCTGTGAGTGCTCATACAACGCTGGTACCATCATTCATGACAGATACCCTTGATGACAGGGTTATTTTCCCCTCAATGGGCTGATGTGGGTGAACCAGGGCCTTGTGGCCCGTGAGGTGAGCCACACAGAGTTCTTGGATAACATTCCTTGCTGTATCTGTGAAGGCCCCTCTTAGCTCCTTGCCAGGGATATTATCATTATACCTTAAAAGGGAACTTTCAAGGCATCTGGGTTATCACACATACTTTTCATTGCCTAGAGAGTTTCCCCCTGTGCTGGTAAGTAAGGGAAATGGCAAATACTTACTGTAAGTCATAACTTGCTGGATTTTATTCTACTCCCCAACTGATATTTAGTTCTCATACCCACCTAATTTGCAAACTATGTATAATAATTTTGATTAATTTTTGTGAGACAGAGAAATCTGAACTGAATCATCATATTTCCATGAAATGTTACTAATAATTTCAAATCCATGAACTTAGATAGGAAGTAAGAAACTGCAAAATGGAGCCTGTGGTTTTCTCATTAATGGCCTTGTGTGTTGCAAACAGTGTTTGGAGACTCATTTTGTTTAATAACGGGGGTATGTGATTTCTGGACACAGGCGGTTGTTTAAGAAGATAGGAAGTATGCTCTCTGAGTCCCTTTGCTTAAAATGACAAGATTAATATTAATGTAGCACTACACACAGGTGCACAGCTGTGGGTTTTTAGAACTCTGTATTTCATTTCCGTAAATCAGCTGATTCCCAAACCTCTGCTTAATCAGACTGATCACTGACAACTCAGATTATGATTTTCACAACTGGAACCACAATATCAATTTTCCTACAGTCTTTTCACCTTTCCTCTTGATCCCTTTTTACCTTTTCCTCCTGGGAGAACCTGGCATTTTTCAAATAGGAGGCAGAATGCTCTATTTCATAAAAATAGAGAGAGAGAGAGAAAAGAAAACGAAGATACGTCTGTTGCCATTGCAACAGACAAGCAACCAGACAACCCTTTCGACCAGGAGCAGTTTTAGGCCTCCTTCCTGTTAAGAATGAATAAAGTAATTTTCTCAGCTTTTGTAAATTTGTGATACCCCCAACGGCTCTCTCTCATCTGATCAAGGGCATTTCTGAGCATGACAGCTCAGTCTGGCCAAAAACTGACACAAAACTTATGAGAGATTGCGAGCTTTTCTTCTAATGAGCAGAAGGCAAATATGTGAACCAAGGACAAGTCAGAAGTGTCAAAGAAAATACAACACACAGGAACTCACAGATCATCCTCACTGCTTAACTGCTGTACCACCCTTGCTCCAGGAGAGGGTAAATTGAATATTCCATTCCTACCCTGGAGAGAAAAATGAGTTAATTAAGAAGTATCAACCCCTTCCTCCCATCAAGAGCCCTCTTCTGCCCTGTCCCCATAGCATGGGTCCCTGAAAACGCTTATTGGGGTTAGAGCAGAAAGAATCAATTTTTTCTATTGATTTAGAAGACTTTTAACTATTCTGATTCCCAGGCCATAGCCTGGCCAATTAAATTAGCCTCCTAGGAATATCAGTATTAATAACAACAAAAAAAGATTTAAGTAGTTATGGTGTGTAGGCAAGTTTAAGGACCTAAGTGGGCTAGTCTGAGCGAGCATGAGAAGGAATTAGCGTGGTGCCTGACAAGATGGAGCTCTACTATCCCCAAGGATCTTTAGGAGACAGTTGTTCCTGCAATGAGGAGAAAGGGAAGAAAGAGAATGGAAGGATGACAAAGTTGCATGTTTTCCTTCTCCAAGTCAAGGGAGTCTCCTCTCACCCCGTGTGAGTAACCCAGGCTTGCACCTGCAGCTTGGAGTGGGGTGAGGTTGGTCTCCAGGCCTGGGGGACTGGAAATACCTAGCCAGTGGCGCAACAATAGTCCCAGGAATGGGCCGTGATTCCCCCAGGGAAGGCGGCTGCTGCTGTGCGTGGGAGAGAAATTTGGGGAGAGAAAGGAAGCTGGCTCCAGCGCAGGTGGCGCTCGCAGTTCCAGCCGAGTTTAGCCAATCGCAGGCGCAAGCGCAGCCTGGTGGCGGCGGTAACCGAGCGCTGGGCTCTTCCTTGAGCCGGCGGAGGCAAAGGCGGCGCCAACCCAGAGCTGCACGAAGGCTGGTGAGACCTGGTAGCGAGAGGAGCGAGCGAGAGCGCTCGGCGCCGGGGTGTTGCCTGGCCAAGAGAGGTGAACTTAGCATGGGGAAGAAGTGGAGGGATGCGGCGGAAATGGAGCGGGGCTGCTCGGACCGGGAGGACAGCGCGGAGAACCGCAGGCGCAGCCGGAGCGCCAGCAGGGGCAGGTTTGCCGAGTCGTGGAAAAGGTTAAGTTCCAAGCAGGGGTCCACCAAGCGCTCGGGACTCCCATCGCAGCAGACGCCGGTGAGTGGCCTGGAGACAGCCCTGTCTCTCTTTCCCTCACTCACAGCACGCTGGAGCCCTTTCCATGGTGCTGAACTTGCCTCCTTAGGGGCTCCAGCTAGGGAACTTGTGGAGTCGCTTCTAATGGAAAAAGTGGGGTCTGTGAGGAGGAGCAAGTAGGAATGACTTCCCTTTCTTCAGCCACGGAGAGCCTCCTGATGTATCTGGTGTCTGAAAAAATGGAAAGCATGTTTGAGAGGCGAGGGTCTCGGGTCACCATTAGAGTTTTGCAATGATCAAAGCGTGTGAGATGTTGTAGAGTGTATGGTTGTGACTCTTGTACGTCCTGGGGATCTTTCTGTGTAGAATGCTCAAAGGTACTCGGCAACCGCTGAATCAGGGCGGCATAGGAAGGGCATGCCATATTTTTACTCTCTTAACAGTTGCTCTTTCCATACCACACCTCCACTATGTTAATAGGTGCGTTTAATTGTTTTTGGAATACCATTTGCATGAAGAGAATAGCAAAAATATCCCAGGTGCTTCTAATCCTACTGTTAACATATAAGCATTCAGAAAACAGTTTTCCCATGTGTCAGCTCCTCCTCAATGTCTAATTAATGCAACAGAAGTACTCAAGTGAAATTAATATAGGCATCGTATGTGTAGAGAAGACAGTTGATAAAAACTTTAGCTGCATTTGCATTTTTAGTATTTAAATATTAGCTGTCTTCCTTTAGCCCAGAGGAGAGAACTCTGTTTTAAAAGAGTGCAGAGCCCTCCTGTTGCTCATAGGGGAGAAGGACACACCAGTTTTAACTTCCACAATACGAAGGATATCAGCCTGTGTATGCGTGTATTTATGTTTCACGTACAGAGGAGTTGACAGGAGATATTGCGTGGTGAAGACAAACCGAATTAATTAAGAGAGGATGGGACATACGCATTGTATTTCATAGCATGAGTAATGTCACCTTGCTCTGTTTCTGGGCAGGGTCCTCATCGGTGGATAAAAATTAACCCCTGAAAAACAGGATGTTTAAAACATTATTTCAACAGAATAAAATACACATACATTAAAATTTATGGTGTGTTTATTTTGTTTGCTTGTTCACAAATACTACTAGCAGAAAATGTTCTTAAATTTGCAATATTTCCCGTAATACTTAGTGTGTTTTGTGAGTTTTTATTTAAATATGGATATACTAAGTGCTGTGTATACTATTGCAGACATTGAAATATTATTTGTTTAGAAATGTAGGCTTAAAATACTTTCAAAAGAATATTACTACTCTGAAGATAGGTATTGCTGAAATAAATTATGTAAAAAATGTAACATTGATGACTTCTGGTTTCTATCAATTATATGAACTGAGAATTAATTTGATCCTCCTTTTACTAGAAAGTCTAAGTATTATTTTAAGTAACATGTTGCTTCTTTAATTCTGTTCAACAGGTGTGTGCAGAGTCTCTATCAGGGACATATAAAATCTACATATAAGTTGGGTTAAATAACTCTCAGGTTTGTCACTTAGAATAAAGATAAGTTAAGTGTGAGAAAGAGGGCATAATGGGATACCATGGCAACCAGAAGACATCTGGAAAAGTAACTATGTCCTCTTGTTTACTAAGGGTGATGAAGGCACTATTTTTCTCTGCAGTATTTGTTAATTGAAACATTAGTAATTCAGTTAAAAACCAGTTATGGTGAAAGCCTGAGCTTCTTCTCACATTGCATGGCAAGTTTGATATTGACTTTGTTCTAAAAAATCTAGTAAGTGCTCCTAGTCATGCTAATGAGGTTTCTAACCAAGGTTTGATTCCATTGTTAACAAAGACTTTTTACTTCATTTGTAAGAGAGACACCCCACTTATATATGCAAACAGGAAAGAGGGAATGATAATGCTTGCGATAGATACACTTTGTACAAGTTTTAATCTTCAGGGTAAGATTTTTTCCTTTAAGTTGAGCTAGTGCTATTTTCTACATACTGTATTTTGTATAAAGACATAACTGACACTATAGAATAGGAAGTGATTAAAGTGACTAATTAATATTAGTCATATTATCATGTATTAAGATGACTAATGCTGTTTTTAATTTATTCTTATGAATAAATAAGATACCTTGTGATGTCACTTTGGATTTTATTTATTTTGTGTTATACTCAGAAATATTGTGGCATCCATTCTGATAAAAATCATGAGTTTACTCTTTTCTTTGAAGACGAAATAGATAAATGTGTAAAAATTTACTTAATAATAAAAATTGGGAGCTTTTTCCACATCTTTCTTTCTTTTGAGAATGTAAAAGGATTATATAGTTGTTTTATTAACATGACCTTTGTTACTCTTTCCTTTGCTATAATTAGAGTCTTGGAATCACTTCCAGTTAAAGTTATTCCCAATGAACAATACAGTTTATAACTTTCTTCCCAATGGAAATGACTGCGTTATTTTTCATGTTAATGAACAACAAAGCATGTGTATATGATAAATAATGGGAGAGATTTTCTCTAGCAAGGATAGGTCTGCTATATTCCTGGTCACATAGAAAGTGCTTTTCTTCTACGATCTGAATTATGGTGTTTTGGGGTGTGAAGTGTAGGGGAGGTCTGTTTGAATCAACCTTGGTAGTTAGATTTTCTACCTGCTTATCACTAAGTATGTTGTAATCTTCTTAGAGATTTCTTTGAGACTGGCCCCACGAATTTAATGCCATTGTTAAAAATCAAAAACTTGCATTTCAGGTACTCTCTTTGGAACTGAGAAAATGGTCTCCTGATGTTCTTTATAGACTAATGTAGGGCCCTGGTAGGAGAGCCTATATGGTCCCTGACGCAGCTCTCCAGTCTGCTTCTGTTCAGCACCACCCTGTGCAGCTGCAGGAAAAGGCAGTTGTTCCGAATCACAACAGTGGCATTTAAAGGGTGCGTTTTCAAGTTCTGGGCCACAGTCATGGTTGTGTCTAACAAATCAATTTTTGATGATTTCAAAGGACATTGTTTTCCTTTTTTGTAATTTAAGAAGTACCCTTCTTGCCCCTTATTCTTACACTTCATGGTTGACAATGAAAGCTTTAATCTAGTAATCTACAGTATTCCAATTACATCCAAAACCATAAAATTCTGATAGAGTAGGATTTAATCATATTTACTCCTCAGAATTTGTCCCTCTCTGGAACTGAGTCATAGATTATGTTTTTTTTTAATTTTTTAAAGATTTGATTTATTTATTTGTAGAGAGAAGGGAAGGGAGAAAGAGAGGGAGAGAAACATCAATGTGTGGGTACCTCTTGCATGCCCCCCACTGGGGACCTGGCTTACATCCCAGGTATGTTCCCTGACTGGGAATTGAACTGGCAACCCTTTGTTTTGCAGGTCCACGCTCAATCCACTGAGCTACACCAGCCAAGGCAGATAATTTTTTTAAATATAAAAACAGTATTTTAAAAATAATGTCAGTTTTATAGGTATATGAGTATGAAAGTTTATATATTTGAATTTAGGATATGAAATTAAGTTTCTGGATGTTAATGTGTCACATAATGTCTATTGAATTGCTCAATAGGATAAAAATAATTTAAAATTTCTTTGCTTCCATTCTGTATGATCTGAACTTCATATTTCTACTTCAAGTATTATTATTCATGTTATTTTTATCATTTTTTCAATTCTACTTACACAAAAATGCATGGAGCTCTATTGAAAGGTAATTCAAAAAGTGCCATCTGGTGTTACAAATATCAAATGCTTACCTTGGCATGTATGTATTTTTAATTTTGAAAGGTGATTCTCTCCTCTATTTGAAGTCTTTTTTTTCAAATAGTCACAGATTTAATGTAATCTCTAAGTAAGCTGTGTAAAAGAATGAAAAGCAACAGTTCCGAGGAAGTGAAATGATGGAGTTGTAATCAGAGTTAGTTTTCAACCTTAGATGGCACTCTTGCTTCCACTAGTGCCACAATCGCCCTTATCAGCAGATGCCAACCAGAGAACCTCACACCTTGTGTAGACAGGTGAGCAACTGCAAGTGTATAGAAACTGAAGACACGGTGCTGCAAAGTAGATAAGTCCAGTTTGGCTGGTTGCCAAATTTCCTCCTCCAGTTGCTGTTTCAGATGTTATATGTGCAGGCGGATTCCATGAACAAACCTGTTTCCATTTCTGAAGCTGACTTGATCCTTTGGGTCTAGTAGATAACTTCTGGCTCTTCCAGATCTCGTCTTGAAGCTGGGTTCTTCAAGATCTTAAAATAAATGAGGAAAAACTGAGTCAAAGGCAGGGCTAAAGTCAGAAAAACTCATCTCCAAACCAATTGCCCACTTGAGCATTGTGTGGATGGTAGGTCCCTTGGTGGCTGTGGTGGAAACAACAGCAAGTTGGTGAAAAAGAATTCCTGTTTCCCTTTTCAGTGTCTAATATGCTATTGCAGTGTCATTAAACCCCTAATAGTTTGTTCTTGTTACACAAAGAGCTCTCCTGGTGAAAGCAGAATGAATCCCCTGCAGTGCTAGTCCATTACTGCATAAAGCATTTCTCGACAGGTGGATTTTTGTCTACTGCCTGTTACTCACTGTGTTAAAAAACTAAGAAGGGGACAAAGTTTTATTGCTCAGAAATACAGATGTATTCTCTTGTCATTGTGGGGTTTTTTCTGATGGGGAAAAAATACATTTTCTGATACGGTTCATTTTGTTCAACCATTTCTGAAATGTAGTCTTTTCCCTGGTAATTAATATAACAACCAACAAGCTTTTTCTCATCAATCATAGTGAATTAAAATTTAATTTTGTTTCATCTTTTATTTGAGAGCCATGAATATATTAGGAGGCAAATGAGGAATTAAAATATTTTGACATGTAAACTATCCTTGTATGATGATGTTTTAAAATGTGGTTTCAATTATTTAAAAAATATATTAGAACAGTTTTCCCTGACATTCTTTATTGAGATATTTTTAAAAATTGAATCATTGAAATCACTTATAAATAGTAGCAAAATATTATAGTCATCTGTTCTGACCAGATGTGATGGTCTGTGCATTGGCTTTATTTTGTTTCTTTCCTTTGCATAGCTAGATGATGGCTGGTAGTGCAAAAATGGAAGGATTGCAGAGAGCAATGTTTTTAAAAAAACACAAACTTTTATTCTTCTAACATTTGTTCAGTAGCCAGGAAATGGTAGGCACCATGGTAGGTACTGGATAACTTTCCTAATAAAACTGACGGTTTAATGCAAGACACACACAAAGCAACAAGACAGAGATTTATAGAGTCCAGCCTTATGGTGAGAATGCAATAGAGCACAGGTTGAAGTAGCTGATGGCTTATAAGGGATGGGGATAAGAAGTTTAGATAAAAAGTTTCCTGGACTTGGTGACTGAATCTTAAAAGATGATAAAAAAAGAAAAAGAAAAAACAGAAAAAAAGAGCTGTTTGGATCTAGAAAAAAGACAATAACACCTTTCCAACAGTTATTATTACCCTCTTACCAGATTTTACTTAGTACATGTTTAGTCTATGATATTAGTGAGTAATTCACTATTATCATGCAAAAATATGTATTTTTATGAAAAGTTTTGTTTGGTAATTCAGAGATTGCTAAAGTGTTACTTTGAATCTTTGATTTATCTAAATACTTCAATACTTCGATCTCTCCAAAAACCTCAAGAGATGTGGGAAATTTCTTAGATTTCAAAAGGTGGGAATCTCTACTTTCATTGTTCTAAAAACAGTTATGTGAGGTCAGAGTTGACGTGAGAAACTGCCAGTCCATGCATTTAGTGCCATGGGATTGCATATTCATTCCAAATGCCTCTCAAGTGTATCAGAACTTCAACCACAAAGTAGTCACATAAAAGGGCACACATCCCTGGTAATAACCAACTAAACTTTGTCCTTTTCGAAGGCTGAGTTTTCTAGGGATTCTCTGTAAACTTTATAATGGAGAAATTAGGAGGGAGGGCTGTACTGGGCAAATGTTCCTAAGAGGCTCAATTTGAATGCAGGTCATCTTTACTTTGGGAGTTTTAGGGAAATTGGAATTAATTTTAGAGAACAGTACAGGAGCTTTGGAATCAAACAGGTCTAGATTGGAATCCTTACTCTGTCAGTTACTAGCTATGTGCCCATAGGCTATTCCTATGCCTCTTTTCTCACCAATTTTATTGGGAGAATTCCTTTTTCCTTTCCCATCTTCTTTTTAAAGAAAAAGTATTTATTGTATTTATTTTTATTTAAAATTTGAATTGTCTCAAATATATAGAAACAACAAAATATGAAAAAATCCACATACTCATAACACACATTAAACTACTGTTAACAATTTGACATAATTTCCTTATTTATTTTTAAACACTAAAGTGTTGTAGATGCAGCTGAATTATCTCCCTACCTTCTCTTGATTCTTTTCCAAAGGTAAGAAATATTCTGAACTTGAGAATTATTGTTCTTATATAGATTTATTTTTTAAAATCTTTACTACATATTTATTAATAAAGATGTATAAGTAATTTAAAATCTTTTACATGAATTGCATTGTGTAGTATATATTCTTTTGCAATTTGCTTTTTTCACTCAACATTGTATATTTTGAGGTATATCAAGGTGTTACATGTAGATGTTGTACCACAGATAATTTACTCACTGCTCTATGGGCAAAAATTGGTTTATTTCCTTTCTCTTTTTTTGCTATTGCAAACAATATTCATGAACATCTTTGTACTTGTCTCTTTGGTTCTTCATTTGCAAATATTTTTGACAGGTTATAAACTCAGGAAATCAGTAACTGAGCTTGCTATTTGGAAGATATAAGGACCAGGGCTCCTTGTCTAGAGTTGCACCAGAGAAAGTGTTTAGGTTCTAACCCTGAACAGAGCCAAACTTTGCAAGGGGCTGAAGGGAAGTGGTGCTGGCTTTCTGCTTTAAGACTGTATTGACACAAATAGGACAGACTTGATTTCCAGTTTGACTTAGGCCATTAACTGGTTTTTCAACTTAGTCGTTCTGTGTCTCAGTGCCTTAACCGTAAAATAGGAACCTGCCCCCAGGATAAATGTGTAATGAACATTGTGCATTGATGTGTATGGCTAGTTCAGTGTCTGACAAGAGCTACTCACTAAATGGAATGCTATGGTGTTAACTAGAGGTGTTAACAGCAAATATCAAAAGCAGAAGCTGCCTTTGTGTGATGGGGAAGTGCTATTTATGGTCTTTAATTCTTTTGAAATGAGACTGTTGTTGTTTACAGCCAAGATGTAATATAAAGCTAATAATTGTTTGTTGTAGGCTTCTGGTTTTAAAAATGCTTTTTTTTCTTAATAGTTCCTTTTTATTGTATTTTTCCATTATCATTTATCCCCCTATACCCAAAATAAAATCAGCTTGTCTTCTTTAAGATGATTATTTTTTACAGTATATCCTGGTTCCTGAAATGTCTATCATTTTATATTTTTACTGGAGGTTATTTTGACAGTTTCATATAAAATGTGAAATCTATATCATATTAATATGTAGAATACTAATTGCTCTTGGTATTTTTAACATTGGGTTCTTTGTGTTATGAAATAAATTATGGTTATAAAATTATTCTCTTCATAAACCTTATGACTCTTGGGAAAGATGGCTTTTCAAAATAATTTTATTAAGGAAAATTCAAACATATATAACAGTAGAGGGAGTAGTATAATAAACTCCATGTCCTCATACCTAGCTTCAACATGACAAATCTTGTTATCAAATCACGACAAATCTTGCTTCATCAAAACACCTATTTTTTTCTTTTTTATTAACTTTTTTATTGTTGTTCAATTATAGTTGTTCCCAATTTTCCCCCATTACTTTTCCTTGCCCTGCCCACGCCTACCTCACACATTCAATCCTCTCCTCACCCCATTGTCCTTGGGTCCTTTACACTTGTTCCTTGACTTGACCCTTCCCCTTCTTTCCCCTGTTTCTCTGAAACCTCCCACCTCTGGTCACTGTCAGTTCTTTATTTCAACGTCTCTTGTGCTTGCTTGTTTGTTTTGTTCTAGTTATAGATAGATCATAGGGTATTTGTCTTTCACTGCCTGGCTTATTTCACTTAGCATAATGCTCTCCAGTTCCATCTGTGCTGTCATGAAGGGAAGGAGCTCCTTCTTCCTTTCTGCTGCGTAGTATTCCATTGTATAAATGTACCAGTTTTTTGATCCACTTATTTACTGATGGGTACTTAGGTTGTTTCTAGCACTTGGCTATTGTAAATTGTTCTGCTATGAACATTGGTGTGTATAGGTTCTTTTGAATTGGTGATTCAGAATTCTTAGGGGGTACTCCCAGCAGTGGGGTCACTGGATCAAAAGGCACTTCCATCTTCAGCTTTTGATGAAATTCCATACTGTTTTCCACCATGGCTGCATCAGTCTGCATTCCCACCAACAATGTACTAGGGTTCCCTTTACTCCACAACCTCACCAACACTTCTTGTTTGTTGATTAGTTTATGATGGTCATTCTGACCAGTGTGAAGTGGAATCTCATTGTGGTTTTAATTTATGTCTCTCTGATGGCTACTGATGTTGAGCATCCTTTCATATGTGTGTGGGCCCTCTGTACGTCCTTGGAGAAATGTCTGTTCAGGCCCTTTGCCCATTTTTTAATTGGATTGTTTGTTTTCCTAGTGTGAAGTGGTGTGAGTTCTTTATATATTTTGGAGATCAAACCCTTGTCCGAGGTATCATTGGCAAATATATTTTCCCATATGGTTGGTTCCCTTTTCATTTTGCTGATGTTTTCTTTAGCCATGAAGAAGCTTTTTAATTTGATGAAGTCTCATTTGTTTATTCTTTCCTTTATGTCCCTTGCTTTAGGGGCCATATAGATGCAAATACTGCTGCGTGGAATATCTGAAATTTTTCTGCCTATTTTCTTTCTCTTCTGGGACTTTTGTGGTGTCTAGGACTTTTATATATATATAAAAGTTTTTTATCCATTTTGAGTTTATTTTTGTATATGGTGTTACTTGGTGCTTGAGTTTCATTTTTTTTTTTTTTTTGCATGAAGCTGTCCAGCTGTCCCAACACCATTTGTTGAAGAAGCTATTTTTACTCCATTTTATGCTCCTGCTTATGCTTTACTCCTTTGCTGAATATTAATTGACCATACAGACATGGGTTTATTTCTGTGTATGCCCCTATTTTCTATTCCTTTACTCCCCACTACATTTTTAAAAACAAATGCTAGATAAATATCACTTCATCTAAAAAATATGTGAAGGATAAGGACTTCTTATTACAATGATGTTTAAACAAATTAATACTTTCCTAATACCTTTATATATTAAGTTAGGTTGCATTTCCATGATGATCTCATAATTCTGTTTTTTTTAAACCACAGTTTGTTTGAATTGACACATTCCAATTGTTTTTTAAGTCTATAGTTTTCCCCTACCTCTTGATATTTTTTCCATTGAAAATGATTTGTCAAAGAAATTTATGTCCTGTACTATTTCCCATATTCCATACTTTGCTGAATACATCCCAACGGTGTTACCTTACATGTTTCTCTGTTCTTTGTATTTCCTGTGAACTGATAGTTTGACAAGCATGCTTGATCAGTTTTGATTTTTTTTTGTCATGAATACTTCATAGGTATTCTGGTTGCCTCTCATTTTAGGTACTAGCTACCATTGATTATCATATCCTAGAGTGAGGTTAGCAACCTTTTTTTTTTATTTAAAAGACTAAATAGTAAATTTTTTAGATTTTGAGTACCATAAAGTCTCTCATATCAATTCAACTCTGCTGTTACAGTTCAAAAGCAGCTATAAACATTATGTAAATACATAGACATAGCTGTGTACCAGTACAACATTATAAACAAATGCTAAAATTTGAATTTCATACAATTTTTACATGTTGTGAAATATTGTACTTTTGATTTGAAAAACCACTTAGGAATGTAACAATCATTTCCAGCTCACAAGGACCGGACATGGCCCCTGGTGGGAGTTTGCTGATCCCTGGTCATTTTCATTGCTTCATTAAGGAATTGCAGAATGGCGACATTACAATTCTTTCTTTCCTTTTTAATTTACTAGATGAACTAATCTTATAAATAGGAACTCCCCCCATCAACTCTTTGCTTACCCTGAATTATAATTCACATAGTAAAGTCAATGCTTGAGTAAAGATAAATGCTTGAGAGAGACAATTTCTGAAGAGTTGAAGTAACAATAATAATAGGAGCGGTGTTATGGTGATCTTTTTGCTGTCAGGCCTTAGATTTTAATTGGGTTGTTGAGTTTGTTAACTCTCAGAAAATATCTGGCTCATTTATCATGGAGGCCAATTAAACTGTCATTAAGAGATAGAATATATAAAAACATATTGTCTAACTATTTTTGTGTTAAAGTTTTTGCCCCTAGAATTAAAAAAAAAATTCCTGGCCATTGTGTTAGGTTTCTACTGTTGCCTTAAGAACTTACCACAAAGTTTGTGGCTTAAAGCAACATGAATTTATGATCTTTCAGTTCTATCCTTCAGAAGTCTGACAGATTCTCCAGACTAAAATTAAGGTGTCAGTAGGGCTGTGTTCCTTTCTGTAGTCTCTAGGGAAAATCCATTTACTTGTCTATTCCACCTTATAGAAAATTCCGACATTCCTTGGCCCCTGGCCCCTTTCTCTTTCTTTAACAGCAGCCCAATTGCATGTCATTGACCACTGCTTGCATCATCACATTGCTTTCTCTGACCTTCTCTTCTCCTTTCCTCTTCCACATTATAGACCCTTATGATTACATTGGACCCACTGGCATAATCCACAGCAGCCTCTTTAAGGTCAGATAATTAGCAACCTTAATTCCGTCTGGAACCTCAATTCCCTTTGCCATATAAAGTAATGTATTCCCAGGTTCTGGAGATTAGGATGTGGACCACAAGGGAGGCCATTCTTTTGTTTTTCATAGGCGTTAAGTTATCAGTTTCATTTGCTAAAACTTTACTAAACAAAATTTTGAAGATGGTGGTGAAAGATGCTCTGTCTAAGGTGCCTTTAAATCCATGATAAATACTCATCTATTTGGGAACTGCCTTTTGACTCAGCAGTTCCACTGCTGGGATTATACCCTAAGAATCCTGAAACACCAATTCAAAAGAACCTATGCACCCCAATATTCATAGCAGCACAATTTACAATAATAGCCAAATGCTGGAAGCAACCTAAGTGCCAATCGGTAAATGAATGGATCAAAAACTATGTTAGCTCTGGCTGGTGTGACCCAGTGGATTGAGTGCCAGCCTGTGAACTAAAGGGTCACCGATTTGATTCCCAGTCAGGGCATATGCCTGGGTTGCAGGCCAGGTCCCTGGTAGGGAGCATGTGAGAAGCAACCACACATTGATGTTTCTCTCCCTCTTTTTCTCCCTCCCTTCCCCTCTGCCTAAAAACAAACAAACAAACAAACAAATAAATAAATAAATAAATAAATCAATAAATCTTAAGGAAAAACTATCTTACATTTACACAATGGAATACCATACAGCAGAAAGAAAAAAGGAACTCCTACCCTTCCTGACAGCATGGATAGAACTGGAGAGCATTATGCTATACTTAGCATAATAAGGTGGTGAAAGATAAGTAAGTCAGGTGGTGAAAGACAAATACCATATGAACTCACTTGTAAGTGGAACCTAATCAACAAAACAAATAAGCAAGAAAAATATAACCAGAGACATGGAAATAAAACACAAACTGATAGTAACCAGAAGGGAGAGGGGAAGGGAGAACAGGGGAAAAGGGGAAGGGTCATCAAGGAACATGTATAAAGGACCCATGGACAAAGCCAAAGGGGGGTAGAATTAAGGGTGGGAGGTGGGGGTGGGTGGGGTGGGGAAAAGTGCTGGTGAGAAAATGGAGACGACTTTACTTGAACAATAATTAAATACATACATACATACATACATATATACATATGTAAAAAGAAGGAAAGAAAGAAAGAAAAAATACTCATTTATTTGGGAGGGGTTTCTGCTTACAAACAAAGGAACAGAATAGATGAGGATACATTGCATTCTTTTCCTCACTCCCACAGCTTTACTGAGCTGTAATTGACAAAATTGTATATATTTAAGGTATACAACTTACCTTAAATATAGACAATTATATACATGATGTTTTGAGATGTTATGCATGTGAAATGATTACCACAATCAAGCTAATTGACATATCTTTCACCTCACATAGTTAATATTTTTGTAGATGTCAAGTATTATTAATAATACACTATTGTTAACTGTAGTAATCAAGCAGCACATTAGGTCACTAGGTGTCCAGAACTTGTTTATCCTGCATAACTGAAACTTACGCTTTTGTTTTCTGAGTGTTGAATTCATAATGATGTCTGTAGAGTGAAAATGACCTTTCCTACCACTAGATTTGGGGATGTAAATATTTTATTTTGGCATACATTTTAATTAGTACCCACTCTGTACAAAATAAAACTTTATGCTACAGGAGAAACAAATGTGAAAAAGACTTTTGGAAGACTTACTTGTGGTGGGAGGATATAGTATGACATGATATATTATAAGCATGATAGGTATATGTAGTTAGCAATTATAAGTAAATAATGTATTCATAAGTATATTAAAATGGTCTTAATTAAATTATTGGTCCCACTCCCACAGCTTTACCAAACTTACCATTATTAAGCTTGGTAAGACTGGCCAGATGAATGAGAAAATCAACTGATTGGTCCTATGAATAAAGAAATGTTGGAATTTTCAGGTTTTGGTCCACTGCATTAAAATTGTACCAGTAAAATAACTTTTGGGTTATTTAGGAAGAGTATTTTCCGTATAGATCTTGCAAAGATTAATTTTTGCTAATTTGTAAATATTTTATTAATTTTATTTTTCTTAACAAACGAAAATAACCTTTCACTTGAAATTTTGAATTACAACTCTTTTTAAATAGGGCTATTACAGTTTTTTCCTGTTATTTCAGGACATCTAATTTTTCATATAAGTGTGTGTCTCCTTTACTCAATAATCATTATAATAGTACATAATTATTATAGATTAGTGTTAATAGGAAAGAAAGGAGGATGAATAGTTAGCACCAAGTTAGGACATAGCAATAGATAAGAGTCTTCAAAATGCTAAGGTCAAATGAGGTGAGAAATTGAGTCTTTTAAAACACATGCCTATTTACAGTGAAAGACAAATACCATATGATCTCACCTTTAACTGGAGCCGAATCAACAAAACAAACAAGCAAGCAAAATATAACCAGAGGCATTGAAATTGAGAACAAACTGACAGTAACCAGAGGGGAGATAGGAGGGGATAATGGGAGGAAAAGGAGGGTGAAGGGTTTGCGGGAACAACTATAAAGGACACGTGGATGAAAACAAGGGAGGGGTGGAAACAGGGGAGGGAGGTGGGGATGTCTGCTGTGGCGGGGGAGAAGTGAGGGCAAAAGGCAGAAAACTGTACTGAACAATAAAATTCAAAAATAATAAAAAAGAAGAAAAGCCAATTTAGTTTTTTATGAAATATATTTGGCATACAACATTGTATAAATTTAAGGTATACAATGTGTTAATCTGATACATTTCTATATTGTAATATAATCACTATAAAACACAATAAATTCTGACCAAATTACTGGAAATACAATTGAAGAAGCTGTTATGTTAAAGAAAGTATTTTATCTTTAAAGTAATATTTGATAGTAATTTTTAGAGTCCCATACTGTGATTGCCTGAGCCACAGCAAATTGGGCAGTGAACAATTAAACTGTAAAACTTCAGGGAAGCAGCAAGTCAATTGTTTTCCCTAGACCAGCTGTCACATGATGGAAGACATTCTATGGTGAAATTGGGAACTTTTTCATGGTGCATGAAACCTCTAAATTAGGAGAGTAGAGAGCTTGGGAGTGAAAGGTACCTTGGCCCAGAGCTGCTATCTTCCTATTTTCTTATCCCATATCAGAGAGAGAGAGAGAGAGAGAGAGAGAGAGAGAGAGAGAGAGGGAGAGGGAGAGGGAGAGGGAGAGGGAGAGGGAGAGAGAGAGGGAGGGAGAGAGAGAGAACACAAGAAGGAGAAGGAGGGAGGGGGAGAAAGGGAGCTATGGATGAACAGATAGAGATAAAAGTATTCTGACTATAGCATTCATAGCAGGTATTCTTGGGCTATGTATCAAAAATAATCATTTATACATGTAAGGAATGTTTAGAACTTGAAATTTCAGCATGTGTTCAAAATTAGGGAAAAATAAACTGATATATATATATATTTGAAGATATACAACTAATGGAGACTGTATGTAAGCAGTAGGACATGAAAGCCCAGAAATTCTGCAGTTGGTTACTAGTGGCTACAAAGAAGTACCAGTGAAACACGGAACAGAAACCAGAGAAAGCTGAAAAGCCCATCCATGACAAGGTAAAGACAAAAGGTTCAGACCCTGACTCAAGATAGAGACACTTCCCTTCATCATTTCTGACTAGGGGTTTTACTATGGCTATGGCTATGTATACCTGATTAAGTTTAAGGTACTTGGGAAGTTAACTGTATTTATTTTATTCTCTTTTTGTTGTCTTTGTAAAGTCTTTCATAAAAGAAGCCCTTCAGGAATTACTGAGGAAAGTAGCATGACTGGACCTCATAGACATTTATTGTCACCGATCCATTGCTCAGTGAGAGTGCCAGTTTCAGAATAAGGTCTGTTCCCATTTGTTTTGACTTGATATCACAGAGTTGTCCCTTTATGTAAAGATCCATTTTAAACAAAAAAAAAATAAATTTTAAGAATGCTTTCCCTTGTTCTGATTATCAGCAGACATTTTGTGGGAAATGTTTTTAAGTATAGAAAACTAGTAGATACCTTAGCACTAAATGAAATTAGTTTTCATTTAAAAGATGAACATTACTGACCCAAATAACCAGAGCCTAGGACAAAGTGGGAACAATTTGGGTTGCAGCTACAAGAAGAGCTCGCTGTTTCAAAGCGGTATGAAATTATTTGATGTAAGTATAGAATGCAGTCGTAACAGTCACTAAAACCAGAGCCCAATCCATGTTATAAAGACCACATACTCCAGATAAATAGACTATGAAAATGAATTCAGGAGGAACAAGTGATAAATAATGGCTAAGTCCTACTTTTGTCTCATTGCCCATTCTGTGCAGTTGGGGGAGGTAAACTTCTTTTTGAGACCATACCATATCTTGTCTGACTGGTGCCTTTGGGTCCTCAGATGGAGACGGGCGAACACGTTGGTCTGATAACATCAGGGTCCTGCCTCAATCTGAGTTGTGAGGTAACTCACAGGATATTGTATTACCACAGAGTTTGTGAATCATACACACTGTAAAAGCTTTCGAAGGCCAGGCATTATTTCTTCTTCCTGGGGAAAATGTCTAATTGGCCGACATCACCTTAGATATACCTGGAATAAAACCTAGCCCTTTGGTTTAGGATCTTGTTTAGGACAGGGAATGTATTTTCTTTATCAGTCTCTCCCAAATCTTGCTCAGCTGTCTGGCCTGCTGTGCAGACTTGGTACTAGTGTGTGGAGTAAGTGAAAGAATATGGTGAAAATGCTCTAGACTTGGATGTTTCATATCCTGGACAGAGAAACAATGAAGAAGGGAAGAAAACTGAGCACTATTTTGGTATTTTAAAATACCAGGCCCTTTTCAATGATCTCTTCCATAATCTTCTCAATATCATTCTGAAGTAGGTTTTATTTGGATGCCCAAAGCACAGACAAAGAAACTAAATTTCAGAGAAGTCGAGTAAGTATTAACTAGGATAGCTGGGAAATGGCAGAGATAACATTCAAATGCACCTTTAAGGTTTTTCAATATACTGTTGGAGTTAGAGATAAGATGATTAAAGCAGCGTAAACCCTTTTGACACGTCTTTTCCCTCACAAATCTAATTTGTTTATGTAGGTGGCTTAAGGGCTGCTGTGGATGATGCCTCTAATCAGAGGAGAACTAGATAATGAAAGCAATGAGACTGTATTGTCAGCAGTCTTGCAAACAAGCTTAGTTAAAGGAATAAGCCATTGAATGAAGAAAGAAAATCATGGTATTTTTTGTTGCTACTTCTCTTAATATTTTTCAGTGAAAATAGGGAACCATAATTGGATTTACATGATCATAGGCTTTATTTCTTTGTAATTTTTAGCATGTTGAATTGTTTACTTATTCTTTCAAGTTGTAAATAAACTCTGGTTATTTTATGTGATGTCAATCAAAATCAGATCTAGGACTCTTCAAATCTGAGCAAAACTTGAGTATAGAACCCTTACTAATAGGTTCTCTGTGTGTTTTCTAATTGTGTGATTTACTATTAGAAAAACATGACAAATAAGAGCTAAATAAGAACCTTTACTAGAGTTTAGTTTGCAAGAAGTAATTATCTTGGTTTGTGGTGAGGTCAGAATAGAGTTGGGCCAAAACGCTCTATCTTTAATGTTTTCAATTGTGTCAGATGGGAATCGGTGTCCATAACAACACCTTCAGCGAAGATGTTGTACTCAGATATAAGAGAAAGTGGATTTGTGTTCCATGCTTCCTACTGATTAAGGCAAGGAACTGAATAAAGATCAGGAAGAGATATGTTCAATGGCTGAAAATTGAGTTGATGATGAACTAGAAAAATCACTTAATCAAAACATCTCTTTTTATAAGTATTCCCATTTAATCTGACTCTGTGTGTGCATAAGAAGTATATGCCTATATTTTCACAGCCAGGTATATTTGAAATCTAATTAGGGTATGCTGACCTTTGCTGCAAGTCTAAATAATGACCATTCAATTGAAGAGTTTCCATTCATTTTTCTCAGGACTCTGGGACACTATTGGGGGCATGACAGTGGTAATAAGGATATATGAGAAGCAACATGTGCTACCTTCTTCATTTGTTATCATGACAAAAGGGAGAAAATGAACATTTGTTGTATGCTCAGCATTTTGTTAGGCTTTTTAATATTCATAATGATTTTATATTTTATACATGCTATCTCATTCAATCCATACAGCAACCCAATTAGGTAACTGTTGTATCCTTTGTACCAAGTTCCAGCCCTCCTGGAGGTCATATTCTGGTCAGGGCTGACAGAAGATACATAGACTAGCCACTAAATATATAATAAAATGTCTAGTGATTACAGGTACTCTGAGGAAAAATAAAGCAAGCAGGGAGGTAGAAAGTGAGAAAGGCACTATTTTAGCTAGAGGGAATTGTACTGGTGCTAGAGGACAGATGTCAGCATGAGGCAGGGGAGCAAGCAATGGGGATACCTTGGGGAAGCATGTTCCAGGCAGAGAGACCAGCAAGAACAGGTGTCCTGAGGCAGAGGAGCATTTAAGGATCAAGAAGATGAAAGACACTGGAGCTGAGTGAGCCGGGAGGAGAGGGGAAGGAGATAAAGATTGGAACCCAAGCCTATGTCTGCAATGTTCCTTTTATACTACAATGAATTGGGGAGATATGTACCAATTAGAGAATGACAAAGGAAGTAAGAAACAACTCCAGGCTTTGCAGGATAGACTGTTAGTATCATAGAAAAGCAAGAACAGGACAGCAGGATGTTTTGTTGGGGGCAGGATGACATGGGTTCTTGGGCCTAGGCTCTAGGATATAGGTAAATGCGGATTTTCAAATTAAAATGGCAAAGAGCAGATTTAAACTGCAAAGAGCAGTGACATAGGAATGTTAGTAATAGTTACTAACATATTGAACTCTATGTGCTAGAAACTGTTCTGTGAGGCTTACATTTATTGAGTCATTTGTTCCTTATAACTGCAACCATTTCACAGGTGAAGAAACTAAGGCGTAGCGATATTAAGGGACTTGATCAATGTCATGGAGTTTGAGTTTAAAATCAGGCTGCCTGTCTCTGTATTCTGTACTCATAAGAAATGGACACAATGGAAAAAGATGTAATTTTTCTTTCATTTTTTTTGGTCTTCATCCATCACTTTCCTGAAAGATGGAGCAAAGATTGACAGATGAGCTATTAGAAAAAAATTACTCATTCTTCTGAAGAATATAAAAGGAAGTTTGGGGAGAATAAGTTGGGGATGGTGGTGAAGATGTACATTTAGTCAAAGTATTTTCTCACCCCAGCTTTCCTCTGGCTTTTGATCAGGGCGAAATTTGATTAACAGATGATGTACAGTACTGTGCACAGAGTAGGTCCTCTATATCCTCAGTATGCTTCAAAATGTTCTTTATATTAAACTAAGCCACGAAGCCAATTATTGAAACCTGGGGCAATTTGATGATTATAATATATTCAATATGTGCTCAAGGGTTAAAATCAGTTATGAGATAATATAAATTTGTTTTTGTTATTGCTATATTTTTAAAAATTTGTGTTTTGTTTTTCACCAAACATGACTTTTAGGCTTGTTTTACTTGCAAATTTGTCTGCTAAAACATGCCAGAGCATCAGAACAAGTAGTTTTAGATTAAATTTGTCAAGCTCTGCAGAGTTACATCAATGAAAAGTAATCTGAAGGAACTCAACGATGAAATGGTAAAACTGTTCATCAAATCAAAATGTGTAACTGATTTTAAACAGCAACTGCATTGGAGAAGCGTTCCAAAACCTGCTGGCCATCTGAATCACCTGGGGATTGACCACGCCATCCCTGTGGACTTTGTATCCCTGTGGCAAGCCTGGGACCCCTAGACAGCTGCCCCTTGAGCAGTACTTGGGTTTGAACTGCCCAGGTCAGTAGAACTGCTAGGGTCAACTGAAAAAAAAAAAAAAAAAGTCCACATATAAGTGGACCTACACAATTCAAAACTAAAATTTTCAAGGGTCAACTATAATTTGAAAAGATTCCCCAGGTGATTTAGGTGATAACCCACATTTGAATTCTACTATTTTAATAACTATTACCTGTGATGGTGATTCTCAATGTTAGCGTGTATCAGAATCACTTGGAAGGCTTGTTAAACCACCTTCCTGTGGGCGTTTCAAATTACATAGACCTGGGGAGTGGTCTGAGAACGTAAATTTTAACCAAGTTCCGCAGATGTGGGCTGGCTGCTGCTGCTCTGGGCATTGCACTTTGAGAGCCCCTGACTAACGAGAACTTCAGAGGAAGATACGGGAGGCTACAGGACAGGCCACGGGACAGGTAAGCAACGTCACTGTTATTAACCGTAACTGAAAGCCTTCATGGCACAGTATAGAATCACTGACCACTTAAGAAAAAGATTTATAGTGAGGAAGGCAATGTCGTTGCTGTACAGTACAGTAGTCTTCCTATCCGTAGTTTTGTTTTCCGCAGTTTCAGTTACCTGCGGTCAACTGTGATCTGAAAAAATTAAATGAAAAATCCCCAAAATAAACAACTCCTAAGTTTTAACTTGCTTGCCATTCTGAGTAGCATGATGAAATCGTGCCGTCCTGCTCCCACCCACCCAGCGTGTGAATCATCGCTTTGTCCGGCGTCTCCCCGCCGCCACACACACTGCCCACCCATTAGTCACTTTAGTAGCCAGTTATCAGACCAACTGTCGTGGTACCTCAGTGCTTGTGTTCAAGTATATATAATCCTTATTTTAGCTGACAATGGCCCTGAAGTGCAAGAGTAGTGGTGCTGGCAGTTCGGATATGCCAAAGAGTCTGTAAAGCGCTTCCATGGAGTGAAAAGGTGAAAGTACTCAACTTAAGGAAAGGAAAAAAAAATGTATGCTGAGGTTGTTAAGAACTAAGGTAAGAACAAATCCATTCAGGAAAGAAGATATTTTGAGAGAGACTATATTTACATAACTTTTATTATAGTATATTCTATAGTATATTTTATTCTATATATTCTCTATATTTAACATATTCCATAGTATATATTATATTCTAGTCCAGTATATTTTATTAGTTATTATTAATCTCTTACTGTGTCTACTTTATAAACTAAACTTTATCATAGGTATGTATGTCTAGGGGAAAACAGTATATAAAGGGGTTTGGTACCATTCTGGTTTTGGGTGTCCACTGGGGTCTTGGAACATCTCTCCCATGGATAAGGGTAATGCCTTCCAATGAATTCAATTGTTTGTGGTTTTGGCGAGTTCCGGAATAATGGCCAACCAGGGCAATATAATTTATTAAACAAAACCCTTAATTGGATTATTGACTAAGAACTTCTAAAATAATCTAGTTTTATGGGATTGGAAAGAAGGGAGGTGGGAAAGTAATCTTTTACCCAAGGATGAGATCAGATTTAATGAGAGATATAAAATAAAGATAAGCAGATATTTCTCAAGACAGAGAAAGAGAAACACAGGCACACCTTGGAGATATTGTGGGTTCAGTTTCAGACGACTGCAATAAAGCAAGTAGTAATCTTTTTGCTGGTGGAGGATCTTGCCTTTAATTTGTTTAAAAAAAAAAAAATCTGTGGAGCACAATAAAATGAGATGTGCCTGTAGTGAATTACCTCTGGGATTAGGTCTGGAAATTTCCTTAACACTGGCAAATGCCTTACACCTGGGAATACAGTGGTATGTCATTCAGGGTACTTAGATCCTAAATTGTTCCAGGGAAGAAAATGCCAAAGTATTAGGAATAAATTTAGGAAGGTCTTCACAACACAACCTGTGGTACAGGCAGGGCCAACTGCATACTTTCTGGAGCCCGGTGCAAAATGAAAGTTCGTGGCCTGTGTTCAGAAATTAAGGATTTTGAGATGGAAATGAGAGTTTTAAACAAAGCATGGGGACCCCATGTGACTAAGAGCTTCTCACACCCATGAAGCCAGCTCTGGGTAGAATCAAAAGGGCCTCAAAAGCTTAGGAGTTAACAGCTAGATTTGAATTCCATTCCTGACACTCTATTCTCACAAGTGACATACTTTTTCTCCTCAGTTGTCTGATATATACAATTTGGTAAATCATTCTTACTTTCAAAATATATTGAGAAAAGCAGTTACGTAGTATGTGAAAATCCATATGGTAGTGCATGGTGTTAGGAAGAAAATTTTAAAAAAAATTGGTAGGGCTGGAGAGATATTGACTTCCCCAATATAACATGTCTCATATTCTTATAAAGCTGATTCATTAAACCAATGTTTGTTGATTGTTTATTAGCTGTTAGGTGGTATCTTAGGTGCTGGGCTCACCACTATCCTTATGCAGGTCAGAGCCTAGAGAAGATACAGCCAATAAATATGTAGATGAAAACATAATTGTGAAATACAAAGTGCGATGGAAAAAAACTGCCACAAGAGGTGTGGAAAGGCCTCTCTGAAGAAAGGGACATTTAAACTGCTACAAGCTAAAGGAGGAGGAAAATCCAGTAATAGGAAGAACATTCCACATGGAAAGGATAGCATATGCACAGCCTCTTAAACAGGAAAACGTTGATGTGTTTGAGGAACTAAAAGAGAATTTGTAGGCTGCAGCCAGAAAATGAGTTAGAAAGTGCTGGGCGATGAAATTGGGGAGGATCAGAGTGCCAGGTATGTAGCCCTTTGTGGGTCAAAGCAAGAAGCTGGATTTTGTTCTCAGCATGGTGAAAAACCATTGAGTTTTAAGCAAGCAAATAATGTGAGCTGATGGATATTGCTAGATTCTCTCCAAATGCTTCGTAAACAATAGTTGGGAGAGGGGAAAGAGGAAGTCAGAGGCTATCGTGCAAAAATGGTGAGAAACAACGATGGCCTAGAGCAGCTTGATGGCAATGGAGATGGGAAGAAATTGACTGATTTTTATAATGTATTTTAGTAGTAGAGGCAATTGGGTTTGCAGTAGGGATTCATGTGAGTGTAAAGAGAGACGAATAAAAAGTGGATCCCATGTTTCTGGGTTGGGCAACTGGATGATAATATTCACAGAAGTCATGAAGACAAGAAAAATGGCCTTTGGATAAAAGTCACAAGCCCAGTTTGACAACACTGATTTTTAGATTGTGATATGAAGTTGGTTAGTGACATATATGTAACTGGAGTCTAGAAGACAGGTCAGAGTTACAGATAATCTGGGTTTTATCTGTTTATAGATGGTATTAAAGTCCTGGGAGTGAATGATGTTAACTTGGATGACAGTGCATAGAGAGAAGATAAGAGGGACCAGGTAAGAATCCTGTGGATCTATTTGGTAGAGGGACCATCTAAAGAAACTTAGAGCAACCAGAGAGGTAACTAGGCGAAGTTGTCACAGTGGCTGAGAGACAAGGGTCTTTTGGGGAAGACGTGTCCAAGGAGGTTGAATGCTGGTGAGATGGTTAAGACTTGAAGATACTAGAGAGCCCGGTGTATTTGGCATTTTAAATTTATGAATTTGCCAAGAGCATTTTGGTTATAGTAGTGGAACAGAAGTTACATGATGTAGGCTGAGGCATAAGGTGAGGTGATTTTGAGAAGTTCAGTGTACAAGAGAGCAGGAAAAGTGGGATGGACGCCAGGGAGTACATAAGCAATCACAGTACTTTTTTTTCTTTTAAGATGAACAACACCAGGGCATGTTTGTGTGTTGATAGGGATGATGCTATATGCAAATATACCTCCGAAATTAGTGTGGGCTTGGTTCCAGACCACAGCAATAAAGTGAGTCATAATATTCTTGCTGGTACAGGGTGGTGCCTTCAATTTGTAAAAAATGCAACATCTGTAAACTACAGTAAAGTGAAGTGCAATAAAATTGTTATGCCTGTAGAGAAAAAGAATGATGATGGAAAAGAAGGGACACCTGTAAAGTACAAAGTCATAAAGAAGGCTGGAGGGGATGGGTCTTCTATAAAATAAAATTCTGTAAAAAAGCACAGTGATTTTCTGAGAATAAGACACCAGGATAAACCTTTCATTATCCTGCCTTATGATATTGCCCATATTTGAACTATTTAACTTGGACCTTATACATATTCTCTATTTCTCTCTGTGGCTTGCCGGCTCCTAGAGGAAGCAAACCTGTCTAGTTTACCTGATACCTAGCATAGTGCCATGGTATAAATGCCATCCAAATGAGTTTCTTGAAATGTTGTAGTGGGGGAAAAATGGGAATTTAAACCTAGACTTCTTAATTGGTATATGGTTTGCCATAGGTACAAAATGGCAGTTCCTGAACAGTAGTATATTAATACAAATGCCAATCACAACTTAAGGTTGATGAATTTGATATAAAATAATGAAATGAGATTTTTTTTATTGAAGACTAACTGTCCTGAAGTATCTATAAGGAACCTCATGACACTGTGAAGTTGATGGTAATGTACAGGGAAGGCATCCTTATGAATCCCCATGATTTGAGTCCTGGGTGGAAACCAAAAGGCAGAAACTTGGAAAACTTTTGAGCTTCATAGACTATGATTGGAAGCACTCAAGGTCTGGAAGCTCTGCCAGTCTAATTCCATTCAGCCCCTTATGTCAACTTGTCCTAGACAAGGTAAAAATCTTATTGGATTTGGAAGAAAGGCAGATGAAGGAAGTAGGTTAGTTACATGTGGGCTTGGTTGACATGTTAATAACCTGAACCTCATTAAGAACAAAATGCTTCTCTGGGTTATGGAATTGGGGGCTGAAGCTAAGATTTAGGAAGAAATAACCTGTCAGAAGTAGTAGAGAAATATTAAATGGATTAGGCAAATCTGTCACTGTAATGTTCATATCCTCAATCATCCTTTTAGATTTCCTCAAACTGTGTATACTTTTTACATTTCATAGCCAAAGTGTATAATGTACATGATTTTGTTTTTGTATCTAGAAGAGCAGAGACATACTATTTTCTATCCACAGAGGTTCAGTCATGAGCAAACACACTGCTTCCTTGGTGCCAGGCTTTGTTTGGTTCTGGAAGACTGTTTTGTAGATAATGGTGACACTAAATTGTTCTGAGAAAACAAAGGAATAGTTGCTCCAAAAATGCTGGTTTTTTTGATTGTTTAGATGGAGTGTTTGCTTCTGTATTCTGGTCACATTTGCAAATAGCCTTAGAAAAGATGAACCTTGAATACAAAAATGGTCAATTTTGATTGGTTGTTAAAGGGTAGTTCATAAAAAATAAAAAACAATAATTCGTATTTAAGGGTTTCTTTCCAGCCACCTTCATGGGATTTTTTCTGTTTATTACTTTCTTATAATATGTTCTGTTTAAAGTCATCTGTCAAACAGTGAAAAACTGCTGCAAACACGAGAAGTGCATTTAACGTTGATGAAAGCAATTTGCTCACAGCAGGGAAAGAGTTTTACTTTGGGTTTTTGCTTTGGTGAGCAAGTGATGGTAGACTGAAATAAGAGTTTTGTTCATTTCCCAGAACTTTCAATAATCAGCTATGTGGGGGATTGTCATAGGATACATTCGTTTAGTGTACTGGGCTGCGATTCAGCCAGAGCAGATTTTGCCTTGCAGATACTGCATCTTGATGAGGTAACGTGAGTGTCAGGGACACTTCAAAGGTCACCTGTCTTACTGAGGGTGTATGGGGACCTGATAAAGGTTTAAAAACTTCTTAAATCACCCCTGAACAGAAATGTCTCTGAGTTACTGTAATGTATAGTTGTTTGAACTTTCAGAGATACTGGAAAATATCAAATAATGTGTGTTTTAATTATCAGCGGAATAATTTTCAAAAGCTATCTGTTTCTAAGAAACTAAACATAGCAGTATGACACGGACTCAGCCAGATGTCTCTCATTCGCAGTCCCTTTCCATTTCAGCGACCACAGAAATGTTTTTAGCTCATTGGGAAGTCTTTGGGGGTATCCTGCTATAGAAAAATGCACCATATTATATTATTTGTGAAGTATAAGGGGGCAGTCATTTTCAAACTGTATTTGGTGTACTCCCAGGTTTTCAGCCAACGTGTATTGGGATTCTCTGGGAAACTAGACATGTGGGCAAGGGATCATTACTGTTTATTTGCCTCTAGGTCTAGTAGTGAATAGATTGAGGGCGTCTCATAGGCAAAAAGGTAGCATTGCTTGCTGTGAGTGTCTATTTAAAACTGTGCAGATAACACACCACATTTTCCTTCAGCATCAAAGATGCTGATTCCTTTTTCATGTTTTCCTTTTGGTATGATGCCAGAATAGTCATGGCTCCTTCATAAATTGGTAGTCGTATTATCATTTCTGTGATATTTGCCACACTGTTCCCTTCAGAGTATGTGCTTTATCCATTTGCTCTAAACATCCTCCTAAAAGGAGGGGTTTATACAAGACAAATGTGTTATGATGAATTAGGTGGCTCTTTGAGGGAGGAAGCGGTCAACAGAAGGCCCATGCAGCAGTCCTGTCCTCGGCGTTTTTCTTCACTCACCCCTCTAATTCTCTCCCATTCCTGCTCCCTCCCTACCAGACTGTCTACCCACACCACCCACCTCGCGGTGCCTCAGATCCCTACTGTTCTCTCCTCCTTATGGATAGCAATGTGAGACAAAGAAAATAGCTGACACTTACGAAGTTTTTAAATGTGGAAACAATAAAAACTGTTATGTAAAATGAAATGTAGCAGAAAACTTTAAATGTAAGAATGTATGACCATTTGGACTGTGAATTACTAATAACATAATTCGTGACTTTATTTTTAAAGATAGTTGTGTTTGATTCTGTTAAATGAATCTTAAGAGCTTTAATGTTCAAAGAATGCCAGAATTATACTTGAGATATGTGCCTGAACCAGAATATGGCCCATAGTTACCACTATTTGCACATTTATTATAGAATAGAAATTGTTGGTTTGGTTTTATTATCAGAAGAAAATAAGCCAAAATGAGACTAATTATATCAGAACTTTTCAATAGTATATTTAAGCTTTTTAATTGTGGTAAAATGTGCATAACATAAAATTAACCATTTTTAATTGTACGGTTCAATGACATTAACTACATTCACATGGTTATATCAGAACATTTAAAGGAACATATTTTGTGACTTGTATTTCTGGTTACAAATTTTAATTGCAAATGTTTTGATTTTTTTTGACTACTTACCCAATTATGAAAATTAAACTAAGAGAATTCACAATTTATGGCCAAAAGAAACTGACTTGATACCTGACTGATTTTTCATTTGCTCAAGAATTAATTATCTCAGAACTCCATTTCTCAGGTAAAGAGAAGCCAACCAATTTGCAAACAAACCAACAAAAACACCATTTGCCAATACAATGTCTTCTACACATTTGAATAAATTTTTTTTCTTGAAATACCTGAATAGTTATTTGATTTCTGCTTCCTTTCGGGGGAACTATGTTTTTTAATGTAAAAAGGAGTCTCTTTTACATTAGAATAAACAAATATTCACACATTATTACAACTATATATAATTATTGTACTTCATTGAATTCTATTAACAAGGCCTTTTCTGTTTACTAGTTCTGCCTTAGGAAGAAAAACTACCTTAGGAAGTAGATACTATATTAGGATGAACAAAACTCCTAAAGACTCTGATTTACATTTTACATTGGCTTTTCAGTTTATTCTCTTCAGATTTATATCCGCTACTGTGTGTTTTCATACTGTCTTTTCCAGTTCGTATCCTTGTGATGAAATATTAACATTGGCTAGGTGCCTGATGGTCCCCCAAGCACTTATGTACTATGTATATTGCGTTGTTGGAGCCTCTTAAGAATCCTTTTAAGTTGGGGAATAAGGGCCATTTTCCATGGCATTTTATAGGTTGAGATATTTAAGTTCTTTGAGGTCACTAGTGGAGACTGATTAGTTCCTGACTGAAAGGGACCTCTTCCCCTTTCCTAACCACACAGGAATACCATTTTCTTCTAAATATAGTCTGCCAGAGCTCTGTGGAGGGACCCACCAATACTTGGTCATGGGGGAAGTATGAGACCTAAAATACAATTAGGCACTCCATTTTTGGAATGTGAACAATGAGATTTCTAGAGGTCAAGGTCCACACAAAGACTATTTATGCTGTAAAAACTTGAGTTGCTATGTTCCTCAATCTAGATTTGTCTTGTTTTCTCTCTTTCAAGTTCTCAAAACTACAGATTCTGGGAGCCCCTGGTATCCTTCCAATACTTTCCCTTTTGTTTGAGTTTGCCAGGATCTGTTCCTGTTGCTGGCCACCGCAAACCCAGCACAAGAACCTTCCCATTGTCAGGGTTGTGGAGATTGGTACTTGGACCCAGGTATTCCTGGACTCACTATGTTCCATCACGTTGCTAACAAATATTGGTTTTTTAAAGCACACTATTAAAGCCAAATTAAAAGTAATAATTGCCCATTCTTTTAAAAATAATTTCCAATTCCTTTAATCTTTCCCCCATTCCATTCTCCCTTTTTAATATGCCCTTATCACCATAGAAAAGTTTTTAGTATTTTTAGAACTTAAAAAAAACTTTAACATTTATTTTCTTCAGGTGTTATGCTAGTGACAGAGCATGAACAAGAGAAAGAGTTTGTCAAGTTCAGGCAAATCATTTGTTTTAGGAGAAAAAAATGCCTTTGAGGTAAGTCAGTAATTCTTAAATAGACCTGGTATGCAATTGATTGATGTCTGGCCTTTGGAGTTATTGCCTCCTCCTTTACTATAATGCCATTTTCTTAGAAGTAGAGAACTTCTAGTTTGGAAGTCTATGAGAGAGTGAGGGAGCCTAGCATGCTGTGTTCTTTAATATTTCCAGTCTTTTGGCACTTTAGTTTTGTAATACCCTCCTCAGGTATCTGTTTCCAATATTTATTTCTTGTAGATTATTTATCTACTAACTTATGTTAGAGCACTCATTTCAGGGAATTAGGTGGTGATACTTTGGAATACCCAACAGTCATTCATTCAGTTACTATTTAGTGAGTACCCATGGGGCAGGCACTGGGTGAGAGTGTGGGTATAGACATTTCAGCAAATCAAACACGCATTGTTCTCCAAAAGATCTCAACAGGAACTTCACAAAGGAAGATATATAAGTGGCCAATAAGCACGTGAAAAGATGTTCAATATCATTAGATTATCAGGGAAATGCAAATCAAAACCACAATGTGATACTACTAAACACCCAGGAGAATGGCTGACATTAAAAGATCAACTATACCCAACGTTACCAGGATATAGAGCAATTGGAAGTCCCATATATTGTTTATCTACAGGTGTACTTTAGGAAACAGTTTCTCATAAAATTAAACACGTACTTATCATGTAGCCCTGTGATCACTGCAAACATATATGAACACACAAAATCTGTGACATGAATGTTTATAGCAGCTTTATTTGTAAGAGCCCCAAACTGGAAACACCCCAAACTGGAAACACCCCAAATGTCCATTAATAGGTGAATGAATAAACAAATTGATATCTATCCTTACAATTGCATACTCATCCATAAAATGGAAGGAAATATTGATACATGTGACTGCGTGGGTTGAATCCTAAAAATATGCCGAGTGAAAAAAATCAGGCACATTCTATGATCCCACTTACATAAACCTCCAGTCTTGAGTAACAGCCGATCAGTTACCTAGGGCTGGGGACAGGAGTTAATGGTCTGGCATGGGGCACAGGGAAATTTTGAGGGCAGAAATGTTCTATAGCTTATGGTGGTAGTTTCACAGATGTATACTTTTGTTAAAACTCATTGAAATGTGCATTTAAAATGGGTACATTGTATTGTATATAAATTGTACTTAAAGACATTGGGAAAAATATAGGTGGATACTGCCCTTAAAAGACCTTTCATTTTTATAAGCCATGTCTGAATAGATTGGCTTATAAATTACTTACATAGATTGTAGGTGAAATGGAAACATCAAAAGGCACTTATATTGTCAAATAGTGTTTTTGAGAACTTTAAATAACAATTCCCATCTATCTATAATGATAAAAGATGAGGAAATTATCCAAGAAACCAAATATATTTTCTACTTATAAGCAATATTTTGTTTTAATTATGAAATGAGAGTTAGAAAAGTCCTCATATCTTTAAATAGTTTGTGCTGCTAGTTGGGGGGGAAATATTAAAGCAGCAAAAAAGAAAAATTCATCTTAGGTGGTGAGAAATTGTCAATCAGTCCAAACTGGTTTATCAAAATAAAGATGATCATAACTTAAATTTATTTAACTTAATATTTGATTATATGTTTTATAAAACTTGTAAGGAAAAAAAGTGTTAACTTTTCCTCTGCTCTCTTAATTATCTACCTTGTGTTATTAAACCTTTTTTCTTGGTTTGCAACTTTTAACAAGTGCAAATGAATACTAAATACGTTGATGCTCTAGGTAAAATGACTAGGTCCTTTTTTTTTCTTTGTGAAATAAAATCCATTAATTGGAAGGGGCAATTCTCAGCCTTACTGTCAAGTAATGGAAAGTAATATCTTACAAAAACAACAACCGCCATTGGGTTATTATAACAGGATTATTTTTTAAAAATGTGTATTTCCAAAGCATCTGGCAATAATAGAAATTCAACTTTTTTCTACCATTCCCCTTTTAGTGCAATTTCAGTTCAAGTTTTTTTTTGTTTTTGGAAACAATCTTTTCACAATTGTTTTCAGTTTTACTTTTCTAATACTTTTTAAGTTTTAGTGTTTATATTTTATAAAAATCCTTGTATCATGAATCTAGAGAGACTGTTAGGGAGGAGGACCTCAGTCTCTTAGATTCCCATTTCAGGTTGCAGGTATATAAAAACTGACTGTGACCAGATGGGGGTGGGGAGAGGGATAAAGCGGGAAAGAAGGGGAAGGGCCTAGCTAAGGAGCATATATATATATATATATATATATATATATATATATATATATATATATATATATAACGGGGTGGGGAATTGACTGAAGGAGGGGAGGGTATGTGGGCAGGGAAGAGGAATGTTGGGGGGTGGAATTGGGACCACTGTAACTGAACAACAGTAAAAACAAAAACTCTATCACTGAAGAAGCAATGAAAGGTATGTGAAACATTTTGTAAGCTGGAATCAATGTCCACATTACCATTAAGAGTTTAATGGCCATAAATGATAGCAGAGGCTTATAATTTCTTAAATCTGTTTGTGATTTTTATAAATAGTTCTGAAACTTAGTTGAGGGTTTATCTCCTAAAAGCAATTTCAGTATTGCCCATAATACTGCTTCTATTTACAATATATTACAATACAATAGGTTTAGGTTTTCTTCTTAGGTTGTTATTAACAGTTCTAGATAAATAGAAAACTACTTGTTTATGTGTATTTGCAAAATGGACAATTATACTATATTGAAATTTCATCATTATTGTATTAGTTTCCTGTGGCTAATATGATAACCACAACTACGTAGTTTAAGACAACAAAAACATATTCCCTCATGTTTGTGGAGGCTAGAAGAAATGAGTGTCGCTGGCTGGGATCAAGGTGTCAGCAGGGCCACATGCCCTGCAGACACTTTAGGGGAGCCTCTGTTCCTTGCCTTTCCAGCTACGGGTGGTTATTGGCATTCCTTGGTTTATTGCCACATCACTCCAATTTCTGCCTCCACCTTCGGGTTTCCTGTTTCCTTCTTCCCTTCTGTTTGGTCAAGTTTAACTCTGCCTCTCTTTTATAAGGACACTAGTGCTTTCTTTTTGAGCCCACCCAGGTAATCTAGGATAATCTTTCCATCTCAACATCCTTAACCCAACCACAGCTGTAAAGACTAATTTTTTTCCAAATAAGGTAATGTTTACAGGTTTCAGATAACAACGAGGATCTCATACCTTTGGGGACCATTATTCAGGCTACAACAAAGACCTAAACAATGGTTTTCTATTCTAATTAATTGCTCCCTGTCCTCTTGCTTCAAAGCGCATATGGTCTTTCCTACACATGTTGCAGGTTAAATATATTACTCACTCAAAGGAGACTGAGTACTGCTGTTGTACATGACGCTGTCTGCTGCCGTTCATAATGATCAGAAGAATCTTGGGTTTTCTCTGCTTCACGAGTTAGTGTCTTGTCTCTCCAGTACAATAGTAAAGGGTTAAGCACATGATCTATGGGCACATTTTGCCATATATTATGTACTTAAGAATTTCCACAAGAGTACCGATTTAAAACGCTCAGTCCCGTGTTAACCAGTGTACCCATTAAAGGTCACGTTTTTGATTCAGAAGATGCAATTGCCACATACAGACCATCTGGCAGAGTAGGCCTTTTAAAAGTATCTGTTCAAGAGAATAATGGCATTTTATTCTTTCAAGTTCACTGCATCCCACTTCTATTTTTCACTTTGTGAAAGGAAGTAAAAAGGTAATCAATGAATAAGCTGTTAGGAGTGGCAATATCAAGTCTGTTTCACAACATAAAGTTATGACAGCCTGTTTTGTTATGATGAACTGACTTGTAAAAAGTCATTGATATAGAAATAAATCTATCACATTAAAATTTTACTTCCATGGTCGCACTCTGATGCTGGCAGCTGCCCTCAAATGGTATAATCTTTTTCATCTTGGTATCTTTTAGCTTGGTAGACCACAGCCAAGCAGCTTGTGTATGTGAGGTTAGATTGCCCTGTACATTGTGAAGAATGGGACTACAACAACTGCAATACAATGGGACAAATTAAATTTTATCTCTACCATGCGGCATTAAAAGACTTTTCATTTAGCTTTGTGAATATTACGAAGCAAAGGGTATTCTTGGGGGCATTTTAAAGTGGGGTCGACTTCCGGCCAAGATGGAGGCGTAGGTGGACACACCATGCCTCCTCTCACAACCAAAATTAAGGACAACAAATATTTAGAAACAAGAAAACAACCAGAACTTATAGAAAACTGAACTGTACAGAAGTCCAACAACCATTGATCCAGACCGGTAAGAGGGGCGGAGTCGAGGTGCGGGCCCAGGAACGCAAGCAGCAGCAGCTGGCAGTTCCCAGGTGCACAGACGGCGGCTGGCGGTCCCCGGGCCTACAGGCAGCAGCTGGCGGACCCCGGGCACAGGGGGCAACTGTGCAGACCCAGTGAGGCCGCACAAGGCGGCTGGCTGACTGACCAGGTGGTCTCATATTCGAGCGCGCAGACGGTCCAGGCGGAGGGGAAGTGGCGGAGGGGACTGAATCCAGGAGAGAGCGGAGCAGGCGCCATTGTCCCTCTCAGGCCCCACCCCCACATACAGCGTCACAACCCAGCGACTGGGCTGCCCCGCACTGGGGAGCGCCAGAGGGTCCACTCTTCACTACATAACAGCACGCGCACGTGCGCAGATAATCCAGGTGAAGGGGAAGCAGCGGAAAGGGCCGGAGTCCAGGAGAGAGTGGAGCAGGTGCCATTGCTCCTTCTCAAACCCCGCCCCCACATATAGCGTCACAACCCAGCAACTGGGCTGCCCCGCCCTGAGGAACACCTAAGGCTCCACCCCCTCACTACGTAATAGCTGCGACCAGACTAAAACCAAAACAACAACAACAACAGCAACAACAAAAACCACCAAAAATGGCTCAAACCGGAAAACAAATAAAAGCCCCAGAGCCAATTCCTCTAAGCAGTGAAGAGATAGCCAACCTGTCAGATGCACAGTTCAAAGCACTGGTCATCAAAATGCTCACAGAATTGGTTGATTTTGCTCACAAACTAGATGAAAAAATGCAGGCTACAATTCGTGAAATGAAGGAAGATGCATGGGGAACTGATAGAGATGGAAGGAAAACTGGGACTCAAATCAATGGAGTGGACCAGAAGGAAGAAACTAACAACCAAACAGAAGACGAGGAAGAAACAAGAATTCAAAAAAATGAGGAGAGGCTTAGGAACCTCCAGGACATCTTTAAACGTCCCAACATCCGAATTATAGGGGTCCCAGAAGGGGAAGAAGAACAGCAACGAGTGGAAAACTTATTTGAACAAATAATAAAGGAGAACTTCCCCAATCTGGCAAAGGAAATAGACTACCAAGACATCCAGGAAGCTCAGAGAGTCCCAAAGAAGTTGGACCCAAGGAGGAGCACACCAAGGCACATTGTAATTACATTAGCCAAGATTAAAATGAAGCAGAGAATTCTAGAAGCAGCAAGGGATAAGGGGACAGTCACCTACAAGGGAGTTCCCATCAGACTGTCAGCTGATTTCTCAAAAGAGACCTTCCAGGCAAGAAGGGGCTGGAAAGAAATATTTGAAATCTTGAAAAGCAGGGACCTACATCCAAAATTGCTCTATCCAGCAAAGCTGTCATTTAGAATGGAAGGGAAGATAAAGTGCTTCTCAGATAAGGTCAAGTTCAAGGAGTTCATCATCACCCAGCTTTTATTATATAAAATGTTAAAGGGACTTATCTAAGAAAAAGAAGATAAAACTATGACAGTGAAAAGACAACAAACTCATAGCTATCAAGAACCACACCTAAAACAAAAGCAAACTAAGCAAACAGCTAGAACAGGAACAGAACCACAGAAATGGAGATCATATGGAGGGTTAGCAACAGGGGTGTGGGAGGAGGAGAGAGGGGGAAAACGTACAAAGAATGAGTAGCATAGATAATGGGAAAAAAATAGACAGGGGGAGGGCAAGAATAGTATGGGAAATGTAGAAGCTAGAAAACTTATGACCCATGGACATGAACTAAAGAGGGGAATGTGGGTGGGAGAGGGTGGAGGGGAATGATGGGGGAGAAATGGGACAACTGTAATAGCATAATCAATAAAATATATTTAAAAAAAAATAAAGTGGGGTCGATGTGGGTGGTGAATATAGAAGGGAATGAAAAGCAAGCAGACACTGTACAAGCCAGGGAGGAGACAAACGTACCATTGAATCGCTATCCACTTACCCATTGAATGAACATAAAGAGACTGTACAATATTCAGAGATTTGTTTGGGGTATAGTTCTGACTACATGCACACAAATCACATTGCAACTGCTTACTAATTTTATGGTCTTGAGAAAGTTATGTCTGCCACCAAAGCATTTTCTTTTCTATAAAAAAGATTATAGTTTCTATTTAATAATTTTGAGGTTTAAATCAGATTAACTGAACAAAGCACTTAGGACTAGTACCTACTACCTGGTAATAATGTGAGTTACTGATTTTGAGGGCCAGAACTAGATATAAAACCATATAGAAAAAATTGCCAGTTTGACGAATTAAACATAAGTGGGTCCTAGTCAATACACATACATGCCCGATAAGTTTTTTCTTTAATGTAAATCAGAGCTTTTTTTGCAACCCTCACACTGGCCCTCAAATCCCCTGTATCAAGACCAATCATTGCTCTAAACCTGAACCCCTAAAGTCTGAGTTCTAATTTCAGACCATTTTGTTGTCTTTGAGTTAAATCCTTGATCCTTCAAACAATACCATCATTTTCATTTTGTAAAGGGACCAAGTACCTCCAAAGAAAGTCCCCTAGTCCAATAGAAACTGCTTGTTATGTTTCATAAAGACAGTCACACAGATGAGGTGATTGTAACAAGGGTGGCGGGACAAAACAAAGAAGCATCTTTGAGTTGAATTGATTACAGGTCATTCTAAGTCTCTGGAGAAGTTCTAGTTACATTAGTTCCCTGCCACCCCACCATGGAAAGACATTCCATTTCTTTCTTTTTTTTAAAAAAAAAAGACTCATTTGTGCTTACTGTGTGTGTTGTATTTCTCTCTGGGTAAACTGATATAAATGGTTTCCTTATTTAGGAAGGCTGGCCCTGGCTCAGTGCTGAGGTTGGCAAAGTTTATAGGTTAACTTTTTCTGCCCTCAGTGTTCCCCCTTTCCAATATATCTCACTGTCCTCTTTTTTGAGGAAAATTTTGGTTAGTTTTTAACTTACATTTCTTTTTTCTATAGACTGTATCTCCAAAGACAGAGACTATATCGTGTTCCTTCCTATATCTCTCTGCATTGTTCTTTTTATTCATTCTTTTATTCAACAAATATTTATTAAGCATGCCCAATATCTCAGACATTGTGCTAGGCATTAGGAATATTATAGTAAATATAATAGGCAGGCTTGGATTTTATTTGAAAGGGAGTTATTTACCAACTTCTTAGTGTTTTAAAAATTAATACTGTATTCAATGATGGAAGACTTTATCTTTATTTTCTTGTTTTATTCAATTGCCTTTTAGTGTTTATGCACTTAGATGTCAGGCAATGAAGAATAGGAACATAGATGTTTTCTTAGTTTTTATCACCCTTTAAAATATGTTTTCATTTTGAATATGTATTGTCATCTGCCAAATATTGATTACTGTTCTTTGAAACAGCCCTGTTACAGAGAATAAATACAAATAGAATTGATAATTTTGCATGGTACTGTGAAAAAGAGAACCATCAGGAAGAGATAAAATTCATGAAGTGATATTTTTGTTAAAAAACAATCAGATCTTGTAATTAGATCTTAGTACATTAAAAAATGTTCCAATGAACTCTCTGAACTTTAGATGGTTAGGATGGTTTAAACTTTTGTCTTTGTTTCATATTCCTAAAGAAATGCACACACATCTATTTGTACAACATTGACATAAAGCAAAAAAATACCCATGTGTATATTTTGAATTTTCAGAGTAAGATCCTGTTTACATGAAAAGAAAACCTACCAATTATTGGTGTTGAAATATCTTTGGGATTTGGGGGAGGATATGGACAGCTGGTATGTGTGTCTCTACCTAATCTAAATTCAACAACCAGTGGTTGTTTGTGCCCTTTCCTAAATTCCTGGAATCTGGAGCAGGAGAAAAGATTGTGTGGGTGTTCACTTTGTATATCCCATTGGGCACAGGGAAGGGCCATACATATGGTAGGTAAGGAAATGCTAAATTCTAACAGACACAGAATGATGTTTTTATGTCGTGGCAGAATTTATGAAGACAGACAAGAATTATCCCTTCATTTACCAGTTGACACACATTTACTGGTAATTAGTATGAGACAAGAAATAAACAAGGTGTTGAGAATGTGAAGTCAAATAAAATAGAATTGTGAATTTAGAGGAACCCACAGTTCAAGTGTGACACGTGCATGTTAATTATAGTACACTGTGGGAATGCCAAAATACAGATAGGTACAGAGGACTACGGAAACCAAAGGGGTCCTGGACAAGTGCTGCCTGGATAAGTTAGAGGGGGCCTCACAAAATACAGGAGATACTTGGTTTATATCTATAGAGATTTTCTAGTTGTCAAGCAAGACAAGGGCTGATGAGCCTCATTCATAAAGAAGTGGCAGACTCAGAAGCAGGGAAGTAGCCGGCAAGAAGCAGCAGAAGATGAAGGCCAGGTAGTGATGGGTCTGTGTGTTGTGTGAAGAAGTTCAGGCTTGTATTCTTCATGCAATGAGGTGCCTTTGGAGGTTGTTACACAACCAGTGACATCATTTTAAGACACCAGTTTTGAGAATGGGCTGGAAGAGAGAATATTGGAGGCAGAAAAAGCAATCAGAAGGTGATAGCACCAGACAAGAGAGGACCAGGGTTTGCTTGATGAGTTAGACAAGAAAGGAGAGAAGGGACTTAAGATTTTTTAAGGTAGAATTGAAAGAAATGGGTGATTAATTAAGGTGTAATAAAGGGAATGATGCAAGCTAAGAGAAAGGTATCTGGGATAATTTCAATTCCTAAAAAGATTCTCATATTATGCTATGTTGTTCAAGTGGAAATGCATCTGATTAAGGTTGATGTTAACTGAATTCATTTCCTAATGAAAATCTGTTAATATAGCCAACAATTATTGAACACCTGTTCATTTCTGTTATGTGTTGAACACTCTTTTCTCCTTAAAAGCTCAATGATAATAACTAGCATTATTAAGCTGCTACTTTGTGGTAAGTGTGGTGCCACGCACTCAGACATTTTTGTCATCCTCTGTCACCCTGGAAGGTGTGTATGACAGTATGTGTTTGACAGATGAGGAATGCTGAAACTTTGAATCATTAGTTTCCTTTGTAACTTGCTGAACTTGTAAGAGGTTTATGAATAGAACAAATGTTGGACATTCCTGATTCTAAAATTTTTTTGCATTAGCTGACTCAGTGTCTGTATCTCAGAATTTCATATACCCTGTATTTTCACGATTTGAAAGAAGAAACATTTCTAATTTGTCATTAAGAAGTACCGACTGTTGACACCCCCTGAATTTCTTGACTTGATTCCTGCGCCCCCCCCCCCCCACCTCGCCCCGTGAATCCTTAATTCTCCTTAGGAAAATACACATGCTCTATTTTTGCAGCAGTTTATGGGGTTCTGTATGTCTTAGCTCTCTTAATGGCATCTGCCAGAGGCTTTGTCTTACAAGTACAGAGTATAGTAACTATACCACCGAGTTCAGACCCCTTGTCTGTCACTTATTAGCTAGGTGACCTCCTTTTGATTTTCTCTGCATCCGTTTGCTCACTTCTCAGATGAAGGTAATAGTTTTACTTCATAGGACTGCTGTGAAGCTTCAATGAAACAATGAATGTGAAACGATTAGTAATATAGTATCAGGCATATAGCAAACATTAAAAAATGGTCATTGTTATATTAATATACATATTTTTCAATCACATAAGCATGAAGTACTTTGTAATCTGGTCTTATCCTTCTAGCAATAGTTCTGCCCACTCCCCAGACACACTGTCCTCTAGCCAGCCTTAACCACATAGTTTCCAGAAACAACTTTTTAATTTTGCTATCTTTGTACATGCTTTCCTATCTAGAATGGCCAAAGCCTCTATCATCTCTTTCTCTAGCACAGGAGTTGACAAGCTTTTTGGAAAGGGCCACAGAGTAATTATTTTAGGCTTTGAGGTCCATGAGGTATACATAACAGTTACTTAATATTGGCATTGTGCCATGAAAGCAGCTGTGGGCAGTGTATTAAAGGAATATCTGTGACTGTGTTCCAATAAGATTTTTTTTTTTTTTTACAAAAGTAAGTGCCCAGCTAGGTTTGACCTGCAGGCATAGTTTGCTAGTCCCTTTTTAAGAAAGTTCTCTGGATGCTCCTAGTCTAAGGTGGGTACCCTTCCAGGTGGGCCTTTACCTACTCACTTATTTACCTGTAAGTATGCACTCTTTACACTTGGGAAATTGTGTCTCCTTATCACAAGACTGGGAACTTTGAGTGCAGGGATTGCAACTTGCCTTTTCAGACTTATTATACCTTTACAAGCATAGAGAAGGCTCATTAATATTTCTCGAGTGAATGGATGAATTTCATTAACAGGATGCTGTGCACCGGCTTTCTGATTCAATTGCTCTTTAAAAATCTGGCCTGAACTGATAAGATTAGTGGAAGGTTCAAACCGAGGCCAAACCAGCAGGGATTATAGTTGGGAAAGGTGTGGCTCCCTCACAGATAACACAAAACAGGCACATACAAACTCCTTATTGTGTTTCTAAATAAGTATTTTCCCTACGGAAGAGTACAACTTTAAAAGGTCATTGAAGGGAAACGATTCAATATAAACTGTTCTCTTATGTCTTCAAAATGAAATGATTCAGTTAAATGCCATTTTAGTAATTTTGTGAGGTGGGAAAATAACTTTGCAAGGGGATGTTGATTAATTGTATGCTTTGGAAATGCCTGCTAATAAATTATTGAAATATGTAGAGGCGATACCATAGACCTGCAATACATTCATGTAAGACTTCAGCGCATCTTCAACATAGCTGAGTAGGGAGGAGGTTGAAATAGGGGTTACCAAAATTATCAAAGAAGAATTAATTTGGAGGAGATGGTGAACTGCATGATAGAAAATCAAGTTGAAGTCATCTTTTCTCCATCTTGAGGATATTGTGTGTGCTTATTTTGACAACCAAAGCAGCAAGGTTTTATAACATCATTTCACATTTTTGTTAAGTCGTGTTGACACAGAAAAATGAATCATATATCTAAAATAGCTTTTTGGATTTAAATTTATTTTGGCATATGTCAGCAGCAAAGTGCCAGGCTATGTTGACTCACATGCAGATTCAAATTTGTGATAAGCAATTGATGACAGTTAGTTCAAATGTTCATTTCCCTTTCCATTTCAACCTTGCTGGCTGAAAGTTCGCAGAAACAATTCTAATATGTAAACCAGCATCACTTTGCTACCGGCATATACTGATCACCTATGGTGTGACTTTTTATAGCTGTCTTTCCTCTAGTAAGCCACACAAGTGATCTGAGGGGATAATATGTTAATATTATTGAATATTTTGAAATTTTAGTTTTTTGCCTCTGCCTGAAGGCTGTTCAGGTGGATAAATCTTTATTTAAAATAATTCCTCAATTACTTGTTTGTGGTTGGATTTGAGACTAAGCTTTATTTTGACATAGCCCACGGAATCTTACAGACTTTCTTTTGAAATGATAAACAGGTGCTGTGCCTTTTTCATTGTAGTTGTCAACACTCAAGTTCAACTGTTTAGCACCTCAGCCTCATATCTCATGGCCTGTTCTCTAATTAGTCTCTTCTCTGAAAACCCTGTGTGTTACCTCTGCTTTCAGCCTATCATTATTTGTTCCAGAATATGCAATGAATCTTTGTTATATACATCATCAAGAGCAAATTCTTTGACTCAGCTTTTTAGTTTTCCAAAATGTAGCCCCAACCTGTTTCTTTAATCCTGGATTTTCTTGTTTACGTAACTTAAAATACTGGTTTTCTATCTTGGCTATTGTGAAGAATGCTTCAGTGAACATGGGAGTGCAGACATCTCTTGTCGAGCTCATAGAATTAGAGAGTTAAATGGTGATCGTCAGGGCCGGGGGTGGGGAGGGAGAAGTTAGGATATAAAGTTATGCAAGCATAATGAGTTCTGGAGATTTAGTGTATAGCCCAGTAATAATAGTTAACGGTATTCTATTGTATACTTGAACTTTGCTAAGAGGATAGATTTTAAAATAAATCTCAACACATATGCAATAGTAACTATGTAGAGATGATAAATTATTTAGCTTGATTGTAATGATTTTCTCATAATATATGCACATTCCAAAACATCAAGTTGTATATCTGAAGTATATACAATTTTATATGTCAAAATAGCTCAGTAAAGTTATTAAAAAACACTTTTTTCCAACAGATGAATTTATTTACTGTCCCTTGGGCTTCCCCAAACCATGTCCCCCATCTGCCTGCCCGTTATTCAGTAGTCTATCGTGTGAATCCTGGGCGACCCCTGAGATCCTCTAGGTCCCTGACGCCTCCAGCCATTCCAGCCCACCCAGATCTGAGTGTCTCCCCATCCTGTTCCCTCTCCGTGTCCATTTGTTTCAGTTACACAGAACTCTAAGTTCCTTGAAAGCTGAGATTACTGGCTACACCGTTGATTCTTAATGAATGTGAGTCTGGTTTTATTAATGAAAATTAGAGACCCTTTCTTTGAATGTATTTTTATAAAATTTGTTTTTTTATGTCATTAGAACCTCTGGAGAATAAAATATAGAAACAAAATTAATATGCTTTTAAAAGTTAACTGAACATACCTATTGCTCTCATTTTATAGATTTCCTTGCAGTCTTTTATTTCAATGTATATTTAATGCATAACTAATTATTGTGTCTGTCTGAAATTTATAATTTTCTGTCTAGTCCCTTTACTTGGACTCTAAGCTCCATGAAGCAGGGAGTCTGTCTGCTTACTCTGCTAGTGCCTTGAAAATTCTCTGATGCGTGCTGGACATTGACAAAGACAATCCACTGTTCTTATTTCAACATTAAATAGTCTTAATTGTGATGGTTAATGGCTTCTTTATATTTCATCTTAAAATATACTATGTTATTTTAAACATCTCCCTATTTTATACATTTAGGCTTTTGCCATAGTTTTTCTTATAAAATAGTGCTATGAAGCTTTCTGAACACAAATATTTTTGTACATATTCAGTTTTTAAAAAATGATAAATGCTAGAATTATTGAGGCAAAGAGTATGGCCAAATTCTTAAATTTAATGGCAAATTATGGATACTGTTAGTGCCCTTGATAAATATTATCAATTGTGAGATAGTTTCTCTTTCTGTTTAATGGATATAAAAGAGAATTTTAATTTTAAAGTCTGCATTACTTTTTATTATTCATCAAATGAAATATTTTCTAACTTTGAGGATTTCTATTACTATCAGCATGAATTGCCTATTCGCACTCTGTGTCCTTTATTTTATAAAGACGTTCCTTTATATTGGATTGGCCAAAAAGTTTTTTTTTCCCCCATAAGACAGCTCTTAGTAGTGCTTTGTCATTTTTAACTTCATTCAAAACAATTTTGTTAGATTGTATTGTGACAGCTGTCATATCAGCATGCATTAAAAATGCATCAGAATTGGTGATTTTTTTTTGTATAGTCATTTTAATATTGAAGATGGAAGAAAATAATCAACATTTTCATCATATTATGCTTTATTATTTCAAGAAAGGTAAAAACCCAACTGAAAAGCAAAAAGAGATGTGTGCAGTGTATGGAGAAGGTGCGGTGACTGACTGAATGTGTCAAAAGTGGTCTGTGAAGTTTTGTGCTGGAGATCTCTCACTGGATGATGCTCCGTGGTTGAGTAGAGCAGTTGAAGTTGATAGTGATCAAATTGACACATTAATTGAGAACAAGCAATGTTATACCATGTGGGAGATAGTCAACATACCCAAAATATCCAAATCAATAAAGTTATTGGTGAAAATGGAAAATGTATCTTTTATTTTACAGAAAATACTAAACAGATTCTTTGGCCAATCCAATATTTATCACTCTACATTTGTATAGTGGTTTATAGACTCAAAGTACACATAGCATCTTAATGTATTCATTGCAACAATTTTGTAGGAGAGATAGTGCCATGTATGAATGAGCCTTATTTTATACTCTCATACATGATGAGATTTCAAACGTTGCTTGCTCAGGGTAGTAGGCTAACAAGGATGCAGCTGAGACCAAAACATGGCTTTGTATGTTATCCTGAAGCTTTTCCTTCAATCCTACTCTAACCTAAAGAAAATCTTTTCAAAGGAGAGATCCTTGGACATGTAAGGTACAGGAGAAATTAAAACTACCTGAGAGAATCAATTACAGTTAAATTGGTGCACTGTGAAGCTCATGAAGCAAACCCGCGTTCATCAGTGCCTACGCCAGCATCTGATGCAGACTGAACACTCAATACACTCTTGCTGAGCAAACAAATGGAGAGAGTCTCTCCATCTTTCCCTTTCCTAGATTTTTATTTCTTTATGATGTAGAAATAAGAGTTCTGAATAAAAGTATTGTAATTTTAGACTGGTAAGTTTAGATTGCATAATGCTCATCTAAAATTCCATTTCAAGCTCCTCTGATTTAGAGGGTCACAGGTTTAATGGTTGTTAATTTTTTTTTTTTTTTTTTGGTCATTCCTTCTGCTTTGGAAAGAATGTAGTTGAAGAGAACCTTGGGGGAAAGGGGAAGCTCCAACTCTGCCCTAGTGAAGTTTGCAGTTTTTAAAGGTTTAATCCAACAAACTTTTCCTTTCATACTGTATGTAGTATACAACAGATCTTAGGGTGTCAAGAATTAGTTATATTCAGATAAGCTGATTTCAGAAACACATTCCATTCTTTAGAGTGAAAAGGAAAAGCAAAGATTGAGAAGTGTGATTATACTTAAAGGTGTTTAAAAACAGAATAGTATTAGAAAATATATTCTCCCTATCCTATTAATACCCTCCAGATAAAAAAATCACTGTTTGGCTGTAAAGGAGTATAATAGCAGTGTCAAATGATCCTTACCTAAACGGAGATACGGTTTCATTGTTGGAGGGGCATGGTTTTGTCCTGATTACCAGCTGTGCTATTTTTATTTAGAAATATCTTATTGTACCTCATTAGTGTTACTGAATTAATTCTCTATGTTGGAAACACATTTTCTTTTTTATTGGTGATATGAGACTTTATTTTTTCTGCCTCATATGACAGCACAGTTAGGTATAAATATAAACATTGACCCCGCAAAAGCTTGTATACATTTTTACTCAACTGTATATGTCTTATTTTTTCTTATAGAGAGATAGTAACTTCTTCTATTTTCATTTTTCCCCATTTTAGCTTTTTAAGGTGATTTTCCTGATCATTTTCTTCACTTGATTTTTTTTGGTCCCCCCTCCTACCCTGTTTGTTCTCCAAATTCATACCAAACAGATTGTATGGTATGCTGTCAGATTGTCAGCTCCTAAAAATTTACATCAACTCTGTAACTCCATCTTTCTCTAGAAAACAGCTTCACTATAATGGCTAAGAGGGTCCATTCCTCCCCCACCTGGCAACACAGGTATTTCTTTCCCAAAGCATCCTATTTCTTCTTTGTTCCTACCTTTGGATTCTAGGCTGTCTCTCTCCCTGACTCCCATCATCCTAGGCCCCATAAAATCAAGTCCTTTATTTCCACAAGGTAAAATTTTACTTTTTCCAATGGGAAGCTACTCAAAGATAAACATTTGGTCAGTTTTAATTGGTATGAAACTTTCCCAGCACATGAACCTAGTAAGTGCTTTTAATCTTGATGATAAAGAGTGAACTAAACCAGAGTTCTAAGACTTTAGTCAAGATGTGAAATCTAAGTGTTGTAATAAGCCTTCATTAATTTGCTGGAAGCTAGGATAGTCAGAAAGGGAAAGAGTTGATGATGTTTGATCTTCTGCCTTGGTACCAGTATTGCCTGAATACAGTACTGCTTCTGCTGTCAGCTGCAGGGCGTTAAGGTTAGCTATTAAGCTCAACATATTTTTTTTTTTAAATCACTCTTCCCAGAAAATTTAAAGTGTTTATAATATCTGACTTTTTCTATGTAATCTGTTCTCATTTGTTCAGATAGTGCTTAGCATATTCCTAGATGATAGTACTCAGAATTTTCCTGGATCACCAACGCACTTGGAAGCTCACAGTTCTGTTAGTGAACATGAAGCATTTATATATGAAGCTGTTAAATCTTTGTATGAGAAACCACTAGTACCCAATAGAGTATGAGAGAGAGAAATGCAGAGAAGAGATGCAATGAAATATTTGGCAGTATAGGGAAGGGGACAGGATGGGAAGAACACAGGCAAAGGCTCAGTGTTTCACATCACAGGAGCTATTGACATTTGGGCAACATCACTCTTCATTACGAAGGAGTGACTCTGGTCACCATATGAAATGACTATTTTTTGTCAGTCTAAATGGTTGAATAATAGCAATTTCAACCAGTTCAACATAATAAAAATCAAATTTGATTTTTAAAATTTCAAACTTATGAAATTTCCTAAAATGTATTTTCTGTTTAAATATTTTAACATAATCTTTATTATTTTTCCATTACCATTTAGTCCCCTTATACCCCTTGTACCCCCAGCAATCACCACATTGTTGTCCATGTCCATGAGTCCTTTTTCCTTTTTGCTCAGTCCCTCTACCCCCAACCTCCCCCCAGCCCACCACTAGCTGTCATACGCTCTCCATCTGAGTCTATCTCTGTTCTGCTTGTTAGTTCAGTTTGTTCATTAAATTCCACATATGAGTGAAATCATATGGTATTTGTCTTTCTCTGATTGGCTTATTTCACTTAACATAATGTTCTCCAGGTCCATCCATAGTGTTGCAAAGGGTACAATTTTCTTCTTTTTATGTCCGAGTAGAATTCCACTGTGTAAATGTCCATAGTTGTTTTATCCACTCATCTGCTGATGGACACTTGAGCTGCTTCCATATCTTGGCGATTATAAATAATACTGCAATGAACATAGGGGTACTTAATGTTCTTTCGAATTAGTGTTTTGGGTTCCTTGGATATATTCCCAGAAATAGGATTGCTGGGTCAAAAGAAGATCCATTTTTAATTTTTTGAGGTGTCTTCTCACTGCTTTCCACCATGACTGCACTACTCTGCATTCCCACCAACAGCACAAAAGTGTTCCCCTTTCTTTACATCCTCGCCAGCACTTGTTTTTTGATTTATTGATGATCGCCATTCTGACAAGTGTGAGATGGTATCTCATTGTGGTTTTTATTTGCATTTCTCTGATGATTAGTGATGTTAAGCATCTTTTCCTGTGTCTATTGGCCATCTGTATATCCTTTTGGAGAAGTGTCTATTCAGGTCCTTTGCCCACTTTTTAATCAAGTTGTTTTTTTTTTGGTGTTGAGTTTTGGAAGTACTTTATAAATTTTGGATATCAACCCATTATCAGATGTATTGATGAATATGTTCTCCCATTCTGTGGGTTGTCTTTTTATTTTGTTAATGATTTCCTTTGCTATACAAAAAATTTTTAGTTTGATGAAGTACCATTTGTTTATTTTTTTCTTTTGTTTCCCTTGCCGGGGGATATATGTCCTATAAAAATTTTTATATAAGCAATGTCCAAGATTTTGCTGGCCATATTTTTGCTAGAATTTTTATGGTTTCAGGTCTAACATTAAGTCTTTGATCCATTTTGAATTTATTCTTATGTGTGGTGTAAGAAGTTGGTCTAGTTTCATTTTCTGCATGTATCTGTCCAAGTTTCCCTACACCGTTTACTGAATAAACTATCTTTAGCCCATTGTATGTGCTTGCTTCCTCTGTCAAATATTAATTGACTGTAAAGGTGTGGGTTTATTTCTGAGTCTCTACTCTGTTCCATTGATCTATGTGTCTGTTTTTATGACAGTACCAGGATGTTTTGATATTATGGCCTTGTAGTATAGTTCAATATTAGGTAGGGTGATTTCTCCAACTTCGTACCTCTTTCTCAGAATTGCTGTTGCTATGCTGGGCCTTTTGTGGATCCATATAAATTTTTGCAATATTTGTTCTAGTTATGTGAAATATGTCATTGGATTCTTGGTAGGAATTGCATTGAATCTATAGATTGTTTTTGGGTAGTATGGACATTTTAATGATACCCATGAACATGGTATGTGCTTCCACTTATTTGTATCTTCTTCAGTTTCTTTCTTCAGTGTCTTATAATTTAACATGTACAGGTCTTTTACATCCTTGGTTAAGTTTATTCCTAGGTATTTTATTCTTTTTGAAGCAATTGTGAATGGGTTATTTCCTTAATTTCCCATCTGTCAGTTTATTATTGGCATATAAAAATGCAACTGATTTCCAAATATTAATTTTGTATCTCGCTACTTTGCTGAATTCATGTATCTGTTCTAGTAGTTTTTTAGTGGGATCTTTGGGGTTCTCTATGTACAGTATCATGTCATCTGCAAATAAAGACAGTTTTACTTCTTTATTTCCAGTTTGGATGCCTTTTATTTCTTCTTCTTCTCTGATTACTGTGGCCAGGAATTCCAGTACTATGTTGAATAAGAGAGTTGAAAGTGGACATCCCTGTCTTGTTCACAATCTTAGGGGAATACTTGTAGTTTTTGCCCATTGAATATGATGATGGCAGTGGGTTTGTCATATATGGCCTTTATTATGTTTAGGTATGTTCCCTCTATTCCCACATTGCTGAGAGTTTTTATCATAAATGGGTGCTGGATTTTTATCAAGCTTTTTCTGCATCTATCAATATAATCATGTGGATTTTATCCTTCATTTTGTTTATGTGGTGAATAACATTTATTGATTTGCAAGTGTTGTACCATCCTTGCATTCCCAGAATAAATACCACTTGATTATGGTGTATAATCTTTTTGATGCATTGCCGTATTCAGTTTGCTGAATTTTGTTGAAGATTTTAGCATCTATGTTCATCAGTGATATAGGCCTATAATTTTTTTTTTTTTTGGTAGTGTCTTCATCTGGTTTTGGAATTAGGCTAATGCTGGCTTTGTAAAATGAGGTTGGGAGCCTTCCCTCCTCTTGAATTTTATGAAATAGTTTGAGGAGAGGTGTTAGTCTTCTTGGAATGTTTGGTCAAATTCACCTGTGAAGCCGTCTTGTCCAGGGTTTTTGTTTGCTGGGAGTTTTTTTGATAACTACTTCAATTTCTTCAGGTGTAATCTGTCTATTCAGATTATCTGATTCTTTTTTATTTAGTTTTGGATTGCTTGTTTCTAGGAATTTATCCATTTTGTCCAGGTTGTCCAGTTTTTTGGCATATAATTCATCTTTTTTTTAGAGTCTTTTGTAGTTCTTTGTCAGTTATTTTTCCTCTTTCATTCCTGATTTTGTTTATTTGGGTCCTTTCTCTCTTTTTCTTGATGAGTCTGGTGAATAGTTTTTCAATCTTGTTTATCTTTTCAAAGAACCAGCTCTTGGATTCATCAATCTTTTGTATCATTTTTTTAGACTATTTCTGATCTCATCTTAATTATTCCCTTCCTTCTGCTCATATTGGGCTTTGTTGTTCCTTTTCAAGTGTGAAGTTAGATTATTTGAGGTTTTCCTTTTTTGAGATAGGCCTGCAATGCTATGAATTTCCCTCTTAGGATTTCTTTCCTAGTATAAAATGGATTTTTAAAATTGTATTAATAAAAGTTCATTTATTTCTCACTCTTTATGTGGAAAAATTCCAATAGCATTTAATAGAGTTTGACTATTACATTTATAATTATAATTTTAAAGTCTTTTTAATTTGAGTGTATGAATAATAACCATTATTAACCTATACCTGAAATAGAAAAAAAACTGATTTTTTAAAAGAAAAGATTATTTTAGGAGAATCACATTACATATTTTATCATTTTTCCCCCTCAAGAAATAAAGAGGTAGGTGTAATTGCTTGAGTTGCTTAATAGGAAATCAGTTACGTTAACTTAAAGTTTGTTTCTGTCAAGTCACTTAATCTTTTAGCTTCAGTTTTCTGCTGTATAAATGGTGATAATACCCTTTTCACAGGTTTGATGGGAGGATTAAATAAAAGAGTACATACTAGGAGGCTAAGGATGATGCCTAGTATGTAATAGACTCCTGTTGGTGACAAATAAGGCTAATTTTTAATTACCAAGGGTATGTTTAGCTTTTTTATTCATTCACATTCTACTCATTGGGATCAACACTTTACCTCTTCATTCTACTATTGTTCCCTTTGCCTCCAGCCAGCTTCAAGTCTTCTTTTAATCTTTGCTTGGATCATAATCTTCCTCATACTTACAAAAGTGTATCTCACAGTACCCTGAGCTGCTGCCTCCTTTATACCAATAATTACAAGTGCAATGAAAAAAAACAATCACGTAGTTCAGTGTTTAATATTTTCTCCAATATTTAAAACTCCAATATGGTGACTACGTCAGTTTCATTTGCTCCAATTACTGCAGGGCCAACCATGCTACCTGGCCTATAGTAATGTATTTAATGAATATTTGCAGAATCAATGACTAACTGCCTAACACACATAATTAGGGAATTTCTAGACCTAGAGTGGCACATGCACAATCAGGATGGATGAGTCTATTAGGTAGTCATAGTCACTTCAAGGTAATTTTCCAGCTATAAATAAACCATGTCTAAAAGAGGCACTACTGTTTGTGGAGCTGGTAGAAAGGAGAATCCTGTGTTTAGACAAACCAAACACATGGGCTCTGTATTTAGATTGGTCAGAATTTAAAAACTGGAAGTGACTGGATCTAAAATTTGGAGAAATTTTAAAAATATAAGTGCTAGTCAGATTACAAGAGCAAAGTGACATTGTTGACTCAGATGGAGAAAATTATTTTGTTGTTTACTATCATTTTTCTCATAAGTGTAACAAACTTGACACAGTGCATTCCCTTCCTTCCCTCTCCCTCTGTCTTCCCCCTCTCCTTTCCTTTCTTTAAATAAATGGGCTCCTAATACTTTTACCTCCTGTCTTCTTCTATGTGCCAGTGAGGTAGATGGATTATCCGTCTGACTATCTATCTATCTATCTATCTATCTATCTATCTATCTATCTATCTATCTATCATCAGCTATTCATCCATCCATCCAATATTCTCCAACATATGGAGAATGTTGACAAATGCGTATGTGTGTGTATGTGTGTGTGTATGTCACCTGTACTTATGTGTATATTTTGCCAATGCTGTTTTCTCTAAAATATTAAATAAGTTTTCTAGATGGATCATTTGAATTTTACATGGAGATGAAGTTATCTTATTCTTATCACACAAAATTTGTTCTTGTTGTTTTGTTCTAAGAAACTGTTGCTTTGCTAGAATTCTTATAGCAGAAATTGAAACTTTTCAAATGGCCAAACCTATTTACATCAGTCCAAGTCCCCACAATTCTCACTTTGACTTCTCTGAAATGCAGTAGACTCTGCTGATCCCTGGGCTCTGGACTGCAAATGTGCATTTCCTCAAACTGTTAGAGTAATCTCTCCTGGGCCACTGAAGCCACATTAGGAAAATTGAAGACAATATTTTTTGTTGTTGTTCTTGAGTTTTAAATGACTTTGCTCTGAAGCTAAAGCCTCCCTTGGCTGGTATCTGTAGGGCTGTTACAGAACTTAGAGGCTAGTAAAATGTGTCTGTAGGCCCCAGTGTACTGCATTAACTATTCTCTAGGCTGACATAGGTAGACCTGGCAGGAGCATGGATTAATTTCTTCTCAGTGTTAAATGACTTATATATTCCTTAAAGGATTTTTAAAACTACCATTGGCTTTCTTGTATGCATCCCATATAATGAGGCCAAGATACTACAGTAAATACCATGTATGTATCTAAGGCTTTAACTTAGAAATTTTGTGTGGAGGGATTTGTGGCAATTTTTTTCCACATTTTAATTTTTTATTTTATTTTAGTTATTTTAAAAATACTTTATTTATTTTTATAGAGGGGAAAGAGGGGGAAGAAAGGGGGAGAAACATCAATATGTGGTTGCCTCTCTCATACCCACCACTGGGGACCTGGCCTGCAACCCAGGCATGTGCTCTGACTGGAAATAGAACCAGCGACCTTATGGTTCGCTGGCTGGTGCTCAATCCACTGAGCCACACCAGCTAGGGCTAATTTTTATTTTAAATCTTTCTCATTGCCTAGTCTTGATTTGAGTCTCTCAGGCAGAAGTAATTAAATAGTCAGAGTTTGTGGAATTTTTTTTTAAAGAGGTCAGGTTTTTTTACTTTTTTAAATTTCTCTAAAGTTTATGTGCCTATGTGTGTTTCTGTGTGAAAATAAAAAAGTATGTGAACTGTAAAAAGTATGAAAGAACAAGCATGAAGGCAAGATTTTTCCCTTGTTTCTTTGTGAAACTGGTAGGTCTTCTTTCCCTTGTCTAGCTATGAAAGATGGGTGCTGCCAGAATCTTTCAGAGACTGACAGAGAAATCTCTGATTAATGAACCTTCGCTTACTGTGGTTTCTTTGAAGACAGGAAAAGAATCCTTGAACTTCTTAGAACTGGGGCTGTCCAAAAAATAGTATTTAGCAATGGAAAAGTTAATGAAAATGTAGATGAATGAATATATGTGTGTGTGCACGCGCACGTGTGTGTACACACGCACACACGCATTTTGATGTTGGAGATGTATTCACAATATGTGATTGAATGGGAAAAACATGTTACAACATGATTTTTAGAGTATGATTTTATTTTTATCCAAAAAGAAGAATTATGTGTCATGCCTCTGTATGTGCCTGTATCTTGTCTTGCTGGATATGTATTTTGGTGCTAGTAGTGGTTATCTTAGAAGTGGTATTTTGGTTTTTGATGTTTTTTTTTAAAATATATTTTATTGATTATGCTATTACAGTTGTCCCATTTCTCCCCCATCATTCCCCTCCACCCTACCCACCCTCTCCCACCCACATTCCCCCCTTTAGTTCATGTCCATGGGTCATAAGTTTTCTAGCTTCTACATTTCCCATACTATTCTTGCCCTCCCCCTGTCTATTTTTTTCCCATTATCTATGCTACTCATTCTCTGTACCTTTTCCCCCTCTCTCCTCCTCCCACTCCCCTGTTGCTAACCCTCCATATGATCTCCATTTCTGAGAATTGATGTTGTTTTTGTAAAAAAAAAATTATAGTAAAAGTACCTAATGATGGTATGTGGTCTTTTTTGAGGGCTTAATGTGTCAGACATTGTTAATGCCTTATCTAAATTATATTTCACTTCTCTTATATCATGTAACGTTATACATATTTTAATAAGAAACAAGTAGCCCTGGCTGGTGTAGCTCAGTGGATTGAGCACTGGCCTGCAAACCTAAGGGTCACCAGTTTGATTACCAGTCAGGCCACATGCCTGGGTTGCTGGCCAGGTCCCCATTAGGAGGTGTTTGAGAGGCAACCACACCTTTATATTTTTCTCCCTTTCTTTTTTTTAATATATTTTATTGATTATGCTATTACAGTTGTCCCATTTCTCCCCCATCATTCCCCTTCACCCTGCACACCCTCTCCAACCCACATTCCCCCCTTTAGTTCATGTCCATGTGTCATAAGTTCTTTAGCTTCTACATTTCCCACACTATTCTTGCCCTCCCCGTCTATTTTCTCACCCACCATCTATGCTACTTATTCTCTGTACCTTTTCCCCCTCTCTTCTCCTCCCACTCCCTTCCCCTCTCTCTAAAAATAAATAAATGCAATCTTTTAAAAAAGAAACAAGTAATATTTAATCAAATAATAAAATTTTCAAAATAGTGCTATGTTATTTTCCTTATTTTGCCAACTGTACTAAAGTGAGGTGTATAGATACCAAATATTTAGTTTGAAAAATTGTGGAATTAACATTATTATTAATAAATATTCACTCTTCCTTTTCTAGTTTCTTGTAGTTCAAGAAACTTTTTCCTCAACTTGATTACAACTACAAAATACCATGCTTTTTTTTAAAACTAAAGATGTGGTTAGGATCCTATCACTTCTGGTCATTTGTGTATCTGTGAAACTAGGTCCTTTCCTGAGAGATCCCACAAATAATTTGCTGCTATCAAATTAAAGACCCTAAATAGTTACTAAAGAAATCATTATTTTTTTAAGGTGGATAAAAGATTTAAATATAAACCGTGACACCATTAAAATCCTAGAGGATAACATAGGCAGGAAAATCTCAGATATTGCACACAGCAACATTTTTACTGAAAAAACAAGGGACATAAAGGAAAGAATAAACAAAAGGGATCTCATCAAAATAAAAAGCTTCTGCACAGCTAAAGAAAACAGTATTAAAATAAAAAGAGAACCAACTGTATGGGAAAACATATTTGCCAATGATACCTCAGACAAGGAATTAATCTCCAAAATATATAAAGAACTTACAAGACTCTACTCTAAGAAGACAAGCAACCCAATTAAAAAATGGGCAAAGGATTTGAACAGACACTTCTCCAAGGAGGACATACAGAGGATCCAGAGACACATGAAAAGATGCTCGATATCTCTAGCTATCAGAGAGATGCAAATTAAAACTACAATGAGATACCACTTGACACCAGTCAGAATGGCCTTCATAAACAAAGCAACAAACAGCAAGTGTTGGAGAAGTTGTGGAGAAAAGGGGACCCCAGTGCACTGTTGGTGGGATTGCAGATTGGTACAACCACTATGGAAAACAGTATGGAATTTTCTAAGAAAACTAAAAATGGACCTGTCTTTTGACTCAGCAATTCCACTGCTAGGATTATATCCCAAGAACCCTGAAACACCAATCCAAAAGAACCTATGCACCCCTATGTTCATAGCACCACAATTTACAATAGCCAAGTGCTGGAAGCAACCTAGGTGCCCATCAGTTAATGAATGGATCAAAAAACTGTGGTACATTTACACAATGGAATTCTATGCAGCAGAAAGAAAGAAGGAGCTCCTACCCTTCACGACAGTATGGATGGAACTGGAGAACATCATGCTAAGCAAAATAAACCAGGCAGTGAAAGACAAATACCATATGATCTCACCTTTAACAGGAACCTAATCAACAAAACAAACAAGCATAATATGAACAAAGACACTGTATTTGAGAACAGTCTGACAGTGACCAGAGGGGAGAAGGGAGGGAATTTCAGGGGGAAAGGGGAACGGTTTAGAGCAACAAGTATAAAGGACACATGGCCAAAAACTATGGGGGGTGGAAATGGGAGGAAGGTGGGGAGGGCTGGGGCAGTGGGCTGGGCGGGGGTAAAAGACAGAAAACTGTACAATATCAACAATTTAAAAAATACTGATTAAAAAATAATAAAAAAATTAAAAAAATCATTATTTTTTCAGAAAAACAAATTCTACAGATTGATATTTTCAGAATATTGAAGAGAAATTGAGACGACTAACAGACAGATGTGGAGATAGTACTCCTCACATTTTGGAGCCGTTCTCTGGGACTTCAAGAACAAACTTCTTTAATCCATATTTCTTGCTTTTTATATGCTGCTCAAAGCTTTTAGATATTTTCTTTGTCCTTTTCTTTATCAAGGAAGAAGCTTAGTTTTATTCTCAAAATGGGATGGAATGTAACTGTGCCCCATTGAGGTATCTCAGGAGACTCAACAATTTATATGTTCTTGGTTACATTTTGCCAAAAGGGATAGACTTCAAAGTCCATTACATTAATTAACTTTTTCTCTATACCATTTGAAAGATATTTATTAATGAAGAATTATTGCCTTATATAACTGTTATTTTTCTTAAAAGACATTAGAAATAATCTTTTATTTTAGAATCTTGAGAGTTCTTGAACAGTTGTCTCACCTGGAATTCTGTTAAAATATTTCTAATATTGAGTTTACTGCGCAGATTTTGATGACTGATATAAGTTGTTACATTTTAGGCACAAGGTAACAGGAGTTTTTTGTTTATTTGTTTTTCTAGCACTGCCAAAAAGCCAGATTTCTAAAAGCTAAGAAAATGATAGCTGAAATTTCAGTGGTATCTATGGGGGCATCAAGGAATAAAAAGGATAGTGACTGGCAGTTTCTATGGCAACAACGGAATTTTCGGGCTAGAAAGGATGTGTAGGTTATACCATCCAATGTGCCAGAGATTGGTCTCCATGACGACAGCATGTGAATGGGGAAATTTATGCTCAGGAGATTTGTTTTAAAAGCCCGTTGGGTTATTTTAGAAGAAAATTCTCAGCAAATTAATATCTTTTTATTCCTTACTTTTAAAAATACCTAGTCAAAATAAGGAATTCCACTTGCTCTAACATTTTTGAGATATTCTTAACAAACATTCTTAAATATGTGTAATACAGAGAAGATTATTGATTTACAAACTACTCCTCTGGCAGCATTCCTGAAATAACCCAAAGAATGCAGATTTTTCAAATGAATTTACTTTTAAATTTAAACATTTACTTCAGGGAGCAGTATCTCCAAATGTGAAAATAACTACAGAGTTATTCCAACTTTCTGCTGTTTGTGAACATGAGTCCATCACCAGAATGCATAATGTGTTAAAGCTTTACTCTTGTTGCATTAGAAAGACAGAATTTATTGTTACCTCCGCCATAGACTAGAAGAGTGCTTGAAAGTAATTACTACTCAAGTTCTTTCTACGTATGCTTCAATTTGTAACAGCTTTTGGTGAATTGCTGTGTTTTGAAAATCTCCAATTTAACATAAGCATTAAGGAAATGGACCATGCCTGAATGTGCCATGTGCATAATTAAGGATGCATACATGAAGTATTCGGGAAGGGCTGACTCAACCACAGAAATACACTATGGCCTTATGCCTGGGGTTTCAAACACTTTGTGAAAACATTTTTATTTCATGGGCAGATGCTTGTATAATCATTTTTGAGACCTGTTTGGTGAGATTGATATGTTTGTGTTGGTGAGGAAATGTAAAATTTATAAAACTGTGAACAGGATTTAGGGAAGGCAAAAAAGGGATAGTATATTCAGGGCCGGTACTAGCCAGGAGTAGTTAGGCTTAATGGTATGAAAGGAAGGAAGTAATCCCACAACCTGGCAAGAGTGGCTGTGGAGAAGCGTCAGCTGGCAGGATCCTCTGCTTTTGGTAGAGGGGCACAGATGATTGACTTGATGAAGCTTAGGGAAACAGGAGCCCTGGGAGTAAATATCCCACTGCTCTCTCCACTCTTACCTCCCCTCGGTATCCTGCTGGTGCCTCCCATTGACTGGACCCAGAAGTCGGAAGACAAGCAAACAAAGTCCCTAATGGTCAATTTCCCAGAACACAGAGCAGGGAAAAGCAGGGTGGAAAACGGACCTGGAGGGTCAAACGCAAGATATGCAGCATCACCAGAAATGACACATACTTCGGAATGTCAAGAATGTGAATAAGTTTGATTTTAAAATATTCCACAAATATGACTGTATTAGTTTGGGTTAATAGGTAAACATTAAAGTGTTAGAATTATTTTTATGCTCTGCAAAAAAAAAAGAAAGAAGCAAAATTAAATATTAATGTGTACTGACTAAAATCTTATATTAATGATTATAATTAATCAGCATTAATAATCATTTATATACAATTTCAAGTACTTATTGTGTTAAATCATATGCTCACATCTGTTTATTCAGTATCTATTTTTTTGGAGTATAAAAACAGTATAAAATTTTTTGGAGGCTTACACAAAGTAAGCTAAATAACTGTTTTAAAAAATCTGTATCGTAGACCTGAAAAAGATGATCGGACATTATTTTAATGTTTATTATCTGCCTTCAGACAAGCTATTATATAAACTATCTCAGTGAGTGGTCCAATGTTATGAATATGCTCATTTCTGAGTAAAGGTAAAAAGGAAGTACAAAACATTGTTCTGCCTTTAAAAAGCTAATTATTTAAGAAAGAAGACTACATAAAAGAAACTAAAGAACATGTAAGTAATATGTGGTGAACTGCAAAGATGAATTTATATCTAAGAATTCTATGACCATTTTTTTTTCAAACAAGAATTAAAATACCATTTGTTTGGGGGTTCATCTGGTACATTTTCTAGGCCTACACAGGCAAGCATTTTTTAAATTCTCTCTCACATAGCCTTATGTATGTGGACCTGGTTTATTTTTTGTATGTTTAATTTCAATTTTAAGTACACCATACTTAGTCAAAAAATATGAATTCAAATGTCAGTTTTATCATTTTCTAATAGTGTGATTTTGATCCTAATATGCTAGTACCTCAGTTTCCTTATGAGTAAAATGTGAACTCAGAATAAAACAATGAACGGGAAGGCTTTTTTCACATGCAGCTGGCACAGAGCACAGTAAATCCTCTCAAGTGGGTCCCATTCTCCTCACCAGTTAAATAGTCTGTTAGGTTTTTGTGGAGGGTTAGAAATGCAACCATTTCAAAAGTTTAATTAACTAAAATTCTCATTGATTTTTCTATTCCATGACTCATTTTCTCTATGTGTGAAACAAGTAGTTCCTTTCAAGGGTTCGGTTTCATAACCAAATCCTTAGACTGGCTCCATGGGTTGACATTTGTAGCTTCTTGTATACTTGTACATTTCATGACCCAAGTCTACAGAAACTCTGAACAAATTTATTTCTTTGAATTTGCTGACCATGTGACAATTGTCGACATTGATGAATAGTAGGAAAGTTAGACACTTATTCATGTTCAACCTTGTTAGGGTTTGTGTCTGCCTAGTGGCACAAAAACACAGGTCTCAGTCTCCACAGATGGCAAACACAAGGCCTGAATCCGGCCCGCACCTTGTTTCTACCTGGCAGCAGCGCCGAGCTCCTTGCCCCTAGTTAAGGAGTAGTGACATTTATACAGTCCTAAAATTACATTCAGCCCTTCGAAGGCAACCACAAGGCTGATGTGGCCCCCAGTGAAAATGAGTCTGACACCCCTGGTAGACCTTAGACTACAGGACACCCCCCTTCTAACACGAACAATGACAGTAATGTATAGATTACTTGAGCACTTAATGTTAGCTGTTGCACTCAGTGCTTTATGTACATGTTTTCACTTAACTTGAATAGGAACCTTGTAACTTGCAGATATTAGAGTCCTTATTTTATGGATGAATAAACTGTGGTTTGAGAAGCTAAATCACTTGTACAAGGCTATTCAAGTAAGAAATGCCAAAAGTTGGATTCAAAAGTTGAATACTTAAAGGCATGTTCTTAATCAAGACCACGATTTCAAATACTTAATTGTATTTAAACAGCATGCTTACATAGATTTATTCATACATCCATTCATTCATTCAGTCAACTTTGTTGTGTATCACGGTGTATTGTGATTGTCCATTTCTCCTTCCTATGAGTCTTGCAGCGCTGTGAGGGCAGGTCGAAGTGGAAAAGAGATGCTCAGAAACTAGAATCACTCAGTATTTACTGAACCTAGGCCCTGCTCTAGGTGCTGGGGACACATAAGAAGGATGAGGAACCAGAGAGAACATTTAATAGTCCCCTTGTCTGAAAACTAAAGCCATGACCAATATTAGAGAAAATCTTGTCATAATGAATTGTGTGGGGTCTGAAGTAGACATAACTGCATTTACACCTTAATTTGCTTGTTTATTGAGTCAATTTAACTTCTCTGAGCCTCAGTTTCCTTACCTGCATATTGTGGTTAATAGTTACATTGTGATGTTGTGAGTATGTGTTGTTGTGTTCTGCCAAATATTAGCATTCAATATGTGGTTGTTATTATAAGAATACTTTGAGGTCATCTGTTTTTCAGTCCAGCCACAGATATTTTTTTTCAGCTTTGAACTTGACAGTTGCTTGGAGTCTCACTTAATGTTTGAAAGTATTTAATGACATGCAGGGCCTTACTTCATCATTGAAATTGCCAGGTTCTGACTTGTCCATACTTAGGGTACCCTTATTTTCCCCTGCTTTGTGATTTACAGGAATGTACTCGGCTGTTCCATTCTACCTCTGTAGTTTTCATTATATTCACCTTCTGTCTGGAATGAATCCTCTTCTCTGTTCCCCCCTTCTGAATGTCACTAGTTCTTTAAGATTTAATGTCTGTTTTCATTCTTCCCAGAAGTTTTCCCTCTCTGACATTTATTGATGCCTGAGCGTTCTAGGCTCTACCATGTAATATGTCACTGTTTTATGCTGCCTGAGTTGTCTGGTGTCACTCCTTATGGGTGAGGCTTGAAGGCAGTGATTATGTCTAATCTTAAGTATAGTAATGATTGATCCTTACTTCAGTGCAGGTTCTGACCTGACTGTGCTTATCCAACTTGTATATATTATGTTTTCGTGGTGGATGTGAGTAGAGTTTCAGCTCTTCATTCCTGCCCTACCATGTAAGGGCAAGCTGTGTAACTTTTTCTGTAGAAAGTTTTTAGAGATTCTGAATCAAGATGCTGGGTGCTTCTGGGATCTTCTTGGCCAGAGATCAGAAGACTGCCTTCTCCCCTTCAGGCCCTAAGTTATCGAATAACTTTTATTTATGATGCAGTGAGTGAAAGAAAGACTTAGAAACACAAGAGACAAAACTCAGGAAAAATGGATTTTTGTAGTAAAATCACTTTTATTTCCTACGTAATGTAATATAATAAATAATAATCAGATATTGGCTACACTAATTTCTCAGCTGTCTGCTGATGAAGAATTTTTTCCTGGGAGGAACTGTCTCCCTCAGGAGGGGTGCATTAGACACGTTGATCCATGATTCATCCCCGTGAACCTGAGATGGTTACTGCTTCTTCATGGTCAAGATGAGCCACCTCCCTCCTTAGTCAATGAAATGATTGACAAAGGTGAAATCAAGTTTAAACTTCCATTCTTCATTTTGGTGCTGTGAGTTGGGCTTCGTCCTTCTTCTCCCATGGTAATGTCACAGAATCACAAGCATGTACAATTTTTCATAATATAGGGAAAGATTTAAAGTGTTTATAAACTATTTCATTGTTTCATCTTAATTTGGGTCTTCTATGTATTACCTTTTGAGGACACACCATGACTTGGGCAGGGTAAGTGGAGGCAGTCTGGCTTCCTCGCCCAGGTGTCTGGGTAACTAAGGGAAGCAGTGTTCCCACAGCTTTGGAGGGACCTGGTAACCCATGTTCTCATAGCCTTGAGTCTGGGTCCAATAAACTGTTCCCATCACATGAAGTGGGCTTGCATGCGCAGAACTATGTTATGTTACATAAGGTTTTGGCAGTTTTCCGGTTTTGTTCCCCTCTAGTACTTAAACAGATAGGGGCTTCCCACTAGAGAGGCAGGCAGCTTGTGGCATGCATGGTTGTCCACCCGTAAATAAAGACATGTCAATCCATCTCCACGGCTCTGCGCATTTTCTTCTCTACCGGAGGCAAGAGTGGATCTGCCCAGCCTTGATCAGTTCCAATATAACTTGCCATATCAAGCTTAAAGGACATCAAGGACATTTTATCAACTTATCTTTTTCTAAAAAGAAGAATTTCCTCTAAGCAAACAACCAAAAAGATCACTGCATCTTTAGGAAAACATAGGTGTTCTCATATTGAGAATGATGGGCACTAACATTTTCAATCAAGACTTGTACTTCTGAAATCCACCCATGTACACTCTCAGAAATACGTTGGTAGGATCTGCCTTGCCTTTCCTCTCCTCATCTAAAATTAAATAAAAACAGAACCAGAGATGAGAGAATGAATACATGGCAGTGGAGAGTGGTCAAGACAGGGAACACTGCATACACCAAGAGAGTTACTTGCATGCTCTGTGGGAGTGAGTAGCATGCTGATTCTGTGGCTTCTCTCGACACATTTTATAAGACCAGTGAAGGCAATAGGACTTTTTAGCCCCTTCTTTGCTAGATTATACAGCTTTTGAGGGAAGGCCATGTTTGATTTATTAATCTGTACCCAAGCTAGTTCTTTTTAGTAAATAAAGGCAAATCAACCATTTATATAAATTAAAATAGTAATTATTTTATAACCAGGGAAATAATTTTTCAGACAAGTGATTACCAGCTGCGGTTATGAGAATCACCTGGGAAGCTCCGTAAAGTTGTATCATTCAGGGCCCGCATCAAAACAATTAAGCGGGTGAAGCTATTTTAGGTATTTTTAAAACCTCCACAAGTGATTCCAATGTATTGCCAGAATAAAGAACCACTGTTTTTTATTCTGAAACACTGTTGGTGGGATTGAAGACTGGTACAACCACTATGGAAAGCAGTATGGAATTTTCTAAGAAAACTAAAAATGGACCTGCCTTTTGACTCAGCAATTCCACTACTAGGATTATACCCTAAGAACCCTGAAACACCAATCCAAAAGAACCTATGCACCCCTATGTTCATAGCAGCACAATTTACAATAGCCAAATGTTGGAAGCAACCTAGGTGCCCATCAGTAAATGAATGAATCAAAAAACTGTGGTACATTTACACAATGGAATTCTATGCAGCAGAAAGAAAGAAGGAGCTCCTACCCTTTGCAACAGCATGGATGGAACTGGAGAGCATCATGCTAAGCAAAATAAGCCAGGCCGTGAAAGACAAATACCATATGATCTCACCTTTAACAGGAACCTAATCAACAAAACAAACAAACAAGCATAATAAAACCAAAGACACTGAAATTGAGAACCATCTGACAGTGACCAGAGGGGAGAGGGGAGGGAATTTCAGGGAAAAGGGGAAGAGTTTAGAGCAACAAGTATGAATGAAGGACACATGGACAAAAATTAGGGGAGGGAGGAAATGGGAGGGAGGTGGGGAGGGCTGGGGTGGGAGTAAAAGACGGAAAACTGTACAAGATCAACAATTAAAAAAATACCGATAAAAAATAAAAACACAACTTCTTTAAAAAAAAAACAAACTAAGAATTGGTGAGATTTCCAAAGTCATATAAATTATTTTTATTTTATATTGTATACATAGCCTTTGGAATATCTGGATTAATAGGATAAACATTAACAATAATTTATGTTAAAGAGGAGCAACCAATACTATTTGAATTTTTTCCTTGTTATTTTTCATTATAAATGGGATAATGTTGGCTGGTAAAGATTTTACAATTGGCATGGCCTCTATGTAACTAGTTGCTTAGAGTTCCTAAAAATTAGGTTGAGAGAGATGAAGCGGAAAATATCTGTTTCTTGCAAAGTGTGATAGGACATAATTGTAGAAATGGAAGAATATGTTGGGGGGCTGGGGGAAATGTTGGGGAGAGGGGAAAGAGGGAGTGTGTGTGTGTGTGTGCGCGCGCGCGCGTGCTCTGTAGTTTTCTTTCATGGTGATTTCTCCACAAATGCTTATAAATGATTGACTCCTTGGGTTCTCTACGTGATTTGAATTAACCTAGAATCAAAGTAACTAGCCATGAATTAAAACAGAGCTTAACAACATTAGCAAAGGTTTGGGCACCAAATAGATTTCCGATAAATGATTATTGAATTAGAAATAGACATTGGCTTACTACTTGGAAAGGAGTGTTCATTTTCAAACACTAAGAGTGGTATGTGAAGAATCATGAGCAAAGATTACAAAACAAAACATGACGCTTAGATTATATTCTGAATATGTTAAATTTCCTGAAAAACAGTTGTGATATTACTATATTACATAATGATTGGGAGAATGGTTGATTGGGAAGAAGGAAGGGAAGAAATAAATATTTAAAGAAACCTTTCATATCATGAATCTTTTAAAAATTTTATACCAATTAACCTAATAATAAAACTAGTTCATTAATTTTTACAAATGCAGAAGTATAGATTATTTAACATAGGTAAATACATTAATTAAAATTTTAATTGCTTTACTTTTTATAATTAAAGATTTTTACTAAATATTAAAATCTCTTTGCATAACAATTCAATCTGCCATTTTGATAATACTCACTAAAATCTTTCTGCCTAAGTTCTGAACACTGCTTCTCAAGGAGGGGAGACATGAAGATGGCGAACTGGCCCCTTTGCGTAGACAGAACAGCATTCCCCCCCCTCAAACTTAGAATTCATAGTCCTTTGTAATGTTTGTCAGTGAAAACTTATACTCTATTCAACCTAGTTCTTCATATATGTTATAGTTAAATATACTATAATATAGTTATATATAGTTTTAACTAAATATAGTTAAATATACTATTGCATGCATTTATTTAGAGTAACTATTGAATAGGGCTTATTTATCATAGTCTTCTATGTTTAATTCTAAACATATAAGGAAAATAACTTATTAATTTAATCTCCCCCAAACAATGACAAGCTGTATGAGGAATAGTAGAAAAGAGCACCCTGTAGCCAGCCAATCATGAAACTCAGCAGCTTTCCACCCCCGCCCCCGCCCCCGGTTTTCTTAGACTTGGTTATCTTTCATAGTTGGCTACTGCAGACAGATAGGATAGTCAATGATAACCCTCTGTGCAATACAGTAACAGTTGGATACTCAGATGATAAATGCAAAGTCTAAAAGCATAATTTAAAGTAGATGTTCCTGTTGCAAGTGTTTAGTGAGAGAATCAAATGTATATAAATGCCAGTGAGTTAATTGCTTATGCTGAAGAATCATGAAAGCATTAAAATTAAAGTTCGCTTTCACAAACCTGAGTTACCATTGTCTCGTTTTAGAAAAACTGATATGATTTAAATTATTGTTCCAAATAATGCTCTTAATTTTTTATATCTGCATAAGACCTGCTTGAACATGTAGATCTATTCTGTCATGCATAATAAGATATGATTAAGTATTTGTATTTTCCTTATATTATAAATATGCCACTTATCTGAAGTTAAATATTGAGTAGATTATTTAAGTATTATATAATAAAGAAACAGAAACATGGTCTTATTCTAGTGAAGATAATTATAGGTATAAATTTCTGTGATGTAATATTTTACCAAAAATGGATTTAAAAAAATAAGACAATAATGATTTTTGCTCTTTTAAATGTGTGCTCATTTAATATTTATATCTTCAAACCTATATAAGGTTGTAATTCTAATTTTACTATTGGCAGACTTTTAAGAAGGAATATATAAATCTAAATTATACCATTGACTGTGTTTCATAGATAGTCACACACATCGTATATGATTCAATAACATGAAATGTTATGATGGTATCTAAAGGCTAGAGTTTCTTAGGTTCTATCCAAGGGAATTTATTTTTGAAATTAGCAAACATAATTTGTTAAGAAGTTTTACCTGGATGTATAAAGACATTCACTCAAAAGGGTATTGTTAAAGTTATATTCTAATGTTTTGATAATTTGAATAGTGACAACATAGAAACATTCTCCCAAAATTCCAAAGGGCAGCAAGGAGCATCTCAGAGTGAAAATGCAAGAACTACTTGTATTTTGCCATGAATAATGTGTACTTTTTGCCCAAATTTTTGAGGGAAAAAATAAGGATGCACATTATACATGGGTAGTATCTAAAACAACTTGTATCTCTTCTTGTGTTATGTAATTATTTGTTACATAAAATTTCTTGTACCATATGTTCCAAAAATAAATGCTAATATTCCTTTATAATACAAAACAAATTTCTAAATATGAATAAACAAATAATTAAATTAAAAAATTAAAACAAAATTTTTTTTTTCCTGAAAATTTGAGCCAAAAACGTGGGTGTGCATTATACATGGCAAAATACTGTTGGCTGGAGTCTTGTATCCTCAGACCTGCTATGATGTCTGTGGCTTATTAGGTTTTCATTAAATGTTTGTTGACCACATAGCTTTTCCACTTTGTCAGACTAGAAAAATTATGGCAAAGGTCTTCAGTGCCTTGGAATGGCTGTAAGTATAGCATTATCAAATAAGGAATATCACGTATGGTGCTACTATGAACATTTTTGCTAAGCAGTTTCCTAAAGTGGATTCATCAGTTTCTAAAGTGGCTGCAGCAGTAGTGTGCGTAAGTTCTAGTTGCTCCACGTTTTTGTCGTCACTACGTAGTTTCAGTCTTTTCGGCTTTCGTGTTCTAGTATGTATCGCTTACTGTGTCTTAATTTACATCACCCTGATGTTTAATAACATTAAGCACGTTTGAGATGTTTATTAACCATTTATATGTCCTCTTATTGAAGTAACCATTTCAAATATTTTTGTTCATTTTTCTATTGGGTTGTCTGTCTTTTTATTCTAAATTTATGTACTATTTATAGCTTCTGGTCTTTTATCTTGATTTTTGAGTCATTTAGACATACGCGTATTGCAGATATCTTCTTCCACTCTCTAGCTTGCTTTTTAAATTTTTGGATAGTGTCACTTAATCTAAATGTCCGTCAGTAATGGAATGGATAAATTACGGTATATTCATACAGTTGAATACAACACAGCAATGAGAAAAATGAACTACAGCTACATGAACAATGTAAACATATCTTACAAACATAGTGTTAACTGCAGAAGGCTAAATACAAAATAGTTCAATATTATACGAATCATTTTATATAATATTCATAAGCAGCCAAAGTAGTAGATGGGACACTAGCAATACCCTGTTTTTGTATCTATGCATTTGTTCATATTGATGTTGGTTACACTGGTCTGTGTACTTAGTAAAAATATATTGTTACACATTTATGGTTTGTGTATTTTTCTGCATATATATAATTTTCTATATATAAATGCTGTACTTCAATAAAGACTGCACATAAAAAGATATAGACTAACCACAGTTGTAAGAAAATACTTCATCAAAGGCAGAATCTCTTTAATGAGGATGAATAGTAATTGACAGGGTGATGAGCGTTAGATTTCCCTCATAGTGTGTTGGCTCTGGTCAAGGTCCACATCAAATTTTTGGCTGTTGAATACAAGCAATTAATGGGGCAAGTAATACTATTTTATATTAAGCTTAAATTTGAGATTTGGTTTAAAGAAACACGATAACAACCTCCATGAGATCAGTCCTCCCTTCTAATTAAGTGGCTCAAATGATTGCCTTTGGATGGTAGTTAATGCTTCATTTTTAGGTTTAAGGATAATTTATTTCTTAGAAGGCTTTTAATGACCATATATCCCAGTTATTATAATAACCTGTTACCAAGATATATTTGGTTAATAGGAAAATGTTAATGGATGGCCATTATGCTTAACTTTTTATCCATATGAGGTAGTGTAGTGTGGTGGAGAGAAAAAGTGATTTGGCATTTTAAGGAAATGGTGTGAAAGTCATTTCTATCATTTGTCAGCTGTTCATTTTGTATACATTCCTTCATTTTTGAGCAATTTCTAATTTATGTGATATAGAAAGACTTATGGCACATAGTAAGCACATGATCATTGGCAGCTATTATATAATTTTGCAGCCTTTCAAGAATTTAAAATTTATTTTTTGAGAAAAAAATTAAGTATATTTTATTGATTACACTATTACAGTTGTCCCATGTTTTTCTCCCCTTTATCCCCCTTGGCCCTGCATCCCCCACCTCCCAGCATTGTCCTCCCCCTTAGTTCATGTACATGGGTCTTACATATAAGTTCTTTTGCCATTTCCCATACTATTCTTAACCTCCCCCTGTCTATCTTCTACCTATCATTTATGCTTCTTATCCCCTGTGCTTTTTTCCCATTCTTTCTTCCTCTCCCTCCCCAATGATAACCCTCCATGGGATCTCCATTTCTGTGATTCTGTTCCTGTTCTATTGTTTGCTTAGTTTTTATTTTTTGAGAAAATTTAAAGTGCTTTAATATAGATGAAAATTAACTTATGTGATTACCATAGATAATAGAAAACACCTTTAAATTTAACTTGCATATTGAGCAGAAGTACAAATTTTAATTCATGGTTCACTGTGCCTTTGTGAATAGAAACACAGAATTTCCAGATTATCGGTTTTCTTAGTATGTTATCAAATTAGATAGAATCAAATATAATTCATATTACCTATTTTTGATGACAAGCCTCTGGAGGTATACATTTAATTTGGAGAAAAGGAATTATTCCAGTGATGACCACGGTGATAAAATAGTAAGCTCTTACTACATGGCAGGCACTATTGTATCAGTTTTATATAAATTTCCCTATTAATCCTTACACCTTGGATAAAACAAAACATTTATATTATTATTATACCAACAAGGAAAGAGAAAGGTTAAGACATCATTTTAAACAAACTACAAATATAAAACTCTTGGAAAATGATGAGTTATAGAGCCATTTACTGATAATTATGAAACAATGTTGTAGATTTTAAATCTTATTCTGTCAAGGGGTTTCATATAAACCATTTTCAGGGGAAATTGTTTTTTCTAAGTTACAAGAATTGGCTTTAAAATTCTTAAAACTGTGTTTATATTTTGTCTGATCTTCCTTAATCCTAAATGAAAATGATGAGATATAAAATTGATTTCCCCACACATTTCTTCTAGGTTAATTTAGCAGGACTTGAATATCACCTCCATACACTCACCATCCAATATTTAACGTTATGATTTGTAAGCTTGGGGAAAGAGATCATCAGGAACTATCTAGGTATAGAATTAGATTTTCCATCTTTTTGCCCTTTAATCAGCATTACTAATAATTAATTTTATTACTACTTTCAGAAAAGAAAACTTTATTGTTAAGTTCCCCTTTTATGTTTCTCTTTCCTTTATCTCTGGTTTCTGCTCTTCATGATCATTTCTTCTACTTTTTTGCAGGGGGGTTAATTTGCAGTTTTTTCTAAGCTGTTAAAGTGAATATTTTATTGATTTAGCTATTCTTTCATAATATGTGTATTTAAGACTATTGCCTCTAGGCATGGTTATTTTCTATACCCTACATTTTTGGCATGTCCTATTCTTATTATCATTCAGTTTATCAGTTTTTGTTTCTATTATGATTTCTTTTTTGACCTATGTAGTGTTTATTTTGAGGATTTTGTTTGTTATACATTTTTTTACTTAATATTTTTATTTTACAAAATTGAGTAGACTCAGCAGAGGTTGTTACTTACTGTAAGTTGTAGCTTACTTGTTTATTAGTATTTGTCTAGTTATTTTGAGTCTTATAGAAAATATTTGACCCCTTTCATGAACCAGAGTAAAAAAAATTTGTTCATTACCTAAATTTATGTGTGTAACAGAAAACATTTTAGAACAGTAAATCACTAAAATCATAAAACACAATTATGTTAATTTTATAATTATAACTAGTATTACATATGAAGCACTGCCTGTTTTGATTTGTTGTTTTAAAATATTAATACACAGACACATTCAGTAATGGCAGATTAAGCTCATTTTAGCTTGATATTAATATTGATGAATATTTGGAGCTCTGTTTAGGGTATACTAATCAAATGTAATATATAGAAGACCTGAAGGAATTCTTCAATGTTTTAAGGTTTAGAAAAATTTAAATAAAACTAGTAAATGTGTAGTTTTAAATTGGGTATTTAAATTTACTAATGAAGTAAAACTTTTGGCCCCAAAAGATAGAAGTGATGAATGTTATTTTGAATGCTTTAGGAGCAATAACAGTAACTGGTGAGTCATGATCTTGTATTTCCACAGACCTGAGGATGGTGTAACAATTTTTAAAGGCAGTAGGACTTATATGCCATTTTAGCATTTGGATAGTAAGAAAAATCTTACTAGAGTAATGAAGGGCAATCTAAAATTTTGACTCAAAATCTAGTATATTATATGTTTTGACATAAAGTACACAATGCCGACAATGATTAACCTCATTGTTAGAAAGAAAAATCAGAGAATCCCTGCAAAAGGATACAATGATAATAAAACTTAAAAACACAGATACATTCCTATACTATTTGCAGGTAGTACACTGTCCAAATTCCGGTGAGGATATTGTGAGTGTTCTCAAAGCAATACTCAGTGTACGAGATGAGTGCATAAAATTTTTGTATTTAAAAAATGTGATTTTTTATTTGTAGTGTTCTGCTAATTATGCCTTTTTCTGTTTCCTCAGCTTGAAACTATAACTGCACTTTTTGTTACAAATCATGAGAGGGTCTTACTGATGTGCCTAGCAATGCTGCACATGAGGTCCAGTGGTGCTTTTGGCAGGCGGGGAGTGAGGTGGACAATTTCTGAAAAGCAGAGATTTCTGTGACATAATGGGAGGCTGCAGTGAAATAAGACACTTTAGTCTGGATTTGGCACACCCGAAGAGGGAGGGGACCTCATGCCCTTCGTGCCGTGCAGCTTTTCCGGAGCACGTCTCTGGTGTGACCAGCATCTATGACTTTGTGTTGTTGCATAATGCTGGATTGGTTTCCTCATGAGGAAATGGCTTCAGTGATTTGAACTTCTGATTATCAAGCTTCTTTTATCTTTGAATCTCCTTTTAGCTCTGAATTAAGATCATGGGAATTAATGGCTAAAAAAATTGTCTGACTACCTTATTTTACTTTTTTTAAAGGACGGTAGATCATAGTCCATGCTACCTTACTCTAAAAACATGAAATTAAAAAATTATTTAGAGGGCGATATGGTTAAAAGTGATTATATAGATTATTATTCTCTGGCTACCACTAGATCACATTCAGTGATAACCACAAGCAGGCATTATCTAGAATGACAACTAGCAAGGTTACAAATCAACCAGCAAATTTGGCTTTTAAAATAATTTTTTCTCTCAAAGAGAAAAAGAAAAATGAAAATGAAAAGAAAAAGAAAAACTACCAAATGTACAAGGTAAATCGAGAATGTGGTGTAAGGTGCACAGGACCACAGGTGTATGTTGTTACATGTGTGTGTGCTGTCAGTTTGTGGCGCCTCTTAACGAGTGCGTGCTAGCTAAAGAAGCAGGCCATGCCTGTGATTTGTATCCTAAATGTTCACACTGCCCATTCTAGTAGATTCTAACAGTGTGTGATTTGATTAATGCTATTAAGCAGGAAACTCTAGAACTTAAGACATATTCAGAGTTAAAGGAAATCTTATGATTTGTGCTTGCAAACTTTATTGGAATAAGTAATGACATAAACCATAATAAACAAATTTATGTATTGCTTCTGAATTACCCTGAAATGTATATAGGACTCCAGTCATAACATTTTTACACTTTCTTTTCTCTTTTCCCCCCCCTCAGATACAACCTACAAACTTTCCGTGACTTTGTAAAGATAGAGTGGAACCTCTTATTTTATCGTTGGTCTAGTCATTCATTCACTTAACATTTTTCAGAGCACCTTACTTCTAGTATGCTATCCCAGCCTCTCCCTGCTGGGCAAACATGATTGATCACCCTAGACAGAGTCCCTGCTCTCAGGGGGCTTTCCACCTACTGGGTGGGACGCTGCTTTACTCCTTTGGCACAGAACAACCCAACGGTGGAACGTTTTCCCTACAGGACTTGCAGTAAAGGTTTCCTTGCTGTCACTAGAACTCCCATGGGAGTTCAGGCTTGGCATGTGGCCAGTTGACTGCGAATTTTCTAATCACTTAGTTTGTCAGTAAAAGTTTCTGGGTAGTAGTAATTCCCCTGAGCAAATGGATAAACTCTGTAGCTGTCAAACAAATAATCAGAAGGTCCAAATCAACTTCTACAATTGTTCTCACAATCAGAGGGCATAGCACTGTCGGGAGTCTCATCACGTTTTACCAAAGAAAAAAGTTATTTTAAGGTCACTGTGGAGCATCTAAAATCTTGGTTCTCATCAATGGTTGCAGGTCTGTCCCTAGTTAATGGTACTTCTTCAGTAAGTGAACCTAATTCTCTCTCTCTCTCTCATTCACACACTAAGACAGCAAGTTGAAAGACCAGCTATTTAAGGCATTTGAAATAGGAGAAAAATACCTATCAGGAGGATGGCAAAAAACAACCTCCCACCATCCTAATAGTAACTGCACATTTGCCCAGGACTTGGGCAGACACCAACTGCATATACTCCCCAAGAGAGGTGATAACTTCTTCATGGGTGTTCTGCCAGTAATTAGGCAACATGGAGAAATCACCACTTCCTTATGCCTTGTGCTCTTTTGTTTATAGAGCACTTTGCCTTTATTCTTTTATTTAATGATTTTAGTGAGCTTGGGCCTGGACTAGATCTTTTCGGATGAGAAAACAGGCTGGGGGAGAGGGGTGAGATTGTAACTAGAGCTCAGGTCTTCTTTCTTTTCCTATCACTATTCTTTCTCTGCAATATGACTTTACCCCTAATCAAAAGAGAATAAAGAAGAGCAATGTTGGACGTAGGTCCTTGCCTTTCATGACTTGGAATACTTTTTTCCAGCCCCTTCTTGCCTGTAGGGTCTCTTTTGAGCAATCAGCTGATAGTCTTATGGGCACTCCTTTGTAGGTAACTGTCTCCTTTTCTCTTGCTGCGTTTAAGATTGTCTCCTTATCTTTAATCTTGGGTAAAGTAATCATGGTGTGCCTTGGTGTGTGCTTCCTTGGGTCCAAATTCTTTGGGCTCTCCGAGCTTCCTGGATTTCCTGGAAAAAGAAAAAAAATTACAAAATGTATTTATAAATTTGTCTTTTACTATGTGAACTCTGGATGGCTTGATGGCCTTTATCAGATCTTCATTTCCTTATCTACAAAATGGAGATAGTAATAAAATCTCCCTTTTAAAGTTCTCCTGAGGATTAATGGCCTATATGAGCACCTGGGACAGAGGTCGACACTCCAGGAGGGTCAGCTATTGTTATGCAAGACTTTGCAAAATGTTTTCCTGTGCATGGTCTTTTTATTGTTCATATACATCCTTTTCCAATTGTGCTCTTAGCTTCGGGCAAAGCATTGCTAATATTACCAGATTTTTCAAGCTATTGTTTAAGGAAGAAAATTTGATTCTGAGATTGTATTGAGTATTTTTGTTAGGATCATTTTGTTTCATGTATTTCTTGTTAGAATAAGCCAGTTTTAAAAAAAGTCTGTAAGAAAGTTTTTATTCTGTTCATCATATACAAGTTAATGCCCTCTGTCTGCCTGGCACTTTCAAACAGTCAATTAAATAGGCTCATTTGCTTTATGAATGTCTTCAACTGTTTCCAGTTGGTAGAATCTCATCTATGAGGAATCCATCTGAATTTGTAATAACTTTTTTAATTTATGAATGTGCAGATCCACCACTGCCAAATTATTTCTATTAGAGGGTAATCTGTGTTGAAATTACTGAATTCATTTTTGATGGACCTCTCATGTAATAAAAAAACATATTTTAAACATCCAATTAGAAACTCTTCTCATGACCCATTGCCCTATGGAATTAATTATTAGAAGAATGTTCTGTTGGGGAGATAATATTTTAAGACAGCAACTAAATGTGCACCCTTAAAATAAAAACACAATTATAGTGGCTCTCTAAGGTCAAGCCCTAAGCGAAGTGGTCACATCAGTGGGCTTCAGTGTGGAGACTCCTATTTCCTTCTCTCCTCCCCCACCTCCTCAATCTCTCTTCATGCTTGTGCCAGGATGTCTGCAGGGCTTCCTCAGCCAGTGTGTGTCTCAAGCCCGATGCACCTCCCTGCTCCTCCCTGGTGCCATCACAAAGTGTCATTCCTTTAGGCTCTCTAACTCCATTTCTCTTATTTTCTAAGGAAACAGTAATAAGATAAAGCTATCCATGGTAGGGTGCTTGTGGACAATCATGAAGAGGTAACAACACTTTTGTATTTCAATAACTTGGGCCTTAAGGATAGAAAAGAAATGAACTCAAATTATTTATGATACCATGCTTACTAGGCACTAAACATTTTATTCATGTTTCACCTCAAGCACAATGTCTGAAAGACCTTGTCTGACATGATGTCCATCCGTCCCCCTCTATCCCCTTTTGCTACTTCATTTTGTTTCATATTGTTCATACATTGGTATTATAGCCAAGATCTATCTAGGTGTTTGTTCATATTCTGTCACATCAACTAAAATGGTAACCCCATGAGAATGTGACCTTTGTTTTGTTTGCCACTGTATCCTCCATATTTAGAACAATAGGGGCTACATATTCATTGGACTCAGTTGGGCATCATCCCCATTTTCACAATTGAAATGGCTCCGAAAAGTTAAGTAATGAGCATAAAGACACATAGACAGAAAGTGGTGGGTCAGAATCTAGGTTTGTTTGGCTCCAAATCCTTAGTCTGTCATTACATCATGCTATAACTTTTCCTACCTCTGACATAATGAGGAGGGATCCTCATTAAATAATGGCAAATGATACAAGAGCTCTTTGAGAGCTTTTTTTTTTGGTTGTTGTGGTTTTTTTTTTTTCTTTTTTTTTTTTTTTGCTATTGCATACCCTTTAGGACCCCTAAAAATCATAATTGAAAGATTGCCATCTATTATATCTGTGCAGATAGCTGATCCAGTTAATATTTACATTTGGGGAATTTTGAGAATCTAAGATAAAGTGAAATCTTGAATGAAATCAAGTTATCATTAGTATAGAATAAGAGAAATATTATTATAGAATAAGAGAAATAATTTGAAGATCAGTCTGTCACCTGGGCATTGAAAAATAGTGAAAAAAAATGGAGGCAAAAAGTCTTTATTATGACCTTTACATGGTATCTGGGATTGATTAGTGCAAAAATAAATCTTAACAAAAAACCGTAATATTATGTGGTTTAATATAAAAAAAGCAATTTATCATGAACCAGTGGGATGTTTGTGGGTAGAGTCCATTTGCTTATTTATTCCAGAGACGCCTGGTCATGGAACAGTGGAGGAAGCATCTTGGCCTATTGTCTACAATGACATGTTGTCTACAGTGACCTTGAGAAATAAGTTCTGCTGCTCTTAAATCCTTTGTTACCTTATTTCCTTCTGTATCTTTTCTGGATTTTTTTTTCCCTGACTGGTGTTAGCGACACAAAGTCTTTGTTTTTGTCTATAGGTCTGCATTGTTACAATAAGCAGATTCTAGTGAGAAACAAGATTGAATCTTATGATGTTATTTCCTTCCTGAAAAATAGCTCCCACCAAGGGAATATTTATTAACATTCATGTGATTATTCAGTTAAAAAGAAAAGGGATGTGTTCCTGTGTATGAGTAAATCTGTAGTGATTCACAGTTTATGGTTTTCTTAATTGTAGACGGGTCTGTTCACATTTTCAGTGCCCTGGGTCAGTAACTTCTATTACCTAGGATGATAAAAGACATTTTGAGATACGCTGCTTTCAAGGTGTAGGTATGAATACTCTTACTGTCTCATCCATGGGATCTTTACCCCCTCCCCTCTTCTAGGATTTGCGAAGATTTTAAAATCACTTCCCTGTCCCACTTTAGCTCTGAATTTTACATTAAACTCTGAGAGGATGTAAAATCCTTTATAGTCATTTGGAAGAACCAGCTGGGTTCTGTGATAAGCAAACAAACTAGTCAACCTTTTTTCTAATGACTCTCCCTTTCTCCTTGATGCTGTTGAAGGCAGATGTGTTAAGGTAATCTGCTCCCCTGACACATGCTTTACCCTGGCCAATTAGTGGTTGAAAATGTCCAGCAGAATATCCCATTTAATTAGGCATAGTCAAACAAAGACTGCCTGTGTCTCGTATTACCTTTAAATGCTCAAGTTCCTTTAATTGTACAAGAATTACTTTTCAGTATTGTTTTGGAATTGATATAGCCTAACAGCAGTGAATAGAAATATAAAGGAATATTTCTTCCCAGGAATGACACAACCCCTTGAATGACAATGCTCTCTTTGTATACGGGGGCCCAGTGCTTTTTATATCTACATATATTTTGTTCACACTCCATATGTGTTGCTTCTTTTCAATCTCTTTTTTCTCTTTGCATAGAGATGCCTGTTCTAGTGTGAGATAGCTCTAAGTTTTTTTTCTCCAGTCTTATTATTTTTATTTGTTGGCATTAATAAGCAAACAGCTTTCAAAATCCAAGTGAACTTAAATACCACAAGTTTAGCATATAATTTCACCTGTTTATTTTTAAGCATTTTTTTATTCATTTATTATTAGGTTTTGGGAGAGAGTTGGATCTAAAACAAGTTCAGGATCTACCCTCACAGAATTCGCAGACCAGTGGGGTGATAGGCTTCAGCAAGCACTTGAGTCTAGTGTGACGTGTTTTGGCAGAACCTGGGAGCTGTGGGAACACGTGTCAGGGGCCTCATGTTAGGCAGCAGGAAAGAATTCCCAGAGGAGGTGTGCTGTAAGCTGAGACATGATGGGTGAGAAAGTTAGCTTAGAAAAACATTTTACAAAGCACGTTTTTACTCATTTTTGTGCTTATGAGCTTCTACTTCTGGCAAATGTATTTTATGTAGATAACTACAACCAAAAGAGTTGTTTCAGACAAAAAGCAATTCATTGAGTTGAAAAAAAATAAAACTTAATATGTAATTAAACCATATGGGGCTGCATAGTGACATGAAAATGGAATGATGCTGAAATGATGGAAGGGTTCGAATCCCTCTTCTCTTGTTTATTAATTGCCATATTTTGCTGTGTATAATGCATACCCACATTTTTGGCCCAAACTTTCAGAGAAAAAAATTCTTTCATCTTAAGTTTTTAATTCAATTATTTGTATATAAAACTGATTATTGTATTCTAGGGTATTATTGTGCATATGGATATTGTTATTGCTTTCTAGATTTACACTTCTAACACATAATTTGGGCAAAAAATGCACATTATACATGGCAAAATATGGTATGTGCTTCTGAATCCATTGCTTAACTATGCCAATCTTCAGTTTTCTCTTTTCTCCCTAGGGTTTGTTAAGATTAAATGAGATATAAAATATCAGCATACAGTAGCTCCTTTTTATTTATTTTATTTTTTAGATTTTATTTATTTATTTTTAGAGTTAGGGGAAGGGAGGGAGAAAGAGAGGGAGAGAAACATCCACTAGTTGCTTGTCAAATGTGCCCCAACCAGAGACCAAATCCATAACCCAGGTATGTGCCCTGACCAGGGAGAGAACCAGTGACCCTTTGCTTCACTGGACAATGCCCATCCCACTGAGCCACACCAGTCAGGGCAATAGTCCTTTTTCAACAGTATTGTTTTGTTACTGATTCAGGACTCTTGGAAGGGTCTGAAAGCCATCTGTAACATGAAACATTTGCAGCAGGGTGAGCTAGTTAGCTTCTGAGAAGGCATTTGAATTGAGTGATTAATTTTGCTCCCTTATTTGTGATATGGCATGGGTACCTTTTTCAGGATCAAATTACCCTATTCTAGGAAAGATGGTGATGATAATTGCATCTTTTTTTGCAAGTACTAGTGAATAAAAATGTAGTTTCACAAAGTGAATTTTGTATCTTCTTTTTGGGTTCAAGAATTTATGCAGGCCTTTCGGAGTATTCCATTACTCTGTTTCTGGAGTGCACATTTGGAGTTTTATATTTTATTCCTTTAAGTTAAAAAATATGAATTTGATGGGACTAAAAGTATTTCTTTAACAACCTGGCAATCCAGATTCTGTGAGATAATTTCCAGGGCACATCACTTTTAGGTAGTTTGTACAGTCACTTGGGAGCAGTCTGTAGAGAGGTTGGAACTTAGATTTTGGAGTTACTCTGTGTCCTAGTTTTGGCTCTGCTACATGTTAGCTTGTACAAGTTCATGTCACCAAGCTACTATTTCCCCATCTCTATACCTATAATAGTTACTACAATAATAATAGCCACCTGACAGCAATTCAGAATTAATTAAGATAATCAATATAAAGTACATATAACATGCTTAGAATAGAGCAAGAATTCAGTTAATGCCAACTATAATCTCTCCATTTGGTCTGGAACATTAAAAAAAGTACAACTCCAGGTCCATTAGCAGATAGACTACTTATTGGTGTAGTATAGGAAGAACTTAAGACAAAATTAGTAACTCCATAATCATGTTAGTGGGTGATGGTAAGTGGTGTTATTAACCTGGGAGTAATAGCAGGTATCCTCTTGTTTAGCTGGGTGTTTCTCTTAATATACTGTTAACTCTCCAATAGTAATTTGTTGGGTTCCAGGAGAGCCCACATGCAGAAATTTTGCCAAATGAAAATTTTATCATTGCAGTCCCTCATGAGTAGTATAAGTAATAAAATGAATAAAATTAACATTTCTAATTTCTCCAACTTACCATTAGCAAGGCTGCTTTTTTTTCTTGCATTGCTCTAAAACTGGCTTTATTTTTTTGGTTTGTTTGCTTGTGTTAAATGAAAGAATTGCTTATGCTCTTAAGCAGTCCCCACAAAATGCCAGTATGCCTTCCCAAACTCATGCCTACTAAGGTTAATTCCTAAAGTGGTTATTATTTCTTTTATCTTAATGTCCTGGACTAAATATCATGCTATCATTAATTAGAGCCATACTCTGTGTTCCCAAGTCACTCAGCTTTAGCAGGTACTGGTACTAATTAATCTGAAACTTTCAATTTAATTCTGTTAGAACAAAATGTACTTAATTACAAGTTATAAGTATTGTTATCTATTACATTCGGAAGGCTTACCTATAGTCATAGAGACAAGCACTAATATTAAATAGAAAGGATGGTTCTGAATGTTGGTAATTAAAAACATTAATTTCTGCTCTTTATTTTAGAGTATGTGAGTATGGGCTACCCTTGCTGAAATTTGCTTTAACTAAATGATAGTAACAGTGTACAATTTTTTAGAGCCAGCCACAGGGGAAATAGTCAAACAAGCAGAGTTTTTCTTTTTCTTTTTAAATTACATTTTATTGATTGTGCTATTACAATTGTCCTGATTTTTCCCCCTTTGCCCCCACCAGCTCCACCCAGCACCCCCAATTAGAGCATTTCATATGTAAAACTCCTATAGCTATCACTGTCCAATCAGTAATTTGGGTTATGGTCAAACAAAAGGAATGTGCATAAACCAATCCCTGCTATAAATACTTGTGGCTCAAGGAGGTAGCATTTTTGGATAGACTTTTCTAATCCCTTTACATCATTTGTTTCCTCCTCATCCCTTTTATTTTCCTGACAATCTGGTTGAGAGTTAAATTTGTTATTATGCTATAGTCTTGCAAAACATCATAGGGACATTTAGTAACCCGATGTATTTATTAGTTTTTGGAAATGTAAAGTCCATTTCAAAACTAGAGGGCAGTTAATATTATTATACAAAATCTTATGTACACAAAATAAGGGAATAACAATAAACCATCACATATCTATTATTAGGCTTCCACAGTTTCCAACATTTCGGCAATCTTCCTGACAATTATTCTGGAGCATTTTTCGGAAAACTCCACTATTAAAGATAACAGAAATAATGATATTGTGCTGTGCTCTGGCTATTAAGTTTTCTAAATTTAGAAATTTTTCTTTAGAAAAACTCAGTTGTATAAACAGAAAACTACAAATAAGCTGTCTTATCTGATTCCATATAGAAATGATGTTATGGTGCTATGCACTCAGAGATAGTCTCTAAGAGTTTGATATATGATATTGTCTTATTTATGAATCATGTACTGAATGTAAGGTTGGGAGAGAATTTTTTGAAGACAGTTCAATTAATATTTGGACTGTGTTTTTCAATTTAGAGATTAGAATAACTTAGAAATTTAGAGATTGAATGGTTTCTTGTTACCCTTTTATACCCAGGTAAATACTTAATCCAACATTTTATGATGAAATATCTGATTTATTTTAACTTTAAAGCTAATTTAGTGAAATTAATATGTGCTTTTGAAATTCTTTTTTTAACTTTTTTTGTTTTTTTCAAGTACAGTTGTTTCCATTTTTCTCCCACCACTCCCCCACCCCAGCCATCCCAACCTCCCACCCTCAATTCCACCCACCTTTGGTTTTGTCCATGTGTCCTTTATAGTTGTTCCTGAAAACCTGTCCCCCTTTCCCCCATTTTCTCTTCCCACCTCCCCTCTGGTTACTATCAGTTTGTTCTTAATTTCAATGTCTCTGGTTATATTTTGCTTGCTTGTTTATTTTGTTGATTAGGTCCCACTTATAGGTGAGATCATATGGTATTTGTCTTTTGAAATTCTTAACAGTTTTATCTATTGTTTAGTTCTCATGATGTTTGTACTCAGAAATGTTAATAACTAAACCATATTATTTATCACACCATTCTATCAGTTCACTGATTATCAAAACAGTAGAGTCTTGTCTAAAGTCAAATAATTGTATGATTGAATTAGAAAGGGACTCCTGACTCTTAGGCCAGGCCTGTTATCACTATCTCATCATACTTTCTAAAATCTGGTAGAAACTTACAGATTAAATAACTGCCCTATGGCCCTATAGCCAGGAATTAAAGTTAGGACAAATATGGTAAGAATGATAATGATGAAAACAATAATAATTATTCTAGCTATGCTCCAGCCACTTTTCCACCAGCATTATTCCATCTTTCTCCTTTCCTTCATAAACGTTTATCAAACTCCTATGAAGTGCCAGACACTGTTCTAGGTGCTGAAGTGTAGCAATAAGCAAAGTCCTATATCCTTGCTCTCATGCATCTTATTTTGTAGTGTTCTGCATAGATCATCCTATTATTTGAATTTACACAACTCTTTGGATAGCTACTTTTCTTATTTCCATTTTATTATTGGGGAAATTGAGTCACAGAGAGTTGAAGCATTTCAAAGTCATGGTCACTCAGGTAGACTATGACACCCAGAACTTGAGCAGATGGTTGGTTTTAGAAAGCATATTATAAACATCCTTTTAACACTGTTTCCATATTGAAATCCAAAGCCTTTATTTGCAATCACTCTGCTATGCCCGCCACTAGTTCTGCATTTCTTACTGAAGTTCTTAGCTTTGTCATTAAAAGTGAAACCATGGATGGCAAAAGAGGTTATACTGTACCCATACAATTCAGCCTGTTTCCAGGGAACTTCTGTTGGAGGCAAGGGGACAGTTTTACCTACCCTTCATTTAGTCGTTTAGTCGCTGGCATGTTAGTTAAGATAATTGTGATTGTGATTTTTCTGGTGACAACATAGAGAGTGCCGGTTTGTTTTAAAATTTGAGCAGCATTGTTCCTTGGGATCATTTCTTAAGCCACCCAGCTGATATGACCTAAGACAGCCAATATAAAATTGGATTTAGAGAAGAAAAATTGACTTTTAAAAAAATATAACCACCACATTTAAGTCATTTTAATTTTTATTTCTAAAAAATGAGATTTTTTATGGAAGAAAAAGTAGGAAATAGGGAAAAGATTAGTATATTTCTAGTACTGACTGATAAAAACTATATAAGAATGTAAGATACTAGTGAATCAAAGTAGCTAGAAGTTGATAAAAATTAAAATGTTGCTTTTAACTACAAAAGCATTCTATTAAATTATTCCATAGAAAATATGGCAATTGATGAAATGTTAGAGTTTAAAATGTAAAAAAAAAAAGCATTCAGAATATAAAGTTAAAACTTGTTTCTCTTTTAAAGGCTCATACAGAATAATTGTAGTTCCTTCTTTAATGTTAGCTGTTAACTAAGAATGTTAAGAACATTAAGTTTGATCTTAAAGGCTCTAAATTACAATAGGCTTCTATGGAAGAATGCATGTGTAGAAATAGCCATGAAGAGTTCCGTGTAATATCTGAGATTTACTGATATGTCCCCTAAAGCAAGGGACATAAAGGAAAGAATACACAAATGGGATCTCATCAAAAAAAAAAAAAAAAAAAAAAAAAAAAAGCTTCTGCATGGCCAAGGAAAACAGTATTAAAATAAAAAGAGAACCGACTGTGTGGGAAAACATATTTGCCAATAATACCTCAGATAAGGGTTTAATCTCCAAAATATACAAAGAACTTACACGACTCCACTCTAAGAAGACAAGCAACCCAATTAAAAAATGGGCAAAGGACTTGAACAGACACTTCTCCAAGGAGGACATACAGAGGATCCAGAGGCACATGAAAAGATGCTCGATATCGCTATCAGAGAGATGCAAATTAAAACTACAATGAGATACCACTTGACACCAGTCAGAATGGCCCTCATAAACAAAGCAACAAACAGCAAGTGTTGGAGAGGTTGTGGAGAAAAGGGGACCCTAGTGCACTGTTGGTGGGATTGCAGACTGGTACAACCACTATGGAAAACAGTATGGAATTTTCTAAGAAAACTAAAAATGGACATACCTTTTGACCCAGCAATTCCACTGCTAGGACTATATCCCAAGAACCCTGAAACATCAATCCAAAAGAACCTATGCACCTCAATGTTCATAGCAGCACAATTTACCATAGCCAAGTGCTGGAAACAACCTAGGTGCCCATCAGTAAATGAATGGATCAAAAAACTGTGGTACATTTACACAATGGAATTCTATGCAGCAGAAAGAAAGAAGAGCTCATACCCTTTGCAACTGCATGGATGGAACTTGAGAGCATCATGCTAAGCGAAGTAAGCCAGGCCGTGAAAGACAAATACCATATGATCTCACCTTTAACAGGAAGCTAATCAACAAAACAAACAAGCATAATATAACCAAAGACATGGAAATTGAAAACAGGCTGAAAGTCACCAGAGGGGAGAGGGGAGGGAATTTCAGGGGAAAAGGTGAAGGATTTACAGGAACAAGTATAAAGGACACATGGACAAAAACTATGGGGGGGGGGGCGGAAATGGGAGGGAGGTGGGGAGGGCTGGGGTAGCTAGCTGGGGTGGTGGGTTCGGGTGAGAATAAAAGACAGAAAACTGTACAAGATCAACAATTAAAATTAAAAAAAAAAAAAAAAAAAAGGAGTTCCGAAGTGCATTAAAACCAGTAAGATGTCACAGGTATGTGCATTGTGACTGAAATCAAGGGTGATGCTAAACTAAAATTTTCAATAGACTTCATAAGCCATCTCAGCACTCTTGTTTGGGAATCAAGAAATATTACCTGTGTGTCCCTTCTGTCAGCCTAAGTCCTGAAAATGATGAAAACTTTTGCTTAATGTGAAGTTCAGGAACACCTTAAAATCTTGGGTGGAAAAATGTGCTCAAGGAGAAAATTATTAAGAAAACATAAGAAAAAATTAAAAATACTGGAATATTAAGAACTATGGGAGATTAACCACAATATTTTTCACTAGCAATTAAACTAAAAATGATAGCAGTATGTTTAAAGTTATTTATGTTATAGAATAATAGGCATTTACTTAGGCACATTTTAGAATTTGCTGTCAAGGCTTCTGTGACTTCCACTGAAGATTTCCTTACTTGGTGGGTACAGCCATACTGGAGCACAGACACAGCCAGGACAAACAGGCACTTTTCCTTTACCTTGCTGACCATTAGTTAACTGTTCACCAAATGGGTTGTGTAAATTCTAACAGATTCGTTGTCTCCCATTCAGTCTTTAAGCCTCTTCTTTCTACTACATATTGATTGCTACTCCCTAATTCTCACTCTTTGGGTAGAGTAGGAGAATTGGTATAATTAATCTTCCCTTGACTTCAGTTCTTAGCACTCAGATAAATGATAGCTAGCTCTGGTTTTAAGGCTCAATGAGAAACCATATCATCAAAAAAAGTATGACTGAATTCTTACATTGTCAATAGTGTTACCGAAGTTTATTTTGATGCATAAAAGTCATATTTTTAGAAAAATTTAAAAGGCTTTGAAGTGTGTTTGCTTCTGGTAAAAAGTTTGGGAATTATAAACTATACCTGTTTATTCCTTTGGCAATAAATAGCATCCGTTTGTTGCAAACCCTGATGATCCGTAAAATTTTGCAGTTTCTACAAAGCTGACCTAAAAATTGTTTTCTTTTTTTAAAGTTTATTTTTTAATTCTTTTATTTATTTATTTTTTTGTTGTTTTCTTAATCACTTGTGCTTTATGGGTCTTTTTAAAGAAATCTTTCTGATCCTGAGGTCACAAATATATTATCCTACATTTTCTAATGATAGATTTTTTAATGAATTTTCCCCTTTCACATTGATCTATTTGGACTTAACTTTGGAATACGATATGTGGTATCAGTCTGATTTTATGTTCTATATTTTGAGCTGATTTTCTCAACCCTATTCACTAAATAATTTATTCTTTCCAAATTGACATATACTAGATTATTATGTAAATACTTTTATTTTTGTGTTCTCTACTGTGTCTCATTCTATTTATCTATTATTATTTCAGAACTGTGCTGCTTGTAAATTTTATGGATTTGTTATATGACAACATATGATGCAGACCCTGCCTCGTGGGGTCCGCCACATTGTGGATGAGATACGAGAAATTCACATGGACTATTGAGTCCTGTGGAGGAAAAGGGACGGCATGGTTTTTCTCTCAAGGGGAGAACAACCGTGGCCTCCATCATGACAAGCCTTTTTTTCTTTTTCTGGGTGCATTACATGATGGTCCTCATTTTCTCTGCACAGGTTCACTTTAGGTGGTTACCTTTTACAGAAAACAAAGGAGCCAGTGCCTCTAATCACAGCAATAGAAGAAGGATATTTACAAATGAAAAGGGAAAAGTAGTTGAACCGGTTACACTAGTCCTTGGAAGGTATCGCATGGATTTTAGGAAGTTACTTTGCAGTAAATGTTTGCTTCCTCAATTCAGGGTGAGTCTCATAGCAGTCTAGGTACATTGCAGGCCTGATTCCCCACGAGAGAACCTATCTGTGGGCATGGGTCCTGTGCATTGGACCTTGCTTTCCACTGGGAGCTGGGCCCACGCCAAGCAGAATGGTCTCCTACAAACATATGATAGGGAATGTCTTCCTTTTGTGCTTTTTTTAAAAGAAATTTTGCCATTTCTGTATTAAACTTTTTTCTTCCATGGGGAAAATAATTTCTGGATTATTATTTTTTTTTTTTTTAGCTCTCTATGATCAGATACTTGGCAGAACAGAGAGCTCACACCCCAGCTTTAACACTTCTGAATTTCCCTTTCAGCCTTGCCTTGTTTCCTGCTCTTTTGTAATCTTCTGGCTATCTTTTTTTCCTTTCCAGTACCTTTATATTAAGGGTTTGAAATTTCACAGTTAGAGATTTCCTTCAGGAATGAGAATATGATGAAGCCTAATCAACCACTAGCCATCAGACTTTGTTTTTCTTTGAGTGTCTTTTTCTAAGTGGTGTGATTTTGATCATTTCAACTTTAATGACAGGTTTAGTTGTCTATTAAAATTCTTAAATTTCTTTCAGGGTATTCTGTTCTTTTGAAGGATATATGATAGCAGTAGTCCCTGGTAAAAATGTCAGTGGTTTGTAACAACAAAGCCTTTGTTCTAGCCTATGCTATGTGTCCATGTCCATTAAGGGTTGTTAAAGACCCAAACCAGACAGAAAGAGATTTTGGAGGGTCTCCCACTAGCAGTGAATTGCTTTTGCCTGTGAGTAATTTTATGTACTTCTCCTTATAGCTTATTGGAGAGAAATAGTCATGTAGTTCCAAGTATCCACAAGGTTCATATATATGACTACAATCTGAATACTATTAGGATAGGGCGATAGACCCCCGGTATTGTTGCTTTCTTCTCCCTTTTTTGTGATAAACAGCAGATTTGAGGAGGTGAATATGTCTTAATTCTATAGCAGTGTGTAAGAAACATTGGGGAAAATTGGAAAATTCCACAACATGGGTGAATTGCTTTGGGGGCTCTTGTTTAAACATGTTTTAGAAATAAAATAGGTCTAAAGAAAAGACATTTGAATGATGACTTATAATAATAATATTTTCAAATGTACATATGAAAAGGGCATTTCTGCAGGGGAAGTGACTAAAAGCAGGGTGAGAACCAAACAAGTGGCATTATTCCCTCTCTGACCCCTCCCGTGGGTTTCCCTGCCCTGGTGAATACCTAAGGCTCCATCCCTTACTATGTAAGCGGTACAGAGACAAAGAAATATGGCCCAAATGAAAGAACAGATCAAAACTCCAGAAAAAGAGCTAAACCATGAGGAGATAAACAGCCTATCTGATGTACAATTCAAAACACTGGTAATCAGGATGCTGACAGAAATGGTTGAGCATGGTTGCAAAATGAAGGAAAAAAATGAAGGCTACACAAAATAAAACAAAGCAAAATATACAGGGAACCAGCAGTGAAGGGAACCAACAGTGAAGGGAAGGAAACTGGAAGTCAAATCAACAGTTTGGAGCAGAAGGAAAAAATAAATATTCAAACAGAACAGAATGAAGAAACAAGAATTCAAAAAAATGAGGAGAGACTTAGCAACCTCCATAACAACTTTAAATTTTCCAACATCTAAATCATAGGGATGCCAGAAGAAGAGGAAGAGCAAGAAATTGAAAACTTACTTGAAAAAATAATGGAGGACTTCCCCAATCTGGCAAAGGAAATAGACTTCCAGGAAGTCCAGGAAGCTCAGAGTCCTGAAGAACTTGAACCCAAGGAAGCACAGACCAAAACACATCACAATTACATTACCCAAGATTAAAGATAAGGAGACAATCTTAAAAGCAGCAAGAGAAAAGGAGACAGTTACCTATAAAGGAGTGCCCATGGACTATAAGCTGATTTCTCAAAAGAAACCTTGTAGGCAAGAAGGGGCTAGAAAGACGTATACCAAGTCATGAAAGGCAAGGACCTAAATACAAGATTACTCTATCCAGCAAAACCTTCATTTAAAATGAAAGAGCAGATAAAGTGCTTCCCAGAGAAGGTCAAGTTAAAGGAGTTCATCATCACCAGGCCTTTAATATATGAAATGTTAAAGGAACTTATCTAAGAAAAAGAAGATCAAAGCTATGGACAGTAAAAAAAAAAACAAAAAACAAAACAACTCACAGCTATCAACAACTGAACCTAAACAAAACAAAACCCAAAACCAGCTAAGCAAACAACTAGAACAGGAACAGTCACAGAAATAGAGATCACATTAAGGGTTATCAGTGGGGAGTGGGAGGGGGGAGAATGGGGAAAATGTACAGGGAATAAGAAGCATAAATGGTGGGTACAAAATAGAGAAGGGGAGGTTAAGAAAAGTGTAGGAAATGGAAAAGCCAAGGAACTTATATGTACGACCCATGCTCATGACCTAAGGGGAGGGGCATGCTGGTGGGAGGGGGGTGCAAGGTGGAGAGGAATAAAGGGGAGGAAAAAAATGGAACAACTGTAGTAATATAATTAATAAAATATACATTAAAAAAGTAGTATTTTGGGGACAAACTTACAAAATCAGTATGTTATAGTGAAGTATAATGTCTTGGGATTTTAAAAACCTACATCAATCTCCATTTAAGGAACACATTCACTGAACATTATGCTAAAAGTGTCGCTAATGGAATTTCTCTTTCCTGGTGTTCTGGAATGGGAACTACTCTGAGTCTGCCTGTTCAGTTTTGGCGACCCCTCTAGAAATGTATGTTTCTGTTGTTCTTTAAGATAGGAGTTCTCTCCCTTTCTACCAGATAAACCCTTCTTTTTGAGCCTTTTAAGTAATATAAGGTCCTAATATTGAAAATAAATAATTTTATAATTTTGCTTAGTTAGAACTATTGGTATGAATTTTATTTTAATGCTAGGATAGCAGAGAAGTAATTTCAAAGCTATCATAATACTGACATAAGATGCATTTCTGAATTTATATTATTTCCTTTTCTATCTTTCTAATCTGAAACACTATTGGAGCAGGCAATCTTCAAAAGAGTGAAGGCCTTTTCTGGTCTTAATATAAAACTGGTTAATATTCTTGAATATAGTATGTACTTGAACCCCAGGCAAATTGGATTTAAAGATAGGAAGTTTCATTTGTTTTTGATTCCATATGTTGGCTAACCTGACTCATCTTCAAGAGCTTTATTTAAGAAATAGCATAAAAACAGTTTCAGTGGCTATTCCAGGAAAAACTTATGCTCATCACTCAATCAGAAATAATAGGGATTGTTTTCAGAAAGGTTGGCTATCAAATTGTGACTATATGAACTGAAGAATTTTTCAGTTTCTCAGTGTGCAAAAGTGAAAATGGTGATGCTTTTTTCCCTGGATTATTTTGAGGACTAATTGAGCTCCACTGTCTGTGCCAGTGGGCAGCCCAGGAGTTGTTATCCAGAGGAAAGCAGTGAAGTCAGAGAAGGTTGCTGCTTTAAGGTATTCAGTCACAAATAACAGAAACTAATGATCTAATGGATACAGCTGCTGTTCATAAAATGTAGCGATGACTTATAAATAAGCCACAAAATCTTTTCTGGGTAGTCTCTGAACAATTATTGACATTTATTTGAATTATTAGCACTGATACTCATGGAGGTGTGTGCATATGTATATGGTAACTTTTAAATTCCTACCATTAGGGCAAAAATCAGAAACAGTAATTTTTCTTTTTTAGTGCTTTAAACTTTAAACTCTTTGTCCATAATTAGAACAAATGACAAATTTCTAAACCTTGTATTTCTCTAGGTCACTTGACATTTTGGTTGAAAGGAAAATATTCCTTAAAGTTAATGAAAGTTGTTCATTTTAACTTTTTCTTCAACAAAGGGGAGCAGAAGTTTCTTAGTAAAAATGCAAATAAGTCAGCTTTATTATATAGCGTCTTCTGAATTTTTCAGGAAATGAGCATTCAATAGCATGATCTTTACATGTAAACTGCTACAAACTAATTTTTACCTTAAAAAGTTGTTTAGTCTTATCAATTTATTTTAAAGTTCTTGTTAAACTGCAGATAAGGAATATATTAACTGGTGGGCAAAATATTAAACTACTTAATCCAAAACATGTATTTCATGATTTTAAAACTGTAAAACCCCAACATCCATATAAAAATTTTTGCTTTAAAATCAACCATTCTCTCCCAAACACAATAATAGTGAGTACATATCCTAGACCACGGAACATATCTGAGTAAAATTTAGGAACAAAGACCCCATATGCCTAGATAGAAAAATGCCTAGGCAGAAAACAAAACAAGAAAACGTCAGCTCACTGGGGGAGAAGAGGCAAATGAATGTAAGGATATTAATGATGAAAAAGAGAGTTTCAAAGAGAGTAACAGGAATGGACATAACCAAATACCTCCTATGTGCTAGCATTTCTGCATTTGTTTTCATGGTTGATTTTCCCAGCAACATCATTCTTTGGTGATTATATAATTTATTGTCCAAATGGGGATAACTTTCAACCACTAAAATGCTAAACTGGGTACAATACAGGAACAAAGAATAAATTGGGAAGTAGAACATAGAGTCACTGCACACTGTCTGTTTTTTCATTAGAGGGAATTCTTCCTTTAGGTTTTTGCTTAATAACCAGCCTTCTCAACATACTAGAAATGTCAGGGTTTCTGTCATTAGAGTTCACTTATGGCCTGTGCCCAATTTCTTTGCCAAACAGAAAGAGCAGTGTTATATTCTAAAGGTGCAGGACCAGGAAACAGAAATAGAAAACATCTATATCCTGATTTCCCCCACTCCATCAGCGCACCCCTCCAACCCCATTCTGCCCCTTTTGGTGTGCAGTGGCGGTGGTCTCTCTTTGTTTTCCTGTTTCAACCTAGACATTAAGATGGAGATGTCTTTGTCTACTCACCTTGATTTTTGTGCCTCCTATTATTACTTCATCTGAGACCAGCCTCTCTTTCCTACCATTTCCTCTCTGCTCCTTTCGGCTCATGAACCAACAGCTCCTCTTTTTCCCAGAAGGTACCGCTTTCTAATTAAAAAAAGTATTTCTTATATTTTCTGGTTTATAACAACTAATAGTGACACTGGCTCTCTTTGTAAAGAGTTTGAAATCCCCATAGGTAAGGTTTGTAACAACCAGGAACGTGTTTACCTTGAAGCTAATGGAGCTTAATTAGGCTCTCTACCTAATTTTGTACTTGCAATATTGCATTCCTTTCTTTAAAATAATCCACAAAACTGTGGAAGCAGCACACAAACCCTTAAACCTTAGACCTGCTCTTGGTAAAAATTTACAAATCAGGAGGAACTGAGATTCAGGGATTTGAAATCAAAAAGGTCATAACAGAGGTCAAAGTTTAAATGTTTTTAAATTGTGCTTTGATTTGTATGCAGTAGTTGCACAGATTTTAAGGGAATGGTCTGATAAATTTGGATAACTGCATGCATCTCTGTACCGCTACCCCAATTAAGATAGCTGAATTTACATCATCCAGAAAATTCCCTCTCCCTTCAGAGGTAAACATTGTTCTAATTTGCATCCCTTCAGCTTAGATTTACCTCTTCCCAAATGTCATATAAATGCAGTCATGTGATATATGCTCCTTTGTTTCTACCTTCATTTAGCCTGATACTTTGGAGATTCTTTCTTGTTTTCTGTATCAATAGTTCATCCCTTTTTATTGCTCAGTATCACTACATCATATGACTATACCATATAACTTGTGTATCCATTCATCTGTTTATGGACATTGTTGTTTCCAATTTGGGGGTATTATGTGTAAAACTGCTATGAATATTGAGGATATATAATTTCATTTCTTTTGGGAAAATACCTAAGTTTCTAAATGTACCACTTTTTAAGAAAAATGTGTTAAACAGTTTTCCAAAGGGGTTATACTTCTGGCTAAGTTAAGAGTCTCAGTTGCTCCGTGTTCTTGCCTACGTTTCATTTTGTCGGTCTTTCCAACGTGGGTCATTCTAGGGTTTGTGTAGTGCTGTTTGTAGTTCTAACTTTCATTTCCCCAATGACTCATGTTCAGCTTATTTTTATATAGTTATTAAACATTCGTATAGCTGCTTTTGTGTTGTGTCTATGTAAATCATTTTGCCATTTTTAAACTGCAGTTTGTCTTCTTGTTATTGACTTGTAGGCATTCTTTATATAGTCTGGTTACAAGTCATGCATCATGTATACTCATTGGGAATCTTCTAGTCGGGGATTTGCACTTTCACTTTTTAAATAGTGTGTTTTGATGAACAATAGTTCTTAATTTTGATGAAATCCAGTTTACAATAAAAAAAAAAGTTAGTGTATTTTGAGTTCTACACAAGAAATTTCTGTCAATTCCAGTGGTGTGAAGATACGTGTTGGAAATGCTACTTTTATCATATTCTGAATTTCTGGAAGTTGTTAGGTCTATTTTAGGACTTTCTAGTGTATTATATTGGTTTAACTGTTTATTCTTATACCAGAACCCACACTGCTTCAATTTTTAAGGCTTTACACAATGTTCAAATATCAGGTAGAGATAGTTTCCTTGTTTTTTTTTTAATTACTGTTTTCCTAGTCATTCTTACATATTTTTTTCCCATTTGAACAGTAGTACTAACTTGCCTAACTCCAGGAGAAAAGATTTTTGTTGTGATCACATTAAATTTTTTAACTTTGGGAAAATTACATTTTGAGGATTATTGAGGCTTTAAAATGAATTGAAAAGGAATAGCTCCCATTTAGTAAGTCTCTAGTTATATCTATTATGGATATTTTCATAATTTACTTCATAAATATTTTTAGTTTAAGTGGATATGTTTATTTCTGAATATTTATTTTTACTTGTTATAGTGAATTAAATTTTTCTTCCATTTTATCTTATTATTATTTGTTATATACTTATTTTGCATGTTAATTTTATATCTGGTAACTTGTCTAATTCTTTTGTTGTTTTGGTTAGTTTTATCATTGATTCTGTAGTTTCTGGGCCTTCATGTTATCTGCAAACAGAGATAATTTTGTTTTTCCTTTTTAATGTCTAATTGCATCAGCTAATGCCTCCAGTACAATTTTAAATAGCACTGGAGATAGTGGATATTAGAGTCCTTGCCTTGTTCTTGACCTTAATGGAAATGTTTGTCTCCCCATCAAGTAAAATGCTAGTCCCAAGACTGAGGTGGGGAGTGTGTGTTCGTGCGTGTGTATATATATACAAATAAGTATCTATTCATTCCCCTTTATCAAGAGTTTTATTAGAAATAGCTGTTGAATTTTGTCAAAGGCATTTTTACAACCAATCATACATTTCATTTCAGATATTGTTTATTTTCAATTCTAGGATTTATTGGTCTATTTTATAATTTTCATATTGTCCCTGAAATCTCCATCAGAAATTTATCTTCATAGTTTAACATTGACCATAGGTTCTTTTTGTTTTTCATTCTTGTGTGCTAATTCCAAAATCTGTCTTGGCAGTGGGTCTTTTTTTTTTCTCTCTCGACTATGAGTCATATTTTCATGCTTCTCTGTGAGTATACTGAACATGATGTATATGACACCCTGAGGAGACTTCAGATTCATCATGTCCGTATGAAGATTGTTGAGTGTTTTTCTAGCAGTCACTTAAATTACTGGCAGATCACCTTGATCTTCTGGAGGCTTCGTTTCAGATTTTGCTGGAGTGTTCCTGTATTAAGTTTACTACCCTTAATCTAAGGAACATCTGTTAGTTATGAAATGTAATTATTACTCCTCAAGTAAACTGAGAGCTTCAGTGGAATGAGTGCAGTGCTTACCAAACCCCTCTGACTTTGTATGGTGGGCAGCCGCCGGAGTCTCTGTTCAGCTGTTTCACCTTGATCTTTCTCCCTGGGTTGCCTTGCAGTCTTGCCTTGAACATGTGTGGTTAGGAGCCATGTAAACACTTCAAGAAAAAAAATTATGCAGATTTGGGATTCCCTACTTTGGAGCTCCCTCCTTTCTGAGCTTTTCCTCCTGGATTTCTAGTTTTTCTGGCAGCCTGACTCTGACATCTTCAGTTCATTAAGATGGCCATTTTCTACTTGAGGTCTAGCCCTTGCTCTGGAAAGAATGGATGGTGCTCTCAAAGGAGTAACTATATACATGTGGATCTCATTCTGTGTCATTTCCTTCTTTCAAGGGGTGGATTCTTTCCAGTTCCTGTCTAATTTTGGTCACTCTCCAATATCTCCAAACACACTTAAAAATCTTTTGCCTAGATTTTTTTTATTATTATTGGCAGGATACAAGATAGTCTGATATAAACAATTGTGCCAATTGAATTCAGAAGTCTAGGGCCAGACTTATACCAGTGGAATTAACCCCAAAGTCTGTGCTGGTTCCATTTTACCACAATGCTCCACCTCATAACGATTGGTACCTCCTAGGTGCTTTACTATTTTTTGGTTACTTTTGCCAGAAGATACCTCATGATCTTGGTGTGTGGTAGGAAGCTAATAGCTCAACTGCTCTTAATGAATTCATTAGTAGTTAGGAGAAGCAACCACCTTGAATATTTTCTGGATTCATCATTCTCCCTGACCCCAGGAGCATTTGCCTGATTCTGGTAAACCCCCTGCTGCTTTCATGCAGTTTATATGCAGAATCTGAAGCCAAAGAACACCTTATCTTCCCACTTCTAAAAGGGTTAAAGATATTTTGTATGGAAGCCCCAAACTCATTTTAAATGTTAGATTCTAATAGATACTACCTGATATTACACCTTACCCAGATATTTGTCATGTTTATAAAATGAATTAGAAGATTTGGAAAATATATGGTAAATCCATAAGAGAAACCCTCATTTTAAAAAGATTGCTTATTCTTTCCAGTTTATTGGTCACAGGGGCATAATATCTGGCTAATCTATTATTTCTTTCCTATTATTTTAAATGAAAAAATTATGAATTTAATTTTGGCAGTTGTCTTTAGAATTGCTTAGATAGTGCTGTGGAGACTTCCTTCCCTTTGCAGCTTCATTGAGTTATGGTGTTTAGTATGAGTCACATAATGGGAAGATTATAAAGGTGTGTTCTATTTTAAGACAACTCAGTATATGAGAATTTACTAGTTAAGTTTAAGAATGTCTACTCACTTTATGAAACAACGTTTGATTAATATGGATTTTGTGTAAGTGGTCTCCTAATATAGTGAAATAAAATGTAATTTGAAAGAGTTTGATCTGCCAAAACTTCTACCCAGAGTTTCAGGGTAGGGTTTGGGTTTACAGCAATCTGTAATAACCCATCTATGCTAAGCAGCAAATCTTGCCAAGTAAGTCTTGACCATATGTCTCATTTTGGCAAATATATTAATATACACCCAGGTCACTAAAATTGATTATAGTTTGCTTTATCCATAATTTTTGATTATGTCTAATCTCCTTTCTAATACCTCCTAGCCCATTTCATCCTGTGATGGCAGTTAAAAATTTGGTGGTGATTGCATTTTGTAATGTAGGGCAAAATTCTATTATATTATTGTTAACAATTGATACTTTGTTCAGTGATATTTTAAGAAGCTCAGTCTTGGTATGAATGTGTATTGGTGCTATATACCAATGTCTATAAATTAATGAGTGAATGGTTGGAAAGTTAAAGATAAATAGAAAAATGGCGCATTAGTGTGTTAATAGGTGAGGGCTTGAACCAGTGTCATTTTTGTAGAAATATAAAGGAAGTAATATTTAAAATATTTAAGATAATTAAGATAATTTAAGATAATCTAATTAGATATTCTTCAATTAGATTTGGTAACTGGATGAAAATGGCTGTGCGGCGTGGTGCAGAGGGGACGATCTGAGGAGAAAGATGATTGCTGAATAAGAAGTAGGGTAGCTCCGGGAAAATACAATTTGAAATAAAGAATTGAAGTTTAGGGATGTAGCCAGGGTTAGCAATGCATAGCTGGGATTCATTCTAATAAAAGTGATAAATGAAATGTTGAGAGTAAAATGGGATTAGCCATCGTTGGTAGTGGAGCGGATGATATTATGGTAATTCTGTGGCACAAATTTAAAGAAACATTCAGTCTTAAAATATTTTAGTATGACTTCTATTCCTGAGAATATTTCTGCATTAGAAATTGGCCTCTGTTTCCTAGCAGTTAGCAGCTCATGTATATTTACAATAGTATAGGTTTTCAAATTTAAAAAGGAAAAATAAAATAAACCCTTCAGTTCACTCTGCTGCTCGCTATTAGCATTTAGTAGAAAAATACAAGAAAAATGTTAAGCAGATTTAACATTGGAGCTTTGATTGATTTAAGGTCTCTCTCTGGTGAATTGCTTAGTTATGATTTTTCCTCTTATTTATTACTGTCATACCTACTTGCAACAGGGCCTTCTTACCTTCCAATATACTCTCTCTGTCATGTTATACTTTATAACTAGAAGAAGAAATGGTTGTGGTTTGTTTGTTTGTTTGTTTTGATTTTAGAGGACTTCTTCCTCATCCCACATGCTTATATATGCCCATTCCCTTTCGGTCATCATCTCTGGAGTATCCTTTGTTAGTAAATCAGTGAGAAACTGGAAATTCGTAACCCCCTTTAGCCTTCAGATATGGCTACATATTTATCTGTTAAATAAATTGGTTTTCAACTTTAAACAGTTAGGAGATTTTATACACATGAATCTGAATTTTTGTCTAGCTGCTTTGGAAATTTGGAAAAATCTGATGACACTCTGCATTAGCTATCTACTGCTTAAAACAACAATATTTATCTCAGTATCTGTGGGCCAGGAATGCAGCAGCAGCTGAGGGTCTCTCACAAAGCTGTACTTGAGGCATCTGCTAGGATCCTTGTAAGATTCCGCTGGGAGAGGATCATCCCCGAGCTCACTGCCAAGGTGATTGGAAGGATTTACTTCCTCAGGGATGTTAGTTAACGGCCTGGCCTCCCTTGATCCCTTTACATGTGGACCTCTCCGTGGGGCAGCTTATTACATGGCAATTTGCTTTATCAGAACAAAAATAAGAGCCAGAGAAAGGGCAGCAGGATCAAAGATACACGCTTTTGTAACCTAATCTTGGCAATGCTGTCCGGACACTTTTGCTGTGGTTTTTGTTTGTTTGTTTTCCCCTCCATTGGAAGGAAGTTGCTAGCTCCAGCCCACACTCAAGGGGAGATTACCTAAGTGGGCAAATGCTATCAGGAACCATTTGAGAAATCGTCTGTTGTTTTCCTCTTCCTGAGTTTTCACAGCACAGCCATGTGTTACAGCTGAGGTCATGAACCCTCTGGTCCACAGCTGACCTTGACCAGTCCCCTTAACCTAGTTCTGTTACCTGCCGAGATTCTAAGTGCGATTGAGTCTGGGAGCCCTGTTTAATGTTATTGTCACTATTCTTTTTGTAGCAACGTCTGTTCCACAGTTCCAGATTCTTTCCTCCTCTGCCCTGTGGGGACAAAATAACCACACGGAGTCAGAGTAGTGTACTTGCAAAGGACCAGATGTGATGTAGACCGGCTGGTTCACATGTACCACTTAGTGCTTCCGAAGTTCTGTAGGAATAGTCTAAATTTTAATCCAAACTTCATTAACATAGATATTTCAATTATTTAAAAACTGTTTAAGAAAATGTACTAGAAGGAGTTCCATAAAAGTCATCACACTTAGAAACCAGCAAAGCTTAATTTGCGCTTTTCTGGGTAAATGATCTACTTCGCACATACATTTTAAATTCGTGTAGATGTATTATTAATTAAAAGCTGGTAGCACTGTACTGGTCTTCAAAAAAATTCTATAACATTTTACATAAATGCTCAGTGGTATGAAGCATTCATGTGGAAAGGTACAAAGCAAGTCCATGAAATTTTTCAACTAAAATGGGATATGTGAATAAATTGAGAATGAAGAGAATATAACTCTAACTTTTGTTTTTATCCCTGATTTCATTTTTGGGGGGTTTATCAGAACACAGTGATTCTAATCAACTGACTTTATTAGTTTTTAAACATGAACTTATGTTAATAAAATCCACTTTTAGCTCAACTGCAAAGGGTTTCACTGCTAAAATACATGACCAACATTCAAAACCACTGAGCTAGACCAATTTTCCTTTGGGTTAAAGAGACTTTGGCAAGATATATTTTCAGTAAAAGCTCTGTTATTCCTAACTAAAATGATAATAGTTAATTAGAATAAAAGCTTAACTTTCTGAAAAAGCTACAAATAATATTTATCATACTAACTCTAATGTACAGCAAGATTCTGAAATATCTTTTTTAGTCATCCAAGATTTGAGTATGCATACTATAGTTTTCATGTTGAAAAGATGATCAGTTATTCAGATGTATTGATTATTATTTGACCACTATATTCAATTAGCCAGAATTTTCTACTACCTGGTCCTACTATGTTACAGAATTTATTTTGTAAACACTGCCTGAACAATAACTTGAATAAATATTAATTTATTTACCATGATTTTTTCACTATTTTTAGGATATAACTTAAATAATAAGTTTTAAAAGTATGCTTGGTGTCTAATGTGATACCTCTTGCTAGGTATTTTTTCCCCACCATGGAGAATTTGGTAGAGAGTTATGTGCAGTAACACTGTTAGCAAGTCAAATATCAAGTCAGTCATCTTGATTGTAAGTCCATGTTATAACCTGGGTCACTTCAAGGACGTTTGTTACTTATGAGGCAAAATAAATATATGGCTAGTTTATCTTACCTGAAAATTTTTTTATTTTAGATTTTATTTATTTATTTCTAGGAAGAGGGGAATAAAGGGAGAAAGAGAGGGAGAGCCAGCTAACATCCCACAGCTGCTTCAAATTAAAACTCAGAATATGATGCTTCCAAGAAAGTTTCTATATTTCTGTAAAGGCTCATGAGTACTTGTGTTTGAGTTGTTAGATGCTCCACATACAGCAGGTGCTCAGGGATGCTTCTTTAATAGAATTGGGATACCTGCAAATATGTTTTTACCTTGATATAGAGAGATGGTACCCCCTTCTTCAAGTTGTAGGGTCATGCACATGTCTCTTTTTCTCAGGATAAAGAATACAGGAAGAACATAGAGGAAGACCAATGTAGAATTTAGAGATAAGTGGTTCGAGGCTAGATGTTGAAGGTGCATATTGATTTGTGTTCGCGGACACATATCATTTTGATTTCCTATGGCAATAGTTTCCAACCTTTTTTTAAAAAAACTTTTTTTTAATCAGTATTTTTAAATTGTTGATATTGTACAGTTTTCTGTCTTTTACCCCACCCCAGCCCACCACCCCAGCCCTCCCCACCTTCCTCCCACTTCCACCCCCCATAGTTTTTGTCCATGAGTCCCTTATACTTGTTGCTCTAAACCATTCCCCTTTTCCCCTGAAATTCCCTCCCCTCCCCCTCTGGACACTGTCAGACTGTAAATGTTCCCCACTTTTACCTAATTTCAACTTCATTCAGACCTCCAACTTATAATACATATGATAGAACTCCTGGAGTTGAATCAGCATTTTCTTGGCCCTTTTGAACCCTGTGTTGTATTCCTGAGGCTCAGCTCAGCTCTATGACTTTGGGATACTCCATACCCAACTTTTCCTTCTAATCGAAACATTTAAGAATTCTCAAATGATTTAAACTACTTTAATCTGTCTACTGTGTGCTCATAATCACATTATATGCTGTACAAAATACAGAAAATTGTAAGACCTACTCACAGTTCCCCAGGTGTTAAGAGACAAGATAAAAGCTCATGAAATGAGTGTGAAAAATCAGATAGGTAACCGAGTATAACTACGTAGGTGGTCTGAGGGGTTCTTGCCATTGATACCCTTCATAAATGCTGCAAAGCCCAAGAAAACAAAAAGCAGCTAATGCTTAATTCAACAGTATCAGGTACTTTTCTTGCCTTATTCTGGTTCAATCTCAAGGCAGCTCTGTTGTCTCACTCCTCTTTTATAGGTAAAGAAACTGAGCCTCAGAGAGGGTAAGTGTCTTGCCCATGCACCAGAGCTGAGTTTTGAAACCCGCTAAGTCCATACTGTTGCTGGCATTCAGGGTTGTCCATATGTGAGTCTTGGCCTCTGGGGCCTGATGACAGGGATACATTTCTTTGCCTGACAGCATTGAAGGTAGCAGTTAAAATACAAATGAGATCTGTGCTGTAATACAATGTATAAGACGTAATAAAAATAACAAATCCACCAAATAACCTTTTGTATTTGAAAGCAGCTTCCTGTATGTTATTATAGATATGAATTTATCACAACAAACTCTTGTGTTGCAACAGGTACTGCTGTGTCCATTGGAAAGATAAGAAAGTCCCTGAAAGACCTCAAATGACTTGTCCTAGGCTGCAGAGCGAGTTGAAGATCTGAGAATAGAATTTGGTATCCCAGACTCCTTCAACTAAGGTTTTCTTCACAATTGAGACAGAATAAAAAATGGACATTTCTGTGGGTTGCCTGAATATTTTATTTATTTATTTATTTTAAAAACAAGAGTTAATTTTTTAAAAGATTTTATTTACTTTTAGAGAAAGAGGAAGGGAAGGAGAAAAAGAGGGAGAGAAACATCAATGTGTGGTTGCCTGTTGCATGCCACCCCCACTGGGGACCTGGCTTGCAACCCAGGCATGTATCCTGACTGGGAATCGAACCAGCAACCTTTTGGTTTGCATGCCTTTGCTCAATCCACCCAGCTACACCAGCCAAGGCTGAATGTTTTCATTAACAGCAATTTTTCAATCTATAACAATCATCCCTGCTTGTCAGAGTGGTGTGGGATGAGAATTTAACATTAATTATTTGGACATGGAGACTTGATTTGGAATTTAACATTAATTACTTGGACATGGAGACTTGATTCATGTCTATTTTTCATTTTTTTAGTAATCTTTCAAATGCCGTGGAATTAATTTGAACCCCTTAATTATTTGATCATATTCTGCTCCAAAAGCAACTGTGAGGCATTCAAGCCTGCTTGCCTAAAACCTCGTAACCATCACCGAGGCAGCAGTAGTAGTGATAGGCATTCTTTAGACCCTTGTTGTTAATTAGTTCTTCAGTATTATTTAGTGAATTACTTAAAAACATTTCCTCCTTTGGTTCACAATTTCAGAAAGTCCCCACCTCAGTCACATGTTGAGCTCATAGTCATTATTCCCAATGGCCTGATGGGAAGGGAGAAGGCAAGGAAAGGATCGTATGAAATGTGTGGTGTCCTAATAAGGCAACTGAATGACAAACTTGGGACAAGCTAAGCTCCAGGGATGTAGCAAAGATGAAAGAGAAGTCAGAGACTATAAAAAGGGGTTTGGGGAACCTTTGACTGTTGCATACTGGTCATTTGGGCATTTCATTTTTTCTCAAAATGACAGTTTATCTTTTCCCTGACCAATGCCATATGTAATCATTCCCACTCTTCTGAGTGTCTAGAGGCTCATCATCATCTCCCAAATGAATCCAGCCTGGAAATGCCGTGGAGCAGCTGGTAGAGCTTCAGTGCTGGGGAACAACAGATGACTTGAAGGGCTGCATTCCTGTGTGTTTCTTAAAGTTAAAAAACACGTATAGCTGACATGCATGAAATAATTTTCCTTACATCCTTTTTGGAAGCAGACAAGGTATAAAAATTAATGCATTACAACACTTAAAAAACATCAGCGGAACCTCTCAAACACACTCATAGACACAGACAACAATATGGTGGTTACCAGTGGAAAAGGGGGCTGGGGGAGGCAGAAGGGGGTAAAGGTGGATAAATGGTGATAGAAGAAGGAGACTTGATTTTGGGTGGTGAACACACAGTACAATATACAGATGACATATTTATAATACTGGACACCTGAAAGCTATATAATTTTATTAACCAACGTCACCCCAATAAATTAATTAAAAATTAAAAGAACTCCAAGACAGTAAATTTCTGGTGTTTAAGCCAACAACAACAACAAAAAGAACCTCTCAGGAAGTTGCCACAGATTGTTTCAGAAAGAAAAACCAACTTCTGAGGGGCATTTTGAGGTTGCTAGAAAAAAGAAAGTTTGAGGGAACTTAAGAACAGTGTGTGTTTTGTTCCAGATACACAAAAATAAGAAAAAAGACTATTTAAATCTTTTAAAAACACTTGTTCATTCACTGTATAGTTTTTTCGGTTGAAAAGTCAGTAAGGTGATTTGTTCTGTGTTGTTCCATCTGGTCATGGTGTTCATCTCATATTTCATGTTCATCTTGTGATTTTGTTTCAAAAGTTGTCAGTGTGACTCTTATTGCAGATAAAATTCTGTACTCTGGAAAGCCACCACCTCTCTGCTGGACTGCACATTGGCTGGGGAGGCAAAAAGTGTGTGATGTGGCTGATCAATCTGCCTATTCCAGCATGCTGTGTTCTTTCAGTATTCCCAGAAATACTCGCATTCGATAGCTGTCCATTTCTCTCCACAGATCTCCTCTTTTCAGTGATCTTTTGGCACTTACAATATTTGAATAAAATCCCAAAATATCACAAGGAAGCAGATGCTGTGTCCAAGGAAGATAGAGAAGCAGCATAACTCCAAATAGCAATTCTAAGAAGTAGAGTGTAAACTCCTCGACCTGTAACTGAGCAGAGTTTTGTGTGGGCATAGAGTCTCTGTGTGGCACACATGATCGGTCAGTTCATGCAGCTTTGTCTAGAGACACAGTCTGAATGTTGTCATGTGGGCTGAGTTCCTAACTGGTGTGCAGTGCACCTGGAGAGAGACTAGGGGCAGCTTGTTTTCCCACAGTGTGTTCTTAGGAAGACCAAGGCTTGGGAGCCGTATCAGAGATACTCGTCCCTTTTCTCATCTGCTGGCTCAGAGGAGGTTGTGAGAGAGGACCCTGGCTCATACTCAGGGCTCAGATCTCTTAAGACTAAAATACTTTATGGACTTGGGGAGGCTCCAGATGTCTCCTATCTCTGCTGTTACAGAGATAGGAAGGTGTTCCATGTCACAAAAACATTCGTGGGAAGCTTTGCAAGCCAAGGAGGAACACCCAATAACAGTAGAAACCATGGTAAAGACTGTGTTAAAACAGCAATCATCTACTTCTTTGCCTTTGTTATGACCCATGCTTTGGGGATCTGAGTTGCATCTTATGGATTCTTCGCTCATTCAACCAACACTTCCAACACATACATGCCAAACAATGTAAGTTGTTGGGTGCTATGGATACATGGATAAATGAAATATGTATTTCCTACCATTCAAGAACTCATAGTTGTCTAGGGAAATAATTGTAATACAAAGAATACCCAATAGGCATTGTAACTCTGCCAGTCACCTGGAAAGGCCTTAATTTCCTCATCTGTAAAATAGGAACGCTGTATGAAATGGTTCCTTGGCTCTTATTCATGTCCGAGGTTCCATGATTCTTTCTGACCTATTATTAATAAATGTCATGGTTCTTAGAATGTTGAATATTTTGTTATACGATAGTATTGTGTTATTGGTTCAGTTATTACATGTGCTCTTGCCCTCATTTATCGAACATTCAGCCAACAATCTTATGGTAAATTGCTCAATGTCTGTATTTTATAGCTTTTAAACCTAAAAACTAAAGACATTTTCTGACATGGGCAAATATTATTGAATTGGATAATTCAGGTACAATGTAATGTTCCTCTCATGGCTGGAATCTGACTTTTAGGATGGACTTCTGCTATAGTGGAAATACCTTCTGAAATGATAGTCCTAGATTCTGCCCAAGCTTGCCACATGTAAGACATCCAGGTGGATCAATTATGATTAACAATTAAAAATATGTTGTTATAAAGAAGAATGAAAGTCCCAAGAGAAAACTGTCATCAAATTACTATTCCCATTTAATGAAGTCTGTGGCAGAATCTGTATCATTCTATGTGTGTACATGTATGCAAGAGGGAGAGGGAGAGGGAGAAGGAGGGAGAGACAGCCAGAGACACAGAGAGACACAGAGACAGAGAGAGAAATGAAGTCAGAATCTATGAGAACAAAGAAGAAAGAAGGGGAAAATTGCACCTTTGATTTGGTTATTATCTTGGTTCTTTCCCTGTATCTAAGCAATTATTTCATTTATTAGCACATTTATGTTAGGTGAAAGCCTAACATAAATGCATCCTTTAAAATGCATCCTATACTCTGTCACCTATGGGCAAATGTAGATTAAAGTTATATGACAGTCTCTTCAATCTTATTTTATAACTTACCATCTCTGTGATTCTAGACTTTATAGTTGGTCTCTCTGAGCCTGGTTTTCTCACCTATGAAATGAGGGAACACTTTCCTTATAAGACTGTTGTGAGGATTTACCATGCATTATGTGAAAAAGGCCACCAATATGTGTAGGCAGCCCTCAAAGATGACATAGGATAAGATGATGCTTGAAGACATGACAGCACATTTTCTTGCATATCACACTGGCTCTAAATGTAGAAACTGGCTATTGTTAACATCAGTCCTATTTCACAGTCATTCAGAAGCCTGCTTTAAAGTTTAGTGGTAGGGAGAATGTGCTTTTTGGTTTCGATTACAGAAAATATAATTTTTAATCACTTATTCAAGAGACCTATGATTCTCAAGATTATTTTTCCTAAGTATTTTCTCCTTAATTATTATTATCTTCCTAATTATATATAACAACAATTCTGTACAACCATAACTTTTTATTCTCTGCAGAGAGAGAATAGAAGATTATACCAGTAAGCACATTCTATTTAAAGTATCAAATGAATTAATTCCATAAGAGAAAATTCACAATTTTGTGAACACCAAATAGCACTGAGAATAAAATCTGGACAGTGATAATTCAAGTCATGTCTCTACCACTGATTTTTAGTAAAGAAAGGTTTGGTTGTAACAGAGCCTGCTCAGGCTAGCTTAAGCAGAGAGATTTATTGTAAGTCTCCAGTATTCAATTTCATTGTCATCCAAGGTCAGGAAGTAAAGTACAGCCTCATCTTGGGGATCAGAACCGGAAAGCCAGCTACAAAATCTCTTACTCTCTCTAAATTGCATGGTTCCCTCATGTCATCTTCTCTTTGATCTTAGTGAGTTGACTTCATTTTATTAACTAGTTTCTTTTGCTTGCTCACACTGGATATGACTTAGTAAAGTCACTTCTTGGTCTCTCAGACTATAGTGCGACCCTTCATTGCCAGTGCCTATGCACAACTGACAATAGTCTCCTTGTATCTTAGTTCAAATTCTCCAGACAATCTTATGGGCTGTTGGTTGCTTGGAGTCAAATATTCACGCCTGCTGCATTTGGTGGTTTTGCTTGGGAAGGGTACAGAGAAGAAAGCGTATCTGGTAAACCGTTACTAGTTTGGTAAGCTTGGATTAGATTCAGATACATTTTGTCACAAATGTATATAACACTACTTCCTTTTGAGTATAATGTAAGAATCAAATCAAATAATGTAATGTATGTAATAGTGGGTAAAGAGTTCTATAGCAAGAAAGAATTACTTTGGGGGTTGGCTGTTACTGGGTAAGCTGAAGTGTTTGGCAGCTGGTATTCCTGAGACTATCGCTATTTCCCTTTAAATTCGCTCCAACTCATTTGAAGGACTGTAGCCCCAGTCGTACTATAAGACATGAAAACTAATGAAATGGTGTCTCTGAAGAATGAACAGAGACTACGGTGTGTTTAAATTACTAGAATATAAAAACAGGACAAATTAACTTGAAACTGTACAGGGGGAAAAGAAAGTTTTTTTTTTGTGTTCCCAAATGTTGAAATATTTAATATATCATCTAATCTTAACGTGTATAATATATCACTTTTTATTACAAAAGGCAAAATAGCATAGAAATATTGCAAAAAAGGGGAATGAAAGGGATTGATCTTTTTTGTTAGCAATCATACTTTATTAGTTGAACTATTACCTTGAACTTGAACTATTAATTCTTTTTATCATGTTTATGTACTTAATTTATGGTTTGCCTTAAATTACTCTTTTTTTCTTTACTTTGGAAATAATGAAATTGAAGGAGAATTGCTGAACTGTGAAACATTTTGAACATGTACCAGAACTTAGAGATCAGCCAAACATAAAAAATATTAGCTCTTTGCTATGGTGCTTTTACATGAAGAATTTCAAACTATATCAGAACTTAGAAATCAACTAAACCAAAATATATAATGAACTCACAGGACTCCACACCAGGAAGACTAACAATCCACTTAAAAAATGGGCAAAGGACCTGAACAGATGCTTCACCAAGGAGGACATATAGCAGGCCCATAGACACATGAAAAAATGCTCATCACTAACCATCAAAGAGATGCAAATTAAAACCACAGTAAGATACCACTTCACTCTGGTCAGAATGGACATCATAAACAAATCAACAAACAGTGCTGTCAAGGTTGTGGAGAAAGGGAAGTCCTAGTGCACTATTGGTGGGAATGCAAACAGGTACAGCCACTGTGGAAAACAGGATGGAATTTCCTCAAACTAAAAATAGAACTGCTTTTTGATCCAGCGTTTCCACTGCTAGGATTATACCCTAAGAACCCTGAAGCACCAATCCAAAAGAACCGATGCACCCCAATGTTCATAACAGCACAATTTACAATAGCCAAGTGTTGGAAACAGACTAAGTGCCCATCAGTAAATGAGTGGATCAAAAAACTGTGGTACATTTACACAATGGAATGCTACACATCAGAAAGAAAGAAGGAATTCCTACCTTTCCTGACAGCATGGATGGAACTGGAGAATATTATGCTAAGTAAAATAAGCCAAGCGGTGAAAGACAAATACCATATGATCTCACCTATGACTGGAACCTGATCAACAAAACAAATGAACAAAATAGAACCAAAGGTATGGAAATAAAGAACAAACTGACAGTGACCAGAGGGGAGGGAGGAGGGGGATAATGGGAAACAAAGGGGAACGGGCAAGTCAAGGAACATGAATAGAGGGCTCATGGGCACAGACAATAGAGGGGGATTGACTGGAGTGGGGGGAGGGAGAAGGTGCAGGGGAGAGCAATAGGAAAAAAAGCAGGACAACTGTAACTGAACAACAATAAAAAAAGAAATCCACTAAAAAATAAACAAAAATATTGGTTGTTTGATATTGTGCTTTTTTCATAAAATTCAGGGGTAAATGTTTATTGATATGTTTATTTTTTAATGGTCTCTGTTGACCTAATAAAATATAAATTGAAAAATGCTAATTGCTTTTTTCCCTTGCTCCCAAAATGTTGTTCATGAGACAGGACTCAACATTGCCTGGTAACCACCTTACTCACACTGGCATAATCTAACTCTGAGGCAATGTGACTGAGGTGTCATTTCTATATCATAATGTATCAGATTGGATAGCCACTTATATGTGTAGATGCTTAATAAATTTTCATTTAAGAAAATGTACTGCATTTTACAAAAATGTTTTGAATAATAATATTTTAAGCCAACAGCTATGATATAATCATCTGGTTATATGAATCATTTCAATAGCTTGTCCAGATGTGAATTATCTGTTCAAAATTCACAGGCCAGCATTCATTTAACATGCCAGGGGTGTGTCTCTTGACATCTAAGATGGCTTATGGTCAAGTGAATGACAAATGGTTTTAATAATATAAAATAATTAGGGACTTAAAAGCACTGATAAACCTATAATTAATTCAAACTAGATAAAGCATCATGGCATACCCCAATTCCTCACCATATCACAAAAAGTCCAAGTTGTCTATATAATGAAAAATTTTTTGATAAATAATTTAAGGCAAACCTTCTGACCCAACCTATAGATTACTTTATCTCCAACTTTTTATTAAATATTTATTTAGGTCTCCTACTTCTGTGTATTTCCTATGAAGCTATTTGTACCTATTAATCTCTTTTTCCTCACTTCATTTTTTTCCTTCTGTGATATCTTCTGATTGCATGCTTTTAAACTTTATCTTATATATTAGTTATATCTCCTGATTTAGATTATGAGCACGTTGAGAGTGAGGACCATTTCTTATACCTCTCTATGTACTAAAAGTTGTTTATTAAACTAATGCACATATGCTAGCTGTTCAATAGACATTTTCTGAATAAATTTTCTTTCTATAGGTGGTAGCCCTAGCTCAGACCCCTTGGCAGCTCACAGGCACTTTTACTCTCATACATCTAATAGGTTATATTTACTAAGAGGTTCTCTTTATAGCAACTATTCTCATTTAGTTGCAACATGTATGTAATATACTTTATATCTTATTGGCAAATGCATAAAAATGTGAGCTCCATTTATTTTTGTGTTTCTTGTGTCTTAGACATTCTAGGAGTGGGAAGTCTCAGATATGAAGGACTCATAAGTTGAAAGTGATGTTTATGTATATTCATAGTTTCATGCTAATTATTTTTTTCTGTGTTATTTCAACTCAGTAGTTTAGGCAGGGGAGAGATAATCTTTTTCTCTAGAACAATGAATCTGACTGCACTTATAAAACAAATTAAGAAGGCAAAACTAAAGTGGAAAGAACAGTTTCAAAATGATTGATATAATCTAGGCAAGAGATGGTGATGATGTCAGGGTCTAGGTGAGTGGCATTGGGGTTGGATAAAGACGAACAGATTCAAGGGATATTTGGTAGATAGTATAAAAATTCTGTGTAAATTTCAAATACATGGAGAGGAGCAAGAAGAGAATGCTTTGTGTTTTGAAGATCTCTCTGGCTGCACTGTGGAGAACGAACAGAGCATGCTGGTAGAGGTATAGGTTCACTTGTTAGTGAGTTACTGTGGTTGTCCATAGTGGCAATGTGGATTTGGATGAAAGCAGTGGAACTGATGGGAATGGACTGATTCCAGAGAGATACTATGGTGAGAGGGCAAAGAAAACAAGGGTTAAGGATGGCTTAGACGTGGGAGCTGTATAAGGGAGGGAAGTTTAAGTATGGCCCCTATGTGTGGGTGGCTGGATGAATCATTCACAGAAACAGGGGGATTGTAGAAGAGGATCTTGTTTGGGAGGAAGATCAAAAGTTTATTTTTGGCATGTTGATTTTGAGATGGCTTTAGAACATTCAAGAGGAATTTTTAAGTAGGTGAATGGATATGTACTTCTGGAGCTATGAGGAGAGATCTCAGCTGGAGATACACTATCGTGAGTCATCATGTATAGGTGCCAATTAAGGGCGTGGAATGGATGAGATGGTCAGAGAGGAAAAGGAGGGCTGACTGTAAAGCTCAGAGAAACTTCAGCATTTACTCATTGCATCAAGGAAGTTAAACCTGAACAGGAGATAGAGAAGCTGTCAGGGTTGGATTTTACTGGGAAGGAGCAATGAAAAAACAAGTGATAATAAGTGTATTGGATATTGAGAGAAGGGGTGTTTCCTCTCTCTTGTTTCTGACCAACATGCTGCTTTCTAATTTCCACTCTAAGCTATGTTGGGCTGATTTTTTTATGGAGATTCTTTGATAAGGGGAGAATTCTCTTGTGAACAGTTGCTCAGTGCTTAGACCGTAGAAAATATATGTTTCTTTTTAATGAATATTGTAAACATGTTTGCAACACAAGAATTACAGAATACATAATTCTAGAATTAGCTTCACTGTATCTGCTGTTTTTTGTTTTTTCAATAAAGCTTTTACACTTAAGGGAAGACAAATAATATCTTCTGGGATGGTTGTGGTCCAGAAGACATCTTCTCCTCCCTTACTCAAATCTTTATCCTTCTATAGAGCAGCTTTATTGGAAGTTGTGTTTAACATGTGCTTTGCTCATCTGTTCTGAATATTGTAGTATATAATCCTTTAAAATAACAGAGTACAGAAAATAGACATTCTTCCCTCACTGGGATTTTGTCATTATTCCTTGTCAGGCATCCCAGGAACCTGCAGTGGTGGCACAAGGGAGTTTGTGTTCTTTCCCTCTCAAAACTCCCTTCCCGTTTTCATGCAGCAAGAACCATTTGCTAAGGGCCATTTGCTTGTTGCCACAGTAGTGCAATGTCTGAAGCTGAGATTAACATTTCGAAATACTAATAATATGTTAATTTAATAGTATTATCTTGCAAAGTGCAAGTAGCATTTGCAGATGGAAATAACTCTGAATCACAGCTCATTAATTTGCTCACTGAAAGTTCATTATATGAATTTAAAAAATCAAATTTCAAAATACTACTCAGAAAGGAAAGAAATACTGATATAAAAAACAAAATCATGCTGAGTGAAAGATGTTGGGCAAAGAAAGATACAAAATGTATGGCTTTAGCAATGCAAAATTTTAGAAAATGCAGATTTACCTGTAATAACAAAAAGCAGGTTACTACAGATAAACTTGCATTTAAATGTGCTGGGCAGAGAGGTAGGGGATGGGCCTCCGATGGGGTAAGCAAGGGACAAGAGGAAACTTTAGGAGATAATGGAAATGCTCATTATTTTGATTCTGGTGATGGTTTCAAATGTCAAAGCTCATCAAATTGTATACTAACCATTCACATGTCCTTTAATTATATGCAATAAAACCTCATTATCAATGTGGAGTGGTGGAAATCCTGCCCAAGTTGGTAACAAGTCAAAATTGTAGGTTTTTAAAGAAAATGTCATTTTAGTTGTCAAAAATAGTGATATGTTAATGGAACATGATTATATTTGGAGTTAAGCCTGCATTACAAAAATCCCAGATTTCTGACTACTTTTTAATAACTTGGAATTCAATAATGACCAAATATATTTCTGAATTTTCACAAAATCTCTATTAGACATCACTTACAAAGCCTCATTTTTTTCTACTCTATTTTAAGTGTTGAAACCCAACATTCTGCCTGCAGTTTTACTAGGATATATTTAAAAGACATGTTTTTGTTTTTATTTAAAGCAGGAATGTCAAACTCATTTTCACTGGGGACCATATCAGCCTCGCGGTTGCCTTCAAAGGTCCGAATGTAATTTTAGGACTGTATAAATGTAACTTCTCCTGAACAGTAAAGCGAGAGCTTGGCGCTGCTGCCGGGTAGAAGCAAGGTGCAGGGCGGGATAAAACAAGGTGGAGGGCCGGATTCGGCCCGCAGGCCTTGTGTTTGCCACCTGTGACTTAAAGCATCTGATGGGCCAAAATTTAATGAACATGATTAATGCTGTTTTCAATCATTTCTCAGTACTTTCTTAAAAATAAAAAGTATTTTGTTAGATGACAGAATAAAAGAATAATGGTTCAAAAATGTACATAGAATTATAATGACAGGGGATTTTTCCTGTTCTGTATTTTGAACAATTTATTTTCTTGACTCTGAAGAAAACACAATTTTTTTAAATCAATCACCATTCTTAACTTAATAAGATATTGTTACCATTCTGGCCAAAATATTTATGGTTTTGTTTCTACAAAGAAGGGATTAATCTCTTTTTCATACATTCTTTTTTTCAGCCTTTAATGTCAGCATTCACGGTGCACTACAATGCAAACTTAGTATAGTGGTCAGAATTACATCCTCCTTGCAAGAATGCATGGCTGTAGTCTTCTGGAGTAGAGAGCAAAATAGAACGACAGAAACCAAAAGGTGGCACAGGGAATATGGCTTACGTAAACCTCAAGGTCTTCCATGACTCCAAGAGTTGGGGTTTCACCACCTAGATTGTCTTAATATAGACAAGTGTTTGAGAAGTGCTATCATAGAGTTGTGAATGACATTACTCATATGAAAAGCATAGTAGTCAGTTGGTCCACAAGATTTTTTTCTTTTACAATGAAAGTAATTCTTGTGGGTTGTATCAGTTTTTTATTGCTGGTATAACAAATTCCCACAACCTTAGTGGCTTAAAACAACAAAAATTTACTGTCTTAGTGTTCTCCAAGTTAGAAATCAGAGGATCTCACTGCACTAAGATCAATGTGCCCAAAGGCTAGATTCTCTCCTGGAGGCTCTGGGGCAGAATCCATTTCCTTGCCCTTTCCAGCCTCTAGAGCACTGCCCTGCCTTCCTTGGCTCCTGTCCTCTTTCCTTCATCTTCCAAGACAGCGAGATTGTATCTCTCTGTGACCTTTCTCTGATTCTTATCTCAGTCAGAAAGGTTCTTTTAAGAACTCACATGTTCAGTTGGGCCCACCCATATTATTCTGGATGACCTCCCTTTTCAAGGTCCACAGTCTTCCTCACGTCTTCAGATTCCCTCCACCCCTTGCCATGTTAGATAATGTAGTCACAGGTTCCAAGAGTTAGGACATACACGTCTGAGAGGTCATTACTCTTCCTACCATATGGGTGAAGAACAAGAACAGTCAGGGATTGAAACAGAGGCAAAGGGGAGATTGAATTAATGAACATGTTTTTGAGACTGTCTATTGATGTGGTTTTCTGCAGAAGAATCAACAAATGAAAAAGGAAATTATTAACCGAAAGAAGAGTAGGCATTAGGAAAACACATTTTAGTGACCAGTTACCACAATTTGCACATAAAGAGTGATACTCCTTGTTCATTCAACATTTAAATAAACTACACTAATAAGCTTGTCTGTCATCTGTTTCTCAATCTGGGTAGCAGATGCACCTCTATCATTGAGGTACTTGAAGTTCTGGTGCAAACGTTTATGAGAACTAATTGACGACTATTAACGTAAAATAAAACTAGGTCAATAGACAGTTTTTCAATCCAGAGTTTTTTGCTTAGGGTGTGTTTAGGATCCATAGGAGAGTGACAGTAATTATAGGTGAGCTCTGCTAGAGACGAAATGTCTTCTCAGCAAGATGCTTTTCCTTAGATACAATTAGGAAATGTAAATATCTATAGGAGGACAATTTTTAGTTCTAGCTTTTAAAATAGGACAACAAAACATTCCAGTTGATAAGGAAAGGCAGATTACGCTTTAAAAATCTTTTTAAAACATTGACAGATAATATTCTCTTTGTTCTGATTGATTAAATGCCTTTAATTTCTTAGAGAATTCTTTTTAAACTGCATTTTTCCTCTTAAATTGAATTTAATAAATGAGGGGGAATACAACTGCCACTCAAGTGAATCTAATAGGCAGCTGCAAGCATAGCTGGATTCGATGGTCTGAAAATTAACTGTTGTTTTGCTACAAGCTGTAAAGTCAGGGACACATGCAAAAAGCAGAGATCCAGCCAGAGGGGAAAGGCAATTTTGCATGTCACGGGAAATTCCTCAGCTTCAAATATAAAATGTTTGAAAAAACACCCCCCTCCCAACACTGATCTTTATAAAAGCAGTAACTGATTTTACATACAAAAAAATAGCCGAATTATGCAATAGATTTATATAGCCTAGATTTATATTGGGTTCTAAAAGTTAACCCAATGAGGTTGTAAGTTACCACCTTATTTATTCGTATGATTCTTTCTCCACATCCTGGAGTAGGCCAGACAACCTAGAAAGAATCCAAAATCTCCTTAATCTCAAACTTCTTGAGTCTAGAAGAGAAACAGAGAGGACTGACGGAAGTGGAGGTCGTCTGGAGGCAGGCAAGGGAATGAGTGCCTCTTACACACCTAACCTGTACCAGGCACACTGCCTCATGCTTTACACCACTTGCCACAATTGGTTGAGTTCGTTATTATCGAGGAGAGAAAATCGAAAGTAGGAGTGGCCAAGAGCTTTGTCAAGCACACCCTAAGCAGTATGTAGCCTGACTGGAACTCATAGACTTGACGTCAAAGCTTTGTTCTTCTCATCACTCCCGTGTCACTTCTTGAAACTGAGACCCATTTTTCTGCTTCCTCTCCTCAAACAGAAGGCATTGTGTACCTAAAAGAAAAAATTTTTTAAAAAAGAAAGAATCCCTCAAAACCTTTGACACTGACAGGTTTACAGGATCCCCCAAAGCATCCCTGAACCCTTGAATTAGAAAAGCCTTTAAATTATGTAGCCTTTCTCGATCTTAGTTATGTGATCCATTCACTCCACTAACCTAGACCTCCCTCCCAAGTCGTGAATCTTCTCTGGGTGTAGGTTGACCATGAAGTCTGTAGTGTTTTCTGCATGGCAGTGGGGCATGGTTATAGCTCAGATCTTCCTGTCTCATCAGCCCTCATGAGATTTCTCTGAACACTCCCTCATCTGTTCCTCCATCCTTCATACTTGTCCGGGATTAGTGAGGTGGAATGTGAGCCCAAAGTCATTTTCCTGACTTTGAAAGAACTTCTTCAACAACATGAACTGTAGCTGAAACTAGATTAAATAAATTACCACATAGACTACTGAAAGGAGAAAAAAAACCTCTTCTGTATGGAGGAGTAAGGAGGGTAGGAATGTGTGGGAAATGTTTGATAAAATTATATACATCTACATGATATTTTCATGTGATAAATAAAAGTATGACTGTGTTCGTGGTTTATTTATCACAGGTATATTTGAATTATGTTTAAGGTCAATGTGGTATCATTTAGAAAAGTGCCTGTAAGAGGTTCTTAAAATATAGGCAGGCTTTGCTGTGAAAAAAGGTATTTATTGCAACATCATAATACTTGGCAATAGGAAATGGTTAAAGAAATTGTTGTATCTCAGTGGGATGTCCTTAGTCCTTAACAGTGGTGTTTACAAAAAAATTTATAACAATATTTAAAAAATAAGATGGAAAGTTAGAAGTATATTTTTTTAAATTTTGAAAATACATAAAAATTCAAAATAAAACTGCTAAGATGTTAACAGTGGTTGTCTAGGGAATTGTGATTTATTGTTGATATTTTTTCTGCTTCATTATATTCTTCCAATATTTAAAACCAGAGAAACAAATAAGGTTCCATAATGAAAAAGAAGATTTTATGAGAATTTTCAAGTGACCAGTTAGGGAAAATAAAGATCCTTTTGACCAGATGCAACTTACCATTGTTGCAAGTTAATTGATTCAGTGATCTTTCTGTGATTAAAGCTGGTAGAAATCAGGTAGTGACTGTAAATCTAAATATCACATTATCTTTTTTTTAATATATTTTATTGATTATGCTATTACAGTTGTCCCGTTTCTCCCCCCTCATTCCCTCCACCCTGCACACCCTCTCCCACCCACATTCCCCCCTTTAGTTCATGTCCTTGTGTCATAAGTTCTTTAGCTTCTACATTTCCCATACTATTCTTGCCCTCCCCCTGTCTATTTTCTACCCACTATCTATGCTACTCATTCTCTGTACCTTCCCCACCCTCCTCCTCCCACGCCCCTGTTGCTAACCCTACATGTGATCTCCATTTCTGTGGTTCTGTTCCTGTTCTAGCTGTTTGCTTAGTTTGCTTTTGTTTTAGGTGTGGTTCTTTTTTTTTTAAGTACTTTTTTTTTTTCCTTTTAGATTTTTTTATTTATTTATCTTTAGAGAGGAAGGGAAGGAGAGAGGGAGAGAAACATCAATGTGCAGTTGCCTCTTGTATGTCCCCTGCCAGGAACTGGCCTGGCAACCCAGGCATGTGCCCTGACTGGGAATCGAACCGCGATCCTTCGGTTCGCAGGCCCGCGCTCAAGCCAGAGCTACACCAGCCAGGGCTAGGTGTGGTTCTTGATAGCTGTGAGTTTGCTATCTTTTCACTGTCCTATTTTTTATCTTCTTTTTCTTAGATAAGTCCCTTTAACATTTCATATAATAAGGGCTTGGTGATGATGAACTCCTTGAACTTGACCTTATCTGAGAAGCGCTTTATCTGTCCTTCCATTCTAAATGACAGCTTTGCTGGAAAGAGCAATTTTGGATGTAGGTCCCTGCTTTTCAAGATTTCAAATATTTCTTTCCAGCCCCTTCTTGCCTGGAAGGTCTCTTTTGTAAATATCACATTATCTTAAAAACAGGAAAAAGTAATTAGAAAAGTCATTTAACAAAAATTTCTCAATTCTGATAAGTCAAGAAAAGGCATGTCCAAAATTATATAAGGCACATGTTTTCAGACATTAAAATGTTTCTTTGTGGCCCTGAACAGTGTGGTTCATTTGGCTGGGCATCATTCTGCAAAGCAAAATGTTGCCAGTTCGATCTCCAGTCAGGGCACATGCCTACGTTGCAGGCTCAGTACCTTCAGTCAGAGCACAGGTACAAGAGGCAACCAATCGATGTTTCTCTCACACACTGATGTTTCCATCTTTCTCCCTCGCCTCCCCTTTATCTAAAGATAAATTAAATTTGTTTTAAAGTTCATTTCTAGAAACAATCATTTAAGTTAATTATATAATTTTGATATAAAATATGAATAGTATCTTAATGAATTTGCTGTTTTTCTTTGTAATTTACTTTGACCTAAAATTATCTCTGTCTAAAGAACTGCACAAGTCACCAGAGATTTAGGAACCAGCTATCAAGTATCAGTCCATCCTTCTAAAGCTCTTAAAATACTAGATTTCGGTATTCATATCAGTAAACATTGATTTAGATAATGTTAATTGATAAAGATATTACTTTTAAATTTTGCAGTGCTTTATTTCTTGTAAATATACTTTTTTCATATTGAATGTCATCTATTTCTTAATTATATTTTATTGATTATGCTATTACACTTGACCTGATTTTGCCCCTTTGCCCTCTTCCACCCAGCACTCCCCACTCCCTCAAACAATCCCCCCATCATTGTTCATGTCCGTGGGTCATGCGTATAAGTTCTATGGCTACTGCATTTCCTATACTGTACTTTACATCCCCATGGCTATTCTGTAACTATCTATTTGTACTTCTTAATCCCCTCACCTCTCACCCATTCTCCCCCTCACCCCTACCATCTGGCAATCATCTGATAACTAACTTCTTTTCTCTTGCTGCTTTTAAGAGACTCTCCTTATCTTTAATATTTGGCCTTTTAATTATTATGTGTCTTGGAGTGGGCCTCTTTGCATCCACCATAATTGGGACTCATTGTGTTTCCTGGATTTGCATGTGTATTTCCTTCACCAAATTAGGGAAATTTTCTTTCACTATTTTTTTCCGATATATTTGCAATTTCTTGCTCTTTCTCCTCTCCTTTTGGCACCCCAATGATGTGAATGTTGGACCTCTTGAAGTTGTCCCAGAGGCTTTTTATACTATCCTCATATTTTTTGGATTCTTTTTTCTTGTTCTAATTGGTTCTTTTTTTCTTCCTTATGTTCCAAATCACTGATTTGATTCTGAGCTTCATCTACTCTACTATTGTTCTCCTGTAAATTGTTCTTTATTTCAATTACTATATCCTTCGTTTCTGACTGGGTCTTTTGTATGCCCCTGAAGTCCTTGTTAAGGGTATTATTTACTATATTGTCTAACACTTGAAAACTCAGGGCATGTCTGGTGAGCTGAAAGTGATACAACCTGAAACATTAATTATACTAGCCCAAATCTCAAGAGACTAATTTATGAGTCTTCATGCCCACTCATTAATTTACAGCGGGGGCTACATTTTGTACTATAATTGGATCAGTTAACTGTACAAGATACTCCCTTTGATAAGTACTAAGTGTATTTGGGTGATCACTTTGTAAGTTATATATATATTTAATCACTATATTGTATACCTGAAACTAATATAATATAATATTGTATGCCATCTGTAATTGAAAAAAAAAGATACTCCCTTTGAGGGAGTACATGCACTCTGGTGGCCAAATTATAGATAAGAAATTTTCTTGCAGGCTATGAAGTTAAAGCAATGGGAATTGAATATTAACAGATATTTATTTCCAGCTAGGGGAGCTTGATAATTTGCTGTTTAACCCTCCAGGGATTTTTCTATTTTTATAAGTAGAGATGTTGCCCAGATCTCCCCTTAATTTTTTTTACTCTTCAACTCATTTTTTCTAGATTGTTTAAAGTTGCTGTAATATACTGTCATTAAGTTATCCTTCATAAAATACCAGTTTCTGTATTCAAGGTTATGGTGTATTTCAGATTAATTTCATTTTACTGTGGGTTTATTCTGCTGACTCAGAGCCATTTTCCTCCTAAAAAACTACCTGAAAGTAAGAATATAAGATAGGTTACAAAGTATTCCAGCTATTGCGGGTTGATTCTTATTTCATTTAATTTCAGAGATTGACATACTTTGACTTAAGAATGTATCCTATCTTTTTCTCTTTGTTTTCTTTCTCTGTAACATTGAATGATAGGCCAACATCTAAATTTTAATTTTATATTTTATTTTTATAGTTTATCACTATCAGTAGTTTAGCATTTTTGATACTCACCATAAAATGTGTTATACTCTTTCTTTTGTGAAAGGTAAGCTTTTTCTAAAGGTTTGTTCTCTAAGTATGGTTTTTACATAATTCTGTTTATGGGCTGAGTCATAAAGATAGAAATATTTTATTCAATTTTGAGTCCCACAAATCACCTTTAGAATGTTAAAAGAAAAATAGCATGCTGTAGGAATTATTTTTGCTGTCATTTTTGTCAGTTATTCCAAAAATGATGTTTGTCAGTTGTGCCCGTTATGATGTTTCTATGGGATTTTAATAAAAGTGGAAGTGTGTGCACTTCAGCTGTAAATTAAAATGTCAAAATATAGGTTGTAGCCCTAGCTGGTGTAGCTCAGTGGATTGAGCGCGGGCCTGTGAACCAAAGGATCACGGTTCGATTCCCAGTCAGGGCACATGCCTGGGTTGCAGGCCAGTTCCCAGCATGGGACACATAAGAGGCAACCATACATTGATATTTCTCTCCTTCTCCCTCTCTCCTACCCTTCCCCTCTAAATAAATAAATAAATAAATACTTAAAAAAAATAGGTTGTAAAAAAATTTCATTCTAAGAAAATAAAAACAATGAGTTTGATGTTCAAATTGTGTCTTTTCCTGAAATGTTTATTAAATACAGCATTTTATTCATGTGCATACTATTTCATAATTACACTAAAATTATAAGATTAAAAAATAAGGCTCAGAATTAGAAAAATGCAATTGTGGTGGATCTTGCCAAGCATACTTTATTTTTGTGACATGTGGTTATAGTGATGGACAGAATCCTTTGCTTAGAACTCTACTAAGTAATTGAAATGATTTTGCCCCTAACAATCTATACTGGGACACGTCCATTTTGCATGCATTAAAAATGAAACTAATACATTAATATTTTTCAGAAAAAATATGAGAAATGTTTATTTTATTACCTTGAACCTATTTGTATAGAATGTCCATGAAACAAATGGAAAATTTGCCATGAATACAACACAAAAGTAGAATATTTATGAAACTCACTTGAGGAAATTATAGCTGTAAGGAAATGGGCAATAGACAAGATAGTTTCTTGTGAATCTGTTGGAAAAGGAATAAAGAGTATGGCGAAGTGACACTATTTATCGCATATTTAAAGATTAAAAGTATGTTTCAGTAATACTATGTTTATATTTCTTACACTAAACCATGTGTTCTTGGTTATTATGATATGATGGCTTGAAACATGTAGCAGCACCTTCATATAATGACTATCCAAGGGTGAGATCCTACCCAATGGAAAACGCTAATAGTCCCAGTCGATCTTATGTTATGATGCCCCTTGATGCAAGAACAATAATCTACTCTCTGGTAACCTTGAAGAGCGACTGTAAGGAAGGAGTACAATTTAATGGCAGTGCAAGATCCCAGTGCATTAGAATTGGCTTCATAATTATGTTTCTAAAGATTGGGAATCAGTCTTAACCAGAAGCACCATTGGCTTATATTTCTTTTTGTCAAAAGTTTATCTTAGTTTTTTGCTTCTGTGGTTTCACAGCCTGTTTTTGAGTTTCAATTACAGAGCACAGTAGTACTGTTTATGCCAAAGCACCTGATTACTTTGTTTGCTGAAGTATAGAGTAATTTTCATTCTGAGTCAGATCAAGTTCTACCTAGTCTCCAGCTGGCCCTAGAATGGAAAATGATTAGGTTCTTTAATTTAAGGGTGTTAAATACTGCCTTTAGGATAGGCATTTTAATGAAGTTAACTGATGATTAAATAGTAATGACAACTATACTCTGCCTCAGTTGCTAAGACCAGACAAATGTAGTAATCACAAACTGAGGTTTAAATTAGATGTATAAACAACCTTATTAATCTTCCCCTTAGATCTGAATTCGTGCTGAGGAAATCTCAAATAACCCTCTTTACTTAGGAAGTGACACTGTATCAAAATACATGGAGTAATTTTTTTAATAGTTAAATAGTTCTCAAATGTCATAACTACTGTCATATAAGACTGTAAGTATAAAGTTTTAACATTGATTGGGGGGTTAGGGCTGTTAAAATACATGGGTGGGCTAAAGTAAGTTTACAGTTGCTCATATCAAAATAGATAATACAGTAAATAATTAACACAAGAATAATCTGTGTTTCATGTATTCACAACTGTAAACCTACTTGACCCACCCCTGTATGTTGAAACTCACATAAACCTTAAACATTAATTATTGATATATGAGTAAACATCTTAAATAAAACATATATGTGTGTGTATATTCAATCCTTATCTGAAGACATGTTTTTATTGATTTTATATAGAGAGAAACATCAATGTGGGAGAGAAACATTGATCAGTCACCTTCCATTTGTGCCCCAGCCAGGGACTGAAGCCACAACATGGGTATGTGCCCTGACCGGGGATTGAACCCGAAAACTTTTTGGTTTGTGGGACAATGCTCCAACCAATTGAGCCATCCAGCCAAGGAATATAAAAATATTTTTAAGGGAGAATCATAACCTAAAACTTGATAATTAGTGCCACTTTGGAGACATACAAATCTAAAGTAGAAAAGTTAGATTAAACAATATGATAAAGGAATAGTCCTACTCAAACAACTCAGACTTACTCTATAATTTGTTCAATATTAGTAAATTCATTAGCAAAAGAGATTTAAATTACAAATTGGTAGAAACCAATAGGGTTATGTTAATAGAAAAGAAAAAAATTTTAATATCTATTAACAAAAATTTATAAAGCCACTCAGAACATAAATATCAGGCTACTTCCTTGACATAGTTAACATATGTATTCCAAAGCAGTATGTTAATTATGCCTAGCTAAAAACATTTCTGTTCTTACAAAATATAAAAAATGTTTATCATATAATTTTTAACATAATATATGTTTGATGTTTTGAAAAATGCAATATAATATTGACCCCAAAATATCAGTATTATTATAGCCAGGAAAACTTACAGTAATTAATAGCTTCTAATAAAAGCCCTTAGTAAAGTAGATGAATACAAGATAAATTATTAAATGATAAAAAAATTCCTTACTAGAAATATCATTTAGAAAAGATAATGGAAAAAGCAATTCCTAATAGCAGCAGATGTGTATGAAATATCTAAAAAACAATGTGCAAAGGGAATGTGCATTTCTTATGAAACTTTACTAAGATAATAAAAAGCTAGTGTAAGAAGATATACTTCTGGTGGGAAAACTACATTTCATATATATGTCAATGCATCCAAATTGATTTTTAAAATGCTGCTTTTATCTAAGAGAAGACATGAGTTCTTGGAAAAGAAAAGATGACCACTGAATAAACCTAATTATAACACATATACACTGCGCTCCCAATCTCCTGAAAAGAGGTGAAATCAACTATCTAAAATAAATAGTTTTAAATAAATTGTTGGAAGTTTCCAGGGCAAATTTAGTTTGATGCACATTTTACTACAATAATTTCCAAAGAATTAAATTATAATAAATATGTAAATATGTCAGAAAAATAGAATATTTATCATCTTACATGAAAAACTAATCCAAATTTAAAATTGCTAAAAGTCTAAAAGAAAGATCAACAGATGTATTTATATAAAAAATCTTAAGTTATGCACCCCAACAAACCAAAATAATTAAGTAATTAAGTACAATACTCAAAGGTATTAAGAACAAATATGCATAATATTTTAAAAGACAATATATTTAATTAGTGTATATGATAAAATGTGATTATTTAATCTGGTGTGAAAAGCATTTGATTAGATAAAAGGCCAAGTCAAACATAAAATTCACAAAAGAGGAGCTATATTGGTAAATAAAAATGAAAATAGAGAAAGATTAAAGCACCTGTTATACTAGAAAAAAGAGAAGAAAGAACAAAGGTAAAAAATAAAAATAAAAAGTAAGGAAGAAGGAAATAGCTTCTGTTCTGAGATTGTTATAAAACCACTATATACAGGCGTACCTTGAAGATATTGTGAGTTCAGGTCCAGACCACTGCAATAAAGTATCTATATTGCTTCAGTCCATGCACATAAAACTAAGTTCAAAGATTATTAATATTTACAGAATGTTCATGGCCTTTGACCCGGTAATCCCACTTTGGCATTCCAGGTTAATCCAAATGAGAAAAAGCTAAAATCTTTAGGCATATAAATAAATAACATGTCCAGCACAGCAGTATTTATTCTGTCAGAAAATTAAAAGCAAACTAAACAGTGACCAGAATGTGAAGTGTTAGTTAAATTATGTTTTGTAGTAATGCCAGAGGAGTATTTTTATAGACAGTAACCGACCGATAAAGTCAGGAGAATATGGAAATATCTTTGAGCAGATACTTCAAGGGTTTTTTTAACTATATATTTGGAAAGGAATATAAAGACATAGAGGTAATTATATTAGAATAGCAAATTTATGTTACCTACTGTTTTCAAAATTTATGATTTTGAATTTATAATTTTTTAAAATATAAAAATACCAAAATTAAGCTGAGAAATAAAGAAAAAATTCTATATTGACTGTGTCTGTCTATTATAAGAATATCAAACTGAGAGAAGGGTAGGAAAATACAAAATGTCTTTAGGGATGTTCCTCACTCAATTCAGGCAGGAATTCTCTGTTGAGTGGTACCAGTTATATAAATCGAGGCTCTGGAGGCCAGTTTTAAGACATTTGCTGCATGGCAAGCAAGAACTCATGTAAGAAGAGAGAAATGGTCCGCTTATATTACAGAAAGTTAAGAAGTCTGCAGGGACTTTCTTTTCAGTCCAAAATTTATGCTAGGAATCATGATTTGATCTCAGTAGTCAAAATGTTTTTTTTTTCTTCTCACATTCCAAACTACAATCAACCAAATAAGCGTATGGTAATAGTTAGCAAGGAGCAAAGCAAGGGCATTTCCCTCTTGCATTTTTGCTTGAGATACTATGCCCTTAAAACAATATGTTTATGTGTGACAGTCAAGCATACTTTTTATTAATGGTGACTGTTAAACCCAACAAGAGGATTAGATTATCATCTTGCAAGGCAGACTGGGAAAATTTAGTGTACTCGAATCACCTTTCTTAGATGTTCTCCTTGCAGCTACAGAAAATTGCAAAGAAACATTCCAGGCAGAAATGAGCCATAATTGCATAAAGAAATTTCCACGCAGAAAACACAATTCTGGTATACATATAAAGTAAATTCTGATTATAAAAAAGATGTAGCTGTGAAGAACAGGTGGCCTAAAGGAAGAAAGAAAGCAGGGCAACACTGGCTTTTTAAAACTTGTAAACCTAACCCGAGAGCTCACATTTTATATCCTTGCCACACAGAGTGATTTTGTAGAAAGATAGCAGCTAATGCAGCTAATTTTGCAGCTAATGTTGCGAATCAGTGCCTTATTGAAATATCAATGGTTCAAAATAGTTATTTCATAAATGGAGGTAGCAAATAAAAATAGAGGTTACTAGAAATGCCCTGATCGGTAGTGCAAATAAGTGAAGCTGTCCAGGTATTTTTTCATAATAGTGTCCTCAGTGGTATTCTTTCAAAGCACACATTTTGCTTAAAACATATTGAATGTGTAGGGATAGTCTGTACTCCTTCAAAAATATATGCTTTCTTGTATCTTTTTAAAAACACGTGGCCATTGGTGTCTATCTCTTGTTTACCCAACTTTAATAGATACTTGGCACAGGTGCATTTTAGTTTCTACGTTAACCTATACAAATGTAGCACTAGGGCAGGGATTTTCAACTGATTAGCCACAAGAATTTTTAAAACTTGCAATATCTGACTCTTTAGTCAGGGGCACTGACCTCTTTTCCCTTTGTCCAATTAGAAAATGAAAACAGCCAACACAACAACAGCTGTTTCAGTGTAAGTAAAATCAAAATTGCACCTATTTTTTTGTCAGATCGGCAAAAAATATATTTTTCTCTGTGCCACAGAATTTTAGTAATTAGTCTGTGTGTGCCATGAGATGAAAAGGTTGGAAATTGCTGCACTGGGGTGATAATACGGTACAATTAACTTATGTCAGCCACACTAATGGCAGCTGCTCTTTATCATGCAGGAATGCCGACCCAGCCATTGTCATATCTGGGGTACAGCAGATGAGGACAGATTCAGATTTGCATGTGAAGCCACTCAATATTTAAATATGGAACCCCAATATTTAAAAAACTCAGTGCACATCAACATTTCAAGCAGAAGAACATACATCTGTGAGCTTTTCTTGCTCACAGACTAAATCTGGCTGGCAGGTTGCTAGTTCATATTCTTTGGTGTAAACTTATCAAGGCCCCATATCAATTAACCTTATTGAATCATTTGAACAATAGTCAGTCGTTGGTTGTAAAATAGTATGGGAACATTCAAGTACCCAAAATATCTGGTCTCTCAAATAAGGTCAAGACACTAGAGTTAAGGCACATGGCCAATTAGACTACTGGCCAAAAGGATTTGATGAGTTAATCTATATAGTAACATTAAATCAAGTCTTCCTGGGTCAGATTAGGTTCCATAGTTTCTGACAGAGGTTAGTGAAATGATAGCTATAGGAACAAATTGGCCAACACCACTGGAGTCTGAGGCTTGGAACATATCTTTGCATTGTTGACCCCTACTTGGCTTGTTACTGTGGGAACCATCTCTGCCTCTTGTTAACTCCATGATCTAAACAGCTCACTTAATCTATCACATGACTTTTTCTCCAGGTTCATTCTTGGGGAGAATTTGTGGGAACAAAGTATGTTCTCCTTTGGCTGACCAGACAAGAGAACAAACATTATATCTAGAGGGTGAATATGAGAACCACCTGGAGGATTTGTTGAAATATTTCTGGCCCACATCTCCAGAGCTGTGGAGTGGAGCCTGAGAATCTGCATTTCTAAGAAGTTTTCAGGTGATGCTGATTGGGAACCACATTTTGGATCCTTAGGTCTTGGGTCTTTAACTTGTGTTTTCCCAATGACTTGTTTTTGTATCCTTTGTCTCTGAATTACTGGAAAATGATGTTCTTTAAATATTTGTTAGTGTGCCCTGGCTGGTGTGTCTCAGTGGATTGCGTGCTGGCCTGTGAACCAAAGGATCACCAGTTCAATTCCCAGTCAGGGCACATGCCTGGGTTGTAGGCCAGGTCCCCAGTAGAGGGCAAATGAGAGACAACCACACTTTGCTGTTTCTCTCCCTCTCTTTCTTCCTCCCTTCCCCTCTGCCTAAAATCAATCAATAAATAAAATTTTTAAAATAAGAAATAAATATTTGTTACTGTGCTTGTTAGAATAAAATAAAATACCAATGTTGAAGATAAATTATATAGCATTCCTTCACAGAGCCAGCAGTAATCTTTGAGTTCTATTAATTGGCAATTTTAGGAGCCACTTGAGCTCCTTTTCCTGTAAGTTTTTCATGGAAATCAGTGAAAGCTGTTTCTGCACTTCCAAATTTCCCAGTTTGTTGGCAGGGAGGATGATTGGCGAATCCCAGAGCCCATACCTCATATACCAAACATGTGTGCTTGGATTGCTTGGTTGAAAGTTTGTGTCTTTTTCTTGTCTCTCTGTATCTGACGTGATTTTCTAAGACAGTCGAATCATGAGGCACATCCAGGGGGCTGTTTATGATTTCCTTGTTATTATGATGTTAGTTACTGGAGCTGCCATCTGTCAGGCATGGACCCAGTAATTGAACTCTCCGGAGATCAGAATTACTGAGAGAGGGAAAACATTAGTATGTTCAGTTCAGCCAGATATTTTTTTTCTGTAGTATTTTCTTGGAGGAATAATATGTATACTAGTATCATTTGGAACAAACCATAAAAGAAAATTGGCCAGTGGTTCTCAAGAGCAGTGGCTAAGACATTAGAAAATCCTAGGCACCTTTGGGGTGGGAGGTAGAACGCCTGGGTTCTACTCCAGACTAATTAAATCTGATGCTCCAGGGTGGAGCCTGGCACTGTCATATTTTACAAATCTCCCCAGATCAGTGGTTCTCAAGGTTTGGCCTGCATCAGGATCACCTGGAAAGCTTGTTGAAGATTGCTGGGTCCCACCCCTAGAGTTTGTGATTAAAATACATCTGGGTTGAGAGGCCCCAAAATTTGCATTGCAAAGAAGTTCCAGGTGATGCTGATGTTGCTGGTTCTGGGACCACACTTTGGAAACCACTGCTTTTGATGATTACAGTGTGCAACTCCAGACGGCATAGCTGTGGTGGGAAAAGGTTGCCTTTTCTCCGAGCTCAGCTGTTAGCTACTTACTTCATTGACCCGGGCATTCCTAGCATGCTAAATAATAACCCTTAAATTCACTGTGAACCTTCTTTACACGCTAAAGTATTTTGGGGAGTTGTGCTTTTTGTTGCATTGGAGCCCATTAAATTACATGGAAATTTAATTGTGTAGAAACAGACTATATAATATTTGTATCAAAATTTGTCACTTTAACCCCTTCTGATTGCACCAGTTAGCTTCAGAGAGCTCAATCTTTGCTGTTATTTTTCACAGTTTTCTAAAATTTTATCTACCAGGACCTTAAATTAGAGAAAAATAGCAACTGTGATATCAGAAAGCTAGATATAAATTAGATCTATGTGGGCAGTTTCTGCATTATACTCCCTGGGAATAATAAATCCAGTCATTTAACGAGGCTTGCCACTCCTGGAAGGTCATTTTTACCAACATGTATAAGGATCATCCTCCAGCTCAGTGCATCCTGGCAGTTTTCAAGTCTTGGTTCTTGTTTTGGTTCTTGGCCTTCCTCTGATCCCACAGAATTCTGAGTGTATTTTAATTATAATTAAACATTTTAAAACGTGTCTGTTTTTCTCACTGCACCAAATGTTCACATTTCTTGCTGGTGTAACAAGAAGCGCAAGGCCTTCACAGGCATATCTGGATTCTTATCACTGAGTGGGTTTGGGCAAATTACTTGTTCTCTTCCACCTCAGTTTTCTTTTTCTTTCTTTTTTTATTGCTGTCCTCCTACAGTTGTCCCATTTTTCTCCCCCGTTGCTCTCCCCTGCCCTTCACCACCCCCCGCCCCCGTTCCCACAGTCAATCCCCATCCTGTTGTCCATGTCATTCACACGTGTTGGCGGATCAGACCCTTCCCCTTCTTTCCCCTCTTCTTATCTGTAAAACGAGAGACTAATCTCTGTCCCACAAGGATATTGCAAGGATCAAATGAGATAAGGAAGGCCAAGTCCCCAGCATAGTTCCTACACAAAAGTATTCTGTAAGTTGAAAAAATTTTTTTTGTGGCAATGATGGTGTGTAAGAAGCTCTTGGAATCCTAAATATGGGAGAGGTCACCATGATCAAAACTAGGGACTTGCTCAAACCACAGAACCAAACTAAATAAATCACATGTAACCCCATTCTGTATACACATGAACTCACTCCATGTCTACATTACTTTTGCACTTTATGCTGAAGTATTATGTCTCAAGAGATAACATTGTAGGCCAGACACCTGCTCTGAAGAATAACTCCTGTAAACATAACTGCTGACCTAAATTTTAGTACCATATTTCATATTTATATGGTGGCAGGATCTATCTATTAGGCACTATTTTCAATGTGAGGCCTTGGGAATAATTCATTTAGGCTTAATTAAGAATGGAACTTGGCCCTGGCTGGCATAGCTCAGTGGTTTGAGTGTGGGCCTGGAAACCAAAGGGTCACAGGTTCGATTCCCAGTCAGGGCACATGCCTGGGTTGTGAGTCAGGTCCCCATTGTGGGGTGCTCAGGAGGCAACCACACATTGATGTTTCTCTCCCACTCTTTCCCCTTCCCCTTTCTCTAAAAATAAATAAATAAATAAAAATCTTTTAAAAAGTACTGTTTCTTTTAAAAAAAAAGAATGGAACTTGATTTAATGAAAGGATTACCTTCACAATAAATGTTAGATTTTTTTGAAGTTCGTATATCTTTATTCTAATTATCATGTGGCTGATACCTCGTGAGACTATGCTTATTTATAACTTAAGCTGGTCCTGCAGATGCAGACTTCTCATCTCACTGGACAAAAAGAGTTGGAACTTTACCCTCTATTGAGCAAGGTGAGGACAGACTGCAATTTCCAAGGTCAGCACTAGTTTGAAAGAAAGAAAATCTATGCGAAAACCGAAACCAAAATCCAAATTATACTGGAGAGCTTTAGTTACTTTTATCCTGTTGTGTTAATTTATCCAAACTACAGTATAACTTTATTACTATATAACATCATTATATAGCTATGTATAGGTATGTAGACAATTTATTTTAAGTACATTAAACTTAATTTGTTACATCAATTGTATGTGCAATTTCTTCAAGTTAGGAAGTTTCCCCATTAGTCCCCAAGATGTGTGCATCTCGGTATTCACGGGTATGTTTATGTTACATGTGCTTTTGTATAAGTCTGAGAACAGTTTATTTGAGGAGGGTTATAATTCACAGTAACAAACCTTGAATAATCATTGCAACATAATGGACATAAAGCATAGTTTTATTTTCCTTAAGTACTCCTGTTAAAAACCTATTTAAAATAATATAAACATGTTTATATTCTACCTTTTCTTCTGTGGTTTCGATAATAGAATTTTTCATACGTACCTTTATATTTTAATAAGCTAATGAGACAAGCCTTGCTCTTAGATTTCATTTTGCCTAGGTGTGGGTTAGGGCTGAGTTTTCTCCTATGGGGTTAATCATTCCTCTCTCTCCCTCTCAGGAAGGTCATCTCTTCTTTCCAGTAATGAGCTTAAAATTTAAAATCATTGATGTGCCAAGGGATGCATGGGATTATGACCACCATAATGAGGATGAGCCCCACATCTTTTACCTGAGTCCACTCTGAGTTCTTGCCAACTTTTTACTTCTTTATCTTGAAGTTCTTATTGAGTATTTCGGCTTCTCTGTTCTGCCAGTGTTCAAATAATATCAAGGGGAAAAAACTGTAATCCATTAGCATTTACTCTGCAGGATGCAGATACATAGAAATTTGACTTTGTTTTCCGTAATTAAACTTGATTATGAGCTCCCATTATGATGAGACAATAAACTTGGTCTTACTTTTTCAAAATAATTCATTTTTTCCCTTAATACAATTTAATTTCGACAGAAGACAATGAGTCCAGAATCCTTTTCTCCCACTCCCCCTTTCCTCCCCTTCTTTTGGGAAGGAGGAGGAAGCTTGCCTAACACCATGGCAGGGAGTTGAGATGGGATGGAGTGTTCAGGATGTCCACTCTGCTCCCTCTGGCCACCGTGAGTGAGATAACTGGATTTACTCTTGTCTGAGCAGTGGTCACCACTCACTGCTCATGTCCCTGGAGTCTGGGATAGCCTCAGGCCTGAAAGTTCAGAGACTCTGCACATGACTAGTTCAGCTTCATGATGACCACCCAGTATTCTCCTCTCAGAACCCCAAACATGAGCCAGGGCACAAGTCCCCTCTATTTTAGATTACCCTTCAGTCTATCTGGAGTTGATACAATTTTCTCTTGGCCCCTCATCTTCATTCCAGGCCTTTCTCAGTGATCCAGGCTATGCTTTAATGCTAGACTTCTATCTCTTTACAATCTCTTCATTGTGCAGTATAGCTAGCAAGGGCCTTTAAAAAATATTTTAAATAAAAATATCTTTATTCCATATTCTGCAGTTACCTGGAGTATTTGTGTGCCGAGCCTTCCAACTTTGACTCTTTGGGCCTCATAAACCCATCTTCTCAACACCTGGCTCTTCCAAATAAAAGCTTTGGGTCTCACAGCATTGTCTCCCAAATAGACATTAAGAACCTATTTTAGAAATCAAAAGTAGAATATTATATTTTTTCTGCTAGATTCTTCCTTTCTTTTGAACTAATGGATACTTTAACTTTGAGGAGTATAGACTAAGAGTTAGCAAGAATGAAAGAAAAATGGAATTAAATGATATTTCAAAATTATTTGCTATTACTAATTTATTTTTTATTTAATCTTTATTGTATTTTTCCTATTACCATCTAGTCCCCTTACACTCCTCTCCCCCAACAATCACCACACTGTGGTCCATGTCCATGAGTGCTTTTCCCTTTTTGCTCTGTTCCTCCACCCCCTGACCTCCCCACCTTAGCTGTCATCCTGCTCTTCATTCATGAGTCTGTCTGCATCTACCTTAAATATGTGTTACAGATCTTGCAGATTGGTTTTGTCCAGTATTGTTCCAAAAAATATTTCATTTTTTTACTTTCATATTAATTATGTAGCCTTACTTACTCAAATGGTCCGTTGGCTTTTCCATTTGATAAAAAAATAGTAGGTAATGATAATGCATAAGAAATTTATTAATATTTATTGGCAGATTTCTATGATTCTGGACATATTAAAAAATTTCTGCAATGACCTGTTCCATGAGATTTAAATAACTACTGTTTATTTTTTAACTGTGTAGATTTTTAAAACTATAGTTTCATAGAAAACAAAAGACCTATAGTGTAGGAGTTGATTTGTGACACTAAATTATACACACACACACACACACACACACACACACACACACTAGTTTTATATAGACATTTGGAGTTTGCTCCATTATTCCCAATGTGATGGCAATTATCTCTAATGATTTGGGATAAAGAAGGGCATAAACACAAAAGCTATTTCAAGAAGCTCCATTCAATGAACCACTGGTAGGGAGAATCATTGATCAGATTTTCTAACTATTGAGAGAACCCTCTAAGGGTAAATCCATGTTTCCACAGAAACATAAAGGGAATTACTATTTACGAAGGATCTTATATGCCAAGTACTATACTAATAGCTCATATGTATGTGATGTTTTATTTAATCTCTATTAGATATGTAGTTCTTATAATAATGAAATACTTTATAATGAAGCAACCAGCATATGGCCAAACTGTAATTAAAAACTAGGTTCCTTTCTTTCAACCTAATGCCAAACACAAAAACCATCTCTTTACAATCTCTTTATCACATGAGCAGCAGGTGACATTTGAAAACAGTAATATTTCTAAAGGAGGTATTTTATAGAAAACAGGTAACCATGTAACCAGAAACGATTAATGTATTTTAATAATATTATGTTTTCCCATAAGCTATAACAATTTAGCCTGACTCCTCATATATTAACTCAGTATGTGGCTTTGAAATTATGTATAAATAAGTGATTTTGAGAACAACTGAGCACAATAGTTTGGCATAAATTCAGTGACTCTTGGGGGTTCGACATAATAGAAATCAACATAGAAAGCATCAGTTTCTGCTCTTGGAAATTATTTTAGAAATAGAAAGATTTCCCTTCTCATGCTTTGCCCTATCCATAAAGTAAAATCTACTCATAGTACCACTCAGGACCCCAAGCATCCTGTGAGCAGGGCTGTACATCACACAGAGGACAAAGAGGAGTAAGATATAATCTCTTACATCTAATCTGATGTCAACATTAATCTAAAACATTTTTTGCATGTGTTGCCCTGAGACAGTCCCCTGAGGGCAGGTATGCCGTTTTCCTAGATTTCTTTTTGTACTTTACAATGTTGTATTTGTAGGAAGTGCCTGTCCATATTCATTTGATGGTGATGGAACAAAAGCATGGTGAAATGGAGCCTCAGTTTGGTAGTGTGGAATCTAGTACCAAGTAGCTATTGAATAGGAATTAATTACATTGAACTGACTTTCAAGGTGCTTCTTAAGACATGACTGAGGGCTCAATCTTATCTGGAGAAACTGAGTTAGTAGCAGAGATCCTTATAAGCTGTGAAATTCCATGTATCTTTTGTATCTTTTGGGGGACATCATTGACTCTAGGTGCTTTTTTTCCATTTCATAAAAAATTATCTTTGAACTACTGTATATCACCTAGGAATTAATTGTGCAATTTAGAAAAAGCTATCAAAGCTCTTTTATAATTAAAAAATTTTTCAATCACAGTCAACATTCAATACTATATTAGTCTAACTAGTGGTTAGACATTTATATACCTTATGAAGTGATCACCCCCAGTAGGTGTAGTACCGACCTGGCATCGTTCATAGTTATTAAAATATTGTTGACTACATTTCCTATGCTGTACTTTACATTCCCATGACTATTTTGTAACTGCCAATTTGCACTTCTTAATCCTTTCACCTTTTTCACCCATCCCTCAAACCTTTTCCCATCTGACAACCACCAGTTTCTTCTCTGTATCTGTGACTTTGTTTTGTTTTGTTTGTTCATGTATTCTGTTCTTTAGACTCCACATGTAATTGACATCATTTGGTGTTTGTTTCTCCCTGTCTGACTTATTTCACTTAGCATAATGCCCTCTAGGTCCATCCATGTTGCTGCAAATGGTAAGCTTTCATTCTTTCCTAGGGCCAAGTAATATTCCATTTTTTATATGTAGCACATATCTTTAATTCTGTCACTGAACACTTAGGTTACTTCCATATTCTGGCTATTGTATATGAAATGTCCTTATTTGTGCTTTGCTGTAGCCTTTGCTTTAAAATCTGTTTAGTCTGATATAAGTATTGCTACCCCAGATTTTTTTTCATTTCTGTTTCTATGAAATATTTTTTCCATCACTTTACTTTTAGTTTGTGTGTCTTTTGATCTAAAGTGGGTCTCGTGTAGGCAGCATATGTATGGGTCTTGCTGTCTTATCCATTCAGCCACTGTATGTTTTTTTCATTAGAGCACTTAATCCATTTACCTTTAAAGTACTCATTGATAGATATGTACTTACTACCATTTTATTATTCATATTTTTTACTTTTTTTGTTCTTAACGAAGTCCCTTTAACATTTCTTGTAAGATTGGTTTGGTGGTGAGGCACCTCTTTTAGCTTTTCCTTGTCTAAGAAGTTTTGTATGTCTCCTTCAATTCTAAATGACAGGTTTGCTGGGTAGAGTAAAATTTGATTGTAGTTTTTTGCTTTTCATCACCTTGACTATTTCAAACCAATCCCTTCTGGCCTGGAAAAGTTTCTGTTAAGAAATCAGTTTACAGTCTTAAGGGAGCTCTCTTGTAGATAACTAACTGCTTTTCTCTTGCTGCTTTTATGATTCTCCTTGTCTTTAACCTTTGAAATTTTAAATATGATGTGTCTTGGCGTGGGTCTCTTTGGGTTCATCTTGTCTATAACTTTGTGCTTCTTGAACTTGTGTGTCTTTTTCCTTCATTAGGTTAGGGAAGTTTTCAGTCATTATTTTTTCAAATAGGTTTCCAATGCCTTGCTCTCTTCTCCTTTCGATGTGGGTGTTGTTACATATGATGTTGTCCTACAGGTCCCTTAAACTATCCTCATTTTTAAAATTCATTTTTATTTTTGCTGTTCCAATTTAGGGTTCACCACTACTTTGTCTTCCAGATTGCTGATTTGTCGCTCTGCTTACCTAACCTGCTATAGAGTCCATCTAGTGTATTCTTCATTTCAGTTATTGTGTTCTTCATTTCTGACTGGTTCTTTGTTATGGTTTTTATCTCTGAGTGAATTCTCATTGACTTCATTTCTTTTTTCCCTATGTGTAACGACTATCCTTTTAACCAGTGTTTTGAACTCTGTATCTGATATATTACTTGTCCCTGTTTTATTTAGTGTTTTTTTTTTCTCTTCTGGAGTTTTGTCCTATTCTTTCATTGGGTACATGTTTCTTTGTTTTCTCATTTTGCTTGCCTCCCTGTGTTTGTTTCTACATATGAGGGAGATCTGCTAGGACTTCTAGTCTTGGCAGGGTGGCCTTTATGTAGTAGGTGTCCTATGGGGCCCAATGCTGCAGTCTCTTTGTTTGACTAAATTGTGCTCCAGGGGTGTCCCTTGTGTGGGTTGTATGTGCCCCAGACTTGTAGTTGTCTTGATTGCTGTTGGAATGTCAGTGGGTGGAATTTACCCTCAGGCTGTGGTCATGACAGGTGAACTGTTGTGTGGGGGCTGATCCCATGGAGTGCTATTTGCTGTAGTAGAGGTTTGATGCCTGCTGAGTCCATCCCTTGGATGTGTTGTTTGTGCAGTTAATTGGGTGGTGCTCTGCTGTGGTCTGAAACCAGCTTCCAGGTATATTGGTTTCAGGGCCTCTTGGAAAGAGCTGTGGTACATACCCTGGTGAGCTGCTATCTGTGCCCAGCCTGGGCCACCTGGTAGGAGCTACAAAATGATCTGTATTTGGTATCTGCTTGTGAAAGGCTTCAAAGTTCATGGGAGAGGCTGTGCTGTAAACTGAAGTTGCTTGCTGCTAGAGTTAGGTTATGGAGCACTTAGGAGGGGGTACAGGGCACTCCAACGCCAGCTGCTTCTTGCTTGGAGTTTGTGGATTTTTTCTTATACTTTAGGTAAGTTCACAGTGTGGGCTGAAAGAGATTCCAGCTTGTGCACAAGTTGGGCAGGGCAAGTTGTCAGGGAATCTCCAGGGTGGGGTAAATTTGAGGAAGACTCAGATTTGGAGACTGTTTGTTCCTGCAGACTGGGTGGGTGAGAGGCAGGCTCAACCAAGGGAGGATGGCACCTGTCAGCTCTTTAGTCCCAGAGAGCTGCTCCTCCAGCCCTCACCCTGAAGCCAGATAATTCCGTTCCTCTTCATATGCCCCTGTAGCTTTCTGAGCTGCTGCTCCAGCACTGGAGCTCAGAGTGAGTGAGCCCATCAGCATGTAAGTCCATGTGTGGGCCCTTTAAAAGAAATGCCTGGGACTAGAGTAGCCCTCTGTCTCACCTGGATGGAAGCCCTGCTGATTTTCACAGCCAGATGTTTTGGGGATTCCTCTGTCTGGCACTCATGGTCTGGGCTGGGGAGTCTGGTGTAGTGTTGGGATCTTTGGCTCCTTAGGGGAGACCTCCATGGCCAAGATGTATCTTCCAGTTGTTAACCACCACACGTGGGTGTGGGACCACCCATTTTTGTGTCTCCACCCCTCCACCAGTCCCGTTGTGGCTTTTTCTTTATATCTTTATTTATAGGAGTTCTTTTCAGCTAGTGTTCAGATGGTTCTCGGGGGGTTGTTTTATAATTTAGTTATAATTTGGTCATGGGAGGAGGTGAGCACAGTATTTGCCTACTTGACCGTCTTGACTGAAAGAGGCTTTTCTTAATAATGAACTTGGTACAACCACTATGGAAAACAGTATGGAATTTTCTAAGAAAACTAAAAATGGACATACCTTTTGACCCAGTAATTCCACTGCTTGGATTATATCCTAAGAATCCTGAAACACCAATCCAAAAGAATCTATGCACCCCTATGTTCATAGCAGCACAATTTACAATAGCCAAGTGCTGGAAGCAACCTAGGTGCCCATCAGTTAATGAATGGATCAAAAAACTGTGGTACATTTACACAATGGAATTCTATGCAGCAGAAAGAAAGAAGGAGCTCCTACCCTTTGCAACAGTATGGATGGAACTGGAGAGCATCATGCTCAGTGAAATAAGCCAGGCAGTGAAAGACAAATACCATATGATCTCACCTTTAACAGGAAGCTAATCAACAAAACAAACAAACAAGCATAATATAAACAAAGACACTGAATTTGAGAACAGTCTGACAGTGTCCAGAGTGGGAGGGGAGGGAATTTCAGGGGAAAAGGGGAACGGTTTAGAGCAACAAGTATAAAGGACTCATGGACAAAAACTATGGGGGGTGGAAATGGGAGGAAGGTGGGGAGGGCTGGGGTGGTGGGCTGGGGCAGGGTAAAAGACAGAAAACTGTACAATAATAAATAAATAAATAAAAATAAATACTTTATTATTCTTATTAAAAAAATAATGAACTTCTAGATTGTAAAGACAGACAATGAGTTAAGGATTCTAACCTGGGAAATGTGAGAAAAATTCCAGACCTAGAATTATATTTAAGCTTTAATATAAATATCATCTTTAAAAACAAACAAATAAACAAAAGCTCAGCTGTAGTCATTATTCTGGAAGTTGTTTTGACTTAACTGTACACAATTGAGAATAGTTAAATACCTTAAGTTGTGGTTAAGTATGTAAATCTTACACTTAAATCCTCACTCTACATTATGACAAAGTAGAATCTGTAAGGAGAACATACAGAAGGCCCATAGACATATGAAAAGATGCTCAACATCACTAGCCATCAGAGAGATGCAAATTAAAATCACAGTGAAGTATCATCTCACACCTGTTAGAATGGCTATCATTAATAAATCAACAAGCAACAAGTACTGGTGAGAGTGTGGAGAAAAGGGAACCCTAGTGCACTGTTACTGGGAATGCAGACTGGTGCAGCCACTGTGAAAAACAGTATGGAATTTCCTTGAAAAACTGAAAATGGAACTGCCTTTTGACCCAGTGATTCCGCTGCTGGGAATATACCCTAAGAATCCCAAATCAACCAATTTGAAAGAACTTATATACCCCTATGTTCATAGCAGCACTACTTACAGTAGTCAAGTGCTGGAAACAGCTTCAGGGCCCATTAGTACATGAGTGAATCAAAAAACTGTGGTACCTTTACACAATGGAATACTATGCAGCAGAAAAAGAGAAGGAACTCCTACCTTTTGTGACAGCATGGATGGAACAGGAGAGTATTATGCTAAGTGAAATAAGCCAGACAGCAAAAGACAAATACCATATGATCTTACCTATAAGAGGAATCTAATGAATAAAATAATTTTTAAAATTTATTTTAATTGTTGTTCTTGTACAGTTTTCTGTCTTTTCCTCCCATCCCAGCCCACTGCCCCAGGAGCAGAATAAATTAACAAACAAGCAAAATAGAATTACAGGCGTGGAAACATGGAATAGAATGCAAGTGACCAGAGGGGAGGAGGTGTGGGATAATGGTGGGAAGGAGGGGAAGGGACTAGTCAAAGAACATGTATGAATGACCCACAAACATGTACAACAGTGCGAGAATTGACTTTGGGAGTGGGGGGTTGGAATGGGCAGAGGAGGGCAGAGGAGAGCAAAGGGGGAAAATTGGGACAACTTTAGTAGGATAAAAATAACAATGATTAAAAAATAAAAAATAAAAGCACTAGAATAAAAAGAAGACACTAAAAAGTTATGTAAGCTAAGAAATGCATATACTTTATAATTAAATGGACATAAAAATCCAATTAAATAATTTACTATCCCATTAATAGTCTGGCATACCATTTCTGAGCTTCCATGAAAACCAGCTCACGGCTTTGTGCATTTTGAAAGTGTGTTTTGACCACCTGTGAGAATATATTTAAATATTTATAAAGTTAATATTTAAGTTACTATTTTTTGGTTGTCTTATAATTAGTGATATTTCACCACTATTGAGTTTATTTGCTCTTTAAAAGCCATGAAATGAGGGACAGTGCCAATGATGTCTTCCTTCTTTATTGCTCCAAGTACAGAGAAAAATAATTTTTAATTAGAAATTTCATTTCCTCTTTGCATATGGGAAATAGCACATGGAAGCAGATGAACCCAGCTAATTATATTAGACTTTCCTAGAAAGACCTCTACTACCAAATCTCTCATATAAATGTGCCCTTCTAATGGACTCTTACTCCATTTTCCCTCTCTCTTATATTGCAAGCTGATTTGCCTATTTAAACTCAGAAAATCTTTGCCCCTTTTCCAGTGTTTATTCCTCAAAGGTTATATTTTTTCATAAATTTTCTTTACAGTTTCTATGTTTACAAATGCAAGACCATTTTAGGAGAAGGCATGCAGTCTTAGTCACCCAGTGAAAAATAGCATGTAGATGAAATGCATTTGCCATCTTGTAAAACTTTTTAGATGGAAAGAGATCTTTGGTTTTTCTGAGAACTGAGACATGCATTTTACACTCAAACCAATAGTTTGAGTCAAAAGGCAGATCCCTTTTTAATTTTCTGAGGTATCTCCATGCTGGTTTCCACAGTGGCTGCACCAGTCAGCATTCCCACCAAAAGTGCAAACACGGTTCCTCTTTCTCCACATCCCTACCAGCACTTGGTTGTTTGTTGATGTATTGATGATGGCCATTCTGACCGGTGTGAGATGACATCTTGTTATGGTTTTAATTTGCATTTCTCTGATGATCAGTGAATTTTTTTAGATGTACATCTGAATCACATCATATTCCTGCTTCAAAACTTTCCATGATTCCTGACTGACTAGAGCTGTGGTTCCTGAACTGTATGCTACAGTGCCCAAGGCCTGCAGTGGACTCACCCCAGTCTGTTGGGGTATTTTCAACATTTAGGGGAAACAAAGCAATCAATCCTTTGGATATGCTCTGTACCAGCTTGGGGTATTCAGTGTCAACATTAGATGGGCTGCATTCCTTTTGATGATGTCCTGTTTTGTGAAGCTGGTTCCCCAGTGGTTGCTGTGATAAACAACAATTATCACATTTCAGACTTCTGCCTCCCTGAATTGTGAGAGGGTAAATTTCTGTTTTAATCTACCTACTTTGTGGAACTTTGGTATAGGCACCTCAGGAAGTGAATCCACTATGGGGCAAATTAAATGAATGTCCTCCTCTAAAACAAGCAAACAAACAAAAACAAACAGTATCACAAAAAAGGTAAAACATGAACCGAAGGCAACAGTGTTTAACTGGACTCTAAAGATTGTGAAGACTTGCAGTGCCCACCTAAGCTATCCTGTTGGTAAGATATGTGGCTATTTAAGGATGAAATAAAAATGTTAGTTTTTTTTCAGTCTATGCGTATTATTTTTAGAAATGCCTACTAAGTTTTTAAGACAAAAATATTTAAAGGTATATAACTACTTAACAAAGAGAATGCTTTTAGGTATTTCTTTAGGCCTTGAATCCCAGGGAAAAAATTTTCTGAGATTGAGAGGGCTGCAAACTGAGAAAGTTTGTAAATATCTGATTTATAGGATAAAATTCAAATGCCGTGGCAGGGTCCTTCAAAATCAGTATTCTTATTTTAAATTAAAGGAATTATACCATTCATATAAGAATCTAAATTTTAATTTTTTTATCCATCAGACTGGGATAATTTTAGTACCTAATATATATCAAGAGAATTGTTGACACAAAAGGTGTTAGTATGTACTAGTACTTAGCATGGTGCTGGGCACAGAGTAACTATTAAGTCAAATTTGGCTGTTAAATCAAACACATAATTTTGGGTGTTAACATCCTCTCAGTCAAAACACATACAGGCTTAGAATATAAGAGCCTTAATAATCTTAAACATCCTAGTGTTCGTTGACTTGCTTAAGTTGTTTCATCTAGTTAGAGGCAAAGTGAGACCTCAAAGCCAAACCTCTCGGTTCTATCTCATCAGCCTTTCCTCTACTTTGCACACAAAATTAGTGGTTTTCATCATTCAGAAGGTGTGCATGAGAAAGCACGAGTCTTAAGTAGGAAAAACTTGTCTGGGTTCAAGGAGGACATTAAGAAATCAAATTCAACCCTGGCTGATATGGCTCAGTGGACTGAGCACCAGACTGTGGACTGAAATGTCACTGGTTCAATTCCTGGTCAGGACGCATGCTTGGGTTGCAGGCTAGGTCCCCAGTTGGGCATAGAAGAGACAACTAATCTGTTTCTCCCCTAAAATAAGTAAATAAATAAATAAAATTCAGTAATTTCTTTTATTTCTTAAATTTCCTTTAGACAAAGATTATCTGGTATAACTTTTGTAGAAATGGGAAGAATAAAATACTAAGTTGACTGCCTTATCTATAAAAGTAGGACAGTGTGGCTGTCATTTGAATTGTTTCTTATCTCCGCATTGCTTTTGTAATTCTGTGTCTTCTTTTTCCTTAAAAGGTAGGACTGTATAAAAATACTCAGGTTTTTTTCTTCAGGTGAAAGCACATTTGCCCAATGACGCAAGTACTCTGAAGGAGGCCTGTTTTGAGCTAGAGAAAGGAAGGAAGATATCACAGAGGTGACATTCGAGGTCTTTTCTGTGTTCCTACCCGCAGTTCAGTCTTGGGCCCTGGCCAAGCAGTGATGGGGCATCTGTTTAGGCTCTGAATTCCTAATATTGAGGGAAACAAAACAAAAAAGTAGACATAGGGATTAGTAAAGTACCATATTAAACGCCTATAGCTGCTGAACAAACTTAAGACTGTGAACCTTAATTTCTTCATTTATGTAAGAAAAAATATTGTTCAAATTACTTCTAAAGCCCTTTCTTGTTTCATAATAAAATTGGAGGGATCAAATTTCACTGTCAGCAGAACCGTAAACTCATATTCTACCCTTGGGGCTTGGACATGCCACTTATCTCAATGAGTGGGGTTCCTGGTCTGCTGGGTTGATCCAACTGTCCATGGATTATGCTTTTTATTGTCATGCAAAACAAGCCCTAAGGGTTTCTAGATCAAATAAGTTCAGCATATAATATCTGCTATTCCTGTCAGAGTTTCAGAATATACGTTATTATGTTAAAAAGTTAACATATACTTTAGTAAAGATAGATTTATTTCACTCATTTTCCTAAAGGAACTTTTTTTTTTTTTTTGGTTCATTGGTATAGTGTGGAATGACCACTCTGGACTAGAGTATCTCTAAATTGCAACCTTAAATGTTTTGATGCTTTGTTTACAAAAAATAACTTAGGAGACCAGAGGAGTTGGAAGTTAGCTAAGTCTGCTGAGCTTTGTCATCCACCTTTTATTATATATGAGGGTCAATTGCATTCTGGCTGTGCAAAGTAAGCCACGAAATCACAAGGTGAAGTGGATAAGAGTAGAGATAATGGAACCACAGTGTCTAGATTCAAGCTTCAAACCCTGATTCTGCCACTTAGTATCGCTGAGACCAAGGGCAAGTTAAGAAACTCAATGCTTTGTTATCTATTATCGAGTGGATGTGATGAGAGTACCTATATCTTAGGGAACAGGAACAGGGTCTGGTATATAATATGTTCAACAAACATTATTACTACTATTACTGACTACTACGATGATGATGATTAAGGGAAGCTGCAGATTTCTCTCCTGGAGATATTGGGAAAGCATGGAAACATTCTCATCTATGTTCATGTATGGTCCAATTTTCATCTCCTTAAATCTTCTCTCCACATTGTTTCCCATCCCAGTAAATAGCATTGCCCTTCAGGCAGTAGTTCAGTACCCAAACTGAGGAGACCAATTAGTTCTTTGTTCTCTACCTTCAAGATCTATCTCAAAGCCAGTTTTTATTTTTGAGATATTTATGGCTGCCATCCCAGTGTAAGCTACTGTCATCTTTTCCTTGGGATCCTGCAACATAACTGCTTAATGGTTTGTGGTCCTCCACAGTCCTTTTATCAGTAAGAACCACAGTGCTAATTTAAAACATACATCAAATAATTTGCCTGGAATCTCAGTGCATTAGAGTAAAATTCACATATCTAAGTGACTTTCGAAGTCTCCACCTGCCTCCCTAATCTCACTCTCTTCATTCATGGCAGGCATGGCCAAATCCAGCTTGTTTCCTCCTTGGTCTTTTATGTTGCTATTCCTCTGCCTGCAGTATTCCTTCCCTAGATCTTTATAAGCCTGGTTCCTTCTCTTTATTCTGGTCTCAGTCATATGTTATTTTCTCAGAAAGACAGTCCTCTATCACTCTCAGTAGAGGTAGTCTCCAACACACTGAATTTTTTAATTTGTTCATGTTTTTATTTTGCCATCATCCTACTAGAATTTAAAGCTGCGTGGGGTCGGGGGCCATGCAAGTCTTATTCATGGGCATCTAGAAAAACTATTATTATTTCCATTTATATTTAATTACTGAATATAGTTTTATTTAAAGGCTTGATAGTCCTCATTTCACAGGCTTGTTCTGAAGGTTGAAAGAGAAACTATGCATAAAGCAGCCAAGCAGCTTAGCACATGGCAACTGATGAGTATTTGTCCTTAGTGTTTCCTAGTATTTTTATGTCACTTCCATATTTTCTTATTCTATCATATCAAAGGTCCCAGGAAAGAGGATCAAGAGACTCCTCTAAAATCCAGAGGGTACAAAGAGGCAGAGTCAGGACTGAAGCCTGGATCTTAGGGCTTTTTGTCCAGGATTTGTCTCACTTTACCACCCAATTTCTATGGTAGAATATAGTTAGCATTTAACTTTTAAGAGACATTAAATATATTTTCATACTGCATAAATTACAATCTTTTTTTTCTGAAAAGGAACTCACCATAACAGATTTTGAACCCATAGGAGTTAATTTCCTCTCCTCTAATCATTTAAAATCTGTTTTTAGAGCTAATTATATATTTTCACCTTTTCTTTTTTAAAGATTTTATTTATTTTTATAGAGGGGAAGGGAGGGAGGAAGAGAGAGAGAGAATCATCAGTGTGTGGTTGCCTCTCCCACACCCCCCACTGGGGACCTGGCCTGCAGCCCAGGCATGTCCTCTGACTAGGAATCGAACCGGTGACCCGTTGGTTCGAAGGCCAGTGCTTAATCCACTGAGCCACACCAGCCAGGGCTATTGTTTCACCTCTTCTAAGCTTCAACATTTGGCATGAGTTTTTTTATTCTCTAGTATTCTACTCAGCTAATTATATTAACTTTCTAATATAATTTTAAATTTCTATTTTCAAACTTTGAAAGTATTGACCATCAGTATTTCTCTTTTCAAATCTAACCACTATTTTATCCTTTTGAACTTCATGTTATTTGCATAATTAGTTAAGATTCACATTTGTGTACCTATATTATGTATACAATTGTGCATATTGAAACATATCATGGGATATATGTAAAAAAGTGTGTGTAAAATGAGCATATTATAGTTTAAAAATAACTAAATGAACATATCTATTTTCACAATTCAGGTTTTATTTTTTATTTTATATTTTTAAATTATTTTATTGTTCAAGTACAGTTGTCTGCATTTACCCACTACCACTCTCTCCACCCCACCCCAGCCCTCCCCACCTCCCTCTTTTGCTGCCACCCACCCATGGTTTTGTCCATGTGTCCTTTATAGTTGTTCCTGAACACTCTTCCCCTCCTCCCCCCATTATCCCTTCCCACCTCCCCTCTGGTTACTATCAGATAGTTCTTAATTTCAGTGTCTCTGGTTATATTTTGCTTGCTTGTTTGTTTTGTTGATTAGGTTCCATTTAAAGATACAGATATGAAATCATATGGTATTTGTCCCTCACCACCTGGCTTATTTCACTTAGCATAATGCTCTCAGGTTTTAAAAGTAGAACAAGATCAGTGTCATTGATATTCTTTGTGTGGCCCCCTCCACTTTGAGAGGTGATTCCCATGATTTTCTTTATATGCCTAGGTAATATGTTTGGTTTTGCCTATTTTTGTTCATGTCATGCAGACGGAATCATACTGTATATATTGCAAATGGAATCATACTGTGTAAAAGTGACTCACTTTTTCACTTTAAGTGCTTGAGATTCACCCATGTCAATGAATGTAACTGTGTTTCAGTGACGCTGATATCAGTACTGCATTCCGTTATATGAATAAATCAGTTTATCTCTCCATCATCTCGTTGATAGGTATTTGAACTATTTATAGTCTTTTGCTATTGTGAACAATGTTGCTGTGGACAATATTGCATGCCTGCTAGTGCACACGTGCAGGTGTTTTTTAGGGTTTTGTTTTTGTTTTGTAGGGTTTACCTGAATACCTAGAATTTGTATTACTCATTCATAGTGTGGTCTCATATTCAATTCTACTATGAAATGCCAACTTGCTTTGTATTGTGATCATTGACAATTACATTTCCCCCCAGTGGCACATGAAAATCTGTGGGGCTTTATACCCTCCCTAACATTGTCAAAAGATGGCCAGATTTTCCAAGTTTTGCCAGTCTGACAGGTGTCAAATTATTTTAATGTCCATTTCACTGCTTACTAAAGAGACTGGGTATCTTTTAAAATATTTATTTATTTACTATTCCCATGTTTTCTGTCATTTCATGGGTTCTCTTGATAAACAGAAGTTTTACATGTCAACAAGTTGACTATATCAGTATTTTTCTTTCTTTTAAATAGGTACCTAAAATCTCCATCTTGATTTCTTAACAATATTTTCATACATTAAAAAAAACCCCTTAATGTTTAATTCTTCACATTGAAGTTCTTGAATAGATTTTTAAATATAGTCCAAGGCAGGAATCAATTTTATATTGCCTTCTATGTGGATATGTAATTTTTGTACCATAATTTATTGGAAAATGTATTTCCCACAGGTGCGCAATACCAGCTCGATCATATGTCACATCTCACCATACACGAGTGTGTTTCTGAAATCCCACTCTCTTGTTTCATTGGCTTTTTTGTCTCTTCCTGGGACAATACTGTAGCTTTATAATAAGCCTTAATAACTAATGGGGCAATTTTTATATAATTTTTGATCATTTACATGAAAATAGTTTTTAATTTATTTATTTTTGCATTATTGATAAAAATATTTTTTAATTTTTATCTCATTTTCTTTTTCCTTTTTTAAATTACTTTTGATTTTTATCATTGTTCAAGTACAGTTTTCTGCCTTCCCCCCCACCTCTCCCTACCACCCCAGCCTTCCCCCCCACCTCTCCCTACCACCCCAGCCTTCCCCACCTCCCTCCCATTTCCACCCCCACCCTTGTTATTGCCCACGAGTCCTTTATAGTTGTTCTGTAAACTCTTCTGTCAAGCCCTATGAAATATCCTACTGAGATTTGTATTAGAACCGCATTGAAGGTATAGATTAATTTGAGGGAGGGGGTTGATATCCTTACAATATCTGGTATTTCTATCCATAAACATATCTTTCCATGTATTCAATATACTTTAGGGTCTTTCAATAAAATTTTATACTTTCTACATAAAGATTTGCATATCTTTATGTTATAATTATTTCTAAGTTCCTTAATTTTTGAACTTTAATATTTTTTTAAAAGTTGAATTTTCTAAATGATTCTATTAAACAGTACGGTATTACTAATTTTAATAATTTGGAAATGCTTTGGTTTTCTATACATATAATAATGTTACCTATGAATACTGAAAGTTTTATTTCTTCATTTACACACCATTTGTATGTTATCTTTTTTCTTGACTTATTTCTTGATTAAAAAATCCAATGTTGAATGAAAGTAACAGTTGGCATTTTTTTGGTGCAAATTTAAAGGGAATGATTTTAATATTTTACCATTGAATAAGATGTTTGCTGTTTTTATTGTACATAGCTTTTCTGATAAAAATTTTTTTGATTTCTAATTTTTGAAACAGGATTTAATATGAAGGGATGCTGAAATTTATAAAATACTTTTACTAAATAAATTGGGATAAATGTGTACATTGTCCCCATTTGAACTGCTAATATGATGAATTACATTTCTGATTTCTGATGTCCAACCAACTTTGAGTTCTTGATAGAAACACAGTGTGGTCATAATGTGTTTAGTTTCTTTCGTGCATTGCTGCTAGGCATGCGATTCTAGTTGATTGTTTTTATATGTATTTTTGTAATAAAGATTTGCCTGGTATTTTTCTTTCCTGCTGTCTGCTTGTCCGGATTTAGTGTCAAATATTAAATTTGTAAAATTTTTGAAGGTTGTTTCCACCATTTCTATTTTCTAAGAGTAACAGTAATATATTGAGGTTATTGATTCCTTGAGGATTTGGAGAATGTTCTCATAAAATGTTCTATGTATGATGTTTTCTTGAAAAAATTTTTTTAAAAACTGACTTATTTTAAAAATGTTAATAGGATTATTCAAACAGTTTATCTACTTAGTTTTAATCATTTATACATTTCTAAGACTGTCTTTTCCATCTTATTTTTATATTTAGTTGTATTTTATTGTTTCTAACATTCTCTTATCTCCTAAATTGTACTTTTATTCCTGATATTATTTATTTGCAACTTTATTTTTTAAAAATCTTTTTAGAGTACTCATTTTGATTAACCATTGAAAAACAGAATTTTGACTTCACTAATCTCTATTGTATCTTTGTTTTCTACTTTCATTTCTTTGTTTTGTCTTCTATATCAACTTTTAATTATATTGTTTTCTAATGCTGACTTTTAAAAAATTAATTCTCTTATTTTTCACTTCCTTAAATTGATTTCTTAGCCTATTTTAGACATGTATGAGTCTATCTATATGCATTTTATACTTTTGTTTCTAAGCATACTTTACAAGTTTTGAAATACTGTGTTTTAATGATCATTCTTTGAATTTTAAGCATTTCTTCTTAAATTTCAAAATTTTTTATTTTACACATGTGCTATTAGAAATTAAATTTTTAAATTTCTACTTTATATCTTCCTCCTCCTTCTTCTCCCTGCTCCTTTTGCCATCTGTCTCTTTCTATGTCTTTAATTAATTTCTAACTTGTTTGTAGTAAGAGAACATGATCCATGTGACATTGATTTTCTGAAATATGGTGGGATTTGCTTTATTTTCTAAGTGGTAATCAGTTTTCCTAAATGCCCCATGTTAACTTGAGAAGAATATAATTCTTCAATTATTGATTGCAGAATTCTATTTGTCTATCAGATCAAGCTCCCAATTATGCTATTCAAATCTTTGCTATTTTTACCAATTTTGTTTTTTATTGCCTTATAAAATAAATTATTGAGTGATGTATATCAGAACCTCCATTGGATGGCAGATTTTTCCTTTATGTATTTTTGAGGTTATCTTATTAGGGGCATAGAAATTAGGAATTGTTAATATATTTCTAGTAAATTAAATAATTTATCAATAGATAATTACATACTTTTATGTTATGATTTTGCCTCAGAGTTAATTTTTACTAGTAATCATATCTAATATAACTTTTACTACCTTTTTTCTTTTAATTTTTTGTGTCTTTGCAAACAGCACATATTTGGATTTTATTTTTTTGAATCAAATCTGATGATCTTAATTGGAGAGTTCAGTCCATATACATTTAATATTTTCAGTATATTTTTCTTTGTTTCCAATGTATTATTTGTGTGTTCTATTTTGTTTCTTCATTTTTATTTGCCTGTTTGCAGTTTTTTTCTCATTAGTGTTTTAGAATAGACATAGCATTTATAAGTTCTAATTTCATATGTAAAAATTCACATATATCTTTATGGAGGAAAATAATGAAATGAGAAAGAATATTTAACTTAGCAAAGTGTAATGCTAACCCATATTTTAGCATCCTCCCAAATATTGTAAGGATTTTAGAATGATTCAACTTGCATTATCTTCTTCCTGGCTTGAAGAATTATCCTAGATTTTAGCTATATCTTGATTCTTTTAAGTCCAAAATTAAGCATGTTTCACAAATTTCCTTTGTTATTTATTTCTTAACTCTTATATACTGATTTTTAGATATTTTCTTTTCTCAAACATATACCCTTTAGAAGGGCCTTCAGAGATAGTCTCTTAATTCTAAACTCTGTTTCCATTGATCTGGGGGAAAAAAATCCCAAGGTCCGGCACAAATAACACCCCTTATTTTATTACAAAATCTTTTATTATAACATCATAAGCATGTAACTCTGTAATATAACAATATCACACTCCAGCATGCCATATGACATTTTAGGTGAAATGTTCAAATTAAAATGATAAATCATTACGCCATATTATTACCTCACCAACCACATTCAAGCTTCTGCCGGACCCTGTTCTATCCTCATTATATTGGATATATAATTATGGTTGGCTTTTTCTCTCATATTTTGAAATTATTATTCCAAATGCTGGTTTCTACTATTGCAGATAAAAATTACCATTCAACATAGTTGTCTTTTATTTATAGAATTATTTTTGCTATTTTTAACATCTTTTTTGGAGGGTGTATTCTGAAATTTCACCATGATATTTAAGTATGGATTTTTCTTTATTCATGGGATATCTTGAATTCATAATTGTATAACTTGGCGTCTTTATTTCTTCAAACGTTACCTCTGCCCCATTTTGACTTTCCCCTCTTTTATGAATTTTGAATAGACCTGTATTGCTTTTTCTCAATCTGTTCTCTAACCTTTTACAGTCTTCTATATTTTTGCCTCTCATTGCTACATTTACTTAGACCTGTCTTTAAAGTTCACAATTTTTGTTTCAGTTGTGTCTAATCTCCTGTTAAACTTATTCATTAAGGTTCTGATTTCTATTATAGGTTCTACAGAGAAGATTTGAGTTTGCTTTGTGCGTGGTGCTGGACACACTACACATTCATTACTTCTTTAAAATAAATGTGCACATTAGGAATTTTTTAGCTACATAGGTTGTGCTTATTGTGAACTCCCAAAACACAGTTGGACTTGGGCTTAGCAAGTCTCAGGGGAAACTCCCCCCCCCCCCCAAAGCCCCAATGCCTACTGCCAGCCTCTGCAGGAGGTTTTATTTTTCTAGCTTGAACACTTGAGTAATTCCAGCTTCCATGTATGCAGCTCTTCTGTATGATCTTCCATCTACTTGAACCATAAGATTTTTCCTCATGTTTTCAGGTCATGTGACTTTGAAGAATCTAGGCTGGGTAATTGGATGGGCTGTTACTCCCAGGGCAACTATTGGTTTCAGTGCTGTTTCCCTCTGGATTCATGCCTTTTTTCTGTCATTTCTGCCCTCCAAGGAATTTCCTTCATTTCTCCATCAGCTCAGCCCTGCATTAAAAGTACTTTGAAAATTCACCATTTTTAGATCTCTATCAGAGTTTTTGTGTTGGTGTGTGTCTGTGTTTAAAACTGATCTGTCATATGTTGGAAGCCAATAGTATGTGCATATTTTTCACTAGAGTGCATTCTATTATATTCAGATGAGTCTTATTTTTATTGTTTGCGTTTGTCTCGCTGTTTATGTGTACATACATATAGATACATGCATGTGTACATACATGTATACACATGCACACCCATGTGCACATATATACAAATGTACATGAAAAATTTAGTGCTAAGGAAAAATAATATACTTTAATCTTACTAATAATCAAACAATTTTAGCTCTACAAACAGAAAATAGCATATACTGTAAAGCTACATTATGTATTTATTAATTGTTCTCATATTATCTTTAAGGTATCTTTTCTTTAATGTCATAATTTAAATTAAATATCAGGAATTTAGACCAACGAATAATGGGGAGAAATCCTTTACTTTAAGGAGGCAGCAGCCCTGGCTGGTGTAGCTCAGTGGATTGAGCGCGGGCCTGCGAACCAGCGGATTGCGGTTCGATTCCCAGTCAGGGCACATGCCTGGGTTGCCAGGCCAGTTCCCGGCAGGGGACATACAAGAGGCAACCGCACATTGATGTTTCTCTCCCTCTCTCCTTCCCTTCCCCTCTAAAGATAAATAAATAAAAAATCTAAAAGAAAAAAAATATTTAAAAAAAAATTAAAGCAAAGGCTATCATTTCAAAAAAAAAAAAAAAAAAAGGAGGCAGCAAATGTTATAAAGTTATCATCTAGCAACAAAGAATAAGCCACCTTAACAAACACTTAGGATTGGACTCAATCATAGAAGAGAGACAGTTAATGTAGGTTTTCTGTCTTTCAGGAGGTTTAAGTTCAGGGCCATGGCTACCTGTCTTTGGCAGTTTCTGTAAATGTCTAAGCAAACAGGCAGAGGAATTCTCGGAAATGTGATCTTGTCTGCAGTTCTAGTTCTTATTACATGTGTGGCATTGGGCACCTTGCTTAACCTCTCTAATTACCCTTTACTCATTTGTTTAATGGGTTTAATGAAAACAATAGTTGTATCTGTCTTATGTTGCTGCCATGAGAAATAAAAGGGTATATGCAGTTGAATATACAGTGCATGTCTAGATGTTTCCACTTTTTTGAAGTTGTTCAGCATTTATTAAAAATTCTTATCTATTGCCAAAAGCGCATGCAGATTTTTGTACTCAGGTTAATGTTTTTTCTATACCTTGCACAAGGTGGAATTTGTGTGCCAACCCTGTAGTGATTGCTAGTGTAAAAACCTGTTTGATATGTAGCCACTAAGCACACTGATGTGTATTACAATGTTCCTGAGGCTCAGGAAGGAAGGACGAGTCATTGCTTCTTCTCTGAACACCTATAATTCTTCCTCTTGGCATTTGTACAATACATCCAGGTAATATTTTTCTTACATACTATATTTCTCAAATTAGATGGCAAATCTCCCCAAGAATGGGTATCCTCATATAGTTTTCTAACATTAACATTCAAAATATTACTGTTTTTCAGAGTAAACTTCTCTCTCGTTCATTCATTCAACATGTATTCCTTGAGCACTTATGAAAAGGCACCTGGCAGAAAAGTTTTCTATGCATATTAGTGAATAAGCGATACAAGGCCTTGTTCTCATGTAGTTTACGTGGGCAGGAAAGTAAACAAGTAGATTAAGAAGGATTTTAAATAGTTGTAAGTGCTCTGGAATCATAAGAGATGCGGGATGGGTAGGACAAGTTTGACTAGGGTGGTCAGGGAGGGCTTCTGTGCGTGGTGGCATCTGAGCTTTGAACTAAACTGTGAAGAGAAACTAAGCACGTGGGGACATGACAGATCAATCAGGCGTGGGACAGAGGCTGGTGTGTTGAAAAACAGGAAGAAGGTGAATGTAGCTGAAACGTAACAAACAAGGCGTGGAGTGGTACTAGATGAAATCTGGGAAGCAGACCAGGGCTAGGTCATTTAATATGGATTTTTATCAACAATATTCCAGGTGGAATTGAGTAAGATTTACCATGTTGACCTCTTCATTTTGTCTCTTCCCCTTGTAAACTTTTTGCTATTCCTTTCACATAAGCTATCGATGTCTCTTTCTATCCCAAACTTCCCCACTCATCGTAACTCCCTTGGGATCAAGTGACCAAAAAAGCTTGTTTGATTAATGAGGTATTAAAGAATAGATGTATTAAAAAATAAAGGTATTAATGAGCTGGATTCTTTGGGAAGAAATTTTTCTCTCTCTGTGGAAGACAGATTCTGCAGAGCGAGCTTTGCACATGAAGGGCAGATCACAGCAAGATTTTGGCTTCTTGCAATAAACAGATTGCAAATCTGAATAAATTACATGCCCTCCCTTGGCTTAGCTTAATTTGAATCACTATTGTCTAATATGAGTTCCCCAAACTGTTAATTATGATTTATCAACAAGTTGATTGAGAAGCTATAAAATGACTATTCCTGATCTGATGACCCAGAATTTCATTACAGAATTGCCATGGTTACCACACTTGCCTACCCACTCTGAGAGGCTTCCGGAAGGGAATCATGATCTTAGGGGACATTGTTAAACCTTCTTATAACCTTCTTGTAGATGTGGAGCCCTTATCTTGTGGCTCATATGTCTCCAGATTTGTTGACACAGAGGTTCTCTTTTCTGAAAGTCACATGGCTTTTTGCATTGGAGGAAATAAGCATTGGAAGAGAGAAGGATTTGGAGAAAAGTTACAAGCAAATATAAGTAATTTTTGCTGTTGCATTATAAATCTTCTGCTTTTGAAAAATGGGTATGCTACTGTTTTGAAATTGTAGACGTAATAGGTTAATTTGCACCTGTGGAGTGATTGCCAAAGGGAGTCTAGGTGGCAGTTCTCTGTGAGGCTCGATTTTGGAATTTAGTACAAACCCCTGCTGCGAAGTTAGGCTACAGAAAGCAGCAGGAACAAGCTGAACGTGTGTAGAAACTGGTGATGTTGGCGCTTATTCTCAGCAAAGAAAGCTTTATATAATGTCTGAGCACTTGAGGGGCTTGGACCAAACAGCTTAGGCATTATTTGATTTTGACTAAGTATCCCTCGGATGAAATGATCTTTCATTTAACTTTGTTAAATGTTAAGGGCATGCTGTGCTTTGCTTTTTTCTCAAGTTTGCCAAGTGAAGGGTTGGCAGCAGTGGAACAGAGCAAGACATTTCTGACACATGAGTCTGTTGATGGCAGTCATTTTCAATTTGAAGCTAACAGGCAGCTTTTCAACTCTGAGAGCTGTTTGCTCAGGGTTGTCTTGCTTGTCTGGTCACACAAAAAGAAATTGAAAGAAAGATGCCCAGAGCATCTCTTTACATAGTGTAGCTAGGGCCCTCTCGTGGGCAATGGTAAGTATGCAGGTAATTTGTACACCAAATCTGGAACAATTAGACTGTATCTAACACTCAGATAAATGATGCATACTCAGGCAGGATTGGGTAGAGGTTCACTGGGGCCTAAAACTTATACAATTTGAGGGGCCCCTTTTAGAAAAAGAATGCAAAATATCTTAAACTTTACAAAAACCTGCAAATGTGAAAAAACACTAGAGTGCTTTTCTTACCACCTAAGATGCCTCATGAATTTCATGGTAGAGCCACCTCTGGGTTTATTGGCTCTCTGTTTGCTAATTTTAAGTAAAATTAAAATTATGGAGAATGTATTTTTAAAGAAAGACTTGGGAATTGCAGCCTGTTAGTCTATAAAAAGTTGTTTTGGACAAAAATATAATATACTTTGAAGTTTAATACTAAGTTCAGACTTAACTCACTATTCTTCCTTTCTTAGGAGTAGCTAATCTAGCTTTTATAATATTTTCCAGAGTGAGTAGTCTTTTGTTTCCCAGCTGAGTTCAGAATGGTTTATACTACATCGTGTATATAAGCACTTTAGTCTTTAACCTATGAAATGTTGAGTATGATAACTTTACAAAGTTAGTAAAGGTTAGTAGTTACTTTGTCCTCATTAACCTAAATAGAGTATTTAACTGACTAGCATGTACAGTGTCATTTATTTATTGGTGACTGCAGAAATAGATGAGTCTCATGATTCGAAGTGCTAGATTTTGCAAATTGGCCTACAGATCTTCAAAGTGTGAGACAGAACATGCTAAGTAGAATAAGTTTGATTCAATCTTGAATTGCAAAAATGTAACCTGAAAGACACTTTCCCCTCAAAACTAGGGCATTAAAAAGTCAATTTTTGAAGCAAAATAAGAAACAAATTTTTCACTGTTTCCTTGAATTAAAGGGAATGTAGTTTTATGCTCATTTATAAGCAATTTAAAAAAAAGAGTTCTAAGTTACTTAAGTTAGAGTTTTCTAAGCTAAAAATCTAAATCTCCTAAATAACAATTTATAGCCATTTTCTTTTTAAAATAGTTTAATTTTGAATAAGTTTTAACATATAATGTGTTGCTTTGGTCATCAGAAATGTTCGTCGTTACCACTCATAAGAACCATTAACTGATATAACAGCATGGAATTTATTAGGATCAGATTTGGAGAGAAAACAAGTCAAAGGAGAACTTGTAAGACCATCCGGTCTAGTCTCCCCCACCATTAGACAGGTAAAGAGCTGTGTTCTGCATGTTTTCCTCACACATAAATATCACTGATTTTTAAAGAACAACTTCAATTGAAGTTCCTGATCTTTTTGAGCATTGAGGCAAGCTACCTGAGTGTTAGAAGCATTAGACTCAACCTGAATCACAAGCTTTTATAAAGAAATATGTTGATTTTATTTTTTGCAAAGATTTTTTTGTTTTAAAATCTAAGTAATAGCTTATTGTTTAGTTTTGTAACATATCAGGCACTTGTCCGTATATCATCACAGTGCTTACGCTTCCCATGTTTCATTTTCTTCTATCCTTACAAGAACACATTGAGGCTGATACTACAGATGAGAAAACCGAAGGCCATGAACATTCAGCAAATTGCCCAGGGTCATCCAAGGTCATTTAGCTAGCCTGTGGCCAAACCCAGTGTTCAGACTCTGGCAGTTTGGCTTCCTGATATATTCCTATCAGAAGGCCTGGAGGAAGCCTGCTGGTGACTGAGCATGTGACAGATTCATGCATGAAAAAGGAAGAATATAAATATAATTATAAAACACAAACATCAGAAAACAGATAACTATGCTCACATGGATGATGGTGCCCTAGAAAACACACCCAGCTTGGAATCTTAGCACTTCTGAATACTGGTGGGCATCAACAATATGGAAGTAGATGCAACTCCCACCCCCTGAAAAGGTTACAGGTAAAATGGAGGGTCTGAATGTGGAAACTTGGGGAACACTAGAGAAGAGGATAGGTGGCCTGAAAGTGAGACTGAAAAAGAACAGTGAATGAAGTGGGAGAGGCACCGATGGCAGTGCCCCTGGGGGTGCAAGACACAGACATTCTCCCAAGTTGAGGGTAGCTAGTAGTGCTGTAGCGTGATACGCATTGCGCACATACACATACACGCACACAGTCGCCTTAAATAAGAACACCTGATAATGACCTAAAGGCGTCTGGTCACATCAGCTTCAGTTTGATTATACTGCAAAAACAGGGAAGTGAATTACTTCATAGGGGATAGTGGGCAGGGACAGTAATATTTTTTTAAGAGTGCCAATCCAATGATTTTAGGTTCTCCAGCTGGTGAGCCTCATACAAGAAAGAGCACGTTGTTCACTTTGAGTTTGAATTCCATACAGATGGTACTAACAGATGTTTCCAAATGACAGACTGCTAAAAATCACAACTCTACTTCAAGTTTCAAATATAAATACACACAGAGTTTGTAGTGCTTTGGCATACCTTTTGTTTTAGAAATAATACCACAGTTTCAATTATTTGGGGTGAGTGAACCTCTGTATAATTACCATTTTCCCTTTTAGATGTTCCCCACCGTTGAATGTGGCTTTCTTCTTTCCTTTTTATGAATTTAGTAAGAAATAATAAGATGGCTCAGGAATCCAGCAAATTCTAAAATAAAAGGAAAAGCACACTTCCCTAGTTTAGGAAAGGGCAAAAAGATGTGGATAACAATCTCAGTGACAATTATAAAAGATATTTTTCTAAACCCCTCCTAACAGAATTTGTTTAATCATCAAATATTTATTGAATGCATACTACAAACCAGCTGCAATGGACAAAATGCTTTTCCGAGGAGCTTTATTCCAGGGAGTCAAATGAGACAGGTGGCATGTTAGATGAAGATGAGTGTTTTGGAGGCAAGGGGACCCAAGCTTCCTGGACCCCTGATGTATCTCAGGGTACTTATGTGATCTTTTTTAATATACTCATTCAAGTTGGATCATCATCCCTGATGAAGTTTGCCTCTCTTCTGTCCCTTGTGTTCCAAATTGCTGCTGTCTTGGCATCTTCCATGGTTGTAGGTTAAGCTTTGGAGATTACAAGAAGCCAGGCCAGGTTTGTATCACATTGGTACACCTCTCACCCTCACTTTGGAAGTCCTGATTTTGTCTGTGGCAGTGCCCCTTGCTTCAGTGCATTCAGTGGTCATTTCAACAAATATTTGCAGGGAATGTGTTACATGGCAGGCACCGCACCAGGTGTTGGACACACAGTGATGAATAAGACAGACAAGGTCCTTGCCTGCATGGAGCTTATTGTCTAGATAGTGTTAAAAAAAACATGCAAAACTCATAAACACTCAGGTGAATCTGAGTGTTACAACCAGATAAGTGTTATAAGGGAAGCAAACACAAAGTTGTAATGACAATAATGAGGGAATTACTTTAGGGATGACATGGAGGTCAGGGAATTCCTCCTTGATAACGTACAGTGTAAGTAAGCTGAGGTTGGAAGAAGGAATGAACCTTTTTGTATGTATTTGCGTATGTAAGTATTTCTGTGAGGGAAGGGTTGCATTTTAAACAGTGAGAACACCATGTGCAGAGGCCCTGAGCAAAGGGAAACCAAATCCAGCACCTTTAAAGACCTTCGCAAAGGCTGCTGTGACATTAGTTCAAACCGGAACACTGGGTGGCCTGATCTGTTTCTTAAAGTAAACCTTATGTTAAAACCTTATTACTAAGTTTAAATTTTGTACTTAATTTTTCATTAAAACTATTACTTATATGCGTGACCCATGGACAAGAAGTAAGTGGGGATTGCTGGAGGGAATATGGGGTACTGGGTGGAGGGTGGCAAAGGGAGAAAAATTGAGACAACTGTAATAACATAATCAATAAAATAGATTTAAAAATCAAAAAAACCCAAAAAAACCTATTATTTAATTTTTCCCCACATGTCTTCTCTCAAGAACCTGGGGATTATTTCTCTTCATGCTGGGTGCTTACAAAGTGTGAATCAGCATCGCTCTCCAAATCATCTCTCCGTCTTCAGACTCCCACCAGTTAGACTCTTCCCAGACGTTGTTCTCTGAGGGTCCAGGGGGACTAATACTTCCCAGTGTTCCCCTCATTGTTCTTCTGAGGATGCCAAAGAGTCCCTACCAGTTTCCCACGTCACACCAGGCCTTCTCAAGGGCTTGTTTCCCTTCTGAGACCCTTGTCACCACCACACATGCTTGGTGAAAATATATAATTTCAACTTTTCCCACTTAGATAAAAATGTTTTTATTTTCCGTCTACATTTAGTGTCTCTTTTAAAAATATTTTTCAGAAGTGCCAGATGAACAAATATTTAACTACCCTCTATTGCCTTGGCGAACCTCTCAGTAAGCCAACATACCTTTGAGCTCTGTTGCGTAACTATCTGTATTTTTTTTTTCTCATAGTATATTTTTTACCCAGTGGATATCACTCCAGCTGTTGATACTTTCACAGGAAGGAGTCACCCTCCTCTGCCTTTCTGAACATTTTGGGCTTAGTAGCTGGGCCAAAGGAAATATTTGAGGAAAAGGACAATCTGTTAAAAAAAAAAAATAAGTTACTTTCATTTCCACTATGGGGTAATCTACAGCGACTTGAAGAAAATAATGAGCGTAAATGGTCGTAGGGTGTTTTCCTGTGCCTAAGCAGGATACGTTTTGGTTAATAGAGAACTCGAGAAATAAGTGTAACCTTTGACAATCTGTTGAACAGAAATGAGTATCTTATTGCTTAAGCTTGTGATTCCTTGATTACCGTTGAGATGAACAGTTTCTGCGATGCTGCTGACCACTGGCACATCGTCTGTGCGTTGCTTCTTCATGTCTCCTTCCTGTTTTTCTTTTGAAGCTTGACTTTCCTTACTGATAGGTAAGACTTTTATGGATGCTTCATATGGCTATGTTAATATGGAATCATTAACCCTTTGTCACATGCTCCCAGGTTCTTATTTCAGGTCAACCTGTTAATTTTGTCCTTTATATCTGGTCGATCCATGTGTCATTGCTGTTTCTGTTCATCAGGCATGGTTTAAAAAATCTAGCCATTACATGTGGTTCAGACAAAATTGTTTATTCCTTGGATGCCAGGCTTAGAGTTTGTCCTCACTCCAGATTATATTACGTTTCATATGTATTTTTTTTTGTTCATACCTAATAACCTATACTTCTTCCTTTATTTAAGAATTGTGCTTCTTTAAAAATAAGTACTTTATTCTTCATTATAATATTAAAAAGACTCTTCCAACATGGTTTTAGCTGATTTAGTACGTTTTGCTTTTCTTCTGATTCTCCTACTGTGGTGTTCACATCCTCTCTAACTTCTAGATTCAGCCCAAGCACGGCCCACTCTGGGAGGCCTCTTCTGACCCTTTGGCTTCACGAGGTGGTAGTGCTCTGTGCTTCCGTGGGATCCTATGCACACTTCTCCCATGGAATTTATGACTTCTACTGGAATCGTTGATTTTCTGACTTCCAACCACATATTATTTATATCCATGTCCTAGGATCTAGGACAGTGGTTGCTTCATAATAGACTCCCAGTTGGTGTATTTATTTATTTATAGTTGAATTGAACTAATTAGGCTGTTCCCTATGGATTGAGGAGTAGTTTTTTCCAGCTGTTACGTGATATGTGTGAGCAGCTTCCCCAGAACAGCACTGATAAGTTACCCTAGAATCAGTTGTGTTGAATTACATTGCATTGCTGTTCTACACTCTTTCTACTGAGGTCTCTTTTTCCTTTTCTTTCCTTCTCATTCGTTTTCCTTTGTATGTTTATAAAAGGCATCACATTTTGACTCTCTGACCTATTTCTGCATCCTCTTTTCCTGAAACCATCTTTGGAGTACAATGTCTAGCTATTTCATGTGTATGTGAATTATACAACATGAATATTTGTTTTGTTTTGTTTTTTAATTTGAGTGTTTTATTCTAATTTAAATACAGGCTAGATGTTTGGGATGTTGAGAAACATCCCAAATGTTTCCCAGATGTTGGGAAAAATTATTACAAGAGTCATATTATGATATTCAACCTGGACCACAGGCATTTTCTCTTTAAATGCTCTAAATTTTCTAAAGCAGAGAGATGCTCTGCTTTACAGCTGATCATATGATCATATTATAGGCCATTAAGCCTTATTCGTAGATTTCAGAATTTCCCACCTGTTACCATTCTTTACTGTTCCCATCTTTTTTTTTTTTCCCAAGCGTGTTAAAAATCAGCAAATTCAGTCCTGCTCCCCTGGTTTGTTATAATGACTTTTCCAAAAGTTTCCACTCACATATTTTTACATCAACTATAAATAGTCCATCATGAACTTTAAAAAAATAGAAATAAATAAAATATTTTTATGGAGGGGTATAGACTACATATGAAAAAAAGTACAAAAATACCCATGCAGTTTAAGAACAATAAAGAAATGTACATCTGTGTACAAGTCACCCAAAGCAAAAAATGTATTTGCCATTTCTATGTTACTCATTTTTTTCTATGCAGGCCTTCAGAGGGGATCATTACCCTGAATGTTGCATTAAGTATTCCCTTGCTTTTTTTAATAGCTTTAAAAAAGTGAAATTTGTAGGAATTCCTAAACAGTATATTGTTTAGTTTTATCTATTTTTGTAATTTATATAATTATAATAAAATCATACTTTATGAATTCTTAGGTGATTCGATTCTATAGATCAATATTCTAATTTTAAGGTTTATCTGTTTTCTAAACACAACTTTATTCTTTTTCAAAAAAAATCATAGACACAGACAGCAGTATGGTGACTACCAGGAGGAAGCTGGTAGAGGCAGGTAGGAGGGGATAAAATGGGGATCAGTGGTGACGGAAGGAGACTTGACTTTGGGTGGTGAGCATACAATAGAATATACAGATGATGTATTATATAAGGTTTTGTACACTTGAAACATATAATTTTATTAACCAATGACACCCCAATAAATTAAAAAACATATAAAAAATAAAGAGGACCTTTAAAAATGTTTATTTTCTTTCATTGAAAATGTAGTATTCCATGGTATCATTATATTACAACTTACTTTTCCATCTTACTTTTGAGGTACACACACATAGAGGTTTTTCAGTTTAATTGCTAGTATAAGCAGCACAATTATAAATATTCATATACATATTTTTTGGTGCACATATGCAAGAATTTCTTCCAGGATAAATATGTGAAAGTGGAATCCCTGAATCATAGCCTAGGCACATATTCAACTTGCCCACTCAATTTGCCAAATTAGTTTTACCCATTTCCATATATATTTTCAATGGAAGTAAAACCCTTTATATAGCAAAAAGGGAAGTCTACCCTCTTTGCTATATAATGTATTCGTGGCAATAATTTGCATTATTCTATATTTACTTTTTGCCAAAGTTGTGGGCATGAATTGTATCTAGTTATGATTTTAACTTATACTTTCTTTGATTACTAAAAAGGTTAATATCTTTCAGTATGCCTTGGGGTTATTCTCATGAAATTTGTGTTTCTGTTTTTCAATAGTGTTGTTCGATTTTATCTTACTGATTCATAGAGTTCTTTGTATGCATTGCATAGTGACCCATTCATTGTATTGTAAGTCTCATCTAAATTTGTAGCTTATATTTTCACTCCATCATGACTTACAAGGATAGTTTTTAATTTTTATGTAACCACATTTACCAATTTTTCTCTTTATAGTTTGCTTATATTGTGACTCATTTAAGAAAAATTTTTCTATCCTGCAAGGTAAAAAAAAAAAAACCCTAACTTGCTTCAAAATTTTTCTTTCACACTGAAATCTAATACATTAGGAATTGATTTATATGTGTGACTGAGAAAGGTATGTCCCCTGACACCTGTAGTCAGTTGCTCCGGTACCATTTATTTCAAAAAGTTTATTCTTTGTGCACTGATCTGCATTTAAACTCAGTCATATACTGTGTTTCTACAGTCGCCGTCCTCCTTTGTTCAGCTGCTGTGTTTGCCAGTTGCTGCTCCCATACCTGACTGCCTTTATTAATATCTCTTTATAATAAAGATTGGTATCTGGTAATCACGTGCCATGATGTTATTCCTCTTCCTCCTTAGAATATTGGCAATTATTGGAACTTAAAATGTCCTGTATGTTTTAGAATCAGTTTGTCAAGCACCACATATAAAACAGCACACACACACAGTCGGAATTTTGGTTGGAATTGAAATTATAGATAAATTTGTGATCAAATAACATTTTTGTGATAGCGAATATTCTACATCTTTAATGTGCTATTTTCACTTAGTAAATTAGTCTTTAAATAATTATTAAAATATTTACATTGTCTTTCAATAAAGGATTAGGAGTTCACCATGACATTTTGCATATGATTTATATACTATAAATAGTGTCATTTTTTAAAAGTCTTCGTTTTATAAATTTTGTTGCAGGTGAATAGAAATTCAAATGATTTTGGAGTGCTGGATTTATATCTAATAATCATGTGCATTGTATTAATAGCTATGATAGTTGTAGGGGGGAAAAGGTGGGACAACTGTAACTGAATAATAATAATAATAAAATTAAAAATTAGAAAAGATATTTCCTAGTGTCAACATAAAAATAGCTATGATAATTGGAAAAAAATTTAAATTGTATACAAGCATAATCATCTTATGAGGAATGAAGATAATTTTGTTTTTTGTCTTTTCTAATCCCTGAAACTTTATTTATTTTTCTTGTATTACTAGATTGGCTAGGAATGCCAACAAGTATGAATAGGTGTGATAACAGACATCTTTGCCTATTTTTGCAAACTCAAAGGAGGCACTTTCAACATTCCAACACTGAAAATCAGATGAGATGCCCTGTCTGCATGAGGTCTTCACATATCATGTAGGCATTTAAGAATTGAGGCAAATTCCTGGAGACAGAGGAAGAAATGCCAATTTAAGGTTATGTTTATTCCATAAAGCACATTAGGGATTCAAAATAAAAATTAATTTTTATTAGAGAAAAATAAAAAATTTCTTGCATATCTAAATTTGTAGACAAAAATACATGCCACTGCACAGTGAATAGTTTCGAGAAAATGACACTTATTCCAGGGCATAAAATTTCATTAAAGTTTCATGTAAGCATTTTCTGGTGCTCTCAGTAGGCAATCTCTTAAGGAATTCCTTTGTCAAAATTCTCCCTATTAACAACACAGTGGCTGACAGGTTAACTAGTCTTTGCAGCATTTCCTGGAGTAAGAGAAGGTGGCAATGTGCTTGCAGGGCCCATTAAAAGTCCCAGTAAGTGTACGAGGGCTTTGGTGTGCTCTTTCACCGATACCTTCCTGGGTTAAGTGTAAATGTAAGTGATGGAAAGAAAACAGTACAATAGTTGTCTCGCTGTAAAAGAAATCAGAGCTCTCAGTAAAAATCACTCAGTTCCATCTCAAATAAAAACAGAACGCTCAGTGCTCATCTTGACATAAAGGAAGCTTTCTCCTCAAATCAACCTGGAGATTTTAGGAATCAAACCCAAAGCATAACAGACCTAAGAGCACCACTGGCTGGCACACACCTGTCACAGTGAAAGTGGGCTGAGCCCCCAGAGCAGCCTGGATTGTGGGTGAATAATGGACAAAGGAGATGGTTACACACAGCTCTGGGGCAGAAGGCAATCAACATTATATAGAAGCCATTGGTATCAGATGAAGAAATGCATGGATCTTATCCACGGACGTATGTTATCTACAGATAATTGCTCAGAGACAAGAGGTGTCCTGTTCTGCATTATCATTAGGACCTGGAGTTGAAAGACATAAGGTAACTCGGGGAGAAAGTCTTGGGGAGCAGTGTGTGGGATGTAACTGGGGTGCTGTGAAGCCACTGATGTGGAGATCAGGGTTGGCCTGGAAAACACATCTCATCATGCCTAGCAGACATGTGTCTAGGCCAGAGCAGGCCGGCCTTTACTCTGGGCACGAACATTAAAGCGATGCACAACCTTGAAGTGACTTTAGAGATTCATGATCTCCCCCAAGAGTTCCAAACCTGTTACAGGAACAACATGCTTAACTGGCACTTTGGGGAGTAGATTAATAATAAGCAGTGTCAAGTTCTCAGAATCACATAAAGCCTTCTTTTTGATCTTAAAACCTTAATGTATAACCTTACTGATATTCTCAGTTAAAATGCTAACAGGGAAAAACTACAGGGTGTAATGACCCCTATCAAATGATCACTTATTGGTATCAACTTGATCTGCCAATGCCATCTTTCTGTTCCTGTGCCAAGAGATGAAAGAGAATAGAAGGCAGGAAAACAGACTGTCAGCGAGAGGTCAGATGACAGGGTTATCATTTCCTTTCTTCCAACACTGTCAGCTTCTTGTCAACACCACAGTGTGGTGATTACAGCCTTGCTCTGGTAATCACTATTGAAAAACTGCGTGGATGGAGCTGAACGTGTCTGTGATTGTTAAGAGGGACGGAGTCCAAGTCTAATTTTGATTTTCTTTTTTAACTTCAGGATTCAGGTCATGTAAAAGTATTATCAGAAAATTAAACATGCTTCAGTCCAACTTCTGTATTATAAATGTTCATATATTTTAGACCCGGCTCCCAATTTACCTGACTGGAATGGTACATAGAGCATAATTACATAGAGCATAATTATGAGTAAATAACACCAAATAAACATGATTATAAAAATTACATAATATATAAAATAAATAATTTATATGGTTCCTATTCCAATGGGCTAATTTCATGGTATCAGACTCCAGCAATAAACTAGGTACCATGTGGACATGTGAGCCTGCCCTAGTGAATATAGCTGCACTCAAGCTATTCATCATAGACTCTACACCTCTGAGTCTGCTTCATCTTTGTATCTCCCAGGCTCTTTAAGTATTTAGCAAATAATAATACATGGATGAGTGAATAAATTAATAAACATGTTAATGCATAAGTATACAAGTGAATAAATTAATAAATGAACTAATATATAAGTAAATAGGTGAATAAAGTAATAAATGAGCTAATAATATACATACATAAGTATGTATGCACCTGATATTGCCCTAGGAATAATAGATAGTACATATTGGATGATTTAGGCTTTGTGCAATATATTGCCAAATGGACTTTCACTTTATTTTATTTGTTTTCTGCCCATGTGGCAATCTATTTTTAAGCTGATTTGATTGCTTTATTAATCAGGATTTGTGATAATGTAATAACATTAACAACAAATTTTAAAAAAGAACTTTGCTAAGAAAAATAATTTTAAAAAATCAAAGTTGTTTTTTTTTTTCTGAATGGGGAGAATATTTAATTAAGTGCAGGTATCAAAACAGTTTGAAAGGCTATTCGTTACTGTTTTCTTCTTTAATGAATTAGGCATTGTACCAAGATTTATGGGCATCACCTTATTTAATTCTCACGGCAGTGCAGTGAGGTACGTATCTACTTTCAATTGTATTTGCAGAGCGCAAATCCAGGCACGGAGAGGCTGAGTGACGGGCCGGGGGTGGCCGCATGGGTGTTTTGTCACTGAGGCTAGGATTTGAAGCTGCGTCTGTCAGTCCAATGCCAAGAGAAGAACAGAATACACTCTCACTTTTTAAATCTCCTTTACATTAATGTTCAGGTTTTTGTATTTAAAAAAATATATTTTATTGATTATGCTATTACAGTTGTCCCACTTTCCCCCCTTTGTTCCCCTCCACCTTGCACACCCTCTCCCACCCACATTCCCCTCTTTAGTTCCTGTCCATAGGTTGTACATATAAGTAGGTTTCTGTATTTTTAATTTTTAAAATTATTCTTCTTATTATTTAGAACTAGCTATGGAAAATTGTAATCATCTTTCAAAAATGTCAGATTCCTTCCATGCCATTTCTACTTTTTTGATGTCTTAATCATTGAAAGTGAAAAAAATGTTGAGAAAAAAATACATACTTTTCTTTCATACCCAGACCCTGTTTGAATAAGGTGCTCTCTCATTTCAAGTTACTACCCGCAGGCTTTATTTGCCAAGATTCTTTTGAAGCACAGCTCTACTTTTCTAAGTTTTGAATTAAAAGGTATTTCCCCTGTTACCCAGAATTATGTCTCAGCCTCTCCAGCTGGCAAAACAAGGCTGGGATAAGTGATACTGATCTGCTCTCCACAAGAGGAAGGATGAGAGCCATGCTTCAGACCCTCCAGGGAGAGAGCATGAAAAGATCTTTATCCGTTTTCTCCTCTCCTCACACTCCTGTTCACATGACCTTTCCTTTCATGTCTTTTGATTCAAGGAGACAGCTTCTACTCTTGTTCACTGAGTGACAAAATGACTGCACTTCATGTGTTTGGGACTGCGGGGGACAGTAGTTCCCATTGAGAACTCCATGCAGGTGTGTCGCCAGTCGGTCATTATCGAGATCAAACCAGGATCCTCCAGAAGCCATTTGTGGCTCTTTTAGGGGTTTTTGTTGTTGTTGTTGTTTATTTTTTGTTTTCCCCCACCAGACACCCGTCTTCTGCTCCGTCAGAGCTCACTTAGCATGGCCTGTCAGAAGCACAGTCACCTCTTTTCTTTATTGCAAGAACAATCTACATTTCCTCTATCCATGGCCATGTCCTGTATCCATGGGCCTGAGGACCTGATGCTAAGTTTGCATCCACAGTGGAGAAATCCAGAAAATGTGTTAGGTCGAAAAAGATGGGAGACCTTTTTCCAACTGTGATTATCTGTGTTCAGTAGTTAAGTTTTGTAATTAAAATAGACAATACTTTTAAACATAGGGAAATTATTTGTCAGTTTTGGTTTTAAGGTAGGAAGCAGGGGAGAAACTCCACATTTTTATGTTTGTCAATGGGTACTCATTTTATTACTAGTGCTTGTTGAAAATGATATGGTTAATATGGTTTTCCAAACCTCTGATAGCTTAACTTCCTACAAAATTTATCCTATAACTGCATGAAAAATACTTCTCATCAAGTGTAGGAAAACTATTTTATTTTTCTCTTAAAGTTTTTATTGGAATGTGACACATTGAATGGTTTGTGCTTCTCTTGGTACATGAATACCAACATACTTTCTAGGGAAGCATGATTGGAAAGTCACACATATAGGAGCACATGGCAAGTGTGTGAGAGTGTTGGGGTATAATGTTGCTTTTATTGTTGAAAGCTGTGATTAAACAGACGCTCTCTGCAGCTGTGACTTTGTACAGATGGCAGGACCTAAACCAGAGGGGCTGAAAGGATTTCCTGAAATGAAGCCAAGAAGCAGATCCAGTTTTTCTCCACCGAATCTTCTGTAAAAACCACATTAAAATAACATGGTGTTTGTGTGGATATTCATGCTGGATGTATGTAGATCTTTTACCCCATTTTTGGTCACGGAATTATATATACTACACCTACTATATGCCTATGAAGCTTTAAACCACGTTCTTATGTATAACTTTTTAAAAATGTGTGTTTTATTTAATAGAGAAAGTAAGTGGATATACAGTAGATTTCCCTGCCTTGGTCTTAAAATTCTTTTGGATGATTCAGGTGCAAATATTCTAGATGGTCTGAAGATAACCAGACTACTTCTATTACATTTCTTTGAATTGTTTCCCACTTCATTATAATACGCCCCCCACACTTTTTTGGGTGCTGATCATCTCTTCTACCTTAACTCTGATCCTCTAATATTCCCTTTTTATTCTTGCTAAAAAAAATCCTCTTCTCCACCTCACGTACATTTCTACTGGATCTCCATACAGTCTCTGTCCAAAAAATTTTTTATAAATATCATTTGAACAAAACAAAACAAAAACTTGACCCTTTTTACGGTTCAAAACATGTGGTTTTGTCAAGGGATAACTGAGACCTTGGTTCCACTTCTTTGCAGGGCACGAACACTCCCTCACACTTACAAGGAATCTGTGGGTGGTAACCCGCCACACAGGTTGGGATGAGAAATTCCGCTAACCAGCTTTCTATCCCTGGAAAGAATAAGTGGAATCATATTTGCACAGAGTGCTCAGTTTTTCTTTCAGCAGACATTTATTGAGCATCTACTCTAAATGATGCAAGTCTGGTCATAAATATTAATGAATCAATCAGACAAAGTTTCTGCCTTCAAGAAACTTGTATTTCAGTGTGGAGGAGACAAGTACTAAACAAAAAAATTAAAATGAACAAGATAACAAGCAACAAAAACTATGGATAAGTATGAGAAAAAAAATAAAATGGAATAATAAAGTGTGATAGGGTAGGGTCTTTTTGGATTGGACGTTAGGGAAGACCTTTGTCAGAAGGTATAATAGTTATCATTGCTGTGAATCAAATTATTCCAAATCTAACATCCTAAAAATAGACACTTATCCTATCACATGACTTTCGTTAGACAGGAATTCTATAACCACTTAGATGGGCAGTTCTATCTCAGGGTCTCCTGCAGCCATCTGAAAACTTTACTGGGGTGGAGAATCTGCTTCCAAGATAGCTCGCTTTTACCGCCATTGGCAGGACACCTTCATTCCTTCCCCCGGGGATCTCTCCACAGGGACACACAGTGCCCTCATGAGATGTTGACTGTTTTTTCTCGAAACAAATGATCCAAGAGAGCGAAGCAGAGTAGCAATACATTTTATTTCTTAGCCTTGGAAGTCACATGACTTCACTTCTATACTATTGATCACGTGCCACGTGGGAAGCAACAGCTATAAGGGTATGGGTACCAGAAGGTGTGAGGATCATTTAGGGATGCATTTTTGGATGCTAGCTACCACAGGAAGTGGTAGTTGAACTGAGGTCGGAATAATTAGAAGGAATCTGTTAGGAGAGTACTTAGGAGGAGGGTATTCCAGTTGGAAGGAACAACACGTCTTATGACACGGAAGCAGGAAAATCTTGGTGTTTTCAAGAAGTGGACATAACAGAGAGAGAGATACCATATGATTTCACTTAACTGTGGAGTCTAAAGAGCAATATAAATGAACAAAATTGAAACAGACTCATAGACACAGAGAGAGAACTAGTGGTTGCCAGAGGGAGGAGGGTTGGGAGACTAGGTAAAAAAGCGAAGAGATTAAGAAGTACTAATTGGTAGTTACAAAATAGCCATGGGGAAGTAAGTAAAGCCTAGGAAATATAGTCAATAGTATTGCTATGACTGTTCATGGTGCCCGTGGTGGTACTGGAAATAGAGGGGAATACTGTGTAGAGCATATGATTGTCTGACTCCTAAGCTGTACAACTGAAACCAATACAAAATAAAATTGGGAAAAAATCAACATAAGCTTAGGTTGAATCGGTGGAAGAATTTCATAGGATGAGTCCCATGAGCAAGGGCCAGATTACATGGGCCTTTTTAAGGGTCTGGAAGATATTCCGAGTGTGGGGAAAAACTGTTGGAAGGTTTTATTTTAGGCAGAGGAATTAACAAAAACTGCATGCCTACCTGTTAAACAAAAGTATAATTCTAAGAGCTATGTTGGACCTGAAAAATTATAATACTAAAGAGAATGAGTTAGACTAAGAATCTTGACTTTGATCGTAGCATGAAAACTCATAAAGATGAGAAGTATTATTCTACTCTGTTGAGTAACAGAACAAAAGTGGTCCCAGGATTGAAGTGCGAGCTCTCCAAATCTGCCCTGATCTCCAGTCAGTTCTGCCATCAAAAAGAGGCTCTACTTTTCATTGTGACCGTTTCTTGGAACCAAAATCCACAGAGAATTGCAGGCAAGAATATATCTAGGTGGTAGTTTATAAATGTTTGAAGGGTCAAGTTACATTCCTGCTTGAGCATTTGAGAGTTCTCCCTGTTATTTGCCGGATGGAGTGTCATTCACTTCAGCTTCTCCAGTTCTTTCTTGTGTTGTTCAAAGGCAGGCTTTAACTCAATTTTAGAAAATTCAATCAGACATAAAAGAATAGCTCTTTGTTCTGACTCTATGTCCTAACTTTCCAGCTCACTAGGTGATGGTGAGTCTTGCCTTTCTTTTTTCAGTGGCAGATATTTTTATTATTCTCTAATTGCTACTCGATTTCTTTCTCTCCTTTTTTTAATGGTTGTTCAGTTACAGTTGTGAGTCTTGCCTTTTTTAAGATGGGTCCAACCTCCAGAGGAAATGCAGCCTTTTATTTCAAATGAGATTATTCTGCTCTGTTACGCTGTGCAGGTGCTGAGATTCAGGCCACTGTTCATTGACTTGAGAAATACATTCAGTTTTTCTCTTAAATATCTGCTGTGCTCCTTGAGACAGTTCAATGGTACTAGAATGTAGCAAATGAAAATGTTCATGGTCTCTGGCCCTGATCATGTATGCAAAATTAACCTTTCTCCAGGTCTAATGTTTTGATGTGACGTTCTTATTTCTTTATGCTTCAATTTCTTTTTATACTTAAGAACAGGAACAGGTACTTTTAGAGCATGTATATGATCTGCTAACTTCTCAAATATGAATCTATTAAACTTCGTGTCTTTATTATTAAAAATATTTCTAACAGTTGGAATGTACTTTCATTCCGGAACTGAAAACCCGTGTTTTGGCTCACTTTCTGCCTGTGCCCACACTCGACACTCCATGCTGTTATTCCCTGATAAGTGCACCGTGTACTTTTCTATCTTCACTCCTTTGCATGTTTGGTTTACTCTGCCTGTAATGGCCTCTAACCTCACTTCCCTTATGAATTCATAATTCTGTTTCAAAGTTCAAGGCAAATATCACTTCCCAGAGAAGTCTTCTCTGGTCTCTATAAGCACATGTAACCCCATTTCCCACCATAAATTCATGCTAGGACATGCAGACCTCCATAAGAGAAATTAGTGCTAAGTACCATAATTTCTTAAAGATGTAACTCAGTTCATAGTCTCTGCTATAGCATAAGCTCAATAGATGTTTATCTGAACAAGTTAGCACAAACTATTTAAATAATTAGTGTAACATATCTCAGTGTTTCTGAGCAATTTTTTTCCTGTGTCATCTGTTTATCAGAATCTTGTAATGGCTTCAAGAACAGGAACAATTTCAGGGTGATTGATCTCGAGGGATTTTAAATGTACTGAGATGGAAAGTAATTCCCATCTTTTCTTGCACAGTCATAGAAGCTTTGGGAGCAACAATAGGAAGATCTGAAATTTATTTTATTTATGTGATTGTTCTCATCATGTATCACCCACTGAAATATTAGAAAAATGATACTCAAGTCTATCTTCTGTCATGTCCATCTAGATCATGTGGCAGCAAATAAATGCCCATGTGTGTCTCTGAACATTCAAAAGTAAATATAATTAACTATCACACTAAAAGAATGAGCCTTGGCATTTAAAGTGGGATGTGGGCTGTAAAGTCTCAGGTCCTCTAAGGGAGGAAAGGCAGAGACAATGAATAGAATATCAGTAAAAAAAAAGCCTCCCTGGGACTCCCTACTCTCTCTGGGAGTGGGAGGATGGCAGGAAGTAATGCAGTGCTGAGTATATAGGGAAATTACCATCCATTTATCTACGCATTCGCTTATTAATTCATCTATTCAGCTGTCACCTACCAAGCTCTCCCTGTGGACAGCCACTGTGCTGGGTGTTGGAGGTCCAGTGTTGAATGAAACAGAACAGACATTGTCTTTATGCTGCTTCCAGGGTAGAAGGGATGACAAACCTGATTACCTGAATCATTCATTTGCTGTATTTGTATGTGTCGTAAGTAATATTTTGGGGATGTTAAAGTATATAATAATGGATGGGGTCTTCACTTCATTGGGGCTTTTAGGAGGTTCTAAGGAAGTGGCATTTAATTTGAGTGTTAAAGAAAAAGGTCGGCTGGGACACAGGGAGGCGAAGGAGGAGTGGATGGAGCAGGATGGCGATGGGAGACCCCGCGCTGCAGGTGGGCGGAAGGGCTCCGAGGGCCCTCTCCTCCAAGAATTGGCCATAAATGGCTAACAGGATTCAGTTCCTTGCTTTTTTTAAAAAACAGTTTGAGTCATGTGAAATTAAAATGAACACTTGTCATTTGGCATGTTTCTTTTTTGGAGTGGAAGAAGGAAATGGCATTCAAAGAATTAATATTTTGTTTATTAATAAAACAAAACCATTAAAACTATTTTTACTTATGCATATGTGCTCATTTTGCCACTTATGGAAAGAGCAGGAAGGGAGAGAAAGATAAAAGGAAGGAGAGGATTCCAAGAGGGAATTACTGGAGGGCAAAGGTACAGAAAAAGAAGCTTGACAGAATAAAATGTAAATGTAGTGTTAATGCATTGTCTGTATGAACAATTAAATGGTTTTGTTCTTTCTGGCTGGAACATCAAGATTCAAACTGTTATCTTTTTTTTATTCCTTCACGATATAAAAATTACTGGGTTAGTTCATGTTCATAGTCCCCAACTTTTCTTTATTTGGACATCTTCAGATAAATTATTCTCCGGGTTGAGTGCCCAGAATCACATAATCCTGAGAGCTAGATAAAATAGAGACGAGAGTCCAGAGAAGCTTTAGTTCACTGGAATTGTGCAGCGGAGGTGGGTGAGCTAGACTACAAAAATACCCAGGAAATGGCAAATATCTTAGGATTCTGGGTTTGGCTGCAGGTAGGCTCCTTAGCTCTGAGGGGTCTGACAGACCTCAACCAGTCAGGGTGTTAAAAATGCTGATGGACACCAATTACCTTTCTTTAGCCACAGAGGGGCCAAGCACAGCAAGTGGGTTGATACTAAATGGTAAGACAGGCTATTTATCGTCAGTGGGCAGTCAGGGTGTGACATCAGTTGATAATAGCCATAACAGATTTAGATTTCAGTGGAGTGGGCCACTTGAATTTAGAATACTGGGAAAAAGAGGTGAGAGAGAAAGGAACAGTCACTGGTTAGGAGAGGTGACAGTGCGAGGGAAGAACTACAACAGTGAATGGTTAATTCACCCAGCCCACTGTTGGACGTTAGAAAGGAAAACACAAATGATGTTGCTGTTGTGAATATCACAGGGATTTATCCATGATGCTAGAGCACTTATAATAATGAACTTACAAGTAATTTTAGGCTGCATATCATGGAGGAGTGAAAGCTATTAAAAGAGGTTTGAGCATCTTTTGAAAATAGAAGATTGAAAACAAATGAAGGCTAAGGAGGCACTGGGAGTAAAGTTAGTGAAGTGGGAATCAAGGATGTCTTGAATTTTAGTTAACTTGACATATGTACTCGGTGTTGGGAGGACAATAAAGCAATAGTACACACACACATGCAAAAATGCCACCCCTTTCAAAGATTAGTCTTTCAAAGATTAGTTTTTATAAAGATTAGTCTTACTAATTCATAGTTCCATATCTTATCTGAATGATTGTTCTGAAGAATGTGAGAACAAGTTTAATAAGCTGCCCAAGGAGTTGAAGTTAACATCAAAAAGGTAGCCCATTCTGTGTGACTACTATGGGACCCTTCAGTAATGTTATACTGAAAGAAAATTAAAAATCACAAAGTGATCATTTTTAGTTTTTAAAATGTGTAAGAGATTTTGTAAGTAATAGATGAGAGTGGCTTTATTAACTTTCATACTTTTCTTTGTGTCAAGAAGGTTCTAATTCATCTTTTCCCTTAATTTAAATTAAAATATTAAAGATCCCACAGTTAGAGTTAAGAGAACTGAGTGGGTGCTTTGTTATAATCCAATTAAATGTATTCCTTTGTTAGAACACCTTGTGTAAGATTTAAACATTCTATTTTTTTTCAGTTTTAATGAGAAATTACACACCCACATACAACCAATATGCTTCTAAGAATTAAAAAAATTGGCATAAAATAGAGTTTCAAAATATATCATAGAAATATTCTGCTTTGAAATATAGAGGGTGGAAGATAAAATAATTTTATAATGTGAGAAGAAAGGAAGGTAGAATGAAGCTTAGGGAAGCCCAGAGAGGCCGGATGAGTACATGTGCAGCTCTGAGGTACACTTGTCTGGATTCTTACTCAGGCTCTGGTCAAGGACACCCTTGAGCAAGTCACCCAGATGTTCCTAGCTTCAGTTTCCACATCAGCAAAGTGGGTGATAACGGTTTTATATGGATCAAGTAAGCGACTGTGTTTAAAGCTCTTAGAGACTGCACATGGCGCAGCCTCATCTGTTATAAAATTTCTAAGAGGAGGTTATTCCTTCGGTGTACTGTGAACTTCCCTTTGGTCACTTAACGGGACGACATAGATTGGTTACTTTTGTTTCCTTGGAACATCCAGCAGTAAGGAAGTGGAGCCCACTATTGTCAATATGAATTCTTCTCGCTGCCCTCTAGAGGGGACATGCCATTCCACACTCGTTTTCTAGCTCAGTTCTTAACCCTTTTCTTTGTCACTTTTGCTTCTTTCTCCTTTCCCTGCTGCTTCAGAATCACAACAATTAGGGCAAAGATAAAGACATTTGTTTGTTGTGAGCTACAGAAAGGGGTAGGGAGTTAGTTCAGATTAGAACAGGTGAGGCATTTTGTATTCGAGATTTGGGGTGCTTATTCCCTCAGCAGGGTCTGTGACTCTTGCACGTATTCACAACACCTTGTTTCTCCACTCACTGGGATTATGCCAAAATCAACACACAACTTTGCTTCTGTCTTCTAAGCAGAACAATCTAAGTCCTGTGTAGAGAAGGCAGATAAGCCGAGAGCACTTAGTCTAAGGAATGCGTCACCACAGCATATACAGTGTTTACTGACAACTGCATGAAGATTTGAGATGAATGTCATGGGAATTATGTCTCAAAGAACTGAAAGGTGAAAGATATTGTTGCAGGCACAGGAGCCCTCATGAGATTCATCTCTTGGGGCAGTTCTACCTCATAATTTTGGAAGTAAATTTCAAGCAAAACAAACAGTCTCTGACTGTACTGCTTCCTGCTCATTTTGAGATTTAATCTGATAGAATTAAGCCCAAAAGAAGAAAAAAGGTTGGCACAAATTTAGTTACTATAACTTTAGAACATGTTTTTTAATTGTAAGCAAACTAAATACGAAGGATTGGAGGAAAGTTAGCTGTTATAATGTCAGCTAAGTGAAATAAGATGTAGCCATTATAAATGATAATTATATAAAACACATGATTGAATGTTAAGTAAAATCAGGATTATAATAGTTTTAGAAAAAAAGAAAAGATTTAAAATATGGCAGTCAGTGTAAATTGTGGACTTACAGTGATTTTTAGCTTTTCCCAGTTTTCCTTAAAACCATTGAAATTCTTGTAAATATAGTTTTAAAAATTGAAGTCAGGTACTTGAATACAATTATTATAACCAAGAACTTACAAAACTATTGAGACCCTAAAATTGTAAGGAGCCTATAATTTTTAAGGGGGCTGAGACTAGGAAAAGCCTTTTGAGCCCTCTGGAACTCAGATTGCTTATCTGTAAGATATTCTGTAGATAATGAGAAGATTAAATATGGCCATACATATAAAGCAATTGCCACAGAATCTGGCAGTCAGCAATCACACAGGAAGATATTAATTTAATGTACTGGTATATTTTAAAGTATTGACACAACAATTAAATGTGAAAACATTACTTTGGGGTATAGAAATTCAAAATGAAAATTCCACAAGGTAGATACCCATTACTTGTAATCATAAAAGGCATTTATTTATTTTTGAATAGAAAGCAAGAGGACATAGGTGTATATTCTCAATAATGTATAAAAGTCAGATGATGAATAGATTGTGAGCCCTGTAACAAACAATACTTGGGGACGAGGGCGAGGCATGAGCTTGTAAGGTCACTGCTGGGCAAATGTAAATAAGGTGTGGCCAGGGGATCAAGAGCCCAGACACTGAAGCCAGGTTGCCTGGGTTCAAGTCCAGGTAGACTGCCTGAACTTGGACACCTTAACTTCAGTTTTCCTGTCTGTAAAGTGGGGTCAATAATAGCACTCACTTCATACTGTTACGGTAAGAATTAAATGTGTCAATATATGCAAAGAGCCAAAGTCAGTGCTTGGTACATTCATGAGTGCCAAGTAATTTGTCTCGCAAATGTGACTGTGAAGGCTTATGCCATATAGTACTTTTAGTTTCATATTTTTAGCCACTCATCCACTCACGGTGTTAATAAAATAAAATACTATTCTTGCAAAATGTAAGTCCTGATGCTTTTAGATGGTGAAATCTTCAGATGCTGTATTTTTGAGGTGTGAATACTTGTTGAATGAGTACAAGCAATATCCCCACAGAACAATTTAATACTTAGTGACCAATGTACCTTCTTCCCCAATTTTATGTACTTTATAAAGAAACATTACTTCATTCTCAGGAAGTGAAGCAATCAGACATCTGGATGAAAACTGAAACAGTTCACTCAGTTACCGGCGTATTGGCAATAATGGAGGAGTGTCGACTGTCACATGACGTTGTAAAAGACCCGCCAGCGCGTCTCGGCTTTGAAAATCAATATGTGTGCAAGTGCAAACTTAGTACAAAGGGGCATTCCACTGTGGTTACAGGTTTTATGAAATGCCCTTAGGATTGTTATAAATACACATTTTCTCTTGATGTAAATCAATTCAATGTACATAAATTTAAGATGTATTTCTTTACGTATTTATATATACAAAAGCTCAGACCAATATCTTTGCTATTATATTGGAAAACATTTTACATGTAATACTTTTGTCATCACTATCACATAGTTTTTATTGACCAGCCATTGAACCCAGACATGAAGGTTCTCATTTGCACCAGAACTGAAATCATTGTTTTCTCCCCACCTGCTCCTCTTCCTATTTTCCTCTTCTGTCAGATGATCCACCATCTACTAAGTTACCACGTTTGGCAAGCTAGTGTTCATCTCTCCTTGTTCTTCCTTACATGGTACTCATCTCCCAACCAGTCAGCTACTATATTTTTGGAAGTTTCTCCCCTAAATATTCCTTATCTAAAAGCCCATTTAGATGTTAATTTAAGGCTTAATCATCTTCATCTGTGCCATTATAGCACTTTCCTACCTGTTTCCCTCTCTGATCCATCTGGTGGATTACTTTAGAAGATGACCTTAAAGCAGCTCTTCTAAAATGCAAATCTAATTATATTATCAGACATTTCCCATATTGCTCTGCAAACACTCATTCTGCAGGATAACAAAATGTTATGTTGGGGAAATTCTGGGTTAAATTATGTAAAGCAGGACCCTTCACTGTATGATTTATCAGAGTTTTTGGAATTTATACATTATGGTTTTCTAAGAGGTTATTATAATACATATTTTTTTTCTAAACTTTACTGACAAAAAATTTCTGTTTTGGAAGAGTACAGAGAGGACTGATGTTCTGTAAAATGAGCTTTGTGAGACTAAAGCAAAGGTTTTTTTTTTTTTTTTTTTTTTTTTTTTAAGAGTGCTGAAACCAGGAAAAGGATTTTTAGCCTTCTAGAGCTCAGACTGCTTATCTGCAAAATATTCTGTGGCTAATGGGAAGATTACATATGATTATGCATGTAACACAAGAACTTGGCTTGCAAGAACCTCTATGGTCAACTCCACCCCATCATCTTAGCCCCACACACTGCATCTGCTCTTAAGGATACACCTTTTTGTTCTGGCCCCGTGAAACTATATTGGACCCTATGTTATGTATATTGTCATGCCTTACATACACTGCTCTCTGTACCTGAAATGTTTTTCCGTACTTTTTCTGCTTGGTGAACTCTTCTTCATCATTCAAGATAGGGTACAAATAACACCTCCTTTGTAAAACCTTCTCTGAACCACACAACAGTCAATCCCTCCTCTGTACTCCCTAGTACTTACCTCTCTTATCATCCTTGTCACATTTTATTAAAAATAAAATATTCGTATATAGTCACCCTTCTGTGACAGACAGGGGTTCTTAATTGTCAGTGGTGCTCTTTAATCCTGTGTTCTAGCACCTGGCACATAGTTGGTGTTCAGTAAGACAACAAATAGTGCTTTGTAGAGGTAAATGGACATCCTGTTGTCAGAAGAGAGCTGAGGTGCAATTAAGTTAGGACTGTAATGAAATCACAGAGACAAGACTGTCTACTCATTAATACATAGCAATTTCAAATACGAAAACACTACCAGCAGAAATAGTATCTGATTTCCAACTGCACTGGCTACTCAAATAGATGTCCTCAATTTAAATGGTGAACATTTGTAACTTGCAGGGTTACTTCCTACTTTCTCATTTTTTCTGCTCCCATGGCCACCATATCTCTGCATAAAAGAAGAAAGGAACAGAATGGCCTTCAGAGGGGCTGAAATCATTATTGAATATATCACATCTCAGATCTTGGAGGGAGATCAAACGAAAAACAATAATAGGTTTTTTTCCCCTTTTGATTTAACCACTCACTCTTGGTTGGCTGTACATCATTCGTTTTAGAAAAAAAGATAATTGTGGAAACAGCTGTCTATAAGAAGCAAACAGCAGGGTTGGCTTTGTCCCAGGAGAAAAAATACTTAGAGAATGAATTTACTCAGAATAATATCATTATAGAGATTTTATAATTAAAAGGGGACCTATAGAACCCATATTGTAATGCATACAAAAATGGTGCTGGACTAGGATTAAAGACCTTCCCAAGATAGCGAGAACAAAATACCCAATATTTTAAAAAAACATTAAATAAGACTAGAAAAATAAACCAGAGTAGCCCTAAAGATCATAGCAAAAATAATATTATCAAGTTTTTGTATTTTCTTTTTACCTTCAATTTGTGTGAGTATATATCTTTGAATGTATTTCACCCTAACTGATTCTTCATGTTAGTAGGTTGTTTTAGCAGAGTTAAACGGGGAGGAATATCAAGGAAGGGCCTAGGAAGTGACCGGTGGTGCTTGCAAACGTGGGCAGGGTGGGTGATGCTTGGCCAGCTAGTGAGTGTAACAGTGGATCACGGTCTTGGAGAAGTTTTGTAAGCTGAATCTAAAGCTTTAAATTTAATTCTTTAAAGTTGATTTATTTGTTTTCTAATATAGGAAAACCCAGATTACTGACCATCTATTCTGCATTTTCTTTAAAATGAGCATTTAAAAAATTAGTTAAAAAACAACAGAAAACTTTAACATTTATGGAAGCCAGATAGTTTAGATATGAATCAATGGGAAGGTAAAAATGGGCAGAGATGGTCACACTATAAGTTCTGGTCATGTGTGCTCACAGCGCACCCAGCCATGGACTGGGGTGGCTGCAGGGACTTCGATGCAACCTTCTGTGGGCTATGCTGAGCTGGGTCAGGAGAGGCCACTGCTTCCTGTTGTGCACACCAGCAGAATCCAGCACTGAGCGGGTGTGGCTTTGTTGGAACGAGGGCTATCTATGAAAGAGGTAGGGCTTTGATTTGGTGTTTCAAATATGCTTGAATATTTGATATTTCAAATAAAAATTATTAAAGTTTTTGACCAACCTTATCTGAAAAAGACAGAAGTAGGGACAGTTTGATCTTCATTCCTCCCATCCTTATTTTCATTCCTGCCTACTTTTCTCTCTTTGCTCTTGAGATTTGATCTTGCCACTGCCAAAATTCCAGAAACAGCAAAAATTAAACCAGGTCAGTATAATTGTATTTAGTAAGAGCGTATTGTGCAGAAAAGAACAATTTGCGAACTGGGAGCTTTCACACCCAAAACTGATGTGAAGTTCCCGGGCATGACATTATAGGTTGGCTTGTAAAGTGACAATGAGAATGTTGTTTAACCTTTACAATGAATGGCTAGGACAACGGGGATTTCCAGAAGGAAAGAGATTCGTTAAAAGTGGTTATCTTATACCATTTTAGGAAGATCACTTAAGTTTCTTTTGCGATGATCACAAGCATTTACAAGAAATAACCTGACTTAAGTCTTGCTCATGTTCATGAAATGAGCTAGATTTAGTTTTGCTTACATGGCTTAGATGGTTTCGTTGGCTCTGGGAATTTTCAAGTGTGCTCCCAGTTTCATATTTTACTTTAACATCATGTACACATAAAACTTTTACAAACTCTCTGAAGATGTACAAGGCTGGAATGCTAAAGTGCTTTTGCATTCAATGTCTTAAAAATGCTGTTTTTTGTAGATCCTAAGACTTTGGATAAAACCAAAGCAGTGCATGGTAGCATAAATTTGTGAGTTGCTGTTCTATTTTAATATGTGTGAAGAGTAATTGAAACCTTACCATAAAGCTAGTGTCTCACCCTTGTCATTATTGACACCTTGGACCATATAATTCTTTGTGATAGGCAGCTGTCCTCTGCAATGTATGATTTAGCAACATATAGCAACATTTCTGGCTGCTACCAATTAGATGACAGTAATACAGTACCCCTCTCAGTTGTAACAAAACCAAAAATGTCTCCAGATACTGACGAATGCCTCCTGGGGGCCTACATTGCCCTGAAGCACAATATGTGGTTTTTTGCTTATTGTGAAGTAAAAATTTGCCTTTCAATCAGGAAGAGTTTAGTACTGAAATCTTTTTCTTTATCCATCACACAGATGTTGAACATGTTACAGTGAATCAGAGGCAAAGGATACAAAAATAAACAAACCGCTCTCACGAACTTACATTTTAATAAGGAAGACAGATGTATGAAATAAATCATGACTCTGTAGGGTACAAGTACAATTCTGGAGAGATAAGTCCATGCTGCCACGGGAGCTCAGAAGATGCAGAATCAAGTTTCAAAGGAAGATCTCAGGGAAGTTCTGTAATGCAAAGCAGCCTCGCATTGTTTTCAGAGCTGTTTCTCCTGTTTCAGATACATTCCCTAGGAGGTAAGTCCCCTTCTAGCTAGATAGATGTGGGAAAATCACTAATATTAGTTACTAGAACCTGCTTCCAATAAAAATCGCATGATCTTGTATGAAAGAAGGTGCTCCTGGTGAGGGACTTTCACAGTCTTCCTGTTTGTTGCTGTAGGGAGTCATGACAACAGAGGTGGTCGATCGCACATATTTTCATCATTTTCAGAAACATAAAGGCAGCAAAGTCAATGCCAGGTACACCAGTGTCAAACTCTAAAGAAAATGAACAGAACTGAGAACGTCACCAACATACCGAAGAAAAATGATTTTGTTACCCTCCCATACTCTGTGGCCCTTGTTTGAAGAACTGAGAGTCAGAATTTATGAAGAATCATGTATTCTACCTCAATCACCATATTAGAACAGCTAAAAATATAAATGAACTCAAAACAAGCTAGCTTGGATTTAAATTTTCCTTTGGAGAGGTGAAGATTCTAATTTTGAAAATTAAAACTCTATGCCACAATGAATTAATATTATACTTCAGTTTTTTTAATTTAGATATTTATTTTAAAGTTCTCAAATATGATTGACAGTATTATGCGACTTCGAAAAATGAAGACACTTTTTACTCTCAAGCATTTTATGGTCTTATAGGGAAGATGAACATAAATAATTAGGTTAATTCATCAGAAAGTAAAATTTGTGCTGTAGTAGGGAAGTTCAGGTGAGGAAGGGAAGAATTAACGACTGGTGAGGCAAAATGAGTATCAGTATTTGCTTTCTTATTTCTTAAGCACGAGACTATTTGCAGGTCAAAAAAGTCGTCCTCTTGTATTGAAACTGGTAGAAAGTTGTTACAATGTTTTCAATAGATTGTTCTTGAATTCATTTTTCTCTTAAAACAGTAAAAGGAAACTTTCTCTAAAACTATGTGAATACCCTTTCTTGTCCTTACGTGCTTCTATCCATCTGCCAAACAGCAGTTGTACTGATCTTTCCAAAACGAATCAAATGATTAATCCTGTGATTCAGTCCCTTCAATGTCTTTCCCTTGCTCATAACTAAAAATCAAATCCCTTTACATGCCCTCCCAGATGCTGCAACGAGCCCAACCTTCCTGTCTCTCTGCCCTCAGGTCACATCGCTGTCTCCTTGTTCATTGTGCTCTAGCTGGTCTGCCCCCCACCCATCTCAGGACCTTTCTGTTCTCTCTGCTCTTGTCTCCTGCCTGTCCTTCTGCTGACTACTTCTCATTTTTTTACATCACAGCTTAAATGTCACTTCCCTAGAAAGGTCCCTACTACAACTGTGTTCACTTCTTCCTTTATACTTCAAAGCACTCCTTAAGAGTAGAAATCCTTGTCTGTTTTGTTCAGTGATGTGTCCCTGAACAAGGCATAAGGAATAGTGTATAATCAACAAATATATTTTTGAATGAATAAACAAGTACATCTCTTCTAGTGTTTATCACCTGCACTAGATTATAAGTTTCTTACGGGCACGGTGAATATCTGTTTTGTTTGGCACTGTATAACCAATGCCTAGTCCAGTGCCCAGATTGACAAAATTGCCAATAAATATTTTTTGAACATGGAAATGAATGAATGAATAAGTCATTTCAGGTAAAAAAGCAAAAAAGCAATAGCAATATAAAAAGCTTATGATCCTACCATGAGGCTGCCAATAAGTATGGAAAGGAAAAGAAAAAAAATTGGTGGGTTAATTTAAAAATTATAGTGTCAAGATTAAATACAGTTGCAAATATCTACTCAATTTGAAATTATTATAGAAAAATGTCCTAAAGTTATTTATTAAACTAGATGTAATAATTTTAAACATAGTTCCCACCCCATAGATATTCCATTATTAATATTCCTTATAAAACTTTCATTTTTCTAAATGCATAATAAAGGTTATTAATAGAGTTTCCTTTGTTAATGCAATGGGGAGTTATGAAAACTTAAAGTATGGGCCATGGGAAATATTATCAATCTAAAATGATTCACAGTGTTGGCCACCAGATGGCGATGTCTGGAAAAACCATTCCCCGCTTCGAGAATTCTTTCTTTAGCCACTTGATGGCATCTCTTCATTGCTTTCAAGAACTCGACACACTCGTCTAGATTCCTTTTGTGTTCACCGCCTGCATGGCTTTCCTTCTGCATTTCTTCCCTGTCACATAAATTCCCACCCGCAATACCAGTCATGTGTAAGTTTTCCTAAAGAGATCTTTAGGGCGTTCTTTTGAAGGATATTCATTGTGAAAAAATTTCATTCTAATTGTTTCAAACTGTACTTTAAGACAATAGAAAAATTTCCCTCTGTTTTAAATAAAATAGAAAGCTGTGTAGGATTATTTCAAATTTGTGAGGAAATTATGTATATATATAGTGCATGTGTCATGTTTTTGTTTTAAAGCATTATGATTAGCTTGCGTAGTAGCATCAGGTTGTTGAACTATATTATTATGATTTCACGTAGGGAGCTTTAAGCTCTAGTCTTCATAGCAAAATGCAGCATATTTAAACCTCATTTGCTGTTAAAAACTCCTATGATTGGTTTAAATATTTAGGGTAAAATGTATACATGCACACCAAAGCTCCAAAGTAATTTAGACATTGATTTTATAGTATTTGCAGACAAATGAACCTTTTAAAATATTTTTTAAGAAAATTTTTCCTTTGAGTTTGGATGTTTCCTTATTAAATTCTTTGTTTGGCCTCATAATAGAAATTTTGTTTGGCATTTTACAAAACAAAGCTTTGGGGATCATACTTTCAGAGATTCCTCTTTCAGAGCATTTTAAAAGATGCTGCTGATGAGCTTTGCTATTAATAGTTTGCAAATGCTATTTTTAAGTTGGAGATTATATTCCACACAAAACATTGTTTTCGTTGCCTACTGTTTTAAAAGCAAATCATAGACATCTTAAAGCTTATTAGAGTTGATCTATTTTTGAAATAAATATGTTTTTATATTTTCCCTTCATGAAGATTTTTATCTGTAGTATCCTCAAATAGCTTTTCTTTGTACTTTATAGTATAAGTTTCTCTCCTTTCCACAATACACACAAATTATAATTATGATCTTGAGGGTTCTTCCAAAATGTTAGTTTTCAGGGAGCTTGACAAGCTTAGGGAGTATAACAATAATCAAACATGTGTTTTAATGCATATCAGGGCTCAGTTAAAAGTGCCTTGGCTGAATGAGTCTATCAGACAATGAAAGTAGTAATTAGCTAGTAATAGGGAGTCTCTTCTATGCCCACTTAAATCAATTAAGGTAGAATTTTCTCCAAATAACAGAAAACAAACAAAAACTTAACTAGAGTAAAATATAAGAAACCTGTGTCCTCATGTATATGAAAAGAAGAACCAAGGTATAAGGTTTCCAGGCTTGGTTAGTATAGAGCCTGGTGGATATCCTCTCTGTCTTTCTCTCCTGCCATCCCCAACCTGTCGGCTTTGTCTTCCTGCTTGTTCCCTCATAGTCACTGGATGATGGTGTGTTTCTAGGACTTGCATGCAAATACTAGAATGTCCAGAGAAAGAAAATTCCATCTAACCATACACAGAGGCCTGTGGCCAACTCCCTCTGGTCTCATTGGTAGAATTTCCCTCTCTAAACCCAATGTATGGCAAAGCAATTTATGTCTATGATTGCTCCAACTCTTCAGTTTACCACTGAGCCACATAGGGATGGGGAGAATTGTCCAGTGAAAATCACCCAAGAGGAGTGAATGGGCTTTGGGTAGACACCCAACAGTTTCTGATGCTTTACTTTTCTCTCAATTGTTAGAAGCTTGGGAGGGCTGAACACGTTCATTAATCAGATGAGAGTTTGCTTTAAAATCTCAGTAGTTTTAATGTTCTTGGGTCGTGGACCCTTTGAAATGATGCTCTCCTCCAGCCTTTGAGGATATGCTATTAGCTGGGGGAAAGCAGGTTGCCTTTTTGTCCCCTCAAATATTTTATTATTGCATCCACTTTAAAGCTTTCACTCTAGCTAGTAAAATAGAGTATTCGTTATAGAATAAAGATTTGGGGTTCTGGACTTCCTTGTTTATTTTTAATTCTTAAAAGATTTTATTTATTTCTTTTTAGAGAGAGGGGGAGGGAGGCAGAAGAAGACAGAGAAACACTGATAGGTTGCCTTTCATAGGACTGAACCTGCAATCCAGGCATGTGTCCTGATCGGGAATCGAACTGGTGACTTTTCACTTTGTGGGATGACACCCAACCCACTGAGCCACACCGGTCAGAGTTGGGCCTCCTTGTTTTAAAGCCTGGTTCATAATTGTTGAATCCTATATTTTGTGCCAGCAATGGTAATTCTAGGCCATCATTAATAACTACGCAGAAGAAAGCAGTCTTTCCTGGCATTCTACTAGCTCATTACCCACAGCAGCTGTTCCCTCACACTGAGAAAATAAAGGTCAGCTCATATGAATCCCATCAACTGACCTTCCCCTTGTCATTTCTAAGTCTCTCCTCCTTCTCTCCCATTTCAAGTATGGAACACTTCTCCTCTCTTCCAATGCTATTTTCTCTCTACCGCTGTTTCTGATTCCTTTCTCTCCTGACTCCTTGAGCCTTCTCATCTCAGTCCTTCTCCAAGGACACTTTGGACTTGACTCTGGCCCTTCCATGACCCCCGCATGCAATGAGTTGCCAGTTTCTATTGATTCTCCCTCTCAGCGCTCACTCTTTCCCCTCCGTACAGCCACTGTTGTCTCTTGCTGAAGTAATTTTAGGCTCTTGGTGCTCAGTAGACTATGTGTCTTGAATCGAGTGTTGCAATAGTCTGCATTTAAAATAGAGTTCCTATTTTGTTATGTTAGTTTTATAAAGTATTCCGAGAGGTAACCTTTCGTTAATCTATATTTGCTTTGCAGTACACTAGAATAACAGGGTGTACATAAATCCTGAAGAGGCTAAAATGGTAGCAACTAACTGCTAGTACAGAGAGAGCACTAATTAAAGTGTCTTACAACTAAATATTCCTGATATTAGGGTAGATAAACAGAACTGCGTGAGTTTACAGAGGCCAATTTTGAAATGGCACAATAAATCCATTATTAGTCACACCCTGAAAATAGGTTGATAAAATTGTAGGCGACGTCAGTTAATTTTGTGAAACTAGTTATTTGTATAAATGGCTGTTACACAGGGCAGATTCGATTCTGAGTGCTCTTCATTAAAACCATTGTTTACTCTATTCCTTTTTTTTTTTTTTTTCTTGTAGTTAAAAAATCAATCCATGTGATATTGTGGCCGAGACCGAAGGGCTTGGTGAAACATCTCAGTTTCCATAATCACGTGCTGGAAGTGCAAAGGGGCGGAACTTTAAGTAATTTTGTTTAGCTTGTGCACCGTGCTCTGCTAACTGTCCCATTCTTGTTTTCATTGATTTCATTCATTCACAAATCTGAAATATGATTAGTCTTATTTGTAGATTCAACAAACATGCCATTTCTAATTGTCTAAAATATGCATACTTTAAACATTTTTAAAAACATTCAAAACTTTAAAAAACTTGGAGTAGAACATAAAACATTCTGGTAAAACCATTATGGCTTTACCCATAGAATGAATGTTAGAGCATTCATTGAATTACTTCTCCCCCAATCAGGGGATCAAGTGAGGGGTACATTAGGGAACCTAATCAGGATCTAAATGAGCAATCCCGGAATCTGTTTCCCAAAGCCCTGTCCACATCCCACTCTGTAATTTTAGAAGTTTTAAAACATTATTTAAAACCACAACCAAACTCCAATTTTTTTCTTTCTTGAGTAATGATTTTGTATCCACTTCATGGAGAAAATAAAATTTAGTTTTCATTAACCTCACCAGATACCCTTACCACTTCTTGTTTACAAATCTTTCTTCCACTCCTCCCCTTTTGCGGTCAATGTAAACTCCAGACCCTGCATATTTGATAACATCTGTTCCTGTTCCTGAGCCTTTTAGCCACTGTCCTTCCAGTTACCCAGGCTAGACAGTTTCAAATCATTACTAGCCCCTTCCGAGAGCTCCTGATCAACTAATTACTCATTCCTGTTCATTTAACTTCCTAATTCTTCTGTCCAGTTCCTACCTCATCAATACATCCTTCTCACCAATTTATTCTTATTCTGAATTTTTTCCACTGTATTCTTAAAACAATTAGAATTATGTTAAGTCCTTGCCTCAAAAACATTCGGTGCCTCCCTGGGGTCTAAGGCTAAATTTAGATATCTTCATTTTTCATTCATACTCTTCCTCAGTCTGACACAAAACTATCTTTCCAAACTCTTCTCCCAGAATAGTCCTGGTTTAGACATCTTGCATTTGCCAACACTGTATCAATCATTATGATTGCCATGCCCTGCCCCCCTCATGTTGTTCTGTCTACCCCAGAATGTCCTCCCCACCAACCCTCACTCCTCAAGTCCTACTTATGTTTTCAGATCCACTTCGAATGCCAGCTGGATTTTCATAAACTTCTCCTGATTTCTTTAGTTAGAATTAACCCAACATTTCTTGTACTCCTAATTTCCTTATAGTGCTATCAAATCACTTCACCTCTCTGACTTTTTACTGTACCTAGTGGTTTATTTGCATTTTCTCCATTGGATAATATGTCTTTTGAGGAGGGAGGCTGTATCTTATTTGTAACCATTTCCATTTCTCTGCTCCAAGCACTTAGCAGCATGCTTTACAAACAGCAGAAACTCACTAACATTTGCTGCAGTGAAATCTCCTGTTATTCAAATAGTCTGACTTATGTTTTGATGTGATCTGTATAATTTTATGACATTTACAATGAAAAGCAAAGCATAGTGCTCAACTTTCTAGCATGCACTGCACTAGTTTGCCTCAAGTGGATTTTCTATGTGTCCAAATAGTCATCCTTTTAGCATTCAAGGCAGCAGGAGAGGGCTTGGGATGGCTTGAATGATTTACCCTGGTAGGAATTAAAAATGTTATCACTCTCTATGTTTATTGCGGTCTGAACACAGTTGGCAGAGTGGTGAAGAACATGGCTGCTGGAAGGAGAATGGCTGGATTAGAAATCAGACTTTGCCACTCACTTTTGAGTCTTAATTTTATTATTAGACTCAGGCAAAGGGGGTCTCTGCTTTGAAAGCTCCTCTGGCCTTCTTCTGGTCACACTTTTCTTCACAAGAAGAGGAGCTGATGCTACAAAGAGGGCATGCTTACCCGGAGCCCATATTTCCACCTCTAGAAAATGCTTGGGATTCCCAGGACTTCTTCTCAGATGAACTTGTTCCCACTTCCAGAACCTCCCAGGCCACTTTCCTCAGCCTGTCTCCCTCAGGGAGACGGCAGGCACACACACTGACAGCTGTCTGATGAGGTGTGGACTGACATCAGACATGCGAGTTGAGATGTCCACAGACTGTGCACATGTTTCTCATCGTGTGGGACACAGCCTGGGGGTCGGAGACAAGGGAGGGCAGGCCAGGGATGGGGTCCAGACGATCTTTCCCATGGCTTTGTGTGCCCGTGTGGAATCTGAGGAATTTAAGGATTCAAGCCCAACTTATGTTTTAATGATGGTGTATTGCCCAGGTAAGAGTAGAGAATGTGTTTTATGCAACAGTTTATTAGCTTGGTTTATTACTTTTTGAATGTTTAGACTCAAGGTGTGTGGGTCTCCATTTGTCTTCTTCCCTAAGCCTTGAATGTTCTAAGCTATAAAACCGAGATAATTAATACTTCCCTCCCTTACAGGCTGACAGTGTAATTATGATAATCTAATCATAATGCATTGCCTGGTTCCTAGTGATTAGTAAATATAAGCTCCCATTAAAAGTAATAGTTCAGTCTCCCATTCATTTGTTCAAAATATTATCTAGTAATTACAATGCATCATGCATAATTTTATGTGAAAATGACAGGATTCCTGCCCTCATGAAGTTTACATCTTAGAGAAAGAGACAGTAAAGACTTAAAAAAACTGCAAGTTACGCCAAAAGCAATGGAAAAGATGAAATGAAATGCTAGAGTCATAGGGCAGCACGGCGCAGTCAGGAAAGCACACTCTCAGGAAGTGACAGCTGAGCAATGGAGGTGACAGTGGCTGGAAGGAACCTCCACACGGAAGCCGGAGCATGAGAATTCCAGGTGGCAGGGTGGGGACAAACAGCAGGTGCAAAGGCTCTGGGGTGTGGGTGAGTTCGGTGAGATTGGGGGCCTGGGTACAGTGCCTGCCGGTGCACCCCAGCCACACTAGTGTGGTATGAAATTAGTAAACAAGGGCAAGATAATGTTCGTGGAACAGGGTAAACAGCTTGGATTTTACTTTGAGCAAATGGGCAATCATTGGAGGGTGCTAAGCAGGGGGCCGATATAGTCTAACTCACACTTTTAAAACCTCAATCTGCTTGCAGCATGGAGAATTGAGAATGAAAATTGCTAAAGGCAATAAGATAATAAAAGAGCAAGAGTAGAAGCAGAGAAATTAGTGAAAAGGCTATTACAGAAGGCCAGGCAAAGAGTGGTTGTGGTATTGATGAGTCATAGTAATAGGAGCAGTACTATTAATAAAAATCATAAAAGTGGCATCAATATTTGTATCATTAATACAGCAATAATAGTGATAGTAATATAGAACTGTTTTCTTTGTCAAGTTCTGAATTGAATACTAGAATAAATTTTTAGAAATAAATTTTTAGACAGCCAACTTAAATTGAATTCTTAGATCAAAATCTAAATTCTTTCACTGACATGTCATTCTGTTAACAAAAGTCAACCTTAAATAAATAGATCGCTTTCCCCTTTAACCCAATAAGTACCTAGACTCTTTAGAGGGGTACTTTGCAGTTATAGAGGGTGTTAGGCTGCAGGAAATGAGACATTAACTGAGCATTTCACAGAAGCTTCCAGCCTCTTGGAGCTGGAAGTCATCCTGTGGATCATGCCATCATTTGCCAGGGAGAACGATGCATCTGGACTTAGTGACCTAAGCTGGAGGTGCCTAGGTTTCTTTGTGGCTTCTGGACCATGGCAGCCATGCACCTATGTAGCCCATACCTTGTGCTGCTTAAGGACATTGGAAACTTATGCCTAAAATACTGCTTTTCACATCTGCTGGCTAGAAAAATTATTTACAGCTGTTGAGAAGTAGTGTTTTCCCAAGTTGACACATATGCAAATATGAGAAATGTTTTTGTCTTAAAGTCTCCTTCCAAAAGCAATATTGTATCTGAGTCATATTCTGAGTCTGTGTGCCCTTTGGCAGAATGAGCATTGCTGATAGGTGATGAAATAAATGTCCTGAATAAAGTCATGTGAGGTAGCTTTTACCTAAGAATTTTTTAAATCAACAATAATTTGTCCCAAGTCCAAAGTCTATTTCTTCAACTTTTAATTTGAAAGTAAGTTTGCACCTATCACATTTATTTTTCTATGATTTGATTTTTTTGTAAGATGACTTTAGATTTCATAGTATAACAAATTAGTGAGCTTATGAAGCATTAATACATTGCATAATAGAGTTATAATATGTAAAAATTATTACATCCAGGCTTCAATCCAGAATTATATTTAAAGTGTTGAACCAATTAAATTTTGGGACAGATATGGTTTTAAAAAAAGCCACAGAAACTATAGTGAAAAGAGCTACAAAGAGCATAAGCAGGGAAAGCTCTGGCAACTTTGCGTCTTTATTGCTGAAAACTTCAAATTTAAAGGTATGAAACAGGAGAACTGGAGAGTGTGTGCTTGCCTGAGCTTCAAGGTCTGTTTGAAGGACTACATTTAGGTGAAGTAACATATTCTGCTGTTAACTGTAAATTCTATAGGAAAAGATAGTTTTGAAGTGTTTCCTTCCATTTGCATTTCTCTTAGAAGCCAAGAAACGCAGAGTATTTATAAAGCTTTTCATCTTGGAAAGAAAAGAAATAGTTTTTTAAAAAAGACACAATGTTTATACAAGTTCTAATAGCCAACTAATAATATAAAGCACAATCTACATTGTAGGAAATTTTTAACATAGACAATTTGGTTTCCTACTGGGAGCCAAAAAGTTCAATTAAAATTTTATTCCTGGCATGACCTAGATAACACTATTAGAATTCCTTTCAGCAGACTAACCCTACAATGGATAGGCTACAGATTTCTGGTTTACTTTATTTTGGATTTCCCTAAAAATGTTGCTATTATTCTCTCCCTCTCGGACTCCCGCATTCTCCCTCTTTTTTCTTCCCTCCCCTTTTATGAATCCACCTTAAATGCTAAAAATGTCTCTGTAAAAGTCTTAAACACAAGGCATCTTTTTTCAAATGCTTATCTTTGTTTTAAATAAGAAAAGATACATTTGTTGTTGTTTAAATATCTGTTTAATGCAAATATGTAAAGTAGTATTGACACTTTCAGAAACTGTATTAGAATCAATACAGACTTGGATAAAGGATGTTAAATTAGGAAGCAGAGGTAATAGTTATGGCTACACTTACAATGTGTTTATTTTCCCTCATTCAAGACAATACTTGTGTATCTGACTCTGGTAAATGGGAGGCCGGGATAAATATATGAATGCAATATCATCCCTGCCCTCCAAGAATTTGCCATCTGGCTAATCATTCTTCTCCCGATGGTTACTTTGTTACCATGATAACGTAAACATTTCCTAAAAGAACCAAAACATTTATTTCATGTTCAAATTATTGAACGTACAAATTATTTTTAAATCTACAAAATAATTTTTGATAATCTGGAATAGGTGCCAAAAGTAGTGCATGTAAGGCTCATCCAGTTCCGGGGGAAAGAAACTTTACATTTATGTGATGAATTTCAAGATATGCTAAATTATTCCTCCAAACTATATTTAGATGCTATAAAGTTCTCTTCGGTTAATCCTTGACAAAGAATGAAACCTTTCAAGCAAATAAATCCTTATGTAGCAAATGTTATGAATAAATTCCATGGGTGGCACTACTTAATTCCATTTTTTAAATACAATGAATTTTTCCTTTAACAAAGACCTAAATAGGCAAAGCAATCTTCGTAAACTCTAATTCATCAGGCTTTATGGTGATATCATAATTTCAATGCATAACTTTTATATTTGGTGTGCTTAAGGATTTGAAGTCAATAAATTGCATAAAAATACATTTTCTCATTCATCTTTGAAGAAAAAAGAGGTCATCAATAAATTACTCATTCTAAGGAATGCATAGTGTATTACCATTACAAGAAATGAAAAAGTACATTATATTTACAGTTAATTATATACTGAGTTTTTTCAGAGCAAACAGGCAAATATTTCCTATAACTAAGGAAATCCCTGTTTTGATTCAGGACATTTGATATAGAAAGGTGGTTTTGTTTTAAGCTTATGCTGCTTTTTAGTAAAGTTTATTTTTTCAAAATACTCATTTGATAATTTTTGAATGATAAAATCATGAATTAATGTGGTATATATTTTCCTAAAAATATTGATCTATATAGTAAATGTAATTTACTACCTTAATTATTCAGAAGTGCCCTAAAGACATTTGAATTTTGAGAGCTATGCATTTTGAAATGTTTATCTGTGTGAAGTTTTCCAAAATATACCAATAATTATGGTATCAGAAATAATATTGTACAAAAAAAAATTTGTTTGCTAAATTTTACTGCCTGCAATGTTAAAACTCCACATTGGACTTGTAGCACAAGGTTATAAAAGTTTTGTCATTTTTTTTTCTTCTTCAAAGAAAGGCTGTCTCAAGAAGAGAGATGCATTTGGTCTAACACATTCGTGTGCACTTCTGGAATATTATAATTTCAGGTCTTTCAGAGCACACTGTAGTTTTGTAACCACAGGTACAATTGGTTGCAGGTCACACCAAAAAGAATATTAATACCTTTCAGAGCAAAGATTGGCAGATCTTTAAAAGTGTTCTTCAAAGGTAGCATCAATACTCTTGAGGTATAGTAGGGAGAGAGAAAACCTAAATACCCTTCCATACTGAAGAATAGCTGATTGTATAATATTCCTTAAGTAGCATCAAGATGATCTCCTTTCCCTGTTTTTTTTTTTTTTTGACAGTCTTTACAGTCTCACTGCTCAAGATTTCTACCGATTAGAGAGACACTGAGTTTATAAGTAAATGGCTCTTGAAAACTGAAGATATGTCATATCAAATTTGATACTCATTGTACCCTCATTTCATATAACTCCAGAAAGAGGCTTTCTTCACTCAGTAGATGTCGGAGCAGTAGGAACATGAGGAGAACTGAAACCTGAGAGATAACAGAGAAAGATAGACAAAATTAACGGAGGGCTCCACAGAATAAAGTAGGAGTTTTTTCTGTGGTTGGGTAGATAAGTAAATTTACATCACCATGTAACACTTGGATGGGGAGAGATAGTGATCATTTAATCTGAGTTTGGGAATGCTATATGGAGAAGGAAACTGGACTTATTCCCTGAAAATTTAGGCATCATCTCTGGTAGAAGTTATTTATGATCTGTGTGAGAGGGAATAAAGGTAGATTAACTGAGGAGAAAAATGGATGGCCCAACAATTTAATGCTACTACAGCTTTTTTTTTTTTCATAGACTTACCTTAGGGAAATGCATGTTGCTTTAGAAAACATATTAAATACTGCTAATTCTACACTGCAATGAGCCATTAGAAATTCAATAGGTAGAACCTATACCCTCCAAGGGGAAATATGAAAATGAAAAATCTGCCCATCACTTTTGGGGATTCCTCTGATCTTTTGCTAGGGAGATTTGTGTTTAAATTATAAACAGTGTCAGAACTACAAAAAGATTAAATCCTATTAGAAATGCTAGAGGACTTTAGAAGGAAATTCATCTTCTAGACCACCCAATAAATAAAAGTATACAATTTGGGCTTTTTTTCTTCTATGCACACCTGCTCCTGGCAGAAAATGAAGTGGGTTTCTGAAACAATGTGCCCGGATAAAGAAAGACTACTTAAAAACTCAAGGGGAAAATATTTCTAAAGGATACAATCTAGGGAAATGTCAAAGTCATATTGGATATGCTCTTGGAACATGTTCATATTATAATCACCTCACTCAGACAAAAGCAAATAGCATTTGACTCAAGAGTATATACTAAGAAGCCTTTGGATAGGTCAAGATGATAAATGAGGAAGTGTCAAAGCCACATAGTCTAATTATACCCATTTCTTGTACAGCTCAGAACCAACCTATTTGAACATTTAGCTTCTTTTACATATAGAGTTTTTATCTCAGAATAAAGGAAAAGTTTTACACAAAACTCGTAGTAGTGAGAAACACAGCGGCATATTATGAACAATTTTTGAGCCTGCTAGTTACATAATTGCTATAAAACATAAGATATATTATCCTGCCTCTGTGTTGAGGGGACTCAATTAATGCTCAATTAATGTTTATGACTAGGTTATCTTCTATGCAGAGAGTTTAAATTATGAAAGTTAATTTAATGCCGCCTGTCTTTATTTAACTGATATTAGCAGAGTGGTAGCTAATTTCTTCCAGCTTGAACATTCAACAGAGGCGTGTATCTTAAGATCTCCTATGGCCAGGAAATCCTCTAGAGGTTTGAGAACAGCAATTGAGGAAGAATGAATAGTAAAGTACATTGTAAAAATTCTTATTAAGTGAAATAAGATTATTTAGTTATATGAGGAAGGATCCCCCCAAACTGGAATTATCTTCTGGAGGGCAGGCCCCTTGTAGTACGGGCTTCCCCTGCTAGCTGAGTGTTCTAGGAACCCATCTGTATCAGTGTATCAACTGCCATTGTTGTGAGAGGCTGCATTTAGTTTCAGTGAAATATTTTTTTACTCAATGCATTTGCTGTTTGCCCATTTCATGATGGATGATTTACGAGCACACCTGCCCACACTGTGCTGAGTTGTTCAGCAGTTTTTGACCAAAAATGGCATGACCTCAGTGCCCTACTGTCCCTATTTACTTGATCTCACCCTGAGCAACTTTTTTTGTTTCCCTGAATGAAAAAAGTTCTAACGAAAAATATTTTGCCAATGTGCCAAAGAAGTAAAACAAAAAATGGCAGAAGCACTAAAAGGCATCAAAATTGATGAGTTTGGATGCAGTGGGAAAATATGTCTATAAGTATATTCATCAAATGGAGAGTACTTTGAAGGTGACTGAAGTTTAAATGTGTAAGAATAGGTACATAATTTTTAATAAATAAATTCCATTGGGGGGGGGCCCCATATACCACTTTTCTTCCTAAGCTTTTCCAGCTACTTCTTTGTTTTTCAGGAGGGAAGAAAATGAGAAAAAAGTAAATGATAGAACTTTTGAATCAAAAGAAGTGACACAGATTAAACAGTCACTTCTCAACTTACAAATAAAGAAACCGATGTCCAAAGAATTTAAATGCCTTACTATAATACACACCCAGTTGTTGATTTAACACTAGAAATCAGTTACTCTGAACCCCAGTCATGAGGCACATAATACAAAACAAATTTGATACTGGACACAGATAATTTATGTGTCTCTGGAAGTGCATTATGGAGGTTATGCCTATCAATTTCTTATATGGCATCTGTAGAACATATGTTTGCTGAGCTATTTAATCTTTTGTCATACCATGATAGGTAAAAACTATTTTCTAGGCTTAGAACTTGATTTCTATGTTAGAAATTAAATGTACTGCAAAAAAGGAAGTTGTGAAGCACTTTATAAGCTTGATATTTGGATAATGTACAAAGCAGTATGCATCAACAGAGAGGCCTTTGAAAATATGGGAAGTTGAATTTTTTAGTAATGAGAATTTCTGGGAAATGTATCCAGATTGGCATTAATTTTTGTGTTCACCTATTCAACATTGCATATGTAATATGTAAATGTCAGTCTCACATTCAGGGAAAACAAACATTCACTGGCAATTTCCAGTATGATTAAAGCAATTTACTGAAATCATATCATCAAAGCAAAAAAAAAAACAAAAACAAAAACAAAACAAATGTGTGCTATGCTATTAGTGATCAGAAACCCTGGAAGATGTAGATTACAAAACATAGATACCACTTTAATTTATCTTTCTCTGATCCATCTATAAATCAGGCTGCCCAAACTAGCCTAATTCATTTAGTCATTTCTTGATTTATTCAACAAATAAATATACAACTTACATAGTATATACTATGTTCTAGGCACTGGGGATCCTTAGTGAACTGGATAAATAAATCCCCCATTATCATGAGTCTCATAGTCTAGTGTGGGAGATACACAATAAAGAATTAGAGATATAATATATACTATAATTTCAGGTAACTATATATTCTATGATAAAAATTAAATCAGGGTAAACTTTAGGAGAGTAACTGGAGAAGAGTGGGGAAGATTAAAGAGAATGGTTAGTCAGGGTAGGTCTCTCTGAAAAAGAGTAATTTGGGCACAGTCCTAATAAGTGAGTAAACAAGCCTTGCAGTGTCATAGCAGAAGAACACTGCAGGGAGAGAATAGCATGGGCAAAGGTCCCATGGCAATGACCTTGTAGAGGAGCCTATTAAAGGAGAAAGGAAGCTGAAGTGTGCTGAACAGGCAAAGTGGTATGGAATTAGGTTGGAGAAGTAGTCAGGGGCCAGGTCAGATGGAGAAAATTCAGTGTATAATAAGGAAGCTCATCCCTCATGAAGTTTTCCCTTGGACACTTGTGACTTACATGTATATAGATACAAATTAGTTACCTATTCACTATTTGTTAAAGGATTCCTGAGTAAGCGCTGTGCATACTTACTTTTACAAGCCCAAGTGAAAAGAATATCTATTGTGAAGAAGGCGGATTATAGGGTGTTATGAATTGAATTGTACATCACCGAAATTTTTATGTTGAAGTCCCAACCTCCAGTACCTCAGAATGTGATTGTATTTGGATATATGGCCTTTAAAGAAGTAATTAACTTAAAGTGAAACTACTAGAGTGGGCCCTAATTCAATATTACTGGTGTTCTTAGAAGAAAAGATTAGAATATAGACATGTACGGAGGAAAAACCATGTGGAGACACATGAAACCAGTCATCCATGAACAGGTGAAGGGCCTCAGAAGAAACCACCCCCACCCACACCTTGTTCTCAAACTTTTAGTTTACAGAATGGTGAGGGAACAACTGTATAAGCCACCCAATCCCTGTGGTATTTTATGACGGCCCTAGAAAGCTAATGAATCTGGGAGTGATCAGAATTTTCTACTTGTGGTAGTCAGCACCAGAGATGGTGCCCAGTGGTTCCTGCCTCCTGGTTCTCCCAGCCTTGTGTGGTTCCCTCACGTGCAGAATGGAACTGATTTGTGTAACCCGTGGAAAGTAATGGTCACTTCCAAGGTTACGTCATACATGATATTGCAGCTTCTGCTAGCTTTCTCTTGCATCATTTGTTCTGGGAAAAGCCAGCTGCCATGTTATAAGGATGCATGAACAGCCCTGTAAAGAAGTTCATGTGGCAAGGAACTGAGGGTCCCTGCCAATAGCCAGGCATGCGAGTGAGGAACCTTAGACGCAGACACTGCAGTCCTGGCCAACATCCTGAGAGCAACCTCATGAGAGACAGGGAGCCACCACCGCCCAGCCATGCTGCTCTCAATCTTGACCCATAGGGATCGTTAAATAATAAACATATATTGTTGTTTTAAGCCATTAAGTCTGGGGGTAATTTGTTATATAACAATAGATAGGTAATATAATAAAGGAACTCAGCAAGATAGCTATATCACTTCTTGTGAATCCGATAGTTGGTCAGTGAGGTTTTATTCAGTCTGAATTAAAGGGAAGACTTTCAAGCTTCACTGCAAAGAGAAATTCCAAGCTTAGAATGATAATAAAATGAATAACTAAATTTTTGGCTAGGGTTTTTGAAAGTTTGGCTTCTTGGAAAATCTGGAATGCTAATAAAAACACCCACAATTTATTTAAGTGTAGTTTTAAACATATGCCCCCATGTGTTTAATTTATTCTTGAAGACAGCATTTTTTTTCTGCTGTTTCCTAGAATTCACACAGTTATTACTCTAAAAGTATCCAGGCTGTTCCTCAGGGAATGATGGATAAGACAATGATTTTTGTTTTTAATGGTATAAATGATGCCTTTGCAAATTAAAATAAAACTTCATCTTAATATGCCATTTAATTTTGCATATACTACTTATGCCAGGAAATGAGCAATTGAAGATATCTGCATATAGTTACAGAAGATATATTGATTGAATATTTATTCAATATATATTGATTGAATAAGTATTCAATCAATATATCTGTATTTGGTAGAAACTCTAATTATCAAAATTGTAATTTGGAGACATAAGATGTCTGTTGGCTTTAAGGGATTATAGCTTTTACAAAATGAAAATGAAGCAAAGAGTCTTTGATAAAGTTAATATGGATTTTTCATTATTCTTTTGAATTATAAAAGAGGAAAATAAAATTTGTTTGAAAAGAGCATTATCTCATGCCATCACTGGGTTTGTTAATATAATTAATTGTCCCATGCCATTCTAGGTAAGAAAAATGTATACTATTGGATAGAAAAGCAGGACAGTAGACTGAACACCTTGGCTTGCCTTTTCCTAGCTACAGGTGGCACTTTCAAACATCACTTCAGGAAGATTCCGGAGCTTGGGTTAGTCCTGAATGGAGACTGAGGACAGGGAGCAGATATAACCCTGCTCACAGAAGGAAGGTGACCCTCACACTCCCCCAAGACAACTGTGTGATGATGGGGTCTAGAGGGTTAGCTCATCAAAGCACAGTTGCAAAGACAAGACAAAGGAGGGAGGAGAGATACAAAGGTCAGTGTGGACCAGGAAGGGAGAGGGTGCAAAAAGAATCAGTCCTTTGACGCTGAATCCAATTTATAAAGTGCAGTAGAATATGCATGAGGGAGTGAACAGGGTAAGGATTGTGAACAAGTAATACTGTTGTAGCAAATATATGGAAAGTAGAGTGGTAGAACACTGATAGGGTGTATGTTTGGGTCGTATCCATTTCAGTATAACTTCTGGTTCCACTATGTACTAATCAATAATCTGATCTTGGCAGGTTGTTATGACAGTGCAACAAGATAGCTAGCACAGGCCAGACTAACCTGTGAGGGTGCTGGCTGCAGTGTTTCTACATTGGAAGCTCCAGTTTCCTATGTTGCTTATTCTTTTTCTTCTTAGAATCTGCCCCATTTGCTATTAACAGCTGCTTGAAATACTGCTCTTTAAGGCTAGTCTTTACTTTTAACTTGTGAAAGATGATACTTTATTAGCTAGCAGGCATCTTTTAAGTCCCAAGGGGAACTCAATGCCTTTGGAGGACTTTGAGTTCAAATCCTTGAAAGGACTAACATAAGTATATTTAAATAATAACCTAATTTTAAAATTTCTTATTTAAATATAAGTACATGTGTATAGATAATATGAGTATTAGTTTTCTAATACTCATGACCACCAACTTAATGGCTTAGAAAAGACCACCAACAAATGACCTGTAACAAATGACCACCAACTTAATGGCTTAGAAAAGCACAAATTTATTTTCTTGCAATTCTGGAGTCCAAAACCCCTAAAATATTAGATGGAAGGCTCATGTTCTTTCTGAACGGTCTAGAGGAGAAACTTCTGTGTCTTTTCTATCTTCTAGTGGCTGCCTGCATTTCTTGGTTCATGGCTTTACCCTCTTTCTACCTTCCAGTCTAGGTGGGAGCATCTTCCAATGTCTCTCACTCTCTGCTTCCATGGTCAAATCTTCTCTGACTCTGACCCTCCTGCTTTCCTTTCATGAGGACTCTTGTTATTACATTGGGTTTGTCTGGATAATCCAAGCTCATGTACATATCTCAAGATCCTTAACTTCATGACATCGGCAAAGTTCCTTGTGCCATGAAGGTTAACATAGTCATAGGTTCTGGGGATAGAGACATGACTGAGCCATCATTCAGCCTATGACATTCTCCACTTAGGTTTGATGGTTGAATGATGATAACTCATAAGTTTATCTTTAATAACAGTCACAGCAGACAGTTCATTAGCAGATCCTTCAGGCTACAGGCTTGTCATTTACTGTTATAGTGATTGTCAGTTTCAAATATCACTGCTGTAGATGTTGCTGTTTTATTTTTATTTTTTAATTGCTGTCAGAATTCAATGTTATATTAGTTTCAGGTGTACAGCATAGTGGTTAGACATTTATATAACTTATGAAGTGATCCCCTTGATAATTCTAGTATTCACCTGACGCCATATATAGTTATCACAATATTATTGATTATGTTTCCTATGCTATACTTTCAATCCCTGTAAATGTTTTGTAACTTCCAATTCGTATATCTTAATCCCTTCAGCTTTTGCACCCTGCTTCCCAAACCCCCTTCCATCTGGCAACCATCAGTCTGTTCTCTGTATCTATGAGTCTGTTTCTGTTTTGTTGGTTTGTTTATTTTGTTTATATAGATTCTACATATAAGTGAAATCATATGGTATTTGCCTTTCTTTGGCTGAGTTATTTCACTTAGCATAATACCCTGTAGGTCTATACATGGGTTTTCACATTTTGATTTTTTAAATTTATTTTTCAATTATAATGGCATACAATACCATATTAATTTCAGGTGTACAGCATAGTGATTAGACATTTACATGCCTTGCAAAGTGATAACCCTGATAAGTCTAGTACCCATCTGATACTATATGTAGATATTACAATATAATTGACTATATTTCCTATGCTGTATATTACATCTCCATTACTATTTTTATAATTGGCAATTTATACTGCTTAACCCCTTTCACCTTTTCACCTATGCCCCCAACCCCTCCTCCATCTGTCAACCATGAATTTGTTCTCTGTATCTATCTATGAGTTTGTTTCTGTTTTGTTTGTTCATTATTTTTGTTTTTTAGACTGCACGTATAAGTGAAATTATATTGTATTTGTCTTTCTCCATCTGGATTATTTCACTTAGCATAATACCGTCTAGGTCCATCCAGGTTATGGCAAATGACAAGATTGTATTCTTTTTTTAGAGCTGAGTAATACTCCATTATAAATATATACCACAGCATTTTTATCCATTTCTCCATCAATGGACACTTAGCTTGCTTCCATATCTTGGCTATTATAAATAATAAAGCAATGAACATAGTGGTACATATCTCTTTTTGAATTATTATTTTGTATATCTTTGGATACATATCCAGAAGTGGAATTTCTGGGTCATATGGTGGTTTTATTTTTAATTTTTGGGGGGAAACTCCATGCTGTTTTGCATAGAAGCTGCACCAACTTTCATTCCCACCAACAGTGCACCAAGAATCCTCTTTTCTCTACGTCCTCACCAATACTTGTTATTTGTTGATTTACTGATGATAACCAGTCTTACAGATGTGAGGGGATATCTCATTGTGGTTTTAATTTGTATTTTCCTAATTATTAGGGATGTTGAGAATCTTTTTGTGTGTCTTTGGCCATTAGTATGGCCTATGAAGAAATGTCTATTCAGATCTCTGCCTTTTTTTAAAATCAGATTGTTTGTTTTTCTGGTGTTAAGTTGTATGGGTTCCTTATATATTTTGGTGAATATAATTTTTTATTGTCCCAATCTAAATGCTTCCACAATGTAGATGTCAAGTAGCCATATTCCATAGCAAAACACTACTTTCTTCCCTGTGTCACTGTTGGGGAACTTTTGCTAGATGGTGCTGGTTAAACTGTGGCTCTGAAACCTAGTGAAACTGAAAAGTAGTAAATAGACATTTTCTCTCTGTTTTGTGATAAATACTTTACTGTGGTCTGAGTAGTTTGAAGTTTGCCTTTTAAATGTGAAAGAGAACGAACCCATAAAACAAAACAGAAATATGCGCTTTAGAGATAGGAGACTTGGGAAGTAGCAGAACCGCATTTGCAATCCCAAGTCTTGGAAGCTTGACTGTACCCTTCAGTTGTCTTCAGTTTATGTCCAATTTTGTATTTCACTGCTTTGAAAGCTATGCATATCAGTGCTCTTAAATTGCTCAGAGTAAAGGCATAAGGAATCCGAACCACATCTATTTTGCAAGTACAGAGTTTGGGCAGAATTTTTTTTTTTCTTTTGTCCAAGTTGGCCTATAAGCACCTTCGTATTAGGTCACTTTGTTTAAGTTACCTATGTTAATTATTAGAAAGAATACATGCAGGCAACTTGTGGTTGGGAGTTACCACGCCCCCTCCCAAAACAACAGCCAAAAGAGTAAAAGATCACTTCTTTTATCACCAGGATAATGCATGTTCTCTATTAGTAGACTTTATTTATTTAACTTTCCGACTCTGATCCTTATTAAACCCCAGGCATTCTGGGGAGATAGAAACTGTTATCAGTCACCGAGAAATGGCTAATCATTGTATTTTTAGTCATTCACAAAGACAGTCATTCTTTATCCATTTATCAACAGTCCACTGCTTCGTTTCACTTGAACACATGCATTTTCAGCACATGCTGAGGGCCAAGCACCATGGCTTGGTAATTTCCAAGCACCAAGCATCATAGTAATTTCCACGATCACACAGGGTGAATATAACATAGTTTTTGCCTTTCAAGACCTAACGATCCTTTAAGGGCACATAACAAATGTAAGAATTGTTTCCAATCTAAGTGGTAGAGAAATTCATGTTTAATTTTATTAACTTTATTAAACTTCAAACAGCTGGGCATACATATTCATTCATAGCAACTCTGATGGCTTTATCTCCTGTGGCTGTATTTCCTTCATCCTTCTCCCTCTGGCACATTCTAACTTTCTTGCTTTTTACCTTACCTGTGTTTTACTCCCTGATTTGTTTAACGCAGTTTCCAGAGTTACCTGTTGCCTGATAGGGCTCCTTGAGTTCGAATGCCTGTGTTTAGATTAGTGACCCGGCCAAGGCCTGATCACACAGCCACTTCTGTCTTCATCCTGCCACTGCCACACTTGGACCTTCAGACCAGCATCGTGTAATACATGTGGCTACTGAGCACTGGAAATGTGGCTAGTCCAAACGGACATGGGATTTCAGTGCAAAGCATGCACTGAATTTCAAAGATGTAGTATGGGGAAAAGGGAGTAAAATATCTCATTAACAATTTTTGGTGCTTTGAAGTATACTGGATTAAAATAGTAAAATAATTCTGTTTTACTTTTTTAAATATGGCTACTAGAAAATTTAAAATTACATAATTTATGTAATATATATAAAATCTTTAATATTAAAAACCATTTTACACTGATTCCACAGCCCTGCTCTAGGGCAGCAACTCTTCCCGTAAATGGCCAGATGGTAAACAGTTTGGGCTTGTGGTCACAGACCACAGGTAATGGACGAGTATGGCTGTATTCACAAGCTGTCCCGGACAGGGGCAGGCCAGATTTGACCCATAGACCATCGTTTATGGACACTTGACCTAGACTTTAACTGATAGGTAAATATTTCCTACAGGGATGTTGATCTTAGTTGGTTTTTGGACCTCTGCATCTCTCTCTCTCTCTCTGAGTCATTGTCATTAACTCACAAGCACACCCACATCTCCCTGTGATCCCAACAGTGCTCTTGGTCGGCCATCCTCACAGTTCTCAATTGTCTTGGAATAAAGGCCTATGTGTGAGGTCCTCAGAACAGAAAGTCATAACAGTAACTAATTTGCATATAAGACAGAATATGATAAATGTTAAAGCAAAATGCTGTGGGGACACAGAAGGATGTGGTCTGATTCAAGTGAATTAACTTGCGGTGTGGCAAGAAAATATTTGGAGGAAAACAGTAATTCCTCTTTTTCTAGGTCATGGTCACTCTGGGGCCATAAGTTGGGTGGTAAACGAAGCTCCTGATTTCTTCCAGACCCCCAGACTGCCATCAAGTATGGTTAAACAGAAGGACCCTGGAGGGGTCGCTGTGGCCAGGATGTACACTGTTGCTTAAAACTTTATGTCCATGACTCCAAGTTTGCTGGTTTGTTTCCCAACTCAGCTGTTTAGTTTTCCCCAAAGTAGAATGACCTGATGAAAGAATATTGGATTTAATTGAGAGAATGTGAGTTTAATTCATACTTTAAATCTTTGCATTAAACCTTTATATGTCAAAGGTTTTCCATTAATCCTTAGCCTGAATTTTATTAAATGGCATTAATCCATCAATAAAGTTTTATAGTGCACCAGGTAAGAATGATACTGTACTAAATACCATGGACCTAAATTCTGACTTTGCAGGGAAGCAGTGAGGTATCTAGGCTGAAGACTGCTATGCTTACCATCTTACTTGATCATAGAGGATGAACATGAAACATCCCTCCATTCCCTCTCCCCATCCCTGACACACATATATAGTAGTGTGTGCAAAGTGTCATAAGCAGAATTTGGCATGGCATGTCTTTGCTAAACATATGGTCATGAATTCCATTGCACTGTCTAGAATCCATAGGAGAGACTATGTTCTAAGAGAGGGGCACCGAGTATGCTCGTGCAAGGCTGATCTCACTAGGGTATTCTCATGAAGTAGATTTTCTTTAGGATCTGTGGAGAGGTATTTGCTCTCTCCCAAGGGATAAGACTAGAATGTTGACATTCAATTTAATGGTATCGCTACATGCATTGAGTGCCCAGTATGTGCCTAGTGCTGTTAACCTAGAGGTGAGAAGGTAAAGATTATTTTCTTCCTTCAGGGAGTTTATAGGGGAGAAGTTCTAACTAAATATATATACACCAGGTATCATACCGAATTTAGTGCCAACATGCTCTTTGCTTAACTCTTCATTTTGCATTTAGCCCTATAGAGTAATTAACAAATAAGCTACCTTTCTCTCCATGTACATGTATCTAAAAGTCAATATGGACCAATATGCTGAAATGCAGATACAAAGGCCTAGTCAAATTTCCAACCTTCTGCCCAAAGAGAAAGCTATATTTCATTACTTTATGTAGATTAAAGTATAATTATTCAGTTAGCCCTACTAGGCAACTGCAGTATGAAAGTGATTTATACTCTTTGATTCCTTTATTGCTTACCAAGAACTAAGCAATATGAAAGACAAATAAGAATAAATATCTCTGAATTTATTTCAATCTGTTTGATAGGTATCTATAAGATCAACTTATTCTAAGATGTACACAAATTAGTAGAATGATTAGTATTACAATTTAATTGTTTGCAGTAATTCTCTTGCTTGTAATAAAATCACATTTGTTAATAAACAACCAAGAATTTTAGAGGTCCACTGATTTGGGAGCAAAATTATGTCAATAATTTTATAGCTTGGTTTTGGTCAAGGTGTAAGTTCTTGCTTCAATCATCACATGATTAGGTTTCACAGTAGACATATGCTGGGCCATTTTCCACATATTTCTGCTGGTTCTAGCCTATTAGCTTCTGTTCTGTCTTTAGCTATAACATTTGCCTTTATCCTCCCATCCTGTGAGCCCATTAGGAGCAGACATTTACATATGTTGTAAGGAACTTTGAAGGCCTTCCTCTTAATCAGTGATATAAACTTCAGTTGTGCACTGAAATGTCTATTGATGCTGGCATTAAACACAAAAAGAATGCAAAAAGAAAAGCAATGAATACAATTTTAACACAGCAAATGAGTAAATGCCTTATACAATTAAAACTGCCAGCAAAGAAAATTCCTCAGTTCCTTCCCAAAGTGGAACTGGCACTCTAGAGATTTCATTCAAGTTTATTTCATACTTAAGTAAATTGGCCAATTTCTTAATAGTGGACTTCAGATTCCCCACGATGTCAAGAAAATTTAGTGCATCCATTGGTAGTGATCCAAGTTCAAAAGAAAAAAAAATTTTTAACTCTGATTGCTTCTGGAAGGAGTCTCTTACACTGAAATCAGAGGAGTTAAGACAACTTGTCATCCTATGGATACAAACATTAAATTCGTGATCTTGAGCAAGAGTGACTCGCAAAGCAGAGACCCAGGCTAGCTTAACTGCAGGCTTTCATTGGGTGGTGAGCACAAGATGAGATATACAGATGATGTATTACACAATTGTACACCTGCAACTTATATAATGTAATTAACCAATGTTACCCCGATACATTTAATTTTTTTTGTTTTGTTTTTTGAATTCGGAAGTAACCCTCTGTTTGTTTATTTGTTTATTTCGGTATTAACACTTATTTATTTATTTATTTATTTTTCTCATTTTCCAATACATTTAATTTTTAAAAGTTTTTCAGGATTGTAGAGATGGGACAACAGATAATGTGTCACATAATACAAACAAATGCCATGAAACAGTGATCTTTGTCTTTATTGTTGGCTTAATTTTATGCTTTAAATGAGTGCTGTTCAACATCTCCATATACAAGCTGAATTCATCGTCTTATTAAAATAAATTAAGAAGTAATATTTTTTAAAGTTACTTGCTAGTGAAAGTGTGAGTAGTGTAGAATTCCATACCAGCACTCCCCAAAACTGTCTACCCCATCAGAAACAAGTCATGTCTGAGAAACTATCACAGCCAAGAGGAGCCTAAGGAGACATGACAACTTAATGTAACGTGGTGTCTGGGATGGAATCCTGGACAGAGAAAGGCATGAAGTCAAAACTAAGAAACACTGAATAAAGTATAGATTTCAGCTAGTAGTAATTTATGAATATTAGTTCATTAATTGGAACCAACATACCTTACTAATATAGGATGCTAACAGAGGAAACTGGGGACTATCCTCATGATTTTTCTGTAAGCCTAAAACTCTTCTAAAGTTAAACGTTTATTTTTTAAAAATAAAGTGAATGTTACCTGATGCGGACACCGACTAGCAGTGTCCATGTCATTATGGATGAAATAAAAACATTCACACAGACTACCGAGTCCGGTGGAGGAAAAAGGATGACAGCATGGCTTTTCTCTCAAGGGGAGCAAACCTCCACCATGACTGGCCTTTATTCTAATATCTCCTCACATTATAAGATGGTCCTCACTCACTATCCCCAGTTACAACAAAGGAGCCAATGCACCTAATCACATCACAGAAGAAGGATATTAGCAAATGAAAAGGCAAAAGTGGTTGAGCTGGTTACACTGGTCCCTGCAAAGTTTAGCACTTGCAGGGTGAGGGAGTTTTAACAAGAAGCAAGTCTCAAAAGCAGCCTAGGTATATTGCAAATCTGATTACCCACAAGAGAACCTATCTGTGGGCGTGGGTCCTGTGCATCTCTGAGTGGGAGCTGAGCCCACGCCACGCAGAAGGGTCTCCCACATGTGAAAATTCTAATTGATGTAATACACTAAGCTAAGATTCAGGGTCCATTCCTGTAACTGCTGCTCTTTTCTAAGAAGACTTTCTTTTCAGTGCTCTCAGCCCCTGCATTTCACTCTGGGGATGCCGGCAGCCCGCCTTCGACCTTGTTTGTACCAGTTAAATGAGTTGGAGGCTTTTACTTCAATACATCCCATTACATAATTATGAGTTTCAGTATCATTTAAGAAATTATGAATTTTGAGACAGCAGTTGAGGGAAATAATCTTACATTCCAAGTAAAATGACTTTCTTTTTGAAACTTGGAGAGAGATAAGGAAGCATTTGAAGAAAAAATAAAAAATATCACAATACCAGATTCTTTAGACTTAAGTATTCAAAATAAATGTAAATTTGTACCTGTCTCCACTATGACAAACTGGTTCTATTATGTGTTTATAGTACCAGAAAAAATTGGATTTTCTTGACTTTTAAAAAGTTGATGTATGGGATCATTTATTTATACAAGAAGTAATTGCAGAATTAATGCAAAATAGGGGCCCTGTCTTGGCCTTCTGGTCACAATGTAAAAGTTGGGAATCTTTGTAATATCTCTTGAATGTGCCCCACTTCCCAGTAGCCTCAAGATCTGATGTTTCTCATTTGTTTTGCAACCCTTCCTTAAAAGGGTAAAGTAAAAAAAGACAAATAATGAATGGTCTTGTGATTAATGACACCACTATAAAGATTTTAAAGTTATTCTAAGCTTAAGAATAATAAACCAAAGAAAGAAACCAAATCTTGTGTTTAATGTTGGCAAACTTTTCTCTGTAAAGGGACAACCAGGAAACATCTTAGGATCTGTGCCCCACATAAACTCTGTCACAACGACTCAACTCTGCCATAGACAAATGTCACTGAATGTGCAGAGCTGTGCTCCAGTGCAACTCTATTGTGGACACTGACACTTAAATTTTATGTGAAGTTCATTTGTTATGAAATATTACCCTTTTGATTTTTTCAATGATGTTAGACTGTGAAAACTGTTCTTATCTCATGGGTCATATGGGAACAGACAGTGAGGTGGATTTGGCCTGTGGGCAGTTGCTTGCTACCCTTACCAAGGATGGGTTCCCGTTCTCATTGGCAGGTGTTCCTACCCTCTCCCTCGAATTTTGCCAAGCTCACTGACCATCTCTGTGTTCCAACAATGATTTGTCAGATGTTGGGGAACAAACAAGGTGGCTCCACTACCTGGTACTATTTAGCTAGAGATTATTGTGAAACTTTTCTTTTCTTTTTGTTCCATCAATTTGACATTCATTCTAGAGAATAATACTTTGTTGAAGGAAGTAAATTCTCTCCTTCTTCCCCCCACTTTTTGATCTCTATCTCTCTAATTGAAAGCCCCTTTCCTTAGTTAGATGTTTTAACTCAAGATGACTCTTGGAACTGGCTTCCTTATCTGAGTTAAAACAAAAGTAAAGTTTGCTTACGAAAATGCAAACATTCACTTTCTAATATTTATAAATTACAAGCTTATTTCTTTAAAAGCAAGCAGAATTAGCAATAGTGATGCAGAATAGAAATGGGGTATCAGTTTGCTAATCACTCTTTCCCACTTTAACAATGGCCAGAATTCCGTTTCTAACCATGGCATATGAATAGTGAAAAGGATTGACGTTTCAAGGTTTACATTGCATCTGGATGGGCTAAGAGGTCTATATTCACGTGAATTCTCACAGGTAAATAGTTTCATGGACTGCAACTAAGGTCTTCATCTTTGCACAACTGGAAATGTTTTAGGTTTACTAGGGCTTTAAGATATGTAATAAAAGTCCACAATAATTTTTCAGTCACTGGGTTACATTTATGTATATATATGTACCTGGTCATTTCACTCTTTACCTTGGGAAGTAGGACAATAAGGGGAGGATTATGGTGGGCAGTTTAGCAGTTACCACAGAAATATTCAGAGATATTATTTTGATCGTGAGGTTATTCCTCTGGTGGCATATAATTATAATTGGATAATTTACAAAACTTTTATGTTAATTTATTTTTGTAAGCTTTATTAACATTAATAAAAATAGAACATTTTATTTTGTCTTCAAAGACCTAAGTAGTTTCTTAACTCTTGGGATTTTACCACAGAACCAATGTTAATTAACGCAAGCCAAATTTGGCCTTCATAGAGCGATGTGAACTACTTATCCTTAACACCTCCCTGCCCCCCATCACACCACCATCAGATGTTTATATATGTTCCACTTCTACTGACTTGTATTTCAAGTTTGGGGGCAAAGATGAAAGTCAAAGTGTAGAATTTCAGTGTTTCAAATGCTTTTTATTCGGTGGACAGTTCCACCTAAGGCAAATGCCAATTTGGTGTAAATAGGCATGCCGTATAAAAATAATTGTTTTAAAATCCAGTAGTGTTATCTTTGCCCTGATTTTTTTTGGCAACACACCTCCAAAAGTTAATTCTTTTTTCAAGACCTCTCTTTTTCTTCTTTTCAGGACTGGAGATGACAGAACAAACTTGAAAATAATACTGGTCTTTTCCTTTTAGTGTCCATCCCTCCTCTGCACCCTTCTAATATAAGATACCTTCTTCCATCGGTCAGGTGTGATCCTAAGAAAAGAAAGCTTTGGGAAACAGGATACAATTTTCATCAAAGATTGGATCAGCATAATTTGGGGATATCTAAGGGAAAAAGTTAAGCTATATTGGGGAACTGATAAAAATAAAAACGATGTTATCAACTCATTATAGTTTTCTATTTATGTTTTTTTAAATTGATTTTTCAAAAGGGTAATGAAGGTCTGTTAGAAAGCATTAAAAAGACCAATTGGTTTTATATGACGTATTTAAAAATACTTTAAAATTCATTCTCATTTTGAACAACAACTGATTCATGGAGCTTCTGTGATTACACTACCCATTGCTACATGGAAATATTGTATAGTGCACACTATAAAGTGCCAAATTTCCATATGGTGAAGAACTAACCAAACGATGTGCAATATCTATTACAACACCAGTTGTGTATCTCACACTTATCTCTTTATCGCTTATGTAAAAGTTGTTTTAGGAAATAATGACCAATTTGACTTAATTGGGTTCTCTATTGAGGAATCCCATCTTTTCATTTAAAAAAGGTAAAATATATGAGATATATTACTTCTCCCAGGAATTAGGCCTGCGATTGTTAGCAAAATGTTAGGTATGTTTATAGTATCTTAATTCTTTTATTTAAGAAAAAAAGAATTTTAGTAGAAATTGGTTGCTTTGATCCTCAAGGAAAAATGTTACCATTTCCGTTTGGAGTCCAGGTAAATAGCATGGACTTAAAAGATCAACTGTATTTATTTGTACTCATGGCTACTTAGTCTCCTTGCTTAGCTTCTGGGCCCACTCCAACTGTTGAACAGAAGGCCATTCCACAAAGACTGTCCGAAGTATATTTGGGGTAAGTTAGAGAACCCGTTTAGTTTACTACAAATCATTTTTGTCCTGCAAAGTATTTTGCAAACCTATGCATTTTCTCATCTTGGTAAGCTTTCTCTTTACCCCAGCCATCTAATATCCCTCTTTTCCTTTCGAATGCCTGAAGAGTGTTCTTGGAATGGATGCCAAGGCTTCATTTGCCTGATTTCTTTCCCTGAGGTGACTCATACTTTCATTTTTCCTAAAATCACAGTGCACAAACACAGGGATTTCTGTCATTGTTCATGAAACATACCGGTAGACAGTTCAATCTGTTCCATGTGGTGACAGGAGACATTTATTAATTTGTGTGAATGAATCACTTTTGCTACTGTACAAAATGAAAATTTGGGAAGGATGAATCATTTTTGAGCTGATATCTTTCAGACAACATAGTGTTTAGTTCAAAATGTAAAAACATATTTTATAGGAAAGTGCATAATTAGTAACATAGCTCTTATTTTGTCTGTGTCCTCAAACAACCCCTAATGTGTTTTAATACTTCACGTAGCATTACATGTAATTTTATTTTGAAGTGCCCGACAAACCTGGCATGGGCACCACCGTTCCATCCCCTTCACCGTCCTGTCCAGCTCCATTCCTCCCCAACTCTCCTCCACCCCATTTGGATAAAGAAGCACCCCTAGGAACAGGTTCTCATAAAACTCAAGCATATTCAAAGTGGAACACATTATATTCGAGCTCCATGAGTAGATTTTTTTAAGCTTTCAGACTAAAAAACAGTATATATTTCATAGAAACAATCTTTCTTTCCCTCTGTTTATACTTCAATCTTTAAAATGGGATTACTAACAATTCTGTTGCTACATGTGGCACTAAATTGGCATTTAATACAATGATGACTGCTGATAGCTGATGCTTGTACAAAACTCCCCTGCTGTGCTGGGAACTCTTTAAAGCACCATAGTTATGTTAACTCATTTAATTCTCGCAACAAACCTAAGAAGTAGATAGAACTATAATAATTTACAGATGAGGAAATCGAGACACATAGAGGTAAAGCAACAATTTCAAGGTCACACAGCTAGTGTAGTCCATAGCAAAGCTGCAGTTTCAACCCAGGTAGTCTGTCTCCAGAGTATTTTGCCTTCCTAGAATCTAACATCATTAATACTCAGTTTTACCCAGCCCCTGTTGAGTCTTTAAGACATAATTTTGGCTGATTAAACCAATGAACAAATAAAAGTTAAAAAACAGTGGAATTTATTATATCTTGGTATAAAAGCAAGCATGGTGGGTTTGGCTGCAAGTTACTGAGACATGTTAAAAGGAAAGAGGGGATAAAAATAATTTTGAATATGCATTATGAGGAGAATGTTTTCCAGATTTGCAGATAAAGGAGGATGAAGCCAAGAAAGGTTAATAAATGTGCATGATGTGGTTAAGTGGTCAATCCAGCATTGTAAACAGCTTGATCCTGCTCCAAAGCTTCTCTGGAACCAGCCCTTCCTCAGAGAGCATGTATCAGTCAGTGTCAATCAGAGAAGCAGAACCAGTAATACATGTGTGCTGGCCAAACCAAATGCTTCTGGGTGTCAACCTATAGGTCACCAACTTGCAACCTTGCTTTAAATAACTGATATTGTTTCCATATAGTCAGGACATACCGTGGTACTACTTGCCAATTTTGGAGTATCTCCTTTACCAAAGAAAAATATATTATTCAATATCTTTGTTGTCCTTGCTTAGAGAATCCTTTTCTAATATCTACTATGTATCAGACACTATTTAAAGCTATTTACATAAATTTTATTGTTTATTCTTCCTAACACATTTACAAGATAAGCTGTATCTTTAGCTTTATCTTACTACTGGGGATGCAAAGAGTGAACAACCTTGTCGGTGGCATAGTTGGCATTGAAACCTGAGCAGTCTGGCTGCATATTTTAAACCCTTAAAATGATTTTTCACCAAAGCGTTACAACGAAGAGTACAGAAGTTTAACCTGACACACAATCCTTCATCATCCAGCTGAGTGCTGGGCCTAGTAGTCTTCTATGGGAGGCTTACCTTTATCTGCCATACCTGGAAAGATGCTCAGAGCAAGCACAAAGCAAAAGTCAGAAAGTGTTAAAAGTAACAACCTGAGATATCTCTCATCCTATGAAGTCCGTGCTAGAGAACTCTGTTACCCAGTCCTGTTAAAATATTAATAATTGAATCATCTTGTAAGCTGTTCATAAAGACTTAGCTTATATTTCATCTTGCTTTATAGCAGAGTGCTATGCGGTTGCATCTATGTGCATAAACAGTGCCTTAATAGTCCTATCTTAGTTTTCTGTAGAAATCTATAGAAGTCTTGTGAGTATTTCTTCTCTTTAAAATAAAATTTAAAGAAAAGAAAAACTCTTAATGTTTCTGATATTTATTTGGTTTAGTGGGAGTTTCATTGCCAGGTGTCAGTTAGGAAACCACACATTAGAAGATGATGGGGGTGGCGTCGGGAGGAGGTGACAGTGTCCGGGTAGGTCAGTATGCAGGGGGCAAAGAGTGAGTGTGGCAAAATACAGGTGACCTTTCTTAACAGGAAATGTAGACTATGAAACTCTGTCCATGATATTAGAATGCAAATGCAAATATTGAATACCCACATGAGCGAGGGGCAAAGGATGACAGAGATTTAAAACTAGGCAATTGGAGATGGGAATGTGGGTGATGGGTTTTTGTTTTGTGTGTTTTTGCTTTCTGTTATTTCACTGAAGTAACGTATTAAAAAAGAAAAAACAAAAACAACTACTTCAAAAAGTTTGGAAACTAAATAAATATAACAGTATAGCAAATAAGAATCAAACACTATTATGTAGTAGCTAAAACACACACACACACACACACACACACACGTTTCATAGTATCCTTTAAAGTGATGGTTGATGTCTGTTCTACATTGCTTTGTTCTTTGTAGTTAATGAAATGAGAGATAAGGTGTTACTGTTTCTATGTGCAATATATGCCTCTGATCCTCAATGAGTGGCCTACTTAGAAATTGGTTCAGGGTGATTATTCTTGGTGAGTTTTGTTGTTGTATGTATTTTGATAATACCTCATCACTTCTTCAAGTCTAGCTGAGTTCTCAAAACTAATTAAAATTAAGGTTCTTTTTTTCCTAAAGAACTTCATACTTCCAACTGTGGAATATATTTTTAATATTAAAGTAAAACCCATTATATGTGGGTAAAAATATTTCCTAATGCACATGTAATAGTTACAGTAAAGCTTCTGTGGCAGGTAAATCCAGTGGTTTAGCACCATAGGACTTTGCCTATCACTCACGTCAGAAATCAGGGAGGATGCTCTTGGTTTTGCAGTTGTCCTCCAAGCAGTAACTCAGGGCCCAGGCTCTTTCTGTCCTGTGGTGTCACCATCCTCAGTTTATGATGACCAGGTTCATACTGGGGGCCATATTCACTCTAACCAGTGATCACCTTTGGGAGGTTTTCCTGGACTCACTGGGTGCGGAGGTGGAATGTATTCTTTTGCTCAATTGTATTGGCTATAATGCAGCAACAGGGCCACATGCAACTAAAGAAATGGTGAGAAACACAAGGTAGCTGTGTGTGGGAGAAAGATGAACAGGATGCGGTGACCACATTGTCTCTGCCAGTCGACTTTCTTGGTCACCATGTATCTATGTTAGTCTTTCTCCCACGCATGGAATGCCCTCATCCCCTTCCCCAGGGAAATTCTGAACTATTAGGAAGAGCCCACAAACACCTAGTAAATATTTCCATGACTTGTAATTGTAAATTCATTTTTTTTGTTTAGTAGAAACAAAGAGTAGGTGGGGAAAACCTGATCAAGCTACCCATTACCATAACAAATTACACAAATTGCAAACAGTATCATCCCTCTCAACAATATGAAACAATTTCAGTATCAACTACACTGTAAAATGTTTATTTTTTATGTATGTATGTATGTATGTATATATGTATATTTATATTCACTATCTAAATTTAATGGTTTGGATGTACACTGCATTCTTTTTATTTTGTTTTTATTTATTGCTGTTCAGTTATAGTTGTCCTGCCTTTTTCCCTGTTGCTCACCTCACCCTATCCTCCCCACTCCTGTAGTCAATCCCTCTCATTGTCCATGCCCATAAGTCCTCCATTGCTGTTCCTCTGCTAGCCCCTTCCCCTTCTTTCCCCCATTACTCTCTTTCCCACTCTGGTCACTGTCAGTTTGTTCTTTATTTCCAAGTCTCTGGTTCTATTTTACTCATTTGTTTGTTTTGTTGATTAGATTTTTCTTATAGGTGAGATCATATGGTATTTGTCTTTCACCGCCTGGCTTATTTCACTTAGCATTATGCTCTCCAGTTCCATCCATGCTGTCACGAAGGGTAGGAGTTCCTTTTTTCTGCTAAGTAGTGTTCTGTTGTGTAAATGTACCACAGTTTTTTGATCCGCTCATTTACCAATGAATTCTTATTAATTGATGCTCTAATGAATGCTGAAAATGTGAGAAACAGAAGCATTACACATTGATAATGATAAAGAAATTGAACTCCAGTTAATGTAAGTCACTTTTCAGTAACTAGCATATAATGTTATTTGAAATTAAAGGAGGAACATAGTTATTTTAGGAAGCACTGGAAGAGAAAGAGGAGGATGAGAAATGAGCAAAGATAAGAAATGAAGGGGAGATATGGGACCTGAATTCATTCAAGAAACTGAACTTTGAAGAGAGTTGGGGTTAATATGAGAGAGTGAAGTCATAAGAGTTAAGAAAAGAGAATGGACAAGAGCATCATCAAGTGCCAAGTGGAGTCCGAGAAGGGCACCAGTGACCTTTTCCAGTATTTTCAATAGAGTCAGGAAGGTGGAAGGCATTAAAATGGATTGAGCGGCAGGGCAGAGAAGGAACAAAAGTGATGGCTACATCATTATGGTGAAAAGGAAGATGAAAGGGGACTTTTGAGAATGTAGTAGATTCATTATAAAAACCAAAATAATCTTCTCTCATCTTTGAAGAAGTGTATCTAGTGCCATATATGGTTTTTAAATAATCATTAATATTATATCTTTACTAGAGATTTTTACACACACACATACTTCTTTTATAGACTTCTTTAAATGATTTTTCATTCATTTGTTAACATTCTTAAGATTGAACCTTACATTGCCAAATTACTTTCAGAGAATAAAACAACCTACCTTATTTTACCCCCACCTCTTCAGAACTTTTAAGATGCCATAGAAAGGAGAGCGTTACAGTGACACCCTTTGGACTTCTTGTTCAATATTTATATATAATATCTATATATTATAGCTTCATGTAGCTATAGTTACATGAAGATTTAAGACACTGGGTTCTGTAAGCTTGGAAATAAAGGTCACTGTGTATGAGATACATTTTTATTTTCTTCTTTTTTATTTCACTACTGAAAAGGCAGGGCAAAAAAGAAACAAGTCTCTCAGATTGTTATATTCATTTCTACATAAGGAGTCACGCAGCCAAAGACAGCTTCTCATCAACTCTGCAGGTCAGGAAAGAGGAAGGTAATGAACCTCACAGATAGTATGTTAATTCACACTCCAGTTTTCCGGCCCTTGACGATGTGGTAAGTCCAGAAAATTGCTGTTCATTTGTGTCTTACAGAAATGAAAGCATGTTCAAGTTAAAATAACAATTTGCCCACAAAAAATTTATATGTGAACAAGAACTGCTCCAAATTACCAAAACTTCAATGCTTACCAATAGTTATCTCACAGTATTGCAGGCAAGTATAACACAGTCCAGCACAGAAAATGTCTACAGAAGTTATCATTGGGGTTCAGTCACTTAGCTAGGTGGTATAAAGTATTCAATTTAAGAATTGAGTCTATGTGAATAAAAAGAAATGAAAAATAAAGATAACAGAAACATAAATGTTTCAAGGAAATAAAGCATTAATTGTGATTTTCTAGTATAGAAATGAGCTAGAAAGGCCTGTCATGGAAAGCATTGTGAAAGAATATAAAATTAGAAGGGGAGTTAGGGAAAGAGAGAGTGGGGAGGAGGGCTTTTTCAGCAGAGTCAAAAAACAAGCAAACCTCATAGGATCCTTTTGTTTATTGAGTGACTACTATGTACCCAGCATTATATTGGCCACTGAGGTTAGAGACAAGGGTTGAAGTCAGAAGCTGTAGGCCTGTTCAATATAGTTTTAGGTTTAAGAGGCTTGAAATCCATATTCAAATTCTAGTTACATTATTTTCTAGCTGTGTGGCTTTAGAAGAGTTACATTATTACTTGAGGCTTAAGTTTCCTCATCTCCTAATCTAAGACATAATGGTTCCCTGGCAGAACTGTTGTAAGGAGTAAATGATAAAATATATTTCAGCTATTAAACACAATGTGTACATAATTTAGAGCTTGGAAAACAGAAGTTGCTTTTCTCTGACAGAAACTTACATTTAGTGGAATAGTAGGAAAGTTCATCTGGGGTGCTTGGTTGGGAGACACTCAGTGAATGGTTTTCAGTGGTGGTTGCACATTTGGGCATATTCTATAGTTCATGGAAAGTCCTCACAGGTGTCTTACCAGGGTACATTGTATCATGATCATAGTGGTTGTGTAACAGGTGCTCTAGATCAGAGGAACAAGGTGGCCAGTTGGGTGCTATTAAAGCTTGATGTCCTGGAGTAAGTGATATCATGGTTCTCTGTTCTTAGGTAGGTTGTGGAGACCCTATTTTATAAGAAATATATATCTTAATGGAATATATGACATTAATGCTAGAAGTTTATAAAGTGTCTATACAAAATTAAGCCTTTAAATTTCATTTACCCCACCCTTTATTAGCTTACCCATCTCTCCTGACAGAGTGGCCTTGGATACCTGGAAGACTTGTACATTTTCATAAATTAAATAAAATTATTGAATGTGAAAAGAACATTGTTGTCTTTGAGCTAATTGCACTAAGTCTCTGTGGCAAAAACTTCAATATAATACTTGGGTGTGAATGGGAGTACTTGAATTGATGAGGATATAAAGTGATCTGTCATTTACTCAGCATATATTGATCGAATTGAACGTTAAATACCCAGTGAGACATCTATGCAAGTTCTTTAGGGGCAGGATGGACTGAGCTGCTTTGCTCAGCATGTTCGATACTTGTGGATCCCAACTCAAACAGAGATGCAGTCCCAGTGCTGCCTTTTGTATATTGAGCAACTAACTGTATAGAATGGCATGAATATTGAGCAACTGTACAAAAACAGTTCAGTAGTGCTCATGGCTTCTGCACCGAACTGTTGACACAACCGAGCCCAGTCCTTTTAATACAAAGTCAAAGCAAGTTCTGTTTGGTTTTCTCTTTCAAATCCTTATATCTCTGATAGCTGTTGGGGAAATCAATTTGTAACTTTGGGCTGCAGGTGAATTTTTATATGAATAATGCATGTAAGTAGACATACTATATATATATGTAATTTGTTGATATGTAAAGTCATGGAGATAAAATATTTAAAAACACATAGGTATATGTTCTCAAGAGGTATAGAATACCTAGGGTAGAGGAGAGATACACAAATAAATTAAGATATGTGTGGAAAGAGGTAACTTGAGACGTATATAGAGTGTTATGGGAGGAGAGAGAGAGGAGTGAGGGTGAGGGATGGAAGAAACATTTGAGTTGGGCCTGAAGGATGAGTGAGAGATTGATAAGTGAATGGTTGTGTGTGGAGGAGGAAGTATTTCCAGGCAGCAGGGGCAGTGTGGTCACAGGTACAAAGACATGAAAAAGTAGAAGTTGTCAGGGAGCCATGGGATGGGATTAAAAGAAAAGCGATGAGATGATAGTTCTGAAATGCAAATGATCTTGTCTTTGGGGGTAAGGCATTAGTATATCCAATAATATATAAGCCAAGCCCAGCAGCTTGTGGATTTGTATATGTGCATTAATAATCACTATAAACCACATGGGTAATTTTGTTTAAAACAACAACAGACCCAGATGGACCCAAATCAAATGTCCATTTTTATCTTGATTGATTTATGTGGCAGGAACAACAGGTTTTTCTATCAACTAACCTATCTTAATCCTCTACTCAAAAATTAAAAAAAAATTATTATTGTTCAATTACAGTTGTCCCCATTTTTCCACCATTACTCTCCCCTGCCCTGCCCTCCTCCACCTCCCGCATTCAATTTTCCACCCTTACCCATTATCTTTGTCCTTGGGTGCCTTATACATGTTCCTTGACTTGACCCTTCCCCTTCTTTTCCCCATTATTCTCCACCCCCTCCCCTCTGGTGATTGTTAGGTTATTCATTATCAAAAATAGTTTTTTTGGGGGGTATGATAAGATTTGAGAAAGCAATCAGCTTTTATTTCTCTTTTCTCAAGAAAGAGGTGACATGCAGCTTATGCTGGAGATAAAAATTTTCATAGGGAAAGGAATAGGTAAATTTTACTTGGTAGCAAATAAAGGGAATATATTAGCCTTATTGTTTTTACACAAATGTACCATATCTGAAAACAAAAGCAAAAAATATTACCTATTAAGCAAAGGAAAGCTGTACTTTTAAAGCAGATTGGACAAAGTACACAAATGACCTTGTACAGAATTTTAGGAGGGCTAGAATTAGAGTTTAGAGGAATTTTAGAGGTGAGAGTGTCTAGGGACTGGATGACCTTTATCCCAGAAATCCTGGACACCAGAGAGAGGCTAGCTAGTGCTGATCGACTGATTTTCAGAAGCATCTTTGTTGTGGTGTTTGCACAGATGGGTTTAAAAGTAGTTCTGGGAATTACATGTTCAGGGCTTGGGGATGATAATACTCAGTCTCTTCATTTCTTGAATTTGTAAAATTGTGATTTATATCCAGATGAGGAAGCACGGTGGCTCCTGGATCATGTGGAAAAATTGGGGTGTCCTAGGAAAGTGCTCCGAGGCCTGCCTAGGGCAGTTCTGTAGGTGTTGGAGAGACCTGCACTTTGTCCCTAGCCCCCGAGCTGTTCAAAATCTGTGATTTAGTGTTTCTAAGCATTATCATCACAAATAGTACATGGTAGCATCAAAAGGTTCACCCTGTGGATCAAACAAGAAAAGAAACATGCAAAATTGCTTGTACACTGTGATTACAGTGATAAAAACCTATCTAGGCATGGTCAACCTATGCATGTCAGCTCTGTAAGTTAGCTCTGCTGTCAAGTTGATATGTTTTTAATTAAACAGTTCCCTTTTCCTAATGAGATTGGAAAAGATTAAGATGTTGATGATACCCAGTGTTGGCAAGAATGTGGGGGAGTGCGCACTTCTACACAATGCCGCCAGGCGTGTAAACTGTCACAGCCTTTGATATTTCCCACTAAAATTAAAAATGTGTGAATTTTTGTTTAGCACTTCCCCATCTAGACACTTATTGTGTTATATCTAAAGGAAGGTGTACCAGGATGTTTATTACAGTTGTTTATAATAGTAAAAATGAAAACAACCTAAATGTTGAGAGATGTTAAATGTTATGAATCATGAGATAGCTATATAATTGAATACTGGTTAAATTAAAATATATATGTAAATGTGTGTGTGCGTTTTGATGTGAAAAGAGAAGGCATGTTCAGAGAGAAGAGTGTTATAGAATAATACAGAAAGTACAATATATTCATTTTTGTGTGTGAGAAGCCTCTGCCTATACATGACTATATTCTTAGAAAGTGAAGAAATAAGAACAAAATTAGGAGTGGTCAGCTTTGGGTAATGGGCAAATAGGAAGGGAAGCTTTTAAATTTTGCTTAAGATACTTCTGTGTTTTTTATTTTATAGATTGTTTTTAAATAAAAATAAACCTTAGGTTTAAAGAAAGCACTTGATTTTCTTCATAAGATGATTATGTTTTCAGGTTTCATTAATGCCAATCTTCTTAGGCTAGTTTCCTAGAAATTTCTTGATGGAGAGATTGGTGCAGTACGAATACACCTGGTAGGATGACCAAGTGAACACATCTGTTCTCCATTCTCTTTACCCCTTCGGCTGGTAGGCCTTTGCCTAGAATGCTGAGCATCCAGTAGAATGCAGAGGAACATGAGGTGAACATGATTTTTTTGGCATTGTAGCTAGGAATTTCCTGGAAGGAAAACTTCAAAAGATGTGTCAAAAGATAATTCAGTTGGAACAAACTGTGTAGTAAGAAAGACTGGAATGCCAGCATACAACCCTTGAGTGTAGACTGACTAATTAGAAATAAGAGAATAATTAAATTTAAATTTAACTAAAGTTTAACTTTATCTGAATTATGGAGACATTTTTCAAGCACAATAGTACTGTTATAAAGATAGCCAAAGTCTTGTTTGTTCTGTGCTATCAAACTACTTTTAAAGATTTGGTGTGCTAATTAGTGGTATGCAAATATATTAATAATTATAAACCAGGCTTATCTTTTAATTAAAACTGGCCCAGAATTGTGTGTTCCTAATACATGATAAAAAGTCTTATGCACCATTATAGATGATTTTAAGAAGAGTTTTTAACTCATAGGGGAAAATATATTTATGAAATATGTTTAAAACTCTGTGGCATTCTCAGATTTGCCTAGGGATGAGTTACCTTATTTCCGTGAGCCTTAGTTTCCTGATATATAAAATATTTAGATGAATACCTTGCAGCATGGTCATGCAGTGAGACCACACATAAAACAGGGAGCACAGAGCCTGGCACATAATCAATGCTAAATAAATAAACATGAGTTCTCATGCATTGTCTCTCTGTGAATTGTGAGGGCAGAAGATACTCCCTGAGAAGCTTTGTCCAAAATCTGTTGTAATTAGAGTCCAAGTAAGAGAAGCCAGTTCTGTGTCAGAGGCTGGGCTATTCCCTGTCTGGCCCAAACTGTGAAACAGGAAACAGAGAGGTTCTAGCTACTTCCAAAACAAGGTTTTTTTGGTATTGTTGTTCCTATTTAGCTATATTGTTTACCATTCCCCACGAAAATAAAGATATCTGTGGACTTTCTACAAGCTAATAGCTTTGTTTTATATCAAAGGATATTACAATGCTTTTCAGTGATGAAAAGCAGGGAGAAAGAATGGAAATGAAACAGCTGTAGTTGTACTAAGTTTTACAGCCAAGATTGCTCTGAATTGATTTCTTTCATGTCTCCTCTTTCCTTTCATGTATCGGTTATGCACTGAGTTGCTATCACTATAGTTTGTAGCTTCTCCACAGCTGTACTTCAGTCAAGAACACAGTTCTTGAAAAGTCTTCCGGTTTCTCTAAACATGCACATTGCTCATCAATGCGTGTACTTTCATATCTGCTTGTCGTAGTGAACCAACAAATCTTAGGCTGGTCATCCTGTATCTTGCTGTTCGTGTGTGTGTGTGTGTGTGTGTGTGTGTGTGTGTGTGTTTATATTTTGACAGCCTATGTCTTATTTTTCTCCATCTTTCTTTTTATAAGGAAAAAAACCCTCTTCATCAATTAAAAATGGGACTCAAATGCAAATTCTTCTGGGGTAAGCAACTCATGAACTTAAAAATCATGCAAAAGTTGTCAGATCCTTGCAGGGGATCTGAGAGCAGGGGCACAGAGTGAAGCAGTAATTTTTCAAGAATCAGAGGCTAAAGGAATGTTGTGAGAAAGAATGGGTCAATATGACAGGAAAAAGGCAAAGGCTGAGTGTTTATGAGACCTCTCTGCCTTCTTCATGATTTTGTCCAAGGCTGGTTCTAGGTCAATGCTTCACAACAAAATAGCCTGCCTGCTCAGTGCAGACACAGATATGCCCAAATGGCATCATTACGGAGATCAGGCATGGAATGAATTGAGGACTAGCAATATCAAGAAAGGCCCACACCACTTTCATCTTTTAGGACTTCAATAACATTAAAAAGAAAATTAAAAAGTGCCAAATCAGATCATAGAAATTGTAGAATGGCTTAAATTATTACATTAAACATGTTAACACTTCTTTCATTGGGAGAGAAAGCCAGCAGTCTAGATTTGAGGCTAAACTAAGTGTGAGCAGTGGTCCTCTTAGAGACCCCACCCTTGGCCCTGGCATGGATGGGCACTATTGGGTATGTTTTGATCCATTTCCACGTGGTATATTTGAGATTGATAATGTGTAGGTAATAGCTGTACCTCATTGTGGAAGGTATTCATACCAAGTGAGATTAGGGAATGCATACTGGCACAGGACACAATTCCCAAATACAAATTCTTCTCATTATGTCATAAGTATTTTTGATGTACATAGCCTTAGAACTCCCAAGAGTCACTCTTCCTTCTGTGGCTAACATTTTAGGAGGGAAACTCAATAGGGCAGGATGTGTGTGCATCTCTAGTGATGTGTGACCTGGTAGAGTAGAAATATTTGTCACACATGCAAACACAACACTAATAATTGTTCTACTTCTTACTATCTGCTGTAACTTCAGCTTCAACATCTCTGAAATCCTAGTACTAAATACATATTTAGGAATGTATTTGAGCACAGTAAAAACCAAGTGAACTTTTATTCAACACACTTAAAGTACCTATCCTATGCTGGTGTGGGTCAGACAAAATATGATTTATATAAAAAATAAATAAGATAGATAAGAATGACATGCCAAAAAGAGTTTGCAGCATGAACTATATAGAGGCTCTTCTTTTCATTATTCACTGTTCTTGAAAATGGCCTGTGGAGTTCTAGCTGGGTAGCTTAGTTAGAGCATTGTCCCAATATGCCAAGGCTGTGAGACGGCACATACAAGAAGCAATCAATGACTGCATAAATGAGTGGAGCAAAAAATCTCTCTCTCTGTCTCTCACTGTCTCTTCCTCCCTCCCCCATTTCTACTTCCATCCCTCCCTGCTCCCTACCTCCCTCTAAAAATCAATCTAAAAAAATAGCTTGTGGAGTTTGTTGAAGAGTTCAAGGCCCCCAGTGATTCTTATTCTGTACTTAAGAGGTGGTTTGGGAATTTGTATTTTGGATCATTATGATGCAAGTAGGTAAGTAGTAGAGGCAACACTTTACAGATAATCTTAAACCTATGTTTCATAGTGGTCATGGTGAAATAATATTAAAAGTATTACCTGGGGTCAGACATTTAAGTAAAATTTGTATCTAAGACTTACTCATCAGCTAATTCAGTTATAGCAGTCCTGTGTGAATGAGTGTGTATGGCAGATACAAGAAAAGACAAGTGAAAAATGACCTTTCTGTTACTAAAGAACAATGGTTCATTTGACATCACTCTTCTAAGTTTAGAAAAGAAAACCTAATCTATAGAAATATTGGGTTGCCCAAAAAGTCTATATGGTTTTTTCCCATAAAATAGAAGACATATTTTTTTCCTTTTCACCAATAATTATTGATTTGGATATTTTGAGTATGTTAGCTATCTCTTGCATGCTATAATATCAATTATTTTCAATTAATGTCTCTATTTGACTGCTATTAACTTCAACTGGTCTACCCAACCATGGAGCATCATCCAGCAAGAAATCTCCAGTACAAAACTTTGCAAAACACTTTTGATATGTTTGATTAGTTACAGCACCTTCCATACACTGCACAAGTCTTTTTTTTGCATTTCAGTTGTGTTTTTACATTTCTTGAAATAATAAAGCATAATATGCTGAAAATGTTGCATATTTCCTCCACTTCTGTATTAAAATGGCTGCACAAAAATTCACCAATTTTGATAAGTTTTTAAAAAATGCACACTGATATGACAGCTGTCACAATACAATCTAAAAAAATTGCCTTGAATTAAGAACAACTAAGTGCTGTTGAAGTCATCTAATGAAAAAAAAACAAACTAACTTTTTGGCCAACCCAATACCATAATTATAGTATTTGCTTCATAGGGAAGATTAAGGAAGTAATTATAAAATACTTCACACAGTATTTCACATAGTGTTTGATAATATGTTTAATAAACATCATGTATTCTTATCATCCTGTTGTTTAAGTTATGCATTTCCCATTTACTGCTTTATTTTTCAATAGAGTAAGTTGACCTTTGGGTTTGCTTTTTAATCTTGGTTATAACCCTGTACTTTGAAGAACTAGGTTTTCTTCTTTTTTTTTTTTTAAATATATTTTATTGATTATGCTATTACAGTTGTCCCATTTCTCCCCCATCATTCCCCTCCACCCTACCCACCCTCTCCCACCCACATTCCCCCCTTTAGTTCATGTCCATGGGTCATAAGTTTTCTAGCTTCTACATTTCCCATACTATTCTTGCCCTCCCCCTGTCTATTTTCTACCCACCATCTATGCTACTCATTCTCTGTACCTTTTCCCCCTCTCTCCTCCTCCCACGCCCCTATTGCTAACCCTCCATATGATCTCCATTTCTGTGGTTCTGTTCCTGTTCTAGCTGTTTGCTTAGTTTGCTTTTGTTTTAGGTGTGGTTCTTGATAGCTATGAGTTTGTTGTCTTTTCACTGTCATAGTTTTATCTTCTTTTTCTTAGATAAGTCCCTTTAACATTTCATATAATAAGGGCTTGGTGATGATGAATTCCTTCAACTTGACCTTATCTGAGAAGCACTTTATCTTCCCTTCCATTCTAAATGACAGCTTTGCTGGGTAGAGCAATCTTGGTTGTAGGTCCCTGCTTTTCAAGATTTCAAATATTTCTTTCCAGCCCCTTCCTGCCTGGAAGGTCTCTTTGGAGAAATCAGCTGACAGTCTGATGGGAACTCCCTTGTAGGTGACTGTCCCCTTATCCCTTGCTGCTTCTAGAATTCTCTGCTTCATTTTAATCTTGGCTAATGTAATTACAATGTGCCTTGGTGTGTTCCTCCTTGGGTCCAACTTCTTTGGGACTCTCTGAGCTTCCTGGACTTCCTGGTAGTCTATTTCCTTTGCCAGATCGGGGAAGTTCTCCTTTATTATTTGTTCAAATAAGTTTTCCACTCGTTGCTGTTCTTCTTCCCCTTCTGGGACCCCTATAATTCGGATGTTGGGACGTTTAACGATGTCCCGAAGGTTCCTAAGCCTCTCCTCGTTTTTTTGAATTCTTGTTTCTTCCTCGTCTTCTGTTTGGTTGTTAGTTTCTTCCTTCTGGTCCACTCCATTGATTTGAGTCCCAGTTTTCCTTCCATCTCTATCAGTTCCCCATGCATCTTCCTTCATTTCACGGATTGTAGCCTGCATTTTTTCATCTAGTTTGTGAGCAAAATCAACCAATTCTGTGAGCATTTTGATGACCAGTGCTTTGAACTGTGCATCTGACAGGTTGGCTATCTCTTCACTGCTTAGAGGAATTGGCTCTGGGGCTTTGATTTGTTTTCCGGTTTGAGCCATTTTTGGTGTTTTTTTTTTTGTTGTTGTTGTTGTTTTGGTTTTAGTCTGGTCGCGGCTATTACGTATGAGGGGGTGGAGCCTTAGGTGTTCCTCAGGGCGGGGCAGCCCAGTCGCTGGGTTGTGACGCTATAGGTGGGGGCGGGGTCTGAGAAGGAGCAATGGCGCCTGCTCCGCTCTCTCCCGGACTCCGGCCCTTTCCGCTGCTTCCCCTTCACCTGGATTATCTGCGCACGCGCGCGTGCTGTTACGTAGTGAAGAGTGGAGCCTCTGGCGCTCGCCAGTGCGGGGCAGCCCAGTCACTGGGTTGTGACGCTGTATGTGGGGGTGGGGCCTGAGAGGGAGCAATGGCGCCTGCTCCGCTCTCTCCTGGATTCAGTCCCCTCCTCCACTTCCCCTCCACCTGGACCGTCTGCGCGCTCGAAAGTGAGACCCTGGTCAGTCAGCCAGCCGCCTTGTGCGGCCTCACTGGGTCTGCACAGCTGCCCCCCAGTGCCCGGGGTCCGCCAGCTGCTGCCTGTTGGCCTGGGGACCGCCAGCCGCCGCCTGTGCACCTGGGAACTGCCAGCCGCTGCTGCTTGCGTTCCTGGGTCAGCAGCTCCACTTTCTCCTGCCGCGACTCCGCCCCTCTTACCGGTCTGGATGAATGGTTGTTGGACTTCCGTACAGTTCAGTTTTCTATAAGTTCTGGTTGTTTTCTTGTTTCTAAATATTTGTTGTCCTTAATTTTGGTTGTGAGAGGAGGCACAGTGTGTCCGCCTACGCCTCCATCTTGGCCGGAAGTCTCGGTTTTCTTCTAATCAAAAGAAAATACCTCCTTGGTAAAGTTTATTGCTAGGTACTTTATTTTTCTTGTTGCTATAGCAAATGAGATATTTTCTCTGATTTCTGATTATGTTATTTCATTGTTGTATAAAAATGCCTTCAATTTCGGAATATTGACTTTGTATCCCACTGTTTTGCCAAATTCACTTATTAGGTTGAGTAGTTTTTTGGTGGAGTTTATAGGCTTTTCTATGTACACTAACATGTCATCTGCAAATAATGACAGTTTTACTTCCTCCTTTCCAATTTGGATGCCTTTTATTTCTTTTTCTTATCTGATTACTGTGGCTAAGACTTCCAATACTATGCTGAATAGAAGTGTTGAAAGCAGACATCTTTGTCTTATTTCTGATCTTAGTGGGAAAGCTTTTAGTTTTTACTCATTGACTATGATGTTGGCTGTAGGTTTCTCATATATGGCTTTTATTATGTTGAGGTATGTTCCCTCTACTCCCACTTTGCTGAGTGCTTTTATCATAAATGGATGCTGTACCTTGTCAAATGATTTTTCTGCATCTACTGATCTGATCATGTGATTTTTGTGTTTCCTTTTGTTTATGTGATGTATTACATTTATTGATTTGCAAATATTGTACCATCATAGCACCCCTGGGAAAAAAGAAAACAGCATTTTCCCACTGCATTATTTAAGAAACAAAATCAAAGGACTAGGTGTTTAAAAATCTAAGCTGGGAGCCAGAAATATTGAAAAGTATGCAAAGCAATGTCCAATTATTTTAATTAAAACAAGTTGAAATTAAAAAGACTTACATAGTTTTGCTTTTAGGGTCCAAAGTTGTAGAGGGTTGTGCAATATATGATCAGGTGTAATACAATTTAAAAGAGAATCTTAAATAGTCTGAGTAATGAATGACTGGTGAAATTCCTTTGTTCTCAGGAAGATCACAGATCGTTCTTGCTCTATAAAGTAGGAGTAGTAAAAAAGGCATTGTTAAATTATTTTTAGTAAAAATGGATCTAACTTCTGAAGCATCTGGGTTCTCAAGTAAGGGCAATCTTTTCAATCTCCTGTGATTAAATTAGTGTGATGAAAATAAACACTGTAAAACATTCAAGACCACTTGCTTTTATTCTGGCACTTAATTCTCACAAGACTGAAATGTAAAACCTTTAAATGGTCTTTTAGTTTGTAATTAGAGACCTAATATGCCAGAACTTAAGGGGTAGGTGAAGGGCCTCTTTCCAACAACTATTAGCCTTTTATTTACTCTACCTAGTCTTGGGATTTAGAAGCTTTAACTGGGGTCAAACTGTTCAAATCTTGTTTTGTACAAGAAAGAAATCCCTTATGATAGATGCTTTCCTCTTCATAGTAAAAATTTTCAGCATTTTCTAGGCAATGGAAAGATCATGTGGTCTAAGACATCTTCCACATCCCTGTAGCAGCTCACTACTTGTTTCAATGAAAACTGTGTAGCTACTCTGCTTCTTTCCCTTATATTCTATATAACACATTTTCAGAAATTAATTTGACTTTAGAGTGTCTTGCTATGGATTTCCATGTGTAGTACTGAAACTCACATTTCTCACTAAGTACAGTACTTGTGAATCAGGATAGTAAGAAATTAGGACAGTTCTTTGGCAAGTGGAATGGGGAAACTGAGACAGATAGCTGATTTAAACCAGCCTCATCCAGCACCCTAATTCATCCACCTCCTCCTTCCTTGCAAACAAATTCCTTAAGAATTAAGACAATGAGGTTCTGATCAGTATCACATAATCTTAGGAACAAAGCCTCAGGTTTGTTGACCACAGGGACAGAGATTTAGTCACACTAGAGATGACATCTAGGCCTAAGTTTTGTTTCACCTCCAGGGCCATAAAAGCAGCAAAACCAAACAAAGTGGTGCCATGGCTGCCACCAGGACCACATGAAGTGACTAGTGACCTTATGTCCTAGTGCTGACCAATCAGTAGAAACCATGATCCTGAAAGGACGTACCTGGAAAGCCGATGAACATTCTATTGAGATCCTCCCCTAAGGTCTCCCCTAAAATTCCTGCCTTTAGAAAACACATAAAAACTCTTAAGACTAAGGACCCAGTGCATGCTCTCCCTGAAGCATGCCTGCACCTTTCCCCCACTTCTTTCCTCAGTCACATATCTTCATTTTCTTTCTGCTAAGTTCTGAAAACTCCCAGGACAGTTGCAACCAGGGAAGCAGTGGGCATTGGAAACTTGTCCTGGGCTAAGCCCCTGAACCTGTCTCCAAGGGCCCTTCTTTGCCTCTGTAACTTCTTTCCAGGGTCCACACAACCCAGCTGGCTCACTTCTGCCTCTGTGACTTTCTAAAGGGCCAAGACAGTGCTGACTAGGCTCACAGTGCTGCCTAGGCTCACTGCTGTTGCTACAATCTTGCCTCTTCTATCTTAAGCCCTTCCTTTGTTTCACTGTCCCCAGCTTTAATAAGCGTACTTTCAAGATCACCTAGACTCATGTTGTGAAATCTTTCAGACACAAGGTCAAGAACTGGGAACGAACCTTATCTCTAACACTTTTAAAGTGTAGGTTTCTTTCTAGAAATGGGGTCAGGACATGACCCACACTTTAGGGAGTTATGTCTAGCTTAAATTATTTTTTAGATGAACTTAATTTGAAATACATTGGGAACAATGTTCCTTTCTAAGAAAGATGGATGGTAAGGCTCCCCTTTTTATAGTGTTCTACTGAGAAATAGGTGATCTCCAACACAACAATTCCAATGAAGCAATTTCCTACAATGATGAACACTGGCGTCCCAGACACATTAATGCCATATGGTCAATCCTGCTGCTATTGTCAGGTGAACCACTGAAATCTACTTTCTATTTTGGGAGGCAGATTTGATTATGCAGTTTCAACATGATTTTAAAATTTTGTTTACACAGAACTTTTGTGGAAAAATATTTCCAAATTGAAAATCCCCCCAATGGTTTGTTATATTTACTTGGTAAGATAAGTTAAATGCATCTAATGACAGCTGTCTCTAGTTAAGCTGATATTCTGCCTCTTCAAAAAAAGCTAGTGTCTGGTTTCCTTATTGCCTTGCTTCATTCAGAACGATTTTGTTTTATAGCTTCAGTATTTACTAAAATTTTCAAATTTTCTAAAAATGGTGAATTCTCCATTTTATTTTTTTAAATATGCCTTTAGATTTGGTGTCGAATCAAGTAAAGCGTAGTCAAGCACAAAGAACAAGAATGTGGGGGCATTCTGTGCCCACAACTTTGGATATGGTGTAGGCTTTGCTGTTTTGCCAGACAAAGGGATATCTGTCTGGTGACTCTTAACTGTCTTTGGGAATCATAAATGGTGATGCTTCTTGCTTTTCTTGCCCCTTTTAACAATTGGCTGTTTCTATCAGTTTTTTTAGACTCAATCTTGAATACACCAGCCCAATCTCTCACCAATTTTGTCACTAAATGCATTTAGCATCAGATCATTTTCTGTTGCACATGTATTCGCATTTTCTTCTAAACTGGGTTTTCAATTTTTTGTAAGCAGGGTAAGTGCTGGGATATGAAAACTAAGAAAAATCAAGGTGTTACATCTTCTAGAAAATACCTTTTACTTAGTTCATCATTCTAATGTATGAAATTCTACTTAATGAAAAATAAACTCACTTAAAAATGTTTTAGACAAAAGTTAACTTTTACAATCTAGGTTCTATGGTGACTGGGATATCGCTGAGGGAACGAAAGAGGTTAATTAAGGAGCTTCTTTGAAGTAAGAAGAGAATCTCTATTTCTCAGGGTTGCAAGGGGAAGAAGCAGATATTTTTAACACCAGATTGGAATAGCAGGGATAAGATGCTGTAATTTCAGATGGAAAATATTTTGTGCCTTGTATTTAGTTGAAAAACATTGTTAGAAATTAATCTTATAAAACTGCTATTTTCCTTTAGTGCATATTATTCATCTTCTTATAATTTTCCTGTTTTTGGTGATTATTTTTAAAATACTATCCTATAATCACCAGTACCATAAACATAATATCATAAAGGAAATCTGGTCTTAGACATTGCCACAATAGAAAATAATTATGAATTTTTATTTGTTGTTCAAGTACAGTTGTCTCCATTTTTCCCCTACCACTACCCCAGGCCCCATCCCTCCCCACCTCCCACCATTTATCCTACTCCCTTTACTTTGTCCATGTGGCCTTTATACATGTTCCTTGATGACACTTCCCCTATTTTCCCCCACTATTCCCCTCCGGTTACTGTCAGTTTGTTGTTTATTTCAATGTCTCTGGTTATATTTTGCTTGCTTTTTTGTTTTATTGATTAGGTTCCACTTATAGGTGGGATCATATAGTATTTGTCTTTCAACATCTGGCTTATTTCACTTAGCATAATGCTCTCTAGATCCATCCATGCTGTCTCAAAGCATAGGAGCTCCTTCTTTCATTCTGCTGCATAGAATTCCATTGTGTAAATGTACCAGTTTTTTTAACCATTCATTTATTGAAGGGCACTTAGGTTGCTTCCAATACTTGGCTATTGTAAATTGTGCTGCTATGAACATTGGGGTGCACCAATTCTTTTGAATTGGTGTTTCAGGATTTTTAGGATATAATCCCAGCAGTAGAATTGCTGGGTCAAAAGGCAGTTCCATTTTTAGTTTTCTGAGGAAATTCCATACTGTTTTCCACAGTGGCTGCACCAGTCTGCATTCCCACCAACAGTGTACTAGGGTTTCCTTATCTCCACAACCTCATGAGCACTTGTTTGTTGATTTGTTTATGATGGCCATTCTGACTGGTGTGAAGTGGTATCTCATTGTGGTTTTAATTTGCATCTCTCTGATGGCTAGTGATGCTGAGCATCCTTTCACATGTCTCTGCACTCTCTATATGCCTTCCTTGGAGAAGTGTCTGTTCAGGTCCTTTGCCCATTTTTTAATTGCGTTGTTTATCTTCCTGGAGTGGAGTTGTGTGAGTTCTTTACATATTTTGGGAATCAAACCCTTGTTTGAGGTATCATTTGCAAATATATTTTCCATACAATTGGTTCCATTTTCATTTTGCTGATGTTTCATTTGGCTGTGCAGAAGCTATTTATTTTGATGAAGTCTTATTTGTTCATTCTTTCCTTCATATCCCTTGTTCTAGGGGACATATCAGGAAAAATATTGCTGTGTGAAATATCTGAGATTTTCCTGCCTGTGTTCTCCTCTAGAACTTTTATAGTGTCACGACTTATGTTTAAATCTTTTACCCATCTTGAGTTTATTTTTGTGTATGGTGTAAGTTGGTTGCTGAGTTTCATGTTTTTGCATGTAGCTGTTCAGAACTCCCAAAACCATTTGTTGAAGAGGCTATTTTTACTCCATTTTATGCTTCTGCTCCTTTTGTCAAATATAATTGACTAGAGAGACTTGGGTTTGTTTCTGGGTCTAGGTCTCTGTTCTATTCCATTGATCTATGTGTCTGTTCTTATGCCAGTACCAGACTGTTTTGATTGCTGTGGCCATGTAATAGAGTTTGGTATCAGGTGTTATGATCCCTCCAACTTCATTCTTCTTTCTCAAAATTGCTGCATCTATTCAGAGTTGTTTATAGTTACATATAAGTTTTCAAAATGTTTGTTCTATATCTGTGATATATGTCATTGGTAATTTAATAGGGATTGTGTTGAATCTACAAATTGCTTTGGGTAGTATGGGTATTTTGATGATGTTAATTCTTCTAGTCCATGAACATGGTATATGCTTCCAGTTATTTATGTCTTCCTTAACTTCTTTCCTCAGTGTTGTCTAGTTTTCTGAGTAAAGGTCTTTTATTTCCTTGGTTAGGTTTATTCCTAGGTACTATTTCTTATTGCTATAGTAAATGGAATATTTTCATGATTTCTGTTTCTGATATTTCATTGGTGTACAAAATTGCCATTGACTTCTGAATATTGACTTTGTATCCTGTTTTGCCAAAATCACTTACTAGATCAAGTAATTTTTTGGTGGAATCTATAGGTTTTTCTATGTACATTATCATGTCATCTGCAAACAATGACAGTTTTACTTCCTCCTTTCCAATTTGGATGCCTTTTATTTCTTTTTTTGTTTGTTTGATTACTGTGTCTAAGACTTCCAATACTATGTTGAATAGAAGTGTTGAAAGCAGACATCTTTGTCTTATTTCTGATCTTAGTGGGAAAGCTTTTAGTTTTTACTCATTGACTATGATGTTGGCTGTAGGTTTCTCATATATGGCCTTTATTATGTTGAGATATGTTCCCTCTATTCCCACTTTGCTGAGTGTTTTTATCATAAATGGGTGCTGTACCTTGTCAAATGATTTTTCTGCATCTACTGATACGATCATATGATTTTTGTTTTTCATTTTGTTCATGTGATGTATTATGTGTGTTGATTTGTGAATTTTGTACCATCTGAGCATCACTGGGATGAATCCCAAATGATCATGCATAGATCTTTTTAATGCATTTCTCGATGCGGTTTACCAATATTTTTTAAAGGGTTTTAGCATCTATGTTCATCAGCAATATTGGCCTATTATTTTCTTTCTTTGTTATGTCTTTATTTGGTTTTGGGATTAGGATGATCCTGGCTTCATAAAAAGAGTTTGGGAGTCTCCCCTCTTCTTGGATTTTTTGAATAGTCTGAGAAGGATAAGGGCTAGCTCTTCCTTAAATGTTTTATAAAATTCTGTGAAGCCGTCCAGTCCAGGGCTTTTGTGTGCCATGAGTTTTTTGATTACTGCTTCAATTTCCTCAGCTGTTATCAGTCTGTTCAGACTTCCTGCTGCTTTTTCATTCAGATTTGAAGGTTATATTTTTCTAGAAATTTGCCCATTTCACCTAGGTTTTCAAATTTCTTGGCATATAGTTGTTCATAGTAATTTCTTACAATCCTTTGTGTTTGTGTGGTATCAGTTGTAATCTCTCCTCTTTCATTTCTGATTTTATTTATTTGGGTCCTTTTTTTTCTTGATGAATCACCTTAAAGACTTGTGGATTGTTTTTACCTTTTCACAGAACCAGCACCTGGATTTATTTATCTTTAGAATTATTCTTTTAGTCTCTTTGTCATTTAATTTTCCTCTGATCTTGGTTATTTCCTTCCTTCTACTTCCTCTGGGCATTGTTTATTGTTGTTCTTCTAGTTCTTATAGATATAGGGTAAGGTTGTTTATTTGAAATGTTTCTATTTTCCTTAGGAAGGCCTGTATTGCTATGAACTTCCCTCTCAGTACTGCCTTTGCTGTATCCCATAGGTTTGGGTGGTTGTGTGTTCATTTTCTTTTGTTTCTAGAAACTTTTTGATTTCTTCCCTAATTTGATTCTTGACCCATTCATTGTTTAATAGCATGCTATTCAATCTCCATGATTTTGAGGGTTTGGGGTTTTTTCCTGCTGAGGTTGATTTCTAGTTTCAGTCCCTTGTGGTCAGAGAAAATGCTTGGTGTGATTTCAATTTTCTCGAATTTGTTGAGGCTTGTTTTGGGTCCTATCATGTGGTCTATCTTTGAAATGTTCCATGTGCATTTGAAAAGAATGTATATTTTGCTTCTTTTGGATGAAAGGTTCTGTATATATCCATTAAGTCCATTTGATCTAGAGTGTTGTTCAGTGCCACACCATCCTTGTTATTTTGTTTGGCAGATCTATCAATTGTTTACACTGGGGTGTTAAAATTCCCTATGATGACTGTATAGTTGTCAATATTGAAGTCTTCTACGATTTTTAAAATATATTTAGGTGCTCCTGTGTTGAGTGCATATATGTTTACAAGGATTACATCCTCCTGTTGGACTATTCCTTTAAGTATTATGTAGTGACCTTCTTTCTCCCTTTTCATAGCTTTTGTTTTGAAGTCTATTTTGTCTGATATAAGTATTGCTACCCCAGCAGCTTTCTTTCTGTGTCCATGTGCTTGGAATATTTTTTCCATCCCTGTGTAGATCTTCTGTTGTGAGGTGGGTCTCTTCTATACAGCATATATGTGGGTCATGTTTTCTTACCTATTTAGCTACCCTATGTCTTTTGACTGAAGCATTCAATCTGTTTACATTTAAGGTTATTATTGATAGGTACTTATTCATTGCCATTTTTCCATACTTATCTCTCTCTCCCCCCTCCCTCCCTTCCCCCTCCCTCTCCCTCCCTCCCTCCCTCCCTCCCCCTCCTGTTCCGATTTTTATAGCAGTAACTTTAGCATTTATTGCAGTGCTGGCTTGGTGTATATGTACTCTTTTAGCCTTCTTTTGTCTAGGAAGTTTTTTTATTTCACCTTCCATTTTAAATAAGAGCCTTGCTGGATAGTGTAGTCTTGGTCATAGGTCCTTTATTTTCACTATCTGGAATATTCCATACCCATCCTTTCTGGCTTGTAGTGTTTCTGTTGAGAAATCATCAGACAGCCTTATGGAGCACACTTGTGTGTTACTAGCTGTTTCTTTCTTGCTGCCTTTAAGCTTCTCTCTTTGTCTTTAAAATTTACCATTTTAATTATGATACATCTTAGAGTGGCCCTCTTTGGGTTAATCTTGGTTGGGAATCTCTGTGCTTTCTGAACTTGCATGATTTTTTCCCTCACCATGTTAAAGAAATTTTCTGTCATTACTTTTTCAAACATGTTTTCCATCCCTTGCTCCTTTTCTTCTCCTTCTGATATTCCTATGATGCTAATGTTGTTATATTTCATGTTGTCCTGAAGTTTCCTTAAACTATCCTCCTTGTTTTTGAGTCTTTTTTTTTGTTTTGTTGTTCTCACTGGGTATTTCTTTCTACCTAGTTTTGCACTTCACTGATTCAGTCCTCTGCTTCATCTAGCCTGCTTTTAATTCCTTCTAGTGTATTTTTCACTTCAGATATTGTATTCTTCATTTCTTCCTGGTTCTTACTCATAGTTTCTATGTTCTTTTTCATGCTGCTATAGTTCTCATTAAGTTCCTTGTAGTTCTCATAGAGTTCCTTGAGCATCCTTATAACCATTATTTTGAATTCAATGTCTCATAGACTGCTTGCCTCAATTTCGTTTAGCTCTTTTTCTTGAGATTACCCTTTTCCTTTTGATTGGGGATTGTTTCTTTATCTCCCCATTTTAGGTGACTCTCTTTGTTTGTTTCTGCATCTCATGTTGCTGTGCTTTGCTTGCCTGTCTTCATGGGTTGGACTTCTGTTGTAAGATTTTTGTGGGACTCAGTGGTGTACTCTCTTTGATCTCCTGATCTGGATGCTCTATGGTTGCCCTTTATTCAGTTTATGTGGGCTCTCTTGTTATACTTAGGCTTTGGTTATTTGTGGGTCATTCATTGGTGGGGTCTCCTCTACAGCTGGCTGACTAGGAGTCACAACTCTGCCGTGTCTTCTGTTCTGTTGTATAGGTGCTGGTTAATGAAACAATGCTACCCAGAAAACCAAACACACACCAGCAAAAGTATCCCTCTACCACATCAGCAGTATCAACAGCAGTTGAGCAAAGATTAATAAAAGTGGAGAGAGATTAAGAATATTATAAGAAAAAAGAGAATACAAGATGACTAAAGGAGAGAGAAATGATTTTGAGCAGGAAAAGGAAGAAGAAATAATAAGAATAGGGACTATAAACAAGGCAAAGAAAGGGATAAAATAAAATTTAAAACATAAGTAAAACAGGGAAGTATGATGGCAAAATAGAGTAAGAAAAGGGAAGAGTATATGATGAGGTTTGAAATAAAATTTAAAAGGTAGTGAACAAAAGGGAATAAAATTGCAGAAAAGTACAACAGGGTAAATAACAATGACAGCTGAGCAAAGACTAATAAAGATAGAAAGAGAATAAGAATATTATGGTAAAGAGAATATGAGATGTCTACAGTAAAGAAAAATGACTTTGAGAGAATGGAGGAGGAAAAATAATAAAAGTAAGAAATAGAATCCAGGGTGAAAAAGAGGGAAAAATAAAATTCCTAATTCAAATAAACAAGGGAAGGAGGAAGGCACAATGGAGTAAGATGGTGAATGTAACCTATGAATTTGAGATTTAAAAAAATAATAAACAAGTAGGAATACTGTTGAAGAACAACAATAACTGCAATATCCATACCAAACAAGCCACAATTTTTAAAGGTGGAAAAGAAATAAGAATATTATAAGTGGGGGGAGAATATGAGCTGAATAAAAGAGGGAAGTATGTTTTAGAGGACAGCAGGAGGAGAAATAGTAAGAGTAAGGAATAGGAGCAAGGCATAGCATCGGGAAAAATAAAATTTACAACAAAAATAAGAAAGGGAAGGAAGAAGGAAAAATGGAATAAGACAAGGGAAGGGTACAATGTGAGATTTGAAATAATAGTAAAATAAACAATCATATCGAATCAATAAAAAGAATAAAAAAAACAAAAGATAAAGAATAGTGAATTAGTTGGACTACAACTAAAGCAAAAGAAGAAATATTAAAAGACCATGTGAAAAGAAGAGAAAAATGCAAATTCTGAAGAAGAATGAGGTGAAATTCATCTCAGCAGTTTGGTGTTCACCTTCTGACTTCTCTTTCTGGATCTGCCTCTGGTTTTTATCAGCTCAAGGTCCTCAGGTGGGCCATCCAACTGCTGTCAGCAATGCCTGTATCACCTTCACCTGCCTCTAGTGGGAGCTTCTGTTTTGTTCAAGAGTGTGGAACTCTTGAGTCTCCCCTAGGAGGGACTGTTAGTATTCTGAAAAAATTGTGGGTGTGTTCCCACCATCCCTGCACCACCCCTCTTGATTTGTCCCAGCTTATTTCCAGTGATGTATAGTTTCTGATAAACTAGCGGTCTGTTTCAAGGGAGGAGTCAATCTGTGCAAGAGGTTCACCTCTTTCCTGCTTAGTGTTGATGGCAGCTCCTTGTGCAAGCTGAAGCTGGGTGGGGCCCTGATTCTCCCTTGCTGCACTGATTATTGATCTCCCTGCTTTTCTGGCCTCAGTTAAATAGGGCCCTAGGAATCAGTGTGTTTTGTCTCCCTCAGAGGAGTTCAATATGGGCCCTTTGGGTGTTCCTCTTCCTGTCTTTCTCTTGCAGATATGTACCCTGCAGGGCATTCTTGAGCTTGACCTGCCTGTTTTGCAGATTTTTGCCATTGGTGGTGCTTTTGATCCTGCAGGAGGTGAGGGCTGGGTGCAACCTCCCCTTCCTCAAAGTTCGATCTCCGCAGGAGAAGGGGACTCTGTCTGGCTTTAAATAATCTCAGGTGTTCACCTCTTGCCCTTCCAGTTCCCAGCCCATTGCCCTTACTGCAGACAGAGTCCCAAACTCTCCACTCTGTGCAGCCACCAGCCTGCCAGGTGCACGGGCTGGGGCCAAGAAATCCCCTTGCTGTGCACCCTTCTGATCAATCTGCTCAGCTGCATTCAGTGGGAGCACACCGTGCACTCAGTCCTTTCCCTTTGCTGAGTCATGGGGTCCCTGCCCAGCATGACTCAGTCCACTTTTAAAAAGTCTGTCTGGGCATTCCCACTGCAGCACAGAGTCACTGTCCGGCTTTCCATACCCACAACCTCTCCAAAAAGTCAAGAGTCTCTCACAGTCACAGCTTGCTGTAGTCAGCCTCCTCCACTCCACCCAGACACAGAAAGAATCCCCCTCTCCCTCTAGCACTCTCCCAGTTGGTGTTTGCTGCTGCAGCTGTGGAAATGCTGCTTGGTGTGTGCGTGCGTGCGTGTGTGTGTGTGTGTGTGTGTGTACGCACGTGTAGTCTGGATCTCCCTGATTTGTGTATCCAAGTCACTCCCAGCCCAGGTCTGGGGGTTCCCTGCCCTGGGAGGGGAGTGAGATGAAAACCTCGAGTCTCTAACCAGACTCTCCGTGGCTGCTGGGGTCACACACAGGGTATTTCCCCTTCCACCTATGATATCTCCTTACCACCCATTGTGAAGTGTCTTCTGTATGCCTTGGCTTCCAAACTTCATATCAGTTAAGATTCCATTGAATATTCAGTTTATTTTTTGGAAGATGAGCCAAGTGTCTGAGTTGGATACAAGAGCAAGTGGACTCAGCTTCTACCCACTTGGTGCCATCTTCCTAAGTCAGAAGCATTTGGTTTTAAACTCTTCTTTCCATTGCAGTACCAAAAAAAAAAAAAAAAAAAAAGGCACAATCTTCCTAAAACATAAGCAAAGAAAGGCAAACAGAAAGTAAAAAACTAAAAAATATTGATGTAAGGTAAACCCCATGTGGCATTCCCACATGACTAAAACCTAAGCTTTAGTATGCTGGTTCTGAAGTCAGAGGAAGCAAGAACTAAAAATCTAAAATCCCAATCAATTTTAGAGTATGGGTTGAGTAACTTCTAGAATATTTGGACTATTAGTTGGGTCTTCTTGAAGTTGAGTATTTGAGAGTGGGAAAAGCTGGATCTCCCTAATGCTTGAATGACACAGAATCCTGTCTGTGTGTGTGTGAAAACTTGGGTATTCACTGGGTTGGAGACATATTTTCTTTTTCATGCCATAAAATCACTGGTTGCTTTTCACACCTTCCAACATTTCTGTTTCTGGCTTGGATTGTTAATGCCTAGTCTATGTATGTCCTTTAACATTTGCTGATTTTAGTCTCTATCTTGAAAACCAACCTGACCCTTCCATCATCTGGCTTTATGCCTTTGTTGATGGCACAGCCATTCGTCAGAATCCCAAGCACTGAACCTGATCAATGAGTATTGCCTCAGAGATTTCTCCTCTGTCCTCTTATGCTGTCCTCACTGCCTGGGCCCTCCAGCCTGACTGTTACATCTACTTCACTGGCTGCCTTCCAGCTCATCATACACTTCCCTCTCACTTACCTCCAGTCTTCATAATATTAGACAGAGATTTATTTTTCCCACCCACAGTCTGTCTCTTGTTATTGGCCTCAGTTTCCCATACACACTGATAACACTGGCAGCTGTCTCAGCTCATGTTCTCTGTTCTTCTGCTCCCCAATGGCTAGTCCTGATAGGAGAAAGAGTAGAATTATACAGGCTGAGACTATTTCAGGGTCATACAAATATAGTTTGGCTACTCCTGTGCCTTCACAAGCCATTTATTTCTCTTTTGTGCAACCCTAAACTTACTATCACTGAGGCCATTTGTGACATTTTATTCCTCTTCTCTGAATCTCAATCCTGCCTTCTCTCACTTCCAAATTTGTGACAAAGATCATTACAGTTTTGCAAAAGCTGCTTGTTATCTTTGGTCATGTTCTCTCCATGTGTCATTTCCTTCCAGTCCTGTTCTCCCTGCACCTCATGGCTCCATGGAATTTGTCCTACCTGCTTCAAGGACCCCTGTCCTTCGTTAACTTCCAATGACCCCAGCTTCTCCTCTCTACATTTAAACAGGATTATATTTTCAGTATCTGAAAATGAAACACCAAACAGCATTTGCTTGGCTTTGCTGGCCTCTCTCTGTATTCTTGACTCACAGTCTTCTGGTGAGCCGCTATGATATGTGGTCCTCACCTGATTGGTGCATCACCTTCATCAACAGCATCTCCCTAAGTCCTTGGACTCTGGCTTCTAATATTGCTGAATCCAAAATTGTTGAAAGTCCTGATCTGATTCTCTTTTCCTTAACTGATGGCTTTTTTTAAACTAGTCAGACTCTGAGATGAATATCTTTTTAAAAGTTTATCCTGGCTGGTTTTCCCTCCTTGTTCTTTGCTTGGCATTCCCCAGTTCCAATTATCCAATATTTTCATGTTACCTCCAAATATTCCCCAACACAAATCGCTTTCCAAAATTACAACTCCATTTCCAAAGGCCTACTGAACAGTTCAACTTAATTTTCCTATGATTTTTTTTTTCATTTTAGTTGTATAAAATTCAATCAGTTATGTGTCTCCAAACTTTCCCCCATACCATTTCTTTTAGAAATGATTTTTTATTTCCAAATTGATTTTAATATTTGAGAGAAGAAATTAATACTAAGAGAAACACAGTCTTTTGGCTTAGTGCAAAAATAATCATATGCAGAACCAGTTGTCATTTCCATAGATCTTGAAATATTACCTTCTCAGAAAATACATTATATCGCAGATGATTATTGTGATTTGATTTATGTTTGAGTGCAGTGAATATGGAATGACTTTATTTTTAGCAATTTTGATGCAAAACAATGCCTAGATCATGTCAATTATTTGATAATCAAATTCATTGTCTTTTTTACAAGTTAAAGCTCACAAGTAAGAACAGTAACTTCAAGAAATAAGCTGGTTTTCTGAGGTAATACATCTGAAAACAAATGAAAAGTTGACCTAAGCTGTCTTGCAGTCATCTCAGTATCATTTTTACCTTAGATGAAAATTTTAAACTGGATGATTTGTGATGTGCTTATCTCCAAAGCTTCCTTGTTGGAAGGTAGTACTCTGTCCCTGCAGCCCCATGGAATTTTCCGTAAAGAACCTAGGCACCCCTATCAATTCACAGCTATGGATCTTTTTTTTCCTTTCATACACGGGGGCTTCCCTTGCCAGCTTTGTTCTAAGGAATAGAACTCTTGCAAAGTTCAAACTTGTTTCTTACATCAACCCCAAATATATGATTTATAAGGTGAGTATATGACCTTCCTATACATGTCTTGTCAGCAAGGAAAAAGTTTTCCTTCATCCTCCTAGGGTTCCTAGTTAGATCTGAATATTTAACTGGCAAAGACAGATTAATAAGAATAAAAGCATGCAGGTTTATTTAATGTAAGTTTTACTTGACACAGGAGACTTCATAAGGACATGGAGATGTGAAGAAATAGACCTAAGTATTTTTATGGTAGGTTTGATGAAGAGTGCATGATCATGGAGGAATATAGGTTAAGGAGTATGAAGTAAGTGTAGTACCTGGGGGAAACTTTCCCCCTGGGGGAAACTTTGCAAGGTCTTCTTGTGTGGACACTTTGGGACCTCTCTTTGTCTTCAGAGGTAAGGATGCTCCTTTCCTCTGGGTAGAGGGGGCCACGTCTTACATGTGAGGCTGTGAAGTCGTAACTGGTTTCAGGAAAGATGTTGTAGGAGAAGATCAGAGTCACCTTCCTGCTTTTGCTTTCTCAGACTCCTTTAGCTTAAACTATTCAATATGCCAAGATACTATATTTTGGCACAACATGTCCTGAACTCCATTAGTTCACAATTTACATTCTGCATTCTTTGTTTCTCTAGTTGTCCTTATTATTCTGTAATTAGGAAAAGATAATTATAATACCTTACTATGGAAAATGGGTGTTAGAAACATGAAGGACCTTATAAACTGAGTCACTAAATATGTGTATTAAAGTTTGGATGGTCTAGGGCAAAGTTAAATTGCTAAGCATAAAAAAAGGTAGAAGTATTAGAGGCATACATAGAAGGAAGATCAGGGAAAATGGTAAATAGGTACATTTACCTGTCCTAGGTACATTTCCAGGACCTCACAAGGAGGTTGGTTGAAGGGACTGGAGGAAAAGAAACATATCCAATGGGAATTTAAAATTTGTGTTGTAGGGAGTGAAATACAATGCCCTTCTCCAATTATACTACATAATGTTTAGGGAAACCTACTTTGTTTACTAATCCTTTTCAGTATAGGCAGATTCTTTTGGGAATATGCAAAGAATCCTACATCCTGATGGCACTCATAAGGCTACATGAGGGCAGTTGCACATGATCGTGTTATAATTCACATATCATAAAGCAGTTGTTGATGCTATTGTTTTCTGTTCAGACTCATCGTCATTAATGCCCCAGGTTCATGCTCAAGGCTCTGTGAAAAATGCAGAGTTATAAGACAAGGCACTCAACGTCTAGTAATGAAGATAGAACAAAAAATTGGAAAGTAGGGCACCATTGACAAGTGGGTGGTTCAGTCAAAAGGTATTCAAAGAGGAGAGACATTATGGTTTACAGAAAAAAACATCCCTACTAGCTATTCCTTCACATATCTATGTAGTTTTTCCAATTTGCTGTGGTGTTTGTTTGCTCATGCCCATTTACTTCGCCATGCCCAGTTACAAAATGCCTCTGCCCTTTTAAATTTTATTTTTAATAAATTTAATAGGGTGATATCAGTTAATAAGATTACATAGGTTTCAAGTGTACAATTCTATGCTATATCATCTGTATTGTGTCCCCACCACCCAAAGTCAAATATTCTCCTGCAACTATATATTTGGCCCCCATTACCCTTTACTACTTTCCCACTCCCTTTCCCTATGGTAACCATTATACTGTCGTCCGTGTCTATGATTTTCTATTTGTTTTTCTTGTTTGTTCATTTTTGCTTTTAGTTTTGTATCCCATATATGAGTGAAATCATACGGTTCTTAACTTTTTCTACCCAATTTGTTTCATTTAGCACGATACTCTCAAGATCCATCCATATTGTTGCAAATAGCAGTATTTCATCTTATAGCTGAGCAGTCTTCCATTGTTTATATGGACCATATTTTCTTTATCTAATAAACTAGTGAAGGCTACTTCAGTTGTTCCATGTCTTAGCCATCGTTAATAAATAATACTGCAGTGAACATAGGGGTGAATATATTTTTGCAAATAAATGTTTTCAAATTTTTGAATAGATATCCAGAAGAGGAGTTGCTGGGTAATATGGCAACACTATTCTTTTTTAAAAGATTTTATTTATTTATTTTTAGAGAGAGGGGAAGGGAGGGAGAAAGAGAGGGAGAGAAACATCAATGTGTGGTTTCCTCTCACATGCCCCACACCAGGACCCAGCCCCCAACCCAGGCATGTGCCCTAACTGGAAACTGAACTGGCGACCTTTTGGTTTGCAGCACTCAATCCACTGAGCCACACCGGCTGGGGATATTGTTAATTTTTTGAGAATCCTCCATGCTGTTTTCCATGTAGCATAACAGCCAAAATATATAAAGAACTCATACAACTCAACACCCAAAAAACAAACAATCCAATTTTTTAAAAATGGGCAGAAGACCTGAATAGACACTTCTCCCAAGATGACATATAAATGGCCAACAGATGTACGAAAAGATCAACTTCACTAGCTATTAGGGAAGTACAAATATAAACCACAATGAGATACCACTTTACACCTTTCAGAATGGTTATCACCAACAAGACAAGTAAGAATAACAAGTGCTGGAGAGGTTGGAAAGGAAAAAGAACCCTTGCTCACTCCTCTGCCCTTTAAATACATCCGTTTTCCATGTGTGATGTCCTTGCCACACTTTATGCCCTCTTTTATTTCTGTTTGTTACACTGCACTTGATTCAGTCCATTTCAAGTCAATGAGAAGAACCTCTTTAGATGTGCTGTTTGGGGAATTCCTTTATGCGCATGACACTCAGTAAATCTGGGCTTCAATGGAAAAGCTTTGATCATTCCTCTCTGAGACCCCACAAAGGTATGATTTACTATTTGGTGGCAAATGTCCTTTAAACATGACCATAATGAAACTATTAAGCGCATTTATCCTGCTTTTTTTAAAGTTTCTCTGACAGGAAGGACACCTTCCCTGTTCACCTCCCTCTCCCTCCCAACCAGTTTCTATATGGCTGAACTCTATTGATAACTTTGAGAGTAAGTCTAAGAGCAACTTCCTTCAAAAAGCCTCTGTGACACCAAACTCATCTCAGTTAGATGCTTGAAAATGCCATGTGATTCAGTTCCAGGGACACCACTTACTTCCAGTCTATGTGAACGGCACCCCTGGGCTTATGCAGTTCCCAGCCTGAGTGGCAGCATGCAGCAGCCTTGGGTATGTATCCCACAGCACCCACTGCTTTCCCCTGTGGCAGTGTTGTTTCTTTTTATTAATATTTCTTTCCCCTAACATACTGTAAGTATTTTAGAGACAGAGAGTGTGACTTAATTCCTGGTCCCTGGTAAGAACAGAATAAAAGTTTATTTTATTAATGAAAAAAAAAAAAAAAAAAAGGCCCTGGCTGGTGTGGCTCTGTGGGTTGAGCGCTGGCCTGTGAACCACAAGGTTGCTGTTCAATTCCCGATCCGGGCACATGCCTGGGTTGCAGGGCCAGGTCCCCAGTTGGGAAGTGTGAGAGGCAGCCAATAGATCACAGGTGGCAAACACAGCGCCTGCCCAGCAGCGCGGAGCTCTTGCTTAACTGTTCAGGAGTAGTTACATTTATACGGTCCTAAAATTACATTCGGCCCTTTGAAGGTAACCTCGAGGCTAATGTGGCCCCCGGTGAAAATGAGTTCAACACCCTGCAATAGATGTTTCTCTTGTACATTGATGTTTCTCTACCTCTCTTTCTTCCTCCCTTCCCCTTTCTCTAAAAATAAATAAATAACCAAATTGAATCTCTTTGTAAAACTCATACTTTACTGATGACTTCAAAGGCAGGCTTCATTCACAGGGTTGTTACATATCCTGACTTACAGGGTTAGCAGTTCAGACTTTTTCCTCAATTCTGACTCCTGATCCAAAATGCTGGGGTTTCCGTTTCCTAAGAGTCCTGTACACTTCTGATATGACTGCCCCTTCCCTGTCCCGTGGTCTATGCATTCTCTGTCTGCTATAACCTTGTTCACTGGCCACTACCACCTTATCCTCTGACTCATTAACCTTATAGAAAGAATAATAGAGAATCTTTTTAAAACTCTACCACTTCCAATTTCTCCTCCAGGGCTTTTTCCTTATTTTAATTGTGCATCTCTCACCATCCTCCTCCACACTTGCCACCAAAAATTAGAAATTCAACAATAAATGTTGAATTTAGATTTTATCACTGCCGTCCTTCCCAATGGAGGGGAGAAATGGTTTAATAATATCACTAAGGAATCAAATGTTTGTCTAATTGAAGCAAAGTAACTGATTAGAGCAATTGTCTCTAAATAGATGTTTTTTCCTATCCAGAGATAGTTTTTAATTAACATTGCTGATCCACCCTAGATCTGTATGTATGGCCACATTGTGTGCCTCATTTGTCTGTTGCACATAAATAACATTCACCCACACACCCTCCCCTTCCAAGGCTGCATTTCCTCATCTCCTCTGATGCAGAATAAATTTGGGTGATTTTGTTTCCTGCTGTTGGTGAACATGAACAGCAAGCCTTGCAAACTGGAGGCTTGGTTTTGTAAATTTGGTAGCACACTACAGAAGAAAAACTATTTTTCAGACAACACATGAAAATTAGAAGATTTCACATAAAAATTCATCTTCCTAGGTTTTATTTTTTTAAAACTCCAACAGATAATCCACTTTACACCATGGAAAAAGTCAGTAGGGGCTTAGTAGCAATGACGTCATCTTTTATAAATATCCACTCCCCAGCAGAGCTCCTTCCTCACCACTCCCTGCTGGCTCCCCGACATGGAGGCTCGCTATTCATTTCTGCTCTTTCGCTGTATTTTCCTCTTGAAGAGAAATACTTTGTATCCATGGCTTTGTCAATTAAAGGAAATGGAAGATGGCTGAAGAGAGCAGCTTATTTCAAGCAAAAACTGGAAGATACTACTTATTTCCTTGTGTCTGTGAAGCATATTCTTACATATCAAGTGAAAAAATCATGCATGTGTAGAACCTGAACCAGACATCTTCATTCATTTAAATTTATTGTTCTTGTAGGCATTTAAGCTTGTGACCATTGAAAAACTGAAAAGAATGATGTCACTGTTAAAATAATACAGCCCTGAAAGTGACTCTTTGTCAGTAGCACAGGATAATCCATGTAGAAAGGCCAGGGTTAAAGAAGGGTGTCAGAGATGCTGGAGCTGCAAATGAAGGTGAAGTGAGGCACTGACTTAAACTCCCTGCAACTCTAAATCACCATGCAATACCCACCGCTGTCCTTTCCTCTCCTCCCACATGGAGTGGGGCGGCTGCACTGGGAGAGGTTGGGTGGTATAGGGTGTGTCCTGGTTTATTTTCTGATACTGAGGAGTACACACGAGTGTAAACTAGACCACGAAGGAAGACAGCAGATAAATAGTAAATTCAGAATCATTGCAGTCTGGTTGTCACTTGGAACCAGAAGTGTCTGGTGGTTTCAAAGACATGCAAACAATACTACTAAATAGGTTACAATGATGGGTGTCTGTTTTTAATTTGGCTTGCTATTCCACTGAAGTAATATTTTTGGCAATTCATTTTTGTATTCTCTATAAGATGATAAAGCAGTTCCTCCTCTAAATGAAGTATGTCATAGTGTATTTATGTTCAACTTCACCAAAAACAATTCCTTTGCAGTCTATTTCTCGTGGTATTATGCAGCTGTTTGTAAGATAACTATGTACCTAATACAAACTATTCTTTTATTTCCTTTGTTCTCCCACATCCTGCCCTCCAATTGTTCTTTCTAATTTCTCAATGTTTTTTTCTTCTTAATGCAACTAAGATGCTGTTAGACTTTTAAAAAATTATGCTGTCATGATTCCCTTCATAACTGGTTTACTGGGAAAGTCTGAATAAATCTCTCATAGCTCAGTAGGGAAAACATTTAAAGAAAAAACAACCCTCAAACTCATGGAAGGGGGAAGTTAGTAGGTTAGTAGGGAGCTTTATCTGGAACCTCAGCCATGAGCCTATGTTTCTCAGAATTCTGGAAAGTGATAATTAGGTCCAAAATCAACTTCTGAATGGAGTAGAAGACTGTTGAAATTAGGAATGTATTGTCACTATGTGGGATAATTATATCATAAAGAACCTAAACTTAATATCATGGGAGATTGGATTTACGGACAAAGCAGTTATTATTTTGGTAAATTCACTCTTGTGTTCTTGAAGTCTTCTAGGATACAGTTTAGGGTAGCAGAGAAAAATAACATGAATGTTAATTGAAAGATAACAGTATATGCATACCATACCCAGTGGCCTTGAGGAAAAAAAAAAACACATGAGGGAAATAAGATAAATAAATGAGAAAATCAACTAATAGGTAGAGCAGACTAAAATGAATTTTTAAAAAATAATTATCTGGATGTTCTCATTGTTTTTTTAAAATTTTTATTTTAATTGTTGTTCTTGTACAGTTTTCTGTCTTTTACTCCCACCTCAGCCCTCCCCATGTTCTCTTTGGTTTTGAACTAATCACTATCATCTTACATTGTAATATATCACATATTTCACTTGATTCAGTTTTTTTAAACTTAGCTCTAATAAATTTTGATTTTTTTAAATATCTGCTAACCCATTTCTTTTATCTGCGGATGAATTCTATGTTAGAGATGAACTCCCTTGATATTTACTGGATATGAGAATGAAATACTCAGTGAAGTTCTTGAATCCTTCCTGCCATTTGCCTCATTTTTCTCAAAAAACATAAGAAGAAATTGAAATGGTGTTGATAGTACCTGAGATATTTCCAAACTGTTTGCCACAATGCCTTTAATCAGCAAATGATTCCAAGTCATTTGTAGAGAATTCAATCTACACAACCCATTATTTTACTTTGTTACTCTATTCAGTAGTCAACTTCCAATATTTTATGCTTGATAATATAACTAGATTTGCTTTTATATCATCAAAGTTATATTTAATTTTCACTTTTGAGCCTCTACATCAATGGTTCTTTAGTCCTTTCAACACTTCTCAAAATGCCGTTTTTGAAAAAATACTATCATGAAAACATTATATTTTTATTTCTTTAGTCATAGCTTTCAACCTACTGTGTTGAATTTCCTATTTCCTTCCAGCCCAGTTTGGCTAGCTACCATAACTTTCTTCTCACTTTGGGTTATTATAATTAGTCTGATCCTGTTTAAACTCTAGTGTCTATCTGATTTCAAAGTTTTCTTCCCTTCTCCCAGGTACAGGCTCTCCTCTTGGCTACTTGGACTTCAGAGAGTAGAAGGGTCTACCTGTTATATCCTTATTTCCCCTTCCTTTTCAAGGTCTAGTTCCTTGAAATAGAGAGAGAGAGAGGAATAGTGGAAGTAGGACTTGTTATGTAACTAGGCTGCTCTTGTTCCATCCAGGACCTGCTGAGACGATGGCTCCATGTAGATGCTTTACGTTTTGGTGAGATCAGAGGAAAGTGAGGGCTTTGTTCTTTCACCTTTGGATGGCTTCTGTTGCTGATGACTCAGACACCTGGTTTCAACTGAGTTCTTCCAGAAGGCACGTTCTCAATTCCTTGGTGTGGTGGGTACTTCCCACCTGTCTCTGCCCTTCCTCTGTGCTACTTTCTCCTTCATGTGGGGCCACAGGAAACATGGCAGTCTTCTTTTTGCCCACAGATGGCTTCTGGGAACCTACTAGGGCCTGCCCTACCATTTTTCTACATGTGTATCATGGCCTTTAGTCTTTTTAAGACCTGCTGACTAGGCTACTCTGAAGACCTTTCTGCCCTCAGACAACTTTAGCCCAGGGATGAGCAACAGGATATATATATCCTACATTCCAGGGGGTGGATATTATTCTCACCTAAGATCTTTCTCACTGTACTCAACTTCAACTCAGAAATCAACTAGCCAGGTTCCTTACCAACTGCTATAAGTGAGTTTCCTCCTTCCCTGAAATTCTTGGCTTTAGAAACAAACTATTCCTGCATTGTTTTTGTGGTTGGGACAAGGGTGAGTAACCTCTCGGCACCAAGAGTGCATATACATCAAGTCTAAGGCTGTCTTTCAGGCTCTTTCTTCTACGGACTGGAGTAACAGAGGGCAGGGATAAAGGTTGGGGAATGGGGAAGCTGGTTCTGCCACCTTTCATTCCTTTAAAAGAACATGCCTTGTGGCTTATTGTTAGCATGAGTTTAGACCCTTTCTGCAATATAAAGGGTCCCACTGAACATGCTGTTAGAGTGTGTGTACGCAGGTGTGACCTTCTATCTCTTTTCCACGGATTTTAAGCTACTTTGAGGCAGAAACCATGTCTTGCAGTATTTTTCACCTCTGCTAACAATAAAATAATTGAAAGCAATAATAATAGCAAACACTTAAATGGTTCTATCTATAGAAAAGGCACTGCCCTAAAAGCCTTATATATGTATTAATATATTAAATACTCACAAATCCTATGAGGTTGGTATTATCATTGCTATAATGTTGCTTTGTGAAAATAAACAGAGAGGTTAAGTATCTCGATTGAGGTCACATAGCTGATAAGTGGTGAAGCTGATAATAGAACCCAGGCAGCCTTGGCCTGAGGTTCATCTCTACTGATTGTCCTTATTGTAAATATATGACATCACTGTGAATGGGTGTTATTGTTAAAGCCAATTAGACAAAAAAGTAATTTGCTCAGTCTGATTTGGTATGTGAAGGAACATATCAAATTTTAATTAAGTAGATTCTTTTAAGAAAATCAGGTGATTGTTATTTATGTATGTAACTTCATAAATTATTGTTGTACTCAGTGAATAAAGAACTTTATGGATTTAATATAAATACAAAGATTAGTCATGAAAGATTGAGAACATTAAAGCAATTCCTTTCAAAGATAAATGTCAAAGCAGTTATTTAGTGAGCAACTTGTCCCTGAATATATTAGATGTGTTTATAAAGGCAAGCTTAAAAAGTTCAAAACATAATTGTAATCTCATCTCAGATACTATCTGTTATCTCTACTTTGTTTTATAGACAAATAAAATCAGTCACAGTTCAGACAATGAAGTTCATTGCTCTCACTTTTCATCTCCTTAAAAATCACCGATGATCTCCTCCTAGCTGTAAGCATACTTTTCAAACCATCTCTCTCTTCCACTCTCTCTGCCCCTCATTCTCCACCCACTTATTTCCCCTTCAGCAGATCCGTAGCAGCAGCTGTGATGAGCTCTGAGTCTCCTCCCCGCTCTCTTCCAGCTGTAGGTTTCTTGCTCTCCACCTCTTCTCCCGCCAGCTCCCTTCAGCTCTAACAGTGGAACAAGCTGAGCTCTCTTGACAATATCGTTTTGGAGAAGGAATAAAAGACCTGCTCAACTAAAACAGCATAAGCTTTTCACAAGCTTATCTCTACCTTATCCAATACGAATTTCTGTAAACCATCAAATTGTTAAAAGAAACAAGTAAATTCAGTGATCTTGTTGTTTGCTGACTTGGCTTTTAGCAAACTGGCTTTAAATAAAGTGGCCATTCAGCCAGCTGGTGAAATGGTGAATCATCTCTTGGGATATTGCCTCTGAGGGGGCCCTGGATTCCTGCCTTCCTGGTTGTTCAGCTCATCCTGTAATGCCAGGAGCTGACCCATCATGCACTGTGCTTAAGCTGGTTTCGGTTGGCATTTATCATTGATGGAAAAAGTACTAATGCTCCAGAGTCTTAGTTCAGCTAGTCCCTGAGCAGCTCTGTTGGCAGTGGCAGAAGAAGAAAACTGGGAACACCCAGCACTCCTGTTTCACGGTTCGTGTGATCACACCTGGTCTATGCATCTCTCCTGCTCACAGTTTAAAACTGTGCTTTTCACTATGTATATTATAAGACACTGATAGGGTGCGGGTTAGGGTTATCACTCAGCTAACTGCTGGATTTTTGATTCTCCAGTGGAATTTCTCTGTCCACAATGATCGCTGACCTCCAAGGGCAAATCCAGTAGCTACATTTCTGTCATATTTCTTGATAATTCTATTTCTTTTTGCCATGTAGATCATTCTCTACTACTTAAATCTCTTTCTTTGGTTTCCAGGATTCTTCTTTCCAGGACTTTTGGCCCTTCTAGCTAGTACTTATGTCACCTTTACAAATGTCTCTTCAGCCATCCATTCCCTTTAGTAGTGTCTTTCTCCAGGACTCAGCTTTTGACCCTCTGGTGCCATAGTTTATGCTCTTAAATGTACTTATCCACGCCCATGACTTCAAATGATGCATCTAAACTGATAAGTTTCAAACTTATATCTCTAGTTTTGTTTTTTCTACTCATCCCCAGACATACATACAACTGTCTACTTGTTATTTCAATTTGATTGTGTCGTAAGCACTTCAAACTCATCATCTTCCACCAAATTTCCCTTTCTGACCTTGCCTATCTGGTAAATTCTCCCAGTTACCAAGCTACCTCAGTCACCCTGTCACATCTATTCAGTCACCAAATCCTACCATTTCCATCTCTCCAGTCATTATTAACCAGTCTTTCTCCTTCCCTCCCCTCCCTTCTTATCTCCCCTCCCTTCCCCTCCCCTACTCTCTCTTCTTCTTCACCACCATCGCTCCTGCCTTAGTGCAGGTCCCATCTATTCTTTCCAAAAATCCCCACAACTGCTTCTGAGTAATTATTTTCTTTCCACTCAAATCTCCAATCTATCCTTAAAACCATGGCCTTAGAGGGAAATTCTGAAGTGCTGTTCTGACACATGTCACCGCTCTGGGTAAAAGCTATCATTAGATGCCCATTCCCTTTAGAGCAATGAATCATCTCATTAGCATGAACATAAGGCTCTATAACCTGGCCCCTGTTGAGCTGTCTAACATTTATTCTTTTCCTTTCTGACATGTGTCCATCACTCCAGCAATAGCAAGCATAACATTTTCTAAATGCTCCACATAGATTAATTCTCCCAAGCCTTTGCCCCTCTTCTCTAAGATACATGTGAAGCTTCCTCTTCCCAAGGAGACCTTCTCTGACCCCCTGACCTAACACAGATGCTCCTCCTTTGTGTTTTCACAGCCTCTTTTACATGCAGAGCCTCAGTGCTTATCATATCCTTCTGGAATTGTCTGTTTACTTTTCTGTCTCTCATACTGAAGTCCAAATCCTATGTACTTTATCTCCCCCAAACCTATCCCAGTACATAGTAGCTAATAAATGTTTGTTTAATGAACGATTAATATATATATGTGAATAAGGGAAATATTATAATACATAGAAAATAAGACACCAGCAGAATATTTCTTAGTTAAAATATTCGAATGGTTCCTCTGAACAATTCATTTATGTAATTTCATTTCTCTTTCCAAATACTCTTTAGCATGTCTTGAAGGCAGTTGCATTCTTGCTTATTACACAGTTCCATTAACATTGCATAAAGCTACATTTGCCATATAAAGTATGCCCATTTTATTGAATAAGAATATAATAAAATACATAATACCAAAATATTATAGTGTGCATGATTGAGTCTACAGTGGTTTTCTGTCTTATGTCCATTGTCATAACTGTCAATTGTCTCTCTCTCTCTCTCTCTCTCTCTCTCTCTCCCTCTCGTTGTTCAAGTACAGTTTTCTCCATTTTCCCCTTACCACTTCCCCCAACCCAAGTCATCCCTACCCCCCACCCTCAATCCTACCCCCTTTTGGTTTTGTCCAGGTGTCCTTTATACATGTTCCTTGACAACCCTTCCCCCTTCCCCCGTGTTGTCCCCTCCTACCTCCCCTCTGGTTACCGTCAGTTTGGTCTTTATTTCAAAGTCTCTAATTATATTTCGCTTGCTTGTTTGTTTTGTTGATTAGGTTCTACTTATAGGTGGGATCATATAGTATTTGTCTCTCAACATCTGTCTTATTTCACTTAGCATAATGCTTTCCAGATCCATCTATGTTGTCTCAAAGGGTAGGAGCTCCTTCTTTCTTTCTGCTGCATAGTATTCCATTATGTAAATGTACCATAGGTTTTGGATTCACTCATTTACTGATGTGTACTTAGGTTGTTTCCAACACTTGGCTATTGCAAATTGTGCTGCTATGAACATTGGAGTGCATAGGTTCTTTTGAATTGGAGTTTCAAGATTATTAGGGTATAATTCCAGCACTAGAATCACTGGATCAAAAGGCAGTTCCATTTTTAGTTTTCTGAGGAAATTCCATACTGTTTTCCACAGTGGCTGCAGCAGTCTGCATTCCCACCAACACTGAACTAGGGTTCACTTTTCTCTGCAACCTCACCAGCACTGTTGCTTGTTGTTTGTTGATTTGGTTATGCCAACCATTCTGGCTGGTGAGAAATGGTATCTCATTTTCATTTTAATTTGCACCTCTCAGATGACAAGTGTTGCTGAGCATTCTTGCATATATCTCTGGGTCCTCTGTATATCCTCCTTGGATAAATTATATGATAAATAAGGGACCTGTAGGCTACCAGAGTCAAAAGTATTATATTTATTCTGTGCTAATCTTACTCTATTCCTCAGTGCAGCTATTTCCTTTTAATAAGATTGTTTTAAAATATCCTCTGACATTCACATATACTCAATAATATAAGCATAGCAAACTTTTAGGTGTTTTACTCATCTCTGTGTAGCACTTTAAATTGCTAAGAATCTTTTTTTAAAATAACTTTCCTGGAATGTATTTTTTTTTTCGGTCTTTCAACCAGTGTTTATTTAGAACCTATCACGTGCCTGGCATTGTGTGAACCAGACACAGGTTTCCTGTCCTTGTCTAGTGAGGTGTCTAATCAAGCATCTTTCTTTTGTATGTGTAGTATTTACCACCTACCTCTCTATTATAGTATTGTTAAATGTATAACATATTTTTTAAACTCTAAATCTTTTCCCTAAAGTAACTACATTTTTCTCTGGATATTGAGTAATCAGAGATTCCTCCACTCACCTTTTTCTTAGTATGAACCAAATATTCAGCAGGTATTCAGTGACACTATCTTGAGTCTGCCTTCCTGAAGATGTTCTTTAGTTTTATCACATTTAGAGGATTTCTAACCTACCAAAGCCCCGAATATATCCTCTGCCGAGCCGAGTGTATCTTTGAGATACAGTGCAACAGAGAACAACAGTAGAATGGCTGTTTTTCATCTCCTTAGAATTGTGGACCCTTTGAAAATCTGAAATAGGTCCTCTTTTAAGGAAAATGCATACACCGATGCTCTTGAATTTTGGGGAATTGTTGCAGACCATTCAGCCTGGTCTCAGGAGTTGTAACCCTCACCCCATGAGTAAGAGTCAAGGGACCCGCTTCATCTGGGTCTGGTCTGTCAAGAGGATGTGAGCCACTAAGGAGACAAAGCTTATCTCCCTGGCAGGAGCACCGCTTCTGCCTCATCCATCTCTGGCCCCAATGCTTAGTCGGTTAGTCAATGACGGGTAAGGCTCCTCATGGGAGGGGCAACCTAAGCCAGACACAGCCACTTGGGAGGCCCTTATGGAAGGACTCAGGGGGGTTGCAGCAAAGAGGGGGTGATGGACCCTCGCCCCCCAGCTATTCTGACATAGCCCGAGTCCCCATTTCCATCTGGGAGATGTCTTCCTTATCTCTTGTTTTCTGGGCCTAATTGGCTTAAAGCCTGAAACTGTGAGGACCAGCAGTGCAGCTCCGTGTGGGCCAGAATGGTTCCCCGGGCAATCCAGCATAAGAAAGAATTTCGTAAAGTCCTGTGAAACCTGCTTTGTTTGCTAAGAGTGCTCTCATTTAAATGATAAGGGTCCGAGGAGGAAACAAGTATGTCTCCCAAGGTTTTGCAACCCGCTTTCCTGACCCACACTGACTCAGATTAAGCCCTCAGATTTCTTTGAAATGTTAACCATTGTTTGATCCTTGCTGCCTGACATACCTGTATTCTGGTGTATTGGAACCCAATAAAAGCCCAGTGAGGAAGGGGCTCTGGGTCATTCTCCTTTGCGAGTTTGACCACCTCTCCTCCTCAAGCAGATCTGTGATGGATGGGGGGCTCTGCGGGCAGGGTCCCCCACAGGGAATAGTCCTGACTGGCTTCTGGCACTGGGGTCATACTTAGCACTGTGGTTTCTACATTAAGACTATCAATACATTCACTAAAAGGGTTTCTTTTTCTTTTTTAATCCACGATCTCTAATCCATCTGGAATTTCCCTTTGAAATAATTAAAGTGCTAGTTCAGATAAAAACAAACAAAAATATGTGAGCACACACAAAAAGGCACCTTTTGTAATATTCTCTTTATAGGAAACATCCAGAATAGGTAGAGGAATAGAGAGGGAGCAGATCACGGGTTGCCAGGGGTGGGAGGAGTGGGGAGTGAGTCCTTCTGGTGCAGGGTCTTCTCTCGGGGTGATGGAGCGTCCTGCTGCTAGACAGTGGTGATGCTTGCACAGTGCGGTGAATGTGCATCATACAAACAGTAATTTTTATTTATTCCTTAAAATGAATCACACCATAGACAAGTGAAGGCTAAAAAGAAAAAAAAGAAAAGAATACAAGGAGAAACCCCAAAAGAACCCCAAATAATAAAAATAAAAAAATAAAACACTGAATCATACCTTGGAGAAAAGAAAAATATAATTATAGAAAATAGAAGAAAAGGGTCAGGGAATGAAGGTGAAAGAAATTCTGATGGGAAAGAGAGAGCAAGTTCAACAGGTGGCTCTAGAGCTGCACCTGATATGTCTTCCCGAGGCAGTTACTGGTCTGTGGCAGGAGCCAGGGCAGGTTCAGGAAGGCTCCTCAGGCAGGGGTGGTGGGGCTTCAGTCAGGTCAGGAGATGTTGCACAGGCCAGCCTAGCTCCAGAGCTGCAGAAGGAGTGGCTGCTAGAGGTGGCATGGCTGCTGGAGGTGGACACCCCTTCACGTCCCAGGCAGCTTCCTGGTCCACCCCTGCATCAGGCTCCTCGGGCTGTAAGACAGATATTGAAGCAGGAGCTGGCTCTGCCACCCTGGTCTGGTGCTGGAGTTTCAAGAGGAGAAAAGATCACTCGCCTGCATTTCCGTGTGCCCCCAAAGTCGGAACACAACCAGAGCCCAGAATCCACCCCAGGGTGCCCGCTCCATGGGCAGTCCAGCATATGGGTGGTGAGGTCTGTCTTTGTTCCTGGCCAGACTTTCAGGTGCTCCCTCTGTGTCTGGTACCAACCCCTCCCCATAATCCTGCATGCATCTTCACTCCCATCTCACCCCTACCTCTCCCACCTTCTCACCCTTGGGCTCTGCCTCCTTGGGCTCCAGGCCTTCCAACACGGTTTGTTTAATGTGGGCATCTTGCTCCAGGTTGCAGATGGAAATCGTGAGCTAGCCGTGGAGTATGGGTGGCTTCAGGGATGGTGTCTTTCTCAGGCTGTTCATGGGGCCTGGGTCCCCAGACCCCCAGATGGCCAGTAGCCTCTGTCCTTTTCTGGCCCTTGGTGATGTGGCACACTAGTCCCTTGCTAACGGTGATGGGTCAGAGGCCTTTGTCCACCAGCTGCTGTTCCTCCATGACCTGGGTTGAACTCTGCATGACAGTGACCAGACAGTCCAGAGGCCTCAGGCCCTGCCCGTCCGTAGTCACTGCTGCTTCTGCTCACTGGGCCTTCTGCTCCTGGATCAGGTCCAGCACTGTGTCTGTACAGACCTTCACCCAAGGGAAGAGAAATTCACCTCCAGGGCATGGGATAAACCTTGGGCAGAGGGCACCACCCACACTCCACGTCTATCCAGCCAACCTTGGCCTGGGGTGTGAATATGACCGGCCTTCCAGGCTTCTGATACCCAACCCCAGCCTATTCCTGCTTGGTCAGGCCCTCCCCTACTGAATCCCCCCTTACAGACATACACATTCACACACACATAGGGAGGGGACATAGGGCTGCTCAGGTGGGATCTGAGTGGTGGCTTGGCCCAGACAAAACCACCCTGTGGCACCCTGTGTTACCTCTGGGTCCTGCCTTGGAAGGGTCACGGGCATCTGGGCTGAGTCCAGACCCAGTGGCAGCCATGGTAGAACATATCACTGCTGCCTCTTTGGAGGCCATGGTCTTGGGACACTGGCAGACAACAAGAAAACATCCTGTCAGGGGCAAATTTCTCTTGCCTAATGAGTTGGGTGGGGGCAGGTAGCTTTTTTTAGAATGTGGCTCCCTGATTACCAGGGGTCCAAGTTCGTGGGGCTCTATCATCAGGAAATGAGGTCACTGCTCAGTGTATTGAGGTCACTGCCTAGATCCCCTACCCTGAGCATCTTCTCAGTCAAGAGCAGTGACTTCACTTCTGTTTTTTGCACATTATTTATTTATTGTGTTTTCCCCTTTACTATTCATCCTCCTTATACCCACTCCCTACCTCACTCACTATACTGTTGTCCATGTCCATGAGTCCTTTTTCCTTTTCACTCCATCCCTCCATCTTCTAACCCTAACTCCAAGTCCCCATAGGTGTCATCCTGCTCTTTACTATCAGTGTGTCTCTGTTTCACTTGTTAGTTTATTTGGCTCATTAGATTCCACATATAAGTGAAATGTATGATATTTGTCTTTCTCTATTGGGCTTATTTCACTTAGCAAAATTTTCTCCAGGTCCATCAATGCTATGTCACAAAGGGTAAAATTTTCTTCTTTTTTCACAACCAAGTAGTATTCCATCATGTATCTTTCCCATAGTTGTTTTATCCACTCCTCTACTGATGACACCTGGGCTGCTTCCATATCTTGGCGATTGTAAAATAAGCTTGTGAATCGTCCATCCTCTTGAATTTTTTGTAATAAGTTGAGAAAGATAGGTGTTAATTCTTCTATGAATGTTTGGCAAAATTTGTTTATCAGCTCCAGGACTCTTGTTTGCTTGAATTTATTTGATTACTGCTTTGATTTTATTAGTTTTAATTGTTCTACTCAGGTATTCTGATTCTTTCTGATTTTGTTTTGAAGGTTGTATAATTCTAGGGATTTATCCATTTTGCTCAGTTTGTCCAATTGGCACATTGTTGTTCACAATGTTTTCTTACAATCGTTTGTATTTTCTTGTGTCCATTAGTTTACTTCTGCTTTTTCATTTCCTATTTTGTTAATTTGTGGCCCCTCTCTTTTTTTTCTGATGAGGCTGGTTAAAGGTTTTTCAATCTTGTTTATTTTTTCAAAGAACCAGCTCTTGGTTTTGTTGATCTTTTTTTAATTGCCTTTTTAAAGTCTCTATGTCACTTCTTTCTGCTCTAATCTTTATTATTTTTCCCCCTCTTAGTTACTGTGGGATGTGTTTATTGTTCTTTTTCTAGTTCTTCTAGGTGTAAGGTTCAATTGTTTATTTGAGATTTTTCTTGCTTCTTGAGGTATGTCTGTAATGCTATGAATTTCCCTCTTAGGACTGCTTTTGTTGTGTCCCATAGATTTGGGGTTGTAATATGTTTTTTTTTCATTTGTCTCAAGGTAACTTTTGATTTTTTTCCTTCATCTCATTGTTGATCCAGTCATTGTTTCCTAAATGTTGTTTAGCTTCCATGTATTTGAGTGTTTTCCAGTTGTTGTTTTTTTATTGTGATTGATTTCTAGTTTGATACCATTACGGTCAGAGAAGATACGTGATATAATTTCAACATTCTTGATTTTATTAAGCCTTGTTTTGTGTCCTAACATGGTCTATCCTAGAGAATGTTTCATGTGCACTTAGAATATTTGTACACTCATGAGCATTAACTAAATATTCAGGAAGTCATGTCATTGACTCTCGATGTCATTGACTCAAGTCAAAGCATGTCATTGACTCTCGATAGAGCGCCTGGATCTCAAATTAGCTGTAGAATCAGGTTTGGCTATTTCTGGAGTAAAGAGTATTGTATTGAGACATAACGAAACAAAAGATGGGGCCAAACCAGAGGTAACCAAAAGGTGGAGAAAGTCTTGGATTCCATAAAAGAAATTGGGATTTCCTCCTAAGGAAACATTAAAATTTGTGACAAATAAATTGAGAGATATTTATAAAACCAAAATTAGTAAGTCTGAAAATTTTCATTTATTTGATTATGAAGATTTATATAATTTTGCCTAAGCTTCAGGGAAAATCTTGGGTTTCTGGAGTCACCTCTTTGCTTAGTAAAATGTTACTAAGTAAGAAACTTCATGTTAGCCCTGGCTGGTGTGACTCAGCAGATTAAGTGCCAGCTGGAGAACCAAAGGGTCTCTGTTTTGATTCCCACTCAGGGCACATGCCTGGGTAGCGGTCCAGGTCCCTAGTGAGGGGTACATGAAAAACACATTGATATTTCTCTCTCTCTTTCTTCTTCCCTCCCCCTCTCTCTAAAAAGAAATAACTTTAAAAGAAATTTTTTAAAAAAAAATAAAAGAAATCTCATATTAAATCAGGCTGAAATGATTTATATTGAGTTGGGAGTAATTAAGTACCATCCTCTATGAAATGTAAGATTTATCTATGTTAATATTTTGTTTATCAACAATACAAAATGGAAAGTTGGCTGGTTTAATCTCATAAGTGTAACTGAGTGCCTATAAATTATCAGGCTCTGGGCTTGGTGCTAAGGGAAGTCTATAGATGATTTTTTAAAGACCATACTTACTTGGACAGTTTCATAAAAGACAGACAAATATCTTATAACTGAGGCCCAATTATGATGTGAAAGAAGAAAAGAGGATTGTTTCTCTCTAGTGGAATCTGGGAAGATTTCACAGAGGAGATAGGACATGAGCTGGCTTTAAAGATAGTTGAATTTTGACAGGTAGAATTGAGGTGCAAAGATAATTTTAATTAAAACTATATTCTGAGAAAAACGTGGAAATTAGAAAGAGCAAGGAGAATGGTCAGTGGTCTTGGGGTATGGGCAGAGGTGACGTGTTGCAAGGTTAAGAAAATATATGGCAGAACATGCTTTGCATTCAACATTCAACAAAAGTTGAGCATTACATGCAAGTGGAGAGGGACAAATGATAATCAATAATCATAATAGAAAAAATATCAAGGCTTTTAGAAGTGATTATGTGGTATAAAAATAAAATTTAAAGAAGGGTAAAAGGGATTGCAGTGTCTTGGGGATGCAAGCTGACATTTTAGTTGAATAGTCCAAGTATAATTCATTGAGAAAGATGACATTTGAGCAGAAACTAGAAATGAGGAAGAGAACCATTCATATATGTCAGGGTAGAACGTTTTGAGAAGAGAGTAACGAGGTTGAAGTGTGCCTGGTGTGTTCAGGGAATAACATGGAAGCCTGTGTAACTGATGCTGAGTGATAGGAGGGAAATTCAAGGTTAGTTAGAGAGATGTGTGGTGGGGTGATGGTGGGTTATATAGGCTCTGATAGAAGGTGTAAGGACTTTCTGGATTCCTTGGCCAACACTTGCCCCAAACCGTGAATAGTTTCACAGTTTTAGTATCTCATACCAAATGTGGAGTTGGTGTTCTGCTTTCCCCTGGAAGGGTTGTGGAGATCTCTCTATTTGCTTCCTAGCAAAAGGAATCAATATAGATTCTGTATTTCAAATTTTGACTCAACCTCATAGATCTCTGGAGTGGAGATGATTTTATGAGTCTTCAAATAGTAAGGAAGCAACATTTTGGACTGTTAAATGTTCCCTGTGATAAAAACATATCCAGGTATGAGGTATTTTTCACTGAAAAGGGTTTTTTACCCCAAGGATGTTCAAGGAAAATTTGTTAGAAATTAAGAAGACTGTTAATAACAACATTCTTAAAAACAAGGGGTGGGAAGATAAAAGTGATGTGTTTGTAGGATTTATGTTGGTTAGGATCATTCTTTTTAACATACGTGTTTTCTTTGACCAAACATTGAAATATGCATAGTTGACATACTTAACATATTGATAATTGAGTTTCCTCTTCTAATTTACACAGATGGTATAGCCAAGACTTCTTTTTCCCCTGTGACAATATATACAGCAAGGACATACAAAAACATGCTTATGTGTGCCTGAGTACGTTAATTGTCTTCTATAGCCCATTCATTGTGTTCACTAGTGTTTGTACTATAATTTATCGCTTATCCTTACAATGACTCTATAGGAGAGGTGGTAGCTCATTGTAGTTTTGACTTGCATTTCCCTAATAGCTAGTAAAGTTGAAGATCTTTTCATAAATCTGTTGGCCATTTGTATGTCTTCTGGGACATGTATCTGTTCAGGTCCTCAGCCCATTTTTTAATTGAATTCTTTGTTTGTTTGATATTTCAGTTGTATGAGTTCTTTATACAGTTTGTTTTAGTTGAATATAGTAGGACCTTTTATTTGTATGCTTGGCAAAATATGCTACTATATTAAGGATTAATAGTATAAACAATGTCAGAATTTTAAAACTGCCTGTAATGTAGCTCATTGTAAAACATTGTAATTAGGTTTCAATAAGGAAAGTTCATTCCCAGGCTGGCACAGCCAGTTCTATTAACTTCATTCAACCCAGTCAAGAGTTCTGTAGGGTCAAATGCAGAAAGTTTTTGACAATCTGTCCTCATAGTTTTTGCATAATTTAACTATTTCAGTTTCAATAGTCTGTGTGCTCTTCAGCTTAGATCTTCTCTTACTAAGCTACTTGATTTCTCCTATCTATAAGAGAATACCTAAAAATAGCATATACCTAACACAATTTCTTTTATTACTTACCATATGCACTCAAATGTTAAGTGTCAGTTAAATGTTAGACTATAACAAATCTATTTTTTCTTTGTAATACTCGATATTGAAGCAACAAAGCATTTGCAGGCTAATAACATGGCTAATTACTGAACTTCAGTCAGAGTTACGAGTCTCTGAAAAATACATATTAATGCAAAATCAGAATGGATTTGCTTTGACATGTAAATTTTAATTGATATCATCTTTTAGCATAATAAGATTCCTTAGAGACTGATATTGATTGAATTTTATGCTATACTGTGAAAGAGGCAAGAATTAGACAAGAGATACTGTCTGTATGTTCAGGTGACTGTAGGATAGAAAATATATTGAAATCTTATTGAAACCAACACCTTTTGAAATTGATAGCTATAGCCTTTAAAACTTTTTGAAATAAAGGGAGTACTATTAAAAAATGTCTAGATAACATTATATACATATTCATGGTAATTTGTGTCTGATTTTGTAAAAAAGTTGTGACACTTTGCTATTTGCTTAAGCAAAAATATTTTTAGCCTTTAAAACTCTAACACTTGTTAATTTGGCAAACCAAAATGTTCCCTCAGAATAGTGTAGGCGTTATGCTTTTTGTTGATAAACTGTCAATCATCTTCTATTAATATGTGGAAAATAAACCTGGAGTTTGAGAAAAGTCAGTATGTGTCCAATGTGGATTATTACAGTCGGGGAAGCCCTCTCTCTTTTATGTGTGTGGGAAGGAGGCAGAAGTGGAGCATTTAAATGTTTGATCAAATGCCCTTTATGGAAATAATACTGGGCTTTGATATTCTTAAGATAATTCTTGTGAAGCCCCTTTTTAACAAATGTTACGACTTACAACACTTTCAAGTAATTTGGTCTTGGAGGATGGTTGTCTTGAAGATGTCTATTACATCAAGCTATCCTGATTTTTCTTTCCAAAGCAATGTGGGATATATTCACAAGTGAAAGTGAACATTCTTTTACAAGACTTTGTAAATTTTCAAAAGGGTAAAATTCTCCTGATCCTATATTTAAAATGTATGTAAGTCTCTTAAGAATCCTGAGGAATGCTTATAGCATGTTTCCTTAGGTATGATGATGAATAATTTTAAAGTATAAGGACAGTTTTATCTGATAGTGAAAAACACTTAATAACATAATTATAAGGGATGATATGGATAGCAACCTGATCATAATGAGCTCTTCTTATTTAAAGCATTACAAGTTAATCCTGAGAGCAGGAAATTAGATTTGTTTTAAAACAAAAGTAGGTAAAAAGACTAGGCTGTTTCTTTAATTATTGTCATAGTTGGCATTTACTGATCAGTTGCTATGTACCTGGTGCAGGGATTTATGCTGTATATTCATTTGCTGGTGAACAATGAGATAAATACTGGTCATACACTCATATATTAAAAAACCAAAGGCTTACAGAACTTAACTCACCCAAGTCTGTGCAGCAGAAGAGTGTTTTCCAACTAGGAGTGATCTGACTCCCTGTCCCATGACCTCCATCACCACACTCAATAGCTTTTCTCAAAAAGAGGAAAGTCGGTCTCTAAGGAGTCTTATTATGCTACAAAGATGATATCAATTAAAATCTATGCGTCCAAGCAAATCTATTCTGATTTTGCATTAATATGTATTTTCCAGAGACTCACAACTCTGACTGAAGTTCAGTAATTAGCCATGTTATTAGCCTAGAAATGCTTTGTTGCTTCAATATCGAGTATTACAAAGAAAAAAATAGATTTGTGATAGTCTAACATTTAACTGACACTTAATATTTGAGTGCATATGGTAAGTAATAAAAGAAATTGGGTTAGATATGTTATTTTTAGCTATTCTTTTATAGATAGGAGGAATCAAGTAGCTTAGTAAGAGAAGATCTAAGCTGAAAAGCACACATTCTCAACGTTCCTGAACTAACAAAAGGCAACTTGGGTTTGACCCTTAGAGCGAGGGACCCCAACATACAATCTAATGGCTAGAACATGGCAATTTCTAGATTAATTTTGAGCAGTGGATTTTAATTCTCATTGTGTATCAGAATTATCTGGGAAAATTTAAAATGTATTGAGATTCTAAAAAAACTAAAAATGGATATACCTTTTGACCCAGCAATTCCACTGCTAGGACTATATCCTAAGAACCCTGAAACACCAATCCAAAAGGACCTATGCACCCCTATGTTCATAGCAGCACAATTTACAATAGCCAAGTGTTGGAAGCAACCTAGGTGCCCATCAGTAAATGAATGGATCAAAAAACTGTGGTACATTTACACAATGGAATTCTATGCAGCAGAAAGAAAGAAGGAGCTCCTACCCTTTGCAACAGCACGGATGGAACTGCAGAGCATCATGCTAAGCGAAATAAGCAAGGCAGTGAAAGACAAATACCATATGATCTCACCTTTAACAGGAAGCTAATCAGCAAAACAAACAAACAAGCATAATATAACCAAAGACATGGAAATTGAGAACAGGCTGAAAGTCACCAGAGGGGAGAAGGGAGGGAATTTCAAGGGAAAAGGGGAAGGAACAAGTATAAAGGACACATGCACAAAAACTATGGGGGGGTGGAAATGGGAGGGAGGAGGGGAGGGCTAGGGTGGTGGGTTCGGGTGAGAATAAAAGACAGAAAACTGTAAAAAAAAAAAAATGTATTGAGATTCAAATGGTCTCAGTGAGGCCTCCGCACTGGTGTTTCCTAAATGCTCTGTAATTGATATTAATGTGGAGCCAATACATAATGCATTTGCTTAGAGCAATCTGTTTCTTGTAGAAACTAGCATTCCATGGAACACTTTAGGTTTGTTTCAAATTTAATTTTAATACATTCAAACTATTAAATAATTATAATAAAAATAGTGTGCATTAGGTACAATAGTTTAATCCAAGAATAGACCTAGCTTACTTTTGCCTTAGGGTCTTTCCAGTTGGTCTAAAATCCACTGAAGCTCTGCCTTCACTTTTTTTGTGGTTGCAATTTTCTGATTTTTCCTTGTTTATTGTCGGTTTCCTTGCCAGCTGTCCCGATTTAGCATGTGTGTATCTCTAGCACAAGGTGTAGAGTTCAGCACGTCGTAATGACTCAGTATCTGTTGAATGAATGCTTAAAGAGAAAAATTAGGATAGAATTTTGGTTAATCCATCTGCTTGTAAACTAAACTGACTCTCCCAACTTTGAGCACAAATTCTATGTGTATCATTATTTCCTAGATAATTAGAAAGAGAACACACCTGGTGTACAGATAGAAGTACTCTGAATTTAGTTTAGAATTAAAGTTATTTGATAAAGACTTTATTTAAAGCTGAGATAGCAATTCTCATTTCAGGATATAAAACTGTATCTCAAAAATATGTTCTGTTTGCTAGTAGAGTGGCATCTTTAATATGTAGCAAGGTTAAAATTTTAGACTATGCAGCAAAATTTCAAGGCAGTGCATTTTGGATGGATGTGTATTATTACTAACATTAGATTTAATTCTGTAGTTTATATCATTTTAAAAATGGTAAAAATAAAAAAAATTTTCCTGGTGTTCTAACATTGGCTTTATGTGAAGATGGCTATATACACTTCAAATTGCAAAATATCAAAGGGGTTTCAAAGGAGATTTTCTGAATTAGACTATGGGAAAGTAAGTTGGGTTCCTAAGTCACAAGGAAAAATAAAGGTGCTCGCTATACTTGTCACATTTTGAGGAGTACGATAGTCCCCACTTAGCACAGTTTCACTTTCCATGGTTTCAGTTACCCATGGTCAATTACAGTCTGAACATTAAGTGGAAAATTCCAGAAATAAACAATTCATGTTTTAAGTCGTGTGCTGTTCTGAGCAGAGCGATGAAATCTCATGAGATCCTGCTTCGTGCTGCCTGGGTAATGTGAAGCTTACCTTTCTCCAGCATCTCCACGCCATATACACACTTCCCACCCATTAGTCATGTCGTAGCTGCCATCTCGGTTATCACAGATCGGTTATCACAGCCTTGGGACCACAGGGCTTTTTTGTTCAAGTAACCCACATTTTACTTAATAATGGCCCTAAAGTGCAAAAGTAATGATGCAGGCAATTCAGGTATGCCACAGAGAAGCTAGAAAGGGTTTTCTTTAGGTGAAAGGGTAAAAGTTCTCCACATATTAAAAATGCTGAGGTTGCTATGAATAAATCTTCTAGCTGTGAAATTATAAAGAAAATAAAAATTATGAAGAAGTTTAAGTACAATATAATAGGGTATTTTGAGAGAGAGAGACCACATTCACAAAACTTTTATGAGTGTATTGTTGTAATTGTTCTATTTTATTATTATTAATCTCTTACTGTGTCTAGTTTATGAATTAAACTTTATCGTAGGCATGTATGTGCAGCAAACACTACAGTACATATTGGGTTAGGTACTATCGGTGGTTTCAGACATCTACTTGGGGCCATGGAACACATCCCCTGAGACAGATGAGGGGAGACTAGTGTGTAGAGTTTTATCTTCTATGGGCGATTTTGTAGTTTGAAAGCATAGACTTCAGAGTCCAGTTAACTTGGCTGCAAGTCTTACTTCACTTCTTACGAACCAGGGCCCTAGAGCACATGACAGGGCATCCCTGCCAATCCTTTAGCTCAGCTGCAAAATTACCTTGAGGTAAAAGTACAGAAGTGAACAAGGGTGTGTTCCCAAGGGAGTACAAACATTTTTTAAAAAATAAAATTTTAATGGCACAGTTTAAAATAGTGTAATGTTTACACATTGACAGCGTAAGTGCTAAGCTTAGCACCTAATTAGCAAGAAAGAGTAATTAAAATAGGTAATTAAAATAGGAAGCCACTGTGTGTCAAGTGTTGCTACCTGCATTAGGGAGATCATCTGATGGTCCTACTTTCCCTGGGTTCAGTATGGCCAGTGACCTTTCTGACCCTGCTAACCTCACAGGGCTGTTAAAAGATTCTATGAGATAGACAGTAAAAATGGTAGTCATCAGCTATGGTGACAATTAGGGGCTCTTTCTCAGTTCTCTGTTTAATGTTATGCTGCTCCCCACCACCCCCACCCTGCCAACGCCTGTCACCAACCTGCTGTCTCTTCTCCTAGGCTTTCTTTCTTCAGGGTAAGGCCACAGTTGGTTTTGCCTTTGAGTCTGCCAAGTACGATGTTTGATACGGAGTAGGCCCTCTTTAAAGGGTTGAAGTAAATGTACGTAGTCATCCAGAAGTTACTTTATTGGGGATCTTGTTATCATTTTGACCATTCAAATCTCTGCCATAATACGGTAATGAGCTAATAAAGGACAGCTAAGTATTGATTTTACTCCTTGATGGTTTCAACCTTCTTGGAAAGTGATAAGGCAAGAAAGAACCCGTGCTGAGTCGCTCTAGTGTGAGGACAAACTTTAGTGTATCTATGTATTATCTTCCCCTGGGTCTCTCTGTATTTCAGTTCATTGGAAGTACGCAGCATACCTCATTTTATTGCACTTTGCTTTATTGCACTTCACACATGTTGCACTTTTTACAAATTGAAAGGGGAACCCTCCGCCAGCAGAAAAGTTACTACCATCTTCACAGTAATATTTACTTTATAGTGGTGGTCTGTAATGGAACCTGAAATATCTCCAAGGAAGGTTTTAATGGATTGAAATTCATAAATTAAAATTCTCCCACACTTATATTATTTTCATTGGATATTAATGATCCAGTGAAATGGAAAAATAGAACTCTTTTTTTGCTCAAAGCTGTATCTGCTCTCCCATTTAAAGATTTCCTTGACATTGATGCCTGTTAATAAGAATGATTTATTCATATAAGTGCAATAGTAATTGTAAGGAAATACTCAGTAAGTCCTAAGAAGCAAGGTACTAGGCAATCAACATTGAGCACCTTTCTTGAGAATACACCACATAATGCCTTCTAAAGTGACTTGACTTTTAGCAGTGGCCTTGACTTGAAAAATAAATCTCCAAGTTACTGTGCAGTAAATCTCAGAATCATTTCTCTTGCAGTTTATAGCAGAGTAAGTTGAAGGTGATAAAATTCTTACTAACAAGGAGTTCACAGTATTATATGTGATTAAGGACATATACTTCTGGTTATTTATAACATATGTTCAGATTTAAAAACCCTCATTATCATAAACTCAGCTATGACATATAAACTGGCTACAGAACAAGCCGTGGTCCTTACACCTCTTCTGAAGAAAGGTAGATATATCATAGCATAGTTTTTATAATGTACATTTTTCACTTGTTGGTGGCAGATAGTTGAAGTAAAAAAATCAGAACATTCTCATGAGAGCCTGAAAAATGTTTTTACAATAATGGAAACATGAAATACTCACTGTTGTCCACCTTGCATTTTTCACAGGGAGCTCATTCAATATTAGTACGTATAGAATTTCCTCACTTTTTAAATAGCTGCTAAATATCCTTTTATTTAGACTTACATAACATAGGTAAATTTTCATCCATATGAGAACGATTATGTGTTTTCACACTTGCTGCTATGAACAGTGAGTGATGCGTGGACTATCTGGGTGCACGTGTCATTGAGCTCATGGGTGAAGACTCTGCAGATAACTTCCTAGTAGTGAAATCGCTGGGTACTGGGGTCTTTCATTTTTTATAAAGATGGCCAAATTGCCCTTCAAATAGGTTACATTTATTTATACTTTGACCAGGAGTGTGAGAAGATACATCATTCTTTACATACATATATCAAGCTTTTAGATCTTTACCAATCTGATAGATGAAAGATGGTATCTATATACTTTTTTTCATTTTTTCCATTGTTGTTCAGTTACAGTTGTCCCACCTTTCTCCCCATTGCTCTTCCCTGTCCCATTCCGCCCTTCCCCCAATCAACACCCCCTATTGTCCATTCCCAAGAGTCCTCCATTCATGTTGCTTTGCTTGCCCCATCCCCTTCCTTCCCCTGTCATTCCCCTCCCCCACAAAATTTTAGATTATTTATATTTTATTTTCTATGAATTCTCTCTTTTTTGTCCATTCTTATCTTGGATAGTTGGTCATTTCTGATTTGTTGAAACTCTTTCCATATTGGAAAATCTATGATTTTTAATAGGATTTTCAAATATTATTTTTTCCTATTTGTTTTTTAGTGATATGTTTACCATGAAGGAAATTTAAAGGTTTTTTTTTTACCTTTTCAGTTTATGAATCTTTTATTTTATGACTTCTCATCACAGTCTCTCTCTCTCTCTCTCTCTCTCTCTCTCTCTCTCTCTCTCTCTCATTTGTTTCCAGTGGTTGTATCTGGAATTAATTAATATGAGAGAGATACCCAACCTGTTTTTCCTGATGGCTTCCCAGTTCTCTCAACAACATTTAATCTAGTTCTCCTCCTGATTCATCATGCCACTTACATCATAAACTAGGTCTCATATGTTATTTGGATTTATGTCTAGACTCTAATATGTTCCACTGATCTTTTATGCATCAGAGCCACAATATTTTAATAATAGCAGTAGACTTACAATAAAACTAATATTCACTCTACCCCCTCTTCTTCGTCAGAATTTTTTTCTAAAAAATTTTTTTGTGCAAGTTTCTTTTTCCATATCAATTACATAAACAGCTTGATATAGGTCTAAAAATACATTGGAATTGTATTTAAGATTTGTGCATCAGTTTTCTTAAGTGCTATTTATTGGGTTGGCCAAAAAGTCTGTTATGTTTTTTTCCATAAAATAAAAGACACATTTTTCATTTTCACTAATAACTTGACTGATTTGATGTTTTGAGTATGTCAGCTGTCTCCTGCCATTGAGGCCAGCAGTGCTGCCAAACATCTTCCAATGCATAAGACAGCACCAAAGCAAGGAATTGTTTGGCCAAAATGTCAGTAGTACTGAGAAACCTCACAGACCCTTTTTGACACATTCAGTCAGTCACAGCATCTTCTTTATACACTGCACAAATCTATTTTTTTCACTTCAGTTGTATTTTTTACCTTTCTTGAAATAACAAAGCATAATACACTGAAAATGTTGCATGCGTATTTTCTTCCATCTTCAATATTAAAATAGCTTCACAAAAACCCACCAATTTTTCATAAGGATTTTTAAAATGCACACTCATATGGAAGCTATCACAAATCTAACAAAAGTGTTTTGAATGAAGTTAAAGACAATTAAACACAACTGGAGCCATTGTGCAGAAAAAAACCTGACAGACCTTTTGGCCAAACCAATATATATCATTTCAGTAGGAGGCTATTTCACTAAATTCTATGTTATACTGACTTCATATAAATAATATGGAAGACTTTATTTTTTCTATGTTTTAGAACAGTATGAATAGTATTGGAGGTACCTGCATTTTCAAATTTAAAATAATATTGGATTTATTTACTCCTTACAGAATGTTTTAACCTGGTAATTACTTAAGACTAGTACTTTTTCAAAGGTATATGAAAAGGTAGAGACAATCACTCTTCTAGTGTTTCCTCAATTTTATTTTCACCATTTAGGATATTTATATATTCTACTTATCTAGGTCAGTTTTTAGTAATAAAGACATTTTTTTCTGCTAGCTCATTTTAGCTTTACAATAAAATTTAGAGGAAGGAGTAGAGATTGCCCACACATGTATAGCCACCCCCATTACCAGAATGGTACTTCTTTTCATTTTTTAAAGTTTATTTATTTTATTTTTTTAAAACAATGATGATCCTACATTGACACATCATCATCATCCAAAGTCCACAGTTTACCTCAGGGTTGGCTTTTGTTACTGTGTTTTAGTGGGTTTGGAGAAATACATAATGCCACATACCCATCATTATAGTCCTATGCAGCGTGTTTTCACTGCCTTAAACCCCTCTGTGCTCTGCCTATTCATTGCTCCCTTGCTCTAGCTCAGGTTGTGCACATTATTTTTTCTAGCTAACCATATGTTTCATATGGATTTTCAAATTTATTTTCAAATTGCTGAGAATAATAGCCATCTCTTATTTCATTTCCTCTGTTCTTGAGATTATTTCCCCTTTCAACCTTGTATATGTGCCTGCTTTTTTGGTTGTTTGTTGAGTATTCTATTGTATTTTAAAAACCCATCCTGCAGAGACTTGGGTTTATTTCTGGGCTCTCTGTTCTGTTCCACTGGTCCACGTGCCTGTTTTTATGACAGTACCAGGCTGTTTTGATTACAGTGGCCTTGTAATACAGTTTGGTATCAGGTATTGTGATCCCTCCTACTTTGCTCTTCTTTCTCAAAATTGCTGCAGCTATTCGGGGTCGTTTATAGTTCCATATAAATTTTTGAAGTGTTTGTTCTATGTCTGTGAAATATGCCATTGGTACTTTAATAGGTATTGCATTGAATTTGTAAATTGCTTTGGGTAGTATGGACATTTAAAAAAAAAGCTTAAAATCTCAAAAGGTAAATTGCTCTTTTGAATATAGGTAATAATGTTCTTAGATTTTTCACACCTTTATCATTTATATTGTTAAAAAATTATGCAAAGTAAGAGTACAACTGTGTCTGATTGTTAAACAAACAAACAAACAAACAAACAAAAACTAATCCAGATGATATTCTTGTAGTATGGGTTAAAATATGAAATACTATATTCACATTTATTTCTTTTAAATATATGCGATGTATTATCATGTTTAACAATAACAGGCTGGGTCAAATTTCTAGCCATTGTTCGGCATAAAATAGCAAAGATATATATTAAAAATTTATATTTTCAAAAAAATTAAAAAACCATCCCTTGTATTTTTTAAATCTTTTTAAAATTTATTTAAATTACTTTATTGTCCTTGTATTTTTAAAATTGATTCTGCAACACTTCTGTATTCAGTTATTTGCCTCTCATTTTTCTTTACCATTTCTCTCATTTTGCATTGCTTAGTTTCATTTTGCTCTTTTTCAAAGTTCTTACATAAGATTGTATAATTATTCAGTAATTTTCACTTTCATTATTTTATAACTAAGACTGCAAATTTTCTCTTAAATCTGGCTTTGGCTATTTCTTGTTATCTCTAAAGTAGTTTTCATTATCTGTATTTTCTAAATATTCTGTAATTTTATATTTTCTCTAAATCACATCTACCTGTACTGACTATATATTGGGGAGGTTTATTGAAGTTTTCTATATGGCCCAATACATGGTTAATTCATCATTACTTCAAAAGAAGCTATTGTCTTGGTTGACAGGATATAGAAGTTTATATTAATTACCTTTGTTAGTTTTATTCTTTAGGTCTAAGATGGCCCTGATTATTTCTGGTCCACTTGCTCTCTTGTGAGCTGAGAAAGAGGAATTAAAATCTCTATGACTCATGCAATTTCATCTATATTTCCTTATGTTTCCTGTAGTTTTTGCTTTATAAATTTAATGCTATATTATTTACAGATATCATAATTGTTGAATCTTTAGTAGGGAAAACCCTTAATCATCATGGAATGTCTTTGTTTTGGTTTAATGTTTATGGCCCCAAACATAACCTTGTTTAATATTAAGTTCATAACCCTTAAACTCCACTTATTTTCACTTCCTGGAATAGCTTTGTTTACAATTTTTATCACTCTTAATCACTTTAAATTCATCTCTTATGTACTACATATAGCTATGATTTCTTTTAGGAATGTCTATCAATAGATAAAGGTATTTTTAAAATGATTGTTTATGAGATCGATTTGTTAGGTCTAATTCCGTCATTATATTTTGTGTGTATTCCTATTTGTTTAGATAAAATTTATCAGCTTTCCTCCAAATGTGGTGTTTAATTTAGTATTCTGTCACTCCATCTCACTTGCCTTCCTTCCTGTCTTTTCCTTCACACTTTTGGTTTATCACATTTTTATTAGTCCTGATATTTTTATTTATATCTTTGCATATACCACTACTTTTGTTACTTGAGTTATATGTGATACCTTTCAAATTCCCAGCTCTAAAAACAGAGAAATCAGCATATATCTACTTACCATCTCCTTTATTCAAGTTTTGTGATTATATTGTTTCTATATTTTACAATTCTATTACCATAATGAACATGCTTGACTTTTTTCTTTACCCCATTATTAGACAGATTCAATAGTCTATCCATCTGCTATTCTTATTCCATTGTTCTTGTCTTCTGCTGAAATTTATCTTCTAAAATTTCCTTCAAGAAATTTTAAACTATTTTGTGAAAGCTTTCTTGGAACACTATTTTCTGAGTTCTTGTATATTCATGTATTCTTTTCTGTGGCATTTATACTCAAATGGTTGCTTAGCTAGGTATAATATTCTTGGTACATGCTTTTCCTAATGTCTTCCTAGACATCACTCTACCATGTGCTAGTTACATATTCTGCTCTGGAGAATTCTGTGAACAGTTGATAGGAGAAAAATAAAGGAAAATTTAGTAGGGTGTCAAATGTCTAATCACTGGGCTTTACACCTGAAACTAATATAATATTGTACATCAACTGTAATTGAATTGTAAGAAACTATTTATAGTAAAAAATAATAAAATTAATCTCCCCTCAAAAAACCTTCAAAACATAAGCATTTAATATATATCCCATAACAGCAAAGCATTTCTAAAAAACATTCAGTACACCAGTTGTATCTGAAAGCATTATGTAGCATATTACATAGTAAAGCTGTATATTACTATGACCCAGGATGTTAAGAAAAATGTAATTTACTTTTAATATTACTTATAAAAATTTGAGCAAAGCTATAATTTCTTAGAAATATTCTAATTTTAGTATATGTGCTCCCAAACTGAGCACTATGAATATTCTAGTAATTAAAGAAATATTGTAATATTTTAAATATTACCTGGTAATTTTAGCTGATTAAAAAATTATTCCATTTATTTTTTTTATTTTTTTATTTCCTAAGAAGTCAAGAAAAATGTGGTACTTCTGCCTCTAATAGTTTTTGAATGGAAGAACAAGTATGTCATAATCACTTCAGAAGAATTTCAAATTTAAGACAATTCTGTTCTACCACTCCTTGTCATCCCCATTTAAGAATCAGTAATTAAGTACACAATGAAACACGGTTGTGAGTAGAAGCAGGGAATCTTTTTGGGTAGATATTTCAAGGCAGGCTCCTTGATGAGCTGGATAGACCTTTGTCAAGATAGAGAGGGGAGAGAGTATATTTCTAGATCCCTGGAAAATGGAATGTTGGTCAGAAAGTGTCACATAATTAGTGCCACTTGTGAAGCCCCTGTTTATTTTATTTATTTATTTATTTATAATTTATTCTTTATTGCCAAAGAAGTAATGAAGAATAGAATAAACCCCAGCATACCTGTATTTTAGATTCTTAACAATGTCAGTGGCCCAACTTTAATTTTTAAAAAATTGTTGGAAGATATAAAGTATTTGAATGCTCTTCTTTTTTTTTTCAGTTGGAATAGAAACAGATGATATTTAATAGATTAAATAAATCTAATTTTAATTAATCTATTCATCAAGTAACATAAATCACTGTTAATTTCTCTTCATCAAATCCTAACAAAATTTTTGGAGATGTTATTTCATTCCAAATAATATTCTTTAATACAAGTTTTTATAATTAGTCATTTTTTCTTTTTTTTCTTGTACAGTTTTCTGTCTTTTACTCCCATCCTGGCCCACCGCCCCAGCCCTCCCCACCTTCCTCCCATTTCCACCCCCCATAGTTTTTGGCCATGTGTCCTTTATACTTGTTGCTCTAAACCCTTACCCTTTCCCCCTGAAATTCCCTCCCCTCTGATGACTGTCAGCCTGTTCTCAATTTCAGTGTCTTTGGTTATATTTTGCTTGTTTGTTTGTTTTGCTGATTAGGTTCCTGTTAAAGGTGAGATCATATGGTATTTATCTTTCATTGCCTGGCTTATTTCACTTAGCATAATGCTCTCCAGTTCCATCCATGCTGTTGCGAAGGGTAGGAGCTCCTTCTTTCTTTCTGCTGCATAGAATTCCATTGTGTAAATGTACCATAGTTTTTTTTTTAACTTCTTTTTTTAAAGATTTTATTTATTTATCTTTAGAAAGGAAGGGAAGGAGAGAGGGAGAGAAACATCAATGTGCGGTTGCCTTTTGTATGTCCCCTGCCGGGAACTGGCCTGGCAACCCAGGCATGTGCCCTGACTGGGAATCGAACCTCGATCCTTTGGTTCGCAGGCCCAAGCTCAATCCACTGAGCTACACCAGCCAGGGCTGTACCATAGTTTTTTGATCTGTTCGTTTACTGATGAGCACCTAGGTTGCTTCCAACACTTGGCTATTGTAAATTGTGCTGCTATGAACATTGGGGTGCATGGGTTCTTTTGGATTGGTGTTTCAGGGTTCTTAGGATATAATCCTAGCAGTGGAATTGCTGGGTCAAAAGGTAGATCCATTTTTAGTTTTCTTAGAAAATTCCATACTGCTTTCCATAGTGGTTGTACCAGTCTGCAATCCCACCAACAGTGAGGCCCCTGTTTATAGTGTTGCTGCTTCTCTCAGAAGGTCTGGGATACAAGTTGTACACCTACCTTTGTCCAGAGGCAGTATTTTCTATCTGAGAGACCCAGAATCAGTAGGGTTGCCTGCAAGTGAAGTTATTTTTTGAGTCTGTTATATGATTAGAGCCCTTGAAACAGGCTGAGTTCTAAAATACATTTTAAATCTGATTTCCATTCACATTGGAAATGGATTTAAAGAAATCAGTGAGTATGCAATCCAGAGATCTCTTGAGGGTTTCTATCAAGTGTGTGCATGGGACTCTAGAAAAGCTCTGGGACAGATTTCCCTTATGAGGAAGAAAAGTTGAATTGGTTTCCATGAACCTTTTCCCAGACAGTATAAATTTTATTGCCCTGGCTGTGTTGGTGGAGGTGGAGTGGGAGAGTGTTTAATGATAGGTATGTGTATTTTATTTTAATTAAAAAAAGACACAGTTATCTCAATTATGGTACAGTTATATTTTAGAGAGTTCCTGTATGGGATTTTTGTTCTAAAGTTTCCAAGGTCTATTTTTAACACACAGAGATTTTGAAACAGGAGCACATTAACCCATGCCTTTCAATATCTTATGAAACCATACAGTCCTTTTTAGGCTCTTTTTCCTAAGATATAGCTAGATGTATGTGACATGTTTTAATTCTTCATTTTATTTAATAAACATACATTGAGTATTGTGAGTTAAGGAAATACAAGTGAATAAGTTACCACCCATACATTCCAAAAAATCAATGAAAGCAGAGACCAAATCCATTGGAATTTTGGGAAGTACCCAGAACTGAATGGGAGTTGTGTTTGGCATTTCCTAACCTTAGGGCTTCTTAAGCATCCAACTTCCTTTTCTCAAAGTCTGTGTCTTCCCATTAGGAGGTCAGGCCTGTGGCATGCCCCTGCCTCTATTCCTTTCTTTCTAACCAGTTTGTCACCCAATACAAACAAAATTAAATATCTTTATTCATTGTAGATGCAGTTGATTATCTCTTTATAAATCTGGGGTTTGTAGACAGAGAGACTAGAGTCAAACTGTGTCTCTGAGCTTATTAACTGTGTTACATTAGCCTCTTCATTTGATCTGTAAAACGAGAAGGATGTAGAATCTTCTGAAGACTAAATATAATAATGTATGTTAACTGTAACTGAAAAGTAAAAGATTATTTTTAAAAAGACTAAATGAGGGAATACAGGCAAAGGACTTAGCAAAATGCTTTGCATATAATAATGTGTATATGGTATATATTCCTCTCAAAATTACTGTTAATAAATTCCTTAGAGATAGGAGTTTACTGTTAGTAAACTCCTTAGAGATAGGAAGCAAGTTCTCTCAATTTGTAAGTCTGAGCGTTAGAGACAGTGCTTTGCATGAGACAGTAATTTAACATATGTTTGTTCAATGACAGAATATTAGTAAATTTTAACTATGTAAAGTTACTACCAGCTGTTGTGATCTTAGGAGAAAACATGCTCTTTCAAGTTTCCAAGGACATGGATGTTGCTTCATTTCCTACATCCAACATTATTACTACCTAAGGCACACAAAGTCAAGCTGACTTTGAAAGACCTGAAGTTGGATGTTTATTGTATCATTGTGTATAATTATAAAGGAAAAAGTACAAATGTCTATTAATAAGGAAATAGACAAATGATAATACATTCACCTCAGTGGAGTCATATAGAATTTTTAAAAAGATAGATCAATGTACTGACACTTTAAGGAGCACTACAACATATCGATAAGGAAATGGAGCAAGATGCAAAACATACAACCACACACAAGATGATTCAGTTATTTTAAAGCATATAAAATAACTGTCTATTTATCCAGATATTCATTCATTTATTATTTTATACCTATATCTGTAAAAGAGACTATCTACTCATATGTATACATATATTTAGCCCTCTTTCTATATTTCCTTTGTAAACATGAAGAAAAAGTAGTTCTGATGATACAGACTAAATTGATAAAATAAATGTGATGGCTGTTGGAGTGGGCAAGGGAAAACTTCATCTGTAACACAATATTTTGAAAGAAAAATTCTTTAAGGAATTTATTGTTTTTAAGCTGTATTTAATATTTTTATTGTTTTTCAAGTACAGTTTTCTGCCTTTTCCCTTCACCCCTCCCCACCACCCCAGCCCTCCCTACCTCCCTCCCCCATTTCCAACCCCCCTCGTTGTTGTCCATGTGTATTTAATATTAAACAAGAAATCCATGGACCCATTTCCTTGTTAAAAATATTATACCCTTAGTAGTTTGCAAGTGAGAAAACCCTACTCAGACTAGCTTAAGCAAAATAAGGAATTTTGGTTTTCAAACTGGAAAGTCCAAGTTAGTGTTATCGAGTTTGGATAGGCTAGATTTGGGGGCTCAAGCAATGTTGTCATGTTTCTCTCTGTCTTCCAGTTTTGCTTGTTCCTACTTAGCTTTGTTCTCATGAAAAATTTCCCTTTGGAGCAGCAAGATAACATTCAGGGGTCCCAGACATACATCTTACATTTAGTTAACTCAGCAAATAATAGTCTTTTCCTATAGATTTAGAAGAAAAGTTCAAGGGAACTCTGGTTGGCTTATTTTGGGTCACATGTTTATTGCAGAACCAATCACTGTGGGCAGAGTCTGGAGCACTCAGCTGAGTCATATAGTTGGTGTGAGAACAATTGGACAGGAAACATAGACTTGGTTGCTTTTAAGGAAGAATGGTTCTGTTTCCAGAAAATGAGGAAGACTACATACAGGTCAAGGCAAAACAACCAATCTCCACTACTGCTATTTAAGGTTTACCCTGGAGCATAATTGAGCTCTAAGAGGAACATACTACTTATAAGGGAACTCCTACAACTCAATAGCAAAAACAAAACAAAACTCAGAACTCAATTAAAAAATAGGCTAAAGAATTGACAGACATTTCTCCGAAGAAGACATACAACTAGCCAACAAGTATGTGAAAAAGTGTTCAACATCACTAATCATCAGAGAAATGCAAATCAAAACTCCAATGAAATATCACCTTGTACCTATTAGAAAGACTATTTTTTTAAAAAAAAAAGACAGTAAGTGTTGGTGAGGATGTGGAGAAATTGGAACCCTTGTGTACTTGGTGGACATGAAAATGGTGCAGGCATTATGGGAATCACTATGAAAAGTCCTCAAAAAATTAAAAATACAACTACCATATGATCTTGCAATTATACTTCTGGATATTTATCCAAAAGAATGAAAATTTGGATCCAAAAGAGAACCTGAATGTTTATTGTAGTGCTATTTCCAATAGTCAAGAAGTAGAAATGTGCATCAAAGGTTGAACGAATAAAGAAAATGTAGTATATGTGAAATGCCATTGAAAACTCTGTTCTTGCCAACACAGTAAAGAATTACAGATCACCAAGTGAAGCAGTATGCAAGCAGAGTTTATTAGTGCATTCTCTAGGAAGAGAACAGGCCTTGCTGAGGGTGGCAAGAGAAGCATAGGGGCCTTGTCCTGAGGATTTACATAATTTGTGGGGTGGGGTGAGGGTTAGTATGACATTAGAGAATGGGAGTTACATAGTGAGTAGCAGATAATGGTGGTGCTACCCATGCATGCTTTCCCATGAAGGACTTGAACACCTATATACAGGCATGTGTAGAGGTCTGTTCCCCAGGTCTTTATCTCCTGCTCCAGGCAGCATCTGGTCATGTTGTGAAATGGTTACATAACAAGAGGCAGTTAGTCAAAATTATTTTGGGCTGCTTTTCTGTTAAGAACAATGGATCCCCTTCCACCCTCCCTCCACCTTCCTAATTTTCTAACTCCTACCCAAAAATACAGTGGAATATTATTCAGCCTTAAAAACAGTAAATCATGCAATATGCAAAAACATGGATAAACCTTGAAGACTGTGCTAAGTGAAATAAGCCAGTCACAGAAGAACACATACTGCATAATTTCATTTACATGAGGTAACTAAAATAAACTCAGAGAAACAGTAGAATGGTGATTGCTGGGGACTTAGCTTGGGTATGAGGGATATATATGGGAAGATATGGTCAAAGGCTACAAATTCCAGTTACGAGTAGGTGCTGGGGATCTAATGTACACCATGTATAGTTAACTATATTATACACTTGAAAGTTGGTGAGAGAATAGATCTTAAATATTCTCACTACGAGTAATATGGTAATAATATGAGGCGATTGATGTGCTAACTAACCTTACTGTGCTAATCATTTTGCAGTATATAATATATCAGATCTTCATGTTGTACACCTTAAACTTATGCAATATTATATGTCAATTATTTCTCAATAAAGCTTGGGGGAAAATGAAAGGACATCTGAGGACATCTTTAGAAAATGAAACATGATTTGGTAACATTTTCTCTTACTCTGCCAAATAGACAAATATAAGAAGAATTTATTAGTTAACTTTTGTCTGAAAGTGAAGAATTGACCTAAGTAGCAGACATGCCTAAAAAAAGTGAATGTGCACCTAGCTTAGCATCATGGAATGCATCAGACTCACCTCATATGCCTTCATGAAGCACCATGTTAATAGGCAGATTTTTCTTAGTTTTTTGGAATTTTTCACCAAACCTGATGAGCTGAAAATATAATTTAATAATGAGGGGGAATTAAAATGTTTGGTTTTGTACAATTATCTTTTTACATATTATCTTTTTTCTCATATTACATTCTAATTAGTTTGTAAGAATTTCCTTTGTTAAAATTTTAGATTCCATTGGAAAATATTAATCTGAAAATTAAATTTCATTTTATGATATGCTTCTTGCAATGATTTTTTTCCTGTGCATATGACTACAATGCTATATTAGCAGTAGTATACTTTTCTTTTTTGATTATACAAAAAAAAAAAACAAGGACTCTACATAAGAAAATAAACTTCAGAAATCCTATTTTGTCCATTTTTCATATTATCTATGTTTTCTCTTCTGAGAAATTCAAATTATTTCTACAGGGTACCTCCAAGGCTTCATCAGAGTTTACTGGGGCTTTCAGAATACTCTGAGTAAACACAATGTAATGACATGGTATTTTCTGCTTTCTCATTTACAGAGTATTCCAGACTCTCTTCTCAAAGTTCCATATCTAAATACTCCTTACTGTAAAAAGGAAAAAGTGGCAGAAGCTCTTGCCTGAATGCTCCTATTCATTCTTTCTTCTATTGTTATTCTCCTTTGTTATGTCTTAGCTCTAGGGACGTTACCCTATCATGCTTCCAAATGGAGCTCCATCTGGAATATAAGGTAGCATGTACATTTCCTCTTATTTTTATAGCCTTTCTGACTTCACAATAGTCCAAAGAGCAAGTGACCCCTTAACTCTTTGTCCTTATTTACAATTATAAGAAATAATTTTTCTAGTTTCTCTTAGAATAATATTAAAAACATTTCATAATTTGTGATTTGCTGTGAAGTTTCTTTGCTAGACTATTAACTAATGGCTATTTATGGAGACAATCTTATTCTGTTATAACTTTTTAAATAATTTACATTTTTTTGTGTCATAGCTATTTGAAACTTATAGATATAAACCTGGGTTGTCATGGATATGTACATGCAGAGACTTACTTACTTTATCAATTATTACAAAACTATTTTTAGTATATAATGTAGTTTAACCAAAAATACTGATATTGTAATTGAGGTTCTTTTTCACTAAGGTTATTTTATTTAGCATATCGCTCCTTTATTGTTTTCTTTTTCCTCTAAAGACTTTTTATTGCCAAAGGGAACAGTTTAAACTGTGTCAAAATGATCAGCAGTCTAGGTTGACTTTTGCTCCTCTTCCTTTCTCCTGCTGATATGTCAACTAAGGTTTATATATAACACCCAGAATAATGCTTATTATAATGTGTTAGACCAACTCACTAGGGAGCTCATAGAAATCTAATTGACCCAGAGGGGAGAAATAAAAAGTAAAACCTTCACAACTCTAAGAAAAGTCCCAAAATATCACTGTGCTCTGCCTATTTTAAAGACATCATAACAGCCCTGGCTGGTGTGGCTCAGTGGATTGAGCACCAGCCTGCAAACCAAAGGGTCACAGGTTCAATTCCCAGGCATAGCCTGGGTTGTGGGCCAGGTCCCCTCCAGTTGGGGGCACACAAGAAGCAACCACACACTGATGTTTCTCTCCCCCTCGTTCTCCTTCCCTTACCCTTTCTTTAAAAGTAAATAAATAACATATTTAAAAAATGATATCATAACAATTATTAAGTATAGGTTAGCAGCAAAAAAAAACTGATCCATAGCTAAAAAAGAAGGTGAATGAGAATAGATGGATGAATGGGCAGGACTAGACATAGATCAGGTGTCTGTGAGCAGACAGACGGTTGGATGAAAGGAGTTGAAAAAGCTTTTTTTTTGTTTTTGAGTGGGCCAACACTGGGTTAGACCGAAATTAATAGAAAGTACTGCTTCTGCTGGGTACACAGAATCAAACCTGGGTAATAAGAAGTTTAAAAGTCATGAACATTACAACATTTAGAATTTTCCTATTCATCTATTCATTTTCTTGTACCTTTTCTCTCCTATAGGGTAGCTATAAAGTAAGGGATATTTTGTGGAAGCTAAACAAATACAAATATATATTTAAAGGTGGCTCTATTAAGTACTGTAATAGCTAGTGGGGCAAAGTTCTACCAGTGGAAAAACATGAAACTGCTGCGAAGACTGTAGTATTTATACAAAGTAACAGGATCTGACAGTGCATGAAAAATGCATCTTCACATAGGCAGAAGAGATGACTTTAATATAAATTGCCAGATAAGCTTCTTTTTATAAATTATCAGTGAAAACTAAATCTGAGGATGTTACTTTTGTTACAGTTAACATGCTCAGATGAGTGTGGTTGATGGATTTTGATCACCTGATTTCAGAATTAAAATTCAAATGTTTGATTTTTACCTTAGGTTAAATTATATATACGTATAACATATATGTATTATAATTATATATATATATATATATATATATATATTGTGTGTGTGTGTGTAGAATAATAAAAAAAGTCATAAGTAGCATAGCACCTTAATCATATTAGGAATCCAGTGTATGTTTACTGGAGCTGAATGAATTTTCAAATGTCATAGCTCACCGAATTTTTGGTGTTATGAATTTGACAGCAAAATTAAAATGTCAGGACAAACTATCCCACTATTTAGATGTCTAAATAGTTTAAGAGTCACAGACAGGGATGGCTATTTGGCACAAGCAACTCTAGTAATTTCTGCATACTCTGTTTCTTTAGAGAAATGAAGAGGCAGCTTGGCGAATGCTAAATAAAAATTATGCAAAAGAACCATAAGCTGATCCAACAGCATTGATCAAATATATATATATAGGTAAACTCTAAAGAACTTACAGTTTAGTGAGCAGATGGGCACGTAGTGTGATGATTTCTGTTATGGAAAGATGTGGTTCTCAGAGTTGGAGAATCAGGGGAAGCTGCACACAGGTGTTGTAGCATTTGAGCTAGTCCAGAGGATGACCATGAGTCTGCTAGGTGAACTGGGAGAAGGGCACAAGGAGAGGGGAATAGCAGGCCCACTTATACCTTCAGCCTATTTCAGTGCACATTGGATGAACTTACAACTCCTTATTGCTTAAGGACTTCCTCTGGGTGCAGGCTGAAGTGCTGGTGTTAACACCTCTCCTCTCAGTAGCCCTCAGCCAGTGACTGACAGGAGGTGGTGTACAAATTCCCTGGCTCCCTATGCCTTCAGATAAGATAACTCCGGGGAGCAGGTAAGTTTGTTCTACATCAGACTCCACAGCATCCAGGTGCTGTGATGTTCTAGGTGTTCATTCTAGTAGCTTTTAATAACATATTTCTTATTGTCTTTTCCCTTCCAGTACCAATTCTACTTTCCTTCTGTATTTCCTGGGATAATTACCAAACAGACCACTTGTACTCAAGGTTTGCTTGGAAGAGAACTCAAACCAACCTCAGACCTTTAAGACATTTAAGCCCTTTCAGATGAGTGGCTGCCGTGTGCTCATGGGTTTTAGAGATGCCCAGGCAAGAAATAACTCAGCTCAAGCCCCTTTCTTGAGAAATAGGTGAACAGATGTCCAGAGAGATTGATGCCTAGTCCAGTGTCACACATAGAAGAGAGGGAATTCTACCCTCTGGACTCCAAATTTGGTGTTCTTGATATTATTAGACATGGCAAAATTCTTTATATAACAGAGATAAAGATTATGATAGAAACACTGCAGTTTTGACAAAAACCTTTCTGCTTAGTTTTGAAGACATTGAGATCTTATATACTGGCCTTTTTGATGACATTCTTTATAGGCAAGGAGCCTGACTATGTTATATGTCCAGTGAATGGAATTTCAGAAACAATCAAAACATAACCAGTAGAGTAATGAAGTGTTGAAAATGTTCCTATGGAGGAAGAACATTCCATGGGAAATCAAAAGGCCATGCCAAGGTATCAATAATTGGGATTTTTCAAGATCACAAAATCTAACAGAATTATTGTACAAACATGAATGAATGTGATGTGTGAAAAAGTGTAGTCAACCTATGAAATGTACTAAAATGTATGTGGTAGTAATATTATTAATTCCATTGTTCAAGACCTCAATGATATGCTTCAAACACTGTCATGTTTTGCTGCATATTCAAACAATCACATGTTATACATGTAATCTCATTAACTCAGATTATTCCCAGGTTTTGTTGAGAAGCCCCTTTGACCTAATAAATAATATATAAAAAGGATATTCAGGAACTAAAAGGTGAGTTAAGAAAGATCTGCATTGAAGACAATAGTAAAAGAATAGACTCAGAAGAAAAAGTCCTAAGTTACATCCATCCCCCCTAATTTAAAAACTAAATGTTGCCCTAGTCAGGTGACTCAGTAGGTTAGAGCATCACCCCCAACATCAAAAGACCACAAGTTCAATTTCCAGTCAGGGCATATACGTAGGTTGAGGGTTGGAACCCGGATCAGAGCATGTACGAGAGGCAACTGATTTATGTTTCTCTCTCTCTGTCTCTCCCATTACTCTCTCTCTAAAATCAATAAATATATCCTTGGATGAGAATTAAAAAATAATAAATAAAAATTAAATGTTCACAGCTCATTATCATAATTTTAAACATTAAAATTCATCATAAGAATTTCAATATTTTTGTGTTTATATTAAATGCTTAAAATATTTATGAGTTGTGCAAGTTTATCAAAATCCTACTCTACTAGATGCTATTTGTAAAGACTTCTGGAGCTAAGAGCATTGATAAGTTGTAATATTGAATACATTAATATAACTAATTAAATTATTGAAGGTGGAGTAAGATCAGAAGCTTGAGGATCTGCTGACAGTCTAGCTTTTTTTCTAGGTTTTTTTTTTAATTCCTCATCTGAGGATATGCTTATTGATTTTAGAGAGAGAGGAAAGGAGATACAGCAAGACAAACAGACAGACGTCAATGTGAAAGAGAAACATGGATTGGTTGCCTCTTGCACACACGCCCCAACTGGGAATCAAACCTGCAGTCCTTTGGTTTATAGGACAATGTTCCCACCAAGCCACTGGTCAGGCCAAATTTATTTTTTTTTTAGTTTTTTGTGTCATGTTTAATATACTTGATTTGGAATTTGTAAATATAAAAAGGTAAAGATGGGATATGTATGATATTAATATTTCAACATGAATGAACACATGACAAATGAACTAGACATTAAGGGTCTTATCTGCCTACCTTTGAGTGCAGAAACTAATTAAATTTGAATGTGATATAGCCCAGCTCAGGCATGCCCCCTGTGAATTTCAAGATACTCCAGACAGAGCCAGTTGCTTTATTCCTCTGCTAAAATCATAACTTGTTCACTATATGTATTTATACAATATATTAACATACAGTGAGTGTTTCATGTATTGGTACATGTATGACTCAACTATTAGGCGCTAGTACTTGCTACTAATCTCAGGGCCTGACACACAGCAGAAGCTCAGTAAATGGGTGTTTGGGATGAATGGATAAATGAATGAAATAATATTGGGTTGGCCAAAAAGTCCATATGGATTTTTCCATAAAATAAAAGACACATTTTTTATTTTAACCAATAACTTTATTGATTTGAATATTTTGAGCATGTCTCAGGTTGATCGCTATCAACTTCAACTGGCCTACCTGACCATGGAGCGTCATCCAGGGAGAAATCTGCAGCACGAAACTTCACAAACCACTGTCAATATGTTTGATCAGTCACCGCACCTTGTCCACACACTGCACACATCTTTTTTTGCATTTCAGTTGCATTTTTATCTTTCTTGAAGTAATAAAGCATAATATGCCAAAAATGTCACTTTTCTTCCAACTTCGATATTAAAATGATTACATAAAATTTCACCAATTTTGATGCTTTATTTTAAATGCACGCTGATATGACAGCTGTCACAATACAATCTAACAAAATTGTTTCAAATCAAGTTAAAGACAACTAAGTGATACTAGAACCATCTTATGGAAAAACAACAAATGAACTTTTTGGTCAACCCAATATGTTTAGAGCAGATATTGGGGAAAGTTATAGGTCTATTGGTTTTAAAGGTACTGCAGCACTTAAATATTTTCAAACATTATTACAGGATGGGATAAAGAGCCAAACTTGAGTGAATGTCCAGATACTGTGTAAGGAAGGGGAGGAGAAAAAAGGGGTTAAATTGGAACAAATTAGAATAAAGAAGAAACCATTCCCTTCGGAAATAAAATACAACGTAGAGTAGGCATTAAGCCACTGAACACAAAGTGCCCGGGTGAAAATTGTGTCTGTTTCTTTGTGGCTGTGGCTGTGAGCAGGTCTGCTCTTCTGTCCGTCCATTCCTTCACCCGTATTTTGCTTCGCATGACTGTTTTATTCTAAAGCATAAGAATGTAAATAACAGAAAACCTGGTAGTTGCTTAAATAATAAAAGCATTCGATTCTCTTGTATAGGTAGAAGTCTTAGAGGCAATAGATTCTAGATTGGTTCAGCAGCTTAAGACATGAAACCACCGGGCTGCCATGCCTGTCTTCTTCTGGCCTCACTCGGGGTTTCACGGTGATGACGACCGCCCTGGGCATCTCATTCTCAAATGACAGCATCACAGAGGTAGAGACAATTGGAGAGACAGTAAGTGGCTTGGTGCCTTTCTCATTTTTCAGGAAAGGAAATCTTTGCCCAAACCCTTCATCATTTCTTTCCCTTATTGACCAGAGCTATCGGTAAGGGGGCTTAGATAACAAACATCTTATTTTTAGCCTTTCTAGCAGGAGGACAACAACTATGTTGCCCAATTGGTTAGCCAGCCAGGAATATATGTCCCTGCTGTTAAAAGAATTATTACTGTTTAGCATCATGCCTGGCATAGGTTTGATATTGTTATTATCAAATACTTATTATTTGATAACTATTACTATTATTATAGCTACTCTGTACTCCACTGAAAAGAATCATTCCAGTATAAATTAAGGTTTTCTGTGGCAAAATATGCTACTTCTTATCACATGCAATTATTGTATAAATTATTTGTAAACTCAGGCATTACTATAATATTATTACCCTTTCAGTATTTTTATCTCTACCCTCATCCTTTCTTTATCCTATCCCCACTCTATTTTTGTGCAAATTGCCAACAAAGAGAAGGAGTTTGTTCTTGCTTTCAGAGCTGAAGTGTAAACCGTAGGTTCTTTAAAAAATATCAATTAAGATAAATAAAGTTTTCTGTTTTAATTATTTTAAAAATATCCTTAGGAATTAAGGTTAAATTTTACCTCAGACTTTCACAACTTATAAAATTTTCATTTCAGAAAACCCTCTTGAGATAATACCTTGCCACACAGCCATTTCTATGTGGACAATATAGCGAACAGGAAAATTCATCTAATATGCTGTTCCCATCAATTTAATCTTTGAGGAGGACATTGCTTATTTCAGTTACAACATGAATTGTGGTGAAAGAGGACAGCATTTTGGGAAGATAAAGTAGCATGTATTCAGGGAAACAAATAAGAATATCAAAGAGGTGAATAAAATGAATAAAATGAAAAGTAACCTCTAGAGAGGAGAAAGAAGGATGAAAGTAAAATCTACAGCCAAATTTGTGATGCTAGTGAATTAAGGGACCCCCTGTAAGTGCACTAATCACAAGACTTTATATTATACAAGTGATATAATAGTGTAGTCTGTAAAGTCAGTAGCCTTGAGCAATAATATTTCCACATTTATAAGTGAAAAAATAATCACATTTTAAAAATCTATTTTTTTTGTATTGGAGCAGGCAGAATGTACATGACTGTTCGCAACGTATGTCATTGATACACTGGAAAGGAACAAAGGGCCAGGTAGAGAAAAGGAGATTCTTCCCAGGGAAACCAGATGTGATTTCCACCTAATAAACAATTGACATATTGGGAAATTGAGACTATAATCCTATAATCCAAACCTATTATTTTGTGTATGTTATAATCTGTTTTGTTTATGAACAAAACAAGCCTTATGGAGTTAAAATTTACATACCATAAAGTTTTACCCATTTACAGTATACAATTCAATGTTTGGTCCTTTGTTTTTAAGTGAAGCAAGCAAACTGAAAAATAAAGATTAAAGAAATGAGAGAAGGCTTAGAAAATGCTAATTTTCAATTAGAAGCTCAGCCAAATCCTGAAAAAATCATTTGGAGGACATGTTTTTGAAACCTGAGAACAACCTAAAAGTAGTGTTCAATTATCCATTTCAAATCATCCATTACTCTCCATTTCCTGTGTTCAGGCATCCTTAGTGTGTGCATAGGATCACCCACCTGTGAACAGGAAAGCACCAGCTCTTCTTCTCAGATGTCTGGCTTCAAATACGAACAAACAGAGAGCGAAAGCTGGGTGGACAAAGATGGCAAGGAGGCCTTTGATAAGGAAAAAGTTGTGTGTGTTGAGAAAGGAGGTTTTGTTGCTATTGGTCATTTTCTTTATTTTTAATATTTCCTCCTCACAAATTGCTATTGTCTATTGCTAATTGCAAACATTTTAAACATATATTGTTTAAATAATGTAAAAATGTTACTTTCCTTAAAAAAATACTTGAAATGTATCATTCAACCTTGAAGTTTCCTTTTGGATATTTTGCAGATATTTTGGATATTTGGGTATCTTGAATCTTTTCTATGTGAGTCCTCCACTGACATATCAAAATAAAGGATTAAAGCTCAAAGTCATATGCTCTTCCATCAGGAAATTAAAGGGAAGTAAGATAAGAACCATATTTTGCTTCCAGAAAAAAGATTAAAATAATTGGAATTGTTCAGCCAAGTTAGCAAAGTTTATGTTGACACAATTACCAAATATATTGTCTATAATCCCACCAATGAATCTTCAGAACTCAGTTATCATTTCTTCATATTAAATGTATTATGTTCAAGCAAGCTTGTCTTAAGGATTTACTTAAGTATTTAACATAATCTGTTGATATTTATTAGCGTATTAGTTTGGGGGGATATCAGTTCTTCCTACAGAGAAGAAGCTGTATCATACATAAGTTTTTGAGTTGTTGTGAAGCATGAAAATGGTGACTCATTATTTCTTTGAAGTAATATCTTTTTCTTCTTTGTCTCTTTTGTGTATACTTCAATATTTTTATTAGTTTTAAGGAAAAACCACAACTTAAAAAATAACTTTTGCATTCTTAAACACATGATTGAAACATTATGTTGACTTCAACTCTTTACCTTTACATCTAGGGGTTAAAGAAATATTTGATGTAAACCACTAAAAAAGAGAATGAATATTTGTTTCCTGTAATTGACTAGATTTGCTTTTCTTCCTCTAGTCTTACCCCTCTCCAATCCATTTTCAACACAAATATGAGAGTCATTTTCTAAAACACAATCCTGATCACATTGACTCCCATATTTAAAAACCTCAGTGACCTCCTGACCCCATCCAATTTAATGATACAAAACAAGCATCATAGTTCAAACAATCATCATCCACCCCCATGCAAAACTCCCTCCTGTCTTTAAAAGTTATCGTGGGCCTCATTGTTCTTTGCTTTACCAGAGCTGTACTTAACTATGCAGAATGCCTTTCTCCCATTTCTATGGGGAAATTGACTAAATTCTTATGCTTCCAGAAGTAGCTCAGAAATTGCCTGTCTCCCAAAGCCCCAGATGGAGAGGCCACTCCCAGATGCCCCCCTGACTGTGCTTCCTTTAGCATTTTGAGTTTATCTTCATACACACCTGGATTAAGGAGCACGCCTGGGAGCACCACCTGGTCCCTGTTCCATTCATTAGAGGCCTTTTAATTTCTTTAGACATACCATAATACCACTGGTGATGTCCTAAGGAAGCGGATATCAAATTTATTAGAATTCCTCAAGAAAAATATAGTGTGTGGTTGGGGAAGAATTAATTGAACAGTAAGTAGTGTCAAAGAGTGAAAATCCCCAGGAAGTGGGTTCCTATCACGAGAAGGTCTTCCCCCAAACTCCCTTCTCTGGTGGATGAGTCTGGGTCTCTGTGACACTTTTGCATTGCCAGATGGAATTTCCATGTGTGGTGTCAGTGCTGAATGACTTGGGGCAATAGGGAGAGCCTAGGTCTACCAATGCTTTTCGTAATAGTTTATTTTTTATTGTATTTTTTCCATTACCATTTATCCCCCTTATACTCTCTTCCTCCACCTACCCCTCTTCCTCTTCCCACCCCCACAATCATGAGTCCTTTTACTTTTTTGTTCAATCCCTCCACCCCACAGTGCCACCTAACTAGAGCTGTCATCCTGCTCTCTATCTCTGAGTCTGGCTCTATTTTGCATGTTAGTTCAGTATGTCCATTAGATTCCATATATGAGTAAAATCACATTGTACTTGTCTTTCTCTGACTGGCTTATTTCATAATGTTCTCCAGGTCCATCCATGCAGCCACAGAGGAAAATTTTCTTCTTTTTTACAGCTAAGTAATATTTCATTCTGTAAATGTCCCATAGTTGTTTTATCAACTCATCTACTATTGGACACTTGGGGTGCTTCTAAATCATGGCTATTGTAAATAATGCTGCAGTGAACACAGGAGTGCTTACATTCTTTCTATTTAGTGTTAAGGTTTCTTTGGATATATTTCCAGAAGTGGAATCCCTAGGTCATAAGGCAATTTCATTTTTGACTTTTTGAGGTAATTCCACACTGCTTTCCATTGTGGCTGCCCCAGTCTGCATTCCCAACAGTGCATAAGGGTTCTCCTTTCTCCACATCCTCACCAACCCTTGTTTGTTGATTTATTAATGATAGTCATTCTGACAGGTGTGAGGTGCTATCTTATTGTGGTTTTAATTTGCATTTCTCTGATGATTAGTGACATTGAGCATTTTTTCGTATGTCTATGGGCCATCTGTATATCCTTTTTGGAGAAGTGTCTATTCAGATCCTTTGCCCATTTTTTTAAAAATAGGATTATTTAGGGGTTTTTTTTTTTTGGTGTTGAGTTTTACAAGTTCTTTATAAATTTTGAATATTAACTCCTTATCAGATGTATTGGCAAATATGTTCTCCCATTTAGTGGGTTGTCTTTTTATTTTGTTACTGTTTTCCTTTGCTGTGCAAAAACTTTTTAGTTTGATATAGTCCCATTTGTTTAGTTTTTCTTTTGTTTCCCTTGCCTAAAGAGATACATCAGAAAAAATATTGCTATAAACAATGTCCAAGACTTTGCTACCTATGTTTTCTTCTAGGATTTTTATAGTTTTGAATCTAACATTTAAGTCTTTAATCCATTTTAAATTTATTCTTGTGTGTGGCATAAGAAGCTGGTCTAGTTTAATTTTTCCGCACATATCTGTCCAATTCTCCCAAAACCATTTATTGAAGAAACTACCTTTATCCCATTATATATGCTTGCTTCCTCTATCAAATATTAATGAACTATAAATGCCTAGGTTTATTTCTGAGCTCTCTATTCTATTCCATTGACCTATTTGTCTGTTTTTATGCCAGTACCATGCTGTTTTGATTACTATGACCTTATAATATAGTTTGATATTAGGTAGTGTGATTCCTCCAATTTTGTGCTTCTTTCTCAAGATTGCTGTTGCTATTCAGGGTTTTTGTGGTTCCATATAAATTTTCAAAATATTTGTTTTAGGCCTAGCAATCCTTTTTTTTTTTTTTAACTTCATTTTTTTTATTTTTAGAGAGAGGAGAAGGGAGGGAGAAAGAGAGAGAAAGAAACATCAATGTGTGGTTGCCTCTTGTGTACCCCTACAGGGGACCAGGCCCACAACCCAGGCATGTGCCCTGACTGGGAATCAAATTGACAATCTTTTGCTTCACAGTCTGCTGCTTAATCCACCGAGCCACACCAGCCAGGGCTAAGCCTAGCAATCTTAAATCATTCATGACATGACACTCAGCTACTCCTCCAAAATAAGACTGAAAGGATTAAACTTTCTTGAGCCATTAGCTGAAGAAGTTTTGTTTTTAGCTTGTCTAGGAGGCTGTCCTGCACAATTCTATCTTTAGCCTAGCACTTACCATACTATGTGAACATCTTGTTTTCTCAAGTAATTTGTTTATGTGTTCCATTACCCTGTGAATTATATTTTAATCTCTGTGTACCCTCAGCACCTGGCATAGTGCTGGATACCTAGCAGGCATTCAAGATGAATTGATTAGATTAACAAATCTGTGGTTAGTCTGGCCAATGTTAATTGAATCTCTTTTAAATCGTATTATAAGTTTGCTAAAATCTGAATTTCATGATCAGGCTGCAAGTGTGGCATCAAATAAATTCTAGGCCTAGATTAATATATTTATGTAATTCCTCAGCAAATAATATATGATATTTGTATTTCATACTAATAGCTCCAGGAATATTTTATTCTACTGAGAAGATAAAACATATCATCTAAAATTTGCTGATATTTTCCCTTTTCTTGAAGATAAGCATGTGCTCAGGTATGTCTAGCCCTGATGTGTCATAGCATACACTCCCATGGCATGCAAAATTTCTCTATTTACATCTATGATTCCACATGGCTCTCGGTGAGTTTATTTGGCTGCCCCGTTACCCAGAACCTTTTAGTCAATACTAGGCAATGTTCACTTTCTATTCAAAATAAGTAATGCTACAAATGTTTTATTAGTGGCATACTGGAAATGGATGGTAACAATCTAGGAAGGAACTTGTCTTAAAATGTAAAATGTTGGTTTTGGAAAGAACTCAACAGAGCATCAGTACCACTATCCTAAAGTCCAGAGGAATGAGGAGCCTGACAAAGTTCACACTGCTCCTTAGTGGAGCAGCATGGAGAAGAATCCAGTTGCTTTGGCATCTGAACTACTACCGTTCTACATAAACATGTTTCAAAGGCTTCTTACTGCTCTTCTCTCTGCCCTTCCATCAGAACCGAAGGTAACAGATGGCAGGCTTTGCGTAACAAGGAGAATAGGAAGCTGAAGGGTGACTGAGAATTTGCTGTCTTGTGTATGGGCAAGATGCCGAGAAAAGTGAATTTATGAGTCCAGAAGTAATTTTTGCTCTAGGTGAATGCCTGAGGAGTCACTGAAATAATTCAAGGATGCTAAAAGTTGTCATAGTTGATAATTCCATAATTTTTGGATTTAGGTATGTTCCTATAAGGTTGTATTTATGCTTCAAGTTCCTTTCGTTGACTTTCTATGTCTGCCTGTTGCCCATTTTTCCTGTTGTGAGGATTTTTTGAGTTTTCAAATTGGATTTTTTCCCAATTGGTTTGCTGCCAGGTTGATGGGTCTAAAAACTGTTCTCTATTTTCTGGCTACCAGTCCAGAGAGCTCATTTCAAGGCATTGGCTCTGATTTTCAAAGTCTCTAGTGGCTTAGATCCTGGCAAACCCAGAAATCTATGTTACATTTACTCAGGATCCTGACAGTAATTTAGCATTCAATTCACTCATTGCTTTTGCCAGTCAATTTGGAGGCAGAGGTCACTGCCACGTCGAATGCCACAGGACTGCATCTACAAGAGCGGGCGCAGACAGAGACGCCAAGGCATGGGGATCCTTTCGTCTATGGAGATCGTATTTGTGAAAAAGGAAAACCCTTAATAATATTTGAAAATATGAAGCAACATGCCTCATTTAGAACAGATTGTGGGCTATATCATGGAACAGAAGATTCCTGTTTTCACAGTTACAGTTTCAGAAATTTTATCAGGCCATTTGAATGGGTCTATAATATAGGATTGCTGTTTGGTTAAGTATCAGCAAGGACATTTTAGTCAAACTATTTAAATTATGACGACAGAAATCGAGAGAGACAGACAGGTATGCAGGCTTTCATAGACAGTGGACAAAATAACGAGGTCGCAAAGGAAGGAGGGTGCAGCAGGGGTGGTGCCGAGCACTGCGAACCGCCCGCGGAGCAGTTACAAGAACGCTTACCTGAGTTTGGGTTGAGGGCGGCCTTTCCGCAGCATACCGCCTGAGTCTGGAGCCACAGCGGAAATGACGGCTACGTCTGATTGTATAAATACTTTTTAAATTTTGTAAGTGAGGAAAGTTTCTTACGAGTAAAAATTTTATAGGAACATAAACAAAATTAAAAGACACATGGAAAACTGTAAAAGTACTAGCAACTCATGACAATTGATTAATGTCCTAAGCATAAAAGACCTCTTATGAATTAATAAGAAAAATAAAATTCTAATGGAAAGAAGAAGCAATTTACTATAAAAATTACCAATGGCCACAGGAAAATAGAACTTTTTAAGTTACCAAATAAAAATGTTTCTTTTTCTGTGGAAAAAAAAAACTTGGCCAAACTTTAATTTAAATTAATGATGTGTCTTGTTTTGTCAATGATTCAGTAATATGCACCCTTTTACATACTGCTGAGGGGCATGTAAAATGGCACAACATTGCTGGATAGCAATTTGGAAATAACTATCACGAGCCTGAAAAGAGATTCATGACTCATGAACCAATTACTTTTTCCCTTTAAATTTTGTCTTAAGGAAATAATTAGAGATATGCATAAAAAGGTGTGATCAAGTACATTCATAAGAGCATTAATGGAAGCGAGGTGATGACCTTGCAGTGAATAAAATAACAGAATTTTATTGAAACATGTAACATTGTATTTTCTAAGATTATTCAATAATGTGGACATTAATTCATGATATAATCAAATTATATACAAAGCATGATTTCTAAAATACATGATGAAATTTCCAAATATCACATCAATAGTTATTATGGGTAATAGAATTATAGGCAATATCTACTTACCTATATTTTATGAATTTTCACAATTTTCCATATTGAATACTTTCTTTATTGAAAAGTTGCTCTTTTATAATCAAGAAAAATAGTAAATATATTTTCCCAGCTTTAGTACATTAAAAATTCTCTGATTTTGAGTGTCTATAAAATGGAGAATAGCCTTCATAAAGGCATGTTCTGGTACTGAGTTAATCCCTCAATAAACTGCCAGCCTGGCAGACGTTTGAGAACAGGCCAGACTGTTGCACTTGGTAAATGACGGAATTCTCCAGCCTGAGTTATTTTCAGGTTGAAGTTCTGACATCCATAATTTCCCCTTTTCTCCTTTCGTTGTTCTGTTCCAAATCCCTCTGTGTTCAGAGCTTGGTCTCTATTAGAAGGTTAGAACATCATTCTTTATTAATTTTTTGATATCTGAATAAGTAATTCTTAGATTTTCAAGGCAATGGAGTTAAATAGTTGAAAACCAGAAGGCACTGAAAAAAATATCAGTGTGTTCTTACTAGTTTGCAAATAAGCTGTAGGCACCATAAGATACCTTCAAATAACTTCAAAGAACAGGCTGACAGTGACCAGAGGGGAGAGGGGAGAGAATTTCAGAGGAAAAGGGTGAAGGGTTTACAGGAACAAGTATAAAGTACACATGGACAATAATGGGGCATGGTAGAAATGAGAGGGAGGTGGGGAGGGATAGGGGGTTGGACTGGGGTGGGGGAAAAGGCAGAAAACTGTACTTGAACAATAAAAATTAAAAAATGTTAAAAAAAGAATATAACAAACATGTCTAAGTCATTCATTGATCATTTATTCTACAGTCACCAAATTTTGGTTGAGTTTTTATCATGTTTAGACATTCTGAAGGACCTAGGATACAGCTGATAACTGCCCTAACAGAAATTACATTCAAGTAGGAGATGAAGAGCTGAAATAAAAAACCCAGCTATTTAATAGTTACAGGCTCTTATAAGTGTAAAAAAATTCAAAGAGCTGCAGTGGCTGATGGAATCAAGAAAGGGTTCTCCAGGGAGATAACACTTCAGTGAGTGAGACTGAAGCGTGAGAGGGAGATAACCTTGTGAAGAGCTGGGTGAAGGGGCATTAGAAGAGAGAACGCTGTAGGTAAATGACCTGTGACAGGGAACACAGAAATTAAAGGAAATCAGTGTGACTGAAGCATGATGAGTGGTGAAAAGCCCAAAGTTAAAGCTGGAGAGTTAAACAAGATCCAATCAGTCTCAATATTGTAGACTAAGATAAAGAGTTGAGGTTTTGTCCTAACTCCATGGAGAGAACTAAGTAGTTTTTCTTACCTTGATGTGTTTTAATTTGGGGTAAAATTGAACTGATGAGTCTCTCATCTGATCTGTAGCCAGTACTTTACCTAAAAAGAATTTAAGACAAAAGGAAAAAATACAAACATTAAAGTTTTAGCCACCTGTTATTTTCTAAAACAATAATTTCTCAATATTTTCTCTTTGGGATAATATCAGGTACTACAAAACATTCCAGTTCTCTGTTCTATTATCACCTTGCCACATCCTCATTGGGGAAGGCTTCCTGGGGACGGCTGGAGGTGTCCCATGGGGTTGACCAGATACTCCAAGTCGGTGAATGTATCATTTAGGCTCCTGTGCATGGCTTTGGCTAGATTTATAATAACAACAGTCAGAATCTAATTTACTAGCCAATTTTGAAGCTATTATAAAATTCTTCTTTTGTACTGTTTCCTAACTTAATAGCTTCAGGTCACTATCAGCATTTGACACTATTTTGTTTTGTTTTGTTTTCCCAAATGTTTTATACATTTTATATAAAAGTCAAGTAACTTTGAAGAATCATCATCATTTTGTTTATATAACTGTGCAGACAGCCTTGGTATTTACTGTATTTTGCTGTATATAATGTGCACCCATGTTTTTGGCTCAAACTTTCAGGAAAAAAATTTCATATTAATTTTTTAATTCAGTGTTTTATTTATTTATATTTAGAAACAAAACCAATTATCATATTCCAGGGTATTATTTTACATATGGATATCATTATTGCTTTCTAGAGTTACACTTTTAATGTATAAGCATAAATAAAAATTAAAAATATTTACCATATTTTTTGGACTATAAGACACACATTTTAACCTCCCAAATTTGGGAGGAAAAGGGGGGTGCATCTTATAGTCCAAATGTAGCTTACTTGGCTTGCTGTGGGCGGGGTGGTGGAGCGGGGTCACAGGTTATTAAATATTTTACCACATTTTTTACTTCAAAATTTTTTTCCTATTTTCCTCCTCTAAAACCTAGGTGCGTCTTATGGTCCAGTGTGTCTTATAGTCCTAAAAATACAGTGTATAGATATAAAATTAGTGCTACCCATGTATAATGTGCATCCTTATTTCTCCTTCAAAAGTTTGGGCAAAAACATGCACATTATACATGGCAAAATACGGGTACTTACTGTGATAGTTATCAGGTGTTCTGGCCAAGTGTATCTTCAGTGTGATTAAAACCTCCCGTCACCCTGATAAATAGCTAGAATATCCTTTCAGTCATGAAGAATAATACGCGACAGCTTTATGCAATATCTGAGTACCTGACACTAATTACTTGCATTAATATAGATTTTATTTATTTATATATTATAAAACATTATGTAATACATGATTTTATATTTTAATTAAAACTATGACTCTGAAACTTATTGTGTAAACTTGTATTTAACCTTTAATAATAACAGAAAGTATTTAACCTTTCTGTGCCTCAGTTTCCTCATTTTAAAAAAATGCAGTGGAGATAAAATTAGGATAGTAGTGAGAGTTAAATGAGTGTGTGTATATATGTATATATAATTTACCATATATATGTATGTGTATTATGTATAACTTTATATATAAAAAACTGTTTTAAACCAGGTTAAATATATTTATATACATTTGTAAAATGTATATATAACTTACTACACATTTGCAAGAATTATGTGAGTTCTTCGAAAACATTTATTTTTTTCTACTTAATAAATACTGAATCCCAGGCATTGTGTTATATACTGGGCATACCAAATGAGTAAGGATAGATCCTTGTCTCTTCAGAGCAGCCTTAGCTTCCTGCCCAGGACAGGCTGCCCCAGCCAGATGACACTGAAGAGTAGAGAAGGGATGTGGAAGTCAGCAGTAAAAATATGAGAAACCCAGAACCATGGGGACAACCACTGGTATCCCCTGTGCTCTGCAGGATTCTGATGTTAAGGTTAGATCCACCAAGTTACTTTCACTCTTTTCAGATTGTGTGAGTGGTCCAATACCATCTTCCTTTTGGAGAGCCACAGGAAATTAATATATATAATATTATATATGTCTGTATATTATATAATATATATTAACTGGACTAATATATATATTACATATTTATTAATTGGTAGTAACATATTGTAATGAATAAACACGGGTTACAGAACCAGATGCACAGATTATAGAATCAGATGGACCTGGATTCAAATCCATTTACCAGCCATGCAACCTTCTGCAAGTTTCTCAACCTCTCTGAAACTATGGTTCCCTGAGACAATCTCCTCATCTATAATATGAGGGTAATAATGCTGCAAATTTAATAGGTTTGCTGTGAGAACAAATGAGCTATGTACTTAGAAGAACTTAGCACATAGTAAGTGCTCAAAAAATTGTCAATCATTATGTTAACATTATTGTAACTAGCCACTGTTTATTTTAATTATGAGAATTCGTAATAGTTATATGAATTACCTGATGACTTAATATGGATTCAAACTTAGTTCTCCTGATTTCAAAATGCAAGTTGTTTGTATGGATTTTATGCCTCCTCATGAGGAAAACAACATCGGACCATGACTCTCAAACACTGAACAACTATAATTTCTTCCACTGTTATTAATAAAATAAAAAATGTCATGGTTATTAAAATATGATACCAGAATAAGAATTAATAGGCTGACAAAAATAGATAACAAATATGGTTTTCCTTAGCTTTCTTCATTAAAATCCTCCACTGTGCAGAGCTACCATTTTGAGAATTTTCCAGATCACAGCATGTCTCTCTTTCCCAGGTAGCAGACCTTATGGTTCAACCCAGTGCTAGCCATTAGTTTCAGAAGCCCAGATGCACAAGTGTGGCTGGGGCAGGTTTTCGGGTTTTACATGGGTGGGAATTAGATGGTGTTTGAGAAGGTATAGTGAGGCTTGATCTTGGACTTGTGTCTAATTTGAGCATCCATTGGCCGTAAGATCTGACTAATGCTGCACTGAAATGCTGAGCTTCCCTCCAATTCACACAATTTACTCAAGCAGTAATTGGAGATTCACTACTTAAATTCCCCTCCCAGAAGGTATTCATTAATGAGTTCTTTAACATGTTCATCAGATTTATGGTTTTCATAATGTAAAATTATTTTAAATACCTATATCAGTGGGTGCATGTGGGGACTCTGTGTGTGTGTGATATCTAGGCTCAGAACAAAGAACATCAGCAGTATTAGACAAATGCCAATATTAATTGGTTTTGAAATGCACATCTCAAATTCTTATATTTTTAACAAGCCTCTATGGACTCATTAAAATTTCAGAATCATACAAAAAATCATTCCCTTCGCTTTGTGAATAGAAGTTTTCAGAGCTTGAATGAGGATGTATTTTAGCATTTGGCCTTTGAAAATTTGTTATACATTTTTATTATGTTTATTATTATGGGTGTACATTTAGGATTTCTATTTTTGGCGAAAAAACAAGTTGCGTATATACCTTAGCATTTTGGTGAAACAAGCTGCTTATATACCCTAGTATTTTCCAAAGCAAAACATTTTATGTATTATACAGTTTTGGACTCTAGTAGTAAAACATATCACCCTCTCCACTGCAGAGAGGAAAGCAGTTAAGTAAAGCCAGGTGTGGTTCTCTTCTTTTGTATTCTCTGCAGCTTACTTATCCTCTTACTGGAAGAAGCGAAGAAGGAAATTAAGGTGTTTTGTTTTGCTTTGCTTTTCCTACAGCAGCATCTTTGGGAATGACTTCATATTGGTAATATTTTGAGCTCTTTCCATGTGCTGGTTCCTCTTCTAAGGGTTCTGTGCATAATAGCTAATTAATTTCACAATATTTCTTTGATATAGGTAGAATTATTATCCCCAGTTTGCAGGTGATATCCCTACCTTCTTCGTGAGTCAGGAGAAAGAGAGTGAGAATCAGGAAGACAGAGAGGAAGAAAGGAAGGGAGGGAGGGAGGAAAGGTGGAGGGAAGGAAGGAAGGAAGGAAGGGAGGGAGGGAGGAAAGGTGGAGGGAAGGAAGGAAGGAAGGAAGGGAGGGAGGGAGGAAAGGTGGAGGGAAGGAAGGAAGGGAGGGAGGGAGGGAGGGAGGGAGGAAAATTATAAGTGTTCTGGCTTCAGATACAATGGAGGTCATTTTGCAGAAAAGAGGTTCTGTTTGTTACACTCGCTTTGAGTATATGGGGTGGGGCAGCGGGGGATCAGCTCTTACTTAAACTGAAGTTGCATAACCTTCATGAACAAAATTTTTAAAAGCTAAATTATTAGTGATTTTCCTTTTGAAGATCCCTAAAGGAATTTATGAGAAGTCAAAGGATTTCAGAGGATTAGGCACTATTATATTTAAAGTGCCCCTGTAACATATTATTGACTCTAGCCCTGAAGAGGCTTTTAAATAACTATACTTCAACATGTACAGAGGATTTAAAGTCTAAGATGTCCAATGAAGAGAAGAGGAGGTTTGAGTGGTGCTTGTTGCCTGTCACTATACATTTGGAGAAGCATTCTCTAGAGGAGAAACTCGACTTGGAGGTTACAGGGAGGCACATTTTACTTCGGTTTTAAGAAAAACTTTCTGTCAACTAGAGCTGTTCAACCACAGAATAGGCTGCCTCAAAATCTCACCTGCTCTCTGTCACTGCAGGTGTTCATGGAGGGGGAGGGGGGTGCGGGGTGGGGCAGCAGTCAGGGAAGCAGGTGTTGAGATTCCAATACTATGGTGAAAACAGAGTAGACAACTGTTCTAATTCTAAGGTCTTTTCTTTTTACACAGAATAAATGCTGTTTAAGCTACCTAACAACATGAGTCATTTATTTTGACAGATTTTACTGTACTTGAGAATCTATTACTCATAAAAGATGGCAAAAGGGAAAAATTAAGTAAAGAAAAGAAGTTATTTTATCTATTTCAGGAGCAAATATTTAGAAAAAAAACTAAAAACTGTTCTTTAGGTCAATGGAATCTATAAAGAAATTTGATATTTTTGAAAGTATTGTAGAAGCATCTAAAATTTCCAAAACACTTATAGCTTTATTTGAGTACCGATAAAGGGAAGAAGCAGAAAAGACATGCTTTTTTGACCAAAAATTAATAAATTGCCATAGAGTTCATAACACAAATTAATTTCTGATAAAAAAGGTGAATTTCAAACACAAGAAAGCTAATAAATGAGGTCAGCCACAAAGCAAGCAAGATGTCAATGCTGAGATTATTAAATACAGAGGCAAGTGAAGTTATGCACATACAAAGGCTCATCATTGGACTGCTCCTGATATTTTCCTGAGATGCTTAAATATTGTTCCTTTGTACTAGTATGATACACTCATCTATTAGATCCTTAAAATGTCTGTGCAGTTAACACCCAGGTACCTATGAATTCTGATATTATAGTAACAGACTGTGAACAGTTACATCGGAATATTTTTTTGAGTGTTGTAAACAGAAAACACACTTTAGCAGGAGGCTTTGGAACCACCTGATTGCTGTATCATTTCTTTTCTGTTTCTTAGGCCTTCATGGGTCAGCTTCTTCTATATCTAAGGGGTATAAAGGAAGACAGTGTGCAAAGTGGTGCAATTCTACACTACAACTACTATGATGTGTTTAAAGAGAGGGAACATGGTTTTCAAAAGGAAAGAATGTGCAATGTCTATACTGTGGCTTATTGTCAGTATTAAGGAAGTTCAATCCTATCACGGTTCTTAAATTCGGCATCATTTACATGGGAAATAAAACATGGTGATGCCCAGTGGGAAGCAGGCTTGTGTAGCATGAGAGAGAGTTAGCTTGTTCACGGGCAGGCTTCAAAGTGCAGAGATTTGATGTGCTGGGCTTGCTATGTTTTAGGGTACTGAAAGCTACCGTAATATGGCCAGGCCAGACTTTTAAGCCTGCTAGATGTGTTCTGTAGATTTATAAATATCCACATTCGTAAAATTTGTAAAGCATTTTGAATTTATGAGATGCTAACTTTTGGGGCTAGGCTTGCTTCTCTATTCTTTCCTCATTAGACTGTTCTCTAAAACCCAGGGAGGCATCATTCTATGTGAAAATACCCTTTCCTAAAAGATAGGAGTGGGGAATCCTGAAAACCCTGCTTTAGGTGTTTTGATAGCAAACAATTCTGGCACAAGCTACTCCAACAATGGAAGGAAAAAAAACCCTCTCCCAGATGGTCCTCCTTCTTCAATCTTTACCTGTTCTACAGTGTAATCTCCCAATCAGTTCTCCAGAGGTTTTGCGCTCCTCTCTAATTGATGTTAGTTAATCCACCTACTTTCCCATTCCAGAGAGTTCCTACCTAGTCTCTTTGACCAAATTTAGTCAGTAAAAATTAAAGGGGCTAGGAGGATCAAAGGTTGCGTGTTATCAAAATGGTGCTGTCATTTTTGTGGGGTCCTTAACATATTGGCACCGTGAAGAGCAGGGGAGAGGCAACTGCAGTGTTTTAGCATTTTCGTGGAGCAGACTTCTTACAACCGCAACGGAACCACTTAATAGCATTTAATAGCTTAGAAAGGCTGGAGCCTTGTAGCCTAACTAAAGGCAACAGCTTGTGATGAATACCACTCTGCAATATAGCATGAGAAAACACACTCTGCCTTTGTAGTCTCCCACCTTCCTCTTTACCCCATTTATTAAACTCATGGTAACTCATAAGAAGCATTTAGGTTTAATCTGTCTTTTTTGACTTCATTACCTGGTACTATAAGTATGCACACTTGTGCTTACTGGAAATTGTCAGTGGTTTCTGTCCTCAATATCGGTACATGCTGCCTAGAAGATAAATCATGGTAGAAGGAACTTAGCATGTGCCGGGCACTGTTCTAGGTCCTTCACTGGTATTAGCTTATTGCTTGTCATGACAACCTTAGGTAAATGATTTTATTTTTATTTCCATTTTCTAGACGAGGACTCTAAGGCACAGAGTAGGTGAGTAAATTGCCCAAGGCCAGGGTCAAAATTAGAATCCGAACCACGCAGCCTGATTTCACAATTCACAGTGTCAACTACCACATCAATGTCATACCAAAGAAATAATCTGAAAGAAATGCTGAGCAGTTCTTCAAGGTCTGTTACATTACCGCTTTTATAAGGTTAAAACATTAAAACAACAGGAAATGGGACAGTGGCTTTACTGCTGTGGTCCCCTTAATTATGAAATTGGAGAGAAGAAAGAATTTATCTTTGCAACCTGGTAGACCTGTTTCAATTGCAATGTGTTTTAGGCCCATTACTAATTTCTGAAGACCTCAGTTGCTTAATCTGTGAAATGGGGATAGGATAATAGCATCTACTTCATAAGGTTGTCATCGACATGAACTTACGTAATGCATGTAGCATGCCTAGCGCAATACCTGACATGTTAGCTCTTTTTATTTTAAAGCCACCTTTACTCCTTTGTGAAAGTAGAACAGTGACAGCAAATGAATTTACTGTGTAGGGGGTCCATTAAAGTAACATTGTTTAATAGAAGATATTCAGATGCATGAATTCTATTATACGAGGCCAGTTAAAGGTCTGGATTCCACCCATGGACTAGATTTTCTGGCATAGCGTCCTTAGATCTGGAACACAGGACCACTGTCACGCAGTATGTCAGGTATTCCTTACACCCCAGGGAGGATCCACGTTTTCCCAGATTCTGAGTTACATCAGCATTCCTGTGTTTCACATTTGCTCTTACCTCCCTCATTCTGCTTCAGAATACACAGTCGTCGTAAATCTGGGATTTACCAGTCTCTCCAAGTTAACTAAAAATAGAAAATCAGTATAGTCATATGGAGAGACATAGAGAAGAAAAAAAAAAAAAAATAAGATGCCAGTGCTTTAAGGATGTGGGATTCTCCGGGGCAGCAAGTGGTCAGCTGCACCCACTGAGTTCTGATGCCTGGAGTCATGGGGGAATTCAATTGCCCAGCCAGCGAACTCCACTACTCTAAGTGAAATTATCCAATTTCTACCTTCAAATTGAAAAGTTCCCCTTTATTCTCTCACCACAGGATGTCTAAACACTATATACGCCAACACAGCAATTCTCTCTTAAAGCTCTCCCTGGAAAACGATGGGGGTGTGTATCCATGCTTCAGGAAACTCCATCTTTTATAGAAAGCATTCCAGTTGGTACCTCACAGGTTAAAATTTTGTCACAGGGAAAGAGTATCAAGTAGCTTTCCAGAAGGGGATAACCCCCAATTTAGAAAGTGCTACATAGGAAAGATAAGCCAAACCTGGATTAGTTTACACTGCTTTCTGTGAAAGGGATAACTCGCAGCAGCTCCCGGGTGTGTGTTAGTTTGCTTTTCTTTCTGCTGTCTGTCATCTATATGATGTTTATATCAGGGTGAGGACCATCAATCACAGTTAATAAAAACCCCAGAACACAACAGAGATCCCTTTTAGTATAGATCCATTTGACAATAGCTCTCAATTTATTCTGTCACATAAATCAAAAGGGAAGTGTTTATCTTATCATTCGGAGTCGTCCCTTCTCCCTGTGTCCTAGCCCCTCCCCCTGTGCCAGTTTCCAGCCCCTCAAAGATGCTTTGTGCAAGAAAGTGCAAGTTCCCCATTCTGGCTTTATTGATGTTCCCTTGTCCTCTCTTCCTGGCTCCCCCCCAAACCAAGCAAGCAGAGCAAATGGCCCGGGTTCTCCCCCAATGCCTGCCCTGCGTTTACAGGGAGGAGAGCAGGAGAGGGAGCGCGCATTCTGAGCAGGCTGCTCTGACTCCGACCACAGGCTGTTTCCTGCAGGCTGCCCCTCTCCTTCAAAACCGTGCATCCGCTCCCCGAAGCAGCAGGCAGTGTGCCTCCATTCAGCCACATTTGGTATGCATGAGCACGGCTGCAGGCAGAGGGGAGGTGGCTTTCTCAGGAAGGTTCAGTGGCTCAGGCACCGCCACTTGACTAGTCTCCCAAGTTCCAGGAAGCCTCTGCCCTAATGGAATTTGCAGATGTGGACATGACCATGGGATGCCAGGGGCGTGGGGGACCATTTATTTTCTAGGCATCACTCAGGTTTGCAGTTTCTGTTTTTTCTGGTGGAATTTTGAAGGGGTCATGAATCAGACTGATGCTCCTCGACCCCTAAACTGGACCATCCGGAAGCTGTGCCACGCAGCCTTTCTCCCATCTGTCAGACTTCTTAAGGTACTGTAACTTGCTGCTTTGAATGGCTCTAATTGTGCTTTTCAGGTGTCAATACCCAACTTCTTACTTGGTCCAGGGCGCACATTTTGGGGAGCAGAAATGCATGCAATGCTTGACTCTGTAGCCCGTGGCTTGAGAGAGGTTTTTAGTGCACCCTATTCCATGGTGTCAGGGAGGAGACGATGGTCTAAGCCACATTAGAGAACAAGATTGTAGTCCAGAAAATGGGCTTCCTGAGTGCTTCCCCCTACCTCTCCCAAATATCCCTTAAATAGAATTAATTAACTTCTTTGGGCGGGTGGGAGTGAAATCTTTTACTCTTCTGTGTTTGGCTCCAGGGTTTGTTTGTTTTTTCCCCCCTTCCCTGGGGAAACCCTTCGACCCAGTTTCCCTTTAAATGGAACCTGAGAGAACAAAGGATTCTCCTCATTATTTTAAAAGTCCTGTGTCCTTAGGTGGTTGCTCAGGTAAAGACAAAGAATGAATCTCAGGGGGTTGTGACTTTTTTTGGTGTTCTTTTTTCTTTTCTTTTTTAAACAGCATGATAATTTTAGTCTCCTCAGAGAAATCAGTAGTGGGAAAGTATTGTTAAATATATAGTAAATGTATGCATCAAGCTCTCTCTCAAGCTCTGAGATACACAAAAGAATGGTACTACACCTGGGCTAGGATTGTTACCTCGTGTCTGCAGCGCTCCTCTTTGTAGAAGCAAATACATTGCAGGTACTGAAGAAGCCCCCACAACTCCATAGTCATTTGCCTTCATCATCTGCCTTGTAGGGAAAGAAATACAAATAAAATTTAAAAGGTACAGAAAGCAAGTATTTTTCCCCAAGAAAATGAGAATATGGTAACATTTATTTCAGAAAAGTGCTAATCTCTGGATATCCTACAGCCACTAGAAGTTAAAAAGGCAAGGTGAAGTTCTCTTTTCCATATTAATATGATATTGGGATTTAATAACCACTGGACATTGAGTCCAATCAGCCACAATGAAAGATGAAAGAATTAGCCCTGAACAGACTACACTTACAATGTGTGTCCCCCGCCCACCCCCACCCCCAGGCAGTGTTCTGGTTGAGTCAAGTTTGATGTGGACAATTAGTTCTGTATAACTAAGTGGCTTTTCACAATAGAGTATTTATTACCCACCTTCTGAGTTTTCTTTATTCTGTTCAACACAAACTACCCCCACGTCCTGTGCAACCCCCCATCATATCGTTGTCATGGTGATGGTTTTCTTCTCTAAAAGAGTATTCAGGAGGAAAAGCAGGTTTGAAGATGGGGAATGGGAGAGAACCTTTCTTGGATATAACTGCTTTTCCCGTATTGGAACCACGTGTGTGATAGATAGGGCATGAAAGATAATGAGACCAGGGAACTAACCAAGGAATGTAAATTTTCCTCCAGAATCACTACTGAACCAAGGGTCTGGGGCAAAGAATGTTTTGGCAAGTCCAACTATGATAGTGAAGATTGATTCTAGCAATTCAATGTACAATGGGAAGCATATTTCAGTTAAAGCCAGTCATTGGCTTTACCCTAAAATGATGCTTTTTAACTTACGCAATGATCTTAACAGGTGTGTACATATCACCCTCAATAGTATTTAATTAACATTCTAGTTGTTTAATGAGAAATGCTGTTCATTATTTACATGCCACAAAACCAACAAGGAAGTGTCTGTCTGAGATAGATTATTTTTCGAAAACCTGTCATCTTTTTAATTGAAAGTACTGCCCATGCTCTTTATCAGCAGATGTTGTCAATGCTACACCAATATGTTGTTGGCATATAGCTCAACCCTACCATCTTTTATTAACACCCTTTATTAACATGGTGCTTTATAACAATTCATCCAACAAAGTAGTACCCTTCCAATTTTTTCAATATCCAAAAGACAGGATGTGTTTTACTAGAGAACTTCTTTTTCAAAAGACATCTGGATTTTTGAAAGATCATAGCTATCCTGGGAGAATTCTGATATAGAGCATATTTCAATCTCTTAAAAATAATAATAAAGTGCCCTGGCAAGTGTGGCTTAGCTGTTTGGAGTGTAGTCCTATAGACTGAAAAACTGCAGGTTTGATTCCCAGTCATGGCACCTGCTCAGGTTGTGGGTGAGAAGAGAAGGCAAATGATCGATTCTCCCTCTCTCTCTTTCTTTCTTTCCCCCACCATCCTCTCTGTATAAAGGCAATAAAAAAATGTCCTCAGATGAGGATGAAAAAAAGAAATAAAAAAAATGAAGTGATAACAAATTATTTCAGTAATACTCAGAAAGAAATTAAAACTGCTTTTGTATATGAGTGATTGTGGTATTTCCATTCCAGAGAGGGATGTTATATAACATTTCCTCCCTCTGGGTTGTTGCTGTCCTGTCTTTGCTTCACTAGTCCCTAGTATAGTTACCTGGTTTTTATATTTCAATTAAAATGAAAATTCCTGAGTAATTCTTTGTGTCTTTCAGTCAGTCTTCTTCCCGGTTTAGCCCAGAAATTAAATATTTAATAATGGTAATTCTTACTATTCTTTCCTTACTTTCTGCTCCCTCCCTCTTCTCACAATCTCCGGTTCCATTTCCCCCACGCTCCCACCACCATGTTAATTTGATGGATGGATTCTCTGGGTATCCAAGAGTCTGTTGAAATCAAAGCTAACAAACCCAATTCTCTTATTCGACAGGTAATTTTTGTCCCTCTTCCAAGTGTTCTCCTGATGTGATTTGCCCTTTCCAGTGCCCTGACTTGTCAGTAAGTGCAGGCGGGGTGTGATGACATGACCAGGCTTCACTAAACCCAGATCACTCACCATTTCTGAGACTGGGCTCAAGCCAATTTCCCTCCCCATCTTTTCCTTGAAAATCTGTGTTTCTTTGCTAACTTTTTTTCAGTACCATGCTAATGTTTGGAAATGGCTCCATAGTCCTGTTTCCTATATTTCTCACTTCCTAACAGAAACAGGATACTAAAGACAGAAGGGGAAGGCCATCAGCTGAAGTATGAATTAACCCAATGGATGTCGGGATACACTGCTTATTCCTTCTGAAAACACCTCATTTGTTGTGTTGTCCATCTCAGAGCAAATTTTGAACAAGCCAACCAACTCTAATTTTGAATTTGGGATTGCATTTGGATATACGATTTCAAAATGAATATCTGAATAGGCACCAGATGATGATAGCCAAAAGACAAAAGCTGATTTATAACAGATAGATTTCAAAGAGGATCCCTTCCAAGATATTTCTCTTTGGTTGTTTGCTTTATTCTTATTATGTGTTTCAAGATCTCATCTTGCTATTAATCACAAAAAGTGAAGTTTATTTCAGTGACAGGCAATTCTTAGCTTATATTCATTATCAGATCTGCCTCTGCCATTGTTTTATTTGGGGGATTTTATTTCGGTAATGTTGAATTTGAAGATTACTCTTAGGGCAGAGAGCTTTCTCTGTATTGAAGTCTTGGTGGACTTACTAAAGGGAAGGCTTCTGAAAAATAGGTTGCATTGGGTGAAAGGAAAACTCTTTACTTGTAATGGATTTTGTATATACATGTTAAGGCCAGTTTGTTAATAAAGATCAAAGGATTAGTGTGATTTTAGGATTTTCAAAGTTTTATTCTGAAAAACAGTGTGACTTTGCCCACTTTGAGCAGTGTCAGAAAGACATTAAGGAAAGAGTTAAGGCTAAACATGGGGTTCTAATTCCACTGTGTTCCTAACCAGCTGTGTGACCTTGGGTAAGGTACTTAACCTCTCTGTAGCTTGGTGTCTTTATGTAGCTTGGTGTCCTTGACTTAGATCCAATGTTGCAAGTTCCTGTGTTGAAGCTTGCCATGTTCTGTGGGCATTGAAGAGAATACTTAATTGGGGCTAAAAATAGTTAAACTGGATTAGATATTAATATAGAAGAAAGACTAAAATAGTCAACAGGATTTAAATCTTAGAGTGCCTTGTCTACCAAGCTAAGGCATTTGACCATCATCCTGAAGCTCCAGAGTGTCTTTAAGGGATTTGAGCAAGGAGCTACCCAATTCAGGTGTTAGGTGCAATTCTCTGGGTTTGATGTCTAGAATGGATGGGAGATGGTGGGCCAGAAAGCCAAGAGATTAGATTAGAAGCCTGGAGAATTGATGAGGACCTGGGCTAAGGCAATAGTAGTGGAGGTAAAGTTAAAAGGGCCTTATTGAATTAATTACTTGTGGTGGAAAGAAGACTATAGGATAACTTCTCAATTTCTCTTTTTGTCACCTGGTCGGATGGTGGTCCCACTGTCTGAGGATAAAGGTCCTGAGAAGAAAGGACAGAAAGAAGAAAGAAAGCACTTTGTAGTACTTTTATGAGCTAGAAAAAGTACGTCACTAATTCTAATGGGGTTGAGATAAAAGTAAGAAATATAATTCCATATCATTGATGAGTATGTGAGCCTCTCTGAATGTTTGGTAGAGGACCTCTTTGAAGTACATCATATATATTCAGCGATATCACTTCTAATTTTCTTAGGTTGTACTTTTGCAATTTATACCCTGATTTCTTATAAAGCAACTCCTAATGCATATTAAACTTCCAATATTTTGGAAGCCAGTATAAAAAAACTCAGAATTTTGTTTTATTTTTTTTCTCTGATCTCTCTTTTATGTTATCTAAAGGATTAATGGAAGTAAACTGGGTAACACAAGAGAAATAATGGAAAGAATAGTGATCAAGTTAGGCACTCAGATCACCAATTCTGCCCAAGTACCGGTGTTTTCTACTTCTGTAATTCCATATAATGGTAATCAATATCCATTATATTGTCTCTTAAGCAGAGCAATAACATAATGACAAAATGAATTGGGTCTGTTTTCTGTAGTTTATGTCAGGCATTCCAGAAATTGACTTCCCTTTCATGTTCTCTTAGAAAACAATGATATTGAGATTCATTTAAATTTGTGTTTTAAATGTAGGGCTTTCAAAGTCTCCTTTACATATCTAAAATTCTGAATCTTTACATGGCAGGTAAAATAGTAGCAGTGAACCAGTTTCTACAGCAGGAGCAGAAACACACACCTAGTATGTCTAGATGTGTTGGTAAATGGTGGTGAGTGAGGTCAGGGAACTTGTTAGGGACCAACTCCACTAAGTGCTTTAGAGATGGAAAACTTGAAGAACAAATTGTTTTTAGGAAAACACACTGTATTGTTAGGGGAAAATTTAAGGGCCTAATAATAAAGAAACTTTTGTCTCTTCATCTCAGCACGCCCGCCTCAGATTCCCTTTAACACAATGAGAGAAAGAGAAGAAAATGTGCCCAAACTAAAACCCCGGAGAGAGAAAATGTATCTGGTGTGTTTCAAATGGTGGCTTCGACTCAGACTGCTGAACAGTGACCACGAGACTCGCCTTTTTGTGAAATGTTCCTCGGGCAGCCTGAAGGAAATTCCTGAGGCAACAAGAAACCCTCCTGTCCCTCCGGAGAGCTCTGTCTTCCGATGCCCTCTTTGTGGAGGAAAGAAGGAAAGTGTGTGGTCACTGGGGGACGAGGGAGGATGTAGCTGGGAGGTCCAAGTCCAGGGCCACCTGGCTCTGGGAGGACTGTGGAGCCACAGTAATATGGGGCAAGGTTCATCTCCAGGGAAAGGGTCTGCCTTCCTGGTAGATGACTTCCTGCAGGGAAAGTGAGCACTGCCTCTGCCCACAGTGGCTTCACATCCCCCCTCCCTCCATCCCTTGGTGTAACTGAACTGGCTCCGAGCTCATCTGCAGGCAACCAGATCACATCCTTTTTCCTTCTCCATTATCTAACATGAAAAAGAGTTTTAAAGACTGTGGCTAGCAAAAGTATTCAGCAAATGTTTATTTGAAGAGTAAAAGACTGAACAAACATGTGAATGATATATAAAATCCTAAGAATGCTTAGGAATCACTTAGGGAGCTCATAGGCAAAGTAAACATTAAAGCCCAACCCAGGGGTGCTGATTCAGTAGGTCGGTGGTAGGCCCAGGACTCAGCATTTCAACAAGCTCTCCCAGTGATTCTGTTGTTTTCAACTCTCGAAAGGACCACACATGGAGAGAAGCTGCTGCGGACTGAGCTGAGCTGGAGGAAAAACCTGATCAAATGCCTTCTCTTATGCTGGCATCTGAGCAGAACAGATCATGTGTTCATCAATAGCGAGAGCAGAAGCTTTTAAGTAAATAGTTCGTGGGTTTTCAAAATTTAGTCATGAAAAATTATTTACAGGTACAGAAGTAAATTGAGTTCAGCTGCCCTGTTTTGGTTTGTTGATGACCTAATGTGATAATCTGAGGGAATGTTTGTCTGTATTTTTAAATTTTTGTTTACATATTTCTCTGCATATTTTCATGATTTTTAGTCATGTGACATACAATTTTAGGTTTTTGTAATCTATCGAATTTACATGCAGATATGAACTCCCGAAGATAGTGTCTATGACAAGGATTCAGCAGCATCCTGCCCCCTTTATCTGACATTCCCTGTTATGGCCCCTGGAATTGCAGTGGTCACTCAAGTGCATGCCCCTTAAATTCCGATGATATGTGATAGTACTGAGTAAGAAGTGGCCAGTTCACTTGGGGGCCAAGGCCAAAGCAGCTATTCACTCAAGTGCATGCCCCTTAAATTCCGATGATATGTGATAGTACTGAGTAAGAAGTGGCCAGTTCACTTGGGGGCCAAGGCCAAAGCAGCTATTCCTGATGCCCTGAATGGTAGAGATCTCCCCTACCCACCTGCTCTACCCTATAGTTTTCAGAAACTAAAGAAGAGAGAGATTCTGGACAGAGAGGAAGAGGAAGAGAACAACCAGGGCTTTTGTTTGGAACCCCACATTCAAAGTTAAAATTAATTTTATATTTAAAAAATTGTTCAAATAATACCTAGTATTGAATAATAAATGTGAAAAATGTGGAAAACAAAAAAAAAATTTGGCTCCTGAGCACATGAGAGATACAGTGCCATGGCTGATGGGTGGGGTGGAGCAGGTATAACAAAATACCTAGGAAGGGGATATTTAATTTTTAGATTTATCACTTACAACTTATGTTGGAAAGCATTTAGGAATTCTCCACCCAGTGGCTCCTCTCTAACTCTGTTTTCAGAAACATGGGCATGGGCATTGCTGTCTAGGGACAGCATCGGTAAGTGTTGCTCCTTCTCCAAATAATTAAAGAATTTTCAAGGTTTTTTTAATTAATAGACAAAAGATGATAGATAGATAAAGGGAAAATTTTATTGTTTATAAATCCATTAACAGCAACATTCTATATATTGAATTGCTTTTACTTGGAAGGCTCATTTTGTCCCTCAAAATGAGCTCTTGAAGGAGTGTTTTTCAAAGTGTGGTTCTACATTTTAACAAGCAACCCAGATGAACCTTATGCTTTGTATCATTTGAGACTATCTCTTCTGAAGTGTGACACTTTAGTAAAGAGACATTGGCTTATCACAATTATGCCTCTGGCATGACCACACCTCAATATCTAATTTTTATTGTTAAAAATTGAGCACCCAATACTTCTGTCCATCTATATAGGCTCCTAATGTTTCCACATCTTGAAAGTCCCCTTATTCACAGAGCATTGAATGACTTACCTAACTGTTTCTTAAGGGATCATGGAGGAAAACTAGTTTAGGTGCTAGGAGTGTGTAGCAGATAGGTAATATCCCAAATTAGAAGAAAAGATGGCATATTAACCTCTTGTTTACTTCAAGGGATCATACACTTGCCTAGTGATGGTTGAAGGCAGAAGAACTTTACCACAAAGAAAGAGCACCAAGTCTATCTTCTGTCCTAATTATTCAGCTCTTGCTGAACTAAACAAGCTAGATCCCTCACATGTGCCACTTTTCCTGGATACCTTTCCCCAATTGCTAGAATCACCCGTTTACCAAGTTGCCCAAACTGGAAAATCTGGGCTTATGCCTTTTGCTTTGTTTGCTTTCATAACCTTTGTGTAATCAAACAAATAGTTCTACCAGGTTTCCTCATAAATATGTGTCTGATCCACCCCCTTCTGTCTGTTCCTACTTTCCAACATCAGTTTCTCTTTTTCTTGGGCCTAAAACACTGCAGCTGTCTACTTTAAATTGACCCTTCCCACAGCCACCAGAAAGGTTCAACTTTAAATGAGAGTAAGATTAGGATGCTCCCATGTTTGACATTCTTCATTTCTCCTTCTCCCGTAAAATAAAATCTAAGCTCCTTGCTATGTAAGACCCTTGGTGATCTGTCCTCTGCTTATTTCTTTGCCTCCATATTTTGTTTTTCCTTTCCTCAAGTCATGACATTCCTTAAAGCTGGCCTTTTTGCACAAGCTATTTTAACTTCCTGGAAAATCTGAACCACACCTTCTTCTACCTAACTCCTGCCCATAGTTTAGTACTTAACTCAGGTGATCTGGATGAATTAAGGTAAAATGTCCCTCAGTCTCCAAAACCAGATGAAGTTCCATGGCCATAAAAGTCAGTGGGTGCTTCTGTCTTTGTTTTTAGTATGTTGTAGCATTATCAGGTCTTTTATGTCATGTGAAGATCTTCTTAAAGTCAGGAAATTATGTCTTAGACAAGTTAGTGTGTGCAGCTTTTAGCAGAGAGCCTCAGACATTTTGAGTGTTAGATGAATTACACTTGAATACATAAATGTTGGAGGAGGTGGATAATTGTGCTCTTGATGCAGTTCTTCAAAGCCACTACTTGGAAAAACCAAATGGTGTTATAGGGTCTTGGCCTTTTGCCTAATTAAAGAATACCTGAGCTTGAGGTGATATAACAAGTTGGGCAAAAGCAGGTTTACAGTTGTTCATATGGAAAATAATATAATAGTTAACAAATAATAATCTAAGAATAAACTCTGTGTTTTGTGTGCTCATAACTGTAAACCTACTTTTACCCCACCCTGCACTTCATATGTTCGCCAAAGTGAAAGCTGAGTTAAGGAACTGAATACATAACCAATACGTACTCAAGGAAGAAGCTGGAAGTAGGGTAGCACCAGATGTCTGTTTTGAAAATATTTACTGAAAGAGATTGAAATTATCTCATCTATTAATTATGTTGGTGAAAGGGCATTCCTTAATTTGGTGCTCTAAGAGACTTTAATATATTACCTTTAATAATGTTGTTGGCTGGGTTACACCATGAATTAGAGTAAGTACTATTGAAAGAAAAACTACACTGGTAAACTTGCTGGGCCATTCTTGCTGTACCCTTTAAATATGCCTTTTGCAAATGTCTAGAGATAACCATGTAGACACAATCCTATTGACGTATGCTGGCATTTCCATTTAAGGGTAAATGTGACTTGGGTTGTTTTTATGTTTTAACACTAGGTTATTTTGCTATATCAGGTATCATGGATAAAAGTCAAATAGAAGTGTTAGTTTATTAGGTTCCTACTGGGAAGAAAATTGACTGAAGTCAATATAAATTTTTTATGGAAGATATCAGAATCATTAGAAAATTATCTTACTGCATGTTGGTTAAGATTAATGATGGATGTGGCTGGAAAAAAGGTAAGTAATTATTTTTGGCATGATCTCTATACTAGAGATACATTCTTTGCTAGAAGAAAGAAATGAATAAAGATATTTCAGAAAATGAGCTGTCATACTAACATCCATGAAAATATTTGTTCTATAGTGCTAGTTCATTAATAAATGATGACTTGAACATTTAAAATCTGGTGGTTTAATTCGTAGTTGTTGAATGCTTTGGGCTAGCCTCATGATTTCCCTTTAAAATAGAGTTTTTCAACCTCAGCACTACCGGTATTTTGGGCTGCATAAATATTTGTTGTGGGAGCTAGCTGTCTTGTGCATCATAGGGCATTTAGCAATATTTTTTAACTTTATCTAGTAGACCTCAGGAGGACCTCTCTTCCATCTCCCATTGTGACAATCAAAAAAGTCTCAAGACACTGACAAATGTTTTGGGGGAGGGGGCAAAGTTACCCCAGTTGAGAACCACTGCTTTAAGCATTTTGTTTTCAAGATGTATTTTAAAGGGTGGGTAGGTAATTGATTTTACTGAAAACCTAATAGAAACTTCCTATTGATATGAATGGTATGCTTTAACTTTAGATACACTTTTTTTTTAATTTTACAAAAGACTGAAATTTAGCTTACATTTGGGAAAATAACTGGTCTAGTTCTATTCACTACATACAAAATAACTAAGGAATTATTTTTCATCTTATTGTCAATCATCTCTTGTAAGAAAATTGAATGTGGCCAATTTTTCTGAAAGCGTTTGAATGCTTCATATATTATTGCTTTGTGAATTAAAAGCAGAGAATATTTTAACTTGATTGATAGATCAAGTAAAATACTAAAATTTTACCCATTCTGTTCTATAATAACTTCTATTTAGAACTATTGAAGAATAATACAATATAAATTTATTTCAATGAATAAATGATGAAAATATTTTACTTTATCAAGATGAATTTTTGTATGAAGTTAGCTTATGTGAGCAATCAAAGAGTTTGAGGTAAATCCAGTAATTAGTACAAAGAGGCTATATATTTTAATTTAAAGATTAGTATAATTAAAGTTAATTTTTATTATTAAATTCAGCATGATAAAATGAACAGAAAAACTAGATTTTAGCCCTAATACTGCATTAATTAATATCCTTGTTGAGTTATCTAGAATAGTTTTATTTTTCAATGCCTCAGTTTTCTCATCTATAAATGACAGAATTGGGTTAGATCAGGGTTGGCAAACTTTTAAAAAAAATAAGACATTATAAATGGATTTGTGGGTTATACAGTCTCTGTCAAAACTATTTAACTCTGCTATTGTATTTTGAGAAAGCAATCATAGACAATATATAACAGAGGAGTGTAATTGTGTCCCAGTAAAACTTATTCATGAACACTGTGCTATAGTCTGCTCATATTTTGAAAATTCATATGTTGACACTCTAACTTTCCAGAGGTGATGCTATTAGCAGGTAGGGTGTTTGGGAGGGATTTAAGTCATGAGGATAGAACCCTTAAGACTAGGATTAGTGGCCCTGTAAAAGGGGCTCCTGGGAATTCCCTAGCCCCTTCCACCATGTGATGATTCAAGGCAAAGTCCATCATGGAGGAGTGCCATCACTCGATTATTATGGCACTCTGATCTTGAACTTCCAGAACTGTGAGCAACACATTTCTGCTTTTATAAGCCACCCAGTCTGTGGTATTTTTTTAATAGCAGACTGAACAAAGACAAACCGATATTAGAACTTCATGTGACATCACAAAATATTCTTATTTTCATTGTTTTCAAACATTTTTAAATGTGAAAACTGTTCTTAGCTCACTGCCTATACACAAACAGAAGGCAGGTAGAACTTGGTCTGTGGACTGCAGTTTGCCAGTCGTGAGATAATTGTTAAGGTCCCTTATAGCTGTAATGTTCTTGGATTAAGTAGCAATGACAGAAATCCATGAGGGTCCTGTTTATTTTAAGATGACTGTGATAACCAAAAGAGCTTAGAGTAAATTATTTATATAATTATAACATCATCTTGTGCTCACTGGGGAGCAGTGTGTGATGGGCTTGCTGTCTCACAGTGTAACTCACATTTAGTATATATTAGGGTATACTTTTATTTCTCTAAAAAAAGAATGTCTCAATTCTTCAAAAATGTCATCGTTTACAAACTATACCAAAATGCACAAAGGCTGGAAGTTAAATGATATTAAAATATAACATTTGAAAAGTCCTTTCTAATCTGTAGAGTACCTTTCTTTTATATAAAATGAACTGAACTTCAGAGCAGCCTGTGAAACAAGTGTAATAAACACAATTACTCCTCTTTTATATATTATATATAAAATACATATTAGCTATTAGCTATATATATATAATATATATACATATATATATATATATAATATATATATCCATCCCAGATAGGTTAAGCCTTTCTTTTATATAAAATGAACTGAACTTCAGAGCAGCCTGTGAAACAAGTGTAATAAACATAATTACTCCTCTTTTATATATTATATATAATATATATTAGCTATATATAATATATATACATATATTTTATATACATATATATATCCCAGATAGGTTAAGCCATGTATTAGTGGATTTTTCTAATTCCAAACTCAGAATTCTCTCTCTGTACTTCTCTGCATCTTGCATTGGTCTCCCTCCTTTAACTCTCTTTTAATGTGAAACCCAACTAGATTGCCAAGTTATGTACTAACAATACAAAGACATGAATTATTTGGGTACTTGACAAAAAAAAGAATTAAAAGGCATATTCTCAAAGTGATCACTGACAAGATACAAAACTTATCTGCAGTTGAGTTTTCTTAGTTATAAATTAAATAAAAATACTGCTTTGTATTGTTCAGAACTTAATACATGTTTGGTGTTGGCATATACCAGCAATTTTCACATGTGTGTTGCAAGGATATTTAAAACATGCAATACCTGTTTAGTCAGGCGCACTGACCTCTATTCCTGTAGATTATCAAATTAAAAAAAAAAAGGATAATAACCAATACAGCAATAGATGTCTGGTGTGAATGAATCAAAATTTTATCTATTAAAATTACCATCTAAAATTTTAATTATCTATTAAAAATATAGTATATTTTTTGCCGTGCTCCCAGAATTTTAGTAATTAGTTTATGTGTGCCATGAGATGAAAAAGGTTGAAAATCACTGGCATACACTGTATTCAGTATTCAGTAAATGTGAGTTCTTTTCTTTCAACCTAATAAAACCAAAATGATGCAATGCAAGTAAAACAAATGATGCAATGCAAATAAACAAAATTTAAGATGTCTTTTGTAGTAATTTGGATTTAGGGAATATATTTTATTTAGGTATAACTAATTATACTTTGTGGTTATTATAGGTTGTATTAGTCAGGGTTCTCCAGAGAAACAGAACCAACAGAATTCATGTGCATGTGTAAATCGAGAGATTTATTTTAAGCCATCAGCTCACTTGGATGTAGAGGTTTGGCAAGTCTAAAATTTGCTAGTGGAGACTGGCCAGCCAGAGACTCAGGAAAGAGTTGCAGTTAGAGGTCAAAGGCAGTCTATTGTAGAACCAGGAATAACTACTGCTGCAGATGAAGTCCAAAGGCAGTCAACTTGAGAATTTCTTTCTGCTTCAGTGAGGGCTAGCCTTTCTTTCCTGTTTATGCTTTCAACTGATTAGATCAGGCTCACCCGCATTATTGAGGGCAATCTGCTTTACTCAAAGACCATAAATTTAAATGCAAATCTCATCCAAAAACGCCCACTCAGAAATATCCAGATTTACGCTTGGCCAAATATCTGGGCACTGTGGCATAGATGAGCTAACGTATAAAATTACCCATTGCATAAATCATTGTTACAGTTATATTAGAATTACTCTTTTAAATGTAGTTTGCAAATAAGAGAAATAGTCATGCTAACTTAAATAAAAATTGTTCCCTAAGGCTTCTCTTTAGGATACTCAGAAATTGGCATGGAAATACAGCCAGGCAACACAGGGATCTGGGCTTCTCCGTTATGTGGCCCTAGAGTCTCGTGGCTCATCAACTCTGTACTGTTGTTGTTTTGTAGAACAGCTTTCTCTCTTACTCTGTATTTCACTGACACTCGTCACAGTGTCCAGTTCTATATGTTCCTGAGGTTGCATTCCTTACATCTTATCAGTTTGTCTTCCCCATACTCTTAAGGAACATCATTGAATCAGGTTTGGTCAGATAACCACCCTTGCCTGCATAGCTAAGGTCAAAGAAATTAAATCACCACATATAACTCTGGCCATAGAGACTCATTCTTTGAGTATGCAATGTGGGTGGGAACAGACTATTAGCAAAGATGTAGACACAATGCTTTGCTGATTCAGTTAGCATGAATCCCCTAGACATACAATAGCTTACTGGTTCTGAAAGCCACCCAAGCCTAAAAAGTGCTGCAAGTAATCCAAAACTAAGATTTCACTCTGCGAATGAAGATAACCAATTACTGTACATGCTTCACTAATATATAGCAGGAGGAAATGAACTCTAACTATAGCACCTGATTTTAGGGGTACTATAGAGACAATATTTCTGATAAGAGGCATAGAGACCCTGGAAAAATAGGTTCTGCCCTATTGGAGGAACACACTGAAATCAAGAAGAAATGCTTTGAGAGTCTCACTAGAAGATAGTGCAATGAGCTCCAATGTCCCCTTAAATGCCTCCTTGAGTTGCCCCACTTGTTTATGGTTTTGCCACTGTTGAAAGGTCCTATGAAGCTTTTGGAGGGTTTGTCAGCTCTGCTGGCTGAATGAAATTATACCATCCCAATTTCATATCCCTGCGAAAAGAAAGCAAAATCGCATTGCTTAGAAGTAGTGATGGGACAGTAAACTGAATATGAGAAAAGTTTTATGATTTTTAAAATAATGAACCATGCTTAAAAGAGTTCCATATAAGAGAGACTAATGTTTTAATCAGAATGATCCTGTTTTTGTCTATGTTCTTTTGAAGGGGAAAAGTTCATTCACATTTAATTCTGTCAAATGGAGAATTGTTTTGTTTTTCGTTGTGCTATATAATAATTCACAAATCAAAACAGGAATATAGGATTAGCTTTTTCCCCACATTTATTCATTGTTCACACACATATTTGTTCTACAATCATCTATTGCTGTGTGTCAGAAGTAGTGCAAATGTACTAGAACTTGAAAATGGAAAATAGTAGGCCCCCAGTCAAAAGGAGCTGATCAGGAAGTTAAGGAGACAAGATGAGTACATTGCTGGTGACACCATGGCTTGCTGTATGTTTTCATATTGGCGGGTATAAATAAGGATGGCCAAAGACAGCCTGGGAATAACTAGAAAAGGCAACTCCTTATCTGAATATCAAAGGCAATACTTATGGGAAGTTGGGGTAGAAAAAATATTCCAGATAAATAGAGTGGCATTTACAAAGGCAAGGAGGCTCCCTTGAGGGCACAGCTCATAGAGGAAGTCCCATGGAGGAAGCTGAAATTTCAAGTGTAAGGGGAGTGTTGTGGTGAGCAGTGGGTTGAGGACAGTGATGTGAAGCAAGGGACCACTGCTGGTGGTGGGTGTGGGTATATATGTGTGTATATTTATATTGTGTGTGTGTGTGTGTGTAGCTCTGGTGTGCAGCTCATACTCACTCAACAGTCTGACTAGTTTAGGCTGCCCCAGTGAAGTGTGATGCTGCCACCTCCTCACTCTCTGCCTCAAAGCTCTGGAGATGGCACCGTTGCCCCCAGCTGTGCAAATGCAGAGGCGAACCAGATTTAATAGTCATTTAAGAATGGCTCGGCAGCTGCAGAAGGCTCTATTAAGAGTGTTACACTGTAGGAGGGATCTTCCCCTTTCTTTTTGTTTTTTCTTTTTTGTGCCCCTGGCAAACTCATTTTTCATATCCAAACAACTTTGCAAACTGCCTCATTATGGAGAAAATGTTTTCTCCTGTTTTATACATTTTTAAACGTCCTCCTTTGGAGTGATAATAGCCTTATAAAAATTATAGTAAACAAAAGCGATGGTGCAAGACTTTCTTTTGCTTTGGACTTTCCACAATGTTAGGCAAATGAAATCGAGAGCTTACTTGTCAGTTGTCGATGTGGCCTATCACTGAGCCGAAGGAGTAGGTGTGCATTCGGACGTGTCCCGTGCAACTACCACCTGAGCTGTGGGCATCAGGAATGTCCAGATGCAGCCAACTTCTCTAGGGTGTCCACCCTCCACCATCCTGTAAAAGGCTCTGACAGGCGAACTACCCAAGTGAACTGTTGAACATCCTTAAGAAAAGTTTCTTAAACTGAAATAAACTTACATGCAGTAAAGTTCATGAGTTTTAACTGTAAGGTCAACAATATTTTTGTAAATATAGCCACTTATGTGACCACTACTCATGTTGAGGCATATTCATTTACCTGACCCTGAAAGCCCCTCGGCCAACACCACCACAGTCACTGCCACCCAGGAGACCGCTGTCAGGCTCTTCTCACTCTACCACAGTTTTGCTTGATTTAGAATTTCGAATCAGTGGAATCACACAGTATGTACTCCCACCTGGCTTCTTCCACTAATATTTCTGACATTCATCCATTTTGTTTTGTCTGTAATTCTGTGTAATATCATGTTCTATGAGTATACCATACTGCTTATCCTTTTTCCTGTTAACTGACATTTGGGATATTTTCCATTTTGAGCTTCTATGAAAAAGGTGCTATGAACATTCTTATGAATGTATGCACTTATTTGTTTTGTTACATACTAGAAATGGAATTGCTAGGTTATAAAGTAGGCATATATTTGACCTTACTAGATACTTGCCAAAGAGTTTTTCAAAATGGTCATAACATTTTACACAGCCCTTAAGACAACATATGAGAGTGTCAATTGCTGCACATTCTCACCAAAATTGGCATTGTCTTTCTTTCTTTTAATTTTAGCCATTCTGATGGGTGCATAGTTGTATTATATTTTATTGCATTGTAATTTTTATTTTCCTGGTGAGTGATGTGATGTTAAATTTCACATGTAAAAATATTTGTAAAAAATAGTAACAATAGCAAAGCATGTATGGGTAAAACTGAGGAAAGAGGGAAAGAAAATGAACTTTTATTGAGCTGTTATTGTATCTAGAAACCAAGATTCATGTTGTATATCCTCTGAACCTTTAATAACAAGGTAATATTATTTCCAGTACTCAGATGAGGAATTTATAACAGTGATGTTAAGTAAAGTGAAGATAGAAGTAATATTAATTCCTGTACTATGTGTTTGGGAGAAACAAATGGGTTTTACATGTTTACATGTTATGTTTTTTGTATAACGTACTGAGAATAGGGCCTGGCACATGAGGAATACTCCAGTTTTTGTGTTTTGAAACATAATGCTGCAAATTGTAAATAAAAACAATTGTGCTCATGGCTTTTAAGGAAAATTGGGGTGTGGTAGGTTACAGATTTATGCAGCTAACATTAACATGAGGACATTTTACAAAATGTTGACCATATTGCTAGGGATAGATTCATGTTAGTGGTGATGGCCACCCTTGAAAAGATGATAAATGAGTCTGATTGTTCTCAGTTACAGTTATTCCATGGAGCTTGATTTAGGTAGTGAGTGTCTACATTTCAGAGAAAGGACATAGCCTGTCATTAACTGAGTGAGGCATTCACGATTTCCCCTGAACTTCTCCAATATATGCTATGCATGAGATGTCATAGCGAGCGCTGGAAATGCAAACTTGTATAGTGGTTATTGTTAGCTTTCATGGAATTCAAGAGAAGAAAAGAATATCTTTGTGAGTGTACTCTGTCCCCCCAGCCCAATACAACTAGTTCCTTCATCAATTATACTTAGACCACTTAGGGTGCTTTTGAAGACTTACTGACTCCCAGATCTCTACAGTTGGCAAGATCTTTGTGTTTGGGACAGGGTCTTGGTTTGTTTTGTGTTTTTTGAGGTCTGTTGCAAGTAAATTTCAAAGATTACAGTGACACCAATTACTGTGCCAGTATTTCATAATTTTTTTTTACAACTTTGGCTTCTGAAATCTCAGACCTTATTTGGCAGGCTTCTCAAATACGTACTCATATTTTGACCTCATCAAGTTGAAAGACTCCTTTTCACAGGATACTCTGATGATAAGAGAGAATATTCTCCTCACTCTGTTCTAAGGTTCCTATTTCATTTTCCATTTTTAATGGTTCTTATTTCATAATAAGAAAACTTAATAGGGGTATTTACTTGGGTTACAAACAGAATTCAATTAAAATATTCAGCATGTGATTTATGAGGGATAAGTATTTTTAAATGACCAAAGCTGTTATCCTCTTTACTTATTTACAGTCCTCTTATGTAAAAGAGGATATGAGATAATAATATCTTTACTAAAAACTAAAACACAACTTCTCTGACTAATTTTTAAAAAAATTTTTTACTATACCTCAAAATTCAGTTAAAACACAAAATTTCGGAGAGCGTAATAAATACCGGTTTTATTATGCACTGAGAACCATAAATCAACTTAATTCAATAAATACAAATAAATTTTGAGTATTTGCAATGTTTCAACTCCATGCTAAGCATTAGCAATACAAATATGAAAATTATATAATCTCTACATTCTAGGATCTGACCAACTGATGGGAGATATTGACATGAACAATTAATCGTAATGCTTTCTAATAAAAAGATAATAGAAAAATGTTCCAGATATTATACGAGAACAGTATGTGAAGTAATTAATTTTTCTTGAGGAAAGGGGAACCATAAAATTCTTATTTGGACTGTATAAATTTTAAAAGATGATTTCAACAAGAAGACACTGAGGGAAAGGACATTCCAGATGAAAACCAGAATCCAAGCAAAAGCACTGTCACGTGAACAAGTCCAACATGTTGGGTGACACCATGTGGGTCAACGTAGCTAAGGAAGGTAGGCTTGAGGGAAAAGAGGGCAATGTGGAAGGAGCTAGGACAGGAAAAAACTCACTGCAATGCTCAGTACTTTGGAATTTACATCTTGTTCCTAAAATGTTCTAAGGGGGAGATGTATTCAACAAGTATTTACAGAAATCAGCTATGTGGCCTAGTCTGAACTAGGTACTAGGATCACAGTGATGAATAAAAATGTATTCCCAGCTCTCCAGAATCCCAAGTGGAGCTAGACCAGCATAGAAGCAAAGGGCAGGTGGTTCTCTTTACTTGATGGGAAAGGATTTGAGAGCATAAGGGAGTTTTGCTTTGCCTTTAAAAGAACTCATTCCATTTACTACCAAGATAAAAATATTCATGTGGGGAACCAAAAATTTAATGTATTTATACTTGTTTCTGATTTTTCTTTGGTGTGGAGGGGATGCTTACAATATATTTGAAGAGAGAAATTTATTCTAGAACTCTACTCTCAGATTTGGTGTTCAAAGCACACACATATCCTTATAAAAGCAAATAGTCTTGATTTAATTGCTTCTTCTGATCAGCCCAGAGAGTAAGCTGTTGGACTTCCCAGGCCTTGCGTTATCAATAATACAAGATATGGATGCTTAAATATAGCTTTCTTGCAGGGGAATTGCTGTCACAGGAGCCAATGACCTAAATTGCCTTTGAACATCAAAATTCCTAAAGGGAAAAGGACACATATGCTCTTTGAATATTAAACTAGTGACTAAACTGGGTCAGAAGGGCTACAAAGAGCGCATTTACAGTGTTCTTTTCTCTTCCTCACAGGAAGTGAGGTCTCGAGTATTCATTACCTTGAAGAAATCTATTGTATTTCCTAAGCAAATTGCTTCAGATGGTTTATGTGTTTTGTGATATTTATCTTTGATGATATAGTTCTGTGCCACTTTTTATGTTTCCTTAACTGAGTTTGAAGTAATTTTGGGGGAATCATTCCGGCCACCCTACCTGTGTTCACCAGTTTTCTCCTCTATGTCTGCTTCCAATTACACGTAAACGTACAATTCAGTCCTCCCTTTAGGCATTAGAAATAGTCTTAACAATTGTTTGTAACTACTTCAGCAGGTTTTCTTACATTAGCTTCCTTGATAGGTGGAAGTCAGTGAAGACTGAAGACAAGACTCTTGAGTTGAGTGATTTGGCAGACAAAGGGTGACTAAATGAATAACTACCATAGTTCTTCAAGTTTATCAAGGCACAAAAACATCCACAACCATCTCAGGAATGAGATCATATGTTATTCAGGTTTTATTGCTTAACACATCACTGAAGTCATATATATTCATATATTTTCTGAATGGATAAGTAAATGAGCAAGCAGGAAGCGAAGGCAATGGGTGTACTACTTCAAGAGGATGTGCACTGGTGGAGAGGAAACTTAGTGGGTGAGTTTCAGGTAGTTATGTGGCCCCAGAGGAAAGTTATATGGGCCCACAGATGCTCCTTGACTTATGACGGGGTTATGTCCTGATCTCATTGTAAGCTCTAAACCTCAGTTTCCTGATCTATAAAGGAAATAACGATACCTGATTTCTAGAGCTGTTATTAAGATCAAAATACATGAAAAATACATGGACAATAAAGGCACTTAATACACCTAACCTACCTCACATCACAGTTTAGTCTAGTCTGCCTTAATTGTGCTCAGAACACTTACATTATCAGGATGTAACTCCATGATAAGTGAGGAGCATCTATAATTGCCTTCCTCTTCTTGTAACCAAAAGCAGGAGACACAGATGGGCATTTTGTAGACATAATGGGATGTGAAAACAAAATATCCAAAAATGCTATTAATGCAGTACAATGTAGAGTATTGGGAACTCTGGCTTGCGGCCACCGCACAGCATCATGGGAGAGTATTGCACTGCATATTGCTAACTCAAAAAATGATCAAAATTCAAAATTCGAAATAGAGTTTCTATTTCATGTATATTGCTTCCGCAACATTGTAAAGCCCCAAAATTAAAAGTTGAACCATCATATGTTGAAACCCTCTGTATTTAGCTTTTAGACACATAAGAACAAGTAGAGAAAAAGAGATTTAAAATTCAAGCATGATTTAAGAAAAAATCAGTCAAAATAAGAGGTAAGTAGTTTTCCTTGGAAAGGAGAAGTCTGACAGTGAGCACACAGTAAATATTTGTTGAATAAGCTAATGGGTGAGAAATGACACTTCATCTTCCAAAACAAATAAGATTGGCTAACGGTACACAGATTTTGATGCAGAAGGAAAAGATTTGGAGTCTCTTATTCTTTAATCATTTAGGACAATTGTAGTAAATATTTAGGAAATGATTGCAATATGCTAGGTAGCATGTTACGTGCTTTACATATGTTATTTTATTTAATCCTTGCCATTAATATGGAAGAGAAGAGGCGAGTAGTGTACTGCTATTTGTAGTTGCCGGAATGAGACTTAATCTTCTAGTGAACTAGACTCAGGGAACAATTGTAACTGAGCTAGGGTTTGAACTCAGAGACTCTGCCTCCAGAGGCCAGCACTGCATAATAGTAAAGGAACAAGACCAGAGGCTTCAGAATTTTTTACTTCTAATTTCCAATGGTTTCATATTTTCTCATCATATGAAACTATTGCCTTCAGAATTACATACTCATTAAGGTGAAGACATTGACTTCGTGCCTTTGAATCTTCCTCACTCAAAATTCCTGGCTCATTGTAGTCAATTGAATATTTATTTGTTAATTGATTTATTAATGAAAGGAGTGAAAAGTTGGGGTATAAAAATTAGAATTTGAAAATGTAGAAGGAATTAATATTTATGAAACATGATAAAACAGAGAAATATGTATATTAATCCCTTAAAGTGTGGCCAGTAAGATCTGAGGCTCTGCTATGTCAGGCAAAACTTCTTAAAGACATATTTAACTTCTAGAGTTAAAAACAATGGGAAAGACTACAGCGTACTGTCTGGTACATGATAGGTTCCATAAACATCAGCAAAGATACTGGTTACCTTAGGTGTTGCATATGCCCAAATATCATCCCTGTCATTGGAAACTTTGGGTCAATTACTTAAGCTCTTTCAACCTCAGTTTCCTCATCAGTAAAGGAAATAATGATACCTGACTCCTTAGAGCTGTTATTAAGTTCAAATAACATAATTCACATAAAGCACTTAAGGCCTTATGGATGGTAAATGCTCAATAAATGTTCGCTCTTATTATTTGATATTAAATGAATGAAACGGAGCTTAAAGTAATAATACAAATGCAGCATAGATCTTAGGTGAAGCCTAAGTTGGATTTTCTGTTCTGACAAGAATATAGCCCATGCAATGGGTTTGCCCCATCTACTTGGGAAAGAACTCATCTAAAGGTATAATACACATAAACTTGGATCATTAAAAAGGCCCTGCATCAGAGGGGAGGAGTAATGTGATATATAGCAGTGTACATAAGCTGTGCGTTTCAGGGGACAGGGATTATGAATTAAGTATAGGAAGGAGAGGGAGGAGCTCTTTTCTTATATAGTGCTTGAGATATTGAAAGTACCAGCTAACATTGCTTTGTGTATCATTTCCAGAATGGTGGGCCTGGAGGTAGTGATCCTTGTGAGATGCTGTCACAGGTTCACTGGCCACTGAAAACTCTAGGGGACTCCAAGATATCTATGGGAAAAAAAAATTAGGAGGACAAGAAATCCTCTGGATAAGGTTAGAAAGAGAGAACTATGCTACAATTATCTTCATACATTTACAACTTCCATGCCAGTGTGGTCTGGGGAATAGGAATTATGTAACTGATCCTCTGGTCCAATTTCATCCCTTAGCCTGTGATCCAGAGAGCCTAAGATTACCTGCAATAAAAATCTATTTAACAGTTTGAGTGACAGGGGAGCATCACTGCTGCAAAGGCCCATCACCTACCAGCATTATGAAAAGTTTTATCGAGCTGAATAGTGTGTGAAAGTGGTTGCATTAAACCAGGAAAACCCAGTATAAACAACCAGGCAGCCTTATTTGGTTTATTTTCCCACACATATCTGCTCCTTTATCTCTCTTTAAGGGTTGCTAGTTAATTGATAGTGTGAAACAGACTTTCTTAACTCCTACACTCTAAATCAATTAATGTTGAGGAGTCACTAGGTTCACACTAAACACTGTTGATTTCTAGCCCTTATTTTCAGTTGTTGCTTTATTTTCCTTTTCATTACTTTTGCTTTGGGATTGTGTTAGTAACATGAGGATAAGTGGCATGATCCATGGCCCTTGTAAAGGGTATAATAGGAGATTAATAAGCATATTACACATATTCCAGTATAGACCACAGAGCCATGATTACACAGTGAAACTCTCATGGTGCGAGCATGCACCAAAGAAGCTATGCTGGTATTGGGTGAATTTTTACATCCTCTTTTCTTCTGCTGTGTAGCAGGATGTTCATGAGTATTCTTGAATGGTTTAAGGAGCATTATTATCTGCATCTTTTCCTTACTGGGCTGATCTAATCATACATCCCTTCCTTTCCCCACCTCTCTAACTTCATGACACCCTTGATATTTGGCAGCTGCTCATTGTATCCAAGCCACCCCTTGGACCCTGCATCTGTCAATTGGGATAAAGCTGGAAATACTTCACTTGTTGGCACTGTCTTTTAAAACTATCTTTTGTTTTTTGTTCCCTATGTTGTTGGGATGATCATCTCTCTTCCGTATAGCACTCTTGTCACTGGGACCTCCTTTTAGATGCTAAAATGCAGAACCATATAAACTTGAGTAACGGGAAATTTAATTTTTCTTATACAGTGTATATTTTGGTCTGGGAGAAATCAGTGATGCAAAAAAATAAGGAGAATACACAGTTTGAGAATCAGAAAGATCTGTTTTAAGCTCAGAAAAGTTTGGAAAAACCCAGAACCTAAAATGTATATATTTACATATCAATATATTTTGTATGTATAATATTAAGTATAAATAAATACTCTACAGATATGTAAATTAAACATATCCTAACTTATACTACATATACATGTATGTATGTTTGTGTGTGTGTGTGTTGGCCAGTTGTATGTATATAAATGTACATCTAAAAGTGTTAATATTATTACAGCACAGAATTACAGACAATTTATATTTTCTTGTATATTTTCTGAGTTTTTCAGTTTTTTTTTTTTTCAACGAGCATGGAGCCCTTGTATAAAAAGGAACAATCAAACATTGTAAAGCAAAACCATGTTGAGTCTTTCTGACAACAAGCCATAAAAGCTGCCAGAGTCAGGAAGGACACAGAAATTGCTAATGTTACCTGGGCTCTGGCCAGATAGGTCACAGTCATTTATTTCTCCCCCTACCTCCAATTTGGAAACACCAGCTACTTTGAACCAAATGATATATGTGATTAATGAAGGGACTGCTGTGTTATAACTAAACAGATTACTCCAGAACCATTCTAGAGACAGTCTGATTATGTTTGGATTGTGAAATTGTATTTCCTCTCGAATAGTTCCAGATAGCATCTTCTCATTCTTACAAATTGCAGAAACATAAATTAAGCCAACCACCAGCTGATCTGAAAGTTAAAGTTTCATTATGAAGGACTGCTGTTTACAGGTAATGATTGCAGCACCCCAGGTAAATAAAACCTTTCAGGGTTGTGTTAGGTTCTTGTACTTCCTTCACCATTTTGTTCAGTTATGTGTGTGCACAGAGAGAGAGAGGGTTCCGATATGCTGCTAGCTTCTTGCCTCCTGGTTCTCATTCACTCAACCTCTGGAAGTTTCCACGGCACCTAGTATGTACTTTGCTTTTTCACCGGTTTCCTGACTCAGGTTATTCTAATGATTTTTATTTAGAAATTTAACTCTAGATGTGATCTTCCTCTTTCAAGTCCTAGCAGGGTAGTCTCAGCAATTCTTAGAAGTTAAAGAAAGAGAAGAGCCACTAGATATAAAAATCAATTGCAGTAAGAGGCTACTATACTCTATGCTGTTTTGATTCTGAACAGAAACATAACATTTTTGATGTTATTTTGAATTATGCTTCTTCTGACCACCCATCTGTTTTTAGGTGGAGGTCAATAAACTTATTTTTGAAACACTAACTTCACTTAAAATCAAATTTGATCCTCCAAAAGTGAGAAAGCTATCTTGTAAAGTTATCCTGCTTGAATAAATACCTTTGTTTAACTCTTAACTGGATAAACCCATGGTGCTCTCCAGCAAAGAAAACCACAGGCCCACTTTGATTTTGTGACTGATCTCTCTGAAAATGGAAAAGGAGAATTGTAATTCCTTGAGAAATTGTTCTAACAACTTGAAAATCTCAGGTGTCTGCTTATTTCTGGTAGTGATCTAGATAAACAATGGAAATATCCTCATAACTATTAGAAAAGAATAAACTTATATGGAAAATTCTCAACATCCTTCTCTGTTGGAAGAGTTCATTTTTGTCTTCTACCTGTTTTAACTTGGGTTTAAGAGCTCATGAGAAGCTGTTCAATAGCATGAATAACGGCCTCTCCCTTCATGCCCCATGTCCCCCCACCCCCCACCAATTCCATGTGCTTTCATGAGAGAAGAAAAAGAAGGGAATCTGGAAAATGCTTCTATCTCTTATACATGACGGTGGAGTCAGTTTGACCCCTCCTGTATTCATTTAATAAGCCAGTCTTTTGTGAGTGAAAACAGGAGAGTTTTTGTTCACATAAATTTTAACAGCCAAATGTAATCAGAAACTCAGTCCAAAAAGCAAAAGGGAATATGTCCTTTGAGCCCTATTTCAGATAAAAGCCAAGGCATTTCCCAGGGCTTGGATTACAGTCCATTTTGTAGATAGTCATCTGTGGGGATGATATGGGTCCTCCTCCGAACACAAAGTATAATAGTCGTTTTGAAGGGAGTGTGCTGAGAGGACCTAAGGCCTTCCTAGCTGCGTGTACTTCCAAACCTGGAGAGCTGAATGGCTGTTAAGCTCTCCTGCCTGTAAATCCTGATTGTATCCCATGAAATCAATGTTACATTGCTGAGAATTTCTTTAATGTTATAAGGGATTAAACCAGAGGTAAATTTTGATTTTTTTATACTGTATCTATATACTATTCACTATACAGCTGTTGCGTAGCAGGCATTGTGTTTATTACCTTCGTACACTTATCTCATTCATCTTCCCAACAACCTTGTGACATGAGATCACCCTTTCTATATATGACTTAGAGCATTAGATGTTACACCGCTAGGAGGGGGTAGTAAAGGGTAGCTGAGGTTTGAACCCACCCAGTCTGTGCCCCTAATCATTAGCTGCTTTCCTCCTGCTATACTCCCCTCGCTATGCTCTTCTGCCTCTTCCATGGCATAACAGGAATTCTCTAAAACAGTAAAGCACAGTGCATGGAAACGGAAGAGAAACAGAGGCACAGTCAAGCTAATAAAATGTGACTGTAACATGGCAGGAAGAAGGTTTAATTTCCATCCTAAGTGTCTATCAGACATAATTTTTATAAGAAGAAGCACCTTGTTTATTCTTTTCATTTTTGTATCTCTAGCATAATGCTTAGCAAATAGAAACAACCAAATATTTTAAAATAATATATTATACCATCTATAAATTTGTTACTGTGTTTAATGTGAAAGATACATTATAATGACAGCCAAAGAGCAGAGGATGTTGCCTTGTCATTTCAGGGAATGCTGCCATGTGGGTCTTAAAGATTCAGAAACTTACAATTGGAGCTCAACGGAATAAAATGCATTGTTTTGTCTTTGTTATTCTTAAGTCAATACTACAGTTTTAAGAACTATAACTGATATTACTATGGCTACCTTCCTAATCAGGTCCTGAGATATCAAATTGAGTTTATTTCATAAGTTATGAAATATTAAGAAAGGAAAGCAGAAGAAAATCTATAATTGGTAAGTGGAAGAGTTAGTCTTACTGTCGTTAGGGAAAGAAACTGGTAAAAAAATCATATTTAAATTTCAATACATTCACATCTCCTCATGTTTATCATGGAGATAGAGAATCAATGTTGTTTTACTTTCTTTAGTTTAAAAACCTTGCTCAAGTTGTTCCACCGCACAACTCCAGGGGTCACCATTCCCATTGTTTTGAATCTGTGTGGACTCAAGGGGTGCTCTAGTTTCACAGGCACCAGCATCCCCCTCTCTCCATATGGACTATTTAGGTCAAAACAATAGATTCCTATTTGCAAAAAACAATCAATTTCTTTAGGGACCTTTTTCATATTACTATAATTATTTTATGTTAGCATTTATTGAATATGAACGTCAAATTCTGGGCTAGATGCTTGCAGATGAGTAAGACATGATCTCTTTAAGAGATCTGCCATCTGTCAGAATGAAAAATACTAACTGGTATGACACAATTTTTATCTACAGACAGATGTGATTGATGATCTAGTGGTACAGATACTTTGAGGTTTAGATGTATAGAGATATAAATAATGTATACTATGCTTGGATAGCTAGAGACCAAGGCTCCTGTGGTATTTTAAATTTAGGGCATCTGCACAAACTTTTTTACCCCTCATGTACACTCATTACTCATAGTAGCCCGTACTCCCTTTCTGTGCATGGGCTTTCCAATGCTAGAAAAGGCTTGAAAAATTATGTTTTCTAGGGTTTGTATCCTTGATTTTCTTTACAATATATGTCACTAGTGATTTCACTATAGTTCTTTGTGAGCTGAATATAACAGAAAATCCAATCCCAGCCAGTTTCAAGCACAAAAATTTGCTGTGTCCTGTCACTGGAGACAACAGGAGTTGCTTGGCTTAAGTAGACAACATTGCTAGTATTCAGTTTCTCTTGTTTAATCTTTTTGGTATACTTCCTTGGGTTGTTTCCACTCTCATTCACAATCTCATCTTGTGGCTCAAGGTGACTGCAACAACTCTGGACTTACATCATCGTGTTTCAGAGGTGCTGGGAGGTTCCCCCCGCCAACCACTGTTGTAAGGGGAGTGTGGAGCTCTGAGGAGCTTAGACCTGTACACATGCTCCAACACTGAACTGTCTACATGCCAAAAAATGAGCTGTCCTATCTGCAAGGGAATGGCAAACATTTTGTTTTCAGGTTTTTTGTGTTTCCACATGTTCTTTAAAGAGCCAGAGTCAAAAGGTAGGGTAGGCAGACATTAAGCAAAAATTAATTTAGAATGTAGAAAATGGCTTGTTAAAAGAAAAAAATGGTGAGGGGAGAGTTAAAAATTTTCAGCAGAAGATATGAACCAAGTATGTGAATGTTTTGTTGGAGCTTTCAATATCAATATATACCTATGACGGGAGTACTAATAGTGCCTAGCATTTTTTAGGCACTTGCTATATGCCCAGCGTTTTATGAAATACCAGTCACACGAAATAGATAAGTTGTTATCCTCATTTTTACAAATGAGGGCCCTGAGGGTTGGGGGTATTCAATAATGTGTCTAGGATTACAGGGTGAGTGAATAGGAGAGTCAGCCTTAAACTCTGATGCAGTTTGAGAGACAGTGACAGTGGCCTGTGCTCTCAGCCTCCTCCACCACCAGAAACAACACACAGCAAGCAAAGCAGTTTTTCCCACTGCTTTTGTACCTCTCAGGACAAATGGAGCAGTGTGACAGCCTGGGAAGCATATTTTACGGGAGACCTTGATGCCCATGAGGGCATGGTGTATAGGATGGCCAAGGTGGTGATGAGTCTAGAAACCGGCAAATCAGGAGGATCATATCAAGGGGAAAAAAAGGACATAATGACTTTGCCTATGTCTTAGTTCAGGCTGTTAAGACAAGACTGGGTGGCTTCAATGACAAACATTTATCTCTCACAGTTCCAGAGTCTGGACCTGAGATCAGGTTGCCAGAGGACCTGGCAAGGATCTTCTTCCTGGTCCCCAGATGGCAGTCTTCTCCGTGTGTCCTCACATGACAGGAACTGTTGTGTCTCCTCTTACAAGGGCACTAATTCCATCATGAGGGCTCCATCCTCAGGACCTGATTACTGTGCAAAAGCCATATTTCCAAATACTGTCACACTGGGATCAGGGTTTTTACATATGAATGCTTAGGGCATAGCATCCTACTTGTGAAAACTGGTTTGTAGATTTGGAATTATACGTACCCTGCATTGGATATTTCAGGGAGACGGAAGCTAAGAAAAGACAGTTTAGACACTACTCTTTGGCATATGCCATTCCTTCTATCTAGAATGTTTCTCCATTCTTTTTAAATGTCTAAATACAACTATCTCTTGACCATTTAAAATGTCATTTATTGCATGAGGCCTTACCTGATTTCCCTTTACCACTGCCATCAAATGAGTTGTCCCCTTCCAGTAACTTCCAGAGCACTGAGACTCTGCCGTTCCTAAGACACCACCACTGCCTTGAACTATCCCTTATTAATGTGGAGATCCTACCTCTGACTCCAGCCCATAAGCTATATGAGGACAAGTGCTTTGCTAATTTCATCTCTGAATCTCTCCCGAGTGCCCCATTCAGCCTTGCACATAGCAGATGCTTAGGACACCTGCTGAAGTGACCTGGCTGGTGAGACACTGAGCTCCTGTCCCTGGTCATCTTCAACACAGAACTGAAGACCATGCTTATGGAGGTAAATTCCTGCATTAAGTAGAAGGTACATTATATGGCTTCTAATACCCCATTTCATTCTAAAATTCTATGACATTTATGGCATAATTTTATGCCCATTTTGTGCTTTTTCACCTCATTATTCAAATTTTATCTTATGGATTTGACAGAAAAAAAGCAACTCTAAATGGATTTCTGTCTGTGAAGTATCTAGATGTCTCTAGCTAGACAGAAATACTTTCAGGTTATAAAAAGGAAGATACAGATAATACAGACATACAGTCTGTCACTATCTCTTATCTATTAAGTAGACAATCTATATAACTTATGTGGATATAAAATGCTATATAAAGAAAAATATGTATTATATATATTTTCACATACATGTTATTTCATATGTGTATTTCATATCTGTATTTTCACATACATGTTATATCCTTGTATATGTTTGGAATTATAACACAATTCCACAAAATCATTTTTAGTTACATAGAAACTGTACATATAAGCAAATGTTTGTATATATAGCATAATATACATAACCATATATACACACATTGTAGATGTATAATGTGTATATGCAATGCATATGTATATATTATACACACTCATGCACACAAACAGTGATTTACAAGCATGGCTTGATATTCGAGGTTGCCTGTTCACCCTGGAACATAGTTATGATGATAGTGCCAGGATCACTTTTCGGAGAGAATGAACTAGAAAAAAAAGAGACCAATATATCAGAATCTTTGTCCTTCCGCCTCCATTACCCCTACTCCCCACTCTATTTTTCACCTCTCTACTTATAAACCTTATCATTTGGTCTCAATATACAAGTGCAAATAACAAGTTTGGGTAGACTGACTTCAAAAACCAAAAGAGCATGAAGCATCTTTCAAAGAGAGGAAAATTGGGTGGAGTGGTGTTATAGAATTTTGGAGCTGGAAATGAGCTCACCAAATTCATATGCTAATTATGTTATCTTGGACTAATTAAGACTAAGCAAACCTCATTATATCTTTGAAATTCTGCTGCTTACACCTAGAAATGTCAGTTGGCTTTTGGTTAGCATAGACAATTTGGGCTTTTTAAAATTAAGCTTGAGTTTGAAACCAGGTACAAATATTGTTGATATATTTAGAAACATTTTGGTAGCAATAGTTTAGTTTGTTTAATAAACTATCGTTAGATGGCATTTATAGATTATGTTGACTTTCAAAGATATTTTGTATCTTAAAAATATAATGGATCTTAGAATACATCAAACCCGTTCAGAATCCTCTATGCTTCTGTTCCCACTGCGTAAAATGAAATTCTTCTCTTGCCATTCGGACAACCTTCAGTCTGTTAGAACAGCTTCCATTTTGAAATCAATTTTCTCTTTTCTGATAAAACCAATGTTCTGTCCTCTGTATGATTTGGGTTCATAAATGCTTCTCTCTACCAATACCTGTCTCAAGTGTCTTTTCTTCCACTGTTGGCTAAGGAGTCACTGTAAACTGATGGGTATAACGCATCTTATTGTTAACAATAGCTCACTGGAAAAATAGTGTTTTGGTCTTCTTTGTATTTCTAACAGCTAGTCCAACATCAAGCACAGTGGAGACATACAGTAAACATTTGATTGAAGACGGAGTAGCACTATAAGGGTTAAGGCAGATGGACTGCCTTAGATGCACTTTCTTCCTGTCAACATTTTAATCCAAAGAACATCATGTCCACAATTTTTGAGTTTTCAAATATTTGAGCTTCCAGTATGTATTTGCTTTGTACTCATGCAGATTGTAATTTTCAAAACACAATTACACCATGTACTCACCCTAAAGTCATTTATTAGTTCTAAGTGTTTTCCAAGTCTTTATACTTAGAAGAATTGGCCTAAACATGCAATGGCCTAGGTTTAAAATCTACTTTGCTGTTTAAAAGAAGGGAATGAGCTTGCATTCATTCTCCCCAAAAGCTTATTAATCCATGTACTTACTTTACTAAAGAATGTATCCAGTCACACAGTGAAGTGCAAATATATTAAGGGCCCACCATGTGCAATTCACTGCAGAGTTCTCTGGGAATACAGAGACAAATAAAATGGACTCTTCCTTCCAAGAGTTCGAAGGGCAGTCACAGTACAGACATAATTGCAAATAATGGTTTTTTTCTTCTAATAAAAGGAGCGTTGAGATAAATGCTGTCTCAATGTTGTGAAAAAAGAGTGTTAAGACAAGAAAAAAATGAATTCTTATGGGCGGGACGGGAAAAGGCCTTCCAGAGGAAAGGGCATTCCACTGAGCTCTTAGTAAATGGTATTTGCATTGTACATGTAAGTAGTATAGAGAGGGAACTTCCAGGAGGAAAACATATGTTGGTCAAAAGGCTGGAAGCAACCAGGTGAAAAGCTATTCTTTGGCACAGATAGGAAGTAGGAATGGAAATGGAGTATAAAGTGCAGGAGCTGACAGTGTAGCCAGTGGTCAGCCCCCTGACTCCATATGAGGTGAGTGGAAAGTCAGGTTTGTGTCAAAAATTCTTGTTAAAAGGTAAGAATTTGGCTTTAATTTCCCAGGCAACAATAGGAAGATAATTAAAGTTTTTGAAGCAAGAAAAAGTCATGGTGTTCAATTTTTTTCAAGATCAGAGATATCAAGGTGAATTTATAAACAGGAGGAAGTTTGGTAATTTCATAAGGATGTGAAAGCCTAGCTATAACACCCCCTTCTTGAATAAGGACTGGGTCTAGGGCAAAGCATACGAGGTGCATTGGGATGTAAATCTAAGGAGACACTCATGCTTAGGACCATGCAAATGCATGAAATGGTGCCTCACGCACCTTAACCTAGTCCTGGCCCTGCTTAGAATACTAACTTAGCATCACTGTAAAAGATATTCATAGCATTTCCAATCTCTTTTTTCTGTGACTCTGAAAGTGGTCGACTCGAGTCTTTCCTTGGGCCACAATTTTCAATTTCTGCATGGGGAGAGGAAGGCTAATTGTCATAAAAGGGCTGCACTGCAGTGAGGTATTACAGTGAACCAGGCCAATTAGAAAAATACCTGACTCCCTGTGGGCTTGAGTTCCCACTTATCCTGGCAGGATATGCACAAAGCCTCTCAGGTCTGTGTCACTTAGACCGCTTTCGATTAGGTTTTTGATCTGGGGTAGAAAAAGGACATCTCTAACTGATTGGTGATGAGCATTTAACAATGAGCAATGAATTTGTGTGTTTCATTAGGATAATTCAACCTTACTGCTCATTTTGAAGGTTGCTGGGAAGAGGAGAAAATTAGAATAAATCACTTTTAAAACCAAGAAGTCGGTGTCACAGAATGTTTGATCATTCACAGTCTTCATGTTATTACTAATTCATCACTGATTGCCTATGTGAAGTCATGTATAATCACTGATTCTTAGGGCAGTTTTTAAGCTGTACATATACTGAATGGTCCATTCAAGAATGTCTACTCAACTACAGTCTGCCAGGCTGTTTCTCACTCAAGGAAAATAAAGGAGATAATCAGGAAGCACCTATCACAATATTGGCCCATTGTGGGCCCTTAGTCAAATTCTGGTTCACTTTATTCCTTCTTTGAAAAACTTTTTCTCTGTAGAATCACTCTCTCCCCCATGGACTGGTTCCACATCGCTTTAAGATTTCACTGCTAAGACAATTCTTCTATAGTATTTTTTAAATCCTATGTCAGGCCATTGCTTCATTTTAATATGTTTTACCACTACCTGGAAGGGAAAGTTGGTTTAAAATTGTGCATGTGTGTGTATATATATATATATGTGTGTGTACATACATATATGTGTGTGTATAAATACATATAGGCATGTGTGTGTATATATATAATATGTACCAGTTGGTACACACATACAGTAGTGTTATATTGTGCGTATGTGTGTAATATGTATATATGAGGTTTGTCCAGAGATATCCAGCCATGTAATATGAAAAATAGAGACATTTACTGAAGAAGATACAAGAAATACTGTACATAGGACAATGACACCTCAGTCCCCTTCAACATAGGCACCTTGTGACCTCACACAGTTCTCCCAATTGCCATCAGCTGCTCTGTCACAGTTTCCTGAATCTCATCAAAGATCTGAAATCTCTTTCCTTTAAAAAGTGATTTTAGTTTTGAGAAAAGCCAGAAGTTGCAAGGCACCAAATCTGGGTTGTAGAGGGGCTGAGTCACCTAGGTGATTTGATGTTTTGCCAAAAAACTCTGCACGAAACACAATGCATGAGTGGGTGCGTTGTCATGATGAAGCTGCCAATCACCATTTGCCCACAGCTGTGGCCTTTTGAATTATCCAAATAATTTTCACAGAGGAATTTTCAAGCTTAATGCAAAATTGGATGTAGATTTATTGCTCTAATTGCTCAGTCATTTTGAATGCTATGGCCACACAGTACACATGCTCACTTCACTGTGTCTATTGCCCCCACTGACTAGTACAGTGAAGTCATCATTGTTCATAGATGCTCATTCCAGTCCACTCTCTTTGGCTGCCAGTTTACATTGATGTCACATAAACCATTCTTGTTATATTAACAATGACTGGGGTTTTTCCAGACAGACCTTGTATATGCCCTTCAATGTATAGATTTACTAATTTAAAAAAAATAATGCATAACATGCCCTGGCTGGTGTAGCTCAGTGGATTGAGCGCGGGCCTTCAAACCAGAGGATTGCGGTTCAATTCCCAGTCAGGGCACATGCCTGGGTTGCAGGCCAGTTCCCGGCAGAGGACACACGAGAGGCAACCATACATTGATGTTTCTCTCCCTCTCCCTCTCTCCTACCCTTCCCCTCTAAAGATAAATAAATAAAAATCTTAAAAAAAAAAATAATGCATAACATAATAGTCATTAAAAATAAGGACTACATTTATTTTCTTTATATTTTCCCACACATCAAATAGTATACTGTACAGTCAGAGCATTGTGGTGTTTACCAGTTCAGAATATGTGCCCTTTACGATTGGCTCTCCCAGTAAGATGCCAAGGGTGGCAGGATGGAAGATGGGAAAGAGTATGCATGGGCTTTGAATCAGTAAGGTCTGGGTTTCAGTCTCCCATCTGCCATCCCCATGACCTTTAGCAGGTTGCTTTCCTTTCTGAACATTTGTTTCAGGTATAAATTGTGCCCCTATGATGCTCTAAGCATTAGATGAGATATTGTATGTAAATTACCCAGTGTAGGTTCTGATCCATGGTAGGCACTAAATAAATGGTAACTATTATTATCAGACTGACATTAATTATAATTTTATGAAATTATTTCCATCTCATACAGTTACTCGGCCACTTTAGTTCTACTATGTTCTAAGGGATTTACTTGAAATTTGGACTCACACCTCCTTTTAGTGTTCAATGAATTATATGAAATGTATTACCTGTCATATTGTATCATCTAAATGAAGCTCTTTCATGGAACAGACACATAGAGAAATTTGAAAGAGTTCCCTACTCAGGACAAGCTAAAATCCTCTATATGAAACCTCCATGTAAAGACTTTTTCAGATTTTCTTCTATGATATTATCTGCCATCTTCCTGTCTTTTCAGTTCCTTCTTGCCATCCCAAAGTCTCCTACAATAGAAGTGAAATTCAGTACCGTGTTGTGTTTTTATTGCACTCTTCTTGCCTCCTGTACTACAGAGGTGCTCTTCCTGGTATACCCACTACCGGTGTTTGCATTATTAACCTCTTGACTTCCTTTTTCTGACATTGATCATTTTAACTCCAATAACTCTCTCTTCTTTGATTTGAGAGGGGATCAAGCCATGTAAGATCACATAATCCACTCAGATAGATTTCTGTAGGCTGTTAGAGCTGGAAGGCATGTTGTAGAGTATCTGGTTCACTTTGTTCTTTATGCACAGGATGAGGGGGAAACTCTGAGAAGTTAAGGTGTCTTAGGAACTATCATTCCACGCTGTCTGGGACTTATGTGTTAAAACCAAATGCAGATTTCCTTTGTTTACCTAAAATGAAATTAGAACACAGCTGTAACTGAACTTGCGGGCATCCTGTCTTCACCCCTTATGCTAGTAGGTATTACAGGAGAAGACATTGCAGAATAGTAAAATTGCATGACCTTGTTAATAATATAACATCCCATCAATGTCGGAGAAACCGGTATCATTTGGATGGTTTCCTACGTTTTATTTGATTTTTTACTGTTTTACTTTTTAGCTATTGGGCCTTCTGGGCATACACTCATAGGAAGAAGTAGTTGTAATTAAATCCAAAGAAACCAAATGATCATCAGGAAACATTAGTGAAATCACCCTCAGGACATCGGTGCTGAGGTCAGTTGAGAATAGTATGCAACTATTAAATGAACACGCAGTTAACTAAATTGGTGCTTTAGTAGCCCTGTCTATTACATGTATTCATCACCATACAGGTGCATTTTTTTCCACATTATTTCCAACAGGATTTATTTTAAAACATCAGTTGGTATTGTTACATCTGTGGAGGGACATAAGGTCCTGCAAGTAAAAAATAAATAAAGATTCATGGATAGCAGATGTGGCTTTTATCTTATGCAAAATCATCCTGAATTGTAACTTCAATAAGTCAGTATGGCAGACTAGCTAAGGAAAGACCCAGAGTATCGGGCAGATGTTTGCACACTTTCATTAGAGCTGCTTAATACCAAATCAAGACTCGATGAGACTGAGTAATCATTTCAGAAATAGCTTCAAAAGCGTGTAGTTAAACTAAGTCTCTTATTTCTAAGTGTTCTCTTGTGTGTGTATGTGCATGTTTCCAAATAATGACATAAAGCATTTTTATCTAGGTTTTCTACCAAAGATCCTTCTTGTGAAAGCTTTTATATTAAGCTCACAGTTGTGAAGAAAACCATGCTGTACAAATTTTCAATATAGGATACTCATGGTGACACCTTGCAAATCTTTCCCTGATTACCTTGAGACTCTCAAAAACTTTCCTTCTTTGCAACCATATGTTTAACATTGATTAAAGCACTTCTGTGTGCTGGGCACAGTTCTGAGCATTTAATCCTTTCAACAGTTACTAGGGGAACTACTCTTATTATCCTATTTTTAAAGAAGAGAGCACTAAAATACAGAGGTCACCTTTTCCAAAGACATGCAACTAGTGAGAGATTAGCCAGAAGTGGAATCTAAGTACACTCTTCCTTGAAAGCCCATCTTTTTAACTACTTTTATAGATTGCCTCACTCGTTCACTGTTAATTACCATTCTAGGTGACTATATCATCTCCTTTCAGGGAGTTTGTTAATACATCACTAGCACCGTTCCTCTTTACACCTTTAAAGGCAGAGCACATTTTGTTTTGATAAAGATCACTTTAGCTTCATATTAAGAAAGGCAAAGGTTGAATAGATGTCCTGGGTAGAGAGCTGGAAGGGATAGTCCCACCTCCAATACACCTGGCCTTTCTGTTCTCTCCCACACTCTCTCCTGCTTTTTGTTCAGTCTTTTTAGGTACGTAATTGACTCTAGAATGTGTGTATATCAAAGTGGTTTAGGATCAACCATTCCTGATCAGGGACTTTCATGCCTACTGTGTATGTATTGGGTTGACCGAAAAGTCCATCGCTTTTTTTCCATGACATAAAAGTCACATCTTTTATTTTCACCAGTAACTTTATTGATTTGGATATTTTGAGTATGCCACCTATCTCCCACTATTGGTTTCTAGTGGGGAGAGGCCAGGGGTGCTGCTAAACATCTTCTCATGCATAAGACAGCCCCACAGCAAGGAATTATTTGGTCAAAATGTCAATAGTACCAAGAAACTTCACAAACCACTTTTGACATGTTATATCAGTCGCAGCATCTTCTCCATACACTGCACAAATCTCTTTTTGCATTTCAGTTGTATTTCAGTTGCAATTCAGTTGCATTTCTTGAAATAATAAAGCATAGTATGCCAAAATGTTGTATATATTCTTTCATCTTTGATATAGCCATTAAAATGGCTACACCAAAATTCACCAATTTTGATGTCTTTTTTTCACATTTTTTTGTTGTTGTTCAAGTACAATTGTCTCCCTTTTCCTTCTACATCCCCACTTTCCACCCTTGATCCTGTCCCCCTTTGGTTTTCTCCATGTGTCCTTTATACATGTTCCTGAAAATCCTTCCCCCTCCCCCCGCATTATCCCCTCTTATCAACTCTCTGGTTACTGTCAGTTTGTTCTTAATTTCAATGCCCCTGGTTATATTTTGCCTGCTTGTTTGTTTTGTTGATTAGGTTCCACTTTAGGTGAGATTAAATGGTATTTGTCTTTCACCGCCTGACTTATTTCACTCAGCATAATGCTCTCCAGATCTTTTTTTTAATGCACGCTGATATGACTGCTGTCACAATACAATCTAACAAAATTGTTTTGAATGAAGTTAAAGACAACTAAGCACTACTAGAACCATTGTATGGAAAAAATGTAATGGACTTTTTTGGCCAACCCAGTACAAGGCCAGCTACATAATTTCCTAAGCCTAGGATAAAATAAATGTGTGGAAAATCTTATTAAAAAAGCAGAAAAAAATTTTCTTTCTTTCTTCTCTTGTCTCTCTGTTGCATCTGTCATGGTGATTGTTTATTTGCAATTCAATGTTACATTCTCTCAGGCATGGAGATTACTCACTAGATGAATGTGCCTTGGACTCTGCAGGAGGAAGCGGGAAGGCAATTGCTGGGTGGGGTTGAGGATGACTAAGAATCCATCCTAGGGAGACAGTGGGAGATGGGACTGTGGTGGAGGCTAAGCTTCAAAGCCCCAGCACATCCTCCATTGTTTCATTGAACCTCATAGAATGCAAATTTAAAATTACTAAGAATTTTTAATAACAACTGCAAAAGGAGGGCAGGCCTCCCTTCCAAATATGGGGCCAATGCAAGTACCCTGGTTGTGAGACCATGAAGCTGGCTCTTTATACATTTGTATTTGGTTTGCCTTAAGGATCAGAGCTGGTGGAGAGTGTGGCTACAGCCCCTCTAAGCTACATCTTGCTCCTGCCACTATTAGCGTGATAGCATCCTTTGGGGTAGTTGTTGTTGCCTCAGTCCCATGACTAGACTGGAAATCTCACAGGGCAAAGCCTCACCTCTGTGGCCTTAACAAACTTTCCCAAGGTAACCAGAAGACTACTGGGAAGCAATGTGGGCCCTACATTTCAGGATGGACCAGGCTTCCCAGCAAGACAAGAACTCACCCCATGTGATGGCAGTGTCCATGTTCATTGGACTCACTGAGAAACACTGACTACTGAGCAAGCTAAAGAAGCAGCAACCAGTTGGAATTTGCATAACGAAGCACTTTGTTTCATTGGGAAGACTCACATGCATCTCAAATAAAGAACCGTTTACCGTATTTTGCCATATATAATGCACACCCACACTTTTTGCCCAAAGGTTCAGGAAAATAATCTTTCATTTTAATTTGATTTTAAAAGTTCAACAAAACTGATTATCATATTCCAGGGTATTAGTTAGCATATGGATATCATTATTACTTTCTAGAGTTACACTTTTAATGTATAAGCACAAATAAAAGAAATAAAAACATTTATATAGATACGGAATTAGCACTACCGTGTATAATGTGCACCCTTATTTTTCCTTAAAAAATTTGGGCAAAAAAGTACACATTATACATGGCAAAATACGGTACTTTCCAGTTTACCTTCCAATGGTACAGTGCTGAATGTGCAACTGAAAGGGACTTCGGAAATCATCTCACCAATACACTTTGCCAAAGAGAAAAGTGAGGCTGGGGAGGTGACCTGACTTTACCTTCGGTCACACACCTCCAGAACCACGATTTTTATTTGGCCTGGTTTTTATCACAGCACACCTTTCCCTTGGAACTTGGAACAAATTCCTTGGGATGGAAGACAACCTGAGGCCAAAAATCACAGTGCAGAGTGCTACCCTGACAATTCCTTCTTCGCTCCAGACCCCAGCTTGTCGCCACCCGTAGACCATACCTTGTGCTTCCCCAGAGTACACTTTCTTTTCCATCTCATGCATCATTCAGGTGGTTTATCCAACTACCAGCCACCAAGTCTGATGGACACAGTCAAACATTTTCCCTTTTTTTGGATGTTTGAATTGTGCAAGTAGAACCCGAGTCAGGCCAGCACAGTGGTTTCTCCTTTCCGTCTCCCCAGGAATTCAAGGCAGGGGTGAAGGGTGTACAGTTTGGGATTGAAGTGGAAAAAAATGGGTTCTCATTCTACTCAAATGGCAATGAATTCCTTGAAGATTCTGAAGTTGCATCAGGCTTGTTGGGAAGGTGGGCTCGAGCCGTGGCAGTGGCCTCCCAGGTGCCAGGGCAGAAAGGGAGGCAACTGTGCCACCTATTTGCTTTGTGCTGGTTCAGGACTCTACTCTGGATTTGCCCCTGAATTTGTTGTGTTGCAAATTGAAATACCATTGGAAAATGTTTTAGTTGAAATTCTAGGCTCATAGACAAAATTTTCCAACAGGCTCCTCCATTAGGCCTTACCAGCAGAAATCCTCTTGCTGTGCTCTGTAAAGAAGCAGGATGATTTGAGGAAGGCACTTTTGGTAATCCCTTTAACACTGCAAATTCTATCTAACAAAATGTTATAGCTACATATATGCTGTAGTCTAAATACTTCAAAACTCTTTTTTTGATTATGGTGATTTCTGTTTTTAAAAATCAATTAAAGAAGTAATACAGGCCATGGCAAAAATTTTAAAGAGTACAAGACAGCATTCAATGAAAAATTTTATAGCATCTCATCACTGAAAATTAATTTCAAATTCTCCCTTCCAAGAGGCAATTACTGTTAAAAATTCCTTCCATATCTTTATAGAAATTTGCTATTTATAAACAAATTATGTGTTTATGTATGTGGTAAAATACATATTATTCTGCATCTTTTTTTCTTGTAAAATTATATCTAGGAGATAGTCACAAGCAGGTCTGTTTAGACCTGTCTCATTTTTTAGCATCTACATATATTTCCCTTTCAAAGATGTTCCTTAATTTATGTAAAAAGTCATCTAAAATGGATGGTTTCTAGATTTTTTGCAATTACCTACAACACTAAAAATATCTCATGAATATGCTTATGTTCACATGTACACATATATAGATAAGATGGTTTTCTAGAGGCGGAGTTACTACCCGAAAAGATACATGCAATTAAAAATTTCGATAAATATTTCCAAACTACACTCCAAGGAGCTTGTGTAATTGGTGGGTATTTGAAAAACTGTGATGGGTTAGAAAAATAAAGACAAATATAAAACCAAAACAGATGACTATGAGTTGAATTAATATGTTACGATAGGCTAAAAGCATGAAGGAAATAGTAATTTAAATGAAATATAAAAACAATAAGTAGTTCAGTTCAGTTTATCAAACACTTAGGACCTATCGTGTGCTGAGTGGTGTTGGAGGAGATGGAGACGGAAGGCCCGAGGAGGAGAAAGTTGCGCACGGGTGAGCGTGGCTGCGCGCTGTCTCACATGCAAGGGTTCCCTTTGATAGGTCTGTTGTTGGAGAAAGGGCTCACGTTCATAGTTCTTTTTTGAAGCTCAAATATCTTTCTGCTTTAGCCCATAGCATTTATGAACAATTCAAGAAGAACTGGTATTCAGGCTGTTCCTTGTTTAGCTATGGGTTGAATCTCCAAAGTTGGTTAAGTCCATTGAGTGCCTTTCCTCACTAAAACATTGACAGAGTTTGTTCAGTTCCTAAACCATCACATAAAAGCATATCATGCCCAGAGTGTAGCAGAAAGAAATTGTACATCTGTGGTTAAAGAAGGCAACAATATTGTGGTAAAAATGGGTAAGGAAGCAAAAGATAAAAACAATCAATTTAAATAAGTAGCTTATCATTAACACATGCACTTGGAGACTACCAGGTTAAGTCAGAGGAAAATGAATAGGTCTGTGGAGACTTGACTTGGGGTGGTGAACACACAGCACAGTGTACAAATGGCGTGCTGTGGAACTGTGTACCCGAGACCTGTATAATAATAAAAGAGAAAAAATACATCAAAAATTCTATTTAAAAGAGAAAAAAGAAAAGAAAAGATCTGTGGAGATGCTGAAGGACACTGCCTCTTTCTCTAGGAACTTTCCAGGGCTTTAGAAGTTAACCAGTCTCTCCTAACTTCTACTTTTTTCACCTTTGCACTGCCTTTCTTTCCTGAACCATGGAAATGGATCAGGATAGGTTCTCCTGAACTGACAAAGAGAGAGTTGGAAGAAAGAGTGGAAAGAAAACTGAATTTGAATAGGGTGTGTATAATGTGAGAAAGAAGTGTCCTGAAATGGAGTTGAGGACTGTAGGGTGAGGAAGCTTGGAGTCAGACAATTCTGCAAACTGCCCAACAGGTCATGATGTTTGTCTCCAACCCCTTGGGAGGCTGGGCTTTAGTAGTGCTTGCTTAAAACCAGTGGTTCTCAAGCCTGGAAGTGCTTCAGAGTCTCTTGGAAATTTTGGAAATGCAGATTCCTGGCACTAATACTGGCCATTTGATATAGGAAATTGAAGGTGGAGCCTAAGGAATTTTTTTTTCTGTCTAGGTGCATAAATTTCCCAGGTGATTCTTATACACAGCAAGGATTGAGAAACACTTGGGTTAGACTACAGAGCTTTGGGTGAAAGGGAAAGAAGACCACCTATAACCTGTTCATGGTATAAGCAACATTCGTTAAAGTCAAGTGTTTGTAATGTATGGAATGCTTGTTTGTACCTCAAGAAAGTGATTTCTCCTCTCTTTGAAAAAGTATAGGGTGTGAATCCTCTGTTCCCAAGGATAGGATGGTAAACAAGGCAGGTCCCTGCTTTCTTTGAGTTTATATTCTGGTTTTTGCCCTATTCAATGGTCATGATAAGTGATTCTCAGTCACACTGCACCTAATGCCTGGGCTTCATCCCCAGATGTGATTCACTGGTTCCAGGAGCTGGAGCATTCTTATCTTTTTTTTTTTTTTTAAGGATAAAATTTCAAAGCACTTTGTTTTATTTTTAATTAAATTTATTGAGGTGACATTAGTTAGTAAAATTTTACATTTCAGGTATACAATTCTACAATACATCATCTGTATATTGTATTATGTGTTCACCACCCCAAGTCAAGTCTCCTTCCTTCACCATTTATCCCCTCTTCACTCTCTCCTACCTCTTCTTATCTCCCTTCCATCTGGGAATCTCCATATTATTGTCTGTGTCCATGGGTCTTTCTTTTCCTTCCTTCCTTCTTTCCTTCCTTCCTTCCCTCCTTTTTCTTTTTTTGTTTAATCCCTTCACCTTTCCCAGGCCCCAAACCCCTCCCCTCTGACAGCTGTCATTCTGTTCTCTGTATCTACGTATCTGTCTCCACCTTGTTTGTTGGTTTATGAACAAAAGCGTTGATATCTTTTTAAAGCTGCCAGTAGAGTCTTAAGAGCTAAAGTATTGAGAACTTTGTCTAGATCTGTATGAGGCTGAAGAGGAAACAGTTATTTCTTTCTAGCTTTATTCCTCTTCCAACTTAGCTCCCCTCTGATCTTTGATTACTTACATAGGAAAAGATGCTAGTATTGTCAACAGTTTTCAACAGTTTTTTTTTGGGGGGGTGCAAAGAAGGGGGAGTGAATTGTCATTCATTGTACTAAGAAGTGGAGAATGCTAAGAGCAGCAGAATGGTGATCTTCAGTGACTTTAAGAGGATTGTTGCTGGTGTGTATAGTGGCCTCCCTTTCTCAGATGATGGCTGCTACAGAGGACTTTCCACTTAGTCCAGAAATCTGAGAGTAGATCAGAGTTTTTCTCCTCTTCCCAAGGATGGCCATTTGATCAGGTAGCAAATTAGTCTCTTGTTTTTCATTATAAGATTCAGTGATGTGCTAGTGAATGGTTAACGACCACACTGGAAAAATACAGAATCTCTGACTGGTAGCATTTGCTAATTTCATGGTGTACCATACTCTCCTAATGGCTGATTTTAGGCTGATAGCAGTTTAACAACTGGTTTGCAAGGTTCCTGAAAACTGAGGAGGTAGCTCCAGCACACTGCTAGATGTATCTTTCCTCCTCCCCTACATTTCCGTCGTCTTTTATTTTTGATAGTTTCTTTCACATAAAGGTAGAGTTGGCACTTTCATGTTGTATGTAAGCAATATCTCATTGAAATAATAAAACAAAACCCAAAGTGAAGGATCCAGGCTGAGGTTTCTTTCCTTTTGCCATGACAAGTTATTTCCACCTTTCTTCTGTTTCACTTTCATTTATAGGGACATTTTATCTTGTTGTTAGTTAATATGTACTCTTAATACTTTTGTTCATGTAATCAGAATTACAAATAGTGTACAATATTTGTGTTCTTAGAGTTCCTGTTATAAAACTTACCCAAAAGAATGAGTTTTCCTCAAAGCATAAAAAACATTTGTTTTAATATTTAATATTTTCAACTTTTAAATTAATGGTCCAGATATCTATTATTTATGGTTTGTTCATGACCCTCAAGCCACTCATTACATGACTTTATGAAGCTGACTCATGATTACAAAGTTTTATAGACTTTTAAAGTTAAAACAGATGTATATTTAAATTAAATCTATCAAGTAATATAGGAGAGGGAGTGTTTTTTTCTGAGCATTTATTGTCCAAATATTTATGGAAACAAAGTTGCCTAGGGATGCAAAGCTGACCACATCATGCAAATATTCACAAGTGAACTATTCACTTAGAAAACTAGCCCCCATTAAAATAAACCTCTCAACATCTTGTCTGTTTGATTGCTGAACAAAATGCAGTGCAAAATACAAACTGATTTCTAAGGGAAATTGGAAATCCTTGAATATGTGGAATGTCATTGAAGGCAATGTTTGTGAACAGCATGACTCTTTTGCAAACTCGTAAACAAATGATGGTCTGTTGAGTTAGCTGAATCAAGAATCAGAAAAATAAGTCTGAGGATAAAACAGGATAGTTCTTCAGAAGTGAGTTATTCAAATACCAGAATGTCGAGAGAAAACCTCGCAAAAATTGTTAGGTATTTTTGCCAAAATGGCCATCTTAATAATCGCACTACAAAGTTTCTTTTGTTAGGAAACTTAGCTACATTCTCATCCACCAGAAACAAACAAACAAACAAACAGAAGAACCCATTTATTTTTAGAAACAATAGGCTAATTCTAAGGATCAATACATAGCTGCAATTATAATTTAGTTTTTTGACATGTAGAAGTCATTTTCAAAATTCAGTGCCTCTTTTTCGATAAAGTCTCACTCAAACTTTTTTTTTTAAAGATTTTATTTATTTATCTTTAGAGGGGAAGGGAAGGAGAGATGGAGAGAAATATCAATGTATGGTTGCTTTTCGTGTGTCCCCTGCTAAGGACTGTCGCTGGAAACTGTCCTGCAACCCAGGCATGTGCCCTGACGGGGAATCGAATTGCAATCCTTTAGTTCCCAAGCCCGCGCTCAATCCACTGAGCTACACCAGCCAGGGCTCACTCGAACTTTTATACCTACTATTTATAATGAAACATTTTTCTTGCTTTAAATAGGGTCATTTTAAAGTTAGCCTTTTCTTGGTAACAGTTATCCTTAAAATAACCACAGTAATGTACTTCTGAATTCTATCCAGAGATTACTGGATCCCAACTCTCTGAGTAGTAATGACATCAATAATGATTACTGAGAATCTACTATGTACTATTCTACTACGTGCTACTCTAAGCACTTCATAAGTGTTATTTCTTTTAAATGGCTACAACAGTCCTGCAAAATAAAACTTGTATTATCCTCATTTTAGTTCTGAAGTAACTGAAGTTGGAGGATGACAATTTGCCAAGGAGGAGAGGCAGAGTTTAGACACGGGTAATCCGATACTGAGGTCAACGTTTACCAGTGATATAACAGGGCCAAGAAATACCAAGAACTCTGAATTCCTCCAATGTGATGGGGAAGTGACAGAGTCATATTCTTATCTATTTTAAAATATAAATAAGTCAATTAACAGGAATAAACAAACACCTATACTAGAAAGTCCTCTCCCTAGTAACTGGATTGTTCAGATACTAATCAGAGTAAAACATACTGCAGGAAATAGCTGCACAGACAGCTTGCCTCATGTGCCAAAAAATGTTGTACACTATTTGGACAATAATTTAAATGAGAGCCAACTGTATACACCTTACGTGTTCTGGTAGTTACTAAAGTAGAATTACTGGTAATTTCGGGCTATTGAATTGCATTGTTAATGGTAATTGTGGTGCTGCTGGCCTGTTAGAGGAAGGGAAGAAACATATGGTAGCTCTTAACATTATTGGTATTATTCACAAGCCCCAAATTAGTAAAATCAAAAGGTATATTTTTTACAAAGAGGAAAACTGGTCAAGCAAAGGATGTTTAATTTAGAATAATTTTATGTTGTTTCCTTAGATTTGTGAATTTTCAACTTTTTAATAGCTACTTAGGGAAATGAAGTCAAGATAATCATAAATGCCCTTGTACACTATAAATTTCAGCCTTCCCTTTTCAGTATTATCTCAGTAATGTTTTTTTCTGTGTTTTTAAAAATTAAATAATATTTAATTCATGTACCATGGAGTCCTGCCATATATAAGCTTCCAGTGTGAAAAGCAAAGCTGTCTGCTTTAATGTTATATGATGTAAAAAATAAGATTTTCTGAACAAATTGGTTTATCATTCACTGATAATCTGTGGAATGAAATGGAGAAACACATTACAGCTTGCTTTAAAATCTTATTCAAAATATAAATAGGTATATTGGGACAGGACATTAGTTGAAGCTACATGTTTGGCCAGCAAAATTAAAGCAATTAGATAGTGTCAGGAGCTAATCACTGATGCTATCTCTGTGCTTTCTCAAGCTTAGAACTGGGAAATTAAATGAGGGACTGGGAATAGTTTATGATGCAGTATGCTTCTCCTTGAAAACTAGTATCTTACTTTTACCATGTAGTGTGAACCATGCCACCTAGCCTTTCCTCCCACACCCCCCTCAACTTTCAGGAAGCTCAGAGGCACAATTTTGGCTCAAAATCATGATCTTGTGTTAAGCCTGTATTTTTGACTGTTAAGTCTTACCCTCCCTCCATAGCCCATCCTCAATCTTATTACTTGAATTTCTCTTTTTAGCCTTCTGTTCATAGGTTCAGTTTTTTCTTGTTTCTTTTGCATTATGCTGTGTTTTTTTAGTTTTTGCAAACTTTTTTGAGTTCTTAAAGAGGCAACATAATTGCCCAGGCTCTGATGAAAGACTGCCTGGGTCTTACTTGACTCTACTTATCAAGAGCTGTGTGATTTCAAGCAAGCAATTGAATTCATCTGTCATACATTTTCTTCTTCTGTAAAATGAGATAATAATGGTACCTGCCTCCGAGGGTTATCATTGTAAGGAATGAATAACGTAACACATGTTAAGTACTTTGGAAAGGGGTCTGGTTCATGGTAAGTTCTCACCAAGTATTAGCCATTGAAGATTGGGAAGGACAGAGAGGTATGCCTGCAGTAGGGGTGAGAGAAATAGTCAAATGTAAGGTAAAATACTTCGTAGACATGCTGATCCATTTAACTACTTGAACTTAAACAAAATATTTAACCGCTGACCACCCCGAAAGCAAAATGTGGTCCTGATACTTACCAACTGTAATTGCAAATAGAGAAATCTCAAACAATGTAGAAGTTGTAATCAATAAAGACAGTCCATAAACTCCTGGAAACTAGATCTGAATATTGAGTTTTCTTGTATAAAAAAAATCAGAGGGGCATGTATTTTGTCACATTAGTTTCAATTTGTTCCTTTCTAAAATTATGTCATACAGTTTTGGGACTAGTGATGCTAGGAGTTCTACCTAGCTGAGAGATTAATTCTACCTAATCAACAAATCTAACACCCCCAAAATCAGAATACCATTTCCTGTTCTTTTCCCTCATGTCTTTTTCCTGCTTTTCTGGCACTAAGAAGTCTGTGATGCCCCTCGAAAGGAGTAGAAGAGAAATAAATACACCTGACGTTTGTTCATTCCCAATGCATAAACCCTGTTTTCTGCTCAAAACTCTAACTTGCATCCTCATGCCATAAGCAGGTATTAATATCCTCATTTACATGATAGGTTCAGAGGAGTTAAATGAATCTCCCAACATCTTACATTTAGTGAGTGGCAGAGCTGGATTCAAACTCTGGTCTGGGTGGTGTTAAAGCCCATTTTCTTATAGATATAACCTATTCTGTGTCTCTAATCACTCTACCACAGAGTCTATGGATAAAGGTATAGCTATAATGCATTAATTCAATCATGCTTAATTAGGAATTGATAACGGTAGATGTAGAATCTGGGGGACAATCTCCTGTTTAAATTTTAGAAGAACCATTTTCCTGGATAGTTTAATATAATTAATTTCATTGTCATGATTGTATTCCTGTCCTCCTGGAAAAGGACGGGCTACAGTCTTCTGACAACCCCTCATCCTTTACTCTTTGTGACTCTATCCTTTCTGGATTACCCAAAGCTGAGCTAATTTTCTAAAACACCCTCTTACATCAAGCCATCTTTATTAGTTATGGTACGAGCTATGCTTTTGTAACTCAAAGACCCCAAAATACAGTGACTCAAACAGGAGAGAAATTTATCTCTCTCTCATGTAAGAGTCAAGACTAGCAAGTATCTCTGCTGTCCTCAAAACATGGCTTTGAATATCACTTCTGTTCAAAGAAGTGAGAAATAGGTAGGCCAAGTCAAGGCGATGGTCCAGAAATGGCACATGTTACTACTGTTGATATCTCATTGGCCCAAATAAACTCATACAATAAAACTAGAGAACCCTCTAACCAAGTGGCTGCGGGAATAGAGGTTCTATTGCTAAAAGGAAGAAGGGAAAACATATACCGGGGCGCAATCAGTGCTATCTGACTCATCACTCCCAAACTAAAGAAACTCTAATGCTCCCCACCATCTCTGCTGTTGAAGATGGCCTAGATTTCAACATCTTCTCTGATGAGGTTTCACCTTACCCACTCACTTTTTTTCTGTACAGCCTCACCAATGTGGGGTAATATCAATTTTAGAGCTAAAAAGAAATCTTTTAAGACAACAGTAATGGTCTTGGCTTATATAAAAGTCTGTATATTACAGACCCATCAGCTGAGTTGCGAAACTCTCTGGCCCCTCTTTATGATAGAGTTCTGCATGTGTGGTAGGAGAAAATGAGATTTCTGTTTATTCTAACTACAGACAGACTTATATTTGTGTTATAAAAGGCAATAACTACACTAAAAAGATAGTTTCAGAATTGGATACCTCCTATTATCCTTTCTCCCTTTCCAAACCTCATTTAAAAAAATAGTGAACATGTTGTTATTTGCATAGAGATTAGTTCACAGTGAGTATCCAGTAACTCAGAGTTTTGCAAATGTTGTTCTTCTAAAATATCTTGCTATGACTTTGTTTTATTTTGGTATTTTTTAAAGGAAAATACATCTGATGAGAAATCTGGTGCAAGAGAATTCAGGGAACAAAGCTCAGAGAAATTGCAGTGGATTTGTTCCACAAGCTGGTGCAAAGCTAAAAGCAAAGTGAAGCATCTTTCTTTGCTCTCTAACAGTCCTCTCTGTTTCAGTTATGAGTGGAGAACTATGTAGCTGAGCTTCTTGCAGCACTATGCATCATTCATGACCCGATGGAGTAGACAAAGTGCATAGCAATCAATGCAGAGATCCCACTGCACAAATAACTTCCCCGGGAGCTTACCGACTTCTCCTATTTTGTTTTCTGCTGATCTAGGACATTTCCCAATCCCACTCCAGGAGCAAATTACTGATACATTTTAATAATAACACTTCATTTAGATACATTCCCCCCTTCATCTGTAAGTTGATTTAGGTGATGAGCAGTTTTGCCAACTGTTAGAATGAAATGTAATTTCATGGTCAACACTCATTAAAATATAAATTAAACAGGAGAGTAATAACTTGGCGTATTAAACTGCTAGGCAGGTGGCTCTAAGTCCACTGCTCTTTGCTTAGAATACATTTATGTTAGGGAAAGAGATTAAAGCATATGCTCCTTAAAAATTTAATTTTGATGTAAAGGTCCTCCTGCGCCTACCTACCTGTTTCTCCCCATCATGTGACCCTCTATAGTAAACATTTTTTATTACTTTCTTTGTGCATTTACATATAATTGCAAGTACCTGTTCTTATTTCCCTGGTTTTCTTATATAAAAGGTAGTATATAAGGTGCTACATATACTACTGTGTACTTTGTTTTCCTCACATAAAATATCTTAGTGTTTGATATGAGTACATAGGCAACTAACTTATCCTGTTATAGAGCTGCATACTTTTCTATTGTGTCAGAATTTATAGAACCAGTCCAAGGGACATTATTCAATGAAATCCTCAACTACTTGTAAGGTGGGTATTATTATACGGAATTTGCAAAGAAAATCAAAGCTCTGGGAGCTTCTACAGTGCTGCCATGGTGAGCTCTGTTTCCCAGGGTCTGGTAGATTGGTTTATATTATGGCACCATGCTGGAGTTAATACTGTCAGTTCTTAAATACTGGGTATTATTAAGAAAATCTTTCTCTATATGCTCACGAAAGAGTTTTTCTGTGTGAGAGATTCTCAGTTTCAGAATACAAGAGAACTACTTGATGTCTTTGAAAATGCAGATTTCTTGGCTTTTTTCTCATAAGTTCTTATTAACATGTCTGGGGTTAGTTGCTGGAGCACAGCTATCCCAGGTAGCCAAACTCCATCCTGCTGTTCACATAGATGTCCTCCTTGTCAACATACACCCCAGGTGATTTAGGAGCAGTGATCCCTGGGCCACACATTACACACAGCTGTAGACAGGCTTTGGGGGCACATATTATCTGTGTAGGGCATCATGCTTGGTAGTCAGCAGCATTCCCTGATCCCACTGCCACCTGGATCCATGTGGTGCTTTGGACTAGTCTGTGTTCTCCAAGGCACTTGGCATCCTGGCTGTGTACAGGCTATATTAGACTACAGTGGGTGCAGCAAAGTGTGAGGCCGGGTATCCCTTTTTAAAAACCTTTATTGAGTTTATTGTGGTGACATTGGTTAATAAAATTGTATAGGTTTCAGGTATACAGTTCTATAATACATCATCTGTATGTTGTATTGTGTGCTCACCACCTTAAATCAAGCCTTCTTCCATCACCATTTATTCCCCCATACCCTCGCTCCATGCCCCACTCCCTTTCCCTCTGATATTCACCATGTTATTGTCTGTGTCTATGAGTTTTTTCTTTGCTTAATCCCTTTTAAACCCAGGCCCCCAACCACCTCCCCTATGACAGCTATCAGTCTATTCTCTGTATCTATGAGTTTATTTTTATTTTGTATGTTTTTGTTTGTTCATTTATTTTGTTCATTAGATTCCATATGTAAGGGAAATTATATGGTACTTGTCTTTCTCTGACTGGCTTATTTCACTTAGCAGAATATTCTCCAGGTCTATCCATGTTGTTGCTAAGGTAAGATTTCCTTCTTTTTTACAGCTTAGTAGTATTCCATTGTGTAAATGTACCATGACTTTTTTTTATCCACTCATCGACTGATGGGCATTTGGACTGCTTCCAAATCTCTGCTATTGTAAATAATGCTGTAATGAATATAGGGCTGCATATATTTTTTTCAAATTAGTTTTGGGTTTCTTTGGATATGTTCCTCGAAGTGGAATCACTGGGTCATAAGTCAGTTCCATGTTTAATATTTTGAGGTATCTCCATACTGCTCTCCACAGTCGGTGCACCAGTCTGCATTCCCACCAACAGTGCAAAACGGTTCCTCTTTCTCCACATCCTCACCAGCACTTGTTGTTTGTTAATTTATTAATGACAGTCATTCTGATGGATGTGAGGTGATGTCTCTCTGTGGTTTTAATTTGCATTTCTCTCATGATTAATGATATTGAACATATTTTCACATGTCTATTGGCCATCTATATTGTCCTTCTTGAAGAAGCATCTACTTGGGTCCTTTGCCCATTTTTTTAATTGGATTGTTTGGTTTTTTAGTGTTGAGTTTTATAAGTTCTATATAAAATTTGGATATTAACCCCTTATGAGATATATCATTGGTGAATATGTTCTTATTCAGTGAGTTGCCTGTTCATTTTGGGATTGAGAAAGCCTACAGTTCTCTTCCAAATTAGCACATAAATATGTGCTGTTGGATTCCCACAACCTGAGTGCACAGGAGTTGAAAGCACTTATGTGTGAGGGACTTAAATGGAGAACTCTTATAATCTCCAATAACAGAGGACAAAGAAATCTTTAGTGAGCAAGAATTGCATCCTGAACTGGTCTTTCATCTTTTTTTTTTTGTTGTTTCCAACATAGTCAGATCAGGAATCACAACAACTGAACCATACCTATGGAACTGAACACCACAGAATGTCAGGGTTTGAGGAACCAACAGAGATCATATAACATGAAGACTCTTAACTTCCTGGTGTCAGTAGACCCCCTGAAATCATAAACAAAATGCTGTGTCAAAAGAATTTCTAAACTACTTAAAATGATTAAGAACCAGTAATATAGCCTAGCACCCTTATTTTTCCAATGATAAAACAATGATCCAAAGGATTATGATGACTTACCAAGGTCACAGAATTGTTCGTGGCAAGGATGGGGCCAGAATATTGGCAACTTAATATTTCATAAGTGACATCTTCATGACTTTGAAATAATATATAAAAATGGGCTTAGTAAGAGCCCTTGAAAATGGACATGCCATTGTCAGGATCTGCAATCTTTATAATAGAAAATGTTAATTGAGGACTTACTTTGTGCTAGACATTGTGCTAGGTACTTTACATATTCATTTAATTCTTATAATGACTCCATAAAGTAAGTGATATTGTTATTATCATCATTCCCATTTTATTTATGAGGAGAATAAAGTACACAGAAATTAATTAAGTTGCCAGAATGTATTGATTCAACTTTACCTGTTTGGCTCCACGACAACGCTTTTCATCATTACACTGCAGTTTCTTTCTGTGAAGTGATGATTAACGTCAGTTGGGAGAATGACAACCTAAGGAGTTACAAAAGCACATTTTCATGAAACACAAGAGAAGATGGCCTTGGCTCTGTTCCTCTTAACTTCTGCATTTGAAGAGAATTAGCCCTAAAGTGAAGAAACACCATTGAGATGTTAATGGTAAAGCATAATGTCTCAGGGTTCTTAGGATATAATCCTAGCAGTGGAATTGCTGGGTCGAAAGGTAGATCCAATTTTAGTTTTCTTAGAAAATTCCATACTGCTTTCCATAGTGGTTGTACCAGTCTGCAATCCCACCAACAGTGCACTAGGGTCCCCTTTTCTCCACAACCTCTCCAACACTTGTTTGTTGCTTTGTTTATGATGGCCATTCTGACTGGTGTCAAGTGGTATCTCATTGTGGTTTTAAATTGCATCTCTCTGATAGCTAGTGATACTGAGCATCTTTTCATGTGACCATATGATCTCACCTTTAACAGGAATCTAGTCAACAAAACAAACAAATAAGCAAAATATAACCAAAGACACTAAAATTGAGAACAGGCTGATAGTCACCAGAGGGGAGAGGGGAGGGAATTTCAGGGGAAAAGAGAAAGGATTTAGAGCAACAAGTATAAAAGACACATGGACAAAAACTGGGGGGGCGGGGATGGAAATGGGAGGGAGGTGGGGAGGGCTGGGGTGGGCTGGGATGGGAGTAAAAGACAGAAAACTGTACAAGAACAACAATTAAAATTTAAAAAAAGAAAGAAACATAATGTCAATAGTGGTTGTCTCTGGATCAATGCAATGTGTATAATTATATTTTTGCTTAGTGCTTTTCTGTTTTCCAAATTTTCTACAAAATATGTCTACTATTTTGTTAGTCAAAAAGAAAACATTATTTTTAAAAATACTATGCACAGTATAACAAACCTAGAGACTTTCATTGCCTTCATTTTTTTCTGAGGCCATTGAAAGGAATCCTTGATGTCTACAGGCATCTACTGTCAGATTTTAAGCCTCCGAGGTATATTCCTGTCTATCTTCACAGTGCTTCTGTATAGTGGGAATTTCAAGGGGCAACAGAACTGGTTTAGTGCTTTCATAGGTTGAAATATGGCACCATAGCACCAAAGTCTAAAATCAACAAAAGGAAAGAGAGTTTCTCCAGACTTTATCTGTAGAACACTATGAATGGATGGAATCTAGGAGTTAACTTTGGGGTACAGAGGGTGGAATAAGACTGGAAACTGTGGTGAGAGAAAGTGAAAAGGCGGAGCAAGGGCCAAGAGAGACTGGTGGGGCGGGGGGGTGGGCTTTATGATAGGCTACATAGGAATAGGTGAAGAATAAATTATGTTCAGTGGCAATTTCTCCACCTTATAAAAAAAAGTAATTTAATATACAAGATCCTTCAGTGCTCGCCAGAAATCCTTATCAATGTGTGTTTTGATAGGCCCAAACTTGGAGTTGTTAATCAGACAACAGCATGAAATGTGACCCTGCTCCGCATAGAAGGTTGTAGGGGGCCCACTCCTCCCCATGCTGTCACAAACAGTATTAGCAACAATTAAAGACTGCACCCCATCTGCCAAGACCCCATTTATAAAACATTTTTAGAATCTATTATTTATGGCCTGTGTTGAAGGCCTGTGTCAAGGAGTTTGTTACAATTTCAAATCTCAAGTTAATGGGTAATTTCTTGGAAAGTCTGTACAGAATTTATTTCTTAGGACAGTATCTCCTGGTATGAAGGTCAGACCATACCTGGTTTCTCGGGAAACTTAGTATTTCTCAGAGCAAGTAACAAGCTATGCCGTAGGCAAGGTTGACGATGTTTTAATAATGAAGGTCACAAAGTCAAGCCTTCTTTAGATATTATTGTCATCAGGATATAAAATATTATACTTCAGTGAATTTTGTTTTCCATAAGACTGAATTTCATAACTTTGAGATGTCAGGGGTTTTTTTCTTAGCTTGAAACACATGGGTAGGGATATTACTCAAATATGTGATACATTTCTGTCCCTTTCGAAGCAAAACACTGCTCTGGGTACTTGGGCCACCACTGTCCCTGTGAGCAGTATGGATGTGTATGCAGGATTCGCCCTACGCTGCAGTCCCGGACTGCTGCGCTAGGGCAGTTCGTATGTCTGCGCTTAACCGTTTTTATCTCTCCCCTTACTGTCCCTCTTCTAGGTGTCATTCCTTACTCTTGCCAGTGTGCCAGCCACAGACAGGCATTTTGGTTACTTTTCTTAATTTCCTGGGTTCCAGAATTGCTTCAGGTAATCGAGGTCATTAGATGAATGGTATCTGAGGTGAGAGATACTTTGCTATCGCTGTGAATTGGTATTTTTAATGAATTCACTAAACTTGAGGATATACCCTCAAAACATTTAGGACATGTGGGTGGCCCCGTTGTTCAGAAAGGTCGGACGGGTGACTGGCGCTCGGAGCGTCCTGACTGCACTTTCGCTGCAGCACTGCTACGGAAGCAGCGAAAGCAGCGAGCGTCAGCCCCTCGGCGTCAGCACAGATGGTCTTCTGCCGGCGCGCAGGGCTCTCACTCATTCACTCGTTCATTCATTCACTCATCAGATGGTGTTTCAGAGGGATTAATTTTGTACTTAAAAGCAGAAAGACTTCAAGGTTATTGAGACTTAAGAGGGAACAGGGCTTCAAATAAATAGAAGCTTGAAAAAAGTTGAAGCCAGTGAGAGGCATTTTTAAATAATTTAGCACGAAAAGTCGCCCTGACAATCCTACTTAAAACAAGATTTTCTTCATCTATTAACTTTTCTATTCTTCAGGGGCAATTATATTTGATAGTAAAACCCAGTTATATGGCAAGGCACATTGTTACAGGGGCTTAGACAAATGTCACACACAAAGTATCATGAAAGATAAGATGTATACCAATTGTTCGCAAGCCCTATCACCTAATATTTAGTAAGGTGTGTTATAAATAAGCAGTTCTTACTAGGCATTTTGCTTCTAATTTACCTTCTTTGAAACTAGATTTATCATTGTTTTTCAAACTATCTCCTCTTCTTAATATGCCTACATACTAACTCCAGTTATTGAACAGTGGTAGTTTGCCATGCCCTAACCCAGGAACTTGACACACAATTCCAGCCTGCAAGGTGCTGTGGGCTAGAAGAGAATAACAATAAGTGAATAATTACACTAACAATTATTTTGTCTTGATTACACTGAAGGTTGTGATCTGCAAGTCTGACACTTTATACAAGTGAATTAAAACCAACTTTTAAAACATTTTTTGAGATACGGAGGTTGCTCCATATCAAGAATTTCTAATGTTTATTGGCTAATCCCTCGTTCTGCTTATCATATACATATCTTCCCCCCTTCTGATGTTTTCAACCTCGTTTGAGCTCTTCTTATTTCACTAGGCAGGCGTCCATGTCAGATCTTTTCCAGATCCCTGTTTCAGTAACCTACAGCCTCTTCCACCTCTCTCCCATTTAGTCCTTCTGCCACTCCTCCACATTAAGCATCCACAATGTCACCTTAAAAGCAAATGTCCCTTGGTGGTCTTCCATCATCAGCAAGAAGAAGGCCAACCTTCCTAAACTGCATTCAGGCTGCCCTCAGCCTGGCTCCAAGCCTACCTGCTCAGCCTTATTTTGCATTATCTTCTTAAAGACACTCGCCCTTCAGCCACCTTACTCTATTTGTAGCCTCCATGTTGTACGTGTATGCGCATTATCAGCTCTGTCAGAAAGGCTCTGCTATCTCAGAGCAATGAATCTCACCAAGCCTCATATCTCAGTGTAGATCCTTTCTGCAAAGTTGCTTAGATCCACAGAGGGCTCTTTTCTTTCTGACTTCATGATGTTCACCTGTTTTTGCATATAGCAACATAGTTCTATTGCTTCATTGTATTGCAACATGTGATCACACACCAAGGGCTGGCAGTTTCTATACACCAAGAACTATGTCACCTTCATGATGTAGCGCATGCCTTGTATGAAGTAGGTGCCTAATAAATGTTTATTGATTCCATAAAAGAATTCTAACTGTACTCAGCAAAGGTGAAGACATTTCACTGATTCACATCGAGGAGAATCTCATAGGAATGACTTGCCAGGCTCCCCAGAGATGTCAGGTTTGAGAGTGTTACGACTCTCCCAAGTGGCATGTCATGGAGAAGAGAGTAAGTGCTGTGATAGGAATTAAGACCTGCTTTGATAAGATGACGAGAATGGCTGGATTCCAGAGCTCAAAGACCAGTAGAATCGGTTGTTTACTTTCGAAAGCAAGATTTGTTTTCCACGCCAGTTCTCATCTCATCAATATTTCATTGCTGTTTTTCTCTCTTGGGAATATCAGAGTAAGTACTGTATTGGATCTTCATTTCCTCAAAGAAATAAAAGTATTTAGTAAGCAAAATCAACAGTTTTAAGCATTGTTCCACCTGGCTATAGTGAAGCTGGCATGCATTTTATAAAATTTGCTCTTGTATAGTTTTCTAGTATGTTTATATTGATAGTTTTTGCAATTAGCAGAATATAAAATACAAAGAAAAATGACTAATTTATCTTGGTCTTGAATAATGTATTGAAAACAGAAAATAAGAGGTCATTCCAACCACAACTTTGGCTGGCTTAACATAAAGGTATAAAACTGTAATTGAAACCTAATCAACATAACAAGCAAGTAAAATCCAACCAGAGACATTGAAATAAAGAACAAACTGACAGTAACCAGAAGGGAGGAGGGAGAAGGATAACAAGGGAAAATAGGGGAAGGGCCATAAAGGAACATGTATAAAGGACACATGGATAAAGCCAAAGGGGTTAGGTTCAAGGTGGGGAGGTGGGGATGGGTGGAGTGGGGGTGCATGGTGGGGTGAAAATGGAGACAACTGTACTTGAACAACGGTAAAAAAAAGATATAAAACTGAAATGCCCTTAAGACCATCTTATTGGACTTCTTGGCACATCCTGCATTTTAAAAAAGGGCAGATAGATTAAAGCTATAGAACATTACAAAATTGGCTTTCTGAACTTCTGAAGGCAAGGTGGTAAATCCAGGGAAGTGGTACTGGGGATCACAGGTGGCTATGTAATATTTATTATGAATCTTCACTGGAAGTTGGGCATGTCGTTAAATTTTTATTACCCAGCTGTGAAATACTGCACAAACTTCTAGTTCTTAAATAGTTAAGCAACTGCAGAGGCTAGAGTTCCCCAGAAGCAGGGAGACCATTTCGGACTATCAATTCAAGCCCTTCTGTGGCCAGAAAGGAAGTTGTGATTCTATGGTCACCCTAAGCGTTTAGATCACAAAATGACACTTCTTTTATCAGGGGTCCCCAAGACTGATCCACACCCTCCATGTTCAGTGATTCACTAGGAACATTCATAAGACTCATAGAGTCATACTCGTGGCTAAGATTTGTTACAGAGAATGGACACAAAGCAAAATCAGCAACAGGACACAATGCACAGGGTAAAGTCTGAAGGAAACCAAGTACAAATTTCTGTGAGTTCTGTGAGTGGAGTCACAGAGGATGTGTTTAATCCCTCTGGCACTGAGTTGTAGCAGTGAGTGTGAAATATTGTCAGAAAAGCTCATTAGGCTCTTAGTACCCATGATTTCTACTGGGGATTGGTCATACAGGCATCCTCTGCTGAACGCAAACCAAAATTCCTGACTCCTAAAAAAGAAAGAAGCATAGATTGTATTATTTACCCACACAGTTTAGGCACAGTGAGCCACTCTTATCACTTCTGGAAACGGTGGGAACCTTCTCAGTGTCCAAGGATCCTGATGTCGGCCAAGGACCAACCTTGCAAACAGAGGCTGCTTTCTAGGGATAGCAGTCTCAGGTCTGCTATGCTGTGTCTTTCTGCACACCACCCAAGCCCCACGTGCAACTGCATTTCAGCATTATGTGTTTGGGATGACCTAAACCTCCAAGTTATCTCTACCATTACTCACCCCAAAAGGTTACCTTTTCTATATGACTCTGCATTTAGTGGCCCCTGTCCACCTCTCTAGCCAATCTTATGACACTGCACTCTGTTAATAAGAAGTCTGCCCCGCAGGCCTTTCACTTCTTCCAGGGCTCCAAGTGGTTTCCTATTTCAGGGCCTTGCTGCACGCTGCACCAGGATGAGCACTGTGCATCCTTCAGCTCCCGCCCTGGCAATCACTGACTGACAGACGTCTTTCCTGGCCCTTCAGATGAGAAAAGGGTCCACTTGTTGCTCTCAGACCACTCTGCCCTCCTTCTTAGTACTGATGGTAATTGTAGTTAAATATTTATCAATACCTTTTAATTTAATATTTGCCTTCCCTATTAGATACAAGTTTCTCGCTAGGGCTGGGATTATATCTATCTTGTTTGCAACTGTATTTCTAGATTTCTGCTACTGTGGCCAACCTGTATTTGTTTAATGAAGGAATCTTTCTTTCGCTTTCAATGCTTTGACAAATGAAGCATGACTCCATCACAGATAAATTTACTATGCTGGGCTGAGGGCAGATACACGAATATACAATTAGGATGCATGTGCTAAAGGTTGAACAGACAACGACTTGTGACTCATGCTTGTGATTTCAAACCCTGCTGTGGCTGGGTGAGAAGGATGTTTCCACACATAGTTGCCCCCTAGCGAGGTGGCTCCCCAGGAGAGCCTAGGGAGTCCGATGGACCTGGGATTGAAACCTAGCTTTGCAATCAACTTATTGGATGACTTTGGACCAGTTACTGACCTTTCAGGAGTCTTATTTTCCTGTCTTTAAAGTGAGGACACTAAGCCCATCGCAGGACTTGAAAGAATGGTGTAGTAAAATCAAATGTATGAAGTACTGAGCACAGTGTCTGGTACACAGGAAGCATTCAGCAAGTGGTAGCACTGGTCGTGGGACTGTCAAGATGAATAGAAACTTCAAAGTCACACTCTTTCCTCTCATCTAATTAGGGAGTCCCTTTTATAATTTCCCTGCACGTATCGTGGTTCTGTTAGCAAGCCTGTCCCTGGGAGCTCACTTATTCTTGAGACAGCTGATCCAGCTCAAATTCTCAGCGAGCTCTTGTGTGTATTGATCTCAAATCTTGCCTGCTATAACTTCTAACGTTAGGTCCCATTTGTTTTGTGGGGCAACACAGTATAAGTCTGATCTGTCTTCTATATTTTAGACCTTTAAAGGTATAAAAACAGCTGTCAGAGCACACTTAGACCCCCTTCTTCTAGACTAAACATCTCTGCTACCTCAACCAATCCTCCTAAACTATGGTTTCCAGATCCCCCTGGTTTTCAGACTTCATTCACTCTTGAGTACCACCCTCGACAATTGCTCATTTGGATGGTAGATCATTGAGGATTCTTCAGAGGAGCAGAACCAGTAGGATATAGATAAAATTTAAAGAAATTTGCTTATGCATTTGCCAGGACTGGCAGTCCAAAACTATAGGGCAAGCCCTGGTGGGCTGGAAACCCAGGCAGGAGTTGATGTTGTGGTCTTGGGGGAAAATTTCTTCCTCCTGGAAAAACTGTTTTTGCTCTTAAGGCCTTCACTTGATTCAGTAAAGTCCACTTGCCCATATATTAATGATAAATTACTCAAAGTCAACTGATTGTAGATGTTAATCACACCTACAAATCCCTTCACAACAATACCCAGGTTGGTGTTTGATGGAATACTGGGTGCTCTGGTCTAGCCAAGCTGGCTAAACTATCACAGACAGGATACTTAAATGATGAGGCTAAAACTAAGCACAATATTTGCTTTGATTAGGGTCCGATGTGGATAATGTTAGCCCCTTTGGTCTGGAAACAACTTTCGTGTTAATGTGGTATAACATTTTATTAACCGTTAAGAAATATCCAGATGCCACCCACTCATTTACATGAACATATAGCATCCTCGCAAGCAGGAGGCCTGCAATCCGCTGGAGAAGCTCCTGATCCAGGTGGGAGAGTGCCTGACAGCAAAGGGAGACCCCAAATTGAAGGGAGGGGTGGGGAGTGGAAGGACTCTGTCAAGGAGCCTAGAGGAAGGGAAGGAGACAGTCTTCTCTGACAGGCTCCTGCTTTGTTTTCAGGAGCTGTTAACGTTCCCTGCCCCATCCTCAGTGCAGCCCTTCTGTGCGAGTGTCCCTAACTGCCACCTAGAGAGAAGCTGGTAGCATGGTTTCACTTCATAGTTACTTATAGTGTTATTTCTTCTACTAGTTATTTACAGCCTAATAGATGAGTCTTGAAATTTGAAAACCATGTCATGGAAATACATTCATTGCAGCACAACTTTAGACTTTAAAGGGAAGCAGGGAGGGAGCTATTTTTGGAAACTCGTACAAGATTCATCAGGTGGACCAGCTGTGCCCCGCTCTCCATTCCTGAAATCTGTTCACTCTCCCTGTCAAGAGGCTGACCTTTCCCAGAACTGCTTATCCCCCATTAGCCTGCAGGGCCAGCCCTCCTACATCAACGCAGCTGTGCTACCTCTGTCCCTGGTTTGGTTTCCTAATTCTCTTATTAATATCAAGAGAGATTGAGTAACTGAAGGATCAGCAGGAGAAAACAAAAAAATGGAGCATTTTACTTAAAAAATAGTGTAAAACTGCAACACCCATCATCCAAATCTATTGATTTTAAGATGGTGCCAGGTGGCTGCCAAACTTGCTTAAAATATGTATCTAGCAACTCCTTGGAAAACACCAAGATTTGTGCTGGGCTATGTCCTGGGTTCATTCTGTTCATAAGTGGTATCAATTTGTAGTGAAGTGTTTCACAGTAGGATATTCATAGCATTGGTGACTCACAGATAATTTTAGGTGCTACATGGATGGTGATGTTTTGTTCTAAATAGATGTGCTTATTTATTTTAGTACATATTCTTATAAAATGTGGTATAAGTTTGTATGTATTTTAATGCACATTTAAAAGTATAACTATTGCATTAAGCTGTATAAAATTATCATTATTTCATATAGCTTAACATAATGTTAATAAAAATTTGAGTCTATTTGAAGAAAAATGCTAAATAAATAATAGGCAGTAGGTGGACATGGTAAAATTATGACACTGACCTGAGAACAACTACAATTAGAAAGCACGTATCCAATGAGAAAAGGCCGGACTTCGCTATCAGAACTTTCTTTAAATTTCAGCTCCATGATGGTTACTTTAAGGTCTTATATTTTCAGCCACAAAGTAGAAATGATAATATTTAACCTTTAGGATAGGCCTGAGGATTACAGCTAGTAACATGTAATATATGGCATGTTATAGGCACTCCACAAATAGAAATTATTGCTTTTAGTATTTTATTTCTATCAGAAGAAAATGCCACACCTACCACAAAGATGGGAACAAAGTATAAAGATCAAGCAGTAAGACAAAAAAGGCAGAAAACCCTTTAAATCTGTGAGCCTGCATCAGAGTAATTAAGCCACAGTGTAGCTGACCCAGTTTAGGGTACTTCATTATCTGACATTAGCTTCAAACACAAAAGCAGCATGAGAATATAACAGTCAGGCTGAGGCCAGACTAGACTCTATGCGAAAGTAGGTTCAATGGTATGCAAAGTGTCATGAACTTCAGTTAAAGGTGCAGAGAGGGAGGACTGACAGTCCTTTGGCCCTTCAGAGGAAATGGAGACAGTGACATGGACCCCTAGCTAAGTGGAAGTACTGAGAGGGGCATGAAAGGCCATTCTGTGCCAAGGGTCTCATGAGCCCATCTCATCCATGTTTGGAGACTTCATTAAATGAGAGTGACAATACAGACTGAATATTTTATCCCCTTTCTCTATGTTAGTGGCTCAGATCTTGTCAGTAAACACTCAAGCCTCCAAAGTATTTCTTCTCATCTTTTCATCCATCTCAGTCAATACACTCATTTGCTTTTCCTCCAAGGGAAACCAGATTCTGCTGTGTGGGTGAATCCAAGCTCACTATGTTAGTCTGCTAGGGCTGCCATAACAAAGTACCCCAGATGGGATGGTTTAGAAAACAGATTTATTTTCTCTCTCTTCTGGAGGATAGAAGTCTGAGGTGAAGGTGTAAGCAAGGCTGGTTTCCCCTGAGGCTTCTCTCCTTGGCATGTACATGGCCGCCTGCTTCCTGGGTCTTCACTCTGTGTCGGTCTGTGTCCAACTTTCTTCTTCGTATAAGGACACCAGTCATATTGGAGTAGGACACTCCCTCATAACCTTACTTTAATCTAATTACCCTTGTAAAAACCTATCTCCAAAATATAGTCACATTCTGTGGTACAAGGGTTAGGACTTCAACATATGAATTTTGGGGGACATAACTCAGCCCATATATATGCCCATTAACCATTCCTGGAAAGAAGGAATTCACATCGAGACCCACTGATTAGACAACAAGCTTCATCTTCTTCTCAATGAACAGTGTCTAGTTGTCCATATCTTTGCAGTGTATCCTAAGGATTAGAGTCAAATAAACATCTTTCTGTGAAGTTGTGAAATTAATAAAGTTAGATTTCATTTGAACATATTATAAAAAGATTAAGAGGCAGCACACTGTGATTGGTGCGTTAATTGCTATTTACAGCTAATGAGTGTTTTGTAAACACTGGCATATAATATATTCTCCCTCAGTTTTTCTAGCCTCAATTCCAGCCCTAAACATGCTATTTTAATTCTCCTTTAAGTTCAATTTGGATTATGACTCTGCCACTAGTTATTTGAGTGGCCTTCGGCAAGTTTGCCCACCTGGGTCTCAGTCCCCTCCTGTGTAAGAAGGGGGTGAGTATTACCTGATAGGGAGGCTAAGGGACAACAGGAGAAAAAAAGTGCTATGAGGTTTATTTGTATACAAGGTGTATGAAAAAGAGGTGGCTGCTTGGATGTTGGATTGGGAAGCAGTAAGAAGGAAGGGATAGTCTTCTTCAACCCATGTTCTCTGTCCAAAGCAGAAACTATTCTAGATTACTCCCAAATCATTCATTCGAATCAACGTCCGTTTGTGAACTCAGAAAGATACACTCACATTGAGCTGTAGCAGGCCCAGCACATGTAATACTATCTTCAAAGAATTCACTTAAAAATATGAACTCTTATATCTTCTATGTACATCATCAGTTCCTACATCATCACTCTTAAAAGAGTAAACAGTACAGCTGGGGATTCTATGATATGTATCAGAAAACAGCATGAAGCTGTAAGTGATGTTGCCAGGATATGCATGCATTTGAATTCTGATCCAGCTGAAGCTGCCCTTTTTGGGGGGAAAAAAAAGTTTCATTTTGACATAAGAAAGGATGTGCCCAGAATATTTTCTGGCCACTCATAGCCCTGGCCATAAAAATGAATGTGAAAAGTAAGAAACTGGACACCTTTTCTTTCTCCTTTGGATTCTGTTGTTCATCCTGAATCCTCCGTTTTGCTGGGCATTATATTTGAAATATTTGGGACAGATTTCAAATATACAAAGAAATTGTAAAATTACAATTACAAAGAAACAAATTACAAAATTTGTTTACAAATTACAAAACAAATTACAAAGAAAATGTAATTTCTTCCATTTTATTTTCTTTCTCTAATGGTGTCTAATTATCTTTAGACTGTTTCTTCAATGTATCTACATGTGTCAGTTGCACTGACTTTACCTTAAGTTCCCACTGACTTTTGCCAGGAATATTTTTATAACTAGACTCCTCGACTTCATTCTTTCTCCTCTCTAGTTCAACCGCTTCCCTGATTAAGTTTCTTAAAATGTAACTCTGTTCAACCCACCACTTGAAATAGCAAATATTTAGTCAGCAGACTGCCTCCCAAATGGTTTAAGCACAAGTAAAATCTGGCTTCACCCTAACTAAATGAAGCCTTGACACCTCACTTGTGTTTCAGATGAACTGGAATCTCTGTTTAAACTATAAACGTAACTAAAATTTATTGAGTGCCCACTAGCTGCCACATATTGTATATAGTGCTTTACTTAAATCATCTTTTTAAATCATTACACTATCTTTGTAAGAAATTGCTTATAGAATGGAAGTAATGGCTGAGAAAGTTAGGGGCTTTCCCGGAGGCCACACAACTGGGAGTTGAGGAGCTGGGTTTACTGTGGCTCCAAAGCCATCCTCTGCTCCAATCCCTGCTTATTCAAATCTACCAGTTAGGCTTTTAAGGTGCATCTGAAGCCAATTCTCTAGTAAAACTGCAAGCTCCCTTATTACTGGGATGGCAGAAATGCCAACTATATATATATTTTTTTAACTTATACAACTTAGCATAGTGTTAGCTTCACAGCAGGTGCTCAATAAATGTTTGATCAATAAATGGATGGAACAGATGATTTCAGATAAGGCATAAAATAAAACTGAAAAGCAAAGTGGTACCTACTGCTACTATATGGATTTACATAAACAAAAGCTGAACTAAATTAAATTTCATTGTACTTCACAACTGCCTCAGTGTACCTCAAGGGCAAAATAAACAGATTCTGTCAACTTTATGAGTTCATAGTCGCAAAAGAACATTGCTGATATGTGGCCTCCTACAAGAGGAAATAGAGTTGCATAGCTGGCATCCTGAATAACCAAAGATGCAGAACCCTGCATGTCGGGAAAATCTCAAGCCAGTCAACAAAATTGGGCTGCCACCCTTTTAGGGACCATTGTTTGCTTAGTATTCATGCAACTTACCAGATTGCCTTGGATGAGTAGCTTCACCTCTTTTGACCAAGTTCCTCATTTCTAATGCAAAGACAGAGAAGATAGTAACTACTATTATCACTTAAAGGCCATATATTAGCTAAAGGTGGACATATGTCAGTTGTGGATAGCACAGCTAGTATGTGGCAAAGCTAGGATTTAAGCCTGCTAACTGAATTTAAAGCTTTAACACTACCATACTAAAACCCATTCCGGCTCTAAAATTCAATGATTCAACTGGTTGTCTTTGATTCTGAAGCACTTGGCTGGAGGCTCTTACAAGTTAGTGTCTGAAGATCCTTTACATTGTTTTGTGATGTTTGGCCAACACTAAACATTAATGATTTTTGTACTTCTAGCTTTAGGGGAACCTGCTGGAGAGATCTCAGCCATTATGTAGCCTAGTCTGGCTCACATCTGCTGAGGCATGCTGACCAGGGATGGGAGGAGGCAGAGCAGACACCAGAAAGAAGCTTCTGTTGCCAAGTTCACATCACTGGGAGGCAATCTGATACTTAACAGAGCTGAAAAATAGCACACCTTTGTCAAAGTTGAGCAGTAGAATTGTAGGTGGCATCTGTACTTCTTTCATAATGTTGTATTTTGTACACAATGAGCAAGTTCATAGTCATCCTCTGTGACTGTGATCTTGGGAGAAGTCCATAAAATCTCAAATCTACAAACTTTGTGTGTATATTTATCAATAAATCTTTTCATTTTGGGGATACGTTTTAAATTTATTTTTTAAAATTTGTATTGAATTTATTGTAGTGATGTTGGTTAATAAAATTATATAGGTCCCAGGTGTACAATTCTATGATACATCATCTGCATATTATATTGTGTGTTCACCACTCCAAGTCAAGTCTCCTTCCATCACCATTTAGCCCTTTTTACCATTTTCTACCTGCCCCCTCCCCCTTTCCCTCTGGTAATCACCCTACTGTTCTCTGTGTCTACAAGGTTTTTTGTTTTGTTTTGTCTTGTTTTGGTTTTGGTTTAATCCCTTTATCTTTTTAACCAAGCCTTCCAACCTCTCTCCCCTCTAACAGCTGTTAGTCTGTCCTCTGTATCTATGAGTCTGTTTCTATTTCGTTTATTTGGTTCATTAGGTTCCACACGTAAGTGAAATTATATGGTATTTGTCTTTCTCTGTCTGGCCTATTTTACTTAGCATAATGATCTCCAGGCCCATCCATGCTGTCACAAAGGGTAAGATTTACTTCTTTTTTACAGCTGAGGAGTATTCTATTATGTAAATATACCACAACTTTTTTTATCCACTCATCTACTGGTGGGCATTTGGGCTGCTTCCAAATCTTGGCTATTGTAAATAATGCTGCAGTGAACATGGGGGTGCATATCTTCTTTCAAATTAGTATTTTGGGTTTCTTTGAGTATATTTCCTGAAGTGTAATCTTTAGTTCCCTAAGGCAGTTCCTTTTCTAATTTTTTGAGGAAACTCAATACAGCTAGCCAATAGACATATGAAAAGATGCTCAATGTCACTAATCATCAGAGAAATGCAAATTAAAACCACAGTGAGATATCACCTCACACCAGTCAGAATGGCCATCAATAAATCAACAAAAACAAGTGTTGGTGAGGATGTGAAGACACTTCTCTTTTAAATTCACTGTGAAACTGGAGTGACATAAGAAGTCCTTAAATGAATACGATGGAAAATAAGATGGACAGCACTGTACACATGAGAATAATGAGGCAGGATGAGTTAGCTTGAAAGACTCAGCATTGCTCAAACACTGGCAGAGGCTGGTGTGGCTCAGGTTTCAACCACGTTCTTCTGCAGAAAGTTGAAATATGCGATCCTGAGCCTCCCTTCTAGGCTGGTAATTCCAAGAGTCTGAATATCTACTGATAGGCTAGAAAACAAATTCCCTTTTCTCTCTCTGCTCAATTTTTTTATAGCAAGGCCCTATAAAAGAGGTATATCAGTTTATTGATTATGAAAGTTCCTATTCATCATTGATGCCAAATGAGTCACTGAGATCCACTTTAGATAGGTGAAAATGTTGTTTTGTCATTTTATTTTTTGTAAAATTGTATTTTTTTCTCATGAAAATACAGCTTCTGCTGCTAATCCCAGTCAAAAATAAAAATAATGTTCTCTCATTGATGTATGAGGAGGTCAGTTTAGTGGTGAAAATCAGTTATGCTTTGCTTGTGCGCTGAAGAAAGCAAACAATGGTTCCTTGACAGTCTGAAGCAAACTCCTGCCTACCTGGAGTTGTAGGATTTTATAGATGGTTATACAGTTTTTAGTTCAGCTAGTGAATAGAGGTGGAAGCAAGCTCGTGGTTAAAAATTTCTGTAAAGTATTTGTGATGAGCATCAGTTATTTTCTAGTTTCAATAGTTAGAGTAAAGGTCATAAAACTCAGAGTACTTTTGTCCCTACTCCTGCTTATACACCTCTTACAGATATAACTAATTTGAACATGGCAATCTTTCCTACTGACTTGGGTCAAGACCTCAGAATCCTTTCTCAACACAGCAGTTCAGGAAGCTACTGCCAGCTAATAAGAATTAGTACCCCAAGCCCACTTGCCACTCCAAGATTCAGCCCTGTGGACATCCAAGGAATAGACAGAGGTTCTAAGTACAGCACATTTAATTTTGCATGGTTTAGGTTAATGAGCTCTTATCTCTTTACTGTAGCTTAATTTTAACTGCACTTTTAATAGCTGCTTTGGAGATAGTAGGGTATGAATTCTTGATCTAGCTGTGTGACCTTAGCCAAGTTTCCTAACTCATCTCATTCCTCTAATATGGCTCATTAACATGAAGCCAACTTGTGCCCTAAGTTTTTGCTTTCCCCCATGACAAAGAACCATCCATCCACGACAGCATAGTGTTCTCTGTACACTTTCTCCTTCACCCTGTCCAGCTTGCTTCCCCAACTGATTTGGTTATTCCATTGTCAGGAACACAACCGATTAATACATGTAGTGTAGAAGCAGGTAACACATGTATATTTGAAAGCTAAAGGGGGTGAAATGATAATTAATTTCCCTCCTATCCCATTGATGATGATATGACTGAAACGAACACTGAAACTATGTCCTGTAATAATCCATGGTGACAAAAAAGAAAATAAAAGATAATAAAAACAGCCAAATAATGTATTGGCCTTAATACTCAGGGCATATACTCTCCATTTTTTTCTTTCTCTTTTCTTTTGTACAGTAGAGTTTAAGTGGGAGAGTCGCCTGTGTTGGTGTGAGTGAGGCAGTAGTATGGAGGGAGGGACACTGAACTTGGAATCAGAATTCACTTCTGCGTATGTGTCAGGTCCATAATGGACAACCTGTATATCTTCGGGTACATGGCTTACTGCGATGGCCTCAGCTTCATAATCTGTAAAATGAAGGAGAATGATAATATCAAACTCACAGTAATGTTAAGATGAGATAGTGAAAGTGATTTAGCAATGCATTAAATTAACTGTAAAGCACTTATATATGTTTTGGAATCTTAAAAGAGATTGAATAAAGATGTGGTACATATACACAGTAGAATACTACTCAACCATTAAAAAGATGAAACATTGTAATTTGCAATAATGTGGGTGGATCTTGAATATATTATACTAAGTAAATAAATCAGATGATAAATGACAAGAACTGTATGATTTCACTCATATGTGGGATATATTGCTAGAACACAAAGCAACACACAAGTGGACAAAACACACTCTTAGGTGTGTACAGCAGTATGGTGGTTACTGATGAAAAGGGAGGCGAGAGGAAGATAAAGAGGGTAAAGGGGTCATATATGGGGACAGAAGAGTACACATCAGGTGGTGAGCTTGCAATATAGTATACAGGTATCAGATTATAAAGTTATGTACCCTAACTGTATATAATGTTATTAACCAATGTTACCCCAATACGTTTAATATAAAAAATGCTCAAAGATGCTGAATGAATGCAAACCAATTACGTGTTAGAGGCTGAGACTACCAACCTAGTAGATTCTTTAGTTTACTTTGTTAAAAAAAAAAAAAAAAAAAAAAAACTTACTATGGAAAGCCAATAATTAAAACGGATTCTAAAAGAACTGCCCTGGTTGAAGAAGTGAACTCAAAGCCCAGTCCAGGCATATTCTCCCACCCCTGAAACTGCCTGGGAACCATTAGATACTAAAAACACTGGTCAGTTCTAAGGCTTGTGTTTTATAGACAAGAAAGATAAACCTATGGATGTGGAGGACTTATTTCTCACGAACTGAAGTCAATGTCTTTATTGGTGATTGCTAGTCAATCAACATGTTAGGGTTTTTTCCATCCAACCTTTTCAGGTGCCCTCACTTACCTGGAGCCCTCTGTGAAATGATGTTTAGAGACATTAAAACAAGACCAACTAAGGTGTGGGCTCCGAGTTAATGTTAGTTCCTCTACTTAGTATTGTTGCTGACCTGCATTCTGTTGTCACGGGCCCACTTGCAGGGGCAGATGAATAAATAAACGTCTGAAAAGTGAGTGTATATCCGAGTTGTGAATATACTTAGGTACAGCATGCAAAGAGGCTTATTATTTTATACAATAATAATTATATTTCAATAAGCCAAGAGATGTCCTTTGTTAAGTGTCCTTTCCCTCTCCCCTCCCCCACATTACTGTGATTTTCTTGTTATTCCTGTCTGATCGAGCAGGGGCCTCCGGGCGCAAGGGAGAAACACTTCCATTTCTGTAAGCAACATTGTATCTCATCCCCACCTCACTGAAAGGTACAGATTGCACTTTTTTCTGCTTATTTTTTTAAATTCTCTGTTACCAAAGTTTGTCTGAGGCCTAAAGGAGTCTCACAAAAATAATTGATAAACCTCATTCATATGCATATTAATTGACAGCTTCTTGGGTCCTGAGTACTATGTTTCACAACAGCAAAACAATGATGAAAGAGTCATAGTAATGATGTAATAATTTTCTATGTGCATTGTTTTCTACCATGTCAGGGGTCATGAAGGGGTCACTTTGTAGAATACAATTAACAAGGCTTTTGTGCGCCTCCTGTGTTCCAAATCCAGTTGTTATTTCACTTTACATTATATTATTTAACCCCAAAGTAAGCTGGAGGAAGGTGTGGGGTTTTTTATTGTGATAATAACAACTTAACATGAGATCCACTCTCTTAACAAATCCCTGTGTCTAATACAGGATTGTCGACAATAGGTACAATGTTGTACAGCAGACCCTGGTCACAGATGAGGGAACTGAGTCTTAGAAAGTGAAGTAATTTTCCCAAACTCACACAGCTGGAAAGTAGAGGAAAAGCGATTTGAATCTAGGCTCACTGGAACTTTAAAACTTATTCTCTTTTCTAGTTCACCACGGAATGGCAGTTCAGCCTGACCAATCCAATATACCCATAACGGCCAGGCAAATTCAAACTCGCTAAGTGTCAATCCCTTCAAGGATCTCCTCTTTTTCCCACTTCTTCACTTCCTCTCCCGAACTCTGAAAACACACGTGCCCTCTAGCAGGCCGAGCCCCTTGGAGCCGTCCCTTTCCCCTTCCTCTCACAAACCAAACAAGAGTTGGTTCACTTGGTTTCCCGCACGATTGTAAAATGGCATTTTAGGAATGAAAACCCACATTTTGCATATGAAAGATGTCAGAGTGTTGTTATACAGAGATCTCCCACACCCTGAAAGACAACTACAGAGCTCGGTGGCTATGGCTGTGAGCACCTTGGCCCGTGTGGCTATCACCCACTGGTGCCAGACAGGAGCTGCGCTCTGCAGGGGCATCGAGTCACTAAGGCATGTCAGAACAGCCTTGGGCTGAGGACATCAGGGGGTGCCTCCTAATAAAAAAGATGAGTGAAACAGTCATTCATAATGCCTGTGAACCATGAGCAAGAATGGTGCAGAAATGTCAGTGCAGCAAAGATGTGGTGGAGAAAGTGAGTCCTTAGTCTGCTCCATGGCAAGGCTCACTTGTCATATTTTCCTGGAAGTGAAAGATCATGGTGAAGCCATTTCATGGCACAAAGTTTAAGAACGTGAGTTCGAAGGGAATGAATAATTTCCATCTGCTTTCATTTTATAATGGCTAGCGTGGACCGGAATGAAGCCATACCTCAAGCTCCTGATGAAAACTCCTACATCCCCATTATATCAGCAATGAGTGATTTCCAGTTGCTATAGTTATTCAATACCCCATGGAAACATTCCTCTCCTAACAGCATCAAAGTGAGATTTTTTTCCTCTCTGAGGCAGTCTCAACAATTGGACACTGTTTTCCAGTGACCTGCAGTTTCCATGCAGGGGTGTGATGGTCTGCAATTGCTCAGCCCCTTTCAGTGCAAGGCTCAGATTCTCACTCACACATAAATCACAGAATCAAACCAGGTGTGTGAGACAAGGCTCTCCCCACAGCCCCCACACCCAGTTGGCACCAAAAATCAAGGGCCTGAGAGGAAACAGAACCATTGGGAATTTTCCTGACTTGCATGGTAGGTAAGAGCTGCAGGATTGTTGCTGAAAGCACACACTGCCCAACACGCCTGCTGGGGGAAGGCTGGGCACTTCATGGATGGCCATTGAGTAAAGTGGTCCAAGAGACAGGATTTGAGCCCAGTTAGCCTGTTGCTAGGTAAAGGCCAGCCTTCTGGGCAGTTTAGCCTGGAGTAGTTATTCAGGGTTTTTTTTGTTGTTGTTGTTGTTGGCATAAAATGAGGCAGGTAATAGAATAACCAAATGCTCTACTAAGGTAAAAGATAGTTTTAGTCATCCTTTCATTTAAAAAATGTATTGAGCTATTGAGCACCTACTTTTAGTAGCAACCAATCTAGACTGTGTGTGGGATGGGCCAATAAAAATAATTCTTACCTTTAAAAAAAATATCAGTAACATACTAGGTTAAATGTCTGTACTAGAGTTGAATGATGATACAACTGGAGAAGACAAGATAGAATCATTCATTCATTCAGCAAATTCACATTAAGAAACTACTATGTGTCAGGTACTCTAAAAAGTGTTTGTGAATGAAGGTCAAATTCTCTGCCTTTAACACACTTTTGTTCTCAGGGGATGTGACTATTGGGCTTCCATTTCTAAAGCAGTGGTTTTCTCTGGTGATTGCATACATACAAACTTGCAGTTGCACGGTTCTGACTGCGTGGCAGATTTAGCCATTGCTAGCTTTCACTGATCATGAAGGAATGAGTCCTTGCCTATGGTGAACCAATGGCCCAGGTCATGTCTTCTCTAGATACTCTTCAAGTGAAATAATCAAATGAGCCCTGTGTTTATGTTATCTACTGGACAGCCAAAGCCGCAGAAGTCTGACAGCCTCTTTCTACCAGAAGATTTCAATCCCTGCACAAAGTCAACCTATTAACTGAATTCTTTTTTAACACTATTTGTGCCATGTCTAGGTTCTTAATGATCTAACCTGATTCTGGAGCATTTAAGTAAAATATTTCCTAAGAATTTTAGGAAGAAAATTGTTTAGCTTGAACTGATGATCAGTTCAAGCTAAAGCATTTGGATGTTTAGAAGAAAACCAACAAAAACTGGACTAATATAAAAAATTGAAGGTCCATAAATGATTAAAGAGCATCGTATTCATACATCTAGATAAATATAGATGTATAAAAGTAGATGTATAAGTAAGATATTCTTTATGGTAATTACTGTAAATAGTACCTACTATTGGTAGGTAACTCCTACTAATCACTAATGATCTTGATTCCAAATTGCCAGGATGATGTCTACATATGAGCTCATTTTTCAGATTAATTTGGGAGCATTTTCATCTATTGGAAAGCCATTTCATTAAATTGAATACACACACACACATATATACATGCACATACACACACACACACACACACACACACATACACATATGCATGTACTCTTCGTTTCCTAGAAGAACAGTCCCGAGGAATTCATCTTTATAAAATACTACAAATACATTTTGTATTTTGCCTTCAAGATATTATGAGGGTCAGTTCTTAGGGATTATAAGAGTAAGACTATTTTAGCATATGTGTGAAACTCATGATATCTGGTGTTTATTACTGTAAAGTATTATTTTGAACATTTCTTAAGTAAATGTCATGGCACTTAAAATATACCACAACTATAAAATGCTGAAGACCAGATAGAATATTAACTCCATCCATTCAGATCAATTTCTTATTCTGTACCCCAGGTAAATAGCGATTTAATAGATGTGTTGCTTTAGCAACACTTTAAAGTCATGGTAAATCCATTTTAAATTACAAAAGCCTGAAAGTTCCTTTTATTTTTCCCACCTTTCCTGGATTGCTAAGAAGATCCCTCCAAAAAAAAAAACAAAAAAACAAAACAAAACAAAAACAAAAACACCACAAGTGATTCATGAAGTGAGAATTGGTGGTAGAGGGTACGGCTAGAAAAAGACAACAAATGACTGATAGTCTGGGAAGTCCTCTTGTGAGAGGGGACTGTGAAGTAGACAGCAATATTTGGATGCTTGAAATAGAAGTGACCTTTTTTTGCCATTTTACGGGCTAATTTACTTTTTTTTTCCATTTCTAAGGTGGTGAAGATTAAGTTTGCCTTTAGTTTCTTATTTAAAAGCTCACAAGACATCCCATTGCAGGGAGACAGTCGTGCAGCATTTCCCATGATGGGTTTCTCAGAAATGCTGTTCTTACAGGATTCTGTATGGGGTGTCTAACCTGCGGCCCTGGGGGCTGCGTGCAGCCCATGAGGCTGTGAACGCGGCCCAGCACAAAATCGTAAATTTACTTAGAACATTATGAATTTTTTGTGTGTGATTATGTGTTGCAATGTATTTAATGTGTGGCCCAAGACAACTCTTCTTCTTCCATTGGGGTGCAGAGAGGCCAAAAGGTTGGACACTCCTGCTAGATAAAACGGTGGGTGGTCCTGTAAGTGTATGAAATAGCACAGGCTGCATGCCTTCCTGGAAAGTCACACACTGATAAATGGAAAGATCTAGGAAGTGGTACAGTCAGGAATCCTGTTCATTTTGTTTGTCAGGTTTTCCTCAGTTATTTGACCATAGAATGGACAATTTTATAGGCAACATCAGCTGTTCCTTTTCCTCAGAACTAATGTTACACAGTACATTGAGCTCTATGGGAAGCACCCCTTCAAGTATTCTTTCCAAACAGTCCCTGAGCCTGCACTTAGAACTCTTCACAACCGAAAACAAACCCACACTGTGTTCTTAAATCTCTGCTCCTGGAAAACTCCAGTCTTTGTTTCTCTCAGTCATAAAGTTTCCTATCCACTTGCTGTAGACTCCCTCTGCCCTTTCTCCCTCCTCCTCACTGCCTGCTCCTCTTATGAGGTCCATCAAGCCTCTCATAAGCAAACTACAGACAATTTGTTTATTCAGTCCACAAATATTAGGCATCTATAATGTGACAAATTGTGCTCTAGGTACTCAGGTGAGAAAGAAAATCTTAGAGATCAGCTCAGTGTTTTTCTTCAAGGAGTTTGCAGTCTAGCCAAGAAGAGAAGGCACTGCATGTGTTGGTGTAACAACTTTCAGAAGTGTGTCTGCCATAAGAAAAGTATAAAGGAGTGAAAATGAGGGGAAGATAATGTTCAGTGAAGGCCACCTGCAAAAAGACATGGAGGAAAATTGAGGTGGTATTTCACGTTTGGTGAAAACATTAAAAAAATAAAAGTACAAAAATACTAAAGATAATAATCAAGCCCAGAGACTCTTCATTCCAGCCTGGCTAGAACATAACAGGGAGAAGTATGAGCCAAACTTGGAAAGGAAGTTAGGAGTTATACAGGAAATAATCTCATGTGTCAAGCTAATGAATGAAGATTTGATGTGAAAGACAGAGGAAGGTATCAGAGAATTGTTGATACAATCAAAACATGGAGAAGATTAACTTAGTAGCAATTACTAGGGAAAAAACTCAAATGAAAGATGAGTAGAAGCTGAATCTATTGGGAAGTTGATGGAAATGCAAAGAATATGTGAACAGGTTCAACAAGTCATGGAGAGAGTAGAAAGCAAGGATGGGCCTGAGTCTTTGAGCTTTCTTGTCGGAGAGTCTAGAGAAGGAAATGTGAAAGCTGAGAAGCAGCTGCTTTGAGGTTGCTGACAACCAATTACTTGGGTTTGACGTATTTCTCTTAAGAGGCCATGGAATATAGAGATGGCATTTCTATGTAAGCAATTGGAAATGCAAACTTGGAGAATGACAGAGAGGTGCAGATAAAGTTTAAAATTCTGAAAGCCCTGGGACTAAAATGAATAATAGAGACCATAGAGGTTTATCAGATTCTCATGAGAGAAAGTGAAAATGAGGCAAGATTTAACTGAAGAAAATTCCAGAAAATGGGGGGAGTCAATGAAGGAGATAAAGGAATGATGTAAGGTAAAAAGAGAATCAGGGAAGCACAAAACCACAGAAAACCAGGGAGGAGAGAGTCTCCCACAGTGCTCTGAGATGGCACAGAGATAAAGAAGGAGCAGGTTTGGTCAATCAGAGTTGGTCGTGAACTTCGAGAGAGCCATTCCTAGAGGCAGTGGTTCTGACTTAGTGTACACTGGGATTCCTCAGAGGGCTGGCCAAAACCTAAGTCGCAGGTCAGTTCTCTTTCTTAACATCCCCACCAAAGATTGTGATTTTGTAGATCTTCAGTAACATCAGAAAATTCCCACTTCTAAGATTCCCAGCTGATGCTGATGTTTCTAGTCCAGGAACCACACCTTGAGAATCACTGTAATGGAGTAATGGAAAATTGTAACAGATGCAAGAAAATAAATGATAATATGATGTCTATACAGCAAATGGAGGCAAGTTCAATATATTTGCTTATGAAAAGTAGATGGGAAAGGCTGTAGTTCTGGGGACTGGTTTTTCCTCCCATAGAGTAGCTTGTATATGTTTGGTACTCAGGAGCTACCTCTACATCGAAGATAACCAATAGCCATTTTTTCTCCTTGCTCTGAGAGCAAAGACTTTTTAATATAGTCACCTTTTCTAAACTCCTCCTTCTCTATCCCCAGATTGCCCCCAAATTTCACCTTATAACCAAAATATACCAGTAGTGCAACAATAGCCCTCCAACTATCAAAGTTGGGATATAGGAAAGTTTGGAGCTTTCTGCAGAGTTTAGTGATTAAAAGGATCAGGAGAATATGTCAATAATCACTTTAGCCTTGAAATGCAGCAATGTGTGCATTTTTACATTCATGTGCTTCAAAACTCTAGATCTGTTTTTGCAAAGATATCAGAATTCCTATTTTCTCATAAAACTGCAAGAACTTGGCAGAAAATGTGTGCTTTCCACCAAATGCAGTCATGCTTGTGTGTAACCCAGGAAATATGAATTAGTGTAACTCTTGAAGTTTAGAAAAGACATTTTAAAGTCTGTGTAGTGGTTTTCTTCATGACACTATGATTTTATTGCCTATAATTTAACACACCATGGTGCTTTTGATGAACTGTTTATGGCCCTTACCTTTTTCCCAGCTGCCAGGTATATAATGTTTATTTAAATTAAATTTTTTCTCTCTTATTCAAAACCTTTTAAGGGCCCTGTTCTTTTTAAAATTGACTCTTACATGAGTAAGGAGAGAATGAAGTGTTACACAAATGTAATCAAAGACTGTCAGAAGGCTGAAGCTTCTGTTAACGATTAGAAGTCAGTTTCAGGACATCAAAAGGTTACTTAGCTTACATGTAAATTTTAGCTTTTTACAGAAAATTGGAGGGATGAAAATTCAAGGAGGATTACTAAAAAATACCTTAAAAAGAAAAGGGACCATATAGGAGACTTAGTATGTTCCTGCCATGAATTATGGTGTATTTATTAAATACCTACTATGTGCTTAACATGTAAAGGAAACTAAAGTAGGAGGTGGATCCCATTTGTTAAGTAAATACTATCTGTTTGAGTAATAAGACAAAATTACATAAAATATATAAAATAACACCAAGCAAATGTTTTAAATCCCATTCAGTGGCATGGTATATATTAAATGGGAGATGTTGCATTAATATATACACATTGAAGAACAGTAATGTAAATTAGCACAGCAGAGGCTAATTTAATTAATTGATTTCATTTAATACAGCATATCTCAAACATATTTGATCAATATACTCTGTCTTTTAATTTTTTTCAAATAAAACCCTCAACATTCTACAGTATATACTTTAGGAAGTGAGCATGGAAATGGCACAGCAAAACAACTAACAAATTGTCTTAACTTTGGTTGTCAGTTTCTTGAGGTTTAAAATGAGAACAATAATGCTATCCCATAGACGATGCTGGGACGAATTAGATTGTATGTGTGTGCATGCATGAGTGAATGTGTGTGCAGTTGCAGAATAATGCATCTTTACTCATAATATATCTTTCCTTCAATGTCATTTCCCCCAAATAAGGACATTCCCTTTCATGACAACAGTGAAGAGATCTAATTCAGGAAACTAACACAAACACAATATTACCTTACTCAGGTTTTTCCAGATTTTTTCTTCTACCTGAGAAAATGCCTCAGTCTTCCCTTGTCTTTCATGACCTTGACAGTTGTAAAGAGTACAGGACAGGTATTTTTGGAGACTCAATACTTGAGTTTGTTGGATATCTTCTTAAGATTACATTGAGGTTATACATTTTTGCCACAGAATTGTTTGTGGCCTTTCCAGCGCATCATATCTGGAGTCACCTAATATTTGTGCCTCATTGCTGATGACAATTTCATCACTAGGTTAAGGGGTACCACTAGGTTTCTCCTGCTCTCCTTGGCTTCACTCTCCAATTGTGTAAATGTCATATTACTAATTAAAGTTTATCTTATTTGTTTTAGTGTCACTGATGATTTTTTTCTGAATTGGTTATAACCATGATGATAGCTAAATGATGATTTTTAAGATTTCAAGTTAAAAGCAAGTTTTGAAAATTGTGTATTCAGAAAGATGCTATTCTATGTGAATGACACTAGTTTACAAATTGCCACCTTGAAATAAAATTTTTGATATACAGCCTGAGAAAACATTGCTAACACTCTGCTGTGACTCTAAATGTCATGGCACTAGGTTCTCCTGAAAAGATCTGGGAAGCTATATCAGGCTGATGAACAGCAAGCTATGCATTTCAAAGCTTCTATTATAGAAAAAACTTTGTGCACTGATGATTTCTTTAAAACATTGAGAATATTATGTGCTTTGGTAGAAACCTGTTTTGATGAAGAATTCCAGCTTTCACCACCAGGACTTGTTTCTGCTTAAAGACATAAAAAATGTTGTCTTTTGCTTTTGCCAAAACAATAAACTTGTTTGTATGTGACTGAAAGCAGATTAGAAGCCTTTAAACCCTATTTGTAATAGCCACAGGCTTTCTCTTCCCTGTGTAGGGACACTAGCTAACTCACTTTTCTCATTACCTGAAAATTATGGCCAAAAATTAATTCTCATAACAACTATGAGATGTATTGGACAAAGAAAAAACTTCAGCCACTTTTTTTATTATTGTGCTTATAATCAAATTATCAAGTATCATCTTTTCAAACATATTTTGAAATAACACCTTTGTATATCATAAATTAAAAGTATAACATGTACTTATCACTTATGCTCCAGATACAGGACATACTAATGTAATATTTTATGTATTCCCAGATAATCCCAAACCACCCTGTGGGGTATTATCCTGATTTACAGAACACTCACTGAGACAGAGCAGCTAAGTGTTCTTCATTTTACTTCCAGTGCTTATGAGCCCTACTTATAAATGATGAGAGGTAGAACCTGTTTTATTCATGTGTTAATGAGAACAGTATTGAGACTGAGTTGACCGTGCCATAGTTCAAGAGGCTTATAAATATTGTCCATTTTTGTGGCCACGTGTGACATTTCCAGACCCGATCAATACACTCAGTCCACTTGAAATAGTACCTTCTTTCATCCCCGGCAGTATCTAGTGAGAGAATATAGGTTTACCTTTCTATAAATCCATTGGTGTTATTGAAGAACACCTGCTATTTAAAGCCTTTACTTTTAAAATGTTCTATAGCTTTTAACCCACTTACTGAATGATGGTTGAGTACTCAGTGTGCCTGGAACTGTGGTGGGTTCCACATGTATAACCTTCTGGTTTCATACTTCTGGATAGTAGTTTTGAATTCTAATTCTGCACATGGGGAAGCTGACACTTAGAGGTAGATTTGCTGAAGACCGTAATATCAGGAAGTTCAGAGTTGGACTGAATTCCACATTTGGTCTGATCGCAAAGTCCATCATCCACAGAGCACACTGACCACCCTGGCTGTCACAAGGATGCAGGGATGCATGGCTACCACACATGGTTACATACAGTGTCATAACAGAAATACAAGACACATTTTCCTATTTCTTAAGTTTACTTCAAAATGTTTATTCCTGATTTATTAATGCAAACTTTAAAGATCATACAAGAATGAAAACATTTTAGAAGGGGTTTTCAGCTGGATATTGGGCCCATAACATTGAAGACATAGTCAAATAATAATACTCTTTCACCCTTGCCTGGTATATCAGTTCTGATGAGATCCCCCTAATGGCCTCTTCTAGCAGCTTTCTGCCATGAGAAAGTAGCACCAAGCGTTTCCTCTGCCTGAAATGTTACAGCGCTGATTCTGTGACAGGTTGTCTCCTACGCATTTTCAGATCTCAATGTAAATATGACTTCCTCACAAAGTGTTTCCTGACATGACTTCCCTGAGGCCAGGGACCCATCCAAATCCCCCTAGTCATTAACACTATATATGGCACATAGTAGATATTCAGTAAATAATTGTTAAATAGATGGAAGGGTGAGAGGACGAAAATGAAAGAGAAAAGGGAATAAGACAAGAAAAGGAGACAAAAGCAAGGGAGGGATATTGTTAGAAAGAGACAAGAAGGGAGGGAGGAGAGAGGGAGAAAGAAAGGGAGAGGGGAGAAAAAAGAAAAATGCTCAGTTAGGTTGTACAACAAATATACAAGGGTGGGCAAAAGTAGGTTAAATTACCAGCCATCATTACCTAAAAGATAAATCATAAGTAAAGATATGAAATAATAACATGAACAAGACAAACAATACAAATACTATTATAATCAACCAATAATAATAGAAGAATAAACTCTGTTTCACATATTCAAAACTGCAAACCTACTTTTTCCATCCACTGTATTGCAATGCAAAAAATTACTGACTTAGACCAGTAAACAGGAGTTTAGCTGCCTCTTTATTCATTTGTTCTATGGTATTGAATAAATTATTTCTCCTCTCTGAACCTCTAGTTTCTTATCAGAAAAAGTAGCATTTGAACTCGAAGACAAGAGGCATCTCAAATTTCTTAAAATTCTGCTGTTCTCCAGAACTACAATTGTCAGGAAATAAGTGTTCTCAGATACTCAATATGCACTTCTCCATCCCCCAAAATGAAACAATCCTTGGCCTGAAACAATGTAAATCTGTTTGAAAACACCGTTTTCAGGCATTCCAGTTTTTATCTCACTAAACTAAAACTGTTAAAAATTAAATAGTCATTAAATTCAATTCTTAGACCTCCATTCCCTTGTAATCAGTAAGCACTACTGTATTTTGACTGAAAAAGACAAATAAAAGCACATAAGAGCCTGAGCAGCAAGAACAATAGGCTGCACCGTTTATTTGAATGCACAGATGTTATTTTCTAAAAGGAATGATGTAGTTATCCAGGTTTTTCTTGATTAGGATTCTCCTGTGGCATCCACACTTGATGGAACTGTGGTGAGTGGGCAGGAGGGAAGAACAGCCACATGGCATGTATTATACAGTTAGTAGGCTCTTGTCCGGTACTGATTTGATCTGATGTGATACATTTTACTGAGAGGCTTCTGTGTATACCTACCTTATCATCCCAATGTTCTGCAGGCTGTTAGCAGAGAAATGAAGTGAACTACATAGTCTACTGCAATGGGAAGACTTGATTAAGTGAGAAGCGCAGCCTTGCAACTCCATTAAGCAAGAGTTGTGCTGACTAGATGAGCAAGGACCCTTTTCTGCGCGCGCACGCACACGCGCGCACACACACACAAGCTTGTCCCATTTGAAGCTGTACATATATATACACACAGAAGTATACATACAAATGTTCATAAATACACAAAGCTCCGCTGAGTTTTAGGAAAGTCTTGTATTCCACCCAGCAAAGTTAAATTAAATCAAAACACTGGATTTGTGTTGCATAATCAAACTCTAAATGTGGTACTTCCCAAAATACCAAAACTTACTGTGAAGTTTAAAGGGTAGCTACTTATGGATTAAACTAGGATAGTCTTACATATCAAAATATTCAATTGATTACACTGTGATAGTCTTACACATCTAAGTATCTCCTCACTATTGAAAGCTGGAAACAATCACTGTAAGAATTGATCAAAGCTGGCTCAATTAATACAGTTACAGTTAATCCTTAATTAATATCTCTAAGACAAAAGAATATAAATGTAAAGTCTGTACATAATATAGTATACCTTTACATGTGGGATGCTTTTTAAAGTTTTGGCTTATTGCTGATGCTTCTCTTGCTGTTACTGTTATTGGTCATGAGCTGTTTGTGTGCAGTAACCATGTCTCCTGTTTTTTGGTATCCAGTCATAGCTTCCTGTCACCCTAGGTGCTTAATACATGCTTGTAATGGTGTTGTACTGGGTTGTCCTGAATTTTGCGTAATTTAAAATGACCAATTTGTGTTTGTCTTTGAAATGTGTATTTTACTCATATTTGAGTGGCTACTGCTTTTCAACTCTCACTGAACTGACCAGTGGCATCCCCGAGTGCAGAAAAAATTTCCTGGTTCCCCATGCTGCTATTCTCAGAAGTTGCTTCATAACGGTAGACAGCCACTTTTCTTCAGACTAATGCAAACTTGACCTTCTTTCAAAAGTTCTCTGCATCCAGACAAGGGGCCAAAAGTCTCTGCTTCCGAGTTCTCCTCAGGCAAAGCAAACTGAAGGAGTTTCCTCCTGCATTCACCTATTCCTTCAAAAATATGGGGCCAACAAATGTATACTGAAGTCATTTTTTTACTGTTAAATTTCCAGTTAGTGCCCAGCAAGTAACAGTAATTAAATGGACTGGGGTCTATGGAAAACCCAGAAGGTGGTCTGGATAACATATCCACAAATAAGTGAAATGTGGTTGCACTGAGTTTATATTTGGTCTTACTAAAAGCCATGTCAGGGTGCCTGAAATATTAAGTGCTTTCTCAAAAAAAACTGTAAAGGCATAATTTAAAGAGATGTGACCTGGAGGTCCACGCTTCATGCATCCTAATTAAGTGAAGCGGTCACCGAAATTGCTTTCTGTCATCTGGATAAGAAGCAATTACAGTTACACTTCAGGTTGCTGGTTTGGTTAGGGAATAAGGTATTGTATCTAGCTGCCTCCTCCAATGAACTGAGGGTTAATAAATGAATGTCTATAGCTGTGAAAATATAAGGTGGCAAAGAGGGAAATCTCTGAACTGCTTAGAAGATGAAGACTCTACAAATCCAATCTAAAACCTTCCCTTTCCAGATCATAAAACTGGGTTTGGTGATAATTTTTGTTTTGCCTCTTACTAAAAGTAGAAAAATATCCCAAACTTGTTTTTTTAAAAAAAAACTATATTCATATTACCAAGTTGAGTCTTAACATGGTATACAATAAAATTCAGTTAGAATTTATTTCTTTATAAAACATTCTCTATCTCAATTTAATAAATGCTGCAATATCATTTATGATATGACCCCAATAAGATGGGGAATTCTTTAAGGATTTTTTCTTGAGATGTCCTAATTATAACACGTCCCCAAAAATTTTGATGGAGCAAAATTTTATATTATGTTTTTATGCAACATATGAATTGGCAAATTTGTCTCATGGTGCCTGTTCTTGAAGTATACCAAGTCTCTAAAAGTAGTTTCTGTGAAATGGTATCTCATTGTGGTTTTAATTTGCATCTCTTTGATGGCTAGTGATGCTGAGCATCCTTTCATATGTCTCTGGCCCCTCTGTATGTCCTCCTTATAGAAGTATACGTTCAGGTCCTTTGTCCATTTTTTAATTGGACTGCTTGTCTTCCTGGAGTGGAGTTATGTGAGTTCTTTATATATTTTGGAGATCAAATCCTTGCCCGAGGTATCATTTGCAAATATATTTTCCCATACAGTTGGTCCCATTTTCATTTTGCTGATGTTTTCTTTAGCCATGCAGAAGCTTTTTATTTTGATGAAGTCCCATTTGTTTATTCTTTCCTTTATGTCCCTTACTCTACGGGACGTATCAGTGAAAATATTGCTATGTGGAATACCTGAGTTTTCCTGCCTATGTTCTCCTCTAGGACTTCTATGGTGTTGCGACTTATATTTAAGTCTTTTATCCAGACTGAGTTTAATTTTGTGTATGGTGTATGTTGGTGGTCGAGTTTCTTTTTTTTTTTTCCGCATGTAGCTGTGCAGATCTCCCAACACCATTTGTTGAAGAGGCTATTTTTACTCCATTTTTTGCTTCTGCTTCCTTTGTCAAATACTAATTTACCCTAAAGACTTGGGTTTATTTCTGGGCTCTACAGATGCACCCCAATGTTCCTAGCAGCAAAATTTATAATAACCAAGTGCTGGAAGTAACCTAAGTGCCCATCAGTAAATGAATGGATCAAAAAACTGTGGTACATTGACACAATGGAATACTACTCAGCAGAAAGAAAGAAGGAAATCCTACTCTTCACAATAGCATGGAAGGATCTGGAGAGTATCATGCTAAATGAAATAAGCCAGGTGGTGGGTGAAAGACAAATAACATATGATCCCTCCTATAAGTAGAACCTAATTAACAAAACAAATAAGCAAGCAAAATATAACCAGAGACATTGAAATAAAGAACAAACTGACAGTAACCAGAGGGGAGGCGGAAGAAGGATAAGGGGGGAAAATTAGGCAAGGGTCATCAAGGAACATATATAAAGGACACATGGAGAAAGCCAAAGGGCGTAAGATCCAGGATGGGAGGCAGGGAGGGAGGGGGGAAAATGGACATGACTGTAGTTGAACAACAATAAAAAAATTTTAAAACTTAAAAATAAAAATAATAGTTTCTAACTTGTTGCTCTTCTTGTTAGAAGATTTTCTGGGAAGGTTGAAAGAGTTTGCATCAATTGGTCATTTTGGTAGTTTTACCTTTCTTTTCCTGATCAATCTGTATTCTAGAAATTGCTGGTTACCTAATAGGTATAGTTAGCTGAGTTGTTGTTAACCAGTTTTTACTATTCAAGAAAAACAAATGAAATTAAATGGAAAAGCTTTTGGAATAATTTTAACTACAACAGAAGGGTTTGTCTACCAAAGGAAAGAATTGGGCTGAAATTATCAACAGGTTAAGATTAGCCCACTGTTATCAACTTCTTACTGTAAAAAATGAGTAAGTACTCGGTAACAGTGTTTAGAGATTTGGTACAGGCTAAACAATATACCTGACCATTTTTTTTTAAAGGCATGGATGAGCTAGAGCAAGATTTAAAGTTATTTCAATTAAATTTCCAGAATGAGTCAATACAACCCCATATACAGACACCCACTGAATGGTGTGCTAACATGTGTTTAACAACACAACAGCTTTCTGAAAAAATAATACAAAAGCACAGATTTGTAGCACTGTTGATTTTCATGGTGTTAAGAATTCCATCATGGCCCATTTCAAGCTATGAAGTTCAGGTTACTGAGTGCAGAGTTGGGAAGACAGATGCACAATTAGCACTTACACTGAGGCAACCAGCAAAGAAACCACTGCACACCCCACCCCCATATGCCATTTAACCTCTAATATATCAGGTTTTGAATGTGTGAATCATTCACAGAGATGACCCAAAATCCAGTATAAAATTATCTAAACTGGCACAAAGAAATATTTATCTTTCTTATCCCCATGTTTTAGTCAACTAAATAGAACAATGAGGCTTACCTCTTCTTGGAAATAAGCCCAATGTAGTAAAACACATTCAGTTGATAAATGATATCTATAAGCATGAATTCTTCACCAAACCTTCCTATCATTTTACCAATGATCCAGACTTACTGACCAATCTGAGTGCTGCCTGGAGGTCTACTATCCCAAGCAGACCTGGGCATCACCACCACGAGAACCAGGAAAGGCATCTTCAAAGTACATGCTTTGGAAATAGTAAAGTCAGCTGCATCCCTGGCCCTTGTCTCCCAACACAACCTGCTTGTTAAAAGAACTTAGTCGGGGTGTTTGGCTTCTCCACAGTTCAGGACCCCCTCCCTCTTTTTCCTTTGTTGACTTACTGTGAGCTCCAACCTGCTTGAGATGGAGAGATGACTCATCAGTAGAACATCAGATGGATGCCAAAAGAGTCAGATGGAAAGAGGATCTGCTTGTTTAACTCTGTTTATAATAAATAATTGGCACCAACTAAAGTGGGAAGTTTTAATCAAGGTAAATGGGACTGTAATTAATGCACAGTGAAATGAAGTCCAAGAAATAGTAGAGTGTAATTCAAAAAGAAAGATTGCATTTAATCCAAATATGTAAAATGCATCTGAGAGGGAAGAAAGTTACTTCCTTACAGATTCACGAAATTCAATAAATATATTCTGAGAACCCTAGGTGAAATGAATAGAGATGTATCATATAGTATAACATATCAGAGGGCATGATTCTGGCAGTCTAGAAATTGTCTACCCCTAATCAACAGATCTTTTTCCAAATCTACACAATTAGGTCCTTATTGAAGTCAATTAAAAACTTAGATGAAATTTTATAATACAAAGTCAGTGACAGAGTAATCCAGCATGCCTTTCCTTATAAAGAAATACTTCATTTCTTCAAATCCACAGGCAAAATATAAAAGCTAATAGTAGGAATCATCAAGGTAAAACTGCTTTCAAACAGATTCAAAAAACATACCCTCAGTGGTGTGGAAAAAAATGAATGCCTACATTTTCAGGCTTAAGGTTAATTAGAAACAGGAGATTGCTTTTTCAATTTACTGGTCCAGATCTTTACATTATACACTCTTTTATATCATCCCTAGTTAATGAAATATTATTACATCTATTAAACTTAGAATGACTATCTTCTTATTCTAACCTTTACTTCTGCAATCTTCCCTTTTTTACTCCTTTATTTTTTTGTGGCAGGTTGTTTTTTATTTGTTTATTTTTTTTAAAAAATTTATTGTTGTTCAATTACAGTGGTCCCCATTTTTACTCTTGACCAATTAGTTTTGAAATATTCAGACTGTATTTCTGTAATACGTTGAAATTAATGGTGGATTTATAGCCCGATATGTATTTTTTAATCCTAATATTAGTAAATACATCAAGGATGGGTCTCAATATCATCTACTTAGGTCAAAAAGTAAGAAGTTTCAAATTTCAGTGGTTTCTAAGTTATAAACCACTGAAAGTATGAAACATACTCTATGAAAATATGAAACATACTTTATGAAAGAACTGGTGTTCAAACACAATTAGGATGGGACTGGCCCAGTGTCTTCATCCTTGACCCTCAAGTTGAGATTTTTATATTTGAAAAGGGAAAGTGTAAATCTTTCATGATCTCAGAAATGGGAAATTTCAAGGCCCTAGTGGAATATAACTTGGCATGATATTTTTTAATATTACTAAAAATACCAACAACTGCAATAATAATTAGTGTGCTTTTTAAAGTACTTGCCTTGTGCCAAGTGTCTGACTTTCTTAAGTAGCGCTGTGCACTGAGTACTACACTAGGTATTTCATATGTGCTTCATCCATTCTTGAGAGCAACTTAACAAAGGAGTTATCATTAAATGAAGAAATTGAAGCTTAGACAACCCGAGAGAAACTATGAGGTAGAACCAATATTCAAACTCAAACGAAGCTGACCATAATTCTTCTCTTGTACCACTATGGCCATCTGATGTTTAGCTCTGAAAGGGCAGAGACCATGTTAATCATGCTCATTTTTCTATTTCCAGCACCCAATAGTTTGCTTGGCATTCAATGCACGTGTGTGAATTGGAAAAACGTGACAGCATCTCTTCTAAGTTCTTGTTAGCTATCTTGTTTTCCTATCTGTATTGTGAGGATTATGTTTAATTTTTCTTATACTTTCAGACATTTAATGAGACCATATGACTTCAGGTGGTTGCAGCATTTTAATTCCTCAGCATGCAGCCGTGGGGAGTAGTTAGAGCCCCTGATAAAATCTAGGAAAGACTACAGAGATGCTTAAATAAATCTAAAAATTCCATTACTTCTACAATTCAACATTTGATTCAAATAATTTTATTGGTGACCAATAGATACATCATGCCTATGCAATTTCTTTTTAAATGTTCCATGTTAATTATCATCATAATAAATGCAAGAATTGAAATCTCTAGGAGAAATGGCTTTATGTTCATTCAGTCTTTGTAACCCAGGTAAAATGACTAAATAGTATTAACTACATCATAGGTTTTTAACTCATAAATTTTCTATTACAAATTAATATATTTATTATTTACATCCAAGATAGCATTGTTGCACTAGATTCCAAAATGAATAATCTTGTTTATACTAAAATAATGTTTGTGTTCTTAAAATGTCATTTAGCCTGATTAGTCAAGGAAAACCTGCATGTCATTTTAACAATCTTTAAGCTTCATTGAAATGTAGAATTCTGCCATGAGGGGGAAAAATGAATTCCTCTTACCAAATACGTTTTCTTTGTTATCTCTAAAAACAAGTGATGGAAAATTATTTTAAATAATTTTAATAACTTTCCCTAACTATAAAATAACATATGTTCATTGAAAAAACTTTAGAAAATATGATCAAAAATAAGAAATTAGCACTGGCTGGTGTAGTCTCAGTGGAATGAGTGCTGGCCTGCACACCAAAGGGTCGCAGGTTCGATTCCCAATCAGGGCACATGCCTGGGTTGTGGGTCAGGTCCCCAGTGGGGGATGTGTGAGAGGCAACCACACATTGATGTTTCTCTCCCTCTCTTTCTCCCTCCCTTCCCCTCTCTCTAGAAATAAATAAAATCTTTAAAAAAATAAGAAATTAAATATGCATATATCTCTTGAGCCTAAGATAACCACAGTGAGCATTCATAAACATATGTTTGTGTGCTAAGAGACTTAAATTTTATTAATAGATATGTGAGTCAGTCGAAAGGGAATATGAATCAGACAATGTTGTCTTTGTAGAAAGCTTTAACATATTATTTCAGGTATTTGGACCACTGGAGTAGCTTCTTTTAGGGAAGAGATTAGTCTGTATCCTGGAACATGACGCAAATTATGAGCATAACCCCACCAAAGCAATGTTATAACTCCTATTCTATTCTATTCTAATTTCCTACTAAATATTCCTTTCTGAATTGTAGTTCTGTCTGACTATTGCTTTTTATCAATATCATAATACTGGCATTTAAAGTCATATCTATATAAGAATGTGGAGTGACTTGATATGGTTTCTTGTTGGAGGTCTCTCATAAAACAGCATTACATGATAGCTTAATTATAAAGGTTTTATAATGCCAATAATGACTGTTCTCAAGAACATACATATTAAAAATTCTATTGATTTTATTCTTTCTGTCACAAGCTTACATTATCTAAACTTTATTGTAGCACAGTGTTTATCTTCCTTTATCATATCTTCACATAGTAATTGAATTTGAAATAGGTAAATGTCAAACTTTTTATTGATACAATATTTGTATCTTAATTTGGTGTCACTTTATGTTTTGGTCATCTTTCAGTATGCAGCTTTTACTCCATATTGAATTTTGTACCTTCGGCACCAGAAATCTGTAAATACAGAGAACATATTAAACAATCCCTTTTGTTAATATTAAGCTGATTCCTAATAGTATTTTATTTTTACTCTTTTTTCATTTATTTAAACTAATAGTTTTTTAAATTTTATTTTTTGATTACAGTTTGCATTCAACACTATTTTTAAATTAGTTTCAGGTGTGCAGCATAGAGGCTAGACATGCAGATAGGTTACAAAGTGTTCCCTGTGAATTCAAGTGCCCACCAGACACTATAGGTAGTTACTACATTGTTGATTATATTATCTGTGCTTTAGCTTACATCCCCATGCCTATTTTGTAACTACAAATTAGTACTTCTTAATCCCTTCACCATTTTTCAACCCCATCCCCCAAACCACTTCCCTCTAGCCTCCATTAGTTTGTTCTCTGTACCTATAAATCTGTTATGTTTGCTTATTTATTTTGTTAATTGGATTCCACATATAAGTGATATCCTATGCTATTTGTCTTTGTCTGGTTTATCTCACTTAGCATAATACCATCTAGGTCCATTCATGCTGTTGCAATTGGTAGAGTTCATTCTTTTTTATGCCTGAGTAATATTCCATTGTGTGCGTGTGTGTGTGTGTGTGTATGTGTGTGTGTGTGTGATTTTTATCCACTCTTCTATTGATGGACACTTTGGTTGCTTCTATATCTTGGCTATTTATTTTTACTTTCTCTTGATGGGATACTTTGATCTCACTAGAGTTCTTTACCTGGAATCTTCAGATTCCCCTAGGCTTCAAGGATTGAATTCATAGGCTCTGTGAGCTTAGACTGGAAAAATATATACATCTTCATGTCCTAACTGAAATTTAGCAGTTTCCTTAACTGTAAATATAGGCAGCAAGCCATAATAGTGTTAGCAATATCCGTGACTGTCACCAATGAAATTCACAGCTGCATATTATTTTTTAAATATATTTTATTGATTATGCTATTACAGTTGTCCCATTTCTCCCCCATCATTCCCCTCCACCCTACCCACCCTCTCCCACCCACATTCCCCCCTTTAGTTCATGTCCATGGGTCATAAGTTTTCTAGCTTCTACATTTCCCATACTATTCTTGCCCTCCCCCGTCTATTTTTTCCCATTATCTATGCTACTCATTCTCTGTACCTTTTCCCCCTCTCTCCTCCTCCCACGCCCCTGTTGCTAACCCTCCATATGATCTCCATTTCTGTGGTTCTGTTCCTGTTCTAGCTGTTTGCTTAGTTTGCTTTTGTTTTAGGTGTGGTTCTTGATAGCTATGAGTTTGTTGTCTTTTCACTGTCATAGTTTTATCTTCTTTTTCTTAGATAAGTCCCTTTAACATTTCATATAATAAGGGCTTGGTGATGATGAACTCCTTGAACTTGACCTTATCTGAGAAGCGCTTTATCTGTCCATCAGCTGCATATTTTTTAATTTGAATATATTTTATTGATTATGCTATTGCAGTTCTCCCATTTTTCCTTCCTTTTATTCCCCTCTGCCATGTACCCCCCCTCCCACCATTATTCCCCCACCTTAGTTCCTGACTATGGGTCGTACATACAAGTTCTTTGGCTTCTCAATTTCCCATATTATTCTTAACCTCCCTCTGTCTATTTGTACTTTTATATCACTTTACAGTTGTTATAGATATCTTAAAATTTTATTATAGTCATCACTACTTTGAAATTATGGCAGTTGTTAGACATACTGCTAAATCTTGATAAGTAAGTATTAATAAAGATGCATATTTTATTTTATCACCAATTTTTGGTTTCAATATTTCAACAATAATATTTAGTATTTTAATATTTTAATATAATAGATTTTCTTTGTAAATAGATGTAGTTTATTTTATACATAAAAACTATTTTGAGAATAAGACTATCATTTTATTTATTTTAGTCCCTAAAGATTAGGATAATATGATAACAACATAAAAATAATTATGTCTAGATTAAAACATTAAGAATTTTTGAGAATAAGACTAGATGACCTTTAAAATCCAACTTAGTAGTTAGATTTTTATTTAAGATACATGTTTTTAAAATGCCTATCACAACAGTACTGATATCAACCTATTTTACTTTGATTTATAGATAGGTGTTGGCTATATTTCCCACTCAGAAATAACTATTCAATGTATGTTTTTCCACTCTTTTGCCCAAGCATATACTTATATTTTTAAAAGTGGCATGAAATCATGCATAGAGTTTTATAACCTATTTTTTGTTCATATAACAGAAATATTCTGCCTTATCATTAAATATTTTTTACTCATTTTCTTGGTGGCTACATAACATTCCTTTGTGTCAATGTATCATATAGAGCCAATCTTTCTTGATACTTAGACTTCAGAATACCTTCTATTAGTTTTCATATTAAAAAAGAAAGGTGATTAAAGAACATAGAAGGATTGGATAAGAAATCAAAACAAACAACATGGAATGATTAAAAGATAGATGGAGAAGAGGAAAAGGGTGACACCAAATGATCTAGAAGAGGGAATTTCCAACCTTTCTGTCTATAGATGATGCTAATCTCACCCAGGGAATGAGTTGCCAGATTAAAAAGGATCATCTCAAAAAGAACTAATAGGTCTTGGCAGATGTGCTTTCTTAAGGAAAGCAGAAAACAGTTCTAGAAAAATCATCTGTGGACCTAGAAGCCATTGTTGGCTGTTTCCTAAAGTGCAGTGTTCTGCAGCCAGAGGTGCGTCCCCTTCCCAACCATTCCCACCCCCACAGAGCTGGTTATCTTCAGGAAGAGTTCCAAAAAGAAAAAATAAAAATCTTGTTACTCTCCTGTGTCTAATCATTATATACTCTTGCAAGAGGTATATTACTGGTTTCTGTATTTACATAAAAAGAATGAAGAATGTGAAGGAATTTCAGTGAGTGTTGGTTAAAATAACCAAGGGGTGGATGTATGCCCTGATTTGAGAAGGTCAGGACTGAACTAACCCAAGGCCTGTACAATTTTTAAGAGTATAAATAAGATAGAGATGACTCTATTAACCAAATTCTTGAAGCTAGAACTGTTAAAGTGGTTGGATTTAAGAAATTAAATAAAAATAAATGGTAGAATCACTGGACCCAGCAAATAGTAAACATAGAACTACTCAAGTTCAAAGGTGATTTTTGTCGATATAAACAAAGAAGGGGAACTCACAACAGTTAAGTGTGTAAATGATGGCTTTCTCTCAGGGGATTTAGTTAAGGGAAAGTAGAAATGATAAACCTAGATGTCTAAACTCCTGAAGTTACTAACAAGAGAGGACACTATTGCTTATGATGAAATATCCTTTAGTGACATTAACAGGAGCCACACAATGGACTGGATTCTGATGATCCCATTGTGTGGTTTCTGTGTGTTTCTATGCCTGCATTTTGGGTGTGGTACACCAATAGTGATGGTTGTTAAGTCAGAAGAAATGTGCCTATACTACCAACATGGTATTTTCCTTAGGAGTGATCGTATTATGGCTCATTAGAAAATATGAGTCTCACATTTCTCACGCCCATGAATTTAAGTAATATTTATTTCCTTTCTACAAATCATGTATTTTGCCAGGAGTGCTCAGGCTCTCACAGAGTGGAATTCTCATGGCTGTCATCCTGTAAGCTTCAGGGCTACTCCAACAGCTACCTCTGTATCATTCCGACAACCCCCTCCCCACCACCCGTAAGGGATTTAGAGCCGACAACTTCAGTCTAGATCATTACCATCTGTCAATCTTCGTCAGTCAAGTGGGTTGCAAAATAGGAAAAAAACTGTTGGCAGAGCTGAAAAGTGATGATTATATCTTCTCTTTGGGAAATGAATATCTCAAAGGTGCACTGTGCTTTGGCCAAGAATAAATAGGTTATGTGGTGCGGGGATGGCGAAGAAACTATAGAATGATCCCTAATTTGTATTGGCTTCACACAACAAAGATATGCTGGAAACCAGAGAGCCAAGAAAAGGGGGATAGGTTCAAGTGAGATGCACTGACCAGCCAGTTTCTTCACTCTCAGAGTCACACTGTGTGTGCCTGGATGGGTAAGCAGCCAGCCACATGATACTGTGCCTCTTTGGCCTGTTTTCAAATGACTTCAGAAATCAGAGATGAGGAGGTATCAATTCCCCTGGACATTGTGGGATAAACTCAGATAGTAGAATCATCAAAACACAATAAATAATAAGAAAAAACAGGAAAAGTATAATTTATTTTTTCATATATAATAAATGCCCTACAATCAAATAACGGTGATGTTAGCTAAGACTGAGTGAATGAATGCCAGGCACTTTTCTAAGATGTTTGTACACATTAACTTATTAAGTCCTCCTAATAACTTTATAGGATTCATGTATTCTGAGGAACCTGAGGCACAGAGAAGTTTCAATAAATTGCCCAGGGTCACACTGCTAATAATTGGCGGGAAGTCAATTTTAGAACTCACAAAACAATGACGCTCTGCTGTGTATTTTGAGTGACCATATATTCAGTTGAAGAAGGCACCATGGTATACCTTCCCTGGATTTTCATTTCCTGGGTAGGTAGAAACTTGCCAACTCTTCGTTTAAATTTTAAGTTTTACTCAGTACTTTTACCTCACTTGTACAATTTTATCCAACTTGTCCTTTCTTTTCCAGAACCTGATAATGGCTCAGTTCTTCATACTGTGTCTCTGTCTTAATGTGTGTGTACCTATAGCTATACATTTACAGATGATAGATAGATAGATAGATAGATAGATAGATAGATAGATAGATAGATAGATAGATTCTGTGGGTTTATTAAAGATCTCTGTGTTTATTTTTTGAGATAAATCTAAATTTACATACAGCTGTGAAAAAAATACAGAAAGATATCATGTTTGCTTTACCCAGTTTCCTCCAACAGTAACATCCTGCAAAACCACAGTATAACATCACAGCCAGGATATTTAGTATAAAATTACAACCAGGATACTGACATTGGACAGTCCATTAACCTTGTTGGAATTTCCCAAGTTTTGTTTGTGCTCATTTCTGTGTGTGTTTATTTAGTTCTACACAGTTTTACCATATGTGTACCTTCCTGTATCCACACCACAGTGAAGGCATGGGAGAGTTCCATCACCACAAGAGTCCTCTGAGTTGCCCTTTTTATAACCACACCATCTCCCTCCCAAAACTCTCCTTCCTTGTCCCTAACCTCTGAAATAGTTAGCCTGTCCCCACTGCTAAAATCTCATCCTTCTTAATGTTTAATATACATGAAATTATGTAGTATGTAACTTCTGGGGATTAGCTTTTTTTTTTTCTTAGCATAATCCTCTGGAAACTCTTCCAAGTTACTGCACATACCAAAAATATGCCCTTTTTATTGTTGGATAGTAGTTCATGGTTGTTTTAACAATTCACCCATTGAAGGACATCTGGGTTGTTTCCACTTGAGGCTGTTGTGAATAAGGTTGCTATTAACATATATATGCTATTAACATATATAACATATTAACATTAATAGCATATATGCTATTAACAATCCATCATATATGGATTGTGTTACTGTAAGGTTTCATTTCTCTAGGATACATGCCCAAGAGTACATACAATCATTGGGTTATATGGTAGTTGAGGTTTAGTTCTGTAAGAAACCGTCAAACTGTTTCCCAGAATGACTGTTATTATTTTATAGTTCTGCGAGCAATGTGAGTGGTACAAGTTTCTCCACACCTGTACCAACATTTGTTACTGTCGCTATTTTTTAATTTAGCTTTTTCTGATAGGTACAACGTGATAGTTCATTGTGCTTTTCACTTGCATTTTTCTGATATCTAATGATGTTGAACATCTTATATGCTTACTTGCCATCTTTATTTCCTATTTTGTGAAATATGTGTTCATGTTTCTTGCCTATTTTCTAATTGGACTTTTTTTTTTTATTGTTGACTTTTAATAGTTCTTTACATATTCTAGGTAATAGTCTTCTCCTGGATATGCAGTTTGCAAATATTTCCCCCAATTTTGTAACTTACCTTTTTTCCTGTTTTCAAAATAAAAATTTTTTAACTTTAAAAGGTCCAAACAATTAGGCTTTTTTAAAATTTTTTCTTTAATACATCATGCTTTTGGTGTCAAGAATAAGAATTCTTTTCCTAGCTCCATACTTCAAAGATTTTTCTCAAGTTTCTGTTCTAAAACTTTCATGTTTTATGTTTTCCATAAAAGTCTGTTATTTATTTTGAGTTAATTTTTGTATGAGGTATGAGGTTTAGGACAGGGCTCATCTATTTATTTATTTTCTCTGTGGATTCTAATTGATCTAATATTATTTCTTGAGAAAACTATACTTCCTAATGAATTGCTTTTGTTCTTTTGTCAAAAGTAAGTTGGACATATTTGTCTGGATCTGTTTCTGAGTTCTCCATTCAGTTCCATTAGTCCATGTTCAGAGGCCTCTACGAACATCACACTGTCTTCATTAATGTAGCTATTAGTACGACTTGATTTTAGGTACAGTGAATCTTCCCACATTTTTTCTTTTTGAAGTTTGCTTTAAATGTTTTACACTTAATTGTAATGTAGATTTACAATGAACAGCAGCCCCCTGTGCTTCACTCACATCCTTATTTCAGCCTCCTGGAGGCAACAACTGTCTGCTAGTTGCATTTTAGTTTCCTATGTCTGTTGACTCTTTGTCTCTAAATCACAACCTCACATGCTCATACTGCTACCTCTTGCTTTATTAGTTTGTTTTTTCCCCCATTGGTTTCATGGTTTTATTGTTTGTGATCTATTTTTTTAATATATTTTATTGATTATGCTATTACAGTTGTCCCATTTCTCCCTCATCATTCCCCTCCACCCTGCACACCTTCTCCCACCCACATTCCCCCCTTTAGTTCATGTCCATGTGTCATAAATTCTTTAGCTTCTACATTTCCCACACTATTCTTGCCCCCCCCGTCTATTTTCTACCTGCTGTCTATGCTACTTATTCTTTTCCCCCTACCAGGACGTCCAGGAAGCTCAGAGAGTCCCAAAGAAGTTGGACCCAAGGAGGAACACACCAAGGCACATCATAATTACATTAGCCAAGATTAAAATGAAGGAGAGAATTCTAGAAGCAGCAAGGGATAAGGGGACAGTCACCTACAAAGGAGTTCCCATCAGACTGTCAGCTTTATTAGTTTTTGACCTTATGCATTTGCTTCCTGCTATATTATATAGGGTCTTAGCTCACATAAATCAATCCCCACTGCCTCTCCCGCCTTCCATCCCCTATGTTTAAACCACTGGTTTCCTGTGAACCTTCCAAACACGTACTTGAACCTTTATCTCTTAACTCCTTACCTAGTAAAATGACATTACTCCTTCTCCAACTCTTTCTCCTCAAATTCTTTGTCTTAAATATTTTCAAACTTTTCAACATTTGTGTTCTGTTTTATAATAATATTCTAATTTGCAGTTAAATTTGAAAAGTTGAAAATTACTCAACATTTCTCACTTTAAAAATATAAATAATTATAAATCTGTCTACTGTACATAATAACAACCCAGGGAACATTACAATAAATATGCTCCTAATACCAAGTGAAATAGACTGTTCCCACCAATTAATCAAAATTATGTCAAATTTTAGCTTATTTCACGCTTGAACAATAAATTTTTTATTCCTTAATTTGCTGTTGTCAATCTTTTTTGAGTAATTATTTCAGTTAAATTATATGGATTTGTAAAAAGCGTGGAATGTAACAACGTAGCCTGATACATTTTTATAATAAATAGAAGATTGCCAGAACCCCCAAAGAACATGTGCACCAGCCCAGTCACTCCTTATTCTTCCCAAAAAGTAGCCATTATCCTGACTTCCAACACTAATTATATTTGTTTTACCTGATTTTAAATTTTTTATAAATTGAAGTGTACAATATTGATGTTCTGACCTGGCTTCTTTTACTTTATGTTAGGTTTCTGAGAGACATTTATATGACTGATTTTAGCACTAATTCCTTGATTTTTGTTGATGTAAAGTAGTCTTTATATTAAAATGCTGTAATTCTTTATTCCAACTCTGGTGGACATTTGCTATGTTTTTTTTTTCCCTCTTTCACTATTATGACTATGTTGTTATAAACATCTTTTACCTGTCTTTGTAAAATTTCTGTTAGGCTTATGTTAGGAGTGGAATTACTGTATTGAAGAACATGAGTATTTCCAAGGATATAGCTAACCAGTATTCTTAAGTTTTGCTATTCCTAAGTGTCACCAACATGTATGAGTAGGTTTTTAAAATCTCACTGTGGTTTTAATTTTCATTTCACTGATGACCAACAAGGTTGAATATATAAAGAACATACAACTCAACAACAAACAATCCAATTAAAAAATAAGCAGATAGCCTGGACACTTCTCCTAAAAAGATATACAAATGACCAAAAGATAATGAAAAGATGCTCAACTTCAGTAGCTGTTAGGGAAACATAAATCCAAACTACAATGAGATACCACCCTACACCTGTTAAAATGGCCATTATCAACAAGACAAGTAATAACAAGAAATTTCCTTTTATTTCTAATTCTTTACATGCATTTTTGAGATTATCATTTGAATTTATTACCCTCATCATTTTTTAAGTTAATGTGATAAATTAATTAAATTTTGAATGTTAAAACATCCTTACATATTTTTTAAATGAACCTTGCCTGGTTGTAATATAGCATCCATTTTGTGTATTACTGGGTTTGATTTACTTCATTTTTGTTCAGTATTTTTCAATCTAAGATTTTGAAAGTGATTGGCTTGTAGTTTATCTTTATCATAAGGTTCTTGTCAGTATTCAGCATCAAGGATTTGTGGGCCTCATAGTAATCCGGAAAATGTGCTCCCTGTTTTTGTCCTCTGGAAGTATTTGGTTATAATTGTTGTTCTATTTTCCTTCAGTGTTTGCATGAATTTCCATTTAGCCCTGGAGTTGCCTTTGTCAGGGTCTTCTAAATTATGGTTTTGATTATTAAAAAGATGTAGGATTTTTATATTTTACTTTTTTTATTATGTTAGCTTTGGTGTTTTATTTTTTTAAACTTCCCTTTGCATCTGAATTTTTTAGTTGATTGGCATAAAAATTATTACAGAATTCTCTTTTTAAAAAATGTCCATTGGGCCCTGGCTGGTGTAGCTCAGTTAATTGAGTGCTGGCCTTTGAACCAAAGGATCACCAGTTCGATTCCCAGTCAGGGCACATGCCTGAGTTGCAGGCCAGGTCCTCAGTTGGGGACAAGTGAGACACACCCACACTTTGATGTTTCTCTCCCTCTTTTTCTCCTCTCTTTCCCCTCTTTAATATAAATAAATAAAATCTTTAAAAAATAATCATTGGTTGTAGGGTAAGGACCATTTTTACATTTATACTATTGGTGTTTGGGCCTTCTCTCTCTTTTTTAATTAGTCTTGCTAAGAATTTATAAATTCTATTTTTTTTTTCTTAAAACCACCTTTTGGCTTTCTGATTCAATTTTATGTTTGTTTTCTTATTACATCAATTTTGGCACTTCTTCATTATTTCCTTTATTCTTTGTTTGATTTAATTAGTTGGGTTTTTTGCAGTTCTTGAGATAGAAGCTTAAATCATTGATTTCTAGCCTTTTTTTTTTTCTTTTTAATATATTCAACCAAGGCTTTAGATTTCTTTCTAGAGCTTTAAATATAATATAATATAATATAATTCTTCAAATTACAATTTATACATTATAATTCATTCTAAAATATTCTATACTTTTCTTTTTGATGTTATATCTGACTCATGAGTTATTCAGAAGTGTATTGCTTAGCTTTCAAACATTAGGGATTATCAGTTATCATTTTATAATTAAAGTTTATCTTAATTCCACTGTGATCAGAGATAATTTCTGCATGATTTTATTTCTTTGAATCTTTTTTAGTTTGGTATAGAGTTCTATTTATGTCATTTAGGTGAAGTCTGTTAGTTATTTTCTATAACCTTGATAGTTTCCCCATGTATTATATCAATTATGAAAAAATATGTTATAATTTTCTACAATTATTATGGAATTTCTTTTACTGAGTCTTCCAATTTTTGCTTTATAAATTTTAAGGCTATATAATTAAGTATATATACATTAGCACATTAGTCTTATTATGTGAATTGACCTTTTATGATTATGAAATAGTCTTCATTATTTCTTTTTTTTACTTTGTATATGTTAAGATGGTTGATTTATTTTTAAACTTTTTTATTGTTGTTCAGGTACAGCTGTCTCCATTTTCTCTCCACCTTCTTTATTTCTAATGATGCTTTTTGCCCTGAAGCCTATGTGGTTTGATATTAATCTATCTTTCTTTGCTTCATCTTTACATGGTATATATTTTCCACCTTTTTATTTTATTTGTTTATTTTGCTTTTTCTGACCCAGCATGCCCTTTAATTAAATTAGTTCATTAGCTTTTATCCATTGAGATTTCATATACTAATTTATGTATATTTCGATTCAAATATACCATTATACTATTTGTTTTGTGTTGGTCCCATATCCTTTATGTTCCCTTTTCTCTCTTTTCTTGTCTTCTTTTATTATAAACGTTAATTTATTTAAGAAGGTCAACTCTACTTGAACAACAATAAAATAATTTTTTAAAAAATAAGAAGGTCAGAAAACCTAGCAGAGCAGAAATATGTTATAGCTACCTTTCTAAGTCTCCCTTGGGAACATTTTGAAAAATTTCCTTGATGTATTTATGTAAGAAGTAGATAAACTGATTTGCTATATGCAGTAAATGTACAAATAATTGTAAGAGTATATAACACAATATCTGGAACACAGCAGCATAATGTCTACTTGGTTGAATCTGAATCTTGTGTTTATAGCTATATATTATAATATAAATATAATATGAGCACAAAAGACAATGAAATACCCATTAGGATGGTTATTAAAAAAACAGTAAATAACAAAGTATTGTTGAAAATGTAGAGAAAATGGGACAGTTTTGCACTATTGATGCGATATGTGAATGAATAGATAAACAAAATGTGGTACACACATGCAATGAAATATTTTCAGCCCTAAAAAGGAAGGGAATTCTGACACATGCCGCAACATGGATGAACCTTGGAGACATACATTTACTGAAATAAGCCAGCTCAAAAGGGCAAATATTGTAGGCTTCTACTTACATGAACTACCCGAGTGATTAAATTCATAAAGATAAAAAAGTAGAATGGTGATAACCATGGACTGGGGATAGAGATGGGGAATGGGGAGTTATTATTTAATAAGTACTGGGTTTCAGTTTGGAAAGATGGGTAAAGTTATGGAGATGGATGTTGATGATAGTTTTATTTTTTTAAAGACTTTATATATTTATTTTTAGGGAAAGGGGAAGGGAGGGAGTAAGAGAAGGGGAGAAACATTGATGCGAGAGAAACATCAATCAGTTGCCTCGAGTATGTGCTCCAACCAGGGACTGAACCTGCAATCCAGGCATAGACCCTGACCGGGAATCGAACCAGTGAATTTTTGTTTTCTGCCATGACATCCAACCGAGGCACACAGATTGGGCCAGTGATGATTTTAGAACTGTGTAAATGTACTTAATCCCACTGAATTGTGCACTTAAAAATTATTTAAAAGTTAAATGTTATGTATGTGTATTTTATCACAATTTTAGAAAGGGGTGTTAATGAGGTCTGCAGTATACTTACAGATGATAATGTTTTCAGAATTTCTTCTTGTAATTTATTATTAGGCTAAAAGAAGGTCTATCTAGGGAATTGCTCAAAACCTGCCCCTTGGTGTGACACATGAATACTACATTTGAAACAACGATATGTCCAAAATTTTAAGGGAATCAAATAAATCAACTGTGATTCATTGGCTTTCTTTTTGCTTAGCCTATTTTTACAAGAAAAGCTTTGGTTTTAGAGACTAAGAACACGGAAGAAATGTGAGAGGCCCCACACAATAAAATTCAAAGTGGAATGATAAGGGGACACTCTTTTATAATGGCAATGGGTAAACACCATGAAGAAAGAAAATTTAAAAATTATTAGAGCTACTTCACACAACTCTATGCAAATAAATTTTAAAATGTAGCTGAAATGGATACTTTTTTAGGATAATGCAATTTACCACAACTGTCCTTTAAGAGAGAAAAAAATCTTAAACAGACCTATTTCCACAGAATAGAAATAATTATCAAAGTATTGCCTCACAAAAATATCCTTTTCAAAATTTCAAAAGCAAATTCTACCAAACGTTCAATGACTTGACTATCTCAAACATATTTAAATTGCTTCATAGCACAGAAATACAAAAAACAAAAGCTTCCAAAGTATTGTTATGAAATAAGTATGCCATTAATTCCTGAATATCATAAAGATAGCACAAAAAACAAATCAATACCTTGATTTCACATATGGTTTTTAGTGTAAAAATCATAAATAAAAACTAGTAGCACATTAAAAGTTTTAGAACTACCAAGAATGTTTTATTCCAGAAATTCAAGAATGATTCAATAACTGGATAGCCACCAATATAATTTACCATGGTAAATTATAGCAAATTACATTTACTATAGTAAGTAGAGATATATTTCCAGAAACTGATCTAAGGAGAAAAATCATATCATTATCTCCATAAAAGAGGCATTTTATTCAATCATTTCTGACTGAAAACAACAATCAACAAAATGGGAATTAATGGATTTTTCCTCAGTAGGACTCACTGGTTTTTTTTCCTCTCTCTCTTCTCATTCTTGGCCAAATGTAGATCTGTGTTGTGTATGCATGTGCATAAATATGTATGTATACATGTATATGTATGTATGTACATGTATGTACTTTGTTAAAAAATCCAGCATCAATAAGAATACAGAAGGTATTCGCACTACACTCAGGAATAAGGGGAAGATGACCAATAATCTATGACTGTTTAATATTGCATTGCATGTATTAGCCAATGAGCTGAAACAAGAGTAAATATATGGAAGTATAAGAATTTGGAGTCCTGGCTGATGTGGCTCAGAGGACTAGACACCAACCTGTGAACCAAAGGGTTTGATTCCCAGTCAGGGCACATGCCTTGGTTGCAGGCCAGGTCCCTCCCTGGTGGGGGACATGTGAGAGGCAACCACACTTTGATGTTTCTCTCCCTCTCTTTCTCCCTCCCTTCCTCTCTCTCTCAAAATAAATAAATAAAGTCTTTAAAAAATAATTTGGAAAGAATTCTCTATATTTACTAATAATATGATATCTAAAAATCTTAACAGTCTCAATAATGAAACTCATTATGTATTCATCATAAAAGAATTCAATAAGATATCAGACTATAAAATAAACATATAAGTATTAGTTTTCATGTATACATAGAAAAGCAATTAGAAGGAATAATGGAAGAAAAAACTTCATTTTAAGAAAAGTGCCAAACCTGTATCAGAAAAACTTCAAATTACTCATACAAGATACAAAAGTAGAGGTGAACAAGTTAATATATAAATGTAATACTTGCCTGCTAAACACAATATATTTTGTTCTTCTTGGAGATAAGTTAATTTTAAGTTTATATGAAAAAAGTTGATGGGTAATAGTAGCTAAGAAAATGCTTAAATGAACAAGCAGTAAGGGAAGGACTGGCCCTACCAGATATGAAAGCAAACTATGAAGCTCCTATATTGAACAGTGTGGGACTGGCATATGAATATAGGCAAACCAAAGGATGGAGTAGAAGATCAAGAAACAAACTCATGTCTATGTGAAATGTAGTACATGAAAAAGTAGCATCTGTAATCACTGGGGTCAAGATAGTCTTTTTAATAAATAGTGTTACTCATTGTATGGTTATTTCAACTCAAAAGCAGATTAGAGATTATTCAAATAAAATTTCGAGGGACAAAAGGATGTCCAGAATAAAAGATGATTTAAATCACAACTATGTCTTTTACTTAGTTTGTCCCTCATTAGAATTTGGGTGTACATTTTAATGTTTAAAAGTAATAAATTGGGCCCTGGCTGGTGTGGCTTAGTAGATTGAGCACTGGCCTGCAAACCAAAGGGTCACTGGTTTAATTCCCAGTCAGGGCACATGCCTGGGTTGCAGGCCAGGTCCCCAGTGAGGGGCACGTGAGGGGCACCCACTTTGGTGTTTCTCGATGTTCTCTCTCTTTCTCCTTCCCTTCCCCTCCTTCTAAAAATAAATATTTTTTAAAGTAATAAATTGGTCATCCTAACCAAAGAAACATACATTGGATACCTGCTGTATTTGTTGTATAGAATGGAACAAAAAAAATCTAGTGGAGTTACTAGAAAATAGATACATAAAGTGGAAGGAGAAAGGAGTCAAAGGAGACAAATGATCAGCATGCTAGATGCAGTTTTATTGAAAATATCAATGTAGAGTAATTGTGTGTCTAAAAGGTTGTTGGTCTTTCATTTCCTCTGAGAGCTCTCATTAAAAAGAAATGTGGTCCCTTGGTTTCCTAGAGACTGAATTTACTCTTTAAAGTTCAAAAGCTAAAACTACTGCTCCAATTTCAATGTAGAGATATATTTCTAGAAACTGATGAAAAGGGGGAAAGATGAATAGTAAGAAACAGGATGCAAATTTTTCTCTTCCCTCTCCACCCTTGCTAAATTCCTCCATATGTCAGCCACAAGGGGGCACTCAAGACCTGACACCTGGTCTGTGGCCTGTGTGCCGTCCCAAAGTTACTTCCTTTGTTCCTTAGGATTGTATTGTACAAAACCATCCGGGCAGCTTCCATCTCTTTCACATACGCATGTGCCAACTGATCGGGAAAGGCAAAACAAAACTGATTAAGTTCCAAGTTACTACTACCACCCAGTAGATGCCATATGTCCCCTACTCCTTCTTGGGTTAAAAATCAAAATAGCTGCCTGGACACATATGGATCAGCAGTGCTGTCCTCCTTCCGTTAGAGTGTTTTTTGTTTGTCGTTGTTGTTGTTGTTGTCGTTGTTTTGCTTTGGGTTCAACGCCCCAAAACCTAATACTTCAGGGTTAGGGACTTGCTGTTTTTACAGGAGAAAAATAAAAGGACAGTCTCTTGTTTTGTTTTGTTTTGTTTTAACAATGCCTCTATCATCTGTGGGTATTTTTTTTCCTTAATGGACATTTAGAAAGCATTTGGAAGTAATTCAGCTAACCTGTTCAGAGTGCATTTGGATCAGTAGGAACACTGTAACTTCTGATACCAGAACTATGGGGTAACCAAAGTCTTAGGTTTGCTGAGCGTATTAAAGCTCAAAATGACCTTAATAGAAAGAACAAATATGTAAACACCTAAGGGACAATGATGTCGCGTGTGTATATATTTTCTCTAACTCTGTATTTGTTAATTACCCCAGGGTTTATGAATGATATCATCAGGCGCAGTGAGTACTGAGTTGCTTAGAGATATAATCCCCATATTGGGCTTACTATTGAGAAGACCCAAGGGTTCTCCCACAGCCTGTACACCTTGTCCCCAGGACCGAAGTGACCAGAAACTGGCTTTGGGTTCCCAAAATACAAATAATTAAAACTCATTCAATCGTACATCCACCAGCCGCTGCTCAAAAATGTTCTATCGCAATCTTTCATCTATTGGAAAGAAAGGCAATTAGGTAGAGCTAAGGAAATTTACCAGGACAAACTCATTTTGTATTCTGCATATAATTTGTTGAGGCCCTTCTAATAAGAAAAGGTATTTTGTTTGTTTTCTAAATAGCATTATGTTTACACCAACAAAATTTATCAGACTCATATCAGTTTCTTTTGTGGGAGTAACAGGACTAATATATTAGAAGATGGAGGGACTGCAACTTATGTTGATTCTGTGAAATTTTTTAATCTTATGCATACTAATGAAAAAATGGAGAAACAATCCACCTTACTTTTCAGAGTGTGTCAACCCTGTGGGCTAAATAGCAGATGTACATTTTATTGCCAGCCTCTTATAAGGGGTCTTGGCTGATGAAGCAAAGGGCAAGATCTCTTTCCTTTGTGATAATAGATGATTGTTATGTAATCAGCAAACTGTGTTTAATTAGCTCTAAAGGTGATAAAACTAGATAAGTTTTACTATTAACTACCAGAAAAAAAGTTAAATAAAATAAAAAGCGAATTTTAAATTTCTCCAGATCCCAGCTAGATTGAGAAAACTTTCTTTTGTTATATGTGTACACGTTAAAATTTATTTTACATTGAACACCACACATCATATTTTTGCACCAGAAAAGCCTGGTCATGAATCTGAAAACCAGTTTAGCACTTCTTTATTTTATTTCCAAAACTTAGCTGTACTTCAGATATGGCTAAAGAAAAAAACAATAACTGAAATGAGATGGAATTCAACACTTCAACCTCAGTATTCAACCAAACAGAATCTTAAGGCTTTGAATTGTAAACTCATTCCATTTGACTTGATTTTAGGGTCACATTAAGCCAAAACTAATTTATGTGTCTTGAATTCACTGCTTTGAACTGGAAAGTAAACTGTTTACTTGCTCCCAATGGGAATACATTATGCTGAAAGATCACTTCCTGTTTGTCCTAGAGGGGTTTCCCTTCCCTGAAAGAACTCATAATTTGGGTCAACTGTCTCTGCAGGGGCCCTCCCTGACAGCTTTCTCAGGGTAAGTGAGATCAGAAAAACACCAGGCTGTCGCAATATATGAAACTACAGGGTCGGCATGGCCATTCCTTTTGAAGAAGGCTCTGCCTTTAAAAATGGTCTGAATGCTGAAGTCAGAGAAAAAGCACATTTTTCCCTGAGTGACTCTTGGTGAACCTCACTATGGATTGTTTCAGATGCTCCTAAGAGCCATGTGGCTATTCGATGGTCTGTAGGAGGAGCACCCAGAAAGAGTTGCACTATTTTCCGCTGTGACATTGGAAGGTGCTGGAGAATATAAATAATCCTGGATCAACATATGAGTCAAGTGCTGTATTTATCCATTCTACAGTTCAGGAACAAAACTTTAAAATGCCACCTTGCCAAAAATAACAGGCAATTAAAGTATGCCGAATCTATGATACCATGTGTGCTAGCCAAGTGTTCTCAAGAAGCATCACTGTAAAACAATAATTATACTGGGGTTTCCAGTCATTCATTTCCTCTGATGTTACCGACTGAACTGTTGACCTTTTGCATTTGAAAATAAGTGAAAGTTCCTTTAGTTTCCTCTTCAGGATTCATCCAGGGTAATATCACCACTTCTGCTTATTATTTTTGATCACCGTCAGATCAAGGAACTACTGTACCCTGTCCTGATAAATTCTAACTATAATGCTGACTTCTGGCACAAGCCATTACCTGAAGGAGTCCAAATGAGAAAGTGTGGACAACCAAAGACTACCCCATTCACACAGCCTGGCTTAACAATTCCATTGAGAGCACACATACACTCTACTTCAGGTGCTATGGGCAGCATATTACCCAGTCAATGCCTTTATAATTCTTTCTTTCTAGTGAGACCCTGTAGGAGATAGGCCAGATACTCTGACTCCTCTTCACTGAGTGCTTTCATTCTAGTGTGCCCCCTTCCCTCAAAGGCAACTGGAATTGAATAGAAATGGAAAACTCATCTTGAGGCGAAATTGGAGGGAACCAAGGAACTTAATGGAGGTAGTGATTGTCGGGCAGAAATAGGGAGGGGAACTTTGTTAGAACCACGCCTTGTAAATTTGTCTGCACTTCACTACAGTGCCTTATATAGATGCTACAGAACATTATGGAAAGTGAAAATGATGAGTGTGCTGTATAGTATTACAGGGTATAGGAGAGCAGAAAATAAAGGTTCAAAGAGCATGCATAGGTCATTATTTTAAAATAAATGGAAATGCAGTTCTAAGATCTCTAACTCACACTAGTAAAATTGTGTGTTTTACAGTGAATATGAATTCTAACAGTAAATAATGCATCCTTTTCATGGGGACAATGTAAATAGGGTTGGGGTAGAAGGAGAGAGAATGAGACACACTAGAAAATAACTAAAAAATAGTAATAGCAATACAAATAAAATTTATTAAAAGGGGTTACATTGGGATGATAAAAAATCTAAAACTAAGAAATATAATTAAAGCATAATATATAGAGTATATAAATAGAAAATAAAATTAAAAACAGAATTTTTCGGCTACAGTCACAACCCAAGAACAATAGGAACAGGCTCAAAGGCATATGGACTAGGTATTTCTTGTTACTGTGTGGGCTGTGCGCTGTGGGATGTGGAGTTTCTATTGTGAGGCTTTGAGAGGTCTTTTTTGGGCACTGTGTAAGTGGTTATTAGAGGAGTGTTGAGAGTTTATAAATTACTGTCAATTCAGAGATGGTAGACACCCAAGCAGATCAGAAAGGGCACAAGAGTTCACGTAAGATATGCAAAAAACAGTAAAAAATTTTAGTAGAAATCCACAATAAAATAAAATAAATGAAATGTTGATACCCAGGAACCTTGAACATGGAAGATACTGTCAAGTTAACTATAGAGTGTATGTTATGAAGATTATTCTGGAACTGAGCATTGATGATATGCCCTGCAAAAGTAGCCAGACTCCCTGCTTAAGGGGAAGGTCAAAGAGTTTGGGAATTCCTCTACTCTAATTTTCTGCTTCCAAAATAAATTGGAAATGGCAGTCCTGGGAAGAATGTGAAAAAGTCAGATTTTGAAAAGATGGAAGAAAACCAAAGAAAGCATTGAGATTAACAAGTGTAAAAATGCGATACAGAGCGGCGGGCGGGGGGGGGGGGGGAAAGCAGTGTATTAGTGCAGTTATAAAACAGTTTTAAGATATATTGCTGGGAATTATGTTGTCCATCTAGCCCTTGTTAGATGCAAACAGCCATACACAATGTAGCATTAAAGCAAATTAGGGCAGAAGAAGGAGGGGAAAAAAAACAGGAGTCATAAACCTTTATTAAAGGGATATTCATGACTGATTAGAAATTTGCTCTTGTTGGTGAATAAATAATGGCAACCCTTCCCAAAATTCCTGAGACCCCCCAAAAAGTTTTATCTACATCTACCTAGTCATAAGCACCAAATAGCTACTTTGAAATACTAGGTAGTAAATGTTAAAGCTTTGGAGGCAATTTAACCAGATAATTCCCAAACCCAACAACAGAAAACTTGAAGTTACTAAATGAAAAGAAAAAGTAATTCCAAAAAAACCTATTAAATTAGAGTGTTCAGTATATTAGAAAGCCCCAGTGAGCCAAACTAGTGTTATTTAATACCATGACTCAGCCAATAATTCACTCTTAACCTTGGATGCAATCTGAGTACCTTGGTCATGGAAGTGAATGTACGGTGGGACAATATATTTACCATCCCAGTTTGCACGGTCCTTCATGAGCCAATTGAATAGTGCTTTCAGGTGTCTTGTTTACTTAGTTTGACTTTCAAGATTTGTTTGAAATAGACATGGATGGCCCAAATCCTTTGGTGTCATTATAGAGCAGGGAATAAAAGGAGAGCATTTCCTTTTTTTTTTTTTTTTATTTTATTTTAATTGTTGTTCTTTACAGTTTTCTGTCTTTTACTCCCATCCTATCTCACCTCCCCAGCCCGCCCCAACTCCCTCCCATTTCCATCCTCCCTAGTTTTTGTCCATGTGTCCTTTATACTTGTTCCTGTAAACCCTTCCCCTTTTCCACTGAAATTCCCTCTCCTCTCCCCTCTGGTGACTGTCAGCCTGTTCTCAATTTCAGTGTCTTTGGTTATATTTTGCTTGTTTATTTGTTTTGTTGATTAGGTTTCTGTTAAAGGTGAGATCATATGGTATTTGTCTTTCACCGCCTGGCTTATTTCACTTAGCATAATGCTTTACAGTTCCATCCATGCTGTCGCATTTCTTTATCAGATTCCACATGAGATCTAAAAATATTGGACCCATGCATTTCACCACCAGGTGAGAAGACCTCACCTTCTGTACAGATTAAACAGGATGAGTTCATGTCTGTAGGTAAAAGTTCTTAAGCCCTTAAAATGATAGGCAGAATTATGTTTCTGTGAATATGTGATCAATATTTTTAAGGAAAGGATATCATTGGCCATTCACCTGAGAAGGCGAAGAAAGAGCTTTTATTAATTCAACTATACCATACCTTCAATGTATAAGACACTAGATTTTGTGATTATAATAGCAAGTAAGACAGAAATTGCTCTGAAGCAGTTCTCAGTCCCCTGGGGTAAGCAAGCCCAAGCCAATTTTAAAAATGTATTCTACATTACAGTAAAGAGATACATAGAGCTAATGGAGAAAGTGATCAGATTAAGTTTCTTCCTGAAATTGTCTGCAATGGTAGCAATTGGTGTGTATAGGAACAGACAGCAGCTGGGGTTTTGCAGGGCCTTTTTGGGGGGATTAGTTTTTAAGAGCCTGGAATGCTGAGTTGATTTGTCATCTTGCCACAGTTGTGGAAAATTGCTAGGAACTTCTGATACAGCTAATTAAAACAAATGTCTCCTGGTGCAGGATTATGAATGGCTAGGCAAGCAATATCTCACTCTTTTTTAGCAGATTCTGCCATAGACTAATGAAAGGAAAATGTCAAAAAATCCTACCAGATGTCTTTCCTAATTGACGGAACAATTGATGTACAGGGATGACAAATGCCAAAATGAAAGAAGGTTTGAATAAAACTGGACCCAGTGTGTTGTATTTGGAGATTAAATTGATGAGATTTAAAAAAAAAAAAATATCATCTAACATGCACACTTTAGGGAAAACAAGAGTTGAAAGTAGCTAGTGATCCATCTCTCTCCTATTTCTTATCCGTCCTGACCTAAAGAAAATTTGGTTGACCCATTGATTTAAATGCATTTTTGAATAAATCTTTTTAGGAAACCCTAATGAGGATAATTCAAAGAGAGTTAATTAAATTCTCTAACTCTAGAATGTTCTGGATGTTTAAAAACTGGTCAGCACACATGTGCTGTACTATAAAGACTCCCAGAATGATTTTCAGCCAAATGTAAGGCAGCAAAATGCTGATGAGATTACACAGAGAGAGAGAGAAAAGCAAGTATCATGGAAACCTGCATGTTCTGTTTTCTGCAAAAGTCCCCTGTATGTGCACTGGTGATGGTTGTTCATTAGAAGTGTCCACATGGATCCTATCGATCACCTGGGCAAATGCAAAGTCAAATGCAGACCACACTGCGGAAAATCAGAAAAGGCGTTTTGGAGATGAAGATACGGATCTGGGTCCATGTTTCTAATTGATCAGCAGGGATAAATAAATCGTCTGCCATCTCTTTGTTTCTCACATCCAAAGTGGCTGGAGGTTTATTAAATAGAATGCACAGCAGAAGCAGAGTCAGCAGGAATGTAGCTGATCTCGTGTTTAACTGTAGGCTGGGAAAGAGCAGTCAGTGCTCCATGCCTTGCTGGTGAGCTCTGGATGCTGAGTAAGCTGGTGAGGTTGCTTTGCAGAGTAAGGTGGGCTGGGAGGAGGAAAGCCAGAAACAGTGAAGGAAAGAGTTTACCTGAGCATATATATTTGAGAGGTGAAATTGTCTACTTCCCTGCCAGAGTGCAGAAGGCAGAGCCAATTTCAGGAAGTGGCACTTTCCAATTTCAAAAAATGAATTAAATTTTAAAAATTATTTTTAGGGAGCATTAGAGAAGTAAGGAAGGGAAAGAACCCAAATCAGGTAGTTCTCAATCATGGGAGCCATGGAACCATGGGAAGATCACGGGCTTTGGGGTACACACACCTGGATAAATTTCTTAGATGTATTGCTTAGTAACTGGGATTTCTAACACTGGCCAAGGTATTTTTTATTAACAGCTAACACATTTCAGGCATTTAGTATAAGTTAGGCATCAATATTTTATGCAGTACTTAATTCTCTATAACTTCATTTTATTGATAAAGTTTGGGAGACATTAAGTATCTTATCCAAAGTTATGCTGCCAATAAGCAGTCAGGATTTTAATTCAAGTCAGTATGACTATGTATTTGTATCCCAGTTACATTCTTTGTAGAGATGCTCTTACTAACCTGCAAGGACATGTTGGTGGACAGAGTGACACTTATAATTATTGGTTATCTCTCTTCTTGACTGTACACACTTGATTGGTGCAAAAAAATGAAACTTCACCTCCAGAATATATACTGATTCTGTCCACTTCTCTCTACCTCCATTACCATGACCCCAACACAAACCTGCCATTCTCTCACCCCTGGACTACTAGCTTCTGTTCTGAGATCCATTCTTCATTCAATCATCAACATGAACTCTATGAAATGCAGACAAAATCATGATGTCCCCTTGTTCAAGACCCCCAGTGACTTCTCATTGCACTTGAAAAAGATCCAAACTACTTACTGGTTTACAGCTCCTGCAATGTGGCACCAACCCCCCTCAGACTGACACTGTACCCTACTGCTCTCCAGGTACAATGCCTTTGTATCTCTCAAACAAGCCACGTACAGAACCCTTACAGGTTTGCAATTGTTTCTAATCCTTTTGCCTAGATTTCCCATTTCTTCCTATAGCAGGATTTCTTTTTTTTAATTTTTTTATTATTTTTAATCAGTATTTTTTAATTGTTGATATTGTACAGTTTTCTGTCTTTTACTCCCATTCCGGCCCACCACCCCAGCCCTCCCCACCTCCCTCCCGTTTCCCCCCTCCCCTAGTTTTTGTCCATGTGTCCTTCGTACTTGTTGCTCTAAACCCTTCCCCTTTTCCCTGAAATTCCCTCCCCTCTCCCCTCTGGTCATTGTCAGAGTGTTCTCAAATTCAGTGCCTTTGGTTTTATTATGCTTGTTTGTTTGTTTTGTTGATTAGGTTCCTGTTAAAGGTGAGATCATATGGTATATTTCTTTCACCACCTGGCTTATTTCGCTGAGCATGATGCTCTCCGGTTCCATCCATGCTGTTGCAAAGGGTAGGAGCTCCTTCTTTCTTTCTGCTGCATAGAATTCCATTGTGTAAATGTACCACAGTTTTTTGATCCATTCATTAACTGATGGGCACCTAGGTTGCTTCCAACATTTGGCTATTGTAAATTGTGCTGCTATGAACATAGGGGTGCATAGGTTCTTTTGGATTGGTGTTTCAGGGTTCTTAGGATATAATCCAAGCAGTGGAATTGCTGAGTCAAAAGGCAGGTTCATTTTTAGTTTTCTTAGAAAATTCCATATTGTTTTCCATAGTGGTTGCACCAGTCTGCAATCCCACCAACAGTGCACTAGAGTCCCCTTTTCTCCACAACCTCTCCAACATTTGCTGTTTGTTGCTTTGTTTATGATGGCCATTCTGACTGGTGTCAAGTGGTATCTCATTGTAGTTTTAATTTGCATCTCTCTGATAGCTAGAGATATCGAGCATCTTTTCATGTGTCTCTGGATCCTCTGTATGTCCTCCTTGGAGAAGTGTCTGTTCATATCCTTTGCCCATTTTTTAATTGGGTTGCTTGTGTTCTTAGAGTGGAGTCATGTAAGTTCTTTATATATTTTGGAGATTAATCCCTTGTCTGAGGTATCATTGACAAATATGTTTTCCCATACAGTTAGTTCTCTTTTTATTTTAATACTGTTTTCTTTAGCTGTGCAGAAGCTTTTTATTTTGATGAGATCCCATTTGTTTATTCTTTCCTTTATGTCCCTTGTTTAGGGGACATATCAGTAAAAATGTTGCTGCATGAAATATCTGAGATTTTCAGCAGGATCTTTCTTGATATTCAGTTCTCAGCTCCTCAAAGGAACCACCCCTTACACCCCTCAATGACTGTATGACTTAATTCTGTGCATTGGCACTTTTCCATATCCAAGGGTTTTCTATTCATTTATTCATTTTTTCTTATCTATTTATTCACATATTTGTTCACTTACTCCTTTCTATCACACACCTTCTAGAATTGCACTGTCAATAGGTTACCTACTGTCAGCATATGGTTGTTTAAATTAAATTTTTTTTAATTTAGTTTCTCGCTCATATAAGCAACATTTCTAGGGCCCAATACTCACATTTGGCTAGTGACAACTGTATTGGACAATGTGGATATTTATCAGTTTTTTTTATTTATTATTTCTCTTACTAAAGAAAGTCCTATTGGGCAGTGCTGCCCTATGTTGTATGTAAGCTTCATGAGAGCAGGGATAGGGTTTGCCTCACTCATTACTGAATCTCTCAGATAGTGTCTGGCAGGTAGTAAATCTCAGAAATATTTGCTGAATGAGTGAGTGAGTAGATGGACAAACAGTGTATATAAAGAGGAGTCTAGTTAAAGGTGAGATCATATGGTATTTGTCCCTCACTGCCTGGCTTATTTCACTTAGCGTTATGCTCTCCAGTTCCATCCATGCTGTCGCAAAGGGTAGGAGCTCCTTCTTTCTCTCTGCTGTGTAGAATTTCATTGTGTAAATGTACCATAGTTTTTTGATCTACTCATTTGCTGATGGGCAGTTAGGTTGCTTCCAGCACTTGGCTGTTGTCAATTGTGCTGCTATGAACATTGGAGCACGTAGGTTCTTTTGGATTGGTGTTTCGGGCTCTTAGGGAACATAGTCAACAAAAGAAAAAAAGCAAACAAAATATAACCGGAAACATTAAAATTAAGAATAATCTAACAATAGCCAGAGGGGAGGGGGGAAGGAACAGTGGGGAGAAGGGTTTTCAGGAACTACTATAAAGGACACACAGACAAAACCAAGGGGGAGAGTGGAAGCAAGGGAGGGAGGTGGGTTTGACTGGGGTCAGGGGGAGTGGTGGGGAGAAAATGCAGCCAACTGTAATTGAACAACAATAAAGTAATTTATTTAAAAAAAGAGTCTAATTTTCAGGAGGGGATGCCACTTGGAGATATCACAAAGAGTTACGCTGTTGGCTTAAAGGCTCTTTTACCACAGAAGAAGTCTCCCTAGGAGTATTTTGAAGATGTAAATTAATCCACACAGAGGGGCCAGGATATCAACACTAACATTTGGAATTTAGCAGTTCTATTTCACAAAGAACCTATCCACAAAGCAAATTAGCCAGTCCCACTTCCTATTCAGTTGAGAGTCCTACACTGCCTGAAAAACCAGCTTTTGAGCTCAAGATTTACTTGTTTATTTAATACTTGTGGACAATAGTAAAGCTCATGTGCATAAAAGGCCCAGAATATTCTGGGCACCATTACACAACAGACAGTACAAAGAGCTCTCAGACTTATAAACCCTTAAAATCAAAGGACCTGTAATAGACAACCATGATGCTCTGTGTTAAGTGCTAACACAGGCAGGGTGTGCAGGAGCAAAGCAAAGAGATGAGTGATTGTCCTGTGTCTGGAAGTGATGAAGAGCCATTATGTCACACAGAGAGGTGACTTTAAACTGGATCTCACAGGATGAGTAGGAATTTATCAGCAGTCAGTCAGGAAGAGACATTTTTATCAGAGAGAACAAACAGTGTGCCCAGAGACAAATGAGATCTTGGATGGTTCAGGGCACCTGGAAATCTGGAACAGCTTGGAACTGGTGGAATGCAGAGTACAAGGATGGACAACAGGTGACAAGGCAGCAGAGGGAGACACAAAAATCATGGAAGACCTTCTATGAACTACAAAGGCCTGGTGCACAGGTAGGCAGGTGATTTGGTGCCACTGAGGAAACTTAAGGTAAGGTAGTACCATTATGAGAACTTTAATTTAGAAAGAGTTTTTCAGAACAGTTCTTAATTCTTATGTGTGTGCCATGGACCCTTTCAGCAGTATGACAAAGCCAACAGAAGCTCAGAATTATTTTTTAAAAACACAAAGACTTTTAAACTAGACCAATTAACTTGAAATACAGTGATTAAAATATACAAAAAATAAATTGCAATAGAGCAATATATGTGCTCAATTAAATGCATTAATAGTAAGATCTAGCAGCAGGTCTAATAACTTTAATAGTTTTTAATGATGGTGAGCTTACATAATATTTGAAGATACTTACAACATTTGTAATGAGATAGAAACATGCGATTCATCTCGTGACAAAATCACTGCTACTGCAAATAATATTGAGTCTTGTTGCCTCCATTCACAATGGAATAAAATGCTAAGTTTCAGTTAGAGAGTGGTGAAAATAAAGATACACAATTTTATCCAAGTTTACAGGCCACTGAATTTATCCATGGATCCGTATGAAGAACCTCTGCTCTAGATGTTACACAGAAATAATTTGGGGGTTCAAATGACTGCATGCGAATGTGTGAGAGTGGGGACAGCGAAAGCAGTTAGAAATACCCTGGCGTGGATCAGACTCAAGCTGAGGAAGCCTGGACTGAGCAGTTTCTTCAAAACCCACGCGGCACACACTCATTTCCAAATCGATCATTTAAAAGGTAATGATTGGTTTTAGAAATGATTCATTGCAAACCTCCTCTAAATCGGTACACCTTCTTTATGACATGCCATTTAATTTATAGCACTTTCGAGATATGCAAGCTTCAGAAGCACAATATTCCCAAAGACATGCAGTGGTGCTAGTTCTGTCTTCAATGCCCATTTGAAACAAGGTAGGAAGAGAACTGGGTAGTTCTAAAACCTTTTCTTCCAGCAAGGGAAAACACCTTTTGTACATTTTATGCCTTTCTGTATTTATTTTGTAAATATGTGTGCATGTGCACATACACACACTGTTTAATATCCTCACATCAGTTATAGTAACAAACAGCCCAGGAAAAGAGAAGTGAATTTTACCTTCCTTTATTTCGAAACAAACATTTCAAGCACAGTGTGTTTTGTTTCTAAGAACATCTTATAAAGGACCCTGGGAGTCACCTTTCGAGGCCTATTTATCTCATAACTTAAACTGAAAGCTGCTATCTTGTTACAACTCTTAAACTGTACTGTCTCTTTTATGGTGCCATATTGAATTTTCTAGGCTCTCAGCAGAGGTTTCAAAGTAGGCTTTCTTATTCTCCATTTTTATTGCCAGTAACAGTCGTGAAGGAGAGGGAAATGTTTGGAGAGGGAAAGGTTTGGACTCCCTAGCTGGGTTTTCGATGTTTCCTTGTAGTCACGCCTGTGCACTTTGTCTCTCCAAGCAGAAACATGCTTTGACATCCTCTGCTAAACATTGCACTTCGCTTGCAGAAGATTTGTCAACTGAGAGAAATAATACATCTTGTTTCAGAATAGGATAGACATTTAATACACAACTTGAGAACTGAAATCTCTGGGTTCCTGACTGTTCAAGTTGTCAGCTACGTGGTCTTGGGCAAGTTATTTACATACTCTAGTTTGCTCATTATACAAAAAAATACGATGTTAGGACTTATGGTACTTTTCTCAAAGAGTTAAATTAATGCACTTAAACTGCACACGGGGTGTGGCGTATAATTGTTTGATAACTTGTTAGGTGCTTTTATCCGCATAGGTATCACACAAAGTCTTCCTACACAAGTAGAGGTTTCTATGCACTCATATAGTTGTTTTCAGTCATAAAAATGGGAAAAGAGGTAATTACGCTTTTATTAAATATGACCTCTTTGAGTCTGGTGACCAAATTTATTTTTATTTGAAACACATTAGGAGATAGAGTCTGAATGAATGTCTAAGTTCCTAGTCTAAACAATCCAACCAACTGGGATTTAGCTTGAAAAACATATAAAGCTGGCACTGATCTTACTGAAGTCCCAAGATTTTCAAAGAAAATCTTGAACTTGGTCAGGTCAGAAGAGCAAAAAGCACCAACCCCTTTTCCCCAGCCTTGTAGAAGAACTAAGAAAATGAAAAGTCAACAACAGTAATAAGGGAGAAAGCTCTTCGCAGTTGTACACCTTTGGGGATTGCTGTTTTCTCTGAGTTAAAAGTTCAGTTGCTTTCACTTCTAGGTCCTTAGCTAAGCCTGTAGGATGATGGGAAGGTTACTGCACTGTAGGGAATTCATGACAAACTGAAGGAGATGGAGTGAAAGAGATGTGCATTTTTGTAGTCCTTGGTGATATGTAAAAATGGTGGATGTGCTGTTTTCCTAACATTTGTCCTTCGGAAAATAAAAATTGTCACTTCTTGTTTATGTTATAGATATAAACATAGGTGTGTGGATAATGATAAAGAGAAGGACTTTGTTCTTCAAATGTTACCGTTTAAAAACCTAATCATACAATTTCATCACACACACATATGTTTCCTACAAATTATCACCAAATTGGAGACTTGAAACAACATCCATTTATTATCTCACAGTTCTGTGTGTCAGAAGTCTTGCACAGCATGGCTGAGTTCTCTGTTCAGGGGATGGAGAAGTTGAAAGCAGGATGCCAGCCAGCTGGGTCTTCATATGGAGACCCAACGAGGGGGAGAACGCCCTCTGTGCTCCCTCAGGTGGCTGGAAAATTAATTTCCTTGCAGTCGTAAAACATTGTAGGTCACCCAGCCAGAAAACTACACAAGGCAGCATTTCGAACTCTCAAGGATCTGGAATGAAGGTCTGCACACTTTACTTCATAGTAGTGGTTCTCTAACATAGGGGTGCATTTGAATCAATGGAGAATTTGTTAAAGATGTTATTTCTAGAACTTCCTCCCAGACTTTGCAATTCCTGGTTTGGGAATTATTTGAAGTCATGGTCTTGGAAGAGCTATTTGAGAAATCCTGCTCTTTAGTGGTGGTTTCCAGAGATTCCTAAGAATCTCAGTGGCTAACATAAGCCTGCCTACTTTAAGAACAGATATTTTAACACCAAAAAAAAAAAAATTTAGAACAACAATTGTAGAATAAAAGATAACCTTTTATGTTCTTACTTTTCTCAATTCTCCATGGCATGATAACAAATTTGTCATAGAATGCTCTAATCCCAGGTTTCCGAAAGGCCACTTTCTGAAGTCTTTTTCTATTGAACAATTCTAAAAGAAAATTTAAATCAAGGGCATTTTGATCATGAGATAAGGTTGTTTTGAGAGATGCCAATAACCACACGAGCAATATTTATCATGCACTACAGAGCATTATCATATCTTGAGAGAGCAGTTATGGGAATACTGTAAGGGAACTCATGAGTCCCAAACTACAGGATTTAATGATGGGGGTAGCTATTATTTGGGGAAAAATTTCTGAGGATTGGACCAGAAATAGACTTTAAGTAAAGAGAGGGTATATATGGAAGAGAGGAGAAACCACTATAATAGCACCTCCTAGGTACTCTGTTAGGCCCTCTACACCGAAAATGACAAATTATTACAACCTGCATTGTTGTGATTGTACAGTAAAAAGTAATGATGCTTCGGGATGACTCCCCAGAGTCTTACAGCTCATCAGGAATAGGAGTGAGGTTTAAATTGAGGTCTATATAACTCTGAAGTCCATATTCCTTACACTGCTCTGCTATGCACTCACTAGGAGGGATAATATGTACACTTTGAGTAGTCAAGGAATCTTTTAGAAAATAAAGTGCTAAATTGACAACCCCCACCCTTCTGAATGTGGTGTGGGGTAGAAGGAATGATCTGCCCTACATGTATGGTAGAGTAGACAAGAAACCTCTGTCTTGTTAAGATCCCACGTATAGCATATATTAGATACAAGGAGGAAAGAAACTTTCTATGAAAAAACATTTAAAAAAGAACTTGACCTGGACTGAGGTTTTTGGAAGAGCCTCCCTGAACATACCATACTTTGGCTAAGGTAGGTGTGAATTCAGAAAATGAGGGAGGGTTGATTGGGAATGCATTCTACCTGGGGACAGCATGTTCAAAGGTCCTGGGGTGGGAAGGAGCAAAGTTTGCTCTGGGGACTGAAATAAGTCAAGCATGGTTATAGTACAGGGAGCAAGGAGAGAGTAATGGAGGATACAGCTGAAATGCTTAGTATGAAAGGCCATGGAGGACTGTTGTAGGTCATGCTAAAGATTTTTATTATTCCAAAAGCAAAGAAATTAAGTGTTTTTAGTAGGGTAGGAACAGAAAGACATGTTCGGGTTCACTATATGATCAGATTAGCAATGAATGTGCTTCTACCTATTTCAAAAGAAAGACTATGGTAATTATTAGGGTGGAGAAAAGAAAACCGTATCAATTAAATTGAGGAATTGATGATGATACAAAGAATTGGATGATAGGTTAGAAAATGGAAAAGTATTTAATAGCATTACTAACATTTATTAAATGTTTACTGTGTAATGAGGTGTGATAGTAGATACTTTTCATGAATCGTTTCTCATGTTTTACAGTGACTAAGTGATAATGTATTAGGTAGTATTCTTTTGGCTTTAAGTCAAAGTAAAAGACAACTCAGCATGGCTAAGTGTTACACTGCATGATAAAAGTCTACAAATGTAGTGGTTTTGTTGTTGATTTATCAGCTCTAATGCCATCGGGAAACCAGATTTATTCTGGGTCTACTCTGCCATCTTCAGTGCGTACCGTGAGCCTTCGGGTCCTGTCCATCCTGGCTGCACGCTGGGAAGAGTGACGACCGGTCATCACTGCGCACACAGCCATGTCCAGAAAGAAAGCATTTCATCCCTATCCTCTATCACCTTCTTTCCTCTGTAGTAAACATTTGTTCTGGCTTGAGGGTTATTCCTCATTGTTTCTTTTTGAAAATAAAAGCAAATATGAAGATGTATATACTCCCTCTTTTCTTACAAAGGTTATGCTAGACATACCATTCTGCCCACAGAGTTTTCTCCCTTAATATTCCCTGATGATCACTCTATAGTGATAATATAAAGGTCTTCCTCACTCCTTTTTTGATGCAGACACTGGCTAGCAGTGTCCGCATCATTATGGATGAAATAAAACATACACACGGACTACTGAGTCTGGTGGAGGAAAAAGGACGACAGCGTGGCTTCTCTCTCAAGGAGAGCAAAAGCCATGGCCTCTGCCATGACAGGCCTTTATTCTATGTCTCCTCACATTACAAGATGGTCCTCACTCACTATGCACGGATTACAACAAAGGAGCCAATGCCCCTAATCACATCACAGAAGAAGGATATTAACAAATGAAAAGGCAAAAGTGGTTGAGCCGGTTACACTGGTCCCTGCAAGGTTTAGCACTTGCAGGGTGAGGGAGTTTTAGCAACAAGCAAGTCTCAAAACAGCCAAGGTATATTGCAAATCTGATTACCTAGGAGAGAACCTATCTGTGGGCATGGGTCCTGTGCATTTCTGAGTGCAAGCTGGGCCCACGCCACGCAGAAGGGTCTGCCACACCTTTTATAGCTGTTTCCTATGCCATTTATGGCTGTACCATAATTTACTCCACCAGTCCTTTATTGACAGACATTTGGATAAGCCCCATCCTTTTGCTATTGCAGATAGTGTTATAATGAATAAATGTGTTCATGTATGCCATTTCATATCTTTCCCAATGTGTCTTTGAAACAGATTCCCAGAAGAGGGGTTGTTCTTTTAAAGGGTAAATACATGTGTAATTTCAGCACTGAACACAATTTTCCTCCACACTGATAGTGTACATCTTTGCCTTCCCACCAGCAACATATCAGAATGTTTGTTTCCTCTTAGCCTGGTTAGTAATGACTATTGTCAGACTTTGGATTTTTGACAATCTAATAGAGGAAACTTAGAATCACACTATATTCTCTTCCGCATTTGTCTTGATAGAAGCATAACTAAACATCTTTTCAAATGTTCAGGGCCATTTGCATTATTTTCCTGTCATCTCTCTGGTTATATCATTTGCTCATTTTCCTATTGTGTTGTAAGACTTCTCCTTCTAAATTTTGAGAAAGTCTTTATATATTAAATATATATTTGGATAACATCTAAGATTACAGTGTTTTGTGAATTAATATGAAAATATTTTTCCTATTTTGTCATTTGGCATTTTATTTTACTGCTGATGCTTTTTGTAACACAAAAGCTTTTATTTCTGCATACTCAAACTTATCAATTTTCCCTCATAATTAATGAAAGCATCTGTATGATTTTGTTCTTTATATTCAGTTCTCTGCTGTGTGTGGAATATGTTTGGTGTGCATTTCGAGAGATCCATTCTATTTTATCTTTTTCCATATTTCTACTCTGTTTATCGACTTGATAAAAGGTCAATTATCTTCCCTCAAGTAACTGATTTGAGAAATTTTTTATCATATCCTGAATCTTTTAATGTACTCAGATCTGTTTCTGGGTCTTCTATCCTGTTTCATTGGTTTATCTCTTTCTTCATACACATGTACATACTATTTTAATTGTAGAAGTTTACATACTATCTTAATATCTGTGAGCTATCCCCACCATCTTCCCAACATTTACTTTTTTTAACCTTCCTGAAAAATGTGCTTGCTTATTCTTCCAAATAAACTTTGTAGTTGACTTAATCTGGTTTCAGAAAAAGACTGAATGATGTTTTCATTGGAATTATATTGCATGTATAAATGAATCAACATCTTTTTTATATTGAATACTTCTAAGAACATGGTATATCATACTATTTGCTCAAGTATTCCTCTTCTTTAAGAGTTTATTTTTATAGAACAGTTTTAGTTTCACAGCAAAATTGAGAGGACATTATAGAGATTTCCCATATGCCTCCTTCTCCCACTCATGCATAACTTCTCCCTTACCAAAATCCCCTACCAGAGTGGTACATTTTTTACAGTTGATGAACCTACGTTAACACATCATAATTACCTGAAGTTTGTAGTTAACATTAGAGTTCAGTGTGGGTTTTGAATATTCTACAGGTTTGGAAAAATGGATGATGGCATGTATCCATCATTATAGTGTTATAGAGAAGAGTTTCAGGGCCCTAAAATTCCTCTGTGCTCTGCCTATTCATCCATCCAGACTCAATTTCTGGCAACCACTGACTTTTTTAGTGTCTCCACAGTTTTGCATTTTCCAGAATGTCATATAGTTAGAATTATACAGTAGTTAATCCTTTTAGATTATCTTCTTTTACTTAGCAATATGTATTTTAAGATTCCTCTGTGTCTTTTCATGGCTCATTTCTTTCTAACACTGAATAATTCCCATTATGTGTATGTACCACAGTTTATCCATTTACTTACTGAAGTTTTAACAATTGCCAAAGAAGCTGCTATAAACACCATGTTCAGGTTTGTGTGTGGGAATACATCTACCACTCCTTTGAGTAAATACCAAAGAGTATGATGGCTGGGTCGTATGGTGAGAGTATATTTAGTTTTGTAAGACACTGCCAAATTGTCTTCCAGTGTGGCTGTATCATTCTGTATTCCCACTGGCAGTGAAGCAGAGTTCTTGTTGATCCATACCCTGGCCAGTATTTGCCTTTGTCTGTGCTCTAGATTTTGGCCATTCTTATAGGTCCATAGTGGTATTTCATTGTTGTTTTAACATGCCTTTCTTTGATGGCATCTGATGTGGAGCATCTTTTCATACACTTATTTGCCACCTGTATAGTACTTTTTCATGAGGTGTCTCATAAGGTCTTTGCCTATTTTTTAATCAAGTTGTTTTCTTATTATTGAATTTTAAGAAGTTTGTATATTTTAGATATCAGTCTTTTATCAGATGTGTCTTTTGAAAATATTCTCTCCCAGTCTGTGACTTCTCTTCTCATTCTCTTGATGATTTCTTTCTCAGAGCAGAAATTTTTTATTTAATTAAGTCCAGATTATCAATCCTTTTTTTTCATGGGTTGTGCCTTTGGTATTGTATCTAAAAAGCCATCACCATACACAAGGCTATCAAAGTTTTCTCCTATACTGTCTTTTAGACACTTTATAGTTTTGCATTTTACAATTAGGTCTTTGGTCCATTTTGAGTTAATTTTTGTGAAGGCCATAAGGTCCATGTCTAGGTTCCTTTTTTGCTTTGCATTTAGCTGTTCAATTGTTCCAGCACCACTTGTGGAAGAGATTATCTTTGCTCCTTTGTATTGCCTTTAGTACTTTGTCAGAGGTCAGTTGATTCTGTGCGCTTATTTGGGGGCTATTCTACACTGTCAATCTATTTGTTCTTTCACCAGTAACACACTGTCTGATTATTGTCTCTGTATAGTAAGTCTATCAGCAGTTTTAGTCTTCTAGCTTTGTTCTCTTTATTTTTAAGTATATTTTATTGATTATGCTATTACAGTTGTCCCATTTATTCTGCCCTTTAACTTCTCCTGCCTGCAAACGCCCTCCCTCCAGCATTCCTCTCCCCTTAGTTCATTTGCATGGGTCATATATATAAGTTCTTTGTCTTTGCCATTTCCTATAATATTCTTAACCTCCCCCTGTCTATTTTTGTACCTATAAATTATGCTTCTTATTCCCTGTGTACTTTCCCCCATTCTCTCCCCACCCCTTCCCCACCGATAACCCTCCATGTGAGGTCCATTTCTGTGATTCTGTTCCTGTTCTAGTTGTTTGCTTAGTTTTTGTTTTAGATTCAGTTGTTGATAGTTGTGAGTTTGCTGTCATTTTACTGTTCATAGTTTTGATCTTCTTTTTCTTAGATAAGTCCTTTTAACATTTCATATAATAAGGGCTTGGTGATGATGAACTCCTTTAACTTTACCTTACCTGGGAAGCACTTTATCTGCTTTTCCATTCTAAATGATAGCTTTGCTAGGTAGAGTAATCTTGGATGTAGGCCCTTGCCTTTCATGACTTTGAATATTTCTTTCCAGCCTCTTCTTGCCTGCAAGGTTTCTTTTGAGAAAGCAGCTGATAGTCTTGTGGGAACTCCTTTGTAGGTAAATGTCTCCTTTGCTCTTGCTGCTTTTAAGATTCCCTCCTTATCTTTAATCTTGTGTAATTTAATTATGATGTGTCCTGCTGTATGTCTTCTTGGATCCAACTCCTTTGGGACTCTTTGAGTGTCTTGTACTTGCATGTCTATTTCCATTGCCAAATTGGGGAAGTTTTCTTTCATTATTTTTTCAAATATGTTTTCAATTTCTTGCTCTTCCTCTTCTCCTCTGACACCCCTATGGTTTGGATGTCAGAACATTAAAAGTTGTCCCAGAGGTTCCTAAGTCTCTCCTCATTTTTTTGAATTCTTGTTTCTTCATTCTGTTCCAGTTGGATGTTTACTTCTTCCTTCTGTTCCAAATCATTGATTTGAGTCCTGGTTTCCTTCCCTTCACTATTGGTTCCCTGTGTATTTTCCTTTATTTCACTTTGCATATCCTTCACTTCTTCCTTTATTTTGTGACCATATTCAACCATTTCTGTGAGTATCCTGGTTACCAGTATTTTGAACTCTGCATCTGATAGATTGTCTATCTCTTCATTGCTTAGCTCTTTTTCCTGGAGATTTCATCTGTTCTTTCATTTGGTCCATATTTTTTTGTCTCTTTGTACCTGTCACATTGCAACAGGAGGAGCCTTAGATATTCACAGGGCAGTGTAATCCACATCACTGCAGTGTGGTGCTGTATGTGGGGAGGGATCAGAGAGGGAACAGTGCTGCTTGCTATGTTGCTTGGCTCTCACCCCACTTTCCATCACTTCCCTTGCTTCACACAAGCTGATTGTGCCCTTTCAGGTGCTGGTTCCCTGGATGGGTGGGTTTGTGCACTATCTAGGATGCTGTGGGCCTCTCCACTGGACTCTCCTGTGAGACTGGGAGTTTCTCCTGCTGCTGCAACCCCACAGATTCTTACAGCCAGAGGTTTTGAAGCTTTATTTCCCTGTGCTGCAAATCTGGGTTGTGCAGTTTGTTTTGCTCCCCAGCTGTTCTTCTGGGCTTATCTACTCACGAATATGGGACCGCCTGGTCCTCCAGCTGCCGCCTTGCTGTGAGTCCTCTCCATCCCAGCTGCCCACCTCTACCCGTCCTGTCTGCATGAATGTTTCTTCTTTAACTACTTCATTGTCAGACTTTTACAGTTTGATTTTCTGGCAGCTGTGGTTGATTTTTGTTTTCAAAGTGGTTGCAATCCTTCTTTTGGTTGTGCGAGGAAGTGAAGCATATCTACCTACACCTCCATCTTCACTGGAACCTGGAGCTGCTTTGTTCTCTTTAAATATCCTATTAGTTGTGCTGGTGCTTTTGTGTTTCCATATAAACTTAAGAATCAGTTCATCAATGTTCACAAAAAACTCACTAGGCTTTGTATCAGGATTATATTGAATTTATAGATCAGAACTAATATCTTGGCAATTTTGAGTCTTACTCTCCATAAATATCTCTTCATTTACTTAATTCATCTTTGATTTCTTTAATAAGTTTTGCAGTTTTATTGATATAGATCTTGTACATATTTTGTTTGTTGTTAATGTAAATGATATTATGTTTTAAATTTCAAAATTTGCTTTTATTGCTGGTATGTAGGACAATGACTGATGTTTTTTATTAATCTTGCCTCCTTTCTATAATCTTGCTATAATCACTTAATAGTTCCAGAGGGCATTGATGTTGTTGTTTCAGATGTTCTATGTAGATGATATGTAATCTACAAAGACCATTTTATTTCTTCCTTCCCAATTTATATGCATTTTATTTCCTTTTCTTGTCTTATTTTATTAGCTAGGATATCCCATATGATGTAAAGGAGTAGTAAGAGGAGACATCTTGCCTTATATTTGACCTTAGTGAGAAAGATTTCAGTTTCTCACCATTAAACACAATGTTAACTATATACATTTTGTAGATATTTCTTTTTATATATATTTTTCCTTTATTTTAATTGTTGTTGTTGTACAGTTTTCTGTCTTTTACTCCCATCCCGGCCCACCGCCCCAGCCCTCCCCACCTCCCTCCCACTTCCACCCTCCCTAGTTTTTGTCCATGTGTCTTTTATACTTGTTGCTCTAAACCCTTCCCCTTTTCCCCTGAAATTCCCTCCCCTCTCCCCTCTGGTGTCTGTCAGCCTGTTCTCAATTTCAGTTTCTTTGGTTATATTTTGCTTGTTTGTTTGTTTTGTTGATTAGGTTCCTGTTAAAGGTGAGATCATATGGTATTTGTCCTTCATTGCCTGGCTTATTTCACTTAGCATAATGCTCTCCAGTTCCATCCATGCTGTTGCAAAGGGTAGGAGCTCCTTCTTTCTTTCTGCTGCATGGAATTCCATTGTGTAAATGTACCATAGTTTTTCTCATCAAGTTGAGAAAGTTTTCTTCTATTACTTTTTTTTGAAGACAAGAAAAGCATTTCTAGAAACCTCTCAGCATGTTTCTTGTTTTATCTTATTGGCCAGAACTGCATCATGTGTTCATTCCTAAAACAATCACTGGTGTGAAATGGAATTGCCAAGATTGGTTCAGAATAACAAGATTTATTAGGGCTGAAATAAGGCTCCGCTTGCACCAAACACATGATGAACTTACACATAAACAATGTTTTATCAATGAAGAAGCAGTAAGGGAGAGGATAGAGAATGACCATAGAATTGTCTGCCCATAGCATCTGCCACAGTCCATTTGTTTGACTACCCGAGGTCCATAAATGTTCATTACCCCACATATACATTTAAGAAATCACATGCATAGAATACACTGACTTCCTCTCCTATGAAGAAAATTTTAAATCTTAACCAGTTTTCTTTTTTCCTGCTGGGGTAACTAGTGGAAAGGTATTCCCCTGCATCAGGTTTGAATATGACTACTCAAGTTTAGGTATTCTAAGTGTAGAAGCAAAATTATTCAATCCTATCTCACCAACCTACTATGCCAAAGAAGTAAATGGATGAGTACAATTAAAACTACTATTCAAAAAAGGGAAAATGAGATAAAACACATCCACTTAAAAATGGCATGTATCGTATGTTTTTATACAGGAAAAACAGGGACTCTCTGCTTTGGTAAGGGTTTGTCAATCAATCTAGACATTACTGGTTCTACCCTAAGGAAGAATCTTTCTTATCTGTTGTTCTTCAAAGTGACATTTGAGGTATATATTGGGTAATGTCCTCTTAGCATTCAAGGTATGAGTTGTAGAATCTTTGATCTCTCCCAAAAATCATTGCAGAATCTGTTACAGATTGTATTCAGCAGGCATGTGGTAAATTTAGCAATCTTGTACTCAGAGACAAAAATTGCTAGGCTTCCTTTCTGGTCTTTTTTTCGCAGTCTGCTCCATATTGTAAAACTAGAGCCAACAATCTTCCTATGCATAATCCTTGAGGACATCTATATTGTCTTCTAGTCACCAGGCCATTTCCTCTACTAATCTCAGTAGCTTTTATTTTAGTGATTCTATTTAAAATATAAAATAGTATCTCCAATGGTATGGGAGGATACCTCCCTTAAACTTATTTTTGCAATCAGTCTTTTCCCCTTTGTAAAGCAGAGAATAAAAGGAAATGCTTAGAAGATGCCAGAGGCTCATTATTTTCTCAGGTGTATCTTCTGCCCCACTCTCTGTTTACATTAATTCACAGTGAGAATTCCATTATTCTAATGCTGCAGAGCTTCAAATTATAGAAGTCTTATTTTATTTAAATTTCAGGCTATTGGCAGAAAGAGCTTCTCTTAGCAAGTTTGACTCTTTCAAGTCTACACTGAATTCTGCAAGACTATAGCTAACTCATATGAATGGGCTGAATTTTCCTTATAGCAATAAAATTATCTTTGCTGTAGAGTAATAAGTCAATAACCAAACCAAACTAAACATTTTGACATTGAATGACAAATCTTATCAGTTCCCAGTCTTGGAATAATGGAGTTCTCAGTACCCCTCATCTTTCTTTAATTAGATTTTCATTTTAGGATCTGTTGCTTATAACACACCATTTCTGATTATTGTCAGACAAAGCACATAGTTGATGGGTAATGCTTTTAACACTTTTACAAAAGTGTGAGAGTGGCCTTGGGGTTGGCAATAACTGTGTCTGCCTTTGGTTTCTGGTTTACCTGACTGGACTGATGGAGTTGAGAGACTGAATATATAAGTATACAATGGCCAGACCATATATAAAGTAGGAATATGACTCATCATCTGCACAAACAGGCCAGGAAGCTAACTACTATTTACAGTTACCATTCCAGGACGTCAGATTACCATCTTGGCAACCTGTCCAGGAAACCAAACAAGAATCCCTATAACAATCAGCTTAAAACAGCCAGTGCTTGATTAGTAACTGACATATTTCCTAACATATTTGACGTATTTTCCCCCATTTCCAATGTAGGATCAACTGAAGAAGGCCAACTATATAATTTTAATCAATCTTAAAGGAAGCCACTTCTAGTTAGTCCACTTAACAACTACCCTATGTCAACAGCCTCCAATCAGGGCATACTTGAAGCCTCTCTTTCTCTCCTCTGTAAAGCATTCCCACTCCTTGGCCCACCTTTGTGTTTCTGCCAAATACCAGTTATGTTGACTGATGTTCTTACTCTGAATAAATAGGCTTTTCTTGTTCACATTTGCGTAGTTTTTTGTGGGTTTTTTTTTTTTTTTTGGTTTATTTCCACAGAAATGTCTTTCAACTAGGGAGAAAATGCTGGAATGAGAGAAAATGAACCTTGGATAGGATGTGTTCGATGTCTTTGAAGTATTACAGTACATGCGCGTGCCAAGCAGGCACTTAGTTACCTTGGTCTGAAGGGTCTAAGCTGTGAAGGGTGAGTAACATTGCTTGGGGAAATGAGATATTGGAACTGATGCTAGGGGAACCTCTACATCTAATGGCTGGGGAAAACAGCCTACAAAAGAGTACGAAGCGATTTCGGGAGGATAGGAGAAAAACTATGGCAGGAGGATCATGGATGTCAAGGGATGAGGGGTTTTAGAAGGAAATAATTCACGGCATCAAATGCTGATGAGAGCTGAGTGGATTTAGCAATATGGAGGTCAGTGTTGCCCCGAGCAGAAATGCTTACTGTGATGGCATGGATTCCAGACTGTGGAGGTTACTAGAAAAAGACATGAGGAAAGAAGACTAAGAGATTAGTAACCTTTAAACAAGTTTGACTACGTAAAGATGGGGGATGAAAATGTACTGGGAGCTGGAGTAAGATGTGAGGGTTGGAAAGGGTTGTATTTGAAGATAACTAAAGTTGCACAGGTTTAAATGTTGACAGGAAGGATACATTTGAAAGGGGTTAGTTGATTATATGGAAGAGGAAAATTAGTAAGCATATGTCAGGTTCCTGAGAAGACTAGAGACGAGGGGTCTAAAGCTTAGATAATAGAAGGAATAACACTCTTAACCCAACAGGCAAGAAGATAAGTACTGTTATCTAGGTCAATAGGTTTGTCATTTTTAAGAGGTTCCTTTGGAAATTTTTTGATTATCTGAGTAACGTTAAGTGAGATTGGAAATGTTTCAAATAGTCACTGTGGAAATTACAGATAGTTTACGAGGGAAGCGATGGAAAGAATACCATGTATAGTTGAAGGCCCATTTGAGGTTTATAATCTTGAATTCATTGTTATATCAGTAAATTGATCCAAAAATTTGAGGGTGCACATTATAACTGAGTTGGGGAAATAAAGTCACTAGAGAGATGCCAGGCAAGGCTGAGAGGGAAAAAAGAACATTTATGATGGATGAGGTGAAATTAGTTTGGAGAGTGGATGTAACCCAGAACTGAGATTTGATAGGGTGTAGATTGTGAGATAGCCCTAGTCCTCCAAGGTTTCAGAAGAAGCCAAACACTGCAAAATTTGCTTGAGTCACACCCATATATCAAGGCACATTAACATAGTCCTCTTGGGATCACTTTGTCTCCTCAGAATAGCATTAGTTCGTTATTGGATTGAGTCCAATTTGTTCAGGGGTAATACGAAGATAATATTTTATAATATTAAAATGCTTCAATGCTTTTCTATAGCATTTTTGAAATTTGTTATTTGTGTCTTAGAAGCACACAAAATGGAGTGAGCAAAAAATTCTATCATTCTCATGTAACAGTAATTATTAGCATTTATTGAGTACTTACAATGAACCAGTTTGGCAAATGTTTGACTACATTACTTCATTCCATCTTCCCAACAACCATATAATTTAGATACTACTATTATCTCCATCTTACTGTCAAGGAAACTAAAGTTGATAGAGGGTGGGTGATTTGCTGGAGGTCCCCCTGCTGGATAGTAATGGAGCCAGGATTAGAATCCTGGATTTTCTCAGGCAAAAGTTCACAGGCAAAAGTGATCTTCAGGAACCCCTCAGTTCTTTTAGCAACTGTCTCCCTTTAAGTTTTAGTTTTACTCTCTTAGACCTTGTCTGACACTTCTACCTCTGCCAGATGACACATTTTCTATCTCCTCTCCAACCAAAGCAATAAAACAATTTTTGCTAATGGGTTAATCATGTACTCCCAGATACCTTATTCATAATTTATTAGGAAAATTTCTAGAGATAGTGGCCTAAATCAAAGAGATAGCTTTAATGGTGCATTTGCTCTCCCATTTTCAAGCCACTGTGCTATAAAACTGCAAAAGATGTGACAGAACTATTTTCCTACACTTTAGCCCTAAAAATCAAGATGTATAAAGCTGAACCAAGATCACATTGCCATTTTTCTCAATAGAAGTGAGCAGGTCTGTGGGGATGGGAGAGCAGAGAATTGACACAGGTTATAGGTTCATCAAAGCTTATGCTGATTGGGAAGCAACTTCTTTGATGTGACTCTTGAGCTTTGCAATCACTCAAGAAATGAAGTATTCGTGTGTGTGTGTGTGTGTGCACTCATGTGTGTATGTGTTAAAGCTGCTTTAGACTTCTTTTTTGTGTGTACTTTTAACTTTTAGCTCTATGGACGTATGATCGGCAAAATTGTAAGGTATTTAAAGTATACATTGTGATGATTTGATATATGTATACATTGTGAATGGATTCCCCCCATCTAGTTAATTAACACATCCATCAACTCATTTTTTGTGACATAGATTTCTTAAAATACCTGAATATAATATATTCCCTTACTGTAATATATAGGCAAAGATGGGAAAAGGGGAGAAGAAGCCACAGCAGTGTGCCTATCTCAGCACAGAACATCCAAAGATTGGATTTTCACATTTAAAAAATAGCTCAGTTGATTTTTAATCACTTCTGTCCACTTTTTTAGGCAGAAGTTCAAGGCAAGGCAGTTGACTGGAGATGGGGTTGATATGTTGACAGGGCCTGGGATGCTGTTGAACAAATAAATTGGTGATGGGAAGTAAAGGAGATGGAAACCAGATGATTGAGTTCAGAGAGGTAAGTAAACCAGTCAGCTTGGGTACAGACTGGAGCAGAATGAGAACTTGAAGGAGATGTCTTTGAACACATATACATGTCCTAACCCCCAGTATGACTGTATCTGGAGAGAGAGTCTCTGGGAGACAATTAAGGTTAAATGAGATGGGTAGATTAGAACCCTAATCTGGTAGAACTGTGACCTTATAAGAAGAGGAAGAGAGATGCTCCATCCCCTCCCAAAGAAACTACCATTTCCTGTCACTACACGCGGATATAGTACATGGGGCTTTTTACAAAGCCAAGAAGAGAGTCCTCACTAGAAACTGAACCCTGCTGACACCTTGATCTTGGACTTTTCAGTCTATGAGGAAACAAATATCTGGTGTTTAAGCTACCAGTCTGTGGCATTTTGATATGACAGCCACAACAGTCCATGACACTGTGTGTCAGTAGGAGGTGGCGGCAGTTGTGAGGAGTGTTGGTTAAATTTAGGTCATCCCTGTTAGAACGAAACTCCCACAGGCAACGGTTGTCCCCTTAACTGTACTTACAATAAGGAGAACAATGTTTATGTAAAGTAAGTACCTAAAAAATACCAGTAAATTTTGTTGTTCCTTTTAGCATTAATAAGTATCTCCTGCCTGTTTTGCTTTATGCATCCAGTTGGCTCCCCCATTTACTTTCCCCTCTGCCTCCAGCAAACTTCCAGTTACCCGAAGCCAGAGTTCCAGATACAGCAATACTGCAAACTCTAGATTACATAGGACAAGGTTGGAGTAAAGTTATCTAATAACCTGGAGAGTTGAGAGTCTATATAAATTAGGTACAGCTCTTTCACATTCTAGCATTTCTATTAAAGCTATAGCCAGTTGTATGTATTTGTAGGTGTAGAACTCAACTGAAATAAACCATTTTAAGTAAGGACAACCTGCAATTATCAAGAAGTAGGTATTATATGATAGTGTAGACAAAAACCACTTTTCTCATTAAATCGTTGTGTTGAAAAGCTGTCTAGGAGAAGCCTGAAAGTCATTAGATGCCATTAAGAAGGGTGGAAGGGTAATTCTTCCTTCTCCTCCCTGGAACAGCACACCCACACCATAATTCACATCAAGGCATCCTTCCCTGTGACTCAGAAGATGGTGGTCCCGTGGGGCTTGTCCTCATGTGAGGAGTAACTGTGCCCCGACAGACTTACCCTCTTTACCAGTCTAGCAACCTGGACTTCAGGAAGTAGTATTTGCAAGGTTGGTGAAGAGCAAGTGTTTGCCTTCTGTAAGGTTTCAGAACCAGCTTAGAGAATAAAATGGCAGTGGCCATTGAGAGGAAAGTGTAATTCTGGTTCCGTTCCCATTATGCTGGAAAGAGCAAGGAATGGGGGGTGGGGAGTGTGTGGAGATCTTCAGTTTTTTACCACCTTTTGTTTTCTACATCATACATCAACACCTCAAAACCCTTTCTTATTCCAGATTTTGTATTGCATATATCAGACAAAGCTGATTGCTAATTCTGACAGGGTATTGGCCAAATTAGGAGAGAGGAGGGAAGCCCAGGCTCAACATCCATCCATCCCATTTTATCCCTACCTTCACCTCCCCAACCCCCATGAAAACCAAAAGGGGACCTGAGGTCAGGAACCAGGAACCAGAGCTGTTTTCTCGCCCAGGACCAAGGTCCTTCCAACCTCCGTCACCCTCTCCTATCCACACCACTACCGCCTCGAGGTGGGGGCGGGGGGGTTAAGACCATGGAGGTCCTAGACCCTGAAGCCATTGTGTAACCAGATGTAAGTCAAAAATGTAAACAAGCCTAAAGGGATTAGACATATAATTTATCTTCCAAACCTGGACACTTTTGAGAGTGAAAGGAAGAGCTAGTGACAGATGCCAGGACAACAGGTTAAACCAAGAATGTGCTGAGCAAATGGGAGATTTGTGATTACCCTAATCCAATACAAAAAGTATAAGAAAGATCTTTTCCATGATACCTAATTTGATTTGGAAATACCAGATTATAGAAATATTCTCTCCGAGGTAAATGTATATATATATATATATTTGAAGGGGTTATTACTTTGTTGGCTTACTGTTAAATTCAGTGGTTCTCAAGTGTACTGCCTGGACCAGTAGCATCAGAATCATCTAGGAATGTGTAAGAAATACAGATTCTCAGGCCTGCCTACCCCACAGATTCCAGGAGTGGGGCCCAGCAGCTTGTGTTTTAACAGGCACCCACCTGGTGATTAAGAGATTCATGAAAGTCGCCCTGGCTGGTGTAGCTCAGTGGATTGAGCGCGGGCCTGCGAACCAGAGGATCGAGGTTTGATTCCCAGTCAGGGCACATGCCTGGGTTGCAGGCCAGTTCCCAGCAGGGGACACACGAGAGGCAACCATACATTGATATTTCTCTCCCTCTCCCTCTCTCCTACCCTTCCCCTCTAAATATAAATAAATAATCTAAAAAAAATAAAAATAAAAAAATAAAAAAGAGATTCACAAAAGTCTGAGGACCTAATCAGTCTAGTCCTGAAGGCAGTTTGTTAGGAGGATTCACCAAGAATTTGTTTGCAGTGGCTCCCTGGACAGTGGGAAAGGAAAATGCTTGGATGAACCGATACAGCATGTGCAGGTAACTGATAACCTGCTGCAGTCACTTCCACCCAAGCCTAGCTATCCAACATAGTCCTCTCCTGTTGGCTGGCTGCCTGATTCTGAAGGCGGAAGCATTTGCACAAACCACATGCAGGGTTTTCCAAGATGCTTTAGTTTCTTGGGAATAGAACTCATTTTAAAGCACGAAAATACATTGCTTGACATTCAGACCATTGGGCTTCCAACGCACTTTCAGAAATTCATAATGTGTGATAGTAGAGGAATGTCTAGATTTCCTGGCTGTGTGACATTGGATAAGCAGTTCTTCCATCCTCCATGTATCAGTCAGAGTAGCTCAGGAGATGCTGTGCTATCACACAACCCCAAAACCTCAGTGGCTTAAGACAACAAGGCTTATTTTTTGCTTGTGTTTTAAGTGTATCATAGTTTGGTGGCATGGGAGGGTGCAGGAGGGTTGTGCTTATTGGAGTGACTCAAAGACCAGTGTCACCATCCACAAACATTGCTCATCTCCATACAGAGAACAAGAGTTCTCGAGTGTCTCACATCAACAGGTAAGTGACCTAACCTGGAGGTGGCACATTTTACTTCTCACAACTCATTGGCAAGAACTAGTTACATGGCACAACCCATGGACAGGTAGAGAGCAGGGATCAAATTCTAGATACGTATGGAAGGTAGACACAAATAAGATTTCCTGATAGACTGTGTCTGAGGTGTGAAAGAAAGAGAAAAGTCAGGTCACAACTTTAAAGTATATGGCCCAAGAAATTGGAAAAATGGAGTGACCATCAACTGAGATGGGGAAGGCTGAGGAGGGGGATGCAGGTTTATGGAGGGAATGCTAGGAATTCATTTTAGTGTGAGGTGTGAGAGGAAGCTTCCTGCAGAAGGCAGCCCAAACTGAAATCTGATAATCTTGATACATCAAAAGAGAAATAAAACCCACCCTTTAGTGCAAGCTAGCTTCCTAAATTTCAAGTAAAATATAAAAGGGACCTGGAACAATTCTTTAGACAAAAAGCTATGATTTTACTAGCTATTATATGTTTCATAGAGATTCTTTTTTTAATTTTTTTATTGTAATTGTTGCTCAAGTACAGTATTCTGGGATTTCATCCCAGCCCACCCTGCCAGCCCTCCTGCTCCACCCTCCCATTTCCACCCCTCCCCCCTTGTTATTGTCCATGTATCCTTTATACTTGTTCCTGCAAACTGTTCACCCTTTTCCCCTGAAATTGTATCCCCTCTCCCCTCTGGTCACTGTCAGCCCGTTCTCAATTTCAGTGTCTTTGGGTATATTTTGCTTGTTTGTTTTGTTGATTAGGTTCCTGTTAAAGGTGAGATCATATGGTATTTGTCTTTTACTGCCTGGCTTATTTCTCTTAGGCTTGTTTCATAGAGATTCTTCAATGTAGGATGACTGAAGTTAAAATTAGAAAGCTAACAATCATTATGAAGTAGTCTCCCCTTCCCCGCAGTTTCACTCTGTGAGATTTCAGTTACCTGCAGTCAACCATGGACTGAAAATATGAAATGAAAAATCCCAGAAGAAAACCATTCTTAAGTTTCAAATTGTGCACCATTCTGAGCAGCATGATGAAATTTCACAGGGACAAGCTTTGTCCCACCCGGAACACGTGTGAATCAGCCTTTATCCAGCGTTTCCATGCTACGAACACTCCCCATCTGTCAGTCATTTACTAGCTGCCATCTCGATGATCACATCAACTGTGCATGTTGCAGTGCTTGTGTTCCAGTAACCCTTATTTTTCTTAAGGATGTCTCATTCATCTCACTTCCTATCACTAAATAGACATTTTATCATCTTACATCACCACAAAAAGAGAGGTGACTACCGAACATTATTTTGAGAGATCACATTCACAAAACCTTATTACAGTATATTTTCATAATTGTTCTACTTTGTTTTTTTAATTTTTGTTAATATCTTACTGTGCCTAATTCATAAATTGAACTTTATTATAGGTATGTATGTAGAGGAAAGAATATGATATATTTAGGGTTTGGTACCACCTTGGATAAAGGAGAACTACTATAATCATCTTTATATCCATCAAGAATAGATATTTGATAAATGAGTAAATGAAATTACCATCCCCCTCAACACACATCTCCCCAAGTCTGTTGGTATGAATGAGCAATGGGATGGGAAATGGAGAGGTATAGCAGGAGATAAGGAGAACCAGTTGGAAGGCGTGGGCTTGAAGTGATGAATCATTTGGCCCAAAGGGGACTTTGCGTATCGACCTATCACTGGTATCAAAAAGCAGTGCACAATCTAGCCTTAGGAGTTATTGTATTGGTAGTTGGGAATTCTATTCTGCCGTAAGAAAAAATGACTTCTCTCAAGATATTTACCAGGAAAACAATACTGAATCTTCTGATTTTCTTTCTTCCCTGGAAGAAATAAATCTCATTTTTTCTTGGTTTTCTCTGGCATTTGTGGAAATGGCATGAGTGTGGCCCTCTGGAGCAATCATGTTCATGTCCTTGGGATGTGGGTGGCATCCAAACCTTGTTGTTTTGTGTCAAAGACACTGGCAGGGCACCCAGTGTGCCTGTGGCACCTGACACATTTCCTCCCATAAAACAGAGCCGACTGCCACAAAATAAATGCATTTGCATTTCATGCCATTTATGTTTTATGGAGTTGTTTAAATTATGCTGATGGCAAATTCACATGAGGCTAAATGCCATACCATATGACGGGAACTACAGGATGTCCTTACGGAGGCAGTGTTTCAGAAATTTATGTTGCAGACAGGACACTGGAAATAACTTAAATGCAGATGTATCAGAAGCACTGAAAGCATCTCTATAAATGCACTAAATAAGTAAGACTGGTACTGGAAAAAGAAAAATAACACAAGTTTTGAAAAGGGAAAAACCCATAAAGTGATTTTCTGAGCAATGTCAATTGACTAGAAAAGAGTAAAATATATTATACTGAAAATGGTGGTTTTACTTACACTCCATGGGCTAAATTGCATTTGCTTTGGCCACTAGACATAAACATCTCAGCAGATAGTGGTCCTGAAAAGCACCCAAGACACTCGTCTATTCACATGTCACATTGGTCAAAGCTGCAGTATGGCTGACAGTGGTTGACCCACCTCTTTTGCCCCCAACATACAGTGGAACATATTTTAGATTTGTATTTACATATATTTCTTAATTGTGTTTTGACCTTCATACTTAATGTAATGCCATGCCTTAGTCCTCTTCTTCTTCTTAAAAAAAATATCTAGATGTTAAAAATAATCACATTACAGTAACTCACAAATGAGAAAATCACAGCTCAGAGGGATTATCAGGCACTTGTCTACTGTCCCTCAGTGGGAGCAGCTAGGATCCTTCATTCTCAGGCAAAGAATTTTATTTTTAATAACTGTTATTTACAAAATACTCACTAGATCAGGTGTAGTGATCACATGTTTCACTTAATCCTCACAATAAATCAGTGAGGTAGAGACTATTATTTTGCACATTTTTTACAAGAGGAAATTAAAGCATAGATAGGTGACATGACTTGCCCAAGGCCACGGAGATACTAAGGTGAGGAGCCAGACACTAACTTCAGGCAGTCAGGTTCTCAGATTCCATTTCCGTAACCACTTCACAGACTGCCTTTTTACAGACATAAGCACTTTCAGAGAAGTGAGCTTCTTTCGAAGATGTTCTCATACTGTAGCTGAGTGTAGCATACATCCTAAGAATCTCCAGGAACCTCTGACTCGGTAGGTCTGGGCTGGGGCCCAGAAAAGTCAGGTGCCTGTAGATGGGCCACACTTTGAGAACTCCTCTCTGTCTAGAAAAGCAGTATCTGAGGTGGGGTAGGATAGTTTCGAATCTGTTGACCTTTACCGTATACTTTGGACATTCTTCCTAGTTGGCTTGGCATCGTGAGAATTTTCACCTGTGCGAATGTTAGTACATCTAGTTAAGAAATCCCTACTACACGACCTCCTGGGTGGGGGAAGTTAGCATCCCTGTTCTATGTTTTCTTTCACAATGGACCAAGCCTTCACTTCCTGAGGTTTTGGCTCATGGGATGATACTTAATTCACCTTGCCCAACGTCTCATCCTGAGTCGTTCCACATCAGGAGTGCAAGCATATTTGAGTTCTCCTTTCTCTAATTGTCCAGGGAATCTCACCATGGATAGTCTTCTTTCCACTGGGAGGAGACTAATTCCCACTATATAATTGCACTGAAAGCAGGTGGGAGATACAGAGAAATGAGATCCCCTGGATTCTGTCTCAAGTTGGGAATGAAATTTGAGCTTGGGGGAGAGGGATGGATAGAAGGGCAAGTAAAATATATATCCTAGGCACTGGGCACTATTATTTGACAAGTGGTCTTCAAGGATCCTGTTATCTATTCTTAAATACGACAGTCCTGGGTTCAGAGACATTAGGTAACATGACCAAGGTTCTTTAGCTAAAAGATGACAGACTTGGAATTAGAATTCAGCCTGAGTCCAGAGAGTATGTTTCTTCCATGATATCATTCTGACTACTGAGAGGAAGGCTGGCCAAGACAGGGCAGGTGGCTAGCCAGAGTAAGCTCCTAGGTGATCCAAACACTACAGAATACAGCATCTTTAGCCTTTGATATAGCTGTGTATTAGCAAGGGCTGTGCTAATAGAGGCCCCTCCCTCTGAGAGGTTTCCCCAGCCTAAGGGCTTAGATGATATTTATCCACTGCAACTGATTAGAGAACCTTCGTTAGGAATTGTGACTATTCAATGTCATACAAGTGTGCATATAAAAACCCAGTTTTTACTGAGATGAATAGAATACGGTCTGGCCTAAGGCCCTGGGCAGTATTACGTATGTATTCCAAGAGACACCTAGAGGTGTTCACAACACCGTAGACATTCGGAAGGCTTTTCTGCTAGGTGTTTCCAGGAATTGCTGTGGTGCAAGTAATACAATCTTTTTCTTTTAAAGAATCCTAAATGTATCTGTTATTTTTTATTTTTAAAGGTACGTTTTGAAATAGGATCACATGATACTGTAAAATGGCTCTACTGACAACCCCTTTGCCGAAGTTATCTTTAGCTTCCCAGAGAAACTGATGGTCTTTCATTCTTATGGAACTGCAATCAATTTTGAATTTCTTAAATGTACATTTCTTAACCTTTTCTGAAATTCATCTTTTTGTTCTGTTAAAAAAACTGGGAAAAAAGGCTTTTCTTATTTATATCTGGAAACTCTTATATCAATCAAAAAAATAATGTGTGTGAAAATGCTTTGGTGAATTTATCATGCTATTCAAAGAGAAAGATTTGCTTTCCAACCATAATAACTGGTTACTTTCCAGGATTAGCCTATTGGCTTCTTTGATGAATAGGTAGTTAATAATGTTTGTAAGGATCATTCTTCACTATTTACATAGTGTTTGTGCATATAGCAACTCATTTAACTTACTGGAAATATTGTCCTTTTAGGCAACAAACTGTTTTATAAAATTTCTTGTTCATCCATGAAGTATTTTATCATGTCTTTGAAAGTGACTAATTTTATGCTGTGCAACTTATAGCACTTTATTTAAAAATTACATTCAGTGAAATATCTGTTACAATTAGTAGTCCTTTACCAATGACTCTAGTCTGAAGTTTTTATTTCTTTCTAATGGGAGATAGTTCTCACCCAGTGGTTTGCTGTAAATGTTTCATAACCAAATGAGTGATGTTTAATAAGCAGGTCATGTGAGGAGATAAAGGCCCTAATTTGTATCATTTGCCAATTCCTATGGAATACTCTCACCATGGCTGAGTTAATGCTAACAACACAATGTCACGATGTGAAATTGGGAAGAGATGATAACAATAAGTTCCCATGTGAAATCTCTTTTATTTTCATCTTAAAGATGCTGTAAACTCAAGTTGAGTGAGAATGGCTTAAATACCTAGATAAGCTCAGAGGAAATAAATGTCTCATGAAGTGGAGGATATTAGTTACCCACAATTTCCAATTTCCAATGTAGATATAGTTAATAAGGTTTCATATCTCATCTAAACACAAACCAATAGGAGGACTTCGTAAGGCTGAGTATATTTGCCCTGGTTGGTGTGTGGCTTAGCAGATTGAGTGCTGACCTGCGAACCAAAGGGTCAATGGTTCAATTCCCAGTCAGGGCACCTGCCTGAGTTGTGGGCCAGGTCCCCAGTAGGGGGTGCTCAAAAGGCAACCACACATTGGTGTCTCTCTCCCTCTCTTCCTCCCTCCTCTCCCCTCTCTAAAAAATAATAAATAAATTTTTTAAAAGAATGAGTATATTTGCATAAGCCACTTTTCCTAGAAATTAAATGCATTCACAAGTGAATGATACCATCTTGTACTTAGGCTAACTCAGCTAAAGTAAGCAGGATAAGCAGACCTTATTAGTATTGGAAGAAAACTAAGAAAAAGAGATCTCTGCTAATATTAACCACCCACAACCCACCAGGGCTGTAATAAATTCACAACCTTTGAGTTGAGAAATGATGTACCTAGTAAGATGTCAAGAGGATTAGGCTGTGATTTAGCAGACCCAAATTCTGGGGTCACTTTCTCTGTCATTTACATCTTATTTAGACTCAGGTTATTTCATCTTTATATTGGAAAGAACAATAATTATTATTAAAAGCATAAATACCAAGGGGCTTTAAAAGCCAAAGTCTTCATACAAACATCATATATGAATGGGGTGTTAAGAGTATGGTCCCACCTTATGCAGGGGGTTAGATTCCAAAGTCAGGACATGAACAGCAGAAATCGTGTGTAACCTCAATTCATGCTTCTAATCTTTAGATATTGCTTTCACAGAAAATAACAATATTGGTGGGTCACACTGTGCACTAATTAGAGAAACTTCTCATTCTAAACTGAATAATGCTTGCTGGAAGGAATGCTATAAGTATTATAAGCCAGATCCATTTGGGGTTTCTTTGTCCCTTGAGATGTAAAAAAAAAAATATGCACTGACCCAAGTCCAAAGCCCTCTTCAAGAACCTAGAGAATTTCTGGAGCACTAATGTGTACACTCATCCTAGCCCCTGGCAAATACTAATGTACTCTCTGTCTCTATAGCTTTGCCTATTCTGAACATTTTGTATAAATGAAATCATACTGTATAGGTCTTTTATGTCTGGCTTCTTTCACTTTACCATAATGTTTTCAAGATTCATCCATGTTGTATCATGTATCACAACTTCATTCCTTTTTATGGCTGAGTTATATTCCATTGTATGGTATACCACATCAGATGATAAGCATTTGGATCATTTCCATTTTTTATAATGAATAATACTGGCCTGACCATCCATGTAAGTTTTTATATGAACATTTTCAATTCTCTTGGGCATATACCTGAGAAAGAAATTGCTGGGTCACATAGTAACTCTATTAAACAGTTTGAGGAACTGACTCCAAAACAGTTGCACTCTAAATCCCCACCAACAAATGTGTGAGGATTCTGTTTAATCCTCATGTTTGCCATCAATTGTTATTGTCTGCCATTTTCATTATAACCATCCTAGTGTATGTGAAGTGGTATCTTCTGTAGTTTTGATTTGTATTTCCCTAATGATGAATGATGTTGAATGCCTTTTCATATATTTATTGGCTATTTGTATATCTTCTTTGGAGAACAGTCTATTCAAATACTTTCCATGTGTTTAAACTGGTTATCTTTTATTGAGCTATGTGTTATTCATATATTATGGATACAGGTTCCTTATCAAATATAGAATTTGCAAATATTTTTTATCATTCTATGGGTCTCTTTTCACTGTCTTCGTGGTGTTCTTCAGTGCATAAAAGTTTTTAATTTTGATAAAGTATGTTTATCTAGCTTTTCTTTTGTTATCTATGAGGCCTGTCCATAAGGTATACAGCCATGTAATATGAAAAACAGGTGTTTATTGAAGAAGATACAAGAAACGTTGTACCTAAGACAATGATATCTTAGTCCCCTTCAAAGTAGGCACCTTGGAACCTCACACAGTTCTCCCAGTCCCCATCAGCAGGCCTGCCGTGTTTTCCTGAATCTCATAGATGCCATGAAAGCTCTTCCCTTTCAAAGGTGATTTTATTTTAGAAAAAGCCAGAAGTCTCAGGACACCAAATCTAGGCTGTAGTGGGGCTGAGTCACCAGGGTGATTTCATGTTTCACCAAAAAGCTCTGCACAAGATGTGATGCATGAGTGGGTGCGCTGGTGTGATGAAGCTGCCAATCACCAATTGCCCATAGCTGTGGCCTTCTGAATCATTTGAATTGTTTCCTCAGAGGAACATTCAAGCTTAAAGCAAAAATTGATAATGATTCTTTGATCTACTTGCTCAGTCATTTTCAATGCAGTGGCCACATAGTACACATCCTCACTCAGAGGTGTCTACTGCCCTAACTGACTAGCACAGGGAAATCATCATTGTTCACATGTGTGCATTCCAGTCCACTCTCCTTGGCTGCTGGGTTACGTTGATGTCATGCAAACTATTCTCATTATATTAACAATGGCTGGACTTTTTCTAGACAGACCTCATATGCTTTTGTTATAATATGTAAGAAATTATTGCTTAACCAAAGTCACAAAGAATGACTTCTACGTTTTCTTCTAAAAGTTGTATACTGTTAGCTCTTATGTTTAGGTCGTTGATCCATTTTAAGTTGATTTTTATATGTGCTGTGGCAATTGATGCTTTTATGGTACCTCTACCTTTGGGGCTTCTCCTACATAGTGTTTCTGTTCTCACATTGACACACAGAAAAGGCATATTCCTCCTTGATTTCTAGACACACACAGAGATACACATACATACACTCAAACTCTTCTTTCATAAAACATCCATGAGCTAGTAGACTTCACAAAAATTTTAGTAGTCAAACAACCTAAATCACACTTTAGACAACCCTAACCTTTGAAGAACTTTTGGCCAAGGAACTTTTCCCTGTTAATTGCTCCCCTGCCCCCCTTTATATACAATTCATTTTCTCAGATCTGCTTTACTTTTTTTCCCCTCTACTCACCCTTTCCCTCTCTGCTCTTCTCCCCAGGTTCTCTCAAGAAATAAAACACAATTTTCTCTTATTTTCTCATGCAGCATAGCTTAATTTCCTCATTTCCTTACTTGATACACTCATGGTTTCTCACTTTCTTCCCTAAAAGATGTACTTTTTCCCAAAAGATAATACCCTCCCTAAAAGGAATTCTGGTATCATGGTTCACACCATTATTTTAGGCAAGTTTTAATAGGGTGCTGAAGAATGGTCCTAGGATTGAGTAAATAGCTCAGATACCTGAACAGTAAAAAAGAAGAATCACCCAGTGAATTAAAGAAAGGCACAAAAAGGGGAGACAGAAAACACCTGTGTTGAGGATCATCAATAATTGCAATGCGTCGCTAATGTTTAAGGTAGCAGAAAGGTCTACATAAGTCAGTTCAATATGATGGGGCTAGGAGTTGTGAAGAGATTAACTGGTGGAAGGGAGAAAGAAACCTAGTCTTAAATAAACAAAGCTACAGTGTTTTGCTTATAAAGATCCACAATTTTGGGGAGCTAGATATGTTTTCCAATGAAGTATTTTTCAGATTTTAGAAATGTAATACTGGATATATGTATTATAGAATACTCTAGTAGGGTCTGAGGCAGTATCCTATAATCGAACACAGAATTAAATGTATATAACACCAAGAGGCATGAAAACTCTATATAACTTTATATCATTTTAGGCCTGTTTTTGTTGTCAAATGAGTTAGACAAAAGACTTTCTCTTCTCATTTTCATTTTGTTTTTGTAATTCTGAATGCCATATTGTAGACATATATCTTTGAAATGTGAGAACTGTGGGCAATAGGCCATTCTTCAGATATTTCCTTTTGCTGACAGCTTAGCAAATCTACAGGTGATGAGGATGAAGGTGAAGATTCTTCCCAAATGCCAGTCTTTCTTGCTGATGCATCATTTGTTGGTGATTTGCCTTGCAGGTTAGCTTTGCTGCTTAGAAGCATTCACTTTAGCCTTATTTCATCCCAGCTTTCACTTATAGCTCTTATAGTTTACTGCAGTGGGTATAGTCAAAACATAAGATGATGAGCAAATGATGTTTCGAACAATAACGTGAGCTCAGAATCACTTCAGAGAGGAGAGTGTCAGGGAAAAGGAGAATAGACCAAAACAGTAGTAGGGAATTGCTACCCCACCCTGCAAAAAGGCCCATCAGCTATACCAACTCTGTTTGGAACAACTTTAATGATGGTAATTGAGCACAGGGATGTAGAAGGAGAGACTGGCAGCCTTTATAGACTCATCTGAGAATCTTAATTTGCCTTTTACCTAAAGGGATGCTGATACAGTTTTGACATAGAAGAAAATAAGCAAGATTTAGAGATAGGAGACTGGGTCTTACTCAATCTCCTCTTCAATATGACCCTAACAAGCATCATTTATTTTCTTTAGTGAAAATTACCATTTTGTAAGACTAATGTGATAGGAACATTTTACATATGTTAGCTCTAAGATTCTTAGGAGCCTTATGATACAGGTCCTAACATCCACATATAATTGATGAGGAAATTGAGGTTTGGAGAGGTTGACTAGTTTACCTAAACTGTGTCGTAAATAATCGGTTCCACTGGGATTAGATATAGCCCCATCTGATGCTAAATCTCATGTTCTTTCCATTGCTCAAGATATATCTTTGATACCCTGGTTTTACCATTGTCCACATAAATACTAATTTTACTGCACAGTGTAGAGATCCAAAGACCCAGTTTCAAATCTAAGCTTTAATGTATGGTAGCTATGTGACCTTGGAATACTAGTAATAGCAGTAGTGGTGATGTTTACCATTAGCTATGCATCGAGCACAATTACAAGAAATTTTAGGTAGATAGACAGATAGATAGATATAAAATATGCAAGGTCTGTTCAGAAAAAATCAAGTCATTGTTAATAAGAACAATTTATGCAACATCGATGTAACATGGCAGCCAAGGAGAGTGGACTGAAATACACATGCATGACCAATGACAACTTCATTGTGCTAGTCACTGGGAGCGGAGGTGCCACCAAGTGAGCATACATACTGTGTGACTATTGCATTCAAAACAGCTGAGCAAGTAGAGCAACGAATCTGCGTCAAATTTTGCCTTAAACTTGAACATTCCTCTGTGGAAACTATGCAGATGACTCAGAAGGCTTTGGGGGATGACACAATGAGTGCAGCATGAATAACAGTGTGGCACAAATGCTTCAAAGATAGTCGAGAATCAGTTGAAAGTGATCCACACTCTGGAAGGCCTGCTACAAGCAGGATGCACCAGAATGTTGAATATGTATGGGCTGCAATCAACAAAGATCAGTGACTGACAGTGCAACAACTAGAAGCTGATCTGGGGATTCCAAAAATTACTGTGTCTGAGACTTTGACACATGATCTTGGCATGAAACATATCATAGCAAAATTCATTCTGAAGCTTCTGTTACCAGAGCAGATAGAACATTGTGCTGCAGTTGCTAATGACTTGATTCAAACTGCTAGCAATGAACCAGGTTTCCTCAAGAAGGTCATAAATTTGAAGGAGATTTGAGGCATCATTGTCCAATGTACAATTTTTATTTTTTAAATATATTTTATTGATTATGCTATTACAGTTGTCCAATTCCCCCCCTTTATTCCCCTATGCCCTGCACATCCCCTCCCACCTGCATCCCCCCCTCCCCCGTTTAGTTCATGTCCATGGGTCATACATACAAGATCTTTGGCTTCTACATTCCCCATACTGGCCTCCCCCTGGCTATTTTCTAGCTACCATTTATGCTACTTATTCTCTGTACCTTTTCCACCTCTCTCTCCCTCCTACGTCCCCACTGATAACCCTCCTTGTGATCTCCATTTTGCTAGTTCTGCTCCTGTCCTAGATGTTTGCTTAGTTTGTTTTTGTTTTTGTTTAGGTTCAGTTGTTGATAACTGTGAGTTTGTTGTCATTTTACTGTTCATTTTTTTATCTTCTTTTTTTAGATAAGTCCCTTTAATATTTCATATAATAAGGGCTTGGTGATGATGAACTCCTTTAAACTGACTTTATCTGGGAAGCACTTTATCTACCCTCCCATTCTAAATGATAGCTTTGCTGGATACAGTAATCTTGAATGTAGGTCCTTGCCTTTCATAACTTTGAATACTTCTTTCCAGCCCCTTCTTGTCTGCAAGGTTTCTTTTGAGAAGTCAGCTGACAGTCTTATGGGCACTCCTTTGTAGGTAACTGTCTCCTTTCTCTTGCTGCTTTTAAGATTCTCTCCTTATCTTTAACCTTGGCAAATGTAAGTATGATGTACCTTGGTGTGTTCCTCCTTGGCTCCAACTTCTTTGGGACTCTCTGAGCTTCCTGGACTTCCTGGAAGTCTATTTCCTTTGCCAGATAGGGGAAGTTCTCCTTCATTATTTGTTCAAATAAGTTTTCAACTTCTTGCTCTTTCTCTTCTCCTTCTGGCACCCTTATGAGTCAGATGTTGGAATGTTTAAAAATGTCCTGGACATTCCTAAGCCTCTCCTCATTTTTTTGAATTCTTGTTTCTTCATTCTGTTCTGGTTGAATGTTTCTTTCTTCCTTCTGGTCCACACCATTGATTTGAGTCCTGGCTTCCTTCCTGTCACTCTTGGTTCCATTTTCCATTTTCTTGGTACATTTTCCTTTATTTCACTTACCATAGCCTTCATTTTTTCTTTTGATTTGCGACCATATTCAACAAATTCTGTTAGCATCCTGATTACCTGTGTTTTGAAATGTGCATCTGATAGGTTGGCTATTTCTTCATCTCTTGGTTGTATTTTTTCTGGAGCTTTGATCTGTTCTTTCATTTGGGCCATTGTTTTGTCTCAGTGTGCCTGTTACATAGTAAGGGGCAGAGTCTTAGGTGTTCACCAGGGCAGGGCACCCCACATCGCTGTGTTATGATGCTGTATGAGAGGGAGGGGTCCGAGAGGGAACAGTGCTGCTTGCTACACTCTCTGCCAGTTTTCAGTCACTTCCCCCACTACCCACAATCAAATCGGGCCTTTCTGGTGCTGATTCCCAGGTGGGTGGGTTTGTGTACATTCTAAGACCCTGTGGGTCTTTCCAATGAACTCTCCTGTGAGGCTGGTAATTTTCCCACCACTGAAACCCCCAGAGGTGTTTTCAGTCAGAGGCTTTGAGGCTTTCCCTGTACTGGAACCCTGGGTCGTGAGGTCTGTCTTGCTCCTCAATTGTTCCTCCCCGTTTATCTGCATGCTAATGTAGGACTGCCCAGTCCTCCAGCCACTGCCTTGCCACAAGTCCTGTCCCCTCAGCTGCCTATCTCCCTCCCCTCAGCTGCCTATCTCCACCCGCTCCTGCCGATCTGGATGAATGTTTCTTCTTTAACTCCTTGGTTGTCGGACTTCCATCCAGTTTGATTTTTCTGTCAGTTCTGCTTGTTTTTTGTTTTTAAATTTGTTGCTGTCCTTCTTTTCATTGTGTGAGGAGGCACAGTGTGTCTACCTATGCCTCCATCTTGACCAGAATCCAATTTTTCTTCTATCTTGTATCTTCTAATGGCTCTATTTTCCATAGTACATAGCTGGATACTTTCTGGACAGACCGTACATGACCCCAGTTTGGTTTCTGGGAGTTCACATGACATTATGTGAATCAGTTTTTTCATAGTGCATTGTAGAAACTTTGACATAGCCCAAAAGAAGTTTTATGCTAAAATATATTTGAAAAACACTGAATATATGCCCCTCTTAGATTCTCAATTCACATTTTCATCATAATGATGCTGAGAAGTATTTGAGGATAAAAAGGAAATGGTTGGATCTTGTTTAATTAGGGGCATTTCCAAATATTTTGACCATGGAACCTTTTATTTAGAGTTTATCTCTTACTATCTGAAGCTTTCCATAGAATTTATTTTGAGAAATGCTTATGCACATGAAATTCCTATGTGTATTTGCATAAAGTGGCATGATTACTCATTATTTTGTACAATCATAGTGTAAGTTTGCAAGGTAAACAGAGTTTCTTTGGATCAAAAAAAAATGGGTCTAACTTTAATCTCTCATTTTACACAAGAGCTTCTCCTACTAGTACATTTGTAAAAATAAAAGACATTTTTTGAGTTAATGTCTTACCATTTAAATTCAACCTATTCAAATTCATGTCCAGGTTTCTCTCTTTCACAAAACCTTCCTTATCCTTAGTCCCCTTTTGCCCACAGGGGTCCCTCTGTTCTCTGACCTGTCTGGTACTGACTGTCCCCAAGGAACTGGGGCTTTTGGAGTCGTCTCTAAGAAACAGGAATTATGCAGAATTAAAATGTCCCACATTTGACGAAGTTGAATAGGATTAGAGTAAATTTGTGAGAAAACCACAGTTTTAAAAGAAAAGGCAGCATTTTCTCATTGAAGTTTCAAAAGAGACTGCTTTATTTTTTTCCTTTATTTTTCTTACTTTTCTCTTTTCTTCCCTTTGTGATCTAATCCCAAGTTCACAATTATAAAAATTTTATTTACACAAAACAGATATTAAGTTTGAGTCTTCCAAACTTGAATATGGGCATACATTTACATTTCTTATATATCTTTTTAAAAATACAACTGAAATAAATGACTGTACTCCCTGTATAAATCTTGATAGTTTTATTTAGCTTTGAACACTTTACAGCTATATCGAAATCTGTTTCTGTTCAAAATCACTTTTCAAAAGAAAAGTGATATAATACAACTTTTTAGTTGAAATTTAGCACATTATTTATTACTAAGGACCCTTATTGAAGTAAAATTTAGTACAATGTTTACTCAATTTAAAATGTCATAAGTGTGCTTGGTGCTTCTCTTTCAGGGAGACACCCTTTGGCCTTGTACCTAAAGCACCAATGGAATGTTCTATGTTCTAAAGGAAATATCCCTTAAGCCACTTCTACTGTGAATTTAAAAAAAAATAAGTGAGGAATCACTTGAGGGTGTGACACTATAGCCATCCTTGGAGAAGCTGGAGTTAGATCGGAGAGGGTGTTAAACTAGAGCAGTGAGATCAGCAACAACAGGAATAAAGTACAGAGTGGTTATGTCAGCTACTAGTTCAGGAACTTAAAAACAACCACAAGCTGATGTGGTGCTTATTATATTACAGACAGAAAATCAAAAGTAAGCAGAGATACATATAGATTGATGCTAATTTTGGCTGCTTCATATAATAGGAAAGGGTCAGAAAAGGTTTGATTTTAAAAATTCTCATGATTTTTCTAGAATAGAATTAGACACCTGAGCAGAATCTTTGGAATGCAAAAGGTGATTTATTTGAAACGCCATTGTTAATTACAATATCATTACTCAAATCCAAACTGTAATTTATAAAAAGTAGTCAAGGATAGGAATTATGCCTGTGGTGGTGATTCAAATTTATTTATAATAATTCACATCAGTTCAGAATATAACTAGAAATTTGTCTGTGAGATCTTCAGCCAGAATCTTTCCACCCCATGCACAGAGACTGGAATTTGGTAAGTGCTCAGTAAATGCTTACCATTCAGACTAGTCATATGGGGAAACAGAACAGAATGAGGAAACATAAGGGGGAAAAAAGCAATAATAGTGATATTGTGGTGTTGTTTAGTAATGTACCTCTATCATTTTCCAAAATGCCTCATAGCTTTTAAACTCTTGTTATCCTATTTGCTCTCTGCTAACTCATTCATTTATTTAAGCATTCATTCACTCAAACCTTTTTGAGTCTATTCTCTGATCTAGGTACTAGATATATAGTGTGCCATCCTAGGATTTATGGTCTAGAAGAAAACACAGACAAAAAAAGGAAAGAAAATATATACATAATAATAGGGTAAATAATAAGAATAAAAATAATGATGGCAGATACTCAAGAAGGATATACTACTTCAGAGTGGCAGCTCTTTGTGAACAGAAATTTCACCTTTCTTTGAGAAATCACTGTTAAACTGATTGGTATTCACTGATTTGCCAATAAAGCACTATGACATTTAAAACTGTTTAATTTTGTTAACCAGTGTCATCCCAATAAAATCAATAAAAAGAGGGGAAAACTGAGGTTAGAAACCACTCTAGCACAAAGAAGACACTACCAGAGAAAACACATTTTGCAAAGAAAAATGTAAAGGTAATTGGATCTTAAATATCATAAAACTCATTCATTAGATATAAAACAGCAAGAAAAGACACTTGCTTAAAAATATTTTTTTCTAGACCAAAACGTGACCTATTATTGATGCAGAAGACCTTTTATTCACTCTTTTTAAAGGCAGCAGACCTTTGAGAAGACTGTGGATTTTGGAGCCCACTCTGAGGAATGAGGGTGTGAATTCATACTCTTCCACACATTTTTCGTGTGAACTTAGAAAATTTATTTAACCCATCAGAGCCTCGTTTTTGTAAGTATTTTAGTTGAAACACACACAGACACACACAAACTCCTCAACATATCAATGTATAGCCTAAAGAATTACCACCAATAGGAATCTCTGCAGCTACCAGCCAAATAAATACATGGACCATTGCCAGCCCACTAGAATTCCCTGTTGGGCCCCTCCAATCACTTCCCCTTCAGAGTAACCACTCTCTTGACTTCTAACATTACAATTTAGTGTGTACCCCTTTATACATATGAAGTCAAATCATATGTATTGTGTAGTGTCTGTCTTCTTTCACAGAGGCACATTTCTGTATTGTAGAATGGGGGAAATGATGCCTGTCTGACATGGTGGTTGTAATTAGGATGCTGGAGCTGGGCAACATGTAAGGTGCATGGGTCCCAACCAGTTGCCAGGAAAGGTGAGAGTGTTATATTTTACCTAGGCTGGTGTTCACAAATGGAACTGGCAACAAATGGAATGGATTTGGGAACATTTGATAGACCTGATTTTGCCTTGAGGGCTATGATTTAAAAATGGCCCATAATTCTGGCATTAAAATCTTTTTTTCTCTATGCTGTCTTCTCCTATGCAACAGCAAGCAGTTCCTCCTTCATTCATTTCCAAGCAGCCTCAATTGATTTGTGCCCACAGAAGACTGTAGAGGTGACCCAAGCAGGTTCAAAGATAATAATTACAACTAATCTTTCATGAGGCACTCAACTTATCATTTCACATGCATTATCTCACTTAATTGTCACTACAGCTGAATAAGGAAAAAATCATGTTATCCCCATCATAGAGATGAAGTACTGAGGCCAGAAAGATGAAAGTTTACCCAACCATGACCTTAGGATGTCATGCTCGACCATTCATCTCCAGAATACCAGAATGTAGATTTTTAACTACTGAGGTTCAGGCCCCTGATACAAGTGGATCCTGTCATTTTTTACTGCAGTTCTTTAGTAAAGATTACCACCTACAGATTTCAACTTATTTTTCGAGCAGTTCTTGGCTTTAAACATAATGGAAAAGTCTATTAACACTCTCCCCTCTAAACTTACTAGGAAATGTCCTCAATATCTGTCACTCAACAGAGCTTGAAGGACACAGGCCACATAATGCCTCATTAAAAGCCCTGAAATATAAAGCCCAAATCTGACTTTGTTGTGTTGCCCCTGCACTAGAACACATCATGTTATCTGGGAAAATGCCTTGTAGGACTTTAATGTCCTCTCTAGTTCAGCTGCCATTTCCTTCTTTTTCATCTTGATAATATTTTTACCCACTTCATTATTTTCTATTATTGACTATTAATCAAAGCCCTGTAGAGTCACTCTACCATGCTACTTCAGAAATCTAGTGAGCGTCTGTGAAAACCCACAGCCAAGTTTAATCCTATGAAGTTGCTGGTAAGACGGGCTATGTGGATTATTACATATAACAAATCCTCTTACAGCACTATTTCATATTTCTCAGTTTACAAAAAACAAACTTACAAATACTTATTGAGTGTTTTCTTTATGCACTACACCATGCTGGGGACTGTGGATAAAATAAGAAAATAATATGGCATAAGCCCCATCCTCAGAGTACTTAAAATTTAGTTGGGGAGAACAAAAATGTAGCCACAGAAGTAAAATATTCGTTCAAAGTAGTAGAAATGTCATAATACTGACCATGAGTAAGAGGACACCTAAGGTGGCCTCAGAATGATAACTAGAGCTGTCTGTCCAGAGGAAGCAGTGATCACCTGGTCAGAAAAGAGATGGGACTGAAGGTACTCCTGCAGGATGAGTGGGGTCTGTGGAGCCGACTGGAAAACACCCTGGTGAAAACATGGCTTTAGCCAGGAATTCAAAAAGACGAGGAGAGGTTGCTTAGAGGTGAATGTGTTTGTTTCCTATCGCTGCTGTAACAAACTACCACAAACTTAATGGCTTAAGACAATACAAATGTATTATCTAATAGTTCTGTAAGTCAGAAGCCCGCAATGGGTTTTAGGGCCTAAAATCAAGGCATCAGCAGAGCTGTACTCCTTTCGGAGCTCCAAGGGAGACTCTTCCCTGGGCTCTTCTGACATCAATGGGTGATCTGCACTCCTTGGCCCATGGCCCTTTCCTTCATCTTCAGAGCAAAGTACTCCAACCTCTGCTTATACCATCACATCTCCTTCTCTGACTCTGACCCTCCTGTCTTCCTCTTTTAAGGGCTCTGTGATTACATTGGTTCCACTGGAATAATCAAAAGTCATCTTCTCATCTCTAAACTAAATCACATCTGCAAGGTCACTTTCATCACATAACATAATATATTCACAGGTTCTGGGGAATTAGGACCTGGACATCTGGTGGGCCAGGGGTGGTGGTGGTGGCAATGTTTATTCTGTCAACTTCAAGTCAGCACCATATCAAGGAGGTTTTTAAGTGCAGACTTTTTAAGTGTATCCTACACAACATGAAGCCATTGTACATTTCAGTCTGAGGAGTGACATAAGCAAAGTACAAAGTAAAAGTCAGAGCAATGGTCAGAAAACCATAGAGGAAAGGGGACCGATGCAGAGTGTTGAATCTATCACTGACAGTGTGTGTGTGGGGGGGGGGGGTTGTCTTTCAGTGTGTGTGTCATGTGTGAGCGTAAGAGACCACCCAACATACCCACCCACATTTGCACTTGCGAACACAGCCTCAGCTTGTGCTAAGTGGTTATTTGCTTACCCATGGAAAGCAGCCACCTGAAGAGGACCATGAGTCACTTACCTCCCAATATTCCTGCTGGAGTAATAAGGAAGTATTTTGGTTTCTGAGGAATCAGTATCATGTTTAAAATATGGGATATTAGGAGAGCTGGGGACTACCTCTCCAGACAGCCTCCCAGGTGTCTCAAGGGTGTTTCCATTCTTAAGGAGATTTTGAAAAAGCAGTCTCTGATGGGAAGTTATACTAGCTGCACTGATCTCCCACAGACACTGCTTCCATGGACGGTAGGGAATGCCGTGTGGTAGCAGCTGGGAGAAGTGGTTTGATTAAAAAGAAGCCAGAGTGGTGTTCAGAGCAGAGCTGAGATGCTATCCATTAACTCTCCTCTCTGTCATTTGCCCTTTCCATATAGTCCAGAATTTGAAATAAGTTGTCACGCACAGTGAGCTTTGACTCAGACACTACTTTATTGGAGTTAGCTGTAGCCATGGCTTCACCTGGGTGTGAAATTAGGGGGGAAAAAGAAGATAAAAGCCCAAGAATCAAATGAATTAGCAGACTTGCAATAGATCAAGAGATTTTTAGGGAAATTCTTATTAACATACAGGCAAGGGCTGGCGTTGCCTCTCTAGCAAAACAAATTCAGATAGTTCAGGAGTGAGCAAGCCCAAATGGTTTAGCTGCTCATTTGGGGTTCCTAGCATCCGTAGAGTTTCTTATCTATGGGAAAGTAATTAAGATGAATCAGATAGCTGCCTACTAAAACTTGATAATATGGAATTTTCAGAACAAAAAATGTGTGTTTTCTGAAATGGGAGAGAAAATTATAATGCTGGTGTTCAGACTCAGAGGAATTACAACCCAGTCTGAAGGGATGGACGTTATGAAATGAAAATGTTTCCGTTTCCCAGGCAGAACGGTGCCACAGCTATTTTGGTGGCATTTCACTATACGGTGTTCAATAGCAAAGACAGATCCTCAGAAATAAGCCCAGAAGCCTCCGAGGGAAAACATAAATATTCAGCTGTGCTCTTAAGGACTTGCTATTTTCTTTCTTAATTGTGTTTACTTTTTAAATAACAACAAACAGAAGCCAAAAACTTGGCAGAGGGCTGCTTTTTAAGGAGAAAGTAATCTTTGGTTGCCAAATGAACATGTCTCTCTTTTTAACTTGGTTCTTTTCACTTTTATTTCCCTTTAAAAAGTAACACTTCCCATTTTATTCATTCAAGAACATCTTGCCCTTCAGCCATCAAAAGTATTCAGACTTTAGAATGGGGGGGGGAGGTTCCAAAGAGAACTAGCCAATGACTTTATTTATTATTATATTATTATTATTATTACTATATTATATAATAATAATATATTATTATATTATTATTACATTATTATTATATTATTGCATTAAATTATAATAAGCCTCTTTTAAGACTCAGGGTATGGGGTATTAGAGATTCACTATATTGAGAGAAACATATGCCTAAACAAATAAAGACTGCACAATGTAATAAGGCATTTGCACTTAAAAGTTACTACGAGAGTATTACAATCATCGAGGGAGATAACCCCTACTGAACTAGTACTTGTGTTTGCCACCTTTAAGAAGTCCTTCCCCATACAGAAAACCAAACGGACTACAAAGCAGTTGCAGCCTACAGTTTTTGAGCCTATTTCCCAGGTTTGAGCCCTAAAATCACTGGAGTCACTGGAGTCGGGGAATAGTCACAGAGACAGTGAGGGAGAGAGTCTAAGAGGAAGGCAACTTCAAGTCAGTGATCTCCTGCCACCCAATGTTTCTCCAGTACTTCATCTGGAAGTTGAAGGCTTCCTAGTTAGGAAGTTAGGCTTCCTAGTTAGGAAGATATAGTTAGACACCTAATATATCTAGTTAGGTATATTAGATATATTATATCTATAGACTATATCTAGTTAGGTGTCTCAGGGATGCTACTCCTAATTTTCTGGTTGTTAAACCCTCTCCCCTGTACACCCAGAGAATATCTCTAGAGAAGTGAGTTTAAAGGTAAAGCACAATCTTTTTTACATATTCCTTTATGGCAGCGGAAGCTTGGCAAGAGTGCTAAAGAATGGGAGGGGGACCTTTACACTAAAGTCTGTTTCCTAATTGTAAAAAGTTCTTCCTCTCGTTACTGATTATATTTATCTAATCGCCATAGACAAGGTGATGTTTGGGGACACTGGAGAAAAGGCAATCAGTACAGCTGCTGGGTTTAAAGACTTTGGGCAGAGCATTGAATTATTGCAAGATTTAGCGAAACTGAGGGGAATGGGTATTGTTGGACCAATTGAATCAGGCACTCTGCTAAGTAATTGAAATATCTCTTCCATTTGGTATACTCTTCAAAATCAAATATGAGGTTCACAGCTGTGAAAACTAATGATTTTCAAAATATTAGCCCAAAACATTATTGTTCCACAACCAGTGAGTCGCAAAGCTGGCGTTTGATTTTAGTACTATTGACTCCACACCACTTTCCACCTTGATGATGATAACACATGGGGTAGTTGGGAACAGACAGTAGATGTTTCATAAGTGCCTATTAGCAGGTCATGGGTTCTGCCTTTGTCTTTGTCATTGTATTTATACACAAGTCTAGTTTAAAAGCATTTGCATTAAAAATAAAACTTCAGTCCCAACTCGATGTGCTGCACCATGGGGCCATGGTGAAGGAGGCAGGTAACAGGGAAAATGAGCAGCTTTCTGACTTGGATTCAGACATGAGATGACTCCCAATGACAAGCCACTGCAGGTGTGGAAAGCACTCGGTGAGGCCCTTCCAGGGGACAGCAGCAGCCTGTGCACAAGTATCATGCTATCAGACTGTAAAAAGGTGTGGATTTGAAGGAAGAGAGAGCTTTTGTGGTTGAGATGCTGATAGCTGTCTTTGGAAACACAAGTGACAAAAATGTTTTGACCTCACCTCCCAAACCAGAGCCTTTTCAGTTTGGCCAGAGCAGCCAGAAACTGACTTTGTTGGAGGGAAGAAGGTTAACGACGTACAGGGTATTGGACTGCAGGAGCAGAATCAAGGCACGGTGGCCACCAACTTGTGTTTGGGAAACATAAGGCACTATTAATGAAAGCAGGCAACCCGAGACCTACAATCATTTACTTGCTAAGAAACTTAAGAGGGAGCTTCAAGAATCTACAAAAGAATTAGACAAAGAACTAGGTGAATATATGTGTGGTGGCAAGAAAGTGGACTCAAAGAAAGAGCAAAATGGGCAAGGTCATCTCAAACAGAAATGCCCTGTCAAAGACAGACTAGGGGACAGACGAAATGAACTATTGAGGCTGCAATGAGATCACAGAGGACAGTTCTCAGGGGGAAGTGGCTGATGAGATGTCTTTCAGATTTCAGAAACCAAAGAACAGATCTGATAGCCCAAGCAGTGATATAATTCGAAACAAAAAGCCAATTGAACTTCCGATGGAAACTGTAAAGCTGAACAAAATGGTGGCCTTTTTATAATGAATGGTAGTCAAAGAAGAACACCAGGTGGAGTTGTCCTGAATCCCCTGAAAAACATCAGCGAGAAACAAATTAAGGACATTTTTTTACGTTGAAAATCAAAAGTATGAAAATGATGAAGGCTGCTGGAAGTGAACACAACTGTTGGGGAAATGGATGAAACAAGCTATTGTATTAAAAGTCTAAATTCTGAGGATGATGGTACATCATGAAACTGTTCCCAGGGACACAGGGGAGGCCTTGGCCTCTCCTGATGAATCACAGGAAGGACATGGAGAAACCAAGTCAGATGCAGAGAAGCCGTTGGGGTTGACCATTCTCATGATTTGGACATTTTTTAGTACATTTTGAGAGATAAAGCTTTCTAAAATAACATTGTAATAAACCATTGCTACCGAAAAAAAAAACTGAATAAAACTTCAAAATTGGGAAGAATTGTTACTGTAAGAAGTAAATCATTAAATCTTTCATTTATTTACATATGATATGCATTTCGGTACATAACACATACACCCGTATCTAGTGAACACAAAGTTTCTAAGATTGTCAACATCTCTCTTTGCTTCGAGCACTTACTACAGCTCATCTATTTGCCTTGCTGACCTATTGCAGTTTATACATTTTTCTTATATAGACTTAGTAGACATCATGCCACTGACTAATTGGTATTGTTCAGAGAACTGTTGTCAGAGATATACTGATACTCCCATTATTATTCTACTTTTCCAGTATACCAAACATATTAAGTGCCAAATAACAATCACAGAGCTGCACCCACAATGATCTTGCAGTTACCCGTTGAGCTTGTTATATGAATCTGAAGAACGGGATTCAAAGCATTGACAAAGGCTTGGATTCTATTCACAGAAAAGAAACAGGGTGGCTGCGAGTTAATGGGGCTTTTCCCATAGAAAATCCCCCAGATCAGGAACTGCATGCAGAGAGTTGCTATCTTTTTGATGAGACAGCAGCACGCTGTCAGACACCCTGGAGTAGCGATGGTCAAAAATCTTGGAATCTAGTCCTAGCACATTTACTGATTTTCTATGTGACCTCAAATACATCACTTTACTTCTCTGGGTCTCAAATGTCCTGTCTATAAAATAGGAACATTTAATGCCATGCCATTCAAGTTATAAAATTTCTGTGACGATCAAGTGGGGTGGTATGTATAAGCATGAATTAAAAAGTTTTGAGAACTGGAGATGTTAACTGCTACTGAAATGTCATGATACAGCCATGTGGGATAGTGGAGGACATCTAGAGACAGGGGAATGAAGTATAAATAAAAATAAAAATATTTGGACGAGACAAGGGAACTACATAAGGCTGAAAAATAGCCCTCAGTCTTCCTGTAATCTCCTCTATAATACAGAAACTGCCTCCAAAAAGACAACACACGTAGCCTTAGCCGGGTTACTCAGTTGGTCCATTGATTTGAGCATCATCCTGTACACCAAAAAGGTCACCTCAGTTTGATTGCTGATCAGGGCACATACCTACTTTGAGGTTCGATCCTGGTCGGGGCATGCGCGGGACAAAACTGATTGATGTTTCTCACATCGATGTATCTCTCCGTCCCTCCCTCCCTCCCTCCCTCCCTCCCTCCCTCCCTCTCTCCCTCTCTCCCTCTTCCCCTCTCCTCCTCTCTCTCTGAAGTCAATATATCTTCAGTGACAATTAAAAAGTTTGTTAGCTAAAGGCAGAGGGGTATAGTCTAGGTAAAGGAGGAATGTCATTCTCCCTCATTTTCAGTCACTCTAAGAACTTCAAGCAGAAAAGAGTATAATACATGGAATCAGAGGCTGATATAACTGCTGGAAGGGCTGCAGAAATAAAGGTCAGGGGAAAAATCACTGCTGGTTTTCAGGAACTCCGGAAGTACAGGAAGCACAGACAAGCTATTGATGATCTTAAATATTTGTCTTCATCTTCCAAGTGATTCATGGGCACTTACCTAGAAAGCCTGTGGCAAAACCTTCCCTCAGCACTTGTCAGTATTCACCTGGCTGCTTCTCTTCTATACTTGTATTTCCTGCAATTCCCATTGGCATAATTCCTATTGGAACTTAGTTGGCAAGGGATCCTAGGAAGTGCAGGTCCCAGGCTTCTCCCCAAGGATGAGGAATGATACATAGTTGACAAGAGACAAGTTCACACACTACTGCTCTTCAGAACCATTTCTTTAATAACACTTGAATGAAAAGACTGGTGTTACAAACCAAGGATTCCAAATGTTAAATCAGAAGTATTCGAGAGTGGGAAACAAGACTTTATTCCTGTACTTTCGTATGTTACACTATTTCCACAACTCAAAGATTCCAATGATTAGGAGTTGCAACATTAATTTAATAAGACCTTTAAAACAACAACACAAAAGGTATATGTCAAATGTAAGACTTGCCCCCACATCACTGTTGATAATAATGTAAAGATTAGGTTTAAGGAAATACAATGTTACTCATATTTCTAGTTCTAGTGGAAGTTGGAAATCCTCATTCCTTCTCATGTACCTCTGCACCAGTGATTTTGAACTGGTGTGCCGCAAGAGTTTTTGAAACCTGCAGTGCCTGCCTATTTAGTCAGGCTCACTGACCTCTTTTCCCTTAGACTGTCAAATTTTAAAAAATGACAGTAGCCAACACAACGATAGCTGTCTGGTGTGAATGCAAAATTATATGTTTTTTGTCAGATCAGCAAAAAAGTATTTTTTTTTTTTAGTGTGCTGCAGAATTTTAGTAATTAGTTTATATGTGCCAGGAGATGAAAAAGGTTGAAAATCATTTCTCTACCCACTTGTATCTGATCCATTAAAAAAACTGGGTCAAGATCAAGGCATTTCACTCCACTACCAAAGAGGCCTGGTGGACACACTTAAAGATGTTAGATTGGTCACTGAGCTACAGGAGCAATGGAGAGAGTATTTCACTGTCCACAGTAGAGAAGGAAGGGGAAGAGGGACTGTCACAGACTGTCTCTTTATGTGGGCTTCCTTATAATATACTAGGGAGGGGTAGTGAATTTTCTGTTTTCTTTGGTTTCCTTCTTCTCCTTTCTGACCTTTGTCTCCAGAGTGAAGGCCATGCACTTCCCCCAGGAAGAAGCATAGTCTTCTTCCTGCATTTCTTTGGGGATGCTCCCAATGCCCTGGCCTCAGAAGACCTACAGGAGGTTTAAATCTGTAGCAGGCATTGCAGAAAATGTCATTTCCTCAGTCTTCCTCTTTGAGGTCTCAGACTGGCTCTGGATGAGAGTCTTGTAGTAGTGGCATGGTCAGATCTAAGATTTGGGCTTGGGCAAACCTCCCTTTTTTTTGGTCATAAGGATTCTACCCGGGGCCTCTTCCAGTTCACTGGAGAGTTCTGCACTGGGGTTTGGGGTTATACGTACAAGTTTCCTTTGAGATGTGGTGGGGAGTAATGGCCAATTCATGACCCAAGTTCTTGGTTTCTTAGCCAAACTCTGGAGTAATCTTACTTTGTTTTGAATAAAGCCATTTTTATTGTCTACAAAATATTTCCAAAAACCTTAGCATATAATCACCATTGAGCAATTAGCACATGTTGCCTATTAGGAGGAGTAGAAGTCCGAACACTGCTGCCCACCGCATCTTGGTATCGCAGTCGCCAAGGAAAAGCCAATGCGGCCAAGTCTCGGATGGAGCAGCCCTTTAGTCACATGAAGAAGAAACAGAGCAAGACCAGGCCCAGTAGTAAGTGTCAGATCCCCATGGCCCGTGGCCCCACGCTGCCCTGCCAGCACCCAGCTGAGCCACAGAACAAAGGACCCCATCTCCTCCCTACAGGGGACAGACATAGCCGTGGAGTTAGCCAGCTGTCACGTAACACACACTCTTAAGCAGCACAAGGAGTACACATTGAGCCTGAAACAAAGACATATTCCCAACACAAGATTAAAGTCCCGCACAGGCTATGAGCACTTTTAATTTTTTTTTGGAAGAAAGTACTCTAGGCCCAAGGCCCATTCTTATGCTGCTGAGAGGGGGTTGAAAAACCTGCATGCATAATCAGGATTCTTAAAAAAAACTTCCTGGTTTCTGAAGACAGTATGTTTGTGCTCATGAGAAAACATTTTAGAAGGCTTGAAAATTTCACGGATTTTTCCGGAAATGGTACTGTATCTTTACTTTAACTGAGCTTGGTTTGGGGGTGGATTTTTTTTTTTGTTTTTTGTTTGTTTGTTTTTTGAGATTTGAAGATTACCCACAATAATCTTCTCCAGGGCTGATTGGTTCATTCTGAAGTAGGTTTAACTTTGAAAGACTGTCTGCAGACACGATGCCCCAGTCATGTACGCTACCGTGACAGCTTCTCATCATAGTCTCATCTGGTTAGGTGGCCTTGGAAAGCGAAAGCACTTTGAAACAGAAGGACCATTACATGAAACATTCTCAGGCTATTTCTCACCATAGGAAAATAAAAGATAATATTTATGGGTATGCCATAGACCTTGTCTTTTATTAGTGCTATATAAGTTCTGTTGAGTAGAAATGAAGCATGAAACATTCTGGGTCCTACAGCTATGGACCACCATTCAAAGTTTACCAATATACCCTCTTAACCAGAAAAGAAGCACCTATTTTTGAGTCTGTTTCCATTTTATTTGGGGCAGTAGAGAAATTACTTTTTCTAGCACTTGGCATAGTTGCAGGAAAAATGGTTTAAATTCTTTATCATTTGTCACTTGCTTGTTTAAAAATTCCTTCAATGGTTTGCTCTTATTTTCTGGATAAAGTCCAAAATTTTTTACATGGCTCTACAAGGCCTTTCAGCAACTGGTTCTGGTCACATCTCCCCATGACCCACCACAGGCTTTCTTCATCACAGCCTCAAGGAACAATTGCCATCTCCCCCAGGACTCCTGCTCACTGGCCAACCCCTCTGTATGGCTTCAGATCTTTCCCTTTCCCCCTCATTTATTTCATCTTCCAGATGAGTTTCTACTTAACCTCAAAGCGAGTAGATTTTAAGTGCCTACAAAAATTGGCCACGTCTTACATCTTATTCATCTCCACATTCCTGGTGCCTAAGGGAAAGCCGATATATGAGAGGAGCTCAAAACAATCTAACAATTGTTATGCCTGAAATGAGCTTTATAATTGTACATTTTCTCTATTATCTTTGTCCTAATGCCAAGAGCCCTCTGGTTGTGTAATGTAAACAATGATTAAAAAATTCTCATTTAATTTTTGTGACATCTCACTAGCATGAGTCTTTTTGGCCGTTACCAAAGTCCCTATTAAGAGCTATATTATAAATTTCACATAAAAAAAATATGTCCTAACATACCACTTAAGAATTCAACATAATTGCAGTTGTAGGAGCAAGACCATTCCCTCTCTATGGGTTCACACTGCAAGATGAGCCATAAAATTTTGCTGCTAAAAGAAAACAAAAACCAAAAAAAACATGCTTTTATTAGTGCCACAAGTTTATCAAATATAAAAATCTTAGTTGAAAGACAGTAAGCAAATCTTTTAAGGAAGAAATTTAGGCTCTTTGATGGTTAGGAGAATGGTGTTTTCCGTTCACAGCACTACATTCGTTTTCCGGAGGTAGAATCGAACCTTCTTAGATCCTGGATCCCAGGGAGCCTCCTGACCTTGAGCATTTGGTCTGCCCCAGAGCAGCCATTGTCCTGACAGAGTCAGCCTTGGGTTTTAGAGTAAAGCTTTGTTGAACTGATCAAAAATTCCAGAAGGCTGAAATACAGTGAAACAAGTTATGGCTTATTTGAATGTTTATGAATTGGTTGGTTGATTTACATAGAATTTCATTCTCATTACCAAAACACTTGTCATGTTGAACAGTAAGTAATAGGAAGCAGGAAAGAACAAGCAGCCCTTCCAGAAGAAAATGCTTTAGCTGCAAAATCTGTATTTCCCTGAAAGTTACCTCGAGACACAAGAACATACTGTAACATAAATCTTATCAATGAGCTTAACTGCCCCTGAGTTAATGTAAACAATAATACTTATGTTCTGTCCTGTTTCTGAAATTCTAAAAACATAATAATGGTACAATATGCCTGACTTAGTGTATTTAATGAGAATGAGCTAGCAATTTAATAGAATAAAATTAAATTGAATGTTATTACCATCTTTTGTCATGTATAATGCACAGCCATCTTTTTGTGCCCATTATACATGGGATTATTATACCCATGGTATGTAATCATCATCATCCCCATGTATAATGGATGTCCTTCTTGTTCCCTCAAAAATCTGGGCAAAAAAGTGCACATTATACACAGCAAAATACAGGTATATTTTAAAAGATTTACTTTTATCTCTTAATGTTGTACCTATTTTTCCTGGATCTTTTAAATGTACATAATATATATATTTGACATTATAACAGGCTGCTGTAATCCAAAATTTGATTACTTACAAGCTAACAGAATCTGTCCCTATACTATTTTTTTTAAATTACTTGGTCATACGGTTTGCAGATTTAGAGTTACTTAAATAGGAAATGAAAATTGCTCAAGAAGTTTACCATCATTATCTGTTGGCATTCTACATGTCCACTAATTACTAATTAAACATCTACTAAAGCTGAATCCTAAAATGCAAAAATCTATCAATTATTTCCCCCAAGTTGATTGAATCAGAGTATTTTCTTATATACTGAAGGAAACCTTGAAGGCTGAATAACTGAAGAACAAGTCAAATAAAACAGCAAGGAGGTAGATGTGCTGTGAGACAAGACTTTGAGGCAGTGGAGAGGTTGGATAAGACCTAACAGGCCTTTTCAGAATCTTAATTTCAGTGAATTTATAGGTCAAGATGTTAGCCTTCTCTTCTTGTCTTCGTTGAGATTAACTGCATCTGCCTGATAACCTGTCTGCCCATTAACTGTGGAGGGACCTCCAACAGGACACATGGTTTAAGTCACAGGTGGCAAACACAAGGCCTGCAGGCCAAATCCAGCCCTCCACCTTGTTTTGTCCCGCCTGGCACCTTATTTCTACCTGGCAGCAGCGCTGAGCTCCTTGCCCCTAGATAAGGAGAAGTTACATTTATACAGCCCTAAGATTACATTTGGCCCTTTGAAGGCAACTGTGAGGCTGGTGTGGCCCCTGGTGAAAATGAGTTTGACACCCCTGGTTAAGCAGTTCAGGAAAATCTGTGTCAAAGTGATTCTAGGTCCAGCGTTGTGCTATGAGTGTACCAGGAGCAGGGACTGCTTTGGGGCTGGCCACCTACAGTGAATAGTAGCAAGAATATCAACTGCTGTGAGCAGCAGAAATTCTGTTTGCTGATTCTCAGTTCCTAATGAGGGTGATGTCTGTTTGATAGTCTCTCTACTAACCAAGCTGTGTTTCTGAAAACAGTCTCTCCAATTGTTAATATTCATTAATCTTTAACCTGCAGCCCAGATGCTGATCACAGTCTCAATTCTTTACAGATGTAGCAAACCAGAGGACATGTTACCCTCCAAAAACATGATAGTTATCAAAGGGCTCTTTGGATTTTAAGCTTAGTGTCTCAATGGAGAGAAAGACAATAAAAGGTCAGAATAGGGCTGAATGCCTAGAGTTAGAACCCTTACAGTGTATTTCATTTTCAGGAATGTTCACATTGGCACAGGTGATTTCAAATGTATCTCCCTACTCATTTTTCACAAACTAAACAGTAAATTATGTTTTAAAACTTATATTTGAGAAGGGTTCTTAAGGAAGAAGTTTCTTTCAAGCCTAGGAGAAGAAAAACTGTTTTAAACATAAGCCAAGAAGATATATTTGTTAGCTAGAACTATTTTTATGGGAATGAAGACAATTTTCATGTTCTACTTGAAAGACAAGGAAAAAATTAGTTTTTGAGGGTGAGAATAAAAATGTATATCCTGAATGATAAAAATACTTTTGTAAATAAGGTGAAAAGCAGGAACAACTGAAGTGTTTTACAAGTGATATATATTATAGCAGTAACTTTTCTTACATAGTTTCACCACAAAATGTTTTAAGGGACATGCAGAAAACACTGGACATACAGGTATATCTGTATGTGCTAACAGTGAAAATAAAACTTAAAACCCAAAACTAGTTAAGGTTTCCCGTATGAAATACCCACAGACTTTCTGTGTTGTCATTATTCTCACACGTACACCCAGCCTCCTTCCCCCACGCACACCTGGCTCAGTTTCGGATATGAATGCCGTGAAAGCACCTGGCAGTCACTGAAAATGGTGCCCCAGAGCCTCCAGAAGTAGGTCGGCTTTCTTTATTGTCTTCCCCTTCCCCCTCCTCTGAGCCTCTGAGCTGGCCTGCGGAGCCAAGATAATTTTTAATCTCACTTTGAATGGCAACAAAAGGAAGAACAAAAATGTTCTTTATGGAAGACCCCCCCGCTTTGTTCCCTCCATTACCGTAAGATAATTCTCTAAATTACCAAAGGAAAAAAGTGAATACAAAATAAAAGTAGTGAATACCGTTGGTTTCTAAATTAGGACTCAACAATTCTTACAAGTCTGTGAAAAGCTTTGGAGGAAGCTTTTTTTAAAGTAGGGTTATAGAGAGAGAGAGCACAGGCTTTTGACCTAGAAATCTTCGTGTTACTTCACTAAAGAAGATATCCAAATGCCAAAAACAGAAGTTCAGTCTCATTAATTGTCAAGGAAATGCCCAGTAAAACCACAGTGAGATGTCACTCTACACCTTCAAAACAGATACAATGAAAAAGACAAACAAGTGAAATTCCCATACTCTACTGATGAGATTATTAATTGTGCAAACATTTTCTGTTTTATGCTGTATCCTAAAGCTATATTACACCTGAGGAGCCAGAAACTCCACTTGTAGGTACATACCAAATAAAAATGTGTACCAAATAAAAATGCTCACCAAATAGTATTGGTAGAATGTTTATAGCAGCACTAGTGGTAAAAGCTTAAATCTAGAACTACTCAAGTGCTTATCACCAACAGATTGGATACGTAAATTGTGGTAAATTTACAAATGGAATACCCCACAGCAGTGATAATAAGGGATTTTTATCTACACACAGCAACAGGAGCAGATCTCATAAATATAGTGTTGAGTGGAAGAGGCCAAATACAAAAGGTTTTGGATTGTATGATTCTTTATATTGGGTTGGCCAAAAGTTTGTTTGGTTTTTTTCTATAAGGTGGCTCTAGTAGCACATAGTTGTCTAACTTCATTTAAACCAGTTTTGTGAGATTGTGTTGTGACTGTTGTCATATCAGCATGCATTGAAAAAAATCTTATCAAATTCGGTGAATTTTTGTGTAGCCATTTTAATACTGAAGATGGAAGAAAACAGGCAACATTTTCAGCATATTATGCTTTATTATTTCAAGGAAGGTAAAAACATAACTGAAACCCAAAAAAGATTTGTGCAGTGTATGGAGAAGGTGCTCTGACTGTTAGAAGGTATCAACAACGGTCTGCAAAGTTTCATGCTGGAGATTTCTTGCTGGATGATGCTCCATGGTCAGGTAGGCCAGTTGAAGATGATAGGGATTGAATCAAGACATTCAGAACAATCGACATTATACCACCTGGGAGATAGCTGACATACTCATAATATCCAAATTAATAAAGTTATTGATGAAAATATTTTACAGAAAAAAACTAAACAAACATTTTGGCCAAGCCAATATATGAATGACAAAAACAGGAAAGGCTATTCTATTGTTAGAAGTCAGACCACTGGTTGGGGGAGGATATGACTGGAAGAGAGTGTGAGGGGAGCTTTAGGTACTGGTAAAATTCTATTTCGTTGAGTGCTGTTTACCTGAGGGTGTTCAGTGTGTGAAAATCATCAAGATATACATAAACTTTAATAGCTTTAAAAATTCTGGTTCTCTCTATCACTGTATGTCCTTATCTATGATTAGCATCCACCCTATGCCAGTATTCCGAGTGCTTTATAGATAGTTACAACCCTAAAAGATAGTTACAATTGTTACCACCCCCGTTTTACCGAGGAGGAAACGGACGCACGGACAAGGGCGGGCGTGCAGCAACTTGCCCGAGGTCCCAGGGCTGGTGCTCGCTGGGACTGGGTTTCTAATTAATTCCGCCTGCCTCTCTGGGGACTCAGTTTCGTTGTCGCTGCACTGCACTGCTTCCCTAGAAACTTAACATCTGTGAAGTGCCATTTTCCCTTTTATTAAATCAGGATATTAATGCATCCAGAGTTGCTCTAAGGATTAAATGATCCAACATATGGCAGCTGTCTAGCACTCAAGATTCTTAATAAATGCTGACTAAAAACATGACTACTTTACTTTTCTGACCAGAGTTAACCCAAGGGCTTCCCAGTTCAGAGTTAACAAAGTTCATCATTCACATACTTCTCCCTCCCCTTTCTGGTTTCATTCACTGTCCTCACTTCCCTGCTCTGTGTCTATGCTCCTGTGGACGCCTCTAGCGTGCCCTACATGAACGGTACAGAACCTCTTCAATTTTAAATTTAATTCAGAATTAACTTGTTCTGTATTTTAGGGTTGCTAGTAGTTGCTAAGTGACAAAAACTCACCTAACTGATATTGTTTCACCAAGGCAAGCAGTTTACATTTTAACAATAGTCAGTCAAAAGCCAAATAAGGGAACTTTTTTTTTCTTTTTTTTAATATATTTTATTGATTATGCTATTACAGTTGTCCCATTTCTCCCCCATCATTCCCCCCACCCAGCACACCCTCTCCCACCCACATTCCCCCCTTTAATTCATGTCCATGTGTCATAAGTTCTTTAGCTTCTACATTTCCCATACTATTCTACCCCTGCCCCTGTCTATTTTCTACCCACTATCTATGCTACTCATTCTCTGTACCATTTCCCCCCTCTCCTCCTCCCATGCCCCTGTTGCTAACCCTCCATATATTCTCCATTTCTGTGGTTCTGTTCCTGTTCTAGCTGTTTGCTTAGTTTGCTTTTGTTTTAGGTGTGGTTGTTAATAGCTGTGAGTTTGCTGTGTTTTCACTGTCATATTTTTGATCATCTTTTTCTTAGATAAGTCCCTTTAACATTTCATATAATAAGGGCTTGGTGATGATGAACTCCTTGAACTTGATCTTATCTGAGAAGCGCTTTATCTGTCCTTCCATTCTAAATGACAGCTTTGCTGGATAGAGCAATTTTGGATGTAGGTCCCTGCTTTTCAAGATTTCAAATATCTCTTTCCAGCCCCTTCTTGCCTGTAAGGTCTCTTTTGAGAAATCAGCTGACAGTCTGATGGGAACTCCTTTGTAGGTGACTGTCCCCTTATCCCTTGCTGCTTCTAGAATTCTCTGCTTCATTTGAATCTTGGCTAATGTAATTACAATGTGCCTTGATGTGTTCCTCCTTGGGCCCAACTTCTTTGGGACTCTCTGAGCTTCCTGGACGTCCTGGTAGTCTATTTCCTTTGCCAGATTGGGGAAGTTCTTCTTTATTATTTGTTCAAATAAGTTTTCTACTTGTTGCTCTTCTTCTTCCCCTTCTGGTACCTGTATAATTCGGATGTTGGGACATTTAACGATGTCCTGGAGGTTTCTAAGCCTCTCCTCATTTTTTTGAATTCTTGTTTCTTCCTCGTTTTCTGTTTGGTTGTTAATTTCTTCCTTCTGGTCCACTCCATTGATTTGAGTCCCAGTTTTCCTTCCATCTCTATCGGTTCCCGATGCGTCTTCCTTCATTTTCTCATCTAATTTATGAGCAAAATCAACCAATTCTGTGAGCATTTTGATGACCAGTGCTTTCAACTGTGCATCTGATAGGTTGGCTATCTCTTCGTTGCTTAGAGAAATTGACTCCGGGGTTTTCATTTTTCCTCTGGTTTGAGCCATTTTTGGTGGGGTGTTTTGTTTTGTTTTGGTTTGGTTTTAGTCTGGTCGCAGCTATTACGTATTAGGGGTGGAGCCTTAGGTGTTCCTCAGGGCGGGGCAGCCCAGTCGCTGGGTTGTGACGCTATAGGTGGGGGCGGGGTCCGAGAGGGAAGAATGGCGCCTGTTCCACTCTCTTCTGGACTCCGGTCCCTTCCGCCACTTCCCCTTCACCTGGATTATCCGCGCAGGCGCGCACGTGCTGTTACGTAGTGAGGGGTGGAGCCTCAGTCGCTCCCTAGTGTGGGGCAGCCCAGTCGCTGGGTTATGACGCTGTATGGGGGGGCGGGGCCTGAGAGGGAACAATGGCGGTTGCTCTGCTCTCTCCTGGATTCAGTCCCTTCCGCCACTTCCCCTCTGCCTGGACCGTCTGCGTGCACGAATGTGGGACCCCCTGGTCAGCCAGCTGCCTTGTGCGTCCCCACTGGGTCTGCACAGTTGCCCCCCTGTGCCTGGGGTCCGCCAGCTGCCGCCTGTGGGCCTGAGGACCGCCAGCCACCGCCCGTGCACCTGGGAACTGCGAGCCGCTGCTACTTGCATTCCTGGGTCTGCACCTCCACTTTTTCCTACCGCGACTCCGCCCCTCTTACCGGTCTGGATGAATGGTTATTGGACTTCCGTACAGTTCAATTTTCTTTAAGTTCTGGTTGTTTTCTTGTTTCTAAATATTTGTTGTCCTTAATTTTGGTTGTGAGAGGAGGCACAGTGTGTCCGCCTACGCCTCCATCTTGGCCGGAAGTCCCAAATAAGGGAACTTAATGTTGAAAATTTTAAGCTATTTGGGGAAACATTTTTGGGTCAATAGGGTGTGTTTGTTTTTTTTTGTTTTTTTTTTTTAAGTATCAAGAATATTTACAGGCATTTCACATTATATGCATTAGTTTACAGGGACATGATTCCCTTGAATCATCACAGCAATCTAGAAGGGGAGATAGTAACAGTATTTTGCTTATTGTAAGATGGGAAAGCTGATGTTTAATAGATTTCAATTTATTCATTTGACAAATATAGAGCAACTACCCTGTACCAAATATTGTTCAGGATTTACTGGAGCTTATATTCCTAAGGAAGGAGAGAGCCCATACACAAATACATAAAGATAATTTCTGTGTAGTTAATGTTGTGAAAAAAGTAGTAAGACATAAACTTAGGGTAGAAAGAGACTGGCAAGGCTGGGCAGGGGCTCTTTTGTCCTGAGAGCTTAAAGACTCTCCTGCGCTTTCTCAATTCCTTGAAAACAATATTTCTCCAATTCTGGCTGCACATCGGAATTGCCTGGGAGCTTTTAGAAAATACCTATGCCCTGGCTCCATCCCCAAAGAGACTTTTCAATGAGGCATGGTCCCTTTAAAAGCAAAAAACAATAGAATGTGGCCCAAAGAATGACAGCACTTGTTCCTGTTGATGCCTTAAGTTTAATGGAAAACATGGACACACCTACACTGATTTCTGATTACTAACCTAGTTGTATTGAGGTTTTTCTGTGGGGTTTTTTTTCTTTCTGTTTTCCCTGTGAGGGAGTAATCTTTCTCTGTGCAATGGAAGAAGATAAAACCCTTCAACATAAATGAATGTAAACATTTCTTTGCAAACCACAAAAGATCATTTTTAAAACTTAAGGGGTTAACGTTGTCCTTCTAGCCATTTTAATCAAGAAATCTTTGGAAAGACTGAAGGGAAATCTGAAGTTGTGTTATACATTTTTCTAGTGTCTCTAAATCAAGTTTCTCCCACTGGTATAAGCTGTCACTATGGAAGACTTCAAATTGATGTCAAATGGCATTATCATCCACTCTACCCATTAAGGAATGAGGAGTATTTGTGGAGAAGAAAAGGGAAAGTCTTTAGAGGAAGGATCTAGAATAACTCTGCACTAATGAGCTCTTTCACTGGAGGAAAAAAGAGATCAGACAAAGAGAAGGGGAGAGAAAGGAATGAGAAAAATAAGAGAATTTGGGGGTGTGGAAATGAAGCAGAGGGGTGTGGGCTCTGTGGTCTGAAGAAGTTGAGGCCACTCAGAGGTCAAAGAACAAAACGAAGGAACACCAGAGAAACACATGCCCTGCTCCAAGGCATTTCTCACTTAGCCTTGTGGCTTCTGTGCTTATTGGTGGCGGGATTGTTCAAGCAGGGTGGTCATTAATGATGCGGCTGCTCATTTCTCCTTCTCTGGCTTCCATTCACCAACCTCCAGCAACACTTCCTTCTTTGCACTGCCAGCTAGACCAGAGGCCAGACTGAGTTTGCTTCTCTGTTACTTGCATAATCCTATGGGGTCATCATTTTATGAAAAATGACTTTAAAGCCATTATCACCATAACAACTTATGCACAATAAAATTATTATTAAGCATCAGGCATTTTGGAGACTTTGACTTCTATACAAAAATATATCTAACCAAATGGTAAGATTTTATTTTTTGAGCTTAATAAAGTAAAAGACCAGCTTAACTCCAAAGCACAGGTCAGTAACTGTGATAATCCATGTTTCTGATTAACTAGGATTTTGGTCATAAGTTAAGAGGATTTGTTCATCGTCAATAAAAATAACTTGTAGCCCAGTAAAACAAAGTATTGCCTCAGTCCCTTTAGAGAAAGTCAACTCAGGTTATCAAATGGATATAAGAAACCAACAGCAGTTTTAAAGTTAGGGCATACAGAAATTGTGTTATGTAATCAAAGCATTTTGCATCAAAAGTGTGTGTTGTGAGTAAATGCAATGGCAGTCATACATTCAGTTCCTACACTCAAATCTGCAATCTCTCTGAAAAGTCTTCAGAGAGTTTTCATGGAATAAAATCCACGTAAGTTTTGTGTCTGGATGTTTCTAACAAAGTAAACAAGTCCAAATGTAGGAAGAGATTCTACTTCAGGCAACATCTATCAGCCACCCACAGTGAGCCACCTCATCCCATTAAACCTATGACCCCTCGATGTGGTGCCTTATTATCTCTGTTTGACAAATGAGGACATTGTGGGTCTCACAATTTAAGTGACTTTGCTGAACTCCCACACTTCGTAGGCAGTAGAACCCGTGCAGGAGTTCAGGTCTTGGATAACGAAGACAAAACCCCTTTCCACTTTGCCACATGATCCTAGTTGGAAACATTATTGATAGCCAGGTGCTTAATACATTTGCTTTTCTTTATTCCCCAAAATTGGTGGTTCTCAAACTTGGATGAGTATCAGAATCACCAGGGGCACTTGATGAAAATACTGTACAAATGCCCAGACTCTGCCTTCCTTTAATGAGTTTGATCTTTATATTCTTCATTAGCTTTCTATCAAAATTTGAGAACCACTGGTCAAATCATCCATATTACAGAGATTCTATAGGGGTTAGTAGTGTACCCCAATACAATGGTGGAGCCACTGGTGGAGCTCCTCATGCTGGAGCCAGGACCCAAGCCAGTCTTATTCCAAAGACCTTGCTTCTGGATTGGAATGCAATGCCAGCAGAGCTGGAAGGCACATAATATATAGGGACAGTGTTTATTGCAATACGATCACTGATAAAGAAAAGAAGCTCTGCCCAGTGAAATTTTCAAACAAGGTTTTGCTCTCCAAGAGCCAGAGTTGGTCTGTAAATTAGTTGTGTCATATGCCGATATGGTTGCTGATCATTGAAGTTCTTATCTCTTCATTCTGAAACTTGTCATCCTTTTGTTTTGCCTCTCCTCTTGGACTTCCATGCATTTGTAGCCTAAATGTGTTTGTCAGTCTCTCCTTTGCCCGAGACTCCCTACCTCACCTGAATGGTTAATTCATATGTGTGTGTGTGTGTGTGTGTGTGTGTGTGAAAATGTGTACGCGTACATACATAACAACCTTTTTTAGATTTCCAAGGTTAGCTCTAAGAAGGGCATCAGAAGAAATGGTCCTAGAGTAGACTTTTAAAGAGGAAGACTGTCTGTACTTTTTCTAAGGCCTGTTTCTGGAAAGTAAGTCGGTTAAACTTTAGCTGTTACCTGTTAAAGGGTGGCCAATACTTCCTGCTGGTGCTTACTGACCTGAACTGCATGACCCATTTGTCTCACAGATGATGACAGTCAAATGTCATCTAAAGGGAAGTTGAAAGGAGTATTTAGTAAGATTTTGAAGGTAAAAAAAAACATTGAGGTTTAGAGGAAAATATATTAAAATTTCCCAGGGATTCTACTGATTCTTTTTTGAAACTGATAAAGATAGGTTAATTGTTTTGTTTCAAGTAACAGACTTGGAGATGGAAACTACTTGCTGAATTGAGGAGTCAAGACAAACAGTAACCATATCTATTTTCCAAAGAGTCCAGTGAGTTCTCAGGATGTGCCTGGGGATTCATGGGAACAAAATCAGACCCAGATGCTCATTTGGCATAATCCAATGTGGGTCTTTTGCAGTGTGAATAGAAAGTCAACAATTTGCCATGACCCTCAACTTTCTGCATCAGCCTGTGCACCCACAAAATCTACAGGCCATGGGAGCACCCCGCAGCTCAGGGCAAATACCACCATGATCCCCCCTCAAATGCCCCTCCATGCTACACAACGATTTTCAAATTCCATTATTGCATTCTTTAAATGCAAACTATTAGAAATCACAAACTATTCATTATTTTGAAGGGAAATGTGAAGTAAATACTTCGGTTACAATGCTACCTAAAAAGAGAGTCAGGTTTGTCCTTCCCTAGACACACGAACACTGGCCATCCTTCATTTATTCGAACACAGACTAGCTCCTTCTCTACTCAAGCCCTCGCACATAGGCTCCCTCCTCACGAAACACTCTCCTTGCCTCCACTCTCCATCCTCATCCCCAGACTTCCCACTGCCAGCTCCTCCCCCTTCCGTTGTAATCCCGCTGCCGCCGCCTCTGAGAAGCCTTTCCTGACCACCTTGTGGAAGCAGGTCTGTGCCTTGATGCTCTACGGTTATTTCTTTCATGTCATTAATATTGTATACCATCATATACTTACATGTTTTTGTTTACTTCATTTGTTACATATTCCTTTGTTTCCTTACCATACTTTCTCATAATGGCAAGGAACACCAATCACCTAATATCACTCTTAGCACGCAGTGAATGTTTAAGGAAATTTTAATCAAGTTACCATCAAGACCAAAAGACTGAGATTGAGTCACTTTCTTGCCTACTTTTTTTACCCATTGCCCTCCAGTCATGCTGTCTTTATATTCAAATGGAATCTGAACTAGTTTTCAAGGAAACTTAAAGAGCTAATATAGCTTGATGAAGAAAACCTAAGCTCAAACCCAACTTTGCCACCTCAGAGTTTGGTGAACTTAGGCAAAATATTTTACCTTTCTGTGTATTAATGTCCTTGTCTATAATTTGGAGTTAATAATTATATCTAACTAAAAGGTTGTAAAGAGTCTTAAATAAGTTTAAAAAGGTTATATGCTCCTTTTAACAGTGGCTGGCACATAAATTCTGGCAATTATTCCTCAGGAAATGGTTTCAAAAACACCAGATAGGGGTTCCAGCACAGGCAGGAACCCGAGTTCACCACAGGGAAGTTGAAGCTAGGAATCAGCTGAGAATCAAGGTTCTTTGTTTTAAATACTGAGACATCATCTGGATTCCTCACTTTAGCTAGAAAGCAACTTGCAGTAATTATAATGGAGAATCTGCCTCACCATGCTGACTTCCAGAGGACTTTGTGCCCTATATTTTCACGCTATCGTTATGCTTCAAGGAACATCTTATGTCATTAGCAGGATTAATTAATTTTACCTTAATGATGAATACATCCAGGAGGAGGTACTCTCCAGGGCCAAAGAAAGAGTGAATAAAGATGCTGGGAAGAGGTTACAGCAAGACAATTTCATAACTGAGTACTCAATTCAAAAGATTGAGCTGTCTCTCCTGTTAGATATCCCGATCTTGGTTTCAATATAAAATTTAATTGGATTTATCTTAGGAAATTCTCTTTTCAATCTTTCACTGGCAAAATCAGCCCTGGTGGGTAGGTCTGATTACTATAATCCAATTAGGGATTTATTGATTTATCTCAAGAAACTGTTCCTTAAAGTGCTAAGGCAAATCTGTCTGTTGCCACTCAGATCCTGTATTGCTCTAAGCAATAGGATGGACTAATATTTGCTTTACTGCTGAAATCAGAGTAAGTTTTTAATCTTACTAAATAATTAACACCTATGAGCAAAAGTGAGGAAGTACTACAGAGATCTGAGAAGAAGAAATTTCAGAGACTGCTGGGTAATTAGCAGTGATAGTAGGCCAGACTTCTTGCTCACTTTGAAAAGTTCTGTCATCAATAAAGACAGTAACTTTGGTGAAAATTTTGGTAAACAGCAACAACCTTAAGCAAAACTGTAAAGGAAACAAACCTCATTTTAGGGTTTCCCTGCCACCCTTTCAGCCTTCTCTCCCGCTCCTTACTCATTCACTTTGAAACAGAAAGCCATGACTGGCTCGGCCCCACCTTCCACAGAGAATAGTGGCTCTGAGAGCAGATGTATTTTAACAGGTTAGTAGATTGGTAAGGTATCCCCTCCGTATAGGATATTATATTATTTAAAGTGATGATAAGGAAATGAATGTCTAATGGTGGAATTTCAGCTGCTGAGACACCTCGGTAGAGGGAGAAAGGAATAATATTACTGATAACTAGCAACAATTTATGATACAAAAGGAACTGAAATAGGCATCGCTATTTAAAGAATGTTTAGAGGTCAGAAAACTTGCATAGTCTAAGGAAGAATCAGCAGAGAGAGAGAAGGAAAACCAGGATTAAATAGAGACATATTCACCAACTGTAGAGCATATCAAGGAGGAAGGCACAGTTGGCACTGGCAGATGTGCAAGGGGCTCATCAAGGATAACACCCATAAAGCATGCAGTGGAGGTAGCAACAAAGAGTCAGTGGTGGCCTTCAGGAGAGCAGGCTTAGGGCATAGCAAGCTGAAAAGAGAATATGGCCTGAGGGCATGGAGATGACATGACCACCACATGCTTGAATTGGTTCTTTGAAATATGTTCAAATCTCTGTAGTTTTTCAGGCAACCTCACCCGACAACTCAAAATGCAGAATAAAAATCATTGAGCACTCTGACTGCCTCAGTACCTTGGAGACCCAGTCCTAAGTACCCAGCACTCCTTTGCACCATTATAGTGATGCAGCCCTAAGTTCTGTTTCCCATGCCAGCAGATTTAAATGTCCTAAGAATGGTCATTCAAATTCTGCTTACTTACTGGACAAAATATACTGAGACACTGTAATAGGAGAATAAGATTCTTCACTGTGGCAGGAGAAGTGGCAAATTAAAGAAAAAATCCTCAGAAATAACTAATAGGTAAAAATTCAGAGCTTTATTACATTGTAACAGGAGTTCTTTAGAAGCAGTCCCCTCCCAAAACATTGCTAGCTTTTCACTCTGAGAATCCAGTTAGGGTCTCAGCTGTTTTCTGTAGGACCTACAGAGTCACAAGGGATCAAAAATGCAATTGCTTAAGCTCCTCCAAGAACTTTTTCTTAAAAAGACTTTATTTATTTATTTTTAGAGAAGGGAAGGGAGGGAGAAAGAAAGGGAGAAAAATGTCAATGTGTGGTTGCCTTTCAAGCATCCCCTACTGGGGACCTGGCCCTCAACCCAGGCATGTACCCTGCCTGGGAATCGAACCAGTGACCCCTTGGTTCACAGGCCAGTGCTCAATCCACTGAGCCATACCAGCCAGGGCTCCAGGAACTTTTAAAAAGATTTCACAGTCTTCCCAGGGAACATTCAAATTTCTGTTCAGTGATAGCCACATTTTCAGTCAGCCATACTTTGAGACTGCTTTTCTAATGAGATTTCCACACAAGTCAGTGCAATATGCTACTTTATTTATTTTAACTCAAGAATGGCAGTCAATTTAAAAAGTGTGATTGTTTTTTGTCCACAGAAAAATGTGTATTGTCTCAGTCACTTCAAACACTTCTTTCTCTAATATACTGCGGTTATTTCAGCAAGAATGAAATTAAATATTCTAAAATATTTCCATGTTTACTGTCTTCAGTAGCAGCTGCTTACAATTTAGATCCTCAAAGGACTGATTTTAGAATCATAAATAAATCTTCTCTTTTAGGGATGGTTGTACTGAGGAAGTGGTAGCTAAGAGATTCACCCCAAGATACCAGTTTACAGCCAATGTGAAAAAGAAAACTAGAGAAGAGAACAGAACCTAAATCTAATACCGAGCTCAGCGCCTGTTCTATGCCTATCTATCTACTTTAACTAACCAATTCTAAAATTTTATCTGATTTCAAAATGTTCAGTTATGAAAAGAAGTAATCTCATCAGTCTTGCCATGTGGCAAAATTGCATCAATATGTATAACAAAACAAATTCATTAATTTCTTTAAAACTATTTTCAGCAGTTCATGGCACATTCTTCATTGTGTTATTATTCAACAAAAGGATAAGATAGTTGATGCCTCAGGCTGATTTGTTCCCAAGGTTTTTGAGATAGCAGAGATTGAAAATTGGTGGTAAGCCATATATCTTTTGTATTGCTGGAGAATCTTCGAGTCTGAAAATCTTGATAGATAAGGAGTTATAGTAGAGAAAGTATATTGGAATTTCCTCTTTGATGCCAAAGCCTGAAATCACTTGAGCTGAGTTCAAATGAGCTTGTTTTTAATTCACTTCGTCTATAGAGACAGCTCTCCTGAGCAAAGGAAGTGTATCCCTGTGAGTCATAATGAAAATCTATTTATTGACTCAAGAGAACTCAGAGCATAGGAGGCTTATGTGAAACAAAAGCCCTCAGAACCTGAGGGGTAAAGATCTTAGCTTTCAGTTCATCTGAATCATTACTCAAAACATCCAAGAGCCTGGTGGTGATCCATAATTAGCTTTGATTTGATTCCTCTACTAACCCATAGTGGTCTTGATTGAATAAATCAATTGTTTTCCAATTGAGGTTTCCATTTCCACTAATTCAACCTGGATTTCTTTATCTGATTCCAAAGATAATAGTGAAGCCTCCTGTCAAGGGCTGTAGAGTATACATCCCCATCCATAGCCAAAGTTTTGCAGAAGATGGACTTAATTTACTTCCTGTATGAAAAATTCTGTGGCTGTAGGTCTTCATATAGAATTTAGTGAATGGAGTTAAAATTTTTGTTCTGTCTTGTTTTGTTTTAGAAATTCCTGGAAATTGAATCAAAACAAAGCAATACGATTGTTCACATCTACAGACTGGTACAGTCAATCATTCACTTATTCATTTATTACACTTACTGAACTTACAGTACATTTATGTCATACAATCAACATTAAAAATCTTAGAGGCTGAAGATTGCAAATTATAAACTTAGTTCCATGGAACAATCACCCCATGAAGGCACTTCCTTCTGCCTTTTGGATCCAAAGTTAATTCTTTAGCTAAGGCAGTGCCAGGTGTCTGGCATTATCAGAAAGCATTTGACGGAAAGGAAGTGCATAAATGCACGAGTGTTTGCAGGCATTTTTGTTCTGTCAGTAACTGGACCACTAATACTCTTTTTCCTAAACCTTGCAGCTTTGAAACATGTTACAGCAAATTTGGAAATAGGTAACTGATCTGAGTGAAAAGTATATCAAAAGATATTAGGATGCAGAGCATTTATCATGCTGTGGGGGGGCAGAGGAGCTCTGTTTCCTCTTTTTAATCAGTTCACAAATATAAACAGATCATGTTTATGTCTTATCCAGAAAACATATTTAAATGTCTACCTATTCTTGGAATCAGACTAATTATTAGATATAACTAGCTTGTCAGAGTTTATGGTGGCTAGTGACAGGGCACACAGCCTGAGGAAAGTGAGCAAAGTAGATATAAAAAGGTAATAGATAATTTCATGTATTTTCAGTATGTACAGACCAATGATTAGGTGTATTTGCAGGAAACCTGTGAAGTGTGAAAAGGTTTGTTTAGATGGTATTATTTTCTGAGAGATATACATGTTAAATAACTGCACAAGTCAGCCTTGTTATCTGAAGTATCCCCAGCATGTATTCTTTACTTCATCCAGCATTTGTTGAATGCTATTACAGTCTAGCATCATAGTAGGCACTGACATGATTTGAAAAATTAATCAGGCCCTTTGTCCCTAGAGTGCTCAAAGTCTGGCAGGGAAGGCAAACCCATTAACAAACTAAGCACATACAACCCGGTAAGTAACACAATGCAGGTATGCTCAAAACTTTCATAGTGCATAATCTTGGTTGTAGGTCTTGCTTTTCAACCCAGCAAAGCTACCATTTAGAACTGAAGGACAAATAAAGAGCTTCCCAGGAAAGAAAACGCTAAGGGAGTTCATCACCATCAAACCCATATTACATGAAGCGTTAAAGGGTCTTCTTAAAGAAGAAAGAAAAGGAGGAGAAGAAGAAGGAAAAGAAGAGGAGAAGAAGAAAATATGAACAATAAAATGGCAATAAATATGTATTTATCACGAATATTAAAAAAACAAAAGAAATGACCAAGCAGAACAGACTCAAAGATACAGAGGATAGTCTGATGGTTACCAGATTGGGGGAGGGGGTTGGGAGATTGGGTAAAAAAGGTGAAGGGATTAAAAAGTGCAAAATGGTAGTAACAAAATAGTCATGGGGGTGTAAAGTACAGCATAAGGAATATAGTCAGTAATATTCTAAAAGCTATGTATGGTGTCAGATGGTTATGAGATTTATTGGGATGATCACTTAGTAGGTTATATAGTATATAATTACTGGGGGATACACCTAAAACTAGTAGAATATTATATGCAACTGTAATTGAAAACTTTCATTTTTTTGAAAATAATTTCAAAAATACTTTTAGAGTGTAATAAGCTTAGAGAACAGATACAACCCAACTACTGCTTTTTTTTGTGGTGCCTCAGAGGTGATCAGCTGCTTCGGGATGAAGCCAAATATCTCTTTCCCAGCAACTGGCTGCCAGAAATTCATTAAAGTAGCTGATGAATGCAAACTTTGTACCTTTTATGAGAAGCATATGGCCACAGAATTTGCTGCTGACAATGTGGGTGAAGAGCGGAAGGCTTATGTGGTTTGAATCAGTAGTGGGAATAACAAACAAGGTTTCCCCATGAAGTAGGGTGTCTTGACCCATAGCCATGTCTGCCTGCTACTGAGTAAGCAACACTCCTATTATAGACCAAGGAGGACTAAAGAAAGCACAAATCTGTTCAGGGTTGCATTATGCATGCCAATCTCAGTGTTCTCAACTTGATCCTTGTGAAAAAGGGAGAGAAAGATATTCCTAGTCTCACTGACACTACTATGCCTCATCATCTGGGGCCCAAAAGAGCTATCAGAATCAGCAAACTTTTCAACCTCTCTGAAGAAGATGACATCTGTTGATGTGTTGTGAGAAAGTCCCTAAACACAGAAGGTAAGAAACCTAGGACCAAAGTACCCAAGATTCAGCATCTTCATGTGTCCTACAACACAAACATCAGTCTATTGCTCTGAAGACACAATATGCTGTGAAAAAATAAGGAAGAGGGTGCAAAATATGCTAAACTTTTGACTAAGAGAATGAAGGAGGCCAAAGAAAAATGCCAGGAACAGATTACCAAGAGATGTAGGCTGTCCTCTCTGAGAGCTTCTACCTTTAAGTCTGAGTCCAGTTAAAAATGAGATTGTCTAAGAGTAACAAACAAATAAAGACAAACATCATAAAAACCCCACTCCAACTACTTGAAGAATTGGGTTAATCTTCACAGAACAGACTCTTTCAGTTGGGTGAGTGGGAATTAATGAGGTAGATAAGAGAAGCCATGGGTGTGGGAAGGAATAAAAGGGGTGGAATGGAGATCATGGTATAGTTGTGATGTAGGGCACAGGGAAATGTTGGAAGAGGAGGCTATGAAGAACACAGAGGTTCAACTATGAAGGGCTTTGTAGAAATTTGCACTTCATTCTCTGAGAACTTGTTACCATGGAAAGAGCCTGCTAAACTGCAAATGTCTCACCTAGAATTGTATCAGCACATGAATACCCAGCTTTTTCTGGTCATTTATGGCACAATTCATCAAGTCCAAGGTTAGGTTTCCCATAGCTGTGCTTCAACTGCACACTTCTCATTGAAAACACAGGGGTGAAAGAAAGGTATTCAACTTTTATACTGACTGAGAAGGAAATTTTATTGTCATAGCCATTTTATGTACATTGTTCTGTTTAATTGTTTCAGCAAGCTCATGGTGGTAGTGTTATCACTTCTTCATTTTTAGGATAAGGAAATTGAGAAAACTGAGACTTAGAAAGAGTAGGTGACTAGTCCAAATTCACCATCATGATAACTTTACAAGTTACAGTTAATGTATTTCAGGTACTCTGCATATATTATGTAACTTCATATGTTCGTTTTAATCTTCACAACCCTATGAGATCATATTTTATTCCCATTTAGAAATGAAGACACTAAGGCTAAGAAAGACTAAATAACTTGCTCGTGGTGACACTGGGATTTGAACCCAAGCCCAGCTGATTCCCAAACCTACTTTTTTCTCTGCAACTGCCACTTACGCTCATAAAGCAAATCTGAAATGCTCTCAGTTTTAACTAGGCCTAATCCTAGAATTATCCAATATGTTTTTCTTGCCAAATCCTCCCATTGTCCTTCCATATTGTAGATTTGTTATGTGTTCTTTTTTGTTATTCCTGAGTCTGCTGGGACTCAGCACACGTTAATGCTCTCCCCTGCGTTCCACAGATTTTTGGTACACTTATAATATTTTGACAAATACATCTTTTGGACAGTCAAGAGAAATCCCTTTAGCATCCAGCAGGCTGGTAAAAACAATGGAGGCCAAGGAATGCAGCTGTGTGGCTCCCTTAACTTCAGGAACTAAGTTTAGTAAACAAGTTTATGCACTAAGTAGGGTATTTGATTACATGCTCATTTAGTCTGGAAACACCCTTACATATGTTTGAGGCAGACTTCCAGATTTATCACAGTTTTACATGAATACAAAAAGCATTGATGAAAATACTAAAAGCTTTGTCATGGGGAAAAAATTGCATCATTCTCCATGGAGTTCATCTTTTCTGTTTCTTTCTGATGATCCTTCAGTGCTGCAAAAAAAATTATAGCACAGAAAACAAAGAGTGAAATGGTGAATAATCCTGTCTTTCACATTCTTTTAAATGAAATGTTTTCTTCAAACTTTATTTTATTGTTCTTATTCGTAAGCTGGTAGGTATACATCTTTGGGTTTAGTTCTATTTTCTGGGTTCTGTCTCTATTCTGTATTAGCCATCAAGAGCTTACATTTCTGAAGCCATTCTTATTTCTTAATTATGGACATATTTTTCTCATGCATTTTGAATACACTGTCTTAAAATTACGTACTTTTTAAAAAATTGTTCTTCAATTCCAGTTGTCCCCATTTCTCCCCATTACTCCCCACCGCCCCACTCACCCCTCCTCCCACATTCGATCCTCCTCTCCCATGTGTCTTTGTCGATGGGTGGCTTGTACATGTTTTGCATTTTTACTTTTGTTTCTTGAATGCTCTCAGAATGCTCTTGTATTTTTTCCAAATGCAAACTCCACATTTAAACCACTTTAAAAACTTTTAACTTACGCATGTATATAAGTTCTTTTACTATAAAGATAATTATTATGCCAGAAACCCTACTGAACATAGGTTTCTGCAGAATCTGAACATTGTCTACTCTGGTTGCTTAGCTCATTCATAAAATGTAGGAAACAATTCCATTACATTCAAAAACTAAAATCACTTTTTGGGGAGAAAAGTAAATAGGCTCCTTTATCAACCCAGAGTTTGGAAGTTATTGGAGTCCCAATGTTTCAAGTTATCTACATTTTCTCAGCACTGACATTGCATTTGCTATACATAAATATGTATATTGTATTTTTCCTCAGATATTTTTCTTTATTCTGCTTTTCCTCATCTCAACTGAACACATGATTTTTGTCTTGTTTTCAATGAATTTTTAAAGTGAACAGTATTCTTTTGCCAAAGTGTTTGCGGGAACCACTTTAGATACTGAGGTGAGTTGAGATGAGTTTCAGTCATATTTCATTACACAAAAGCAGCCATGTGGTCGAGTTCCAGGACACCATCACTCCTCAGTACTCATGTATTTATTTTGTAGCCCCTCCTGACATAACATTGATAAGAATCTGTGGTGTCCTGCTCTCTCCTTAACATTTTATCTATTGTGGGCTCAAACATTAAAATACTGTGGTTTACCTGTTAGTATTTAAATGCATAAAATAGGTCAATAATATACATGGTACATTTTTTAACAATCAAAAAACAATGGCAAGAAAAAGATCATTAAAGATGATAAAATGATGTATAAAACTCACCCCGAAAAACAGTTTCCACAGAACTGCTGAATCCTCACTTAGGACCTTCTATAATCAGGATTAAGTGACAAGATGGACAATTTCTTGAACTATAATTTTGAAAAAAAATAATATTCACTGCATGCTCTCTGTGTAAGGCTGTATGCTAGACACTTTACAAATGTGACTGTATTTCTATTAATTTGTTTTTTTGCACCATCCTCCATTGTGTCTGTAGATCTCTTCATTTCTCCCCCTCCAGCCCCAAACAAATGTGTGTAGAAAGAAAAACTGGAAGAAGCCCAAGGTATTGCTTCCTAACTCCAGTGTTTACTACCTTTAGGATTTATACTTGTTCTTTTCATGTTCTCTGAGCCTCAGTTGCTGCATAAGGAACATGGGAATAAAATATTCACTTCATAAAATTCATGCTCAGGGACGAATTATATTATGTACATCCAGAAGTTGATACTGAAGATTTCACAATTTCTTACTCTTCTAGCAGACAAAGCACCGAAAAGAGCTAAAGTGGGGGTCTGGAGAGGAGGACAACAAAACTGTCCTTAAAATGAAGGGAAAAAAAGAGTTTTAAGTATGGTAAAAGTATTTGGAGAAGCTCTTGGTTAAGACGAGGATCCTGTGTCAGAAAGTATGGGAGAAGCAGTTGCCTCCCTGACCATGGTGAGGATAGATCACCCGATTGTCGACATCGGCTGAAAAACTCAGCCAGCACCCAGTAGAATGTGCGATTTTGGATAGAATTTTCCTTGGGGCCTACCCAGAACATCTGATTTTGTAAAACTGACTTTACCAATGGCTTAGGCTCCAAATAATGAAAAAGTCAAAGGAAGAATTGTATTTAAGAGATAAGGGGAAAAAAAGACCCACCCAGGGGGACAATGTTTGAAGATCATTGGAACATAACAGCCACAACTAAATAATTCCAAAAACCCATGAGAATGTAGAATGCATTTTCTCCTGAATGTGTGCTGAGTCTTTCCTTGAGTGTAGAGGTCCACAGCTGGCTGGCTGGCTGGGAATCAATAATTCTCATCACACATCGTGCTGTACCAGAACAGAAACTGAGGCCTTTTTCTAGGGACAGCTTGGTTGCAAAATACAGAAACCCATTTAAGCTACATTCTGTGCTAGTTGGCTAAGACAACCAACCTCTCATCAGATATCCACTGGCAGGGAGGAAAGTTCAGCCAGGTCTCGAGGTTGCATGATCCCACTCCATCGCCTCTCCACACACCTGTTTCGTTTTCCCACATCTCTCTGCAGACCATGTTTCTCAGAGCCTCTTGGTTTCTATGCCTCCATGCCATCAGGTTTGTCATGATGGGTTTTTTTCATCACCCTAGGACATTTTTTTTTCATTGCTTTTATAGAGAAGGAAAGAGAGGCAAGAAGGGAGAAAGGGAGGGAGAGGGCAGAGAGAGAGACAGGAAAAGAGAGGGAGAGAGAGAGAGAGAGACATTGCTTGGTTGCCTTCTCATACGCACCTAGAGTGGAGATCAAACCTGCAACCCAGCTGTGTGCCCTGACCAGGAATCGAACCCACAATTTTTCGTTCTACGGGACAATGTTCTAACCAACTGAGCCACACTGACCAGGGCATCATGCTGTTACTTTGAATCCAGTTGAACAACTTCAGCTGCCAGACACCATGAAGTAAACAGAGGCAATCCAATGTTGATAGTGTCACAACAGTGCCAATGCTCCATATTGTCTTAACTATATTTTGTGTATGTGTTTTAGATTAAATTCTCAAGAACAGACACCATAATTGGCTGCACTTAATCTCTAAATGGCTTCCCTTGGGATTAGGGAACTGATCTAGCATTGTAGTCAGAGAGGTAAAATCACCTCTATTAAATCTGACTGTCCCTAAGACCAACTTCATAGAAGAAATAGAAGAGAGGCAATTTTTTAAATGGGATAAGGGGACATGGGCTGTTCAAACAAGTCCTAATATTGCTAACAGAGCTTTAGCCAGCAATCCTGCAGATGGCATTATCTGCAAGTCACAAATCAGGAAACTGAGGCTTCACAATATTAAAACTTCTTTCCGATGTCACCCACCTAGAGTTTCAGAACTGGCATTTGATCCTAGATCCATCTCTCAGACCCTGAAGCCCGTGCTCTTCCCATTTTGCCTTCCTAGCTGAATATTGAGATGACCCACAAAGATGGGACAATTCGTTTGAAGTCCTAAGAACTCAGAAAGAATTAAGGTCTCCAAAATAGCTTCTGTGCTTCCACGCAGTGTAGTCACTATCTTGGAAATAAGAGATGTTTAAGGAAAGTTCTTAATAAAAAATGAAGAGTGTTTATAAATGCTATTAGAAACAATTAATTAGTAGGAGGTGGCAAAGCTTTCCAAAGCTAAAAACCGACTGGAGGCAGCCTAGATTAGGGGGAGGAAGGATAATACCTAAAGTAAAAGAGACCTGAAGCGATTGCACCTAGCTCAGAATTTCACCCTAAATCACTTCTGCTTGGCAAGGCCCATCAGGTGCTGCGACTGTGTCAAATCTCCCCTTTGCGTACAATATGGAGCACCTGAGACTCTGTGCCCAAGCCTAAAAAAGCACTGGAAGGCTGGATCCAGGAGAAAAGTATTCAGAAAGTTCTTCCTAATAACAAAGATCATAAACCAACCACCAGAAACTGGCAAGCCAAGAAAGTGTATAATGAAAATTGTTATTCTCTGTTCATGAGAAAATCTTGATGTACTTTTTCTAATTTACAAAATTAAATTGGGAGATTTAGATGTCTTTAAGTCCTTGCTAGGTGCATTGAAATTCCTTTCCCTTTCTTACACTGTGAATTTCCTGAGATTTTTTCAATGGTCTCTATAGCTACCTGACACTTGCTCCGTGGACGTATTTAGCAATGTCATGCAGTGAGCAGTCATTAGTGTCTCATCTGCGGCTTAATGTATTTTTACCTCCTGCATGCAGAACGTGATAGTAAGAAAGTAAACTTGAATTTTCATAAAAATGTAAGGAGACACTCTCTTTCAAGTTTCCTTATAACAGAACCTTTTCTGTAGCTCGTCAGCATCCCATGAAAAGAGAACTAGAGTGCAACAAATTCAGATACAAAGTGGTGAGAACAGGAAGACATTTCAATGTCAGTAATAAAGTATAGCATCAAACCTTGATAAGTAAAACTGAACCCTTCAACTATGACAGTCGTGGTGAATTCTAGAATAAATTTTCATGTCACTGGAAGGGGAATTTTCTTAGATATGATTCATTTTCAGGTTAGCATTCAACCTTTAAGCTGGACATTTTCTGATTAAATCCATTAACTGCATTGGGGAGAGCTGTCAACACAGGTCCCCTTTGAGTGGAAGACTAAGTTCACATGTTCTGCAGTGTGGGTTATTTGAGATCTCAAATCTACAAGGGTGTTGATCCCTGTGAAAATTTAGTCTTAAAATGCCTTCCCTAAGCGCACCGGGATGGAGATGGCCCACCAGTTACATACAGCATGTGCAGGAGCCGCACAGCCAAATGCATGTGATGGATATGCAGAAGACTAAGTAAACCAATTCGTACTATTGCAGCCCCATACTGCCGTACTGTGATGTGAGTTATGGGGTATTTTTGTTTTTGTTTTTGTTTTTGGTGCAGTACTGTTTCTTTGAAGCAGTACTATGGGAAGAAAAGTTGTGGCTTTTTTCTAAGATGTTTCGAGACCTATCTTTGTTATCTGCCAGGCTGTTTTCAAAATGCCTAACATTTCCTTTTGAGAGAATCTACTTTTTTTTTCTAGTGTCTCTCTGGGATCATATGTACATGTGTGATTTTGCAAGAAAAGGATTCCTACTGGGTTGACCAAAAAGTCTGTTTTTTTTTTCTCTTAAGATGGCTCTAGTAGCACTTAGTTGTCTTCAACTTCATTTGAAACAATTTTGTTAGATTATATTGTAACAGTTGTTGTATCAGCGTGCATTTAAAAAAAGAACTTACCAAAAGTGAGGAATTTTTGTGTAGCCATTTTAATATTGATGGAAGAAAATACAAAGCTCTTTCATCATATTATGCCTTATTATTTCAAGGAAGGTAAAAACGAACTGAAACACACACACACAAAATGATTTGTGCAGTGTATGGAGAAGGTGCTGTGACTGATTGAACCTGTCTAAAGTGGTTTGAGAAGCCTCATGCTGGAGTCTTCTCACTGGACAATGCTCCACGGTTGGGTAGACCAGCTAAAGTTGATAGTGATCAAATCAAGACATTAATTAAGAACAATCAACATTACATCATGTGGGAGATAGCTGACATACTCAAAATATCCAAATCAATAGTTATTGGTGAAAATAAAAAAATGTGTGTCTTTTATTTTACAGAAAAACTTTTTGGCCAATCCAATACATTAGTATCTCTGTATTCTATAACTACTAATCTTTAAAAATAAATATAGATAACTTCATAAATAAATACATTAGTTTGAAGGAGGCCTGAAAGATTTTACAAATACTGTTTTATCTCACACTGGTCTTGAGGGTACTTCACTCTGAAGGTCACACAAGACCCCAAACCCAGATTTGTAATTTATTTCCACTTCTTATTAAATTACAAATTTGGGAAGGAAACCACTATACATAGGTCATCTACTTGTCAATATCAATGGATCATCAATCTCTTTGCCAGCAGCCTATAAATTTTTTTTGGATTTCTTGAAATATGGCTGACTTTTCTGAGTGGATTACTAACAGCTGAGATAAGCAGATTGTACATTGATTTTAAAGATGGTTGGGTTTTTGTTGGGTTTTGTTTTTCAAGCACATCTTTTTTTCTTTCCTAGTTATGAATACATCATAAGATTTCTTTTTTCCATTTTATTTTATTTTTTATTTTTGTTAAAAAAATTAACAAAAATTAAATAACAATAACACATTGTTATTGTTCCATTACAGTTGTCCCCATTCCCCCCCATTACTCTCCCCTGCCCTACCCACCCCCACCTCCTGCATTCAATCTCCCCTGCCTTGTCTTTGTTGGTGGGTCCTTTGTACATGTTCCTTGACTTCACCCTTCCCCTTCTTTGTGCCATTATCTCCCTTCCCACTCCCCTCTGGTCACTGTCAGTGTGTTTTTTATTTCCATGTCTCTGGTTCTATTCTCTTCACTTGTTTGTTTTGTTGATTAGGTTCCACTTAAAGGAAAGATCATTTGGTATTTGTCTTTCACCACCTGGCTTATTTCACTTAGCATAATGCCCTCCAGTTCCATCCATGTTGTCGCAAAGGGTGGGAGCTCCTTTTTTCTTTCTGCTGCATAGAATTCCATTGTGTAAATGTACCATAGTTTTGTGATCCACTCATTTACCGATGGACACTTAGGTTGCTTCCAGCACTTGGCTATTGTAAATTGTGCTGCTATGGACATTGGGGCGCATAGGTTCTTTTGACTTGGTGTTTCAGGATTCTTAGGATATAATCCCAGCAGTGGAATTGCAGGGCCAGATCATAGGATTTCCTATTGAAACTAAGCCTTCACCTAAACTGAGAGTTTCCAAAGAAGTTTGACTGGCTTGTTTTTACATGGTAGATAGTTTCTAAACAGAGAAAGGAGCCTCTTTTCTTCCAAGCCCTAACTGTGTTTAAGGCAACTTCTAACCTGTATTGACAATGAGGATTGGACAATCAGATATACTCTATCTGATTCATATTATACTAGTATCTGTTCTGTGACATCTAGCCTAGAAAAATACAGAATCTGTATAATGATTCATAATCTTTTAATAATTACAACTTTTAGGACCCATCTCTGACTCTCACAGCCTCCCCACAACACTTACCTCTGTTTCTCTAGGAAGAAGGTCTGTTTAAGACATCTTTGCTGGAGAGTGATGATTCATAATTTATTTGTCCTCAGTACTTTGGAAACACATTGTTCCCATCAGTATTGTACAAAGACTTGTTTCGTGTTTGAAGTATATTGTCTCATTTTCAGGTTCAATTTTGGGCCTGTGAGCAATTTCAATAATACCAGTGTCCAAAGTAGACTTCATTGATCACCGTTAGGCAATCCTGCTCAAATCCATCAAAATTTATGACTTTCTGTGGTGCAGATTTAAATGTTGGAAAAACAGCACCATCTGCTGGAAAGGGGCTGGTAGGGCAATAAATGCTTGCCAACTATTAAGAGAATGTGCAGGTCATTTAAATCCTATATTGAAAAATGCTTGTCCATATTCAAGTAATTCACATTATGAGATGGAAGTTGCATTGTTTCAGTGATAATGAGGCATTATGGTTCAGTGGCAACAACACAGAATGAAGGTATGTTTCTAATCTTGATTTAACCTTCATCTTTTTTTTTCTTTAATCCATGTAACTTGGAGGAAATTACTTCTTCAAAATAACAGTTCCTTATATGGGTCCTGGGAGTAAGGTGGGTAATAGTACCTGAACTTCCTACCTGATATTAGTCATCTGAGAGAATGGCTGTCACAGCGATGAGGTCGTTCTATTGAAAAAGAGCTTCGTACCCTCCAAGTCACATTACGGCTCTAAGATACAAGTACTAGTGTTAGCATGTCAAATTTTAACTCAGCAAGATGTATTAGTAGTAGAAACAGTACAAGCCTGATGAATACTCTGATATGCTGCCGGAGAGAATGTTAATTGAGAAAGTGATTTGGTAACAAGAGGAAGAGCTTTAAAAACATTCATTTTATTTGAGTCAGTAATTGTACTTCTAGGAAATCATTGCAGTAATGGAAATAAATTTATAGTCAAGTATGTTCATGCCAACATTATTTACAATGCTGAAGTACTGGAAATACAACTGATGACCATCAGTAAGAAATAAATCACATGATAAAATACTGTGCAGCATTTAATGTCATGTTTTGAGGAATCATGATATGCGGAAATATTCACAGTGTAATTATAAGTGAAAAAATCTATACACGTGAAAGTACATGGCCAGTGTGAATATAATTTTGGGAGGAAAAAGAAAAGAGAATGAACATGAGAATGAAAAAATATATATTGATAGACATGCAGCAAAATGTTAACAGTGGTTATCGCTATTTACACTGTCAGCACTGTCGACATTTTGGGCCATATAATTCTTTCTTGTTTGTGTGTGGGAGGCTATCCTGTGCATTGGAGAATGTTTAACAGCATCCCTGGCCTCTACACACCGAATGTCCTAGCACTGTTTTCCCCGATGTGACAAATAAGTCTGCAGACATTTCCAAGTGTCTTCTGGGGGCCCAATGTATACTCAGTGAAAATCACTGGTTTAAAGAAAAGTAGTAAAAATAAATAGTTATTTCTGTGCTTGTACACTACTAAACCCAGCTTAATTGGTAAGCTAGTTATAAGACTCAAACAGAGAAATTTGAAAGTGACTGTTCCCTCTCCAAGGTCTTGCCTAAAGGAGTTCTTAGGAAGTGAGTTTGAGATCTGGCAAGAAGAACTCATAGGAGATACATATCTATGCACAGATTAAAGGAAAATTTTGACCTATGACCCTTGGGAGTTTAAGTATTCTTTTCCTTTGTACTAACTGCATTACTTTGTAGTCATTTCTTGACAAAAAGACTCAATTCTCGTCACTGACAGGTGATGATGAGTGACTTATTTTTCTTCTTTGTAGTTTCTACATTTTTTATATTTTTCTACAGTTAACATGAATTAATTTGTTATCAGGGGGAAAAGGTGTTTTAAGAAACTTGTGAAGCAGACTAGGAAGCAAATGCATGAATTGTGGCTGATGTTTTCCTGACGTAATTTCTGTAAATGTTACCTTCTCTCGGTGTCCCTGTCATCGTCTTAAAATAGGACTACATGCAAACCTGCCATAGCAAATACAAGCTTCTATTGAAAAGTATAAAATGGCTTGAAAATGAAAATGCACAGTTATCTTAAGGAGCATTTACCTTCAGGTTGTCTAGGCTTCTTCCTCATTAACTAGTTTATCCAGATTGTCAAAGAAATTGATAAGCTAAACAATTTATAGGCTCCAGTTAATTGTCCCTGGATAGGCACCAAAAGTAAAATAGGCCCAATAGGGTACTCCTTCTAGAAATCCAAAGTCAGGAAGGCCAATTGCTTTTTACCATTGGTGGGCTTTATTTTTGATGAGCCAATCAATGGTGCCGTTGCAGAGGTGCTTTTGTGGAACATGTTTACAGAGTCTCTTCTCTTTCCTCAGGCCCCAAACATTATATTCTATATAATGTGCTGGTTACCTGCAAAACATCCTTTTGAAAAATAGCCTCTTCGGAGATGCAAGCTCAATGTGTGGAAAGAAAACGAGCTTGAGACCTCTCAGCTGCACAACAATAACTGAAATCAAATAAAAATGAGCAAGCTGTTTCCCTTTCCAATTTTTCAAAATGAAATTCTCTCACCAGTGGAGTATCCGTGTGTGAGGGTTTAGCCACAAGCTAAGTTAAAGGAGTTGTAATAAATTCTGAATGCAATGCTTTAGTAGGAAAAAAATAGTAATCAAAGGAAAGACTTATGTATCTTCAATAGCAGCAGACAGTATCTGCAGAAGACCTGCACAGGTGCAGAAAGTTCAAGACTGACTTGCTGCTATTTAAAATCCTTTTTTAAAACAGCTTTACTGAAGTATAATTTATACAACATGAAATGAATTCATTTTGAGAGTGCTAGTCAATATTTGTTTTGGTAATTTACAGGACTTTGCAATCAGCACACCAACTAAACATCGTTCTGTGGCCCAACCTGTGTCATTGCCCAAGCCAAACCTTAATAACGTAATACAAGGGGACATGTGTTTGTGCTCCAGGACACAACATGGAGATGTGGTGTTCATTTAAGATTGAGTCTGTTTTGCCAAGCATTGACCAGAAAGGAACATAGTTACCGCAAAAGGAAAGATGGTTAGGTTCTTAAGAGTCACATGCCTTGACCAAGGGCAATCCCCCACCCCATCTCAGGGGTTAGGTGGCAATGTCTGGAGATGTTCTCAGTTATCACACATGGGGGCAGCTAATGACATCTGGTGTGGAGAAGCCAGGGATGTTGCTAAATATCCCACAATGCACAGAATATTCTCCCCCACACACATATATAACAAGGAATTATTTCTGCTCTCAATTTCAAAAGTCTTGAGCTTGAGGTACCCTTCTGCAAACTCACTTCATGCATTGGCTAGTCCCCACCATAGACAAAGCATCAGGCAGAATCAATCTCTCCTCCAATCATGTCATGATAATAAAAAATCCTGTGGTTACTTTCAAGCACTTAAGGGTCCACTCTAAGCAAAGAATCAAATAATTCCCGCATCATCTGGTCAGATATCAAAAGTACAAGCTCATTTAGAGGAAACATAGCTCAGGCCTGCTGGAAACCAGCAGGAAAGTGGTATGGCTAGCTGATCCTTCCTTCCTAGCTTGCTTGCTCTCTGGTCCCTGAGCTGCCATTTGCATGCACTTTAATGTCCAGCCCAGGTGATCAGGGAGTTACATGAATGGCACAGTTGCAATTTAGCAACAATGTTCTCTGGTATAATGTGTGGACAATACAAACTTTTTCCTCCCTGGACACTTTTGCTATTCCTTAGAAATTCTCCTGCACACTCTCCATTCAACTCCCCAAGATCTTCTCTTGATTCAGGCAATGTCTCTCCTCCTATGGCTTCCTACCTTTGTTATTTTGTCCTTCACTGGGTGTCCTCTCCTTGGGAGCTTTCCCTCAACACTCTAGGGGCTCCTATGCAAGGAGATCCCTTTTAAGACATCTTCAAGCCAGCTCCCATTCCTAGGGTCCAGAGTTGGTTCCCAGGTGTGTTAGTTATCCATAGCTATGTAACAAATTATCCCAAAACTTAGTTGTTTAAAACAATAACACCTATTATCTCATAGTTTCTTTGGTTCAGGAACCCAGGTATATAAATTAGCTGCATCCTCAGAATCTCCCACGAGACTGTAATGAAGGTATTGGCAGGAACTGCTGTCTCAACTTAAAACTATCAGAAAAGGTTCCTCTGCCAAACTCTTTCATGTGGTTGTTGGCAAAATTCAAGTTCATGCTGGCCGTTGCACAAGGCCACTCTTAGTTCCCTGCCACGTGGGCCTCTCCATATGGTAGCTCACAGCATGGCAGCTTGCTTCATCACAGACAGCAAGAGAGAGGCAGGCAGAGCAAGAGGGAAAGGGAACAGGGAGCCCTTTGCCCTGCCAGTGTGAGAAATACAGTCACACTCTGTGTAGCCTTCCCTCCAAGATTCACTTACCAAATCTTCCTCATGGGTTGCCTATTAACCCACTTGGATCTAACACTTAGCTAAAGGAAAAGGAACCTTTTTCCCTGGTGAAGAATTATCATTGCACCTCAACACCCTCTTCCAAAGTATTCTGTCTCTCCAACCATCTCGTATCGATCTCCCACACCGACTGTGGGAGTGGGGCACCTGGCTAATGGCTGGCGGTGCTGATGTGGAGCTTGCGTCTTTGCACACCCCACGTGCACATGCTATTTTTTCTACTGTGTGACAGGTGTTGGCTATTATTTATAATTTGACATTTAGGCCTCAGCAAATCTGAGGCAGAAAGTACTCCATTTTAAATCCTGTTACCTCTTCATCGAAAGGCAATGAAGATTGAAGAAGCCGATTATTAAATTTTATTTAAGTGCACAGGGATAGGAGATTTTAAAATAAGAACTGTGATGAACCTAGAAGAGAAAGACTAGATGATTTGTGTAGAAGAGTACAGTTATTTGTGCGATAAAAATGAATAAGTAGGCAAAGAATGAAATGAGGTCACAGGCACGACAGAAATCTAGTTGTTAATAGAAAATGAGTATGGGAGCAATAGAACACTTTAGAAGGGCTAAGAAAAGGCAACTTAGAGTGAAAGAGAAACATAGACATCAAAGGAACATGGCCTTTCCCCGCCTGGCACCACTTCTCTGGCCGCAGTGAGCGGGAAGGTTGAATTAAGAGTGTGCAACCTGCGTTTGAAGAGTCGGATACAAACAAATCCCTAGTGTTGTTCTACAACACAGTTTTCATCAGTTTAGGATGGAATGAGAAATACAAATATAGTAAGCATTTCATATTTATTTAATTGAAAGTAGAAACTATCTTTTTCTGGCATTATATCTTTTATATTTGGGAATGTTAATATTTTCTCTTATTTATTAGATAATGTGGATAGATGTTTGATTATTTAGATTGGGGGTTTTAGGTTTTTTCATCTTAATTGTCAGGGATTTTTTTTTTCTTTTTAATGGCATATTTCATCACTGTTTTTAAAATAATGAGTATGTAGTTTCAGGAAAATATAGAGTAGCCAAAATCATCTGTTTTAGCTCCTTGTTAGAGTTCTAGCTGGAAATGTGACAGAGGAGACTTTGAAATGCCAGAATTGCTGACATTTTGATGTGATCTGTCATTTTCCATTTTTTTTTTGTTTATAATCTAATACCACATTTCATTATTTTCACTATTTCTAGTTCATTACCACAGCAGAAAACTAAAAGACTTTTCAAAGCACTGACCTCATTCACTAAGCACCTACTATGTGCAAGGCTCACAGGCTCACAGACATTGTGAGGTGTACAGATATAAACAGGGCCCAATTGTTGTTCTCAAGAAAATTGCAGTCCTGGGGAGAAAGGTTTTTATCCCACAAGCAGTAATGGTTTCATGCTTGTATATGCCTGTTAAAGCTTATCTAATCTTACATTTTAAATATGTATAATGTGTTGAATTTCAATTGTATTTCAATAACATTGTAAAAATGAAAAAGTGGCAAAGCTAGAGAAATGAAAAAAAAAAAACAAAGAGAAACAGAGCGAGGCAAATCTAAAAACCCTTGTACAAAGGTCTCTGCCACAGAGTTGGTGCCCATTACGTTTTAGTTCGGTGCTTCTTCCCATTACTTACCGGTTTTTTCCAGTCTCTTTTTCCAAGTCTGCTTTCTCAAACACTGGTCGGGGGCAATGTCCACATTTGTTTTGGCTTCCCAGTCATTGCTCCTTTCACTTTGCTTTCTAAATACCTTTGTTGATTTTCAGATAAGCAGCCCAAACATGTTTTCATATTTATTTTGCTGTGCCACTCCACTCTCTCCTTCCTCTCCTTACCTACTATCTATACTATCTGAGAAACCACACCAAGAAATTTTGTTATTTTAGCTTTTTAGGTCACCTCACTTTTTCTTGCTATAAGGCAGCTATTTAGAACCCCTGAAAATTATCGTTTTTAATTTTTATCAAGTATCAATCATTATCTTCAACATAATACTTTACCCATGAAAGGGTTGTTTTGGAATTTTAACTTTGAAAAAAATGTTTAAACTCTAGAAAATACATTTTTAACTCTTCCTGCCTATATTGGCCACAAAGATTGTCCTCAAATCAGCCACTAATTGAGACAATCATGAGAAATCAACTTTGATTTTTCTAATTCCATTCTTACTTTTCTCTTTGATTAGACACTATTCTGTTGTGTAAGGTCAAAGCCATCTCCTTTGTTACTGCACTTCATTCACTCCCCATCCCTGATTACTCAGCCACTGATAATTCAAACTAGATCCAACCATAGCCAGAAGGGAGAGAAGGGACAGTAAGAGGAATGCAAGAGATATCTGTTAATCCCAGAGAGATAAATAAAGAGAAGGCGTGATGAGATATAATGAAGCTTGGTAGGAGGGTATTGGTGAAAGGCAGCAAGAAGAGATGACAGCATAGACTACTAACACAGTTTCATTGACAATGGGGACAAAGGAGAGGAGACAGATTTAAGATACATTTAGGAACTAGAGTCAAAAGGACCGGAGGAATTTTATATAGTGAGGAAGTAAATAACAAGGGTGAGACTGTTGGCATCAGGTTTCCATTTTAATCATTGGTGCACTCAGGATAGCGATGCTTACTAATTGAGAATAGAGATGATGCAGGTTGCAGTAGCAACCCATGTGTTCATGTTAGGACACATCAAATTAAAGATACCTTCAAAGCATCTCATTAGAAACAACTAGTAGATAGCTGATTATACAGATAAAGATTTTGGGAAAAAGCTCTAGGTTTGAGTCAAGGATTTTGGTGTCATCAAATTTTAGGTGGTAACTGAGGTATGGTTTTATATGAAGTTACGTAGGAACCAATTATAGCATAAGATAAATGAAGGGAGGCCCTAAAAGGAGACTTAGAGAACACCTGTGTTTCGAAGGACCTTGAAAAGATGACCAAGAAAGAATGGCTAGAAAAGGCTAGAAGAGCTGAAGAAAAACCAGGACAGACTGATCTCACAAAATACTTCCCAAAGGACACACTGTAAGACATTCCAGGCAGTCCTTGACTTAAAATGGTTCAACTTACAGTTTTTCAACTTTATGATGGTGAAAAGCAATGTTCATTCAGTAGAAACCATGCTTTTTTGAATTTTGATCTTTTCTTGGGCTAGTGATATGTGATACGATACCATCTGATACTGTCTTGTGATGCTGGTCAGTGGCAGTGACCTGCTGTACCCAGCCAGTCATGCAGTCACAAGGGTAAACAACCAATACTCTTCTGTGTATTTATTGTGTTAGACGATTTGCCCAACTGTTAGCTGATGGAAGCATTCTGAGCCTGTTTAAGGTAGGCTAGGCCTCTATGATGTCCAGTATGTTAGGTGTATTAAATGCATTTTTGACTTAGGATATTTTCAACTTACAATGGGTTTACTGGGATGTAGCCCCATCATAAGTTCAGGAGCAACTGTGCTCCTATGATTTGATATGATATGGGGTTCATTTGTCAAATAAGTTTGGAAAATGTTGCATAATATATTCCTTCCTTGGAGAAAGAGTCTCCCTCTGCACAATTCTCAGGTCATGTAAATTGTTCAAGTTATATAATCTAGGGATTTCTCAACCTGCTGGGCCACAGAGCACTTTGCACACAAACCACAAGACTACTTCCATGTCTACTATTCCATAAGACTACTGTTATTCCTGAAACACACTTTAGAAAAGAGCTAATTAATAGAAGTCAAGATACGAGCACTTCAAGGAAAGAGGCGTCATCTGTTTCCATTGCTAACACCAAGTCAAGGACATATTTGAGGTGAAAGCCATCTATTACATTTGGTAGTAATTGGCAGTGAGTAAGAGCTCAGACAATATCAGTAATTACCCAATAGGACTTCTTGCAGAACAGAAGGAGTAACTCTATGCAAACTACTTAGAGCAGAACCTGACCCCTATTAAGTGCTTTTATGTATTATTCGTTTGCTTGGCGATTTTAGTTGCATGTTGTGTAGCAGAATCTTGATTTCTAGAGGCTAAAGGGTGACTAGAATGTGATAAAGAAATAATAAAAAATTCAGCTTCTATGAATATCTTTCCATTGATATAATAATTTTACCAAAATTTGTTTTTTATTTTTATAAAATTTTAAGTTAAAGTTTAACAAGTAGAAAAGCACACAAACCAAATATATATCATTCAATTAATGGACACAAAGTGAACAGAGCCAAGTACCTACCAGCCAGATCCAACCAAACAGCACCCTGACAGCCATCTTTTTGCCCCTTCCCAGACACTGTCCACACCCTCCTCCCCAAAGATAACTATAGCCTGACTTCCAATGCCATGAGTAATTTTACTTGTGGTTCTATTTTGTTCATTAGTTTATTTTGTTCATTAGATTCCTCTTATAGATGAGATTGTATGGTATTTATCTTTTACCAAATGGCTTATTTCACTTAGCATAATATTCTCCAGTTCCATTTATGCTGTCACAAAAGGTTCTTCCTTCTTTTTTTCTGCTGCGTAGTATTCCATTGTGTAAATGTACCACAGGTTTTTGATCTACTTATTTACTGATGGGCACTTAGGCTATTTTCAGAACTTGGCCATTGTAAATTGTGCTGCTATGAACATAGCAGTGCATAGGTTCTTTTGAATTGGTGATTCAGGATTCTTAGAGTATATTCCCAGTAGCAGAATTGCTGGGTAAAAAGTGAGTTCCATTTTTAGTCTTTTGAGAAAATTCCATACTGTTTTCTTTTTCTTTTTTTTTAAGATTTCTTTTTTTTTTTAAGATTTTATTTATTTATCTTTAGAGGAAGGAGAGAGGGAGAGAAATACCAATGTATGGTTGCCTCTTGTGCATCCCCTGCTGGAAACTGGCCTGCAACCAAGGCATGTGCCCTGACTGGGAATCAAACCACGATCCGTTGGTTCGAAGGTCCACACTCAGTCCACTGAGCTACACCAGCCAGGGCTCCATACTGTTTTCCACAGTGGCTGGACCAGTCTGCATTCCCACCAGCAGTGTACTAAGGTTCCCTTTTCTCTGTATCCTCACCAGCACTTGTTTGTTGATTTATCGATGATGGCCATTCTAACAGGTGTGAGGTGATATCTCATTGTGGTTTTAATTTGCATCTCTGATGGCTGTGATGTTGAGCTTCTTTTCAGATGTCTATGGGCCATCTGTATGTCCTTCTTGGACAGGTGTCTATTCAGATCTTTTGCCCATTTTTAAATTGCATTGTTTGTCTTCCTGCTGTTGAGTCCTATGAGACATTTATCTCTTTTGGAGATCAAACTTTTGTTTGAGGTATAATGGGCAAATATGTTGTGCCATACAGTCAGTACCATTTTCATTTGATGATGGTTTCTTTAGCTGTGCAGAAGCTTTTTATTTATTTATTTTTACTTTGTTAATCTTTTAAACATACCATATCATAATAGCAGGCATTGAAATATAATTTTATAGCACCATTTCTCATATGAAACTACATGTATTTCATGAAAAGGAAAATGGTTTATGAAAGAACAAATACATTTTTCAGGAGATCAAACATCCATCTTTCTCTGTGATCACCATTTTAACAGTGTTTTTCTTATTTTCCCACCATGTTTTTAAATCTCAGTCAACCACATAAAAATCAATGTATGCTGTTCCTAACTCTGAAGATGAAAAGAATCATTAAAAATTAAAATAAACATTTTTCTAAGAAAATTTAAGTGAGTATAGACATTCAATATGTATTTTGGGAATGTCCAGCAAACATACTGAGAGTGAAAAAAGAAGCTTTTTAGTTTGATGTAGTCCCATTTGTTTTTTTTTTCCTTGCCCCAAGGGAAATATATATCAGCAAAAATATTTGATATATCAGCAAAAATATTTCTACATTAATTCTTATAATGGAGCTTTTTTGGGTTAACAGAAGTTTACATTTTAATGTACTACAGTGAGTCAGTCTTTTTACTTATGATTCACGCTTTTGTGTTTCATCTAAGAAATCTTTGCTTACTCCAAATATATAGATATTTTACTACCTCATAGAATCTTTATTTCACATTTCACATTTATATCTGCAATCTGAGATTGTTTTTTGATAATAGGGGTAGCTTTTTTATATATGTGGCATTTAATTAACACAGCACCATTTACCCTTTACCTACTCCTCTGAAGAGTCTTTTGGTCATATATTAAGTGTCAAAATATGGGTGGGTTTGTTTCTGGATTCTGTATTTTGTTCAGTTATCTATTTGTCTATCCATGGGTCAATATCAAACTGTCTTAATTACTGTGGCTTTCTAAGAATTGTTCATATATGCTAGTGTAAATACTCCAGGTCTTCTCTTCTTCTTCAAGTTAGTGTTCATTATTTGAAATCTTGGGACTTTCATTGAAATTACATTGAATACAGATAAATTTAGGGGAGACCTGATATTTTCTACAATATTGGATCTTTCAATCCAAGAACCCTTTGTTTAAGTCTTCTTTAGTTTCTCTCAATATTGTTATACTCACTTCTATGGCCTTCCCTTCTCTCCTGGATTTTGGCCCCACAAGTCTTTGTTGTCTTTATAGCTTCCAATGTCTTCAAACTTTTTTTTTTTTAAGATTTTATTTATTTATCTTTAGAGGGGAAAGGAAGGAGAGATGGAGAGAAATATCAATGTATGGTTGCTTTTCGTGTGTCCCCTGCTAAGAACTGTCGCCGGGAACTATCCTGCAACCCAGGCATGTGCCCTGACTGGGAATCGAACCGCAATCCTTTAGTTCGCAAGCCCGCGCTCAATCCACTGAGCTACACCAACCAGGGCCAATGTCTTCAAACTTTTATGGATATTTTGTTTAACTCCTATAGTTCTTGGTGGGAGTATTGGTCTAAAATCAGCTAGTTTACAATGACCTGAAGTGAAACTCTACCTCTCTAAATAGAGATAGATAAATAATTAAATAGTACTTAATTAAATAATTGAATATTATATAATTAAATACTTACTTAAATAATTGGTAAATAATTAGTTAAATAATTTGATATATTTAACAATGGAGTATTCTATAATTAAAGATTATATGATTAAATATTATTTAATTAAATAATTGATTCTTGTTATTCGCAGTAATTATGTTCTATAAAGTTGCTGTGAACACTGAATTAGCAAATACAGAATTGTTGTTTCTAGGGAAAGAAAAGTACAGTTGGGTTCCTATAAGCCTTTGCTTATACATTTTCATCAACTGACCAACACATAACCTTATATGTGCATTTGTGTTTAAAGACATTCAACATAAATTGCTCATTCATTAACTTTAAACTCACAGACAAAGGCATCATAACTTATGTCTGAATGAAGCTTATCTAACACATGTATTTTTCTCCATGAGGCACATCACAGCCTTCTTGTATTCAGGAATACTAGAAAGCACTTTTAAGCACAATGTTTGGTGTAGATTTTGAACAAAGAAATCATCAGCAAAAAGCATAAAAATATGGCAAACATGGTACTAAATAGACCTTGAAAAGTGTACAGCATGAGAGCTGAACAAGAAGACAAAGCAGCACCTTGTTTGACCTCAGCTGGGAATGTGCACATCAGATAACTCAACTTTTTTTTGCCATTCTACACATGTCCAATGAATGAATATTGACTCTGGAATTACAAATAAATTATAGGGGGAATCAATGACTAACAAGGATCAGTTGTATTATTTAAGTAAAATTAGATAGTCATTAATAAACTGTGCTGAAAGTTAAAGTACTATAAATTTCTAGATAAATATGTACAGTTCTCACACACTTGGGTATGTCCTGCTCCATGGTAACTCGCTTATGCCAGAGTTTCCCTACCTTTCCTGTGCTGTGTCTGAGCTTTTTAAAAGCATCATTATTATCCACCTGAACAAAATTTAAAACCCCCATCTAAATGTTATTCTGCTGGCCTGGAGGATTCTTCTCCAAACTTCCAGGAATTCCCAAGATGCCTTTTGCATTTACTTCCCTGAAACTTAACAAAATGCTGGCACTAACAACCTGCAAGAGGTCACCTGCCCTTCTCACCTTTGATTTCAGCACTCTCCCTTAAAGCCCAGGACAGCTCAGGATCCCTCAGCTAGTCTCCCTCAGAGGCTTCCAGAAGAACGTAAAACTCATGTGTCACCCCCATTTTAAGATTTTCTTTTTGTACCTCTTCATTCCTTTTCTGTGATAGACGCAAATCCTAAAATCCTTGGCTATCACCTGGGATTCTTTGTATACGATAGGACATAGCTGCTGACTCACAAGACTTCTCCTCAAGTTATTACAGAAATAAATATTCAGCAAAAAAGGGGGTATGATTATTTAAGTTGAGAAGAAAGAACAAAGTCACAATTTTATTCTGTCTTCTTAGGAGTTGTTACTGTTAGTTTGTTTGTGACTAGACAAATCAGAGGACTCTCAAACAAGAAGTGTTAATGCCTTATCAGCACTCAGGTCATAGAATTATAGAATGGATGCTGTGCCTGTGTATTGTTCGTCCCTGGGCATATTTATTAGTTGCAGAGATGACAAATGGATATTCATTGCATTTCTTACTTCCAGGTATTTATGAAGTATTGTTGCTTCTCTTTATAGCTATAAATCTTGTTGGCCTTTTGCACAGTATTATGTTACTCTTCTGAGTAATTAAATATCCTTGATTGAGAGGAAATGGTATAATTACAACTAAAAAGAGGCCATTCCCCTCAGCTGGTTTGAATGGCACAGTGAAAATTCTAACACAGGCACTTTGTTATCTTTTGCGAGATGTTAACAATTGCTGCTGGTCTCTAAACAAAGGAGAAAGTTTTAATTCGCTTTGGAAATGTTGATTTAAACAAAGTTAAACAGCTTCCTTTGCTGGTGCTTATGCTCCTTAATACGTGAGTGTTGTGTGTCTCCAGAAGGAGATTACAGTGTGCTGCAATCTCAAATGAATTTAACTTCAGACCCCTTTCCAGCAACATCTTGCAGGAATAATGCTAGGAAAGGCATACATGTGGAAATATTACTCAAAAATATGACCTACATTTGTAGGCTTAGAAATTCTTAGAAAAAATAGATAACTAATGATTGGCAGAAGCCATATGTATTTGCTACTGATGCTCTGGAGATGGTTTTTTAAGGTTTATTGGCTTCTCCCTAGGATATCTTGAAACCCGCTAAAACAGTTGGGTTTTTGCTTACCTACTTTATTCAACCACACAATGAATGAAGCAGATGTTATGAGATCCGGGAATCATTACAAGGAAAGTTTCCCCAGCCATAAGGAAAATGTAGACTCTGTAATAAAAACAAAACATTTAGAAAAGTTTCTTTCAGATTGTTAATATCAAAAGGAGCCAATTGCCATTGACAAGACTCTTTTTTGTATCCTCTTTTAAAATGTCTTTAAATTAGCAAAACTGTATTTCAACACCTTTGAAGAGAAAATATTCTAAATGTCTTCTCAAACTGAGTGTGCAAAACAGAATGTAACCCTTCCTTGGGGGTGTGTCATTTAGTGACGTTTTGTGCTGAAGTCAGTGCTGCTCCAGGCCTGTTAATATGTGTTGGTCATTGACTCTATCCCTAGAGGGCCCCAGGCTGCGCTTTCAAGTTTAGTTTCATTTTCTTATCTCCCTGTCAGCTCCTTCCTTGTTCTTCTTCTTCCTCCTTCACACCTTTCCCTGGGCTGTTACCAATCTGATCAGCTCTTGAAAAACCACATTATTTATTATACACATTACTTAGTATAGGCAGTGAATTAGAGAAAGTGGACTCTCTAAATGAGCATCTTAAGTTGCGCTTCTTTGATTAGAAAGAAGAAACTCCTCAGAAAACTTGCTTGGATTTTTTCTAATCAGTCAGGTTTTCAGTCAATAAATATTATAGCATAGTGTTGTGCTTTGAATAGTCAGGTTTGCCAGAAAAGTGATAAAACTAATATTTTATTCATTGCAAAAATAAGCATAAAAGAACGTATGACAAACCAAATCCTTGCCTTTATTGTATAGTAGTTCTAGCTAGTAAAGTTAAACAATATTCTACAGGTAAAATTTAAGTTAAATCTCTCTTTAGTGATATATTCAGTGGGATATGTATATATACATACATAGTGATATATATAAATATATTTATAGTCAGCATTTTGCTTTTTCATTTTCCTTATGATAAACTTAACAACAAAGCAAATTTTATAGCTTTCATTTAAAAATAATAGTATGTTGATTCCTAAGTTGGATCCCTTTCTTCTTACCCAATTTATTACTCTTTTATTTTTTAACAGTGTCCCAAGAACACTTTTAACACAGTATATTAATGTAAACAATCATTTTGGGGAGGGAGATGGCAGCCTCCATTCACACTTTAAGGGGTCCAGAGCGTTAGTGGAGGAGTGCCAACGTGGCGGTTTCCCACTACCAGAGCTAATCCCCACAACCAGACTTGTCAGTCATTTCCCTGCGTGTTAATGCCTGAGCTCCCATTTAACCAGCCAGGAAAGCTCAGACCTTTGTTTTAAGTGCAAAGCCCTGCTGATGGGCCAACTTTGTTCAGGCCTCCAGCACGTTGTCTGTGCTTCATGACCTGGAAAAAAGACCCATTATATCTGAAAATGTTAACATTTCAACACAGGAGAGGAGAGTACAGTACAAACCAACACGGAGTCATCTTTCTTTTGTACTGGATTTGGTTTCTGAATTCCTTCCTGGGAAAGAGTTCCGGCTGTAATTTCCCCCCGGCCAGCTACACAGATAACATCTTCACATCTCCCATCCGCTTTGCCGCCTCTTTTACATTTACAGAACACATCATTCCTTGTATTATGAAATCTTACGTGCTTGGGGAAACCGCTGCACCAGACTGCAAACTGGAGGCAGGAGCAGGGTTTTGTCGCTCTGCTGTTTTTGACATGAAACAGGTTCTTTCAATACGTTCTGTGACCTGTATTCTAATAGGATTCAAGCCAACAAATTTCTCTTTCCATGAAACATTATTATGTGAAAGTCACAGGTCATTCACTTATTCATTGATACTTTGCTTCATTGATTCATTCATTCATGATGCATTAGGCATCAGACACTGGTCTTATTCATTAGGGCCCCAGCACCTAATGCAGTGTCTAGGGATGAATGTGTCTCCCAAAACTGAATCAGTGAGTGAATGGCCTGGGTCTTGCTTACAGTTGACATGACTCTTATTCAAATAACAGGTGAAATATTTGAAGGAAAATGAAACTAACCTTAACTCGTTTCATACAGGTGCAGTAAATTTGTGTCTTCTGTGCAAAATCTAAAATCTATGTCTCTCTCATCCTCCTTCACATTAAAATAACTGGCCTTTAAAGTAACAGAAATAAATTTCAATCAGTTCCCATTTAGTCTTCAGCATTTATTGAATATGCACAGTGTCAGGCACAAAGGAAATGATTCATTCCACACCTTGAGTGCCATAAGTCAAGCATAACCACAGCTTTGCCGAATATGGGGTGTGAATAGTTAAAGGGGCACTCCTGAACTGGGGCAGAAGCCACAGCTAACCTCACAAGATTCTGCTCATTTGCTCCTTGGACATCTCTGGTTCTACCTTTGCTACGTGTCATGTGCTTGCAGGGGTGGTGAATCTGTTTCCTCATCAGCTAAGCATGTTGGGGAGAAGCAGGCTTGGTTAAGGAGAACTACATAAAAAGTGCTGTGTGTTGCCGACTGGGTATTCAATGTTGACTCTCACATTCTATGTAACCCTACCCCCAATACCAAGACACGGGAAAGTCAATGCATAAAGCTTGCCTTGTGTGGCTACAGGTGTCTGCCCATGTCATCTCGCCCTAATTGTACAAGCACAAATGACATTTAGTTGAAACATGTGATAATGAACATTGTCAGCTGGTTTCAAGTTTAGAAAGCACCATCATGTGTGTGCTCTCATGTACTGGTGTAAGTCATCCTCCGTGGTCACTAACAATTATTAACAACTTGGAAACAAACAAAAGTCACCTTCTGTATTTCTTTTACTTTATTTGTATAGTTTACACTATTATAGATGTCCCCGTTCCCCGCCCCCCGCTTTGCCCACCTTCACCCAGCCCCCACCACCCCTTCCCTCTGGCCATCACCATATTGTTGTCTGTGTCTATGAGTTATTCATATATGTTCTTTGGCTCATCCCTTCACCTTATTTTATCCAGTCCTTCCTCCTTTCTCTCTTTTGACAGCTGTCAGTCTGTTCCACGTATCCATGCCTTTGTTTCTGTATTGTTCATCAGTTTATTTTGATCATTAGATTCCACATATAAGTGAGATCATATGGCATTTGTCTTTCATTGACTGGCTTATTTCACTTAGCTGTTCTTTTGTGCCATTAGGTAATATCAAGACCTTAACGTTGCAAATGCTTTAAGCTGTCAAAGTCTAATGATCATTCACAGTTCCACATATGGCTCCTCTTGTCCCATTGTAAACAACTAAAATTTTATTTTGAATCCTTAAATTTTATTTGCAATTTATTTGGAAATGCGTGTATTAAATTTATTTCTGAATATAAAATAAAATCTCTGAATACATGCTTTCCATGGTATATTTCAAATGCCATGAAATGTTTTTCTTTCATGGATGGACACATCTATCATGTTGCTTACCAAAATCACATTTAACCTATCTTGTTAAGAAAAAAAGTTGAATATTACATCTTGATAATTTTTACTCACACAAAGAAAGCCATTGGATTACAAATATGTCTCCAGAATGTCCTGCCTTTCATATTGCTTGGCAGTATTTGGAGATTTTCAAAGGGATTTTTCCTCCAAGGACTGACTTTATATTATGTGGAAATGCTTATGGGGTGATGAATCTACTATGCCCAGTGATCAAGGGCATTTCCTTTGATTTTCATTTGTGTTATCACAGCCATACCCATAACTACTGTGCAGGTCATTACTCTACGCATTTTCACATAATTCTTTGATTACATTATACATGCCCACCCTTATTTTTCTTTCTTCATAACACTTTCATTTTAGGCTATTCTGTTCCTATTGGAACAAGACAGCATATAAATAGCAATGAACCAAAGGACAATGTGAAGGCAAAACGATCAGTGATTTCTGTTGAAAACAAATTGGAGGAAAGTTGCCCTTTATATCACATTGGAAATATTATAGAAAATAGTTTTGGAAGCTCTTTAGGAACCTCAAAGACATAAGCCAAGTAGGAAAGTATTGTCCTTATGAAAGCGTCATGACTGCCTGCCTGTGAGGCCAAACACAACTTCTACCTCTAGACTGACATTTCTTATCTCATAATCAGTCTTATGAGTCTCAGTAATGACCATGACATAGGGCAGAATCAGAAGCCCTGCACTATATTCAGGTTGTGCAGTAACATTGGCTAAAAGAAAAGGATGAGTATATGTATGAAGGCTGATCTAAGTGAACATCTATTTATAGTGGAAAAAGACAAGAAATGTGTGTTAAAAGATATTCGTGGATACTTCCCAGTTCTGTGCTATAATTCACAGAATATGCCTTTTAGGTGAAATATATAATTACTTGATTGTCTTTCAATTTTAATAACTTATTTTTATAATGCTCTGGATCTCTTTGTTTTCTTCTGTTATTCTTTTTTGTGCCCTACAATTCCAAATTATAATATCTGTTTTTACTTTCTTATTCTCTGCAAGGTATCTTGAAACCCTGACCCACACTTGTACCTTATTCACTAGATTTCCTAGGGGTTTATTTCTTGACCTTTAAGAAGTTGGATTATATCCATGTTATAAAAGTTATGACACTCATACTTGGAACTGAGTTATCTTTTCTGATAAACTTATTTATAAGGGCCCTTCAACCCTGAGAGTCTCTGAAATATTTCTTCTAAGCAAGAAAAGGACAATGAGAATTTATACAGTACTTATTCTTATATTCTTTATAGATATTTTTAAAGCAATTATAATGGTGCGATAGCATAAATAAGAACATTCTCTTCATATTTATCTAGTTGGTTGATTCATTCATTCATTTATTCATTCTTCAAACATTAAATTTTTTTTATTCAACAGCTTTATTGAGATATGGTTGATATATCTTAATACAAGCACAATGCTAAGAACTATTTCTACAGTGATAAAGCAGAAAGGGTTCTTAACTAGAGGAGTCCGTGATCTAGTAGAGATAAACACACAATTAAGTATATGCCATAAAGTGGAGTCATTACTGTGGTCTAAGAATCCGAGAGGTACATTAGGGCACAAAAGAATGAATGGTCATTTCTCTCTGGGGTGTAGATATGGAAAAGTTTCACAAGTGACATAGGATTCGTTTGAGTTTTGCAAGACAGCAAATTCCCAAGGGAAAGGGATAAAAAGAGCAGTTTGGACAGGGGAAATAGTGCAAGAAAAACCAAGGAATGTGAACCACTACAAGCAGTTTAAGGTCTAGGAAGTAGCTCTGTGACCCAAGTGTGAAATGTGAAGGTGGAACAGAGTAAGAGGAAAGGAAAAAGATGGAAAAGGGCTTTGAATGCCATGGTAAATTTGAACACAAACCTTTAGGCAATGAAAACCTGTTGAAGGTTATCATCAGATTTGCCCGAGAAAACCTGTTTTAATAAATAAACAATAACTATAAAGATTACCTCCAGGAATGATAAGTCGTCTTTAAAAGCTACAACAAAATATGGTGACAGGTTTACCATGAGTGATGATAGTCTTTATTATTTAATAAAATGAAATCTCTCTTTCCCTCTTTCGATTGCGTTTACCCAATTTTTCATGTCAGTTCCCTTGATACCTCTCAGTCCTTCTGTGTTGCCTTCTTTCTACACCCTGATCCCTTCTCTCTCTAGCAAAATCACATTTCATGTTCTCTGAACACTATCCAGGCACTCGCCTTGGCCTTAGTTTCTCTTACTGATTGTTTCCTACAGAGGGATAGTACATTTATCTCTGTTGTCCACACTCCATATTGGTATCCAGCTTGTCAATTAGGCACACATTTCCAAAGCCATTTGGACCACCTTCCTTTCCAGTCAGGGTTGGAATTCAAGAGGCTTGTTCAGTCCAAATTTTGCCAGAAGCCTCTGCTATCTTCAGGCTGCTCTCAAATTGTTAAAACTAGAGAAAAAACAAGTACCTCTTTCACAAACATTTACTTTTAAATTTATTGTAATCCATTCAGTGAGAATTTAGGTCCCTGCAATAACAAAATCAGGATGGTTCTAATGAGCCACTCAATATGTCACACTTGTCAGGGATCTTATTCAAGCAGGGGTATCCTCAGAGCTAGGAAAGTTCCAGAAATTGGAGTTAATGCTTTATTTTGTGTTGAACTGTTAATTATCTGTGGTTTAATGGTAACTGTTTAGAGAGCTTGAGCCTTGCTATTTAATTTACCAGTCTGACCCTTTTTGACCTTCACAGGAGACGCTCTTAAGGGCCTGTGAGCTGGTACATGGCAATACGGAGAATTTTCTTCCAAGCTATCAGCATAATTTAGGAGCCACTGTTTGTTTAACTTTATAACCCATGCTTCTTTTCTACTCTGCTTCTTCCTTTCACTAAACATAAACTGTTCTCCCAGGGCGAGACACTAACCTACAGATTTTATGACCGTTCTTGGAAATTGCTTCTAGGAAAACAATTTACTTTTCAAAACTCAGCCTAGACTTTTTGGAGTTTTTACTGCAAGACTCTTTGGAGCTTTGTGTAGCAAGTGTCCAATATAATCAAAGATCTCCATAAGGAATTGTTGGAAAATCAGGGTCTAGTTCCAACCTTGATATTCACTATCCCTGGTGCACCTCAGTTTTCTCACCTGTCAGAAAGATTAGTCAGAAAGTCTACTTAACTCTAAAGTTCTCTGTGGTGTTAGGCAGTGCATTAGAAAACTTGTAAACTAGAGAAATTGGTTTTCATAAGACGTAAATCTCCTGGTTTAGGCATTAGTCTGTACAAATCTCATCATTGTTAGTTGTTAGTGGTAATCTTTTAATTAAAATCTGTCTAATTCAATCTAGGAGTAATATAGAACAAACATGTTAGGCTTTTATTAATGTTAAAATGTCTTACTGCACAATGAACATTAGTTGTGATTAAAGAGGTCTATATTTTTTTGTTTCTTATGTTATTGAAAGTACTCATTTTCTTTATGCATTCACAAATTGATTAGAAGTTTTTGTATAATAATTCATGCACATTCTTTTTTTACTCTTTTGTCTAACATCTGGTTCTTTATTTTCTGTGACTGTATCTCATAAAAAATAATTGAAAATATGGCAGTTATCTATTTAATGTAATCAACATGTATGGCTGAAGTGAAAAAGTCATCCAAACCCCAATATATTCTGAAGGGTTTTAGCCTTTCAGTGATCAATCTAGTTAAATACATTTCTGATATTAAATCACTACTTACCATTAGGCTATAGAGCTATATCCTGTGTTGCCTGCTCCACAAAGCCATGACAGGCAGATGGAAGTGAGCATGCCCCAAACTGGCCACTGTGTAGACACCTTCTGTAGTGAAAACACTAATCACAGCTATACAAAACAAAAGATGTCACTCTAAACTTCTTTATGAATTGTTACTGTTCTGGTTTCTATCTTTTTCTAGAGCTGGAACTTTATTTACATTTCTTCCCAAAAATATTCTTAATCTCTAAGGTCTTTCTCATGACCCACCAATTATACTTTCTTAGTTCCTGTTTCACCCTTTAAACCACCTGCTGTCTGGTCCACTTCACCAGTGATGGATTTTATAAAATGGAACAGTTCTCTCTGTGATGAGATTTCACCGGAGTCATTCTCCCGTTAATTCCTTCATTCCTGATTTAAGGTGATCTATTACTTTTTAGATCACTAGGCAAATTTGCTCTCTTCCAGATGCAGTGTTTATGAGATTAACCCTTTAGTTTCTGGGGTGTTTTGAGGGATAGTCTGTGGTCTATCTCTTTTTGTAAGTTATAAATATTTAACTTTCTGAGGTCCTACTCTGTCTGTAAAAATATTCTCGGTGCAAATTCCCTCAGAATAGTTTGTAGTGCAGTAAATTCATTAAAAATGGATTTCTCAAAAGTATAAAGGTTAGCATAATTTAAACATATACAGAAGTATAGAGAGTATTACATTTTATTCAATAATTCCTAATATTCCCATTGTCCAGCTTCATTCAGTATTAACAACTGGTGGCCAATCCTATTTTATTGACTCTACCACACATTTTCTTTCCTTGTGTATTATTTTGAAACAATTTAGACATATTTAATTTGTAAATATGGAGTTTTAAAAATACATAAATATATAGTGAATATTAGAGTACATAACATACACTTTAATATATGTAACATATATAAATGAAGTAGAAAATTGTCTAAAAAGTCTCTTCACTCATTAGTCCTGGGAATATTTTATAATTCATTTGTCTATCATAAATACTGGGAGTTATCATAGATCATCTTAAACTGATCAGTTTGTAGTATTAGGTAATTCTAATTGAAATATCTGATATGAAGGAAAGGAAAAATTAGGGTCCCATCCAGATATTAATTATGTAGTTTCATTTGAAATAGCTTGGGCATTTAATGTGTTCCTCTAGATTTTCAGCGGTGTGTAAGATATTTTGTAGATAGATGTGCCTATCTGAAATGGGCCAGGTGGGAGAAAATATTAAGGATTTTAAAAACCTTCCTGAAAACTTAATAATCATCAAACATAAGAACAAAATACAAGTTGTTTGCACTTGAGAATTCCATAAACGACAGAAAATGTGGTGGACCTCTTCAGAGCCCAGATCCGTAAGTGCATGAGCTGGCATACAGAGTTGTCATAATGCTGCTAATGTTTGTATAGCACTTGACACTTTGCAAAGTGCATTTATGGATAATATCTCATGTGATGGTTAGTACACCTGAGGGATAGGGACTACTGTCATCTTCCCAGGGCTCACGAGGAAATAGAGGCTCTGAAGAGATAAACATCATCCCAAGTCCCGGTCCCAGTGCCTGGTAGAGCCAGCACATGATCTAATATTATCTGACTCTAAAGCTTATGCTCTTTTTCTCATTTCTGACAGCAGGGTCCAAGTGCTTCAGTGTGTCCCCTTAAACCAATGTAGCACTAAGACCCCAGCTTCTTGAAGACATAGACCCCCAAGGTCTGTTCTAAGTACTATTGTCACGATACTGCTGTCGTGTAGCCAACTCTCAAGCACTATTCTATAAATGTTGGTAATACTATGACTGTTCTCTATGACAGCCCGAACAGTTACAGGTCTGGGACCTGTGGAAGCCCAGTATTGCATTTTCTGTTCTTTACAGGATTCTCAATTTCACATAACCTTGTATTTTTATTCTTACATTCAGTCTTCTCTTGGTCAATACTGTACAGCCAAGTGCCTAAAACAGTGCCTAGTACATGGGAGGTGCTCAAGCAACATTTGTTGAGTAAAAAAATGGGTGAAAAGTGATGATAGTGTCCTTGGCTTTTGCACCATAGGTATAAATTTTGATTTATGGAGAAATGTTCCGTGAGATGCAAACATGGAGTATAGCAAACCAGAGTTACGCACTCCCCGGAAGCGCACTCGATGCCTCATAGTCCCTCTGGCTGAGGTATTCATTCACCCCATGGCCCAGGGCAAACCTCAGCTGGGTCCTAAGCTTCCCTCTGCTAATAGCTAGGAGTGTCACTGGACAACCCCACTGAAAACTTTTCTTTTTGTAACAGTTCCCCAAGTGTTTCCACAGATGTTGCAGTGGGCTCAAAATGACTCTGAAAGGAAAAATCCCAGGTCCCTGCACCTTACTGGGTCCCCTGTCTCTAAAGTCCATTCCCTTTGGGTGCTGTGATTCTGAAGAATGTACTCTCTCCTCATTTGTAAAATAGGGACATGCACATAGCTGTTATAAAATTACTTCCCAATTTTTAAGCTATCATAAAGCAGAATAGACTTTTTATATTAGTTGTATGTCCTATTAGTTTTTTCAGTAATATTAGTTTTATTAGTTTTGGTTCCAGACCATATTCTTGATTGACATACATGTGTATGTGTGTGTGTAGGGGGGAGCGGGTTCTATGGCTATACATCAGATGACCTGCAAACATAGACATGAACATGCTACATTTCTCTCTGATACCACACGAGAAAACTTGTATCTTTGCAGGTTAACCAGAAGCACATGTTAGTACTGAAATTTGATGGGTTGACTTATGGAGACCTATTCCTTCCGTCTGCCATACATGCTCTTCTCTACCTGTTCCAAGCAAGATTCCCAAGTTCTTGGACATCCATGACCCAGTTTACCTCCTAATGTAGTACTGTTTCCTATAGGTGGAGTAAAGACTTAAGCATACTTTAACTTCTGGTATTTTCCAGTAGAAAAAAATCTGTGCTCACCTCATCATATTTTTTAACTTCTGTTCAAATAACTGAGAGGCTTAGAATGCTTTGCATAAGACTTCTTTTGTATCCCAGGCCTTCTTTGGGAGAAAAGAGAAAGAACCCTTTGATGTAAATCTTTCCTGATGTAATCCTTTTCAAATATTAATCTTATTCACTCTGTGTCAATCTTTAATTACCATTAGCCCTTAAATCTGACCACATGTGGGATGTGGGGAGAATGGTGCTTTGCTACCATAGTGATGTGACCCTGGCTGCATGAGTTAGTTCTCCCTTTCCAGTAAATGAGAGTACAGGGCCTGAACTGTCCCAGACCTGAGAGAAGCACTTCTAATACCAAAGTCATAAAGATACTACTAAAAATATCTATAGCATACCATGAGCCCTTGGTGGTCACCAAGGGACATTTTAATATTTATGTTATTCTATTATTATTTGTGTTAGTAATATCATTATAACTTATATTTCTGTGGTACTTTATGATTTATAATAAAGCTTCCTGTTTAATAGCCACTCATATTATTTATTCATTTGAACCTCACAAAATTTTTATGAAGCGAACAGGGCTTCCCTTTTATGAGTGAGAAAATCGGAGCAGAGAGTGTTTCAATTATTCGCCCAAGATTCCTTGTGACAAAACCAGTTCTTTGACCCAAGCCCTTGACCTGGTCCACGTGACTTCACCAAGCAAATCTCCATAGTATGGTTATGCAGGCCTTCCAATTTAGAGAACCTGTGGGGAGTAGTTTTATTAGCAAATGTGTTATTGCTATCTCAGGTAATATCCACACCTGGATATTGTAATGGCAAACCACACTGCAGCAGACTGTCCTTTGGGGAAATAGATTATCAGTGTTGCCTCTTTATCAGAATATATTGTATGTAGATGGTGCTTGTTTAAAGTGCAGCATACTCACAAACCTGTAAACAGTTACAACGGATCATATTTTCTCAATTTTCTTTATGAGCATATTTGGTCATGCAATTAAGTGACTTACCTAGATACATGAGGTAATTAACAAGAACCTGAAAAAAGGAACCTATCGTGTTCTTTGTTTGTCGTTCAAGTTATTTTCTATTCTATCACAGTATGGTTGGAATAAACATTAACAATTTTAACCACTTACATTTTGGTATTCATTAAGAATTAGAACAGCCTCTTTAACTGGAAACCCTTAACCTAATGCAGAAATAGATTCTCTTAGAAATGTCTTTAACCACCCATGAATATGATCATTTTCCACAAATGCTTGTAGATTAGCTAATTCATTCGTCCTTTTTTTTAAGTCAGACAGGCAAATACAAAGCTTGAATCTAAAGAGAAAGGAACAATTAATTTGTTTTTATTTTCATTCCAAAAGCATAAAATTTTGTAGTGTCCAAAACTGAAATGAATTGAACCACATTATTTCTTTCATAATAATTACTTTAACAACAAAAAGTGGCATAGCCTCAGTAATAGCTAAAACTATTTCCCAGAAAATGATCAAGTGACTTTATTTTTAATCTCATAATTCATGGTCTGACCCTATTAATATAAAGGGAGAAAGTGCTGATATAGGGAAATTACCCTATTTCTAGCTATTCCCACCAATTTATAGATGACTGGTTTAATGTTCTTACTATAATAGAGACTTCTTTCTCTGAGAGACATTTAGTATCATTAACTCATTCCACTTTTGGTAATGTCTACTACTCTGTTGCCTAAAAAAGTAAATGCTTCACCTCCATAAATAATTAATTTCCAAATACAGTCTTTCAAACCTTTAAGACACAAGATGTTGAAATTGTGTGGGTAATACATTCTGAGAACAAAAAGCCTTCTCAGACCTTGCTTTTCCTTTTCTCTCCCCTCTTTCTTTATTAATTTCCCCCAAAGAAGGATTAAAGTTATTGTCTAGGTGCCCACCTCTTTATGGACCTGAAGGAAGGCCTGGAGAAACATGGAATCTCATAACAACTTCTTGCAACCAAACTTTTTGTATAATTAAATGAAACTTCGGAATATGGTAAGATGATGGAATTCAGGTTGAAAAATGATTAAGATAGGGTCTGACTTTCTCTAGTACGGGGACAAAATACTGCCTGCCTGGTGGGGTTGTCATTAGGATTGAAATCGTGCATATCAAACTGCCTAACACAGTGGCTCAAAATAGATAATACATGTTTGTTTTATGAAGTCTGTCCAGAAAAATTTCAGCCATTGTTAATATAACAAGAATGGTTTGCACGGCATCAATGTAATCTGGCAGCCAAGGAGAGTGGATTGGAATGCACATGTGTGAATAGTGACAACTTCACTGTACTAGTCAGTGGGGGCAGGAGATGCCAATGAGTGAGCATGTGTACTGTGTGGCCATCACATTCAAAATGACTGAGTAAGGAGAGCAACAGATCTGCATCAAATTCTGCTTTAAGCATGATCAGTCCTCCACAGAAACTGTTTGGATGATTCCAAAGCCACACCTATGGGCAACTGGTGACTGGCAGCTTCATCACGACAACATGCTCATGCATCATGTCTCATGCAGAGTTTTTTGGTGAAACATAAAATCACCCAGGTGACTCAGTCCCACTACAGCCCAGATGTGGCACCCTGCAACTTCTGGCTTGTCCCAAAACTAAACATCACCTTCGAAATAGAAGAGATTTCAGACCATCAATAAGATTCAAAAAAATATGACAGGGCAGCTGATGGTGATTGGAAGAACTGTGTGAGGTCCCAAGTGTCTACTTTAAAGAGGACTAAGATGTCATTGTCCTACGAACAATGTTTCTTGTAACTTGTATCTTCTTCAAAAAATGTCTCTATTTTTCACATTGCACAGCTGGATATCTTAGTTATCCAGAAGGAGCTGTAAAAATAATGATGTAGACTCCTACTCAAATTTTGTTATTGATATTATCAATTTAATTCTTATTGCATAGTTTTCTTACATAGCTTAAGAAATCAACTCATAGTACAGGGCCTTTAACACCAAAGTTGGAGTCCTTCACCCACTCCTCCTCACCCCACATTCCTGCTTCCCATCCACTTTTTACTCTTCTAGCATCTTCTGGTATTTATCTCTATGTTTGTAAGTAGCTCACTTACAATTCTACTTTTTTGAAAATTTTTCATTGTAGATATTTTTACTATGAAAGACAGGATTTACCATATTTTTGGACTATAAGATGCACCTTCCCCCACCCCCAAATTTGGGAGGAATAATAGTTGTTAATGCTACTGAGAGTTCTATTTACATTTACACTGGTGAAATTTTATGTTATTTACGTTATTAAATATTTCACCACATTTTTTGCTTCAAAAAATTTTTTCCTATTTTCCTCCTCTAAAACCTAGGCATGTCTTATGGTCCAAAAATACTGTAGCTATTTTACTCTCCTTTCCCAACATATACTTCCTCTTCCCCTTTACTCACAATAGAGATTTAGCGAATTTTCTTCAATCTATATCCAATGGTTTTATTTTTTAGATGAAATAAACTTGGCTCATTTGCTCACTGCTGAGCCAAATTATAATACTATCTTCTTTCTTGGACAGTGTTAGGTTATTTGTGTTTGTTTGTTGTTGTTGTTGATTCCATACACCTGGCTTTCATTTTATCTCTAGCTAGTTTTCTTGTCTCCTCAGCAGCAATACGAAATGTGTGTCAATCCACCTGTCCCCATCTGCCCTTCTGCTCCAGACTGGGACGGTTGTTCCTGGGTGTGCCACATAGCTGTCTTGTGCTGTAGTAGGTTTTTCCATCTTTCTGTGAATTCCATGCACCTCTGTCCTGTGCTTGTTTTCCTGTTCTTTGCATACCATGTTTCCTCATATTTATGGAACCTACTTTCCACCCTTCCTGTGAAGGGGTGCTTAGGCAATTACATTTTGAGTTATTTTGGGTCCTAAAATTCTTTTATTCTATTCTCATACCTGACTGAGAGTTACTTTCCCTCGTAATTTCAAGGTAATGCCCATGACTTTCTAGATTTCATTGACTCGCTCTTATTTATGAAAGCTATTTTCCCTTGTCTGGAAGTTTATAGAATCTTCTATTTTTCTCCGACTTTGGAAATTATACAATGTTTTTCTTTGGTTAGGTCTATCTTTCCACATTGGACCAAGCACTCAGTGGCTGCTTCAATTTGGAAATTTAAGTTCTGCCATTCTGGGAAGTTTTCTTATACCAATTTTTAATAGTTTTTCCTCTGTTTTTATACAAAACCTTACTACTGATTCTCTGATTTTCTCATATATTTTCTCCTTTATTCGTTCTATTCTCCAAGAAGTAACCTCACCTTTATCTTCCAATATTTTTATTTTACTTTTTAATTTTTTGTCATCTTTAATTTTTTGTGGAGATAATTCAATACTTTATTTTTTTAATTATTTTATCGCTGTTCAGTTGCAGTTGTCTGCATTTACCTCCCGCCACTCCCCACCCACCCCAGTCATCCTCACCTCCCCCCCTTGCTTCCACCCGCTTTGTTATAGTCTCTTTTCTTTCAGACACTTCTTTATTCATCCGAGGCTACTGATTAAACATATTACCCTTCTTCTTGTCAGTGTTTCCTTTGTTGATTTTGATGGTTTCTATTTTTCATATTAGAGGTTTTCCTAAAGTCCTGGTAATGCTCAGTTTATTATATTTAAAAATGAGGCACTAAATGAAAATTGACAGTTCCTTGCACTGCAGTTGGACTTACTGACTGTGGTCTTTTCAGTGGGTACTTAATATTTTGTGGGATAGCCTCAGAAATCAAGATCTGTAGGTCTGTGTTTGCTGTTCTTTAGTATTTCCAAAGAACAGTCCTCCAATGTTTTGCCTGAAAGTGTGTGAGGGGTGGGATAGGAGTCTACAGGGTTTGTGGGGAGGATAAGTAGCCCACCTGCACATGTTCTAGCAGCTGAGTAAGATAAAGAACCTGGGGCATCTCACTGGTCCATTTGTAGACTTTCACTCAATCTTTTTGTTTTCAGTATGAAGCCTCCCTCATACCTTCTTTCATCTGTGCCTTGGGAGTCAGTCCTCTGAGGTTCAAATTTTCAAAAGACTAAACTTCTGGTCTTGTTCCTGGGTGAGAGAGGGAAAGTTCTCTGGCTATGTGGATTGGAAGAGGAAATTTGGTTACTTCGTTTAAAGACTTTCAACCAGTCATTCCATATGAGTTTGGCCCTACAACTGTATCTACACCCCAGCTTTCAAAAATACCTATTGTCTCCTCTATTCCTGATCTGTCTAAAGTTCAGCAGAGTGAATCGGCTGGTCTTCTGTTGGTTTATACCACTGTTTCCAGTCTCTTAGCTTGGAACAGTCCCAAGTCAGCTCTACCAGTTACCCCTGATCCACGCTGAAGCTTTGGAATATGTTGTTGACATCCCTCATGTATTCCAGCCTCCTCCATGCTCTTGTCCTTCTGGTCTATGCCTAATTTTGTTCATTTGTTGGCTTATTGTCATTCGAGGAGATTATTCAAGAGGAACCAGGAAAATATTCAATCTACCATAGATAATAACCATATATTCAATCTACCATTTTGATCAGATGTACTATTAATTCAGTGCCCTTCCCATTCCAGAATGGACATTATCACGCCTTGTCCTAAGCAAAGGTCAGCCTGAGGGGCATCAGGTCTCCTTCCTATTCTTATTCCAGGCCCAGGAGTCAAGACCGTAAGTCTGCTGAGCCAAAGGAGGCAGATAGAAACATTTAGTGAATTATCTCTAACCCAAGGAATAGTACAGCCATCCATTCCAATTATCGTGCAAGATTTTTAAAATAATATACAATACACATTAACAGTGAAAATAAGACAAGAAGCAAAAGTTGGAAGCAAAATTTATATCTGTCAGTGGCAATATGAATTCAAAATTAAAATAATGAATAAGAGATAAACTTTTCTGAGGAAAGTGTTGTAGTATAGATACCATCTGATCATTTCCAATTTTATCTTAATTATTCAGAAAATTTTATATCCAAGATTAGATAAACCACATACAGCATACATATATGCACCAAAAACAAAAGCAAAAGCAAAAATACTCTGAATGCCTATTAGGAAAAATGTTTAAAGTAAATATATTATGATAAAAAAATTCAAGTTTTCAGGTACCTACCATGTGCTCAGTGGTTATTAATATTTCATAGTAAAGAATGAAGCTAAACTTCTCCTAGTCATTTAAAGCCTCATCATTATTGTGACTTAGGGTTAGCCAAATCTAGTTAATACGCCTTCTTGCTTCTATGGAGCCTGCTACAGTCTGTGCCAGATGCAATTAAAGAATGGTTCAAATGGCAGTCTGTTGCACTTTGAAGATATCCATGGGAAACAGGCCCCTTTGTTGTTCATTACTGTTGTAATAGATTAGAAGTGACATTGGTTTAAAAAAAAAAACATCGTTCTGGTCCGCTTGACCAATTAGGCCATACACACTTGTTATACTGCAGTTGCACAACTGTTGACATTATTTTTCATCATGGTGATGGGAAAGATACACAGTGCTTTATAGACTCTTGTAATATCTGTACTTCTGCCCAGTGTTAAGTCTTCCTCTATACAAGAGTGTAAATATGTGTTTATGTACAGAGGTAAAATGGAACAAACCAGTCCCTGGTGGTAAAGAAAGGGCTGATACTTGAAAAACAGATGTTGCAACACTCAGATGTCCAGGTATCTAGAAAATGTAAGATTTGTCTGGGCTGCCTCACACTCTCACAGGAAACATAAATCATGAGAAGAATCACAACTACTGAAATAAGAACCTTACAGTGGCCTGCCGGAAGTTTATTCTTATCGTTTCAGACATCCAGGGAAACTCTCTTCTGTAATATTTCATAAACACAACTTTATATTGACAAATATCATGGTGTAAAATTACACCCATTAAATTTGCTTCACATGTCCATTCCAAAATGCACTTAAAAATGAAAGAGAGCATATTTCTATTTATATTCTCTACATTGTTTCTTGGTAAATTTTATTAGCACTGTAGAATAGTAATGATACAGTTAGGACTCGTTTTGGTCAGTGAACAATTATCTCTTTGAAGATCTTTCCAAAATTTAAATAATCTTTCATTTTTCTTTCGTAACAAACAAATGTGAAAAAGGAGACTACATGTAGATGTGACGCAGTTTGGACTTCATAAGACCTGGGACAACCTAAACTAAAACTTCATTCATATCCACAGCCCTCGTTCTTTCTAAGCAGGAGCCCAGTCAGCTATATATGGTTTACAGAAATCCAAATGACGTGGGAATCAGGTAGTCTCTACATAAGTATTGGCAAACTCTTGGCAGAATGCTATTATAGATTTTCATGTCTCAATAGAAGAATGTCCCCCCTCTCTTCAACCAAACCTTTGTTTTTATTTCCTCCCAACTATCAGTTATAAATATTAACACCTTCAAAATAAACAGGGCCTCCTGTTTATTTATAAGGACCTCCACCACCACCACCATACCTGCCTCAGGAGGCCTTACCTTCCCCTCAAGCCATAACCCTGTTTCCTTCTTGAGTTCAGGGGAGCTGCAGTAGTAGAAATCGACACCTTATACCTGGGGCTAGGTTTGGGTGGTTAGAATCAATTGTAGACATTTGTTATAAAACATAAAGTTAAAGGCACAAGGCAATGAGGGGGAAATGGCAACAAGCTAAATTGCTGTAAATTACTGCAATTGTTAAGCCAATAATAGAGTAGTTCCTAAATCCTAGACCTCTGTGGGTCTCCCTTAATAATAATTTTTCCAAAGATGTTTATATAGCACCTACTTTTCAAAGACAACTTGAAGTATAATCCATATTTATTAAAAGAGAGGGAAAACACTAAAGTGAACATGGCTTATAGGCTTGTTTAGGGGGTGGTTTTGTTTAATTTGGGATGCTTATGAATATTTTGGTAACTTTTTTTTTTTTTTTACTGATTTTAACTTTAGTTAAGGACTTGACACAAACGAGGTAGTCCGGAAGGTTAGTAGCTGATATCCTGACTTTAAGTGTGTGCTGCTGTAAGTCTATAACACACATTTAATTTTATTTGCATTATTTTTGGTGAGGCAGTTACAAGATATGGATTATAATTTTTTACTCTCTGTAGTGTACTTTAAATGTCAAATTTTCAGTCATTAAGAATAAAATGAGGCAACATTCATTAAGAGGCACCTTGTACTTTTCCTATGTTAGTGCCAGTGGCTTGGGCAGAAGTAAGTTCTAATCTTTACAACTGAAGTGGAAAGACGTGGGCAAAAAATAGTGAATAAGCTTGAGGTAGAGGCAGAAGGAAATGTGCTGCACATGAGGAGGCAGTAGAGATAAATAGGAAAATCAAGGAAAACTTTGGAGTTTTGAACTAACCTTTGAAGAACGAAGTCAGGTTTTCCTGGAAAAGCAATAACAACAACAACAATAAAACCCTACACACAAAGCCTGAGAAAAAACAAAAGCAAATGTACAAAGGTGTGAATAGCAATGGTTAATTGAAAGAATGGCCTCCTTAGTGGAGAGTGAGGGTCACTGAATACTTTAATAGAAGACAAAGCTGGAAATGTGGTTTGGAGGCAAATTGCATAGATATTTGAATGCTATGGTAAGCATTTGGGCAATAGAGAAGGAGACTAACCCATTCTTCCCTAGAGTTTGAGAACAGTGGTGGTCAACCAGGGCCATATTTGCTCCAAAGGGACATTTGGCAATGACTAGAGACAATTTTTGGTTGTCACAGGTGGGGCTGGGGGTGCTGCTGGGTTTTCGTGGGTGGAGGCCACAGGTGATGCTAAATATCCTTCAAGGACAAGACAGCCCATGCAGAACAAAGAACCATTTAGCCCCAAATGTCAGTAGTACCAAGGTTGAGAAAATCTGGTTTAAGAAAATATTTCCTATGGCGCTGTTAAGGATGGACTGGGGACAGGGAGCTGGGGACAGAAAGGCCTGTGAGAAAGCTGCAGCAGCAGTGTTGGAGTGAGATAGGAGCACGTTCTCTGAGGTGGCGGCGGGGGGCGAGGTATGCTGTAAGTCACATTAGCAGCCAACTGGGAGAAACTCAGATCCAATCGATGATTAAGAGAAAACTTTAGCAGTGTGGCTCAGAGAGTTGTTCAGAGGATTATCAATGATTCTCATTTAAAAATTTGGATGCTGAAGATCAACCCTGACCTGTACATGAAGAATCTGTAAGCAAAGAGCCGTAATTTACATTCTTCCCAAACTCCTGGGATAATTTTTAGCAGGAGTTCTGCCTCAAGTCATTGATTCCTGACTTGTTTCCTACTCCATCAGGATGTTTATAATTATCTCTAGGATTGTTCTAATTCTTTTAATCACTTAAATTAGGAGAATACATATCCCCCAGCTCTGTGAAGCAGGGACATAAACACATTTAGGATGTTGCAAAAACAAAGGAATAGCTATGTTCCCTATATACAGGAAGTATGGGATGCGTTTATACCAAATGCCATGTCTTTCCTGTAATAAGGGCACCTTTGCCCCCTGCTGGGGCCATCCCTAGTTCTGCCCTCCCATGCCTGGTCAGCACATTCTCAGATGCATGATTAATTCAGTTCTGCATGCTTTCACCAGGGCACTGCATCCCAGGGAGAAATCAGACATTTGCCTTGTAGGTGTCTGGGGTATCCTACGTTTTTCTACCAAGAACATTTGCCAACATGTCATCAGAGTTCACTCTGGGTGGGAGTCGGTGTTAGAGGTAACTTATATTTTTTTTTCGTGTAATTTTTCCCCAAAGGCCCTCAATGAATTAGTGCAGCTTTTGTGATAAGGAAAGCATAAATAAAATAAATGGTAAACAAGCAACTTAAAGAGTTTGCATCTGGCCACTTTCTATGCAAGGGATCATTGTGAACCGTACCCTAACACAGAAAGACACCCTGGGAAGCCCTTCACTGTGAACAACAGTAAAGGGTGGAGGCTAGAAGAGGATGAATCTCACTGTAAATTTATATCCCTATAAAAATATGTTTCTAATACAACCCCAAAACAACTACCCAGATGTTGAAAATCAAGTCCCTTTGCATGAATCTGATTAAGTGAAATATTGGGATATCCAAGACTTACGAACGTCAGAGCTAACACTGTAACCATGTCCAAATGCAAAATAACACCTACAATCCTGCCCCTGAAAGAAACAGAATGATTCAGCCTCTCTGTACTTTTCCTACAAATTAGCCCTTTCCAGAGAGGGATATACTCTATCTTCAAAGCCAGCCAGTTGTGCCCTCCACACACAGGAGTGAGTGTGCTGTGATTGCAGGGTGTAGGCTTCTGGGTTAGAAAAACTGGCTTCTTTCAACACTGGCTTTGGTAGTTGGTAGTGCCGTCTGACCTTCAGCAAGTCATATGCCTTCTCCAAACGTCCATTTCTTACACCATTGGGCTCAGGTAGATCAAATAAGATGCTGTACTTGAAAGCTGCATCTCTGAACTATGAAGAAATAAGGTGTGTGTGTGTGTGTGCATGTGTGTGTGTGTGTGTGTCTTTTGGCTCATGTGATTTTATCATTACCTTTCCTGGCTGTACTAATGAGAATCACTTAAGTCACTTCGGGAGAGGGGAAATTATTGTGAGACTAGTAACAGACTACTAGCCTTGGAGTAAGAAAATCATCAGGAAGCAGGACCGCTCTCTTCACATCTCCGTCTTTCATAGGCTGCTGATTTCTCTGTCACACCCAGTGTTCTGCTTCTAGCTGCATGGGTGCTATGGGGCGCTCTCATCATGCATTGGTTCCCTCTCTCAGTTTCTGCTTAGGCATAGTCGTTGTTTCCTATCTGGAGCTTTCTCTACCTTGAGACTTCTCTGCATTAGTTCTCCATGGTTCCCACCTTACTTTCTCCAAATTTCTAAGTTTGAATTTCTAAAAAAGTGGAAGATGATCCCTGAACTTCTCCTTATGGGGACCAATGCATAAGTTAAAGGTGGTGGCCAGCCTAGCAATGTTTTGCCCTGGAGTCAGGCACCACCACGGGTCCGCTGGTCTATCCAGCTATGGCCATGGAGGGCGGATGAGGATGTGGTGTCACCATAAAAATGGCCACATGTAGACAGACAGGCGCTGACTGACATCTCTAGGAAGTACACTGGTTTGAGTACTGGTTATAATTCCTGGCTTTAGCACTCTTATACACATATCCTTTTGAGGTCTGTTAGCATCCAACTATATGGTACGGGGAACATATACAACTAGAGATGTTGTTTTGGGAAATGGATCCATGGTTCCAAAGGGACCCAATCGAAAACAAAGTCTCCAATCACTCAGATAAAGGACCAGATTCAGGCCTCACTCTCCTTTGTTCTTTTCGATGTTGTGAAGTCATCTGGAATAGCTGCCGAGACCTGCTAGCACACTTAAAAATCACTTAGTAGAATCTGTGAGGGAGAATTTTATCAGTAATTCAAGGTGCTCTCATGTGATCAGTGGTACACAGTGGGAGACACAGGAGTGGCATTCCGTGTAAAACTAAATTTCAGGAAGGTGATATATTCCAGAATTTAGGAAGGTGATATATTTCCAAATTTCTTGCTAAGTTTGAAGTTTGGTTGTTATTTTGAAAATAAAGTAATAATGTACCTGAGAAGCCAATGGAGAAAACATAAACCAGCAAGTATCCCAGAGGCCTGAGTGTCCACACCTGCAGTTTTACTGGTGCCCAAACATCCAGAAATGGAGGAGAAAGAAAACCAAGATTGACCTTGAATACTCATTTCTAGCTATTCCAAATAGGTGGAGCATTTCCCATTAAGAGTTATTATTTATGTCAGCTCATCCCAGTGTTGCATTTTTCCCTGTCTGGTTTGTGACTCAGAAAAATGGCAGACCTAGGAGTCCCAGAGAAATAAGGACTCTTTCTGGTCATTTTGCAATGACACTGTATGCAAGTAACCAAATCAGTTAAAATGGAGACTGGTCATGTCAAGACACTTAAGTTAATCTGCTTAGTCAGCTGACTTGGGCTGAATGCTCTATGTGGCCAAGAATCCATCAGATAATAAATCATCATTTTACTCATTAATGCAACCTTTTTCATATCTTGACTCAGTCTTTTAGGTAACACAGCCCCTTTATACTCTGGTCAAATCTAACTTCCTAGAACTTAAACATTTGGTGACAATGTTATTTTCAGAGCATACTTTATGATTAAGAAATTCATTTATACTTAACAAATTCATTTATTCTTAGGCAAACAGCCTTGAGTGCCTCAGTATGCCAGATCCTGTGCTAATTGCCAAGAAATCGGAAGAGAGACATGGTCCTACCCTTAAGGTACTTATAATATGGACAAGAAGATGGACAGAAAATTTCAGGAAACAGTAAAAAAGTTGTAATTGAGGTAGGGCCCAGCTAGTTCTAAAGTGAATCTTTTCATTCTCAGCTTATCTTTCATTGGACAACGTCTTGAATATCTAAGCATGTGATTTACAGGTGATAGGTTTTGGTGTCATTTCAGAGATGCAGAAAACACTGAAGGGAGCACTCTACAGGAAACGGCAGAAGTGCAGAAAGGGCTAAAAGCACCATTGTAATGCCTGCTTTTATTAGCCCGCAGAGGAGATGTAATTATTCTACTAAGTTTTTGTTTGCTGTTTGAGAGCAACAAATTAAACCCTACTAATCTACCTCACTGGATGGTACTTACTAAACCTAAGAGGATTCAATTATCAGTGGCTTAATACATTTACTAATCTTCATTAAATGAAATCCTTTGCAAAATCACGTTGAAACAATGCTTAAGTCATAATCAGCCTGCCTGGCATCTACAGCCTGCTGTGGCTGAGCCCCTGAATGCACTGTGTAATCAAATTCCATGTAACTTAAATCTCAGAAAATTCCTAATTGTGTGTGTGTGTTATTTTGGTCACATTAATTCACACAGTGCTTTTTTAATCCAAAGAAAATTGACATTTATGTATAAGTCAAGTGGGAATGTAATTTAAAACTGCTTAAATTCAACTACCTACTATCATAAAGAGAAAATGTAGAATAATGTTTTATTCTGCATATGGCAAACCAGCACCTTATGCTAATAAGTCCTCCTCCTAGGACACTCAGAGTGTCCAGGCTTGTCATCCTGTTATCAGTCTGGATCACCTTTCTCTGTGGGTAATGAGCAGCATTCTTTAGGTTTGCGAAAAAAGAAACTGAAGCAATGGAATGATTTCTCCCCACTTGTAGTCAGGAACACAAATAGGCTCCACTTCATCTCTCTTTTCTATTCTAAGCAGTCCAGGAAAGAGAGGACAGTGAGAACAGAATCACCAACTGAGTGGTTTAGGATTCGTGTAGATCACAGGTGGCAAACACAAGGCCCGTGGGTGCCCTCCACCTTGTTTTATCCTGCTCAGCACCTTGTTTCTACCCAGTGACAGCACTGAGCTCCTTGCCGCTAGTTAAAGAGTAGTTACATTTATACAGTCCTAACATTACATTCGGCCCTTTGAAAGCAACCACAAGGCTGATGTGGCCCCTGCTGAAAATGAGTTTGACACCTCTGAACTGTAGATATTCTCCAAGTTACTTACTTGTATTGATGTCTGGCACAAAAGCTCAAGTATATAGTAACAGTGTCATGAGGAGCTCATTGATTAGGTCTTAAATGTTAAATAATGAGAAGTTTTTTGATCCATTCATTTACTGATGGGCACTTAGGTTGCTTCCAGCACTTGGCTATTGTAAATTCTGCTGCTGTGAACATTGGGGTGCATAGGTTCCTTTGGATTGGTGTTTTAGGGTTCTTAGGATATAATCCCAGCAGTGGAATTGCTGGGTCATAAGGCAGTTCCCATATGATCTCACCTTTAAGTGGAACCTAATCAACAAAGCAAGCAAGCAAGCAAAATATAACCAGAGACATCGAAATTATGAGCAAACTGATAGCACCCAGAGGGGAGGTAGGGGAGGATAATGGGGGGGATAAAGAGTTTTCAGGAACATAGATAAAGGACACATGGACAAAACCAAGGGGTGGATGGGATCAGGGGTGGGAGGTGATGGTGGCTGGGGTTGGGGTAGTGGTCGGAGGGGGGAAATGGAGACAACTGTACTTGAACAACAATAAAAAATAATAATAAATAAATAATGAGAAGTGCAGTACAGATGAGGGTAAGATTTGTGCATCTAAGTACACAAAGGTAATCATTAAATTAAGCTGTACAAAACATTTTAGGATTTTTGTTCCTAATCTTATAGACTAATTAATCATTTAAACCTGCCCAGGGCACACACACCTGCAAATACCAACTAAAATCCACCCATTTAGGATTCCACTAGCACGATTTATTTTTTTTAACATAGAAAATGCAGAATTTTTTATCTGGGTAAAACAAAAGCAAACAAGCTAGCTAGAACCATCGCTTAAAAGCTATCGAAATAAAATATAAGCTCTGCTCTCTATTTTGAATTATGCTGATTACAATTATGTTTCCGATTATCTATATTGGCCTGTAGTTTTTAAGACAAAAAAAAAATTGAGCAAAGGAGAGGTTTAGTGTGATCTAAATTCAGTGGAAAAACATAATTGATGAACAATTATAATGTTTAACAAATGGCTGAATTTAAATAATGACACCTACTGACATTAAGAAGAGACTTTGCATGCCCTTAAAGTAGCATTTGACAGCCTAGCATTCCTAAGATTTTTCCCTAGACTGTGAAATATAAATTTGGAGGCTTAGGAATTTAAGAATAATAATATGGACCCATCATTCTTCAAAGGAGCCAATAATGTATAATGCCAACAAAGAGAATGGTGGAAATATATTTAATATATTTTTATATATTTCTCTTTTTCATTGTCTTCCAGCATGTTTCCTGAATACAGAATTGGTGAAAGCAGAACTTGGAGTGTATTTGCTAGGTTCTAACAGAAAAAAAAGTGCAAACATGTGAGGTGTGGATGGGCATGTGACCCAATGCAATCCCTCAGTTAACTTAGTGGTGATACTTCAAGACTGGCGGTTACATTTTGCTCAATATTTTAAGGCTTGACAGTTCCATTGGTGCAAGGCATGTTAGGAAAACAAAAGAGCAAGTTGTTCGGTTAATGTACATCTTAAAGAATGCTCCATCCACAGTTGAATAATCTATTTTTTGATCAGTGTATGATAAACATTATTTTAACAAATATTTTTGAGAGTTTATCAGGCACCATGCACTTAGGGAAGAAGATTAAAAGGTACATAGATATGGTCCATGCCCTAATTGAACTTAGGGTATAACATGAGGATACAGTATAACTTCACACTATTTATTATAATAGAAGGTTTTAGTAGGCAGATAAAGAATAAAGTAATTGGAAGCTCAAGGAAAGAAACAAATATTTTCCATTGTAAAGATGGAAATGGGAGGAGAGAGGAAATTTTTAAGCTAAATCTTAAAAGGTAGAGAACAGGTAATGAAATTGAAACCACCTCTGAAAATATGGAAATAGGGAGGGACAAAAGTTATTTAATTCAGGTAAATACAACAAAAATCATTTAAGTGCCTACTCTATGCTAAAAGCACCAGCTAGGTGCCAGACCCAGCTCAACTACATCTCCTGGCCATAACGGACCCTTCCCTCCTCTGAGCATCCTGGCTCAGTCAGTCTCTACTTCTCTCATGTCACTTAAGCTATTCTACATCCCCACACTCAGCTTCCTAGCTGTGTGACTTTGAACAGGAGGCACAGCTTCTACTGCCTCCACTGCCCTTACATGCAAAATGAGCCTAACAAAAGCACTGCCTTTACAGATTTGCTATGAAGTTCAAATTAGTTAATATAAGAAAATAATTAGATTAGTGTATATGCATTGTAAGGACTATACACCAGTTTGTTATGATTCCTCTTATTAAATGTTATTGTAGTCTTTCAGCCACCTGATTGCTTTCCCTCCAGACAGTGCTTCTCCAACTTCAGTGTAAAGGAATCACTTGAGGATCTTATTGAATTGCAGGTGGAGATTTAGTAGGTCTGGCTTGGAGCCTAAGAATCTGCATTTCTAATGAATTTCCAAATGCTACCAATGCTGCTGACCCATGAACTGTTTGTGAACGATGAGAAGTGCAAAACTTGAGAATAAGCACTCAGCAACTTCTGTAGCAATTTACCACCGCCACAGAATCCAAGTGCATAGTCATCTTCATGATATTCACAAAATGCTTACTTAGTAGTAGATTTACATCTTGTCTAAAAATGATCTGTTACCACACATCATTTGAGAAGCATTGTGGTAGAACTTAAAAGCAGATACAGGGTCTTCAAGAAGTTTCCCACCTCCTCAACAACAAGAAGAGCTTTGTACAAGGTTGGTGTCCAACAGATATTCTCGAATGCTGGTGTGAAATAATGAAAAAATAAGTAATTATAGTTCTTAATGCCCATTTTCAAATCCCCCCATGTAATTGCTAGAGCCAGAGTTTCAGATAGCATCAACTTTCATGAAATACAGTTAGCACACCACAACTAAGCTTTGCTTTACACTTTATTCTTAACGATTGTTGAAAGACTTTTACACTAGAACCATAAGCAAAGGGAGGTGTTTTCTTTACCCGGTTCTCTCCTACAAAATACCAGATTTGCACAATTGTAGAAATGCATGCCCACTTTCATAGTAACTTATTTTCAAATAACTAACATTATGATCTGAAGTGGATGAATTTGAACGATATTTCATCATTGTTCCTCATCTACTGTGGCCTCAGGAAGTCAGTATTTAGCAGTAATGTACACATCAGGATGTTACATGCACTCCAAAAATAAAAGGAAAAAGAAATACCTGTTCACGCAAAAGAATCATATTTTTATTTTAGAAAGGTGTGGATGAAAGTCAACCAGCACAATAGTATATTTTATGGCTTTACCTTCAGTGACAGTTTTAATGAATGAGCATGAATGTTCACAGTAGCATTCTAATACAGGGGATAGCATAGCAGAGTTAGGAATTTCATGTGAGCATATGTGTGTTCTATGGTTTTCCTTTACAGTTAAATTATCATCAGCTAACTCGAAAGTATCATTCACCAGGAAAAAGTCGGTTTTCTACTAAGTATTGGAGAAAGGACCTAAGAAACCTTGCAAACTTAGGGTTTAGCGTTTACATTGACAGATAAATCAAGACACTGATCTGTGCTTCAAGATTTCCTGAATCTTGAATAATAACTTTACTACTTACTTCCAAAGTAGTGTTCACATTTATCCATCATGTGCCAAATAGACATCTTTTAAAACATCACTTTATCAAAAAAATCAATGGAGAATTGCTACTTATAAAAATTTATATTTGAAAAATCAAATCATCCACAACTCCCTCCACCAAGATCAGGAATATTACTTGTTTTTGACTCCTAAAAAGTAGCTTTTAAATTAAAAACTAACGTCTATCATGACCTTTTTACTCTTCTACCTTTTTGTTCAGAGCAGCTGAAAATCTGAAAGGAGGATGATGTGGTTAAAGAGAGTAAGTTGGATCAGTTTTGCATAGAAAGTTTGGAGACATGAGCTGGATTGTGATTCTTCCAGGCCAGGGAGGCCCGTGAAGGAATCTAGATTTTATTCTAGAAGTAAAAGAAAGTCACTCAAATTCCGCAGTGAGAGAGATGGAATGCAATGAGCTAATTTATCATTGTAAAGGATTATTAGTAAATCCATTCTGTAGGTACTGCAATGATGGATACAGGAGATTATGCATTTGACAAACCCACGGGACTGTATAACACAAAGAGTGGATCCTAATATAAGCAATGGATTTCAGTTCATGATAACATATCAGTATCAGTTTATCCATTGGAACAAATATAGCACACCAGTACAAGATGTTAAATTACAGGGGAACCGTGGGAAGAGGTGGAGGGAGGCAGTATATGAGAACTCTCTGTACTTCTGTTCAGTTTTTCTTTAAACCTAAAACTGCTCTAAGAAATAAAGTGTATTAATTGGGGAGGAGAGATCACTCTTTGTGGAGAATGAATTGGGGTACCAATTAGACAGCCAGCATGGTACACTTTTTAAAATACAGGGCCCGACACAAATAACATCCCTTTTTTATTACAAAATCATAAGCATGTAATTCTGTAACATAACAATATCACACTCAAGCACACCGTATGACATTTTAGATGAAATGTTCAAATTAAAACTATAAATTATTACACCCATATTATTACCTTGCCAACCTCACTCAAGCAGGCCTTACTTCTGCCAGACCGTATATATTAGCTTAGCTTCTTTCAGAAGACCTTTGCTATCAGAAATTCATTCTGGCATCAGATCCACAGACTGGAACTCTCTACATTAGAGTAAAAGTGAGGTGGTAAGAAAACAGAGGAGAAAAAAGGTCACATTGCCAGTCAGTGTAACACAAATTAGAGCCTAAATCTCTATTTCTGTCCTGCCAATTAACATTCTTTACACCTACTTTTGATTTTGTGTTCATTTCTATGTATATAACATTTAAATTATTATATTTAGTAAAAGCTAATATAGGTATTAGTATCTTCTAGGACCTAAAATATTCTGGAGAGGTTTTATATTAACAGATTAAGGTAAAAATAAAAAAAAAAAAAAAAACACAGGTTTTAGTCGTAAGTGTGTAAGGAAAAAACATTAACAATATTTTGAAACTGGGCTTAATAACTTTGAACAACCTTAAAACTGTCACATAACCAGAGGCTGAATTTATGTGGATAGCTTTATTTTCTACCTAACAACTTAGTAATTTGACAGAGAAAGATGACTGTCAGACAGAAATGCATTTATACTGCATTAACTTAACATCCAATAATGTTTCATTTCCAGAGAGTAATAAGAATAGCTTTATAGTTACATTACTGGACCTGTCTGCTTATAACTTGCTTCTGATGATAAAAAATGGGATTGATTTGTTCTCAGTCTCTCCAGTTACATAGTTCTTGATTGTTAAAGTTACAAAAAAATACTTAACAGATAGTGGGAAAACTCTGCATATTCTGACCTGAATGATGATCAAGATTTGATTTATCATTTGGTGGGGAATTAGGACAAGAGAACACCACGTTCTGGGCTTGAAAACTCTCTCAGTGGCAGGACCGGAGACGCTGAGTTATTCATTAATTGTAATAATGCCTTAACAATACTTGAAGTCTTGAGAATTTTACATGTGTGCCAGATTGCTAAGCCAAGGGCATTCTTAAGAATGGTTGGAGTCTGCTGAGAATTCTTTCAGAGATTATTTATTAATTCAAGTCTCCTTATGTATTTTGTGCTCAGCGGGTAAAAAAACCTTGTGCTCTGCTACAGTTGTTTCTTATCAAAAGAATAATGGTTCCATAAATTTGTAAAAATTAGAGTAAAAGTTAAAATAAAATTAACCCTTTTATTTTCAAAAATCCTTTACACCTGCTTTGTACACGAAGAACTAATGACAAAACTGTCAGGTTCTGGTTCCCAGAATCCTCTAAGAACTGAAAGTGACCTTGAAGATAACCAAGATGAAGTCACTCCCCCAAGGTCACAGCCTGGTTGTCAACAAGCCGTGGCTGGGACGCATATCTCAGGACTCCTAATCAGTCATGCTTCCACCAGACTTCTGTCTTACTACTGCTTTGAACAAAAAAAAAAAAAAAAAAAAAAAAAAAAAAAAATCAGAATTTCAAAAATAAAATCATACAGTCAGATTAAGTCTGTACCTTGTGAAAATAAAGAGTCTGGTGACCATTAATTAAAGTAAATCAGTATTTCTACCCAAATAGTACTTTAAGGTAGTTATGACTGATGATTTTAAAAAAACTAATAATAGTAATAATTCCATATATATGGAGAAAGAAAGAGAGAGAAGCTGGTTTCCTTGGTAGTGAATGTTGATATGAGAACTTTACTACAAGTACAAATAGAGCTATTTATCTGTCTTCACCCTATTTCCCTCATCATCCGCCCAGCTCAAAAGAAGTAAAACGGTATAGAAATCAGCCTCTGAATCTATAATATTACTTGTCACATAAATGCTACATTTCTGCATAACATAAATTCCAATTTCATGACTCAGCACATTTGTTTGGTTCCTGACACAATCAGCATGGTGCAGGAATGAGCTGTGAAAGCTAAACAAAATTAAAGACTTGGAGGATGACATTATGTTGCTCCAGCTCTGCAGTGACTGTGCCAGGGGGCAAGTTCCATTTCTCACAGGCACAGCCTCTGTGAACGTAGAAAATGGTCCTGGTCACGAATTATGTGCTGATATCATCACACTGATGTTGCTTTCTAACAAATGATCCATCATTTTAAAAGTCTCCTGGCCTTTGAGGAGTATGTCAAACCTCAATCTCATATTTGTGTTGGTCATAACGTTGTCTTTCATTTCCTCCTCTTCCATGTAAAGTTTATCCTATTATTACTTTTTAAAGACTTTTACTTATTTATTTTTGAGAGAGGGGGAGAGAGGGAGAGAAACATCAATGTGTGGTTGCCTCTCATATGCCCCCGACTAGGGACCTGGCCTGCAACCCAGGCATGTGCCCTGACTGGGAATCAAACCGGCAACTCTTTGGTTCACAGGCCAGCACTCAATCCACCAAACCACACCAGCCAGGGCACATCCTATTATTATTTTTTAAGATGTATACCAGTTTTATAAGGATGGCACTATTGTAGTTATGTTTTTTTGGTCAATGAAGCAGTAAAGTCCCTAAATGTATGTGTGTGGCTTCTAAGTTTTTACAGCACCGTGTGTGGAAACAGCTACTATATTCAAACAGATGGCTTATCCTTGACCATAAATACAATATCATACTTTTGACACAGAGGCCTACAGCTTCATTTCACTTTTTTAGCAGTCCTTTAGGTCTGATGAAGCATGCACATTTCTATTAGGATGAGAATGATTTAAATGAACTATTCCACCACAAAGGAGAAAAAAAATTATTTTGCATCTGTAAAAACAGAGTAGGAGCATGCAGGGTTCTCTGTAACACAAACGCTTTGGGTATATCAGACTAAGCCTATGACTGATGTGTAACTTTGGTATGATGCTTCACCTCTGTAAGCCCCGGTTTTTTATTCACATGACTGAATCTCATAACACCCACCCTGTGGAGCTATTGTGCATATTGGCCCTCCCATGGCATAGAGATCTGTATGTGAAATCCTTCTGTGACTTGTAAAATACTTTAATTATTGCTTGGCAACAATACATTATATTGATAATTGATTCGTAATGAGGAAACAATTTTCCAAAGAAACATGGAAATATATTTTAATTGTTAATCAAAATTCTATAGGATTAACATTGGTGTATATATTCATATTCTGCATGTGTTTAAGTACATATAATTTTTATGGCACAACCTATTGGTAAAAGAGAGTTTCACTGTTAATTGTAAAACATAATTTATTAAGCTTTTTCCTAGTCTAATGATAAAATGCAATCTAATTTAACTTTATGTTAAAATGTCTATAATTTAAGTTTAGAAGCTACAGAGAATTTTAACATGAATAATTTCAATCCCTAAAAAATTAGTCCTCAGCCTTGACTGGTGTGGCTCAGTTGATTGGACATCATCCTGCACAGCAAAAAGTCACTGGTTTGCTTCCTGGTCAGGGCACGTGCCTGGGTTGCAGGTTCAGTCCTCGGTCCGGGGAGCATACGAGAGGCAACTGATCGATGTATCTCTCGTACATCGACGTTTCTCTTTCTCTCTTTCTCCCTCCCTTCCCCTCTCTCTAAAAATAAATAATTAAAATCTTTAAAAAGAAGACTTAGGCCCAAAAGATTACTTATTAGCAATGAGAATTTATATTACTGTAGAAGCTATGTTAAAAATAGGAGAAGGAAGAAGGGAAGCCTCCTAGGCAAGGCTACAAAATGCTAGTTATGCCATAATATACCGAAGTATTGTGTATTGGTAGTGAATGAGTATAAACTTAATATAAAAATAAATAATTATATTATTGTATGGCCTTTCCCCAGCAGAAGCTCGAGCAAGGTATGAAAGCTATACAATAGTTGTAGTGATTCATTCTGTCTGGCAGCATCCAGCCGTGTCTCTCAAAGAACACAATGTTTTGTGCAGAGTTTGGAAGAGCAAAGAGGCATTTCCTAAGTACAGAGGAGGAACCTAGCATTTCAGGCAGTGGGACAGCATATTCAAAGGTTGAGAAGTGTGGAACAATCCACAGTTTAGTTTACTGGGACGTACGTGTTTTAAGGTTTGGAAGGAAATTGAAAGATTGAAGCAGATACTTCCAGAGCCAGATCCTGGAGGCTTTGAATACTGAACCGATCTGATTGTGCTGGGGATCGGGTGCCGCAGGAGGGTATTGACCAAGAGATGGCCTGATCGTCTGTTTTAGGAAGAACAAAGTGGGTGTCATTGTGCTCTGGAGGCAGCTGGCTTTGTCACATTTCTGTCACATTGTTTTACTGTATAGGTTAATGGCAACTCTGGACATTAGAGAACACATTACATTTATTTTAATGCATTAGAATAAAAACAAGAAGTCTCAAGTACATTTAAAAGGGATTGACCCTGTGTTTCCCCAACTTTAGTCATTTTTGTGATACCACCATAACATTTTTGTTATTTATAAATCCTCTTTAATTTAATTTATTAAATTTTCTTGATACATTCATTTCTTCACAACTCCAAAAAAGAAAATGCATGACCCTAAGTAATGGTATTTGTTAAATTGAAGGTTTAGCCATTGCTTATATGTTATATATTGATATAAACCCAACTATTAAATGAAAAAATACCCATCTGGGTGCCACCTTAAATTCTGCTTTAGGAAACATGGTCCATCTGATGCCACCAGTTTACAGGTGAGGAGCTGATGTGCAAATCAAGCAACGTGCTCAAGTGCCCTGTGTTTTCCTACCATGTTCCAAACACAGCACTCAGTGCTCGGGAGACAGCAGTAACAAAACAAAGTCATTGACACCAAGAACTTAATTACATTCTAGTGGAAGACACAGACAAAACTTAGGCACAAAAAGACATGGCAGGTAATGTGGAGGGCTGTGAGGAAAAAACAAGGAATTAGGGACTAGAGAATGACACCATGTGTCTTTAGATGGCTGGTCAAGGAAGGCCTCTCAGTGGTCCCCTGTGTGGAGGGAGTGAGCTGTGGGCTATCTGAGGATGGAGCTCTCCAGACAGAAGGCACAGCAGTAGCAAAGGTACTTTGATGGGAACTAAGTGCCCATTAAGGCGCCTGACATGCTGGAGGAGGAACCAAGGTGAACTAGTGATGGTGGCATGAACACCTGGTTCCTAGGACCACCACCCCTCCCACACAGACTGCCCTGTCACACAGACCCCCTTCTTGTAAACCAGGGTTGACTGGGACATGTCAACTCCAGCCCAGCACCTGTTCTATTGGAATGCAGCCATTATCACGTGTTTACTTCCTGCCCAAAATTGCCTCTGCATTCCAACAGCAGAGTTGGGTGTTGCAATATAGTCCATGTGGCCTGTAAAGAGTCTAAATTATTCACCATCCAGCCACTTACAGCAAACGTTTGCTGACCACTACTCTATATCATGCTTTGTTGTTGCTGTTGCCAAATGTAGACATCACAGGAAAAAATGCTCTGGACATCCTTGTAACAGTGAAATATACATTTCGTATGTCAAAATCTAGTTTCTACTTGTAGAAAATCTGACTTCATTTTTAAAAATTGAGTTATATACCAGTGGAAACTTTTTAGCATATTCAAGTTGCTTGTGATTTTTTTCTTTAATGATGAATTGGAAGAATAAGGTGATCTGTGATTATATAAAGATAGGAGTGAAGAATAACCACAATTACCATGCACTTATGCAGGAGTGTCAAACTCATTTTCATCGAGAGCCACATCAGCCTTGCAGTTGCCTTCAAAGAGCCAAAATAATTTTAGGACTGTATAAATGTAACTATTCCTTAACTGTTAAGGAGCTGAAATTACATTTGGCCCTTTGAAGGCAACCATGAGGTTGATGTGGCCCCTGGTGAAAATGAGTTTGACACCCCTGAGTCTTATAGTTTCCTCCTGTTAATATTCAAATTATATTCTCTCTAAAATACATCTGAAACAGGCTGGTAATAGAAGCTATCAGGAATTGCATTGTTGGGTGAAACACAAGATTTTTAAAAGATTCATATGGGCAGTGTGGCTCAGAGCTATAAGTCTCTTTGGAACTAATTACCTTCTCAAATCAAAGGGTCTTGAGATCATCTCGTACTGCATATGAAAGAATCACTGTGCGGATTTTACCTGGGGCTTTCTCTTCTCCTTCAACAACATGCTTATGGTTCTAGCGACAATATTTTTGTCTTTGGTGTAAATAAAGTTCATAGAAGGTGCCTCATGTTCTGCCCTTATCAAATATATCTAGAAGAAAAACGAAGCAACAAGAAAAACAAAAAATAAGTAGACAAGAGAGAGAATTGGGTGCAAAATACTTGGACAATACTTAAAAGACTCGGTGTGTATACAATTGAACTCAAGATTTAAAGTCGGTCAGATCAAAGGTTGAAATAGTGGCATGATCCACTTAATTAGTTTAATTAGCCTTCCACTGATGGACTTTAATTTTTTTCTGATTTTTTTTTTTTGTATTATATGTAATGCTGCAGTGAATATCTTGTGTGATCATCTCTCTGGTGATTCCTTTATAATACAGGCCCAGGGATGTTACAGCTTCACTGAAGGAAGTCTATGCATATTATTAAGGCTGTATAGGCCTTATTATTCACTACATATTAGTCAGTACATATTAGTCACTACATATTATTCTGTAGCCAACTCCTGAAGACAGCTAAAGAGACTTTCTTAATTGTGTGTTTATTACTAAAGCTCAATCTGATGTTCCATTTGGATCTTGCTAACGGTAACATTCCCTCAGTTGGAAGACACTAAGTAGCTTATTGCTCCTACTCTCTGGATAAACCTTGGTAAGTGAGAGATCAAAAGATGTGGGAGTTTGAAGGAGATCAATCTTGGACACAGCAGAGAGGTGAGGAGAAGGCTAAGGATCCAATCCAAGTTTGAAATAAGCCACGCAGTTCACACTGTGATCTTCAGTGAGTGTCCACATGAAACATACCAGGCAATTGGAAGGAGATTATGAAAAAATGAGGACTAAAGTGGCACTTCCCTTGTAGATCTATAGCCCACGGAGTTGATCGTGAACACCACCTCTCCGCTCTGACTTCCGTCTGTGGGAAGAGTTCGATCTTTTGAAGATGAGGTGCTCAAATACTCACTTATCTAAAAAGTGTTTTTGCCTTTTTGAGGTTTTTTTCCTACACAACTTTGTTCTCTTTAGTTAAGAACTAAATGAAAGGGCTTTATATGAAAAATCCGCTCTGGATGACATTCGAAAGAGCCCTTTTAGTGTGAGCCACAACCTTCCGTCGGTCCGACCCAGATAAACACATCACAGCGTCATTGCTTTTAGTCTGCACCCAAGTGCTGTCGTGGTCACAGCTCGTCTCTTTTTAACAAGGAAACAGGAGCGTAGGGTTCCGATCACCGCTCTGCACTTGCAGGAGAGAGGCTGCAGGATAAGAGTGATCAGGCAAGTTTTATTATTTATTGACATTTTAGAAGTTGTTGGAAGGTCACTGGCAAACTCCCACTTTATTCTACTCGGGCTCATGTTCAGGGATCAAACTATTCTTTTGAAATGTTCCGTTCTTAGCAGTTCCTCTTTAAAGAAATGCTATCATTCCATTCTTTGGGGAGGAACGAACAATGCGGCTTGTGTGCTCAACCCACTTGGAGCATTAATACACTGTTTCTTTAGAAGGATTTACTTTCCAAAGTTGCACTTTTCAGAACTCAGAACACCTTATCACACTTTCACAAGCCTTCTCTCTGAAAATGGAAAAAGAAAAGGGGGGAGAGCCTGTCCGGACTTGTGCCAGTTAAATCCGATCTCTCCGGGGATTTGTTTTTCTTCTGGTGTCAGATTAGATGTTCAAATCAAGCAGTGTTTGAGGCTGCGAGGGAATGTCCATGGGATTCTTACTGAGGCTAATCCCAAAGCAGCACATTCCAAGGGGCTAATCTGCCCAAGTTCATTGCTTACTTGAAACGTCTCTTGGGGGAAGAGCCGGGCAAATGACTTTTTTTCCAGTGGGCGGTCATAAGAGCATTATTAACGGGATGGCCAGCCCCAGACACAGCAAAATGAAAGCAACAGGAGCTGCTCGTAGGACTGCCTTCACCACCACCCAGAGTCAGTGCTCAGGTAAATTGATTTCAACTTCCCAATATTGAATCTGGGGACCTAGAGGAAGACCAAAGGGGTGCCCAGGGAGATGTTAAGGGAAAGCAAAAGGCAAAAAGGAACAGAGGATTCAGTACCTTTGGGTCTTGGGTGTTTTGTTCTGATTAGGACAAAGGGTAGATTTAAAACCTGAGAGTCTCAAAATGAGGAACATAGTGAAACTTTGCTCATAATTTATTCCTGTAAAGTTAGTGGACTCTTTAATCTTATGATGACTGGTGTGGGTTGTCCTTCTGTTAAAGTTGCCTGCTAAAGGTGGAATGCAATGGCACTGTGCAAGAATTTCTGATTTAATACATTCTCTGTGCATGCACTTGTAAACCATTCCTGCCTGGAGAACTTCTTGATTCTGTAGCTAATGCAGAGTGGATAGTAAAAAGAGTACAAAGTAGACTGAGGGACCAACATTTACAGCAGAGCCTTTGTGAAAAAGAGGTGAAACCTGCTTGAATGAAACAACTTAATTTTTTCCTTTTGAAGGCAATATTTGCTGCTCTTTTGTTTGTTCCTATCAGTTTGATCCTCGTTAACTGTACATTAGAATTTCAAAATTTGTACTTACTTTATTCCTTGAGCGTAATCATTATATATTTGTTCAAAATGTGAATGTCCTCATTCTGATTTTGAATAAGATGTCCTTTAATCATTACCTTTTGAAAGACACTTTCCTTTTACACATCACACATGACTGATAATGCAGAAAGACCAGAAAGAAAATAGCCTCTCATAGACTCAGTCATGGTGATGTGACCATTCTACCTTCAGAAAAGAATGTATATAAGTGATTTGCTAAGGTAAGAGTACATGAGACTTCCAAAATATATTTAAAAAGGGATTTTAAGATGCATGGCATGTTGAAATTATTTGATGCTTTCTAACAATAAGGATAGCCATTCTGAAATAACCTAGTTGGATGTTGAAACCAAGTATAAAGCCAGACGTGGAGTAGCTCAAAGACTTTGAACAAATGGAAAGGGAACTGGTTTAGAGAACAAGTTACACCATGATTATACTTCAAATATGCCCTCCTCAAAAAAATAATTTTAAAAGTCTAATAGCTGTCCACACTGAAGACCAGAATAAAACCACAAAAAAAGCAAAGCCCACAATAGAGCATAGTAAATTAGGCGTGATATTTTGTATAATTTCTAATTCATGTGTTATACATGCATTCTTTCTATTATGTAGTATCCCTTTCTTCTCAAAAAAGAGGACATCTAATTTGATTATGAATGGTGGAAAGATTCTTTTTATATTACATTTCTTTTTCTTCCTCCTCCCAATTTTCTGTGCCTTTGCAAGAGAAACAGTTAATCTGTTAATAATAAGAAATAGAAACTGATCCTCATTCCCTTTGCTAACAATAAAGTAGCTTTTCACCTTTGAGAAAGCAATTAAGTTCCTGAACTTCACACAAATCAAATTACTCTATAATTAAAGACTAACAAACGAGTTCGCAGTCTACATGTGGTAATTCTTACTACACAGTATCTGAGTAAAACTGCCAGGGCTTTTCAAGATGAAACTGGGCTCCATGAGTGAGAGAAATAAGGAAGGTGTCCTTGAAAAGTCTAATCTATATCATGATCCCCCAGATTCTCAAGCTGGCAGTCCCGTTGTGATTACACTTCTTTGCTGTAGTTATTATAAAGATCCCCCCATTTTGCTTACTTCTTTCTCATAATCTGTTGGCTCCCTAATGTCCCATCCAAATCCTTCACCTCAAGGAGAGAGGAAGAACAGATAGCAGTGTCCATTACCGGTGGGAAATGGAAAGGAAAAATGAGAAGGGGAAAGATGCAAGTCTGCACTGGCTCTAAGACCTGCCTCTAGAAGCCCAACTCTGTTCAAATACAAAGGCACTTCCAGGCATGCTCACATGGCACTGCCAAGATCAAGAGTATTTAATACCAATAATATCCAATTTGGGGGGGGCAGTTTAGCAGAGTGGGTAAGGGTGTGAACTCTGGAGTCAGACTGCTCAACTTCACACTCTGGCTTTAAAACTGATTTGCTGCATCTGACTCAGTTTCTTCATTGGTAAAATGGTTATAATAGTAGTGCTTCCCCTACAGTGTTCTCATGAGGCTCCAAGGAGATAATACACATATGACACAATTTCAGGCATATAATGCACCATTAATAAAGGCATTTTATTACCCACTGAGTTCCTACTAAGTGTCAAGGGCTTTCCCTGAATCATCTTCTTTGACTAATACAACTCTCCAAAATAGCTATGATTATCCTCATGTTGTAGAAAAGGCTCAGGGGAAATTAAATAACTTTTCGACATACCTTGTTAGTAGCCAGCCAGGCCTTCTGAGAACTAATCATCCCCAATGTAAAGTTAGATCAATCTAGGTCAATCTGCTATAGCAGTTTTATAATAGTCTCGTCTGAAACTTCATCTGAACTTGTAGTACCAGAGCAAACCCAGGAAGGGTCCCTCTTCTTGAAAGGACAACACAGTTCCCAAATACTAATGTGATAACTCTGTGTGTCAGGCATTATTGTTTTGCCCATTTTGTAGATGAAGAACACTGAGGAACAAAGGAATTACATGGCTTCATCTGCATTGCCGAGTCCCACCTCACAACACTCTTTCTAATTGTGCACCTCACGCTCTCCCCATGATATTGCCATCCCTGCCTTCTCTCAGAGAATATTGATCAGTACCCCCTGAAATTCCCAGGTGCTCCCCCAAAAGATCCTACTGAATCCTAGCCAATGTGGACCACAAAGAAAAAAGGGAAGTGTACTCTTTTCTGCTCCCCAAGGTGTAGGGAAAGTTGGTTTCAAATGTCCAGTGAGGAATATTTTTACCGTCTTCCTGCCAAGAGATGTTATCAGTGAAAGTATTCAGTGTCTAGGAAAAATCACAGCCTATGAATAGTTTAACTTACAGGCTTTTTAGAGAGATAAAGACTGGTTATCATCTACACAGTTAAGCTTGTTTCTGTTGCAAAGATGTAGCCACTAGCTTTTCCTACATATTTGAAAAGAAAAAAAATCTTTGAGAATAGACACTGGGGCTTTTTTCATGCCCCGCTGAAAACAGCTGCAAATGTCACCTTTGTGGTATAAGGGTGCAGAGGACCACCGGGACCCAAGGGTCTCGGAGGCAAGGTGGGTGCACCTTTCCATGAGGACAATGCAGAACCTCATAAACACTCAGAAACTATGTGACCATGACTGACACAGGATGCAGTTCCTTCAGACCCCTCAAGCATCCCCCATGGTGCTACTTTTAAATTGCGCATCGCCCTGAGTATTCAAAAACCACTGCCTTCAGTGCCACATGCCTGTGGAAACTATTTTGAGAGAGGAGGGAGATGCATGATTAAGGGGTGGAGGACAAACCAGATCTTAGCACAACTTAGACAGACATTTGGGTCCTTAGCACGGTCAAGCACCATCAGTCATGGCCAACAAACAGGGGCTTGCCACAGTTAACACTGCTCACTGAGACAAGCCAAGTAAATAGCTTGGTTGGGTTTTCAGGAACTACTATAAAGGACACATGGACAAAACCAAGGGGGAGGGTGGAAGCAAGGGAGAGAGGTGTGTTTGGAGAGGGTGGGGAGGAGGGGTAGCGAGAAAATACAGACAACTGTAATTGAACAACAATAAAATATTTTTTTTTAAAGAGCATGCATTTAGTCCTGGTGCTGGGTTAGGGAGAAGATGACATACCAGATGGAAATAACACTGTAAGTTGCTATAGCAACTTTCATCTTAAACGCTTAAAGAAGGAATCTTTTGAGTAGCTTACTAGATTCCATAAGAGACTCCTCTACTATTTGAAATGCTGGCAAAGAAAGAGGTAAAAGGATGCAGGATGGACACTGTGGTTTGGAACAAAGACGGTACAGTTTTCCAGAACTGCCTTTATCTTTCCGGAGCCCAATCTTAGCAGCCAAATTTTGGGGTGGACAGTGCGAACAAAGGTCATCTAAGAAGCTGCGTTTGGCCCTGGCTGGTGTAGCTCAGTGGATTGAGCGCGGGCCTGCGAACCAGAGGATCGCGGTTCGATTCCCAGTCAGGGCACATGCCTGGGTTGCAGGCCAGTTCCCGGCAGGGGACACACGAGAGGCAACCGTACATTGATATTCCTCTCCCTCTCCTTCTCTCCTACCCTTCCCCACTAAAAGATAAATAAATAATAAATAAAATCTTTAAAAAAAAAAAGAAGAAGAAGAAGCTGCGTTTGCTGTGCTTAAAGGCATGAGGGATGGACCTAGACAAAGGGGAGGTGATTGCGGGGCAGGGTATCAGTGGAGGTGGAAGAACGGATAAGGGGGATAAGTGATCATGAAAAAAATACAGTAAAAAAGAAAAAGAAATAAAATGAAAATGTGCTATCTTGCCTCCTTCCAAAGGCATTACCTGTGAAATTGTAGACTGTGACAAAGACATTCGTCTTTCTTATGTTTCCACTTTCTTTTCCCACCTCTGTATTTAAGCACTGTACTTTAGATTCTAGAAAAAGTATGATGATAGATTAGGACTCTTGTATTTTCCTCACCATTTCTCTTTCCTTCTACAAGGAAAATCTAAGTGTCAGCTGTGAAAACTTTATACTGGTTTAGATATATAGTTGACCCTTGAACAAAGCAAGGTTTGGAGGAGCCAACTTTTGCATAGTCAAAACTTGGAGTACAACTTTTGATTCCCCAAAACCTTACCCACTGAGAGCCTACTATTGACTGGAAGCCTAACTGATCACATAAATAGCTGATTAATGCATATTTTGTTTGTTATGTGTATTAGATACTGTATTCTTAAAATCAAGTAAGCTAAAGAAAAAGAAAATGTTAAAAGTATCATAAGGGAAAGAAAGCACATTTACATTATTTATTGAAACAAACCCACACATAAGTGGACACACACTGTTCAAATCTGTGATTCAGGGGTCAACTGTATATCTTGCCACAACTGAACACTTGTTATCTGTAGGATTCCAAACATACTGTTCCGTATTTTTCATTTTCTCTGTAAATAGCGTTGTTTCTTCTGTCCTTCAGAAATATTTGTGTATGGTTCTAGCACTCTTTCTATTATGATCATTTCCTTTAACTCTCAGTGTTATAATGTTAAACAAACTAGTCACCACATTCTGGGAGTGACTGCCTTTGCTGTGTGCTGTGTTTGCGTGTGTAACCACCCTTTCACTTCAGCCTGTGAGATACGACTCTATCATGTGATTCTGAAATGTTGCTGCCTCGTCAAAAATACTTAAATATTATGTTCACTTTTACTCTTCTTTTTCTTTTTAGGCTCAGAAATCCTGGATAGAAAGAGCATTTTATAAAAGGGAATGTGTTCACATCATACCCAGCACCAAAGACCCCCATAGGTAATCTTGCTACCTTTATAATGTACCGAGAACTTGAAGTAGCAACTACTTAATGATAGTGATTACTATTGCAGGGAACTACAATAGTAATCACTATCCATTACATGTAAACCAACGTGAAGTTAAAGATCAACTTTGATTGTTGCTGGACATCTTTGAATCAATCTTATATATATTCACCTCATAATATGCCATCTCTGCAGTTTATTCTCTGAGTCTATTCAGAATAACAGATGTACCATCAGGGGAGGAATTAATCACTGTATCTAAGAATGGGTTATGTGTATATTTTTAGTATGGTTACTGGTTTTCCCTATTAAGCATTTCACCAAAATGCTTAGTTTGGACCAACTTGCTTCGCTATAGTAAAAGAGATTTTTAAATACATGACTCCTAGCAGATTATTAATTAGACTGCAGACCTTAAGATCCTTATCCAAGCACAATGTTAGTATCTAATTTACCTTCTTGAAGATCAACAGACTATAAGGTGGGAAGTATTGGGGATAAAGTAACATATTAAATTCTGGAAAGGCCTTTTTGAAAAGGCAATGTGATTATGCAGTTTAAAATATAGACTATAGAGAGTTATGTACACTGTAAACCTGAGCAAATTACCTAACCTTTAAAACTACAATATCTTACACATAAAATGAATAGCACATTGTTAGCATTTAACAAATGGTAACTGTGTATCAGAATTATTAGTAACAATCATAATAATGATGGCAGTAAAGTCTGAAGGACATTCTCATGGTGTAAGGAGTGAATTTTGTTTTCAAGTATCTTGTGAATAATTTTTCATTGTTTCTTCAAGAACATTTAACCTGCAGATTTTTTTCCTCGAATTGGATATTTGACAGTGAATGTCAATTTGGAAAAGACAAGTTAGGTTATGACTCACGTATGAGTGAGATTCCTCATTTAAATGTGCATGTTAAAATTCTTCTCTTGAAGCAGTTCAGTGTCCCTCCTGTAAGATTTGATAGACAGGAGGAGTAAGAAGTAGAAAACTCTACAGAGCTTTTGTTCACAGATTCCAATCCTGAACAAGGTGGCAGGTGTGAAAGGGGTGGGTAGAGAAGGACAGGAGACCTGTCACAGCTTATACAGCTAAGGGAAAGTGAGGAGGGGGCTGAAAAGGAAAAGTATGTGTGTCAGCTAAACCCTGAGCTCACCATTTGCTTGATACATCATAGGATTCCACCTGAAAATTGACTAAGTAGATTGCTACCATCTGTAGATTTTTCCAGCCTTACATGTGTATTCCAATAGTGGCTGATAAAGTGGGTTCACTTTGACCTCTTATGTTACAGGTGTTGCTGTGGGCGTCTAATAGGCCAGCATGTCGGCCTCACTCCCAGTATCTCCGTTCTTCAGAATGAGAAAAATGAGAGTCGTGTCTCTCGAAATGACATTCAGTCCGAGAAGTGGTCCATCAGCAAGCACACACAACTTAGCCCAACAGACGCTTTTGGGACCATTGAATTCCAAGGAGGTGGCCATTCCAACAAAGCCATGGTAATTACAAAAACATTTAGTCACTTCCCGAATTCTACCTCAAATCCTGGAAAGCAATGGTTAAGAGCTGGACATTTAGTCTTTGGACCTAATGTCAACTCTGCTGTTTCCTGGCTGAGTAACCTGCTCTAATTACCTTGCCCCCATGTGTCTCTGCTCTGTCTCTATAAAATGAGGCCAATGAACCTTCCTCCAAGGGCTTAAAAAGAATTAGTATGAGATCGGACACATGACTATTGTTTTTATTAAAAATAACTAACTTTCTACCCACTGTTTATTATGATACTTTCTGGGTCTCAGCTGTTAAGACATATTTTTCTAACTCCTTTGGTAAAAATATTTTACCTTTAGGTCTCTCTTTTGTCCTATTGGTAACTAGCATTTTTCTCAATTCAAAGTAGAAATGATCACACAGACTATTTTTTTTCTCTGTTCTATCAAAGTAAGTGCTTTTTCTCCAAGCAGCTGTGTTCAACAACATTCTCAATGGAAGAGCTCCACATGAAAAGCATTTTTCTTTGGAAAGGAGGTTTTAGGAAATAAACACATTTTGCTCCTAAGAATTGTCACTTCTAAATTTCACCTTTCATCAGGGACCTCTCCCCCTACTTGGCTGTCACATTTTGCCAAGAGGAAAGTATACCATGTGTTCTGGAAACTCTAGAAATGCTATATTCTGACAAGCTTGGTTCTAACTGTTAAAAGAGAGTTAGTCGAGGGTGGAGGTGGCTGTTCTTAGGCATGCCACAGAGGTTTCCAAGTTTGTAGAGAAATTTTTGCTTAGAGAAGTATCCTGCAAAATTCAAGAGAAGTCGTTTCACACCAGTTACAATCTAAAAAGCATACAATAAAGCCACTTCTCTTTTTCTTCTCCCCTCCTTATTTGTACATCTGCCCCTCCTCCCCACTGCAGTATTTTCTTCACCAAGATAGCTGACTAAGCTATTCTCACAAGAAAATTTTCTTCCCCTAAGAAAATTTATTCTGGCCCTGGCTGGTGTGGCTCAGTGGATTGAGTGCCAGCCTGCAAACCAAAGGGTCGCCAGTTCAGTTCCCAGTCAGGGCATATGCCTGGGTTGCAGGCCAGGTCCCCAGTGTGGGGCACGCAAGAGGCAACCACACATTGATGTTTCTCTCCCTCCCTTCCCCTCTCTAAAAATAAATTTTAAAAAATTTTCTTAAAAAAGGAAATTATTTCTGAACTACATATTAGATTAAAATAAATTTTGAGTAACATACTGGAAAGAAACCTGGAGACCAGAACTGCAAATGAGTTTGTTAGAATGTGTATCCTTCAAAGTATTCATCAAAAATACTTCCATAACTGCTTCCAGGGCTCATAGGAAATAATAATGACAATCATCATAATAATAGCAACTTAAATTTATTAAACATCTACTGTGTGCCCAGCACTGTGTCCAGTACTTATGTATGATAGCTCATTTCATGTTCATGACATAGTCTTATTATTCCTATATGACAGAATAACATGGCAAAACCCAGAAAAGTCATTTCCCTCAGGTCACAGAGCTAATACATTATATATGTAAATTATGATATTTAACAGCAGACAAAAAATTGAAAAGACGGACAGAGCTTTCACTCTGTTCCTGAAGAGTAGACACCTGTGGACCCGGAACTTTAACAGCCCTCCCCAGGCTCTCATAGCTCTACAGAACCCAGAGCTGGCTGTTGGCAAACAGGTTAGGCAAGGTCAACTACATGACTCATGGAGCCCAGTGTAAAATGAAAATGTAGGCCCCCAACAGGGGCAGGAAAATCAATCCCCCTTCCCATGGCTGACAGCGCCAATCCACAGGGGATAGGCAACCCCCAAGAGATTGACATCACCCCACTGGAACATGCTCGGTATCTGGTGTGAGTGAGACCGCCCACCAAGTCGCCTATAAAACACACCATGGCACCATCAGCCTAAGGCAGGGACAGCCAGTTCCTTGCCCTGCCCTGGAATGCTGCAGGCCATGTGCCCAACACTGATCCTCTTCTTGTCTGCACCCAGGTCCCAGCCAGAGATGTAGGTGGTGATGGAAACTAACCTCATCACTATGCCATGCAGTAGGCTTGGGAGGGCAAGCAAGCCTGGTAGGAATGCCAGAAGCAGGAGCAGGTAGCTGAGATCCCATCCCAGGGAGGCAGCAAGAGGCTATGTGACTGTAGACCATGTGTGAGCCCAGGTTCCAAGCCCTCTTGGCATGTGCTTCATTGTCCCATCAGACTGCACTTACAAAACACAAATTCAGGGATAAAATTGTTAAGAATTTCAAGACAATAAGTACAGAGCACTAAGCCATATGCACTGCCCCTCTGAGTCATGTGGCTGCACTGAGTTTAGGTCTCACCTGCCCTAGAGTCTCAGGGTGGTCATTAGAGGGGAAACCTTTCTTTTTGAGTCTAATCAGCCAAATGAGGGCCAGTTTTCCTTTTTATTACAATCAAATATTTAACATGTGGGAGTCCCTGCTATTCACCGGACACAATGAGCGTTTGTCCAGTTTGAATATCTGCCCTCCATGTATTCTGATCCTCCTGTCTAGGCCAAGGAGTTGAGTTGTCCGTAGGTCATAGGTCTTGTTTTCCCTGGCAGGGTGGTTGCTTTGCAACGGTCTTATCTCTTGTTCTCTCCCACAAACAAGGATGCAGCTTGGGCAAAGGGAACGTGTGCAGCTGCTGTGTGTTAAGAGCACCAGCCTTTAGATGAAAAGCTGTGGTTAATTATTGGCCAAGATTTAAGTGAAGCAGGTCAACTAACTTACTATGTCTTTGGTCCCTTGCCCCTGACAAAAATATTTGAAAGTTGAAATGCTTTTTTAGCAAAGTGGTCAAAAAGTCTGGAGAGCAGGTTAATTTTCACCCTCATTAACTTTTTTTTAAAAGAAGGTATAACATTAACTTTTCCTTTTAAGACAGACCAAAATGAAGTGCTTGGGCATCCAAAATGCCAAGGTAATCTGGACAAAATGTGAGGCAGAATCTTCTGGAGTTTGGTAGCAGATACAGTTGGAGAAAAAGAGAATCATTATTAAAATTATTTTAATTGTTATTAAAATTATTAAAGCCACATCTGTTCAGGAACATTCTATACTCGTGTTACCACATGGGCAGTACAGAATGATGTCACAGAACGCTGGACACCAAAGACACTGGAGGGATCAGATGTAGTGGTTCTCAACTCGGAGGCTCGGGATAACCAGCGGGGCTGCCACCAATGCCCACATCCGGAGTCCCCCCCCGGAGTTAGTCTCCTTCATTGGTCTGGGACAGAAACTGGCATCCAAGTTAGCCAGGTTATTCTACTGTTCGTCCAGGCTTTAAAAATACTAAATAATCCCATTCACTCTTCTTTTTTAATAGATGAGGCAAGTGGAGCCCAGTCAAGTTGAATTATCCTCCAAGAGCCACGCAATTCTTTCACAGAGACAGTTCTCAAATCCAGGCTCCTCAGGACTCCCCGTCAGTTCTGTTTCTTCTCTGTCCCATGTGCGTGGTACACACTAGAGTTGTGTTTTGAAAGGAAGCTAATTACCATTATGTTTCTAGCTTTTTAGAAGGATTCTGAAAACTTTGTGGTAGAGGTATAAAATCTCTATTATCTGACAAGCTCAACTAAACGCAGAAGCGGTGAGCAGGACAAGTTGTTTGTAAAGTTGCATCCAGGTTGTTGATAGAACCATTTTCTGAGCCCTTCCTGTCCTTTGTGGTCTTCCATCCTCCACTCCCAGGCTTGACAAGCCCTAGTAAATAGAAATGAAACCGGATTTTCTCACACATTACAGAGAAACGGTGACATAGGAAGGAGACAGTCAAAGCTGACAGTGAATGAAGGATTCTCGCTCCCTTTTACTCTTAGCTCCAAGCCACATCTTACCAAATCTCCTGTCCCAAAAAAGGCATTTCTGGGCTTCTAGGGCACCTGGCAGCTTATTCAGATGCGTCATGAAAGTTAGAACAGAGGAACTCCCCCGCCCCCACCCCAAAAAGAAATACTAACCTACTAAAGCTCTGATTTCAGCATTCCAGGTAATGTTTTAAAACTGCTTTAGAGAACAGCAGTAAGTCAGGCCAACCTCGGCACTGGGTCCTTTTCAAAGACTCTTCTTTTTCTGGGGCTAGGGCTGTAGGTTATTTAGAAAACAAAGCAGTGCTGCACTTGATGAGATAGAATCTTATTTGCTTACTAATCATCTCTTTTAATTAATGCTGAGCTGCCTTGTGGACAAGGTAAGCCATAACCTAATTACAGCCTTGTATTTAAATCTTTCAAGTCCCACACATAATTCTCAGGTAATCCCTTGCTATTTACTCTGCCTTTTAGATCAGGTGGAGCTTCTTATTACAGTTTTCATATAATTTAGATAACTATTCCTATGCCTTATTTTCATACTTAGCATTCTAACTATTGAGTCTGCCAATATGAAAGCCTCATTGAGCATTGCAGGCAGAGGGTGAGAGGGAGTAGGGAGGATGGGCGGGGCTTGGGGAGATATGAGGTTGGGGTTGGGGGGCGCTGTCTGTTGTATGTTATCTACAACCTTACACTCTTAAAATGCTTTGGGATTGAATCTGACTTTTAAAAATTTGTTGTGCTTTGCATGATGGGAAGTACATAATTGGATCTAGGAATTGGATCCAATAGGAAATTGGATGTAGGAATCATCACTGACTGGCACACACCAAATATGAAATTAAACGAATCCCACTTCACAAAGCAAAATAGCCGATCACTAGACTATGTATGGCTAACTAAGCAGCTTAATATAAGCATAGTAAGGTATTTGAGGGGTTTCATAGTTGCTCCATTGATTTCCAATTTTCATCTTGTAATCTCTAGGCCATTGAACTTGCAGTCCCTTTCTGAAATTGAGAGTAAAACTAAAATTTGTCACTGAAACTTCTGATCCCAATCATAGACCTGTAAAGAAGGAAGAACCAACCTTCCTCAAGGAATTCATCTTCCTTCTGGAAAATTCCCATCTCCTTTCTACTAGAAAATTTCACACTAAATAATTCTGGCAGAAATTTCATAGAGTACCCACTATGACCTGTTCATATTCTCAGTGAAGTCTTACAATTATTTCTAAAACCTTTAGCTTTAGCTTATCAGGACCTAACACCTGCAAGTACTGGGTGTCTAACACTGAGGAATTACAAAAACAATATAGAATAAATTACAATGGCATTTTCACTTCTAAAGTGTTCTGAGTCATCAAACTAGGAATCCAATAACAGTGACACCTCACATTTACATTCCAAATATTTTCTTTCTAGGGAGCTTTTACATGCATTAAACCACTATATGCATTCAACTCTTGCTGCAAAGCAAAAGGCTTCATAGAGTTGAAAAGCTGATGTCAGCGAAATTGTCTTAGCAGTCAGGAGCAACATAGTCTCCTTGGCCACAGCTTTAATTAAAAGTGCTCATCTAGGCTGTGGCTGCAAAGAATTAGAAAGTGAAATGATGCTTGTCACATTTCTGAAAAGAAAGGAAAATGAGACAAATTTTCCATTAAGAAAGGCATTAACAAAACTGTTAAAATAGATTTTAGCATTAGCCCTTCCATTACTCAAAACAAGCACCACTAACAAATACCAACTGATTATTTCCAAGAATTAAAGGTGACTTTGCAGCGTTAGGAGAACTTGTCATTCACAATTTCTAAGAGTGTAGCCAGATTTATTGCTCAGCAGTTCTTTTACATTTTCCTTTTTAAAAGCTGGGTAAAGTGATGTGGGTAAAAACATGACTGATTAATTATCAGATGCAAATTGCTCCACAGAAGCTGAGGTTCAGAATGCCAAAGGAATATTATGATTATATTTTTAATTAAGTAGCCCTGACCTGTGCTAAATAGTACTGGCTGCTTCCCCACCCTTCAGCCTTTGACCGTCGGGGCGTCAGAAAGGGAAAGGGTACTGTCTGGTCTGTGACACCTCCGTGATCCTCAGTCTGGTGCGGAGTGAGGCCAGAGTGAAGTTGAAATCTGCTCTGGTAAGAAAACGCTAACACTTCTAGTGATGAATCAGTAAAAGTGCCTTTGGGAACAAACTGCAGCGAAGTCCCCTGCTAAACAAAAAGAACTTTAGTACCAGGCAAAACGAAATCTCGTGAGTTTTAGTTAGCCATGCCCCCTGCCATTTCAACAAAAGAAAATCTCTAGTTTGTTAGTAAAGTCTCAACTTTAGTTTATTTGTAAGTTTGTATGTTGGAACTCAAAATATGTATCCTTGTGAAAGTTATGCTATATGCATTGGCCTCCAAAGCACCTAAGAATAGATCAAATAGTACAATTTCTTTTTTTCTTTTGCATTTTGAAACTTACATTTTATTTTAATTTTATTGTTGTTCAATTACAGTTATCTTCATTTTCCACCCATTACTCCCCCTAGGCCTACCCACCTCCCACATTCAATCCTTTCTTCCATCTGTTGTCTTTCTCCACGGGTACATTATCCATGTCTTTGACCATCCTTTCCCTTCTGTGCACCATTATCTCTCTCCACCCCTCCCCTCTGGCTACTATGGTGTGTTTTTTATTTCCATGTCTCTGGTTATATTCTCCTCACTTGTTTGCTTTGTTGATTAGGTTCCACTTATAAGTGAGATCATATGGTATTTGTCTTTTACCACCTGGCTTATTTCACTTAGCATAATGCTCTCCAGTTCCATCCATGCTGTCACCAAGGGTAGGAGCTCCTTCTTTCTTTCTGTTGCATAGTATTCTATCGTATAAATGTACCATAGTTTTTTGATCCACTCATTTACTGATGGGCACTTAGGTTGCTTCCAGCTCTTGGCTATTGTAAATTGTGCTGCTATGAACATTGGGGTGCACAGGTTCTTTCAAATTGATGTTTCAGGATTCTTAGGGTCTAATCTCAGCAGGGGAATTTCCGGGTCAAAAGGCAGTTCTGTTTTCAGTTTCTTGAGGAAATTCCATACTGTTTTCCATACCGGCTGCACCAGTTTGCATTCCCACCAACAGCGTACTAGGGTTCCCTTTTCTCCACATCCTCACCAGCACTTGTTATTTGTTGATTTATTTATGATAGCTATTCTGACCATTGTGAAGTGGTATGTCTTTGTGGTTTTAATTTGCATCTCTGATGTCTAGTGATGCTGTGCATCCTTTCATATGTCTCTGGGCCCTGTGTATGTTCTCCTTGAAGAAGTATCTGTTCAGGTCCTTTGTCCATTTTTTAATTGGATTGTTTGTCTTCCTGATATAGAATCATGTGAGTTCTTCGTATATTTTAGAGATCAAACCCTTGTCCAAAGTATCATTGGCAAATATATTTTCCCATACTGTTGGTTTCCTTTTCATTTTGCTGATGTTTTCTTTAGCCATGAGAAGAAAATAGTATAATTTCAACTAGAGCAAATGTCTGTTTTATGCAGAGCATTCTTGAGATGCAATTCTGAATGTCATTAGCTCATGACAAGGCTTTCTGTCAGTCAGAGGAGCTAATGATGGAAAGAGAAAAGGGGAGATAACTGCAGACATGGACAACTTATTTAAGCTCAGTTTATCTCTAGAAATTAAAACTTGGCTAACTATAAGAACATGTGTTGAAGGGTATATAGTCCAGAACGGCTCTAGCATTCTCCCTCTTGACAGCTCTTCCATTAAATACCCATACAAGTCACTCCAGAAAACTTAGAGGTGAGACACAAAGCACCTCTAAGAAGGGTGTACTAGTTAAAAAGCTAAAGGCAAGTTATTTGAATTCTTGTATATGCAGAAGTCATTTATAAGGTGAATGTTATAACCATCACCTAATTTACATGTATCAGTTTTTCTGCCATGACGGGAACTTCACACAATTTAGTCTTTACAGCATCCTGTGAGATGGCCAGGGTTATCCCTACTCATGTGAAACAGGGCTTAAACTGGCCAAATGGTGTACACAGGGGCACTGTCTGATGCCCGAGTGCAATGCTGAACATAATTGGGAAATCTAGAAATGGAATTACATGTCACCATATCCAAGTCATGCCCACGTGACAAAATTTAATATACACACCGGAAGGATTTCTTATTTGTAAAGTGATCCCTTAGCAATTATAGTGCTCACAAGTGGACAGTTAAAAGTGCTTATCTTGACATCCAAAATAGCTCCTAATTTCAAATCACATTGACCATTTAGCAAGAATTGATTAATCGCTCTGGGCACAGTCATTTACCACTTTGAAACTGCTGATTCGGCACAGGAATAGCACTTACATTGCAAGCACCTTGAGAGCTTACTAAATAACCTGGTTTTATGAGTAAAAGACTATAATTTAAAATTTTAAGTCTTCAGACATCATAAAATATTATTTTATCCTTAGTTTTAATTTTTCTCTTCTCATGTTCAATTAAAAATCTTTAACTTCCTTGACTGAGCTCTTTTTTAAGTGAGGTTTTATTGAGCCAAAAATGCTAGCCAAAAGATGGGTCTTGGGGCGTGGAGTCTAAATCACCAGCCGTGTGCTAGGTAGAAAAGACAGCACGTCCACTGTTCCAGAGTTTTGCAAGTGTTTTAACACATCAAGTAGGGGTAAGGGGAAAGACAGAGGTAGTCTGAGAGGATTTACATGAGCTACAGGCAAAGGTGTGGGAGCCGGTGAAGCAGGGCTGGTCCTGGGAGAGCACAGTCCCCATTAAGAAATGTCCACTCCTTGGATTATTGTCTGTGGGCAGCAGCAGCCTGGAAAGATTAAGTGTAAATGGGTGAAGGCTCCTGGAGTTAGATGATGCCAGGCTAAAATCAACTGCAGAAATACCCACCTGGAAATGAATCCAAAATTCCATGAGAAGTCTTGTTAGCTGGCCCGCAGCCATTAACAGACTAACAGATTAATGGTTCAGTCTCTATCTCACTCTCCAGCCTGCTCTTTAGTTTAAAACATCTCAGAATTCTTTTTGTTATCACCCAAAATCATTTCATTGAGTTGCTAAACAATAACATAATAAAAAGTAACAAACTGATTCATTTAAATACTTCCTTTTTCCCCTTATCTTGCCTCTTATTCTCAAAGGGAAGGGACAAATAATGGTTAACTCACAAATAATAGCTAACATCAAAGAACCAGGGACACCCAGTATTTGTGTTAATAATCAGGGAGGAAGGGCTGTAGTTAACCATGTGTTCTTTTGTATAAGAATTAGTCCTGGTCAAAGGGGATTAGGTAGTTAGAGAGACCCTGAGTGGCTTGTCAATGGCTGCACTTCCCTAGTTATCATGGCCTGAGTAATTCTTCCAGGGTTTCCTCAATTTTTCCCTTTGATTTTCATGTAAAATATTGACCGTTCTTTCTTTCCTTTGACCCAATGACAAACACAAGACACACCACTTAGAATCTGTAGTCCAGGAAAGACTTGTGATCCTTGCCTCTCATGGTCCCTGTAGGAGGGAGGTTGGATGGAGCAGAGGAGAGCAATGGGGAGAAATTGGGACAACTGTAACAGAACAACAATAAAAACATGCAAAACCTCAAGCACCATCCCAGGCCTATTGAATCCAAACCTGCTTTTTTGAGGTGCTCCTGGTGAGTCAAGCATGCTAGTTTGAGAAGCAAAGCTCAACCTAGAGCTGGTAGTGTGGCATTAATTTGCATAATGGATTAGTGAGTGGTTAGTTATTGGATAACTAGCCCTGATCCCCAACACTCACCTCCCTTGTGTTTCAGTGTCCTCATCTGTAAAGCAGGAGAACTGCACTAGATGATTTCTAGTTCCCATGATTGCTAAGGTATTTCTAAGCTTCCCTTTATCTCTAAGATTGTAACTATTTCATAGCCAGGTCAAGTCAAACATGATCCCTTTCCTCTAAGATCTTGCAATACGGGGAGATAAAACTGACATATGCAAGAAACAACCAGAGAAAATATATATCGGACTGAGTTCAACTGAGAGTTACATAGCATCAACATGATCTGGCATTCTCAGGAAAAGTCAATGAAAGTCTTTGAAAGACTAGGACAATTTAGATAGATGAGAGGGGAAGGGCTGGGTGTTCTAGACTTGGGAAACAGCATTAGCCAAATACTAAGGGAGGTGGAGAAATGACTCTAAATAGGTAGAGAAGGCCAAATTGTGGGAGACCGCAACAGGCAGAATGGTAGTTTAGCTCACACGTGACGTAACAATTTGAATAGGAAAATAATATGATCAAAAAGGATTTGAGAAAAAAAGTCTTCCTGTTGGTGTCACATAGAGGAAAAAGCTGTTAGGACTGTTAGCATATCCAAACTGACTTCCTACTGAAGAGAATTGATTCTTAAAATAGCAACTGAAGTATTAGAGGGAAAGGCCTGATGGAGAGCACCATCATGAGAAGTGGATCATTGAGACTCGGACACTACTTGGTTGTAGGTGAAGGTGAAGAAGGAAGGAAGGAAGGCATTTATTATTTTGGAGGTCAAGAGCAAGGACTCTGGAGTCAGACAGACCTGGGTTGTGACTCCTGACATTACCACTTGTTGAACTTGGGAACCTGATGAATCCTTTCTGCCCCTCATCAGTAAAATGTGATGGTACCAACCTTCTCATGACTGGAAAGCATCCATGAAATGCTGCATAGGAAGCATACAACATGTATGTGCCTGCAACACAGTAAACACACCTGGATTTGGGGTTTTAGTTGGGGGATTTTTTTCCTCAGTAGAATGAAGAAACTGAGAACCGAGAGAAATACATGAAGAGGGCCTAGGAACAATATGACCTTACACAGGCCGGACATGAGAGCCTCCATGTCTTCATCTTACAGACAGAGAGCTGGCTTAAGGTGCTGGAGGTCACTCCCTCCTTCCCTTGCTGAGAACTTATTAGCTGAGTAACAAGCATTCTGTGATCATGAATGAGCTTTTTCAGTTTACTAACTAGTAAAAGGCTTAGACTAGTTCAACTGATATCTCCCCACATTCACTAGATTTGCTAGTCATTTTCCAGTGACCTGTTCACATGATCAAAAAATTGACTCCTTACTAGTAAGTTGCATAGGTAACTTTAGAAGCCCCCAAAGTGAATTATTTGCCAAGTGAGGCTTATTCCTAAAAATGCATTTGGACTATTATTACCAATTAGTATGAATAATTGGATTTCATAATATGCTATTTAGCTAGTTTCAGTTTAATAAAGTCATTACAAATCTCTGTAGTGATTTAGTATGCATTTTAATCTCTTTTTACACTATGTAAGTTAATAATGTATACATAGCTCTTTCCTGATACTGACTGTGGCTCCAAATCTCTCACTAGTTACCTGAATAAACAAAATGTATAAGTAGGGACAGTTAGTGAGGCATCCTGATGTTCCAAAAGCCACAAACCATAACTACTTACCTTGTTTTTCAAAATATTCTGTTCTCACATATGCCTTCTCTAATCACTGCAACTGTGTCTCTACAATTCTTCAGAATTTTTAGGAGTGTTATGCAAGGGACACATAATTTTAGAAGTATCTTTATACTTTAGACACCTGAAAAGAATATGGGTCCTTATTTGTGTTTTTCTTAGAACAAAAAGAGAGATATGTTAAAGTTCGTGAATAAGAGAACAGTAACTTGAAAAGCAATGTCTTACTATCTCTCACACTAAGCATTCTTGGTTTGTATAGTTTGGAAGATGTGTTGAGTCCAAGTTCTACTTTATTTCACTAAAAACCCCTTTCTGGAATTAGTCAAAATGATATAAATTCAATCCAGCAGAGCCACCAAATTTTAACTACTTGGGTAGTTAAAATGTTTTCCGTGTACAGGCACAGAAAACATTTTATTCTCTCATCTTATAGTATTCATTATCTAGATATTTTTCTTATAAACAGTCACTCAGTGAGCTATAAATACAACAATAAATAGCTAGTAAGCTTTATTTTTTTAGAAACACTTGCGTTTGCCTCCATACAACAGTACCCTGTCTCCGGCCCCAAAGCTCCTTGCCTGGCGCAGAAGTGCGCACTGTTGTTCAAACCTCTGTTGATAGTTACCTGAAAGTTCTTTGCTCCCTGTATGAGAGTTTGTGCACAAAATATGCCATTTTCATATTGCAAACTCCGGTGAAACTTTATTGATATATTGTACTTAGATAAAATTGCTGACCTTTTACGCTTTCCATTCAGGAATTGATTTTTTCTACATAGATCAAATCAATATAGAATCAGCTTATCAGATTCTACCATGTCTTTAGGTTTTTGTATATGTGTATAGAAAATTTTAGCTTTTTAGTATTTTGGGGGCATTTCAAATCAATATAGAACCAGCTTATTAAATTCTAACACTTCTTTAGGTTTTTATATATGTGTATAGGAAATTTTAGCATTTTGGTATTTCTTGATAATGCAGTTTATTTATCAAACACCTTTCATATTTTGAGTGTTTTTCTCCACATTTTAACCTAGTATATTTAAAATATACTTTAACAAAAGAATTGACATAATTTTTGAGATTTTTCCAACAATGGGGTCTCCCAGATCCAAGTATATGACAATAAATTACCATCTCATGGATAATGGTATCGATCCATCCAAAAATGTGTTTGAATGATTACATGCAGATCTATTTTTATGGCTATGATACTGTAGCATTAATACTTAACAAATCTAAAGGTAATCAATAACTTTCTCTTCTCTCCCACACAACATACAGACTTTAGAATGCTTTACCTCTCATTACTATGACCCAACTTATATATTATATTAATTTGTGCTTTAGTTCTGACCCTTCCCACCATAAATTAGACAACCAATGCTTTTTTACATTTACTATATATTTGCTAATATCTGTGCCATTCTTTCTTGTAACCCAGATCACCCATTTTGGATCTTATAATTTCTACCTGCCATATCTATTTTTAAATTTCCTTCCATGAAGTCTGCTAGAGGTAAATTCTCAATTTTGGTAGTCCGAAATAGCTATAGTTTGCTCAAATTTTGGAAAGATATTTTTGCCAACTATGGAATTCTACATTGGCAATTTCTCTTGGCACATGGAAGACATTGGCTTCTGGCATCCATGGATGCTGTTGAGGAATAGGTCTTCAGTCTGATAAATGTTCTTTGTAGGTGATCTGTCTTTGTTCCTTGCTGCTTTTGAAGGTTTCTCCTCACCCCTCCCTTTGGTGTTCTCTATCAGGTGTCTATGGGTAGGGTTTCTTTTTATTTATTTTGCTTGGGATTCATTAAACTTCCTGGACCCAAGAATTGGTGTCTTTAACAATTCTGAGAAATTCTCAGCCAGTATCAGTTCAAGTATTGCCTATTCACTATTATCTCTTTTATGTCTACCTAGAATTCTGATTATTTCCTCCAAGTGTCTCAGTTTTTCCTCTGTTTTCAATTCTGTTGTCTCTCTAAGTGGCAGCTGGTTTATTTCTCTGCTTCTATCATTAGCACATCTGATCTGTAGTTTAATTTATCCATTTTTTCATTTATATTAATACATTTTGATTTTAGAAATTCAGTTTTTGATTGTTTTTCAAATGTATGTGGTCATTCCTTATAATATCTTTTCTTTACTCACATGTGCAATCTTCTTATTTGTGTTTTTAACATGTAGCTATTTCATATTCTGTCTGGTCATTTCAGTATCTTTGAGAATCTTATTCTAGTGTCTGTTGTTGCCTTTTGGTCTCATTCATGCTGCTTTATTTCCTTGTGTAATTTATTATTTTAATTTTTGCCATGAAATTATTACTTTCCCATGGGAAATGTTTGAGACCTGGACTGATGACACATTCCTCCACAGAGGATTTGCATTTCTTTGTGCCAGTTCCCTGGAGCCCTTACCCCACCAGAACCACTACACATTTACTCTGTTTGCTGTTTCTGAAACCATGCTTACAGAGTGAATGTGAACAAAATCCTGTGTGAGAATCCACTTTTGTTTATAAATAACCAGAGGGCAATTTTTTCTTATTTATTCAGAACAAAGGTAAACAGGCAAACTCCCCTGCTCTCTCTTTCTGTACTTCAGACTTACATTTTCTTTGTTACTCTGGAGGGTGGAGGCATTCGGAGTGTCCCAGATTTGTATGGGTGCCCCACTAGACTCACCCATACTGCATAAAGGCATTAAAGCAGATGCTCAGAGCCTTCCAGGGTTTAGGGGAAACTGTCAGGGCTAAAGCCTGTTGTTGTGCTTGTCTCCTGAGCCTCCAGCTTCCATTTTGTTTACTAATCTGAATACGCCCTCTTTTCATGCCAGCTCAGCACTGAATTACAAATGGCTTTCAAGTATGTTTCCCCAGTATTTCAGTTGTTTCCAGATAGAGATGGAAGACTTCATACAATTAAACTGAGATCTAAATGGAGTATCAATGTGCATGGTGATATAGATAACCATAAATATGAATCTATCATTTATATTTTATGACTTTTCATTTATATGTACTTATCATAACTTTATTTCTGGCTTCATCTGGTGATGGTGATATCTTCCTATATCTTCCATATGCTTTAATTTTTTTCAGCTCTAGTGCAAGAGTAATTGGTGTGCTTTTTGTCTTCTCTGAAAGATAAAGAAAATATTTGGTATGCAGTTATTATAGATTTAAATAAATGTAATCAGCTCTTACCTTATTTTAAATTCTTATTACATTACATCAAACTGTAGAACTTTTCACAACCTCTCAGAATAATAGGGTCGCAGAAAAATTACATCCAGGTGTTACTGGTATGAAGGGATTACTTATATTGAACAATTGGAAATATTTGAACTGTTGCACAAATGTTAATGTTGGTAAAATATAAACATGATTTCCTCTGAGCAAAGAACATATTGCAGGGAAAATTGTGCTTGTGCTTTAGAAAATCAAACAACTTAAAAGTCGGTAGTAAGTCACAAATTCCAGAAAACCTTTTAAAATGCTGACTCCCTTTATCTGATGTAGGCTCACTTGGTAAAGCAGATGATTTACCCCTTTCTTAAAACCTGAGTTCATATGAGACATTTTCTTCAAGTGAGTACGCGTGCCATTGCAATCACTGAAGACAAGCAGCACCAGCCGGCCCTGCCCCGTCTCCCTAATCAAAGGCTCTTCTTCTTCCAGTATGTACGCGTGTCTTTCGATACAAAACCTGATCTCCTCTTACACCTGATGACCAAGGAATGGCAGCTGGAGCTTCCCAAGCTTCTCATCTCTGTCCATGGAGGCCTGCAGAACTTTGAACTCCAGCCAAAACTCAAGCAAGTCTTTGGGAAGGGTCTTATCAAAGCAGCCATGACAACCGGAGCGTGGATATTCACTGGAGGGGTGAACACAGGTAATCGGAAGTGGGAAAGAGAAGGCAGCGTAAGGCCATGACAACATTCTGACTAAGACAATTTTCTCCTAAGGTTAAATATTGCCCCACTTTCATCTACTCATGGTGGCATACTCACTGGTTATCTCTCACTGATTTCCTCTCCCTCCTTTACCTAAATAATAACTGTGCTGCTATTTCTCAGCCAAGAAGAATTAGTTATACATGAGAAATAGGTTGGGATATTTAATACTTGACTATATAGAATGTTTAAATGTGATGAATGAAATTTCATAGGATATTTCCAATAACTCAAGTTGCCAAATAAGTATCCAATAATTTTTTTAAGTTTTTATATTTGTCAAATACAACTGACATTCAATATTTTATTAGTCTCAGATAGTGATCAGACATTTATCCCCCCAATAACTTATGAAGTTATCCCCCCAATAAGTCTAGTGCCTCCCAACACCACACACAGTTATTACAGTATCATTGATTATATTCCCTATGCATACCCAATAATTCTTTAAAGAATAACATTTGCTCTAAATTACATGCTCTGCCTCTGGTCTTTATGTGACTTTCAGTTCGATGCAAATAGCTTCAATTTTTGTAAAATGCCCTTCCCATCTGGGATGTAAATTGTGATGGCAAAGCCCAGAGTATTCGTTGTTTATTATTTCAAATATTGTACTAAATAAACTCTGCATCGGCAGGAGATACATTCGACTCTGAATTCCAAACAGTTGTTTACACCTGCCAAATAAGTTTTGGTAGAGCAATCATTTTTAAAAATTCAACTTATTGGGGTGACATAGGTCACAAGGATCACACAGGTTCCAGGCGTAGATTTTTATAATACAAGATCTGCCTGTTGCACTGAAGCCAAAGCCAAAGTGATACAGGCAGGCTGTCACACCAGTTCTTACAAACTCACTTACACTCAAGTGCTTATCTGCAGAATTAATGCACAATAGAGAACGGAATGGATGCCTGTAAACTGTCTTGACGTATTTCCCCGGCCTGAGTCTGAAGTGCCGACTGGAAGTGCACGAGCAGTGCCGCAGTGGGTTAATTCAAACTTGTTACAAAGTCCAAAGTCTGAGCATGTACACACATGGAGTTAGGGGGACATTCTGATGTAACCCTGGACATTAAACAGAAGGTTTCCTCAGTGTTGTATACTCTTCACATTGTCATTGGGATGATGTTCGAGCGAGACCTGCACTCAGAACTCTCCTCCATACCTGGAACTTGTGACCATTCTGCACAGAACTCCATAGGCACATGCCAGCAGTGAGCTCTGCAGACTGAGCATGCTCACCGTTATTCGGTGAAACCCTGACTCACTCTGCAGACTGACGTGAGTTAGAATGATCTGCTCAGTCAGCTCGTCACTGTTTATTCTGTAGTAATCAAACACCTACAGGGCGATGTTCCTTCAGTGGCTGTTTAGGCTGTAGGCTCCAACTTTCACTCACAGCTTAGCAGGCACCATTCGCCTGTGATTGATCAGTCTTTTGCTTTCCTGACAGGACCTGCACCTCATATACAGACCAACTCAAAATTTCTGAAGGTTCAAAAGAAATTCTTACCAGTCTTTGGCTTCTGAGTACCTGGAACATTATTGTATTTCTTCTCTTATGAAATACATCTAATAGCCAAAGAAGAATTTACAGCATAAATACTGCAAACCAAAGAGTTCGTCTCTGCTTCAGGCTTAATATTCAATGCAATACCCCATGTGAGGTTCTAATGGTGCACACTCAGGTTAGGTAAGAGATGATGGTGGAATTGTGGCAGATGGAGGGCATACCATGAACTTAAATTTCTTGTCCAGGTCTGGCCCTGAAAGGGGTTTTGCATACAAATGGGAAAAATGTTTAACACTAATATCCACAACTTTATTGTTTATGTTTTTAAACCAGTACTCTCACTTAGGAGATCCATAGATAAGCTAGTATATGAAATTGATATTCTTCTCAACACTCTCAGACTTGTTCAATGTGGGTTAGTGGCTATTTACACTATTTTGTTATTTGATTTTTTAAAGGAAGATCTTTCTGTTCCATCTCTTGAGTATTTCAAATTGAGTAGTTTGCACATGCATGTCCTGTCCCGTGATTAAACTGCCTGGTGTGTTTTGCATGCCTAGTTAGTTCAGCACATGGTTTCTGAGCCCTTACTCTGTGTCAGCCTCTGAAACACACAAAGACGTGTGAGACTCTGGCCTTCCAAACTTCCCCTCAAAGAGTTTTACATTTAAAGGAGGCATCTACATGTATGCTTATGATTGATGACAGATTATGTTAGGTGACCTAGTAAGCTCTTCAAGATATGCAAACCACAATCCTGTTCAAACTCAGAAGAAATGAAATCCAGCTCAGCTTTCATATAGGAGATTGAACTAGGTGTGAAGTTTCCCTTGAGGAATGGGTGGAATTTTTGTAGGTGGAAACATCTTTTCATAGAGAATTTAGAAATTTCATATCTTCTATAAAAATGATCATTTGAGAGAGAAGTTAAAAGGTTAGAAATCGCGCCTGTTCAAACGGTTTGTAAAACAATAAGCCATTGGTTCCCTTCCGTCTTATACACTGAATTTCTCACTTTTAACTACTGTGGCAAAGGCCACAGTGATGGGAAAAGCCTTCCTGAGAGAAGAGGAAAACAGTTGCAATGGTAAAGATAAAAAGGTATATTTATATATTTCTAACATAACCTCTCCATGGAACATGTCAACATTGGCCTTACAAGTAGAGTGTGCACATTATGTATTCCTAAATAAAAAGATGAAATCAAGCTTGACAAAATCTGAGCTGTCACTGCACCACTTCAATGACCTAACTTTACATAAATTGTGCTGTAGGTTTAATATGTTATTATGATGTTATGTATGGTGCTTTTTTTTATGGTTCTTAGTCATACTTAACACATCATTATGCATCTAATACAAGAAAAAGATTTCCTAAGTTTAAAGAATGTATTTATGTTTTTATATATGTTAGAGGCACTTTTTTAAATATAAAATAGGATAAGAAATGCCAGCCCAGCAAATGAATCTGGAGTTAGTGGCACTCTAACAAGTGCAGTAAGTGTAGAAATGTGTCAGAATTTTATATCCAATACATTTAATCTTGGGAGAAACAGTTATCCAATTTCTTTGAGAACAATGAAAAGTAACTGCTTTAAGAGACAAGAGTAATACTTCCCTTTATTCCTCTTAGGTGTAATTCGTCACGTTGGTGATGCCTTGAAGGACCATGCATCGAAGTCCCGAGGGAAGATATGTACCATAGGCATCGCCCCCTGGGGGATCGTGGAAAACCAGGAGGACTTGATTGGAAGAGATGTAAGTCCTGGGAGCATCCTCTGCATGTGATTTCTCACAGAGGTGATATCAAAAGAGTTAAATAAAATTAGAATTAAAAATATGCATACTACAGTACTCTTTTAGTCCCTGTCACCCAAAATGAAGCCTATATTAGGAAACATTTATTGGGAGTCCATTCATTTTCCAAAATCTATCTATGAAAACTTCAGTGTCAGTTATTATGACCAAGAGAGGTCCTAAGACTTACCAGCTCTTCTTGGTCTGAATCGAGCTGTGGTCTTTCTTCACACACCAAATGTTGCCAGTGCTTTTGGCAAGTTTACATTAAGATTCATTAACAGCATGGACTCATTGACTGATACATTGAAGAGGACTCTCCTCACCCCAAGGTTCCAGCTTCTTTATGTTTCAGTGCCCTTCACCTAGGTAAGGAGCTATGAAGGAAGGCTCTTTCCACTGAGCTTGTGGCTTCCTTGGTTGGCCTTTCTCTCACTGAATGCTTGGGCGAGGAGCAGGCATAGTTGGGTTATTTCCCATTCTGGAACTATTTAGGAGCCTTGACTGGATTCAGCAGGGTGCCACGATCCTTCTCCTATTCTAACATCCAGAGCTACACATTGACCAATTAATCAACAATTTTTCAGAGAGAACGTGATCTTATAATTAATGAGTCATCATCTTATTTCTGTTTCTTGCAGGGGTCTCTCTCTCTCTCTCTCTCTCTCTGAAAACACAAACAGGTCATTCTCAGCCTCCTTCCTACTAGCCATCAGACTTTCCCCCCATATAATGTTGCTCAAAATTCCATTGATAGAAATTGTGGTTACACTGTGTACACAAATTGCCATACTTTATTCACTTCTTTTTCCGTCAGTAATTTTAACAATTATTTATTTATCATTGCCTTAGTACATCCGATCAGTAGTCCTTCCTTCCCAAGCCAGCCCTTCCATAGAGGATAACAAATGTGCTAAGTAGCTTTTTACAAGTACTATAAGATCTGTTAAGATAATCAAGAAAAAACAATTAAAGCAGTTGAGAATTAACTAGTCTTAAACTGCATATTCTATTGTATTGCAATGCAGCAAAGCCATCTTATTTCAATGCAACGCAATATATGCGATTTTTTCAAATTTAATACAAAATACTTTGAATTAAAAATTCAATACCATGAAATGTAAGCAGTAAACAAATATTCTTTAAATCCTTCTGGGCTTTTATTTTAAGTGATAAGAAGTGTCCATATCAATGCTACCAAATTATATTCGACATACTAATTTATCCAGAATATATAGGGTAAGGAATGAGATAGTTTTATCAATATGATAAACTCATAACTAAAATTCACTGATTGTTTTATATCACATGCAAATTAAGTATGTCAAGCAACAATTCCCAAAGTGTTATGTAGTCAGAACTTATTGAAAAAGTAATGTTTCTAATTTTTTTCAGAGTGTTTGGGACTAGTCTTTGATGGACTGTACTTGGGTTAATACTTGCCTTAGATTCCAAGTTGTTTTTTAAGTGTATGTTGATTGTGACCTAGAATAAATATATTTCTTAAAGAATTAGAATGTGCTAAAATGCCCTAATACCAAAAATGGAATTTATTGTTCCATTTTATTAACTATTTAACGTTGTCATGATTCAAGAGTCATTTTTAAATATTTGTAGCACAAGATCTCTGTTGTAAACCTAAGTTATTATTCTTCAGTTTGAGGGGGTGGATATTTTGGAACGCTCTCATTTAGATCACCTTGAATAAGCAGAAATTGATTATTTCTTTATTTAAGAGAGAGGACCCAAATAATTCTCTTAGTTGCCTAAACATTTGCTGAGGATTCTGGCCTTTTATATCATTCTGTTTGTTCATCTTATAAATCCTACATGATTACAAAAACACAATACGTATGTTACATTTACTTGTTTTTCTGAGTTGGAAGAATCACCCGGATTCATTTTTGTCCAATGCCAGCATTTTTCCTCTGATTTTACTTCCTCTTAAGGCGTTTTATTCTCTTCTTTCTCCCCATATTTCTTCCTACTTGTATGCCAGAAAGAACTGAGGCATGCCTGTGCCAACGGGATTTAGTTTTGTTGCCGGACTTTCCAACGGAAAATGGTCTCAGTTCCAGCCCAGAGGGCAGAAAGAGCCCCTTGTATATACAGTAGGATGTGCACGGTCATTGTCCCCACTCACAGGAGTCTAGCAAAGGCAAGCCATAGCTCACCAGGGTCCCAGTGAACCTGCAGAGAGACCACAGAGAAAAGGAAATGAAATTGGCAGATTGTAGAGAATACTGGAAAAAACAGTTGTATTTTAGTTTTTTCAGTAAATCTTTGACTGATCTCTACTGAATTTCATGCTAGTAAATTTTTTTTCACAAAAATCGGATAACTGAAATATGCATAGAATTTCTCAGGCTCTTGTGTATTAATAGAGTTTGTTTTTCAAGTTGTAAGTTATTGGGGCAAAAGTTATTAGGTGTATATTATAGTACATAGTTTGAGGAAATTTTTTATATGTGTTTGCCATTGTAGTGTAATCATTGAAAAAGAACAGAATGCTAGGTTGTCATTAAAAGTAGCATTTGAATAAATTTTGGTGATCACTGGTTAAAATCTCCTTAAAAATCATCAAAACACAAGTGGTTTCTGGTAAGCTTCCAAAGTGGTTATAACAATTTTCATAGCTAGTTTAATTTAGTGCTTCTGTCCTTTTTCTTCTACTTTATATAATCAAACTCATATGCAATAGACACAAAAAATAATAAACCTCAGGTAGCAGGGAAAGAAACTAATATATTGTGAAAAAAATCTTTACCACTTCAGAATTCTATGAAAATGCAATCGTTTGAAAAAATAGAATAGTTGCATTTTGGGGGGCTGGTCTATGTCAGTATTGCAGAGTAATGTTGAAGTGGCACAAAAAAAATTGTCAAAGTAAATCTAGGAAATTTACTTGAAATAAATAAAAATATGAGGATAAAAGAAGACTCCATTTCTTGTGCCTGATATTTACTTCAGTGGATTTATTGTCCAACCAATAGAGAATATAGATTATTTTATTTTTATGGAGATGGCTCTCAAATGAGCACTTTCAGATGCTGAACATTCAAGTACTACTAGCGTTATTTTATTGCTAGAAATAGTTGACACAGCAGTTGCTAGTTGCTATTCAACTGAGAATAGGAACATCTCTTTGGAATGGTACTGTAAAGGCAAAACTAGTTCTAAACGTAGAGAAGAAAGATTAATTTGCCCTGAGTCTGCTTCTAGGTATCCTGAAGTATTTATCTCCCTTCAAGTCTTACCTCTTAACTAAACATTATTAGACTTTAAAAATACAAGGCAGGTATTTTTGGATTTTCAGAGGTCAAATTAGAGGCTCAAATGTAGTAGGTGCTCAATAAATATCAATGAAGCTGGACTGAGCATGATGAAATTCAGGTGACAAGGAAAATACACATTGTAGAGAAAAATATTACAATAAATCTTTAGTTCACAACTTCATCTATCGTCATATTCCCAAGCTTGATCATATTGAAGTGACTATAGTAAGGGCATTTTTAACCTAACATATGAAATATAAAACTATTTTCTTATTTAGCGATGCAAGGTGGGAGGGGGATGGTTAAAGTTCAATATGTTCAGTACGAGGGCAAAGTGTAGAATGAGAACAGGCCTTTCTCTAAACCTTCTGAGGAATGAATGATCCACCCAGCTGAGTGACAGAACTAACCTTGATTCTTTCAATTTAAATATTTTCTAGTCTGTTTACTCAAACCCTTCTTTTCTCAATTAATAGATCAAAACAACTGATTTTGTTACAAATAATGCTATGAATGCTGAGATAGTAATACTTTTCTGTCTGGACGGTGGGTGTGAAATCGTGCGTTGTTCAGCTAAGACATCTTCTCTGACTGACTTCACCCATCACATCCCATGCTGATTGTGATTCTCTCAGTCTTCTCCCCCAACTTAACAACTCCTCAGAAGCAGGAACTGAATTATTTCTGTCTCGTTTTCACCGGCGATGCTATACTTTTCATGAACATGAAGCACTAACATGTGATTTCAACTCTGTGAGATTTGATGGCTTCAACTCTAAGTGGACTGTAGAAACACCTGCTTTTTCTATCTTCATAGAATTTCTATGAGCATAATCATAATAATATAGTAATTATAGTTTTTGAGCTCTTATTTTACGATGGTCTCTGCAGTGGCACATATGATTAGCCTTATGAGGTATGTGTTATCCCTTTTTATAGTAAGGCAACCAGATAAGGATTAGGACCAAGGCCCACTGCCTCCAAAGCCCATACTTTCAGGTAGTAGTGTGCCCAGTAAGATATAAGCAAGTATTTAATGATATTATGTTCTTATTGTTAGCTGAGATAATTGGCTAATATCTTATGCCTGTAGGTTGCACTAAGAATAGACTCAATGAGAGGAGCCAGAGTCCTTTACTTTGTCCCTAGAGAATCTTAGCTGCATAGATGATTATGAAAGTGTCACCAGTGTAAAGTCAAGAAATAACTTGCAATGCATTTTGATTTTCATGTGACTTATTTTAGACCTATATCCCATTAGAAAACAATCTTCCCAGAATTTTTTCAATTAATTGAATAATTTCTGAAGCCTTTATCATTTGTTTTCTCCCCAAATCTAGATTAACAACACACATGTCAAATTAAAAATCCAGATATGATCACAAGAAAAAGTACTTTTCATTTTAACTTGAGGACAAAAATTGTGTTTGGGGAAATTGCCAACATATTATCTTATGTGGTTATCAAATTATCTTGATATTCAAGGACATCTTATAGTTTTCTAAATTATAGATTTATTCTCGGAATTTTATAATATTTACGAGTTCTTATATTTAATTGGAAACTATCCTTTTGATGTCATTTTTATATTTCAAACCAAGAAAAATCAAGTTTAATAACATGGTTGATTGATAATTCTAGTGTAGTTATCAACTCAATACATACATCACTTATTTCTAAAGCAAGTCAAGTAAGCTCAGTAAGGGCCCCGTATGGCCTTACACAGAGTTTGTTGGACTTCCGTGACTGCATTAGATAAGATGTAAATAGGAGATGTGAGAGGAAAAGTTCGGAGGCAAGGAGACCCGCTCAAATCTGTTACAGTTACACAGGATCCAACGCTCACTGAACCTGGCCCACACTCAGGTTCTAGGCCACATCTACTCACATGGGGGAATGCAGAATCAGTAAAGACAGTCTTGAGTTGAGTTTGGATATGGACACGTTAACTTCAAAGTTCTTTCAAGACACCCATGTGAAAATATCCAGCAGGCCAGTTAGTCTATGCGGCAGAAGCTCAGGAGCAAAATCTGGCTACACACTTCAATTCCAAAGGCATCTGCCTATGAATGACAACTATCTGAGCCATTCTGGTAGATAAGATGGCCAAGGGACAGTGTGTAGAGTGGGGAGAAGGAAGACCTACACCTAGATCCTGTGTTCTTCCAACATTTTACAGCTGAGCTGAGGAAAAGCAGCCTGCAAAGGACACCAAAAGAAGGGCTTAAAGGTAGGAGCAAAACCAGAGAGTGTTGTGGAGTCCGAGGGACTGTGTGTATTCAGAATGGAGTGAAGGGCAATGCCCAATAGAACTGAGAGGCTGTAGAAGGAAAGGACTTGGGAGTGTTTATCTGGTTTATCAATATGAACATCACTGGCATCACTGTGTCAGAAGAATGGTGAAGGGGCAAGCTCCCACTATAATCAGCTGAGGAAGGGAAAGTAGAGAAGCCAAGTAGAAACTATGCTTCTGTAGGTTTGACTGTGAAGAGAAGAGATATGTATGAGTAGCCAAAGGGAGCCATAAATTGAGGGTTGTTTTTTTTTTTTTTACCAAGATAGGTTAGACTGGAATTTGTTTATACAGGTATGATAGAAAGGGAGCTAGAGAGATAGAGGAAACAACTGATAAAATGAGCCCTAGAAAAAGCCCTGAGGTAAAGGAGACCAGGGCTAAAGGGAAGAGTAACCATCTGCACCCTTGTAACTAAAAGACAAGGAGAGAAGAAGAAAAGGGTTGGTGGCAGGACATTGAAGTTTTAGTCTGGAGGTTTATCACTTACCACTGAAATAATCATAATAACAACAATATCAACACTTTCATAGAGCTTAATAAATACCAACATCCATCTAAGCACTTTTACATAAATACTCATTTAATTCTCTTAACGGCAGTAAAAAGTTGTTAGTTTATCATCCTCCCCATTTTACTGATGGTAAAACTAACCACAGAGGTTAAGTGACTTGCCCAATATTACTAATGCACTAATTACTAATATGACAAATAACGCATGTAGCTAGGATTTCAACCTTGGCCATCTAGCTCCTAAGACCATATTCATACTTATTGTACAGCACTATTTCCCCATAATAATAATAGCTATCCAGTTAATTGAGTTCGTATGTGCCTTGTTCTTTGAGTTTTGAATCCTTACGACACCCCAATGATGTGGTTATAATCATTATTGATCTCCATTTACACAAGGAGACACTGCGACACAGAGAGTAGGTAACCTAAACAGGGTCACCTGACTGGTGAGTGTGCAGGTACGGAAGTCAGATCATCTGCTAAATGAGGAAGGCTGGGGTTTGGGTCAGTCCCTTGAAGAGAGCAGAGGACGATAGCCATGGCCCCAACAGAAAACGGTAGCCAGAACTGTTCAGAGCCCCAGGGAAGAATGCCGGGCAGCACAGAGAACACAGTGGGAACGAGAAGCCATGAAACTGTGAAGCATCGGCCAATCCAGAAGACAAGGGAAAGGATGCATTGTGAAGCCTCAGAGAAGATGATGATAATAATAATAATAATAATAATAATACACTACTGTATCAGTTATCTATCACTGAGTAACGTATTGTCCCCCAAACTTAAAAACAACATTTATTGTCTCACAGTTTCTGTGGGCCAGAAATTTATGAGTGGCTTATCTCAATGGTTCTGGCTTGGGGTTCCTCTTAAGGTAACAGTCAAGGTGTCATTTGGGGCTACATCATCTGAGGATTGAATGGGGACACAGAGGCCTCTTTTAAGATGACCCACTCATGTTGCTGTTGGTCAGAAGTTCCAAAAGTCTGCTTTATTAAGATGGCAGCCGGATTCCCCCAGAACGAGTCATCCAATAGAAAGCGAAGAGGAATCCTTTCGTGACCTAGATTTGGAAGTCTCATACTATCACTCCTGTTTTATTCTATTTTTGAGAAGTAAATCACTGAATCCAGCCCAAACTAAGGGAAATGTTTCAAAAGAATTTGAACATATTTAAAAATTTCTCACTGATACATGGTGGTTTCTAAAGCACATAACCCCTTTCGAACTCAAGGGTCTGTTCCCACTGCCGGGAGGCCCTGGGTGGGAATGGTACACAGTTCCCCTCAGCACAGGGCAAAGGGAGGTGGTGCCTATTCAAGAGGAAAGCCTGAAATGAGGATGGTGCAACTCTGCAGCCCACACGTGGAGGGACACATTTTCAAAGAGCTGCAGAAAGGTGTAATTGTCTTCCCGTGTATTTTAGTGGGAGTCACGCAGCTCCAGTATGTGGGCCCTCTTTGGAGATGGCTCCCTGGGTTTGCTGCTTTCTTGTTTGGATTGCTGAGCTGAGAGGCAGCATCTGAGTTTCAATATGACCCAGCTTTATATCCAGACTTACAGCTGAGCTGTCTAAATAGTATATAACAAGCCAGTGTCCCCACTAGCACAGGCCTCTCTGTGATTATAAAGACACACAGTGCCTTTCTTTTTTTTCCTTTCTTTTTCATTTTATTCTGTCAGTCCCCATGTTCCTTTGTCTCAGACAAAGAGGTTGCTTCCCACTTCTCAGCAGTATCCCCTCTTTTCTCCCGGAAACACAGGCCTGACCCTAAGAGAACCTCACTGCTCCTTTCTCTCTCTCCGCTGCACAGGCCTCATTTACTACCTGCTGGTGCCTTTCCTGACCTCTGCATACTATACGGTTCCAGAACACTCATCTGGAAATAATCTGATCAGCTGTGAGAAGGATTTTAATGCTCGGCTAAGACGCTGGCAAAAATGCCCAGCAGCAAAGTCATATCTATTATAAATTTCAAATCAGGCCGGGCCCTCTATCTTCCCTCTAACGTCCCCTGGTCTGTAAGGGAATTCAAGACACTATGGGGTTTTGAGGAAAGGCTGTTTGTGGGGCAAATTTGGCCAAGATACTTCACTTCCCTGAACCTGTGTAGTTTCACCTATAAAATAAGTATGAGATGGATTAATCTAGGTGAAAGAGTCTATCTCAGTGCTGGGTATAAAGTGGTCAATGAATGCTAGCTTTCTTCTTGCCTAAATTAAAATCACAGTGCTGTTGGGAAGGAAAGAATGACTCTGTGGGCGCACACCCCTACCCTGATACTTGCCTGGGACATGCTGACACACACCTCACTAGGCAGCAAGGTCTGACATTGCCGGAAGCCTGTGATTGATGAATCAAAAACCTGATTCAGCTCAATTCAGTTCTGTTCAGGAAAATTATCACAGATGACCAAACGGCCCTTGCATTGTAGGAAGCACCACAAAATGGAAGAGACCCCAGGGCCAAGAGCGAACTACTTTTTTTTTTTTTTTTTTTTTTTTTTTGTAGCCAACACACATAGAGTTTCATTGTTCTGCACTAACTTGGAAAAGAATGAATGTACTGTTTAACACAGGCTATCCAGACTCAATTTTAGAGGTAGCAAACCTTTAGAAATTATAGTCTTCTACTTTATAGATGAGAAAGCTACCATCCAAAAAGTTTCTTCTACTAAATATATTTTGAATATTTGTTGTGAGATATTACCTAGATGAGATTATATGTCTCCTCAAGCCACGACAATAGCACTTATCACATTCATTTTCTCAAACCATTCTTTTTTTTTAAATATATTTTATTGATTATTCAAACCATTCTTAGTGAGTAAACAAATGAATGAATTCTTGTTAAAGATCACAAATTAGTAACTACAGGACCTAGAACTAGAACTCCTAACTTTCCGCTATGTACTCCTGGGTAAGTCAAAACATTTGTGAAAGTAGCTAAGAAAACTCAAGCAGGTGTCTTCGATCAGCTCCTAAATGATTGACTTAAGCCCCTCCAGGGAAAATGAATGCAGTACTCTGGCACCAGCACATAAAGAGTGTTCATTGTCCCCACAGTGTCTCTGGATCAGTCCCTTCCTGGCAATGAATGGTAAGGACCTTACAGATGCCTTATGTAAAGGACCCGTACCTCTATTAACCCCTAAACAGCTCTGCCTTCATCGCCTCTTTGTTTCAGAGTCAAGGTATACAAGGGCCTTGGAACCAGAATTTTACCACACTGCCAGTAGGAACCAGTGTACAATAGGTTGAATGAAGAAGTCTCTCAATTCCTCTTGAGGGATAAGAAAGAGAAACGAGGTATCATTTCTTAGAGGTATTCTGGCCCATGATACCCAAAGAGTCTTAATTCCATTTCTAACCAGATTTCCTTTCTGGATCTAGATACTACTGTATTTGCCAATCATGAAAAACCAGTTGATATGTAGGCCTTTCAGACACCATTCAGCCTTTCTCCATCTGAATCCTCATCTGAAATTTAAAACAGAAAAAATTACTCGACTGACTCTTCTCAATTTTCTCGAGTGCTACATAACTTGGACCATCCTTTAGTCTTAGGAGAGTCGATAACCTGTTACTAACAGTGGATGCTGTAGGGCATTAGGGCTTGACTCTCTCAGGAAACACCGGATGTGGAACATAGTGATCTAACACACCTACAAGTTGTGCACATGTCACAGTTCTTACCATACCTGCATATGTGCACATATGCGTGTGCACACACATGCACACTTTTTAATTCCTCTTTTCATGAGCTCTTAAAAGTGAATGTACATTATCTCTGAAATTTTGTCAAAGGGGAAAATTCATTCATATTTATGTGATACAAAGGTATTATTCTTCTCTGTTTGAAAAACATAACAGGAAGATCAGTAAATCTTTTGCAGATATGCAAATTGAAACTCAGACAAAAATAGACTGCTGATATGTTTGTAACGAAGAATATCAAGTGTTTTTGTAGGTAATTTCTCTGAAATATCTGAGAAGTGATCTTCTACTTTGTAAATCATCAATGAATAGTTCCAGAGTATCACCTTCTTCAATGGCCTGAGAAGACACAGCAAAGAAAAAACACTTTGCATATTACAAAAAAAATTGCTCATTTTTTGCCTTTACTTACACTGCTTGATTTAAATCCCTTGTGCAAAACAAAGGTCAGTGATTTGTCTTCTATCATTTCCTTTCAGTCACCATTTTGCAATTAGAAAATCACTTTATAGTTGATAAAATAAAACAGAACTTACGAAAGAAATTACATGTCATGGCTAGTGTGGCTCAGTGGGTTGAGTGCTGACCTGTGAACCAAAGGATCATAGGTTCGATTCCCAGTCAGGGCACATGCCTGAGTTGCAGGCCAGGTCCCTGGTGAGGGGCCTACAAGAGGCAACCACACATTGCATTGGTGTTTCTCTTCCTCTCTTTCTCCCTCCCTTCCCTCTGTCTAAAAATAAAATTTAAAAGAAAGAAAGAAATCACATTTATAGATTGCCTGCTAGGAGTTAGACATGGTTTTAGGTGCTTTACACATATAATCTCATCTAAGGTAAGTGGTTTTACTCTTTTCCTTCCAGAGATTGAAAAAATGAGATGCAGATTCAAACAGCCAATGGCAGAACTGGGTTTCAAACATTCTGTGGCTCATACATTCAGAGTTGTTTCAAGATTCAGCACATCTTCCCCCAATGATTACTAGAGAGTAAATAAGGACATTTTCATTATTTTAGACTTATACCCCCTATTCAGCAGACAAAATTTCTGCCAAAGTGTAATTGCCTTTCATTTCTCCTTCACGTAAAGTCAAAGGAAATGGGAACCATCAAGATGAAGAAACTAAAATGCATGAGTGATACTGTAAACTTTATTTTCTTGCATGACTGATTCAAATGTACAGTATTCCCAAAGAACTAGTGTGCCATGTTTCACGGGGAAAGGAGGTCAATATTCAGAAGACGTAGAATACTGTGGTGGAGGAAAAGATATATAGAACGTAGTCTGATGATTTAATTATGTTCTTTTATTCTTAGGTTGTGGTGAGAACATGAGCTTGGCCCTGAATTGTATTCATGCTTTTCTTCATTGAAAATGTCATATTATCTGATGGTCTTAATAACTAAGTTCCCAGAAATTACAAACATGTCCTTGTGTCTCAGCTAGAACAAATGTCTGAATTTACTGTCACACAGAGTTGAACATCTAAAAAATCTACTGCCCCCACCACCACCGCTGCTCACAGATTTGTTGGGTCCTCCTCCTTGGCATGGAGCCTGCTGTTAGGAAAGGGAGAACGGTAACTAAGGTATTTTTTCTTTTCTCCAAAAAGACAATGCAGAGGCACTTTGAGAATAAGAGAAAGTCTCTCCGGTAATCCACTTTCAACAAAGCATTAATATTTATTAACTTTCATTCTGATGTAGAATGAATGTTTTATGATAAAAAATGAGTAACAGCATAATGGGAATTTCAACCACAAGCGGCCTACTCTTCCAGTGATAAAGAGATCAGGATGGAGTTAGCCAACCATTGTCTCTGTATTTTGGAGGACTCTATTCAGTACGGCAGACAAAGAAGTAATAGGATACTGCTCCATGGAAACAATCATCAAAAAGTTCTGTGTTTCCTTTATCAACAAGAGCCAACGAAAATGAAGCTATGAATTAATGTTATATTAATGCTACATTAACAAACAGGACTGGGGTGGGAGTAAAAGACAGAAAACTGTATAAGAACAACAATTAAAATAAAATTAAAATATATGTATCAGTTTTATGTTTATTAGCATATTTGCTATCTTTGTAGAATTGTATTTATAATATCAAAAAAACAAACAGGACATATATTAAAAGGAATGAAGGATATTATAAAAGCTCAGAATTACACATCTGAAATTTAGATGAAATCAACCCCCTAACAATTAAGAAAAGAGAAGTATTGTAGGGTTTTTTTTACAATTTTGAACAAAGCATGTCTGTCTCAAGTCGTCCTATGCATTCATTCACTATTTATTGAGTAGATTGTGATTGTCAGGCACAGATTGTGGAAATGTGGAGTTTCAAAATCAGCAACAAGGTCTAAAAAAAAGAAATGACTTTCATGAGATCTTCACTGTTGAAGAGTGTCCTTCTTAAATTACTTTGTAATTCCTTTAAAAACTACTGAATCTTACTACACCTTTCCATGGCGACTTATTACATACTGAAAATGAAAAATAGCATCTCACCTTTATAGGTAATGTATACACTGCACAACGGCACAGAAATAAAAACCCAATAGCATTTATTTCTGTCCTGTCAGTTTTGATGATTCTGTACAGGGATAACTGTAAAGACGCTGTTGGACAATGAGCTTACTGAATGTTCCTTGTCATGATCTTGAGGAAAGTTCCTACCTAAGTACTTCAGGACTAAAATGAAACATTGTTTCATTGTGTGTAAGCCCTGTGGAAAGGGGAATAAGCATAGAATTGGAAATCAGGCAGTCCTGGGTGTGAAATCCAGTTCCATGCATAGTAAACACTTGGAAAATGTACTTTACCTGTTTCTTCATCTACAAAATAAACATAGCAGCCTCTTCCTTGTAAGATTGTTGCAAGGAATATAGACAATGAATATAAAGCAACTAGCTCACAATAGGTTTTGCTTTCTTCTTATAACAAAAATCTGAAAGATCACACTAAGAATTGTTTTAGGTCGTGTAATTCACCATGAAAATAGTAACAACAACAACAAAAAACAAGACAATGATGATCATTTTGAGCCTGATTCATATTCTTCTCATGAGATAATTATTTTACATTCAAGATTTCTACTTACATAAGGTGCCTAATAAGAACCGTGTGAATTTGAAATAACAGAATTTCAGATTGTTGAATGAGCTTCACAGAAAAATCCGCCCTCTGGGTCCCCAGTCCCCACCATTCTCCAGAGTCATGATTGCTCTGCTGTGTGTACTGGAGTATGGACATGGTAAAGAAGAGTAAGAAAGAAACAAAATAACTAAATTTTTCAATTATTTTTAGTTCATCAGCAAATAACAGATTAACTTCAAAATGAAGCCGTCTTTCACATGCCAATTATTGAGTACAATGAAAGTACAAACTCTAGTTTCTGTATGTGTTTGGTAAATAAGTAAACATATAATCCTTTAAGCATGATCTTGCTTTGAATAGAACATTTACCATAAATCTTGCTTCTGCCCAAAGCAGTATTAGGGAGAGGAAGTACACTGTACTCTCCCTGTACCAAAGAATTGATTTCATTCCTTCTTTCCCCTTCTTTCTCTGTTCAGTTCTCCTTTTACCATTTTTCCTTCTTTTCTCTGACTTCTTTCTCTTTCTTTCGCAATCCCACAGGTTGTCCGGCCCTACCAGACCATGTCCAACCCCATGAGCAAGCTCACTGTCCTCAACAGCATGCATTCCCACTTCATTCTGGCTGACAACGGGACCACCGGGAAATATGGAGCAGAGGTGAAACTTAGGAGACAACTGGAAAAGCATATTTCACTCCAAAAGATAAACACAAGTAAGTAGCTCCTTTTCTCTCTGTCATGCCTCCTAGGAGGTCTGTCGAAAATGAGTAACTTTAAGTGCACCATGCAGAAATATTTTGAAAACTCAAGCAGGTTTCCAACATGGGTCATTATGTCCATGGGCCAGTGGTTAGAATTAGAGGAAGTTTTCTGGAGGAGGACCACTGGAGGCAGAAGTGGTGACACCCCTTATTCGTGGGCTCCATCTATCTCATTTATCATGCATGAAAAATTCCACCCCATCTGGGGTTTGTAAATGCAGATAAGTTTTTCTCTTTAAACTTTTCCTTCATCCTTTACACAATACTCTTAAGGAGGAAAGGCACCCTAGGGAAATTATTTCTACTTATTATGCTGTTTTGAGTAACTATGGAAAAAATATTCGGCTTTCATCTTAGCGCAGATACAGCTGGGCAAAGACGTTTCAAGGGAACTGACATTCTCTAAACTAAAGCATCATGTGTAACCATCCTGATGAAACTTCAGTGCTGTTTCAGTTTTCTCTATGTATTCATCCATTGTCCCTTGATACATAGGTATTTAGGTATATGTAGACCACATAATACATATCCAATGGTTACACTAAAATTCTCTCTTAAGTGTCTATGTGTTCCATGCTTTGTTTATGGTGTACACATTTGTTTTAACTGTGTAAGGTAGAATCGTAAGAACAGCCATGCTCCCCAGACCACTAAGTGCCTTGCATTTAAATGTGAAAATAATCTACTGTCCCTCCTCACAAAATAAAATTCAATTTGTTTTCACAAAGTAACATGGGAGGCTTCATGACAGGCTCAAACTTTGTGGTAATTGTATGTCCTATCAGGGACACTTGAATTGAATTGATTGAGCTTTCAAAGTCGGCAATTCCAAATAAGAAAAAGATGCTAGCTAGCTAGATAAGTTTTCAAAAGTTCAGTGTAATGTGATTCAACTTGTCTGAATGGCTGTTCTCTTCTCTAGTCTTTTTCTTACACGGCCCCAGTTGCGGTGTCCCTGCTATAACCACCCTCCCCCCGGACTGGGGTGTGCACCCTATCAGACCTCAGCCTTCTTTTCCTTGCTCTCTGTTTTCTGGTTTTACTTTTCAGGAACTACTGCTGTTTTGGCAGTCAGGTTTCATACCCTCACCTTTTTCACAGGGAAGTCTGGAACCATAAAGTTTGGTGTAGGCCTGAAATCAAAATTATATTAATGAGTTCTCCTCTATCTAAGAATCCTCAACTGTCTTTGGAAAGGAAAAAACACAGTATTATCCTGAAAAAAAAAATAGAGAGAGTGGAAAAGACTAGAAAATCTATCCAAAGACCAGTACTGATCAAATGTCATAAAGCACTATAAGCAAGGAGAAACAGGTTTTGTTATACTAAAATTGAATTGTGTTATAATATTTGATCAAATGAGCAAGAGTTGTAGAACTAGTGTTATCTGTTTAAGTTTTTATAGGGTATAGTATTACTTTTTCACACCATCAGATTAAGAATGGGCTCATACACAGGAATGATCTGAAAGCCAAAGGACATGGGAGCAGGCAGGACAAGGAACATATTTACTCAAGTTTGGTGCTCAGCAATGAGACAAAATCTGTCCAGACAAGCCAAGTATGTCATCATGTCAGGCCCGGTGGCACCTGAGACAGTTAGTAGCATTAGGGGGACAAGTAGGTGCAATTGTGTAAATTGTACACTCAGCTAAGGGGCACAAGCAGGAGTTAAAACATAGCCAGGGCTCCATTAATCAAGCCCTGTTCCTTGCACACTGCCTAAGGAAAGGATGTTCTGTTCTTCTAATTGGCCGGCACAAACAGGGCACCCTTTGTAATTTATCTGCCTGGAATGTGCCTTTCTCCAAAGCTCACAGAGGTGCTACATGTGTGGATGGCCCCCCCGGGGAGGTTAAAGGAGGACCAGAGCCAAGCAATGTGGAGCTGAAGCGCAGGCCAAGGCAGGTGGTCAGGACATCGGGAGTGCTGGAGGAGCCGGATCCCATACACTGCCTGGGGGCCATGTGTGGAGACCCTGGACCCTAGTTAGATTGTCAAGGCAGGTAGCAGCACACAAGCATATTGACAAGTAGAAACCCAGTCAAAGGAAGCAAAACTCAGCTTACCGAGCTGAGGATAAGGTCAGAGAAGCTGGTTTAAGACTCCTGCAATGTGCCCTGGCTGGTGTAGCTCAGGGGATTGAGCATGGGCCTGCAAACCAAAGGTTGCCAGTTTGATTCCCAGTCAGGGCACATGCCTGGTTGTAGGCCAGGTCCCCAGTAGGGGGCATGAGGGAGGCAACCACACATTGATATTTCTCTCCCTCTCCATCTCTCTCCCTTACCCTCTCTCTAAAAATAAATAAATAAATCTTTAAAGAAAAGATTCCTGCAATGCTCCAAGTCCACCCCCAGGATTAGACCTGGAGTCCAAGGTAGGGTTGAGCCCCCAGAGTGGGTTAAGTGAGAGTAGCTGGAATGGGATGGGGTAGAGAGAGCCACATGGTCATTATAATCATAATCATTTATAAACATAATTTTTCTTCTTGCTTTGGGGACTACATCTGAGGCTTAATAGGAAACTTATAGTCTCTCATTCAGTAACTGTAATTAAATGGGAAGAGGAGGTTTAAAGCTGCCCAGCAAAGATCCCTGAGGTCACAGGAAGTTAAAAGCATTCTGTTACCTCCTACCGCAGTTCAAGCACTGCAGTTCAAGCACTGAACTTAGTAGTGAAAGGGTGACCAAATCGTCCCAGTTTGCCCAGGACTTTCTCATATACAGCAAATGAAAGATTCATGTTCCCCGGCCCTTCTGGTCCCAGGTAAACTGAGATTGTGGGTCACCCTCCAAGTAAGGGACTCCTGAGTGATTACATGTACTTCTCTTATTACTACATTCACCCCACAAAGCAGGGAGGTTGCGGCCAGGGGCTCACAGAAGTAGTGCAGGACCTTGAGACCTCCGCTCAGTTAGCAGCCAAGTGCCCACCGAGAAAACCCTCCAGAACAAGACCAAAAACGAAGGGGGGAAATTGACCTGGTTATAACGGGAAACAGAAGAATAAAGACTACAAACCTTTAATGCAATCTTTAGTCAATATTTTAGCATAGTAATTCTACTTTCTAATCTGGACACTACTTTTTCTTTATATCTAATTAGCAGTAATGTGGTTCTTCGTATTAAAATAACATTTTATTCTAGAAGTTTATTTTAAAAAACCCCTCTAGTTTTCTCTTTGCATTCTTTAAATATGTTGGAAATCTAAAATACACCAGCAGAACTCAGTTTCAGGGGGCCCCAATTTAGTGCCCTGAAAACTAGACACTATGCCAGATGTCACTGTCACTATATCACTATACTGCAAAAACTCTGTCCACCACCTATCACACTTAGGATGATCCTGGGAGGTCTGAATGCACACTCAGCGTTTTCTTCCTTAATCACCATTCCTCCTCATCACTTAGGGGTGATCTGCGTGCGTGCCATAGTAACCTTTCAACGAGTCTATTTTCTTACATAATGATATAAACTTCTGAAGAGTTGTTCTTAAGTATTAAGTGAATCCTACTCAGGAGACCTTTAAACCTCTTTCCATCAACAGCCCGACTATTTATAATTGCATATTACAGGCACGGTGCCTGACGTTTTTCATGGTACTCTGGCCTCTGTGATCTCATCTGTCCCCTCCCTCCGCTCATTCCTGCTGCCAACAGTCTGTCCTGAAGTATCAGCATTGGTTGTTGAAGGGCTTTGTTTTTAAAGGAGAATCCTTTCAGATGTGAGCAGTTGTCTATGTTGGAACACTCTTCCATCTGCAGTTTTCTAAACTTCAAGTTGAATATGCAAAGCCTCAAGCAATTCTGCTCATGCCTCTAGTAAACAAATATTTCTTGAACTCTTATTATATACCAATCATTGTTAAGGTCTAGAAAAGCAGTAGTGGATAATTGAGCCTAAGTCAAGAGGTGCAAACAGAGTTACAAGTAAGCGTGTAGACCAGTAAATAGATGATGTCTAGTAGTAAAAAACACTATTAAGAAAAATAAAGCAGAAAGATACATGTGTGCATCCATGTGAGCACATATGTGTCGGGAGGATAGTATTGACTAGATGGTCAGGAATGGCCTCTCTGAGGAGGTGATATGTAAGCAGAGACCTGAAGTCAGGGGACCAGCTGTGAAAAGAACATTCTGTAGAGAGTGAAAGCAGGGACAAAGGCCCCAGGTGTTCAGGAAAGAGCAAGAAGACCTTTGTAAAGAGTTGGATTTTATTCTAACGATGTTTTGATCTGGTAAGTTATAGGATCTCCCTTATGGTTTAAAATATCACTCTGCTGTTGTGTGTAGGGATCAGACCATGGTCGGAGGCAACATTAAATGTAGGGGGACGTTTTAGGATGCAACTGCAATAATGGAGGTGAGAGACGACAGTGATTTGAATTAGGGTGAGACCAATAGTGGTAGTAAAAAGTGTTTGGACTCAAATATACATATTTTTCTTTGCTGATCTTTTTTAATGTGGCTAATTATACATAACCTAAAATTTACCATTTTAACCATTTTTAAGTGTACAGTTCAGTAGCATTAAGAAAATTTCATTGTTGTGCAATTATCACTGTTCTCTGTCCCCAGAACTTTTTCATCACAGTATTGGTCATAGGATATATTTTGAAGGTAGAACTCAAGGGGATTGCCAATGAATTGAACATTCGGAGTAAGGTATAGACACATCAAGGATGCTGCATGATCGTCCATAGAAATGTCAGTGTATTCTTAAGATAATGATGCTATTGTAGATTAGAGCTTCTAATGAGTATGTTTTTACAGAAAGGAAGAAGAAGTTGAAGACTAGTCTCAGGGGAATTGGAATAAGATCCTTTAGAAGGAGGGAAGGGATGAGATTCCACGCACAAATGAAGAATGTGGCCTTAAATAGAACAGGGGCAATTTCATCCTGTGAAGCAGGAGGAAAGGCAAAAATATATGGGTGCAGATGTGGGTAAGAAGGAGCATTTCCTGGTGGGAAGATCAGATAGTCCCCTGAAATAGTTTCTATATCTAAAGAAAATAATGCAGGTCATGGTCTGAGAAAGTGCAAGGAAAGAGGTATAGGATGTTAGGAAGAGAAAAATACTACAGTTAGTGTAGAGACTGGGAGAGTGGTTGGACTAGGGAAATGTAAGATTACCCCACAGTGACCTGGACCCACTTGATATGTGTCATCAAGAATTTAAAGTGTGTGAATCATCAGGGTGGTGGGTTTTCTCCCCACCCACGTGCAGCTCCAGCAGTAGACTAGGCATTCTCAGCTGGGCTGAGCACACACTGGGATTTCACCAGGCAAGTATGAAAGAGGGAAAGAGAGTGACGCTGCATGTACTCTATATACATATATCCCGAGAATATTATCCTAATTCCTAAATGTCCACATACGAAAGCAATGCTGTGGCTGATATTTGTGAGAATATCTAATCATTCATCTCAAAGATCAGACTTTTCAAGCTGAACTTCTACTGTAGAGAGGTAGAGAGGTGATTAAGTGAATTATCAAAGGTGACCCAAACCTTTAGTTAGTATTGCCAAACATCACATATACTAAGCTTGAACTGAAATAAAAAAAGGTTCATAATAAATAATATCTCTATGTATTTTATTGATGTGCACATATTCACACAAGTTGGATCAACTTAGCACATTGTTAGATACAAAGACTGAGTACCAAAGGACTGTTCCAGAAAGTAACATATAGGTATCCTAATGAGAGTTTAACATCCCAAGCATACTTTTATACTTTTTGTATGCATTTCTATTGTTAATAATTTCAAACAAATACAAAGTTAGACAATATTGTAATAACCTCCTACAACTGTCAGGTGCTACATTTATCAGTCAGTCTTGTAGAGCAGTCTTATATATATTTCCTACATTCCCTTATATATATGAGGTCTGTCCAGAAGGTGTCCAGCCATGTAACATGAAAAATAGAGGCATTTTTTGAAGAAGATAAAAGATACGAGAAACACTGTACATAGGACAATGACACCTCAGTCCCCTTCAAAGTAGGAACCTTGGAACTTCTCCCAATTGTCATCAGCTGCCTTGTTATATTTTCCTGAATCTCACTGATGGTCTGAAATCTCTTCCCTTTCAAAGGTGATTTCAGTTTGGGGAAAAGCCAGAAGTCACAGGGCACCAAATCTAGGTTGTAGGGGAGCTAAGTCACCTGGGTGATTTGATGTTTCTCCAGAAAACTTTCATGAGACATGATGCATGATTGGGCACATTGTCATAAGGAAGCTGCCAGTCACCAGTTGCCCCTAGCTTGTAGCCTTCTGAATTATCTGAATAGTTTCCATGGAGAAATGTTCAAGCTTAATGCAAAATATGATGCAGTCATTTTGAATGTGATGGCCACACAGTACACATGCTCATTCAATGGCTTCTACCACCCCCACTGACCAGTCTTACAGTAAAGTTGTCATTGTTCACACATGTGCATTCCAGTCCACTCTCCTTGGCTGCCAGGTTACATCGATGTCATGCAAACAATTCTCATTATAAGTCAATGGCTGGACTTTTTCTGGACAGAGTTTGTATCTATGTTTGCATAGATGTATGATACCACTATATATATATATATATATATATATATATATATGCCTACATTCTCTTCTGAATAATTTTGAAGAAAATCCAGACATCCATAAATTTTTTATTATATTTCATTATCATAAATATTTCAGTACTGAAACATTTTTTAACTTGTGTGGCAACATACAGGGTAGATTTTTAAAAATATTTTCTTAACTCAGTGAAAACATAATGGTAAATATTATCCAAGAATTCTTTAACAATTCTTTCAAAAAATAAAAATTAAGAACTACATTTTTGCATTCTAAAATTCATCCAAAAAATTTGACAATAACTTTTTTCAAGCTGAACTTCTACTGTTAGCAGACCAAAAACCATTAAAACAAATACAGGTGTCAGACATAAATAACACCCTTTTTTATTACAAAATCTTTGATTACAAAATCATATAAGCATGTAATTCTATAACATAACAATATCACACTAAAGCACACCATGTGACATTTTAGGTGAAATGTTCAAATTAAAAGTATAAATTATTGCACCCATATTATTACCCTACCAACCACACTCAAGCAGGCCTTACTCTTGCTAAACCCTGTATTATCCAGCGATTCTTACAAGGGAAGATTAGAAAATCCCGAGAAATTGTGGCTTTCTTTAAAGAGTTTACAGGGAAGAATATAACAATATCACACTAAAGCACACCATGTGACATTTTAGGTGAAATGTTCAAATTAAAAGTATAAATTATTGCACCCATATTATTACCCTACCAACCACACTCAAGCAGGCCTTACTCTTGCTAAACCCTGTATTATCCAGCGATTCTTACAAGGGAAGATTAGAAAATCCCGAGAAATTGTGGCTTTCTTTAAAGAGTTTACAGGGAAGAATATAGCATTTGGGAAAAGAGGAGATCTTTTATTGCCAGTGATAATAAGCTGAAAGCAGCAGGGAGACCTGAAGTTCAGATCCTCTTGGCTCTGTGACCTTGAACAAATTACTATATTTCTCTTAGGCTTTGTTTCTGCCACTGTGAACCAGGGACAATAATTCCTCACTGTGTTGTGATTAAATGAGTCAGAAAATGAGAGGATTCTGGCATGTGGGGATTCGGAAAGATGGCTGGCCTTCCTGACTGTGGTGCACTGGGGTGCCCCGGGGGGAAGCCATGTGCCATGTCTATATGGCCTGGCTGCCATAGGTTCCAACCTGAGGCCCATACCCTTTCATTCAAAGCCCATCAGAGTCCAAGGCATCCATCAGAATATCTCTACCACACATGGAAACTGGCTGTACTTGTTTAGAAGCCATGAATCCTTGGGTCCAAAAGGGAAAATGAGGCTCAAAATTATAGTCTGGAGCACATCATCCCACCTCTGTTAGCGTTACCTATTGAAGGGTAATTGATTTACATTCTGAGTCATTGCAACAATGACAAGAAAATGCCTTTGTTTGTTTTCTATATCATTGAAAATATATTCTAAATCATAGTTATTCCTCCTGCCTAAGTAAATGGAGAATAATGAGAAAATCTAATCTTTCTTTAGAGACTCAAGTTATTTCAGCGTATTGGAGTAATGACTATGAATTAAGATTGTTGGCTCCTCTAATTGTTGGAGTTGCCAGAATTTGGGCTAAATGTGAATTGATCCAGAATATATCGTAAAAGTTTAGATTTAGTCCACTATCAGATTTTCCTGTAATTTACCATTTTATTCACAAAGGTGATTGGAAAAAGAGGACAGAAATCTAGTTCTCTTTCAGTTAAGTTTGAATAAAGTGTTATTTCTTTGTATTTTAGGTTTGGCTGAATGCAAATTTTTGTTTGGATTTCATGTCCAATTATATTGTGAACATTAACTTTGGTTGTAGAATATTTTCTTATAAGACTATAATTTTCTGAGTTTATCATCTCCCTACCATAAAGTGGAATTTACATCAGCCTAAATTCATAGGTCTAAGGTATTACAGACACAGTCGTTATAGATACGCCTATTTTGCAATATTAATTGATAGGAGTATCTGGATAGGTTTAAATTTCCTTAACCAGTGCTTTTGCTTCTGTCAGGATGCACCTTAAAGAGAATTTCCTGTTTTCTCTTCCTTTTGCCTTTGTAACAACTGACATTTGAGTGCAGCCTCATCACAGGAGGCCACCAAGAATACTTTTCTCTGAAGCAGCAGATTGAAATGGACTTGGCATTGTTAAGTAAAAAAAAGTAGCAGAAGCAATTGCAAAATTCATAAAACATAATTAAATGTGATATTTGAGGATAATGCTCTTTAAAGTCCTCTGGAAAACACATGTGTTTTATTATTCAGTCCCTAAGCCAACATACCTGTTCATATCTGATTGTGTGCATACTCACACAAACTAAGAAAAATAGTGATGACAATATTGTCTCTCAGCAGTACAGACTATCGTCCCTGAGAAGTTATGCTTTATTATGAAACAGATAGTTCCCCTTTCCACTGATTTGTATCATAGATGAACCCCATAAACACTCTAATGCACCGAGTGAGTCAACAGTGGTGAAGTCCAATTGGTTACAGGGGATTTTATTTTAAAAAGCTCGTCTCTGTGAGGTGACACAACCAATTTAAAGCATTTCATTTCAGGGAAATTTCCGTAATCAGAAAGACATACTCTTGGTTTCATTGTTTATATCCTAGCTCCCTTACCACCATTTTTGGGTGGTAATTCTTAAACATGGCTACAGTGGTCCTTCACCAGAGTGACACTGCCTCTTAGAAGGCACTTTAAAATATCAGGGGATTTGGGGTTGACATAGTTTCTGGCGCTGCTGAATGAATGGCACAGGCGAGGACGCGAGGATGCTGCTATTCGACCATGTGCAGGGTGGTTTCGCATGAACAGCCTGGCCCAGATGCCAATCACATCCCTTAGGGAACACTGCTCTGACTATGTTTGTTACCTTGATTTTTCTTTTTGCTATTTTTTCCCTAATATTTTCAATAGCTCATCCTGATTCACCAGAGCCACGTTTCCAAGATACTCTGTCCTAGTTAAAAGACATGTGTAAGATTCAACATATTTAACAACCTGTGAAGACTTTGGGGTCCTAAATCCACAGCACAGGCTGGGTGTCAGCCCTCCTGTATGTCCTTCAGATCCTCAAATCACCTGCTGTTGGGTAGTTCTTCCTTATATCTAACTCCGTATGCTCTGAGTCTGTTCTCTCCTGGGTGAGGACCCAAATCACTGTCTATGTTTGAGCTCTCAGCATATTCAAAAACTGGAAATGGACTTGAGTTGACCTCTGCACTATAATGGCTGTAAGGAAGCTATTTCTCACTTGGGGAGATACACTGACCTGCTTAACAGGCAGAACTGGCTCATGAAGTCAGTCTCAGAGTTTCCAGTTCAGCAGCCCCTGCTCTTAGCACCACTGTTTAGCATGTTTCAGTCTCAGAGACTAGAAACGTGCTCACCTGAGGGAGCTCCCCTGTCTGCGTGCTGGACGCTCAGAGAAATCTGACAGTTCACAGTCAGTAGCTGATTTGGGGGTATAGGCAGAGGCCCAGAAATGTAGTTACTTTCCCAATAGGTCCCCTGAGAGCCTACTCACTAGAATTCATTGCCCAAGGAATATGTTAATAAATTAAGGTTCTAGTAGATTAAAGAGTTCAAACCTGAATCCAAATAAAACTCTAATTTCTTATCTATGAATTCCTGAGAATTATTTTGTAAATAAGGGAGAAAGCAGTAATGTAAATCTTGAGTGAATGAATAAATTCATGAAATAAAACATCACAGAACAGTGCTTTTTAAAACTTCATCTTTCATTTCTGGTATTTGTCCCTCATTTCCCTGGACCACGGTAGACACCTTTTATGTGTGAGTATTTTCCTATTGTTAAATTATGAACTCAACTTACCTGGGAAATTTGACATAGATTATCTAAAGAGCACCATAAATTCTTAAGAGATTTACCAACCTTTCTGACACCAAAACGAATGTTGATGTACATATTACGAGCTCAATAAAGAGATGCTGGTTTGGCATGAAAGAGCTTTAAGTGATTTGACCCAGTCATATCATTATAAGAAATGTGTGAATTTACAGGGGTTTTTTTTGATATCTCATTGTTTTTTTTTAATTTTTATTTTTATTGTTGATCTTGTACAGTTTTCTGTCTTTTACTCCCACCCCAGCCCACCACCCCAGCCCTCCCCACCTCCCTCCCATTTCCACCCCCCATAGTTTTTGTCCATGTGTCCTTTATACTTGTTCCTGTAAACCCCTCCCCTTTTCCCCTGAAATTCCCTCCCCTATCCCCTCTGGTGACTGTCAGCTTGTTCTCAATTTCAATATCTTTGGTTATATTTTGCTTGTTTGTTTGTTTTGATGATTAGGTTCCTGTTAAAGGTGAGATCATATGGTATTTGTCTTTAAAAAGTTTCCAAACTGTTTTAGCGATAGCAGTATCATTAAAATAACATATAGCATGCCAGGAGGCTACTTTAAAGGCTTATGATCATTTATATATAAAGAAATAATATATTATAAGTATATACATATTACTTATTTTTATTCCTATGATGGTTAAGTCAGTTTCATTTCTTTGTATTTATACCAAATACAGAGAGGCCAAGCCTGAAGTGGTCAACAGTAGCACAGAGAGGGGGCACATGGCAAAGGGAAAATAAAAGATATGAGTTACACAAGAGTTTCTTTGGAAAGTCTTCCATTTTGAGTAAGTTGGATACCCACACAGTAAGAGTTGTCAGGAAACCACCGGGTTCTTTGCCCACTGTCAACACTGCAAACCTAGCATGACACTCTTGCCTCTGAGCCATGTATAGCCCAGAACCATTTTTGTTCGTTAGAATACAGGTTCTGCAGCTATAATGAAGACTTGGTAGGCATTGAGCAATGGGGGGAAATGTGGGACAACTGTAACTGAACAACAGTAAAAAAAAAAAAAACCTCAAAACAGTGGATGCCTTAATGAGACAGGAGTTTATTCCTTATGTATATGTTTCTGTGAACATGAGTCCAGATCTGATGTGACAACCTCAGTGTTGAGAACTCAGGTTTCTTCTTTATTTTGCTCTGTCCATCTCTCTTTTCATGGTCCATGGGAGCTCACCATCACCTCTACATTCTGGCCACAGGGAATCAGGAAGGTGCAAGGGGAAATCATAACCCTTCCCTTTAAAGGCACAATAAGAAAGTCATACACACCATTTTGGCTTATATACTATGTGCCAATATTTGGTCACATGTTCACATCTAGTTAAAAAGGGCTCTAAAATGTAGTCTTTATCCTGGGCAAACACATAGCCAGCTAAAAATTCTATCACTACAAAGGAAAGGGAAAAATAAATATTGGGGTACAACTAGCAGGTGTTTGCCACACCTTTTCAGCACAGTATTCCAGATGGTTGTTAAGAAGTAGCTGGAGTTGGCACATGAGATAAAATATATCTGCCATTCATAAATAGGATACACCTATTTGTTCCAATATCACTGGGGAGCCTTTTCCATAAATAGCTCCTGTAGTGTGTGCTTCATATCTTGCTCTTTCACGCTTCATCTGTGAGCTTTTTAGTGATATGTAGTTGAAGAGTCTTTCACTGGCTCTGGAAATTGTAATTTCCCTGTGGAATCAGACTGAGACAAGCTGTCTAAAATTATACAGATTATTTTAGACCATCCTGGTTTAGCTGAGTTAACTAACTTGAGCAGATCTCTAGCCTAAGAGTACTTGCATGTGCCACACTATGCATAATGCGTGTGCATTCCATAATGAAGCCTTCGCCATCCATTTTATTGCACGTTATTTGGTAACATTTAAAATCCCAAGATTTTAAAAATTAATAGAATAAGTTCTATGGTTCTGTAACACCATACTGTTAATATTTATGTTTCAAATATAAATTCTGAAAAATACAATCTACACATGACTGTAATCTTTGCAACACACAGAGGAACACAGATCAGTCAGCTTCTCGAATCCATCCTGAGGAGGAATGGTTATAACTGGGCTTTGGCCCCGCTGCGGAGAAAGGACAAGAGACCTGTGTTAGGGAATAAGAACAGCTCATCTTCCAACTCTGTGGAGGAAACATTTGATGAGACCTGATAAGCAGATGAGCTTGTGAGGGATTTAAAGCCTTTTTATACCAGTTATCCAACTTGACATTTCTACATTTTAATAATCCCTAAATGATAACTAATAATTTGGCAAGATATAGCTGAAGGGCTCTTGAAACCTTCTGAATGCCAGTAAATACGTAATTGAGAGTATTTGCTGACACTGACAATTATTAAGATTAATTTTTAGAGCTTCTCTTCATAAATGATGAGTGGGTCATCTGTTTTAGAGACCAAGACACACGTGTCATTGATCCAACCTCAGTTTTTCTTTTGATTTTAGCTCATGTTATTCAATAAAACTTAAAAGGTAGAGCTTCTCAGCACTTGGGTTTCCCTTCTATCTCGCTAAGGGAAGAAAGCCTGGGAGGATCTATTGCCCTACAGATTGGGTGAACCAAGAGGCAAGCGCTTTGAAAATAAACCTCGCCTTTCCTCTCTGGATGCTCTATACGTAGAACAGTTGGTTGGTTTTGTTTTGTCTTGTTTTTACTTTGTTTCTGCCTTACCTAGCATATTTTCTTTCCCCTTCTTATAATAGCAAACTCAGAGCTATTGTGACTCTTTAATTCACAGAAGCCAAGTTTCTATACAAAATAGATTCAAAGTTTAGAAACCCCACTAGAAAACACTACAAACAAATAGCAGAGCTAAGCAAATATTTGCTGTCCTAAGAAAGGGCTAATTTCCATAATTATCAAAGAGCACGTACAAGTCCAAAAGAAAACTATAAGAAAATGGGCAAAATATATCAACAGAAAGATCACAGGGAAGAAAATACAAATGCTCAGCCCCACTCAAAATTAAAGAAATGAAAATTAAGAAAAACAAAATTTTTTTAATGTATCAGATTGGCAAAACACAAAGTTTTAAAATATCTACTGTCAATAAGGGTAGTATATAGAAATTCGTACTGGTGTGTGTGAAAATATGAGCAACCTTATTTGGAAAACTGCTTAGTAATCCCTATTAAGTTTTAAATGCACATATCCTTTGGCCCTATAATTTTACTTCTAGTAATTTATACTATGCATATTATTGCAATGTGTAAAGTAATAAAAATATGGAAACCCAATTAAATTATATGTAGACAAACAGTAAAATACTCTGTTATTTTACTGTCTGATTATGGATAACGCAATAACTCTGTTTGAGCTCATATGGAAAGATATTCAAGGGTAAATTTACTTTTTTTCCTAAAGTTAAAAAACTGTGTGTTTACTATCACATTTATGTTTTTTTAATTTCATGCACATGCACATAAACTAATAAAATATCTGAAAGGACACAGGTGAACAATGATTAGTTATAGCTTCTAAGGAGGGAGACTTGAAGTGGGAAAGGTACTATGAGAACTGACATTTTTTCATTTACACCTTTTAAAAACTTAATGTTGTTTTTTTACAATGAGTAACTCTATATTTTATAATAGAAAGGGAAGGAGGAGGAGGGGAGGAGAGAGGAAAGGAGAGGCAGGGGAGGGGACGGGAGGGGAGGGGAGGGAAGAAGGATGGAAGGAAAGGAATGGAGAAGGGTGGGAGGAAGGGAGAAAGAAAGCCTTTGGAAGTAGTCAGGCCATCCATGTAATGCAGGAATTTAGTGCCTTCTTCCCTCACGTGCGTACACTGTGTCATTCTCAATCTGTGGGTAAGGAGCCAGCGTGACTGTGTTTGGCATACCTTGTCGTCTCTTGCTCCTTCAGCCCGCTGGCAATCCTCCACTCCTAAGACAAAAAGAAACAGTCAAGTCAGAAAACCTAAGGGGAGAGACTGGTTAAGGACACATGATAGAGAATAATCCTATCTAATCCTATAAAAAGGGTATGTATAAAAACTATGAGGCCGAGGAAACAGGTTTGGTGCTTAAATTTGATACTACCTAAACTAAAAGTAAAATTATCTTCCCTATTAGGAGTTGGTGAATGACAAAACAGCCTAAATTTATTCCCAATCCTTAGCCATAACCAGCTATCCTGATATAATAGGGCTACTGAAAATTCCCTACTGTTGTATCTCTACCACAAGTACAATCTACTAGAGTTGGAAGTGTCTATTTGTCCTTCATCATGCTCCAGGGCACGCTGCGGTCCAGCCCCTGCTCTCTGTGTCCTGCTCCCTGTGGTGGAAACCAGCTCACTCAACAGCTCATTCAATAGCTGTATCATGCTGAAGATTGCAATGCTCACCGTGGGAATGGGGGCTCTCACTCTAGTCTTCATTCCTCTGTACTTTTAAGATGCTTCATATGGAGCCACAGTACATATCAGGAGTTCCTCAGCTTTTCAAAATGTGACCAAAAATGAGCACTCAAACTACCTTTCATTTAAAATAAACTGTGGCTTCTCTCTTGTGTATTTCCCCTTGACAGCACTTCTCTTACTCTACCAGTGTTTGGCTTGTGTGCTTGCCATACACAAAGCGCTGTAGGGAGTGCAAGATAAATAAGACCTAGCTGACCCTCGGAGAACTTAGAGTTTTACAGATGCATTAGTAACTAGTGTTTACTGAGTGCTAGTCTCAACACTTTACAAGAAAAAAAGTGATTTAATTCTTACAATAACCGTATGAAGTGGGTACCATTATTGTTACTCCCAATGTTCAAAAAGAAAACTGAGGCACAGAGAGATCAAGTAACAGCCCCAAGTTCAGACTGCTAATCACTGGCAGACCCAGGAGTGGTGCCTGCATCGGTGCCTCAAGCACTGTGCTGTATTGCCTCCCAGTACACAAAGAGCCCCCGCCCTATAAAACAGCAAGTGTTAAATGCCCTTCAATGATACAAAGTACAATAGGAATTCAAACAGATAACATATGGGATGGGGGTGGGGGGAGTGGTCATAAGGGTACAAGACCAAGGTATTTTAAGGAAGGTTTTGATAGGTGCAATGCAGGCAATAATGGTAAGTGATATAGGAGAAAATTTTCAACACCCAGAAATATAGTGAACAGCATGTGGTCTAATTAAATGTATTTTATTTTTATTAAATCATTTATCCTTCCTGAATATGCAAATTTTCAGCTGCAAATATAAACTAGCATTACATGTGAACCAGGATTAATTTTTTAGGAAATACTATCATTAAAGGTAAAAGAAAAAGTTACCTCTGTTTTATTGTTTACCTTTTATCACGTCTTCTTAAGGTGATAGGAAGGTAAATTATAGAATAATATGTACTATTATTCTATATGCATGTACTATTGATATAGATATATAAGTATGTATGTATGTATGTATGTATTTATTTATTTATTTATTTATTTATTTATTTATTTATTTATTTATTTCATCCGTTCACTGCCTTCATTTTTCAGATAGGAAAGTCCACTCGGACAAGGTCAGTGGCCTGCCTACACTCACACAGTGAATTAAGTGGCGTCGCCTTTGTCTAAACTCAGAACTCTGTAGTTCCAGTCTGCAGCTCTTTGCTCAGCATGGTCACAACCTTAGTTTGGGCCATATTTTTATTTCATTTCATTTAGCACCAGAGAAACCCAAATCAGAAAAAGGTTTTCCAGGCACCTGAGCAAGGAGCAAAAACATAGGGCACGGAGCTGGTTTGCTGTAAAATCCTTAGCCTTTTATTTCCTCCTTCTCCCCTTGAGAACATTTCTTCCACTATGTCCTGAAGGGTAATTAAGAAAATATCAAGACATTTGGGGTTACAATCAACAGATACCTGATATCCAGACCCTGGTTGACCTTCCTAAAATGTTTTTGTAACTTTTGTTCACTAGGGTTTGGTAACTGGGGGGATAAAGAAATAAACTGAAAACACGGCTGTGCCGGTCCCTCTGCAGGAAGAACATAGCTAGGCCAATTTGCATGTGTCTCCATAAACAAATGCTCATGCCACATTTCCAGCAGGGTTTGTGTTGGTGTCTATCTGAGGCTTTGCTCGTGGTGTTTCGCAAGTGGTCTAATTGTCGCACACTATGGCAGAGCAGCCCACAGAGACCTGTGCTCACAAGCTGAATTTCTGTTCTCAGGGACATACTAATTAGTAACTTTCTGGAAAATATACAGTAGTTACTCTTGGCTTGTTATTATTCAAACTATTGAGAATCCAGAGGAACAAATCTTATATTTTATGCTTCGAGGGATATCGCTTTGTGCTTTCCCCAATGAGCACATTCTTATGAAAGGGCAACTCTGCCAGGTTATAGGCAGTGAGGGTTTACCAAGTTCCATGGGAAGTGGGGTGAGACCCTACAATGCTGGTCACCAATCAGCTACCCAACCACCAACTCTCAACTCCTGCCACAGTTTGAGGCTGCTCTACAAGTCTGGCTGGGAAGCCAGGGCCAGAAGACCTAGGTTGAAGGTCCGGGGCCCTCCGCAGATGTTGTTTTTAGGGAAGGAACAAAAAATGGGCAGAGCAGAACCACTCAAGCTCATGGGATTCTCCTCTGAAGCCTACCTTTGAAAATGAGAAACTGCCTGAGTCATCTAGCCAAAAGCTAGCTTGTTTAGTACGTTAACAACTCCAGAGGCATGATTTACCATTAAATGTATCATTCAGTGAGGGGTAGAATAGCCAAATTGGTAGGAAATCTATTATAATGAAATAGCTTTGATGACTTTTTTGAAGATAAAGAGATAGAAAAATAAAAAGAAAGATGATAAAGATATATATGACATAGATATTATATATATATGACTGTATCTATTTATCTCTCTAGTCATTTTCTTGGCCAATCAGAGAAAGAATAAAAGGAAATGTGGGAATCTCTTCAGTAAATAATATTGTGTATATTGAGTGACATGTTGGCATTGGTTTCAATTTCTCTTTGAAAAGAAAAGAAATTAAGTACATTAGTCTCTGAAAAAGTGCTTCCTTTAGGTTGAAAGTAGCTAATTACCTGAGAATAGGACACGTACCTCCAGAAACTAGAAAGATGTTTTTAAAAGTGGGGAAGGGAGCCTCCAGTTCCTGCTATGTCTTGAAAGACACAGAATTGAAAGATTCATAATTATTATTAGAATTAATATTACAACTCACCTTTCTTGAGGAATTTACTAAGTACTAAGTATTGTTTCGGGCACTTTACATGAACTGACTCAACCCTGGGTCCACCACAGCAGTCCTCTAGGCTGAAACAGAGTGGTAAAGGGTGCTTCCTCCAGCAAAGGGGGTGTTGATTTCAAGGGTCTGTTTACAGAACCGAGGAAGTGAGGAGACGTCTGCAGGTGGTGCAGGAGGGCAACTTGATGCTTTTCGTACATCTGAACGTGCAACTTGGGTTGCCATCGCATGTATAAATTTATATAAATCGGGTGATCAGTCTGCTTTAATAAAATGTGTATCCAACCATTGGGTTGTAGAAATTTCAAAGATTTTATTTTTTGACAGGATGCCTGCCGTTTTTCTCTCTTGATTCCCGCTTGTTTTATTCATTTTGGGGTAGTTGCCAATTAGACCAAATTGGTAAGTATGACTAATGGACAACGTGAATTTCCTCTTAAACCCCAACCAAGAGAAATAACCATAGAAACATGTATTTCTTTTAGAAATTCCTAACAATAGCCTTCTCAATGATTGCTGTTTATCTCTGTCTCTTCTAAAACATCCAAACACATCAGAGATTAGTTACTCCCTGTTGTTTATTATCCTAAAATACCACATAAGATAGGGAGGAGGGAAATGAGCATTTATTGAGGTCCTCGCATGTTCCAGGCACCATGCTTGGCATTTTTATACATATTACCTCTTTTAATACTCACAAAAGTATTCAAGGTGGGCATTATTATCTTCCTAGGCTGATGTGATTCTAAAACACTTGCTCTTCTCTCCCTACAGAAGAGTTATTTCATTCAACAAGACACTCCCCTAATATTCTGCTACATTGGAGGATTTAGAGGGTATTATTTTATTCAGTAACTACAGTCATACTTCAGTATTCATCATTTCAGAACTCTCATCAAGCCCTGTGCTCTTGCATTTCAGCAAGAAAAAAATTGTTTCAGCACTTGTCGCTTGCTCGGGACTTGTTGCACTCGCTAGAACTTGTCTGAGTCACTACACTGCCCTGCAAGAGAAAATGCTTCATTATTCAGTACTCATGGGTTTCAGGACTCATCACAGATTCCGGAACAAATTAATGATGAGTACTGAGATACCACTGTATTTGAACACAAACTATGCCAGACACATTTTTGAGCATTGGTTTAGTTGGAATTAGTCATTGCAAGAGCTTTGGGCAGAGGATGGTGATCGGTGGAAAGATGGTGGAGGAATTCAAGGACACAGCATGAGGGGGAGGTAGGACCATGTGATGGCCTGGAGGGCAGGGTGAAGACAAACAGAGGAGCTCCTGTTCCTGTTCCCATGGCTACAGTCTTTCTTCATGTGACTCGTGGACTTCCCTTTGTCATCCTATGCCTGAGAATATATGAAGGAGGCTGGGAAGGCAAAGGGACGTTCAATTGTCATCACCAGCATCTTTTTGATCATTGCACCATCATCAAATGCATTGGGGTAACCATGACATGAAATTTTCCATCATTGAGCCCATAACTGTTCCATAAGACAAATAACAACTCTATAAGTTAAAGGTCATGGTAGAACTTCACCCAGGGAATTCTGAAAGTAAGAAGCAGTGAATTTATATTCTCATAGACTGACAGGCCTGGGTTCAAATCGCAACACTTGAAAAGGATGTTAAGCTTCCTCTGGGCAGGTTACATGTGTATCAAGAACATATCATTGCCATCTGTGTGTGCTTTAACCTGATCAGCCCAATCATTCAGACTTTCTACTGCTGGTAGAAACCAATCAAGTAAAAGATCATCCAAAATACAAATACCAAATTCATGATCAGTGAACTTTAGATGTGATGAATTGCCATTTTTCAGATGTTCTCAACTGAATGTGCTATTCAGTTTTCTCTGCCTTTTAAAGAATTTTCCCTCTAAAGAATAGGTTGTGTGAAGAAAACAACACAGTTTAAACATCTACTCTCTCTTCATCTTGACTTGACACAGTTGGCTGTGTCACTGAAATATTTGTCATGCTTCTTAATGGAAAGTCTCTTTGTCAATCAAGACAACAATGGAGTCAAACAAAATGTTGGAAGAGTAGGACTAATTTTAGTGATACCAATTTCTTAAGGTTTGCCTGTCTTGTTTATCTGACTCATTTTCCAGTTCAAGCCAGGAGCCCTCTCATTTTGGGGAGGAGCCTTTTCCACATTAGAGTTACTCCTTCAGGCACTGGGGCAGTTCCTGTAAACAAAGGGGCCTGAACAAAAGAAATGACCACTACTCTGATAAGATCTTAGATTCTTTTACATGCAGGGAAGAATGGTGAGATCTCCTTGCAGATCAGAAAGATTTGGGTTGCAAATGTTTGACTGGCATTTGGTCTCAAAGTCAGCGAAGTTTATTTTGCTGGTCAGATCTAACAGGTTCCTTTGATGATAACAAACCTCCTTTCTGAGACCCAGTCTCTTCCTTGTTTCACTACCAAAAGAGCTTTCTTATCTTTTTATCTCTTGTTTTGCTAGCTTCTCCTCCGTCTACAATGCATGAGGGCCTCCACCCATTCCAAGCTATTTGCAGTCTCCTTTAAATGACGGAACCTGTCAAATATGCTTTTGTCCTGTCTTGACATTTGGTGAAATTCCAACCTTTTCTCTACTCTACTTATGAGCAAAACCTACACTTCAAGTCTCAACTCAAAAAAAATCTTCTCTTCTATGAAATCTTAACATGAAACACACACACACACACACACACACACACACACACACACACACACACACCATGATGCTTTTAGGCTCAGTTATTCATCACATCCTCCATACCCCCACAGCACTCTATGTAAACCTCTGTCATGGCACTGCCTCTTTCTGATAGAGTGGTTATCTGTCCACCTGCCTGCACTGCCCCATCACCTGTAGACTGTGAGTTCCTTGTGAGCAGAGGCTGAGTCTTACCCATTTTTGTCATCCTGTAAGCCGAGCATAGTGCCTGACACATGCAGATAGGTGCTTAATAAATTTTTATTGTAAAAACTGATATTTGGCTTTCTGGCCTTATTTTTAGATCTGATGCCCAGTCTGACATAAAAATGTAATAGACAAGCTTAGATATTAAAAGCTAGAAAGGAAGGACTCATGATAAAACAGTAATACCTAGAAAGGCTCAGGGAGGACACACAAACAGGGACATGCCCCAGCAAGGGCCACCATGCATGTCTGACGTGTGCATGAAAGCATTTCCTCTGGGAAACTTGACTATGTTCCTCTTCTTGCTGTTAAATCATTTCCATCTGATGAATTTAGAGAGACTAAGAATATATTTTTATAGCTGACAATGCCATCATGGCTCATTACTTCCATTTATGCAGAAAAAAGAAATACCTGTGGATTTTACCCCAGTTAAAGTAATAGTTGTTAATGTCTGTTTTCAGTCTAGATTAGGATCAATCCGTTTCATAGAAATGCATAGGCAACTTTAGAAAGTTAGACACAAAAACATAAAATTAATGAGAAAACTTGTGCTGTCTGAGTACTTTTCTGCCATAATCAACAATTTTACACTGGGCTATATTTAGAGAAGTTAAGGTATCTCATTCTCGAGGGGGAGTCTTAAAAAAAGTGAACTGAGATTTTAATTTGCTTGAGATGGCTAAGGCCAGGGAATTCAATCATAGGACCCTTCAAAGCCCCTTCCTAGGACTGAAAATATTTTGACCATCCCTTCAAAAAAAGTATTTGGAACATTTCAAGTCATTGAAACAAATGGACATAAGAGTGAAGTATAATTCACATAGGCTTGCAAAATGACCAGGGATAGTACTCCCAAGATGTCACTATTGGAGTTGCCATATGTTTTAATGGAATAAAATCTTTTAACCTTGAACCCTTAGCTAAAGATTGTTAGCCCCTGAGAAAAGTGAGGATAATAAAGATGTAATGCCCTATTATTGACCAAATAAGCAAACAGCTGACTGTTTTTTTCTTTTTTGGCATCCATGGCTGAAATAAACAAGTGCTCTTTCCCTCACTGAACAGGCTGTCCCTGTTCTGCAAGGAGGCCAGATTTCAGAAGCTCGTGGAGTTCCACATGCCACAACCCTGCAGGCAAACACTGATGCCCTAAATCTCTGGTGGAGAGATCAACGATTGTTGTTAGCTAATGAGCCTTGGCCTGTCTGGGTCCATGTGGGGTTCTGTGGGCAATTCCTTCCGGAATGAGGCAGGGTAGAAAAAAACAGGTGCACCTTTGCTAAAACACAGGGATGAGGATTGAACAGTCAGCTTTTCTGGTCATCAAACAAATCTGAGCTGAACCCTCCTCATTAGCAGCATTTCTCCCATCCGGAGGGAGAACACAGAAAGTGCACACTGAGTCGGGTGCACATCAGAACTTATTATGAAAGCCGGGGGAAATTCTGAAGGAAGCAGCAATTAAGCATGGTGTGCCTGCATCAGGAGTCTGGGGAGACGTGGGAAGCGCGCTTGCCCTTGCAAATCCACTCTGAGATTCTGCTTTTTTGGCATGCATGGAGCAGAACTGGCTTTGTTCTCTTGAATTATTTGGTTCCAGTATTCAAGGAATAAGAATCATTGTAGTGAGTGTGAATTACTATTCATAAATTTAGGTATTTAGGAAACATATATTAAAATCTTTCCTTAATTCAAATAAATCCAATTCTAAGCCCCTTTTTATTTTGTTTTTGTAAAAGCAAACTTCATCTTTATTAGGTCTCTTTGCTTCTCTCCTCCTCCTCCTTCCCTCTTTCCTTCCTCTCTGTCTGACCTCCCACTCTCTCTTTCCTCTTTCCTCTCACTCATCTCTCCATCCCTCCCCCATCTCTGTCTCTCTCCGTGTCTCCTTCCCTTCCTCCATCCTTCCTTTTCTCCTTCTCTCTCTCCCACCACCTTTCTTCTCCTCCCTCTCTCTAACCCCACCTTCCTCATACTTACAGTATTTCTGCACAATTGGAAAAGGACCTCTTAACTTCCCTCACCCAAGGTTACCATTGATACACTACTGCTTGAGCCTGCTCAGCCCCTCCCAGCCAGAGATGCTCCCACACTGAGGAAAGTCAGTGGTATTTTTGCCACAGCTGGTGTTACCAGTGACCAGGGTGCAGCCTCAGAATCAGCACCCCAAGGTGCACTTCACAACAGTCCCCACAGAGCAGATGCCTGTGCTAATTCCACACTTAGGGAGCTACATTTGGGTGGAAGAAGACAGGAAAGAAAGAAAGAAAGAAAGAAAGAAAGAAAGAAAGAAAGAAAGAAAGAAAGAAAGGAAGGAAGGAAGGAAGGAAGGAAGGAAGGAAGGAAGGAAGGAAGGAAGGAAGGAGGAAAGAAAGAGAAGAAAGAAAGAAAGAAAGAAAGAAAGAAAGAAAGAAAGAAAGAAAGAAAGAAAGAAAGAAAGAAAGAAAATTAGATAGTGATAGTGCTAGGGAGGGAGAGAGAGAGAAAGAGAAGACAGTTAAGGGAGTGAAGGGAAGGAGCAGCAATTTCAACAGAGTGGTGGGAAGGCCTCACTGAAAAGGGGATATTTGAGTAAAGACTTAGAAGAAGTGAGAGAGCTATGTGGTATCTTGGGGAAAACCATTTCTAGAAGAGGGAATAGCAATAAGAAAGTGCTGAGGAGGGAACGTGGGTGACACATTTGAAGAACCTTGGGATGCCTGTGTGGCCATGTGGAATGAGCAAGGAGGAGAGACACAGGAAAGGAAACCAGAGAGGGAAGCAGGGACAGATTCAGGGAGGAGTGTAAGGCCTTTCACGTTCATAGTCACTCTGTGTGGAATGGGAGCTTGCAAAGCTTTGAGCAAAGGAATGAATGATCTTGTATGTTTCAACAGAATCGTTTTACCACCTGAGTTAAGAGTAGCCTAAATTACAAGCAGGAATGAAAGCAGAGATACCAGTTAAGAGAAAGGCTACAATTGGGGCAAAAGCTGGTGGTGGCTTAGACTAGGGTTAGGGAAGGCAGAAGTAGTCACATTCTGGCTCTAATTTGAAGGTAGAGAAAGCAAGATTTACCATTGAATTAGATGTAGGGGATGAGAAAGAAAAGATGCATCAAAGATGACTCCAAGTTTTTTTGAATGGAGTTGCCATTCACTAGGATGGGAAGACTGTGGGGATGAGGATGGCAGCTAGGAGGCAGTATCAGGAGCTTAGCTTTGGCCATAGTGGAGGTGTCTTGCAGCATGTGTGGAGTTGTTGAGAGGGGCACGGTTGTGTGAGATGACTTCAGTGGAAATATTTGGTCTGGAACGTGAATATGGAAGTTGTCAGTATGTAGACTGTATATGAAATCATTTGAGTGGATGGATCTCCAAAGGAGTGTGTGAGAATGGGACAGAAGAGGACCAAGAGCTGAGCCTTGGGACAATCCTATCAGAGGTCAAGGATATAAGGAGTGGCCAGCAAAGGAGATAAAGAGTGAGCATCAAGTGACAAGTGATGTAAGAGATAAACCAAGAGAGAGTGCTGTCTAGAAACCCAGTGAAGACTGTATTTATTTCCAAAGGAAAGGAACAGCCAAAAATGTGTCAAATGCCGCTGACAGGTCAAGTAGACAGGTCAGAAGAGACATAGGAACTGACCATCAGGGACGTTGCAAGTCCCTTCTTCCTGCCCCAGGGTTGGGTAATTTTCCTCCTATCTCACCTGCTCCCACCTTTCCCCATCAAAAACACTTGCTTTCTTTTCTTCCCCTTCAGAACATTAGTGGGTTAGGTTTTTAACAAAAGTTATTGAGGATTCTTATCTTCAGATCAGCAATGCAAGCCTCCCCTGAGAAAAGACAGCCTAGTAGACCCTTTTTGAAATGAGGACAGGGAAAAACCAATAGAAAGCAAAATATGAATTAATTAATAATTCTATAAATAAGTCTGCTACACAGAAAAGATATTATTTAGTTTTAGTCATAGTACCAAGTAGACAATGTATTAAATACAGATAAGCAATTTCCAACAGGGCAGTGAAACCCCTATGGAAATAAGATGAAGTGAGTAAGAGATTCCTTTTGAACTAGTGGGCGCTAGGAGCTGAATTGCAAGAAGAATGCACATGCCCCGGTAAGGGCATATTGTATCAATCACATACAACTAGAACAGGTGTCAATGCTTGGCTTACATAGATAGTCAGGTTTCCAACTTGGTTAGTTTCTCATTACCCATAGGCAACCTTGGGCTTGGCAAACTAACAGATGTTGCCTTATGTGAATCATTTTTATCACATTAGTTAGACCCAAAGGTTGTCAAACTATGGCCCATGGGCCAAATCCAGTGTGCCATCTGTCTTTGCAAATAAAGCCTTGTTGGAACACAGCCATATCCATGCTCATTCTTTCACGTACCATCTAGGCTGCTTTTGAGATGCAGTGAGACTTGAATATTTGCAATAGAGACCATCTAGCCTACAAGTCTGAAAATATTTACTATCTGGTCTTTTACAGAAAAAGTTTGCTAACTCCTGGTATAGACTGGAAAATGGAAACATTTTCTATGTGTTGGAAACATAACATGAGTGTTTTGGTCCTATTCCATGGGCTTTCATCTTAATTTACTTGAGGGGGCACATCTTAGATTTTACTTCTTTTCCCAGGGGATGTCTGCTCTCCCCACAGCTTTATGCCAGGGCAGTGGTTCCCAAAGTGTGGGCCATGGACCAGAAGCAATAGCATCACCTGGGAACTTGTCACAAATATACATTCTCAAATCCCACGGAAGCTCTAGGGATGGGGCCCAGCAGTATGTGCTTTATGTGCTCCTCCAGGTCAATGTGATACTTGCGGAACTTGAGAGCCACTGTACTGGAACAGACACTCATAAGAAGAGCTGAGAACTTGAAATGGGCATTTCTTCACACCCCAACACACAAAGTAGTTCTTTGCACATTTGAATTGGGCTTTTCATAGCAGTACTTAGAGTGCTACTTTCTTCTATAGCGCACTAGGATAGCCCATTTTCTAGAATGATGGTATTAGCGCTTATTATTGCAGCCAAATAATTCGTGGTGGCAGCAGTAGGAATAAGCCAAGTGGCTGTTCACACAAACATGGCAAAGCAGGATAATAAGGCTAAACACCCTCCAGTGATTTAGGACCCAAGATACCCATTGCATGCCCCTGGGTCATGGCTGTCTCCTGATTCCTCGTCATGTTCTTCAATGGGCTTGTGACAGAATGAAAAGGGGCATGTATTTATAAGAGACAAAAGTAGAAGGGATTTGTTTCTAGTACCATCACGGATATGCTAGAACATATGAAAAACTTTAAATTAGTATTTTCCTGCTACGGGTGTTGTTCTTGCCATTTTTCTTCACTTAATGCTCTAATCCTTCCCTGGAGCATTCACCCCTCTGTGTATCTAGAGGAATATCTCTGACAATGAACAGCTGTGGTTTAGATAGAGCTGGAAACCTGGATCCCAGGAAACAGGCAGGGGCATCTGTGAGTCTTGGCATTTTTAAGCAGGAAGAGATGCAACAAAGGCACAGTAAGCAAACCCAGGCCCATTTCTAAAGACCTGATGATGACGTCAATTGTTTAAATCTGCCAGAAATGAGTTTGAGACCCTAAGACATGAGAAAGATAGGGTGACCATACATACTGGTTTGCCCAGTTCCACTTTACACCTGTCATCCCAGAGTAACAATCAATGATGACCCCTTCACTTGCGAAAGCATCCTGACATCAGTGTAATAAATCCTGTGTTCACCCCAGTGAGACACAACCCAGTAGAGTGCCAGAGTGCAGACTCTGCACTTCCTAACAGGTCTCTCTTTGAAACCCCGTGCAGACATACAATTCACTTCACGGTCAAATGGGGACCATAATGTCTCTATCACAGGGCTGTTGAGCAGATTGAGTAAGCACGTGCAACCAGCCCGGCTGAGTGCCCCACATGTGTTAGGTGCTCAGCAATGGCTGCCACTCCTCGGGGAGAGAGAGACGGCCTTCACTCAACTGGCCCGGTGGACTTCACTACATGGAATCACTCACAGCAGCCCTGAAATTCATACGCAACCTTGCTTTGACTCCATTTACCTTTTTAAACATATTATAATTATTACCTTTTTAAGCATATTATAATTATTACCTTTTTAAGCATATTATAATTATTATTTTCTGTTAAGGAACTATGACATCAAGAAAAAAACTATCTCTCAGAGAAGGCCATGTTTGCCCCTAAAAAATAAGTTCCTATCCACAAACTTGAATAGGAGGCTCAAGTTTGTTAGATGCTGCAGCAAAATAAAGCTGGAAATGGAAATGACAGTATTGCCATTCATGGTGTTGAAGCTTGAGGAAGCCCAATAAATTGTACTCCACTCTTGGTGGGACCAGTTTCAAATTGAGAGTTAGACACCAGGAAGAGGCAGATGACGATTAAAATATCATTTTTATTAATGATGAAGTTGTTGGAGATAATCACTCAGTATGAGGGCCAAATGGGTTCGCCTGTTCATCTCTGCCCCTACCCAGTCAACCACAAGAGAAATTTGGGTTTACAACAGACACTCATACTAATATGACTGACTGGCACTAGCACACAGGAGGGGGAGGCTGGAGGAGGAAATCCTCCTCACTGAAGACTTTTAGTAGATTAGTTCTATCCCATCAAGAAATACAAGCATTAGTCACTGCTAATTAAGTTACTCAACTCAACACCACTGATTAGGTTACTCAATTCTACACGTGAAGAGGAGCAAGGGAAGGACAAGGGGCTAGACGTATCTCACTAGTGGAACTTCCTCCCCATGGAAACTTGAAGCCAGAGGAAAGAAGGTCCCCCACAACATTGTCACCCCTATTTCTTACTAAGGATTTAGTCACAGGAAAGACTTGATCAGATTGGAGTTACATTATCTTTTGGAAAAGATGTCCAGATAATCAAATAAAAATGTATTATCACTTTTCCCAACTGTTGATCTGAAATTGGAATAAATACCATTACTAGATCCCAAATAATCAGTCCCCTTCCTCTGTCTTGTATATGATAATGGCAGTCAGCTATTTTAATAACCTTGGTGGCAAATAAAGGTCACTCCCAGCCTCCAGCATGGTAGCTGCTAGAACATATCAATCACCTCAGAGGAAACAGAATTTAGGTTTCAATTTCAGTCGTATTGTTTCCTATTCACTTCAACTAGAGGAAGTAATAATTTTCAGGGACATTCTTCCCACAGAGGAAGAATGTAAACCTTTGTTTACATCTTTCTCCCCAGTGGCCAGGACACAGGACTCTAGCTGGGTCCAATTCTGAGAAATAGCGAGACTTCAATTTAAAAGTACAAGACAGCTGAAATGAAATTGCTTGTTGAAGTCCCTGAGAATCTGGACACTTCCAGACTTAATCCAGATCGACAAGTGGCATGTGATCACCCACCCAGGTCACTCAGCACATTCTTTTCTAGGGCCCTGACCACTGAGGCCCAGATAAGACCTGGGAAAGGACACAATGGGGCCACTTAAATGGCTATCATCTCCACTTTCAGTAGTATGCATCAATGGTATTGTATTAAGATATGACACTCAGTCCCTTTACAACCCCCAATTTATTCCTGTCCCTCCAGCTGTGCTGGTCCCAAGGGATAGAGCCTGGGCATTTATATCACAAGCATTTATTTGAACTATCTTCTAAACGTGAGGCACTGTGAAAACCAGAATGTTGCCTAAGAGGGGTGGGGGTGTCTGTCCCATGGAGTATATAATTCAGTGGATGAAACTTCCATGAAAATAGGGCAGAATAAAATAGCTGCCAAAAGAAATGTACAAAAAAATAACAACAACAACAATGGGACTCCAAAAGAATGAATAATTAATACTTCCTGAGGGAGTTAGGAAAGGCCTCAGGATTTAGTAACATTTGAACTGGACTTGCAAGATTGAATTGGGGTCTCTGAGGGCCCACAGTAAATAGCACCTCTCTTCCTCATGCAAGTTCTAAACAATTTTAGAAATAAAACAAGCACTTGATAGAACTCAAAGCATCATTTTTTAGTTGGGGGACAAGTTGGCAGACACGGTGTTAAGTCTGATTGCCAGTGGATTTAGTGGCTCCCGTGACTTAGGCAGCATCTCAGGGTGAGCCTTCTCCTCCCACCCCCAGCCCACCACACACACCTTCAGCGGCAGGACCCCTGGAGGAGCCCCGTAATCTCAGGCTTCCTACAGGCAGATGCTAAAGGGAAGAAACATGAGGCTCAGGGAGCAAGCCTAGTTATCCTTCTCAAATTTACCAAAAAGCCAAGTGAGTAAAAGAGCATAGAAAACTCAATGGTGTGCTTATGAAAACTTCTTCTTCATGAGAATTAGGATGGCTAATAGGAAGTTAAATAATCCTAGACTGAGGATCATGGAAACAATCTGAAGAGATCAGAATCAGAGTGAACATAGAGTTCTGGAGAGAGGTGAGGCTGCAAGTGAAGGTTGGGTCCAGAATATGGGAGGCTTGTCTGTCACGTGAAAGGATTTGGGCTTCTATCCATAAGCAGTGGGAATCCTCTAAGGACTGTTACAGACAAGGCGGTGTTTATGGAGAATAATCAGCAGTTCTGCGATGATTGTTGGAGAGGCAGGAAAATCATTCAAGAAGCGATCTTAGTAGTCCACGGGAAAACCAATGAGCATAGATGCTGGGTATTTGGCATAATTTCTGACTTCATAAAAATTTAAGTTAGATCTCAGTGTCCTGGATCTCAAGTCGGTTGATTGAGGGAAAGTTGTTTATGTTATAAAAACATTTTAAAACTTCTGTAGAAATAACTACATTGTCATCTAACGTATGAGAAATCAGGATATACTTGATGGTAATTCAGTATCCTGACTGTCTTCTGTTCCCAAAATTTTAGTGATAAACTACATGTAGAGCACAGTATGATACACTGGGAATACAAAGATAAACCTAATAGAGAAAAGAGATGTCCAAACATGTAATTAATGAGATAAAACTTCAAGAGATTTTCAAGGTACATACTTACTGACATGCACTTTGTAATAAGGGAATGAGGATGGTTAATTCTGCTAGTGGAGGTCAAAGGGAGGGACCCAAGGAAGCTTGTCTTTGAATCTGAAAATTGAAGGATGAGTATCAATTCCTTACAGAAAGTAAATCAAAGAGAACATTCCTTAAAGAGAGAATACAACCTTTTTACATTTGGGGCAGAGAAAAGTAAGTGCAGTCTCCCTCGACTGATGCAAAGAGATTTTTTAATAATTTTGGAAAGGTAATTGAATACACACACCACCAGCAACATTTCCCTGTCTCCCGCCATCTGCCTCTCATACCCAGCTCTGCTCTGCACGGGAGACGAGGGCTTTCCATGTTTTTTCAATCCATAATTCCCTTGGCTGCTCTCTCGCTTACTAATTTCTGCCAAGAAGCCAAAGGAACTTGTACAGGCTGTGGGCGCCTAGATCCTGGCACCATCACAGGAGAGTGTGGGCAATGTATTATAAAGTAAAATGAATTAGAACCACTCTGGTTACCTCACATCTGAGAAGGCAATGAATGCCTTTTGATGTGGTCTTTGAGCAGAGCAGAGACTAAGAAGACTATAGCTTTGTTTGGGTGAGTTTTCTTGTAGACTTAGATCAATTACATCTAAAAACACTCAGCCTGCAAACAATGGCCCCAAAGAAAATAATGCTGGCTTTCCTTTTATGAAAGTAATACTTGCCTTAGAGCCCATGGGATTGGTTGCTTGCTTTCTATTGAAACGATTCATATGGAATGTTGTTTGGATGTACTTCTCATATATGCACATTAATAGCAGAATATTTTAATCAGTGCTCTCTGCCCATAAGGGAATAACTGTTTCCCATTCACTAAGTCAAAAGCTAAGTTAGTTTATTACCATATAATATACTTGGAGTTGGTTTTATGGTTTATAGATCTTATTATTTGACATTTATATTTTGTCCAACCCACAGAACTCAAAAGACTTAACAAGCTGATTGAAGAACTGAGGAGAGGCCCTTACTTTGTAGAAGGCATCTGAGGAATGACACAAAATGTCACCTACCCCAGAACAGACAGCTTTAGCCATTTGGGTACAAGATAAAGGAATTGGGTTCTGAAGCATGTTATTCCTCTGCATGAGAGATTATTTAAACTTAGAGCATGTTTCAGATTATTTATTTTTCAGAGCATCTTTTTGGTTTAAACATATAAAGTGCATTCATTTTACTTTCACCTTCAAAAATAATTTATACACTTAAAGTAGAAACATTATATAAACTTAATAAATATAAATAAGAAACCTTGTTTGCATTCGTTTAAACATATTGTTCTTAGTAAGTGCCAGGATCTGCTCTAAGTGCTTTATAAATAATAAGTTCTTTATTACTCAGAGCAACCCTATGAATTATGTACCAATTCTCTATGTTAGATAATGTGTAGAAAATCAAAATGTATTTTTAGTATATCAATTTATATCAGGGTCTCTTTTTGCCCTACTAAGACGTGCATGGTTCCAAATAACACACTATTAATTTTGTGAAGTCTAACCACGCTGGTAAAGTTTACAGTAGCAGGGAGGTAAAATAGACTGGTCACCCATGCTGAGAGAGTAAATGGGAGTCAGTAGGAAGCCAGCAGACAAATGAAGGGAGGAGTAATAATGGGAGTGAGAATCAGAGGCTAAGAACAAGGACAGGACAGGTTCAGCCCAGTTCCAAGCTCACAGTCCACAATCTAAGGAAAATCTCAATTGGAGGGAGTGCAAAATAGGTCCAATCTTTCAAAGAGTAGGGTAAAGATGGTAGTGGTGTTGTGCGAAAAAATGCTTCCAGGAATGCTCACCAAAATCATAGCAAAACCCCAGCCTGGGGGCCCACACTGCCAGGGAGGGAGCAGACAAAGGCCCCAGCCTACTTCCATGTAGAAGATGGTGCTGCTCTCTAGGAACTAAGGATAATCAAAGAGTGATTGCTTTCTCCTCCACTGGGTACAGAGCTCTCCAAAGAGGGGATGAAAACCTCTCCTGCTGTTTGTTAGGGTAAAGTTCGTTTTTATACTACACAGGTGACATCTTCGACCTTAAAGTGAGAAAAGTGGAGCCGCTCTCCACAACCAGTAACCGGCTTCCCACATGAGCATCAGTTTATGCTCCAAAAGGAAGGCCCGCTTGACACTTGTACAGCTGGTAGTCTTTGCTCAATTTTGACTTGCATGTTGCCTCTTAAAGCCCTGCCTCAAAAAAAAATCTGCTATCCAAAATTCCTCTTATACAAAGACCTCTCAAGGACTCTCTCCACGCCAGCGTCTGAATGCTGAGAAAGCGCACATGAGGACTTTTAGGGTAGGTAAAGACAAGGGAAGGCTTTGTAGAGTGAGAAGAGGTGAACCTCAGGAGGAGAATGTTTGGTAGAAATAAAAAGAAACTCACTCAAAATACAAAAAGGGTCTTTTTTGATAAGGAGACAGAAATGTGTCTCCACCCTGTTTTCATATGACTCATGGGCAAAGAATGTTCTTTTTCATTTTTAAATGTTTAAAAATAAATCAAAAAATGTTTTATGACATATGAAAACTATTTGAAATTTAAATTTCAGCATCCACATAAATTCCCTTTTTCTCATTAGTATATACCTGTAGTACAAAAATAGACATTTAATTGTGTTTTAAAACATATTCTTTAAAATTTTATTTAAATTTGTTTTCTCTCTTGTTATATAAGTATTTGCATGATGTTCTCAGTTTGACCCATTGTCCTGACAAAGCCTAAAATATTTAGTATCTTACCCTTCTTCAGAAAAAACAGCGATCTCCCCTGGTCTGTAGGGGACTCTGTGTAGGAACTACAGCCAGCTGACTGCAACTTGAACTGAAAAGTCACTACAGTCTTGGAAATCTCTCCCTCACAGACATACCCTTTGCCCCCTCTTGTTCGGACCACACTCTCTCTCCTCCATGGCGCCCTCTGCTCCCTTTTATTCTTCCTGCATACAGGCTTCTTTGCCTGTTCCTTCACCCTCACATAGTCCCATCAAAGCCACCAGTAATAGAGGATTTACTCAACAAATACAAATGCCCACCTGTCTCCCAGTTACTCACCTTGGGCCCAGGGTCTCAACTCCAGTTCCAGGAAGGTAAATCTAGCCCACCGCAGGTCTGGAATTAAACCAGGATTGAAAAAAGCCAAGTAAGGCAGCCCTTCTGTGCTGTGGATAGTTCAATTCTCTAAGGGAGTGTGGATAGGGGAGACATGATGAGTGTTTCCAGGCCACATGCCACAGTGACCTTGGCTGGCTTGTGAGATTTCCCATTCAATCTACTCATCCACTCCTCCAGTTCTGTCCTTTGACCTCTGATTGCTGGACAGAAAAGCAAAGCAGGAAGACAATGCTAAAAATAAAAGCCAGCTGGTGGGGGCTAGTACAGGATGTCTATGGAAATATCTGTACCATTGATAATTCACAAAATATATTACCTCAACAATATTGAAAACAAACAGAAAAAATGGGGTTTGCTATATTAATGCAATAGATTTTATAGTCTCAGTCCCCAGGATAAGAAATGCTATGTACCATTATTTTCATTCTGTTATCACTGTCTCAGAGAGGCATTCTCATTAATCCAAACTCTGTTATCTTCAGTGTCTTGACAGCCTCATACCATATTTTACTGTATATAACGTGCACCCACTTTTTTGTGCACATTATATGTGGAACCATTTTACCCATGTATAATGTGCATCCTTATTTTTCCCTCAAAAATTTGGACAAAAAAGTACACACTATACAGGGCAAAATACAGTATCTCCAGCCAAATGTGCTGAGATTTTAAATGCCAAGATAAAAAAAATACATGTTTATTTTTCCTGAAATATTGATATTAGCTTTAAATATAGAAAGATTGTATATGGAAGGTGTCCGTTAAGTAAACACCAATAAGGGAGTTGCCATAGGGATTGGCGATGATAGGAAAAGACATTTAATAAATTCATATTATTTTTACCCCTGCCTAGTCCTACAGTGGGTTGAAAATTTATGCCTTATGAAGTCCCAACCACAAGGAAAGACCCCAGCCATCTTTCAAGGAATTTCTTCCCCACTAGAGAACCATGGGTACCTGAAAGTAAAGCATCTTGTTGTGTATTTACTTTGCTTAATAGTATGTGCATTACTTTATAATTCCAAGTACTTTCCTAAGCATCAATGTAGGTGCAGAATTATAAAGGCAAAAAAGTGTGGTAATAATGATACACACAATTGTTCTGCAGTGGGTGTGACACTCACTTCTGGAGAAACATCATCAGGATTCACTAAAAGGTATTTTGGTTTATTACCCATTTCCCTGAAAAGTCAGACACATTCCATTTATGGTTCTGTTGTCTTGAAGAGATATTGTATCCTATCTCCAAACCATGAAGGCAATAAATAAAACATTGGCTTCCATAGATAACTGAAGAGACATTACAGTTAAAATGAGATGCTTTTTTTTCTCATATCATCCCTAGATATTTTCTTGGGCATACTCTGTACAATAATATTCAGTTGTACCTGAATATTCATGCGCTGGGAATATTCCTAATTGTAAAAAGCACCTTAAACTGGATCAACAAGAATGGTTTTGAATGTTGCCAGTTAAACACAACTGATTACCAGCCTTGTGGAGTTTTCATAAATCCATCCCACAACTTCCAGACCACAGAAGAGAGGCAGTGAAAGTTAAGTACATCAAGAATCTAAATCTGGAACTATCTGTGAGAAGCTGTGGTATTGTGCAAATCTGGGCCATTTCTTTTCAAGTGGGCAGTAAATAAGTGACCATTCAAATGAGACAAGTAGCTTAACTGCTACTCTTCTCCTCCCTACAGTAATTGCTAATGTCCCTCAAGTCTATGTAAGGTTCTATTTGAAAAATGCATGATCTCAGGTGGTTGATTGATGAGTTGTCATGGACCCATTATGTAGTCCAAATACAGGTGATCAGTGTTTTGTTGGTTGAGTCAACCATTGAATCAAAAACCAGGCCATTTAAGGAACAAATTGGATGAAGGGGACATGTCCCATGCTTTTTAATTTTATGCAAAACTTAACTATGCAAATTTTAAATTATAAAAAATAAAATATATTAGTAAGGTCTCATTATATGCATAATTTCAAAGCATATGAATTCTTCACACAAACTTCTAAGTCAGGAATCACTTAATTCCAGAGCTGGCAAGGCCAGTCATGTTATTGCTACATGGCGTTAGCTGTCAAACAGAAATGTTTACCCACCCCTGAGAGACACAGTCCTGAATTGCTCAAGATCCTCAGGAAGTTACCTCTCACATAAAACTCAAACTCTCCTTTACAAATGACCTATGCTGCAATAATCACATGATCAGTGTGGCCTTTGTCATTAGGATTTAGCTAAAGATCAATCTGCTACATTCTAACTGCATGTAAATATAGACCATTTTCCAATGGCAAATAAAGTATTCTTTAGGCTCATAGGCATTTTAGATCATATATGATGGTGTTAATGTAAAACCAATGTGTTAGTTTAGCTTGATGTTAACTTAAAACCAAAGTGTTAATACAGTTTGATCAAACTTTTCAGTTGTCTAAGCAGTCCACTACAACACACCACATGCTTTCTCAAGTGCCTGAACTGATCATAAATTATGGTTTTGTGTCAGCAGAAAAAGGGAGGAAGAGAGAAAAAAGGTCTTTGGAATTTTAAGACATTCTTCTATTCCTTCTACCTCCCTTCCTCAAGATACCCCACCCAGTCTTTGTTTAAGCCACTTTTGACACTTTTTGCTTATTGGGAGCCCAGGTTGAACTGCATCACAGTCACAACAAAATGTGACGGAAGTCTAAGAGATTATCTTCTGTGAAACATGGTTGGATTTAGTTTGGAATTCGAGAGCCCTCTGTCATCCTGCAGAATACAGCTACTAAATCCATGACTCACGCGCACGTCTTTGTAGGCTAGAACACATCCAGTTCTAAAACTGCAAAAACTAGAGTGTGGCCAGAATCTACAAAAGATTCTTAAGTAAATCTACATTGCTCTAAAATTAAATTCTAATGGAAATTTAGTATCTCTAAGTAAGAACTACTGCAAGACTTTGGTTATGGTAGAAAATGAAAAATTATTGCAATCAAATGACAAATTAACTTACTTTTCCTCAAAATTAGAAGAACAAGTATTCACAAAAAGGTCCCTGAGGGATCTAGATAAAATTAAACTTCTTTTTCCTAAATAATAGAGATTATATTTTTAAAACCGTGGGTCTAAACAACTATTTTTGTGAATGGTTGATGGGTTTGGCTGAGTAAGGCATATGTCTGGGAGGATATTTAAAGGAATTTATATTGATTTTTATGAGCATAAAGAAACTGGTGTGGGCCCTGGGCATCCACCTGGATCTGCAGATGATGCCCATAGTGTTTGCTTTATGTCAACAATAAAAAAACATACCACTCTTGATGTTTTAAAAAGCTTTTTCTTTACTAATGAAGTTATGTACTACAGATATTATTTTGTAAGTTTGTTAATTTCTCTATAGACCATTTTTAATAGTCTATAAAATGTAAGTTAGAATGGAAGTGTGGACAGAAGAAACAAAAACAAGGAAGAGAAATGAAGGGGAGGGAAGAGAATAACCTATAGATAGTGCTTCATCCTGAGAAGGTAAGCCAATCAATGTAACAAGGCAACAATAACATGATATGGCTTCCCTGGGCATAGTTTTGTTTGAAAACCCACTCCAGAACTTGTCTCACAGGCCGCGGTGAGCTTCATAAAAGAATACAAGTCAATGCTCTTTGCAATTATACCAATGTGCTTAATTTAGGGTGGGGTTATGTAGAGGTCCATTAGCAAGTTTTTGAATAGACTTCAAGGATCCATGAACCCCTTTCAAATTGCATAGAAGTATTTTTGTGACTGTCCATATGTGCAGTTATTTTTTTGGAGAAAGTGTGAATAGCTGTCATCAGGTCCATGAAAGAATTAAAAGATCCTAATCTCCAAAAATTAGGCTAAGAACCATTGTTTTAGGTCATTACTAATTATTTAAGATTTTCTTTTCTCAAAAACAAAGATAATATATATGTATATTTGTGTGTCTTGATAGAAAGGCTTAATGTTGCCATATATTAGCAAATTTAATCTACTTATCATAAATATATATAGGATTGATATAGTTTTTCATCATTATAATTGATTACAACTTTACTCCTAACATAGGAACTCTAAACCTCTGCACTTCTAGAGGGTATAACAACTTAATTACAAATGGGCAATTTATTGCTCTCAGATAATCCTTTGAAAATTGATCCTTTGCACCCATAAACTAAGAGGGGTCTCCAGCCATCTTGTCTATTGTCTTGTAGACTCTAGATCACTGGAACATTCTAGAAAGTCCACTTCATGACTTCTTCCTCTGTGAGAACACTGAGTAGTAGATCACAGTTGTTATGTGAGTTGGAGTAAAGATTCCACTGACAGAATCAGTGCTCAAGAGTCAGAATTTGGAAAAGGCCTCCCTTAGAAGATCCTAGAATAAGTCTAAATATATCATTTGGTGTAAAATACCAAGTGTGGCTCATTGTTTCTTGATATGAAGCAATATGGGAGTAAGTGCTAAAACTAAACAAAAAGGCAAGTTAAACAGCATAGTACTTTGAGAAATACTTTATAAACGAACTTTTTAAATGCTGGAAAAGACACACTTCCAAGACACATTAAAATACAAATCTATAGGAGTAGGTATTTTTTATGTCAGCAAATTCTCCTCCAAAAGAAATGTGCTGTATTAACATTTCAAATGAGATGTTAATCTTCAAAGTGCCTTTCAACAGGAATTTACTTAATCCTCTAATCAGCAGCAATGGGAAAAGGGTCTTCCTCAGAGACACCCAAACAGCTTTAAAGCAACCTTTTGTGCAGGTGGTGAAGGGCTTCTGGGTCAAGGGCAAGAGCAGCATGGCCTTTCACTTTCTTCCCCCTGGATTTGAAGGAGGAACTCTCAGAACTTCTCCACGCACAGAAGACTCTGGTGGGACCACGAGCCTTCTCTCTCTCTCCCAGTTCCCTCTGGGGAATAACAACAACAAATCTTTGCATCTAGTCTTGATCAACAACTGTCATTTTTTTTTTTCACTTTTAAAATGTAGATTTAAAACAGCACCCGTTTTTTATAACTGGCATTTTGGAACACTCCTTAAAGATGAAAATGAAGCCATGTAAAAACACCGATTTAGAAGTAAAACAGGTCATACACAAGTCAAATAAAACCTCTTATTAATAGAGAGAGAAACCAAACCCCAAACTAGTATTTCTCACAAGAAAGCAATTTCTTGATATAAGATAAAACCATAGCTGAAGGGGGAAGAGGGAGAGCTAAGATGACTAAAGGTTTATTTTAGTTCCTATTTATAGACTAGAGTGGTATAGAATCTTGATTAGCCCTTTTTTTAAGACAACCGTTTTGTGTACCCTACAAAACCCAAGAAAGTTGAATAAGAAAATGCAGTATGATACCAAATTGAGTATTCAATGACAAATGATGATACTTGATAAGACACTTGAAAAGGAATTTGATTTCTTTAGCATGTCTCTCATAGACATTTGTTTTTCATAGTTCTTTTTAATATGTTAGGTTGAGCCATAGGTAAGTGCTGATGTTAGGGTAATTTTTTACTTGAAAACAGCAGTGTCTTATGGTTCAGCATAATTGCTTAAATATTTTAAGAAAGGTCTGTGAAACCACTGGATTAAACAAATGTTTACTCACCAGCCGCCATGTGCCTGGCACCTTGCTCAGTCAGTATGAAGGATGCTGTAATGGCAGATGGCAGAGGCCATGTCTTCTGGAACCTTATTATGACTATTATGCTGTTAGGAATCAATAATCAAGCTGATCATTTATGCTCAGAAATAAACCCATTATTTAGCCAGTAGCTGATTTGACAAGTTAAAATATGCCTTCAGCTGATTCTGACAGTCTTTAATAAAAAGAACCATTTAAACATTGTCTTACCACTGTGTTGGCTTCAGGAAGGGGGAATTATTAACTTCCCATTTTTCATGTAAGAAACTGAACCAATGAATACATACAAGACTTGTTTAAGATCACCTTTGTTTTCCAACCTTTGGCTGCTGGCCCAGGGCTTCATCTGCTAATCAGTTCCTTTCTCTCCTCCCCCACTCATGCCCTTGCCTGTAAAGTAGGGTAATCAGTGCCTTGACCCCCCACCCCCAGCATCCTGGGAAGTGTTGGAAAAGGGCAAAGTCAATGAGACTTTCTGGTGGGAGCATTCTGCTGATGGATTTTCTGTTAAGTTTTGCTCAATATTTTATTCCCTCATATGTTGTTACCTCCCCCTGCGCTCAGTAATTTTAGTTTGTGCTTTTTTTTCTCTTTTTTTGTCTCTTTGGTGTGCTGGCTTTGTGTTCTTTTCTCTTTTTTCCTTTTATTTTCCTTTTTTAATGCAGGAATTGGTCAAGGTGTTCCAGTGGTGGCGCTCATTGTGGAAGGAGGACCCAACGTGATCTCAATTGTCTTGGAGTACCTTCGAGACACCCCTCCCGTGCCGGTTGTTGTCTGTGATGGGAGTGGACGGGCATCCGACATCCTGGCATTTGGGCATAAATATTCAGAAGAAGGCGGGTAGGTAATTTACCAGGCCCGGTAGGAGAGCTGTGAGTGCAGAGCCTGTGTTCTAAGAGCTTGGAAGAGAGGGCATTAGTTGATTAAGATGAATGGTATGGGAGGGTGGTGAGGAAGAGCAAGGGAACATATTCCAAATATCCTATTAAGTGGTAAATTCTGTGAAAGGGATGCTAGACCACACTGATGATAAAAAGGAGAAGGGGGAAAGGGGACCATTGCAGCCTTTCTCTTTTCTTCATTATCACAGCTAATCTGGGCCTTAGAACACAGGTTAGTAACTTGGGAAAAGCTGGGATGGGCAGCTTCCAGGCTTGGCCACCAAATAGCAGCATCACCAGGCTGCTGCGTGTTTATAAATGCTAAGTGTTTACAGAAACAATTGGCAGCCTGTGCTGTCAAATCCGTCTGTATTGGCTTGGGAAGTGGAATCTCTGTAAAGGTAACCACTCTGGCCCTGAATAAACTCCTCTTGACTCCCTCATGTCCTTTCCTTGGTCTATCAGCCCCCCAATACTGCTTTCAGTAGTCCAAAGCCCTCAGCCCCGGGGAGGCCTTCCCTTCATAGCCCTCTTCTCCAACCAGAGAGCCAGACACTCACAGATTACTAGATCGAAGTAATTCACTTCACGATGTGAATGAGTTAAAGGAGAAAAACTCAAGGGAGCCACCGAAGTTTTAAATAAGGAACTTCCTAACCTAATCAATTATCCTAACACATGAAACTGGAGGGAGAAAGGAGCTCCAGAGGAGATGGGGGTCATTTATTCATCCCTTTTATAAATCTACAGTAAGTGCTTACTGTGTGCCTTGCACTAAGATAGGGAAAAGAATAACAACGTACTACTTCTACCCTCAAAGATCTCACAGTGAAACTAGTAAATAGACAAACTTGCAATTATAATAAAAGTGACAGGAGAGCTTGCTTACTTCAGGACACCCCCGCCCCCATTCTACCTCTCTCTCTCGCCAAGCCTGCCTTAGAATAAGGAGATTCAGCATAGCAGCTCAATACCACCACCTCTTCTCTTCCCACTCTTTCCTTACCTCTGCCAGCCGTCCAGGCGAGCCATTGAATCAGCACCCTCCTCTGGTAAGTGCATGGACCTAACCGTGTGAGAGGAGGAATGATGAAAAGCATAGGGCCCCTCGCTCAACACTGCAAACAATGACAGTGATTTTTAGGCCCTTTTTAAGCTTTTGATATTCTTTTTAAAGTTAATTTTGTAAGCACTGTGTGACTACTAGCAAATTTAATTAAATTACTTTTATCTTCTTCTTTGATAGTAAATATTGGTCCACTTTTTTAGTTAAGAAGATAAAAAAGAGAACATTTGTCCAAATGCCTCCATGTCTATTACCAACATGAATTCAAGCTCCTCAACCGTGCTTTGCTTTTATCAAAAATTTAGCCATTGTTCTCATTGATTTAAGTATAGCAATTGGTACCACTTTCTGAAATAAGTAAAGAATTTATACAGTTTCTATCTTTGGCTTACTGTTTGGCTTCTTAGAGCTTATGATTATTTTGTTGTATTTCTATGAAGTAAAAAGAGGTTTGCATTCAGAATACATGCTTCCCGCCTTAGCTGTGTGATCCAGGATAGAAGGTGTGCTTCCCTTCAGAAAACAAATGAAAAAGTAAGCTGTATAAGTAAGCTCCCCAGCATTTCAGGTTTTCTAGGTCTATACACAATGAAAGTCTGTACCTAGTGTCTGTTGTCATTAGTTTGGGTTGTGTACCTGGAAAATGTTAAAAGATTTGGTAAGTTTCCCTTCCTGATTCTGTTTCAATGACAGAAGTGTTAGACATGTTAAAGCTGGGTGGGCCTCCGTATCTTTTAACCTAGGAGACAGACACAGAGAAATGAAGTGCTTTGCCAAGGTCACACAGCCTACAATGCCAGCTCAGGATTCTTTCTGGTATATTATAAAAATTCACTGAAATGTGTTTTTTTGGTAGATGTTTTAGTGTTTCTGATATAGAGGTACTCCAATAATTCTCTCTTTTAAACATGTAAGTGCACTTAACTTGCCTTCAGCTGCCTCTTTGCATGGTAATTTCTCAATCGTTTTATTATGTGCATTCCAGAAAGATAAACATCAGCGCACTCCCGCTTGTGAACCAGTGTTCAAGCTGACCAGCTCCACATCCTGTGGGTTCCTTTCCTTACCCCACCCGACCATTATCTCCCAGCCTGAAAACTGAGAGTCAGAAATATCCTGCCCCTCCAACTTTGTCAGTTTTAGTTTTATAACCAAGTGTAGCTTTTGTTCTAATTATTCTTTAGTCAAAATATGCAAGAGCACATCTATATAGGATCTACACAGATGTATGAACCATGACCGATTATCAAAGAATATGAAGTCATGCACATAACTGGTGTGGAGATAAAGAATTAAGATAATTTTTATGGGGATTATTTACAATTAAAACTTCAAAAATTTAAAGAAACATTTATAAAGTGTTGTAGGTAAAAGTATGTTCTTGCTACTCCCAGAAAGCAATTATACATTTATCATGATAAAGTGAATTTGGAATGTTTCTGTGGCATCTGAATAACTGCCAGACTTAATCATGTTTATTTAGCTTGAAATGAAATTGTCTAGCTACACATGTGCAGCCAATTTTAAAAATTATTTCCAAAGAACATTATTTTGCAGTAGTGTGCTAAAAAAGGAATCAGCCCACCAAGACCTCATGACCAAGAGGGATTTCTTCCACTTTCCTCAACCAATGTCATTGCTTGAGGAATATGATCAAATTTTATTTCTGAATCATAAAGGACTCAACACCGAGAAGGTAAATAGATTAGTGCTACCTAAAAAGCATTACGTTCAATTACTTAAATTTTTAAATACTAGGATTCCATTTGATGCTATGTGTGACTAAGCAAGTTACCCATAAGGAAGACCTTTCAGGCTGCAGGTGGCTGAAACTGAACTTAGCTATGACTTTTCCCGGTAATCAGCAACCTAAGTATTACCGGGACATCTGTCAGTCAGTGATCACACATGGCACAGATGAAAAGTGTCAATGTGCAAAAGGCATCTAAATAAGTGTCATTCAACCAAATGTTATTATTGATACTTATGTGTATTTGACATGTTTGTCCCAAAATAATCATTTGGATTTACCATTTTAAACACCCCAGGACAAGAAGTAGAACTGGCAGAAGCAGAACACCTTATAGCTTTTAAGTAGTCTGTTCATAACTTTTGGGAGGTTATCAATGGGGCAAACATCAAAACACAGTTAATAATTTTCTTATTTAAATATATCTGATGTATAACATTGTGTAAATTTAATGTGTGCAATATGTTAATTTCATACATTTACAGGCTATGGCACAAATTATGCCCCTTTTATTATAAAATCTTTTATTACAAAATCATGAGCATGTAATTCTGTAACATTACAATATCACAAACAAGCACACCATATGACATTTTAGGTGAAATGTTTATTTTAAAACTATAAATTATTACACCCATATTATTACCCTACCAACCACACTCAAGCAGGCATTACTTCTGTTGGACCCTGTATGTATTGTAATATGATTGATATGTTAGTGATACTTAGCAGCTCTATTATATTGTGTAATTATCCTTTCTTTTTAGTGGATGAGATCATTAAGTTTTAGCTGTTCACATTGTGTGCCAGTGGAATTTGTATTTGATATTGTGAAGAAAAAGTGAGCAATAGCTTGCTCTTGAGAACAGGGGAATAGATAATATATTCCCAATAAAAATCTAATGTTCCTGTTTAAAGGGACCTTAATAAGGGTTCCAACATTTTTGGACTAGCTGAGGTAAGGGTATAAATGAAACACAAAGTGGAGATGAAAAAGGAAAAATATGTTGCATGCTTTCAAATTATAAAACCATATCCTAGCAGAGATGTGACAAAAGTTTGTTTCTCTCCAAATACATACCAAAATGAGCAAAGACAGGAGAAAGAAGTAGTCATTTTAGAAACCCACGTGTAGGCTGTATTCCCTAGGATATATCATTCTATGCAATGGTCACTAATGTTCGCTTCTGCTGCTCAAGAGATTTCCATCTAAAGCTGAAGGATGTCACAGCCCTATCATTTGTCTCTATAAGATCTGCTGGAAGACAGTAATTGATAGAGATGGTTTGTATTCCAGCATGATTTAGACGTAATTGGAATGTCAAGTGAGAAACAAGGAAACAAATATCAAGCATGCTGACTTCAAGTGTCCATTTTCGCTTCTGTCAATTTCATCTTACCTGTCTCTTTCCTAGAATTTTCTATAAAAAGAAAGGTCCAAACTTGATTCTGTTTAACTTTCTAAGAGGGAAGTAAGGAAAGTTGGAAACATCTTATACAGACAAAGAATTCTGGTGGCTTTATTTATAAAAGGTTTTTGTAAATTATTTTCCAAGTTATCGTTTACTAAGTGTTTACTATAATCGTGGAACTATTAGAGGATAAGCGAGACGTGGCCCTGCCATGGATTTTTAGTGGAGATTAAAACGTAAACATGAAGACAGATAACTGGTAGGGCATGTGCTGTGATAAATACATAGAAAGTATTACAAGAACACAGAGGACAAAGTACTTGAGTGTAGCATTCCTCACAAGAATCTAGTCAATGGAACCATATATGTTACTTATCCACAAAATGACAATATAATGACTCCATCGCTCCTTCTCTCCTTTTTTCATCAAAAACTACATCTAAATTAAGAATCAGCATGAATGACCAAGAAAAAGCTAATATATGTCTTTCCCTTATAAAATCCAACTCAGAAAAAAAGAATCAATCTGAATAGGATTGAAGGAAAGTTGGTAAAGGGGACAAGTTCTATAAGGCAGTGTGACAAAAGTTTGTTTTGTGCAGTGTGTGTGTGTGTGTGTGTGTGTGTGTGTAGTCTATCCACAAGGTATCCAGCCGATATGAAAAATAGAGACTTTTTTAAAAAGAAGATACAAGATACAAGAAATATTATACATAGGACAGTGAAGCTCAGTTCCCTTCCAACTAAGCACCTTGGAATCTCACACAGTTCTCCCAATTGCCATCAGCTGCCCCATCATATTTCCCTGAATCTTATCGACAGTCTGAAATCTCTTCCCTTTCAAAGGTGATTTTAGTTTTGGCAAAAGCCAGAAGTCACAGTGCATCAAATCTGGGCTGTATAGGGGAGCTGAGTTACCTGGGTGATTTGATGTTTCACCCAAAAACTCTGCACAAGACATAATGCATGAGCAGGCATGTAGTCATGATGGAGCTGTCAATCACCAGTTGCCCATAGCTGTAGCCTTCTGAATCATCTGAATAGTTTCCATGGAGGAATGTTCAAGCTTAATGCAAAATTTGATGCAGATTCGTTGCCCTACTTGCTCAGTCATTTTGAATGTGATGACCACCCAGTTCACGTGCTCGCTCAGTGGCTTCTACTGCCCCCGCTGACTGTGAAGTCATCATTGTTCATGTGTGCGTATTCCAGTCCACTCTCCTTGGCTGCCAGGTTATATCGATATCACACAAACCATCCTCATTATGTTAACAATGGCTGGACTTTTTCCAGACAGACCTCATGTGCACGTGTGCATATGTGTGTGTATATATTGAATTACAATGAACACCATATTAGAGTCACAGTTTCCCCCTTGTCTGTAGTATTGCTTTTCACTTTTATAAAGCCCCCGAACCCTTTCTCAAATGAAATCTTAGGTAAAAGTGCCATACATAAAACAGACGAGACAAAAGTTCATACTGTTGAAGCTGGAGTGGAAGGCCTAGCCCACTGGTTCTCAATTTTCATCTTGCATCAGAATTAACCAGCGGGCTTATTAAAAATCATATTGCTGAGATCCATCTCAGATTTTCTAATTCTGTAAATCTGATTAAGGCCAAGTGATTTACATTTCAAAGAAGTAACCAGGAGATGCTGGTGCTGTAGATCCAGGGACCATATTTTGAGAAACGCTGGCCTAGAGCCTCCCTCTCAGCCTGGCTCTCACCCACTAAGGCAGTTCTGAGGCAGGTCTGGAGCTCCTCTTCAAAATTACAGGGGCTTCTTTGTAGAACCCAGTGAAGACCATTAATTTACCTGTCGAGTCCACATCCCTTTGCTTGGACTCAAGACTCTGAAGTCTGGCCCCAGCCTGTGACTAGAGCCATGTCCAAGAACCATTCACTCACCCAGAGACCCACCGGAACAGTCCTCCCCGCTGTTCTCCAAGCATGGAATGCTGCCGTAGGCATCTCTGCCTTCGCATGAGATGTACATATACATTTCTTTTTTATTGTTATTTTTTAAATTGAAGCTTATTTGACATATAGCATTGTATTAGTTTTAGATACGCAACATAAGGATTTAATATTTGTGTACATCGAGAAATGATCACTATAATAAGTCTAGTAACATCAATAAGTTTTACGTAGTTACAAAAAACGTTTTTCTTGTAATGGGAACTTTTAAGATCTACTCTCTAAGCAACGTTGAAATATGCAACATAGCGTATACGTTTCTTTACCCACTTAATTGCTAGCAAATTTTTTCCCAAAGTTCTGTGACGTAGCCTCTCTCTCATGAAAGAAAGTAGTGAGAGCTTTAAAATCCACAAATACATTTAAAATGTCTCTGAGTGAGGCACAGATAATGAAATGCCCTGGTATTTAATGCCTCTACCTCAGAGGAAATGAATTCTGAGTCAACCTGGCTGACATTCGAATAGGCAGCTGCTAGAAACAGGGTGGATTAACATCTCACCCAGTGGTATCACTGATAGTAAATAATGTTTGCCATGTACTTGTGGGTTTCCTCCAGATTTCCCATGCAACTCTTAAATATTGATTGTGGACCATAGGATTGATGAAAACTAAATATAATAGTGATCACCTTTATAATATAAAGCTTCTTCAACCAGAGAAACACTGAAGACGCGTTAAAGCAGCATTCCAAGGTCAACACAGGTCCGAACTACTGCTGTCTAGAAAAGTCTCCACTCAGTTTTCATAAAGTCTTTCCTTTATTGTCCCAATTGTTGGACAGCTGTCCTGGAGTTGACAGGCACATTTATTGTGCTTTCTGGGGATATTCAATGCAAACCAAGTGTCTGTCCTTAAGCAATGACAGCTAAGGGTCTTGAGTAGGCATTCATGGAAGCCACAGTTTAGTGTCTTGGAGACAGACCTAAAATTTGGAGTTCTTCATGACCTCCTTTCTTTTCACCATTTGAGAGTATATTTGAGATTTGATTAGTTCTAGTGCAGGGATGACAAATCATTTTCATCTTGAGTGTCAACAATAATCAGCTGGTACTGACTTCCTGGCCTGACGAGGTGTTGAGAACGACTCTGAGACTGCACTTGAGCTCAGAGGAAAGATTATTGTGATAGGTTAATAAGACACAAAGAAAGAAATGTACAATTAACATGCAATGGATGTCTACTCTTACTCTAAAATGAAGAAAAAATCTTATAGATAGTCCTAAGAAATGTATCTGCCTAAAAGACTTCTCCTCTGAATAAATGTCAGACCAACTTTTAAAGCATGTCCGTTGAAGAGGTGCCAGTGCTCTTGCCTTCCAAGGAGTCCTCCCATCTCAATCAGCTCTGATTCTGTCTTTTTCACAGGGCCTGAAGCGACAAAAAGTTTGACTCTTCCTTTTGCCTGGCTCTGTGCACTAGCTGTTGATGGAATCTCATTTGGAAAGAACTCTGAGGATGTGTTTTCCTTACAGTTTTGGCAGCAGAAAAGATACCTGACCATGTGGCAGTCCCTTATCCTTTGGCAACATTTTCATTTCTCCTCTTTGGCACATTTGTCACCAAAGGCAAAGTAAAGAAGAGAAATTGCAGAGACACTGATCAGGATTTGTCACCTAAATGTCCCGCTAGTCCCGGCCTTCCGCAAAGGCAGCCGTGTCTGCCTCCAGAGTAGTGCCCTCCAATGGCACTTTCTGTGACCATGGGAATGTTCTAGATTGGTGCTATCCTGTCAGATAAGCACTGAGCACTTGAATTGGAATTGTGGCTGGACTGACTAATAAATGAATTTTATATTGTATTTAATCGCAATAAATTCAAGTTCAAATTGCCCCATGATGAATGGCTACTGTATAGGATTGCCCAACTCTAGCATTTCTGCAATTTCTGCAGTTGGGTTCCACCAAAATGGGAACCCTTGAATGTCTGACTGATTTCCATTGTTCCCTTTATTTTTAAGTTACATTTTTTTCATTCAGCCAACATTATCCAGTCATTCAAACAATATTTTTTTGACGTCTGCTATGTTCCCAGCACTGGCAAAAACATGTCTGTGAACTGAAAAGACAGAAATCCCTGCTGTTGTGAACTTTACATTTTGATGGATTATATAGATAATAAGTAATAAACATAATAAAAGGTTGTGTAATGTTTTAGGAGGTGATACAGAGAATAGAGGGGATTTCCAGATTAGGAGATAGTGGAAAAGCCTCCGTCTTCAGCACCTGGGTAAGTGCTCAGAGACAAGAATGCGTAGTAATGTAACGTACAATCCCTGTATCCAAGGAGTCAGAGTCTAGTTAGGACTTTCTTAGGTTAGTATGTCTTTGTGAAATGCCACGTATAAAATGTACAGCACGAAGCTTCTCTTACAACAGGTACTAAGTGCCTTTCTTACCACCCTCCCCCGCAGCACACCCCACCTCCCGTTTCCTTTTGTTTGTGTACGTATGCCTTCTACTTTACCGTATCTAGTCTGGGATTCTAGAGTAGGTTTTTAAAAAAGTAAAACAAAAGAAAGTGAACAAAAGAAACCATTATACTCTATAAGTAGCGGTAAGTGAAATTTGTTGAACATGCTGTACCATCAGGGTGTGTGCATTCTGCCCAGTTATAGGCAGCTTCTCTCAGATTGTTCTAACTACCTCCCATCTCTGGAGGGGAACCCTCAGGAGAAACTCTGGTGAACAATTTCTCTAAGCTAGACTCTAAAGTAAGATCATTTTCACCTTACATATGTACTTACATACGTGCTATTTCTCTTAGGCCTTAGCTGAGAGAGGCCATTTGTATCTGAAGTTGACGCTCAGTAAAAGGTTGGGCAAACCAGTTTACTCAGCCCATCCCACCTATTGGTTACCTTTGTGTGTTCCGTTCACATCATCCCCAACTTTCTATTCAACCAGTGCTTTCTGAAAACCATCAGCATCTATCAGTTGCCATTAAATGAGTTTAACAGGAAGCATAGCTTATCCTGAATTGCTCTTAGGGTTTCTAATTGTTGAGCAAAATACTTAGTTGCCTTTTAATTAAAAGGAAATTTAGGCATCTGATAAGCTAGGGGAGTAATTCTGGGGAAGTAGCACATCTTTGAAATCACATGACTTGGTCTTTTCACACATGAGATCCATAACATCCTGTTTCAGGAACAAAGCAGAAGAAATCTCCACTTGTATCCAGTCATTTAAACCACAAACGACTAACTTTACATCACTACGCTGAGTTGAACCTATGTATTTAGAGTCATATAATTTATTATTGGAGATTCTCTCTCTCTGATTCTCTTGCCCCCTAGACCCTACTCTGATGCTTTCAACTGCTATATAATCTTAGCGTGTCATTTCACACCTTTATGCTTCAGATTCTACATTTGTAAAATGGTTGCTCCAAAGTTGTATCATTCCTTTATCTGAAGTTCAAATCCCTCAGCAGAATTTTCAGATTAGTGCTTTCCTTAAAACATACAGGCTCCAGAAATATCAAGAGTTGATATGAGATATTACTAGTGATGGGATGCTACTGCAGGGTTTGAAGGAGGGTGTGATAGGATTACATTTGCTTTGCAGAAGCTCCATTCGATCAACACTGTGGGACATGGATTAGAGGAGGATGAAGAACAAACCAGTTACCCTCTGGTACCCTCTGGGTAAGGGCCCAGACCAAGGCAGACCGAGAATGGTGTTGACTGGAACAGTGTTCTGGGAAGTCAGATATCTCTGTTATTTAGTTTCTGGAAGGTGCTGCGAGAGGAGGGCACCAAGAAAATACTCCACTGTTCTTGCAGGTGACAACCTGGGCACATCACAGGTTGATCCAAGCAGGCACACATTTTATGGATGTCCCTTACAAGCAGCATATAACAGAAACAAGGTACAATGATGGTACCCATGGAAAAAAGGGTCCAGCCAGGTGCCCAAAGCCTAAAGGAAATATTGAGTACATAGTAGGTACTCAATAAATATAAATAGGTCACTGAATCAAAAGAAAACATTTGTAGGTTCTAATAAGCAATAAGATTTTGAAAATATCAGAGGTTATACTATCACTTTTAAGGAAAATCATGGTTCTCATAATCAGCTGTTAGAAGAGGAAATCTATTTATTTATTTTAAATTGAACTTATTGGGGTAACACTGGTTAACAAAATTATACAGGTTTCGGGTGCACAATTCCACAACACATCATCTGTACACTGTATTGTGTGTTTACTACCCCAAGTCAAGTCTCCTCCCATCACCATTTATCCCCTCTATACCCTTCTCCACTTCCCCCAAACTTCCCTTCCCTGGGCAAACACCACCCTCTTGTCTGTGTCCATGAAAAAGAAGAAATTTAAAGTGAAAAAGCTGATGCTGCTTAGATGTAGGCAGGATCAATGTTTTACAATGTCCCATCTGAACAGCATCACTTGATGAAGTCCCTTGTCTCCAAGATGATCAGCATTAACATATTCCTTCTCTATATATTTATGCTTCTCTTCCATTAAGATGAGGTCTATTCCTTCCCTCCTCTTGAATCTAGGCTGCTCTTAATGACTTGAATAATTGACAATAAGGAAATGACACTCTAGGATTTCTGAGGCCAAGTCATAAAAAGCCTTGCAGTTTCTGCCTGTATCTCTTTGAACACTCTTTCTTGAAATCCTCACTTTGAGAGAAGCCAGAAGCCATGTAAGTTCATTCATCTGCTCTGAAACCACCAAAGGGAGTGATGTGGGCCATTCCACAGTCACTCAGCCATCCAGGCCCTGTGATGGAGGAGGAGTAAAGACATTCCATATTGGATATTCTGGCCCCAGCAGATGCCACATGGAGAACTGAGGTCCCAGACAAATAGTCCCAATTGAGTATTTATGGCCATCTTCAGCCATTCCAGCTTCTCCAGCTGAGGCCCCAGATATCATGGAGCAAAGATGAATCATCCCCACTGTGTGCTACCTGAATCTCTGACCTTCAAAACCATCAACACAATAAATAAATGCTGTTTTACCTAAGTATTGGAGTATCTTACCAGTTAATAGATTACCAGAATATATGAGATATAGCCTTATGAGGACTGAATATTCTTCATTTGTCTACTCCTAGCATAGTGCCTGGCACATAGTAGGTACTCTTATTTTTGTTGATTGAATAAATAAATGGATGCACAGATGTCTACATGGAGTGTTTGCAAGGTTCCCCTCTAATTGAGCTTCCCAAATCTGTTTAGTATCTCTATTTCCCAAATATAAGAAAGAACTGGGGATCTCTAGCCTCTCTGAAGTGGAAAGGTTGTTTCTCCAGCCTGGATTGTGAGTGACCTTATACCATGAGGCTCAGCAGATATGCAGAGCACTGGCGATCCCAAGACAGCTCTGCATTGCACACAGAGGCCCCAGACACTGGTCATGCTACTTAACGAGAAGGAATACTTAGTGACTCTTTCCTAAGGAGCATTGTAGGACAGTGTTTTTGTTTGTTTGTTTGTTTGTTTGTTTTATCCTCACCCAAGGATATGTTTATTGACTTTAGAGAGGAAGGGGGAAAGAGAGAGAGAAATATTGATGTGAAAGAGAACCATCAATTGATTGCCTCCCACATGGCCCCAACCAGGGACCAAACCCACAACCTAGGTGTGTGCCCTGGCCAGGGATTAAACACACAACCTTTTGGTGTACAGACGGTGCTCCAACCAACTGAGCAACCTGGCCAGAGTCAGGACAGTGATTTGATAATAACAACGCTTACTTAGTATTTGGTATGTGCCAGGCATTTTTCTAAGCCCTTTACAAAGATTAATTCATTTAGCCTATGAGATAAGTATTTGTAAGCCTATGAGATAAGTACTATTATAACTCTCATTTTATATATGTGAAAAATAGGACATGGAAAGACTAAATAACCTTCACAAGATCACACAGCTGGCAAGTGACAGCTTAACTCCAGACAGCCTGGCCCTGGTGACCGTGATGTTCTACTCACATGCTGTCCTCTGTCTTTGGAAGGGCCCTGGCTGTTACTTGTGTCCCAGGTTCATGACATTTGTGGTCACTTTTACTGGAAAAAGAGAAGAAGAATAAAAGAAAAATACTGTTCTCTGTGACCTTAGGCAAGACATGTAATTTTTCTGTGTCCTTAATGTTACATTTAGTACTTTGTTTTAGCTTCAAGAAAATAATAAAATTTCACTTTTCTTTAGAGCATTAGAGATCCTGTAGGAAATGATGTCATTTAAATACCACATTGTGATATTATTAACAATCTTTTTTTTATTTATATTAGTGAATCTTTCCATGATGTATCTGAACAAATTAACAGAGTGTCTGTGGAGCACATTAGAAGGGCTCCTCTCCCCAAAAGCCATTACCCAGAGCCTAACTCTTCAAGTCCCGTTGAATTCTCAATGCATTTTCTAATTTTTAAATCTAGGAACAAAACTCTGATATTGCAGGTAATTAAATTCATTCTGAGGAAAGTGAATATGCAGGTGGTACTTCTAGCCTTTGAACAGAATGCTAATAGCAGACTGTGGGAGGTTTTGTGGGTTACTCTGAGCACTGGATGAACACTGACCTATTTCAAATAACTCTGTGACTCATCTAAAAAGCTCCAGGTCACAAGCAGAGCATATAAAAGGAGACATAAATGCCATAGTATAAAAATTCCCTCACTTTAATGGTTATACTTCCAATTTTAGGCATAACAAAAATAACGCTGGTATATGGAGCCACAAATCAACAGCTTCCATAAATAGGCACCCCTTTGTCAAAGGCCAAATTCTAAAACTAAATTTTTACATGACCATGTTTTGATGTCAAGAAATTTCCAATTACTATTATAATGCCATGGAAAGAACACTAAATTGGGCTTATTTCTATTTTTGCTGATGATTAAATATCACAGTCAGGATATTTAAATCACTCCAGTGTTCCGCAAGAAAAAAAAGGTGAAGGGGAGCTCAGAAAGCAATAATTTCAAGAAGCAAGCTTCTCAATATCTTTCAGAATAATGGCCACAAAATAAAAAAGGGTTCTTGGAGCAGAGAGAGGAAGCCTTTGTGCCAAACACCAAGTTTCTGATTCAGCACAGCAAATCTTGGGGAAAATTAGAAGCAAATACAATCTCCCATGTACTAAATGCACTTTGCCATTGTCCTCATTTACCAGTCGTTTACTTATCTCCTCCAAACAGGCCTGATTTCTTTCAGATGTTCTCTATATCACTAAAGGAAAATCAGTTCCCTACAACAAATACACTTAAATTTTTACCTCCAATGCCAATGATCAGGGAACTGAAAGACATATTTATAGGTTACAATCAGGAAAAGCAGCACCATGCAGGGAAGGTTGAAATCAATAGACTCAACTCAAGTTATGTGACTTTGCACAAATCATTTCACTTCTTGGAGCCACAGTTTCCTCCTCTGCAAAATGGAAAAGGTGCTTGACTCGCACAGTGTTTTGAAGATAAAATGAGGTTATGACTGGGGCCCACTGTGTCATAGACCATTACGTGCTGTGCACAAACCACATGTTATGCAGGATTTTTCCAAAACAATGTTATTAAAATCTTTAGGCCAAAAACATGAGATCTGATATCCATTATTTCTTTGTCAAAAGGGGGAGATTTGCAAATGTTGGGGAGTAGTTAAAGGCAAAGAGGCACCGGAAATACGATTTTCTTCTTAATGCAACCAGAAGGATGGAAAAAGGACTAAACCAGCAATAACAGTTATTAATGTTTACTGAGAATAACCAGTGCTTTAGAAGAACCAAATCACCTTTGTTGCACCCAAAACTGTCTCTGCTCCGTAAGAGACAGACATCCCACACTTTGGAAAACAACTAACCTGGAGAATTCTTCTACTTCTGGAAGTAGAGTTCCATGGTTCTTATTGCTAAATGATTTATCCAAAGCCACTTTAGTCAGCTGCAAAACTGTGCTAAAAGTATAAGATTCTTAGTGTCTTTCATCTCTCCTAACCACTGAAGCCCACAATTAGCTAAGTTGCACATCATTCCTCAATTTTTATAAAATGACAGGCTGGATCCAAGTGACAAGCAGATTCTTCAGACAGTTAATGACCTCAGGGAACTGGGATTGTATTACAGATGCTTAGCAATGGAAAACAAATTTTGACTTGTTATAAAAATTAAACACCTGCAGATGAATGATTGGATCTATCAAGTGACTAATCAGAAGAGTCTCTTCTATTATTAATCATGTCCAAATCTAGGTACACTTGATACTGCAGAATTCTCTAGATGCATCTGTATGGGTTATTTGTCAACTAGACACAAGCCTGGGTATGAGTGCTCAGGCTCTGACTCTTCAAGAAAATGTATTGGCAACACAAAAGTAATCATGTCTCTTTCCAACTTAAATCCTTCAATGGCTTATCACTGGGGGTGGTGGGGGGATAAAATCTGAGATCTCTAACTCTATCCCATAATTTCCCCTATTATCTTACCCTTGCTCCCCTCTTCTTCGCCCCATCCTGTTCCACTTTTTCTTTTGCTCTCTATGGTCCAGGCATACCGACTTTTTATTTTCTCTAAACTAGGCCTGTTTGTGCTCTTTTGTCTGCTGAGGATGCTCTTACCCAGTCCCACCACCCCCTGACAATGCTAATGCTCATTCATTCTTTAAGTCTCGGGTAAAACAGCACTTCCTCAGTAGAATCTTCCCTGAACTCTCTAGATTAGACTCTATTCAACTGTCACAAGTATCTCTACTTCTTTTTACCCCTGTCAATCACAGCTGAATTGCTGGTTCTTGTCTTTCTATTCCACTGGTGTGTAAGCTCCTTGAAGGCTGCAAGTATATATATCTCATCTATCCTTGTTGCCCTGGCATGCACCGCAGTGCCTGGCATTAAATAGATATCACTAAACAACTGTTGAATGAATGAATGAATGAATGAATGAATGGTTTTAGACTGGTCAACACCCTAGACCACACAGTCCTCCAGAATAGTAACTTGAGGTGATCTGGTATCACTTTTCAACCTTATCTGGCCCATCCTCTTTTTCTTTTCTTTTTTTAAAAAATATTTTATTTATTTTTAGAGAGCGGGGAAGGGAGGGAGAAAGAGAGGGAGAGAAACATCAATGTGTGGTTGCCTCTCACATGGCCCCCACTGGGGACCTGGCCTGCAACCCAGGCATGTGCCTTGACTGGGAATCAAACCGCGACCCTTTGGTTCACAGGCCACCCTCAATCCACTGAGCCACACCAGCCAGGGCACTCTTTTTCTAAATGTATATGTTCATGATATGGATCTTCCTGAGGGGCAGGAGAATAACCCAGTCCACTCCTAAAGTCAGTGACACTCCAGGATCCTTTGTATAATTCTGTCATGGGGAATGCACCCTCCTCAAAGTTAGGCCACCATAATATCCAACCTAGGAAGTCCAGGTGAATCCTCGCACAATCCCGGAGCACAGCAGGCTACTGATATGAACATATTCTCAAGCCTCCCATCTTGCTTTCTTTTAAGCAATAAAATTTGCCATGCCTTTATGTTAAAGGACATTTTATGATTTCTGCTCAAATAGCCTCAGCAATGAAGAGAGGCAGTGGTGTGGCGTGATGGGTGTGATACAAGGCAGTGTGGTGTAACAGTGGGAAGAGCACTGGACAAGGAATCGGAAGAACTAGGTTCTGCCCTGACTCTGCCCCTTATTTGCTGAGTAACCCATAAGCATCTGGCTCTTTTTGGATAAAATATCCTTCCCTCTTCAATTGCATAAATCTTTTGGCTATAGGGTTCTTGTAAGCACCAAATGACCTAACAATTATATTGTACTATTGCATGTAGGAGTTGCTGATACTTCCATTATCTTTAAAAAGTGTGAACTTTAAAATACTAGGCAAGTTATTATAATTTTGTCACTGGTTTTCAAAAACAAGTTTTATCTTCCTGATTTTGGACATTACCTGTTAAATAAAGTGAAATTTTTATTCCCAGCCATTTAATGGCTGGTAGAAATAGCTCAGTTTTTTCCCACCAGGCTAGTGAGAGGGAAGTTAAACTTAGTTACGATTGGTCTATATTTAAGAGATAATAGAGCATTAATTGACTATGATGCACTGCCCTAGTTTTCATTAATTCTTCTATAGAGTAAAAACTGTCTTTTAATAAAGTAGTTAATATAAGACCTCCTTGGGGTCAGGCCCTTGTTAGCTGTAACACGCAAAATCTTGACATAAATAACGATGACCCAAATCATAGGCCAGATAAGCTACCACCGACTTAAAATGATTTAGAGGAAACATAATCTCTATTTTTCCTTGTCAATGCTCAAAAATCCATTACTGAGATATGACCTTTGTTTTGCAATTACAGATAAAGTTGAATTTAAATCTTTAGATAAGTAATATAGTAAATTTTTACCAAAATGCTAATGATAAATTAAAGGTGTTTTTGATCACAGCATTTGAGGATGAAGGAATTAAACACATCTATAACACATATATAAAACAAAGAAAAAGAGAACCAAATCTCACTTTACTCTTAGGGTCTGAGACATTAAAATGGATTTATTTTTAAATGCATTGTTTTTTTTTTAATTATCCCAGTCAAAATAACTATCGTGAGAAAAATACAGGAAGTAGTAACACCTATCTCAACGGTCATAATGCTTCCTTATGTTCGCTAATATTTCTCAGTAATATGCACCAAAAAGGAGCTGGGGTGACCTGTTTTGACATTGTTTTTAATTGCAGACTTATAAATGAATCTTTGCGGGACCAGCTGTTGGTGACCATCCAGAAGACTTTCACATACACTCGAACCCAGGCCCAGCATCTGTTCATCATCCTCATGGAGTGCATGAAGAAGAAGGAGTTGGTACGTAAGCACTGCTCCCTGTGAGTGACAGAGCTCTCTCTATGTGCCCTGTGTCTACTTAACCATTTTCTTGAATCACACGCTTTTCTCTTACCAGCCAAGCTTACAACCTTCCTCAAGCCCCATTGGCTCTATAGTCTCCTCTCCTCAGTAGCTAAGACACTGCTTTCCCTGCCCTAATTTAATGAACTGTGCGAGGTAGGGTTTTAGCGTCATTTCCTATTGAAGTTCACCTGAGTGCTTCTGATTGCCGCAACTAAATGAGTCGAAGAGATAAAGCCAGTTTCCTCCCGAGAAATGCTTCGGTTCATCCTCTCTTAGGTTTGGGGTTCCACTGCGCTTGTGAGTAGTGAATCACTGGTGTGCTTATTGTCAGATATCTTAGTGACACAGGGTCCAGGCTAATATGCCAATCTATACAGGTAGAAAATGGAGGAATCAGACCAAGGAATGCTGGAAATTTCTGTAGTTTCCTAAGTGTCCTCCAATAGCTACTGACATTCCCTGCATCTGGGAAGTTTCTTACAGAATCTGGTATAGTCACAGAGACCTTCTGTTAGGTGAATGGAAATAAAAAATTAGCTAACATGTAACAAGCACTTGCAATATGCCAGGCAGGATGCTAAGTCTCGGTGGGTCCTGACTCCTGTGACATTTGCTACCATCCCAATGAGAGAGGTTTGATTATTGTTTTTACCTTAAAGACAAAGAAATTCAGAATCACTTGATTAGCAAATGAGGGACTAGGGCTGAAAACAAGTGGTGTTTAATGTCTTTGGGGAATATTTTTATTTAGAAATGGTCTCACCAAAGCCAGTATACTGCACTCGCCCACTCTGGGTAAATTCTCCAGAGGCCAGCAGGCAGGGACTATTCTCAAGGGCATTTAAGCCCACCTGCTGACAGGGGAGGTAAGGAGCACTTTAAACCCTGCCAGTGGTTTCACTCAGGTTTTCGACACTCTACAGTGGAGGTAATCATCCTGGAATGATTACCTCTAGGGCATCAGGGGGGCCTTCTCTTCCAGAGGGTCACCAGGGCCAGACCCTAAAAGGCTCAACCACAGGGATGTAGAAAGAGTAGGAGGAGCCTTCACCCAGGTTCCCCACTAGACGGTGAGTACCTCAAGACATGAGCTGGAACTGTCTTGCTCAGCACAGTGTCCCTATACCTAGGACAGTGGCTGGTACACACAGGGGCTCACTGAGACTGCCAGGAAAGAGGGTGGGAGGCAATTTCTGAGTTTGAGAAGCCAAACATTTAGAAAAGGGGAATTTGATTCAAGTAAGCAAAAGCCATCTCTGAAAAGCATCCATGTGATCTTTGTGAGAAGCTCTCAACAGCTTCTAGGTTCAGGTGAAAGGAGTGGAAATGAGGAGGATGGGGCAACACCTCTAATCCTTGAATGATGATAGACCTCAGCAGCCTGTCCCTGCTGCACAGAGAAGCCAACGTGCAGATGGGGTTCCCAATCATGACCCAGGAGAGCATCTATCATCAAACTGGAGAGTGCTCCTGGCATTCTCCCATCTAGGAGGTAGTTAGCTCACAGCTGTTTAGCTCACCCCTGCCTCTGCCCCTAAAGAGGCACAAGAAACCCTGAGCTTCCACATGCCACAGTATGGATTTTCTCCTGATTGAGTACTAATGATTTTCCAATACTGAGGCCAATGCTGACTGTGAAAACTTATCAGAACTATATATTTCAGCAGTCCTGCAAATTTCTTAGGAATGCAATTAGGATTAAAATTCTTGGAACTGGTTGGAAGCCATAAAACCAAATGAGACTGAATGTGTTTTTCTGGGTATTTCATAGGCGTGTTCCCTGGGATTCTGCCTGATAATTGTCATGTCATTTAATTATGGCTCCTGCTGAAAAGGTCAATTGCATTTTAATGTGAGATCTTATTGCAAAATTTATGAGGTATCCCTAGCTGTTGGGTAAGGTGACATGATTTTAACAAGAAATAAACTGTCCTTATCTGCACATCTGGACAGAAATCAGTTAGGATTTCTTAATCATAAGTGTAATTATAATAATTGCCACTTTTGAGGGACAATTTATGTGCATGGACAGTACTAGATACTTAATAAAGGAGGTGGAGGTGAGGCACACATTATGTTTCCCTTGCAGGGAGCAGGGTCAGTACCTGAGGCTGGGAGAGGTAAGCGATGTGCGCACAGCAAGAACAGCTTCACCAGGACTGTCTTGCTCCAGAGCCCAGGTAGCTTCTACTCACCACGATGCACAGCCAGCACACAAAACAAGGAAGCATTGCCTAGTGGAGTTTCATTGAGTTCTTATCTTCTTCAAGTTTCCTTTGATTCCCTTTACAAACTAAGTGAGACATAACATTCTGAGGTCAATCTAACCATTGCCAAGTTCAGCTAAGGGATTTGGTTCTGGAGTAAATCTGACATCTTTCTCATCCCAGCATCCTACTAATGTAATAAAAAACTGCACTTTAGATGCATATTTAGATGGTGAACTAGAGGCCTCTGGGCCATGTGGCCTTACGGGAAAAAAGCATTGGTGGACATTTTGTGTGAGTCCATTCTATCTACTTCACGTAGTTCTTGAAAAAAATCACTTCTCTGTTTACTTCCCACTTTGGGTCAAAACAACATCTCAAAATCTATCACCTTCTGAGAGCATATATCCTCCTAGGAACTAAACTGTGAGCTAAGTTTCATCGTTGTTATCTAGGAAAAAATAAAAATCAAAGAGATAGAACCTTTCCACGGCCGCATATTAATTTTGGGGGCAAATGTAAAGGATCAGGAAGAAGGGAGTAGAGAGACACTCCTCTTCTCTCCTCAAAGTTACTTTCTCGTGGATTCCATGATATTAGACTCTAGATTCTCTATTTCCTCTCATTTTTCTTATAGTTCATTTTCTCTTTCCATTGCTTGTTCCTCTTCTTCCTCCCTACTCTATAAACAGATATCTATCAAATATCAATTCTTGGCTTTTTCCCCTTTCATTCACTATTCTGACTTCAGTCATCATTTTGAGACAACTCCCAACAGCATGAATACCTAGCCTTGTCTTCCTCCAAGGTCCTGCTTTTCTGAATTCCACACAAGTGCAGTTACCCTCCTCTGCTCATGAGGATAAAACCCTTCTTACAGCTGAAAGGGGCTTTTTAAGCCAAGTAGCTGAAAATCACAGAGTCACATATACAGCTTAGAAAACAGTTCTCTCCAACACAGTGTTTTTGAAGAAATGGGAGTGTTCTTTGAAATAGAGAATTTTACTAGCTACTTCTAAGTTTATTTGACTATCATCTTAACATTAACAAAGTCCAAACTTTTTAAATTAGATGGTCAAAAGAGGATACAGAGAAAGTATTGCTCTGTTTAAACTGTTTTCCATGTTACTTTTCAATTAAGTTCTGTGAGTTCTGAAACTCTTTTAGATGATTAAGAATATCAACGGTTCTAACAAGGAGAATGATGCAGGCTTGAAGTCAGTTTAATACAGAACAATGGGAAAGTTAGTGCATCTCTAGAGGTCTTTGTTTTCTCTTCCAGAAAGTTGAGCTAATAATAGTATTTATATTATTTGGGCTAATTATTCAATTAAATAAGTTAACATACGCAAAGAACATAGAAAACACTCAATAAATACTTTTATTTTAACAATGATGGTGATGTCTATGTAGTATTTTATACTTAACAAAAATTATTTTCATATCATAGTATTTGATACTACAACCAGTTTTGCTAACATCAGTATTAGTATCACCATTTTACAGAGGGAAATCAAAACTAAAAGACTTAAGTGACAAGCCCATGGCTTGAACCCAGAGCATCTTTCTTCAAGTCCGGGCCTCTTTTTATTATATTTCAGCTGATTTCATATTCTAAATATTAGGTATGACCAAGTTTAAAATGACTTTAGGTAGAAGCCCATTTCCTCTCTCATTCCCAGAGGAATCTAAACAAGTGTTCATTAGACTTGGAAATTCCTGGAGGGAATAAAAATACATTGTTGGCGGCTGTTCCTGGGTCTGCCCGTGTGTGGCAGTCATTATATTTCTACAAGGACAATGTAAGCACAATATCCAGGTCGCTTGGTATTTCTATATCAAAGGCAAACTAAAATTATTCTTTCCAGTACAACATTTAATCAGGTTCGCGAGAAGCCAAACACTAGATATCAATTCATGTCCTCTTCACAAAATATTCATCGAAATAAAACAAGAATTTGAAGGAAATATCATTTATACAATTTCTTGCTAAGCTTCTAATATTAATAACAACTTTTATGATGTATAAAGTATTATAATGCCTTGTGTGGACAAGGTTCTGTTGCATTCCTTGTGCTATTTAAGCTGTACAACAATGGGGCAAGAATTACATCTGTTTTTTGGCTAACCAGAAAAGTTAAACAAATTGGAGAAGACTCCAGAAGTATACAGAAAATGCCCACTTGATTTTCAACTTCACTATCCAGGTCTCAGATTACCTCTCATAACCAATACAACTTCATAAAATTTTAACGCTTTTGACCTTTTCCAACCATAATCATGAAAAACATCAGTAGATAAGAGATAATAGAAAAACATACCAAATACTGTACTCTCTTTCATTGGGAAAAATAAAATAATATAATAAATGAAATATAAATAATACACAAAATAAACATTATAGTGTTATTGTATTTACTTTAAGAGCTAACTTGCTATATAATTTACATGAAAATTGATTTGAGTTCCAACTCTAGAGAGATATTTCTACAGACTGGAGGGATCCCACTCTGCCTCCTGCATCCGTGGCCTTACCATGCCCATCTGGACAAAATGGGTCTTTGCTTGGTGTCCCAGCCCCTATCCTCTCCATTCCGAGTAACGAACAACTGCTGAGTGACTCCTTTTAAGGAGCAGCTCTCATAATGAAACCCCCACTGTGCTCACTAGTGTTTCCCAAAGTGAGAAATGCTGATTGCAAAGGAGATAATTTCAGGAGAAATGCAAATTAATATTTTTATTTTAAGAGGTATGTTTTTGTTTGCATATATATTAGAAATAATTATAAGAACACAAAACCATGGGTAGTAAGCCCAAATAAATAAAAATTTTAAAGGAAATCAATTTGAAGAAAAAGATCTAATTGTAGTGTTTATATATAAATACAGCAAAAAGAGGAAGATTGTATAAGAATGACTGTAGGTTGGGACATACAGCCCCCAGAATTCAGTTCCAGTTCCTCAGCCTGCCATTAAAGGCCCTCCACGATTCAGATTGAGTCTACCCTTCCAGCCACGATTACTAGAGTTACTACTCTTGTCACTCGTACTCCGGTCTAACCGAATCTGATTTGCCTTGAGGAAAAAACTATGGCTCATACATTTTTCTTTCTGTTGTGCAAGCTCTTGGATCCACTCTCAATTGTTAAAGGTACTATGTCTGACAAGAACTAGGGTCAGTTCTCACCTCTACCCTACAGCCTATTCCCAAATAGGAATTTTTCCATTCCAAATAGAAATGTGTGAGCCAGTGTTTTCCCTGAATTTAATAGAGAACAAATTTTTAACCTAGTGTCTGAGAATAACTACAAGTCTTTACAAAGTGCTACAAACCTTTTAAAAATATATGCAAGGTTTTGTGAGCATAAGCACATTATGGGAAGAATGCATCCAATTCTCAGATTCCCCAGCGGATGAGTAACTCGGAGTTAAGAACCACTGTTTTAGAGAGGTCTCTCGATGGCAGCAACTAAGTTAAACTCACAGGAGCCATGTACAGGGTCTTATATTCCTTCTAGTTTTTTGGAGATACCTCACCTGGATACATACTTAACTTCTGAGCAATTTTTAAATATGCAAACTTCCATGTTTCCCATGAGCAGTTTTTATACAGGTAATCTCTTACACTCTAAATCATACATTTCAGGAAGTCATCAGCTTATGAACAGGCTATGATCCAAGGATCGATCCTAGAATCAATTTTCTCATAAAGCAATATAAATAATTTAGCAAAATTCCGTTTTGCTATAAAGAGCCTGAGAATAAGTAACCAAGAAATGTAGTCGGAAAGAAAAAAAAGTTGTCATCTCCTTTTTGGGGAGAGGATTGACCTTAGACAAAGTTGCTAATGTATTAACAGTTGAGTGACTGGGCCCTCCGCTGCAGCATTGTGCCCCAGAAACACCCTCAAAACCCTCTTACACACCCTAAAAGAACTTCCTCCACCTTGTTCCTCCAGAGCTACCCATCTCTCACCTCCCATAATTAATTCCATGTCCTAATTGAAGAGAAACTGGCCTGGGATTCTGGAGGCCAGAAGTAGTGAATTCACATTCATGTATGTCATACTGATCTCCATAACATACTTGAACTTCCAAGAGAGGACATATACTGAACCAGAGGAATCATTGATCAGGGAACTTTTAAGAAGTATAACAACCAAAGGGGGAAATAGAGGTGGGAAAGGTGAGGGCGGGGTGGGCTACCAATTGAATCTTGTATAAAAATCTCCTTCCCATGTCAACTCTCACACTCCAATCATTTCCAAACTGCCTCCTATAGCATCTTCATGATGAGTAAAGGCAAGGAGAGAGCGAATGCTAAACAGAACAGCCCCTGGTTTAAATTTATCTTAGTTCTCTAATTTTTTCCTAGTAATATTTCTTTGACTACAGATTGTAGGACTAAAGTTTGAAAATCCCTTCTCCCAAATAGATATTTCCCAGCTTATTCCTTCCTCCACTTCTGATTCCACATAATTTACTCAAACTTTTTAAGCCATGTTGTGTTTTTGACCCACAAGTGTTTGCAGGAGAAAGAGAGGCCTGGAGGGTTAGAGGGAAATAAATGGGAAGGAGCTATCCAGGCTATTTCTATGCATAAGTTATTTATAAACCAGCTGTCTGAAAAAAACAGATACTTCCTGCTTTCTCTTTCATGCTAATCAATTGTATAAAATACCTCCAATCATTTAAACTCATTCACTCACACTTTTTTTATATTGGTATTTACGTTCTGTCTTACTGGATGTGAAGCTCAGTAAATGAATACGTTCATCAAATTCCAAGGAGTCAGACAGGACCATTAGCCTGTTGTTGGCTATGTGTTGCTCCATATATCATTTTTCCTGTTTATTATCCACCTTCACCAAACCCAAACCTTGCCCTGAGAAAATCATCCTAATCGTGAAAGAGAAACGTGCGCTACAAGGGAGATTATCACTGCTACTATTATCTCTGTCGTTGATTTTGGATTTTATCTGCTTTACTTGGCCATTTTCTCCTTCAAAGGGAATTTAAAAGTTTTGCCTACAAATCTCCTTTATCTTAAACATTATTTTCCTTTTCTCCCCTCTTATCTGGCCTTTTCTCCCTTGTATTTTCTTTATTCTACTGCCCAATCCCACTATTTGTTATCAGCACATTTATCAGTTATAGGAGCTGGTGCTCAGGCCTCACAGTGGGGCTGGTCTATCATCTTCATGTCCAAAATGGCACGAGCAACACTTTATTCACCCCTATCTTGTGGGCCATCCCATTGGCCTATATTGGCCACATGACTGGTTTCCTCCTCCTCCTCCTCCTCCTTCTTTTTAATCCATAGAAACATAGTCATATAATCCATAGAAGCATAGAGGTTTGGGGTGTTCAGAGACTGCACAGCAGTGGTTCTCAGCCTTGGCTACATATTAGAATTATGTGGAGCTTTAAAAACTACTGATGGCTGGATTCCACTCCTGGAAATTCAGATGTAATTGCCCTGCAGGGCGAAAGATGTTAAAAGATTTCCAGCTGGACTTCATGATATCAGGAACTTCTTGCTTCTACACCGTTACCTCTTACACATTCTATTTGCTCCTGTGCCTTTGGACCTTGAAAAGGTCTGGCATAATTTGCCACAAGAGATGGGCTTAGTATTTCTGGAAAATATATTAAAATGTCATTTATAAAACTCCTCATTTTTAAAGATACCACAACTGAAAGATCATGATACATTGGGAGCAGGCCTGCTAAGGGCCGAAGCAGAGAAAGATCATAATTAAAAGAAATTGGCCACAACCGACTTGATTTTAAATACTGTGATCACATTCTTCTCCAAGCACTTGGGATGATATTTAACAAGCGGCGAGAATGACGGTTGGGGCTTCACTACCACACCACAGGCTCTCTGCACACACCAACAATGAGCTATTAAATGATCGGAGACAAACAAGAGAGACATGTCACTGACTACTTCAGGGAAAGGAGAGAAGGGGAGAAAGAGTAAATTAATACCTAGCTTGCCAGTGCTTTTTCTAATTTTATCTTCCCCACAATACTAAGAGAGAGCTAATACTGTCCCTATTTTTACAGACAAAACGTGTGTTAAGAGAAGGTAACAATTTGCTCAAGGTGACTCTGCTAGTAAGTGGTGCAATCAGGTCTCCTCCTATCACACTCCTCCATTGTCATTATCCACTCAAAGGACTACTGCCCTAGTTTCAAAGGACAGAGAACACAGATTCTCCCGTTATGAATGAAACAAAGTTCCCTGGCTACTCCCCACTAACCTGGTCCAGGTGGCAGGAAGGCAGGTCCTGCCCAGAGGGGGATGAGGGTTACAGCTCTCAGCCCTCCCAGTGGAAGCAGGTCCACTTGGGACCCAAGAAATGGAGTTTGAATTTTTCTGCAGCCTGTCAGTCTCCAAGGGGACCTGGGTCAGGGAAAAACAGAATTTCCATCAGCAGGTTCAAACAGGTGCTGTGTGAGTGCAAAAACTGGAGTGTGCGACCTTTCACCAGGCTTCTCAGGAAATGGGTTGGATGACTTCTGTTACGGAGCAATTGAGCAGACAGACTTTGTTCTCACAGGAAATACAGAACATTCACAAAAACCCATCACCCTCTCATCTAACGACACTAAGAAACAATCAAATACTAATGACTAGAATATTCTATATGGGCAAACTACTGGACTGCAAAAAAAAAAAAAAAAAAAAGGCATCATTTCATTTCTAAAATTGTAGAGGCCAGAGTAGTAACCAAAGGGAGAAATCTTTTACAAAGTAGCATTTTCTTGGGGTTGGGGTTGGGAACAGGTTGGAACAGCAGTATCCCAGGAGAGATTTTCTCTAGAAATGACTACCAATACTTTCACCCAAGTCTCTTGTGGCTTTGGCACTGGTCTCCCATCTCAGCACTCTGGTCTTCTTTCAGTAGCTCAAACAGCTCTGAGTCATCTTTGGTCACAGACATTAGCTTGCATTCTTCCTTCTGCCTGAAATCCTTACCTTCCAGTCTTCACATGGCTGGCTCCTTCTCATTCTTCATTCTCAGTGTGAACATCACCTCCTCCAGGAAGCCTTCCCTGACCACCCTATATAAAGCAGCTTCCCCTTTCTTTCCACTATTCATTTCCCAACAGCACTTACCACACTTTACTCTTATTTATTATTTTTGCACGTTTTTGTCTATTCACACCTTTAGCAGGCCTATCTATCACACATTTCTAGATATAAAGTAGATCCTCAATTTAAATATTTGCTGAATAACTTAACAAAGGAAGCCCAGGTCTACCATGTCTGATGCTTCCCACACTCTTTTTATAACTACAATTTAGAATGAGCTTTATTTCAGACCCTATGCTAGGCACTTCGCTGATATTTCACTGAAGACTCAAACCAATGCTGTGTAATCAGTGTTATTTCTCCAATTCTATCAATTAAAAATTTTTGAGAGAGTAGGTTTCTTGCCTAAATCAACATTATAACTGAAACAGCCAGGATTCAAGCACAGATGTGTCTAACTCCAAAGCACTTGCTCTTTTCATTTTGTAACACTCTCTGGGCGGGGGTGGGAGGGGGAGCATATTAGGAAGAATAGATAATCTTTCCAAAAAAACTAAACAACAATGCTTCTCATTTATCTTTCTTCCTCTCCTTTTATTTGTTCATTCCTTCTCCCCAGGCCCCCATTTCACATTGCAAGAAAACATGCACGCTCACTGGCAGGAAGCAGGGAAACTGATCCCTGTCACAGATAGCACGTTCTGAAAACACTGAAGTCAGAAAGCCACTCTGAATGGCAAGCTCTTTTTCCATGGCCGTCCTGGAAATCTCCTCTCTTAATGCCTATTTCAGAGTCTCAGTGCAGCAGATGTCAACGCACCACCCCCAGCGCCTGCACCTGCAGAGACGTGCTGCTGAGTGGCTGCGTACTCCAGGGAAAGGCTACGGTGCACAGATAACACAGCTCCCAGCATCCCAAACACTCAGGGCTCACAAGAACGAAAACTCACAAGTTCCATATGGACAAAAAAATGGGGGCAGGGTGGTAGAGAAGAGGACCACACCGGGACACAGAGCTTGAGATTGCCGGCCTTGTCAATGGCCTATCTATGGTTTTAAATACCCATGTTCCAACTCTGCCTAAGATAAAATGTTCCTTGACAACCCGCTTTCTAACCAGACCTCAACCATCTGCCATCCATGAGCCATAATCTCTTCGTCTTCCCCTTTCATTGGTCCTCGGAAGCTCTCCATCCCCAGTGCAGCTGTTTTATTTCCTTGTATGGGTTGATTCTGTTGCTCTGCCAGCTGAGCAAACTTGGTAGCATTCTCAGCCACTATGAGATAAGCCAGAAGGCTCAGAGAGGAGAATTTTTCTAAACCTCCTTATAATATGCTGACAAACTCCCAGACACCCTGTGGGCACAGGCACATAGAGGGGCGGGAAGCAGAGCAGATGCCAAGCCCAGCATATCTCGCACACAAGTAAACATGGGCATATGCATACAAAGCTCTCAGCAGAAAAATCCAAGTAGGAAATAGATCTCTCGAAAGCCAAAGCATCGCACATGCCAACAAATTATAAGTGTTGAGCAGAAGTCCAAGAACTGCTAGTGGCATCCATGGGGTGGTGGGGTCGGCTTCGACTTAGGGGATGCATTCACATTCCACTTAGGGACCACTTAGGAGTCACACAGAGCAAGGGAAAGTCTGCCAGCTCCTTGCAATCTTTCATTCACTAAACTACTTCTGCAGTCATTCATTTCACCAGCATTTATTGAGTCCAGTAACTATGAGGCAAGCTCTCTGTTCTAGCGCCTGGAGGTATAGTACTTACCCTCATTCGGCCTACATTCAGGGGGAAGAGATAATAATGAAAAATAAAATAAATACATGGAAAGAAAGAGGGAATGATCTTGCACTAGCAAATCAAGGACTACAAGGATTAAAAGTTTGCCTCCAGAATTAGCAAGATGGAGTTCATTGGTGACCATGAGAAGTGCAGGTTCAATGGTGTGGTGGGAGGAAATCCCGAATGGAGTGCATTTGAGAGAGAATGAGACTGCAAGGAGTGGAGGCAGCACAGAAAATGCTTTTGGGAAATTTCGCAATAAAGAAAAACCAAAAATGGGGAAGAAGCTGAAGGAGACCAGAGATCAAGAAATGATACCACAATAACTCTTATCTATACAAAGAAAATATGCCATGACCTGAAATATTTATCCTATTTAACATTGGAATACACAGGGCAGAGATTTCAGTAGTTATCTGCATTCCCTTATACACTCAAGAGAAAAAGCACCACAATATTTCTGGTCTGGGGGCCACTGAGGAATGGAAGATGATCAAATAATAATGTAATGTTAAAAAGCTGCCATTTGCTAGATCCCAGGCAATTAGGACCCTCTCTCACTTAAACCTGAACACCACCAGAAGTATATATTATTAAGAACTTTCCTCTCTAAAGCTTGGAGCAGTTAAGTAATTGGCCCTAGGGACAGAGAGTTATGCAGCAGCATTAAAATTTGAATCCAGACTTCTTTATATAAAAAATATCATGTTCTTTCCACTTCTCTCTTCTAATGTGAGAAGGACAGGCTTCTCACTCTCCAGCCTTAAAAACTCCCGCCTTCGGATGACAGGATCAGGCCATAGGTGACCATCGGGGCAGTGCTGCTTTTCACGGGCACGGTGATTTGTTTACACCGTTTTCTTTTACATTTCAAATTATTATTCTTACTTTTTAACAAATTAATTTTGCATCTCTCAGTGAACAATCATCTTGCACTTGACTTTTAATGTAGCTTTTATTCGGTTCATGTTTCCCCTGTGAAGGTAATATATGCTGATTAAAAATAGCTTTAGTCTAGAAAATTTAGAAACCACCAAAAAATAAATGGAGGAAAAATATCACTCATAGTATACCCATGAGCCCCACAGACTTTTGTCGAATTTCTTTATAAGGTGTTTTTCTTTCCTTATGTAAGTTTTTAGATTTATTTTATTTTAAACAGTGATAATCAGGTAATCTCTATACAGTGAGATTTCCATTTAGCATTAAAACTTTGCACTTTTTCTTACTATTTATAAAAATACATTTTCTAGGGTTAAATTATTCATTACTTCATAGTGAAATTTCCCCACTGAAAACATTTAGGTCGAGTTATAAACTCAAGAAAAGATACTGGCAATGCACCGAAGGCCTCCCAGCCTTGCTTTTAGAACAGAGTAGGTGTCTGATTACAACACCCAAGTCAGTGCTACTAACAGATTCTTCCCCCGTTTATACCATAGTTCTCAAAACTGCGTTTGTAAGGGAACTGCATTGACAAGCATATACTTTGGGCTCATTCTCTTATGCTACAACCCTATTGAGAACACTTGAAAACGCTTTGGATTTAGAAGCACGTGAACCCCACATATGCATAACAAAGCCCTCCCTAACCATTAAAACTGCACAGGAATGCTGTTTGTAGGCATCTGTGGAGGGTTGCATAACATTCTAACGTTTGAACAAAAGATAACTGTTAAACGTTATAATACAGAGATGACCCTTGCTACTTGACCCTTTTCACTCATGAAGTTTATTTTAGTAGAATTAGTTTGAATTCATTTAATGTTCCAGCCTTTTTGAGAGCAATTTGCTGAGTTGGTGAGTATCACAGATTCTTAGGCATCATGGAATGTGAGGTAGTCAAAACCTACTAGAGAACTTTTTTCCCCTAAATACACAGTTCCAAGTGAGGGGGCCGCAAGAAAAGAGGACATTGCATGGCAAAAAGAAATAGGAAGACCCAGCTTGTACATACCACTGGTGATGAATGCAGCCTTTCATGATGTCCAGCCAGTCCTGCCTTGTTTGACTGGCCTTCTCCATAAACGGGGCCCTAATGCTGGCTCCGTAAGTCTCCTGTTTCCTCGGTAGGATACAACCAGCAAGGTTACTTACATACCAGCTGTTGACTAACAAAACCGTGATCTATTATTGAAGAGGACTTGGGTCACTGTTGCATATTCTTTACATGCAACAAAAGCTATGTCAGGGGCAATGTTAGAAACCAGTTAAACCACAAACCAAAATTCCCCTTTATTCTTTCTCTCGGGCATGCTGTATTTCTCTTTTTGTCTTTCTTTTCCTTTGGAATTGTTTGGCAAGCAGTATGGCCAATAAACATATGTCTGATCAGGAGTGGTTCATTTTGTAAAACATTACTAAAATTAAACTACTGATGAATGATATTTTGCCCTAGAAAAATTGTATCTTCTTAGCTGCTTTGTCTCTCACCACTATATTTTTTAAAAAAAAGAAAAAGAAAGAAAAAAACCTTGTTCTATTTATGTGGAAACAAGATATAGAGCCCTTGTGTTGCCTGAGAAAACAGGATTCTTCCACAGCATTGCAGGAAATGCATTTCAGGGGTACACATGTAGGAGGATTTGAAATATAGTGGCAACATTTACCGGGGCAAAAACAAAGGACTGCCCTCAGGCACACCACGCCAATGTCTCATCCATGACCAGGTGTCTCGGCTCTGTCTCACTGTAGAAAAAGTTCAGCCTCTAGTTCAGCACTTGTCCTCACCAAGCCCAGGAGGGTGGCCAGGACCCAGAGCTGCCATGCTATTAGCCTGGTATCCGACGCTCCAGTAGCCCAGCACAGTCTCTGTTCCCATCCAGCCCATCAGTGCTGCAATTTGGCCCACGTGTCTGCTGAAGAGAGCATGCACTTCAGGCCTTTTAAAGCTTTGATTATATTTCCTTGGGTCTGGGCGAGTGTAGGCTTCCTTTCAAACTATTCAATACCTTTCCTGGATCTTCCCAGGTTTTGTGCCCTTATCCTACTCAATCCTTTTCCTAGATTTTTCCAGGCTAGAAACCTCCGCTTTATGGTCACCATCTTGGCATATTCTATGCATGTTTCTGCAGAGGAATTTTCCCTCACTGGTTCTTCCTCCCCCATTAATCTGGAGAAATGGATGGTTGTTCCCTGGGGAGATTGGAAAACTAGTCTTTCCTGCCTACTTGGGGATTAGTAGCCTTTCAGTGGGGGATATGGTTATTCCCTGGAGTGTCTATGAAGCTGCCCCCTTCCTAGTTAATCCAGTTTAATTAGGTGTCTGGCTTCCTTCTTTTTCATTAATACCCAACTAACTGCCTATTGTAACACTTGGATTTTTGGTGGAGCGAAAATACTGGGAAATGTTAGGAAAAAATTTCTTTTTCAGGAGAGGACATATTCACTAGCTCAAAGCCTAATTTTAAGCAGTTTACAGCCCCCATGACCAGCCTATATTTTCCATGGGAAGAGAAAGAGAGCAACTATTTGGGCAGTGAAGGATTTGGATAGCAGTTGCTGGAACGAACAACTGGCTCTCGGCCTGTACAAGCGTTCTCCCAGATTTATAACACAAAATTAATATATCAGAGTGAGCCTCCAGGGAGCTAAAATACCCAGTCTACAAGCTCTTCTGCTCCCTGTTAGGGCTGAGCTTGGTCTCTGTCCTTCTGGATCCCAAAGCATTCAAAACTAGGCCAAGTTTTGAAGCCCCTAGGGGAAACTACCTGCTCATTATCATTTCATCATTCTGGCATTATAAGAAAGCAAACACTGAGCAGTTATTCACATGGAGCAAAACAAAATAGTTACTCATCTGCTTCTGTTTGCTACCATGGATTCTTAATACTTCAGGGTGAATTTTTATTTGTGTTCAATGTAACCTGACCCACACTCATCTAGGATATTGGTCACTTCGTAGAAAGTTAAAGGATAGAGCAGCAGAGGGTCCCCCAAAGAGAGAAACCGCAGAGATTGTTGATATCAAATCCACCTGTTCAGTTTACAGGTGAGGAAACTAGGCCTTTAAATAATAACAATAATAGCAACAGCATTTATCGAACACCTGTGCATTTTCCAGGTGGCCTGGTTTTTTTTGAGCTTATGTGTCAAGTTAGTTCAATGTCTCCAAGAATGTGCCAAGATCTTTTCTGACAACTTTGCATGTATTAATTCACTTTTCTCCTAACAACTTATGAGGAAGATATTAATACTGTCCTTGTCTGTAAAACAAAAAGATGACTTGCTTGTGCCAACAGAACCAGTTAAATGGTCTCATATATTATATGGTTATATATTATATTATATATTATTATAATATTATGTGATGATATATCATATATTAAAATACATTATTTCACATAATAAATATTATTGAAAATTATTAAAGTCAATTTTTCTAAAAGGTTCTATACATCAAGTATTACATTCAAGAGTGTTATAATAAAGCCTGCTACCTGTGGTAAAAAAAAAAGAGAGAGAGTTATAATAAATCCATCATGTCTTGGTAAGGGAAACCAGGAAAAAATAACGTGCCATATGCCATACACTAAAAGTCCTCTGATTTCACTAGATATTAAATTAAAACACCAACATTGCATCTGGAGAAGGTTTCGGAAAACATCTATTGAATTAAAATATGAAGCTCACTCTTAGAGTCAAAAGAGTGGCTTATACAGGTCCAGAGACCATATTTTCAAAACTAAAATTTAGACTATGTGGATGTTAGCTGACAACTGGACAGAATATTTCAAGCAAGGATTCTGTGTGTGTTTAATGTATGCATGTAATGTGTATTTTTGGTATGTACCACTGTAAAATGTAGACTGACATTTTCATTTTTTTAAATCCTCACTAGAGGATATGTTTATTGATTTGAGAAAGAGAAAGAAACATTGATGTGAGAGAGAAACACTGATTCATTATCTCCTGTATGTGTTCCAACAGAGTATCGAACCCACAGCCTAGGTATGTGCCGTGGCTGGAATAGAACCCACAACCTTTGGGGCATGGAACAACAATCTAACCAACTAAGCAACCCAGCCAGACCTAGACTGACATTTTTAAACTTCTTTTGTTTGACACTTAAGTCAAACATTTGTAAAATTTTTAAACGTGCCCATTTTAGAAACTGTGGGTAAAGTCCAAAAATTTGAATCAGAGAGCAGAGTATCCAGTATTCTTTCGCAGGTCAGTAAAAGTTACCAGTGAGAAAGAGGAAGCCCTTTCCTTAGATTTTATCCTAAATCCAGAAATGCCTCCTTTCCTCGTCCATATTGCAAATATAGGATCAGTCATTATAAAAAGGTCCTTGATTCAAAAAGCTGCTGAAATGTGCTTTTGTTTTAAGGGACTCTCTCGTTCCTTCCCAGCCTTTGTCACATAGGCCTGGGTGGCTCTGTGATTGCTTAGTGTGCTCAGTGAAGTAGTGCTCCAAGGCAATTGAAACCTCTGCTTGACTGGACCTGTAATAGCAGCCAGTCTACTTGAAATTACGACCTGGACTCCTTGAAATGAAACTTGTCATGCCCAGCAAAGTTGTTGACTGCCTGTCATATCTGGGAATTCTTAGTGAAATTGAACTCACCTGGCAGATAGACTCAAAAACCAGGAAACCTGGAAAATGTCCTTGAGTCTTCCTTTCCTTCACAGATCAGGGACACTAGTGGCCACGCGCAGAGTGTCTTCCTTGTTAGTTCCTGGTGGCCCGGTAGTCGTGCTTTAGGTGGTCTTTGTGAAAAGATGATGAGATCCTTAATTAGATATTGCTTTGAATAATTAAAGGATTTGTCATTCACATAATATTGCTTCTTTTGGAAAAAAATTATTTCCATAGTCCATTTATTTTAGTGACTGCCTCACTTCTATCAAGTCTTAGGGCTGCGAAGCTATGTTTAAACTTGGCCTTGCCTGCTCTTTCAGATTGACAATATAATTATAAAGAACCACTAATGGTGGAGGCAAACACACTCTACTACTTAATAAAAACTAGGGATTTTTTCTAAAGGGTGAATAACCTGGATTTTAAAGGAATTCGAATTGTCTATTGTATATGGTATAAACTCACTAATTTTCTTTTTCACTCAGAATTTTACAGACCCTCTGACAAGTATATAATTTTTAAATTTTTCCCCATGGCTAAATTTAGCTTCATTTATCTGTTAATATATTCTATTGTTTCTTATTCTAAATAACTATGGTCAGAGAAAAAGTCTCTCTTAGGCACATTTTTCTCATCATCTAAAAACTATATTTTCTCTTTTAATTAATAAAATTGATGGAGTTTTTAAGGTTATAAACTTTGAACTGAACTTCAGCTAGTTATAGTTCCTATTCCTGAGAAACAAATGAGTATCTTGAATCATAATGTCATTAAAGTTTAGTAAAGAGTTGATTATATTATATCTACCCAATTATCCAAAACATAAGGTAAAGGGTAAGTATATAAATCTAAAGGTAGGCAGAGTACATAAATATATATACTATATCCCTATGTATATTATCCCTATGTATATTATCCCTATGTATATTATGTATGATATACATATTAATTAGAATATACATATCAATTAGGAGCTTTTAAGTCACTGTGCAAGTGACTACACTGACACTTTAAAGGCTCATAGTTAATATTTTAAATAAAGGTTCCTAATATATATGTATAGGCTCCTAGTTAATATGTGTGTGTATGTATATATATGCTATAATATATTCATAAACTAGAAGCCTTTAAATATACATTTGTATAAATATATAAATACACTTATAAATATTCTGCAAATTATTTGTATACATATGTATATTTGTATATATTTGTAAGTGTATAAATGTATTTATACAAATACATATTTCTAGGTCATTGCACAGTGCCTGAAACTTTAATAGCTCCTAGCTAATATTTTTGGAAAGAAGGAAGGGAGGGAAAAAATGAAGAGGGAAAGACAAGGGGAGGTTGAAAATATAACCAAAACAAATGCAGGGTTTGTATGAGAGAGACAGAATTTGAATATTTCTTGAATGTATCTATGCATCTATCCATACATAACTTTCAAGCTACAGAATGTTTTGCTGCAGTGGACTGATAAGGAAAAGGTGAAAAAGGAAAGAAATATCTCTCATTGATGTCCAGAAATGAATAACAAAACAATAGAATCAAAGACAGTTGCTGACCAGAAAATAATTGTATTCTACTTTGTGTCATTGTTACCTCAATTAAATGCAGTAACTTTATAATTGCTAGCTAAAAACATGCACCTTTTCATGCCATTCTATCATGCCTTTTTTTTTTTTTTTTTTTTTTTTGAATTTGACGTTCTTTAGCAGCTTACTTTATTCTGTGCTAGGTCTACTCTGGGCATCTAAGAAATTCTCTACTTAAAAAGCAAAGTCCAAAGGAGCTGTTGCTCAAAGATAAAATCTGAGGAATCTGAACAATTAGTAGGCCCTCTTGCCAAATCCAGAGAAAGGATGTTCAAGACTGGCTAGTAACTGTGTGTCTTTCTTTGTATTCAGGCTTTTTTAAATCCTCTTCTGCAAGTTTATGGTTGTGTGTGTGTGTGTGTGTGTGTGTGTGTGTGTGTGTGTTTAATATGTAGAGGCAAGGGGACAAAGTGAAAAAGTAATTGTGATAAAATGTTAATAACTGATAAATCTGTGTAAAGGATGTACCCAAAATCTTTGTTCTATTGCAAGTTGATGGTTTTACAGGAAATAACAGATGAATTCTGAACTGTAGAGAGCAAAAGGAAGAATGACTAACAGTCATGATTCTTTTCTTCTAATAGGCTTTTCTTTTCCTTGAGTCCATTGAGTGGAGGAATGTGCCCCATAAAACAAGGGGAAATGAGGCTCCAGTGACTGAGCAGCCAGTCAGCATGGCCTGAAGCTGTCTAGCCTCCAGTGCAGTGGACAAGGCTCTGCTGCTGCTGTACCTGTTCTCTCAGCAGGCTCTTTATTTGCTTGAAAGCCGTAGCCTTCGAAATTGAATATGCAATGCCCCCTCTAACCTCACTGTGGCTTCCATGCATTCTCCTGCCCCTCTGTAGAATCAGGAAACTCCAATGAGTCAGCCAGCAGAATGAGCGGGAGGCTGAGCAGGAGGCCTTCAGCAACATAGCGTTTGAGAGGACAGTATGGGAATTCCAGCTATGTGCCTTTTTAAGCTTCAGGTATCTCTACTGGAAAATATGAATATACTTTCCAATCAGGGTCACTGGAAAGGTTAAGTGAGAGTTATACAGGTAGAATGTTTAGAGGAGGGCTTGCACACCACAGCTGCTATTATTATTCATCAGGGCTTGCTTCTATTCTCACCTGAAGCAGATATGTTTATTCCACTTAGCAACTGCTCTTCCTAAAAGTCTAGAAATATTCAATCCTAACTCCCTCAAAGCAGAAAGAGCTCAAATAAGATTAATTAGAAAATTTTCCTGCCTAAAATATTATGATACTTAATTTATCTAAAGACCTCTTATGCAGAAACTTCAACTACTCAGAACCAGGAAATTAGAAATTAAAAAAAAAAAAGACTTATTTGAATGCCAATGTGGGTATCAGACAACCTGTGCACTAAATTCCACAGGGTCGTAGACATCAAATGCCATAGAAACCACTGCTCTTCCCCGCCCCACCCCTGCCTATTGCAGTTAGAATGCAGGGAGGTAAAACAAGTGGGGGCTGTGAGAGGAGTGAGTCGGGAGCCTATAAATAAGAGATAAATGAACTCGAAACACGAGCAGTCTGAAACCATTTAAAGAGAAACAATTAACTCTACTTTCCTTGAGTCGATGATAACAACACTAAGTCACACTGAAAGGAAGCAATGGATTTTCATTTTATTTAATGCTGTCTATGGTGACCAAAGTGTCTGTTATGTTTTAGAAAAATGTTCACCCAAGAAAATTCACTTGTTTTTAATTGGCATTAAGGGAAACCCCATATTTAACTGGAAAATTCACTTCTATAGAACACTTCATTATTTAATATCTCCAGAGAAAATAAATATCATAAAACTACACAACTGAGGTCATAGGAGATATGTGGGAAAATGCTAGCATTTGACTGTAGTGGTTTATATAAATTCAAACACTTCTCTGACAGTTCTTTGTGGGAAAAGCAATGCTGGTTGAAATGCACATTCCACCACCCTGGCCAGTGTGGCTCAGTTTGTTGGAGCATTATACAGCAGAACAAAAGGTCACAGGTTTGATTCCTGGTCAGGACACATATCCACATACCCAGATTGCGAGATCGATCCCCAGCTGGGGCATGTACAAGAAGCCAATCAATCGATCTCTCTGTGTCTCTCTCTTTCTCTCTTTCAGCAATGGGAAAAAAAATATGTTGTTAGATGAGGATTTTTTTAAAAAGCACATTCTGTCACACATGAGACCACACTCAAATCGTATATCGTTGCTTTCTGGAACAATGGTTAACGTGTTTAACATTGCCCAATCACGTGACTCAAGAGAGCACTGAATGCACGTAGGTGCGTGCAGGTGCACATATCTCCTTATTGGCATGACAGTCAAATGGATGTGTTTAAACCTCCCTCCACTTTTGCTCTTCAAAAAGAGCAATTTGATGAGCACTTCTATTCTTAGTCTTAGGGTTCTCCCAGTACACACACATTGCTCTGTAGCAGTTATAACCTAAAAAGTTGCCGATAGCCTCTAAGCTTTGCTAAATTCTTCCCTTTCCCCCCTTCTTAGAATCTCCCCAGGGCTATGTGGCATTCAAAGGCATTCAACAAAGAGCTTGTTCTTTTCGCTCACCCAAAGGTTTTGAGGGCATGTGGGCAGCAGAAACTCTATGCATTTTGGTTTCACTGCAAGGCAGAGCGCTGTCTGAATCACCTTCAACCCTCCAGAGTGCTGCTCTGGGCCTACGCTCAACATTTGAGTCAAAAAGGATATAAGTTATGGATAAACCACCACCTTCCCCCAGAATATTCTGGCTTCCCCATTTCTGTCAAGACTAGCACTATGCTCCCGGCACTGAGGCTAGAAAACTCATTAGAGTCACATTTGATTCTTCCCTATCTCTTGACCCCTGATACTCAACCCACCTCATGATAGTTATTTCCTTTGTGTTAGTTATTGTTGTTGTTGCCGCATATAGTTGCCTAGAAGTCTATTAAGTCTCTCTTTTTTATAATATTGACCTTTAACCTTTATTTTTCCATTAAAGTTAATATTCAATATTATTTTGTATTAGTTTAGGGGTACAGCATAAACTAATGGTTAGACAGTCATATACTTTACAAAATGTTCCCCCGATATGTCCAGTACCCACCTGACACCACACATGGTTTTCACAGTAGTATTGACTATATTTCCTGTGCTGTACTTGACATCCCTGTGACTATTTTGTAGCTACCACTCTGCACTTCTTAATCCCCTCACCTTTTTCACCCAGTCCTCCAATCCCTTCCCCTCTGGCAACCAACTTCATGATTGTTCTTGAGTCCCCCTCACAGTGCCTGCTCTCCATCCTAAGCCACCTGCTAATGCCAAGTCTTGTCATTTTATCTCAAGCCTACTAGAATGGCCATGAAGCGGGGCTCTACCCCCAGTCCTCGCTCAAAGATTAATTCACCTCCAAAAGCGTTTGACTTTAGCAAGGTAACCTAGAGAGACTGAGAACATGGCCTTTAGAGCTGCACGGATGTGAGACCCAATTTTACCTCTGTCATTTACCAGCTAAATGCTCCTGGGTAACTGACTGAACCTCTGAGCCTCATTGGGTTGATGTGAGGATTAGCAAGGTAATAGATGTAAAATGCTTGGTATATGGCCTAGTACATAGTGAAATATGTCCAAATTCCTTAACACTAAAAATCACTCGTAGCCTGGCCCCAAGCTTCCTTCATAAGTTACCTTCCCTATATACCCAGTGCTCCAGCCAAGTTGAATATTTGCATATAATGTTTTAAATGTTTCTTTATCTCTTATTTTCTCTTTTCATTTTCTTCCTTCTGCTCTTTCTCACCACCGCACTTCCCCACTGACACTCTAACTACCTTGCAAAGTCCAGATTAAATGCTGGCCTTCTCAATGAAGTCTTCGGTGTCACACCGGCTGGAAATGACCTTTGTCTCTTCAGCTACTACCTTCTTTCCCTAGTTACAGTTTTCTTGTGCGCTTCTTCACAGTGTCCACATTTTGATCATGTTTCAATCTTTCTCCCCAAATGTTTTTAATTGTGACACATGAACATATGACATGGAACAATAAAGCTATCATAAGAGAGAGAAAGAGAGAAATTGCTGTTGGGGAGAAAAGCTATTCCTCCTAGTCATTTAGAAAAAAAATGTTAAAAATTCCAAAATCCTGGCCTGCAATTATTGGAAGAATTTTGACCCTGGAACAGTTAACAACTCTTGTTTACACGATAGGCAAGAATGAGAATGTAGTCAATTATTCAATGGGAGGAAACAGGGCTATGAGCCTGAATGGGCCCAAGGAGGATTATTTGCTTGAAGGAGAAACAATAGAGCTGATATACTGAATCATTCTTTCTTTGAATCAATTCTCTCTGAGCTTGAAAGAATAGGAAACTTTTCCAAATAAGGTTCATTGTCAGTTGGTATAATATGACAGTGATGGGCCCTTTCTTTTACCATTTAACAAATGTCATGTTCTTCCATTGTCGGGTCAGAACACACAGCTTCATTTTCAGTTTGCCAAGCTGGTTTAAGGGAAAACTGGTTACAGAGAAAACCTACCAGGGATGCCTTTTGTCTCCCTTCGTGTTTTCATTCTTGTCATACAACAAAGGAGGCTCTTGCTTCTTATTCTTCTCAAGTGGCCCTAGAAAAAAAAGCTGTGGAGAAAGCACAAATTGCAATCAAAAACCATATTAGCAATAATGGCAGCATCTCCACTCTGGGCATTGTGTAAATAAACAAGGATTTTTCTCTGCTGGAGGGCCTGAGAGCCAGGCACACAGGACAAGAACAGAAGGGCAGCCCCTGGGAGGCATGCAAACTCGAGGGCAGAGGCAGGTCTGACTTCTGTTAGAGGTCTTTGTGATTTTCTCTTTTGTATGCCATTTCTTAAGACAAAAATACAATTGTGCATCTTCATGTGCAAATGTTTTCAAATATGTTAACTCAAACAAACACACCAAATTCAGGATCATCTTGGGTCAGACACATACCCCAGGATGTGGTGGCCTTGGCCCAGCGTGTCCTTCAAACATGGGTTTGTGCACATATTTACAAAGCAGCCCAAAGCTTTTCTTTCTTACCCTCTCTCAGGCTAGGAATTTATTCTAATGCTGGTTCTAATGACAACAGGGCACATTCTCGACAAAACAGCAGTACCTCTTTTGCTTATGATTAGCCTGCAAGGCTGCAGTGAAGTGAGTCCTGACCCTTTATGATCTGAGTACCCTTGGAATGGTTGTAGGTTCTTTCACCATCGCATCTTTGCCATAGACAGCTTTGCTGCAAACATTTGCACTGCATAACTAATGGACCATAGGCAATTTTGCTGTAAAAAAAAAAAAAAAAAGATAGCTGGTTGACAGTTTGAGTGTTTTCTGTTTGGTTTTATTTGTTAATGAATCAACGGTCTTTGGTAGACTTAATGTATTTAAGCTAGTTGTCAGTATCATTTTGTTTTTCTGTTAACAAAGTTCACACAGTTACTCCTATTTTTATATTATATATAAATCCTAGCTAGCCCTCATAGTGGTCTACAGAGTGATAAGTAGATATGCTGAAGGTGGTCCTGAACTAGTTAGCACTTCTTCCCGATGATAATGATTTGCCTCAAAAGTTCATTTGTTATTTTGAAACACACCACACTGGGAGGAGAAAGAGAGGCAAGGGCCCTCCTTGACTACATGAAGTTGAACCCACATTTCCCGTAGAAAGAAGACAGTGTCTTGGCACAACTCCCAAAATAAAGTCAGTTATTTGTACAGTATTACCATGAATCTATACACATTTTAAATAATCTTTTTAAATTCTGTGATTCATTTTTTCAGGTTTTATTAATTTTTTTAATGTCCATCTTTTATTTGTCATGACTTTATCTTTTTTAATGCCAAAGTTGCCTTATAAGACAACTAGTAATGTGGCAAAAATGGTTGAGGCAAAGACATCCATGGCAAAGACGTGTGTCTAGAATACAGCAAAAACACCATACATACCTTAGAATTTAGCACTAAGCCTGTCTTGTCAATACTGGTGAGATTGGAAATGGATCTTAGGTGGAAACCTGATCAGTCTCTGGATGGGAAATAGTGCAGAGATATATGGATGCCTGAACCCAGACATTGAACATCAAAGATTCCAGTCCTGCCCTTTCTGAACCCAATGAGGACTGTTCAATCCCAGATATGTTAACTCAAAATGAATTCCAAAACTTGTTAAAGATCTTAAGGAAACATTTATTCAAGGGACACTGTGACAGGGTTTTCAGTAAGGGAGAGAAATTGGTCTCAACTCTCAATAGAACAAGGAAAAGTGGGGATTCATGGCCAAGAAGCAGAGTGGGGTAGGTGTCAGTGGATGAAAAATCACTAAGGTGGTAGGGTGAGTCTTTCTAAATTGACCTAACAGGATTCTTGCTGAAGGCATGCCAAGATATCTCACATCATGTAGAAGGTGGTGTAGAATGAGGAATTTGGTCAGATATCAAGGATGATAGATACCTGGGGTGGAGGATTCTCTATAAACTGACTTAACAGGATTCTTACTAAAACTGGGAAATGAGAAGATGAACAAGGAGGCCCAAAAATAAGAGCCTTGTAGAGGAGAAGGTTCAGAGAAGCCTGAGTAAACTTTGATCAAGGAGCGAGTCTTTATCATACATAGTCCTCATCTGAAAATTACTGGTCAGATATGAACTCAGAAGGAAGGATTCATTCCACAAACATTCATTGAGCACCTACCATGTGCCGAGCACATTACTGGGTAACAAGGATGTAAAGAAAGAAGTAGTATCCTTGCCCTCCAAGAAATCAGAGTCTAGTGAAGGAGGAAGACAAACAAATAGGAAATTGGGTCCTTGCGCTGGGTTGTCTAGGTAAATGACTTCCTGACTGCATGGCCTTCCATGTGATATCTAAACTCTCTGGCCTCATGGTCACCATCTGTAAAATGGGAATAATAACAGTGACTAAATGATTCATTTTTGTGGAACCAGCTGAAGTCATGTTTGTGAAGTGCTTGCACAGTGTTTGACACATTGTAAATAGACATAAGCCACCATAGTAATATTGCTGTCACTGATGTTGGCCTTGTTTGTGTTATAGTGTCAGTACTGTGATAGAGGTATATTCACATAATTCAAGTGGAGAACTGACACTTAACCAAGGTAAAGGATAATTAGAATTAAAATGAGCTTGCAGGAGATGATGCTTGAACTGTGTCTGAGAGGACATGAGGCAGATAGCCAAGTTGAGCTTCAGTGGCAAGAAATACCAGCAGAGAGGAGACAGGCCCAGGAACAAGCCAAGGATAGCGAACACATGGGAAGGGAATTAATTATTGAGCCCATGCCAAATACCAGAAACTGTGCTATAAGATTTAGAAAGATGATCCCACATAAAGTTTTGCAGTAATCCTTTAGACAAAGAGTTATCCCTACTTCACACAGAAGGAAACTGAGACTCAGAGAGGCACAGTAGCACCTGAAGTCTAATAATTGTCATGATTCACTTCTGAGTCTGTGCGATTCTAAAGCTCATAGTCTGTACACAGTCTGTCCTCTCTGAGCCAGAGCACAAAATGCATCTAGATTTCAGGAGGGTTGTGGGGGACTTGGACAGTGAGAACTCAAGGGCTAGAGCAGTATTCACGGTAAGGGGTTTGGGTGTTGTCCTGCTCCATGGACACTGATGAGTTATTATAATACTGAAAGTGACAGATTTTCCTAAATAGAGATAGGGTTGCCATGTGCCACTTAACTAATTTCGGAGACCTAACAGCTGGGTGTATAATAGGTACCAACAATGTGGTATGCATGGCTTGGAGCAGAGGTGATGGTGCCATGGTTCAGCAACATAAAAGGGGAACATTTAAAAATGGTAATTTGTTGGACTCTTCTAGATTCTATGTATGAGCGATATTACATAATATTTGTCTTTCCCTGTCTGCTTACGTCATTTCGCATAATGACCGTAATGTCCATCCACATTGTTACAATGTTATAGAACAGCCAGTGCTGTTGCAGAACAGTCAGTGCAGTTGTACTGCTCACCGCCCAGAGGCAACACTCTGGAGTCAGAAGTTTGATGAAAAAGAAAAGAAGTTGTTTATTTAAAGGCCATACAGTTTTGGAATAATAGCAAGTTTCTGTCTCAGAGCCCCACTCCCTTTAAACTCAAAGACAAATAACCCTGCCACACTCTGCCAGGCCAGACCAGTTCCAGGAAGTGTCTGGAATCCCTTTTCCCATTTTAAAAGTACCAGCCTTTGGAGAATGCAGGTGGCTGTAGTATGTTAATCCAGGCTGCTCGGCAGGTTCCTGGTCACGGTTCAGCTCCAGGCATCTCTCATGAGTCTGTATGCACCTGGCCCAGCGGGCCGCACAGGACCAGCCAGCATTGTACAAGAGGGGCACTGGAAATGCTGATAGACCATGTGGTCTTCAGAGCCTACAGTATCAGGAACTTGAGCCCCTGTGGCTGACTGGGCTAATGAGGGGAGGGGAAAGACTGCATATTTCCCAGCACATTCCCTTTTAAAGACTCAGCCCAGAAATCCATGCACAATGGAGCATCCAGCATTTCAACCAATGTGCACCATTATGCGCCATGTTTGTCAGCTCCACAGTGTCTATGACCCTCTTCCAGCTGCCATTTTGCAGAAGGGGACAGTTTCCCAACCATGCACAGGGGCACAAGCATTGTCGTCTGAGGTCAGGTGTCCCCAACCCCAGCTCACACAGGCTCTGTACAAGCTCCCTCCGGCTACCTCTCAAGCTCACCAGTTGGTCGCAACCACATTGCATTTGTTTATAGTTGCCTCGGGCAGCCTTCTCTGCAGCAGTAGCTCCCATCTCCTCCTGTGGAAGTGGGATTTTTCTCCAGCTGCTGCTTCAGTCCACCACCTTGGAGTTTCTCCCCACAGCCTCCCTTCTCCTAGAGGTGGGGGGCAGCTTCTCGTGCAGGATTGGGGGCCCCCCTCTGCTCCCCAGTAATCTGGCCTGACCCACCCTGTTACAATAAACGACAGGATTTCCTTCTTTCTCATAACTGAATAATATTCAATTGTATATATGTACACGCTACATCTTCTTTATCCATTTATCTGTTCATGGACACTGGGTTTTCATAGCTTGACTATTGTAATACTATGATAAACATGGAGTGCAGATATCTTTTTATTATCTTATTTTCACATTCTTTTTTAAGTATTTTTTATTGATTATGCTATAACATTTTTTCCAATTTTCTGCCTTTATCCCCACTCCACTCTGCCCCCCAACCCTCCAGCATTCCCCCCACCTTAGTTCATGTCCATGGGTTGTACATATAAGTTCTTTGAGTCCTCTGTTTCCTATACCATTTTTATCTCTCCCCATCTATTTTATGCCTACTAATTATGCCTCTTCTTCCTTGTACCTTCCCCGCCATTCCTCTCTTCCCCTCCCCACTGAAATCCCTCTGTGTGATGTCCATTTCTCTGATTCTGTTCCTGTTCTGGTTGTTTGCTTAGTTTTTGTTTTAGTTGTTTTTCTTTTCTTTTAGGTTCATTTGTTGATAGCTGTGAGTTTGTTGTTGTTTTACTGTTCTTTTTTTTATCTTCTTTTTCTTATATAAGTCTCTTTAGCATTTCATATAATAATAGTTTGGTGATGATGAATTCCTTTAACTTTACCTTATCTGGGAAGCATTTTATCTGCTCTTCCATGTTAAATGAAAATTTTGCTGGACAGAGTAATCTTGGATGTAGGTCCTTAACTTTCATGACTTCAAATACTTCTTTCCAGCCCCTCCTGTCCTGCAAGGTGTCTTTTGAGAAATCAGCTGGTAGTCTAATGGACACCCCTTTATAGGTAACTATCTCCTTTTCCTTTGCTTCTCTCTTAGTCTTTGATCTTGGTTAACTTAATGATGATGTGCTTTGGTGTGTTCCTCCTTGGGTCCAACTTCTTTGGGACTCTCTGAGCTTCCTGGACTTCCTGGAAGTCTATTTCCTTTGCTAGGTTGGAGAAGTTTTCGTTCATTATTTGTTCAAATAAATTTTCAATTTCTTGCTGTTGTTGTTCTCTTTCTGGCACCACTATAATTTGGATATTGGAACATTTCAAGTTGTCCCAGAGGTTTCTAAGTCTCTCTTCATTTTTTTGGATTCTTGTTTCTTCCTTTTCTTCTGGATTGATGTTTATTTATTTCTTTTGTTTCAAATTGTTGCTTTGAGTCCTGGTTTCCTTCTTGTCACTGTTGGTTCCCTGAATATTTTGCTTTATTTCACTTTGGGTATCCTTCATTTGTTTTTTCATTTTTCGACCCAGCTCAATCATATCTGTGAGCATTTTGATTACCAAGGCTTTAAATACTCTATCAGATATGTCAACAATCTTCTCATAGCTTAGCTCTGAGGCTTTACTCTGTTCTTTCATTTGGGCCATATTTCTTTGTCTTGGCACAGCTGATAGGTTTTAAGGGGGCGGGGCCTTAGATATTCACCTGGGCAGGGCAACTCTCCTTGCTGCGCTGCTGTGCTACCTGTGGGGGACGGGCCAGAGACGGAGCAGTGCACCTGGCCTGCTCCTCTCCAGCACACTTTTCAACTCTCACGTGAGGGTGGGAGTTTCTCCTACCATGGCAACCCCAGCCATAGCCCACAGTCAGCTCTGAGTCTGTTTTCCTCTTAAGTGAGCCCATCAGGAGGAGCCCTCAGAGCTTGGGAGTCAGCCCCACCCCCATGGTCCGCTGTGTCACCACGATTTTTCTGAGTCGGCCTGCACTGTCTGCCGCCTTACTGGGCTGATTGTTCTGGTTGACTTTTTCTTTAATACCTTGGTTGTCAGAGTTCCATGCAGTTTGATTTTCTGGAGCTTTTGGTTGTTTATTGATTTTAGATTGGTTGTTGTCCTCCTTTTGGTTGTGCGAGGAAGCAAAGTGTTTCTATCTACGCCTCTATCTTGGCCAGAACCCTTATTTTGACATTCTTTAGATGTATACCTAGAAGTGGGATTGCTGAATCATGTGGTTAATTCACTCTAGAGTGGCAATCATATTGTAATATATAAATGTACCTAATCAATTCAAATGTACCTTAGACTTAAACAACGTTGTGTGTCAGTTATATTCTATTAAAAATGATTATTGGCCCTAAACTATTAAACAGCGTAAAGTAACTAGAAACAAGATTTTCACATGCTGTCAGCCATAAAAATCTAGGTCCCTTCTTGGGGTGAGGGAACAACAGAGACACAATGTATCAGGTAGGAAGCTGCAACTGTAAGATAACCCTAATGCTGATCTGATTTTCTGCTATTTTGAGCATGAAGAAAGAAATTCTTGACCTCTAATTTGTGACCTCTAGGGCTAAAAGGAGTCCCTATAATAACGTAGTTATTTGTTATTATTTTTTGTAGATGATAAAACCAAAAGTCAGAAAAGAGGTGATTAGGCCAAGAGTCTCTTGACACGAGACATCTGCCATATGAAACAGACTTCATCCTGACAGCCATGCAAACAAAACACAGGAACCTGTGTTTTCAAACCACACGGTCTGAGTTGGGCATTTTCCTCCAAAATATTTCCCCCGTCCCTCCCTAGCTGAATCTTTCACAGGCTCTGAAATGAGTGTTAAACAGCTCCCTTCCACTGCTCTCCCAGGAAAGGTACAGAAAGCAAGTATGGAAAAAAGCTTACATGCCCTACTTTCAAGATGTTTGTGTTTTTTACAGTTGGGCAGGAAGGGAAGGACAAGTGAACTGTATCTTTTCCTAAAGCAAGAAAAAATCCAGGATGTTATTCTCCTTATCCTCAATGGCCTCTGTTACTGGCTCAGACTCAGGGTTGCTCTGTACAAGGGAAGGGTGAGATTGGCCCAGTGACAAGTAGTGTGACTTCTAGTGGGCAGGTGCTCAGAAGAGTGAACCAAGGGTATCTGGTACACCCACCTTACAAACAGTCAACAAGATTATTGCCAGGGAAACTAGACTGGCTTGAGAAGAGAGGCAAGACACCTCCTCTGTCTGTAGCACTTTATGGCACCTTCTGGGCACCTCTCACCGAGAGGGATCACAAAGTGGTAGTTGGGCTGCAGAAGTATGTGATGTCTTGATAATTATAACAGGAAGTCAGAAAATATATATATCATTTTATCCTATTAAGGTAAAAAAAATAAGATAAAACCTCCAAAACAAAAACCCACTAACAAGTTTTGTAACCTAATAAGCCCATATGGTGTTGGCCTGTAAGACCCATCTGCTGCCCCACATATTCTCCTCACGGAGGTGTCTCCGTATTTTCCTGAGCTGGAAAATATTACCGTGGGTCAAATTGAATTTCCGTCCATCTGGTTGGCTGACAAGATGGGAGGTGACAAATACTCTTGATTCTGCTAGCCAAGGCCATGACGTATATAAAGAAAGTTATAGAAATTCTATTGCTGGACCTCTGGCATCTGTTGGCACCCACTGAGGTACATCGCATAGTTATATAATAAATGAAAGAGGTGCCATCAATTGTCAGGAAAGGAACAGAAAGCAGGAGATAGTCGATGACAGGCTGTCATCTAGTTCCAACCCCCAGAAGCACCACTGAAATTTCTCTAAAGAATTCGTGGATGAGGAATTTAGCCTGTTCCTATTTTTTCTCCTTCATCATAAAATCAGCTGGGCCACTTTTTCCTGTATTCTCTATATGTCACCTTAGGATCTCAAAGTGCTGGGTCTTTTCTTCACTATAAAGGATGTATCAGTCATGGATCCAGAGAGCCTGGGTTGAGTTCCTGACACGTATTTAACAATTTCCTTACTGTGACCTGACTTACGTGCTTTCAAAAGGGACCCAAACCTCATGCTAATCAAATGATTTTATTTGCACCATCCAGTTGTTCAAGCCCACATTGCCGTGGGACCTACACAGCACGCCAAAGGTTAATCTGCTTTTTAAGACTCCTTTACAAAAAAAAAAAAAAAAAAAAAAAAAAAAAAAAAAAAAAGCACCTAAACTCAGCCTGATAGCTGGTTGTGGTGCAAATAGAGAGGGAACAGGAGACGGTCCTGCCCGTAGCTCCTCCGTGTGCAGGTGTGAAGGCTGCACTGTCACGCATGCATCTGTGTTTTCAATCACCATGCTGCTACGGCCAGCTTCATGAGAGCTGCCTTCCTCTCTTCAGCCATTACAGCAAATCTGGTTCAAGGACAACACAAGCTTCCTTTTACTTCAACTAGGTTTTATGTGCTTAAAATACTCGCTTCTAGCCATGAGGCAACTTGTGATAAGAGCACCAAACTTTGTAGAGTCTATGCTAAAGACAGAATGCCAAATACGGAACAGGATTTAAATGCAAAGATGTTTATTACATCGTTGTTTCTATCAAAAATTTAGACATAACGGAGGTATTGGTAGGTGAACTATACACATTCGTTGAACAAAATACTCTGTAGATATTGAAAATTATGTTTTCGAAGAGTTCCCAATAATACAAGAAAGTGCTTAATTATAATGCTAACAGAAAAGAAAATAATGCAAAATAGAAATTCACAAATATGGCCACCTACACATACATATATACATATAACACTTATAGGAAAAAAGAAAAGAAAAAGAGAAAATTACAGGAAATATCATCGGGGGTTGTCTTTGTTTAAGAGTTTGGATTTTGGAAATTATTTTTCATTTGACTTTTTCTAAACTTTCTACAATTTCTAATGATAATCATGTATTGTTTTTATAATAAGAAAAAAATAATTTTACTTGTATTGGAACCAGTGGGCTCTGGCCTCTGAATTGCATTTGTTGACTGGAGAAACGAACTCTAGTGTTCTTAGATTACAGTGGGGGAAAAAAACAGAAAAGGAAAAGGGAGACAAGGATTAGAATCGGATAAGCAAAACTTCCTCCATTCTCTGGCACTCTTCATTCATTGCCAAGTTCATGCATGAAGGTCCCTTGGGACAGCATGAGGTTGAGTGGTAATTAAAGTGTGCTTTAATCCAGGAGATAATCCATTACTAAAAGTAATCTAAATTGAATTGTGTACTAAGGGTAGAAGGAATACACTTTTAAAATAAACTGGGAAAAATTGTATAGTAAAATATCCTTTTGAAAGTCAAATAAATCGCATACTTATCCAATGTGTAAATTTATACATGACAGTCTTTTCAAAGTAGAACACAGTAGAATTATATTGACTTCATCAATTTCTATCTCAATAACATCACTTGTTATTTACCCATTTCAATATGAAACTGAGTCTTACTTAAAAATATCACATGGAAAGTCAATGTATAGTTTATGTGGAACTTGATAACAAATCATTAAACTTATTTGATAATAATTTTCTGATGAAAATTTTCAATACCACATTCCACTAATCTTTAGTTTGCTCATTTCCAGGTGTGCTTGAATTTTCTCTGATTTTTCTCCCCTCCTCCATAAAAATCAGCATGTCCATTTCTAAAAGCCAGTATTTTGTCAAAATCTTAATGTCAAGAATTTTGTCAACCAATGGGAATTCATTCTCTCAAGTGCTGAAAATCAAATAGAAGTATGCTTTGGGTGCATAGTATTCTACTCACCAGGTCGCATCATTCTCTTCCCAGTACCAAGTGACTTTTGTTGTGCCAAAGTGAAAAATGAAGCCAGTGTCTATTTAAAGGTCTTTTATATTACCATTCAGGATTCCTGTCTAGATCCCTTCCAGAGTTTTGTGTCAGTCTATACCTCAATAAACATGGATTTTAACATTTTATATTAATCATTCAATTGTTTCAAATTATTCTGAATAGTAATAATTCATCTGAGAAGTATTCTGCTAAGCTACTGATTTTTCAAAGTCATTACATTGTGGTGATTGAATTACCTATGGATCTAATTCTCTCCCTCTCCTCCTGCTCCTGTCCTCAGGAAACATCTCTAGATTTTTTTAAGAAATTAAATGAGAACAGTTGTCTCCATTCCCCTCCCCCACCGTACTTGAACAACAACTAAAAAAATAAATATAAATGGTAAATACAAAATAGACAGGGAGAGGTTAAGAATAGTATAGGAAATGGAGAAGCCAAAGAACTTATATGTATGGCCCATGGACAGGAACTAAGGGAGAGGTGGGTAATGCTGGTGGGATGGGGTTGCAGGGCAGAGTGGAATAAAGGGGAGAAAAAACTGGGACAACTATAATAGCATAATCAATAAAATATATTAAAAAAGAAAAAAAATTGAAGAAATTGAATGAGTAAATAGGAAACATTTTACAGATGTTTCTTTTAAGGAAGTTCCAAATGTAGCACATACAGGGTGGGGCAAAAGTAGGTTTACAACTGTTTGTATGGAAACTAATACAATAATTAATAAATTATAATCCAAGAATAAACTCTCTGTTTTACATACTCACAAGTATAAACCTACTTTCGCCCTACCCTGTATAATATCTTTAAACCTTTGGTTAACATTTTGGGAGACTTTCATAAATTTCTAAGAAAAAATTAATAGAACTTTGCTGATTATCCATTGCGTGGCTATGCTCTTTCTCTAAAATTGTCAGATGTGTTACAAACCATTTGTCAAACTCACATATCATCCCTTACATTTCATATATGACTAAATGGCTGTAGAATGTTCCCTTCAATTTTTGAAAGGATGAGCCAAAGTATGGCTTATAAATGGTTTTCAGTTTAATGTAATGGTTATTTTCATTTTCAAAAGTTCACTTCATCTCCATGTCTCTTTTCACAGACTCATTGCTCACTGTGACATAAACATAAATCACAAATTAAGCTAATTCATAGACCTTGAAAGGGAGCCAGTTTAATTTTCCCAATATTTTTTTCAATACCCTCATCTTGTTCAACTACAAGACTTGCTGGAGCTTACAAGTGGTAGGTCCGTGATTCACTCAGCTCCACGTGTCTGCCGGTTGGCTTTGTGGAGGGCGCTACAAAATGAAAGACAGAAGTGAAGCACATGGTTTTACCTTATGTCTCGGTGTGCTATTGGGATTTTATCTATGCAGATACAATGTTTGTAAAAGAAAAGGAAGGTATAGAAAGGAAATGATAAAAATATATAAAAATAGAAAACAAAATCATATGGAAGAAGACAAAAAATCAATAATCATATTAAATGTAACTAGATTCTTTTCTGCCTTTAAGAGATAGATATTCTGATTTAGTGTTTTTGTTTGTTTTTTTTTTTTAACCTGGCATTGCTGTTTCCAAGACAGGAACCTGAAACAAAATGACAACAGAAAAGTGACAAATACCCAAATGGAATAATGTACCAGACAAATCCTAATCCCCCATAAAAGGTTGTGTGACAATTACAATGATACTGTAAAATAAGATATAATACAAAGCGACAACATTAAATAGGAAAGGGAGATATTATATGCTGGTAAAAAGTACCATCCACCAAGAAGAGATTGCCATGAATTTTTATACATTCTTTAAAAGCTTCAAAACATATAAAGCAAAGACTGTTTACTTTCAAGGTATAGTAGTGAAATGTATAATCTTAATAGGAGATTTTAACATGCCTATTAGAAATAAGAAATAAGTAAATGTGTAGAGTATTTAAATAAAAAGTAAGTATAATCTATAAATATTGAGATTGTATATTTTCTTCAAACAAAAGCACATTTGCAGAATGTTACAAATATACATACACATTCTAATATTTTAAGAGAAAATAAATTGCATATATCTAAAATGAATGAAAACAGCATAATGCATATAAAAGCATGTAAGATATAGAATCTTAAATGCATATGTTAGAAAACAAGAAAGAATAAAAAACAAAAAAAAATATGTATTTACAAAGAATAAAAATAAATTGGCTAAAAAAAGTCAACTCAAATTTCTAAGAAAAAATGTCTAAGGCAGCAAATTAGAAGAAATGAATGGATAATAATAAAAACAGAATAATATTTAAATTGCAAATATAATATTGAGCAATAAAAGGAAAACCTGATTCTTTGAAATTACCATGATTTTGATCAAGTGAAAAATAAAGAGGAATGGCCTTGGCTTGTGTGGCTTAGTTGGTTGGAGCGTCATCCCATAACCAAAAGGTTGCAGGTTCAATTCCCACTTAGGGCACATGCCTAGGGTGTGGGTTTCATCCCCTGTCCGGGAGCATACCATCCCCGGTCCTGGCTTAGACAGAGGTAACTGACCAGTGTTTCTCTCTCACATTGATGTTTCGCTCTCTCCCTTACTTTCTCTCTAAAAGCAATGAAAAATTGTATTCAGACGAGGATAAAAATTTTTTAAAAAATAAAGAGGAATAAACAATTGCCATGTAATTCTAGCTATAGAAGAGATTATTTAAATAATAAGAGAATTCTAAGTACAATTGTATATCAATAAATTTGACAATCTACATAAAATGTCTGCTTATCTAGGTAAATATATGAAATTGAATCAAGGAGAGGCAGAAAATCTAAATTGATCAATAACTTCAAGAATTTATAAAAATGATTGCCTATCTATCCCTAAAAATGTTTCAATGCTAGATAGTTTATAATATCCTACTAAACCTTCCAGAAGTCAAATTCTTTGTTTTGTAAACTGTTCCAGAACATAACTAAATGAAGCTTCCCAATTCATAGTGAAAATTAGTGCAACTCTGGTACCAAAACCAGTCAAGTTTGTGACATGTACCAAACTCACAAACACAGCTGCAAAAATCCCAAATAAAATATCAGCAAATAAATCCAGGGCTATTGAAAAATAACAAATCAAAACCAAGGAATTTTGTATTGACATATCATACTTTAAAACTACTATTTTGATTCATATTCCCACCTGATTTTCTGTATCTCTGCCAACACTGGGGAGTGGTAGGAGAAAACTCTGGTTTTCTTGTTTGATTTTTTTTTTAATTTGAAATTTAAATCTTTACATTTCAAATTAAAAAGCTTTAGAGAGTGACGAACATGTAATATCTCAGGTCAGTTCAAAGCAAAATTATGAAATAAATTTTACCTTTGGATCCTCCAGCCTATTTCTGGTGCTTCTTTTCCCTCTTTCTAGAATTCTTGGGTTCTTCATCTGAGCATACAGGGGCAGGTTTTGGGGGGCGGGGAGCCATTTCCTCCCATTAGCTATCCGAAAGAACTGCAAGGTCCTGGCATACAATTCCATTTCAGGCTCTGTGACAGATAACAGCACATATACCCAGGTCTCTACTTTCCCACCCTAAAATCCTTTAGAAAGCCTGCACTACACACCTTCTTACCCCCCTCCTCAAATCTGTCTCCAGGAAACCTGATAATCTCATATTGTAGGGTAAATTTGATTTATGTATTTACTGCCTCAGGAGAATTTGCATCTGAAATGTAGCCTCTAATTAAGCAATGAAAACTTCCCCACCTGCAGAACAATTAAGTCCTATGTTTGAAGAATTCTGTTTGATGACTAGTTTCTGAATTCTTATGAAACAGCAAGCTCAGATGTTATCCTGATGCTTCAGCCTGCTATACAATAATGTCTTTCAGACTACAGCCAGCCCTGGCTTACAGTGTTAAAGAGCCAAAAATCCCACCTCTGCCCCCTGGTTCTTAGTCCAGTGAACCCAAATTTTCTTCCCATGAGTACAGAGCACATAAAAGCTGCCTCTCCTCTCCCAAGTAGGTTCTGTAAGGCTATCAAGAGCTATTTGGGGCAACATCCCAATGGTACTTTGGCCAAATTTATGGTTGTGCAGAAGTAGATTTCTGTGGAAATCTAATAGAGTAGGGGCAGAACTCCACCTGATGTTCCTTACTGGGAGCCACAGCTATGACCCATGAGCCAAACACAGTACACAGATGAATTTTCTCTAGTTCTTATATTTTCTACATTTTTTACTTCAAATGCCTGTGAAGGCATTTCCTCTTGCACTCTCTGCCTTATACTCATCCCAGGACATAAACTGATACAAAAGAATTAGGCATCCCACAAGAGCACACATGTTCTTGTTCCTTCCCCTCACTTCTTCCCAAGTTTAAGGCACAAGACAAAAGGCGAGATCTATTGGGTTCCAGTCACAGCTGTCCTTCTTACTAGTTGTTGTCTGTAAGCACCGGGTCTCTGTCTCTGAGTAGTGGACCAGAAAACTTCTAAGACAATTTATAGTTTAATGGTCTGTGGTTCTGTATCTGTGCTCTCCATTGTAGTAGCCAGGCTTAGAATTATATATTAGCAAATTCTATAAAGTTTACTTTCTATGTAGTTGGAAATAGGCAAGTATTATTATATCCCCATTTATAGACAGAGAAACTCAACATCTAAGGCAGTTGAATACAATAGCAATTCAATGTAGAAATTTTTAAAAATCTTTTGGCTTCTTTAAGTAGCTTCCCTCTGACTTAGAAAAAAATCTTTATTGTTCTTAAGCACTATTTTGGGACTTTTTATTAATCCAACAAGTATTAATTATTCCCCAGAGAATACTTTTCTCCCCTGGAGGTACTGATAAATTATTCTCAAGAGGTTTCAAGATTATCAAGAGGACTGGAGGATCTAGAAACATCACGACATTGAAAACCTTGAGTAACTATTGCCGAGGCGTAAGTGTAGGGATGGCTAAATTACACACACACACACACACACACACACACACACACACAAGGGAGCCATTTACTGAAGGGCACACTACCAACTAGCTATTTTTAAGCACTTAGTTTCTCATCTCATAGTTTACATTGTGGTTTACACATGTCTGTAAATCCAGCAAGTTTTAATTTAAAAACGTAAATGTTAGAAGAGAACATCTTCCTTGGTGTCTGGTTTCTCCTCGTGGAAACCATAATCAGCGCAATTATCCAAGATGGTTTCTGTCAGGAGGCTACTGAGGCATTTCCCTCTTAATGAACTGCAGGGCCATCTAATTGAATTCTTGCTATGTATGCTTTTCCTGTGGCTAAGAATCTACCTTATAGATAGTAAAATAGTCTGTGTTCACATATGGTCTCACTGATTTAATTTCTCTTGGGGGAAAAGGTGCATTGCTAATGGTCATGTCTCAAATTGCAGATTACGGTATTTCGGATGGGATCAGAAGGACACCAGGACATAGATTTAGCTATCCTGACAGCTTTGCTCAAAGGTAAGAGAGTTTGTGTATCCAGAAAGTGCAAATGTAACTTAAGTGGATGAACATAGCAACCTGTGTCTTCTAATAGTGGATATAATTTGAAATGATACCATTACACAGCCAATTGTGGATAACATAAGGACCTCTCCTGTGAGACACACTCTGGCTATTCAATTCTTCTATAATGGAGCTGTTACAGAATGACTCAATTTCATAAAATTTAAATATACTACACTTTAGTCATGTCCACTGAATCATAAAAATATACAAAGTAAAAGACTAATGTAATATGTAAGACACTAACTTCCTGAGGTTATTTAATAATTATTGCCCTATCTACTTTCAAAAATCACTTAATATATCATAGATAATAGATAGCTAGACATAGAGATATCATAATATATTAAAATGGAAGATCAAAACCATTTAAAGCAATAGAGAAAGAAACCAAAAAAGTAGGCTACTGTACTTGTTATAATTAAGCATTAAATTTAACTCTAAGTTTCTTCAAAGTCAAGGTGAAAATAGAAATGCCTGGAGTGAATGATTTTCCTTTCTAAGGATGCTGTTTGTGTATGTCCTGTTTCTAGTCCCAATATTATAAAGAGGTCTCACTGTATGCCCTCATCCTTGCAGCCATGTGCAAGAGAAGATCATTTTTCTCCTGCCTCTATAGATCAAATCCTGCCCTGAATGTCCCTTAATAGGTAGTTTACATTTGGATAATGATGTTCAGTATGAAAATAAAAAGAAGTTGCCTCTGTTTAGGAATGAAATGAAAACTGGAGTTGTAAGATGAAGCAAAACCACAGACCTTTTGAATGTGGTTCTGGGTTAGAGAGGTCTCCCACCTTCCTCCTGAGCCCCACCCTCTGCCTGCTGCAGCACTTGTCACGTGGCAGGCCACTCCCTATTTGTAAGCCTCCTTAGATGGCAAGCTCTGTGAGGGCAGAGAAGGCATCTTGTCCATTACTGCTCTCTCAGCACCTCACATAATTCATACCACACAGCAAGTGTGCAACCAATTCTGGTGAATAAGTGAAGGAATGAATGGATGACTTAATGATTCAGTGATAGATTCCAAAATTAAAACTCAGAATAGCAACCACTGTATTCTAGTTTCCCATCTACCTACTCTTCTTCCTCTATTAATATTTCTTGACTACCTATCATGTGGCAGTCACTATGCTAACTGCTAAGCTTTTTACAAATACAGTAAACATTAATTATTGCAACATCTACATCATGTAGAAGCTGTTTTTAATTCCCATTTACAGATGGGGCCAGTGAGCTACAAGAGGCTAAATAACTTGCTCAAGGTGGTAACTAATTATTTAGGATCCTAATTAATTAGGATCTTAACTAATTAGTAAGCCTGGACTTTCAAGTATGCCTAACTCTCCAGTATACCACATGACCCCTTTGACCATAGAAGATGACCTTCTCTGTCTACTCCCCAAATCAGATATGCACACTTTTTCAAGATTCTGATCACATTTCAGGAAGTTCACAACCCTAGGAAGCGTGTCCTGCGTCCCAGGTTGAGAATCTCTGCTCTAAAGTGTTCGGTTCCAATGGACTAAGAAACACATACATGCAGAAGAATTAAGGGACCTGCATGGGCTGAACCACAAAGCAAACCCTGGGTCCCCTTCTCCATTTATCAGACAAAATTAAAAGTTTGAACTCTTACATAAAAATAAGAAATGTAATGAAGCCGGTAACTGACACTTACTGAGGACTCGTTAAGTGCCCAGCACTGTGTTAGGTGCATTCTGTGTGTAAATTCACTCAATCCATACAACTGTGTGATGACCAGTTTATGACAAGGCCCAGTTTATAGACAAGAATATTGAACAATTTAGTAACATGCGCACACCAGACAGCCGGACCCCAGAGACCTCACTTATATATACCACCACGGCATGCCGACTGCTAGTAAGTGGAACACCATGTTTACCACTTTGACCCAAACTCCCAGCAAATGAAAAAGTGACTCATTTATTAGTTAAAACATATTAACCATCATATTATCTTCTACTGAAAACATTTTCTTCCTCTTTCACTAATTTGAGACTTAAAATTGTACTTCCTCTTTGATCAGTCTTAGAATTTTTTGTGATATAAATAGTTGTTTTCTGACTGTTCATAACAGATCATATGAAATGCGTTTTATATTATAACCAATCATTTATACATATGTGTTTAGAAAACTGAAATTAAGGTACATGAAATAATGTTTCCATTGACTATGGGTAATGAAAGTGGATATTTTCTATTCTCTTTAATGCTGATTATATCCCACTAAATTGATTTCATGACCTATTAATGGATCATAATTTGAAGTTTATAAAACATTGCTACAGGAGATTAAAGGAAATTATGATTGCTCTAAGAAATTAACATTTTAATCATTATAATCAACCTTATTTATGCAAGTTGATGCTAATTGGAATTTATGCCATTAAAAAATTATGATGTATCAACTCTATTTTGCAAAGGCTTTTAAATGCTCTCTGATTTTGACCCAATTGATTTGTGAAGTATTCCAAGCATATACTTTTGTGGACTCCACCTTAGAGGCCAAGAGCATACTTACATCTGTTTCAAATTCTTTAATTTGTTAAATTATTATTCCTATGTATTTTTAATTATGCCTGAGCATTTAGTATTGTTTACACTTAATTTTTCTACAATAATACTTAGTTTTCAATTATGTAATGCATGAAGGATCTTTGTATAGTACAGTAACTATTCTCCCCATCATCTGAGAAAATTAAAAGATAAGAGGGGGAGGAGAGAACTGTGAGACTAACCCCTAGCTGGTCCATATTTTCAGAGCCTGTGGGGAGTGGAAGGCAGACAGATAGGGAACCAGGTGGTTGTGGGGAAAATACACCTTTGCTGTCTCCTGTTTCTGATCCCATGGGGTTTTATTTTTCTCTGGATCTGTTAGTATGAAAGGATACTGTTTATATGATACAGACTTACTGGGTGTCCAAAAATGAAAAGAGGAAGACCATGAATGCTGTTACAAAGAGCTAAGAGGCCCTCAGTGTCTTCAAATGCTGACCTGAGTAGCTTTGGAGAACAGGTGATGTCACATTTGCCGTTTGCATGAAGGTAACCACTCTCCAAGAGTGGTGGTCTGAGGCTACACCCTTCTCTACCTCTTCCGTTCTCCCACCACCACCACCACACATCCAGGGGACCCAAGGAACTGGTGCAGAGAAAACACAGGGTGTTGAATGTGCAGATAAACAACAAATTTTGGGGATAAGGGAGGCCCAAATATTGCATGGGACATAGTTATACTAAAAATGTTGTTCATTATTTATCTGAAATTCAAACTTAACTGGGTGTCCTGTATTCTTCTTTGCTAACTCAGGCTACTAACCTACTCAGCAGAGGTCTGACACCTTGATAAGGTTCTATGGGGAAAGTATTTAAGAATCTAGGGAGGTCACCTAGTTCCTCTGCCTGCCTCCATCCCTCAGCAAGGCCCTGCCTAAGTCATAGCAGCTAGAGAAAGCTTCCACTGGAAAAGACCCCAAACTTATTTTAAACTATCCGATGCTTACCATCATGCTCTCCCGGGCACCTCATACTGTCTGTGTGTCTCATACAGCAGCATAAACCCCTTGCTCCAGGCTCAATAACACCAGATAACATCTGCTCATAGCAGAAGTTATTATAAGTGGTGCTTGATGCTTTCTATGGATCAAATTACTCCCAATTCTCTCTTCATTTATTCTTATGCCCCTTGGAAGTCGAATCACGTGGGTGTACACTCTCATATTGATATACATGCACTAAAGTGTAATAGGTGATGATCGCTGTCCTCCCTAAATGAAAAACCATTTCCTTTGGGTTTAATCTTCATTGGTAAATAAGTTGCCTGCAGCATGGGGAGAGGGTAAACTTTACTGCTTACTTTTTTTCTGGAAAGCAATTTTAAAGGGCTGAAAGAGAGTGCAAACAATATGTTCCTGCACAAAACTATCCAGGTCATCAAAAACAAGGGAAACTCTGAGAAATAGTCACAGCCTAAGGAGAGATGGTGACGCAATGTAATGTGGCCTCTTGGATGGGATCCTTGAACAGAATAAGAAAAGTATTAGATTAAAAATTAAGAAAATCTGACAGAAAATGAGAAAGCATCTTCTGTAATTAACTGTAAAAGTCAAGTACATATGTAGTCAAAGCACTATAACATGTACAGGCACTATTTAGCATAAAGTACCTATATAAATCACATAAACATGAATAATAGCTGATTACTATTGATCTAAAAAATAATTAGAAATACCATCAGAGAATCTAAGCAAGCGATAAATGAATGCAGAGTTAACAGAAAATAGTTTGTAGGAAATTCAATTTCCCCACAAAGTTAAAGTCATTTTGGAGAAAATTACCTAGTTTCTACTATTTTATTTCACACATTTTAGTTCTTCAGACATAATTAATGCTAACTGATAATTAATAAACTGATTAATTACTTTTATATTCTTAAGTAGGGGAAGACAACTTCTTTTTAAGATATGCATTTGTAAGTCTGTTCAAACCTTAAGGAAAAAAGTTTGAAATAAAATTCAAATGCCAACCTAAAATTAATACAAAGTAATATTGAATATAAACTGTAACTGAAAAATAAAATGTCAAATGCCAAAAAAATAGTCAATATGTTCTATCTAACTTTAGAAAAATTTCAAGAATGCCATTGATTAGATTATATATTATGCAAAACAATGAAAATCACTATGCTCTAAACCATTTTTCTTAAAATTATATCTTTTAAAAAAACTAAACTCAAAACAAAAGTAGATAAAATCTTTTTTTAAAAACAATGTATTTTAATAATTTGAAACTACATCTGAATGCATGCCCCTCTAACTCTATTAACTAAAAAATGCAATTATTATCACAAACTAGTACTGACATCAGTATGCAATTAGTCTTGCTAAATAACTCATCTTATTTTTAAATGGCTTAATTAATCCCTAGCAAAACTAAATTTTGGAGTATATTCTAAATTAGTTTATGTCCAATAATTCTATGCACCAGATAGATCTCAAAGGCAACTAGCATCCTGGAATGTTTACTGAGAAGCTATCTTGCTTAAACTCTGATGACTGATGAATAGGTTTTTATAGGAATTAATTATGACCCTACTTTGATAATAAACAAGTATTTCTAATTAGGTGTTGTCTTTCACATCTTCTTTCCTGTGTGTAGGCAGCTTAATACAACACGCGCATGATAGCTTTCTTTTTAATATCTTTTTTTTAACCTGGAACTGTTTGGATAGCTTTATTAAGGCCAAAAAAGGAGATCTGCATGTTAATACCTTCATCGCTAATGAGACACAAAGTTATCATAGTAATTAAATATTATACAAATGCAATTAGATGAAATTTTGCCCAAAGGAGATCTACAAAATCAAAAATATGTAGCAAATTCACTTTATTTTAGATTGAAAAGGGGATATGGTAAACTGTGGGAGAATAGTGAAAATTTCAGCTGGAGATGAAACTCACCTGGTAATTTTTACAATGTCGATTCCTTCCCGAAGTATTTATTAAGCCCTTCTCTGCATGAGGCCACTTTTAGTTCTCCACGTGTCCTCTGACTTTTAAATCAGGCTCTTCCAAATGCACTTGGTTCCTGATGGTTCAGTTTATTCCTTTCGTCAAATCTTTAACTTCAGTGTCACAGAGTAGATTGGCCTTCAAGCAGTTGTTCAGGTCTGGAAAAATCTCACTAATAAGTGATGGTCTGGCTGATGATGATCACGATGATGCCACCAAACCAGATATGAGGACAGGGCCCCAGCACCATCTGTTTTACTCACCACCAGACACATATGAGGCCTATCCCGAAAAGGTCCAGCTATTGTTAATGCAACAAGAATGATTTGCGCAACATTGCCGTAACCTAGCAGCCAAGGAGAATAGGCTGGAATGCACAAGCATTACAATGACAATTTCACCGCAGTCAGTGGGGGCAGTAGACTCTTGAGGGAGCTTGTGTACTGGGTGGCATCGCATTCATAATGACTGAGTGAGTAAAGAAACAAATCTGCATCCAATTTTTTTAATCGTTGTTCAACTACAGTTGTTTCCATTTTCCTCCCACCACTCTACCCTGCCCCACCTACCCCACCTCCCACATTTAATCCTGCATCAAATTGTACGTTAAGCTTGAACGTTCCTTCACGGAAACCATTCAGATGATTCAGAAGGCCACAGCTACGGGCAACTGGTGATTGGCAGCTTCATCACAACAACATGCCCACTCATGTATCATATCTCGTGCAGTTTTTTGGTGAAACATCAGATCACCCAGATGACTTAGCCCCCATACAGCCCAGGTTTGGTGCCCTGTGACTTCTGGCTTTTCCCAAAACTAAAATTATGTTTGAAAGGAAAGAGATTTCAGACCATCCATGAGATTAAGGAAAATATAATAGGGCAGCTGATGACAATTGGGAGAAGTTCCAAAGTGCCTACTTTGAAGGGGACTGAGGCATCATTGTTCTATGTACGATGTTTCTTGCATCTTGTATCTTCTTCCATAAATGTCTCTATTTTTCATAGTTCATGGCTGGATATCTCCTGGACATACCTTGTATGCATAGCACCTGGCATACAGTTGGTATTCAATAACTATTTATTGCACTCATGAATAAATGATCAAAAGCCTTCAGGATCCGATTAGATATATCTTTAAATCCTAGTGCTTTACTGGCTATGGCATTAACCAGGCAGGTTAGCTAACCTCCGTAAGCCTCAGGCCCCTTCCCTGGGCAAAGGGAAATCATACCTTTTTCGTGTGATTGATGTAAGGGACACATGAGACAGTTAAAGATCTTTGAGGGAAAGCAATGTGCCTTCTCTATGATAAATACTTAACACATAATACTTTCATACCCATTCCTTTCTAAAATAAGCCTTAAAAATTCTTAAAGATCTGGCATGTCCCCCATGTCCAAAAGCCATCAAAATCATATAATATTAAATTTGAAAGGACCCATAAATTTAAAAACAACTAAAAAATAAATAAATTTCAAGGATACATGAAAATATCCAAAACAGACCACAAAAGGGAGTTTAATCTTGAAAATGGTTGAGAACATGCTAAGATGCCTTAAAATGAAATTAATTTTCTGGCAAGTTTATTTTCTTACAAATCCAAATACATCTCAAAGTAATAACAGGGACCAAAGTAGATAGCAATTTTAGACATTTCTATTTGTCTCTAATAACAAAATGCAATAAAAAACTTAAATCTCTTAATCTCTTCATCTGTTTAATATCTTACAATTCATGAAGCATTTTCACATAAACTTTAATCATTTTCTAATCTTTACAGCTCCATGCAATGGTCACCAGCTAATTTATCTCTAAATCAGGATTTTCTTAGGCATGAAAGTGGGAAGTATTGATAATTAGCCTCCAAACAGCAGGAATAAACCAAGAATATCCAGACAAGCTCGAAACTATTACTACCCTGGTTACAAACTCTACCTTCCAATTAGAAAGTTTCCGGAGGAAAATAATTATGTCTTCTTTGCTTTTATATCCCAACACCCAGAAAAATTTCTGATGTGGAATTTTCATAAATATCCATTGATGGAAGGAAATGGAGTCCTGGCCTACCCAACCAGTAGCCAAAGTCACACAAACAACACAGACGTAAGCTGGGGCCTCCTTACCCCTGAAATTTCATTAACGTGAACTCTCGATAATCTACAAAGTGTAGATCCTACATTATCCCCAGGAGTTCCACAAATTCCTATAATTCTTAAATTCTTCCTGTCATCCCTGCCTCCTGATTCATTTGTGTTATTTCTACTCCTCACTATGTAAGTCCAAATGTAAAACTTGATCTTCCAATTTCAAAACAAAAATAAAATTCACGTAATGTAAAGAATTTAATGGACATAGTAGATTTTTCTAAAAACATAGGTAGGGCTGGAAGAGAGTTTATTTCTCAATAATGTAACCACTTCTAACCGAACAGCAGGCATCTCCAATGTTGATCTACTTTGGCCGTTTCATACGGGATCCTTTCTGCAGGTCCTTCACCCGTGACTCCCCCAGTGTCACCCTGTCCCACAGGCTTCCCCTCCCCCATCTCCTTCCAGTGTTTGCTTCTTCCTAATCCTTCTCCTTTAAGAGTAAAATGAAGTCTTCTTCTCCTCTCAGACACAGAGGTTCATCTCTGTTCTCTGATATTTTGGCCCCAGCCCTGAAGGGCTCATCTGCAAGGTATCTGCAAAATACCTCTGCAAAATACCTTGCAGACAAAGAGAGTCCGCTCTCTAAGCAGAATTCTGGTGCCAACTCATAGAAGAGAGTGATTTCTTCAGCTCCTTTCACATAGGTAGTAAGTATGAGAGTGGGGCTTAAGATTCAAGTTTGTCCTCAGAGAATGAGAATGTAATGTTCTTTGCTCCAAGGGCATGATCACTAGCAGGAAAGGTGCAACATGTGCATGCAAGCGTTTGCAAGGACCATTAGCAACAGGGCCTTAGGCCATCTCTATTACGGTTCCAAAGTCATGAACATGTCCCTAAGATTGTCTCACGGTGGAATTTTTAAGCCGGTAGAGCTGTGAAGATCTAGGCCACTGCAATGCCTCTGCTGGTGTTTGGAAGAAGGGAAACTGGAATCCAGGTCTGCAGAAGCCCAGGAGCAGTATTCCTTCTCTGCACCATGCAGTTAGTTCTGCATGACAGATGGGGTCATTTCAGGCTCCTGGTTACACAGAGGCTAAACACCCTTTCACTCTGCAGCTCGCTCATGCCTCAGGATTGGCACAATGCCAGCGTACTCAATTATCTGCACTTTAAGCTAATTGCAAACTCAAAGCTTGTGAGCAACTCTCAGCTGGGGACTGTCCAGTAGAGCTGCAGAATCATACATTTTCTTCCTTGACTACCTGAGAGCAATGAATCAGCTTCATTCATTAAATTAATCATTATACCTTCTAAATTACATAATCATCCAGATTGGCAGCGGCATGATTTGTGAAATGAATACTTTAAATTTATAATACAAGTAATAGTGATAAAGAATAGTAAAACTAACATATAACAATAACAACTAATATGGCATTTACAACAGTACAAGTGTTAATTAATTTAATCCTCATGATACCAAAATGGGGCAGGTACTATCAGTATTGCTCATTTTATAATCTGGAAAAAATGAGGCACAGAGAAGCTAAGTATCATGGTCAGAGTCACACAGGTAGAAACTGATGGCGTCTGGACATGAACCCAGGTCATCTGAGTCCAGAACCCTTGCTCTGCATCCTGGACATCTATGGCCAGGACCAGATATTAAAGACTTCCCTTATTTTCACATATTTTGGACAATCAATGATGACTAAACTTTCCTTGGTGCAAGAAAAAATATAGACAGACTCCCAGGTATATATAGTTCACTGAACAAATAAATTTACTTATTCTACTATGAATCCCTTTAAAACAAGAATAAAAGGTTATTTATTTAAAATCATTAGAGAAGAAACAATATTTTGTGATCTTGCAAGCTGGAAGACCAAATATACTAGCCTTCCTTGCAGAGAGGTTAGAACCATATGATTAGGAGAGAAATAAAACTGAATGCTAAGCTGGTTTCGAGCCGACTTACACTTTAAAATGCTCAAAAGGCACTGAGATTTGGGTACCCAGGACCTCCAAAAAAGGAGTGAAGGGAGGAAAACATAAAACAATTTGGTGAGTCTTTTTTAAGTAGTTAGAATGCCGTATCTTTACTCCAAATCCCCAAAGCCCTCTCCAACCAAAAAGTAAAGCTTTGAGGGCTGGGATATAGTATTGAAAAAGGGGGTTGAGTGTGAGCCTTAATAAATTAATGCATATAGGATGCTGAGACTCTAGTCCTTTTCTCCTACTTGGTTTCTAGCATGCTGGTGGCTGGAGTCTTTTTCATCCAGGCCAGAGACTGGAAGAGACTTTTTTATGAAATGTGATGTTTCTACGAGAAAAGACGTAAAGATACTACCATGACAGATTCCACATCTAAGGATCCCAATGAGTGTATATTACAGTGAAGTTTATAGTTGATAATTTCTACTCATGCACTTAGGGCTTTCAATCAGCGCTATAGTTTCCCACTCTTAAATATGAGTAGATGACCAAGGGCAACCAGACATTTCAGAAAGCCCTCTAACATAGAGGATAGATAAACAGAACCTTTGTAAGAAGAAGGAAATTTACCAAAATTATCATTAATACCCCAGAGTATTTTTTTAAATATTTGAATCATTAAAAAATAACAGCACTGTATATTTAGTTCAAGAACTACAGAGACTTCTGGCCAAGACAGGCATAAGTAGATATGCTTTGCTTCCTCGCACAACCAAAAGAAGGATAACAACCAATTTAAAAGCAAAAAAAACATGCAGAACTTCCAGAAAATTGAATTGTATGGAAGTCTGTCTGACAACCAAGGAGTTAAAGAAGAAACATTCATCCAGACTGGTAGGACAGGCAGAGACAGGCAGCTGGATGGAGGGGACGCACAGCAAGGCAGCAGCTAACAGTCCCACATTTGTGGATAAACCAGGAAGAACAACTAGGGAGTGAGACAGACCATGCAACCCAGGGTTCCAGTTCACGGAAGTAAAGCCTCAAAACCTCTGGCTGTAAAATTCAGTGGGGGTTGTGGCAGTGGGAGAAATATCCAGTCTCACAGGAAAATCCACTGGAGGGACCCACAGGGTCCTAGAACGTACACAAACCCACCCAGGAATCAGCACCAGAAGGACCCAATATGCTTGTGGGTAGCAGGGAAAGTGACTGAAAGAAGGGTGAGAGCGAAGAAAGTGGCACTGTTCCCTCTCACACTCCTCCCCGACATACAGCATCACAATGCAGCAAAGTGGGTTGTTCTGCTGTGGTGACCAGCTCAGGCTCCACTCCTTACAGTGTAACAAGTACACCAAGACAAAGAAATATCGCCAAAATGAATGAAGAGATCAAAACTCCAGAAAAAGAACTAAGCAGCCCTGACTGGTGCGGCTCAGTGGACTGAGCACCAGCCTGTGAACCAAAGGGTCGCCAGTTAGATTCCCAGTCAGGGCACATGCCTAGGTTGCAGGCCAGGTCCCCAGTAGGGGGCCTGCAAGAGGCAACCACACAGTGATGTTTCTCTCTTTCTCTTTCTCTCTTCCCTTCCCCTTTCTCTAAAAATAAATAAATAAATTCTTTTAACAAAAAGAACTAAGCAACAAGGAGATATCCAACCTATCAGATACAGAGTTCAAACACTGGTAATCAGGATGCTCACAGAAATTATTGAATATGGATGCAAAACAAAGGAAGAAGTGAGGCTATATAAAGTGAAATCAAGAAAGATATACAGGGAACCAACAGTGAAGGGAAGAAAACCAGGACTCAACTCAATGATTTGAAACAGAAAAAAGAAAGAAATATTCAACCAGACACAATGAAGAAACAAGAAATTTAAAAAAAAAAAAAAAAGAGGAGAGGATTAGGAATCTCTTGGACAACTTTAAACGTTCCAACATCGGAATCATAGGGGTTCCAGAAAGAGAAGAGGAAGAGCAAGAAATTGAAAACTTACTTGAAAAAATAATGAAGGAAAACTTCCCCAATCTGGCAAAGGAAATAGACTTCTAGTAAGTCCAGGAAGCTCAGACTTCCAAAGAAATTGGACCCAAGGAGGAACACACCAAGACACATCATAATTACATTACCCAATATTAAAGTTAAAGAGAGAAACTTAAAAGCAGCAAGAGAAAAGGAGACAGTTACCTACAATGGAGTTTCCAAAAGACTATCGGCTGATTTCTCAAAAGACACCTTGCAGACAAGAAGGGGCTGGAAAGAAGTATTCAAAGTCATGAAAGGCAAGGGGCAGATTATTCTATCCAGCAAAACTTTCATTTAGAAATGGAAGGGCAGATAAAGTGCTTCCCAGATAAGGTCAAGTTAAAGGAGTTCATCATCACCAAGCCCTTATTATAGGAAATGTTAAAGGGACTAATCTAAGAAAAACAAGAAGATCAAACCTATGAACAGTAAAATGACAACAAACTCACAACTATCAACAACTGAACTTAATTAAAAAACAAAAACTAAGCAAACAATGAAGATCATGTGGAGGGTTATCAGTGGGGAGCATGAGGGGGAATGAGAAAAAAGGTACGGGGAATAAGAAGCATAAATGGTAGGTACAAAATAGACAGGGGTGGGTTAAGAATAGTACAGGAAATGCAGAAGCCAAAGAACTTACATGTATGACCTATGGACATGAACTAACGCGGGGAATGCTGGAGGGAGGGTGTGTGCAGGGCAGAGGGGAATAAAGGGGAGAAAAAATGGGACAACTGTAATAACATAATCAATAAAATATACTTTAAAAAACTAATGAGAGCTCTTAGAAATTAAAAATAGCAGTGTCAAATAGAAAATAAATGGAAGAATTGAAAAATTAAGTTGAAGAACTTCCCAGAAATTACAGAAAGAGAAAGAATAAAAGATTGAACAAAAGATAAGAAATACCCTGGCTGGTGTGGCTCATTTGGTTGGAGCAACATCCCATAAACCAAAAGGTCACAAGTTCTATTTCCGGTCAGGGCATGTGCCTAGGTTGTGTGTTTGGTCTATGGTAAGGATGTGTAAAAGAGGCAACCAATTGATGTTTCTCTCTCACATCGATGTCTCTCCCTCTCTCTCTCTCTTTCTCTCTCTCTGATCCCCCCTTCCCCTCTCCTTAAAAATCAATTTAAAAACAAAGAATAGGAAATTGTCAGTGCAACATTCCCAGAAATGTCCCTGAACTCCAGAATACATGTTACCAGATTATAAAGGACCCATGAAGTGTCCAGCACAATAGGTGAAAATAAACCCATACTAAGTCATGTTATCATGATATTGCAGAACGTGTGTCCAAAAGATATGTATATTCTCATTGCTTCCAATGAAAAGTACAGGTCATATGCTTTCTGGACAAGGAGCTCAAATGTTTTAAACTTCCAATCAACAATGCAGTAAACTATCATGCAATGCCCTAAAATTTTGAAGAACATTTATTTGCAATCTAGTTCTACATTTAATCTACCAGTCATTTGTGAAGGTAGAATAAAGACATTATCAGATATCAGTTGTCAGTTCCCATGAACCACTTGTTTGGAAATTACTGGAGCATGTACTCCACCAAGATGAAAGCAGAAACAAAATGAAACAGGTCATAGGGGAGATAGGAAACAGGAGTTCCCACATCAGCTGAGAGGTGTTGGAAATCCCTGGACCATGAGGAAGAGGCTCAAGGTGACAGTTCTGCACCAGGCTTGGAGGCAAAAGCAGGACCTCCCTAAGGCTTCAGTCTGTAATTAGCACAGTGTCACTTCTATTCTAAAGCAAGTCACAAGACCAGCCCAGATTCAGTGTGGGAGGGACTATTCCAAGAGTGTGAATATGGGGGGTATCTCCCTTGGAAGCTCTGTTTGGAGACCAGCCACCACGGAGAATCAAATCAATCAGCTACTACAGATGCGTAGCTGTGTACGGGGAAAGAGCATTGGGAGGATGAGACTTGTGATTTTTGTAACAAATATCTGCGCACTCACAACTTCAGTAAAAATAAAGTACAAAATGGTCCCTGGATTATCAAGTTCTCAAAGAAAGAGACAATGAGTGAAAAAGAGAAGAGAAGTTAGGCAATCATCAGTGCAGCAATTTCAGGAAATGTCCCAGAACTCCCAATTATTTTTTTCTATAGAATCTGGCTAAAAATCACAGTATGGAGAATGCAATTATTTTAATTACCCGGCTACATAAATGGATTCATAGTTGTCATATCACAAGCAAGCAGAATAATCCAATGGACAGGTTTTTCTTTTATTCCCTCTTCCCACATTGATAATGTTTCTCAGTTTCAAATATCGTGCATACTACAGAAACACTTTGACAAGTTTTTCTAACATGTCAGTGGGAAACTTTTGTGAAGTGTTGGCTTTTTTATTGCAGAAAGGGCACAATAAAAAGGACCCATCCATTTAGGTAGGTAGGCAAACACAAGGAAATAACGCAGTGTTTTACAATGTTATTAATCGTAAATCATATACAAAATCATATCATTTTATTTGTCCTTTCATCTTGCATATATTATTAGGGCATGAGGAAATAGTGGTAATATTGACCACAGAAACCCATGGCAAATACCATTACATAGACAACCTGACCTTGCAAGGTTTTTGTATTGTTTTAGTCCATAAAAGTCCAGTATCCTATCTGAAAATGAAACTAAAAACAGTTTTTTAAAGTGAGTGAGACCTTACACAGAACTCTCAAACCCAATAAATAAGAGAAGAGCAAAATGAAGCTTAATCCCCACCTCCTGCCACCCTGAGACACAGGTTAGGAAGTGTAAGGACCCATGAGAGAAGGAGTCTAGCAGTCACCCCCGGCAGGAGAGAGTGCAAGAGGAGGAAGAGCCTTTGGTCGCCTCTGACGGCCCGGGAAGGTGCGGCAGTTCTCCGAGCAGAGGGCAGCAGGCGCCACGCCCAGGGGCGCTGTCCTGTTTCTCCACTGCGGAAGCGCCCGATGCACTGTCCTAATTGAGTGTGGTTATGGACCCTAAGAAAACACCCAGTGCCCGTTGCCTGGGCTGCCCAGGCATAAATGCATAATCAATCTCCTCAATTTATGTTCCTAGGAAACAGTCGCATTCTTATAATCCAAACAGAGCATTTCTATCCAAATTGAGACTCTGTCGTCAGAATAAATTTACCTCTTCTTGTTTATATCTTAGCACCTACAAGCTTCAGCTCACCTAAGGGGGTGTCTAAAGAAATTTTTTTTTAAAGTCTTGACTGGTATAGCTCAGTAGATTGAGTGCTGGCCTGCGAACCAAAGGGTCGCTGGTTCGATTCCCAGTCAGAGCATATGCCTGGATTGCGGGCCAGGTGCCCAGTTGGGGGCACATGAGAGACAACCATACATTAATGTTTCTGTCCTTCTCTTTCTCCTTCCTTTCCCCTCTCTCTAAAAAATAAATAAATAAAATTAAAAAATTTTTTTTAAATAAAAAACTTCAATAGAAGGTAACATTTGATCAACTCCCCAAGCTCTGTCAGAGAACTACTTCTGATGCCCATTGGCAGTTGTGACATGTGTATAAGCCCTGAGTGATTTAGGGACTGTCAGTACTTAATTCTGAGAATTACTGTTTCACTGTACAGGAAGTATTCCTTTTATGAAAATTCAGTGACACCTAATCATTCACATGGACCACAGCAGAAACTGTAATAACAGTCTGGGTGGTAATTGTTCACCTTCCAGAATGTTTGCATAGTGGTGGCATTATTTACCTGATGAATTTATTAAATTAGTATTATTAATCTGGTAAATTTATGGTCAGAAATACGTAAAACGTTAAAAATACTTGCACAGTACTTCAATTTAACAAAGCAATTTTTCCATCTATTATTCTATTTAACCTCCAAAGCAACCCCTTAAGGGTGGTATTACTTCCCTTGTTTTATACATGAAGAAACTAAATCTTGGAGAGGATAAGTAAACCTTCCAAGCCCCCACAGGTAATAAGTGAGCTCAGTGTCCTTCTCTTCACAGCCTCTCTTCACACTCACCACACACCTGCCCTCCGGGAAAGGACAACCTGACATGGACCAGAGCCGAGCCGGGCAGCTGCCACGTGCTGGAATCTCCTTCGGTTCTTCAGGAGGCCAGCGTGTATCTTTCTTAATATCAGGGATAAATGACCTCTTAAGACCTACAAAGTCTTCAAAGACCTGTATATGGTAGAAGCATATACCATACTACACCATAGTATACCGTAACATAAAAAGTGTAAACAACATGCTAAAAAGACGCCAATGAATGAGACTCCTGAGTTTACGAGAAATGTTAATGCACCTCTGCATTTCAGAATGCCAAAGCCTATTCTATCGCATAAACAGCCTACAGAAATACAAAATTAGTAATATGCCAATTATTTTTTCAGAGGAATTTAAACTTAAGAAGGTACCTTTTTAAAATCTTACTAATACTGGAAAATAGGGTCTCCAAAGAAACAGGATCTAAGAATGTCCAAACAGGGTTTATTCTGCCCACACAAGTGCCCAACATTTTATCTGATCAATAACTTCCTTAAAGCATATTTCCAAACTTTACCTTTTGCAGTGCATCATAGTTTAAATGTATTTATAAATTCCTAATTAAGAATAGGAAATACTGCCCTGGCTGGGTGGCTCAGTTGGTTGGAGCATCACCCCATACACACACTGGAAGGTTTCAGGTTCATGCCCAGACAGGGTATGCTTGGGAGGTAACCTATTTCTCTCTCTTTCTCTCTCCCTCTCCCTCTCCCTCTTCCCCTCTTCCTTTCCCTCTCCCTCTCTCTCTTCCTCTCTCTCTAAAATCAGTGAACATATCATTAGGTGAGGATTATAAAAATTAAAAAAGAGTGAGAAATACTTTTATGAAGGAAATTCTTTTGTAAAAATAAGTATCACTAAATCACTGTTTTGTCAGTGTTCATTTTTACAACATGACCTTAAGATGGAGAATTTCTGTTTATGACTATGAGAGAGGTAGTAATAGATACGAACTGATTGATGTGAATGAGGCTGGCGGGGTGGAGTGGATGGGGCCCAGCTGAGAACCAATCTTCACTTTCCAAAGGAAATAATTGTAGTCACTTCAGAACCTGACGTAGACTATTAGATAGCCTTTGAAAGACTTCATCCAAACAGGGATTTGGTAATAGAACCTAAAGGAGGACTCAGCTGAAGAAAACAGCAACAACAACAAATACATTTGTGTGTGTGTGTGTGTGTGTGTGTGTGTGTGTGTGTGTGTGTGAGAAGGGGATGGTTATTTTTCTCCTCTTTGAGGGTAGAAACTTTGGTCCAACCTTGTCTTCCCAGTGCCTACAAGAAAGGCTGGCAGAGAATTGGAGCTTAGTAAAAACCTACTGAGCAAATGACACCATCTGGCGCCCCCGCTCTTCCCGCAAGGCTTCTCCTAGTGCCCTTTCTCACCACCAGGGGCAGCGTAGTGAAGACATCAAGATTTCAGCAAGGCGGTGGGAGTTGGGGGCTGGTGAAATGGGTAAAGGCGACCAAAAGACACAAACTTCCAGTTATAAGATAAGCAAGCCCTGAAGATGTAATCTGCAGCACGGTGACTATAGTAAATAACATCGTATTGTATACCTGAAGGTTGCTAAGACAGAAGATCTTAAAAGTTCTCATCACATGAAAAAAATTGTAACTCTGAGTGACTAAACTTATTGTGGTAAAAATTTCACAATATACACATATATCAAATCATTATGTTATATATGGTATAAAACTATATATTACTGTATATAGTTTACAATATTGTGTATAGTTTATAATAATGTATAAATATACAATAATTTATACATTATTGTATAAAACTAATACATTATATGTCAACTATATCATAATAAAACTGGATAAATAAGTATATCTTCAAACCCAAATGGCTTGCCTGATGAAAAATAGGAATCAAAGGAGCTCATATGTGAATTTTAGGTAACATTTTACTAATTCTGGCCTTAATCGTACAGCATTAGACAGTATTCTAGCTTTTTTTATTAACGCATTTGTGGGATGTTTTGTGATAGAGGACAGAAAAGTCTGTTTGCCTACTTCACTTTGTGTGGGGCATATCATGACTTCAATAAAATTTTTTATGTTTCTATGAATCAAAAAAAACATGCTCCAAAACCAGATTGCCTGGGTTCGAACCTCATCTCTGGCACTTCCCGGCTACTTCACCTTGGACAAGTTTTTGTGCCTCAGTTTTCTCATCTGTAAAATGGTGATGATGGCACCTCAGAGTTGATTCATTCTAAGAATTTAATACATTAACACTTGCTTATACCAATAACCCTACTGTAAGTTTGCAGTCCTGTTGTTATCTGAAGAGATAAGAAATATATTTTTATGGAAAAGTCCCTGTGTAAATTGAATTAATATTCATCATTCCAAACACTAATTAACTTACTACAAGTATGTGGTTTATACTGCATGAACACTAGAATCAGAAATGCCATTTGAGAATGGCTATTATCAAACAGTCAACAAGTAGCCAAGTGTTGGTGATGGGGTGGAATAAAGGGAACCCTTGGGCACTGTTGGTGGGGATGTAAATTGGTGTGGCCATTATGGAAAGCAATATGAAGATTCCACAAAAAACTAAAAAGAGATCTATCGTACATCCCAGCAATTCCACTTCTGGGTATTTATCACAAAAAAACCCCACTAATTCAAAAAGGTACATGCACCCCTATGTTCATTGCAGCATTACTTACAATAGCCAAGACATGGATGCAACCTAGGTGTTCACTGAGAGATGAATGGATAAAGAAGATGTGGAACATATATACAATGAAATATTATGCAGCATATAAAAAGAATGCAATTTGCCATTTGTGACACCATGTATGGACCTAGAGGGTATCATGCTCTGAAATAAGTCAGTCAGAGACAAACAAATACCAAATGGTTTCACTTATATGTGGAATCAACAAAACAAGGCAAAACAAGACAAATGAACACACACACAAAAAAAACATACTCCTAGAAACAGAAAACAAAGTGATGATTACCAGGGGTGAGGGTGGGGGGAAGGGGGAAAAAGATAAAGGGTAATATAGTCAATAATATTGTGGTAAGTTTTCATGGTGACAGATGATTACTAGAATTTGTGGGGTGATCACATTGGAAGGTATAAAAATATCAAATCACTATATTGTACACCTGAAACTAATATAAAATTGTATAGCAATATATTAAATTTTTTAAAGACTGTCAAGAAGTGGTTTTTAATGGCTGAGTTTGCCTCCCTTCACCTCTGAGGGAATTTAGCAATGTCTGTAGACATTTCTATTTGTCATGACTTTGGAAGGAGGTGCTATTGTCAGCTATTGGGTCCAGTCCAAAGATGCTGCTAAATCTTCCACAACTACAGGGGAGCCCCCGTGAGAAAGGGTTGCCCTGTCTAACATGACAGTAGTGCCGAGTCTGAGAAACGCTCCTACGCAGCCGAGTCTGCTTTGCGAGAAGAGGGGCATCGATGCCAGAGGGATGGAGTGGGTCTTGTTGGTATAGTAATTCCTCGTTGTTTTTTCTGCCCCACACTTTTCCCCTTCTTGTCCACAGGAGCCAATGCCTCTGCCCCAGACCAGCTGAGCTTGGCCTTAGCATGGAACAGAGTTGACATCGCTCGCAGCCAGATCTTTATTTATGGGCAACAGTGGCCGGTAGAGTATATGTTGTCACCCCTGAAAAGCCCACTTGCTTGGGCAAGGGTGTTTATATGAAATGTTAAAGAGTTCTCTTTCATAAGAAGAAGAGTAGTAAATTGTTAATAAATACATATCTATCGATGATTGAATCTAAAAAAATAAATAAACAAGTAGAACAGAAACAGAATCATAGATACAGAAAACATTTTGATGATTGCCAGATGGGAGGTGGGTCAGGGCAATGGGTGAAAAAGGTGAAGGAATTAAGAAGTACAAATAGGTAGTTACAGAACAGCCATGGGGATGTAACATACAGTATAGGGCATGGAGTAGCCAAAGAACTTACATGCTTGGCCAGTGGACATGGACAACGGTGTGGGGATTGCTGGAAGGAGTGGAGGGGGCAGCTGGGTAAAGGGGGGGCAAAGAGGGAAAATTGAGACAACTGTAATAGCATAAGCAATAAGATATAATTTTTAAAAAGCATTAAAAAAAAAAAGAAGCAGCAGCCTCAGAGAGCAGGTGGAAAATGCTGCCTTTGCTTTGGGATGGAAATGACTTAGGAAATCACTGCCACCTGGTGGAACACACGACTAAGCACAACTTGAAACGTTCCAAACATTTTCCATCTCTCTGAGTGGCCTTTGATGGCAATTTCAGCAGCAAATGGTGCCATTTCTTTTAAATGTCTTTTTAAAATTCGTGCAATACAAAGCTGCATTAATTAAAATGAAGGAAGGATTGGAATTAGCTATTTGTTTCTGGTTGTCTTTGAAGTTGCTGCTCCCAAGCGGTGGCGCCCGTGCTGGGGATGCGGCAGGGCCCGCACGTCAGATGCAGACCGAGCAGGCTTCCCGTGTGGGCGCCATCTGGTCCTGGGGCTGAGCACAGGTCTTCCCTGTCCCCAACAACAGCGCAGAGGGAACCAAAGCTTTATATAACTGTTCTTGGTTTGTTTCCCTCAATTAACCACCAAAAATAAAAACGGAAAATTGGCCATTGGGTGACGTAGGCAGATATCTCCAGGAGGTGACCAGCAACCCGAAATTGGATTTCTGAGCCTGGAAGCACAGTGCAAGTTGCTTTTGACCTTTCCTTTCTCCAGAGAGCTTCTGCTTGTTTAATGTCACTAGTGCCTTGCTAGTGTGGAAAGATTTTTCAAGGAGCCTGGACCCTGGGAAATTTTTATAAAAGGAATTAGATAAAACCCTAGTAAACAGGCCAAAGGAACTAAATAGTTGCTGTGTCTTCAGGTGGGAATGGGTGAGACAAAGGCATGGTGGTGTCACTTAACTAAAAAAAAAATAGAACAGTCTCCTTATTGTTGTTTATGAAGGTCCCTCTTCTCAAGCCAGCCAAGGTCTAACTCGGAGCCTAAGGAAGATGAAAACAAAGACAGCAAAGTACCCACTTTAGCACTTCACCAGTGTTGCAGAAGTTTGGTCAGTGAGTTGGGAGAGAAAAAGCCTTGTGAATCTTTGTACCTTTTCAGGATGAGAGAGAGGAGAGAGAGAGAGAGAGAGAGAGAGAGAGAGAGAGAGAGAGAGAGAGAGAGAGAGAGAGAGAGAGAGAGAGAGAGAGAGAGAGAGAGAGAGAGAGAGAGAGAGAGAGAGAGAGAGAGAGAGAGAGAGAGAGAGAGAGAGAGATTGAGATTCAAGGAGGAAACAACTTTAGCAAATAGAAATCTTTGAATTCTCTCTGCAAAGATAGGCCCTAAAGCACAGGAGAGATTGTAGCTGCCCCAAAAGTAGAGTTAGAACAGTCTTGCTAGCATGTTCTTGGATGTTCTGAAGGTTTATCAGATGTCAAAGGCATCCATTTTTAAACTGTTCAGATGCATGCCAAAGAGCTGCATCTCTAGAGCCCGGGGCAGACTAACTCAATGACTTGCTTTGCAGGTGGGGTCTCTGGAACAAGCCATGTTGGATGCCCTCGTTCTGGACAGAGTGGATTTTGTGAAATTGCTCATAGAGAATGGAGTAAGCATGCACCGTTTTCTCACCATCTCCAGACTGGAGGAATTGTACAATACGGTAGGACCAAGCTAAGGCACTTTTTATTTCCTCTACATTTTTTTGTTTTATCTTCTCCTGTTCCCCTACATGCCTGTGGATCTCCTTCCTGCCCTCCAAATGCATGGCTCATTGCTCACAAATGTTCCCTCACACCTGTGTAGACAAGAAAGAGCAAGTCACCAAGTTTCCACTTGTTTTAACTGCTCAGTTGTCAGCATCTAAGGCAAAAAGTTATATGATCACCAAAAGGTGACATTCTCAGATTCTTATACAAAACCACTGGTATATAGAAGTTAGAACTCAGTTTATTTGTAAGCCCAGAGGGTGTCTGAGGCAATCAGCAGAGGAGGATTGATTTAATGCCAAGCATCAAAGGAGGCAAATTAACTGTTCTGCACCATCTTGTTATCCTCAGAACTATGAAATTTATTCCTTTTCCACTACAATGGAATCAAATATAAAAACCTCTTGTTCTGTGTTACCCAAAAGTATTTTTTGTTGTTTTGTAGTGATTTTTTAATTCCTTCACTAGGGATACCAAGGAGTAATCATAAGATAAAATATTCATGAAGTTTTGGTGAGTATTCAATGAATTCAGTGCATTAGCTCTGAGCTGACCCTCACTAAAATCTAGAGAAATTTAAAATGTAGATACTGCATTCCCCTATTTTACAAATGAGAAAACTAAGGCCAAAGGGTGAATTCAAGGCCACAAGTGTCCTAAGTAAAGAAATAAGCTACTTACTGAACCAAAGTTTCTGTCTTAGAGATTATAATTGCTTTCATTTGTCAGAATGATTCTCTCTCCCACCACACACAGTACTAATGAGACGAAGTTTGTTAATGTATTCCCAGGCAGTTTTAAGTGTTAGATGGTGCCACCCTGGCTTTATCTTATTCCCACTGATGGAAGTCGAAAACAGTTTATCAGAGTGGTTCTAGATTTCTGTTTTCTCTGCAGATTTTTTTAGGGGGGTTCAGCATACTGAGAGTTTCGGTAAGAATAATAGACCAAAATTGTGGAATAGGAGGTTCAACTTTCTATCCCTAAAAAAGATTAACAATTAGCCATAGAAGAAATAGATACATTCCTAGAAATGTACAATCTACGAAGTATGAATCATAAAGAAATAAATAATTTGAACAGATTAATAACCAGTAAGGAGATTGAATTAGTAAATCAAAAACCTTCCAACAAAGAAAAACCCAGGACCAGGTAAATGTTACAAAACATTTACAGGATTAACCCCATTTTTTTCCAACTCTTCAAAAAACTTGAAGAGGAGAGAATACTCCCAAAATTATTTTATGAGGCCAGCATCACCCTGATACCAAAGCTAGATAAGGACGTTACAAGGAAAGAAAACTATAGTCCAAGATCCCTGATAGATATCAATGAAAAATACTTCACATAATACTAGCAAACCAAATTCAACAGCACATTAAGAAGGTAATACACCATGATCAAGTAAGATTCATTTCTAGATACAAGGATAGTTCAACATATACAAATCAGTAAGTGTTATATCACATTAACAGAATGAAAGATAAAAATCACATGATCATATCAATAGATTCAGAAAAAGTATTTGACAAAATGTAGCATCTTTTCATTGTAAAAACTCTCCACAAATTGTGTTTGGAAGGAACATAACTCAACACAGTACAAGGCTACATATGACAAACCCACAGCTCACATCATGTTCAATAGTGAAAGGCTGAAAGCTTTCCCTCTGAGCTCAGAGGCAAGACAAGGGCGCCCACTCTCACCACTCCTATTCAACATAGCAACTGGAAGTCCTAGCTAGAGCAATTCAGCAAGAAGAAGATATAAAAGCATCCAAATTGGAAAGGGAAGAAGTAAAAGTGTTGCTGTTGTCTGATAACACGATCTCATATATAGAAAATTGTAGAAGGCATGAGCAGGCTGCAGTGTCTCTGGGACGCGCACTCGAAGGTCAGTTGCTGGGGACTGCTGGGCACAGTGGCTCTGCCTGATGCAGTGCCCGGGAGCAAGGAGCGAGACCCTGCAAACAATGAAAACTCAATGGTGCGCCCCCCTCTCCTCACAACCTCCGTGGACTGACTGCGCATCCTCCCACTCGATGGCTCGCTTACCTGTGCCGAGGCCTGAAGATGCTTTCAGTTGGGTCTGGGCCTGCCTGCTCCCCGCTGCTCCCCATTGAAGCTACAGGATTGAGATTTTCCCTCTCTTCGGAGAGGAATTGGATTATGATGCATGATTACCACAGAAGAAATTTGTGTCTGTAGCTTCTGAGGACTTGATTACATCATTTCCAAGCCTCATAGTTTTAGAATCACCATTGGATCTTAAGACACCTCCACCTTCACTTCAACTGCCTTCATACCTCAATAAAGGACTGAGTTTTAACACTCCTTTGTCTTGGATTATTTAAGACGTCCCAGAAGTACATTTCTCACCAGTATAGTGTAGCCAAATTTATAAGGAAAAATGATTCCCCATGAATATTTAAGGCTTGAAGATGAAAATTTCCTTGAGTCTTCTATTACCAAATTGAACACCCTGGGGAAAAGAGACCAGTTCTGTGATATTGGACTTTTAGGTGTGTGACCTTCAGATGGTAGCACACAGAGCAGTCCTGGCTTGCTGCAGTCCCTATTTATCTGAAATCTTTAATAATGAGAGTGATCCTCATAGGGTTTCTCATGTTAAATTTGATTATCTCAACCCAAAAGCTGTTGAAGTCTTGTTGAATTATGCCTGCACTGCACAGTTGAAAGCTGATAAGGAATTAGTAAAAGATGTTCATTACGCAGCCAAAAAGCTGAAGATGGACCAAGGAAAGAAGGTTTGTGCAGATTATTTACTGTCTAAAATGGACGTTACCAGCTCCATCTCTTACCAAAACTTTGCTAATTATATGGAAGATTAGCATTTGTTGAATAAGCTTGATGCTTATATTCAGGAGCATTTGTTACAAATTTCAGAAGAGGAAGAGTTTCTTAAACTTCAACAGCTAAAGTTGGAGGCAATGCTTGAAGATAATGTTTGCTTGCCCAGCAATGGCAAATTGGACACAAAGGTAGTCAGCTGGGTGCAGCATAGTGTCTGGGAGAATGGAGACACTCTGGACGAGCTGACGAAAGAGTTCAAACTTTGCACTATTCAGCCGATCACAAGCTGCTTGATGGGAACCTGCTAGATGGACACCCTCAGGTGTTTGGCAGTGGTGATGACCACATTCATTTTGTGCAGAAAAAGCCACCACGTGAGAATGGCCATCAGCACATAAATAGCAGTTCCACTGGGTGTGTCTCTTCTCCAAATGCCATGGTACAAAGCCCTAAGTATGAGTAGAAAATCATTGCTTCAGAAAAGACTTCAAATAACACTTACTTGTGCCTGGCTGTGCTGGATGGTATATTCTGTGTCATCTTCTTCACAGGCGAAGCAGCCCACAGAGCTCACCAACAAGTATTCCGAAACTAACTAAAAGTTTTAAGCTCTGAGATGCAACCAGATGAGCTCATAGAAAAGCCAAGTCACTTATGCATTATGCACAGTCTGGTCTGGGGACAGCGGAGATGGATGGCAAACTCATAGCTGCAGGTGGCTGTAACAAAGAGGAATGTCTTCGAATGGTTGAGTGCTATGGTCCACGTACAGATCATTGGTCCTCCCTTGCTCCCATGAGAACACTGAGAGCCCAATTTCAGATGGCTGTACTGATGGGCCAGTTCTACATGGTTGCTCAATCGAATGGCCACTCAGATAACCTGAGTTGTGTAGAGATGTATGATCCATACATAGAGGACTGGATTCCTGTTCCAGAATTGAGAACTAACCATTGTAATGCAGGAGTGTGTGCTCTGAATGAGAAATTATACATCCGTGGTGGCTCTGGTCCATATGGTCAAAAAGGACAGAAAAATTGTGATGTTTCTGATTCTATAATGAAGTCATGGACAAGCTGTGCTCCTCTGAACACTCATAGACACCAGTCTGCAGTCTGTGAGCTTGGTGGTTATTTGTACATGATCGGAGGTACAGAGTCTTGGAGTTGCTGAGCACCATAGAATGTTACATTCCTGTAAATAACACCTGGACTTTAATTGCACCCATGAATGTGGCTAGGAGAAGAGCTGGAGTAGCTGTTCTGGACCAAAAACTATTAGTAGATGGTGACTTTGATGGTTCCACGTCATCAGCTGTGTGGAGATGTATGATCCAACTAGAAATGAGCAGAAGATGATGGGAAATATGACTTCACCAAGGACTATGCCCAGATTGCAGCTGTAGGGAACACCATTTATTGGTGGCAATAAATTTCTGAATACTATAGAAGTCTATAACCTTGAGTCAAATGAGCGTAGCCCCTATACAAAGATCTTCCAGTTTTAACAAATTGAAGATTTTTTCAAACTAACAGGCTTAATGATATAATGGTGTTTAGTAGAGGTACATTCGTGAATGAAGAGGGTGGGTGGGTATAGAGGTTGCTGACAGCAACACAAAGCCTTGCATATTGCATATTATTAAACATGCTGTACATACTTTGTGTTATTGGGGCAGAAGTTGATATTGTAAAAGAAAAATACAAGAACTGATCGGGCACACCAAGTAGTCCCCTCTCCTCCACATCTGTTTTGGCAATTTGCACATTAAATGATTCTTTCCTCCAAAGTGTATTAGGGCAAGAGGGGGCAGGGTATTAAGATACAGGCGGCTGGGTTTTTTAACAGCCCTTTTTCAATAACTGGAAACACTTTATAACAAAAGAGACATTTAACTAGATGGCAAGCCAGTGTCCACATCATTATGGATGAAATAAAACATACACATGGACTACTGAGTCTGGTGGAGGAAAAAGGATGACAGCGTGACTTTTCTCTCAAAGGGAGCAAAAGCCACGACCTCCGCCATGACAGGCCTTTATTCTATGTCTCCTCACATTACAAGGTGGTCCTCCCTCACTATGTCCTGGTTACAACAAAAGGAGCCAATGCCCCTAATCACATCACAGAAGAAGGATATTAGCAAATGAAAAGGCAAAAGTGGTTGAGCCAGTTACACTGGTCCCTGCAAGGTTTAGCACTTGCAAGGTAAAGGAGTTTTAGCAAGAAGCAAGTCTCAAAACTACTTAGGTATATTGCAAATCTGATTCCCCACGAGAGAACCTATCTGTGGGCGTGGGTCCTGTGCATCTCCAAGTGGGAGCTGGACCCACGCCACCCAGAAGGGTCTGCCACAGCAATGACTATTTTTGTTTTTATTAAAAGAAAGCTGACATGCCTACCAAGATTTAATCTTTTATGGTTGCCTTTTATGACTTTTTATATTCTCAGCAGAGTGCTTTACCTGTCGAAGATGTGGTGGATTCATGTTGCTAAAGCCGAGTGGCAGGGTGAAAGCATGCAGGAGCGAGGTGTTTCTTTGACACAGCTAGCATACCAAGCTTTGTGTGGTATTTCTAAGCTTGTACCTCAGCTACAATATTTTATTTAGAATGAAGCACCTATGTTTATTTGAATGGAGCTGCTGAACACTAACATAGCTTCACTTTTATCTGAAACACTGATTTTAAATATGACTTTTCGAGGGTACATGATACAGAGAAGACACTTATGCAACGGTAAAGAACAGTGAAGTATTTTCTCTTCTAAATAATTCCTGTTTATAATCATTAACGAAATAGTCCCAAATGGAAACCCTTGATTGTGAAAACAATTAATTTAAATTGTGTTGGATTTATGAATGCCACCTTTATCAGAACCATGTTTTTGTTCGGCCTTTCCGTTCATGCGGCTGAATGTTGGTTGGAGCGACTTAGCAGCAGGTGTGCAGTGCTGCACGTAAAACTTATGATGCCAGAGTTAGCCCATCCTAATGCCTGCTGCCAGTGCAAACGTATGAAAGGTACTTTGCAGGGAATCCTTGAACCATGGCATCAATATCCAAATGCTGTTTGCGTACTCATTCATTACTGAATGTTTGGGGGGAAACCTGTTTCCAGTAGTGATAAGTGGAAAAAATATTCATCTGGCATCTTACTTCTGAAGGAAAGACTGATGTAAGGTTTTAAGGTTTCTTCTCTCAGAGAAGATAAAGAAGCACACAAGAATCCAATGATCTAACTGAGGCAGATGACTAGCCAGTGGCTAACTGACTTGGTTAAAAAGAAAATGAGATATTTTCTCCAAATGTTTCACGGGTACTTTGATACCTTATTTGCATTATTCATTACACACACACACACACACACACACACACACACACAACCCACCAGGAAAGGAAATCAGTTCAGCTAGTGGCTAGTTGCTCACAGTATCTATTGCTGGTTGTCCTAGACTACAACTAGGTTGGCAAATTTGAGCCTAATATGATCACTTTTTTTAATGGCTCTGTTTATGTTCTATTTAGCACAGGAAATTAACTTTTAGCTAGGAATTCAGCAGTAAAAATCTTTGAGATTACTTCTTAGTTCCTAAGTAACACTTAAATGCAAACATGTGAGATTACTTTGGGTCAGAGTTTTCCTGTATTAACCATTGATGCCAAACACATGTTTTGGTTGCTAAAACATATTTTTTAATTATGTTTTGAATATAAGAAGCTTCCATAAGGGGGAAAAACAGTCCTCCTTGATGAATTTTACTGTTTATCCACATCTAAAAGGGACATTTTTTTCTTGAGGTAAGAAGACAGCATGGCATAGCCTCAGCATAATTAAATTTTATTATACCAGTAAAAAAAATTCTATAGACTCCATCAAAAAACTATTAGAACTAGTAAATGAATTTAGTAAAGTTTCAGGATGCAAAATCAACATACAAAAATCTGTTGTATTTCTACATATTAACAATGAACTATTTTAAAAAAATAAAGCAATCCCATTTACAATAGCATCAAAAACAATAAATTAATTGAGAGTTTAAGTCAATAAATTTAACCAAAGAAGTGAAAGACCATACACCAAAAACTGTAAGACATTAATGAAGGAAATTGAAGAGGTTACAAATAAAAAGATATCATGTGTTCTTGGATTAGAAGTGTTAGTTAATATTGTTAAAATGTCCATACTGTCCAAAGCCATCTATAGATTCAGCATAATTCCTTTAAAATTCCATTGGCATTTCTTTACAGAAATAGAAAAAGCAATCTTAAAATTTGCATGGAATCACAAAAGACCCTGAATAACAAAGGAATCTTGAAAAAGATGAATAAAGGTGAAGGCTTCACACTTCCTTATTTCAAACTACATCACAGAGCTATAGTAATCAGAATAGTGGGTATCGACATAAAAACTGACATACAGAACAATGGGACAGAGTCAGGAGCCCAGCAATAAACTCATGTGTATGTGGTTCCCTAACACATGACAACGGAGCCCATATAAAAAACACTGTGGAGGTTCCTCAAAAAAAACTGAGGTATTGGTCAATGAGTACAAACTTTTAATTATAGAATGAATAAGTTCCAGGGATCCAAGGTACAGCATGGTGACTACAGTGAACAATGCTGCATTGTGGACTTGAAAGTTGCCACAAGAGTAGAGCTTTAATGATCTCACCTTGTTTAACAACAACAAAATGGTAACTACATGAGATGAAGGATGTGGTAACTGAACTTACTATGCTACACACTTCACTGTCAATATATACAAGTATCAAATCATTTTATACATTAAACTTACATGATGTTATATCAATTATATCTCAATAAATCTACTGGGGGGTAGAATGATGGGTTTTTACCTAAGTAAAAAATAAAGCATAGTTGAATGACTTGCCTATCAATTAGAGAATCAAGAGAGTAGGGTGATTTATTCCAATGATTGTCAAGAAATAAGAAAGTTCTAGATGGCCAACAGATTTTATCACTCCAATAAACTGGTGGTGTTTCCCTGAAGACTCTGTTGATAAGGATTATGAGGCAGTGAATGGCCTCAATAATAGTCTACTGAGTGCTAAGCATTTTAGTAGCTTCGTAAATATTTTATCATTTAATCTTCACAACATTTCTCCCAGATAAGTGGAGATGTTATCCTCATTTTAGAGATGGCAATACTGAGTCACAGTTAAGTAGCTTGCCCATGGTCACAGCTGGTAAGCAGCAGAACCAAGTTTGGAGCGGGGCATCCTGACTCCAGAGTCTGCATGTTTAATCCCTACACAATACTGCATCCCTCAGTGGAAAAAGAGTTCTGATGAGCATGTCCGCATAAAGTGGCAGGTTGCTGAGGCAGTGAAGGGGCATTATCTCATTCCCTGACCATGCTTCACCTGTGCTCAAAGCTTTGCCATCACTGTTTTGAGATCCTCTAATAGGGTGGCCAAATTTAGCAAATAAAAATACAAGCTGCCCGGTTAAATTTAAATTTAAGATAAACACCCTCACTACCTAACAGCCACAACCAGACCAAAAAAAAAAAGGCTCAAACAAGAGAACAGATCAAAGCCCCAGGGCCAATTTCTAAGCGACCAAGAGATAGCCAACCTATCAGATGCACAATTCAAAGCACTGGTGATCAGGATGCTCACAGAATTGGTTGATTTTGGTTGCAAATTAGATTAACAAATGAAGGCTACAATAAGTGAAATGAAGGAAAACACACAGGGAACCAGTAGTGGTGGGAGGAAAACTGGGACTCAAATCAATGGAATGGACCAGAAAGAAGAAAGAAACAAACAGAAAAGAATGAAGAAACAAGAATTCAAAAAAATGAAGAGAGGCTTAGGAACCTCCAGGACATCTTTAAATGTCCCAACATCCAAATTATAGGGGTACCAGAAGGTGAAGAGGAAGAGCAACAAGTGGAAAACTTATTTAAACACATAATAAAGGAGAATTTCCCCAATCTGGCAAAGGAAATAGACTACCAGGAAGTCCAGGAAGCTCAGAGAGTCCCAAAGAAGTTGGACCCAAGGAGGAACACATCAAGGCACATCATAATTACATTAGCCAAGATTAAAATGAAGGAGAGAATTCTAGAAGCAGCAAGAGAGAAGGGCACAGTCACCTACAAAGGAGTTTCCATCAGACTGTCAGCTGATTTCTCAAAAGAGACCTTGCAGGCAAGAAGGGGCTGGAAAGAAGTATTCCAAGTCATGAAAGGCAAGGACCTACATCCAAGATTGCTCTATCCAGCAAAGCTGTTATTTAGAATGGAAGGGAAGATAAAGTGCTTCTCAGATAAGGTCAAGTTCAAGGAGTTCATCATCACCAAGCTCTTATTATATGAAATGTTAAAGGAACTTATGTAAGGAAAAGAAGACAAAAAGAAGATCAAACTTATGACAGTAAAAAGACAGCAAGCTCACAGATATTAACAATCACACCTAAAACAAAAGCAAACAACTAGAACAGGAACAGAACCATAGAAATGGAGGGTTAGCAACAGGGGAGTGGGAGGAGGAGAGAGGGGAAAAAGGTACAGGGAACAAGTAGCATAGATGGTAGGTAGAAAATAGACAGGGGGAGGGTAAGAATAGTATGGGAAATGTAGAAGCTAAAGAACTTATGACACATGGACATGAACTAAAGGGGGGGAATGTGGGTGGGAGGGGGTGTGCAGGGTGGAGGGGAATGATGAGGCAGAAATGGGACAACTGCAATAGCATAATCAATAAAATATATTAAAAATAAAAATAAATTTAAGATAAACAACAAATAATTTTTAATATAAATGTGTCTCAAGTATTGCATGAGACACATTTGCATTAGAAATTATTCACCATCTCTCTGGAATTCAAATTTAATTAGGCATTCTATATTTTAGCTAGCATTCCTATTCTGGAAGACAATTGGATGGCAAACCATTTCATTGTATTCTTACCTTAAGCAAGCATACATATTTCCCAAGCCTCCGTTTTTCCCCAAACTTCCTGTGGCCTTTTCTTTAGACCAGATTTTAGCTACAATCTAAGGGCCAAACCAAGCTCACCACCTATTTTTGAATGGCCTGCAAGAATGGATTTTTACATTTTTCAGTGGTTGAAAAGAAATCAAAAAAGGAATGCTATTTTGTGACATTCAAATTTTATGAAATTTTACTCTTTTTTGTGTCCACAAATAAAGTTTTACTGAATCAGAGGCAACCTCATTTGTGTAGGTATCGTCTATGGCTGCTTCTGCACAACAGCTGAGTTGAACAGTTGCCATGAAGACTATATGGCCCACAAAGTCTACAATATTGACTACCTGGCTATTTACAAAAAAGAAAGAAAGCTTGCCAACCCCAACTTTAGATAATTTCTCATTCAACACGGGTAATAAACAAGATGCAATTGGCAATGTGCTGAAGTGTGTTTCCAGTGCAATAAACTGGTCACTTTTTCCCTGTGCTCCCTGCTGCAAAACTAGCCCCTTAAATGATGTCTTGGTTTAGCTGTCCATAGCATTGATGGCTTCCTTTATAAAATTTGAGCCTAGAGCCTCAAATGCTTTCTCTTGAGGAGCCACAATCCAAAAATCTGCCAGTGTGTTTCTTCAGAAAAGGCAGGTACAACTGAGCAACTACAACAAGGTTCATCTTAATAACTGTCCCTTGCCAGCCAGACCCTTCCTTCCAGATCCTTCTTGCCTTGCCAGTGAGAGCCCGACTAGCAAAACCATTTGATTCTTCTTTATTGTTTTCAGAGACATGGGCCCTCAAACACATTGTACCACTTGGTCAGGGATGTCAAAAAGGTAAGAACCCTCTCGACTGCACGTCGGAGGCCGTCTTGACTGCTTCCTGTGATGAGAAAGCGCCTCTGTTTCGCATTGCATGAGCCACCAGAGTATTCCTCTCCCTGCCAGATCCCCTCGTTTCAGGACACAGCATGTGTGTATGGCCTTTAACTCTGACATCTCTGCTTCTGGCGCAGCTGCGGTTTATCTCCAGTCTCCATGTTCTAGATGCTTTCATTGGATGTGGTGCTTTTCGATCGCGGAACTCTAGGCGTTTCCCCATGTCATGTGGATTTATGCCATTACCTGTATATTCCCGTATGCCCCTCACTGTTTGGAGAGCTAGTCTCCATGCTGTCCAACTGACCATAAGAGGTATCTTTATTCAGTAGCTCCTGATGCAATGTAGCACTGTCACATCTGGCATTATACAGAGGGTAGTAAGGATACTTCAAAAAGTCTCAGAGAAACAGAGACTAAAGCACATGTATGTATACCATTCTTCTAATAGTTTATTTTTTCCCGTATGTTTTTTCACATTCATTATCTAAGATTTTGATAGGGGAAAGAAAGCCGGTAGATTTGTCACATTTTACAGATGAGGAGACTGAAATGCAAGGAGGTGAGAACTGTAGTAGGTTGTTAGCGAAGAGCTAGGGTTAGAACTCAGAACCTTTGATTGATAACATAACAATAATACCTGATATTTGGTGACAACTCAGTGTGTGACACCAATCTGAGCTTCCTATGTGCCTTAGCTCATCTTTGCAACAATTCTATGAGTAGAATTATTATTTTACTATCATTATTTTGTTATTATACAGTACTATTCCCAAGTACAGATGAGAAGAGTGAGTCACAGTGCGGTTATTTTTAAACTTAGCCAAGTGCTTGTTCTTTTGCCTCATACAATCTCTTCCAGAGGCAGCTGTGATCCTGAGCCTTTGGCAGCCTTCCCGGACAGTGGTGCCACCTTAACTCCAATGAACAAACTAGATGGTGGCACTTCCCCCACCCCATACATGTGTGCACGCATGCAGAGGTATACCCACCTACCAAACTGCAATAATTCCTCACCAAAGTTCATAAGACACCTTCAGAGAAAGCTACACAGTAAGGTCGAGAACAGAGTCCAATTCCTTCATGTCAATGGAGCTCGTTGGCTAGAACTGACCCATCGCTGTCCAGTAGCCTCCTTTTCATTTTCCTTCAAAAAGCCAAGCAAAGGCCCGGAGGCTGCTTATAATGTGTGGATTTATGCCACTGCCTGTATTTTTACCATTATCACCTGATACTTTGAACCAGTTGGGTCCAACAACCATTTTACCAAAATCACTTCTCTCCCCGGCCTGTCCCATTTCAAGCCATAAGCACACCTGCCCTCCACAATCCTATTTCTCTTTCTCTTGGGTCTTCTCATTTTGCTCAGTTTATCCTGGCTGAAAATTACCTAGCAACTAAACAGGGGGCAGTAACCCAGAAGACTGTATACACAGCCGATGTGTATTTTTTGCCAAAATATTTGTTGCTTGTGTTCAGTAAAATGTTTTGAGATGTTTCTAAAATAATAAGATACTGTTCCCCTTACCTTAAGCCACTCTGTGTCACTGGAGGAGTGAGGAGGCTCTCTGAGGGGACAGCTGTGCCTTTGTTCCTCAGTCCCAGCTGTTGGTCAGTCCCAACCTTCAAATACAGTCACTCATCCATCTCCATGACTCAGCTTCTCAACGTCTTGCATGAGTTTCAAAGGGATTTTGAAGTTAGATTTTACTGAGTACAAATGATCAGAACCCCTCCTCGTAGGTTTTCTTCCTCGCCAGACTCTACTTTGCAACATCACTTTCTCTTTTCCAAAATCCCACTAGCTGCCTCTTGCATTTGTTCCCATCACTTATATTGAAAGGTATGTAGAGTATTTTTAAGGTAGGGTTTTTAAAAAACTTATTAGCTAAGGATGTACCTCAAAATCAATAGCTAACAAGAAAGAACAAAATGGTAAGAATTTGGAAGGTAGGAGCGTTAGTGAGGAGCAGTTTTATTTTTTTTTTTTTTTCAGTGCTACCCAAACACTACAGCAAGGGTAGAGTTACATAAGAATTCATCTACTCACTAATTTGGTAACTGGGAGAAAATGATAACAGAACACCCAGGAAAGTGCTGAACTGGCTTAGGAACAATTTATCTCTTTAACCTGGCAATGAAGACTGCCAATAGGTGGGGAGAATCAGGAAACCTGTGTTTAGTTTCTTCCCTTGGGAACAGGAGCAGGAAATGCATACTCTATTTCTGTGCTAAAGATGAGCATGTGCTGACTGGAGAGCAAAGAATAACAATGGCAGCTGAAGGAGCTGGAAGTGTCTATGTGTCACGTGGACAAAGGGAGCTGAAAGGAGGGGAGTTATTTTGGTTTTTTTTTTTTAAGAAGTGAATGATACAGAAATTAATATTGGTGCACATTTTCCTCAGGTGGTTCCAGAAGACTTCCAGCACTTTAGGCCAATAAGATACTCAAAGTCTACACAAACTAGGTTTATATTGCTAAGAAAATCTTGAACAGTTTAAGCAATTGTCAAAAATTAAGGAACATAATAATTAGCAGGTACTTTGTGCTTTATGATTATAGGACTTTATGTATGTATTAACGGATTTAACCTGTGGCAAAAAAATTAATCAGCAGGTGATAAACCCTGGTACAAAATGCTGTTCATGAGTTACAAACACAGTTCCAGACCTTGAACATAGTGTTTGAGAATATGTCTGCAGATGAAACCCTCACAAACCCGGGGAATGCACTGCAGAATGATCAGACCATGAGTTCCCCAGTGTGACATCTGCAAGTCCACCTGTCCTTTGGAATCAACAGAGTTGACTGTGGAGAATTTCTCCCAAGCCAGTTCCAAAATCTCAAATTATTTAAACCAAGGGAACAATCTAGGAGCAATGAAGTAAAGAGTTGCTATGCAGCATCAATTAGAAATTTAAAATGATAGAAGCCAACCAAATTCGCTGAAGTGTGTTCATGCATAAATCCATCGGATGTACCAAGTGCTCTCTCATTAAACCGGAGCGGCCTGAGTCTGTCTGCTTTTCCATGAGCTCTAACTCGCCATTTTAGTAGCTAACTGTCTGCTCAAGTTGTGCCTCTGTATGTTTTAAAGTAGTAGCGAGAATTAAATGTGCTAATACTTCAGACTACCTATACTATCCCTCCCCACCAAAGGAGTATGATATTTAAGTTTTATAGAGAAGTAGTGTGAAATTATGGTAGTTCAAAATTTATTCACATGGGAATTAACACTCAGAGCTTTACAGAATGAAAGCATTTCAGACACACTTTGGGTAAAGAAGGGACATTTTATAATCTCATTTGCTAAATTCATGCAAATTTACGAAAGCATACTTATTTTTTACAAGATTAGTTGCCCAGGCTCTTACTGCGCCAAACACTGGAGGAGTGTGCTCCCCTTTTTCCATAAACTTTCACCGGAATAGCCTTGTCCCCAGTCCTCCTTGGCAAACCTGACCACTGGCTATCATTTCCACCTAACGTGCATCAGGAGGAAACAATCTTGTTTGGGGGGCTTGTTATAAATTTCCAAGAAAAAAAAATGTCTCTTAAACAGCTGAAATCTGACAGTGATATCATAAGCTGACATCTGAAAAACAGAGTGCATTTAGAAGAGAAGATCTAAGTAAATTTAAACAATTCTTTTGATTAATAGTTATGCTTAGGTATGGCATGGCTTGAAACTTAGCTTCAGAGTAGTGGCTCCTACGAAAAAAATAAGACGAAGTTTTCAAGTGACCGAGTTGTACCCTAGACTCACGCTTCTCTGTTTCATTCTGTGGATCAAATTATTTAAGTCACGTGGCTTGCCTTGTGTTGTGAAGGCATGAAATGGGAAATAAGTGTTCAGGTATTACCAGTTACCAAAGTAATTACAAAAGGGGGAGGGGAAATAACAGAAACAGCGAGCAGAAGGCGTAGCACACCAGTATCACTGTTCACTTTCTACGTGAAAAGGACCCGAGCAAAGTAAGACTCCTCCAGAAGGTTTTTGGACATTACCTGCGGCATGCGAGGCGCCCTTCACTTTCTCTGCCTTTTCCAGAGGAGGTGGATGCAGTGCTAAGCGCAGCCCCATCCCTATCCATCCCTTACCCATCCCTTGTCTCTAAGGCCCCAGGTCCGCTCACCAAATTTCAGGGCATTCGTGGAAACTACATCAACCCTGGAAGCTCTGGACAAGAGTCCTTGCCCGGTGACCTGGCAGCATGGCCATTAGAGCAGCCTGCCATGTAGCAGTGAGACGATCGGAGCTTTAGAAATAGACAAGACTTTAGAAGAAACTGCGTTCAAACTGCCTGTTATCAACGTGTAAACTGAGGTGCAGAGAAAGGGTGTGATCTGGCCAGGCCCACAGGCCCACCCAGCGCTATTCCCACTGTAGGATCACATTCCTGACTGTTCTCTGCATGTCTGTTCCACCCGCAGGCCACAGGTGGCCAAGGCCATCGCTCAGACAGGCCCCGATGCTGCCATCCCCCTCAGAGTTCACCCAGGACACAGTTATTACAATTTTTTTCATTTTATGAAATCTATTTCATCTTCCCCAAAAGGTTACCACTCTTCCCAGTAAAAGTTGTGAAACTAATTTCCCTAAATTTCTCTGCTTCCGAAAAAAACACCAGCTCCAGTCAGTCTTGCAGACTGAGTTCAAACACATCACCTGGTAAAGTAAGCTTTCCCTCCTCCTGATATCACTACAAGAGCATCTGATTCTCTCCTTATCCCCAAATCCTCCAACCTGCCCTGTATTCGCTTATATCACCTTAGTACACAAAATAGCTGGCAGGCAAATGCTGGTGAGGAAGGAACCCTCGTTGGCTTTGGTTAAGTGAACATTGCCACCTTGTGGTCAATCAGAATGCAGGCCCCCGCCCCTCGCCCCTGCCCCTGCCCCTGCCCCCACCAGCCGGCCTTTACTGAAAGTTGGGTAGAACCCAGGGTAATCTCTGAATCCTTTCTCCTCATTCCGATCAGGTCATACGTCACTCTGAAAGAATCAAGCTTTATATGAAGTTTCTAAAATAAATGTTCTCACCTTCTTTGGTAGTCTATAAACCTAAGAACCCTCTATGAATAAAGTCATTTGCAAAAAATATTTGCCCCTCTTAAATTTTTATTTATTTTGAATTTTACCATTACCACTTTCCTGACAACCCTCACTCTTACAGACATCTCACATGTATAAATATTGCCATTCAATACTGGCCTTCAGGCAATATTGGTTGTTGTTCTTAGAATTCAAACTAATGTTTGCATATACATTTCCCAAAAGAAAATATATAGGTGTTGACATTACCCACGTTTCAATTTAGAAAATTGTTACAAGATTAAAAACAGGCACAAATTCATAGACTCACTTATGACTACCTTTCAACAGCCATCACAATAAATCCTCTGGGGAGCTTTTTTGAAACCTGGTACATTACAGACCATAGAAGCCATGAAGTTCAACCTTTTTTACTAGGAAAAAAACTTGAGGCGTTGAGGGAAAGTGGCTGATTTGTTAAGGACAGACAGAAGCCCAGGGCAGTTGACTCATAGCACATGCCCCTGCCTTCTACACAGTGCCAAGGGAAATAACACAAATGGGGTGGGACTTCTCTGGGGGTCATTCCTGTAGGATCCCAATGCAAGGAAAATGAGGCTGACTTGGGAGTGTCCCATTCTGGGGCTCTTCTGCTTTTGAAATGCCAGAGCCACTTCACCGTCTGGTAGATCCAGACCATACAGAAACTGCAGCCTCGTTAAATGTGTCCCAAAATAATGGAGAAAAACCAGTGCACAGGTAATATTTTAATGTTTATGGAAAGAGCAATACCTGAAAGGTTACAATCTTCAGATAAAACCTTCTCCAAGTTTCCTTTTTTATATTTTTGCCATGCTTTGCATAAAAAGTCAGACAATTGGTCTTTCTTGATAGCCTGAGGATAGCTTAATTTGACAATTTAGTTAGCTCATGAGATAGTCTTCAAACAAAGGAGATCCCAGAATTCTGAGAGATGGGGAGGAACAAAAAGACAGTTTTTGTGAAGGGACAAGTCAGCTAATGGAATGGGCCAAGGTCAAGGGTGAGAGGGGTTCTGGGCCTCAGAGTGTTTCTATCTTATCTAGGCTGCCCTTCACAAAGCCCCACTTTGCTCAGCGGGCTCAGAAGCCTACCTTACGCCCAAGTTAAGGGAGAGGTACATTGCTACCAGCAGGCTGGCAACTAAGTCTACACTCAGCAAGAAACTGGGCAGTGACACTGGGATCTCATCCACTTGGGCCATTGTTTCAGCTGCTATCCATTCATTCCTGCCCATGCAGATACATCAAGGCACATATTTCAAGTCAAATTTCTGCAGTCAAGTGAGGCTTTCCCAAACAGGGGTGATTCACACACTGCGGCTAGTTAGTTCTCTTACTGAGAACAAAACGCTAAAAAATACCCAAACTGAGACTAGATCCTAACACATCAGTTCATGGCACTGTTTTACTCATTCACATTTTCAACAACAACCACACAAAGCGTTTTGCATGCCTACCTTACACCAGGTGTGTATAAAAGGCACTGGGAATGCAAAGATAAATAAAACAATTGAAAATATAAAGCTATTCCTCCCTGCTTTCTCCTTTGACACAAGGGATATTCATAAATGACTTCATCCTGACATCCATCCTGCTCTCCTTTTATAGAAAGGTGCCAAATGTTTTTTGTTAATAGAACTTCGGTGTTAAAGATCTGAACTCTATGCATACTCCACCTAGTGCAAGCCCTGGTAGTTACAATCACCTTCTGGAAGGAGTCTTCATTTAGTGGGTGTGAAGAAATAAATGATCAGCCAGAGGGTAGTTAGGGCCTGGGCCAGAGGCAGAGCAGCGAGGAGCCTGGGGACTTCTGGGGAACCGCGTTCCTAGTGTCTGGGAGCGATAGCATTTGCCTTGTCTAGCCTTGTGTTTCTTTCTGCTACACTGGTGTTTTTTTCTCCTCAGCTGAAGACTTGAATAAATATTTTGATTTTCTGTTATTGCCGACGATTACTGCATCTTCTTATTTAACCTATGTCTTCTTTCCAAGCGAGAATATCCAGGTTTCGGTTGGATCTATTTTAAGGTGAATTAATTAACCAGTATAATAATACATTCGTGTTTCTTTTTCAATTTTTGTTTTACTCTAAAATAGTTACAGAGTACATGGACTAGAATCCCTAGTAAATCACGCTGTCTTTTGGATCTGTTTGTTTCGTTCTTCCCTGATAGGGGAACCTGCCCCCAGACTACAGAATCAGCCTGATTGACATCGGCCTGGTGATCGAGTACCTGATGGGCGGCGCTTACCGCTGCAACTACACGCGCAAGCGCTTCCGGACGCTCTACCACAATCTCTTCGGCCCCAAGAGGGTGAGGCTCCGGGCAAATCCTGTGTCCTGACTTCCAGGAGGATTAGAGAGAGATGGTTTGGGGGTGTGGCTTCCTTCTCTCCCAGGGGGGGATCAGATGAGAAACACATGCTCCACCTCCTCTTCCCTCCACCATCAAATCCGTTTAAAAAAGAAAAGAAAAGAAACAAAAGAAAAAGAAATGTATTCAGTGATAATACACTCTTTCTTTTCCTCCCAAGGTCCAATTCAAATAAAAAACTGGCACTGGGGGTGAACCTTAAAGATCACAGAATAGCAACGAAATTCAAATTAATCTTATTATGTACCTCAACAGTTGTCAAGGTTTGGGAGCTGAGGATCTATTTAAACCTTTAAAAATTCTTGAGGGTTCCAAAAACTTCCATCTACGTTGAGTGCTATCAGTAGTTATCATGCTGGAAATTAAAGTTGAGACTTTTTAAAATAATTATTAATTCATTTTAAGGTGACCATAGGAAGTCCACTCATGACATGTTAACATAGGTAACACGTTTATGAAAAACAACTATGTTTTCAAAAACAAAAAAGAGTGATGAGTAGCGTGTTTTACACTTGTTTGCAAGTTTCTGTATGTCTGACTTAATAGAAGACAGCCAGATTCTCATATCTACTTCTGCACTCACTCAGTCTGCTGCAAGATGTTGTTTTGGTTGAAATATAGGAAGAAAATCTGTCACAAAATGTGTTAAATATGACAAGTATATCAAAAAAGGAAGAAGTAGCCCCGACCAATGTGGCTCAGTTGGTTGGGCGTCATCCCACAAAGCGAAAGGTGGCAGGTTCAATTCCCCGTCAGGGCACAAGACTGGGGTTCAGGCCAGGTCCCCAGCTGGGGGCACATATGTTACTGTCACACATGGATGTTTCTCTCCCTCTCTTCCTCCCTCCTTTCCCCTGCCTCTAAAAATAAATTTTTAAATCTTTAATTAAAAAAAGGAAGAAGAAAGCTTTACAGATAATTGTGGATGTTCTTTTGTGGTACATAAAAATTCAACAAGAGGCAATTTCTTGAAGATTAGTTGCAACCTAAAATCTGAAACCATGTCAGTGAACTTTTCATACTGTTACATTAAAATCCAAATTTCAGTTTGTATGAGTCTCTTAACATCATAGATTGGCCATGGTAAAATATTGGTATGTTGAGTTATGTGCAGATCTTCCAAATGCTGACACATTTTTATTATACAACTTCAAAAGCTTGCATTCATTATCACCTCCAATCTCATCAAAATAGTCTTTAAGTACTAAAAAATCATCAAGGTCATAAAGTGGGGGAGGACACGTTTTCCAAGATTCCGTTTTTTGCTTGAAAATTTGAATTTTGTCATTGGCAACCAATACTGTGAGTTGTTTTCCTTGAAATGACAGTCCTACTTCGCTCATTTTCCAAATGTCTGCCAGTCAAATCTAAATAACCATAGCTGTCCATCAGCCATTCCTTCACACGATCGTTCATGAAACAGAGTGACCATATTCAGTCCAAACAACCCCGTAAGTGTTTTTCCTCAGGACACCCATCCTAGTTCAGTATGAAGCACAAGTGCTTAACTCATAGTTCCCACCTCACCCCTTGGAATAGTAAAAAGACATTTTTTTTTACTAGCAAGAGTAGAGATTTAATAAACATAATTTTTTAGGCCTCATCAAGCACATTCTCAAGAGGAACTGCTATGTTTTGTTTTAAACTTTGAGCATATAACAGTGAAATGTAATGATAACTCGTAGAGTCTGGTACCACAGCCTTCATCGTTGCTTAGGCACCCAGCAGTTTCAGCCACCACTGCTTCAGCGCCATCAGTGAAAATATTAATTCGGTATCAATATCAACTAACATCTTAGTGTTATTGTGAAAGTAGCTGTGACTTCACAGTCCCCTGGGAGGGTCTCAGGAAAGACACCACCACCAACCCACCCCCAGAATGGGCCGCATGGTCCTTGGACAACATTTTGAGAGCTGCTGCTGTAGCTGGTGGTGGGCATGATTTTTATTTTTACCAAAGTTCATCTTCTGCTTATTTAAGCATTTTGTGGTGCTAGAAAAGAAATATGAAAACACTAAAAAGTATAAATTTTTAAAAATCACAACTTTCAAACTGGTGGTCATTATGAAAGCTAAAAGTGGAAGAAAGGGAGAAGGACATGGTATATGCAATTCCTCCTGGAATGGTCAAATAAAACTTGGAAGAACTGTAAGTGCTGTAATCTTATTTTTTTATTCATCTAACTTTCAAGATGGCACCCAACCATTTTGTAATACTTAAAACATAGAATTGGAATTCCTCACCCTTGAGATTTAATTTTGTATCTCCCCTCGTTAAATGTAAGTCAAGTTTCTATAAGTGGCTAAGTTGCTTCTCTGTCCATCTCGGTCTGTACCTACTTTGCACATCCCCAGCATCACCAATGATGCTTCTGTATATGCTGACACCTCCAATGATACTCGGTGCCTTTGGCACCATCAACATGTGACCCCTGACCCCGCTCACCTGTGTTCTACTGGACAGCAGCCTAAAGAGATGGCAAGCGTGAAGCATCTAAACATATACTTCTGAATAGTATCCCAAGTCTCCAGGTAATAGAGGTCTTTCAGAGGTTGGAGAAACATCTCATGGTTTGATTGAATGTCCCATTGTTCACCTAAAGTGCTTGATGTTATGGAGATGCCAAGCAGGACCGTTCTAGGAAGATGGAAGAAATTTTGGTCCACAAAAGGGTTGATAAACCTGCAGTATCTACCCCTAAGCAATCACATTATGCCTTTCAAGTTTTCTAATTTTCTGTGATTCACCAAAATTACTAAATCCCTAATTTTCTGAGAATTTCTATAAATAAGTTCCCTTTGTGGTATTTTATTTAGTGAAATAAATAAACACTGTATGGTAAATGGAATTGTTTCATTACCTATTTGAGATAGAGTAGGATTCTTTTCTTATATCTATAAAGAAAGATCTAACTTGGTGCATGAAATTTTTTTTAACAGCCCAAAGCCTTGAAACTACTGGGAATGGAGGTAAGTGTTTGCTCAAATTATTAGTGTCAATTATTCTATTCTTCTACACATCTCAAATATATACATAATGTCATTTCAGTGGTGGGGCTTGGGACATGATTCTAAAATAAGGAAGTAAAAATCTTCCCAATGTTGAGGGAACAGGGCACAGTTGCTTTGAAAATTTCACCATGAGGTCACACTAGCATTGCAAACAAGGAAATAAATCCTATTTGAAATACGAACTTGAAAACCAAGGAAGCATATATATTCCAGTAAGCAAAATATATTCATGGGTGTTTAGAAATGGTGCAGATCCAAAGGCCAGAACTATTTCACAAATACATCTAAGGAGATATGCAGAAACTCGAGACAGATTACCTCCTCCCCATCTTGCGTTAATGCGGTCACTGCTGCTCACGCAAATGCAAGTGTAGGATGTCCTTGTCCTGTGAGAGAAAGTGGAGTGCTGTCCATCATGAGGGACAGATAACCCTATCTGCAGAGGGAAAAATTGGACAAAAGTAAAAAAGAAGAAGAATATGGCCCATTAAAAATGCTTTTTAAAAATTAAAGTATAACAATGATATAGTCCCATAAGACTGTGCTTATGCTATTCTAACTTGTTTTAAAATTAGGCATGCATGAGCATGTGAGGTCTTTTAGCATCGGAGCTGGGATAGGATACAGGCATATGTATTGCAGGTCTGGTTCCAGACCACTGCAATAACGAAGTCATAATCTTTTTGCTGGTGAAGGGTTTTGCCTTTGATTTGTAAAAAATACAACATCTATCAAGTACAGTAAAGTGAAACACAATCAAATGATTCATGCCTATAGTTCATTTATGTATTTGTCAGAGTTAGGTCAATAGTAAAATAACTGTTTACTGAATTTAATTGATTCATTTCTAACTCCAACTCTACGTTTTTTCCCCCTAAAATTGCAGGATGATGTTCCCTTGAGGCGAGGAAGAAAGACAACCAAGAAACGTGAAGAAGAGGTAGACATCGACTTGGATGATCCTGAGATCAACCACTTCCCTTTCCCTTTCCACGAGCTGATGGTGTGGGCAGTCCTGATGAAGCGGCAGAAGATGGCCTTGTTCTTCTGGCAGCATGGCGAGGAGGCCATGGCCAAGGCCCTGGTGGCCTGTAAGCTCTGCAAAGCCATGGCTCATGAGGCTTCTGAGAATGACATGGTCGATGACATCTCCCAGGAGCTGAACCATAACTCCAGGTTAGCCAGCCCAGAAAATGGGGTGATCAGGGGACGAGAGGGAAAGGTAGGCCCCAAATACTGCGTGGAGGGTCTGAGCTACCTAAAACTTTAAGGTAAGGTAGTATCACCCCCATGGTGCACAGAGAGGGTGGACATGAAGAATCTCTCTTTATGGCGCACAGCACTAGATGCGGAGGTACATACAGACACAGAAGATTGCATTTCTGCGTTTCAAACACCCTGACATGTCTGGTATTTTTGCTGTAAGAACATTCGCTGTGAACATCTTTACGGCGAGCATTTTCACCACACAACTAATGGGCCATAAAGCAATTTTGCTATAAAAGATAAAAATAACAAAAATAAATGAAAGACATTTAAAAAGGACATAATAGAACATAAAAAATTAAAAACAAAATTTAAAAACTGTATTGCAAAAAATGAAAGTACATTATCTTTGCAGTCTTTCATTCGTAGTATTATACTTTTCTTTCATGTTTGCCATCGCTAGGTAAACTTTTGGTTTTGATGGGTACCGGATGAATGCTCACCGAATGATTTGCCAACCGATGTGGTATCATTTTCTAGTATAGCATGCAACCTGCCTTTAAATGTAGTTGTCACCATTCACTATTTTAAGAACACCATGTCTACTTGCCATTGTACAGGCCATTGTGAGGGCTAAGGTTTATATAACACACAAAAGGAAGTAAGTGAGAGAACTTCCTCCATGGAGAAACGAAGCCAAACTGACAACTAGCTTAAATAAATTAAGTTTGTAAACCAAACTGTCGAACTCTCAACCTGATATTTTATCTTTTATGGTGAAATTGCCTTACAGCCAAACTGTTGTGCAAGAAAAATACTTGCAGCAAAAATACCAAGAGCTCTGCCCCAAGAGATGATCCTCTTGCTGTGGCTGTTTTACAACTAAAGGAAATGAGACTTAGTATTTAAGTAACTTGTCCAAAATCACACACTTGTGGTTGGCAAGGCTCAGATTTCAATAGAGGTCTGTCACATTTAAGAAGACAGACATGCAGCACCGAAATCATTAATTTATTGGTCTGCGGCCCCCATCCATATACCTCGAATTGAAGGCCTTGAGTGCAGGGTTCATGCCTTATTTGATTTACATCCCTAGTTCTAAACAGTGTCTGGCACATGGAGATGTTTAATGGATATTGGCTGGACGAATGAATGACTGAAGAGACTAGACCCTGTAAGAAACAACTAGACCCCTCAGTACCTACCTCTTTTGGCTCACCAGTGGGTCTCCAAAATGGCCAAAGGATGACTCTTGACATTTTCTTTTTCAGGGACTTTGGCCAGCTGGCTGTGGAGCTCCTGGACCAGTCCTACAAGCAGGATGAGCAGCTGGCCATGAAACTGCTGACGTATGAGCTAAAGAACTGGAGCAATGCCACGTGCCTGCAGCTCGCTGTGGCTGCCAAGCACCGCGACTTCATTGCACACACATGCAGCCAGATGTTGCTCACAGACATGTGGATGGGTCGGCTCCGGATGCGTAAAAACTCAGGCCTCAAGGTCAGTGCACCCAGAAGGCCCTACTCTCTGTGAGCACCAGACATTTGGTTGGAGTTTTCCAAGCTAAATGTGCAGTGGGATTAGGCATTCTCCTATCTCAGGAGGGTGACTCTGAACCCAACTGGGCATCAGGATCTTCTATATAGTGGAGTTTGGATCTTTCATTTTTCATAGAGAGGCTAAGACCTTCCCTAAATTCTGCTAAATCAATAGAGATGATACATAGACATTAATATTTTTCAGAAGATCCAAAAGTGATAGTCACACTCAGGTACCACAGGGGTACCATTTGCTCTGACACAAGCTATGCTATACAAAGAGTCACTTACCTGGGCAACCTTCACTGCTGAGGGAGACCGAACACCCTGGCCTGCTTTACACCATGTCATCAAGAGGCACTGGCTCTTAATTCAGCAACACTTGAGAAATTTTTAAAACTCAGATAACAGTGAGTTAGATTCATGTAAAGATAGCACTAGATAATCTTGATCCATTCTTAAGTGAAGAAAAACAAGCTGCATATCAATTTATTACCGAAGTCCATTTTTGTCTTTTTAAGCATGTACATGTATAGTTATAGCTATCTAGATTAATTTTTTGAAAAGAAACACAGTGTTACCTCTAGGGTTGAAGTATAAAAAGGATGATGGGTGGTTTTGCTCTTTTATGTTTTCTTAATGTTTTTCAAAGGAAACATCAAACTGAAAAAGGAAAAGAAAGATAGTGAAAATGGGAGGGGGAAGATTAAAAGATGTGTTAAAATAGTTTCTGTTTAAAGCTTGTAGCTGTTGCAGTGAAACCAGGCTGCTGTTTACCTAGAACTACCTCATCTGGGTGACTCTGAGATTAACCCAAAGCAGAAGGGCCACAAGACCAGAGCAATAGCTGAGGCCACCCTGACTAAACCAGCACCCGCCTCTTCTCTGCTAACTCACCCTTCCATGGGCTCTTGGCCCGGAGTCACAGAGGGTTCTGTGAAGTGGCTCATGGGTGTTTCATAGCTGTGCTGTGAGTGACCGCCAAGCCTGGCTCTCAGCTCCAAGGACAGGGTGTCATGTCCCCTGAAGGCTGCCAGCATGCCACCTGAGCTTTCCCAGGCTGCCAGACACCCTGAGTTCAGGGTCACTGCTCTTTCTTTTTCTTTAGCTGCTCCGAAGTCCCTGTGGGATTTGAGCACAGGCTGTCCCTGACTCATTTTTTGAGAATCATTTTTACTTACCCTTCAGAATCCTCTTTGCCCCTCACTTTTGTTCATGTTCTGGAACCTTGTGCAGCAGAACCATTTTGGGATTGAGGGGAGGAGTGAGAGATTTAGGGAACACAAGTCAGATGTCACTGTTATCATTCAGAAATGCATTTGTTTCCTGGCAAATGGAAAATGAGGTTGCCCTCTTGTGGGAAAGGCCCATGCATTGAGTGTCATCACTTGGATGTTTAAGCATGTTGTTTATACAGGGGAGAAATTCAGTGCTGGACCCACCTGGGGTATTTGAACAGGGGCTGGTCGTGGGGGATGCAGAGCCTGCTGGGGTGGGTATGGGTGTGTTTCTGTTGGATAGTAGTAGTGGCAGGAGAAAACTCTAAAATGAATAACGTGCTTTCTTTCACAGATTTTTTCAAGGTCGACTTAGGACAGCATTTTTTTAGAGAGAACCAGATGATACAATTAACTCCACTTGACATATTAGCAAATAAATGCTAATGGACATACTCATGAATTAATTCCACCAAGTCAAGTGCTATCTAATGGTTAAATGGTAATCTCAATTCTGTCCCACCTTTGCCTTGGGTAGCATCTCTCTTTCTCCTCAGTTTCCCCATGCAAAGTGGGTGTTAAATGGGTAATATATATTTGGGTAAGATGTTTTATTTCTCCAAAGTCAGACTGAGCTACTGTGCGTAACAATTCCAGGTATTTTTGCAATGAGCTTCTTTGCCACGAACACGTTCTCCACAAAACTAATTGGGCATAAGGTGATTTTTCCATAAAAGATAAAACTATTAAAAATAAAGGGGGCATTAAAAAGGACACAGTGAAATTCATTTTTATAACAAAATTAAGACTATTGCAAAATACAAAATATTTGAATTCATTAAAATGTGTGTAGATTCATGTCAATACTGTACAAATTAGTATTTATTTTGTGCGTTGGACTTAAGCACTCACAGGTTTTTTTGCTTGTTGATTTGTCTCCTCTTTTGAGCTGGGCTTCTCAACTGTTGTTTTTATTCCTGGCATACTGTCACACGTCTGCTGGTAGATGTTCCAAAGTTCAGTGCAAAATGTGGGTTCCACTCTGTGCCTTCAAATCACCAAAAGACTTTCGAACTGATAAATCAGTTATCATATCCTGGTATAGCATGGAATCTGACTTTACACTCTCTTATTTTGCATTTTCAGTAAGTTTTATTGCCATATTTTCTATCAATCAATATATGTAGTTATCATTCATTGTTTTAAGACCACCATGGCTACTCATACTGTACTATAGACCATTATCAGGGCTAAGATTTATGTAACGTAAAAATGGGAGTGCACTGTTGACCCAAATGGTCAACCAGTTATTCTATCTTTTACAGCAAAATTGCCTTGCTGCCAATTAGCTTTACAGTGAAAATGCTTGGGGCAAAGATAGTGATGGCAAAGAAGCTTGCAGTCAGTGCAGAGCAGCTCCCAGGTGGACGGAAGCGACTCTTGTAGCATTAATGTGTGTGGTTATTCAAATAGGCCGGTCCTCACTCAGGTACACACAGCACTCGTGCGCGCGCACACCTTACCCCCAGGCCCTCTGATTCTAAGCAACCCTTCTGATCTTAACCCTTTAAATGTGATTATTATTATTATCATTATTATTACTTTAGGTAATTCTGGGAATTCTACTTCCTCCTTCAATTCTCAGCTTGGAGTTCAAGAACAAAGACGACATGCCCTATATGACTCAGGCCCAAGAAATCCATCTCCAAGAGAAGGAGCCAGAAGAACCAGAAAAGCCCACGAAAGAAAAAGATGAAGAAGATATGGAACTGACAGTAAGCAAATACTACTCAGTTACTGTCCATGGGGACATCCCTCACCCCGTTGCCCCATCTATATGGCTTGAGATTCAATAACTCTTGAGGTCAGCCCTTCACCAGGTGCTTTCATTTGTGCCTCCTCTATGCACACAAATAATAAGACTTCAGGAACTAATTCCATGTGAAAGTTTTCAGCCAGGGGCAGTGGTGCCGGACAATCCAATGAAATTCAGAAGCAAGACACCCTAAATTTTCCAAACAGACAGGGCTTTCTGAACAACCGGGGGATGTGGCAGCCTTAGCACACGAAGAAGGAAAGGGAGTTCGTGACTGGGGAGCAGCCGGCTTCACTGGGCTGGAACTGTTCTGCCGATCAGAAGCTAAGCCTTTATCTGTCTTCGGGGTCAGGCTCACAATGCAGGACTAATTGAATTTTGAGGTTTGTATGGAAGGCTTTTATTAGCTCTTCCTGGTATAATTATAGAGCGTGGATGCTTTGTTCTGCAGGGGGAATGGGGCAGCTGGGCACGGGACAGCGTCCTGCAACCCCCGCCTGAGCAGCGTGACTGCCACTGGATTGTATCCAAGATCTAAAAATATCACATGCTGTTAAAGGGACAAACAAGGCTTCACAGATTTGGCAACATCAAGCAACAACTCCGTAGGAACTCAGTGATGTGCCCCACCCTCCCCAGCCCTCTGACCAATGACTGTGATGACCCAGTGAAGCTGTAAGGGGAGAAAACAAAAATTGGTTTAGCTCAGATGACAAAATGCCTTTGCATTATTATCCTAGCGGGACCACTCTGTGAATTGTTTTTCCTCCAAATAAACAATATTTCCTTCCAGTAGGCCCTTTCTAAATATATGTTTTCAGGCACAGTTTCAGGACTGCAGGAGGGTATATGCATCAGGCCACACTTTTGATTGATTAATCATTCATAGCTAGTGACTTAACTGAGCCAATGGTTACTTTCAGTTTCAATTTATAGAAATCGGTGGAGTCTCTTCTTCCCTCTATGATGGGGTGACTGCCTTCCCTAAAGATCTTACCATAATTTTGACAGGTGGACCCCTTCATGGAGAGAAAATGTTTTGATTATTAGCAGAAACATTGTACTAGTACTATGGGCTCCTTATTGGCCACTTCAGCAGAGGGGTAAAGAGCGTGTGCTCTGGATCAGAATCCTGCCCCACCCCCTCCTCATGTGGAACCGCAGGCACCGTTTCTTAACCTCTAATGTGGGGATAATAATAGCTTACAGGTCCATGCAAACCGTATAAAAAGTGTACATGTGCACTATGTAAGCTGGCGTCTAGCATGTGGTAAGCCTTGATTGACGTTTACTCGTATTGTTGTAACAGCGCTAAATGCTTCACATGCACTTAATCATGGAATTCTTACAACAGTCCCATGGGTAACTGATATCATTTATCCTATTTTACAGATGAGGAAGCTGAGCCTTGGAGAGGTTGAATTGCCCAAGGTTGCCAGCTAATTCGTTGTAAAGCTGGCATTATAACCCAGGCATAGAGATTCCCTTGGCTGTGCCCTTAGCTGCTAGCTAAGGGATGCTAAATTTTTTTCCCTAGTCTCAAATGTACGCCACTGGCTGGTTTGTTCTACCATGTAGCAGAGGGAATCCAAAAGTGATTCATGGGACTTCTATGTCAAGTACGACATGGCCCTGACATTGGTATACTTCCTAGAAAGACTCAAGGAAGGATTTTAGGAAGGTAGCCAGAAGCCGAAGGCAGTATTCCTTCTGCTTGCTCGTCAAGAAAGAAAACAAAGAAGGCAGCTCCCTTCTCCAGCTCTTGTATACAGCTTTAAGAACTGATCCTTCAAGAAGCCACAGTAAAGATGCATCTCTGGACTGAGAGCAAAGTCTGCTTCCCAGAGAATAGATTCTGCAGTTGTTCATTGAGAACCCAGGAAGACACCAAAATAGCATTTCTGCCTGAGCTTCTTCCCCACAGGCAGAAAAAGCAGGGAGGAAGAAAGGAAGGCAGGGATTTGTGGGCTGGCAGAGTCATGGTTGGACAGCAGTTGTCCTTAAGGTGGGGCTTTCCTTGATACTAAGGACAAATATTGTCACTGCTCAAGCCCTGATATTGGCTCACCATGGACAGGATTGGAGAATGCAGCTTTTTATAAGATTAATATTTGAGCTTCCATGTAAAACCAATATTTCCTCTCTTGGAATGTGGCATTTTCTCTTGGTCTTTCCAAAATTATACACGAAATATCAGCCTCGGTTCACTTCATTTTAGTAGCAATTAATAGCTTAGTTCAGACAACATCTGTGTTCAGGCAGCAAAAATTTCTCAAATTTATAGTGTGCAGTTTTGTCTGTATTTGACCCTGCTACGTTCTGCTTTAAGGAATGTAAGCAAAGGAAAATGCTTGACTGCTGGGGAGAGAAATCAACAAAATCAGCAACTTAAGCTGCTTAAACTGGGATTAATAAAATATCAAAAATGCTTTACTTAAACCCATGAAAGACCAGCAGTTTAAAAATGCACTCACGTTAGAACAGATCTGAATAGCAGAGGCCAAACAGGTTGTTGTATTTTTGTTGTTGTTTAATCTGCATTGTCATATAAATGTCTTGCATTTTGCTTCATAAAGTCCCAACATGTCCACAGGCCCAGGGCATTGTTAGGACTGTCAGGAAGGCCACTGTCCCTGGAGGTTACCCGAAGATGCCACTTTCCCAGAGGCCTAAACCCTCCACGCGGCCTTTACTGTCATCTCATCGTGTCCTCAAATAGCATCGCACTGTTGAGCACATAAAAAGCCAACAGGAGGAGGGTTGCTGTGTTTACGTTACTAAATTATAAATTATAGAGGGACAAATATATAACCTCGGAGTTTCTTGGAGTCAACGATCAATAATTTATTGCTTTTTAGTTTGCTATATCCATCACAAAGATGGGTTCATCTTACTGATCGAAATCTACACCTAAATAGGCCACGGTACAGAATGTTACCTATTCATCAGCTCAAGGTACTTCTCTAGCTAAAGGGTCTATAAAGAAATGGAAGTTACCTTCTCTGGAAGTCCTATTGGTCACAGGTAAATCATTTGTGGTGGTTACATAGGTGAGTGAAGTGCATATTTGAGGCAATGACAAAAACAGTTCAAACTAATATTTTTATTTTAGGTAAGGTGGTTGGAAACCAGAATCATCTACTCACTAGTGGTTGTCTATGTTCTCAACTTCAAGATAACCTTAAGTTATTTCTATAATTAGATCTCTCAACCCCAAACCTGTATTTTCAGTGCTTTTTCTTGTCCCAAATCTTTATCAGTCTCTAAGCAGCTAAAAGGTTTGATCCTATTCTCACCTTTAATGAAAATTTTATTTCCCCAACATTGTAGAACTAACCTTGTCTCAGAATGATATTGAAAGAATTAAAGCCAAGAAATTATACTGTAATCAGTGCCTAATAACATACATTTTTTCTGGTGAGAGGTACCAACTAGATCATTTCAGCCAACAGTGTTTGAGAGTCTCAGATCACTTTAAAGGCTAGCCACTGCAATACTCACTGAGCACTTATTAAATGCCAGATTTGTTGATTGCACACCAACTTTCTAGCAGGTGCTAGTATTACCCTCATTCTACAAAGAAACCAAGTCTCTGGGGAGTTAGAAGACTTGTCCAAGGTGTCATAAATTCTTAGGGTCCAAGTTAGGACTCGATCCTCCTTCCGAGGGACCCAAAGCCTGGAACTCTTCGCCATCAGGACCTTAGCCATCTTTATGGCACCCTATCACTTGCAAACCAGACAGAGTATCTCTATTTTTTCTCAAATTCTTCCTGTTCTGCAATGTTTAATCATTATTGTTGTTGTTGTGAGTGAGGAAATAATTCCATTCTTAAGGAAATCTCCAGCAGCTTGAGAGGAGGGCCTCTCGGGGTCAGGCCTGACTTCTCCTCCTCTCAGCGGGTCGACTCTGCCATGCAGAGGAAGGCGGTACACCCAGGAGCTGCCATGAAACGAATCCCAGCAGTAACTTGCGTTCCCCAGTGTTTGAAATCGGGGAACAAAGGCCTACACCAAAGGGTTGGGGAGACATTTCTAACCGAACTAAGCTCCAGGCACTTCATTAACTAACCTCTTGAATACTCGTAACCTTTGAATAAGTTACATATTAGTGGTCCAATCTACCTTTGGCTTAAGAGTCTACTATACTAGCATGAGTGAAGACATAATTTGAACCCAGATCTTCCTGTTTCATGACATACATGGGGATAATCAAGTTGAGAGAAAAGACAGATTCGCAGCCTTCCAGGCGACACTATTTCTCCCTCTTGGAATTCTGTGTAACTTCTATCACTCACATCTTCCAGAGGTCATCAGGGTGGAAGAGACCAGACTAGTCAAGAAATATCCCTAAGGGCTTGCATCCCAGGCAAAGGTACACAGATTCTATGTAAAATGTAAACTACAGGGAAGGCACAATCTCTAAATCAGTGTCTGGGGGCTTTGAGCAAAGCATCAAGTTTCTATGAACATGTTTTCCTCCTCTGCACATGAACACATTGAACCCCATGATCTCCAGAGCCCTGCCGTGATGCTGTCAATTCTCCTTCACTGTAGGCAATGTTGGGACGAAACCATGGAGAATCTTCCAGGAAGAAGGATGAAGAAGAAGTCCAGAGCAGGCACCGGTTAATCCCCTTAGGCAGAAAAATCTATGAGTTCTACAATGCACCCATTGTGAAGTTCTGGTTCTACACTGTAAGTATCTTCCCTTTCCTTCTTCCTGATAGATGGCCTCAAAGAGCCAATGTCAATTTCCCATGCACCTGGGTGGTGTCCTCCCCAAGTCATAACATCAGGGCCACACAGGCAGAAACAAAAGCTCTACAGCGACCTTGCTTTTTCCAGTAGCTTAAAAAGAGTTGTGGAGTGTGTGAAGTAGCTTCCATAGCTTCTACATTTCTCCTTGTCACAGAAAATAAAGGAAATAGTCAAAGTGAGAATTAACAGAAATAGAGGTGAGATAAGTATGCAGAAAAAATAGATGTCATTTTATAAAACACTTCCCTGCTCTGGATGGATGAGCGCTGGATCACAGCTGCCTGTTTCAGATGCTGGTGCTGGGTTCAGGGGCACGTTGCTGGGTACGGGCTGAGCAGAGTGTTGGCAGTAACACTACTAAAGATGGGTAGTGTTAGTGTGTTATTACTCCCGATCTGGTAATGCCATCTTTCTTGCCCTGACACAGTTAACATGCAAACAAAGCAGCGGAAACTACTCGAAGCAAACTACAATCATGGCAAATATTGTTCAGTAAGCGCACCCTGCAAACATTTCTGGTCCGCACGATGAACAATGGTCCCTGAAATAGCCTTCTGGTGTGCTAGAAATGGCTCAACTGTTGGGTTTCCACTTCTGCTTTTCAATGATGTTTGACGTTCAGGGTGAGCTGTGGCCCAGGCCATCTCTGCCTCTCTCCAGCCACAGTGGAACTGCGCCAGATGAAGGATGGTGCATCTACCCTTTTGGCCTTTCTCACAACCAGCTATGCACCAGTCACTTGAATCAGCAACAGGATTACCCAAGTCTGAGGTGGCGGTGACTCAAGTGCCTGAATGAGGTGCTTTTTATGTGGTCCTGTATCTAACACTGAATGCTGGCTTTAAACAAGGCTTCCTCAGCACTGAGGACATTTGGGCAGAGTGAGTTTTTGTTAAGGAGGACTGTCCTGTGCACTGTAGCGGCACTTTTAGCAGCATCCCTGACCCCTCTCCACTAGATGCCAGGAGCACTCTTCATGGCCCAACTATAACAACCAAAGTGTCTCCAGACACTGCCAGATGTCCCCGTGTGGGGTAAAATTGCCACCAGTTGAAAACCACTGCTGTAAAGTATGGTCTTGAGAGAGGATAAGATATTATCAAAATATAAAGATTAGATTTTTTTAGTGAAGTAAAATTTAAATTCATTAATATTTAAAAAATTCTCCCTTGTTTGACCCAGCAATCCCACTTCTGGGAACATATCCTAAGAATCCTGAAACACCAATCATAAAGAATATATCAACACTTATGTTCATAGCAGCATTATTTACAATAGCCAAGACCTAGAAATAGCCCAAATGTCCATCAGTAGATGAGTAGATAAAAAAAAATGTTGTACATTTACACCATGGAATACTACACAGCTGTTAAAAAGAAGGGGCTGTTCCCCTTTGCAATGGCATGAATGGACCTGCAGATTATTATGCTAAGTGAAGTCAGTCAGTCCAAGAAAGACAAATACCACAAATAACCATGTGATTTCACTCATATGTGGAATCTAATGAATGAACAAAATAAAATCAGAGACATGAATACATGGAACAGACTGACAGATCTCAGATGGGAGGAGGGTGAGGAAGACTAGAAGAAATTAGCCAAAGAACATATCTGCATATAGGAATAGGCCATGGACACAGACAACAATGTAGTGAAGACCAGGTATGGGGAGCAGGGGCTGGGTGGAGGGGAGCAGAGGTGGGACAATGGGGTGCATCCGTAATAGTATCAACAATAAAAAAATTCTCCCTCAAAAAAGAATAATGAAGGCATGCAAAAAATATTTCTATTTCTATATTGCATACAGCTATATGTTATTTTTACCTTGCAGTAAACAACTTAGTAGTGATAAGCATGGACCCTGGAGTCACACAGCCTGAGTGGAAATCCTGTCTATGTCTCTTAGTAAAGTAACTTGTAACTTCAAGCAAGTTACTTTAGCACTCTGTCCCCAGTTTTCTTAAGATGGGGACAATAACAGTACCTATTTGATAAGGTTTAGTAAAGATTCAATGTGTTAAAATGTGCAAACCACTAAGAGCAGTGCCTGAAAGCACAACATAAATGCACCTCGTCATTCCTAGGCTAGTTCCATTGAAGAGCAATAGCTAGTGTTTCATTCATCTGTCTACTCAACAATAATAAAGTATCATTTATCGAACAATTGCTATGAGGCACTGCTCTAGGTGTTTATATATACTTTCCCTCATCTAACAGTGTAATCAACGCAATATTTTTACTGCATTTTACACTCCAGTCTGTCCCTCCTCTTAGACTAGGGCGGCCCCAAGTGTCTCACCTAGAACAGGGCTTGGCAAACAAGGACCCACGGGTCCACTCCAGCCACTGCCTGTTACAACAGCCTGGGAGCGAAGAATGGACTTACATTTTCAAAAGGCTGAAATAAAACCAAAGGAAGAATACTTGGCGACACATAAAAATTATATAAATTTCCATTATATAAAAGTTTTAGTACAACACAGCCAGATTCATCACTTACCTACACCCTGGCTGCTCCTCTGCCACAACCGTGGAGTGCGTTACTTGCATTGGAGCCCATCCTGCCAACAAAGCCTTAAAAATGGATTATCTGGCCCTTTATAAAGTACATGTGCAGGTGCCTGATCGAGAACATAAAATAAGCCAGGAGAAAAACTGTCTATCTCCTTTCTGAGAAGTACTCACTTCTTTTATCCTCCCAAGGCATTTCTCTGTTTTTCTAGATCTATGCTGTGTCCATTTTATTTCCTTGATTACACGAGTCCCCATTTTTTTCAATTGAGGCAAGTTGTCAGCCAAGAAGATTTTTTAATCACAAATGCCCTAGCCAATGGTTCTCAGCCCTGGCTACACATTGACAGAATTCTGATGTCATTGGTATGGGGCACAGCCTAGGCATCAGGCTATTTCCAAGTTTGCAGGCAGTTGTGGTGAGCAGCCAGAGCTGACCCCCTTACCCCAGACAGAGGACTGAGTTTCTAGCCCGGAGTTTCCCACACTTCCATAATGATAAGGGAAAAGCAAATTCCTGGCCCCATCACTGATCCACTAAATCAAGGGAGAGGAGCCTGTGAAGCTGTCTGCTTAACAAGTTTCCCAGGGGAGTGTGGTGGCCCCAGAAGCTTGGGAGACACTGCTCCCCTTGGATCGTAGGCGGCAGGTGGTAAAGCTGCCTCTCTGAGGAGTGGGGAGCGTGTATCTGCTCCCTTCTGCATGGCGGGCTGGATTAGCGTCAGCAAAACCATCCGACCAGATGCTCCAGTCATGTTCGATGGTGTTTACAAGGTTTTCAGACATCCATATTTATGTATGGACAAAGCCCAACCTCCAGGAAGTAAATAGAGATGGAGAGTGCCAACCCACCAACTCTCCAGAGATGAAGCACCATAAAATTCAGCTGTCGATCAACGGTGCCATTTGCTTTCGGCTGTATTCTTCTCTGGAAGAGTGTTTCCTGCTCTTATTTCCAAAAGTATCCCCTTCTACACTCTCAAGGTTGTGAAAGTAGGACACACCTCACTTGCACATAACCTCACTTATATGTCATAGCAAGTTTCCGGAGGACAAGGTTGGGTCCTCTTCTGTTGCAAGAGGAAAGGAGGCAGGGATACAACTGGCTCCCAGGCCATGTTTGTGATGAGAGCTCATTTCAAGTACCCAGCTGGAGAGGATGCAAGTTCAAGGTGTGAAGTGGCACCAGGTCAGAGGGCAGGGTGTGTGCTCTGGTCAGCGGGGACAGACTCCTTCCTCTACTAACACCATGTGCCACCCTCTACTCTCTAGGGGCAGTAGGAAAAGGCAGTAAGGAATGACACAGCCCCACCAGGGATCCACAAGCAACTGTAGGCTTTGGTGTTTGCATTTCAGTTTAGGAGTCATGCATCTTGGTTAATGGAAAATTTACAAAAGGAATATATAAGCATATAAAGTACAAATTCTTATAGGATTCCCACAGGCTTAAATAAGAATCATAAGGTTATAATTCTTTTCGAAGTTTTAACATTCTACATCCAGCTTGTTAAAGCTCACATGTGTGAGAATATACATGTGTGTGCATACACACACATGCCATGAAAGTACATCACGCTCAGGTAACCTACAGCCGAGCCCTGTGAATGTCAGCAAGTTCCGAGACAGGTTGCTCCCAGCACAGCAGCCCCGCCTCTGTTGTGCCATCTAAACATGTTTAAAGCCCTGCCTGTGGAAGTCCGTATTTTGAGATTGTCCCAAAACATTATATTACATCATATCATATCAAATCATATCATATCATATATTGTGGCTCGGTATGGGAAGAAAAGCATTGTAGGGTAAGTGTGATTTAAAGAACAGGCAGGAGTTAAACTGATCGTGGAAGAAGCAGAAACAATAATGAGGGCAGTTTTTACAAGAAAAAATGAGAGGTAGGGGTAGTTAACAGGATCAAAAGGAAGCACAGACTGAGGTAAAAGAAGACAAGGTAAAAGTTTCTTGACAAAAAAGGCAAATAATATTGTCAGCCACCATTCATGGGACTTCTCCAGTGTCGGGAGATAAATACACATCCCCTCGCCAAGACCCCAATCCTTCCCAAAGCTCTATAAGGTCAACAGCAATCACCTCCATTTCACAGAACGGGGATCCAAGCAGGTGCAGTGAAATAGACAATATGACTCAGCCAGTAAGTACTTCAGATAGGATTTAAATCCAACTTCCTTTCAGCAGACACTATTCCTTCCACCACATACACCAGACCTGTATTCAAAGGACAGAGGCAGGTCAGAGGGGTTACAGGCACACCTTGTTTTCTTGTGCTTAGCTTTATTGTGCTTCACAGATGCTGTGTCTTTTACAAACTGGACGTAAGACCACCACCCCCAGCAAAAAGATTAGGACTCACTTTATTGTGATCCTAAGTTTCTTGCAGCAGTCTGGAACTGAACTTGCAACATCTCCGATCATAGGCCTGTACTAAAGTTCAGAGGCTCTGAAAGGGGGTGCGTGTGTGGGTGTGGGTGTGGGTGTGACTGAGCCTACCTGTGACAAGAGAGGATAATGCTTTGGAATGTTTTGCAGTGAATTGGGTGAAATGATAAAACCCAGGGCAGTTGACAATATTCCCTTCACCTAGAAGTAGTAGAATAGGATTCAACAAAGAGAAGGCAGCAATCAGAAAGGAAGAAGGATCTCAGGTCAGAAGGAGTCTGAGAGTATATTTTAGAGTTTAACCACTGAAGTTCTTTCTTTGTGTTTTGTAAACTACCATATGGGCAGGGACTATAGAGTGAATGCCAGTATATAATGGTAAACAGGAACCATAAGAACCAAATTCCCTTTTAAACAGCATCTTCTGTGATTTCAGGTACTCTTCAGGTGAGGTTTTCATGATGTGCTAATAACTCTGAAGGGGAGGGGTAGGACCTGAGGCAGGGATTATAAAGACAATCCCTGAGGGGGTGGGTGTCCCAAAGCAAACCTCTCAGGTGGAGAACCAGCCCTTCGGCCCTCCAGCACCTACATAACTGCTCTCCTGCTTCCGCCCGTGATCTCATGAACTCCGGCTTAAATGCTCACCCTTCAAGAGATGAGAAATTATATGGCTGTGTCTGTAAATGTGTCAACGTATTAAGGTCTCAGAAAATACCTTTGACTCATATTAAGAATCTATGCATTTACAGAAGAAGGAAGGAGGGAAGAAAGGGAGGGAGGGGAGAGCAAAAGAAAGAAGAGCAGCATTTCTCTAGCTCTGTAGGTGGCCAGTTTCCCTTTGTATCTCCCAGCTGCAGTGCATCCTGCCCTACCTTCTAAACTGCCCCCAGGGCCCCAGAGTCAAGGTGTGTCTCCAGAACCCTCAGGGCCTCAATCCTTTGCGCACAGTGTCCTATTTGTTATGCAGGCCCCAAAGAGCACAGAAGATTTGAATAAACTCACTCTCAGTTCCTACTCACAGTGCCTGAGGCCCCTAAAGCCAGCTAGTGCCTTACTCAACTGGAAGCATTGCCTAGATAAGGTTTAAATTGTATGCCATTTTCCCTAGATGAGGTTTTCCTGCAGAGGCTCCTGGCCCCTTACACAAAGAACCTCACCAGCCCTCCTACACTCCACTCCCCTTAAACATAACCGAACCCTCCAGTGACAGTCACCAAACCCGAACCCTGCGTTTTCCAGAGACACCCAGTGAGAGATTCAGCCAGTTCCAATAGGGTTCAACCTCTGGAGCTGGAGTTTCATGAAGATTAAACCCCACTCCAAACTATAGCCAGCCACGCACAATGGCCACACAGTCAGCCATTTCTTTCCATAAATTGCTCAGTTTTCTCTGGTTTTGTTTCGAAGAAGCAGAAACTGGGAAGGAATATGCCAAGTTGAATAGGACAGCAAGGTGGTGCAATGGGAAATAGGTGAAGCCCTGCCAGGGCACTGTCAGGCCAAGCATAGTAAGGCAGGAGAAGGAAAAAAAGACATTAACTCAGAAGAGAATTAAAGTGGGGCTTCCAGATAAAGTCTGGGCTATTTTTATGTTGGTTTGACCAATTTACAAGTATAGCAAGTGCCTTCTTTTCTTTCTTACTGACATTTAATCCACCTGGCATCCGTCAGGCAAAAATCCTCTGTGCTGCCCTAGTTCAAGAACCTGAGGCTCCTGCACGAGCAAGGGCAGCCCCTGCAAGAAGAGGTTCCCTCGTGAGCCAGGAAGACACGAGAGACTGGAGAGTTGTAAAACAAAATGATGCATCATGACACCTGGGTGCAAGCAAAGTCCTGGGGCCTAGAGACAAGTATAAGAGTCAAAAGGGAGATTGTTTATCAAATTATTTCAAAAATTACAGTCTATTTCTATCCTTTTGCTATTTTAGAGCTTTGGCATTCATTTCATCATGAGTTCCGAGTTCTGCTTGCTGACCTGGTTTGTGCCCTGCCCCCCCGGGGGCCGTGCCCAAGGGCAGGCTCCCGGGCCTTTGCAGCCAGAGCATTGTATTGTGTTTCCCTACAGCTGGCGTACATCGGATACCTGATGCTCTTCAACTATATCGTGTTAGTGAAGATGGAGCGCTGGCCTTCCACCCAGGAATGGATCGTCATTTCCTACATTTTCACCCTGGGGATAGAAAAGATGAGAGAGGTAACCACTTCCATAACAGAGAACCGAAGAGAAAGACGGTGGCTAGTTAATTTGTGCATGGAAAGGACAGCGGGACACTCGAGATCCACTTTGATCCAAAACATTAGTGAAAATGTTTTCTAATGCTACGAGAGAAATACGGCCTTGGCCTTGAGGGCTGCTGACAAACCTGGGGTGGCCTCGCAGGGTGTTTACAGGGTCATCGATCCCCGAGTGCTTAGGATTTAGTCCATTTTCTGCTAACAGAGCTCTTGCCCCAAGAAACCTTCAAGTTGTTTATAAAACACTGTTTACAGGTTTTTAACTCATCCCTAGAAACATGACTTTACATTTTCCACTTTTTTTCATCTTTAAATTTTTCCGCTTTTAACTGCCATTGCAAACCCCTCACTCTGGGTCTCTTTGGCCAGGGTCCACCCATACCTATGATTCTCCAATGCACTTCAGCAGCCCCAACAGGAGCTATGCTTTCATTCATGCTCTGCTCTGTATTTATTATGCCCTGGCTGGGCACCAGCCTTTCCGCTAGCCCTGGGCATCACCAGGGTGAACTGAGCATATTTCTCATCCTTCAGGTTGAGAGTGTGGCTCCCTCTCTTTTCCCCCACCCTCACTGAGTAAAATTCATCATAACACCGCCCCCGCATGACATTTGAAGTCATCGCTCGCCTCAGAGGCCATCAGAGTCAGAGCCACCAAAATGAATGCAGTTGAGCAACCGTCCGCCAGAGGGCTCTGCCACCCTGCTGAACGCACTCCACAGACTTCCATTCCGGAGCCTGTAGGGAAGGCTGCTTGTGCAGTATGACGATTCCTCTGCATTTCCCCCTGAAACGACAGTCTGCAGCAGAGGCTGTTTCTGGAACAATTGCTCCCTGTCAAGTCTACTGCACCCTCTCGAGCTCCTGAACAACCCTACTCTCTCTACTGCAGGGAGTGGGAAAATAATATCAGACTCCACAGGAAAAAAGATTCCTACAAATCCACAAATTCACCCCTGGCTCCACACTGAAACAGGTTAAAAAGCCCTTACTATCTTAGGTTTTAGCTCTAGAAAGTTCTCCTTTAAAAAGATGCAGTAACTTAGGGGAAAAAAAAAAAGTACTTAAAAAAAATCTTAAAAAAAAAAAAGATGCAGTAACTTTTAGATGCCCTTGTTTGTATGCAAAACACAGACTTTATTCCTATATTATTATTATTTATTAATATTATATTATTTTCCATATGAACAGCTATAAACCAACTTTGCCATACTCTATATATTTCAAGCTCTTTCTCTTGGATTTTTAAACTGCTTTGGGGATATTTAAATTTTAAACAACATACCCCTATCCTGAGAGTTTGTTTGTTGGTACCCTGCTCCCATTTTTATAAGGGACTAGATTTATTTTAAAAGCAAAAAAGAGGCCTTGCCGTCTTGCCTCATTCTAACCAGTTGACAGTGTCTTCTACTTCCGGACCAGTTTGTGGATTTCCCATTTGTAAATTGAAATCAGTCCTAAATTGGCTTTGGCCTTTATGCACCTCTCTGAGAACTGAGGCCTGCTCCTTCCTGCTAAGAACTCTGTTGCTGCGAAGTGTCAGCTCGCTCTCTGGTGATTTAACGCCCAGATGCATATTTGTCCCCACGATAAGCAGAAAAAGGAAAGACTTGAGCAGGGAGATTGGAATCTCTCCAGGGACTAGACTGGAAGAAGACAGGGAGCAGTCTGTACTCCACAGACTGTTCTGGAAGAGGCTGCCAAGCAGGCTGGCTGCCAGGAACCTCAAGGCCTGGATATCCATTTCTCCTGAGGTAGCATGTAATAGCCGAGAAGGCTTAGAGGCTGGGGTCAGTAGGGAGTCAGCGGAAGAGTCCTTGCTTCTGAGGAAGCTGTGAGGAGGGAGGCACTGACCACTTCAGCATCTGACCTTTTTCCTCTTCAGCCTGGTGAGGCAGCTCCCTCACCCCTAGCCTGTGGCCCAGAACCCATTAAAGAAATGCTCTACTGCCAAGGGAGTGGAGACTCCATAGGTCTCACCTTTGTGCCTCCTCATAGTCAGGACGCAGGCTCCCAAGATCCCAGTCACAAGATCCTGGAAACATGGAGAAGTTTGTAGGCTTCTGAGGAGGGATATTGTGGTTTCACATGCTGCCCTCCCATTCCCAGAACCACATACTTCTGCGTGTAGTCACCCAAACAAGCCACCGTAATCCCTTAATAGCACGGAACAGTTTACAGCATGCACTGGTAGACATTCTCTCACTTGGGCCCTCCTCCCCACGACTCTGGGAGGTAAATGTTGTGGCTGTTATGACCTCCCGGCCTTGCTGATACGGGAAGTGAGACTCAGGGGGTGAGCCCTTTTTCTGTATCCCACAGCCAGAAAGGAGAACTGGGCCTTAAACCTGACTAGTCCCTCTCTGGGTCGTTCTTTTCACTGCCACAGTGGGTTCCACACCAGGGCGTTTGTCCAAGCCCCAGGGCCCTAAGAGGTGCTGGAGCTGGTGGGAGGAGTGAAAAAGATGGAGGGTGGGCACTTGACTTTTCACTCCAGCCCATTAGCATGTAACTCTTTTTGTATGTTGAGATTTCAGAAGCATATTTTCACTATTGAAAAATTATACTTTAAACCTCCATGCTTAACAGTTTTAGGAGAGCGTGGGCAAGGCGTTAGAAAACCTCTAAGGGGCTTGGTCCTTGCTGCGCCCCCCACCCCCCACGTGTGCACACAGATTTCTGCCTAGCTGGGATGGAGCTGGCAGGAGCTGCGGGAATCCCTGATGGATGGTCTAGTGGTTCTCACTCTGTGGTTACCAGCATGACCTGGGAATTCGCTAAAAATGTAAATCCTCAAGCCTAGGCCAGGCAAGCTGAAGCAGAAACTCCGAGGGCGGGACCCAGCCTTCTGTGGTTTCCTGGCCCTCTAGATGAGTCTAATGCATACTAAGGGCTCAAGAGCCCTGGCTTAGGAAAGAGGCTACCAGGCATCTCCCGATATCTTGCTTAGCCTGCCAAGCCCTAGTCCCAACTTACTAAGACCTCCCTTCCGTGTTGTTTCAGGCCAAAGTAAGCCTAAAGGGTGGTATGCCAATGCAAATATGTAGCCACACATTAGAACTGTCCCCAGTCTTTTCTCTTTCCTTTGAGAGGTTCTGAGTTGGGAAAGGGGTCAACCATAGCTCCAAAAGAGGGAAGTCTTGGGGATAAATGAAAATGATTTATGCAAGTAGCCCTGCTGCATGGCCTCAGCAGGCTGGCTTCCCTGGCTCCTTATGTCCTGGGGGTGACTGTGGTACCGGGTGGGCGGGTGGGCGGCAACTCCCGCTGTGAAACTGCATTTCACACAGCGTGTGTGAGCAAAAAGTCACCTACAGAATAAGGTGAATCAGAGCCCGCCCAGCAGTTAAGGGACTAGAGAATTGCTGTGAGATGTCCATACAACAATCAGTCAGTCAACAAACATTTATTGAGCATTATGTGACAGGCTCTGGGGAACAGGGCCTGCCCTCCTAGTTTACAGTCTAGTGAAGGGAGATGATAGAGAGATACAGAGATAGATAGATAGATAGATAGATAGATAGATAGATAGATAGATAGACAGATAGATAGACAGATAGACAGACACATACTATGCAAGCACACAGAAGTTAATTTCATATAGAGAGAAAAGTCTTCCAAAGACAAAACAGGGAAGCAAATTAGAGAGTGACCTGGGCTGTGGAGACTGCTGCACCTAGGGTATTCAAGGAAGGCCTTCCTAAGAAGGAGAAATGTGACTGGAGACCCTGAGTATGAGAAGAAGCTAAACATGTAAAAACCTGGGAGGAAAAAGTGCCCAACAGAAGGAACAAGTGCTGATGTCCTGAGCATGGGATGGATTTGTCATGCTCACGAGCAGACAGGCCTCCGTGGCTTCAGGGGCAGGGGAATGGGGAGAGTATGGTGGGACATCAGATGAAGCCACCATAAGTAGTTTGGATCTTTCTCTATTTGTAATGAGAGCTATTAGAAGATTGACGCATTCAGTTACCATAACTTGCTTTGGTTTTTATTGTTCTTGTTCATGTATCTCTGAAGTCACTCTCTTTTTAAAATTAAGCTATAATTTACTTGTAAGGAAATAAACAACTCATAAGGGTACACATAGCTGGATGAGTTTTTACCTGCACTTACAACTGTGCACTCACCCCCGAGAGCGTGGCTTCAGTTTTAAGGACTCTGTGCGCTGCTCTGAGAATTGATGGGGCCAGGGCAGGCAACAATGGCAGCAGGGGTACTAGTGAAGAGTCCATTGCCATCACCTGGGAGATGTGACTGGGCTTAGAACAGAGTGGCAGCAGTGGAGGTGGTGAGAAATGGTTGGATTCGGTTGTATTTAGACATAGAGGTGATAGGACACGTTGTTGCAGAGGATCTGGATGTGAAAGAGAAGAATAAAGGAGTCCTCCCAAGTTAGTGGTCTGGGTTACTCGATATGCGGTGCTGTTTACTGAGATGGAGGAGGACTGCAGAGATTTGCAGGGTATTAGGAATCAATAATTTTATAGGAAAGCCCTAATTTGTGTCTCAGAATTGTAAGGCAACCTGAAAGATCCAACTTATTACTTATATCTGCCTGTGGAATATTTGCATCTGGATGGCCTGAGTTTTGCTCAGTTGTACATTTTTGCACATTTAGAGCATGCGAGAACTCAAGTAGACACAGACAGACAAGACAAGCTGCACATGTCCACTAACAGACCAAGCACTTTCCAACTTGGCTAAGCATATAGACGAAAATCCTAACTACCCCCCTCTCTTTCCTGCCTTTTAGATTCTGATGTCAGAGCCAGGGAAGTTACTGCAGAAAGTGAAGGTATGGTTGCAGGAGTACTGGAATGTCACAGACCTCATAGCCATCCTTCTGTTCTCTGTTGGGATGATCCTTCGTCTCCAAGACCAGCCCTTCAGGAGTGATGGGAGGGTCATCTATTGTGTGAACATCATTTATTGGTACATCCGTCTATTAGACATCTTCGGCGTGAACAAGTACTTGGGTCCTTACGTAATGATGATTGGAAAAATGGTAAGCAGGGGTCTCTGATGTCATGTGACAAGTTCTTAGAGGAGGAGTGGAAACAATAGGAGGAGGGAGATCACTGGTTTGGGTCGGCCATCAAGGTCTAACTGAGAGGGCCCTGGGGTGTCTTATTTTTTAATTCCTTTTGAATGTTATGAAGTTTGACTACCTCTCTCTATATAACTGGACAATTAGCCACCGCTCATCCATTTTCTTACTAAAATATATATATAAAGATCATATACTTTGTGCCAAGCACTGGATTAGGAGCTGGATATATGAAGGTGCTCATTCCATAGACCGGAGATGAGAGAAAGAGAAATAATTATTATACAGCACGAGAGTGCAGTAACTGACATGTGTATAAAGGATATAAAGTACCACAGGAACATAGCAAAGAGAAAGTAGGTCAGGGAAGGTTTCACAGGGAGGTTATATTTTTGCTGGATCTTGGAGAAGTTTCTACTCCAAATATTTAACAGATTTTTAACATGCCTTTTTTAAAATGAAGTGCTAGAAAAATGCCTTTCTCTACACAAAGGGAAGAAAACCATAGTTTATCTGAATTCAGTTGTTAGGTTGTACTTGAATTAATTTCTATCAATATATCATGCCTTTTGTTACACTACAAGAAAAAGATGTCTGTTAAAAACTAGGTTCCAGAATGATGCCCTACTGATCTTATTCTTTAAAAAGGAATCCCAAGTGGCAAACGAGTATGCTTCCCCAACATGGCTGTGGACTTGTTCCAATGCTCACTGACGCCACTGGTTTCCAGACTTCCTCCGCAAGGACGGAGGCCTAGGAGACAGCACTAGTGTGGACCTGGGAGTACCCCGCTGAATCAGCTCCCTCCCCAAACTCACGAGAGGGAGAATCGGAGTCTGGGCTGTTCTTTTTAAATCAGTTGTTCCACTTTTATGAGTGTATCCTCTACTTCACCTTTATCGGACATTTGTGGAAAAGCCAAGTGATCTATCCTACAATGGCAAACACCCCTTATTGGAAAATCGCTTTGTTAATAACTTCTATGCCACTTCCATTTGAAACCAATAATTTATCAGTACATGTTCTTTATCATCCTCCCTCAAGTTTTACTATGTATGTTATTGCTGCTTACCTTTCAGTCAACAAATCAGTATTTATTACTAGTGTGTGAGTGTGTGTGACTCTACTAAAATGAACCTTGAAGAGCCAAGACTCTGCCTACAAAAGCACTGACAAATTTGTGCAAAGAGCATGATAACTTGAATCCAAAAGAATAGGATTATGGGACCTTTAGCAATTCATTTAAGCTCTTTGAAACTCAGTTTATTCATTTCTTAAGTAGTCCCAATAAATGCATATCTTGTAAGGATGTTGTGATGATTAGAAATGACATGTTAAATAGCCAGTAGTGTCTGGCTTATAGTATGTAGTTGATAAATTATATCTGTTATTATGTTTATATTATCTTTGTTAAAATGCAATGATAAGGGGAGAAATTGGTGAGCATAGTTATTCTGCTCTATTCCTAATGCTTTTGTACAAAAGCTTGCTACTTATAATGCCAGCATTGTTTAGGGAAAATATCCCAAACCTATTCTAGAGAGAAAAAACTTAAATTAAACAAGCTTGAGTTAGACTGAATCCCAAAACCAAATCCCAGTTCAAACGGGGACTTTGGATTAGGAAAAAAAAAAATCATCTTACTCTCTTATACTGTCTACAATACAGTCTTCTTTGGACTTTAATAATAAACTTGCAATTGTGGTGAAAATTCCTATTTCTAAAAGCAGAGAGTCTCAATGAAGAGTCTATGGAAGACGTTTAAAAGACAGGATCTGTAAACCCTCCAGCCAGGTTGTGTATAAAAATGTGTGGGTGTATGAATTTTCTGAACAGGGAGGAGAAGCTTCCATGAGGTTCTCAAATGGATTCTTTCTTACATGGACCCAATGAAAGTGAAGAACCGTATCAGCTGCAAAATTAGGCCAAGTTTTCTCAATCTTGACACTACTGATATTTTGGACAAGAAAATTCATTGTTCTGGGCAGCTATCCTGTGCATTGTAGGATGCTTAGCAGCATCTTCTACCTACTAGATGCCAGTAGTATGTACACATACACACACACAAACACACACAAAATAAAAATATCTCCAGATATTGCAATATGTGCCAGGGTGGGGGTAAGGGGTAGAAAATTGCCCTGTGTTGAGAACCACTGCATTAGGTGATTACATAATCTGATTGGCTGTTTTATTCTAATTGATTGTTACCTTATTTTATTTCAATAAAGGAAACCTTAAAAGGTCCACACAAACCAAATATGTTATTTTAAAAAGATTGGGTGGCATTTAAATAGTTGAAATTACTAAAGGCAACCTAAAGCAGCAAGATTATTTTAAAATCCACATCTATCATTTTAATGACGGCATAATTATCCCCAGTTTTTATTAGAATTAAACCTTACTATGCAGAGAGCAAGAGAGATGTACTGCATTTACTCTACCTTCTAACTTATGAATGACTTCACTTATCAGTCAAGAATTAGTAGAAAATGAGTGTATTTGGAGGCTTTGTTCTCATTGGGGTTGTTAAGATAATTAGTTCAATAACGGAGTCACTGATGCAGAAGGTAGGTAAAATATGCCTATAGAATTTATCAGGAAGCCAGATGGATTGCCAGACTGGAAGCCCAACAAAATATGCCCAGATGTGATTGCACTCAAAGTCCCTCAACATTAGAGAGTCCCTGTTCAGTACTAAAAGCTGCCAAGTAACTGCCCTGTAGTCTAGGGACAGATAACTGCTAAGATACCTGAATACAATACTGATCAAGTATGATTCCAATTGATCTTTAAATCTGGGGTACCACTTCTCAATGACATTCTCTAAGCCTATGCACAGCTCACTATATATCGCGGAATAAGAACAAAAACAATAATAGATATCGTTTATAATGGGCTGAACATGTCAGACATCATCGTCACAATCCCATGAAATAGGTTTTAATGTCTTCATTTAACAATAGAATATGCTGAAACTGGGCAAGGAACAAAGACAGGATTCAAACTCCTGTCTATTTGACTCCACAGCCTGCCCTTCTTCCAACCCCCATGATAATAATATATTAACATTTACTGAAAACTACCCACATCAAGTATTTCATATTTTATTTCATCTAATCCTTACAAAACAATATGCATTATTATTATTGTTGTTATTATTGCCATTTCGAAGATGAAAAAAACACACATAAGATTAAGACCACATAGGCGTTTTTACTAATAGGGCCCAGATGAAAAATCTCAGATAGCTGACACCTGAGAGCACATGCTTAACCACTACAGTGTGTGCGCTCCTCTCTAAAACACAATGAAGAATTTTTGTAAGAATGAGACAGAATCAGGTCTCTTAATAATGAACCAGCTGGACAATCTAGCTTTAAAAGCATATGTAGCCAGCCCCAGTCCTCACTAATAATGTTCTATTTCTGCACTCCACTCTATCAGATTTTGGTATTCAAATGGAAGCAGATGTCTTTGAAATATATGAAATTGAGTGTTTGGGAAGAATGTTTCTTCTCCTTGATTGTTTTGACCCTTTGGACAAATGTCACAATCAATCTGAATGAAAACTGTCCGGAGAAATTAGAACAGTTGCTGTATTTACTGGCTGAGTTTTCTTGGGTCACACTAGCCCCTAAATCTCCTGAGTACACACCTTCCTCTCCCCAACCACCTTTTAGTCAATCTAAATAAATATAACATGAAAAATCCATTAGTGTTCCTTCATTGGTAGAACTTTCTGTAAATAAATAATGAAAGAATTTTACAAAATAAAAAAGAAAGCAGGAATGAGAAGCTGACCTGAGTTTCCCATAAAACTGTTTCAACACAGCTGGCTTGCTCATCATGAGAGTTTTGAGCCCACTAACTTGTGAAAGGAATAACTAATTAACTGGTGTATATATTTTAAGGAGAATGAACATATATGAATTTAATGTCACATTCTGAGAGATTTTTATTTCATTTCAAAGTCATACAATCCTTGAGAGATGGATTTTGAAGTTCCCATGAAAGTTAATAAACTGACCTAAAATATACTGAACCCCCAGTATCCTAATGCAAAGAGGAAGACTGAAATATTTAAATTCTAATGATAGGCACCTTGTAATGAATTCCATTGAAAGTCTTTATTATCATTGATAAGATTATCAATGGTCTTTCTTTGTGGGTGAATACTCCTTTAGGAAGTTTGGTATCCAAGAGATAGTCTTCTGCATTGGATGGTTTGATACAAAGGAGAGAAACCAATGTCCAACTCGAGTAAGCCCAGGAGGGATGCACTGATTTATAGCTGGGCATGATGCAACTGGCCTTAATGGCTGCTGCAGTCAGACTATCAACCACTGTCAGGACATGCTCGCGCTCGCTCTCTCTCTCTCTCTCTCTCTCTCTCTCTCTCTCAAATATCTGCTTCATTCACTCTGATCAGTAGTGGGGCACGTAGCCTCAGACAATCTGAATTAACATCATTACAGAGAGAGATAGGGAATATCTCTTTCCCAGCTTCAGTTGAAAAGTATCCAAAGAGAGGTCCTCATTGGATTCTTGGGTAACACACTTACCTCCTATCACTGCTGATAGTACCTTGCCAGAGGGTGAGGTACCATGATCACCCTAGCCAGGAAAATACACCTACCTCTGTGTCCAAAATGGATGGGAATGGTTTATAAAAGAAGAAGGCAATGGGTTCTGACCAGGTAAAATAATAGTTATTGCATCCTCATCTGTTTTTGGTGATAAAAAGAAAGTAATCTGTCATATAAGAAACAGATTCCAAATAGCATGGGTCATGAAAACAAGCAAAAAAGAAAGGCACAAGAGAAGACATTGTACTTGACTACAGTCAAGAGAATTTTGTAAACATGTCTGGATGAAAACCCAACCTTTCAACAGCAGGCACAGGAGTAGGCTCCCTGAGTCTAATGCCTATGAAAACAAACGCCCTTCATAACTGATAGGAAACGCTGCAGGAGACGAAAGTGCAGAAAAAGTGGCTCTCTGTGAGACTGGCTCATTGTAGAACACCACACAATGAGCGGGGCCACGAGGGTAACATGACATGTGCTGGATGTTTGTTGTCCGAGCTGCGTTTGCAAATAATCATTTTCTAGAGCTTTCCACCTCCTCATTAGCTTTTCAGAACTTAGAGAATTTACGGCATTGCAATCGTTCTTGAAATAGTTCAACTAACCCAATTCCAATTTTGCTAAGAAGAAAGAGACCCAAGAAGGGTATTTGCCTCCCCCAGGAGCAGAGAAAAAGTTAGTACTAAATTTGTTTAGATACCCAAACTCCTGTATTGACAATATTTGACTCCCAGGTCTCGTCTTGACCAGGGCCCACAGACAACAATGGAAAGTGAAGGGGTTCCATTGGGCATATGTTTGAGGTTTTTTAAAATGATTTTTGAGTTACTGATGAGATTACATGAACATTGGTTTCAATAGACCAAGCGTCCTCTTACCGGGACACAGCTCCCTCTCTAAACATCTCTTCTGAGCATTATCAAACATGAACCTCCTTCAGAGGTTTCTATCAATGTCATTGTCATTGGGACACTCAATCATATGAGTTTTCTTTTGTTTCTCCCTCTGCTTCCCCACCCTTCCAGATGATAGACATGATGTACTTTGTCATCATTATGCTGGTGGTGCTGATGAGTTTTGGGGTTGCCAGGCAAGCCATTCTCTTTCCCAATGAGGAGCCATCATGGAAATTGGCCAAGAACATCTTCTACATGCCCTATTGGATGATTTATGGGGAAGTGTTTGCGGACCAGATAGACCGTAAGCAAGTTTATGATTCTCATACACCAAAGTCAGGTATTTAACTTCAATTGGGTCATGTCTTTTCCAAGTTCATTTGTTTGTTCTCAATAAATGGCTCAAGATAGAGGACCAATTCCTAGCTTGTTATCTTGAAGGAACAAAAACCAATCACAGAAAGTGAATATGCAATTTCAATAGCAAAGCAGTCCTCGGGTGTTTCCTCAGGTATGTCTTTTCTGTGACACTAATCAACATCTGGTAAGCCAAATTTGATCAAGAAATAAACCCTTTAACAAGATTGAAATTACTTAGGGACTTAAACCCTTAGGGCCATGTGTTGACTATTTCAATATTAGTCATATATTACATCACTATGCCCCACCCCTACCCCAGTCTGTAAAAAATAAATTCCTTGGGTTTGACTTCAGAACAAATAAACAATTCTCAATTTCACCATCAGAATTCAAGAGTGAGGGCCAACATCTGCATGGCGTTTTCCTTGCACTGGAAACTATTCTCCGGCTCCCTTTCCCACTGTCTTAAATTATGTGCTTTTGAGACTCAAAAGAAGCTAGTGTTCACTGCCTGAAAGTATGGAAAATGCCTTAGGTTATAAACTGAGTTGCTTGCTGTAAATGCCAAAAATATAATAGTATCTATACAATGAAGTGATTCAGTGTGAGGAGCGAGCAACAGCAGCGGCCGGCCCCTGATGTTTCAAGCCCTAATAGATACTGATTTTCTGTAATAAACACTCTTGTTGTATAGAGTGTGAAGATAGATGTCCTAGGAATCCGTTCCAGAATTTTATTTGGACCAAATGTCAGGGCAGACCAGGCATTGGGAAGTTGTTTGGGAAGAAAGCATCAGGAAAGAAATATCTTTCAGTGTGGAGGAGTTGAATCCCAAGAGAAACTATTTCTCATTTTCCCTGAGGACTTCAGCTCTAGAAATAACATCCCTCCAACATTGTTGAATTAACACTTTTCAGACATTTTTCGCTGACAGGCCAGCCATCTGAGCCCTGGACTGTGGACATGGATTAGGGTTACATAACCAGGTAATAGAGCTTATTAAGAGCAGGAGCAGAGACTAGTCATCCCCCTCTTCCATCCCCACCAGTCCCAGGTAGGACCGAGACCAGACGAGTAAGGACAGAGGACCGGACTGTGAGTCCTGCAGGCCTGGGAAGAGCACGTGTCCACTGGAAACAGAACATACCACTACGTCATTTTCCCTTCCGTGGTGAATTTTGAACAAATATCCGTTCCTTCCCAAAATGAGTTATCTGAGACAAGAAGGCTTTTTGGAACACCTAATTGGAACAAACATTCATTTCACAAGACTTAGCCAACTCACTGAGGAAGAATTTTAACTCCCTCTCCCAGATGAAATATCTTTGGTTGACAATGTACAGCCTTCACCAAGACAGCTTTGCAGGGACCAGGGGAAGCTCTTTTGGAATCCTCCTTTCAAATGGTTTCTCAAAACAAAATGACACTTAAAATGCCTACCAACAATCATTCTTCTCAGAAACTAAATGTACTGTTTTCCTCCAAGAAATTGCTTTACCACTTACATTAGTTTGCCTTTTCTAATTTTTTTCCCCAAAATGAGATTAAGCGCCCATGGGTGTTTTAATGATGTAACATTTGGGGTGGGAGAAAGAGGAAGGTGTAGGTGTGTTTTACGAATGGGATTCTGTCTGTCCCTCTACAAGTGGCCATTTATTGATGTTGTACTATGAACCCAGCCTAGTGCAACAAACACCACCATCTGGCTGAATAAGAGGATCTATTATTGTTATTTTAAAAGAAGGGCTGATTGTAGTTTAGAACTTGAAAACCCCCCAGAGAAAGACGAGAGGTGTTTTGTGCAAGTGAAGTCTGAAAACAGATTTCCCACATGGTTCACTAGATCTGCGGTGCTCTACGTGTGTGAGAATAATGCTCTACCCCTCATCCCAGTAGGTAACTGACCCAGACGTGGATGCAACCTTCATGACACCTTCCCCCAGCCACTTCCTTTTGGATGTTCTGAAATTGGCTACAGCGGTAGCCACTGTTCTAAGCTAAATCAGCCAGTTTTCTGTCTAGAGTGCTAAAGAATATTTGTCCTTTCTCAAATGGGTATAGAAGGATGCCCCCAAATATGTCATCACATTTGGCCAAGGTCATTGACTATTCCTATTCTCTAAATGTTTCGATTTCCATGCGATGGCACTGGGTGGGCCCACGGGGGATTGGGTAACTGCCCCACCTGGTCATTCAGAGCTGCCCGGGAGACCCAAATGCCGAGCTGTTTGAGAAAGGTACAAATCTTTATGCTGCCCTGCAGTGTCTTGCCTCTTTTCTGTGCCGTGGCCAGGTTGGTTTGTGAAGCATGTGTTCAGGCTGATGGGATCTCGTATCCGCCTGGACCCCACGCCTGCCCAGGGCCTACCCAGCCCGTGCTGTGATGTGCCCTGTGGGCTGCTCCGAGTGCTGCTCATTCACACACGCTGCAGAGTAACTCATTTCTAAGTACTGCACGTGCTCTGTATCTTTGTGTTTTTAACTGCAAAATTGCTGAACCCATTTCATATTTGCAGAATAATCTTTCCTGATTGGGATGAATGTCTGTGGATATATGGGGTCCTACGTTTGGGTTTTGAACATCTGTCTTACACCTCAGAACGGGAGACAGCTCTGGTGCCCTCACTTCGCAAGGCAATGATACTGAAGAATGGATTTTTTTAAATATACATTTTCTTTTTGTAATTTGTCCTAAACCCAGAGACTATCAGTAAGGCCAAAAAATCTAGAATAAGACTTATGAAGTCAGTTTCCAAATGTGCTTCCAGACTAAAAGAAAAAAAAAAAAAAGAATGGAGTCACTGTACACTCACAAACTGACAGGTGTTTTTAACCTCTAAACCACACGGAGTTAACACAAACGATAGTCTGGCTTTAATCTCAATTAGGCGCAGAGGCTGAAATAGTAGCTCTGGTGGTGGGAGCAGAAGTAAGCGCAGACACCTGGTTGGAAGCAGCAGCTAGTGAAACTGGGGAGGGGACAGCTATGTCGGCTCGGCCTGGACACTTTGTCCAACACCCGACAAGCTCCTGGGAATTGAACTTGCTGTTGCTGGTTGGTTAGTTGGTTTTCATTTTGTTTTGTTTTTAAATCGCTCATAATTATCTCAGGTGTTTGTTGTATAAAATACTCTCTAGACCTAACCTATGGGCCTCTGTGAGGTGACTTGGACTGCAGGTTGCTCGATGCATTGCTACCAAATGATGACATTCGTTTGGGCATCTCATTAAAGTGGGAGCCGCTCAGGGTCCGACTGAAGCCTGAGGGGGAAAAAGCCACTCAGAGAAGAAAGCAGCCAAATAAATTTCCAGCACAAATTTCCAGCATAAATTTTCTCGTGCCAAGGCCGGGACAAAGCTAGAATTTGATGGCCTTTCGCCAGCTGAGAAACCTGGTTCTGTTTCGGTGTGTGGGGTACCTGGAAGTATACCCTTGTTGGCAGAAAAAATGGGGTATCCCTGGCCTCCTTGAGCCTCTGAATGAATGAGACTACTCTTTATTTACAGGGTACTCCTGTGTTGCCGGTGGTATGATTCCCTAGGCCATACCAGGACAAGGGGAAGATGAATCATGCTCTTGAATGTATTAAATCAGGGTCTAAATTTAGTCCTTCTTTCTGCCTCTCTGAGTATTTTTACAAGTTTGGGTAGTAATGTGAAAGTGCTACTTTCTGCCATAACAACTTCATATTACTTGGCTGTTTTCACTTGCACTAAATTAACTAGCCAATCTACTTAATGCATGGGTCAATTTTTTTTCTTCTCTCTTGCTGCCTAGGGCTTTCCATCTGAAAAAAATAGGTAATCTGGAGTGAGGGTTTTTTTAGTTGTTTTGGTTTGGTTCTGCTCTACTTCATTAATTAGTACAAAAGTTTTGCTATTAAAAACAATTCCTCACTCCCTTGTACCCTTGCTGTCTCTACGATGTTGACTGGATTTAAAGTGTTGTTTTTGTTGGAAAACAAGGAGCGTGTATGAGCATGGAAAGCTAAAACCCTCTCCGGCATTATTTTTCTGCGTCAGATTATCTGTTCCGCACTTCAGGTGTGGAAATTAGAATAACTCAAGGCCAATGTCTAAAATATGTCTGTTTGTGGCGAAACTCAGAACAGCACAAAGAAGATGGCTATTGTTATGCACTTCAGTTGTGAGACTCCAGGGCTCTGCATCTGTTTGGTATTCAGGACTGACCTTCTCTAAAGGATTCAGAGCACAGTAATGCCTAACAGCTATCGCGTGGGGAGTGTTGCCTGGCCAGAGAAAGTATTTTGGAAGAGAAAAACTTGAGACATTGCCAACTTTGGGAAAGGGGTGAATTGTTTTACTGGGTTTTGTTTTCACAGATTGCTAAGGAAGCAAGCCAATATGAGGCACCACCCCCATCTTCTGTCCCTGAAAGTCAGCTTATATTCTAAGGAATACCTACCTGACTTGTTTACTAATGCAGATGAGGCTCGGTGGCCTCACAAATGGCAGAGCCATCTGCAGACAGACCTTTGTGATGATTCTGTATGCCACTGTGATCAATATTTATTTCACTATCATAATATTCATTTGGCCTTTGCTCACAGGTCGGCCTCCATTTTCCATTTGTTTATTCTTCATTCAATGGATATTTATTTTCTTCCTACTATGAGCTGAACCCAGAGATACAGAGATGAACGTGACAGAGATGCTGTCTTCAAGGAGTTTACAGTCCAGGAGAGTCGACCCGATGTTGACAGTATCAGGTGGAGATGGAGCCCAAAAATGAGAGTAGTCAGTACTTCTGGGCTGAGACTAGGGATACGATAGATGAAACCTTGCAAAGAATGAGAAGGTTGAGCTGAGCCCTGAAATATGAGCAGGCATGTGCTAGGCAGAAAGGAGAAGAGGGGTATGAAGGAGAACAATGGCATTTCAAACTGAGAGTTAGCATGGCAAATTCCAGGCACAGCAGGTAATGAAATACGGCTGACTTGTAGGGTGAAAGGCAGGAGGCAGGAAGCAGGACAGATGGGTCTGAAGAGAGAGACAGGAGCCTAGATCTTGGAGGACTTATACTCCATGCTTGGGTAGTTCCATGATGTGGTATATGCTTTAGCAAAACTGTAATGGTCCATAAAAGGAGTCGAGATGGGAAGCGAGAGGACATTAGCTACTGCAATAGCAGTATGGGTAGAGGCAGTGAGCTACAAGAGACTTTAGGGAGGTAAAATCAGAAGGACCTGGACAGAAGTCAGATGGTGCAGAAGGTGCGGGGGCGCGAAGTGGATAAGGATTTAAGATGGAGGAGGCAAAGGACACCACAAGGTTTCTGGCTTACTCTAAAAGGTGATAGCGCTTACTGATACAGAGAACCAGGAAAGAGGAAGGATGGGGGGTTGGGTAGGAGATTCGGTTGCAGTTGGATTGATTTTAAGTTCCCCTTAGGAATGCCAGGAACACCATGAAGAAGGCTCCTTTGTATATAAGCTCTGGAGCTAAGTAGAAAGAGCTGGACTAGAGCTATAGATTTGAGGATCAAGAATGTAACTGAGTTAAAGCTATGGAAGGGGGCAGGCTTGCCAGGGGAGGTAAGTAGAGAGAAAAGAGAAGTCCAGAGTACAACACTGGGAGTGGAGGAGTCAGTAGTGTCAAATGCAAGATAAGAGTCCATCCACCTGGGTAAATGTTTAGAAGAGTCTATTCAATTTGACCTTCGGGGTGTCACTGGTGACTTTAGCTAGAGAATAATCACTTCAGTGATGACTGCAAAAGCCAATTACAGTAATTTAAGAGTAGAGGAGTATCAAGGTAGAGCATTTACTAGGAAAGAGGGAGAGAAATGTTGCACATGTATGTGGACGATGTTGATGAAGTGGGTCTTTGAGAAAAAGAGTCAGTAGTCACTCATCTGTGGAGGATACTTTCCCAAGACCCCCCCCCCCCCCCAGTGAATGCCTGAAATTGGCATAGTATTGAATCCTTGTATATACTATGTTTTTTCCTAGACATACATACCTATGATAAAGTTTAATTTATAAATTAAGAATAGTAAGAGATTAGCAACAATGACTAATAATAAAATAGAACAATTATAACTGTAATAAAAGTTCTGTGAATGGTCTCTCTCTCCTCCTGCTCTTTTCTCACTCTCTCTCTAAATCTTATTGTATTGTACTCACCCATCTTGTGATGATGTGAGGTGATACAGTGCCTACGTGATAAAATGAAGTGACATGAATGACACAGGGATTGTGACATAGTAGCATTAGGCTACTATAGGGGGTGCTTGAACACAAGCACTGTGATAACTGAGAGGGCTACTAAGTGACCAATGGTGGGTTATAGAGCATGGACACAGTGGAGAAACGGATAATTCACATCCTGGATGGGACAGAGTAGGATGGTGTAAGATTTCATCATGCTACTCAGTACAGAGCTCAGTTCAAAACTTATGAATTGTTTATTTCTGGAATTTTTCATTTAATTTTTTTGAGATGCCATCGACCACAGATAACGAAAACCTCAGAAAGTGAAATCTTAGATAAGGAAAACTACTCTAAAGTTTTGTAATCACCACTCAGGGAAGTTGCTGACTCAGTACTATCAACTAATTGCTTTGGGCTACCGATTTGCATAGTTAGGTTGTTTGTTTTCTGTCAAGATTCAGCAGCCTATATCAGGAAAAACAAATATTTGGATTAATCTAAGAGGGAAGCATTGCAGCATCAATACGGCAGAAAGAAAGGGTACTGGGCTTTTTGAAGATGTTTGCAAGTATTCGTACAGTATGCCTTATGAGATCTAAGATGAAGGGAGAAGGAAATAAAGGTGTATTGTAGGTAAGTACCTAGGGAGGAAAATGATCAAAAGACTGGAGGTCTAACCTGAGCGCCAAGTGCATTGGGAACTAAGAATCCTACGGGTAGTGATGATAAGACAATGTGGTCAGAGAATGGTAAACTGCCATTCAGAATTAAAAGGTGGAAAAAATTTAAATTAATGATAAGGTCCAGAGGTGGCTATGGGAATGGATTCTAGGATATGTTGGAATTGAGGTCAAGCATCTCGAAGATAGGTTCTTCTGTGTTTGTCAATACAGATATTGACAAGAGGATTCTGATCAGGATGACCTGAAACTCAGAGGAGAAAGGGCTCTTTGCACAAGAAGGAAAAGCAGTGATTTGGAAGAGGCAGAGAGTATCAATGAGGATGTAAACATTATTTATGGGAACCACAATGTGGATGTAAAAGAATGTACAATTTTTATCTGAGAAGGTTACAGGGACGTGGTGTCTTCCTGCAAAATGGGTTTTGGTTAAGGCAAGAAACTATGAAAGTGGACTTACGTAAGTAGGAGAAAGCAGTGGAGTTTGTGTCCAATTATAGGGGAGTGCTAGAAGGCTCTGGAGAAAGGGAGGAAAGGGAGAAATGATGGGAAAATTCAGTGGGCAGAAAGCCCAGCACCATGAGGGCAAGTAGCATAGGGGAGGATAGTTGACCAGAATAGCTTGCATTGCAGGAGTAAAGGATGATAGATAAATGAAGTGTGGTGGGAATAAGTTTTCCAGAGTTCTGAAGCAGATGAGGTAGATGAAGACTGGAACCCTAGCAGTGTAAGAGGCTAGATGAGGCTAATGATATCTGGGTCTCGTAGGCAGTCTAGAGTAGCCTTTGCTCAGGTTTCCAAGACTGTAGTGGGGACAGACTGTTCTGTTCTCTAAAAGGGTGGAAACTCTAGACTTTGTGTAGTGGTGCAGAACAACCAGATGGCTGGGGAAGTCTCTATCTCAGACGTGGCTTTCCTTTTGCAATCAGCAGTGGCCTGTGATTCCAGAGAAGCATCACTCATCACCTTTCAGAAGAATGAGCTTTTATCAGCTTGGGGTATTCCATTTTTCTCTAACCTTTTCTAGACTTGCTCATATCTTTTTTCTTTATTTTTATTATTGACACTATTGCAGATATCCCCATTTCCCCCCTTTGCTGCCTTCCTCTCAGCCCCTGCTCCCCCTTCCCCCTGGCTACCACTGCACTGTTGTCTGTGTTCATGGGTTATACATATACATTCTTTGGCTAATCCATTCACCTTCTGGCCTATAATTGAATTTAATGCTTGGTCCATCTTGACCGTTTTCAGCCTCCTTGTAACTCTGCCATTAGCAGAGTGCTTTTGGTACATCCTAGGTTTGCATGATTCCAAAACCCATGCTTTTTCTACTCTAGAACAAATACCCCTAGTAAATCTTACATAACCCTATGGAAAATAAGGCATCAGTGAAAGGGACATATTTAAAATTCTCAAAACCTTCTCAAAGGATCACCAAACCACTTCCCAAAAAGTTATACTTGGCAGAGAAAAGTTGATTTCCCATCTAGTTGTTGAAACTATTTTGCCACCTATGAAGAACTAACTTATCACTAGGGGGGAAAGGTCTAAAAAATGCATATCCCTCCATAGAGGCAAATCAGCAGGGTTGCCATAAAAACTATGTTGGCACTTTTCCTCTTCAGCATATGTGAAAGTGATCTAAAAATGGGAGTCTGAAAGATTTAGAGAAGAAAGTAAAGTTTATGGCAATTCCAAGTACTAAGCCAACAGTGAGAGACTTCAGAAAGGTTTCATGTGCATGCCGGCAGAAAAGTAGAGATAATGTTTACTATGAGCATGTTAAGATGAAATTAGTCATAGAGAAACAATAATATTCCAACACTTGTTGGGTGGCTCAGTTCATTGGAGCCAAAAAGTTTGCAGGTTTGATTCCTGGTCGGGACACATACCTAGATCCCCAGTTGGGGTACCTATGGGAAGCGACTGATTGATATTTCTCCCTAACATCTCTCTCTCTCTCTCTCTCTCTCTCTCTCTCTCTCTCTCTCTCTCTCTCTCTCTCTCAATAAAATCAGTAAGCATATGCTCAGGTGAGGATTTAAAAAAAACAATAATACTCCATACTCTACCTAGATACTGTAGATATAATCAACTACAGGTAAGGAAAGGTAATCACTGTAGACTGAATACTGGAAACAACTTCATGGTGTATAACTCAACCCAAAAAGATATTAGAAAACATGCCCTGGCTGGTGTGGCTCAGTGGATTGAGTGCCAGCCTGCAAACCAAAGGGGCACTGGTTCGATTCCCAGTCAGAGCACATGCCTGGATTGCGGGCCAGGTCCCCAGTAGGGGGTGCGCAAGAGGCAACCACACATTATGTTTCTTTCCCTCCCTTCTCTTCCCTTCCCTCTAAAAATAAATAAATAAAACCTTAAAAACAAAAACAAAAAAATATGTTAGAAAACATCTCAAATAGCATTTAAAAAACAAAACAGAAGGAGCTAATGCGAAGCTGTGGTGTGAATCTGTGCCTGGGACACCAAGTATAATACTGATCACTGTCCCTCAAAGAAAACAAATACATTGAGCTGGAGCAGAGAGCCAAACTAATCAGGGGAATTAATGAAAAGCTACAATCTGAGGAGAGATCAGGCAGATTAGAGCTCTTCACGATGGTAGATGAAAGCAACCATGCCTGAAGTTCATGGACTTCCAAAGTGATTCTCTGTGGACAAAGAGAACATGAAATGGATCCCCGAATCCCAGTAAACTCGAGCCAAGAATCCTCTGAAGTATGAAAGTGGTAGACTCAAGTCAAATAAAAGATATACCATTCTACAAGGCAAGGAGAGAATTTATGGGATTTATTTCCACTAAGAGATGTTACAGGATAAATAATATAGTCTTAAAGAGACTTTTTAAATGTTATCTTTGTAATCATAAAAAGAGAGACTTTGAACAAAAATGGTTTTGTTCCTACACCAAAATAATTTTCTTTCGAAGGAAAAAGATGAGGAAAAAGAGGAAGAAGAAGATTCCACTGCACAGTGGAGGACCCGTATCATAGAAATGACATGGATAATTCAAAATAGCATATAACTCAAATCACATGTAAACATTAGTGAAGAAGACATCCAGTCTGGCACGTTGCTGATACCATTAGTGTGCCTCTCAGATCCCTTCTCATCACCCTTTACCAAAGCTGTGCACCCATCCTCCAGCTTCTGTGTCTTCTGTTGCTAAGGACTGTTAGCTGTGAACTTCATAGACTTGCCCCTAAGCGGCTGGAGCCTCTTTACCCCCCAGAGAGCCTCACATGCCTGAGAGTTTTTGTACCTCTTGGACATCTGTACTCTGATGATGCCTGTTGGGAAGGAAATAGTGGGCAGCATATAAAAGCCTTGGTTCCTTATCTCTTGCTTAAGTGGGAAAAACTATTACCTTCAGGACTGCAGAATAGCTTCCTGAATGTGAGGTGCAATTCATACTTCAGAAAGCCCTGTGGGATCAGACTAAGGCTCAGACCTGAAATTTCACCCAGACTGCTTCCTCCACTTTCCACCCAATTTCTCTTCTGAGCACTGCCTTAACAAATCACTTTCACTTGATCCTTTGCTAAGGTTCTCTCCTAGAAGAACCCAACCTAAGATACAGGCTTCTCAGATACAACCTGACCTCATGTGCACTGGAAGCTCAGGGACCTACTTTTCAGTGCAGGGTAGGAGGCCATGGGGCACCCAGATTATATACAGGCATATCTTGAAGATATTGCAGGTTCGATGCCAGACCACCACAATAAAATCAAGTCTCGCAATAAAATGAGTCATAATCTTTTTGCTGGTGGAAGGTGTTGCCTTCAAGTTGTAAAAAAAATCAACATCTGTGAAGCACAATAAAGGGAAGCTCAATAAAATGAAGTATGCCTGTATAAAGCAGATGGTTGATCTAGTCATCTGTATTAACAAGATTCTCTCTCTCATTACAAATGATGGAAACTTCTTTGTGCTGTACTTTTTTTTTTTTTTTTTTTTTGAGCTGTAGTTCTCTAACACCTGAAGTAAACGGCTCTAACTCAAGACATTATGTTCCTAGGAGTCACTGAAAGATGTCATTCATGAAGCTGCAAAGTTTATTCCAGCCTTAGAATCTTTTATTCCACCATATTTCTCAAATCCCTCCTCTGCACCAAGGAGGCCCTGTGAAGAAACAGGAAGATGTGTAGCCACTGTTCTCATTTTCAGAGTTTATCACCTTGGTGAGGATCAACCAACTTCTGCGGAGCGTCAGGTGGCATTGGCAGCCATACAGTCTCTGCTGTAATTCCTCAAAATGACAATAAGTAAACTAATGAGTGTGGCTGTGTTTCAATAAAACTTTATCGCCAGAATAGGGATCATGCCAGATTTGGCCCATGGGCTGTAGTTCGCTAACCCCTCGTCTGCACCATCCAGCCATGCTGTTGCGCTGGCTACTCTCCTCTTACTTCAGTTGAGGAATATGTGAAACCAAAGGTTCAGGAGGGAATCAATTTCCTGTTTGACATTTTATCCAAATACATAAAATGACACTGCTTTGGGCAATTATTTTCTTAGAAAAAGTGTTATTCTGCCCCTTTATATAAAAAAAGATCAAAGGAGAAGATGCCTGCTGTTGAATTGGTGTCTAAGGAAACCACTCTGCTTTAAGAGTGAGTATAGCTCCCAGACCATAAATGCAGATTCTGCCATAAAATCAACTTTATTTTTTATTATAATTCCACTTATTTCTATTTTGAACACCCATCCCCTAAGGTGGTACAAAGCCAATACCCACTTGAGAGACAGACAGGAATAAATGAGTATTTCAAAATGCTACCCTAGTTCATAGATTCAACCATCTTGCAAATAAAAACAAGGTCCCGATTAAGAGAGGTATCACTTCCAGCCAAGATGGAGGTGTAGGTGGATACACTATGCTTCCTCACACAACCAAAATTAAGGAAAACAAAGATTTAGAAACAAGAAAATCAGAACTGATAGAAAAATTGAACTGTACAGAAGCCCAATAACCATTCATCCAGATCAGTAAGATGGGCAGAGTCATGGCAGGAAAAAGTGGAGGTCGGCGGACCTTGGCACATAGGCAGCAGCAGCTGGCAGATCCCAGGCTCATGGGTGGTGGCTAGTGGACCCCGGGCATGGGGTGACAATGGTGCAGACCCAGTGAGGCCGTGCAAGGCAGCTGGCTGACCAGGTGGTCCCACATTTGTGCGCAGATAATCCAGGTGAAGGGGAAGCAGCAGAAGTGACTGTAATCTGAGAGAGAGTGGAGCAAGTGCCATTGCTCCCTCTCAGACCCCACCCCCACATACAGTGCCACTACCCAGCCAATGGGCTGCCCTGCCCTGGGGAACACCTAAGGCTCCACCCCTCACTACCTAAGAGCTGTGACCAGACACGCCCCCCCAAAAAAAGGCTCAAACCGGAGAACAAATCAATGCTACAAAGCCAATTCCTCTAAGCAACGAAGAGATAGCCAACCTATCAGATGCACAGTTCAAAGCACTGGTGATCAGGATGCTCACAGAATTCGTTGCTTTTGCTGACAAATTAGATGAAAAAATGCAGGCTACAATACATGAAATGAAGGAAAACGCACAGGGAGCCAGTAGAGATGGGAGGAAAACTGGGACTCAGATCAATGGAGTGGACCAGAAGGAAGAAAGAAAGAAACAAACAGAAAACAAGGAAGAAACAAGAATTCAAAAAAATGAGGAGAGGCTTAGGAACCTCCAGGACAGCTTTGAATGTCCCAACATCCAAATTATACAGGTACCAGAAGCGGAAGAAGAAGAGCAACAAGTGGAAAACTTACTTGAACAAATAATAAAGGAGAACTTCCGTGATCTGGCAAAGGAAATAGACTACCAGGAAGTCCAGGAAGCTCAGAGAGTCCCAAAGAAGTTGGACCCAAGGAGGAACACACCAAGGCACATCATAATTACATTAGCCAAGATTAAAATGAAGGAGAGAATTCTAGAAGCAGCAAGAGAGAAGGGCACAGTAACCTACAAAGGAGTTCCCATCAGACTGTCAGCTGATTTCTCAAAAGAGACCTTGCAGGCAAGAAGGGGCTGGAAAGAAGTATTCCAAGTCTTGAAAGGCAAGGACCTACATCCAAAATTGCTCTGTCCAGCAAAGCTGTCATTTAGAATGGAAGGGACGATAAAGTGCTTCTCAGATAAGGTCAAGTTCAAGGAGTTCATCATCACCAAGCCCTTATTATATGAAATGTTAAAGGGACTTATCTAAGAAAAAAGAAGATAAAAATATGACAGTAAAAAGACAGCAAACTCACAGATACTAACAACCACACCTAAAACCAAAGCAAACTAAGCAAACTACAACAGGAACAGAAATACAGAAATGGAGATCACATGGAGGGTTAGCAACAGGGGCATGGGAGGAGGAGAGAGGGGGAAAGGTACAGAAAATAAGTAGCATAGACAGTGGGCAGAAAATACACAAGGGTAGCACAAGAATAGTGTGGGAAATGTAGAAGCCAAAGAACTTATGACACATGGGCATGAACTAAAGGGGGGAATGTGGGTGGGAGGGGGTGTGCAGGGTGGAGGGGAATGATGGGGGAGAAATGGGACAACTGTAATAGCATAATCAATAAAATATATTTTTAAAAAAACAAGGTCCCCAAAATAGAAATAAACTTGTTGGCTCTGGGTGTGCTAGATGTAATCTTCATGTTTTCAAAGAGGGGGTTGGTATGTGAAGGAATCATAATCTGGTATCATAATAAATTATCTAACAGTATTGCTCAAGTGATTTCTTAAATTCCTAGAATGTTGGTAGGCCTGGCAGATTCTTCCAGAATAGCCCTGTCCAATAGAATCTTCTGTGATCATGGAACTGGTCTAGATCTGCTTTGTCTGACTTTATAGCTTCTAGTCACATGTGGCTAGTAAGCCTTAGAAATGTGGCCAGTGTGAATGAGGAAGTGAATTTTTTATTTTGTTTAATTTTAACTAATTTAAATAGCTGCATGTTGCTAGTAGTTACCCTATTGGACAGCTCAATTCTAGAATATAGAAATGCTTTGGAATGGCAGCTGCTCTAGAGCAGGGCTATCTCTGCCGTGTTCCCTGCTGTAGCCTCAGCATCTCTAACTGTGTCTGGCACATGGTCAATGCTCAGAAAATAGTTGGTGCTTAAATTAAACCCCTTCAAGTAAGGAATAAAAAGAGAGTGAGGTTGATATCTGCTTTGCACAATCAAAAAATATTTCAATGACTATATAAAAGGGAATTAAAATTTTTTTCAGTAGAAAGGGTGAAAAGGAATTATGTTTATTATAAAGGAATTTAAAATTTGGATGAAGTTAAATGTAATGATCATGGATACATGCTTCAGAGAGACTGAGAAAGAGGAGAGAGAAGAGAGAGAAGTGAATTCAAAGGAAATCCTAGAATTGATAACTCCCTGCAATTTAGTCCAATTAGGTTCAAGAAATACTCATTAAACAAGTCATCCTTCTAGTCTTATGAAGAAATCACTTGTTGTTCAGCTATAAAAAAGAGAGAAAGGAAAAGAGGGAGAGACAGAAAGAGGAAGGGAGGGAAAGCCCTTGGTTGCTGCAGCAGCTGAGGAAGAGAGACAGCTGTGGGAGCCCAGCAGTAGGACCAGATGAGACCCAAGCTGAGAGCCCTGCCCACACTGCACTGTGCACACTGGAGGAGGTGGCCATGCCTGCCGTAACTACAGCCTTTCCAAAGGCACAGTGTTCTGACCGAACGCCGTGAAGCAGACGGCTGATTTTACTCAAAGCAGAGCAGAGTACATCCTTTCTGGTAACGTGGCAAGACTTTAACCCATCTGTACTAACAGCCACCAAAAACTAGACTGATCTCAATACAGGTTAACTGTTAGCAGACCATCCCAGCAGGACTCACACAGTAACTGTCTTTTCTCAAATGTGACAGAGTCCGAATAAGCTTCAAACCACAGTTTCAGTTTGGAGAGGGAACTAAGGTGCCCAACATCTTTTACAAAACACTTTCCAGTGGAGCAAATAGCTTTCCGCACAAGATCTGAAAAGACCTTGTCTGCCAAGTGATGTGTGACTGAATTGCTTGGCGTTTGGCCAACTCTTTGGTACCTAGAATATCAGGCCTGAGGTTCAAGATGAGGATATGCTAGGCAGAAGACCCCAATAACTTCAGGTCAGATACAGAATTTTGAGTCTTCATCTTAGTGACACACTCAATTCCAGGACATGACGTGCACTGATGAGCTGAGAATAAAAGGGGCTATTTCTTGACCTGGTTTGTGGTTATATGTGTTTTCATTTTACAGTGGACATGTGTTTTATGAACTCTTCCATATATTTGGTATATTTCATGTTGTCATATAACAAGGAATAAAGCAATCATTCTGTTATCACATTTTCCAGATTCTAGTTTGAATGGGTTTGTTCACTCAGTGACATCAACTGGATACATCTGTGTGTCAGGTACTGTGCTAGGAGCTGGGGGTTAAAGGGAGACATGTGTTATTGCCCTGGCTTTGGAAAAAGTCTCATGGGGAAGATTAACAAGTAAACAAATCATTGGAAATCAGCATGATACATATTTCCTTAGGGGTAATGTATAAGGATTCAGCTCAAAGGAAAGAACATATTTTTGTTTGTGGGTGGCTGGCGGGTGATGGGGGATGATGAAAGGAATGTAATGAAGCAAATAAAAGCAAGAGGGGACAAAGTACAGTCAGATAAATTCTCCTGGAGGTAACAGCTAAGCTGGATCACAAAAGATATGAAACATTTTTCAGACATATCATGAGAGAGCATTCTAGACAGACCATCAAGTCCAAAGCTAGATAGGGATGATAAGGTGTGCCAGGTGTAGGCAAAGGGAGACAGCAGGGAAATGAGACTTTCTGCTAGATCAGGCAGTGAGGGGCTAATCCCTTCTACACGGTGCTCCCAAGTTTCCCATACCTACCCTGGGTTAACATGTGGCACCATATTGTTTTTGTCTGGTTTCTTACATGTATTCACCATAGGACTATGAGATCTGTCCAGAAGGTATCCAGCCTCTGGAAAAATAGAGACATTTATGGAAGAAGATAGAAGATACAAGAAACATTGTACCTAGGACAATGATGCCTCAGTCCCCTTCAAAGGAGGCACCTTAGGATCACACACAGTTCTCCCAATTGCCATCAGCTGCCCCATTGTATTTTTCCTGACTCTCATCAACAGTCTAAAATCTCTTCCCTTTCAAAGGTGATTTTAGTTTTGGGAAAAGGCAGAAGTCACAGGCCACCAAAGTCTGTGACTTCTGGGCTATATGCAGAAGTCTGGGCTATATGCAGAAGTCTGGGCTATATGCAGAAGTCTGGGCTATACAGGGGCTGAGGCACCTGGGTGATTTGATGTTTTGCAAAAAAAAAACTCTGCATGAGACATGATGCATGAGTGGGTGCATTGTCATGATGAAGCTGCCAATCACCAGTTGTCCATAGCTGCAGCCTTCTGAATCATCTGAGTAGTTTCTGCAGAGGAATGTTCAGGCTTAACACAAAATTTGATACAGATTTGTTGCTCTACTCGCTCAGTCATTTTGAATATGATGGCCACACATAAATATGCTCACTCAATGGCATCTACCGCTCCTACTGACTAGTACAGTGAAGTCATCATTGTTCACACATGTGCATTCCAGTCCACTCTCCTTGGCTGCCAAGTTACATTGATGTCAGCAAACCACTCTCATTATATCAACAATGGCTGAACGTTTTCCAGACAGACCTCATCATATATACATTTTCGGAAAGTGGGGGCCAGGTCTGTGTTCACCTTTTCCCATACTTGAGTGAATGAATAGAGAAGAAGTTAGAAAGGTAGATTGTAAAAGGCTTTGGGTGCCAGACTAAGGAGTTTGGATCTTTTCTTATGAGAAAGGCACAGCTCACCATGTGTGGAGCCCCGTTCAAAGTCAAGGCTCTGGTTTATGGAATTCAGAGGTTATGATTGCTGAGTAGGGAGATTGTGGCTAGAAATTAGACAGCCTCGGTGCTCATTTCAGGAAAACTAAATAAACCATAGAAAAGCCCCTTCTTCCAAAATTTCTTCCGAAAGAGGAGTAGCAAGCTTGGGAGAGTCAGAACATCCCCTGAGTGTGAAGTATTTGAATCTTTAATCTTAACCCCCAAAAGAGCTGAAGTCAGCATTCGGGAAAGGAGAGTTAAAATAGGGGCAGGTAATGAAGCAGATGGCTCAGCCTGAATGAGGCGGACTTCGAGCAGACAGCAGGCAGCACCAGGCAATAGTGTGCCTGGAGGGCAAAGAAAGTGAGACAGGGTGTGTGTGCGTGCGGCGGGGGGGGGGGGGGGGGGGGGGGCGGCGGGAGTGGGGGGGAGGGCTGTGTTGAGAAAGAGAGGTGATGGCAAAAACAGCTTTGCCTACATTGCAATTTTGCCAAGGGCCCTGGCAAATGCCCGCTTGCCTCCAAAAACCACCTTCTCTGCTGTCTACAGTAAACTGCTGATGCCTAAATTTAAATACCAGAATTGCTTGAAGTTCTAAGAGTCTCAGGCTCCTCTAGTCCAGTCTGCAGGCAGTGGGCTTTGCAACTGCAGCTTCTCCAGTTCAGCCAGGTTTCTCCTTACCTACACCCCACCTCTCCCCTGCTAGAGGACTAACAGAGGCACAAAGGAGAGGAAGAAAGACAGAGGAGAGGAGTTAAAAGCATTCAGGTACCACCCTCTATCACCTTTTCCCTTAGTTCATCCTTTGCCTATCAAAAATCTATTTCCCAAGAAACTGGCATACTCTCAAAGTTTTCTTGTGACCACAAAATAATTTCTCACAGTTAGGTCTCCATCACTGGTTCTCAACCAGAGAAGTTTTGCCCCATCCCCTCCCTCCCCAGGATGTTTGGCACTACCTAGAAGTATGTTTGGTTGTCATAACTTGGGAGGATGTTGCTGGCATTTAGTGGTAGAGATGGTGGATTCTATGACCAATCCTATAATGCACAGGACAGCCTCCCCCACCAAAATTACCAACCCCAAATGTCAGTAGTGTTGAGGTTGGGAAAACTTGGTTTGTCAGAATCCAAAACTTAACTTCTTATTTTTGCTTCTCAAAGAAAAGTGGCACAAAGTAGTTGTTGTCAACATCTGCAAAGTCCTAAAGAGGACAGATCTGAGAAAATCCCAATTGGGTTGTCACTGTCTGAAGCCAGAAACAGAATGTCCCAGGCCCCCATCTGCCATCCCTCACAGTTCCCCAGCATCTCCCTCCACTCTGCGCACTATGTCTTCAGACCAAAGACCAAGGTAGGACATCATACGGTCATGGAGTTGGAATAGTCAACATGGCAAACCACTTTTGGAGAACACCTACTAGGTCCTGTGTCTTGCTCTCTGGCACTAGTTTTGGATAGAATAAATTCAACCACCTTTGAAGAATTAGAAGAACCCAGAGGCCTTAACTTGTTTAGAATTCACCAAATATTTTGCTCATACAGGTGAAGTCTAGCAAACTAATACTTCCCTTCCCAAGTTTGTAACTCAGATATACCAGTGGTTTTTGTAAATATGAAAACACCATCATGGATTAACAAAGAAAGTGATTGGACTGACCTCAGAAGTCCTATGGCATGATCCAGTTTGATCAATCCAGGCCCATCATCTGGGATGAAACAGGAAGGAGAACCACGCTCCCTGTGATCAGACTCAATAGTTATAGTTTCTGACCAACTTAACACCACTGGACCAAATTCAAAACCATTTTTGAACATTTGCTGGAGCCTGTGACTCTCCTAAGTGGTCCACAGGGTCCAGCTTTACAAAATCATAGTCCTTGAAGCAAAGGAATGAAGTCTGCAGTGTGCCCTTTTTAATATTCTGAACAAGGGCTTTAGAAGTAAAATGCCACTGTGAGCTGAATGGTTACAGTATTGTTCCAGGAAAGCCAGTTGCTGACAAGTACTTCAAAGTCACTTATGCCACCCGAGGAACATAATGTTCAACTACCAAAGGAACTATAGACAGTGCATGCAGTTTTATTATACATCAAGTAATTGACTGTACAAGGCAGGAAACACCTCTATCATCTAGGTCATTCACGAAAGACTAGATCCTTGGCGGTGGATTTAAGATTGCACACCCAATCAGGATTCTACATAAAATAGCCAAGTGTCAAAAATGTCACTGCTTTTTGAAAATTGTGTGGCAGTTGTACTTCAGCAGATTGTACTGAGTATAAGGATGCCTGAGCTCTTTATTAGCTGTCAAGTGTGTTACAAAGGCTGTGCCATGGGTTTCATGTGTTTCTTCTGGCATTTCTAGGTGAAGAAAAGTCCATTAACATTTGTTGAAACCCTATTACAATGGCTGGCCCTGGACCAGGCACACAACATACTGCAATGCATTTAGTCCTCACTCACTGTTGGTGTACATAAGGAGCAGAGACTAAATAACGTGCTTGCAGCCAGGAAGAGGCAGAAGCGGAACTGGAACCCAGTCATATCTATCTGCTAAGCCAATGCTCTTATTTCTGCATTATAACAGAAGGCTGCTCCTACCTGCTTCCGCAGCCTGGCTCTTTGCTGGCATCTCATGTGGTGACTGGACCATAGTCATGCAATTACTTACTTAGCAACTACTTACTGAATGCCCTACTGCGCCTTGGAGAGAAAGTGGTACAAGAGGGGCTTCATCTCTTTCTTCAAGGGAGTTTAATTCTACTGGGGCAAGGAGGGAGATAGATAATAAGAATAAATAAATAAATAAATAAATAAATAAATAAATAAATAAATAGTAAAACATGAAAAGCCACTTTGGAGTAGTATTAAGTTCTGTGAAGGAAATAAATCCAGTAGTAGGCTAGGAAGTCACTGAGGTGAGGAGTTGGGAGTATAATTTTATGTAGGATGGTCAGGGAAAGTCTTCAAAGAGATAGAATGAGTTGAAATGTGAATGATGAGAACAGGTGTGGCCAGAACTTGGGAATGAGCATTCCAGATGGAGGGAATCGCTCAGCCAAAAGCCCTGTGAGAGGCATGATCTAGATGTGTTCAAGTGGGATGAGAAAGGCTGCCAGTGTGACAGGAGTTGAGGATTAAAAGCAGCTTAAGTTGGTATACCATGTCATGGTGGGTCCTGGGTTCAAGTGCATGACTTAATTCTAAATTAGGGAATGGATTACAGAACAGAATCAGCAACTCTGCAATCATTCAGGAAACATCATGGCAGCATACGCTGACTGTCAGGATGGTAGAGCATCTTTCAGAAGCCAGCAGCTTCCAGAATCAGTAAGGGAGCTATCTCTGCTTCAGGAGCCATGCTGTGACCTCACTAAAATGTCCCTATGGCCCTGGGATGGTGACACATTGGATACTCCCTGAAGCACCCATCATGGATGAACTAGACACCCACACAATAAATACATTGTACCTCCAAAGCAGAGATTCACCTGTCCTATGAATATATCAAAATAGTATTCACAATCAAAACTGTGATACCCTAGTAATATAAATAAGAACACAGCATTTATAAATGGGACATAGCTTATGGATAGGTCAGAACATTACAAATTCTGGGGAAGAGGCAGTTAAAAAGTGCTAGCCCCAAGATACCAACAGCGTACACTGGATGCAATGTACTCGGGGGAAACCTCCAGAAGAGTTTGTTTTAGGATGTGATTGTTAGTCCCATAACAGTTCACACTCATGGAA